>CM073588.1:54346697-56846697 GCA_037074715.1 Magnolia kwangsiensis | reverse complement strand
GTGTAACTGCCTAAACAGATTAACCGTTCAAAAAAATCATACTGAAAATCCTCCTTTTAGGACCCTAGGATTGAATTTAGCATATGGGTGTTGGGAACCGAGAATGTGATATTACGGAGCTTGTCAGCGCCGGATTCGGCGATAGAAAATTTTGTGAGCCTAGTTTCCGAGTTTGAGGTGTGACAACCACTTTTCAGGTTTTCGACATCACAGCTTCATTTTATCTCCTCCCCGATCGATCTTGGATCCATAGAATCAAGGATATCTCTTCAATTCTTCACCAAAAGGCTAAGTACCTTTTTAGAGACAATGTGCTAGCCATTCTAGATGATCCCGAACAAATCTTTCTGATAAAAGCAACCAATATTCAAGAGCTAGATATGCCGGTAATAGCCGTATAATCCTTTGGTGAGGACATTCCATACCATAGTCTTGAGTTCGAGACTGTGAATTGCATACCTCTTGCATGTCCCATCAGATCAAACTATGTCTTCCCTCCAACTGAGAACCAACTTTTTCATTAGCTCAAATATCAAGAGAATACAGGCATGAGAGGACTGGGATATCAACCTCCTATGGGTGAGATAGCAAAGCATAGATGTATCGAAGGAGGGCAAAGTCGGCAGGAGGAGGATGATCCCTTCATCCACACAACAATCAGATCCATTAGAGAAGGGATCATCTATGTAGTTGGTAGGCCGAGATCCACCATAGAGGATCAAATGAGTGGAATGAGCCTAATTGACCTGTTTGAAAAGGACTTGGGCAAGGGGCAAGAATTTCCCCTGATTAACTGGACTATAGTCTGGATCCCACCTGAGTTGAAAGAATCCAAAGAGTCACAATGCATTGGAGATGAGCTAAGAAAAGTGATATCCAACACTAACTCAAAGCCCAATCCCGAATTCATCATAACATTTGGACATAACGGTGAGGGCTCACCTACTGAACTGTCTAGCCCTGCTTCTTGAGGGGTGGGAGTGCAGGGCAATAGTTGGTTCGTGATCCCCATGACGACACAACAAAATAAAATAGTGTTTGGCTCCATGAGCCGAATC
The DNA here is from genome assembly GCA_037074715.1 of Magnolia kwangsiensis. NCBI lineage: Eukaryota > Viridiplantae > Streptophyta > Magnoliopsida > Magnoliales > Magnoliaceae > Magnolia > Magnolia kwangsiensis. Next base: position 56,845,639 of record CM073588.1, on the reverse strand, counting down.
AAGCAATCCCTGGTTCACATCGTTGTCTTGCTTGGGCCCCTTAAAAAAATCAAAAAATTTCAAAAAGCAAAAAACACTCAATATTTTCAAAATGCCAAAAAAGTTCAAAAACTTGTCAAAATCCAAAAAATCAAAAATTTCCTAAAACACAAAAATAATAGAAAATCTTTCAAAAATCAGAAGCAATAATGTACCATGTGTGTCTATCAAAACACTTGAGTTTGAAGTCGACTCATATGATTTTGATCTGGAGTTAGACTTCAAACTCGTGGGTTTAGATGAAGCCAAGTAGGGGTGCACACGGGTCAGTTCGGTCCGGTTATGAAGTGAAACCGAAACCGAACCATTCCTAATGGTTCTTTAAATATTGGAAATGGAATGGGACCTTTAGCACCCTAGAACTGAACTGGACCATGAAAAACGATTCCGTTTAGGATCGATTCCACGATTCTGGGCTTTTAAAAATCCAGCCCAGTTAGATAATGTTATGATTTTTTTTCCTTTTTGGGTTATTCAATCAGTTGGAGCTCTTACCACCATTTTCTTCACTGGGATACGTTGAAAGCTAAATGAAAAACCTTCCAACCATTGTATAACAAGGATCAAGCATTAGAAAGACAATGAGAAAAGGGAGTGGGTCATTGTCAGTACAGTTGCTGCCAAACATGCAAGATCCCAGAGACTCAATATGCAAGCCCCACCTGATGGCCACAGATGTACAGGTCATGCATTACAAGCTCTGGCACAAATGTCAAGTTGGTTCACTCAATTAAGTGGTCCCCACGTCTGTGTTGAATGACTATTGGTCAGTTTTTCTAATCGTCAATGTGTTGTGTTAGATACCCAATGAACAGATGGCTAGATTTCCTAACCAAGGGATCTACATGCTGAGACACACCAAATGAGTGGCTTAGATTTCACACATGTCAAACAACTATGGAGCTGAGATTTGCATTAGCCATGTAGGCAAGGCTGTAAGATTATAATTACACAGTCATCCTTGTCATTGAGTCAACATAGAAAGTTAATATTTTCTTGCATATAGAAAAACAAAACAACCCACCATGTTTATCCTACTGATTAAACAATGAAAATCCTCACAACTATGATACTAGTAAAGAGGAGATCAATGACATATTACAGCTATCCAGCTCGGTTTACTATTAGCATTGCTATGTAACTTATATTAGAGAGCAACTTGGCCTACCCATGACCAGATAAAAATAATGGCATAAAAAGAAGAAGAATAAGGAATTCAATGCAACACAACCAAAATGAGCTGGAAGATCTATTTCAGGTAATAAAAGATGGCTCTGTACATAGTTGTCTCTGAGCTCCAGTTTCAAAAGAAATAAGTTGATGTTATGGATTATCTTTTGACAGAAAGAAAGAAATGTCATGGATTATCTTTCTAATATACCATTAAAAGAAGAAAGAAGCTTTAAAGTAAAGGTTCAGATCAATGATTCAGATCGACGGTTCGGGTCACAGTTCGGCTCAACGGTTCGGTTCGGTTCTACAAGGCCGTAAACCGAAACCAATCCGTATCCAACGGTTCTTGAACTTTTGGAACTAGAACCAGAACCAGAATCGGTCCTGTCTAGAACCGGACCAAACCGGACCGATCTAACGGTTCTGGTCTGGTTACACGGTTCTATCGATCCAATGTGCACCCCTAAAGCTAAGGATGTGGAAAATGACGACCTGACTCTCAAGTTAAAGGATTCCCTCAAAAATTTTGTAACAAAGGCCAATATTATTGCAGACGATTTTGAAATTGTGAACTTGAGATCCCTCGAGCTCCTTAAAAAAGTATGCATCAAGAGATCATCGCCTTTGGAATATGAGTAGAGGAAGATAGAATTCTTAAGGCTCGGGGCTATCCAATTTTGGGTTCTCCTATGAAGCCTTACCCGGATTGAATGAAGAGCTAATCATACACCATCTGCTATGAAGTCTAAAGTTAAGCCTATCAAGCAAAGTTTTCAAGATTATGTCTGAATTCCACGATGGAGTAGGTGGCCTATGCATGCCTATGCATAAACGAACATGTGATATCTAAGAATAACTCGAGACTAAGCTATTACTGATGAACAATGGAGATAGACTATTGTAGCATATCAGGAAGTGCTTCAAGTATTCGAAGCTTGCATAATGGATCCATGTGCATGCTTTGAATCTTTATAACTTAGAACACCCTAGCCCTTTTTCATTATAGGTTGTGGACATCATCGAAAAAATGAACTCAAAGGCATCCAATGGTCATGAGTGCATTCTCATGGCAGACAAAAGAGGGTGGCGACAACATCTTATATCATCAATACGAATGAAGAAAGAAGTTAAGGAAAATGAGTGGTGGTAAGCTCAATGCAACCAACTACATCTCGCAGACATAAAAGACACAACGATTACTAAGACCAACGACAAGCAAGTCTGAAAGAAAAGTTAGCAACATGGTAATAATGCACATTTTATCATTGCGCCTACCAGACCCAGGGCGCAAGTCCAAGCCATCCTTGGATGATTCACTAATCGTTTGCAAAGTTCTTCAAGTGCCCTTCATCTCACCAACATGAGGGGTGAAGATCCTCAAGAGCCCATCAACACTGACAATGTGAAGATCTATCACAGGTAATCCTACCTAACTATGTCAATAGCCACAATTGTAAAACTAAAGACAAATAACAAGAGGTTAGCATCCTAAGGTACATTCCATCATCATTACTTCCTTCTAATAAGTGTTCCAAAAAATATATAGGGATTCAAAAAGAAGAAAAAAAGATAAAGAAATAAAAAATGGACGGATAAAGCGCGTAGTTCAAAAAAAAGAGAGTCAAACCCAATGAGTGAGAATACAAGTCACTAGCCCATTTTCCCTTAGGTGTAACATCCCGAAAATCGGGGGTTAAGAAAAAACTCCACTCCCGAGTTTCAGAACATCATTTATGCAACATTTTCAATGATGGATGAATGTTGTTCATATTAGTACAGAAAACATGAGTGGGATTAGACCAAAACAGCATATCATACTCCAAAAACAGTTAAATTAGCAAGCGGAAGAATGTAATAGATATATAAAGTATATGAACTGTTGTGGGTCTCCAGAGTGTGAACATGTTACCAGGTTAAACATATACATGTATACTCCAAAATTGATAAAAAGAATATACATGGGTGTGTAAGAAAAAGGTAAAATACCAAGTATATTGGCATTTAATCAGTAACCCTATAACCCCGTCAATCAGAACCTGCATATAAGAGGGATCCTCCTCATCATCATCAAGTCTGGCTCTGCTTCGCAAGCATCGCCATCATCTGCAATTAAAATAGGAATTGTTTGGTTGCGCAACACCGTCCCGTAACTTGGGAGTGAGTAATTAACTCAGTGGAATCATAGAGCAAAGATTAGCATGTTCTCAAATCAATCATGCGATAATAGTAAAGCAATTAATCAAACATTCCTAGATACTGTTGTTAATGCAATATGACATGACATGATGGATGCCCTCACCGACATTCTCCCTCATACGGCACCATCTGCGTCCGCGGCATTCTTGCATACCGCTCAGTGCTCCACATCTTTCAGGCACATGCAATGTGATGTTGATATGATTACCGAGTTATTATTAGTCCTTTTCATACAGTAATATTGGAAAACTAAGGTACTTTGCTTATATCAATCCCAACACAGATCCTGTCTAGGGTCGTCACTCCTAGTAATCTCATACGATGTTATATTTGTAGGTCGCTGCAAGGGCTGTCAGGGCTGTTACTCGCACTCGTTGCACTGCTCCCCCATCACCTTATCAATACAGGCCTAATTATCCTTAAGACTGCATCAGGACTCGTCGCCCCCATGCGGTGTCAGGATAAACTCAAGGTCACTACAAAGGGCTCTTCACCAATCAGTGTAGGCCGATAGCAAGAATATAGTGTCCCATACCACCATAATCTGCTAAGAGTAGGGTGCTCACTGGTCACTACGGGGAGATTTGTGGCCCCAGCGTAGGCCGACAGCTCGACCACGGTGTCTCATACCACCATGTCCGGCTCATGAGTCTTATTGGATCAAGGTACCATGGTTAACAGGGTTTTTAATGGTAAGTTCAGTACCCTAGGTTCAAGCAGTTATGACTCATACATGGTGAACATATAATGGCCAGTCGGGTTACGTGACGGGCTCGACTAGCACGAGCGCATCTCAAGCTAAACGACATGAAGTGCATGAAACACCTCGTGTAGCCTAACCACTGTCGCCAACCCAAAACACGACTCGCGTTCATCGACGCGTCCTTTGTGGTACCTAGAAACCAACCACGAATTCGATCCATTACCGACTACCTGGACTAGGTCATAGGCCCAAGCATTAGTGCATCAACATCAATAAGCATAGGTGAGTAACAAAAATGAAGTACAACATTGTAAGCATGTTGACACATGTTATAACATACAACTTAAGCAAATCATCCCACACATGCATTTCATGTATATAATGAAATCAATACATATAGCCAACATGATGGAAATCATTTACATCAACATATTACTTGAGAATTCAATCTCAAAACTCCTACACAACACCATTTACTCAATACATACTAATACAAACATTTATACAAACACTTAGACTACACACTTTAGTCTACATAGCGTATGTCGACTCAAAGTGCGCTTAAGGGCGAATCTCTTCGCCAAACCAATTATGCACGCATTCCTAATATTCTAACATGATAAATAGCCATGGAAAACATTTTATCAAAATATGGACGTAAACAGTATTTCCTACAAATGACTAAAATACCCTAAATCTCATATTTACCGTACGTTTACGAAACAGAAAACGGACAGCATGTTGTACATGTAAAACGGCGTTGTCGTCGATAATCTACTATTAAACGACATTGAAAGCTTTGAAATCAGTCAATCAAAGCGTCTAAAATCCTCACCTTTCACTTTAGATGTGTATCGTTTCGAACGGAGCGTATACGCTTCGTCAACGGCATACAGGCGACCTAATACATAAGTTATATAAGCTACTTTGCTATTTGAATCGACGGAATGCTAAATCAGTAAGTGTTTAGAGTTTTTCTTACCTAGAAATGCGTTGAAATCACCGGCAAAGTGATTAGGATGCGTTGCTTAAACACGTGAAGCGGTTGCAGCAAGTGGCAGGAAGATCACTCCCACACTCTCTCACAAACTCTCAATTTCTCTCTCACTCTAGCTAGGGTTTCTAGCAAATTCGGATGGGTGAGAAAAGTAAGGGTTTCAAACCCTTATATAAGCTAAAACCTTCCCAAATTAGGCTTGAAAACAAAGTTCACTTTAGGTATAACCAAATCGGGGTTGTTCTAGTCCAAAAGAGCATTTCGGGAGGTCCCCTGGTCGAACACGGTTGGACTTAAGCTCATGGTTACCGGATGTTGCTCACACGAAGTTTTCAGATCAGCAGAGTTCGTAGATCGCACGTGGCGGTCCAGTTTCAGTTCAGCGGTCATCGCACCTAGATCAGGTCTACAAGTCTCGTGATATGAAAGAGAAATTTTTCCTGATCCGAGGGTGAAATTTGGCTGAATTCTGACGGTCAGAACGCTTAATAATAACGCGTCAAGTCATATGCCAGATTTGAATTAAAATTTTCAAATCTTACCCTTTTCTCACTCTCTTCACTACAGGCTCAATGAAATAACCTCTGAACATCGGTTGGGCTTGATTTTCGAAACGATTGTCAAGTCCAGCCAAGTGGTCATAACGGTCTAAGATGGTAGATATCGGACTTTCGACGCGCGGTCTAGATCCAATACAAAGTTTCAAAGGATTCCCGAGAACAAACCAGTTTAGAGTTTGATCCTGGATTTTAGGGTAACGTAGCATCAACGATTCTATAAGTTTTGGGTCTTATAGAACGTATTTAAAGCGATTAGGGACAATTTCACAGCTACTCCAGCGTAGCGCTAGCTAACTTACGCTTAATTTCTAAAGGAATTAATCCTAAGTGATTTCTTTGGCTTTGGAATTGGGTTCTGAGAGGTTACCAAGGTGTTTTGGTTGACCCATTGCCTAAGGACGTCTAATCCCAGGTTGGCAAAAATCTGGGGTGTTACATTAAGATAGCTTACCCCAATGTCAACAGCTTCACGGTCATTATTAAAGACAAAGTCAGGAAGCTCACTAGTCGATCGACAATGAATGGAATCTAACCTCCCGCCTCTATCACTTAAAAAGAAAAATAAAAAGAAAGGTAGCAAAACATGCAAGGTGAAAACCCAAAAAGGTGCCTCAAGTAAAAACAGCGGGCTTATAGCAGGCTTGGTGAAAACTTGAAAAGTCACCAAGGGTAAAAAGAGCACAGCTACCAAGGGGAAGGTAAGAGCAAAAACCTGGGACATGATGAAAATTTGAAAGGGAGCAACAAGCAAAAATGACAGAATTGCCAGTCATGGTGAAAACCTGAAAAGTCGCTATGGGCAAAAATGGTTAAAAAAGAAAAAGGAAACAAAAAAAAAGTGCAGGTATAGAAGAAGCCAAGGCAATGAGCAAAATGAAGAAGCGTAAGAAAAAGACAAGTCATGAATCAAAATAATATCAAACATTACCCAAATCCAAGGGGTGTTCTAGCATACAGCTATTCTCAAGGAACCGAGATCCCTAGTAAACAACTCAGAATACCAGATTTGACATGGGCTGAGTTCAATGTTTCGATTCCACCATCCAGGCACAAGTTCAGACACAAGCACACACAGACATATGGCACCAAAATTTTCATTTAATTTTTATTTTTCATATATAATCTCATCCATTTGAAAAAAATATTACAAAAAAAAAAAAGTTTCCCATTTTCTTGGCCATTCATGAATAAAAGGCAATGGTACATATGGCTCTCTAAATTTTTCACACCCCTCTGGATCGCTTCCTACAGGTGACTATGTTCCGATCATTATTGCTCAAAATGTAAATATCTCTCCCGATACTCTAACTCCTCAATTTCTCGACTGATTCTCTCATTTTATATCGCAGGTGCCAAAGTTCTTTCAAAATCACGAACCACAAAGCAAAAAAGGACTAATGGTATTATGGATTTGATCTTCAAGTAGGACAAGTGGGGGCACCATCCATCATAACCATCCCACTATTATCACCATCGCCCATCATGACCAATCCACTCCCATCACCATATTTCATACCGACCATTGCAACCAATCCATTGCCATAAGCCATATCATCCATCATGGTCCCATGATCCATGAAAGTGCCCTGGTTCGTCAATTAGCGTGAAGGTTGAGTCGATGAGTCAAATTGAGCCCCATAAGAAGATTGTTCAAGCCATTGCCTCAACCAAATATGTCTTTCGAGTTGTCGAAGGTAAATTAAGCTTCACATCCCATGTCCTAAAGCACACAGGTAAATAAATCCTTAAAAACCTTAGAACAACATAGGAGTTAAAAGTCTGAAAACTTATTCATAAACAGACAAAATATCTAAGTTTTTCAGCTCAGATCGATGACATCGAGCTGTTGTAGATGACATCGAGTACTCAATGTCGATGACATTGAACAGGCTTTGATGACGTCGAATTGAGGCATTTTATGTCCAACAACCATAAAGTATTTAGACAAAATTTTTGATAGGTCGAACATACCTTCGATGACATCGAACATCAGTAATTTATGACATTGAAGGCTAGTCGATATCATCGAAGGACTTAGAGCATTATCCAGCAAAATCTTTTTAGAAAATATTTTGATATTGCTCAATTAATCAAACGAGTTTCGATGTCACCGAAATTCAAATCGCGATGATATTAAAATGGGTTCGATGATATTGAATATAGACTAGATGTGTCCAGTAAGCTTAACGCGAAAATCTGTGAAAATGTTTGAGGAATCGAGATAGCCTTGATGACATCAATATTTGAATATCGATGACATCAAAGACGTCTCGATGACATCAAAAAATGGACTAAAGTGTCCAACAAGCTTTTATGATATATCATCCAAAAAGATTAAGGAATCAAACCGGGAGTCGATAACATCAGAATTTGAATTTCGATATCATCGAACCAAGTTTGATGACATCGATGCCTTCTTTAAAAAGTCCAGCAAGCTCTGACCAATGTCATGCCGAGGAATTGAACAGTAATTCGATGACAACAAAATTCAAAATTCGATGATATCGAATTTGTTTCGATGATATCAATCTTCTATCAGAAGTTCCCAGAATGTGTTTCTAGTTGAGTTCATATCGTCAAATCGATTCTCGATGACATCGAAAGTATACGGTCGATGAGATCGAATCAGGTTCGATGACATCAAACTCAGTCAATCACCGACACTTTTATTTTCATTGGGACTTTTTGTCTTTATAAGGAAAGCTTGTTTTCGGTTGCTGTATTGAGAAAAAAGAGAGATCTTTGAGAGAATACTTGCATATCACCTACCCTATGCCCTTTTTCTCATGTGAGTTCATCCTTCAATCCACTATCTTTATTGATATTCAATAGAGTGGATTGGTGAATGAACTTCCCCATTCAAGGATCATCTAGCTATCATCTTAATAGTAAATTATTGAGCTAGAATCCCTTGAATACTTGATGGCTTGGAATCACGCCTTCCCTAAAATAGGTAAACATTTATTATAGTGGATTCTAACATAACCTTGACCCAACCTGTCACCTACATTCGAGCATCATCAGTGTTGCAGATTAAGGGAGCAGAAGAATCTCCATCATCAAGGGAGTATATCTTCATCAATGTGCAGAATGGGGCTCATCTACTTATCTGTAAGTCATTAGAATCTAGAGGCCTTGTTGATCATTCCTTGTGTAGATTGGGTCATAGGTACATCTCACACTTTCAAGCCCTCATAGGAGGCCTCCGATGGGAGATTACGTTTGGGTGTTATGTGTTGACCCTTGCTCTTGTGTAGGGCATAAACTTAGGTCCTTTATGTAGGTCTTTAGCATGTGTGGCCTAAACTAGGGTCCTTGTGTAGATCCTTGGCCTGTGTGGCCTAAACTAGGGTCCTTGTGTGGATCCTTGGCCTGTGTGGTCTATACTTGGGTCCTTATGTAGACCTTTGACCTCTGTGGTCTAAACCCAGGTTCCTTGTATTGATCATTTACTCTTATGTAGGGCATAAAACCTAGGGTCCTTGTGTGGGTCCTTAACTTGTGTGGTCAAAACCCAAGTTCCTTGTGTGGATCATTTGCTCTTATGTAGGGCATAAAACCTAGGTTCCAGGTGTGGATCCTTTGCTCTTGTGTAGAACATAAAACTTAGGTGCTTCATGTTGACCTTTGCTCTTGTGTAGGGCATAAACTTTTACTTTGTGTAGGTATGTCTAGTTCCTTGTGTAGGTCATAGATTTAACCTTGTGTAGGTTGTAAAGGTTAGAGGTGAACTTGATTTAAAACCTTTGTTAGTGAAATCCGGTACACTTAAGGGTTGAGTGCATCCACCGAGAGTGGAATATGCACATTATCGAATCACTATAAACGACTGTGTTTGGGATTGACATTTGCATATTCATTTATTATGCTTACTTTGAATGATTACATGAAACATGATAAAATGAATGTTTAGAATTATTAAAAAACACATCCCACACACACTGTCACGTAGTTCATCCATCATAGATAAATTACTACATCATGTTTGAATATTGAGTAATCTTGTGATTAGATCCTCTACTTGGCTTGGAAGCCATTAGAGTTAAATGAGTATATCTTGATGAGTGTATGATAGATCAAGATTAGGATTAATAGGATTTTTAGTTATTGAAGAAAAGTATATAAAGTCCTATTCATCCCCCTCTAGGACACTTTGACCAATTCTAACTTCTACTATAGCGGTCTTACCGTAATTTCAATTGGTATCAGAGCAGGTCTCTCTTAAGGGTTTAACCACCTAGAGACTGATCTTGACTGAAGTTGGGAATCATGGTCAAAGGGGAGGGCTTATCTGTGTCCAAACCTCTTGTATTTGATGGCTCAAATTATGCATGCTAGAAGGCAAGGATCACTATTTTCTGCAATCTTTGGATCATGACATTTGAGACATAGTCGAAACTGGATATGTGTCACCAACTGATCAAATAGTACTTGAAAATGAAACAACTATTTCCAAACCTAAATCCAAAGAAATGTGGACCACATACGATAAAGAAAGGCAAACATTTGAAGCAAAAGCAATGAATGCTATTTACTGTGTTGTGTCCTAAGAAGTCTTCAATTAAATAAGTATGTGTAGCACGTCAAAAGAAGCATGGGATTTGTTGGAAACAACCCATGAGGCAACCATCATAGTGAAAAGATCCAAACTGCAACTTCTAACATCACAGTTTGAAGAACTCAGAAAGAAGGAACATGAGACATTTATGGAATTCTTTACAAAACTAAACATCATCTGTAATTTCATGGGTAGATTCGGAGAGAAAGTTCTGTCTAAAAAATTTGTAGGAAAATTCTAATATCCCTACCAGAACGTTTCAACTCCAAAGTAACAACTATTGAAGAGTATAGAAACATGGATGAAATGAAAGTAGAAAAACTTGTAGGTTCCTTACAAACATTTGAACTACACTTCAAACCAACCCTCAAATCCAAAAGTAATGCCTTCAAAGCTACAAAAAACACCACCGTTAAGGAGGAGGAGGAGAGTGAAATAGAAAATGAGGATGAGGAAGTGGCTCTCTTAGCTCAACGGTTCAAGAAATTCTTTAACAAAAACTGTGGCCGACCATTCAACTACTAAGGCAAATGGTTGGACAACATGCACCATATAGGCAAACCTCTTAAAAAGTCCAAAGAGCCTTAATATTACAGTTACTAGAAATTTGGGCACTTGTCCACTGAATGTCCCACCAAAAAGACGAAGGGAAAGGCCATGGCTACCACTTGGGATGACACTGAAGAATCAAACTCCGATTTCATTGATTCAAAGAGTGATGGAGACCAGAAATCTTTGAAAACACTTATGATCTCCACACCTATAAACATTTCCTTGGAAACTGAGGAAATTAATGAACCACAAGCCAAAGGGACATTTTCATCAGATGATGAGAAAGAAGAAGAAGCGGAAGAAAAGGATAATATACAAGATGCCTATGATCAACTCTATATGCATAACATCAATATCCTCAAAAGACTTGGTATTAATGAAAATAAGAATAAACTGTTGCAAATGGATCTAGACAAAACTTTAGAGATGAATACCCATTTGATCAATGACCATCAACAATACCACTCAGATAATGATAGGCTGGAAAGAATTAATTCATTTCTTAAAACTGAGTCAGCAAAACTAAACAAACAGATTGAATTATTCAAAGATGAAAACATGCATCTTAGGAATGAAAATCACACACTTATTTTTTATGCAGAAAATTTTAAAAAATCTGTTGAGCTTAGTTACAAATTCTCCCAAAGTAGTGAAAAAATAGAAAGACTCTTAGGGATGGGAAGACCACAAAAAGATAAGAGATGACTGGGATATGAAAATTTTCAAACCAAGTCCCACTCCTGCAGCTCCAATGATTATGAAAACTGTTGCATTAGGGCGTAATACAAGGGCTACTCCTATCTGTCACTCATGTGGAGGCTTAGGACATTATAAGTTTGAATGCCTTACTTTTGGCATGACTCAATTTAATTCCATTTTGAATTCTTCTGGTAAATACAAACCAACCACAAGAACAATGCAAACTTCAAGAGTCCACCAAGGTACATGCTAAGAAGTAAGAAACATCCGTCTCCACCTAGAATGACAAAAAGAATGGAGGAGCTATTGAGTCAAGTGGCTCAACTGAATCAAAAAACAAAAGAATTAGTGAAACAAGGAAATGTGATTCAGTTACCTAACATGCCCAGAAAAGCCCATAATGAAGGAAAAACAACTTCCCCAAGAAAAACTATTACAAAATGGGTAGCAAAAACCAAAAGAAATGGCCTAGTAACTCATTCATCTCTCAATACCGGCAATTATGTTAAATGGTACCTTGATAGCGGGTGTTCAAAACATGCAACAGGTGACAAATCCCTTCTCTCAAATTATTCAAAACATGATGATGGAAAAGTCACCTTTGGAGATGGAAGCACTGCTAAGGTAATGGGGCATGGAACTATAATTGGAATGGAGATGCTAAAAAATGAGAGTGCTCTTCACATAGAAGGGTTGACACACAACCTTCTAAGAATTTTCCAAATATGTGACAACAAGCATATGGTAACATTCACCAAACAAGAGTGCAAGATCTCAGACCTATTTGGAAAATCAATTATGAAGGGTGCTCGCACTAGTGATCAGTGTTATGTCATTAAGGGTAATGGGAAGGATGATCCATCTGCCTGATATAACTAGAGCATAGATAATAAGTTTAAGTCAAGGCATCTAGGCCTAGACATGTGTGTGAAATAATGCACTTTTGTGATTAATATGTTATATCTAAGGTTTGTGTACCTCAAAAATTCTTTTTGATAATGAACATAACAAATGTTCATAATTTTGAGTCCCACAACTTTTTGTACAAATTGTGTTGTGTATACAAGCTGCTAAGAAAACACTTTATGATATGCATATCTGAGAGGCTATTGAAGTACACAGATCAATGTCATATTCTTCTCTTCGATAAATCAGTCGATGACTCGAATGACTCGTTGATGTCATCGAAGATCTCTCATAATCAGAAATGTCGCAACTGATAGTCTGTCATCGAACACCTCCTCGATAACATCGATTAGGGGCTATTGATGTCATCGAATCTAATTCGATGACATCGAATAAGGCCGCTCAATAAAAGACATGCGAGTGGGACATTTTTGTTTTGTTTTCAGTTTTGGGCGTTTCTTCTTCCCTGAGTTTCTTAACGCCATTAACATGTTGAGCAATCATTTGCACCCCATATCTGGAGATCCCTAGGTGTATTCCTCTGTTCCTTCAAAGGTATTTATCATTTCATTGAGTTATCTTAGGTTCGTTAGGAGTTTATTTTGAAAATATCCTTTTGTTCCTTAGTGTTTCAATTGCCCATTGGGTATTTTAGTCATCCTTTATCTTGCATATGTGTTTACCAAAGCTATCATGTCTAAGGATAAAGGAAAAGCTCCAATTGTTGGAGTAACCTCGCGGCCTACTCAGAAAAAGGCTCTAGCTCCGTGAGAAAGAGCCAGAGCTCCCGAATCACTCGCTGGCCACCGTGGCACCACCGCTAGACAGTCGTCACGCAGTGAGGCTCCATCTGCGGCGCCTGCACCTCCTCTAGTGGCAGTAATTCCTCCACCCCACACTAATGTATTAGAAAAATATATGGCGAGGAGTCTTGTGTATGAACGTCGGGTGGATAGGGAATGCATTCAAGCTTACGACTTAGAATCCCTATTGTCTGCTGTCGATTGGTCCGCAGTATTGGACTTCGAGGGACCATGTCATGATGAAAGAACCTTCCATTTCCTCACCTATTGTCATTCACCTGTGCCTGATCCACCATCTGTAATAGTCACCATTAGAGAAAAGAGTGTAGAGATCATGACTAAGTCCATTGCAAATCTGTTGGGTCTCACTCTTTCTCCAATCGGCCAATCTAAACTTGATCTAGATGACCCAGTGATCCGATCCCTAACCACCAAGTTCCTATGCCATGGTAGAGATATTCCTTAACATCAAGGGAATGTGCTCGAGGCAAAGTTCATGCTCCTAAAATACCAATTGTTGTAGCGATTTTCTTGACTAATGTCTATCCTCAGGGAACTAATCGAGCCAATCTTACCTGTTTCATGGTCCTGGTCTTATATAGTGTTGCATCAAGTATCAAACTTTGTCTGCCTACTTTAATTGTCCATCAATTAGTAGTCGTCGTCCATTCATCTCGATCAACTCATCTCCCATTTCCTCATATCATTCATTTGTCGAGCGATGAGTTAGGACTACCCATGACCAACAATCTTAAGTGTTCTCTACAACTCTTCAATAAGGTCAACATTCGGAAGATGGGCCTCAAGTTTCATCCACTCAAAGAATGGTAGGACGAAGAAAAGACATAATGTAAGGCCCATATCCTAAACCATACTATTCCTTAGACTCCTGCGGCGCTCCCTGTCAAATTTCGACAACCCGCGATCTGTAATCTGCGTTTACGCACGACCCTAAGATGCAGCCCGTATCTAAGTTGACTTAACCCAAGACTATACCCTTACGACCGCGCCATCGCCACGGTTCCAATGCTGCGTCTCACGCGCCGATGCTGTACCCAGGCCAAGAGATGTGGGCTCGTGTCTATCTCAAAGAAATGCTGTGCATTTGTAATTCTGAGAGAATCTCTACCAAACATCACATCAATCCATCAATCAATCAAGTCAAGTATAACCCATACCCTACCCATCTCTCTCTCACCCAAAAGTTAATCTTTCCATCCCATCTCTTACACACCCATCACTCACCCATCAACCATCCCTTTTCATCCCATTACCCACCCCCCCTCTCTCATTTTCTCTCATTTTCCCAAGCACCAAGAGAGGTGACCGTCCAAACAAGAGAAAAGGGGAGAGAGCTTTGTGTGTGGCACACTTCCTACACTAAGATCTCTCATCCTAGTCCTTCAACCTTCATCGACCTCCATCAAAGTGAGAGCCAAGGAGTTTGCATTCCATCAAACCAAGAAGATCCTACGGGTGGTGTTTTATAGGCCTAGATTTCATGTTTTGACGATGGGCCAAGTGAGGCCTACCGATTGATAGTATGGATCTCACTTTGGACCCTAGGTGTGGCCGATGGCCCACCATGATTCATATATCCATCCCATGATGGGGCCATTCTCCATGGGCCCCATCATGATGTTTATTTCCTTGTATGAAAAGGGTCATCTAGACCTTACATCTTGGTGGAGAAGGAATCTCTACCGTTGATTTTGATTGGGGGGCCCACATGTAATGGGACCCACTTGATGTATGTTGTGAAGCATGGAAGGGAGGGCCCATAGTGTCAGGGTCCCTTCATCACTCGTTCTCTCTCTCTCTCTTCTCTCTCTCTCTCTCTCTCTCTCTCTCTCTCTCTCTCTCTCTCTCTCTCTATATATATATATATATATATATATATCTTTTATGATGGAGTGTGGCCCACCTGATCCAGTCCATTCATGTGTTGGACCTTACCTGGCTAACTATCCATTGGGACAGGCCTGATAAATATCAGTTTGGTCCAAACTATGGTGGGCCACTACATGGACCCACCTAGATATATTTATTATGCCACCACCGTCTAAAGGCTGGGATGGTGGGGAAAGATGACACATGTGTGTCGTGCACACCATTCAACATGGGACGGTGCTAGACGCACTGACCAGACCTGCTGAGATGACGTGATGTTTGTGTTGTATATCTACACTATCCACACATGTGGACCCTAACTTGATGTATGTATCCAATCCACATCGTCCACCCTATTTCCCGGCTCATTTTAGGCGTTGAGCCAAAAAATGAAGCTAATCTGAAACTCTAGCAGGCCACATCATAGAAAATAATGATATTTACTGTTTAAAACATGTTAGGACCCACTGTAATGTTTCTACAAGTCAAAACATGCTTGTTGGGTTTGTCATGAGCCATAGAATCCAACAGATGGACTTGATCGTCCTGATGTGGGCCCCACTTATGAAAAACATTGGAAAAATAATATATATAGTTGACGCTGCTGCTGCCAGCGCCATGCTGCTTGTAAAATGGACAGAGCCAGTGGGCCCCACCACAGGCCTTACCTTGATGTATGTTGAACATCAACACCATGCATTTGATGGGTCCCCTTTAGAAACTGGGATCCCCCAAAAATTAGCCATTAATGAAACTCAAGTGGTCCACACCATTAAAAAAAAGGCAAGGGAATGAACGTCTACCATTGAAACCCATTTTGGATCCTAGAAGTTTTGGATCAATATGATATTTATTTTTCCTCTTGGTTCAGGTCTTTGTGACCTTATGAACAAACTGAATGGAAAATAAACGTTATGATGGCCCTGTGAATTTTTAACAATGAAAATCACTATCTCCGCTGCTATTTGCGATGTGGTCCAGATGATCTTTTGAATCATTCTCTCTACTGTTATTTGTGGTTGGTCCAGATGATCTTCTGATGTAATTCTTTTTTGGGTAATGCTCTAAAAAGATCTCTAAAATATATGAATGGTGTAGATGGTGTGGCCCATCTTGATGTATATGAGGCCCATTGGTACGACCAATTGTTGTGGCCCATCTTGATGTATATGAGGCCCATTGGTGCGGCCTATTATTGTGGCCCATCTTGATGTATATGAGGCCC
The DNA here is from genome assembly GCA_037074715.1 of Magnolia kwangsiensis. Taxonomy (NCBI): domain Eukaryota; kingdom Viridiplantae; phylum Streptophyta; class Magnoliopsida; order Magnoliales; family Magnoliaceae; genus Magnolia; species Magnolia kwangsiensis. The sequence continues at coordinate 56,829,338 of CM073588.1, read as the reverse complement.
ATTAGTGCGGCCCATTGTTGTGGCCCATCTTAATGTATAGGAGGCCCATTAGTGCGGCCCATTTTTACAACCCATCTTGATGTATATGAGGCCCATTGGTGCAGCCCGATGTGGCCCACTTGATGTATATAAGGCCCATTATTGAGGCCCATGTGATGCAGCCCACTTGATGTACATGAGGCCCATTGTGAATTATATTAGACCCGTGAGAGCAGTCCATTGTGATGTATATTAGGCCCATGAGAGCGGCTCATTGTAATGTATATTAAGCTCATGAGAGCAGACCATTGTGATGTATATGAGGCCCATATCTATGGCCCAATGTGATATATTTGTAACCCATTTGGCGAGGCCTACTATGATGTAATTGTGGCCCAGGTATAAGGCCTGATATGATGTATCTGATGCCCATGAGTAAGGCCCATTGTGATGTATATATAGCCCACGTGAGGAGGCCCACTGTGATGTGTTCGTGACCTTTGATGAGGCTCGATGTGATGTATGAGAGGCCCATATTGTGTCCCAATGTGATGTATATTAGGCCCATGTGATTACGTCCATTGTAATGTATATGTGGCCCATGTGATGCGGCTTATTAAGATTGTATGTGGCCTATTATATTGTGTATGAGGCCCTTGTGTGAGGCCATGGGCCCACTATATGTTTGGCCTTAAGAGGGCCACTCTTTAAGAGCAATGTTGGTTAAATGTCCACATTAATGGACAATGATGGTTAAATATCCACATCGTGAGCTTCCCTTAGGCCCTTTATCGAGGCCGATCATCGGTGTTGATTATCGGTGTGGTTATCGATACCGATTATGAGTATGCAACAGCATAGCATCATGATACATGCCCATACACATCATTTGCATGTTTGTGATTGTGATTATTGTATGTCCTAGCGACATTAGGGTTATGGCCTCCACGAGCATGTCATGGATAGCTAGATGGGACACTAGAAATATTTAGTTCAAGCATTTGGGCACTTTGAATGTCCGTGGGTGAAAGTCTTTAAACCTCCGAGGCGAAGAGATGCCCCAACGTCTAGAGCAAGTGGATACATGAGAGCCCAAGTACCGAATACCAGTAGGTTACGTCTCCCACTGTGTCGTGGTCGGTTGAGAGGGGGTGTGGCCTTATCTGCCCGAGTGAGGGGGCTATAAAAGAGGTTGAGTTTGACCATCTCACAAATGGGTCCGCTATCGATGAGCCGGGTAGGCATTGGTATACTACTAGTAGGTGGGTAGTGAGGTCTTTTTCACTCACTGAGTTACGCGGCCGGCTGGGGCAGTAGCCAGCTTGGAGTGTACTAGACCCCGGTGATGATCCCAAAGATGTACAGTACTGATATGTGAAATTATTGAGCAGGAGTTGCATACTTAGTATTTTAACCATTCATTCATTCATTCACTATCCACTCGGGCTGGTGGTGCGTAACTAATTGTTATGTATACCTTCGTAATGGCCAAGATTTTGGTTGGGGTGCGCGATTAACCTGAGATCATGAGTTTACCGCATTAAGTCTGACTATCTAAATTTAAGTATGTAACTAGTTTGGATAAAAGTCTCTTATGATGGACCCCATAACCTGTGATACTACGTACTATCATCCCAACTTCACACTCCAGCTTGGTCATTTCATTCGCACCATATAATGTAATACATCTGTGGCATATGGCATTCTGGGTTGCTATGTTTCTACATTTATATGGCCTAGATGAGGTTGATGGTATTCGTAGCTCTTTAGAATTACATATTGTATTGCATCCTCGGTATCTAATATTTGGCTCATTATGTCTTCGCATTGCATAGTCGACCTACATTACTTTCTCAGTATATGTCATTTGCTTATTATATCTTTGCATCACATATCTTAGATAAGGTTGATGATATTTTATGGACTTGTTAGTATTTCCACTTGCTTTAATATATTGTGTGCTTGACACTTATCTTACGCATACACTTACACCACCCTCTAAGCTTTCTATAAGCTTATGCACGGTAGATGCATGCAGGTGACGCTAAGATGCAGTCGAGCTGAGGCAGGAGCATACGGCAGAGCATCTGGAGCTTTTGACATTTATCTTGTATTTCCCTTTCATGTACTGTACTCAAGTTTTTTATATTAGCGGATATGTGATGGTGATGTTGTCTTTGTGATTTAGGTATACTTGTGGTTATGCTTATCTTCAAATAAATTTATGTTGAAAATCCTCCATGTAGGATCCCAGGATCAAAATCTGTCGTATGGGTGTTGGGAGCTGAGAATGGGGTACTACAAAGGCTGCCAGCACCGGAATCAGCGATCGGGAATTTTGTGAGCCAGGTTTCCGAGTTTGGGGCATGACACATAAGGTAGAACTAAGATGGGGGAGGCAGCGGCGTCAACCGAAGGAGAGACGCAAGGACCACAAGTCACTCTAACAACACCTGACTCCGCATAAACACAGAGACAAAAGCGGCATCAAGATCGGGTCGGGGAGACTTTAAGAGGGGTGGCACACCTTGAAGATAGATTCGATCGACAGGAGGAGTGAATATCGGGCTTAAAGCAGATGGTGGCTATTTTGCAGTGCATGGCTCAGCATATAGTTGATCTACTCACTTGCCGACGTGACGACACGGCTCCATCCAACTCGACCCCAGCACCATAGTGTTATTTTTATCATCACATACACCGATTCCTCATTCAATACTTAGGACATGAGTATCTTTCTGGAATGTCCTAAGTACTTGTGAGTGTATGTGATGCTCTACTAATAGTGGATAATTTAACATGTTGTTTTGGAAGGGCGGAAAGTTTTTTTAATAAATGATGGGATATTGAGTTTTGGTTGTGAATATGGTTGGATTTTTTTTGTTAAGTGTAAACGTGCCGAAGAATGGGCTAGATGATTTTATTTTATTTTTGGATACTTTAAATGTTTGCTCACTACCAAGCTTGGGCAGTTTTCTGTGCTTTAATGAATAGTGATATTTTTGAGCTTGATATTAAATTGTCTATGAGGATGAATTATGTCTACAGGATGCTAAATATTTCATATTATATGCTCATAGGGATTGAATACTATGGAATGGTGATTCGTTTATCATTGTTTATATGCTCATGAAAGGGTTTAATTTTGATTGCAAAGTGATGATTTCAATGCTCTATTTTCAAATGCATATATGCTTATTATATCTCTTATGGAATACTGTATACTCTGATATCTATATTATGCATTTTGAAGATGTGGTTATCTATTGTAAAATGAACTCTATCGCTTTATGAAATGAGACTTCGCTACATGGCCCTCCTATTGTCTTGATTCTCCCATTATCTTCAAATTTAACTTCAATCAATATATTTGCAATTGGTATATCCTAACCTTTGCCAATGACTGACAAAAAGGGGGAGAACAAATCCCACCATGAGAACAATCATGTATGGTTTATATGAATGGTGATACAAGTGATAGGGGGAGCAGCTGCAAGGAGATAGGGGGAGTAGCTACATGAAAACTTCGTTTTGTGTGTGAACTTAAATAGATCATTTGTAAAATTGTGTAAATTTCATGTACACACAATCGAGGATGTTGTTCTAGGTATTTTTCTAGGTGATTTGTGTTTTGTCATGTAATTAAAAAAGGGGGAGATTGAAAGTGCTCTGGTTTGTCAATTAGCATGATTGTCAAGTTGATGAGTCAAATTGAGCCCCATAATACGATCGTTCAAGCCATTGCCTCAACTGGATGTATCTTCCAAGCCATCAAAGGTAAATTAAGCCTCACATCCCATGTCCCAAAACACCCAGGTAAATAAATCATTAAAAACCTTAGAACAACATAGGAGTTAAAAGTCTAAAAACTTATTTTTAAACAGAAAAATTTTCTAAGTTTTTCAACTCAAAAAGATGACATCGAGCTGTTGTCAATGACAGCGAGTACTCAACGTCGATGACATCAAATTGAGGCCTTCTGTGTCCAGCAAACACAAAGTATTTGGACAGAATTTTTGATAGATCGAACATACTTTCGATAACATCGAACATCAGTAATTGATGACATCAAAGGCTAGTCGATATCATCAAATGACTTGGAGCATTATCCAGCAAAATCTTTTTAAAAAATATTTTAATATTGCTCAAGTAATTGAACAAGTTTCGATGTCATCGAAATTCAAATTGCGATGATATCGAAACGGGTTCGATGATATCGAATTTAGACTAGATGTGTTTAGCAAGATTAACAGGAAAATCTGTGAAAATGTTCAATGAATCGAGATAACCTCAATGACATCGATATTTGAATATCAATGACCTCGAGGACATCTCGATGAAATCAAAAAGTGGACAAAAGTGTCCAGCAAGCTTTTATGATATATCATCCAAAAAGATCAAGGAATCAAAATGGGAGTTGATGACATCAGAATTTAAATTTCGATGTCATTGAACCTGATTTTAAATTTCAATATCATAGAGCCAGGTTCGATGACATCAATGCCTTCTTTAAAAATTCCAACAAGATCTGAGTAATGTCATGTCGAGGAATCGAACAGTGATTCGATGACATCGAAATTCAAAATTTGATGATATCGAATCTGTTTCGATGATATTGATCTTCTATCAAAAGTTCCCTGAATGTGTTTTTAGTTGAGTTCATATCAATGAACTAATTCTCGATGGCATCAAAAGTATACGTTCGATGAGATCGAATCAGGTTCGATGGCATCGAACTTAGTCAATCACCGACACTTTTATTTCCATTGGGACTTTTTTCCTTTATAAGGAGAGCTTGTTTTTGGTTACTGTATTGTGAAAAAAGAGAGAGAGAACTTTGAGAGAATACTTTCATATCACCTACCCTATGCCCTTTTTCTCATGTGAGTTCATCCTTCAATCCACCCTCTTTATTGATATTCAATAGAGTGGATTGGTGAATGAACTTCCCCATTCAGGAATCATCCAGCTATCATCTTAATGGCAAATCATTGAGCTGGGATCCCTTGAATACTTGATGGCTTGGAATCACCCCTTCCCTAAAATCGATAAACATTTATTATAGTAGATTCTAACATAACCTTGACCCAACCCATCACCTACATTCAAGCATCATCAGTGTTGTGGATCAAGGGAGCTGAAGAATCTCCATCATCAAGGGAGTATATCTTCATCAACATGCAGAATGGGGCTCATCTACTTATCTGTAAGTCATTAGAGTCTAGAAACCCTGTTGATCATTCCTTGTGTAGGATTGGGTCACAGGTACATCTCACCCTTTCAAGCCCTCATAAAAGGCCTCCGAGGGGAGAGTACGTTTGGATGTTATGTGTTAACCCTTGCTCGTGTAGGCTATAAACTTTTGTCCTTTGTGTAAGTCCTTGGCCTGTATGGCTTAAACTAGGGTCCTTGTGTGGATCCTTGGCCTGTGTGGCCTAAATTATGGTCCTTGTGTGAATCCTTGACCTATGTGGTCTAAACCCAGGTTCGTTATCTGGATCCTTTGCTCTTGTATAGGATATAAAACCTAGGGTCCTTGTGTGGATCCTTAACATGTGTGGTCTAAACCCAGGTTCCTTGTGTGGATCATTTGCTCTTGTGTAGGGCATAAAACCTAGGTTCCAAGTGTGGATCTCTTTCTCTTGTGTGGGGTATAAAACTTAAGTGCTTCGTGTTGACCTTTGCTTTTGTGTAAGGCATAAACTTTTGCCTTGTATAGGCATGTCTAATTCCTTGTGTAATCCTAGAGTCAACCTTATGTAGGTTGTTAAGGTTAAAGGTGAACCTGATTTAAAACCTTCGTTAGTGAAATTCGGTACACTCAAGGGCTAAGTGCGTCCACCGGGAGTGGAGTAGGCACATAGCCAAACCACTATGAACAATTGTGTTTGGGATTGATATTTGCATATTTAGTTATTATGCTTACTTTGAATGATTACATGAAACATGATAACATGAATGTTTAGAATTGCTAAGAAGCACATCCCATGCACACTGTTACGTAGTTCATCCATCATAGATAAATTACTACATCTTGTTTGAATATTGAGTAATCTTATGATTACATCGTCTACTTGGCTTAGAAGTCATTAGAGTTAAATGAGTATATCTTGATGAGTGTATAATAGATCAAGACTAGGATTAATAAGATTTTTAGTTATTGAAGAAAAGTATATAAATTCCTATTCACCCCCCTTTAGGACACTTTGACCTATTCTAACTTCTACTATATCGGTCTTACTGTAATTTCAATCCATACCAACCATCATGGCCAACATGCTCTCATCATCTAGATCCGATCTTGATCATAACTTTTAGATAAAGAGATGACGGGTTGGACCATTTCAAAAAAGCTAAAATATGCATCCCCAGTGAATTCAATCTCGATCGTAAGGGATAGAATGAGAAATGACGGATCAAATCCTTTTTCAAAAATCACAAAAAATATGTCTTTCAATAAATCGATCTTCCTATAAAAACTAGACCAGTCGGAAGTCCCATGGAACCCCCATTAGAGGTAACCAAACTATCTGGACTTATTTCAAAAAAAATGAAGGCCAAAATAAAAACCAAACGACAACACCCTCTTGCGAGATCGAATGGATCTTTTCAAAAGGCCTCGAAAAAATCTTCAAATTTTGTAATAAAATCCCCATGAAGTGTAGCTCCTCACATGGGATACTTTTTAAAATAAAAATTTCAAAAATAGCACTCGATATCCAATGCACTAGGAGGTCTTCTATACCTCTCAGTGGCATCCAGTACAAATAACAAAATAAGATTCGACCACTTTCACTTTCCTCAGGAGTTGTCAAATCCATATGCGATACAAGTGCAGTTGGCCTGGATCTCAATGTCAAGATGGTCATGCAACGATGAAGTTCAATGCAAAGTGATGGTAAGCACGATCCAACTCTAGTCAGAGTGATCATTTTAAAAGAATGGAAATGATTGATTGTAACCAACGTATCAAAATCAGAAGACTACATGGAAAACAGGTAACCCACACATACCTAGTCTAGGATGCTTGGAAAGTCTGATCGAGTCCAAATCGGCACAGTGAGTTCCCCGTAAAGCCATAGAATGCATAGGGCAGATAACCACTTTGACCATCAAATGGAACAAGTACTCCTAGGGTGATCATGTAGAAAAGGAACATCACACATCCAAATTGTACGGGAATCCCTGTAAAGCCGCGAAGCGCTGGGGCCCTACTTTTCAGATTTACCCTCCGATGCTATTATCGATCCGATGCGAAAGGGTTGTGATTCATGTCCCATAATGCCATAAGTGCAGGGACAATCACAACATTTTCCTCAAACCCTCATGATATGTGCAAGTTATCTCTTTTTCAGACAGTAAGCTGACAATGATACTATGGCAGGAAATAGGTCCAAACCATAATCTTTTCTAACCAGAGGGGTGGGGTGTCCACTTGCTTTGGTATTCGGTTGCACGCAACCTCTACCAAAGAGGGGCATCTGTACACACCCTACCCAGGCTAACAACTTGATAAGGTATAGATGATCCTTAGGAACTGAACGTAAATCCCACACCCTACCCAAAACCGCAACCATTTTTCAAACTTGACCCAAACCCTAGCCAAACATAAGCCACTACCCCAAACCCTAACTTAACTCAAGTCATCACCCAAGTTAACTCAAGTCGTCACCCAAGCCAAAGCATGCCCAAACCTTCACCTACAATCAATCCATTTTTCAAGCCACTTTCACATCATAATTGAGCCAGTTTCAAGCCATTTTCGAGCCAAATATTCAAAACAAGCTTTGAGCCTGGGGCCCAAAATAGGCCCACCAGCCAAACTACGGGAGCAATCATACCCGAGTGGTAATCGGATTACCGGCAGTAATCTGATTACCACCCCCTCTTAAAAATTATGCACGAAGTTAGCTGGCTGAATTTCAGACTAAAATAGTTAGAGGCAGTAATCTAATAACCGCGAGCAGTAATCGAATTATTACCCCCTCTCGACATGTTTGCCTGGAGCTACAGCTGCTGCTATTTCGACCAGAAACGAAATGCATTTGATTTGGGAGAATTTCTTATTTAACATTGATAAGGATAGAACAAAGGGAATACTCATTAATTTTATTTATTTTGAGTTCATTACATCCTCTTAATCCTCTAATTCCAAGATAGAATCTCTTAACAAAGAAAAGAATACATGAAATCGGGTATAATTAAAATGTAAATTTTGATATCATTTCGACGCATTTTCATCAAATCTCTAGGGGAGACAAGTTGTGCACGTTTCCCCTACTGGGATCCCTTAGAAATATTTGAAATAACTTGATCATCTTGTTAGAAATTTCAATATGATCGCCACCCTCAAAGATAATCCGCGCAACTCATACCAGAGTTATAAGGATAGCAAGTTGCGCGGACCCGTGCAACTTGTATGAGTTGTGCAACCCTCTTTCCTTCATTCTCTCTACCCTCAATACCTGTCAAAGAGAATGATCTTCTGAACATCCCATCACTCAAACGAGAGGGTGAGGGGGTATTTATAGGCATTCACACGTGTGAACCCTCAATTCCTATGCCATGGACCCCACCTCGCATCATTAGTTCCTTTGACGAAACGCAACTCGAGCGAGTTGCGTGGACCTGCGCAACTTATGTTCCACGCAACTTCATCCCAATGCAACTCGGGCGAGTTGCGCAGACCAGCGTAACTTATATTCCCCGCAACTCAGGTCTTGCACAACTTGTTTTATGCTTTTCTCTTTCCTTAATTATTATTATTATTTTTGTGCCCCAACAGATGCCCCTTTGATCCGAAATTTGATTTTTTTTTTAAATCAATTTGAAGGATCAAACTTTGTAATAGAGAATTTGAGTTGCGCGATCTCGCACAACTTCTGTGCCCGTGCAACTCTCCAGCTCCACACAACTCTCCATCTTAAGCCTATAAAGATCAACTCCCTCTAATCATTCTCATCTCTCATCTTTCTATCTTCCTGTGATTCTCCTCTTCCACACAACTTTCCCGCGCATCTTGTCTTGCGCGCAACTCATTTGCACTTAGTGCGGTGAATTCTTATCTCGAAACTCTGCCAAAATTTCTAACTTTTTCCAGACTTAACCATTTTTCTCAAACTTCCCAATTATGGCTCGTACTAAGAGAACCTTTCGCGTAGTAGATCCACCCACAAATCATCCCTCTCATGCTAGACTTCCAAATTCTCCTCCAACTTTTGATCCTTCACTAACTCCTGTAACTCAAATAGCCCCTTCTTCTTTAACCCAAGCAGTCGCTCCTTCTTGTCCAGTTCATGAAATTCCACCACGTAAACAAGTTAAGGTGACTAAGAAACGGCTCACATATATAAAGGAACCAATATTACCAGTCCTCGACTTTTCTAACAGAGTCAAGTCACTATCTTAGTCAATATGTCAAGCAATCATCTCTGGAGTTATAGCATCACCTCCAAAGCAAGGTCGAGAAGTCGACTAGGAGACTTGGCTAGAATCCACAACCAATTTGCGCACAGACACTATTCGATCCCCAATAAGAGAAGATATACCACCACCCACTCTTTCTCAGAAGAAGCGGAAGAAGTCAAAACAACAGATACTTCAAGAAAAGATTTAAGAACACAAAAAGAAAAAAATCCCAAACTCTTGGGACACGAAAAAGTTCAGGATGGATTTATAAAATTCAACAGCCCCCTTAGGAATGAATTGGTGACAATTCCTTTGAATATTAGATGACATTAGTCCATCATTAAGAGCGAGCCAACGGATTGAACCTTGCAAAGTCGTATGATGTATACTCCGAACTGGTTGATTCAAGAGCCTCGAATGTTAAAGGACATTCTTTCAGAGAGAGGTTCAAAACAACAAATTGGTGAAGTACATTCTATGCGATTCCTGGTCCCAAGTTATAACCCTCATGCACGCTTCTCTATAGTATTTTATGAAATGATATGCCAACGTCTCAGAGAGAGAAGATCGTTGTGGGAATCTGGAGAATTTCATGCACAAGGCTTCCTGACATCTCATAAATATTACACTGACTAGGCCAAAGCTATCCTCACCATACATACTACGACACTGATGTATGTGGGCCTCTATGGTGCTATTGAAGCAACTTCTGAGTATTTTTACAAGGATCACATGATTTATAAGGGTTTCCTGAGCTATTGGTGTCCTACCACAAACTTCTTTCATCTTCCTTTAGGTGAAGCCAACATTACCTTGTGGGATCTTCACAAGATAGCGAGTTTACCTGTGACAGGTCATTTTTATGATGAATACATGCCCACCAATGAAGAATTCTCTCATTTCTCTTCTTCTAAAAGACAAGCGCTAGTATCAAATGCTACTATTGAGCTTTTTAGAGAGATGTCCAAATTTCCCGACACCGACAAAATCTCTCCTCTCCTCTGGCTAGCTCATTTTTCCCAAGAGCTACAGTATATTCTCTTCCTTTTCACTGTGATCTTCTTATATTCATCAATCATCATTTTTTTTCTCATAATTTTCTTTCCTTAGTAGGTTTAAAATTAGTAATTAGGACGAACTGGAAAATGCGCGTCGCAAAATTTGAAACCCATCAGAGTTTTCATCCAATGGTGAATTGGCAGCTTTTTTAGCATACTGGATAAGTATAGTGATACTTCCAAGTTCAAAATGGGCAGACGCCATTAGACTGTCTATATTTATTGTTGCAAGTAGACTGACAAAAGGATGAAGATATTCATTAGCGCCCTCTGTGCTTTGCTCATTGTACCGAGCCTTCGGGGACATTGCTACACATTACCAGAATCCATCTGTCGAGGCCAGTTCAATGTTCACCCCGTGGCACTACTTTTCTAGGTGCAGGGTATATATATCCCATGTACATATGATGATCCAGAAAAAGCTTACGTTCATCCGTCCCAACTGCCTTTATGTCACTATCAAAGAAGAGTTATGTCAAAACGGATGTATGAATGGGTCATCAGCGCCATTGATTTTTACCCATTCTCGTTTGCCCAATATATCATGGATCACGAAGCTGTTAACGATGACGATCTTCCTCTGCCCGAGTAAGCATTTTTCATATCAATAGGGTTTAACAGCTTGCCTTTATGAGAAAGTAGTAAGTTTTGGAGAGAACCGTATTACCCCAGCAGATTCGTGCGACAATTTGGATATGATCAGACCATCCCTGACCATTCAGAAGAAGTAACTTGCAACATGCATTGTTATGGTACAGGGCCATTCAACTGGGGTTTAGTCTAGAGACAACTTCTTACAGGCCGTATCAACTCAAAGTTCATCATACCAGGTTTTGGTTGTTTTGTTCGCACAACTTATCCGTGGATGCAGTGGTGGGCACATCAATCATTTCTCATTCGTCGATGCTTGCCAGTAAATTCACAAATATGGATCCCTGCTCCTCAACTTAGGAAACACGACATAAGAGATGGGATAGGCTACACCATTGAACATGATCCTGCCCCTGCTCCCAACGATATTTGTATGAAGATTTCCATAGGAGAACACATTCGTGAGGATAAACCAGCTAATACCCTTGAAGTTTGGATTGCTCACGGGTTTCCATTGACATATTTCAAATCTCAAAAAAAGCCTACGGCTAAGGAAAATGCCCCCACAGACGTTAACAAAGAAAATGCTCCTGTGGATGTCAACAGAGAAACTCTTATTCTAGCTCCTATGATTCCCGTTCACACCACTGAAAATGCTAGGCCTTTAGAGCCTCAAGAGGTATTCCCGTCTGTTCCATCATAACCTTCTCATAGAGAATCCTCATCACTTGTGACCTGGTCACAAACGCGAGTAAGATCTTCTGCCTCTCCTATGGCTACTGCTACAGAAAACCCATCTTCTGCCGAAAAGAAGGAATCCATACGAAAGGGGAAACAAACAGTTATCGAAGAATCTCCCCTGAGATCTTCATCATCTTGATCGTCCTATGAGGAAGAAGACAGAGTTCATCTCTTGTGGCTCCACTTCTATCAGTCGGACAACCTCTTCCAGCAGTTCAGGAGAAGAAAGTGAATCAAATACTGACGCAGAAGAAGTTGAGGTCATAGAAGAAATGGAAGAAGGGGAAGTGGATATTGGCGAAGATGATGGAGTCGGCATGCTACTGGAGAAGTAAATATCGGTGAGGACAACAGAGTCGGCATGACTACTGGAGAAGTAGATATCGGCGAGGACGACGGAGTCGGCATGTCTAATGTGGTTAACAAGGAACTTCCCCAGGTAGACATTCCTCTAATCATTATTGAAGATGCTGATGACGAAGAAGAACCCCTAGACTACAAAGATTATGAGGACATAGCCGACTTAACTATATCTTTTAGCAGCAATTATTCTCCCCTTCCACGTGTAGCACCTTCCATTCCTCCGACTGATATTGTGACATCCCCAAAGATTCTTCCGTCTCCCATGGATATGGTTCAAGTTACTCTTCTCACCTCTGGCTCCACTAAGCGTTCTACTAAAAAGAAGAGAGAACTTCCCTAACTTCCTATCAAGAATAGCAAAGCAATTCATGGCATAAATTTCCAAACAGATCCTGCTACTATTACAACCCCAACTATTGTGGCTTCCAGTACTGAACTTAGAGCTCCATCTTTTGCAATCATGGCTTCGGACTTACCCGAACCTCAGCTCCATCTACTTTAGCAATCGCTGGTATACTCCATTTTATTCCCCATTTTCATATTAACTTCCTTGTAATACACATATATATCCTTTAACTTATGCATTTTACCTATATTTTGCAGTTCATGGTGTCTCGAGTGGCTCTACAAGCTCGAATTCTATTGCCACTGTATCAAATACCATATCCTTGGAAAAGATTTCTCCCCCAGCACTATCTTTATTGAGAAGCTCCATATCAGCAGCCATTTACATTTTTAAGGATCCATCTTAATGGTCAGACTTAGAAATAGTGCTATCTTCCTTGGAAAATGCCGCACGAATTGCTAGGTTCAATATTTCTCCTTTACGTGAGTCTTTATCTCACTTTTACAAGACTTTCCTCAATTCGGTGGATGTTCGCAATATGACTATTGCACTTAAAATTCTTGCTCGGTAAGAGGAATTATTATAGCTTAGAGAAACGGTTTCAAAAGCGGTAACATCAGCTTCTATTTATGATAAGGAGTTTCATTCTTTGGAGGAGCAAGTAAAGGTTATTAAGTATTCCTCGGTGACAATAACAGAAAAAATCACAAACCTCAAGCAACAAATTCTGGATCTAGAGACTCAGCAACATGAAATAAATTCAAAGGCAAGTCATCTTAAGGCTAATATTGAAATTAACAGATAGATAGCTGATCTAGAGTGGCTGGAGGTTTCAAGATGGGAAGAGGCAATAAATTCTTCGAAGCAAGAGCTAACCAATGCTCTAGATCAAGTTAGGCTTATCATTGAGACTGAGTCGAAAGAGGAACCACCGAAGTTCAACTGAGAGATGATCAATGTCGTTACATGCTTGCTCTAGGGATTTCAAATGATATATGAACCTCTTTTTTTAATATTTATCATAGTTCATTTTTGCACTTGCTATCTCTTTTTCTTTGACATTATAGACAAACTTTGATGAGTCATGCATGCTTATTATAAACAAACATTATTTGAACATAATGACTAGACATCATGCTTAATCAGTTAATTTTCTTATGTTGTGTTTTATTATTAATCATACAGTGTTATCTATATGGTGTTATTTCGTATGGGCGGCACTGAGTTTTGGTCCCAGTTAGTAGCACACACAATTTAAGCTCATAAGTAGTTGGAGCTACCACAATTTAAACTCATACGTAGTTGGAGTTAGTCTTATGCGAATGGCCGCTATAACTCTCTAGAGTTCATGGGGCTTATCGCGGTCAGGGAGTTCACAAACCGCGATCCATCAGAGGGGCCCAATGAAGCTACCGGGGTCATGCACTCAATACGATTTACACACAAGGTTGGCCACAGTAACTCTTTAGAGTTCGCGAGGTGCGCAAGGCTACTGTGGGGTACCAGGTCCAAGGCCGTCAGTCCATCAGTGGAGGGCCTCTTACTTCAGAGAATTGCCCCCATGAATTACTACTGAAATCAAACCAAAGATCCGGGGAGTCATCCTGCTTCGAAAACTCATTTTTCCTTCTCCTACATGGTTCGACCTATTCACAAGGGGCACTCTTCGGCCAACCTTATGACGATGTCTGAAACTATACAAACGACATGGGTCTTACATGACTGCTTCGTCAATTGCTCGCATGAGTGCATATGAAGCTCTCTATAGGCTTTTTAAGGCCACAGACTCCACTGCTGCCTGAATGATATATATATATATATATATATATATATATATATATATATATATATATATATATATATATATATATATATATGTCACTGACGATGATAAGTCTTATGCATTGTTGGTCATATGAGGCTTGGCAACACTGCCTTAAATGATAAGCTACCATTACTGTCATCGACTTTATATGTGGTTAGCCATATAGTCTTATTCCACTGCAAAAATGGTGAATCAAAACTGATATTCCACCATTGCTAATAATGTTCCACCAGTATTCATATTATATTTAAAATAATATATATCAGCCTCGCGATGATAGCAATTTTGATAAGATAAACTTGCACGAACGATAAATGATGACAGTGATAATCACCGGGGTAATCATTGGTGTAATCATTAGCATAATCACTGGCGTAATCATCAGTGTAATCACCAACATAAACATTGGCGTAATCAACGGCATAATTATTGGCGTAATCATCAACGTAATCATTAGCATAATCATTGGCGTAATCATTGGCGTAATCGTTTCATTCATTATTATTTTTTACAACTTACTCTGCCCACTATTGGGTTTGAAAGGTATGTCATCAATACCTTTTGTGTAAGACCCGTATCCTAATTCGCACTGTTCCGTTGATTCCCGCGACCCTTCTCGTCAAATTTCGGCAATCCGCGACTTATGGTTGACGTTGCGCACGACCGTAAGTCGTATCCTATTCATTTGAGCCGGCTTAATCCGAGACTTGTATCATTGCGACCGCACCGTCGCCGCGGTTCCAACGCCGCAACTCACGCACCGATCCGATACCCAGACGATGAGATACGGACCCACATTCAGTTCGAGTAAAAACACCGCGCGTTGCAAATCCCAAGGAATCTCTACAAAGTGTCCCATCAATCCCATCAATCACCTCTCATGTCAAGTACAAGCACCCATACTTCCTTTCTCCACAAGTCAAGCAACCACCCAAGTCAACTAACACATCACCTCACCCATCACTCACATCCATCAACCATCACCCCTTCACATCACTCCATCTCTCATTAATCACCCCTCTCTCTCTCTCTCATTTCTCAACACTCCAAACCCAAGCAAGGGAGAGCATCCAACGTCCAAGCCTTCCCATGGAGAGAAGTGCATATGTGAGGCCCACTTCCCATCTCCAAATCCCATCATCCTAGCCATCCATTTCCCATCTCCACCATCAAAGTGAAGCTTTAGGAGACCGGCTATCCAACGGACCAAGAAGATCAAGAGGTGGGTGCTTTGATGGAGTAGTTTTCATGTTTTTAAGATGGGCCAAGTGAGGCCAACCGATCAATGGTTTGGATCTCACTTGGGACCCTAAGATGTGGCCAATGGCTCATCTTGATCATCAAGATCATTCCATGATGGGGCCATTCTCCATGGACCCCATCATGATGTTTACTTTCCTTGTATTGAGGAGGTCATCTAGACCGTCCATTTCTAGTGGAGTGGGATCTCCACCGTTGATCTTTTGTTGATGGTCCATATGCAAGGTGACCTTTGATGTATGATTGGATGATTGAAACGGAGGGCCCATAGTGCCGGGGCCCCTCCATCACGCGTGTCTCACTCTATCTCTCTCTCCCTCTCTTTCCATTTATTATTATTATTATTTTTTCTTTCTTTGTGTAATGATGTGGCCATGTGGCCCACTTGAATGGACCCCACCATGTGGCTTGTATCCTACCCAAGCCAATTATAAGTGGGGCCCACCTTAAAAGTGCCCATCCATCAATGGCGGCCCACCTCAGCAGGGTCCACCTCAATGTACAAACCGTCCAGCGTCCCCTGGACGCTGGACGTCAAGAGGGGAAAAAAAAAAGCAAATAAAAGCTTTGTTTCAAAGCTTTGGAAAAGGCCGTTCATGTAGGCCCCACCTCGGCGAATGTTTCTAATCCAAGCCGTCCATCCTCTCCCCTGACTCATTTTAGGCGTTGAGCCGAAAAATGAGGTTGATCAAAGTACCTGGTGGGCCATAGTGTTGAAAACAATATCGGTACCGTTGAAGTCTACTCAGATTTTTGTTACGCGCTGGAAAATGTCTGTTATTGGTCTTGATAGATCTGTTTTAGTCTTGGGAATGCGATGGACGGAGTGGATCTACTTGGGGTGGCCCGCACACCTAAAAATCTTTAGAAAATATGGATTTCAAAAAAAAAAAAAAAAATTTAAAGCAGCAGAGGCGCTGCTGCCTCTGCCGTGCAGGACGCCAGGCGCCCTGCGTCGTCAGCGGGCGGGCGGGAGAAGCAGACCCACGACCCCTGCCGTGGGCCCCACCTTGGTGTTTATGTGTCATCCAATCCGTCCAAACGGTGGACCCTCAGTGCAATGGGCCACCGTCCAAAAACCAGGCCCATCCAAGGTGTAGGTGGCCCACGTGAGATGAAACAGTGAGAATTGAACCTTACCATTGAAATCCTTTTGGGGGTCCACACAAGTTTTGGATTAAGCTGAAATTTGTTTTTCCTATTCATTCAGGTCTGTATGACCTTACCAACGTCTTGGATGGATTATAAACATTTTGGTGGGCCCCACATGGGACCCACAGTGATGTATGTGGCTGTTTTCCACCGTCTGCATGGACGGTGGAGCCCACTGTATTGCATGTGCGTGGGTGTGTACGCGTGTGTGTGTGTGTAAGCATGTGTGAGTGCACATGTGCGTGTGCATGTAGGTATGTGTGTGTATATATACATGTATATATAATATTATATATATTTCCTATAATATTGTGTATATATATATTTATATATCCACATACCTATGTATATATACTGTATATATATTATATAGAATATTAAAATTTTGGTGGGCCTTCCTGTGACCCCCGCCATGATGCATGTGTTGCACCTAAACCGTTCATTTAATTATTTTATGGCTTGAGCCAAAATGAGCCAGATCTATGGTACAAATGGGCCACCATGGCATGTGCATAGGGCCCTTTACTGATTTAACTTTGGCCATTCATTGAGGCCTACCTTGGTATATATCTGAGGACTAAATGGTCAGGCCCATTTGATACATATAAGGGCTATGGGATTAAGCTCATCTAGCATTATAATGCCCATGGGTTTGGGCCCATTTGACATATGCAATACCCATGGGATCCGGCCCACCTACTCTATATAAAGCCCATGGGAACAAGCCCATTTGATGTGCATGGGGCACAAAGGGAGTAGCCTAGTTGATATATTTATGTGCATGGGCCCATCTAACATATTTAAGGCCCAAGTTGTGAGACCACTTTAATGTATTTCAAGGCCCATGGATCATGGACCATTGCAATGTACATAAGGCTCATTGGTGAGGCCCATTAATGCAAACCATTTGGTGAATGTGGGGCCTATGTAATACGACCCATTTGATATACCTAAGGCCCAGGGATCGAGGCCTAAGGAATGTCCTTAGGGTTCATTGCAATGTACATTTCTCACGGTTCATGAAAAGATATTTATGGCAGGCCGTGCCTGGGAAACAATGTTAGTTTGACGTCCACATTGTATGTACGATGTTGGTTAAATGTCCGCATTGTAACTCTCTTTAGAGCCCATTGATAGGTCCATACCTGTTACTATTCATTGCCTAATAACATGTTTAGAATAATCTCATGACTCATGCCCATGCGCATCATATGTATGCTTGATATGAGTAATGACTGATCATAACATACGCCATTGGGCAGACCATTTATGGGACTCGTTATGTGACTGAGCGCCCCACATGATCGCGCAGTACGCGCTGGATTGCTCCATGTTTTGACAGCGTGATTCATGCATCTCACATACGTATGACTTGACCACTGCACGCCCTAGCGACATCAGGGCCGTGGCTCCACAGGTACATCGTGGATGGCCGTATTGGATACCGAAAATACATATTCTAGCACTGTGGGCACTTAGGATGTCCTTGGGTGAGAGTCCCAGAACCTTTTTGGTACCAGGAGATGCTCCAACGTCTAGACCGAGTGGATACACGAGCGCCCGAGTGCCGAATACCAGTAGACCGCGTCTCCCACTGTGTCGTGGTCGGTTGGAAGGGGGTGTGGCCTTATCCGCCTGAGTGAGAGGGCTATAAGCTAGGCTGAGTTTGACTAGCTCACAAATGAGTCCACTATCGACGAGCCGGGTAGGTATTGGCATACTACTGGTCAGGCGGATAGTGAGGTCTTATCCGCTTGCTTGACTGTGCATCTAGGGAGGTGGCAGTCTCTGCGAAGTGTATTAGACCCCGGTGATATCCAGAGAGGAACTGTATTGATATACGCATTTGAGGAGTACCGACTTGCTTGGATTGCATTTCGCATATGACATTTGGCTATGTAGGCCTTGCATTGCATCGGTGTGGCCGATGGCATTCATATCTCGTATCATGCCTTGCATTACATAGCCTTGGTATATTCATGGACTTACCACATACTTCCGCATTGTTCTGATACTGTACACTTGGCGTTTACCTTACGCACACACTTACACCACCCTCTAAGCTTTTGTAAGCTTATGCACGATAGTTGCGTGCAGGTAGCGTTGGACGATAGCAGCGCTGAGACAGGAGTGCACATCAGGGCCTTTTGGAGCTTTTTGATCACTTTGTATTTCCCTTTCTGCTTTGTACTTAAAATTTTGTTATAGTGGATATGTGGTGATGTCGTTTTGTGACTTGGTTATGCTTGTGGTTATGCTCCATATAAAAAAAATTCATTCTGAAAACCCTCCTCGCAGAACCCCAGGATCGGAATCTGGCATTTGATTGTCAGGGGCCGAGAATGGGGCACTACGGAGGTTGTCGGCACCGGATTCGGCAATCGGGATTCATGTGAATCCGATTTTTGGATTTGGGGCTTGACAGAAGTTGGTATCAGAGCATAACTTGGGAATACCTGAGTAATACATCACATATCTACTATAAATAGGTTCCGAGTCTGAATGGTTTAACGATTTTTCGACGTAAACGCTTAATGTATGTGCCTTCGAGGATTCTCAAGACTGATAGGCCATTGTTCCTTCCTGTAGGGAACATTATGGCTAGAAGAAATACCCGAGCGAATTCCGCTCCACCACCTGCGACTCCCGCACCACCACCCGCAGCTCCTGCTTTACCACCTGCTACTCCTACTCCACCACCAGATAGTCCTGCCTTTGAGCCTGAGGATGCCACTCATTTTCCTGAGACCGGTGCGGATCCGACCGTACCTGTGAGTGCTACTCAGCTGCAGTAGATGTTGCAGGCGATGACCGCCATTCTTCAGGGGCAGAGCAGGCGTCCCACAGTCTCACCGGCCAAGGCTGAACAGGAGCGTGCGAGCGCTCTTCTCAAGGATTTCCGACGGCACGATCCCCCACGTTTTCGGGGCGAGCCAGACCCTACTGCTGCAAAGTTGTGGTGCTTCGAGGTGGAGAAGATATTTGACACCATGAGATGTACGACCCAGCAGCGAGTTCCATTAGTTGTATTCCTTCTGCAGGGCGAGGCTTAGTATTGGTGGGCATCTGTGGCCCGATCGGTAGCCGCCGATTTTGAGTGGACCTGGGAGGACTTTATAGACCGGTTTGACCGGAAGTTCTTTCCCGAACATGTGCGACAGCAGCGCGCACTATAGTTTGAGACTTTGGTCCAGGGGGACATGTCTGTGTCCCAGTATGAGGCTCGGTTCGTCGCACTATCCAGATTCGCGACGTATCTTGTTGATGATGAGGGGCGGAAGGCCCGCCGTTTTGAGAACGGCTTGCGTCCTGCCCTTCGGAGCCATGTGATCGAACACATGCTTCCGACATTTGAGGAGATAGTAGAGAGAGCCTTGATATATGAGACAGATTGGGCCAGTGTGCAGAGAGCCCGCGATCAGAGGGGAGATCAGAAGAGGAAGGCACCCTCTAGTAGCTCCCATCAGCAGCATCGTTCACAGCAGCGGCGCACGACCCGCCCAGCATTCCGAGTACCAGCAGTACCCCCAGCACCATCTTCGGGATCGTTTACAGGTACTTGCTTTGGGTGCGGTCGTACAGGGCATCGTAAGCACGAGTGTCCCCATCCGCAGCAGCAGCAGCAGCCGAGGACACCACATCCACCTCCACGACAGCCACCACAGCAGCAGCGACCACAGCACCAGCCTCTTGTACATCCCCCACAGCAGCAGAGGCAGCAGGTTAGGCCCCCACAGCGACCACAGCAGCAGCAGAGACCTCAAAGGGGACCTGCACCTCCCCAGCAGGCTCAGGGCAGATTCTATGCCGCCCAGCAGGACCTTCAGTCATCAGGAGGGGTCGTCGAGGGTACTCTTCCTGTCTCTGCATGCATTGCACGTGTACTATTTGATTCTGGTGCATCGCATTCATTTGTCGCCGATGATTTCTGTCGATCGACCGGTTTGCCGTTGGAGTCTGCCCGTGAGGATTTGATAGTATCAACGCCATTAGGGAAGACCGCAGTGTTGGGCCGATTTTGCGCATCTTGCCCTATTTTGATTGGGGATATCTTCTTGCCCGCCGACCTATTTGTATTGCCGATGTCCGGTTTTGATGTTATCCTGGGCATGGACTGGCTTGCCGAGTACTACGCCATATTAGACTGCTCTGCGAGGACAGTCACGTTCTGCATACCCGGCGTGCCAGAGTTTCAGTTTGTTGCCGAGCCCAGAGGAGGGCAGCTTTCTTGCCTGTTATCGTGTGCCGTTGAGGAGCCAGCTCTTTGAGTATCGACCAGCTGCCGGTTGTTTGTGATTTTTCTGATGTATTTCAGGAGATTCCGGGATTACCACCTCGTCGGCATACCAAGTTTCAGATTGATCTTGTGCCTGGTACTGCGCCTATTTCAAAGGCCCCGTATCGTATGGCACCATTGGAGTTACGGGAACTGCAGAAGCAGTTGGACGAGTTGCGCGAGCTAGGCTTTATTCGTCCGAGTAGTTCGCCATGGGGAGCGTCGGTACTCTTCGTAAAGAAGAAAGATGGCTCGTTGAGGCTTTGCATAGACTACCGCGAGCTCAACAAGGTCACGATCAAGAACAAGTACCCGCTTCCGAGGATCGATGACTTGTTTGATCAGCTGCAGGAGGCGCAGTTCTTTTCAAAGATAGACTTGCGGTCCGGTTATCATCAGGTTCGGGTTCGAGATGAGAATATCCCGAAGACAGCCTTTAGGACGTGATACGGTCATTTTGAGTTCCAGGTCATGTCCTTCGGACTGACCAATGCGCCCGCAGTATTCATGCAGTTGATGAACGAGGTCTTCCGTCCGTATCTTGATCAGTTTGTCGTGGTGTTTATTGACGACATCCTGATATATTCGAGGACTCGTGAGGAGCATGAGCGACATCTTGAGATTACATTGCAGACCCTCCGTGCACACCAGCTTTACGCGAAGCTGGAGAAGTGCGAGTTCTGGCAGGAGGAGGTGAAGTTCCTCGGCCATGTAGTGACGAGGTAGGGTGTCGCTGTAGACCCCTCGAAGATAGATGTCGTGCGTCTGTGGGACCAGCCCACGAACGCATCCGAGATCCGCAGTTTTCTTGGTTTGGCGGGCTACTACCGACGTTTTATTGAGGGATTCTCTCGCATTGCAGCCCCGTTGACCAGACCCGGAAGGGTGCCGAGTTCATTTGAAGCGACTCTTGTGAACAGGCGTTTATGGAGTTGAAGGACCGCCTCACATCCGCTCCTGTCCTCACTCTTCCCTCTGGGAGTGATGGATTTGTTGTATTTACTGATGCCTCACGAGTTGGCTTGAGTGCTGTCCTGATGCAGCACGGGAAGCCGGTGGCTTATGCGTCCCGACAGCTCAAGGTTCATGAGCTGAACTACCCTACGCACGATCTAGAGCTGGCAGCGGTTGTCTTTGCACTGAAAGTGTGGAGACACTATTTTTATGGGGTGAGATTCGAGCTCTTTTCCGATCACAAGAGCTTGAAGTATTTATTCTCTCAGTCCGAGCTGAACATGAGGCAGAGGCGTTGGATGGAACTCCTGAAGGACTACGATTTTGATCTTCAGTACCACCCGGGCAAGGCGAACGTGGTGGCGGATGCCCTCAGCCATCAGCCACGAGGCCTGGTGGCGCATATGATGATTCAGGAGTGGAGGATGCTCGAGGATATAGCAGAATACGACTTTACGTTTGGTCTGCAGTCATCTATCGTTCAGCTATCGAGCTTGTCGATTCAACCCTCTCTTGTCGCAAGAGTGATCGAGGCTCAGCAGACAGACGAGTCGTTACAGGATTACCGAGCGGAGGCAGCATCTGAGAGTCAGACGGATTGGCAGATTAGTTCTGACGGTGGACTTCGCTTCAGAGGCCGATTGTGTGTCCCGGATATTCCTGATTTACACCGAGACCTTATGACCGAGGCACATCGATCGCGTTTCTCTATCCACCCTGGCTCGACGAAGATGTATCGCGATATGAGACGCCAGTATTTTTGGTCAGGGATGAAACGTCAGATAGCCAGTTTTGTAGCCGAATGTGACACCTGCCAGCGTGTCAAGGCCGATCATCAGAGACCCCCTGGTCTATTGCAGCCGCTGAGCGTCCCGATGTGGAAGTGGGAGCATATATCTACCGATTTTGTCTTGGGTTTGCCGAGGACTCAGCACGGTCATGACGCCATCTGGGTTGTTGTGGACCGTCTGACGAAGTCGTCACATTTTCTTGCAATTCGTGAGACTTGGCATACAGATCGGCTCGTCAGGATGTTCATTGATGAGATCGTGAGATTGCATGGTGTTCCCGTCTCGATTGTTTCAGACCGAGATCCGAGGTTCACGTCTCAGTTTTGGAGGAGCTTCCAGAGAGCGATGGGCACTGATTTGCAGCTCAGCACCGCGTATCATCCGCAGACCGATGGCCAGACCGAGAGGGTCAACCAGATCCTTGAGGATATGCTTCGGGCTTGCGCAATTGATTTCGCGGGTAGTTGGGACGAGCACCTGCGATTGGCTGAGTTTGCATACAACAACAGCTATCAGGCGACCATTGGCATGGCTCCTTTTGAGGCATTATATGGCAGACCGTGCAGATCTCCGAGTTGTTGGACCGAGGTTGGAGAGCGGCGTCTCCTAGGTCCCGAGCTTGTGCTGCAGACGTCTGAGGCTATCGACATCATCAGACAGAGAATGCGCACGGCTCAGAGCCGGCAGAAGAGTTTTGCTGATCGTCGGCGTTGTCCCTTGGAGTTTGTCGTCGGGGACTATGTGTATCTCAAGGTCTCACCCATGAAGGGTGTAGTTCGTTTTGGGACGAAGGGCAAGCTTGCCCCGAGATTCATAGGACCTTTCGAGATCACTGGACGCATTGGCGCTGTGGCCTACCGGCTTGCCTTGCCATCGCAGTTGTCTGGCGTCCACAACGTCTTTCATGTCTCTATGTTGAGGAAGTGTGGGTCAGACGTCGTTCCTGTTATTGATTGGCAGCCATTGGAGGTTCGTGAGGACGCTTCTTATGTTGAGCAGCCAGTTCGTATCCTCGATCGAAAGGAGCAGGTCCTCAGAACCAAGGTCATTCCCTTGGTGAAAGTGCAGTGGGGCCACCATAGTGTAGATGAGGCGTCTTGGGAGCGCGAGGCAGAGATCCGCGAGCGTTATCCCCATCTTTTCGATGATTGATTGTATGATGTATTATGATGCTTAATTATATATGATGTATGTTCCCTATTTCCTTTTTGAGTTATGGTTAGTTGCGATGGTAACGTAAATTTCGAGGACGAAATTTTTATTAGGTGGGGAGAGCTGTAAGACCCGTATCCTAATTCGCACTGTTCCGTTGATTCCCGCGACCCTTCTCGTCAAATTCCGGCAATCCGTGACTTATGGTTGACGTTGCGCACGACCGTAAGTCGTACCCTATTCATTTGAGCCGGCTTAATCCGAGACTTGTATCATTGCGACCGCACCATCGCCGCGGTTCCAACGCCGCAACTCACGCACCGATCCGATACCCAGACGATGAGATACGGACCCACGTTCAGTTCGAGTAAAAACACCGCGCGTTGCAAATCCCAAGGAATCTCTACAAAGTGTCCCATCAATCACATCAATCAATCACATCAATCACCTCTCATGTTAAGTACAAGCACCCATACTTCCTTTCTCCACAAGTCAAGCAACCACCCAAGTCAACTAACACATCACCTCACCCATCACTCACATCCATCAACCATCACCCCTTCACATCACTCCATCTCTCATTAATCACCCCTCTCTCTCTCTCTCATTTTTCAACACTTCAAACCCAAGCAAGGGAGAGCATCCAACGTCTAAGCCTTCCCATGGAGAGAAGTGCATATGTGAGGCCCACTTCCCATCTCCAAATCCCATCATCCTAGCCATCCATTTCCCATCTCCACCATCAAAGTGAAGCTTTAGGAGACCGACTATCCAACGGACCAAGAAGATCAAGAGGTGGGTGCTTTGATGGAGTAGTTTTCATGTTTTTAAGATGGGCAAAGTGAGGCCAACCGATCAATGGTTTGGATCTCACTTGGGACCCTAAGATGTGGCCAATGGCTCATCTTGATCATCAAGATCATTCCATGATGGGGCCATTCTCCATGGACCCCATCATGATGTTTACTTTCCTTGTATTGAGGAGGTCATCTAGACCGTCCATTTCTAGTGGAGTGGGATCTCCACCGTTGATCTTTTGTTGATGGTCCATATGCAAGGGGACCTTTGATGTATGATTGGATGATTGAAACGGAGGGCCCACAGTGTCGGGGCCCCTCCATCACGCGTGTCTCACTCTATCTCTCTCTCCCTCTCTTTCCATTTATTATTATTATTTTTTTTTCTTTCTTTGTGTAATGATGTGGCCATGTGGCCCACTTGAATGGACCCCACCATGTGGCTTGTATCCTACCCAAGCCAATTATAAGTGGGGCCCACCTTAAAAGTGCCCATCCATCAATGGCGGCCCACCTCAGCAGGGTCCACCTCAATGTACAAACCGTCCAGCGTCCCCTGGACGCTGGACGTCAAGAGGGGAAAAAAAAAAGCAAATAAAAGCTTTGTTTCAAAGCTTTGGAAAAGGCCGTTCATGTAGGCCCCACCTCGGCGAATGTTTCTAATCCAAGCCGTCCATCCTCTCCCCTGACTCATTTTAGGCGTTGAGCCGAAAAATGAGGTTGATCAAAGTACCTGGTGGGCCATAGTGTTGAAAACAATATCGGTACCGTTGAAGTCTACTCAGATTTTTGTTACGCGCTGGAAAATGTCTGTTATTGGTCTTGATAGATCTGTTTTAGTCTTGGGAATGCGATGGACGGAGTGGATCTACTTGGGGTGGCCCGCACACCTAAAAATCTTTAGAAAATATGGATTTCAAAAAAAAAAAAAAAAATTTAAAGCAGCAGAGGCGCTGCTGCCTCTGCCGTGCAGGACGCCAGGCGCCCTGCGTCGTCAGCGGGCGGGCGGGAGAAGCAGACCCACGGCCCCTGCCGTGGGCCCCACCTTGGTGTTTATGTGTCATCCAATCCGTCCAAACGGTGGACCCTCAGTGCAATGGGCCACCGTCCAAAAACCAGGCCCATCCAAGGTGTAGGTGGCCCACGTGAGATGAAACAGTGAGAATTGAACCTTACCATTGAAATCCTTTTGGGGGTCCACACAAGTTTTGGATTAAGCTGAAATTTGTTTTTCCTATTCATTCAGGTCTGTATGACCTTACCAACGTCTTGGATGGATTATAAACATTTTGGTGGGCCCCACATGGGACCCACAGTGATGTATGTGGCTGTTTTCCACCGTCTGCACGGACGGTGGAGCCCACTGTATTGTATGTGCGTGGGTGTGTACGCGCGTGTGTGTGTGCATGTGTGTGTATGCATGTGTGAGTGCACATGTGCGTGTGCATGTAGGTATGTGTGTGTATATATACATGTATATATAATATTATATATATTTCCTATAATATTGTGTATATATATATTTATATATCGACATTCCTATGTATATATACTGTATATATATTATATAGAATATTAAAATTTTGGTGGGCCTTCCTGTGACCCCCGCCATGATGCATGTGTTGCACCTAAACCGTTCATTTAATTGTTTTATGGCTTGAGCCAAAATGAGCCAGATCTATGGTACAAATGGGCCACCATGACATGTGCATAGGGCCCTTTACTGATTTAACTTTGGCCATTCATTGAGGCCTACCTTGGTATATATCTGAGGACTAAATGGTTAGGCCCATTTGATACATATAAGGGCTATGGGATTAAGCTCATCTGGCATTATAATGCCCATGGGTTTGGGCCCATTTGACATATGCAATACCCATGGGATCCGGCCCACCTACTCTATATAAAGCCCATGGGAACAAGCCCATTTGATGTGCATGGGGCACAAAGGGAGTAGCCTAGTTGATATATTTATGTGCATGGGCCCATCTAGCATATTTAAGGCCCAAGTTGTGAGACCACTTTAATGTATTTCAAGGCCCATGGATCATGGACCATTGCAATGTACATAAGGCTCATTGGTGAGGCCCATTAATGCAAACCATTTGGTGAATGTGGGGCCTATGTAATACGACCCATTTGATACCTAAGGCCCAGGGATCGAGGCCTAACGAATGTCCTTAGGGTTCATTGCAATGTACATTTCTCACGGTTCGTGAAAAGATATTTATGGCAGGCCGTGCCTGGGAAACAATGTTGGTTTGACGTCCACATTGTATGTACGATGTTGGTTAAATGTCCGCATTGTAACTCTCTTTAGAGCCCATTGATAGGTCCATACCTGTTACTATTCATTGCCTAATAACATGTTTAGAATAATCTCATGACTCATGCCCATGCGCATCATATGTATGCTTGATATGAGTAATGACTGATCATAACATACGCCATTGGGCAGACCATTTACGGGACTCGTTATGTGACTGAGCGCCCCACATGATCGCGCAGTACGCGCTGGATTGCTGCATGTTTTGACAGCGTGATTCATGCATCTCGCATACGTATGACTTGACCACTGCACACCCTAGCGACATCAGGGCCGTGGCTCCACAGGTACATCGTGGATGGCCGTATTGGATACCGAAAATACATATTCTAGCACTGTGGGCACTTAGGATGTCCTTGGGTGAGAGTCCCAGAACCTTTTTGGTACCAGGAGATGCTCCAACGTCTAGACCGAGTGGATACACGAGCGCCCGAGTGCCGAATACTAGTAGACCGCGTCTCCCACTATGTCGTGGTCGGTTGGAAGGGGGTGTGGCCTTATCCGCCTGAGTGAGAGGGCTATAAGCTAAGCTGAGTTTGACTAGCTCGCAAATGAGTCCGCTATCGACGAGCCGGGTAGGTATTGGCATACTACTGGTCAGGCGGATAGTGAGGTCTTATCCGCTTGCTTGACTGTGCAGCTAGGGAGGTGGCAGTCTCTGCGAAGTGTATTAGACCCCGGTGATATCCAGAGAGGAACTGTACTGATATACGCATTTGAGGAGTACCGACTTGCTTGGATTGCATTTCGCATATGACATTTGGCTATGTAGGCCTTGCATTGCATCGGTGTGGCCGATGGCATTCATATCTCGTATCATGCCTTGCATTACATAGCCTTGGTATATTCATGGACTTACCACATACTTTCGCATTGTTCTGATACTGTACACTTGGCATTTGCCTTACGCACACACTTACACCACCCTCTAAGCTTTTGTAAGCTTATGCACGATAGTTGCGTGCAGGTAGCGTTGGACGACAGCAGCGCTGAGACAGGAGTGCACATCAGGGCCTTTTGGAGCTTTTTGATCACTTTGTATTTCCCTTTCTGCTTTGTACTTGAAATTTTGTTATAGTGGATATGTGGTGATGTCGTTTTGTGACTTGGTTATGCTTGTGGTTATGCTCCATAAAAAAAAAAAATCATTCTGAAAACCCTCCTCGCAGAACCTCAGGATCGGAATCTGGCATTTGATTGTCAGGGGCTCAGAATGGGGCACTACGGAGGATGTCGGCACCGGATTCGGCAATCGGGATTCATGTGAATCCGATTTTCGGATTTGGGGCTTGACATTTTGTAACCAAAATCGTTGTCACTCTACAGTCCAAATACTCCACACCTTCGTCCTCACTCCTTTTTATCGAGGTATTTAGGCTGCAATACTCCGACTCTCCATTATCAGGCATTCCGAATATAGATGTCCCTAAGCACCTCTTCTGATCAATAAACTGCCCCATTGATTCGTTGTTTTGGCTGTTGAAAGAAAACAGATTTCCTGAATCAGTCTCCCTAACTGGCATCATTGACGATCTTCTTACAGTTGTTAGATTTGTTGTCGCCTTTTGTTGCCTCTCGTTGTCCTTTCTCAAGACAATTTCTCCTCATCTTATCATTCTTTACAGTATATTTTTTAGCATGAAGCAGTCTTCTATTTGATGTCTCAAGCAGCGATGATAACGACAATAATTCCTTTCTTTTGTCATCGCAACTTCTTTCAGGTACCTTAGTGAGGGCAACCTGATAATTTTGGTGGCCAATAATTGTTCCATCATTAGCAATATACCCTCTTTTTCAAATGCGCACTCTTCATGCGAATCGTACAATTGTGTTTGTTTATCATTCTTATAATCTCTTCGTCGGTCCGACCCTTCTCTTCCTTTTATTTCCTTCTCATCTTGAAACGTACTTTTTCCTTTTCTCCTAATTGACAGCATTCACCACCGCCCTATTCGGCCCTCTCCTTTCAGTTCTAGCTTGGAATGCGGGTATCTTTTTAGTCATCAACTCCAACACATGTGCTTTGGTGGCCAAATCTCGAAAAGTCTTTATATTGGCACTAGTAAGCCCAAATGTGATCCCCGTATCCATGGAACTCAATCACATTTTTACCTGTTCCCTCTCTTCAGGCAACTGAAGACATGCTACTCCTAAAGTTTTCCATCTACCGATGAATTTCTCCACTGATTCATTTTCCCTTTATCTTACGAATGCTAATTCTGCTATGCTAACATCGCGATCTGACGAGAAGAAATTGGACATAAACGCATCCTGCATTTGTTCCCACGTTTGTATTGACTTCGAAGGTATACTTGAATACCCGCGAAATGCTTTGCCCGTCAAGGAAGACCCGAATAGAAGCAAATAGTATTGAGGAACAATGAAGAAATTTCCCATAGATGTGATGAAATGTATCAGATGTTCATCAGGTGATCCATCTCCGTTAAATTTCTAAAACTCGGGGTGTTTAAAATTAGTAGAAAAGGGTATGTCCTCCACTTCTTTCGGATAGGGCGTTTGATACCGGAACCTTCCTGTATTATCATGCTCTCTCACGGCTTTCGCAACCACTTGTCGCACTTCTTCTTGTGTTATAACTGTCGTCGCAAGGATGGATCCATGAGACCCTGCTCGAGGTAGCCGGAAGCCTTCAAGTTGTTGTTCTTGTTCATTCGCAGTAGCCATCATCGGAGGCGATATTATTTGGGCTACGTTGTGTGTAAGAGTGGCCAAAGCTTCTCATAAATTCTTACATTCATCCATTAATGCCTTTTGTACTTGTGCCATTTCAACTAACCTGTCCTCAGTGATGGGCGGAGGGTTTTCACTTGTCCCAGCCATACATACTGTGGCTTCTCCGTTTCCTGGTGAAACTGCTACCGGAATAGAATGAGAATAAGATGGCATGAAAGGATTTATTGACGAAGGCATTCTACTTAACCCTGTCGTGCTTTCGTATAGTCCAACTGGTTGCGGAGAAAAACTTCGTGGTGATGCACAGATTGGCGAATCCTCTATACATGATTTGCCCTTTTGTCTCCTAGTCCACTGAATTCTTACTGCGGGTAGAGCTGGAAGTTCTTGGGGTGATGATGAAAATGAAATTTTTTTAAATATATTGTTGGAGGGGCAAGCATAGGGTTTTTCTTTGCTGCATTTCGTGTAATGGGTTGATGTTTTATTTAAACCAAGCTGATTTAAATGATTTTAAACTCGCAAGTATATGAATCAGATGTAGATATGGTACGTATTACGAGATCGTTCCTACGAGGATTGGTTGTCAAAATTTAAAATTTACGATTCTTTTTAACTAATCCGACAAATAGTTTTGCTAACAATTAAGTAAATTAATGAAAATCAATGAAAAATAACTGAGAACAATGAGAAAAATTCAATCAAGGAGAATACTATGACTTTTGAATCCACCCCTAATTATCCTGACCCTTGTTTTACCTGTTGATTCACCCTAATTCAGATTGATATAAATTTAATAAATAAAACACACTCTATGTCCTTGGTCGAGCACACAGAATGTATAATCCCTTAATCATACAGATCACATCTTTCCATCCATGGTCAGGCATGGAGAGATGTAGATTACTATTTCTTTCTCTATAGGAAACCTGTTAATGGTCAGACACGAGCACGTAGAATAAGATTCCAAAAAACATCCATATTTAGACTTTGGTTAAGCTCATAGAATGGAGAAATACAGAAATTTCGTGTAAGCACACTAGAGAAAGAAACAAATCAATCAAATCAAGATGAAATCAACACAAAACAAGAGTCTTCGAATTAGGAGCTTCATCTCAGCCCTAGCTAAAAAATTAGCAATCCATAAAATCAACTAGAAAGAAGAAAAAAATAAGATTAAGAAAAGAAAAACATAAGAATCTCCCTTGTTTCCTCCTCTCTCTCTCTCTCCTCTTTCTTCTCTTTCTTCTCTTTCCTCTCTCTCTCTCTCTCTCCTTGGCTCTGGATCTTCTCTCCCAAGCTTGAATCCCCCTTGCTCTGGCTCTTCTCAGGACCTTTTATAGCTGTTGGAGGTCGGTGGAAGGCTGGAGTCGGCTAAAGTTGGTTCCGCAGCAGAATTCACATAAGCTTTTTCGTAGCAAAGTTCGCACGCAAAACAGCACCACTTTCCTCAATCAATTTTCAAAGAAATACCGTTCCTTAGTACAATTTTGAATGCTCTACATGATGAACGGTTCAGATCTGCCATATGATCAAAGATGGTGGGCCACAACTGCTTGGAAGTTCGGATTTCATAGACGTGTGTAAGCTTTTACACGTCCAGCGCTGTCGTGATCGGTGGGCCCCACAGAGGTATTTACGGGGAAATTCACCCCGTCCATTAGATTCAGGACGAAATTTCGGGTAAGCATGATTGGTTTTGAACGTCCATTAACGCGTCCCAGATAAGAAATCACACTAAAATCAATTTGAAACGTTGCAGGGTAGCCCGTTTGTGGCCTTTGTATTGCACACGTGTGTATGCATGGGTGAAAAGTATCAGCATGGTTTTGAAGTTTTCAAGCCCCTCTACAAGATGGATGGATTGGATCATCCGTACAGGCCATGATGGTGGCCCACTAGCATCCACAAAATGGACAGCGTCAATTCGTTAAGCACGCATGAAAAAAACAGAAATTTAGGTTTTGAGAAGAAGATGCGGGTTAGCGCCTGCTGACACGTCTCTCAATTCCGGTGCGACGCGGGCGCACATGTGCTTTATACACATGTTGTTCGGGTGGGGTCCACTGTGATGTAGCTGAAAAATCTGATCCATCCAATCAGTTAGTCTCCCCATTTAAGGCATTGACTCCAAATTCGAGGCAGTTCCAGATATCAGGTGGGCCCCAAATTGGAGATTAATGGGCTGATCTAGCCGTTGGCCCACTTCTCAAGATAACCAATGGTTAAATTTTAATATGTACGGTTAATTTATGGCCCCCAGGCCATGTATGAAGTTTTAAGCCAATCGGACGGCGGGAACCATGTGATATTGTATTTTACACCAATTTCGGACCTCTTTAACGTGAACGACTTGATTTCCTTAGATCCATGGCGTGTAAATCCGTCAATGTTGGTCCTCTGGAATCCGTTCCTTAATTTAGTGACTTTGGAGTGTCAAATCCACGCTTGTAGTATCCTTTTCAGCCCACGCTCCTAATTACTACCTGTAACAAAAACACAATTAAAATATGACATTAAACATTATTATGTACGTAAAATCAGGTAATAATTGCGGTCTGATATGAAATATTCGACCCTCATCACAACTCTCAACCAGAATTTTGCTAGTCCCGAGCAAAACATGCGAAAAATAATTTCAAAAATAAAAGACAATTCTAGTAAACCCGAGTGACTTGTGAATAAATAGTTGAGATGTGAGAATTCTAAGATTCATAAATGGTGAGTAGAATTTTCTCCTAGAATCAAGCTTACAGTAGACTTCATAATCAAGTTCAAAATATTAATACATTAATTAGAATAATTCTAAACATTGAGTTCCATGAGTGTATAGTGTAATCTCGGCTTACAATATTAAGAGATCCAATGGCAATTTCATGATATCATTGGTAATTAACTACAGAATTCATGACAACTGAAACTGATACTTGCCTTACAGATTAACTTTTCATTCTATCAACCTTTGATTTTTTATGAACAGTAACGCCAAAGAGGGGAATCAAATCCTCACCTATAGGGAACAAACCTATGGTAAAGATTTGTCGCCGAACTTTTTCTAAATGTTAACCATGGGGGATCGAATCTACACCTATAGGAAGCAAACCTATAGTGAAGATTATTTGACTAACCCTTTCAATTCTTCTTATAAACTGATACTAAATTATTATTTTTGTTTCAGGATGGTTCCTTTCATGCTTAGTGATTACCAAGTTAATCATTCAATTATCGAACCGGAACCTTAATGTGTAAGCAAGATATGATATGAGAATTCATGACTCAA
This sequence comes from Magnolia kwangsiensis, assembly GCA_037074715.1. Lineage (NCBI taxonomy): Eukaryota > Viridiplantae > Streptophyta > Magnoliopsida > Magnoliales > Magnoliaceae > Magnolia > Magnolia kwangsiensis. The sequence goes on along the minus strand of CM073588.1, from coordinate 56,796,345 downwards.
TCAATGTTTACAACTTTTAATCATGGATTAATAACTCGAACTTAACTATAAAATTTAACAGATGGCTGAATCCAAGAGTCATAAATTATCAACATCACATATCTTATAATTTTAAAATCACAACTATCCTTCAAATTCACTTCAAATTCATAAGAAATTTCATAAAAAATTTAAAAATTTACACAATTTTTGCTCAAGATCAAGAAAATATTGATTAGGTAACTTAATCTCCCACCCCCAACCTAAAATCTACATTATCCTCAATGTAAAAGAAATAAGCATGCAATGCACATGGGACAACGAAAATAAAAGAGGAGTGATAGAAAGATAGAACCTGGACGGAGAATCAAGAGGCTTTCCAAAAATATCAGCATAAAAGTGAGTCAGCACAAGAGAGAAATCAACAAAAGTAAAATAACAAAAATAAATTCACAAAAAGAAGATCCTACCTATACCACTTTCGCATGTGCTCTCGATTGCATTTAGCGTATGCAATAAGCCTTTAAACCCCTAAGTTGCCCCTAGTGGACGAGTTGTAGTCTCGTGAAGGTTTGCAGCAATGTTACCCACAAACATTGAACTAACTAATTAGAAAAAAGAAAAAATAATAAAAATAATAATAATATGAAAGATTGGGTTGCCCCCCAGGAGCACTAAGTTTAAAGTCAGACAAGAATGGACCATGAATTAATCAATCTTGATAACCTGGGTCCGCAAAATAAATTTTCTCAACACCTTGATTAACCAATCCCAGATTTTTTGGGAACAACTTGAACCATGCTATCTGAAATGGGGTAAATGATACCATCATCTAATAATTTAAGCACTTCCACTCAAACAACTTCTTCCATGTTAGGGTTAAGCCTCATTTGCATTTCACGCGACATTTTCACATTTTCTTTATGATCAGTACGATGCATACACAAAGTGGGGCTTACTCCCTTCATGTCCTCTATCGTCCACCCAATAGCTGCCTTATATTCTCTAAGCACTTTAAGCAACTTGCTCTCCTGTTCCTTCTCAAGGTTAGAAGTTATGATGACAGGCAGAGTCTCAGAAGGACCTAAGAATGTAAACTAGAAGTTTTTAGACAATTTTTTAAGGTCATGTTCAGGTGGTTTCTCAATAGATGGGACCGGTTTAGACTCAGTGGGCGGAAGAGGTTCCACTTTCACTTTCCATTTTGCAGTTTCCATTATAGGAGCAAAGTCGAGCAATGCATTGACTTCTTGGATGGAACTCTCTATATCAAAATCCATGCTAAAATGTGTTAAGTAAGTCTCAAGTGCGTCTTCGGAAGATTGAAAAAAAGATTCATGCATTAGACTCTCAATCATGTCCACTTCAAATATATCATCTGAGTCTGCTATTTGTTGTCCAGCATTGAAAACATTGAGCTTTATCTTCATGTTACCAAAAGACAACTTCATGACTCCATTCCTGTAATTTATGATAGTATTAGATGTGGCTAAGAATGGACGTCTCAGAATAATCAGAATTTAACTAGTAGGATTCTGGATATACTGAATATCTAGAACGATGAAATCTACTGAAAAATAAAACTTATCAACCTGGATTAGCACATCCTCAATAACACCATGGGGCACCTTGACAGATCTATCAGCTAGTTATAGTGTTATTTTAGTTGGTCCCAGCTTACCAAGTCCTAGCTACTCATATATAGAATATGGTAACAAATTAACACTCACCCCTAAATCAAGCAACGCCTGCTCAACCTTATGCTCTCCTATGATGCAAGAAATGGTTGGAGCTCCTCGATCCCTGAATTTAAGAGGGGTATTATTTTGAATTATGGAACTAAGTTACTCTGCAAGGAAGACCTTCTTGTGAACATTCATCTTACGTTTTTGAGTGCATAAATCTTTAAGAAACTTAGCATAAGCAGGGACTTGCTTGATAGCATCAAGCAATGGAATATTAATTTGCACTTTCTTAAACATGTCCAATATCTTATTAAAGTTGTTTCCTTTCTTAACTGGTATTAGATGTTGAGGAAAAGGTATTTTAGGCACATAGGATGGCATATGAGTGGTTCCTAAAGAGTTAGAGTGCTTTTGGGCTTTTGATGCATTAGTATGTCTCTCCACTTCATTTTGATCTTCTGAATTGGAATTTAATTCTTCCCTAGGCATCTCTACTTTGTTCTCGATTTGTTTACCGGACCTAAGGGTAATGCTTGATTTGGCTTGTTCATGATATTGTTCTTGGTTTGAATTAAAGCCAATCTCATACTGTCCTTTTGGATTTGCCACAGGTTGGCTAGGGAACTTGCCCTTCTCTCTCTCTCACTCAATGTAGCAACAAGTTGACCCAACTGTACCTCCAGCTTACTAATGGATTGTGCATTTGCATGTAAGCTTTGCTGCTTAGTTAGTAAAGTTTATTGGGTATCTTTTTGAAATTGAAGTGAATTCTGCATAAAAAGATTGAGTGTATCCTCAAGAGATGGTTTCCTAGATTGTGGAGGTACTTGTTGATACTGTGAAAAATGTTGAAGTTGTTGACTACCAACTTGGGGGTAAGGTTGCATAGGAGAATTTTCAGATGGTCCTCCTTGTTGTTATCCTTTTGCTCAAGAAAAATTTGGATGTCTAGCCCACCCTGGGTTATGGGTGTCTGAGTAAGGATCATTCCTAAGTCTCCGAAAAGTGTTCATAGCATGTACTTGTTCAGATAGAAATTTCAAAAATGCTACACCAGATGGACAAGACTGTGTAGGATGGGTGGGACTAGAACATATGGCACATGACTCGATTTGAGTTGTTTTTAGAGGTCCATTATTTAACATTAAAGCATCAACTTTTTGTGTTATGCTATCAATTTTGGCATAAAGATCTGGCATGACTCTCATCTCATATATACTACCTTTCCTCTCTGGTTGGGGACTTCTTTCACCTCTATTTGAGTAGTCTCATTGCTGAAAATTTTCACACAAGGTTTCAAATTCCACGCTTCGACATCACTTTTGGTCATGAATGACCCTCCACTGGTGGCATCAACCATGCGACGATTTTGGGGTGTTAAACCGTCATAGAAGTATTGAACCTATTGCCACTTCTCAAAACCATGGTGTAGACATTTAAGAAGCAAGTCCTCATGAAAATGCTCACCCTCTTTTTGTGTGAAATTGTAATTTCTCTACGAAGAGCATTCGTTTTGTGAACTGGGAAGAACTTGTTTAAGAACTTCTTAGACAGTTGGTCCCATGTAGTGATAGTCCCAACTCCCGGAGAATTCAACCATGCTTTCGCCTTATCCTTCAAAGAAAAAGGAAAAATGCACAAACGGATTGAATCATCTAAAAAGTTTTGAAACCTAAGGGTAGAGCAAATGTCTAAGAATTCTTTTACATTATGATATGGATCTTCCTTGTCTAAACTATCAAAAGAGGGCAACAATTGTATTACCCCAGGCTTGAGTTCAAAGTGTGCTGCCGTGGTGGCTGGCAACACTATGCATGAAGGCACATTAAATTGGACAAGAGCTGAATAATCTCTAAGTGTTTTAATTCCATTCTTATCCGCCATTTTAAATAGGAGGTTTCTAAATCTTCTACGAAAGGTTCTTTCTATTTCAAGATCAAAAGGTGCTAGTTCTATGTTCAGAGATCTACGTCCCAACATAAACAATATTATTGCAATGTAAGAAAGAAGGCTAAACTAACATGCAACCTAAGAGAAATAAAACTAGAACTAAAACGTACGAATTCCTTAAAATAAAATAAAACTATGTAAACAAGAATTGGAAGAAAGAACCCAGAAAAGGAGATGATTGATGTCTGAAGATTTGAGAGCTCCTCTTTTCGAAGACAATTTTATTTTGCAACTTCCTTCCTCAATTCCTACAAACAAAAATAAAAATAAAAATAAATTAAGTTTCCTAAAATAATGCGAGAAAAATCATAAGGCAATGAATTATGATAAGAAAGAATCCTAAATCCAATTGGACCGAAACAGTCCCTAGCAACGGCGCCAAAAACTTGATGTTTTATTTAAACCAACCTGATTTAAATGATTTTAAACTCGCAAGTATACGAATCAGATATAGATATGATACGTATTACGAGATCATTCCCATGAGGACTGGTTGTCACAATTCAAAATTTATGATTCTTCTTAACTAATCCGACAAATAGTTTTGCTAACAATTAAGTAAACTAAAGAAAATCAATGAAAAATAACTGAGAATAATGAGAAAAATTCAATGAAGGAGAATACTAGGACTTTTGAATCCACCCCTAATTATTCTGACCCTTGTTTTACCTGTTGATTCATCCTAATTCAGATTGATATAAATTTAATAAATAAAGCACACTCTGTCCTTGGTCGGGCACACAGAATGTATAATCCCTTAAAGCATACGGATCGTATCTTTCCATTCATGGTTAGGCATGAAGAGATGTAGATTCCTATTTCTTTCTCTATAGGAAACTTGTTCATGGTCAGACACAAGCACCTAGAATAAGATTTCAAACAATATCCACATCTAGACTTTGGTTAAGCTCACAGAATAGAAAAGTATAAAAATTTCATGTAAGCACACTAGAGAAAGAAACAAATCAATCAAATCAAGATGAAATCAACACAAAACAAGAGTCTTCAAATTAGGGGCTTCATCTTAGCCCTAGCTAAAAAATTAACAATCCATAAAATCAACTAAAAAGAAGAAAAAAATAAGATTAAGAAAAGAAAAACGTAAGAATCTCCCTTCTTTCTTCCTCTCTCTCTCTCCTCTTTCTGCTCTTTCTTCTCTTTCCTCTCTCTCTCTCCTTGGCTCTGGATCTTCTCTCCCAAGCTTGAATCCCCCTTGCTCTAGCTCTTCTTAGGACCTTTTATAGCTGTTGGAGGTCGGTGGAAGGTTGGAGTCGGCTAAAGTCGGTTCCACAGCAGAATTCGCATAAGCTTTTTTACAGCAAAGTTCGCACGCAAAACAACACCACTTTCCTCAATCAGTTTTCACAGAAACACTATCTCTTAGTACAATTTTGAATGCTCTACATGATGGACGGTTCAGATCTGCCATATGATCAAAGATGGTGGGCCACAACCGCTTGGAAGTTCAGATTTCACGACGTGCTTAAGCTTTTGCATGTCCAGCGCTGTCATGATCAGTGGGCCCCACAGAGGTATTTTCGGGGAAATCCACCCCGTCTATTAGATTCAGGATGAAATTTTGATCAAGCATGATTGGTTTTGAACGTCCATTGATGCGTCCCAGAGAAGAAATCATACTAAAATCAATTTGAAACCTTGCAAGGCAGCCTGTTTGTGGCCTTTATATCGCACACGTGTGTATGCATGGGTGAAAAGTATCAACATGGTTTTGAAGTTTTTAAGCCCCTCTACAAGATGGACAGATTGAATCATCTGTATGGGCCATGATGGTGGCCCACTAGCATCCACAAAATGGACAGCGTCCATCCATTACGCACGCGCGACAAAAATAAAAATTTAGGTTTTGAGAAGAAGACGCGGATCAGTGCCCGCTGACCCATCTCTCGATTTCGGTGCGGCGCGGGCGCACATGTGCTTTATGCACATGTTGTTCGGGTGGGGTCCACCGTGATGCAGCTACGAAATCTTATCCATCCAATCAGTTAGTCTCCCCATTTAAGGCATTAACTCCAAATTTGAGGCAGTTCCAGATATCAGGTGGGCCCCAAATTGGAGATTAATGGGCTGATCTGGCCGTGAACCCACTTCTCAAGATAACCAATGGTTGAAATTTAATATGTACGATTAATTTATGGCCCCCGGGCCATGTATGAAGTTTCGAGCCAATCAGATGGCGAGAACTATGTGATCTTGCATTTTGCACCAATTTCGGGCCTCTGAACGGCTTAATTTTCTCGGATTCATGGTGTGCAAATCCATTAATCTTAGTCCTTTGGAATCCGTTCCTTAATTTGGTGACTTCGAAGCGTCAAATTCATGCTTGTAGTATCCTTTTTCAGTCCACGCTCTTAATTACTACCTGCAACAAAAACACAATTAAAATATGACATTAAACATTATCATGTACGTAAAATCAGGTAATAACTGGGGTCTGATATGTAATATTTGACCCTCATCACGGGTCCTCCGGTTCTCAACATAGATGGACTCATCCTAAGTATGACCCTTGATCTTCGACACATCACTACTACCCATTCATTCTCATTTTCTTGTGTCCCTGGGGAGACTGTTACCACTCTAACAGTGACTCCTAGTATATTATTTTTATTCTGTATCTGACACATACTCAATTACAAATCCCGTTCGCGTGAAGTAGAAGGTTGCATTGCCTGCTGAAAGCGCCATATCTTCTAGTATTCTGGAATTTGAATGTATATATATTCTTGTCAGATATCATGTGTAATGTCAGTTCATGTTTATCTGTAAATGGATTCTATTTTGGATATGAAAGGGAGGATGTATCCACTGAGAGTCACCATTTTGACATCTTATAAGATGTCAAACAGTGATAAAATCTCCTAAGTTATCCTTGAATCGACATTAAATAAGAGAAATGTCCCCAGCAGAGTGACCATTTTATTTCGACCAGAAACGAATTGCATTTGATTTGGGAGAATTTCTCATTTAACATCGATAAGGATAGAACAAAAGGAATACTCATCAATTTCATTTATTCTGAGTTCATTACATCCTCTTATTCCTCTGATTCCAAGATAGAATCTCTTAACATAGAAAAGAATACATGAAATCGGGTATAATCAAAATGTAAATTTCGATAGCATTTCGACGCATTTTCATCAAATCTCCAAGGAGACAAGTTATGGGGGTTTCCCCTGCTAGGATCCCTTAAAAATATTCAAAATAACTTGATCATCTTGTTGGAAATTTTAGCATGATGGCCACCCTCAAAGATAATCTATGCAACTCATACCAAAGTTGCACGGCTAGCGAGCTGTGCGGACCCGCGCAACTTGTATGAGTTGTGCAACCCTCTTTCCTCCATTCTCTCTACCTTCAATACCTGTCAGCGAGTCTGATCTTCTGAACATCCCATCACTCAAATGAGAGGGTGTAGGGGTATTTATAGGCATTCACACATGTGAACCCTCGATTCCTGTGCCATGGACCCCACCTCGCATCATTAGTTCCTTTGGTGAAACTTGCGCATCCCAGCGCAACTCGGGCGAGTTGCGCAGACCTGTGCAACTTATGTTCCACACAACTTCATCCTAGGGCAACTCGGGCGAGTTGCGCAGACTCATGTAACTTATATTCCACGCAACTTAGGTCCCACGCAACTTGTTTTATACTTTTCTCTTTCCTTAATTATTATTATTATTATTATTGTGCCTAACAGTTGCTCTCTCCCAAAGTTAACTCTTTCACCAATTTGACCCTGAGGTTCAGACTATTAACTATCGTACCAAGCTCATGAACCTATAAGGAAGCGCCATGTGGCATTACCCTTTCCTCCACCAATCACAAGCCGCCACATCATTATTCATCCTCCAAAGTCCTTAAAATTACCAAAAGACCATCCCAAAAGGCTATAAATACCCTTCACTTCTCTTCATTTCCAACCAACAAAAAAATAACTACCAACCAACAAACATAAAGAGAGTGAGGGAGGGAGAGAGAGAAAGGGAGTGAGAGTAAGAGGGAGTGCTTGAGTTCTCAAGCTCTCATCTTTTCCAATCTCCCTTTAGCCTCATCTAGCCATCTCTTAGCCTCTTAATCTCATTTAAGTCAATCCTTCCAACCATGATGCACCTAAATATTCAAGCCATGTCAAGTACAAGCCAAAAGATCATGCAATCATCACTAGCATTCATATTTCATCAATCGCATCATTACTTCCCTTCTTAACCCCCCTGCTTCTCTAAGTTACCATTGAATATATGTTCCGTGACTTGCCAGAACTCTAGATCCTATCACATCAAAAACTCATGGTAGCCTAGTCCCTTTTAAATAATATTTTACTATAATCACATCTATTCAAAAACTCCTCTAGATATTCTTTGGACGTATGCTCTGCGGCTTGCTGGAATTCTGAACTTTGTCATATTAGAAATCTGAGTTGACTAGTCTTATTTCAATCTTATTATCCTATCCCTTAAGACTATCTTACCACACGAAGTAGAGATTGTATATTTGTATGGGTAGAGAGGGTGCCTAACACCTTCCCTCTTAGTAACCGAGGTCCCTTACTCAGAATCTCAAATTGCATATCAGGAGTCAATTTAAAGCAAGAGAGTCTTCGGATTCTCTAGCTTTACGTATTCTGTAGGTTCTAGATGACTGCGGGATTTTGAGTTAAGTGGCTAGTGACGATTCCAATTCTATTGCATCATCAATCCAATCACCCCATCATAGAAAACTAACAATAAAATCAGCATGAGCACCAATTTCCCAGCGTTCACACCTCCTCATTTAGGACTTTTCATTTTTTACTTTTAAAGAATTGGGAGTAACTAGAAGATCTTACCCAAAAGAAATGTACATAGGACCAGCCACACTGCACCTCTTCTTTGGGAGAAATACACTGGCCATAGTTAGTGTATCCCAAAGAATGGAGAAATCAAAGTTAAAGCGCTGGAGTATTCTTAAATAAGTTGTACGATCATGTAATTGCGCGGCCGTGTAACTTCTTCACATGATAGAAGAAATAACTTTCTAAATTGCATATAATATCTTTTAAGAGTATACAGAAAGAGCTCAAATCTGCTCAACTTTGCTATTGTTTCGAAGACTCTTCAATATGAAAAGAAATACTGTCAAAATTATTCTTTTCAATCATTATTCAATATTAATTGTACTTTATTTTAAAATCAAGGGCAATGTAAGGAATGTAACAAGAACAGGTGATGACGAATATTCTTTTATTTGAGCTTACTTATTCTTAAAATGTAAATATTTCAAAATCACTTTTTTTAAATATATATATATATATATATATATATCAAAACATTCTAATTGAATCTCATTTAAAATTCGTGCAGGGTTTTAGAGTTTTCTTCAAATTATAGATCATAGACATCATTAGTACATGGAATTGTATCTTAAGGTGAGGACTATTCTTTTAAGTTAGCTTTTATCAACCCATAATGGTTTTAGTTGGTAAATTTTATGTTTTGATTGAAATTATATGTATTTAAATATTAGAATTATTATATGGTTGTGATTTATATGCCATGTGTGTTGAGTTGATAACATGATTCTTGAGTTACATGAAATTAGTATTCATTTAGGAATGATTTTGTGTATATGTGAAATTGGGTGTTTCGCACACTAAATGTTTGGTTGAATGCCTAAGTGTGAAATTTGATGAAATATGATTAATTCATGCCTATGAACATGATTACGAAATTATGGACTTGCTTTGTTTCAAAATACTCTCTAAAAAATCGTAAGAATTGTGATCTTCCTACTTTAGGTTAGGCTGCCACAGACTGGTTTGATCGATGGCGGAACATGACTAACCAACTTTAGCTTTGGCTACTCATGTGTTGCTTTGCACCCAAGGTCGGTCTAGTTCGTGTTCCCTTAATCCACTAATTTAATCTAATCCAAGGATAATTATTATTCTATGAACGATGTCACCCATACCGTCAAATCCAGTATACCACAATTACCATTAATATATAGTCATCATTTATAGCTGATTGTAACTGTGATTCAACAAGCTATTCATTAAAGCTCATGGGCCCAGGCATGGTGGTATGAGATACAGTGTCTGTATTGTTTTCAACCTTTATAGATGAACGAACCTTGTAGCAAGTCTTGAGCATCGATGGAAGTGATGAGCCAACCATCATTGATCTTGGGTGACAAGCCATTACTTTATCGAATTATGTCCTAGGAAAATGTCATTACCTACGAAATTGATGACTTCAGACATTGGGGGACGACCTTAAATAGATTAAGGACCCTAGTGACGAGTCATGTAGTTCATGTGTAGTTGACTCGTACTACAATTGTGGTAATTTGGCTTCGCTAATACTGCTGCTTGAATACAGATTTATAAAGGCATAATAATCATGCATCCATGTGCATAGGGTGTCATTGAGTGCCTGACTGTTCGAGGAGAACCCCATGGCGTGGTAGGCGAGAGAGCCTCACGTTAAAAGTTTCCAAAACATGCATTCATGCATTTGTACTCATGCACTAAACAAGTAGATTAAGAAAGTGCTTACAATGATACACTTAATTATCTGGACTTGATCATGTTGATATTATATTTAACTTAGGGAATAGTAACATTGAGTTAGCTACTCGCTCCCACTTGAGACGGTGTTTTAAAACACTAACCAGATCTTATGAATACATGTGTTACTGAGGCTGCTATGATTGATGATCGAGATTATTCTGATTCGCTCCGATTTTGAGATCATCGTTGGAGTGTTATACAAAAGTATCGAGCTATGAAATTATTTTTAGGCATAAATTTCGAGACCTCCATTAATTGAAGTTGTTGGTTGTATATGAATGAGGGTATGGATACGAGTGTAATTGTATTTAACCATTTAAATTTTAGCTATTATGTGATGTTTCATTTAAATTTTAATAATCAAGTTGATTCCAATTAATTTAACTTTTAAACTGCATTTCTACATGCATTAGTAACGCTCAGGAGTCTGGGGATCATGGATATACTCGACCACTAGATTTCGGGGCATTAAAAATCACCACTGTTTTCTTGTGGTGTGTTCCACTTGGGATTTGGATCTTTCTCATTTTTGGGCTCTGTAGACACCCCACCCAAAACAAGACCATAAAACTTTGCAGACTTCACCTGAGCTTCGATAAATCACCCCTCAACAATTTAAGGACCATTGAAAATCCAATCGATCAATTGGGCATGGTTCTCTGTGCTTCACGAGAGCAACCGATAGACCTAATAGATAGATTTTGAACATGACAAATCAAATCCTAACCCAGCATCCAAACCCTATGGAAACCCTGCTTAACACCTTAGTTCTGTCTCTATTTGACCTGTAACGCATCACAAATCCAAAATGGGTTGCACATTAAGGGTTTAACCAATAGAACCAATCGATGAAATGAAAAAAAAAAGTAGGCTCATGGTGAGCCGATGGTGACATCGTCATCCATACTTTTATTTTTCGAACCAACAAGTGTCAAGGAGCTTATTTTGTCGAATAGAATAGTACCATGTGGACCTTCGCCTTGCCATAAGCTGACAATCACTTGACAAGCTTTTTACTTATTTAAGATCACGATCCCCTCTCTCGGATGCTAGCTTCAAGAGGAGGGGAAAAGTGTCCAACATCAGCTCATCATAAGTCGATGGTTTCAATCTATAAGGGCCTGTTTGATTTTCCAAATCGCATGTAAATGCCATTGGAATTAGTAATTATTGCTCCTCCGCCTGTTTGAAAATGCAATTGCATTTATATTTTGAAAACTAAGTAAAAAAGATATATTAAAATTTTCGGGCCCCGCCATGATATATATGATATATCTGTGTTGTCCATCCGTTTTAGTGTAACATATTTAGGGATGAGCTGAAAAACGAGGCTGATCCAACACTCAAGTGGCCCACGCTAAAGGAAACGGTGACACCAATAAGTTTTTAACGGTAGATGTTCGATTCTCTAAATATTGTGGTGTGGTCCACTTGAGATTTGTATTAGCCTCTTTTTTTTGGTCAAGTCCTAAATTCAACTGGCATAATGGAAGAATGGTGTGCATAAGACACAAACATCACAGTGGGCGCCACATATATTTGGTAGTGTGTAACATCCCGAAAATCGGGAGGTCGAGTAAAAACTCCACTCCCGAGTTCCAGAACATCACTTATGCAACATAAATGTGTATGATTGAATGTTGTCTGTGTTAATGTATTAAACATGAGTGAGATTAAGCCAGAACAGCATATCATACTCCATAGACAGTTAAATTCACAAGCGGAAGACTATGATAGTATGTATAACATATATAAACTGTTGTAAGTCTCTAGAGTGTGAACATGTTACCAGGTTATATACATACCTGTATACTCCAAAAGTAATTAAAAAGAATATACATGAGTGCTCTAAAAATGTAAAATGACAAGTGTCAAGGCATCTAATCCACCTCCCTGTAATCCCGTCAATCAGAACACGCATAAAGGAGGGATCCTCCTCATCATCATCAAGTCCAGCTCCGCTTCTCAAGCAGCGCCATCATCTGCAACCAAAATAGGGACTAGTGGGTGTCCGGAAACACCATCCCGAAACGTGGGAGTGAGTAGCTAACTCAGTGGAATAATAGAGCAAAGATTAACATGTTCTCAAATCAATCATGTAATAATAGTAAAGCAGTAAATCAAACAATCCTAATACTGTTGTTAATGCAATATGACATGACGTGATGTATGCCCTCACCGACGGTCTCCCTTATACGACGCCATCTTACGACCGCGGCATACAATCGTCCCTCAAGTGCTCCACATCTTTCAGGCACATGCAATGTAATGGTGATATGATTTTCGAGTTGTTATTAGTCTATTCAAATAGCAGGATTGGAAAACTAAGGTACTTTCCTTATATCAATCCCAACACAGATCCTGTCTAGGGTCGTCACTCCTAGTAATCTCATACGATATATATTTTGTAGGTCGCTGCAAGGGCTGCCACGGCTGTTGCTCGCACTCATTGCACCGCTCCCCCATCACCTTATCAATACAGGCCTACTGTACTCTCACTGCTACGGAAGGGTCGTCGCCTCCCGTAGACTCAGAATACGCTCGCGGTCACTACAAAGGGTTGTCAGGGCTTTGCTCGCACCCGTTGCACCGCTCCCCCATCACCTTATCAATGTAGGCCGACAGCAAGAATATAGTGTCCCATACCACCATAATCTGCTCACGAGTCATAGGTGCTCACTGGTCACTACGGGGAGGTTTGTGGCCCAGCGTAGGCCGACAGCTCGACCACGGTGTCCCATACCACCATGGGCTCATGAGTCTTCGTGGATCAAGATACCATGATTAACAGGGTTTACAATGGTAAGTTCAGTACCCTAGGTTCAAGCAGTTATGACTCATACAGGGTGAACATACAACGGCCAGTCGGGTTACTTGACGGGCTCGACTAGCACGAGCGCATCTCAAGTCAAACGACATGAAGTGTATAAAACACCTCGTGTGGCCTAACCACTGCCGCCAACTCAAAAACATGGCTCGCGTTCATCGACGCGTCGTTCATGGAAAAGATAAGTCAACCACGAACTTGTTCGGTTGCCGACTGCCTGGACTAGGTATAGTCCCAAAAATTATGAAATCACATCAGCAATCATGTAAGAGTATTGGGAATGAAATACAACAATGTGAGCATGTTAACACATATTATAACATACAACTTAAGTAAATCTTCCAACGTATGCATTTTATACATATTATGAAATCATGCATATAGCTAACATAGGAAATCATTTACATCAGCATATTAATTGAGAAATTAATCTCAAACTAAATCATAACACCATTTAATTCAATACATACTAATACAAGCATTTATACAAACACTTACACTACACACTTAAGTCTACATATAGTATGTCGACTCAAAGTGCGCATTTAGGCGAATCTCTTCGCCAAACTAATTATGCACGTATTCCTAATATCCTAATGCGACAAGAAGCCATGTCAATCACGTCAGCAAATTATGGATGAAAACAGTATTTCGTACAAATGACTAAAATGCCCTAAATCTCATATTCTTCGTCTATTTACGAAACACGAAACGGACAACTTGTTGTACATGTCAAACGGCGTTGCCGTCGATAATCTACTATTAAACGACATTGAAAGCGTTGGAAACAGTCAATCAAAGCGTCTAAAATCCGCACCTTATCTCTTATAGGTGAAGCGATTCGAACGGAGCGTATACGCTTCATCTACGGTGACTAGGCAACCTGATTTACAAGATCTATCAGCTAACATGCTATGGAAATGAAGGAACACTAAATCAGCAACTATCTACGGTATTTTCTTACCTAGAAATGTGGAGAAATCACCGGGTAAGTGATTGAGGTGTGTTGTTTAGGCGCTTGCAATAGGTAGCACAAGCGGCAAGGAATTCTCTCCTACTCTCTCTCACAATCTCTCACCTTATCTCTCTCTCAAACTAGGGTTTTTTTTCCAAATTCGGATGGGAGAGATATGAGAGGGTTTCAACCCCTTTTATAAGCCTAAACATGTCCGAAATAGGCTCGGGAACAATGTTTACTTAAGTTATATCCAAATCGGGGCTGTTTCGGTCCAAAAGGACATTTCTGGTGGTCCCCTGGCCGAACGCGATCGGACTTAAGTTTGTACATGTCGGATATCGCTCACATCCCGTTTTCAGACCATCAATGTTCGTAGATCGCCCGTGGCGGTCCAGTTTCAGTTCAGCGGTCACCGCACGTAGATCAGGTCTGCAAGTCTCATGATATGAAATAGAAATTTTTCCTGATCCGAGGGTGTAATTTGGCTGAATTCTGACGGTCAGAACGCTTAATAATAACGCGTCAAGTCGTGTGCCAGATTTGAATTTCAAATTCCAAATCTAACCCTATTCTCACTCTCTTCAGTCCAGGCTCAATGAAATAGCCTGCGAATGTCGGTTGGACTTGATGTTCGAAATGATTGTTGAGTCCAACAAGGTAGTTCTAACGGTCTAAGATTGTAGGTATCGGACTTTCAACGCGCGGTCTAGATCCAATACAAAGTTTCAAAGTGGTCCAGAGAACAAACCGGCTTAAGTTTGATCTGAGGTTTTAGAGTATTATAGCACCATTGATTCTATAGGTTTTGGGTCTTGTAGAACGTATTTAAAGTGATCAGGGATTATTTTCCAGCTACTCCAGCGTAGCGTTAGCTAACTTATGCTTAGTTTCTAAAGGAATTAATCCTAAATGATTTCTTTGGCTATGGAATTGAGTTCTGAGCGATTTTTCAGATGTTTTAGTTGACCCATTACCTAAGGACGTCTAATCTTAGGTTGGCCAAAATCCGGGGTGTTACAATCTACCCCCCTTAAAACACAATTTCGTCCCCGAAATTGGCGAAGGGTAAGGAGTACTTTTTCTAAGGATGGTTCAAATCCTATTTAATAACCTCACCTTACGTATATCCTAACTCAAATGTTTCGATCCTGGGCCAGTGGAGAAGAGGCCAACCTGTAACGCCCGTGAAAAATCCATACTTGGGCTCGAGTACCAACTCGACCCGAAATTGCGTAGAATTCATTCCTTTGGAAAATTTGACTAGGTTAGCTAGTGCAACGTTAGAATAGCTGGGAAATGGTCCCTGATCACTTTAAATACGTTCTACAAGGCCCGAAGCGAGTGGAACTAAGGGTGCTATAATGCTCTAAAGCCTCGGACCAAACTCTAAGCCGGTTTGTTCTCTGGACCACTTTGAATCTTTGTATTGGATCTAGACCGCACGTTGAAAGTCCGATACCTCCTATCTTAGACCGTTAGGACCGTCTAGCTGGGCTTGACACTCATTCCAAAAATCAAGTCAAACCGATTATCACAGGC
Source organism: Magnolia kwangsiensis (assembly GCA_037074715.1). Classification (NCBI taxonomy): domain Eukaryota; kingdom Viridiplantae; phylum Streptophyta; class Magnoliopsida; order Magnoliales; family Magnoliaceae; genus Magnolia; species Magnolia kwangsiensis. Next base: position 56,780,839 of record CM073588.1, on the reverse strand, counting down.
TATTTCATTGAGCCCGGACCGAAGAGAGTGTGAATAGGGACATAGTTGGAATTTCAAATTCAAATCTGGCACACAAATTTGACGCATCAGTATTAAGCATTCTGACCGTCAGAATACAGCCAAATTACACCCTTGGATCAGGAAAAATATCTATTATATATCACGAGACTTATAGGCCTGATCTTGGTGCGGTGACCGTTAAACTGAAACTGGGCCGCCACGTGCGATCTGGGAACCCAACCGGTCTGAAAACTGGATGTATGCTAGATCTAGTATGCATGAGCTTAAGTCCGACCGCATTTGGCCAGGGGACCTCCAGAAATGCCCTTTTGGACCGAAACGGCCCCGATTTGGTTAGGCACCAAGTAAACATTGTTCCCAAGCCTATTTTGGGAATGTTTTAGGCTATAAAAGGGGTTGAAACCCTCACTCCTCTCTCCCATCCGAATTTGAGAGAAGCCCTATCTTGGGAGAGAGAAAAAGAGTGAGAGATTGTGAGAGAGTGGGAGAGTTCTTCCCGCCACTTGTGCTACGTGTTGCACTTGCTTAAGCAACACTCCTCTACCGCTTTCCCCGGCGATTCCACCGCAATCCTAGGTAAGTAAAAACCCTAAATAGATGTTGATTTGAGTTTTCCTTGTTTCCATAGCGATGTAGCTTATGGATCTTATGTATTAGGCTCCTTACTCGCCGTAGACGAACCATATACACTCCGCTTCAATTCCCGAGTCTACAAGACACTAGGTGAGGATTTTAGACGCTTGGATTGACGGTTCCCAATGCTTTCAATATCGTTTAATAGTAGATTCTTGACGGCATCGCCGTTTGACATGTACAAAATGCTCTCCGTTTCCCGTTTCGTAAGCTAACGAAGAATATGAGATTTAGGGCATTTTAGTCATTTGTAGGAAGTACTGTTTGCATTCATATTTTGCTGATGTGATTGACATGGTTTGTTGTCGCATTAGGAAGTTAGGAATGCGTGCATAATTAGTTTGGCGAAGAGATTCGCCTAGTTGCACACTTTGGGTCGACATGCTATATGTAGACCTAAGTGTGTAGTGCATGTGTTTGTATAAATGCTTGTATTAGTATGTATTGAATTAAATGATGTTATTTGATACTTTGTAATTGATTTTTCAATTATTATGCCGACCTAAATGATTTTCTACATGTTGACAAAATGCATGATTTCATTACATGCATGGAATGTATGTGCTTGAGGATTTGCTTAAGTTGAATATGCATGGGAAGTATGCCTTGAAGATTTGCTTAAGTTGAAAGTTATAACATGTGCTAACATGCTCACATGATGTATTTCAATTCCAATACCTTGTATAGTAATTCCATAGATGTGTGGGACTTGACTTAGTCCAGGCAGTCGGTAACCGAGCGATTTCGTGGCTGACTGGTCATAGCCACGAACGACGCGTCGATGAATGTGATTCGTGTTGAGAGTTGGCGGCAGTGGTTAGGCCACGCGAAGTGTTTTACGCACTTCATGTCGTTCAATTCGATATGCGATCGCGCTAGTCGAGCCCGTCAAGTAACCCGACTGGCCGATGTTTGTTCACCTTGTATGTAACATAACTGCTTGAACCTAGGGTACTGAACTTACCATTGTAAACCCTATTAACCGTGGTACCTTGATCCACGAAGACTCATGAGCCGGGCATGGTGGTATGGGACACCGTGGTCGAGCTGTCGGCCTACGCTGGGGCCATAAACCTCCCCGTAGTGACCAGTGAGCACCTAGACTCGTGAGCAGATTATGGTGGTATGGGACACTATATTCTAGCTGTCGGCCTACACTGATCAGGCGACGAGCCCTTTGTAGTGACCGCGAGCGTATTCTGAGTTCACGGGAGGCGACGACCCTTCCGTGCAGTAGAGTACAGTAGGCCTGTATTGATAAGGTGATGGGGGAGCGGTGCAACGAGTGCGAGCAACAGCCCTGGCAGCCCTTGCAGTGACCTACGAAATGTACATCGTATGAGATTACTAGGAGTGACGACCCTAGACAGGATCCGTGTTGGGATTGATACAAGGGAGGTACCTTAGTTTCCCAATCCTGCTGTTTGAATGGACTAATAACAACTTGGTAATCATATCACCATAGCATTGCATGTGCCTGGAAGATGTGGAGCACTCTAGGGAGTGCGGCATGCCGCGGTCGTAAGATGTTGCCGTATGAGGGTGATCGTCGGTGAGGGCATACATCACGTCATATCATCTTGCATTAACAACAGTATTAGGACTTGTCTGATTTACTGCTTTACTATTATCGCGTGACTGAATTGTGAACATGCTAATCTTTGCTCTATGATTCCACTGAGTTGATCACTCATTCCCACGTTACGGGATGGTGTTTGCAACACCCACCAGACCCTGTTGTAGTTGCAGGTGACGATGAGATCCAGGAGGTGGAGCTAGATGATGACGAGGACCAGGATGAGTTCTCGTATATGCAGTATCATGACGGCTTCCCGTAGGTGACCTGGATCGAGGGGACATCAGTGGGACTTTTCTTTTTGAACATTATTCTGTTGTTATGTACATGTATATGAGACTCAGAGATGTAGTCATACTTTGGAGACAGTTGAGATTACTTTGTTTTTCCATACAGTGATATATATCTTGTTTAGTCTTCCGCTTGCTTTTATCACTGGATCTGAAGTATGAATTGCAGTTTTGGTATACTTTTACTCATGTGAATGCTTTAAATCAGACAACATTGAATCATAACCATTTTTGTTGCATAAGTGACGGTCTGGAACTCGGGAGTTGAGTTTATACACGACCCCCGATTTTCAGGGCGTTACACAACCACACTTCCGCTGCGCCACTCTGATCGAACGGTTGCCTTGGCTGACCTAGCTGGATTGGACTCAATACGTTCTACCCCCTTTAAAACTTGGTTCTACTTAAAGTTCAAGAATCTATGCATCACTCCGCATATCGGAACGAGATTCAACTTATGGGCTATCCTTGACATGAATTGGGAACAACCTCTCATTACAATGGTTTTCCTTTGCTAATGATGCATTCTACGGCATTGGTATCTATGGCGATAGAGATGAACCTAATCTCTATTGCGGTTGAGTTCAGGGGCAGGTATGAGTTGGTGGCAAGATGTTTAATTCTCTACTGACTTTAAGTCCTCGCCATTTTCCAAAGACAATGTGATCCCGTTTGGTTGTAGGTGGTTGGGCCATCACAGAAGAAAGGTTGTGTAGTGAGTCTAAGCCGGATACGTTGAACCTTCTGTCTAATCAGGACAGAAAATGCGTTGTATCAGTTCTTAATCCGAGTCGATGCCGATCCTCTGCTTGATCAGAGCATTGGATTCATTGGTAACCACTAGGATTAAGAAGTCGACTCAAACCGCGAATACATCGCTTACATGCAGTTCCTTTACTCTGCGTTTCCGAATGCAATAAGCCCTTGGAGAAGGCAATTCTAAGGGGTGTGTTAGTTTATTCTAAGTTCAATCTGAGGAATTTATAAATTTTCCCTGAGAGTGAATGGTTCTAAGTTAAAACCACTTTCCTATGGGTTACGACAGAAGTCTATAAGTAATAAGGGGATCTATCCAAGGAATAAGGTTCTACTTCAACCAAATCTAACCTACAATTCCTTAACATATGCAGGCTTTACACTACTCAAGGTAACTAGTAGCCTAGTCTGTAATCTGCAGCCTAATAGAACAGCATTCCTAGTCCCATGTCGGGATTGGATGTGGCAGGCTTGGTAGGAGGGTGGGGTGGGATAAAAACTAAATTTGTAGACTTAATCCCGGGATTTACAATATGGCTGTGGAAACCATAGGATACACCCCAAACTAGGGACAATACCTTACAGCGAACAAAACGACATGCATTCCATCTAACCATATTCGGCTATATTAAGCCCAAACCAAAACACAAACACATTTTCTACCTGTGACATCACTAGACCCAACAACAACAAAATACAAAAATCCTTAAAAAGAAAATCAAACACTCTACAGGACAACGACACAGATGCCTAATTCGATCAAAGGACTTTACCACAGTCCCGACTTACCTTCTTTAACACTATCGAGATCTCTCGACCATATATTTTCAGTATTTCTTAAGCAAAGAAAATGGAGAAATAGGATTGAGAGGGAGGATGGTGGAAAGAGAGAAAAAAGCTAAAATAGCCTTAACAATAGCCATGGAAATAGAGGGAAATGGGGAGAAGTGGCTGTCCAAACTGAAAAAGGGAGATCTAGGTGTTGTAGAGGGATGCTTCAAGCTCCCTTAGGATGGATTTTCAGAAAGAAATGAGAATGAAAAAGGGTAATGGAGCTCCTCACGATTTCAGCTCGTTTTGGGGATTATAAGAGCTCCAAACGAAGAGATTTGCAAGAGGGAGAGTTGCAAAACACTATGGAGTGATGGAGTGAGGTCGTTTTCAACAAAGAATGGGTTTGAGAGGGATTTGGAGCCACGGTTTGGAGATGAGCAGCAAGAAAACTTGAAATGAGGCTAGGGAAGGGGGCTGTTGTGAAGGAAGTACCCCATTTAGGGGTTTTCTATGGACGGAACCTACATGGGGGGGAGGGGGGGGGGGGGGGGGGGGGGGGGGGGGGGAGGTGTACTACCCAAAATACTCCCACGTGCAAAATTTCAGATCAAGTGGGCCACATTGGACGACGATGCATCGCCGAATCGGCGATGGCATCGCTGACCATCCCTCACGTTGGTCGGTGGGACCACATGGGTCTGGTCCCCCATGGTCCAGGGACCTCAAAAAACTATGGGCCCCACCTTAGTTCATTTTAAATTGCCCTATAGAGGCCCAAACATGCATTCGGGGCTTTTCAGGGCCAATCTGCAAACCTGAATGCAATCCCCTATCATGCAGCATATGATTTTGGGGTATAAGGAGCTAATACATCCTTCTAGCCCATTAGTTGCTAAAGATCGCAAACTTAGAATGGCCTAATGGCCAGTTTTCATGAAATTTTACTATTCACTGTAAAATTTTATCGAAGTATGATTTTATGTCATTTTCACATTAGGATCAATGCCTAACATGAAAAGAATAAGAAGAAATTGAATAATGGAGTGGTGAGAGGAAGAATTTCGAAGAAATTAGGTGAAACGGGATTTTTAAGCCCTGACGATTGAATGCAAGGGTTGTGGTTGTCCCACAGCCCAAGGATTCACATTTACGGGTTTGGAATCATTCAAGGAACATCTCAACCCACCTACCTATAACCTAGGAGCTACTTAGGTCACTTCACGCGACCCTAGATGCGTTACGGACTCGATCGCGCGATCGATACGAATAGACTTCGCCTATTGGCGAATCTGCGATCCTATAAGTGTTTCTAGACCCTTCTCGCACCCACCTAAGTCAAAGGAAGCGACAGCGTACGTCGCGTGACCATAACCCAGGCCCGGTTTAATCCAAATCATGCTCTGATACCATCTGTAACATCCTGAAAATAGGGAGGTCGAGTAAAAACTCCACTCCCGAGTTCCAGAACATCACTTATGCAACATAAATGTGTATGATTGAATATTGTCTGTGTTAATGTATTAAACATGAGTGAGATTAAGCCAGAACAGCATATCATACTCCAGAGACAGTTAAATTCACAAGCAGAAGACTTGATAGTATGTATAACATATATAAACTGTTGTATGTCTCCAGAGTGTGAACATGTTACCAGGTTATATACATACTTGTATACTCCAAAAGTAATTAAAAAGAATATACATGAGTGCTCTAAAAATGTAAAATGACAAGTGTCAAGGCATCTAATCCACCTCCCTGTAATCCCGTCAATTAGAACACGCATAAAGGAGGGATCCTCCTCATCATCATCAAGTCCAGCTCCGCTTCTCAAGCAGCGCCATCATCTGCAACCAAAATAGGGACTGGTGGGTGTCCGGAAACACCATCCCGAAACGTGGGAGTGAGTAGCTAACTCAGTGGAATAATAGAGCAAGGATTAACATGTTCTCAAATCAATCATGCAATAATAGTAAAGCAGTAAATCAAACAATCCTAATACTGTTGTTAATGCAATATGACATGACGTGATGTATGCCCTCACCGACGGTCTCCCTCATATGGCATCATCTTACGACCGCGGCATGCAATCGTCCCTCAAGTGCTCCACATCTTCCAGGCACATGCAATGTAATGGTGATATGATTTTCGAGTTGTTATTAGTCCATTCAAACAGCAAGATTGAGAAACTAAGGTACTTTCCTTATATCAATCCCAACACAGATCCTGTCTAGGGTCGTCACTCCTAGTAATCTCATACGATGTATATTTTGTAGGTCGCTGCAAGGGCTGCCAGGGCTGTTGCTCGCACTCGTTGCACCGCTCCCCCATCACCTTATCAGTACAGGCCTACTGTACTCTCACTGCTACGGTAGGGTCGTCGCCTCCCGTAGACTCAGAGTACGCTCGCGGTCACTACAAAGGGCTGCCAGGGCTATTGCTCGCACTCGTTGCACCGCTCCCCCATCACCTTATCAATGTAGGCCGACAACAAGAATATAGTGTCTCATACCATCATAATCTGTTCACGAGTCATAGGTGCTCACTGGTCACTACAGGGAGGTTTGTGGCCCCAGCGTAGGCCGACAGCTCAACCACGGTGTCCCATACCACCATGCCCGGCTCATGAGTCTTCGTGGATCAAGGTACCATGATTAACAGGGTTTACAATGGTAAGTTCAGTACCCTAGGTTCAAGCAGTTATGACTCATACAGGGTGAACATACAATGGCCAGTCGGGTTACTTGACGGGCTCGACTAGCACGAGCGCATCTCAAGTTGAATGACATGAAGTGTATAAAACACCTCGTGTGGCCTAACCACTGCCGCCAACTCAAAAACACGGCTCGCGTTCATCGACGCGTCGTTCGTGGCAAAGATAAGCCAACCACAAACTTGTTCGGTTGCCGACTGCCTGGACTAGGTATAGTCCCAAACAATTATGAAATCACATCAGTAATCATATAAGAGTATTGGGAATGAAATACAACAATGTGAGCATGTTAACACATATTATAACATACAACTTAAGTAAATCTTCCAACGTATGCATTTTATACATATAATGAAATCATGCATATAGCTAACATGTAGGAAATCATTTACATCAGCCTATTAATTGAGAAATCAATCTCAAACTAAATCATAACACCATTTAATTCAATACATACTAATACAAGCATTTATACAAACACTTACACTACACACTTAAGTCTACATATAGTATGTCGACTCAAAGTGAGCATTTAGGCGAATCTCTTCGCCAAACTAATTATGCACGTATTCCTAATATCCTAATGCGACAAGAAGCCATGTCAATCACGTCAGCAAATTATGGATGAAAACAGTATTTCCTACAAATGATTAAAATGCCTTAAATCTCATATTCTTCGTCTATTTACGAAACAGGAAACGGACAGCATGTTGTACATGTCAAATGGCGTTGTCGTCGATAATCTACTATTAAACGACATTGAAAGCGTTGGAAACAATCAATCAAAGCGCTAAAATCCGCACCTTATCTCTTATAGGTGAAGCGATTCGAACGGAGCGTATACGCTTCGTCTACGGCGACTAGGCAACCTGATTTACAAGATCTATCAGCTAACATGCTATGGAAATGAAGGAACACTAAATCAACAACTATCTAGGGTATTTTCTTACCTAAAAATGCGGAGAAATCACCGGGTAAGTGATTGAGGTGTGTTGCTTAGGCGCTTGCAACAGGTAGCACAAGCGGCAAGGAATTCTCTCCCACTCTCTCTCACAATCTCTCACCTTGTCTCTCTCTCAAACTAGGATTTTTTTTCAAATTCGGATGGGAGAGATATGAGAGGGTTTCAACCCCTTTCATAAGCCCAAACATGCCCGAAATAGGCTCGGGAACAATGTTTACTTAAGTTATATCCAAATCGGGGCTGTTTCGGTCCAAAAGGACATTTCTGGTGGTCCCCTGGCAGAACGCGATCGGACTTAAGTTCGTACATGTCGGATGTCGCTCACATCCCGTTTTCAGACCATCAGTGTTCGTAGATCGTCCGTAGCGGTCCAGTTTCAGTTCAGCGGTCACCGCACGTAGATCAGGTCTGCAAGTCTCATGATATGAAATAGAAATTTTTCCTGATCCGAGGGTGTAATTTGGCTGAATTCTGACGGTCAGAACGCTTAATAATAACGCGTCAAGTCGTATGCCAGATTTGAATTTCAAATTCCAAATCTAACCCTATTCTCACTCTCTTCAGTCCAGGCTCAATGAAATAGCCTGCGAATGTCGGTTGGACTTGATGTTCGAAATGATTGTTGAGTCCAACAAGGTGGTTCTAACAGTCTAAGATTGTAGGTATCGGACTTTCGACGCGCGGTTTAGATCCAATACAAAGTTTCAAAGTGGTCCAGAGAACAAACCGGCTTAGAGTTTGATCCGAGGTTTTAGAGTATTATAGCACCATTGATTCTATAGGTTTTGGGTCTTGTAGAACGTATTTAAAGTGATCAGGGACTATTTCCCAGCTACTCCAGCATAGCGTTAGCTAACTTATGCTTAGTTTCTAAAGGAATTAATCCTAAATGATTTCTTTGGCTATGGAATTGGGTTCTGAGCGATTTTTCAGATGTTTTAGTTGACCCATTACCTAAGGACGTCTAATCCCAGGTTGGCCAAAATCCGGGTGTTACATAGTGTCATCGGTTTTGGAGCTAAAAAAAGTAAGTGTCAAATCAAGCATCGATAACAATTCCATAATTACCGAGGGAAATAATTATTACTCATTTGCAATGTATTTACCAAAGGTTTGGAAAATCAAACATGCCCTAAATACAACGCAACAACTGCCATTTTGGAGGACATAGAGAGATAAAGAGGGTCGGTGAAAGAGAGACTAAAGTGGGCCCTTTTCTTCATAGACTTCGAAGACATCCGATGGACGTCAAGGCCCTGCTCAACTTAGGAGGCCAGCTTTAGGAGGAACATTCTATTAATAAAAGCCAACAAAGTCAAGAGTAAGATTAGAACCGGGGATATTTGACTATCATTTTGCATAAAAAAGGATATCAGATCTCCCCTTTTCCTTCTCTCATTTCAAATCAATTTGCATTTCAGTCCACACATCCAAGACATATCAAAACCACATACTCACTTTCTTTTATCTTTTATTCTACGATACTCTATTTTGTCCATCTTTTTTTAAACTTTATTTTGCCTACTCAGGGTCTAAACCCTATGCAGTAAGGTTAAGTGTTGTTTTGTTTTCTCCTTTTACCTATACAGTGTTAAACTCTGCGGAGCATGGCTAGATGTAATAATGCTGAAACTTTACCGAATACAAAAAAAAGAATAGAGGCCACATATCGTGAGAACGGAAAATGGTGTCTAATCCATTACTTTTTTGTAATCGAAACCCTTCAATATATGGTCGCAGACTAAACGTAGAAGTCACTTAAGTAAGAGAATCATATGGTTCCTAAACTTTTAAATTTCATTTAGCTAACTATGACTACAAGTTAAATGCACTTTTACATTTAAGCTAATCCCGTATTCAAAAGAAATCAAACTAAACTGGAGCAACGTGGAAAAAGAGCCGAGGAAGTGAGGGCAGGTAGCATTCACAGGCTGCTGATTTAAAATGATAGGAAAAAAAAATAGATGGACAAGGGAGACAGCAGTGTGCACGCAAAGGACTCTCCGCTACCTACCTTGCTACTGGCAGCGTCAGCAGACAATCCACGTCCCTCCTAAAGTCGTCACCATCCAATGCCCAATGAAAGATGCATTAGACGGGTGGATTGACCTGGCTGCTTAGGCTTCTCATTTTACGGTGGGGCTGCAATGCATGGGATGACCGTTTAGATGCAATTCAAACACCACATTCGACAACCTGTGTGGCTCCAAGTGCAGCGGGTGTTGTGTAGTGCAATGAAAAATCTAGCCTATGGAATTATCGAGTTGGCCACTGGCGCATCGGCCGGTGTCGCACTCTCTCTTAAAATTGGTGGTGAACTAGCACCCTAAAGAGACGTTCATAATTCGTCCGTTCGTTCTTACAGCTATCGCAAGCCATTTAGGACAGAAAAGAAGCAGAAGAAGATAGACAGAGAGAGAGAGGGGGATGCATTCCTTCGGATACCGTGCGAACGCGGTGCTAACGTTCGCCGTGACGATACTGGCGGTAATGTGCGCTATGGCCTCTCTCTCCGACAATATCAACGTTCCCTCTCCGTCTGCAGATGTCAAGGTATTATAATCCCTTTATTTTCTTTTCTTTCTTATATATTTTTTCTGCCCCAGTTTCCTTCAAATCCTTCAAATCTAATGATAGAACAACATCTCTTAGTTGTTTCTTTCCCATCGGATTTCTTCTCGGTCTCCGGTTTCTTGCTTTCTTGTTATTGATTCCTCTCTAATCTCCATTATTATTATTATTAATTTTTATTTTGCAGGTGCTGAATGTGAACTGGTTTCAGAAGCAGCCGAATGGACATGATGAGGTGGGGCCCACTTCTCCCACTTCCTTTTTTTCTTTCTATATAAATATTTGTTAAAATTGTGGTTATTACACTGGGATGCTCCCTCTGGACAACCACGTGATGATCCATCGCCTTTGTATGTACGGTGAGGTTCTAATTTCTTGTGATGTTTTTGTCACTTGGCCCATTTCATGGTGGGATCTCCTAGATTAATGGTTAGGATCACCATGGGATGGGAAGAAGGCTTGTGATTTAAGATCACCAGCGGCGGCATGTTTCCTCTGTTTTGCTTTTTATTTTCAGTACTGGGGAGCTAACTTCTAATAGTCCTGGTTTAAGATACCAGTTTCTATCCTTCCTTGTCTTGCCACTCATCTATCTCAACGTCCTCATGTCTGCTACACTTATCCTATGAACATTTTATTCCTTAATTGCACAACATTTTCCACACAAAGCATCCCAAGTCTTTTACTTATCCTACGAAATTTCCTTTTCATTATATGTCATACCTGTGTACTTGGTGCAACCCATTTATCAAGTCAACGGGATATCAACACCCAAATCACAAAGAAATGGATAATAGTATGCCAAAAGAATAATGGAATAGAGAGGGAGAAATAACTATTGATATCAAACTTCTTCTTAAATTAATCGTGGGAAACTCACACTTAGAAAATTTCAAAATGCTTACTTCCTGCACCACCCCACCTTTTACATACCCTAAAGGAACCTTTAACGAGGATCCCCCAACTAAGAGATTGATTTCAAATTAATCTAATCTACCTAAGATGGTAAAAGCCTAATAGTAGTAAAAGAAAATTTAGGAGTAATCCTAATTTTTTTTTTTTGATCACATCTTTAAATCAGCCCCATATAATCATCACGTCCTTCTATCTCTCGTAAATGTTAAATTATAGCTCTTGATATTTATGCCTCAAATATATAAATAAACAGTCCAAAATCAACACATCTTGAACTCCATACTAGGCTGTGGGCCTTGCATCATTCCCTTTGGGTTGGAAAGAACTCGACTCCGACGTGTTGGATGCTTTATACAGGTAGTAGAGGTTTGGATTCAATCTTTACAATTCATCACCTGTGATCCATATGCATTTAGAATAAGGCTTGTTCTTCCATTTCACTAAGTATTGCTTGTATTAGCCCCATCGAGTGTAGTAGTCTTTATATGCAATACTTGTTCAACTTCTTCTTTTTTTCTTTGGGAGTTGTTTATTCATGTTGATAGTGACTTCATATTGCATGTTAGACATCTCACCATGGTACTCGAAAAATCTGCCACATTGAAAGTTGACGAGATATCTAAGTCATCTGGCAACTCGATCTCATAGGTAATGTCACCCAACTTCCTCTTAAATCGGCATGGACTAATTTTCTTAGACGTAGAGCTTGTTGCAAGTTCCCTTAGGGAACATTTCTATGTAGAGATAAAGCATAACTAAGTCACCTTCTTTATGTCTTCTCCCACTAACGTTCATTTGCAGCCTCTCAGTACTTGGTGTTGCATTCTTTAATCTTCTTCTTTATTTGAGCTTGCAAGTTTTGGATGTGCTTGGCAAAAGCATTAGCATCTTTGCTCACTGGATCTTTTATCAGTAATGGTAAAGTCAAGTAAATGATGTGGACTTCTCCCATTTATGATTTCAAATGGAGATTGTTAGACTTACGGAATTGTTATAGGCAAACTCGGCTTGGGGTAGAGTAAAGTCCCACTAAGAAACATCTTCACCTATGATACTCCTCAATAGGGTACAAAGTCACTTGTTGACTACCTTGGTTTGGCCATCTGCTTGAGGATAATATATGCACAAGAGAATTGAAGCTTAGTCCCAAAATTGCTTTTATAAAGTGTGCTAGATGTGCCCCACAAACTTCGAATCGTAGTCCAAAGTTATTATTTTTGGTAACTCGTGAAGTTGCACAATTTTTGTGAAGAATATGTTGGCGGCGTGCAATGTTTTAAATATCATTATCGTGTAATGTATCGCACCCTTGGGATATGGATACATATCGGTTATTGCATGGGATATATCAGTTGTATAGCGTAATGTATCGTTGTTGTTGGGAAACATGGGAACATTGGGAAAATGGTGGAATTTTTCAATGAAACTTCAGGGATTACTGAAAAATACATTAAGAACTAAAAACTCTAGATGCAATGTGATGATACTAGAAAGACTGCTAACCCTAGACATGGCAATATGAAAACCTACCCTAAATGCGATATGAAAACCTTATGCTAAACCCTAGGATTTGATACCAAAATTTGATGTAGGATGGATAGCCTAAACTATAATAATGATGCGAATGAATTAATAAATGAATTATTAGAGTAAATCAAAATATAAAATATTGCCAATCTATCACAAATCTAAAGAAATCAAGTAATCAACTATGACCAAATTCAAGGTTATATCACAATCCCGCAGATAGATCTTAAGATTATCGATCGGAAACGACCCAATGGAAGGTACAACTTTCATCTATCATAGGATTTGATCTAAACACGAGGATTCACTTGTGCTTTATTAGGGTTTGACGACTTAACGTTTATGGAATTTAGGAGATTCGGGTTTGGAAGGGTTAGGGGGGTTTAAAGGATCAAGGACCAAAAAGAGGGAAAGAAGGGGGGAATGGGGCTGATCGTACGGTTGTACAGATTTTGGGGGGGGGGGGTGTGGGGTGGGGTATGGTTCGATAAGGTTTAAATCTAGAGGGTTTTGAGGATGGTGGTGACATGATTTGGAAGGAAACAAAAGATAAAGAAAGAAAATAGAGAGGGAAGAAGAGAAAAGTGAAAAGAATCCATTGAAGAGAAGAAACAAGGGAGAGAAGATAGTTGGAATCACTCCATGGCTTCACAACAAACTCCAATCACAGGAGGCTTTTCTTTGCTCAAAGCAACAAAGAAGAAAATTTTATTTTCACTATCCCCCTAGGGCTTCACACGCCCAACCCTTTAATAGTCTTTTTGGGATGTTTTTACAAAAATACTCTTATTGCATATAAAATGTCTAAATTGCCCTTATTTCAACTAAATTATAAAATAAACCAAAATACCTAAATAAATAAAAAAAATAACTAAATTACACCATCCCAATGGCTCCATTGTGTCCAATGGTCCACAATCAAGATGATCCACTGTTACAATCCAATAGTCCACGTGCGAAATCCAATGGTCCAACACCCCTAAGCAACCCGCTTGCATCTTCCTAATGTAGGGTCTTCAAAGATGCACGGTCATGCATGTGGTGTCTTCAATGGGGCTAAGAACTTAAATTGGGCCCACTAGGCCCCATGTAATGATCATCTAGCCATAACAAAACTGGGGTAACTCTCCTTCATCTCTAATAAACTCTAATAGGAGCTCGGATGTCCTCATCACTAAGTGGCATGACAAGCCACTTCAATAGCTCATCTTGAGTCTTAAATGCGATCTTCCACTTGTCCTCAGGTCAGATACTATTTGATAATATCCCGTCCCCAAATTGATCTTTAAAAAGACCATTGCTCCATGCATAATGTCCAACATATCGTCCAAGTGAGGAATGAAAGCCGGTTTTTGATAGTAATTTGGTTGATTTCATTACTGTCTACACATATCATCCAAGATTCATCCTTCATGGGGGTTAATAATGCAGGAACAAAACTTGGTGATGTGCTTTCCCGAATTAAACCCTTTTGCAACAACTCAGTAACCTATCTGTGGAGCTCGACATGTTCAGTTGGACTCGTTTGGTAGTGCACGAGATTCAATAGACTCAAACTTGGCACTAATTCAATCTAGTGTTGAATGTTCCTCATTGGAAGAAGTCCAACTGAGTGTTCTTCCAACACCAAATCTTCATATTCGTGAAGAAGCTCTTGTATAGGAGGCGGAACATTTGATTGTTTTTTGTCTTCCTTAGCAACCAAGACATAAATGATGGAAGTCTCCTTGCTTTCCTGTTCAAACTTTTTACATTGAGCAAATTTTAACCCTCGTTTGTATTAGATTTGGGTGCTAGAAGATGTTTCATTGACTGTAATGTGATATTAACACTATCTTTAATGAAGGAATGGGTGTTAGCCCGAGTCAAATGTACCATATCTTGGCCCCACAACTCCGGTCTCCCTAACAAAATGTAGCATGCATCCAAAGGGATCATGTCACATGTTAGATGCATTAAGAGTGATGACTAAAGGGTACTAGTCATGGACAATGGGATCAATGAAAGTTGGAGAAGCTATTGTTAGAACTTGTTAAATGATAATCACTCTGAGAGCATAAGGATAGAAGGAATTATAAACTTAAATGACATTGGAGTCCATAGATACTTTCGTAGGATTATGGTATCTAATGTGAAAGAGGCTTTGATAAAGATGAAAACAAGAAAGACTCATAGACCAGATGGTATGCCAATAGAGGTTTGGAAGTGTGTGGAGATAATGGGCTATTTTGGTGGACAAAGTTGTTCAAAAAGATTATAAGATAGACGAAAATGGCAGTTGGATGGAGGAAAAGTACCGTTGTACCTGTTTATAAGAATAAAGGAGCGATACAAAGTTGCGCTAACTATCATGGGATTAAACTTGTGAGCCGTACAAGTGATCAGGTAAAGACTAAGGCATGAGATGAATGTATCAGAAAATCAATTTGGTTTTACACTAGGGAGGTTTGCCACTGAAGTTGTTTTCCTACTTGGAAATTGATAGAGAAATATGGAGAGTGGCAGAAGGATCTCCACAAGGTCTTTGTAGACGTAGAGAAAGCTTAAGATATGGTCCTCAAAGAGTTAATATGGTGGGTGTTGGGAAAGCAAACGTTTCAAGTGGATATGTTGACATAATTAAGGATATGTATGAGGGAGTGGCGACAAATGTGAGGACCACTAGTGGAGAGACAAGTGAGTTCCCAATTATTGTAGGCTTGCACCCGGGGTCGACATTGAGTCCGTACCTTTTCGTATTTGTTATAGATGAGTTAACAAGGCATTTGTAGGAAGAGATCCCATGGTGTATGTTGTTTGCAAATGACATAGTTTTGATTGATAAGACGAGGGGGAGCTTAAACACGAAGCTAGATTTAGGAGCGGTGCGTAGAATTTAAAGAATTTTCAATTAGTTGGACTAAAATAGTGTATATGGAGTGCAATTTTAGTAATAATAGGAGTGAATCAAGGAATTAGTTAAGGTTGCTGATCAAGAAGTTTCCCAAATGACCAATTTTGGTATCTTGGGTCGATAATTCATAAGAGTGGAGAGATTGACAAGGATGTTGACCATAGAAACAAAGGGAGGTGGAAGAAATGGAAATATGCCTCTAGAGTTTTATGTAATTGTCGTGTACTAAACTTGAAAGGGAAATTTTATAGGATAACTATGTGACTAGACATGCTTTATAGGATGAAATGTTGGGTAGTTAAGAAACATGTTCGTAGGATGAATGCAGTGTGGGTGTTAGGAGTAGAATTAGAAATAAGATGGATGAGTGACAAGCAAAGGAATGATAGAATTATAAATGAATGCATTCAACAGAAGTTAAGTTAGGAGTAGCACTAATGGGTAATCAGATGAGGGAAAGTAGACTTAGATGGTTTGGTTATGTGTAATGGAGACTAAGAACTGCACTGGTTAGGAGTGAGTTTTTACAAGTTGAAGGCTCTAAAAGGAGATGAGGAAGCTCCAAAAGGACGTGGGTGGAGGTACTAAGAAAAGACTTGATGACATATGGTCTAACTAAAGTTATGACCCTTGATAGAGTGGACCGGCGGAAGAGGATTCATGTAGCCAACCCCAATTAATTGGGATAAGGCTTAGATGATGATGATGATGATTTATATATGGCCCAATATCCTCTCGCTAGAAGGTGTGTGGTGGGTATGTGTTTGTGAAATCATGTTCTTTTGATCTATTGGAAGAAATAACTTGACCTCACATAAGACCTCTGGGGACTGGGAGGCATGTTGATCCATTAATAAGATCCCGGCAATAAGACCAATGGAGAAATAATGTCTCCATAAGACCATGGCAATACAGTTCTACAGCTGACAGATGAGCTTACACAACCAATAGAAGGCTCACCTATTCTATTTTTAGAATGGTTAGATTCTGAAAGTTGATGCCTGATACTGTTGGCTTGAAAAATCGTTATCGAGTGAAGTTGGTGCAAGTCCAGGTGTCAGATTACCTGCATGTTTTCTTGTTGAGAAGGGATTCATTATTCCAACCACAAAAAATTAGTTGTGGGCAAGGAAGGCGTGGCCATAGTAAGTTATAATAGAATGGTTTAAGGTTCATCCTTGCACCTGGAACATTGTTGCTTCATAGCGTAATCTTTGTTTCTTCTGACAACCATTGGTTCAATGTGAATAAATGTAGCGACATTTTCCCTATCAGTCTTATGGACAGTTAGCGTTCATGTTCCTTATGTTTAAGTGGGTAAATGTTGAGATATGACACCATGAGTCTGATATGAGAACCAACAGCGAGCAAAACCTCCACTGACGAAGCTTCTAATGGAATCCCGTAGAATATGAACCAGCTGGATAGTTTTGTAGCCAATACCATTCTTTCCAGCAAAGGATATTAGAGATTGGGCCATCCACGTTAATAGATCTACCATCCAAGAATCTACCTGAATTGATATGGGGCTGTAGCTTGAGCCCCCACCTAGATGTGGATTTGATAGAATACTCTTGCTCAAGCAGGTTCCATCTCCTACCCACCCATTGAGTCACTTTCTTATTTGAGGTGGTTTCAGATCTGACGATGAGCACAAACAATCTTTTCCAAGATCTTCTGATTCTCCATAACCACCCTGGAGTCAACATTAACGGTCTCCTTCCCTCCCAATAATAGGATGTCGACAACTGCTGAACAGGCCTTCTGCAAAATGGATGGTGAGACTTCGTTCCAGCCATGGTAGATAATGTTATCTCCTCTCTGTACATTTTTTATTTTTTTAATGAAAGATTTATCTCCTCTCTGTACATTTGATTTCCTTCTGTGTCACTACTTTCCCTTTGTCCTCCGTCCTCTCTCTCTCTCTCTCTTGCTCAAGAAGTTTGATGTCCTCTTTTATTTCATGCTGGAGAACCTTCCAGACATATCTGGAGAAACTGGCTGTCAGCTTCCTATTTCCAAGGATACACCCATCCATACTGTCATTGCAATGCTGCCTCTTCAATATGTGCAAATCATACGAAGGCAAAACCCCCATAATCCGGTTCTCTCCACCAGGATCGTGGTGTCCATATCATTGCTGAATCTTCCAAAGTACGGCAGAATTCTGTGATGTTCCATTCTTCTGGGAAGATTTTCCATAAAGAATGTGAAGAGATTGCCACCAGTCACTTTAGATTTGAGCTTCATCTTTTGTTCCACACAGTAATCCAGCTGTCCTTATTCTTCTCTCTCTCTCTCTCTCTCCTCTCTCTCTAGAAAGTAATGTCTTCCAATTACAACGACTGGAAATCCAAATTTGCTTCTCTCATCTCCATCCTACCTCCATCTCCATCACTGCCTGTCTCCTTTTATCCCTATCTTTTTTTGTTGCAATAAATGACCACTGAGCATTGCATGGCAATAGATGACGACTGAGTCACTGACCATTCCATCATCCAAAGACTCATAACAACCCACAACTCAATAAAGTAAATCACAATCTTCTTCTTCTTCTTCTTCTTCTTTTTTTTTCTTTTTTTTTTTGTTCCTCCAACCCCCCCCCCCCCCCACCAAATCACATTTTTTTAGTATACTGTTGTTGTGAGTTGCAGTTTCATTTAATTGTGATTGTATATACGTTTTCACACAAACTGCTGAAAAAAGTCAGCAATCCATTTATGTTGTTCTTGAAATTGTCTTCGCAATGTCCTGATATATTTACTCTTTAGTGTTTTACGTTCTTATGAATTCCCTGTTGGTCCTAGAGTAACTGTTAAGGCTTTAGTGATCTTGGGTCCAGTTGAAGTTAATCTTTTACTTATGCCTTGCAGGTCAGCTTGACATTGAATATATCAGCAGACCTACAGTGGATGTTTACGTGGAACACAAAACAGGTCTGCCATGGAGAAGTATTGCTTACTGTGATCATGAATTTCTCTGTTCATAGTTCTTGTTAAGTGGGTTTTGGTAGTCACCATTTTACTCTGCATTCCAGCTAGTATTCAGCTTGAATAGTCATCTGATTGATAATATTTTCGAACGGTGGAAAGATGATTTCTTGGCATGAACTCCATTTCCTTACTCCATTGTGATGAGGTTGAATTAGATCATGTTTTACTTTAAAATGTACACATTGAATGTTTTTCAGTTTATTACATTTTTGTCAACTTTTTTCATAAATTCTTTATAGATTTTGAGTTAGAAAACAAGTCTAATGGTTGCCAAGTATGCTACCAAGAATGGTCTATGCAGGTCCATATTGTGCTACAAATAAAAGCTGCCACATAAAACATTCAAACTGCTTTGAAGTAGTGTTTTAAATAGCAGTAGCGTGTTGCATACATTCAGCCCTCTATAGCCTGGGGCGTAAGTAGCGTAAGCTACCCAATACTTCTTTTTTTTATATATATTTAAAAATAGGAAAAATAGGATAAATAGTAAGAAAAGAGAATATAAAAATGCTTAAAAGATGATTCATTTTTTCAAGTATTAGCATGTTCAAACAAGTTATTAAGGATC
This sequence comes from Magnolia kwangsiensis, assembly GCA_037074715.1. Lineage (NCBI taxonomy): Eukaryota > Viridiplantae > Streptophyta > Magnoliopsida > Magnoliales > Magnoliaceae > Magnolia > Magnolia kwangsiensis. The sequence continues at coordinate 56,761,648 of CM073588.1, read as the reverse complement.
ATTTATCAAAAGCCAATCCACATATAAACCAAATAAAATCTTGATCACATCAACAACTTTCTAAGAAAACCACTTTAATTAATAATGTCTAATTGAAATCGCAATTCACAATTCTGAAAAGAAATTAAAATCCCGCAGGTTTAGAGTATTAAGTACAAAATACGAAATACAATTCTCATTAATAAAAAAGCATAGTGTAAGCTACATACATTATGCACACACTACATATGCTATGCGTATGCTAGGACAATACATATGCTAGGGGTACACTACGACCCTTGGAGTGTATGCTTCAGGGATTTACGCTATTTGCTAACGCTACATAGCATCATAGTTGCACTACGCTATTCAAAACATTGCTTTGATGTTTAGAGTTATAATTCAACATTGAAGAAGTGAAATCTTCTCTAACTTTTCCTCTAATCAGTTGATTTTTGTTTGAAGGGCTCCAGTTTTGTCAGAGGCAGACATATAGAGCTTAATTCATATTGTGCTATAAATAAAAGCAGCCACATAAAACATTTAAAGTGTTTTGAACTTTAAAGTTACTATTTCAGCATTGAAGAAATGAAATCATCTTCGACTCATCCTATAAGTGGTTGATTTAAGGGCCAAGTTATGTCAGGGGCAAGGAAATAGAGCTGAATGCTCGAAAGGTTTCATTTGCGACCGCAATTTGTAGTGAAACTAATGGTCATTGAGAAAGATGGCCATGAGGAAATGAAGACTTGCTTCACCCTGCATTTTATTGAAATCTTGGTCATAGTTCATGTGATACTTGTTTTAGTTAATATCAAGTTTGCCCCTGGAAAGATCTGTAGTGGAACCAATGTTTACTGTATCGTTATCGTGTTATGTATCAGGATTCGGATGCGTATCGATTGTATGACGTTAATTTATTGCACTTTTTGGGAAACATGGGGAAACATTGGTAAATTGGTTGAATTTTTCACCATTGGTAAATTGTCGTCATCATTATCACCAGACCCATCATGTGCATTGCTTTTTGTCTCGCTCTCAGTGTTGGATAAAGTCTTGTCACCACGTGTCCCATGTGATAGTGATGCTGCGGGCTGCCCTTGTGACACTGCCTCCTCTATATGCGGCTTTGGTCGCCCCATCTTAAATGTCCAAGTCATCTGACTTAACCCACTTGTAAAGTGGGTCCTCTGTATCCTCTCCAACATATGCATGCTGGCCGATTGTCATCAAGTTCAATTGGTCCTCCCGTGCTTTTTTTTTTTTTTTCTTTTCTTTCTTCTGTACATGGCAGCCTCTTTCATAACTTCATGTTATAGCGGTAGTATACTAGCTTCTAACGTCGCTTGTACCCAAATCTGTTGTGCTTGTTTGTTTGAATGAGAGAGAAAGTACTCTAATTTCTTTTACAGGGTGAGGAGGGCACTGTCTGTGAAGCACATGAATAGCCAATCGATGCAAAGTCTCGCAATCATTTCCAAACATAGCCCACCACTCGCGTACGAAATAGATAAATTTTGTACTAGTTTCACATTTACTACTAAAATATGGGAACTAACTTTAAGTTGTAAGAGGGTAACTAACGCAACAACTCACATGCCATCATTTGGCTCCTTGCCTTCCGCGTGGCCTTGCACCCAAACATTCCAATAACATCACGGAATTTAACAATCTGTTGATGTCATTTAACATTAAGTGTGAGTATAAAGTTTTTGGTGAAGTTAGAGAAAATTTAAGCACAAAACATATTTATCTCATTATCAATGCTACTTTTCCTCAAATAGTTGGGTAATAGCTTATAATATAACCTCATGCACAACCCTCTTTAAGGTATTGTCTTCATAAAGTCTATGGTTGTAGTGGTACTTGGGATTCAGGAAGTATATTGAAACCCAATATGGTGCAAGTATTCACAAATCAACATAATAAAATAGCCGTACAATAAACTACTATAACATATAGACAACAAAAACTAAATCATGTATCTACTTACCAGCATGATGAAGTGGGTGCGAAAGGGTCATTTCCCAATAGTTATCAATTATTGCATGCAACCATTTATATGCTTTGAGGATTTTAACCTGGATGGCTTCTCTCAGTAACTGCATGGACGCATACAAGGATCCCATCGACAAATGTCTCATTATCTACTATCCTCAACACTACACATATGGGCTTCATTATCTACTCTCCAAGCTACTCTCTTCCTATTCTGATTCCAATCTGTATATTCCTAGTGCTGGAAAGTTCTCGTAGCTCCTCCTCCCTGTTTTTTAGGAGGTTATTTAGGGCGATGTAATTTATGGCGAATCGCATCTGTCGTGCCCCAAACTCGGGAATCAGGCTCACAAAATTCCTGATCGCCGAATCCAGCACCGACAACCTCCGTGGTACCCTATTCTCGACTCCTAGCACCCATATACTGGATTCTGATCCTGGGATCCTACAAGGAGGATTTTCAATGTGATTTTTTTTTTTTTTGTAAGAAGCATAACCATAAGGATAATCCAGACACAAACAATAACATCATCACCATATATCCACTAATAAAATCATTCGAGTATAATGCTGAAAGGGAAATAAACGTATGAAACAAAAACTCCAAAGCTCTAGCACACGCCCTGTCTCAATGCTGCTGCGACCTAACCTCACCTGCATGCAACGGTCATGCATAAGCTTACAAGAAGCTTAGAGGGTGGTGTAAGTGTGTGCAATGCACGTGCCAAGCATATAAATGTCAGTGTAAGCAGAAATACTGGCAAGTCCATATAAATATCAAAGTAATCGGAAATACTGGCGGGTCCCTAAATACCATCAGCTTTATCCAAGCTATACGATGCAAAGACATAACAAGCCAATGTCATATACTGAGGAAACAATGTAGGTCGGCTATGCAATGCAGAGACGTGGCAAGCCAAATATCATGTATTGTGGATGCAATGCGATATGCAATATGCAAATCTTGACGAGTCCATGAATACCGTCAGCTGTATCTAGGCCATGCAATGCAGAAACATAGTAAACTAAATGTCTTATGCTGAGGGTGCAATGCAATATTGGTTTCTGGCCATCTACAATTCAGATTTATGATCATGTGGGACCCACATCTGGTGAAAAGAAGGATCCATCTGGTAGCTGTATGTATGGGCTTTAAAAGGTATAAGGCGATCCTTATTGGTTTGGTGTATACAATTTATGGTGATGTCCCAAATATGGGTACTTGGAGGAAATGTGCAGAAAACACAGTGCATAATTAGTTTTGGCCCGATCTTGAGTACGTCCCATGATCACAGGGGACCACCTTTTAGTGTCCCATCAAGTGCCCTTGGTTGTACTATATATGTACTTAAAAAACTATAAGTTGGGACCAACTGGTTGTGCACATGTAATATTTTGTATAGGGCCAAACATAGGTACTTTGATTTTTTGCACATAATTTTCTGCACAACTATACCTTGCCCCATTTTGGGATCCACTCCCTGATCATGTGGGGTCTGATTTGGCCCGAGTAAAATATTGTTTATCTATTCATTGGTATAGGTTAAAAGTTCTAAGTGGTGGCCTACTCATATCTCCAGCGTGTGGTCCATTACAGAGGCCCAAAGTTGGTACGAAACACAAATAATTAGACAATTTTCAGCAATGGGGTCTGTCACAACTTGGGCCCAATTTCCAAACACTTAGAGATCATTCTTGACAAAAAAATGTGGGACATCCCAACTCACTTATATAAGGATTAAACATCCCCCAAAGTGGGACCCTTAACTACAGAGTGTGGGGCCTACTACAAGGTGTCAAAGAGGCCTACATGCAATATAGTCAAGTACTTAGAAAATTTCAGCAAACAGAAAGTGCAAAGGAAATAAAATAGATCCAATGGCAAGTGGGGCCCACATGCTAGCAAACCATAGATAAGAGACATACACATGGGTTTCCAGATTAGATGAACTAATAAAATGCATAAATCACAAGTGATCCCACATCCAAGTGGGTCAATAAGAGGATGAATGTTATGTACAACATATACACATCTAGTAGCACATGAAATATATTAATCAAAATTTTATAATCAGATTCTCTGTTGGAAAATCCGATCCAAGGGATGGTTTAGTAATACATCATTTAGGCTGTATATAAATTTCCAACCATACAGAGCCTTGGATCCATCTAGACCATACAAAACAATTTAAGGTTTATCCTTAGTGAAGTATCTGTCGCTTTAGAACTTTCTAAATTTTATCATGAAAGAATCTGATCATAGGGACCATACATATAATTATTTACTATCTCAAGTTAAGAACAAATATCAAATGCATCTGACCGTTGGAATCACAGATATCGACCACACAAGAATGGTCATAACAAACCCCCAAATACATCTTTTGTATAAGGCCAAGATCTCAGCCGTCCGAACTCCGATTGAGGCTTATTATATACCGTTGGAAAGCTGGTTCGATTTTTTACAAATCCAACGGAACGTATATTTTTTATACCTTCATTAAAGGAGTTAAAAATGGGTCCCTTTTAGGCAAATCGGAATCCTGCATGTGCTGCTGGACGACAGCTAAGTAAACTTGATGTTACAGATGATTGGACCGTTGAATGGCTACGAAATGTGGTCCAGAGTTAGTTCATATTGTGGTTCATATTATTCATAAGTTTCAACTCTGATCTTAGCATGGTCGATTTTATATGATTTTTAGAACTTGTTATCCAGATGCAAAAACAGTATTACATGTGAAGGGTGTGGATATGATGTTCCTCATGGTGGACCATACATCAGGAAATCAGGTGGGAAATCCTATTCCCACCCCAAAACGAGGGCATAGATGGCCTTAAACAAATAACGCATCAGTAAACATCATGATGGGTCCGTGGAGGATGGCCCCATCATGGATACATGCATACAAGTCATGGTGGGCCATTGGCCACACCCAGGGTCCAAGATGGGATCCCTACCATTAATTGGTAGGTCCCACTTGTCCCATGCATGAAAATGAAGAAATCTACCCTAAAAAGCATCCACCTCTCCTCTTCTTGCTCCCTAGTATTCCAAAGTTCTTAAGGTGCTTCTTTAATGGTGGAGATGGTGTTTCAATGGTTGGATTGGGTGGGATTTACTAATAAGAGGGCTGGTGTGATGGGTTCTTTCTCTTCTTGCTTGGACGTCCAAGGTCTCCTTGGGTTGCAAATGAGGAAGATGGGAGAGAATGGGAGGGAGAGAGAGAGGTATAGGGAAGTCATCATGGGGTGTAATAGGTAATCATGCTGTCGGCGCTGGATTCGGAGATCGGGAATGAGCCCGGTTCCTGAATTTGGGGTGCGACAACATCGCCCTAGGCCACATTATATCTTTACCACACCTTGCACACATCTTGGATAGTAACCAGGTATGGTTGTAGATAAAATTTGTGATCAATTGTGCATCAGTGACAACAATCTTCACTGAAGGCCTATCCTCTATAGCCTCCAACATGAGATCTATGCAACGGGTTGCGTAGGGGTTCTAGTACATATGGTACTTTTTCATTATCGTCTTCCCCGCCTTAAAAATGCGCTCCCATTGTCTTAACGTATTGCATGATGTTTTTCTTGCTCATGTCTTTCATGGCATCATGCATCGGCCCATATATGTAATCTGAAATTTTGATCTTTTTGCTAGCATCTATGGATTTTAAGAAAACCGTTCGACCCCTACAATAAATCGTAAAATTTATGACCAACATCCTCGTTTATCCGGTACGTCACAGTCCGTACATCTCCCGCGACTGACGAAACCCATCCACATAACGCTGCATTTCAGCATTCTCTTCATCTAAATATTTGCCCATTATTTCACGTGGCGTGTGTGGCACCACACCCTCACCCCTATGCTACAAGTCACTGATTATATTCTTGAAGTGTGGGTTCGTTGCTGCATTCGCAAGGATGTGATCATAAATAAAAAGCTTTGTATTGAACTTTTCCACATTCTTCCTCACATTCCCTCCTCTAAACATTTCCTTCAATTTCTTCTATGTTCCCTCAGCCTCATTGTACATCCTTAGATACGAAGTTAGATCCGATACTTGCATGCTATTGCTGTGGCCCAGACCCTATATCCGTCCTCTTCTACTATCCCCTCCACCCCTCCCTCGAATTGCCCTTTTCTCCACTATCCCCTTCGCCACTACCCCCGCCCTGCTCCCCCTTGCTCCACTCCTTACACCACGCTCATGCATAGACCCCTCAAACGTGGGCTTACTCGCCTCCCACTACCTCTGTTGATCCATCTTCCAGTGATCCTGTAAAGACTCTTCAACAACGTGTCTATAATAAGGATCGTCCTCCTCATCCAAATTCACTACATCATGTCAATGGTTTCTCTTGTTCCAGCGAAAGAAAAAAGTTCTGTGCTGCCCATAACATCGCTGGGTTTAGAAGATCCCAGCCTTCATACAAACCAGTTGGTTTCTCTTGTTCTAGTGAAAGAGAAAAGCCTTGTAATTTGGTTTCTCTTATTCATGCAAACAATTGACATGATAGATCAGCCGCGGGTGTGGAATGCCTATAACATTGCCGGGTTTAGAAGATTATAGCCTTCCAATACTATGCCACTTACATGAATTGTTGTTGTTGATATCCCTACGAAAATCCTTGTAAGCAACAGAAATGGAAAAGAAAACTCATTTTCATTGGAGTGCAACTTGTTTACCTAAAAACAGAAATAACTTCTCATTTCTAGGCATTTCCTGGAAATGTCTGTTTCATAAAATTTTGATTTCTGTATGGTCATTTTCTCGGTCCCAAACAGGCCCTTAGGCTGGAAAAATGACTTCTTCAGTCTCGTGTCCTTTAGATGAAATAAATTGATTCCATATCTCAACCAATATTTGTTCTTTACATAATACATACTGCAGGTATTCGTTTTTGTAGCAGCTGAGTATGAGACCCCACAGAATTCTCTGAATCAGGTGATCTTTGATACATCCACCTTTGATCTGTTGTTATGTTTCTCTTTTAGTTTGTAAGCAAGGGACAAGAACCTGGATTATTGCTGCATAATTTGACTCCATACAACTAGGTTGCCAGATATCGATTAAAACAGTATAAAGAATGGAAGATGCAATTAAATCTGCTTCCATTTACTATGTTTGAATACTATAGATTTTTAAAAAAATATCTTTTCTTCATATTTGGATCAACATGGACATTGAAAAAGCTTTTCATTCACATGTTTTCCACCACATATGGAGACCTATTCTTAATATATTCGACGTCTGTCACCAGGCATTTGTTCTTCCAAATATTATATTCACTTTCTAAATGACCAATGAGGAAAAGGAATATTGACTTCAACTGGACAGTCATGCATTGTTCTTCTCACCCCCCTTTTTTTTTTTTTTTTTTTTTTTTTAACTCCTTTTTGTATAGATTACCTTCTCATCCTTATATGCCAATATTTTTTATTATGAGTTCTAAATCTCTAAAGATCTTCATATGAGTAATTTCATCTGTTGGTCATGTTGGAAATATATGGTCTAGTCAACTTATTTGGCATTGGATGCTAGAGACTTTTTTTTTTTTTCTGTTTGCAAGTTTCCTTTTCAGGGTAATGCATCATCATTAAGCTAGGGTCTGATTGGATTACCAATTATCATGATAATGTGAAGGAAAAGTGTCATCATTATGATTTTACCACTACCAAACCAAACACGAAAAAAATCGTCAGTCAAATGCAGATGTTTTCCAGATTATGGGTAAATGAATTTGTAATCATTGCACTTTTTCATGGCATTACTGGAGAAATCTCAAATCCAAACAGTGACATTAGTGTATAGATGTGATGATTTGATATTAAAGTAATGGAATAGTGCCATCATTACGATTTTATCGCATATGAATCAAACACGACAATTGATGGTCAAATGCAGATGTTGTCAGTAGACAGGTAAAACAATTTGTAATCATTGCACTTTTCCTTTAGATTACTGTGATAACTTTTAATCCAAACAGGCCCTAAAGTGCAATATTAGTCATGATCGTGTTAGCATGTGAGTGGTGTTTGTTCTCCATGCATCAATGGGCTGCCTGGTATTCCCTGTAGCCAACTATTCAATGTCCTACTTTTGGTCTTATGGTGAACATTTCTGTGCTTTTGCAGTTAGCGGCATGTTAACTTCTCCTCTATGACCCAATTGCTTGTTCACCCATTGGAATGTGCATGGAATAGTTAGTCTAGGGTTTAATTTTGGATGGGATCGTGCTAGCATGTGTGTTGTCAATGTGGGCCATTTTCATGACTTTTCCAAGAGCCTGGGTAAAATAGGAAGGTTAATGTCTGGTGGAAAGCTGATGATAAATGTTTGCGAATCTACCATTAAAAGATGACACCTGATGATATCAAGTTTGACATATGATCATCTTAATTCGTTGCTAACTTATGATATTGTCATCAATGCGATGCATGTCTGGCTTATCGTCATCACCATCATCATTACAACCATTCTCCCAGCAATTTGGGATCGGCTATGCAAAATTGCAAATCATGTTTCACCAATTAATTAGAAATAGGATTGCTTGGCAAAAGTTTCAGGACTTGCTCCTACCTGACATTTTCCCTCTGGTTGAATACTTCTCGGTTTCAATTCTTTTCATGGAGATGGATGTTGTTTTTTAATGTTCTCATCGATTTATGATCCTAATCATCTGGATAATCGCAAGGAATTGTGGCAGGAACACTATGGCATTGGATCAAGATGGAATACTTTATGGTATGTGGGAAGGGATTTAACATTTATTCGGTTCTTCTTCTAGGAAAAGAGGGGAAGCGGAGTTATGAGCGTTATTAGGAGTTTCTCAGAATCAGCTGATAGAAAGGAGATGTGTGACCTTCCCATGAGTTTACATGGTGTAACAGGAAAACCCAACTATGTCCAAACTTGATAGATTCTTAGTTTTGATTGGTTAGGGGGTAAATTGTCCTAGGATTCTTATGTCTGGTCCTTTTGGTCTAATGTAGAACCATTGCCCTTTTTTAGTGGCCCTGGGCCATTCCGTCTCGAATTGATGTGGTTTGAGGAGAAAAGGGTTCAAAGAGAATTTAATTAAAATCCTATTTTAGCCTTTAAAAAGAAAGGGTTCAAAGTGAAGGTGAAAGGGTGGTGTTGGTTGGAGGGTGGGCTGGCTATAAATTGATGTAAAAAGTGAAGAGTTAAAAGGCTTGGTTAAAGAGTGGAAGGAGGAATTCTTTTACTCACTAGTAAGTTCAAAACCTGTGATTCTTGAGGCTATAGAGGCTAGATAGGAAGGAAGAAGGCAAGATATCTATGGGAGGTAGCATCCCAAGTATGAATTTACAAGGGAAGTGGAGGAAATTAAATGACATCAAAGGTCTTGAACGATTTCGCTAAAGAGGACAAAAACATGGAATTTCTACATGGGATTGGTGATGCTCTTAGGATAGTGAATACAATATGTAGCTTAGTAGTAAATGCATGGAGAGTGGAGAAGGGCAGGAAATTTGTAGTGAAATAGTTTAGCTCTATAAGGATCTTCTATTAGAGGACAATTAATAGCTTGACATAGACCTAAGCATGACAATCTTCAATTTGGGTATAATTCTAATGAAGAGTCAAGTCGAGTTTAGTGTCCTATTGGAGAGGAAGAAGTTAAGAAGGTTGTGTGTGATTTGGGGTGGGATAAAGCCCCTTTGCCTGATGGTTTCTTGGTCACACTGTTCCTGCAATTTTGGAAGATGATAAAGGGGCTTTGTTGGAATTTATTGGAATCCTATGGAAAGGGGAGACTGTCTAAGGAGATTTGACGGAAACTATCTAAAGAGCTTTGACAAAACTCCGAATTTGGTGTGATGTAGGATAACTAGCCACTTACTCTAAAAGCTCGAAATGATAGAGCATGACGAATCAATCCCCTTATCTCATAGCCTGGGCCCTACATCCTATAGGTTAAGACCTCGCCCGAACCCCCCTCGTGGGCCCCACTTCACATGGGTTCCACTTCACACAAGCCACTAGCTTTACACGGGTGGGGCCGGCCTCACACGAGCCACCCACCTCACCATGGGTGGCTCACCCCGAGTGTACCCCTGCATCCCACAGGCCACCCCACTCGAGCCTGGTGTGAAAATGCCTCTGCATTAATCACCCCCGGTGAGGAGTTTCGAACATGAGACCTCCCGCTCTAATACCACTTTGATGCAGTACAACTAGTCATTTACTCTAAAAGCTCAAATTGATAGAGCATGGTGAATCAATCCCTTTATCTCATAGCCTAGGCCCCACATCCCATAGGTTAGGACCTCTTTCGAACCCCCCTCGTGGGCCCTACTTCACATGGGTTCTGCTTCACACGAGCCACCTGCTTCGCGCGGGTGGGGCCCGCCTCACACGAGCTACCCACCTCACATGGGCGGTTCACCCCGAGTGTGCCCCTACATCCCACAAGCCACCCTACTTGAGCCATTCGTCCCAACACAAAGGGTTTTGCTATCCTTTGCTTTGGAAATTCGTTGGCTAATGTGTCATGATTGGGGCACTGAGAAAGATGAACATTGAGATACAGTCATGGCCCGTTGACCCCCTTTTGGTCGAAAAGGTCTTGCCCCTGAGGTCGGTTGACGGGCAACTTTCAAACAACGCTGGTGTTATTTAGCTTCAACACAAGCAAGGTCACATGAAGATTCATCACCAATTACCTTTTGTGCTTTGGTATCAAACACTCATGTCATCATGAATTATGTTGAGAGGAAAGAACGTGGAGAGATGGCATTCACATTCCTCTTGAACACGTTGGGCTGTTGCCTCCATCGGCACCAATGAAAAATTGGAAACCTTATGCTGCCATAACACATTGCAACCACTTACTCCTTGCTAACAGAAAAATGAAAGAGAGTATAGCTTAGTTGTGTTTATCAGCATATGCGTACCCACAGCCCAACCAGTTTGCTTTCGACAATCACCCACCCCTCATTCACGTCAGCTTGTGGTTGGATCTCGCTAGCTGTGAACGGGTATCCCGTTGTGACAAATGTGATGCGATCCTTGTTTGAACACAATAGTTCTTGCGTATGCTGGGTTTTGGTCAAATCAAATCTAAGGATCGTAGTGTCATCTGCCTTAGACTCTTCAAAAATTTTGACACCATGCCTAGGGTCTGCCAAAGAGGTGGGATCTTCCTAACTGCTTCATGGTTTGATAGGACCTGCATCAAAGATCTGGTTTCCTATGGCGCTTCATGGCTACCAACTTCGTGTTATAGACTGGATCTCAGCTCAAGTTTTGGATCTCAATCAGGTCATCTTCAAAGATGGGCTTCCAAATGAAGGAATCCTCATGGAAGTTTGGATCCCCATGTCTCAGCTCAAGTTTCGTGCACCATGTCTTGAACGAAATGGTGATCAAGATCCAAAGGTTTTCCGTCGTCATGAGGCATGGATTCCTTGCAGCTTTTGGCTTGCTGGTCATGTACCCTCACAAATTGCTCATTGCTGGTTGTTGATGTGAAAATCAAGCAACTCCATTGGCCTAGCCTTGGAATTTAAACCACAATGGTTGCATGTAGTTGAATTGGGAGAACTCCTTAGTCATCATTTAATGCAACTTTGATCACGTGGAGATCTTGGGTTTCCCTCAGCTTGGATTCCTCGCAGCTTCTGACTTGTCGGCCTTGTACCCTCTCATTGCTCATTGCCTTTGTTGTTGATGTGAAAATTGAGCAACCCTGTGGCCGGATCTAGCCTCGGAAGTTAACCACAATGATTGTATGTAGTTGGAATGAGAGAGCTCCTTGGTCATCATTTGACGCAACTTTGTGCGCGTGGAGATATTGGGTTTCTCTTGGCACTTTCACATACAGTGGGTTTGCTCCCACCACGACAATGCTTGACCATTGAAACGAGATGCCACTATCTTAACAAGCTAATCTTTCAGCAGTTTGTGGAAATCAAACACTTACTTGACAATTTGAGCCACCCATCGAAATTGTTGATGTGGAGTCCGCTGTAGAACTTCAGAATCTTGATCTCGACACCAAGATCAAGTCGATTGTCTTCTGCTTGCCGCGCTCTTATCCGATCTTCCCTCATACACCCTTTGCGCAAAGGCACGTGACGGTGAAAAGAAGAATCTAAATAATTTGAAGTTTTTGCATATACACTTCCATAAAACAAAAGGGAACCACACACTTTGCATGTTGATAACACTTTGAGTTGTTGTTGAAGATGCTCGATTTACTCTTCGTGAGGATCTATCCCATTCTCTTATGGTGCTGCGCGCTCATGCCAATTCCCGTGAGGTGGCATTGCAACAACTTTTACAAATCTCGAAATACTTAAGACTTCTTTAATAAACATGCTTTTGCTTCACTACTTGAATGCTCTTTTCATATCTGTAAATCGTCAAAAGTTATTGATTGAACCACCAGGATTACTCCCCCAAAGCTTCAACTCCCTATCCATGAGAGTTGAGAAGGATTTTTGTTGAAATCATGCTCTAATGCTTGATATTGGGAGGGAAGACCCAGGATACGACTTTTACCCTAACAAAAGCAGCATTAGCTAAAATACCAATCTATTTTATATCATTGTTTTGTTGCCTTATTTAAACATTAGGAAACTTGAGAAGTTGCAAAGAGTTTTTTTTGGGTAAGGAATGCCAATAAACACAAACTTCATTTAGTTGAATGGGATTTTGTGTGTTCTCTTGTCACAATGGGGACTAGTAATTCAAAGACATATGTCATTAATGTAGCCTTATTGGGGTAGTGGGGGTTTATTGATGCTGAAGAATATGGTGTGAAGTTGCTTGTAACAAGGGATGTCTCAAGATAAATCTAGGTGCATGGAAAGCATCATTCAAGGCCGAGGCTAATTCAGAGGGAGTAGTGTTTGATGTTGGGCATTGTCGGTGTTGTGTGAACCTTGTCTGTGTTGTTGGTGTTGTGTGAACCTCGAATCCGGAACGTGCTTCTCTGTTCAGGCTTGAAGACAAAAAGAGGCTACGGTTTCAAAGCGTTGTTTGGTTGTGATAGACAGGTGGTAACCAAGCCTTGTCTTCAGAACCTTTCAAATGGAGATTAGTTATTTATTTTTATTTTGTTCGTTTACAGGCCTTCCTCCAACATTCTAGTTTTGGGTGGGATTGATGGTGTTGTGTGAACCTTGAATCCAGGGTTCACTTCTCTGTTTAGGCTTGAAGACAAAAAGAGGCTATGGTTTTATAGCGCTATTTGGTTGTGATGGATAGGGTGGTAACCATGCCTCGTTTTTTTCCAAAACCTTTCAAATGAAGAAATTTTTGATTTTGTTCATTTACAGGCCCTCAAGCATTCTAGTCCCTTGTTGCATAGTTTGCACTAGGTTACGATGGAATTTTTTTATAGCTTGCTTTGCAATGAGATGGTAGAAACTTTGGTGGCGTCGATTGGTTCGATTCTTTTAGGGTCCTCAAACAGTGGTGGTGTTTGGGTATTTTTTAGGCAGTGTTCAGAGTATTGATATTGGTACATGTATCATCTGGATAGGGAAACACATCAATATTGTTAATACTATCGTCGATACTAAAAAAATTGCCAACTGAGGGAACATTGGGAAAAATATGGAATTTTTTAATGAAACCTTAGGAGATGTTATAAAACACATGTTTAGACATTTAGGAACAAAATAATGCCAAAAACCCAACTGTACATTAAAAGCTTCTATTTTATAGGGGCCTAATTTAGGAACAAAATAATGTCAAACACAACTGTACATTAAAAGTTTCTATTTTATAGGGGCCTAAGTCATGTGGTGATGGAAAAAATAGTGCAATTATATCCAACATGAGTTCATTTCATTCAAATACCACACAATGCAAGTAGTAAAACATCCATTCTTAAAATGAGGGTTAAAAAATGAGGAAATTTGGATTTCACTAATACTCAAACGTTGATTTGTTTTGCCACAAATCCATGTCAATGCATGAGAATCATGCATATGTGATGTAGGACACATGCAACGTGGAGATTATGAAAGAGTCCATAAAGTAATTCAATTAACAAAATATGCTAAACCCACCAAGTAATTAAGAGTAAACAATAGGAAATAAAATCTTATTTAAACTAAATCACATGCCCGCATGCTAAGAAATCACATAAATCAATTAAAACTTCCAATTTAGCATAGGCACGTTCCACACAAGGGACAGAGTTTTAGGTTTTATGATTAGGGTTAGGAAGGAGAAAATCTGAAATTTGAAAAATTAGGGTTCATGGGAATTGAGGATTTTAGAATTACGGTTTTTAGAAATTGAGGAAAATAGAAAATTGTAGATCTGGGGTTTAGAAAGTTGTAATGGAAGGGAAAAGAGGAAGACAAGAAAAGAAGAAGAAGAATACCTTTCGAAGAAAGGAAGAGGAAGGATGTACCTTGGGGAATCCACCACCAAATAAGTTTCTACCCTTTCACAATTTCAATTGGAAAGGAGGCCATAGAAAACGATGAGGAAAATTCCTTCACACAAGAGAGCTTCTCTCTCTCTCTCTCTCTCTCTCTCTTTTTCCTCAAATTTCCACTAGGGTTGGAACTCCACCCCCCCTATGCTTTTATGATTAAAAATTTGGAATTAAAAATCCAGCATAATTACAACTATGCCACTCAAGTGTAGTGGCTCATCTTGCAAAATAAAATTACTAAAACATTTATTATCAATAAAAAATATCAAATAAATTCTAAAAATAACAAAAAATATAAAAAAACAAAATCAGAGTCCAAGGGGCCCAAATCTAAAAGATTTGCTGGCCTGATGGCCTAATCAATAGGATCTAATGGTCAGATCGACACGAAATGGAAATCCTATGACTAAAATGATTTCCCAAGCAACCCACATACATCATCCCAAAGTGGGGTCTTCAAAATGGCTCGGCGGGCCCCATTTGGAACTCGTCTCCCATCTACAAAGAAAGCTGTGCTGATGTAGGTGGCCGTCTTCATCTCTGGTACACTCGAGTAGGTCCTCTGATGTCCCCATCAATTTCCACAGGCTGAGGAGATTTTGCCTCTGGCGAAATAAAGCTGCAGTGATGCTCGAGGAGATCCGGGTCTCTTCGCTGAAGCTTTGCCTCTGCGATCCACATACTTTCTGATTTTGGTTTGCCCCTCCACTTGACAAGGTACTCTTGGCAACCGCCATGTCGTGTGAAAACCGCTTCTTCATTTAAGATATCCTTTTTCTCTTCTCTTCTCATAGGTATGAATGGTACGGATGGTAAATGTTGAGAAGATGGGTCAGGTAATGGCCATTGGTTTTGGGACAAGTAAGGGGCATGATCATCAAAGTTCATGTGAGGGTTAGGGAAAGGTCCATGAAATAGTACAAGATCTTCCACATTAAATGTGGAATTGATACCCATGTTAGGTGGAAGATCCATCAAGTAAGTATTCAAACCCAATCTTTTCAAGATTTTATATTGTCTAGTGTTACGGGCTTATAATTTCTTTATGGTTCTCTGTGGAAACCTTTTTGGACGTATTGTAATCATGACTTCATCACCCATAACAAACTCTTTAAATCTATGGCGTGAGTTAGCAATCATTTTGTATGTTTCATTACTTTTATTGATTCTTTTTCTAATCTCCACATGCAAGTCATGCATATGTTATGCAGATGCATGTGTAGACTCTGAAGGCCTATGGAACAAAGACATGGGTATGCAATCTATAGGGGTCCTAGGCTCATCTACTTATCTTTCCAAATCCACTTCCTCCCCAGGACTCATTTGATCGTGATGAAGGTTTGGTAGAGTCAATGCGTGAATGTCTCACACGGGTGTAAGCTCATCCGATTTGTCCTCTGGAAGAATAACACGGGACTCCTCCAATACCAGACTCACCTTAACGGTAACTCTGCACTACCCTCGAGTGTAACCTTAGGTGACATCTCCATAATAACCTTAGGTGTGACCTGACTTGCCACTTGGGCATACAACGTCAAATTAGTTTTAATCTCACTTTCAGACTCTTTGGCATTAATTATAGGAAGAGACTCAAGTTGGAGTTTCATCACTCCTTCAGGACCACGTTTCTTGCGTCCTCATTTTTCGAGGTGCTTTTTGGTGGGAGAGGCTTCAAGACAATTCTTTTGCCTCCATATAGAAACGAACACGTATTCAAGCGATCGAACAGTGCTGCGTCCCTATCATACAACCAAGGCCTGCCCAAAATGATGCGGCCCACGATGCTAGCAGAGACCACATTGATGCAACTGCCACTATCAATGATCACCTTGCAATTTATGCTACCACACTTGGCATAAGTATGGAAAATTGAATTCCTGCGCCAATCATGACTTTCTACAATTTGGCTTACGGTGCAACTAATAATTGCAAGTGGCGCAATATCAATTTGATCCCGACATGTGATTGGACATCTCCTTAGTGTCGTGTTTCACCTGAAGGGAGGCTTCAAGTTGATTGACACACGCATCGATCATGGTCAATTGAGTTGTGGTGGTCCTATTGTACGCTTCAATAGCCGTCAAACGGTTGTTGATAACACTTCAATTTGGCTTTAGATTCATAGTGGGATGTAGACCAAAGCCACGTCCAGAATGAGTGGCCATACACAAGGAATCTGCTCTATATTCCTAGGGTAATGTTATGACAAAGACAAAACCAACCTAGAAATCAAGTTGGACACACTAGGGACACTAATCTGAAAATTCAGCAAAGAGCGTAATCTGGAAATTCAATAATGTGACAACCAAGGTGTTCTGTTGTGGTTTCCGTGGGCGTAACGGTGCCCACCGTTATCGATACGGATACGCCCTGTATCGGCCGATACGGGGCCCGTAACAGTGCAATTTTTTATTTTTTTCTTAAAAAAATTACGGAAAAATATCCATTAAATTTGGAATATTCTAAATATTCCAAATATGCATTCATTTATAATTCGGAACATGTTTATGGTGGTGTAATGGTCCACTCTTTGCTGAGAAGTTGTATCAGACTATATGATGAATTTATGAACCAGACAACCTAGATTTGATTGCAAAACTCACAAATATTTTACATGTATAGGTGTTTGCAATTATTTTTCATAATTTATTCTATATTAAGTTATTAACATACTTGAGGAGGAGTGAGGTCTCTACTATGGAGTTTAGACTAGAGTTCAGACTTGCATAAATTACAATCGTCATTCTATTTTAAAGTCTTCATTCTTCAACATGTCAGAGACTTCTCCTCCTATCCTGTGGCTGTGATTCCTGTCCTGTCATCTCAAGTCAAGAATATAAAAAATAAAAAATAGTAGTGTCTGATATACTCCCTTGCAATTTGATTAAGGATTACTTGATTGGTTGTCAGGGAAGTTATTTTAAATACAAGTTCGGTCGTGTCAAGTGTGTGCTTGCTAGGTGAGTATGTGGGTATATAGCAATAGTACCGCTGCAATACTTACCTTAATACAAATATATACCTACAATTACCATAATAAAATTCACAAGTCACCACCAAAATGAAAATCTGCTTTTTTGTGGTTGCTCGACCTCCACATTATCGTCATTGTCATCATCAGGCTGCTGTTGTCCAATAGGTAGAGGTGCTACATATCCATAATATCCAGTGCCGGAAGGAAATACTAGGTCAATAAAACCAGAGGATGAGTGATCCCGACTAGGCAACGACTTCGACCTCGAGTAAGGATATCCACCAGTTCCTGTCGAATAGCCATACTAGTGCCCGTACTTGGGCTGTTGAGAATCTTGAAATTGAGTGTCTGTGATGAGTAATTCGGATTTGGATCTGTATATCTATAATCATATGGATATGGATCGGGAGGACTTCTCCAACATGAATATGATGGAATAGGCTTAGTATAACCATCATAATCCAATTGGCCATATGATTATAGATATACATATGTATATCTATAAGTATAACCATCATAATCCAATTGGCCATAAGAATATCCATCATAATACCCAGGATCATGTGCCTACTGATGTTCCGGACCTCCCGGACCCAGTGCACCACTAGACCTACCCTCCTCCTGCTAGCTATATCGTGACTTAGTAAATTGATAAGTCTAACCTCGTGTACTACCTTGTTGATGTTCATCGGCCTTGCAATCTGTAGACAGCTGTATGATGTGCTGAGCAGCACCATAAGTGCCAGTACCAGGGGCAAGGACGTCATCACCATCATCCGACTCGGTCGGGCTACTACTACGGCTCGTACTCTTCCGTTGATCTTGAGCCATACTATGCATGAAAGCTGCCCCTCTTTTTGGGTCAAACATAGCTACACGACTTTCTTGTTGCGTTGTGCGTATTAGTGGGTCATCAATTTCCAATTCTTCACTATCATCTTCAATTTGCTTTTTCCTTGTTTCCAACCAAGGTAGAAGCGAGTTCTCATCATAAATATTGTCCAAGTTTATTGGATAATAGTCTGTCATCGGCACCTGTAATGCTCCTATGATGTCGTCGCATTTTTAGCCTCATGTTGTAGTGCATGAAAACAAGTCTATCCAACGTCCTAGTTTGCAATCTATTCCTATTCTTTGAATGAATAAGTGCAAAACAACTTCAATTCCTTTCACAGCTAGAAGAACATGTTGTTTGGCTCAAAATTTTTCCTGCAATTTTTTAGAGAGCCTTTGCACTCTCTCTGAAATTTATTCACCATTCGGCCTTGCAACCTAGATACTGGATGTTGTGCAAGAGCATCTCTAAAGCTACCTAGGTGATTTCCAAATGCATCTAATTCATTTAACTCCTTTATTTGTATATCTAAGTCAGGCTTTAATCTCTTTATCACATTCTTTAGCTCGCCACGAACTTCATTATCTGCAAGAAATGATTGAGCATATCTGTACCTAGGATTTAGGTAGTAACCTGCTGCATGAAGATCGTGATGGAGTTGTGTTGTCCATCTATTGTCGATCATCTTCCAATAAGACTCCCAGCTTATACAATCACATTGAATTGCCAACTTCGCCTTATCCATGACATTGTATAGAAAGCTCATGGTAGGTGCTTCGTCGGTTTCAACAAGACGGAGTACCCTTACTAATGGCTCGATCACCTTTAGAATTGACTTGACCCTCTTCCAATATTTGTTGTCTCGTATGGTGTTCACAACTTCAACTGGTGTCCCTGATGTCTTTTGCTTATGTTTTGTGTTGAGCCAATCTCAGGAAGTGAACATCTCACTCAATTCTCCCCTATGTTGGTGTAAACTCTCTATGTTATAAAGTTTGTTGCCAATCTAGTCGCCGCAGGCCTCAGTAACTCGCGTCCCTTCGTGAACTTCCTCATTATTGCAACTACTTGATTATAGTTGTAAATAAGCGTCGTCACTTTTCTTGCCCTTTGGACAATTTCCTTAACACTTCTTCTTTCCAATATCTTCCAATATAAGATCAATACAATGGGCAGCACATGGTGACAAAAAAATATGTGGTTGCTTCTTCATCAACTTATGTCCTGCAAGCTTATATGATGCTTCATTATCTGTCACAATCTGCACCACATTCTCCTCTCCAATTTCATTCACAACTTTATCCATTAGTTCAAAAATATAAATAGAATTTTTTGTAACGGCTGAGGCATCAATTGACTTTTGGTATACAGTTCTCAAGTCGCAGTACATCATAAAGTTGATCATGCTGCATTTGGTTAGGCTAGTCCAACCATCGCACATGATCGTGCATCCTCTGGCCTGCCATACGGGTTTAAAGGTAGTCACGTATGCTTTCACATCCACATACCTTGCATCTGTCCATTTCTCCCTAATCTCCCTAGCCGTGGAAGCTTTATTTCCTTCACCTGCTTCTGCTCCTGCATCAATTATCACCTGCCAATATGGAGAATTTACCGTGTTAGGAGGTATGTTGGTATGTATAAATAACTTTGCTATTGCCCTACCTAGCTTTTCAACGAAAGTTCTACTCCACATTTGTTTTATCTTCTTTTGTTTAGTTGATTCTTTCCTAAATAGGATTGGATCAATAGAGAGTCTCCTGGGCTCATTTACTTATTCATCAAAATGTATAGGAGCATCACGTGAAGATGATTCTCGTTGGCTCCCAAACATACATCGTAAACCACCAAACCTACCCCCCACCCCCACTTGCAGAAGAAATCATACTCCCAACTGCACTCCTACTACCCTCCTGTATCATGTATTGACCTACTCGCGCCAAACATGTGGTGACATTCTTCCTCTTCACGTGCAAAATACAAGCTCTCTCTTAGCTATAGTTTTCCCAATCTGAATCTTTGTCAGAATTAATAATATCTTTATCACGAATGCCCTCGTGATGAAGATAGTTAAAAATATAAAAATTTTAAAAAAATATAAAATCACTACCATAATCTATTAAATGAATATTAATATGTTCTACTATGATTAGCACATCATATTCTACCATTAAAACAATAATACATTGAATAAAAAATGATTTTTCGTAATTTTTAAAAATTGGCCGAAAATAGTCTAAAAATATAAAAAATTAAAAAAATATAAAATCACGACCATAGTCTGTTAAATGAATATTAATATGTTCTACTTTGATTAACGTATCATATTCTGCCATTAACATCAATACATTGACCAAAAAATGATTTTTTGTAATTTTAAAAAATTGGCCGAAAATAGTCTGAAAATAGAAAAAATTAAAAAATTATACAAAACCACTACCACAATCTGTTAAATGAACATTAAAATGTTCTATTATGATCAGTGTTCGAGTTGTCAGTATCGTTATAAGTTTCACTAGTCGGAGATAAAGATATAATATCGTTATCGCCAATAATATCGTCGATAACCGGATATGCAGGGAAAAAGGAGGAAACAAGGAGAAAATGGTGGAATTTTTTAGTGAAACTTCTGGACATGCCTAAATACACATATTTACATATTCATGAATGAAAAAATTGCAAAAATAATGTATTAAATTAGAAGTTTCCATTTAATGGAGGCCAAAAGGCATGCGTTTTCATAAGAAATCACTCAAATAGTAACCAAAATGAGTTTATATAATACAAATGTAAGCTTACAACAATTAAGACATGCAAAAGTAAATGAATTAAAAAAAATACACATTTCTGGCCATGTTTCATCCCCATAGAGTGACAAGGTGGCTCGCAATCATTGTCTAGATCCCATGGCAGTTGAGAGTAGTACTGTTGCACAACATGTTGGTAGTACTGCTCCCAGGTCCATAGAGCTTGGTGACGCCACTTCAGTAGCAATTTGGCTACTGATCTTGTCAGTATCCAATCCCTGCCCGTTTCAATGGCAGGGCGTTCAATCCTCCACTGCTTTTTACAGTGTGGTCCACTTGATTTTTGGATCTGTCTTATTTCTCGGATGAAGACTTTTGACGAGCTCACCAAGTGGGAGGACGGTTTGGATATAACTCATACCTCATGATGGGACCCACAAAACTTGGTGATGTCGACACAATGGTGTGTGGTACACCAGCCAATCCACTTCCAGTGAGTCTGGGATCTCACCGTATCCCACGCGCGGATTAAGGCAGAGGATCCGATGGCCATCAAGAGGCCACCATGATGTACGAAATTTATCCACACCATCCATTCATTTCCTTGTATTATTTTAGAATATTCTTCAAAAAATATATAATATCTAAATCTCAAATGGGCCACACGGTGGTAATTAAATTACTACCGTTAAAAAATTCTTAGGGACCACAGAAGTTTTAGATCAAGATTATATTTGTTTTTTCACTCCATCTAGGTGTATACGACCATATCAAGGGGTTGGATGTAAAATAAACAATACAATGGGCCCTAGGAAGGTTTCAACGGTGGTCGTCCTTAGCATCGTTGCTTCCTTGAGCTTTGGATACGGTTCATTTTTGGCAACATGTCCTAAAAAGAAATCACAAAACAGATGGGCGGGGAGGATTTCTCACAAACATCACAGCGGGCCCCACCTGAGCTTGCAGCGTAGGAACGGGAAAGGCTTTCGTAGGAAATCCACGTCCCTGATCCGCGCCCATCCTCTGTGGAAAGGGATTGGGTACTCCCCCTGCCACTAGCCAATGGCTGATAGTCGGTGCTTTGTGGGCCCCACCACCAGATATGTGTTTCATCCATGCCGTCCATCTATTTTTATAGATATTTTATGGTATGAGAAAAAAAATGAGGTATATCCCAATCTCAATTGGACCACATTACAGGAAACAATGTTGAATGAACTTTGACCATTAAAAACTTTTTGGGGGCCATAAAGGTTTTGGAACAACCTAATCTTTGTTTTTTCCCTTCATCTGGGTTTGTTTGACCTAATTAATAGATTGGATGTCAAATAAACTGTACAGTGGGCCTTAGGAGGATTTAAATGGTGGATATTCAATCACTATTATTTTCCCATGGTGTGCTCCACCTGAGACTTTTTTCCCTCTCGATTTTGGGATAAAGCCCTACAATGATCTGTAAAAATGGATGAACGGAATGGATAAAACATTACATCACGGTGGGCCCCACAGAGCCCTACCCGGACGGATTACAATTTGGGTGGGGGTGGGACGAAAAATCGGATTGTGTACTGAGTTAGTCAATACCCTTAGCGTACTGAGCAAACACTGTGGGGTCCACCATTATTTATTTATTTCATCCACTCTGTTCATTCATTTTAACACACAATTTTATGGCTCTACTACAAAATGGAAGAATATAAAAAACTCAAGTGAACCACACCACAGAAAATAGTGTGATTGAACCTCTACCATTGAAAAATTCGTGGAGGCCACAGAGAAGTTTTGGATCAAGCTGATTTTTGTGTTTTCTCTTCATCGAGGTTTGTTCAACCTTATGAATAGGTTGGATGACAAATAAACATAACTGTGGCCCTAAGAAGGTTTCAACGGTGGAAATCATTATTCCACACTGTTTCTCGTGGTATGGTCCGCTTGAGCTTTGGATTTACTTAAATTTTGGGATCAACCACTAAAATTAGCAGAAAAAATGGATAGAAGGTGTGGATAAATCACATACATTAACAATGGGCCCAAATGACTTGACTCAGTACGACAAAAGCATACTGTTTCATCCATGCCATCGGTCCATTTTTTTGGATCATTTTATGATAAAAAGAGCTACTGGTCCATGCTCTGTGGTCCCACCATGATGCATCTATTTCATCCATGCCATCGGTCCATTTTTCTAGATCATTTTATGATAAGAGTCCAAAAATGAGATAGATCAAAATCTCAAGTGGACCACACAATGTTGATTGAACGTTTACAGTCTACCATTAAAAACTTCTTGTAGGCTACGAAAGTTTTGGATCAAGCTGATATTTCTTTTTTCCCTTCACCCAGGTATGTAAGACCTAATCAACGGCTTGGATATCAAATAAACATTACAGTGGGCCCAGGAGGTTTTAAATGGTGGACATTTAATCACTACTATTTTCCCATGGTGTTGTCCACTTGAGTTTTAGATCTACCTCATTTTTTAGATCAAGCTCTAAAATGATATTTAAAAATTAATGGACAACATGGATATAACAGATGCATCATGGTGGGGCCCACGGAGCACCGACCTGCACAGTCAAAGCACCAAATGCACGCCCGATCCCCAAATTTCGTTAAAACCTCGAAAATCGCTCTACCTCATCCAAAATTTTCAAAAAATCATCTCCTTCCCACCAATATCTTCGGATTTTCAACCCGAAAATCCCTCTCCCTCATCCCAAATTTAAAAAAAAACCTCTATTTTCCAACAAGATCTCGGCCCGCAAGTCGATTATTTTCTGGAGAAGTTGCCAGAGGATTTTTCGACGGAAAAATAGTTTTTTTTTTTTTTGGGTTAAATCTTACTGGAAAGTCGCTGATCTACACTCAACAACTGTGAATTCGCGTCTTCAAATAGATCTAGGCAAAAAACGGGTATTTTTTTCTGCGTTTTTTGTTTTTGATTTTGACGATTTTATCGCCGACGACATCCCCCTTTTATCGATAAAGGTGGGTTGTTGGCTACAGTTCCCACCCATGGTTGGTGGGAACTGTGAAATTTCGGTGACATTTTCGAAAATATCGACAATCCGATATTATCGGCGATACCTGGCACCGAAATGAATAAAAATGGGGTTTCGGTATTGCTGAGCCAACGATACCGATATTATCGGCGACAATTCGATATTGTCGCCGATAATTTAAACACTGACTATGATTAACACATAATATTCTACCATTAAAACAACAATACATTGAATGAAACATGATTTTTCATATGTTCAAAAAATTGTCCGAAAATAGTCTGAAAATAGAAAAAAATTAAAAAATATAAAATCATTTCCATAATCTGTTAAATGAACATTAAAATGTTTTACTATGATTAACACATCATATTCTACCATTAAAACAATAATACATTGGATAAAAAGTACAAATACCTATTTTTGAAGAATTTTCGGAAAATGGGCCATGGAGAATCCTTAATATAACTTGTTTTGATCCTTAATTTTGAGCTAAGGGTGGTCGGAATTTGCAATAGAATGGTTTAAGAAGAATTTGGAAGATAAAAGTATTAACAAATGTGAAAAATCAGAGCTCAAAAGAAAAAAAAGAAAGAGATGTTTTCTGACTGTTACTGGGCAACGTAACGGCCGTTACGATTATAAAAATTGGGGGGGGGGGGGGTGTTTCGACCCCGTAACGGTCACAACCGTTACTGTTACGTATCGACCGTTATGGCTGATACGTAACCGATTCCACACACTTTGGTGACAATGTGAGATTATTATGCTGAAATTTCAGCAATGGGATAAGTGGAAACGCTAGCTGAAAATTCAGCAATAGGATACGTCAAAAATAAAATAAAATTTTAGCAATGTGATCTTATATGCAATGCGTGCCCTACTAACCTTAGATATGACTCTAATCAAGATGTAACACAAAAATCTTATGCAAAACCTGTCTCTGATACCAAATTTGATGCAGAACACATGATTTAATGCTAGCATGCAACGTGGAGATTATGAAAGACTCCATAAAGTAATTTAATTAACAAAAAATGCTAACCCACTAAGTAATTAAGAGTAAATAATAAGAAATAAAATATTATTTAACCTAAATCATATGCCCACATGCTAAGAAATCGCATAAATCAATTAAAACTAAGCTCAATAGAAAGATAAAACTTTCAATTTAGCATAGGCACGTTCCACACTCAAGGGACATATTTTTAGGTTTTATGATTAGGGTTAGGAAGAGGAAAATATGAAATTTGTAAAATTAGGGTTCATGGGAATTGGAGATTTTGGAATTAGGATTTTTAGGAGTTGGGAAAAATAGGAAATTGAAGATCTGGGGTTTTGAAGGTTGTAATGGAAGAGAAAAGAGGAAGACAAGAAAAGAAGAAGGATGCTTTTCAAAGAAGAGTAAGAGGAAGGATGTACCTTGGGAAATCTACCACCAAACAAGTTTCTACCACTCCACAATTTCAATTAGAAGGGAATCCCTAGAAAGTAAGGAGGAAAATTCCTTCACACGAGAGCTCTCTGTTTTTTTTTTCTCTCAAATCTCTACTAGGGTTGGAACTCCACCCCCCCTCCGGTGCTTTTATAATTAAAAATTTAAAATTAAAAATCCAGCATAATTACAACTATGCCACTCACTTAGGGGAAGTGGCTCATCATGCAAAATAAGAAAACTAAAATATTTATTATCAATCTAAACCATCAAATAAATCCTTTAAAAAAAAACATAAAGAAAGCAAAATCAGAGTCCAATGGGCCTAGATCTAAAAGATTTGGTGGCCTGATGGCCTGATTGACAAGATCCAACGGTCGGATCGACACGAAATAGAAATCGTATGACTGAAATGATCTCTTAAGTAGCCTACATGCTTCATCTCAAAGTGGGGTCTTCCTGATGCATGTCCAATGCATGTGGGGTCTTCAAAATGGCTTGGCGGGCCCCTTCTGGAACTCTTCTCTCATCCACAAAGAAAGTTGCGCTGATGTGGGTGGTCGTCTTTGTTTCTGGTACACCCAAGTAGGTCCTCTGATGTCCCCATCAATATGCATCACAATCCATGCTAACATTTGAAAAACAAAGTTGATGCGGGCACAAGCGCATTCAAGGTGTACCAACGAAGAAAGCGCCAACCACAAGTGCCGTCCTTGTGGATAGGCGATTATTGAGGAGCTGAAGACCTTTCACATGTGATTGGACATATAGAAGACCCCACTCAGGGAAGACACATGTGAAAGGAAGATTGGAGAAAGAAGACCGAGCGAAGACCGAGCGCCCGAACTTTTCCGTACTTATGTTATTTGCGCGTTTTTGCTTAGTTTAGGGTATTTTGGTAATTTTATGTCTTTATTATGTCTTTATTTGCTTATTCTAGGGGTATTTTAGTAAGTTTATGTCTTTATTTGCTATTTTAAGCGGGCTAAAGCCCTAAACTCGAATTTTAACTATTGATTAATGAAAAGCAAACCCTTTGGTTGCCTCCTTCCTCTCTTCTCTCTAACGGTGCTTCTTCTCTTCCCTTGATCTTCTTCTTCTAATTTCTTCGTATGCCCGTCTAACTTCTTCAAGGTAATTATTTTCTTCTTTCTATTTTCCAGTTTTGGCTAATCTTTCTTCGATCAAAATCTTGAGAACCGATCTAAACCCTAAACCCTCAAATTCTCAAATCCCTAATCCGTGAAACTTTCTGGTTCTTCAGACTAGTGATCTTCATTGATTGATTGGGTGTGACTATGCAAGATCAGGAGGTCTCATCCCTCGCCGGATCCAACCTAAGTAATAATGAATTCCATATTCCATGGTTGTGATGATGGCCCGCTCCATTGCATGTTTCCTTTATGATTTTCTCAGTTATGATGATTACTGCTAGAATTTTAGATCATTTATTCCTTTTATTTCCGCTGTTTAATTATATTCATGAGCATGCATCATAATTAGGGCTATCTTGTGTCAAAAGTTAGTTTGGATTTTGTCATGTTTGAGTTTTGGCCCATCCCCTTATTTGTCGAGATTTCTTCCCCAAATTAAAGCATTGATTCAACAAAAACCAGGAGTGTTTGAATTCGGCAACAAAATGAAGTCCCTAAAAAAATCCCACAAAAAATGATATCTTTTTTGATTTTTGGTATTTTCCCCCAATTTGTTGCGAATTTCTAGTGTTTTACGGAAGTATCGGCAATATTATCGTCGGTAATGCTGCTACCAGGGAACTTTTATGCTGTCCAGAGACCAAATTATTACTGGTATCGCCAAAATATTGCAATGACGTAGAAATTATCGAGGATATTTTGAAATTTTTTATTATCTTACTTGGGTTTTCAGTATTGCTTACCTGACGATATTGTTAATATTATCAATGTTCTTGATAATATTACTGTTATTTGGAACATTGCTTGCGGGTAAAAGTAAGGTGCAACTAGTGACCAACTTATAAATAGAGGTGTGCTCATCGTGAATGTTTGTCCGAGGGAAGAAACCATCGATCATTTGTGTTCATTAGTTGTTTGCAAGGGACATATGGAGTGGATTCTTTGAGTTCTAGATCATGTTTCTCAGTTCAATACCCACGACGTCCCTAGCCTAGGATAGGAGGTGTACTTGCAAGTTCCATAAATCTGTGGGCTGTTCATCTCTACTAGCTGATTGTGCTCTATATGGGAGGAGCACAACAGAGGCTTTAACATGAAATTGGGGTCCCTAATGGAGATCTTTTTGTTTGACAAAAGGGATGGTCCTTTCATGGCAAAAGGGTAGAATGTTTGGCAAAGGTGATTGAATGAAGGAACTTGTTCAGTCATGGGGTTAGCCAGTGTATTTTTGAGCTGGATGATTGCTCATCATCTGGCTTTCTCTTTTCTTCTCCTTATTATTATTATTATTTTTACTCTTTGCTCCTATTGGGTTGTGCTTCTTTGTTTCTTCTTGATTACCTTTTTATCTTTGAGAGAGAACTGAATTTTATTAAAAGCCTGCCAAAAGGTGAGAAAAGAATACAACCCAACTCCACAACTCAAAAAAATAGTAGAGATTGACAATATTGCCTTTACATGTAGTTACCATTCTAAAAAAGGACAAAGGGAAAAAATGTATTTAAAAAAAAAAGAAAAAGAAAAAAGAAAATGAAAAGATCATTCTACCATTCAACAGACACATAGCTAATGTCGATAATTGGGTTAGAAAAAAGGAAAAAAAAAAAAAAAGAAAAAAAAAAGAAAGAAAGAAAAGAAAAGGAAAGAAAATGATGATTGTAGAAGCATCATTCTACCATTTAACAGTCCTTTAGCTGATACAGAGTTCCCGTCGATAGTTCTCCAGTTTTATTGGGTGCTTGGTCTCGATACAAATCAAGAGACTTGCCCAAAAGGCAACATCAGCGGATGCTGGATTTGCTGCATGCCTCCCCTTCTGCTCATGCAATGTTGGAGTCATTGATTACTAATAACATTTCTGTTTTAAGTTTGCATACTAAGCATGTGCATCTCTGGTTTTTGCCAGTGCATTTAGATTGCATAATATTTTTATTTTTATTTTATCAGTGAAATAACAACCTCTTACATGCTTATACTGAATGTGAGTTTGATGAGTTTGAACAGGTGTCTCTTTGGGATGGTATTATACCCTCAAAAGAGCATGCAAAGTTTTGGATTCATACCACAAACAAGTACCGTTTCATCGACCAGGTAAGTAAATTCCTCGGCATTGTTTCAGGTCAATGGTTCAATTTCCGGGATATTTTCATTGATCAGTAAGCAATTTTCCTCAGGCATTGGTCGAATTTCATGGATATTTTGATAAACCATGAAAATTCACTCGTAATTCATGAGGTGGGTCTTTGAAGCTCACCTCTAGTTACAATTGGAAAATGCCACCCGGATTTTTATAAAAAGAATTGAATTCAAATGTTTTGGATTCTTGCGAGTTTTGAGAAGTGGATACATGTCTTTTATCACCTGTGACAAACCAGACACTTTTCCAAAACCTTTTCCAACTGTCCCAGCAAGCTTGATTGGACAGTAAAGATGTTCAGTGATGCAAGTAGATTCAGTTTCAAGCCATAAATGATCAATAGAGTATCAAATTGATCTTCAAATGGGTACAAATATGATCAGATATCCCTAATGTTTTCAGCAAAAGCTTCAACCCTTTCACTGGATTTACTTATGTTCAACTTCTTTTGGGAGTTACACATCCTAGTGCCTCATGATCAAAATATAACATGAACTCCTTTATGTACTAGGTAATGCCTCCTGTGCTTCGAAGTTTGGACAACTGCATAAAATCCCACTTCATATGTTGAGTATCTTCTTTGTGCTTTATTAACGTCTTGTGAAGAAGGCGATATGATGTCCCTGGCTCGGAAGTCAGAACTGCCCCAATCCCATATCTCAAAGTCCTAGAGTTGAAGAATTGGGCCATATTCATTCTCCTTTTGATTTCAAGAAGAGTATTCTCTGCTGATTTGGTCCATATGAATGCCCACCTTTCAAGCAATCTTCTGCTGGAGCCATGACTGCATGTCTGGTGAAGGCCCTGTAGAAAGTGGCAAACGCATGACAAATGCACTTCTGCTGATGGATTTTGGCATAGTCCATCTAACCATTGTTTTAACCTTCTCAAGGTTTCGCTTCCACTCCATAGGAAGAAACAATGAAGTCAAAAAAAGGAGGAAGAGGAGGAGGAGGAGGAGGTGCAGGATGAAGAAGAAGAAGAAGAAGAGGACGAAGAAGAAGAAGAAGAAGGCATGATTATAAACAATTACATGATCAAAATTGGCAATTACCAACAATCCATTGAAGGGCTATGGTACCTGAGATATCATCCCCACCTTGAATGCAGTCTTTCATTCATCTCCTAGGTGAAAAGGAATTCAAGGATACATGTTACATAAATAAATCTTTGAGCAGATGGAAAGAACGAAATAAATCCTTTAGCAAGTGGATCTTCTACTTGCCTGCAGAGCTTGATGTTCTCCATTTGGATTCATTCTACACGCTGCCTGATATAGGCTAGCCCACATAACCAAGTCAATGGTGTGCTGGATGTCTCACACTCAATGGAAAGCTCTTCAGGAATTAGATCACCAAAATCAGCAAAGAAACCTTTGATTCCTTCTGCTGAATCCTCCAAATCTCAAGCTGATCCTCCTTCAACTGGATGTCCCATCACAGAATAAACGATTTCACTAGCTCCAATTTCGTCTATAGATAGCTAGGTAGCGAAGGCATTAGGAGATTTTTCTATTTTCCTTTCCTTTCCTTTTCTTCTTTTTATTTTATTTTATTTTATTTTATTTCATGGCTTGAATCCCTGAGATGGCATGAGTTTGAGACTTCCAAATCAACCAGTTCGACTGGGTGAGAAGTGCTAGTCCAGCTGTTCAATGGTTATGGATCCCAAAAAAGCTGGACCTATCATATTCTTCTTCCCATGATCATCCTTCATGGGATTAAGAGTGATCTTTATTCTATCCCTTCTCAAGGTTTATGCATTAAGCCAAGCATCGTGCTGTATCCGTTGATCAAATAGCCACAGCTTCACAAGCAGCACAAGCAGCAAGTGATGATGTTTCATATTAATCATACCATAACAAACATCATCTGAATAATAATTCTATAAAAGAGTGACACTAAGAAACGGGCAGCAACTGGAAATTTATTCCGTCTTCAGTTCCATCTTGTCATCCACCAGTTTTGGTGCAACATTCTTGCTGTTATACTGTCGGTGCTTGTAAATTTTTTTTCTATGAAAATCCAAGTTCAGAGGTTCTTGATCGTTGCCATTCTTCCTCCTTATTTTATGGTGATTTCATGATGTGTTGACTGGTAATCTTTCACTGCAAAGTGCATTGAATGAAACGTGTTGCACATTATCATCTGTTTCAAAATTTTAGCGAGGATGACTCATGGCAAGTGGGAGTAGGTATGTGAGTGTGAACTGCAAGTTAAAAGTGAGAGTGACACCGGATAGAAGCTTCTCACATCAAACTGTATGTTCACCGGTGCTGGGGACCTGGTAATTCCTCTATCAAATTGCTTGTTTCCTGGTATGTATCAAGTTACTGGCTTGCTTTAGGGCCTGTTTGGTTTTCCAATTACCTACGTAATTGGTGGTAAAGAAGTCATTATTATTTTGTGCCTGTAAAGACAATGGTTGTCAGAGGAATATGACTTTCCTGCCCATTGTTTGTTTTTTACACTCTTTTCAGTAGAACATGCATCAAATCAGTGTGTGGTTGTTTGGGTACAGGGTGTAATTGTCATATCACACTTATGGTGTCCACCACCTCCTCTATCATATGAATGCAAATCTTGTTTGGATACGACCTGCATCATACTCAGGTGTAGTTGCTGACCGTTGCATGGAATATGAGACACAACATTGCTGTGGAGTGGTTCACCTTAGATTATGATCATAGGAATTATTTTGACCACATCATTACATGTGAGCAGGTCTCCCGTCCAATTTGTTGGACCACAAAGTTACGGTCCACCTACCGAAAGCTTTCTACCTATTAACTTCATATGAAATCCAACCCATCCAATAGCTTCGCTCCACCATGAGGGTGTCCCTGTGAAAAAGCAGCTCTACCCACTCATCATGTTGGCCACATTATAGAAAATAGTGTATACACATTGACCACACCATGAGTTTTTTAGGCTTGCCTAGTGGCAGTGGCCAATTCCGGATCCCATTTCCACAATCATGTAGGGGCTCAAAAACAAAATCATGCATATAAAACTCCAAAATAGGCCCTTAAACCAACGACAAACAGTCTCCCCCACCCATGCAGTTCACCAACCAGACCACATGTTTACTAATTCAGCGCAATGACATGAGCTGAATAGAGATAACTAAAATGAAGATTCCGAAGATTAACTTTATAATGACCGCTGCATCACCGTCTCGTATTTCTTCAACACCTTTGTGTGAGTCAGTGCCACTAGTGGATGAATAGCTACAAGTTAGTTTTGAGGACCAATGTAGAGAATGACTCGTGCAATTGGCACTGCAGCGCTCACTATGATTCAACCTTGCACTCTCAAAGCCGTCTAGGATATCATCTCCTGGTACATTTGTATGACTAATTTTCTCATAGAAAGTTGTCCAACCTATAGATGCCTTTGCAACCGAACTGTAACTGCGGAAACGGGCTCTAGAATATCCCTCCACCTGTGCACGACACTCCTAATCATAATATATCCCGGGTCGATGGCCAATGAATACGACATATAGAATACGACATATACCTTCTCACCCATCTGCACAATATGAAGTAAAATGTGCAAATATCAAGACTATTATAACAACTAGATGACGTAAATAGATTTTTTGTTCCATATAATGATTGGAACAAAGTGTATCAGTTTTTCTTCCAATCATCGGAGCACCCTGCTTTTCGACCTATTCAATGAACATACCTGACCCTGTCTTCAATAGTAACACCTGCAAAATTATCCATTACATTACGTAAAAATAAACAGTGAAGTGACCAACTTAACAACTTACCCACCTATAAAACATTTTCAGAAGAGGTTTGATCCTTGAAGGATCAATCATCCATACACATCATAATCCAAAATATTAACAGTCATCATCCAAAATAATAAAAAAAGTAAAGACGTCACACATGCCCTGTTTTAAATAGGCACATCCATCCACCTACCCAACATAGCTAGGCATAAAGCAAAAAATAATAGTCCAAAAAACTCATAGCCAAACCAGCTAATCATCTAAAATATTAAACACCATGTTCCAAAGACCGAGCTCAGTCAGACGACTGATCTGGTGAAAGCAGCATTAGCACAAAGCCCAACCTCCTATGCTCAGGGAGTGAAGGAAATGAGGCGGATTGTTGTTCGTCTTTTGAGAGAATCCTTGTTGCGCGAAGGATCTCATGTCCTGTCAGGCCTTCGATATGCTCTAAAGATGGTACAATTTGTGACATACGTACCATGTCTCTCCCTTGGTGAATGGTTATAGCTAGTGACTTTACAACCTCCACAACGTCGCTCATTCCTTTTCCAATGATGTTACATGGGCAACTCATTCGTGCTCTCTTTCTTGAATTGACCGTGCTACCTATGTTAACTGAGTTGTTCTTGTTTACATTTGGACTTTTGTATGATCTATTAGTGCTGTCACGACTTTGAAACGACCATAGGAATTTAGGTGCACTGTCCCCTACATCGTCACTGGACAACACGAGTATGTCGTCATTTAGATCGACTGACGTTTTCAGCGACAATTCAGGATCGCCGGACCTTCTTGAATGCAAACCATTGGGTATGTTGCCTGTGGAACAACGCCGTCTAGTAGCTTGGTCATTGTTGAACAGGTACGTCAAGTCATCGTACCTTCGCACTGGTTTGCCCCGTACATGTTGTGCATATGGATGTGACTATTCACAGGAATAATGAAAAGACAATATAAGTAAACATCATTTTCATATTTACTATGTGCCAAACCAAAAAAGAAAATGAAGTTATAGGAAAGCAAAAACAATGTCAGGCTCACCCGTATGTAGTCCTCCCTTACCTCATCTTCGGCGGTTACAATCTTCAAGTCATCATACTAGCCAAACCCACTAGCATTCAGCGTATCCCACATCTCATAATACAACCTCTTCAACGTGCGTAAGCGATTCCCAACATGTTTCTCTTGAAGTGACATACCTAGGGCACTCTTCACAGTATCCACAACTGTCTTAGAAGTCTCTTTCTTAAACCCATTAGCACTCTTATGACCATTTGCAACAACATCCATCAACATATCAATGAGGCAGCCATCCATTTCATCGGTCTAATGCATCATACCACTAGACGATGCATTTTCATCATGTGCTTTCATTTTATATTTCCTCGTTGTCCTTCATGGTGTAACGTTTGGGTCCTCATCCATTTCTTTCGTAGGTGTGGACTGATTGTTTTGCTTGTTGAGCGACATTTCCGCGTCACTAACTTCAGAAATCTATAGAGAGTAAAATGAACATCTTTAATGAGCATTGCAACCTTGCATACAAGTGATATAATGTGAAATTTTGCCAAGTCGAAAGTTACACACATTCCAAACATGATTTATATTGAAAAACAGAATAATCATATTTTCAAAATTCCAAAAACATCATTCTAGATACATATGCGTGTAGGTAACCAACTACATTCTGATCGATTTCGCCTACTACAAAATAACAAATATCCAAGTGAGGATCATAGGCTACGACTCACAGGATGAGAATCATTCCACATCCGTGAAGCAAGATTGTCTCAAAATGTCGCCCATTCGTCCTTCTCACGTTGAGTGACGTTTATAACCATCCGTCCCTCGTCAAGAGAACCAATCTCAACTGGTGAAGGATTTATACCTTCCGTTACTTCTGTCAACATGACCTCATCTTCGTTAATATCATCTCCCCCAAATAAACGAATAAAGTTATGTAACACACAACAAGCGATCATTATCTTCAATTGAGTTAAAAGGTTGTAAGGTGGTGCAGACTTGAAGATTGGAAACTAAGCTTTCAGTACTCCAAAAATCCGCTCTATAACATTTCGTAATTGGGCATATCTATAGTTGAATAGTTCTTTCTTGTTAGCAGGATTGCAGCCTGTGCAATATTCATTGAGGTGGTATTGTTCTCCGCTGTATGGAGCCAGGAATCCAGGCGAATGTGCGTAACCAACATCAACTACATAGTACTTACCTACAGTTAATTACTATTAGTTATAAATATCAATTCATGTTAATTATATTGTGAAGAAGTTCTAGCGTATAAGTAAACACGAAGTACCCTCCGAGATTGTGAAACGATCATGACAATGTGTCAATGCACTTTGTAAGCACGTGCATCAGAGATAGATCCCTCCCATTTGGTGAGCACATAAACGAACTTCATATCAAATGTATATGCGGCCATTACGTTTTGAGAAATGCACATGTAGTCATCTCCTCTTTTGTCCATCCATGTCCTTCCATGTTTGAATTTTTTCTTGTACAACGCACCGAAGGAAACTGAGTCAGCATCAACTAGTCCAATATCAAGCACCAATTCCATATGACTATTCCTATCAATATATTTACTCTTCCAAAACCACGTTTAGCAACTGAATTACTCGTGCAAATTATAATTCCTAAATGTATCACTATTTTCTATAACAAACTATTGATAGTCAAACATGATGTCTGATAAGGATGGTCTCTACAAGAGTAAGACAACAGAACATGGGACCCATCTCCATAGAAGGCTCCATTTGGTATTTAATAAAGACCCAAGAGATAACAATTTACCAATGGATGATATATCAAAATAGCATTTCTAAACACATTATGTACCTAGCCCTATCATATCATCGTTAAAGATTAGCAGAACATGGGTTCCATTTGTACAGACGGGTCTGTTGAATTCGAATGCCTCAAGTCCATATTGTTCCTCTTATTTTATTTTATTTTATTTATTTTTATTAAATAGGAGTGTAAGGTCCTGTTCTTTAATGATCCACACTGGATTTGGGCAACGGCGGCTGGATGGGTGATTCATATGGCACATCATGGGAGGATGATGCCCAAAAAATTTCTTCTCCAGTTTATACTATCTATTCGATAATTTGCAATTTCTTTATTCTTCATTGTATTATTGTCCTACACACTATAAATTGGTAGACCATGATGGGGACATCATGCGCACACGCACACGCACACGCATGCCGCCCCCTACCCACGTACGCAAGGAGAAAGAGGGCCCCACCGTCGATCTGGCTCAATGACGATGTTCAAGGAGGGCCTTCTAGTTAAAAGATTGAGTTTTGGTTCGTTGGAGTGGGCCCGATAGTCAAGTAAAGCCCATC
Organism: Magnolia kwangsiensis; assembly: GCA_037074715.1. Lineage (NCBI taxonomy): Eukaryota > Viridiplantae > Streptophyta > Magnoliopsida > Magnoliales > Magnoliaceae > Magnolia > Magnolia kwangsiensis. Next base: position 56,725,840 of record CM073588.1, on the reverse strand, counting down.
ATTCTCATGATCGTGACCAAGGTGTCCCATATCGGTTACGTATCGGCCGTATCGGCCGATACGTAACGGAATCGGTTAGGGCCGATACGCGTATCGGCCGCGTATCGGCCGTTACCAATTTTTGTGACCGTATTGGCCGATACGGGCCGATACGGGGGCGTATCGGACCGTTACGGGGGCGTAACGGTCACCTGTAACGGTCAGAAAACGGCCACTTTTTTTCTCTTTTTAAGCACTTTTTTTGCTGTTTTTTCCAAACTTCTTGCTTCCAAACTGTTTTTCACTCCTTCTAATAGTAATTTCGACCAACCTTGGATAGTTTTTTGGGACAAAAACACATTATATTACGGATTTGGTTGAATCAAAGCTCGGTGGGCCATTTTTCAGAAATTCTTCAAAAATAGGTATTTACTTTCTTTAATATGTTTTTCTGTTTTAATCATGCCATATGATGTGTTAATCATAGTAGAACATGATAATGTGCATTTTACAGATTTGGGGTGCCATTTAATATTTTTTTTATATTTTTTTCTATTTACGCATGATTTTTGGGCCCTTTTTTTAAAATTCAAAAAATCAATTTTTAATAGTTGTTTTGCTGTTTTAATGATGCCATATGATGTGTTAATCATAGTAGAACAGCTTAATGTGCATTTTACAGATTTGGGGTGCCATTTTATATTTTTTTTATATTTTTTTCTATTTACGCATGATTTTTGGGCCCTTTTTTTAAAATTCGAAAAAACAGTTTTTAATGGTTGTTTTGCTGTTTTAATGATGTCATATGATATGTTAATCATAGTAGAACATGTTAACGTGCATTTTACAGATTTGGGGTGCCATTTAATAATTTTTTTTATATTTTTTTCTATTTACGCATGATTTTTGGGCCCTTTTTTTAAAATTCGAAAAATCAATTTTTAATGGTTGTTTTGCTGTTTTAATGATGCCATATGATATGTTAATCATAGTAGAACATGTTAACGTGCATTTTACAGATTTGGGGTGCCATTTAATATTTTTTTTAATATTTTTTTCTATTTACGCATGATTTTTGGGCCCTTTTTTTAAAATTCGAAAAATCAATATTTAATGGTTGTTTTGCTGTTTTAATGATGCCATATGATATGTTAATCATAGTAGAACATGTTAACGTGCATTTTACAGATTTGGGGTGCCATTTAATATTTTTTTTTATATATTTTTCTATTTACGCATGATTTTTGGGCCCTTTTTTTAAAATTCGAAAAAACAGTTTTTAATGGTTGTTTTGCTGTTTTAATGATGTCATATGATATGTTAATCATAGTAGAACATGTTAACGTGCATTTTACAGATTTGGGGTGCCATTTAATAATTTTTTTTATATTTTTTTCTATTTACGCATGATTTTTGGGCCCTTTTTTTAAAATTCGAAAAATCAATTTTTAATGGTTGTTTTGCTGTTTTAATGATGCCATATGATATGTTAATCATAGTAGAACATGTTAACGTGCATTTTACAGATTTGGGGTGCCATTTAATATTTTTTTAAATATTTTTTTCTATTTACGCATGATTTTTGGGCCCTTTTTTTAAAATTCGAAAAAACAGTTTTTAATGGTTGTTTCGCTGTTTTAATCATGCCATATGATGTGTTAATCATAGTAGAACATTTTAATGTGCATTTTACATATTTGGGGTGCCATTTTATATATTTTTTATATTTTTTTCTATTTACGCAAGAATTTTGGGCCCTTTTTTTAAAATTCGAAAAATCAATTTTTAATAGTTGTTTTGCTGTTTTAATCATTCCATATGATGTGTTAATTATAGTAGAATATGTTAATGTGCATTTTACATATTTGGGGTGTCATTTTATAAATTTTTCTTTGTATTTTCGAATTAGTGACTTTATATTTTTATTTGCTTATATTGGACAGGTTTTGGAGCTTCTTAGGGTTTAGTTAGAACATAAAATTATCTTTATTAACATAGGTCATACACTCATACTCATATCCTAAACCTAAAGAAATGTCTGGGTCTGGCCAACAACAAGTAAGTGAGGATATTGGATGGCAACATTGTGAGAGGGTTGGTGGTACTAGGCACCAAATAAAGTGCAAGTATTGTGATAGGATAGTGTCTGGTGGAATTACCTGTCTCAAACAACATTTGACACATCGAAAGGGTCAAGTTGCGCCATGTGTCAGAGTACCGAGAGAGATAATGCTATTAATGCAAGCTAGTCTGGATGAGTCGAAGGGTAAACGTGCTGCTGTACAAAAGAAGAGATGATACTTTAGAAGCAGCTCGACAGGAGGTGTTTGGTCCTGAATATATGGGCGTTCGTGATGAAGATATTATTGATTCTGACGAAGATTCAGATCGGAAATTAACCATAGCTAGGAGAGAGCTTGCGTCTAGCTCGTGAAGAGGAAGAACGTCACCGCATGTTTGGCACGCATGGGTCAGTGTGTGATACAGGAGGGGGCAGTGGGAGTGGGAGTGGGACAGGGAGTGCAACTGGAAGTGCAACTGCTTCTGCAGCTGGGACTGAGGGTAGGGGGGGTAGGTTTGGTGGGTTACGACGTATATTTGGGAGCCGACGACAGACATCTTCACGTGATGCCCATATACATTTGGATGAAGAAGTAAATGAGCCTAGGAGACCCTCTATTGATCCAATCCTGTTTAGGAAAGAATCAACTAAACAAAAGAAGATAAAACAAATGTGGAGTAGAACTTCCGTTGAGAAATTAGGTAGAGCAGCAGCAAAGTTATTTATACATGCTAACATACCTCCTAACGCGGCCAATTCTCCATATTGGTAGGTGGTAATTGATGCAGCAGTAGAAGCAGGTGAAGGAATAAAAGCTCCCACGGCTAAGGAGATTAGGGGGAAATGGACAGATGCAGAGTATGTGGATGTGAAAACATACGTGGTTACTTTTAAACCTGTATGGCAAGCCAGAGGATGCACGATCATGTGCGATGGTTGGACTGGCCCAACCAGACGCAGCATGATCAACTTCATGGTGTACTGCCACTTGGGAACTATATATCACAAGTCAATTGATGCCTCAGAAGTAACAAAAAATTCTGATTATATTACTGGACTAATGGATAAAGTTGTGGATGTGATTGGAGAGGAGAACGTAGTTCAGATTGTGACAGATAATGAAGCATCATATAAGCTTGCAGGACATCTGTTGATGAATAAGAGAAAACATCTTTTTTGGTCACCATGTGCTGCCCATTGTATTGATCTTATATTGGAAGATATTGGGAAGAAGAAGAATGTTGAGGAAATGGTCGAAAGGGCAAGGGAAGTAACGACGTTTATTTACAATCATAATCAAGTAGTCGCAATAATGAGAAAGTTCATGAAAGGACGAGAATTGTTGAGGCCTGCGGCGACTAGATTCGCAACAAACTTTATAGCATTAGAAAGTTAATTCCAGCATAGGGGAGAGTTGAGTGAAATGTTTGGTTCCCGACAATGGCTCAACACAAAACATGGGAAGAAGACATCAGGGACACCGGTCGACGTTGTGAACACCATACGGGACAACAAATATTGGAAGAAGGTTAAGGCGATCCTAAAGGTGATGGAGCCACTAATGAGGGTACTCCGTCTTGTTGAAATCGATGAAGCACCTACCATGGGCTTCCTATATGATGCCATGGATAAGGCAAAGCTTGCAATTCAACGTGATTGTAGAAGCTGGGAGACTTATTGGAAGATGATCGACAGGAGATGGACAAAACAACTCCATCACGATCTTCATGCAGCAGGTTATTATTTAAATCCTAGGTATAGATATGCCCAATCATTTGTTGCGGATGATGAAGTTCGTGTCGGGCTAAAAAATGTGATAAAGAGATTAGAACCTGACTTAGATCTGCAAATAAAGGCGTTGAATGAATTAGATACATTTGGAAATCGCCTTGGTAGTTTTGGAGTTGCTCTTGCACAGCATGTAGTATCTAGGTTGCAACCGGCCGAATGGTGGATTAATTTCGGAGAGAGTACGAAGGCTCTCCAAAAAATTGCAGTAAAAGTTTTGAGCCAGACAACATCTTCCTCTAGCTGCGAAAGAAATTGGAGTTGTTTTGCGCTCATTCATTCAAAGAATAGGAATAGATTGCAGACTAGAACATTAGATAGACTTGTCTTCATGCACTACAATACAAAATTAAGAATGCGACGACATCATAGGAGCATTACAGCTGCCGATGACGGAGACTACTGTCCAATAAACTTGGACAATATTTATGATGAGGATGACCCACTTCTACCTTAGTTGGAAACAAGGGAAAAGCAAATTGAAGAGGATAGTGAAGAATTGGAAATTGATGACCCAGGAATACGCAAAGCACAACAAGAGAGTCGTGCAGATGTGTTGGACCCAGTAAGAGGGGCAGCGTTTATGTCACGTACGGAAACGGCTCGAGATCAACAAAAGAGTACGAGTAGTGGTAGCGTGTCCGTGTCGGATGATGATGACGATGACCCCCCTGCCTCTGGTGCTGGCACTTCTGGTGTTGCTCAACGCCCTATTCAGCCGTCTACAGATCGCGATGCCGATGAACATCGACGAGGTGGTACACGAGGTCGAACCTACGAGTGTACCGAGTCACGATACAGCCAGCAGGAGGGTACATCTAGTGGTGCACCGCGTCCGGAAGGTCCGGAACATCAGCAGGCTCATGGTCTTGATTATTATGATGGATATTCTTATGGTCAATTGGATTATAATTATGATGGTTATACTGAGCCCGTTCCATCACATTCATGTTGGAGTAGCCCTCCCGATCAATATTCATATGATTATAGATATCCAGATCCAAATCCAAGTTACTCATCACAGCAGACGCACTCTCAATCTCAAGATTCTCAACAGCCTGAGTATGGTTACCAGTATGGCTATTCGACGGGCACTGGTGGATATCCTTACTCAGGGTCAGAGTCGTTACCTAGTCAGGATCAGTCATCCTCTGGTTTCGTTGATCTAGTATTTCCTTCTGGCACTGGATATTATGGATATGCAGAACCTACACCTATTAGACAGCCTCAGCCTGATGGTGACGATGACGATGATGTGGAGGTCGAGCAACCACAAAAAAGCAGATTTTCATTTTGGTGGTGACTTGTGATTGTGAGTATATATTTGTATTAAGGTAAGTATTTGCATTTTGCAGCAGACAGCTCACAAGTATTATTGCAAGAAGCCATGTAATTATGCACACACTTGACACTGCCGAACTTGTATTTAAAATAGCTCCCCTGACAACCAATCAAGTAATCCTTAATCAAGTTGCAGGGGAGTATATCAGACACTACTAATTTTATTTTTTTTAATATTCTTGACTTGAGGATGACAGGTCATAGACATGAATCACAGTCACCTGCACACTGCACAGGTATGTTCGAGAAATTCCTCAAAAATAATTGCAAACACACACCTAATGTAAGATATTTACATATTACATTCATTCTAATATATCTATCATTGGTAGTAGATAGTTAGAAAATTAAATATATGAATTTTGTAGTCAAATTCAGGTTATCTGGTTCATAAATTCATCAGACAGTCCGATACAATTTCTCACCAAAGAGTGGACCGTTACGCCCCCATAAACATGTTCCATTTTATAAATGAATGCATATTTGGAATGCTTAGAATATTCCGGATTTAATCCATATTTTTTCATATTTTTTTGGCAAAAAAAAAATTTTGCGCCGTTACGGGCCGTTACGTCCCCGTATCGCCGTTACGCCCCCGTATCCGTATCGGTTTTGGAGGTCACCGATACGCCAACCGATACCGATACGGGACACCTTGATCGTGACCCACTAGTCCAATTAATCTTATATTTTAGGTTTTGCTTATTATTGTTATTTAGAATATCATGAATGGTTTATATTATTTTGATTAGTTATTATTTTTTATTACTTCATCGCCAAGTAATAGGTTGTGCACATGGCGCAAGTTTTGGGGTATAAGGTTTTCTTATAAATAGGCACCCCTTGTAGTTCTTTTTCTCATTGAAGGTTAATAAAATTTTTTGCATTTTTCTATTTTGAGATCTTGAGTTGTGGAAATCCAATTGGGTGCGAAGCCCTCCCTTCATCGAAGGGCTAACTACCGTGGTGGGAAGCCACATCTATTTTGATCCGCCCCTATCTCCTATTACCCATTCTTCTCACCTTCTACAACCATCCTCGCTTCAAATTCGTCAGATTTTGCAACAGTTCTCCCTACAGCCGATTTTCAGAATCTGGCCCTACAGGAGGGCTGAAACTTCGGCGGAGCACCACGCACAGACTGCGCAGCTGATTGATATGAAACTGGGGGTTTTGAAGCCCTCCCCTGGTTGACCAGAGCCAAAGAGACGTTTTTTGCATTCGGGGCCCCCTCGCACTTGCAGCCAGGACCCTGCGCACATGCGTCCTGGCCTGCTGTCCGCATGTGTAGACTGTCGCCAGGTTCAGAATTTTCGCCTATTTTATCTCTCTCATACCTATTTTCCATAACCCAACCCTAGATTGCATTATTTTTAATTTGTTTGCCCCTTTTCTAATCTAGGATTTTCTGAATTGAAACTAGTGAATCTCTTGGATTAAGGACTGATTACTGTGCATGTGTGGATGAGTTTTACCTCTATTTGAGTATCGTTTGACTTATAATTTCTATTAATCCAACCCTAACATGTGTAGGCCTGGATCTGCACAGATTCTCCTTGCTTGAATGTTTGAACTTTTGTGTGGGATGTGGAAATTTTATGTGAATGTTTCTAAATTAGTTTGATCTAAGGCCTGAGATCTTGCATATCATAGTTAATTTTCATGTCCTGCGTCAAATTTGGTATCAGAGCCTAAGGTTCTTATAGGGGAATGCATTACATGTTTAGGGTTAGTTTGTTTAAGTCCATCATGCATCCAGTTTCATCATATATAGTTGTTTAAAAGTCCGTAGTCCCTGATATTAGTTGCTGAAATTTCTGTTATCAGGAAGTTAGCAATTCACATTGCTGTAACTTTCTGTTATCCCCTTATTTTGACAACTATATTGCTGGATTTTGGTAGTATCGTGTAGTTTCCCTCATATAGTCTCATAGGATCATTTAATCTCATTTAGTTGCATATAGTTGTAGTAGTTCCTTAGGTGGATTTAGCAGTTGTATGCCCACACGTACGGGTCGTGGTTTTGACTTGCACCCTACACTAAATATGGAGCAACTGCAAGAATTAGTGAACAAGTTAACCCAGTAGGTTGAGTCTTTGGGTAAGCGCTTGGAACAACGTATGGACCAATGCCTTGAGAAATTTAATGTGCGTGTTACCCAACTAGAGACTTCCCTCGGGGCAAACCTCACCATTAGGGAAGATGCCTAATCTCAGGTAGGTGGTTTGGAGGTTAGACCAAAAGGAATGGAGGTGGCTAAGGAATTGGTCATGGGCGCGCAACCGTGCCGCCACCCCATGAGGGACATCATGATCAATATGACCTAGATGCGCAACTCCTCAAGGGAGTTAAGAGTAGATGTCCATACGTTTGATGACCACTTGGACACTAAAGCCTTTTTAGATTGATTGGCGGATATGGACCACTATTTTAAGTGGTACGACATTTCGGATGCTCATCGAGTCCAATTTGCTAAGATGAAGCTTGTGGGCCAAGCAAAGAGGTTTTGAGCGACGGTAGAGCGAATAAAGAAAGAGCGAGGGAGCTCCCAATAGTCCATTGGGGAGAAATGAAGGAAATGCTTAAGGAGAAGTACCTCCCTTTCTCTTATCACCTATGGTTGATTGAGAAATGGTAATCTCTTCGACAGGGTTCCATGATTGTTGCTGAATATATTAAAATGTTCGAAGAGTACTTGACTCGTTGCGAGGTTGATGAGGACCCTGTACTCACCCTTGCTCGTTTTAAAACGGGCCTCCGTCCTGACGTTAGGAAAGAATTGCTTGTCAAAGACATAGATACTATTGAACAGTTGTATTAAGTAGTGTTAGACGTCGAGCAAACCTCAAGGCATTTGTGGGAATGTGGTTTGACTTTCGCGATCCTAGTGCTAAGGCCAACTCCTTTGGGGCTAAACCTAACACTGGGTACCAAAACAAACCTTCCAACAGCTTTCAGCCTAGGCCCAAGAATGATAAGGGTAAATAAATTGCCATGTCTAGCTCACGTGGAAGTGGGGTAACTAGGTGTCTTAAGTGTCAGGAGTTTGGTCACTTTGCCCACTAGTGCGGCACGAGAGAGGGCACCGAAGTATTCTTTATTGATGGGCAAGTAGAAGTAGTGTCCCCACTAGTGATGGTGAAGAGGAAGAATATGAGCCCGTAGAGACCCCTGGTGATGAGGAAGAGGGAGCGTAAGAGTCTGCGACCCTCGTAATTGTGTGTTGTGCTTTGGCTCAAGCCAAGAACACTGATGACTGGCGCCGTAACACGATCTTCTATACTTATGCAAAATGTGGAGAAAAGAGTTGTAAGATGATCGTAAATAGTAGTAGTTGTGTCAACGTGGTATCGACTAGCACTATGAGCCATTTGGGCTTGAAGCTTGAAGCTTGAAGCCCATCCTCAACCCTATAGAGTGTCCTGGGTTGATAAAACTTCCATTCCAGTTTTGCACCGTTGTCTTGTTCCTATTCAATTTGGATCTTATAAAGATACACTTTGGTGTGATGTTGTTCCCATGGATGTTGGTCATATCATTCTGGTAGATTGTGGCTCTATGACAGGGATGTTACCATATTTAGTCGTTTGAATGCATGTACATTCTGGTTTGAGGGCAAGAAGGTCAAGCTAAATCCACTTCTACCTAAGAACATGACTGGAAAGGAGTCTACCATACAGAGTGGTACGAGCGGTTTAAAAGAATTGAAGGAGTTGAAGTCGAAGTCCAAACCACTCCATATTCTAAATGCCAAGGACTTTGAGCGAGAAACGGAGGCGGACTCGATGGTATACGCCCTTATAACTAGGGAGTGTACTAGAAGCTAGCGTAAAGTTACCCACTGAGGCCGTTCAGGTAGTGTATGAGTTTCGTGATGTCTTTCTTGATGACCTACTGAATGAGCTCCCCCCTATGAGGGATATACAACATGCCATTGATTTAATCCCTGGGGCAACTTTACCAAACCTCCCGCATTATAGAATGAACCCAAAGGAGCACGCCGAGTTGAAGAGGCAGATTGACGAACTCCTAGAGAAGGGTTTCATTCGAGAGAGCATGAGCCCGTGTGTCGTGCCCGCCCTTCTTACACCTAAGAAGGATGGCACATGGAGGATGTGTGTTGATAGTAGGGCCATCAACAAATCACAGTCAAGTATCGGTTTCCCATATCGCGTCTTGATGACATGTCGGATATGATCGCCAATGCTACTATCTTCTCAAAGATTGACCTCAAAAGTGGTTATCACCAAATCCGTATACGTCCTGGTGCTGTGTGGAAGACGACCTTCAAGACGAAGGATGGGCTATACGAGTGGCTAGTTATGCGTTTTTGGTCAACTAACGCCCCAAGCACCTTCATGCGTTAATGATCCAAGTGTTGAGGCCCTTCATGGGGAAGTTCCTGGTCGTATACTTCGATGATATCTTGATTTATAGCATGACCAAGGAACAACACCTCAACCATTTGAGGCAAGTTTATGGGATCCTTAGAGCCGAGAAATTATACGCCAACCTAAAGAAGTGTGCATTTTTGTCTAGTAGTGTTATCTTCTTAGGCTTTATTGTGTTAACTGAGGGCGTATCGGCAGATCCCGAGAAGGTCAAAGTCATAGTCAATTGGCCTGAACCCCGCAATATTCATGAGGTGCGCAACTTTCACGTCTTAGCCACCTTCTATAGGCGGTTCATTTGAGGTTTCAGTTTCATTATGACTCCCATCACAGATTGCATAAAAAAAAGGAGAGTTTCAATGGACAAAAATAGCCTTGAAGGCTTTCAAGGAGATAAAGGTCAAGATGACCGAAGCTCCAGTCACGCGACTTCCGAATTTTTCAAAAGCTTTTGAAGTCGCATGTGACGCATTAGGAGTCGGCATACGAGGAGTACTTAGTTAGGAAGGGCACCCTGTCGCCTTTTTTAGTGAGAAACTGAATGAGGTGAAGCAAAAATATTCCACCTACGACAAAAGAGTTCTATGCGGTAGTGCAATCACTGCGGCATTGGCATCATTACCTATTGCCGCAAGAATTCGTTTTATTCTCAGATCACGAGGCCTTGAGATATTTGAACTCTCAGAAGAAATTAAACACTAGGCATGCCAAGTGGGTTCAATTCCTTCAAGAGTACACTTTTGTGCTTAAGCACAAGGTTGGTGTAGAGAATAAGCCTGCCGATGCGTTGAGTCATCGAGTCGCGTTACTCAATTCCATTAGTGTCGAAGTCACGGGCCTCGAACGTATCAAAGAAGATTATTCTGAGTATCCAGATTTTATAATTGTATACGCGTCGTTGCTAGAGAGTCCGTCAGGAGCCAGCAGTGAGTATTTGATTTTAGACGGGTATTTGTTTAGGAGTGACCGCTTGTGCATACCATGCACCTCCCTCCGCGATTTTCTTGTTTGTGAGTTACATTCAAGAGGGGTCGCGGGTCATTTCGATCGAGACAAGACCATTGCCCTAGTGGAGAATAGGTTCATTAGCCAAGCCTCAAGCAAGACATGACCAAAATTATAGGGTAGTATCGTACTTGTTAACTGACAAAGCAAAAGAAAAAAAATACAAGATTATGCACACCTTTGCTAGTTGCATTCATCCCTTGGCAAGGCATCAATATGGATTTCGGGCTTGGACTCCCCAAGACTATTCGGAAACACGATTCCATATTTGTTGTCGTGGACCGTTTTTCTAAAATAGCCCTCTTCATTCCTTGTTTTAAGACCTTAGATGCATCTTATGTTGCCAAGCTATTATTTAGTGAGGTCATCAAACTGCATGGGTTATAAAAAAATCATAGTGTTTGACTGTGATGTGCGATTCATGATTTACTTTTGGAAAATACTATGACACATGATGAATTTTAGGCTCAAATTTTCGTTTGCCTACCACCCTTAAACTGATGGTCAAACTGAGGTGGTCAATAGGAGCCTAGGGAGTTTGCTCAGATGTAGTAGGGGAGCACACCAGGACATGGAAAGTTTGCATTCAATAGTTTTATCAATAGGTCCATAGGTCTAAGTCCTTTTTAGGTCATTACTGAGTATAAGCCTAGGAAGACTATTAATCTTGTCCCTATGTCACTGTCCCATAGTCCATCAGAGTCTGAAGAGTCCTTTGCGCATCACGTTCATTCATTGCATCAATAAATTAGGCAAAAAATCATTACTAGTAATGAACATTATAAATTTTCTGCAAACCAGCATAAATGTCTCAAGGAATTCAATATCGGGGACTCTGTGATGGTCAGCATTAGGCCCGAGCGGTATCCTCAGGGGGCCGTTTATAAATTACACTCGCGTAGCGCTGGACCCTTCAAAATTATAAAACGAAACGGCCTCAATGCATATGAGGTAGATCTTCCACTTTCCATGGGAATTAGTTACACATTCAATGTGGAGGATCTAGTTACTTTTCAGGGGACCGCTAATACTTTGTCCGACCCTTTGGCCACCCATCCTGATTTCCTAGATTTGTCCCTTGATCCATGGTCTCTTCCTGACCTTTCTTCTCAGCTTCTACCTCGCATACCTAACCTTCCCACACCTAGAGAGGAAATAGAGGATATTCTGGACCATCAGATAGTATCAACGTAGACGATAGGTTTTAGAAGTACCTGGTTAAATGGAAGTCACATCTAGTGTCAGACAGCACGTGGCTCACTGAGGAGGAGCTTTGAAGACTTGATCCTGGCATCCTAGAGCAGTTCAGGAGTTTTGTTTCGCCAGTGGCGAAATCTTCGCAGTTGGAGAGAGTTGATGGGGACATCACGCGCCTTCGTACACACACGCCACCCCCTACGCACGTACGCAAGGAGGGCCTTACCGTCGATCTAGCTTGATGACAACGTCCAAGTAGGGTCTCCTAGTTAGAAGACTGAGTTTTGGTTCGTTGGAGTGGGCTCGATAGTCAAGTAAAGCCCATCATGGGTTCTCATGATCGTGGCCCACTAGTCCAATTAATCTCATATTTTAAGTTTTGCTTATTATTGTTATTTAGAATATTATGGACGGTTTAGATTATTTTAATTAGTTATTATTTTTTATTATTTCGTTGTCAAGTTATAGGTTGCGCACATGACACGAGTTTTGGGGTGTAGGGTTTTCTTATAAATAGGCACCCCTTGTAGTTTTTTTTTTTTTTTTCTCATTGAAGGTTAGTAAAAATTCTTGCATTTTTCTACTCCACTAAGTTCTTAAATTGTGGAAAATCCAATTGAGTGCAAAGCCCTCCCTTCATCGAAGGGTTAACTACTGTGGTGCGAAGCCATATCTATCCCGATCCGCCCCTATCTCCTATCACCTATTCTTCTCACCTCCTACAACAATCATCGCTTCAAATCCGTCAGCTTTTGCAGCAGTTCTTCTCCCTATAGCCGATTCCAAAATCTGGCCCTACAGGAGGGCTGAAACTTCATCGGAGCACCACACATAGACCGCACATCCGATCGACAGGAAACTTGGGGGTTTTGAAGCCTTCCCATGGCCGACCAGAGCCAAGGGGGTGTTTTCCGCATTCGGGGCCCCCTTGCACGTGCGGCCAGGCCCCTGCGCACGTGCGTCAGGCCTGGCCCACTGTTCGCGCGCGTGGACTGTCGCTAAGTTCAGAATATTCGCTTATTTTATCTCTCTCATACCTATTTTTCATAACCCTAACCCTAGATTGTATTATTTTCAATTTGTTTGCCCATTTTCTAATCGTAGGGTTCTTTGAATTGAAACTGGTAAATCTCTTGGATTAAGAACTGATTACTGTGCATGTGCGGATGACTTTTACCTCCCTTTGAGTATCGTTTGATTTATAATTTCTATTGATCCAGCCCTAACATTTGTAGGCCTGGACCCGCATAGATTTCCCTTGCTTGAATGTTTGAACTTTTGTGTGGGATGTGGAAATTTTACGTGAATGTTTCTGAATTAGTTTGATCTAAGCTTGAGATCTTACATATCATAGTTAATTTTTATGTCCTGCATCACACTACTTGCACAATGAGTAAGATAGTAGGGAAGTGATTTTCAAGGCGTGAAGACGTTCTCCCACATGCAACGGACATGCACTTCACTAATTATTTGTAAGAAGCTGATATTTTTGAACCAGTTAGGTTGTCAACCCAAGCCCAACCTGAGCCAGTCAGAAAATGGAACATGTTTTGTAACTGAGCCCAACCTATAGCCCATAAGCTTAACCAAAGCCTATCTGTTAAGCATGGTTGGGTCGTTCTGCCTGCAGGTTTACCCAACCTAGTGTCAGCTCCATCAACAACACACCCAAATTCACCCTAATTCATTAACTATTGGCACAATTCAAATTAAATATAAGATCCAAACATGCACATCCAGCCTCAGTCACGCCCTTATTGCATCCAATCCACATGAAGCACAGATGCTCACTCAACAGTTATGTATCAGTCCAAAGATAATATCCTACCAGTGTTAAAAATAAAGCAAATGCTACAGATGACTGTATCTTCAAAGACTCCTAAAAAAGGGCAGTCATATAGAAATTTTCATATATGTAGACGATAATAATAAAAATCAGCCATTCACTGTCACAGTAGAAATGTACAGCAGTGGTAACGCCAATATTGCATTATTGAAAATTTACCCCCCCCCCCCCCCCCCCCCCCCCCCGCAAAAAACAAAAAAAAAAAAAAAAAAAAAGACGCACCGACATTCCATTTTTACAGATGGGGCACACTGGTTCTCTATCGACATCATCTATGCAGTTAACGTTGTTTTGAAGAAAAAAAAGACTGACTGTCTCAAATGCCTGCAAGAAACACACATTGGGGATTTTCACAGACAGATCTGGACATGGAACGTAAGACGATACCCATGCCAGACGTTATGATACTCATATATGATACCCATGCCAGACGATATCATGATATTCATATATGACACCAGACCCGATCGGTCTACATATACGATACCCAATTCTGCACAATTTGGGACATCAAACCAGGCATGAATGGTGTGTCATGGCAAGAGGCTTCATCGTTCTCAAAGAACATGCATGATACCCATGCCATCGATACATGATGTTATGATTGTGGAAACCTCAAACAGTAAGGTAAACAACTCTACATTTCCTGAAGATGTATGTAATCAGGAAGATCGTCACCTACCTGTTGAGGATAACGGGTCCCTGATGTGGGGAGTCTGCAGGGTAGTATCGATCAGTCTGCTGTTGGATTAAAGAGGAAACTACATTAGAAGCCGGGCATTCGAAGTCCTGTTGCGATAGATGGAATGAGAAGGAAGAAGAAGAAGGTTCCATTGAAGCATAAAAAAACCTGCCTTCCAAGAAAACTTCGTATGCCCAACCAACCAAACAGCTCTGATACCGTCGCTGACGTTTGATCTTCACCACAGAGAAGAAAGTGTAAGGAATGCGTTTTTCAAATCTCGACAACACACCACAGAGGATAGGAAACGATAAATCTGATGTTATATATGGAAGGAAGCATAAGAACAACACCTGAATATAGTACTTTGGTAGATTAAAACTCGACAACTCAGTCGTAGAAGGGAGTTTCAGCAGAAGATGCAGATCTCATGCTTATGTAGCTGATATGTGAGGAGCTTATGTAGCTGATATGTGAGGAACCTAGCACAATCGTGCTTTTGCAGACCACTAGTCAATAGAGATGGTCTTATTTGCAGACGCCATCGAGATGTCCTCTCCATTCGATTACATGCAGGGAGAAAGAGATTTGGCGCCACGTTTTACTTTCATTTCCCCCCCTTTTCAACCCTCATCAAATGCTAGTATTCAATGTTGTATTCAAATGCAGGTGGTGTGTAATTATTACTCACTTCCAATTGCTAGTAACGAGGAAAACCAAACAGGGCCTTAGTTTACTTTCTTGTGCTTCGTTTCATTTTGGTCCCATATAACTAAAACTAGTGAGGACCTGATTTAATCAGTGTCAATCACAGGTTAAATAAAACTAAATCAGGGTTTATTCTGTTTAGATCCGTGGAAAAAGGAGATGAGAAAGGGTAAATAAATCAGAGTTTAGTATGTTTTTCAAAATTAGCATTCACGTCATGCACATTCACCTATGTTTACTTCTCAAAAAAAGAAAAGAAAAAAAAAGAAAAAGAAAAAAAAAAGGAGAAGAAGCATGTACCTATGTTTTCTTTATTTTGCACCTTTTCATTTTTTTTTTCTTTTATTAATTTTTCATAAGACTTCAACGAGGTTGTTAACAACCTTATTTCCAACAAGAATTTAGAAACTACCCCCTATATCTTAGAAGAGAGTTTATTCATATAGAAATTTGCATTAGTATGTAAAGAAAATGGCAATGCGAAAAGCAAAAAGATTTCTTCTATTTACAGTTTTTCTTATTTCGAGGAATGAAAAAGGAAATTATTTTGGCTTCCTGGTGTTAAGTTTTAGGAGCTTGGACTCTTAATGAGTTGAATCCTGTGTATCTTAGTCCTATAATCGACAACTCTGACTTGGTTTACATCTTGGACTGGGAGTCGTCACGGATCTAGGAATTTCTTTCTGTTGTTTGGTTGATATATATAAAGGAAAAGTAAACGAAATTAAGAACACCAGCGCACCATCGATTTAGACACATGAACAGTGATGATTTATACACACTGCCATGAAAAAGTTATATTGACAAGAAAATCAAAACAACTATTATCCTACTTTTCTTTTTTCTTTTATAGTTGTTGGGATTCCAAGCCATCTATGGAATGCATATGGTCACTTGATGAAAATGGTACTGAAGGGACAGTTATTCAAAATAAATCCATATTGGGTTACCAGGTATCAATTATGTAATACATAGAAGCTACTCAAATTGTGCTGCTCCATCAGGATCAGTTGATGCCAAATATGTGCTAGTTTTGGCTGTTGGTCATCAATATTACTATATCCTACTGTTGAGTATCTCCTGCTCTATATCTGATTATTGTTCATCCACTATTGTTAGATATGGTTTTTAAATGTTTGATCACTGATTCTCCACAATCACTAGATCTAACCATTGATATTCTATCACCGCTATATCTAACTATGATCGTCCACCATTACGAGATTTGGCCGTTGGTCATCCAATGTCGCTAACCATTTATATTCTGGTATCACAAGATGTGGCCATTGATTTTCCATCGCTGCTAGTTCTGGTTGTCATTCATCCATTATCAGTAGATTTGACTGCTGAGTTTATGTTATAATGAGATCTGACCATTGGTTGTCTACTACCAATAGAGCAACCACTGATTGTTCAGTGTCATTAGATCTGACCATCGATCAGCCATTATCAATAGTTCTAGCCATTGACCTTCCATCATTTCTAGATTTGACTGTTGATCATCTGTAATCAACATATCTGATCATGGACGTGATCTCACTGTTGATGTTTCATTATCATTAGATTTTGATCATTGTTCGTCTGACATTGCTAGATCCGATCACTGATCTTCAATCATTACTAGATCCATACCTTGATCATATGGTGATAAATGGTCAGGCCTAGCAATGATAGATGATTAACTGTAGGATGTAGTTGAACAACCATTAATCATCTATTATTGCACTTGATCAACCATTAATCATCTATCATTGTTCTTCTACTTCGCTTTCTGTATAATCCTTTTCTTAATTTGGATAACGAGGTCTGCTAGGAAGTAGAAATACAATAAAGATTACTGTCTTTCAAGAAAGGTTTTAAAATGGTGAATTGGGTATCGCACAGGATACAGCCCCATATCGTCTGTATTGGGCTGTTTCAGGCTGACACAGGCAAATACAGCCTTATTGTCGTGGACAATAACAGTTCATATCAGGTGATGTGATGTAGTGGCATTTTTTAGGGGCCTGTATGAATTCATGGAATGGGTAGGAAAGGAAATAGTGTTGGACGGGAAACCTTATTTCCAGGAAACTATGGGAAGGTAAACATTGTTTTCCTTGTTTGTTTCTCAACAAAAATTTCAATTTAAGATCTATTTTCAAATTTTTCGTTTGTGAAAATAAAAATTTCTTGAAAAATAATAATCTAGGCAGTCATAGCAGGTGCCATATTAGCACGTGGAACATATGTAGGATGCTTGAAGATAGATAGTGGCACATGTAGCATATGTTGGATATGTGGGTACTTGAAGCTGAATTGTGGCTCAAGTGGTACATGTGAGATACTTGAAGCTGTGCCACGAAAGACACATTAACACAGTCGACACGTGGGCACTTGAAGCTAGATGGCAGCACTTGTGCACATTGGCACCACTGGCACATGTGGCATATTTAGAGCTATTGAAGATGGACCAACACATAACACATCGGCCCATGTGGAGTGTTTTGTATATGTGTGGCATGAGAGAAGATGAACGGTGGTACATGTGGCATATTAGCAAATGTGGGGCACAAGGGAAGATGGATGGTGTCACATGTGGCACATTTAGCACGTGTTATGACATGTGATATGCTTTTATGCATGTGGAGTGCAAGACATGGTGGTGACACGTGGCATAGTGGTGTGTGTGGAGCATTATCGAAGATGGACAATGACTCATTTGGCACATGTGTCACATGTGAGGCGATTGAAGATGGATGGTAACACATTTGGGCTCCACCCTTGAAAAACCCATTTTCCTTCCACTGTGGGAAAATGCCTTTCTTATGGGTAGAGGTTGGAAAATAAAATTGTTTATTTTTTAGAAAAGTGGAAAATGGTGTTTCCCACAAATTTCCACTAAGAAGCTTCCAAACAATGGAAAGTGAGTTTCATGGGAAATAATGTTTTGTTTACTTTTCTTTTCATGAATCCAAACAGACCCTAAGGGTAATGTCCATGGCATTCAACATATTGACAATAATGCATTTTTGTTCTGTTTTTTTTTTTTTTTTTAAAAATAAATTTTAATTTTAATTTTTGGGTGCAGGGAAGCAATCTCAGGGGCAAAGATTTCAACTTGACACTGCACTGGCATGTCATGCCCAAGACTGGCAAGATGTCTGCTGACAAAATAGTCATGGCTGGATATCGCTTGCCCGAGGAATATAGATAGCCTTTTCTATTTTCTAAATTTTCTTCTCTTTCTTCTCTGAAAGATCAATGTCAGGCCTTTTTTAGCACGTCCGAAAATGAAAACTGGGAAATTTCAGGTGGTGGGGATTGAATGGAAGTGATGAGCTTTACTTCAAAATCTTCTTTTGTGAGAGTCCAGGAGGCCTGGTAGACTGAAGAAATGGTGTCATGCCAACCTGCTACATCTGTGCTAGATCTTGGCCATTCATCTTGTCCATGAACATGTCCTGGACCAACTGTAGCTGTGTCCCACACTTGCATGCTGATCTTAGAGTTCTCCCAATCTTCTTTTAATTATCCAATTTTCACAGAGGGTTTCCACGTGCATTTATAGCCCAAATCTTGCACGACATGCCAAGGTTAGGATCGTGGCACTCAAATGGCATTTTCAGTCCTATCCTTGTGCATTGAGAGAGTGAGAATAGCATAACATCTAGCAGTGTTTTGGGAATTGGATTTTCAGACCAGAGGCATTGATGGTGGGATGTGCTAGACTAGTGGGCCTAGATCATCAAACCATGGGGCCCACTTGTCAGAATGGAAAATCGGCATAGCATAGACATTGTATCAGGTTACCTGTCCTATATTGGTCTGATTCAAAAGGCTTAGTAACGTTTGATTGACTGAAATTTTAAAAATTAAATTCGGTCATAGAAATCATAATTTAAAAACTCAGAAAACTCACCCTGATGTTAAGTCAGTTTGAGTCAACCCGATTGGACTTGACATGATATATAAAAGTTAAAATAAAAATACTTAGAAAATTACGGGGTAAAAAAATCATTTAAAAATGAATAAACTTGGCATGTGGTGTCAGGCCAGGTTTTGTTGAGTTGGAGGAATGTGCGAGCTGACTCAATGAGTCATGTCGAGTCTGAATTGAGTCATGCACGCCATAAAAACTCGGTTTGATTTCTAGTTGAGTGGAGTTGACTCTGCTGAGTTTCAAGTTTAGACACGGAGTTTTAGAAGTAGGTGGCAAAGCACTTCACAATGCAAATTTTGATATGTTTGCTGAGTTCCCACTCACCATTCTTGGATGGTGGAAGACAGTTGCGCGACGCACGTGATTTTGTATGGGGGCTGGACCTGTAGTTGGCTGATCCAAACCACTCTAATGGTGAAGTTCTACTTAGCTGGAAAGTGCTAAAACAGTCTATTGGTGAACAACAAATGGAAGGGAGAGAAAAAAGAACCGGGGCAAGGTACGGACGTGGTTTGGCTGGCGACCGCAACAACATCCAGCTAGCTGGTGTCAAAGCTCTGTGGGCCCACCACGATGTTTGTGTTTTATCCAAGCTGTCCATCCACTCTGCCAAACATTTTAGGCATGAAACCAAAAATGAGGCAGATCCAAAGCTCAAGTAGACCACTACAGGAAATAGTGAGGATTGAATGCCTAGTGTTGGAAACTTCTTGGGGCACAGAAGTTTTGGATCTAACTGATGTTTATGTTTTAACTTTCATCCAGCCTTATGCGACTTTATGAACGGTTGGAGTAACTGATGTTTGTGTTTTTCCTTCATCCAGCCTTATGTGACTTTATAAATAGTTGGACTGCAAATAAACATTACGGTGGGTCCCCAAGAAGTTTCTTGTGGTGGTACATTTTATCGTGAAAACACCGTTCAATTTAGTCAAGACCAAAACACAAAAGAAAAAACAAGAAGTACATAAATTTACGTAGTTCAGCACTCATCTCTTGCAACGGTATAAAGAATCTCCACACTGAGGAATGCTCTAGAAAATGAATTAATGAAATTGCATACTTCTCTACCTGCGGGCCTAGTTATATAGGCAAGACTAGAGAAAGAGCCAGTGGTAAAGTCTAAAGTAACTAGGCCTTCACTTGACCATACATACATATAAGACAAATAAATAGAGAGAGAAACATCTCTGCATCTTTATTGCAACAACATTCTCCTACTTAAAAACTAGCTTCTCTAATAATGCGAAAACTACTCCTAATAAAAAATGTCATAACATCATATTCGCTAGGTAAAAATAAGCTTGAGAAAAATCCTACACCAAACAAAGTTATCCCTTGCATCAGATTTTTACTATGTTGTCATCGGTGTGAATATTTTGTAATGAGATCTGATCATCTTTAACCACATCATGAACAAAGTGATACCGATATCAATGTGCTTAGTCCAAGTATGAAATACCAGATTCTTTGCCAAGTATAACACACTTTTTACTTGAATTTCAATTCTTGACCAATGATTGCGGTCTTAGTATCCAACTAACTACACTGCCAACTAAAGAGAAAATATAACCTATAGTAGGTCTTCTTTTATCATGATATCTTACATAATTTGCAATGCACAAACCTAACTCATTGTAAATTTTGGTAATTATAATTAATAATTATTTCAAAATTACCCTTTAAGTAATAAAGAATCTACTTCACAGCAGTCCAATTATCTCTACTTGAGTTCGTCATATATTAACTATTTGCTCCAACTGCTAGCACTGTCTAGTTTAGTGCATCGCATGGCAAACATAAGTGCTTCCTATTGCTGATAAATATGGTACTTGAAACATATCCGTCATTTTTGCTTTTATGCTAGGACACTAATTTAAAGACAACTTGCAACCAACAGGGGATGGAGTACTGACTAGATTAGAATTTTGCATATTGAAACGACGCAAATTTCTTTCAACATAACCCTTATAGGTTTTCAGACTTTCCTGTTCTTCTTATCTCTAAGGATGGTCATCCCAAAATCTGATTAATGACACTTAAATTCATGATATCAAATTTGATAATCATCTAGTTAGTACTCCATCCTCAATTTTGCATATTTTTTCCTTGCATATGAATGACAAACTGGCCTTATTAGATGATTTTTCAATGTATAGAAGAATTTTGAAGGTTCAAGATAAACCAAGCTAATAATGAAGATTTAAAACCCAAAGAGAGATGAAGATGGAGTTTGAAGTTTGAAGAAGCAAAGTATTAAAGATCAAAGCAGATAAGATGCTTTCCATGAAAATATGATCGTTGAACATGCGCCTTGAAGTCGAGAGAAATAAGAGATTTTCAATCAATCGATTAGAAGTATTGATCGATTGAGAGACATTTGATTGATGTCGGTTGGAAGTTGATTAATCATGAAAATCACGGGATTTTGAGATTAACTTGTTGGACACTTTTTAATACTTTCAATTAATCAAAGGAATGATTCAATCGATCAAGATAATTCCAAATTTTGGAGAAATTCCGTTGGATACTTTTGAACATGTTCGATTCGATTGGCTAGAAGATTTCGATTAATCGACGGAACTTTGATTGCACTTGATCGATTAAAGACATCAATCAAAGATTCATGCATATTTTCGTAAGTGTGTAATTTTTAAAATCAATGGAAGCACAAGTATTTAAGAATGGTCTCTAAATACAATTAAAGCATAACCTAGTTCTTGAAAGGGGAGAGAGAGAAAGCGAGAGAGGAGCATCTTTATCAACCTTTGACATTGTTCTTCTTCTCCAACTTTCAGTTTTAGTTTGTTTTCATGTTTGTTTTTCTTTGAGATTAGTTTTCTATTAGCTATGGTTGGATAATCTCTAAGCTAAGGCTAATGGGTGAACCTTTTGATGGATTCTTATTGTTAATTCATTTTTAATTCAAGAATTATATTTTGATTGATGAATTATAATTGTTTTGATTGAATTTTAGTATTGGTGAATAAAATTTCTTGATCTATTGTTAACTCCAGGTACAATAGATGATTGGAATTCATTGCGATCAATTACTTAGTTCTTCATGTTAAATCAATCAAGCGATATTCATACCTTTTTTGAGAATTATAGATTGGTTTAATTGTTTTATCTTATGATTGAAAGGAATCACTATTCGATTCCAATTAAGTTATCAAGTTGAATTAATGAATGAATATTGAGAATTTATTAGAAGTAGATACCTAGCACCTTAGTTGTTGTTTATTGATTGTTTTCTAAGCAATTCTAATCTGCCTTAATAGGAAAACCTAGATTTCTATTCACTTTCTAGTAATATTTTTACATAGTCCCTATGGATCGACCTCGGTCTTACCGAGTACTTTACTGCTTTGCTACCTGCACTCGGGTGTGCAATCTCTGGATTGTAGCAAAATTCTCTAGCCAAAGGAGTTATTAATATTGCAATCATATTTCTATTAGTACTTGTAACCAATATGTCATTGATATACAATAACAAGATAATAAAGTCACCATTACCATAACTATGAACATATCTATAATGGTCTGCTACACATTTTTTAAATCTCAAACTCATAATGAAGGAATCAAATCGCTTATACCAACACCTTGGTGCATGCTTTAAAACATAAAGTGATTTGTTCAATTGGCAAATCAGATCTTTTTTTTCTTTAATAAAGCCTTTGGGTTTAATCATATAGATTTTTTTATAAAATTCTTATGCAGAAAAATAATTTTTACATCAATTGCTCTGGCTGCAAGTTAAGTATCGTTGTCATTCTCAACAAAACACAAATAATACTCAATCCGACAATTATAGAGAAATTTTTATTAAATTCAATGCTGATTTATGAGCATACCCTTTAACCATTAATCGGGCTTGTATCTTTCAATATTTCTTATTAGTATAATTTTTCAGCTCATAAACCCATCTGTAAGCAATAACCTTTTGCCCACTGGGTAATTCAACCAATTTGCAAGTCTTGATTTTATGTAGAGCCTACATCTTCTAACCATAGACACTTTCCATTGGTTAACATCCACATATTCACCTGCATCTTGGTATAAATACGGTTTATCTTTTCTATCATGCAAACACAAGCCATAACATAATCCTTGAGCCAAACAAAATGTATTGTAACTTTCTTCGATCGACCTTGATCACTTTGAGTTTCAACACTTGATATCTCATTTGTATGTTCTTCATCAGTCTCATCTTTAAGAATATCATCAACTTGCTGATCATATGAACTAATATGCTTATTTTGAACATCATTTGAAGATTTAAATTCAATTATTCTTGTGACTCTAACTTGGTAATTTTATATCTTTTATGTAATAAATCTTTATTAAGACTTATATCTTAGTTAATTACTAAGTTATGGATAATAGGGTCTCACAATCTACATTTTTTGTTTCATTTGCATGGCTAAGAAAAATATACTTTCTAAACCTCACATCTAGTTTAGTCTTGTGCTCTTTAAAAATTCATACATAAGTATTACAATTAAAAGCACAAATGAATGAATAATTAACTAGTTTTTTAGACCATATCTTTTCAAGGATCTTACAATTTATTGCAGTTGTAGGTGAATGATTTACCAAGTGACAAGCCGTGTTAATGGCTTCCACAAAAAAAATGCTGCTTGAGCCTAACTAAACTCAACTTCCTCCTACTACAATCCATAAGTGTACAATTCATACGTTTAGTGACTCCTTTTTATTGTGGAGTACTAGGGACTGTGCAGTGCTTCTCAGTGCCACGGTCGTTAAAAAAATTCTTGAATATTTTTGAGGCCTATTCTCCTCTGTTATCGGTTCTTAGACACTTAATCCTCATTCCTTTCTAATTTATAACCAATACTTTAAACTTGATAAATAACATGTAAACCCATGCTTTCTTGGAGAAATCATCAATAAAAGAAACAAAATACTTTGAACATCTAAAGAATTCGATTGGAGCCTCCTATGTATATGAATGGATTAAATTTAAAACATCCTTATTTTTTTATTTTTTATTTTGTAGTGGAAGGGAGAAAACGAGTTCTATGGAGTTTTCTAAATAGGTAATTTTTATAAAAATATAAATTAATAGAATTTAAATCAGAAAGTAAATTTTAATTAAGAAGTACCATTAGTCCTTGCTCATATAGCCCAACTACCTGTGCTAGATTGCAATAGGCCTATCACGACTTTGGCAATAATAGCATTGATAACCGCAATATCTCTGTTCAAACAATATCAACCACTATTAACTCTCCTTTCGCCACCACCATTGTCCTTTTTAAATATTTAATTCACTCTTTCAATAGAAAATTTATAGTTATCTTCATTGAACTTTTTCAATGAAAGAAGGCTCTTCTGCAGGTCTGGTACATGCTGCACACAAAAAACTGTATGTGCAATACTATCAAACATAGTAATTCTAACATCTTCAATTCTTGCAATTTTACACGTACTATCATCACACATATAAACTATGCTACCATCATATCACCAAAATATGTAAAAATAATCTTTATGTGAAGTCATATTGAACTAAATGCTCGAATATAAGATCTATTGATGGCTCAAATTCTCTTGTAGGATCACTGTCTACAACACTTTCCTATCTTCTGATGAATTGTCTTTCTCAACTAGATTTCTTTATAAACCCTTTGAGTCCGATACTTGATCATGCAAATCAAGTTTGAAAATTCTTGGTTTGCTTTTCTAAGTGTAATTTTTTTGTGTAACCGGTCATTCTTTTCGCTATTCCAATCTCACATATTTTGTGCCCTTTCGACTTGAATTTCATATGATCTCTTTATTAGTGCTTTTCTTAGCAGATCTTCCTCAAAGCATCATAGCATCACTGGTAGATTCCTCATATGTTTTCTTTGTGAGACTCTTTGATAAGCAATGTAGAAATGACTGACTCGATACCGCGATCTGGACCGTTGTTGAGATTCATAATTAAACCATCCCATGAATCTTGCATCGAACAAAACAGAAGTGCAACATTTTCTTCATCTTCAATCTTCACATTGATTGCCATCAACCTACCAATTAGGGTATTAAACCCATTAAAGCGTTCTTGCAAATAGGATCCTTCATTTATCTTCAAGTTGTACCGTTTCCATAAGAGAAATATTTTATTTGATATCTATTTTCCTTTATGTTTGTTTCACAATTTGTCCCACAAACTTTTAATAGTAGTTTGATTGGATACATTAAACATAAATGAATAATTAAGTGTAAGAAGAAGATTCGTCGTTACTAACTGATTTTTCTCTTCAAATACCCCATCTTTCATCTCTACATGCTTCTTTTCTTTTCTTTGAATAGCAATCACATATCCTTCCTTCACTAACACCTCGTTCATCTTTACATTCCACAATGCATAATTGAATCCATTAAAATTCAACACCTCAAATTCGATAGAAATTGATCTAGCCATCTAAAAACTATTGCAACATAAACACCAACACCAATCTTATATTAAAAGGTTTCTCAATCTTTAGTTTTGATACTAATTATTATGGAGAAACACCGTATGTGATTAATGTAGACAAGGCCAAAACACAAAAGAAAATGGGCAAACAAATGGTCAAAAGGGTTAAACAAAAATAAGAGACAAGGGATACATAGATTTACGTGGTTCGACAATATGCCTACTCCATAGGGCAACAATATAAAACTTTGTTCTTCACTAGAAATAAGATAAAAAAAAATATAAGGCTTATATCTCTCCAACATGTATTAGGAATCTCCACATTAAAGAATACCCCAGAAGATGAATTGATGAAATTGCATACCTGTCTTTACCCATGGTACTCCTTATATAGACCACAATAGAGAGAGGCGGTGAAAAATACCAAAAGACCTATGCCTTCACCAGACCATACGTATGTAGGTATGAGAGATAGAGAAAAAGGAGACATGAAGAGAGAGACCATCTCTCAATAGGAGATGTCTTCGTGTCTTTATCACCACAACACACTTGAGCTTTGGATCTACTTCATTTTTAGGCTTCTGTCATAAAATGATATGACGAAATGAATGGATGAAGTAGATAAAACATAAACATCATGGTGGGGCTCATAGAGCTTTAACACTAGCTAATTAGCTTTTGTTGGGGCCACCTGCCATACTGTGTCTGTAAGGTATTATCAGCTTTACTTTGGCTAACCGAGTTTCTTATGGGTATGAAACTATTGTAACTTAGTTATCATGTTAATGAGATCTTGATGCCTAGATTGTAAAAAAATAATTTAAAAAAAAAAGAAAAAAAAGAAGAAGATATACTCACAAGAACAATGAAGTAGAGTGAGAGAGACCTTTATTGATATCAACCTTTTTCTCTTATAAAATTTTTAAGAAAAACCACACTTGAAAAAAAAATTCAAATAATTAACTCCTACACCACCACCCCATTTTATAGATACTAAATAAATCTTTAATTAAAATCTTACCACTTAAGAGAATTAATCACAATTTATTACAAACCAATCTAATCTTCCTTAATACGGTAAAAGCCTAATAAAAAGCAAACACGAAAAGTAAGTATATCTCTAAAACTATTTCATATCTTTAATCATATAAAATCCACCCTCATAACATCATTAAATAAGCTCCAAATATCTCTAAAAAAAGAGTAAATTATAATCCTTGATTTAGGCTCCAAAATCTATAAATACTCAGTCTAAAAATTAACACATGTTAGGCCTATGGTAGACTATGAACATACGTCTTGTTGGGCCATACAACGGGCGTATATGGGCCCAAGTGGGTTAAGCCCGATAGTGGGCCTAGATCATTCCCCCTAGGTTGGAAGGAACTTGACTTCGACAAGTTCGATGCTTCATACAAGTAGTAATGGTATGGATCTTATTGTTTCAATTTGTCACCTATGATCTATGTGCATTTAGAATAAACCTTGTTATTCTATTTTACCAAATATTGTCTGTATTGGCCCCATCTAGTGCTAGTAGTCTTTATTCGCAACACTTGTTTGACTTTTTCCTTCTTTTTCATTGAGAGATATTTATCCATATCGCTGATGGCTTCATCTTGTATGTTAGATGTCTCGCTATGATACTTGAATAAATCTGTCACATTAAAAGTTGATGAGATATCTAAGTCTTCTAGCAACTCGATTTCATAGACATTGTTAACCAACTCCTCATGACTCGGCATGGGCCAATCTTATTGGACTTGAGCTTATTGTAATTTACCATCAAAAATATTTTTCTGTGGATACCCAAGTCACCTTCTTGATATGCCTTTTTGTGTTGATGTTTGTTTGCATCTTCTTAGTACCAGGTGTTATTGTCTTCAATCTTCTTTTTTATTTGAGTTTGCAAGTCTTAGACTTGCTTAAGGAAAGCATCAACATCTTAATAACGCCTAAATATTGTATATTTATAGTCTCAAATACATTAGCTTTCCTAGTAATTAAGTGTTAATTCGATTTAATTATATGTGTTTTCTTCATGCAATGTAATTTTGGATCTAAAAATAAATATATGCTTAAAAGAGAAGATTAAAGCTCGAAAAGAGATAAAAATACATATGGTGAATAATTAGAGATTTAGAAGACATTAATGAAGATTTCACATGCTAAAGATCTAAGAAATCCATGGACAAAGGATAAAAAAAAAGTTTAGAAAAATCATAAAATACATTAATAGAAATAATAGACTGTTCGGTCCCACCTGAGATTGGTTTAGTCCATCCAAATTGCACAGAATAGTCCAACAACAAACTGTGATTTTCAAAGATAATTCACCTCGATATTAGGTCTAACCAAAGACATATTGGTGCCACCAAAGAAGAGTTTGATGCGGTCTAAGGGAGACAGAGACTTCAGATGAATATTGAATAAATTTGGATGTAACTGAGCGACTAATTCAGTGTGACCGAAGTGTATATTTGATGCGACCAAAGCATAAAAAAGTGCATAAATTTGAAATCGATTTCAAGAGAGTGTGGATTTTTCTTATTTAAAGGAGTATTTTAGGCTTTTCTAGTTACAAATTTGGGCTTGGGAGAGAGACCTAAGGGTGATAGAGCTTCTATAAATGTCATGCCCCGAACTCGGAAACCGGGCTCACAAAATTTCTGATCGCCGAATCCAGCGCCGATAGCCTTCGTAGTACCCCATTCTCGGCTCCCGGCACCCATATACCAGATTCCGATCTTAGGACACTACAAGGAGGATTTCAAACATGATTTGATTCGTAATGAGCATAACCATAAGCATAACCCACGAACAATAACCTCAAGAACATCATCAGAAAACCCACTATGATAAAAAACTTTAATTACAATGCGTAGGAAAGGAAAATACAAGATAGTGCAAATAACGGAAACTCCAAAGCTCGACTGCATACTCCTACTACTACTATGCTACGACTGTGTCCTGGCGTCACCTGCACGCATCAATCGTGCATAAGCTTATAGAAAGCTTAGAGGGTGGTGTAAGTGTATTCGCAATATAGGCGTGCTCAGAATGCAAGGTCAAAGTAATGCGGAATCATGCTGATGAGTACATGAATGCAATCAGCCGTACCAAGGATGTGCGATGTAAGATGTGAATGCTATCGGCCATAACAGGACCATACAATGCGAGATGCAACTCAAGCATGTCAATCCTCATCATATATATCAATACAGTTCTCATTCCGTATAATCACTGGGGTCTAATACACTTTACGCCAGCTTGTCGTCCCTATCCGAACGCACAACTGGGAGAGCGGAAGAGACCTCACTATCCGCTTGCCAATATCGGGCCCAACTCATCGATAGTGGACAGATTCCTCAAGCTGGTCAAACTCAACCTAAAAGTTACCTCCTCACTCAGGCAGGTAAGGTCACACCCCTTTTCAATTGACCATGACACAGTGGGAGATGCGGCCTACTGGTATACGGCCCTCGCGTGCTCGTGCATCCACTCGGTCTCGACGTTGGAGTCATTCTCTGGTACCATCGGGTTTAGAAATTTTCACCCAGGGACATCTATGGCGCCCGTATGCTAGAACCAAACATTTTCGGTACCAATCCAGCCACCCACGATGCGTCTGTGGAGGCTATTGCCCTGATATCGCTAGGGCATATAGTAATTACAATCACACGATGCAAGTGTATGAGTCACACTACCAGTCATGCAACAGTCCTGCGTGTACCATGCGCTTATGTAGGGCAACTCCACCTATTAGGGAGCCCATAAACAGTCCGCCAAAGGCATATGCTATGATCAATGACTCCTCATATCAGTCATACATATGATGTGTATGATCATGAATCATGGATCTATACTAAACATGTATATAAAGATGGGCTTTGTGTATAACGAAGATGGGCCTAGACGGCCTACTCACTACAAGTACGGGCTTACCAATGGGCCTCAGGGAGAGTGACAATGCGGACATTTAACCAACATTATCCCTACAATGTGGGCGTCAAACCATCATTGCTCCCAAGGCTCGGCTCGCCTTAAATATCATTAAATAAATCATAGTGGAATCACACATTGTAATGTGCCTTAGGTACATCTCATTGGGCCTCAAATACATCAAATGGCCGTATCTCATGGGCCTTATATTCATCAAGTGGGCCACCCAATGAGCCTCACCAATGGGCCTTAGGTACTTTGCAATGGGCCATCACCCATGGGCCTTAGAATGCATTAAATGAGCCCAATCCCATAAGCTTTATGTGTATCAAATGGGCCTAATCACATAGGCCTTATATATATCAAAGTCGGCCTCAACAATGGGCCATAAATACATCAAAAGGGCCTCATAACATGGGCCTATATATATCAAGATAAGCCCCAACAACGGGCCTATAAACACATCAAGATGGCTTACATACATGAGCCCATATATACCAAAGTGGGATAACATCGGGCCTATATACATGCCGAGGTGGGCCTAAATACATGGGCCCATATGCATCCAAGTGGGCCTTAATAATGGCCCAAAAAAATACATCAAAATGGGCCTAAATACATGGGCCCATATTTACCAAAGTGAGCCTCATGTGAGGCCCGCCATAATGTTTATTTTCCTATCTAATTTGTTGATAAGGTCACATAAATAGGGGGCCCACCAAAATGTCTATTTTCCAGCCACCCTATTGATATGGTCACATGGACCAAGGGGCCCACTATAACGTTTATTTTCCAGCCAACCTATTGATGAGGTCACCCAGATAGGGGGCCCACCATAATATTTATTTTTATCCACCTGTTGATGAGGTCATACGGATAGGAGGGCGGCCCACCATAATATTTATTTACATCCAACTGGTTCAGAGGTCACGAGGACCAGGGGCGGCCCCTGGAATGTTTATTTGTCACCTAACCCGTTCACAAGGTCACACGGTTAGGGGCCCACTGGAATGTTTATTTGTCACCTAACCCGTTCACAAGGTCACACGGTCAAGGTCCCAATGGAATGTGGTCCACAAATCCACTCCACCCATTATGTGTGTCCCACCTGGCTGTGGGTCCAGACCAAGTTTTAGCCACATCCAAAATTCAGGTAGGCCCCACCAAGTATTTTTATATGATTTAGGCATGTCTTCACATGATTTAGATGGTATGGCCCACTTAAGTTCCGTTTACGGCTGATTTTTTTGGGACACTCCATAGATAAGGGGACCCATCAAATGCCCGGTGCTGATGTTCGAAACGCATCACGGTGGGTCCACATCTGGGGCCGTGAGGCCTAGTCGGTCCGTCCGCCCGCCCACCGACAACGACAGCAGCAGATGCTGCTGCCTATCTTCTTTTATTATTATTTTTGAAAAAAAACCAATTTTCTATGGTTTTTGGTAGGTGGGGCCCTCACTAGGGAAATCCGCCCCGCCCATTGACTTTTATGGCTCAAGACAAGCCAAACGAGACCAATATGCGATGTATTTTTGGCAAATAGAAGAAACAAGGTAAGTTTTAATGGTAATAGCACTATTTCCTTTGGTATAGCCCACTTGATTATCAGATCAGCCTCATCTTTTGGCTCAACGCCTAAAATGATTCCGAGAATGGAATGGATGGCTTGGATTAAATATATACATCAAGGTGGGGCCATGTTGGAGCGGCCCACCATTTCCTTCCTTTTTTTTTATTAGCTTGTAAGTACACACCCATGTCAGTGCACATACTCCACGTTAGCCACCCCTGTCCACGGCTACACGTCCAGCGTCCCTAGACGCTGGATAGTGTTGCTACAACACATGCACCATGGTGGGTCTCACATGTAAGTGGCCCACCACCATGTATATATATTAATATAGTATTAATATAAAATAAATATAGTATATTATATAGCATATGGGACTTCCCACCATCCCAAAATGGACGATGGATTTTGCCTGAAATGTGGTGGGCCACACCATTGATGAATGGAGTGGATTTAACATGATTTGGAAGGACTCACTTCATTCAATGGAGAGAGAGAGAGAGAGAGAGAGAGAGAGAGAGAGAGAGAGAGAGAGAGAGAGGAGGGACCCCGCCACTATGGACCCTCCATTGATACAACACATACATCAAGTGGGTCCCACGAAAAGTGAGCCCGTAAAATTGAAATAAACGATGGATCACCCACCTTTAGGACTCTTTGCTCCCTTAGCCTTCTATGCTCCTTGCCTTCACTTTTGATGGTGGTTGATGGGATATTGATGTTGTGGATGAGAGATGAGATGGTGGGGAAAGTGGGCTACACTTGTTGCTCTTAGAATGCTTGGGAAGGCTTGGACGTATGAAGCTTGGGAGAGTGTTTGAGAGTGAATGAGAGAGAGGGAAGTGATGGATGAAAGGTGATGGAGTGATGGGTTGAGTGATGGCTTGTAAGAAAGTGATGGGTGAAGGGATGTAAGAGTTGACTTTAGATAGTTTGTGTAAGCAAAGGGTAAGGATAGGTATGGGTTGTTGTATTTGGGTATGGAGTGACTTGACTTGTACTTGACATTGATTGATTAATTGATTAATGAGACATGTTGTAGAGATTCCCTCGAAGTTCGCAATGCGTGACATTTTTTTAAAATAAATGCAGACCGACATCTTCTAGCCTGGGTATCGGGTTGATGTGTGAGTCGCGGCGTTGGAACCGCGGCGACGACATGGTCGCCAAGATATAGGTTTCGGGTCGAGTCGACTCTGATATGCGGGACTCGGCTTAGGTTCGTGCGCAAACGTCGAATACAGGTCGAAGGTTGCCGGAATTCAACCAAAAGGACCGAGAAGAATACGAAATAGTATGGTATAGAATACGGGTCGTACAATAAAGTTGTCCTTATTTTTCTTCCCCTCAAATATAATTTATTTTTCTAGTTTTTCTTTTAGTTTTTCTTCTAAAATGTTATCCATGCTAGGCTAATCTCTTAGCTAAGGATAATGGATGAAGCTTGTAGTTCAATTACAATATTTAGTATTTGATTCAATAACAAAGGATTGAATGATGATAGTAAATTGGTTTGAATTTATTTTAAAGTCTTTGAGTTGTTTATTTTTCGATTAGTTGTGCGTTGCGGGTACAATGAATGCTTTGATTTAATAATTTTTTATTATGAATTAGAGAATGATTCAATCTGTATAATTAATTGATTTATTGTCACCAAAGGGTGCTTTAGATGCTTTTGATTTCTTGCGATTAAGATTTGAGTGCTTCATGAGAGAAATGTTCAATTAAAATCATATTCTTATTAGTGTTCATAATTGGTTTAACAATATTATCTTTCAATTGAATATGATATGACTTTGATTCCAATTAAGTTATACATTGAATCTGTGAATTAGATATTGTGAATGCTATGAGTGGATTTTTAGATTCTTAGTCTTTTATTTTTAATATTTTAAAACCCTTCTTTAAATCGTTGGATTAAAAAGATTTAAATTAGTTCTAAACCGTATTCCCCATTCCTTGAGGATTAGACATCGGTCTCATCGAGTTATTATTACCTCGCAGCCCTGCACTTGAGGTTATTAATCCAATCACATCTTCACTCAGTTGATCTTGTACTGGTAATGACACTAAGTCAAGTACCTGATGTAAACGTTTCCCATTTATGATATCAAATGGAGATTTTTTAATAGTACAATTCACTAAGTTGTTGTAGGGAAATTCGCCCTCGATACTTAAGAGATTACTGTTGAGTGTCAAATATTGCATATTTTTCTCCATTTATATCTTAATTTTATGAACATGGTACTGCTTAATGGTATACTTTATGTATGTTTGTGTCGCAAGGTGAGTTTGAGAGCTTGAATTGAAAAGAATGCTAAAAGGATGGATTTCGTACTCAAGAATCACCAAGGCAAGGAATGAATCTATGGAGACCAAGATTGAAGATTTCAGAACTTAAAAATCTAAGAAAACCAAGTGGAGAAGGAAGTCGAAAGAACAAAGTGATGAAATTCACTTCATTTTCTGTGTCATCAGCCACAGTTCAATGACATCAAAGCCATTATTCGATGACATCGAACACAGGTCGATGACATCGAATTTTTACATGAAAATTAAGTTGGTCGCTAGACATATTAGATTCAATTTCTCGATGGCTCAAAAACCTATTCGATGACTCGAAGATTTGCTCGATGACATCGAAGACAATTCAATGTCATCGATCTTTTTATGAATTTCTGGAGCAACTCGTTGGAACTCTCTGGATACATTCTCAATGTATCGAAGACCTTTTGATGACATCAAAGCACTGTTCGATGATATTGAAGCACTGTTCGATGACAAGAAGAGTTATGCAGTGTGAAAGGTGAAAAGACACGACTTTCGAATTCAAACTCCTTCAATGACATCGAAGGCGTTACATTTACATGGAATGGATAAATTTGATGTAATTTTTCGATTTTACATGGACAAGGTTATAAATATGGGTTTCCTAAACACTTCTAGGGATATCAAGGTTTTAAGAAACGAAGCAAAAGGGTGGAGCCATCTTCCAAGAGTTCTTCTTCCCTTTCTTCCTAGTTTTTATTACTTTCTTTGAGGATTTTAAATCCAATCATGTCTATGGTTGGCTAAACCTCTTAGCTAGGGCTAAGAGGTAAAGCTTGTAGCGTGTTGGGATGTTTTTCTTGCTTTGATTCTTATTCTTGTTAAACTTCTTTGACTATAATTTGATATTTAAGGAATACTTTCAGTTTTTAATGGTTTGTTGTGACACAAATTACAATAGATCTGCAATAGGTTTACATATCTTCTTTTCTTATTTGAGATTGTGTGATTGGTAAATCCTGTTGTTCTTCATTGTCTCTTGGGCATGGTAAGGTGATGGAATCCCTTCCAACCCTCACAATTCTCTTCCATTGAGAATTAGGTCAATGATTATTCAGATTGATTTTATTAATATATCTTCCAATTGGATAGGATAGGACTCTAATTCCAATTGTATTCCTTGAATCAAATAAGGAAACATCCTGATAGCTACAAGTGGATCCTTGGCACCCTAGTTCCCACCTTTAAATTCACAAGTTTCAATTTATAATATTCATAATTACTCTTTTATTCCAGATTTCTAATTTAGATCTATTCTAGTTCTATTTCTAAATTACTTTCATAAACATACAAGTTCAGTCCTTGTGGATTTGACCCCGGTCTTACCAAGATTATTACTACATCGTAACTCTACACTTGGGGTTGTGAACAAGTTTTTGGCGCCATTTTCAGGGCTAACTGTTGTATTTTTCTGAATTTAATTAGTTTTAGAATTAGGTTAAGATTATGGTTAACTTTCTATTTTATTTCTATGTTAGAAATTTCTCTGTTTTGTTTTTAGAAACTAACTTTTTTTTTCTATTTTGTAGGATCCTGACCTAGTATATCCTATCAAGTAACTTCGTTCTAACTCTCTCTTTCTTACTTCTTACTTGTCGTAGTTTTTAATTCTTAGATTTAGGTTTAAATTTTGACTTAAAGGCTGTGAGTGTTTCATACCCAAGTCGGTTCGTGACAACACTCGACGTCTCTTAAGTGAAGGAGGATTAGTCGAAGGGTTGCCTATCCCTCACAGGATTAGACCCACTTGAGATCCTTAGAGTCAATTGAAGTGATGGCTGCAAATCAACTGACCAATTAACCTTCAATTTAACCTCAACCTCTGATTGAGGAAATTCAGGATGAGAATGAGGTGCATCAAGTATCCCCGCCCCGTACTTTGTGAAATTATTTACAACCGACGGGGGTGAGCACACCTTCCTGTATGGTTTTTTCAAAAAATATAGGAAACATGAATATCAAGCCATGAGTATCCAACTCCTTCCAAAGTTCCATGGACTTGAATTTGAAAGTCCATATTTACGCATGAAAGAGTTTGATGAGATTAAAACCACTCTATATTTTCCTAATGTGTCTGAGGACACAGTTAGGCTGAAACTCTTTCCCTTCTCCTTAAAAGGAAAAAGCTAAGACGTGGTTGTACTCACTACGTCCACGATCAATTGGTAGATGGAACAACATGACAAGGGAGTTCATAAAGAAAATTTTCCCATATCATAAAACAAACAACCTTAGAAAGTCAATCTTGAACTTCGCTCAAAAGGAAGATGAAACATTCTTCCAATGGTTCAAGGATCTTGTCAGTTCATGTCCACAACACGGTTTGAAACGCTGTGCATAATAAGTTTCTTCTACGATGGACTGACATCTTTCATGCGCCAAATGGTCGAGATAATGTGCAATGAGGAATTCATGAGTAAAGATGTTAATGATGTGTGGGATTATTTTGACAAGCTTGTTGAAAACACACAATTATGAGACATCTCTCCTAGACCTAATACCACTTCTAAGCTTACTCAATCAAAGGAGGGGCAGAATGTACTTGTTGAAAGAGGAAGACGATATCAATGCTAAAGTGGCCAGTCTCACAAGGAAACTTGAGGCCATGACACTTAAGAAGGAGAAGGATAAGGAAACTGTTTGTGGTATTTGTGTTTGCAATGTTCATAAAACTGAAAATTGTCCAATAATACCTGCTTTTTAAGAAATACTGAATGAACAATTACCAAAGGCCTTTCAAAGGACTCACTTCAAACATATACAATTTAAGTTGGAGAAATCATCCAAACTTTAGCTGGAGGAATGGACAAACTGCTAATCCTCAAGGAGTCCCTAACTAATTTTTAAATAAAGGGAAACCTCAAGAGGATTTGGTTCAAAATTCCACACAAACTCAAGAGTTTATCCAGTAAAGTACTCTCCAAGCCTTATAAGAACTTACAAAGGCTATACAAAAGATAGATTCATGTGTTGTGGTTATGAAAAAAGGGAACCTTCCAGCTCAACTTATCCCCAATCCTAAACCACAATATGTAGTTAGTGAACTAAGTTCTTCAAACCAAACTAAACAATCCAAGTCTATCACAACTTTTAGGAGTGGGAAAACAATTGACAAATCTATTTCGGTAAGGGCTAAAAAGTCTAAGGACCCGGAAGAAGATATAAATGATAGACCTAGCACTGTCCTAGATGGATTGGAATCGGAACCTCAAAATAAGCCAATGGCTCCATTCCTGCAATGGTTGATTGCACCAAAACCTCTCTCTAACTCTCAGGACATTTTAAAGGTATTTAAACAAGTAAAGGTCAACATTCCTCTACTGGATGTTATGAAACAAATTCCTTCATATGGTAAATTTCTAAAAGACCTATGCACAATTAAGAGGCAGCAAAGCATTAAAAAGAAAATTTTTCTGACAGAAAAAGTAAGTGTCATCCTCAAGCAAGATGTGCCACAGAAATACAAAGACCTCGGTAGCCCAACCATCCCTTGTGTAATTGGGAACTACCAGATTAAGCATGCACTTCTTGACTTGGGGACGAGCGTAAATCTAATCCCTTACTCAGTTTACGAACAATGGGTGTAGGTGAGTTAAAACCCACCTAGATCACATTACAACTTACCGATTGCTCAGTTCGTGTACTGAGAGGGATAATTGAGGATGTGTTGGTCTAGGTTGACAAATTCTACTATCTAGCAGATTTTGTCGTCCTAAATACTCAACCCATCGTGGATATGAACACTCAAATTCTTATCATACTCAACCCATCGCGCATTCCTTGCTACATCCAATGTTATCATCAATTGTAGGAATGAGGTTATGAATTTATCTTTTGGAAATATGACATTGGAGCTTGACATCTTTTTCAATATGGGCAAACAGTTAGAGGATGATGACGATACCCATGACATTAACATAATCGATTCTTTCGTGGAAGATAGAGCACTCCTGACTCTATACTTTGACACTCTAAAGATGTGTTTGGCCCACTCCCTTGATATAAATGGTGACATGATTAAGGAGATGGGTGCCTTACTTGATGCTACACCGGTACTTGAAGTTAACCGGTGGAGGCAACAATTTGAAAAATTGTCCCAAACTAACGTAATGCTTCTACCTTCTAGCTTCAAGGTTCCAAAGCTTGACCTAAAACCTTTGCCCTTTGATCTCAAATATGTCTATTTAGGTCAAGATGAGTCATATCCGGTAGTGATTTCATCCCACATAGATAAAGAACAAAAGAGTATGCTTGTCTTTGCTCTCATTGAGCATAAATGTATTCTTAGATGGTCAATTACGGACCTCAAGGGAATTAACCCTTTGATTTGTACTCACCAAATTCATCTTGAGGATAATGCGAAGGCCTCCTGACAACCACAACGTAGACTAAATCCAAACATGAAGGAATTGGTTAAGGCCGAGGTTATTAAACTATTGAATGTGGGTATCATATGCCCTATATCGGATAGTCAATGGGTGAGTCTAACTCAAGTAGTTCCCAAGAAATTCAGAATCATTGTCGTAGCCAATGCCAACAATGAACTTATGCTAACTAGAGTCACTATTGGTTGGAGAATGTGAATTGACTATAGGAAGTTGAATGCCATTATGAGGAATGACACTTTCCTTTACCCTTCATTGACCAAATCTTGGAAAGGCTAGCTGGTCAATTTTACTATTTCTTCCTTGACGGATATTTGGGCTACAACCAGATAAAGATAGCCCTTGAAGATCAGGAAAAGACCACATTCATATGTCCCTTTGACACCTTTGCTTATCGAAGGATGTCATTCGGACTATGTAATGCCTCTGCCACTTTTCAGCAATGCATGTTGAGTATTTTTTGTAACATGGTGGGGCAATATTTAGAGGTCTGCATGGACGACTTCTCTGTCTTTAGTCCATCCTTCGGTGAATGTTTAGATAATTTGAAAAATGTGCTAAAGAGATCTGAAGAAAAGAATTTGGTACTGAATTAGGAAGTGTCATTTCATGGTTTGTAAGAGAATTGTTCTTGGACATATCATCTCGTCCAAGGGAATAGAGGTAGATAAGGTAAAAATTGATCTTATATCTAACTTACCTCCACCCAAAAGCATACGAGATGTGCGATCCTTCTTATGATATGCTGGGTTTTATAGAAGATTCATAAAGGACTTTAGTCACCTTTCTCGTTCTTTATGCAATCTACTTCAAAAAGATGTACCATAAGAGTGGACTGAGCAATGACAGGAAGCTTTTTTTAACCTCAAAGACATGTTGACCACAACACCTATCATGCAGCCACCTGAATGAAACTTTTCTTTTGAAATCATGTATGATGCGTCTGACTATGCTATTGGGGCAGTGTTAGGCAAGAGAAAATATAAGAAGCCATATGTTATTTAATATATAAGTAGAACTCTAAATCCTACCCAAGTGAACTAGTCCACTATGGAGAAGGAACTGTTAGCCATAGTGTTCGCCTTAGACAAATTTAAGTCCTACTTGATCGGATCCAAGATCCTCATTTACACCAATCATGCGGCGCTCAAGTATTTTCTTTCTAAGAATGATGCTAAGCCTCGCTTGATAAGATAAATCCTTCTACTTCAGGAATTTGATTTGAAAATAAAAAATAAAAAGGGAGTAGAGAATGTAGTGGACAACCATCTTTCATGGCTTAATCTTCCTGAAACGACATGTTCCCTGACGAATAACTATTTAAACGCTCCCACTTACCTTTGTTTGCTGATATTACTAATTATCTTACTACATGTTTCATGCCAACACATTGGACTATAAAAAGAAATTCTTCACCGAGGTACGTAAATTTTTCTGGGATGATCCGTACTTGTTTAAGTATTGCCCAGACAAAATTTTGAGGAGATGTATGTCAGATAATGAACACCAAAGTGTCATCTCCTTTTATCATTCTCAAGCTTGTGGTGGTCACTTTTCTGCAAAAAAGACCATTACTAAAATTCTACAGTGTGGCTTTTACTGGCCTACTATGTTCAAGGACACTTATGAGTTTTGCAAATCTTATGAGCGTTATTAGAAATTAAGAGTATTGTCTCGTCGAAATATGATGCCTATGAACTCAATTCTTATCATTGAAACATTTGATTGCTGGGGCATCGATTTCATGGGACCTCCCCTAATCCTTAAGGAATTTATATACTTTGCTAGTAGTAGACTATGTTACTAAATGGGTCGAAGCAATCCCTTGCCGGAATAATGACCATCAAATGGTCATTAAATTCTTAAAAAAGAACATCCTTTCCCAGTTCGGAACGCCTCGAGCCATCATTAGTGAGGAGGCTTACATTTCTGGAATGGGCCATTTACAAATTTAATGAAGAAATATGACATCTCTCACAAGATCAGTACTCCATACCACCCATAAACAAGTGGGCGAGATGAGATTTCTAATAGGGAGATGAAACATATTTTGGAGAAAACGTTTAACCCTAATAGCAAAGATTGGTCAATTTTCTTGACCGATGCTTTATGGACATACTGTACAACTTTAAGAACCCCATTGGAATGTCTCCCTTTAGACTCATCTATGAAAAATCTTACCACTTTCTTGTGGAATTGGAACATAGAGCCTACTGGGCTATGAAAAATTTAAACTTCAATTTAGACAACGCTGGTTCGCTGCGCAAACTTCAGTTAAATGAACTCGAGAAAATTCAGAATGAAGCATACGAGAACTTGGAAATATACAAGGATAGGATGAAGGTGTTCCACAACAAGAACATCCTTTAGAAATCATTCTTGATAGGTCAAAAAGTCATTATGTATAATTCTTGACTATATCTTTTTCCAAAAAAAACTTAGATCTTGTTAGACCGGCCCTTTCATTGTTACTAACGTCTATCCTCATGGGGTTATTGAGATTCAAAATCCAACAAATGACAATATTTGCAAAGTAAATGGACATCGTTTAAAGCTGTTGTTGAGAAATTTGATTCAGAGGACATGTCCATACCTCTTATTGATCCTGTTTATCAGGATTGACTTCCTAGTCTGACGGAGGTATAGTTAGGTTTATTGCTTTCGTAGAATTTAGGATTAAGATAGTTTGCTTTCCATTTGTTTCGTATTTTGTGCTGACCCATCTTTATGTTAAGATCCTTAGCAAAATTGGCAACTTTCTTTTTCAGGTACTATCTTTCCATCACTACTCCATTTCTTTTCGTTGCCTCATATGCATTACACGCATATTTCTTTTACATTGAGGACAATGTAGATTTTAGGTTGGGAGTGTAGATTAGGTGAGCAATTTTTTTTTTGAAATTTCTTAATGTTTCAAGTTGAAATCTGTTTGAAAAATGATAATTTTTGCTCTTAAGAATGTTTTGAGTATGATGATATGATAGAGACTGAAGTTTGAATTGTTGGAGTTGGATCAACTAAGTAACTTGTCACTTACAATTCTTACATTCAATTGATTAAGAGAAAGTTTGAATATCATGTCAATCTACGCCATAAGCCACGTCAAACTTCTTTTTGTGAGTTATGCTAGAATCTTTGATTGTTATCATGAAATCATTGATGGATGTTTGAGAATTAAGTCTGGAGAATTGTATCCACATTAAAAGATGAAAATAACTAGTTAAAAAATAGTGAGATCGAAAAAAAGGTCATGAAAATTCTAAGAAGAATGAAAAAAATGCAAAATCTAAAAAGAATTTATAAAAATGATCATTGATATAAAATCAAAAATTGGAAAAAGGAGAATGGGATAAGTTCAGAATCAGTACTTAATTGTTCAATAAATCCTGATATGGTGACAACAGCTGACATTATGAAATGATAGTACTCTTATGAGAAGTAATTTATTTTTCACTGAACATATTGAAAAACTTGATATATAAACTTATGCTTTGATGTAATTGGTAAAGAATTTATTTGATGGATTGCTTATATAATTTAGTTCTAGGTCTTTGAAAGCTCACTTTCTTGTCTTAATTATACTGGTCATAATTGATTGCACAAAAGATTGATTTTTGAAAAAGGTTTGAACATTGAGAATTGAGGTTTACTTTATGCATGTTTTGCTCAAGACTAGTAAAATGCTGGTTAGGGAGTGTGTTGAGTGTCAAATATTGCATATTTTTCCCCATTTATATCTTGGTTCTATGAACATGGTACTGCTTAATGGTATACTTTACGCATGTTTGTGTTGCAAGGTGAGTTTGAAAGCTTGGATTGAAACAAATACTAAAAGGATGGATTTAGTGCTTAAGAATTACCAAGGCAAGGAATGGATCTATGCAGAACAAGATTGAAGATTTCATGACCTCAAGATCCAAGAAAACCAAGTGGAGCAGGAAGTCAAAAGAACAAAGTGCTGAAATTCACTTTACTGTCTATTTCATCGACCACAGTTTGATGACATTGAATTTTTAGATGAAAATCAAGTTGGTTGCTGGACATATTGGATACAATTTCTCGATGGCTCGAAGACCTGTTCAATGACTTGAAGATCTGGTCGATGACATCGAAGATAATTTAATGTCATCGATCTTTTTATGAATTTCTTGAGCAACTCGCTCTATGGACACATTCTCGATGGATCAAAGACCTTTTGATGAAATCAATGCACTGTGTATGTTCGATGATAAGAAGAGTTATGCATTGCGAAAGGTAAAAGGGCGCGACTTCTGGATTCAAACATGTTCGATGACTTCGAAGGCTGTTCAATGACATCGAAGGTATTATGTAGAGTTACGCAGACTAGGTAAATTTGATGCAGTTTTCCAATTTTACATGGACAAGGCTATAAATATGGATTTCCTAAACACTTCTAAGGATATCGAGGTTTTTAGAAGCAGAGAAAAAGGTGGAGCCGTCTTCTTACAGTTCTTCTTCCCTTTCTTCCTAGTTTTTAATGCTTTTTTTGAGGATTTTAGATCCAATCATATCTATGTTTGGCTAAACCTCTTAGCTAGGGCTAAGAGGTGAAGCTTGTAGCGTGTTGAGATGTTTTTTTTTTTTTGCTTCAATTCTTGTTCTTGTTAAACTTCTTTAATTATAATTTGATATTTAAGGAATACTTTTAGTTTTTAATGGTTTGTTGTGTCTTAAATTACAATAGATTTGCAATAGCTTTGAGTATGTTCTTTTCTTATTTGAGATTGTGGGATTGGTAAATCCTATTGTTCTCCAGTGTCTCTTGAGCATGGTAAGGTGATGGAATCCCTTCCAACCCTCACAATTCTCCTCCATTGAGAATTAGGTCAATAATAGTTCAGATTGATTTTAGTGATATATCTTCCAATTGGATAGGATAGGACTCCGATTCCAATTGTATTCCTTGAATCAAATAAGAAAACATCTTGATAGTGGTATCAAGTGGTAGATGAGTGAAAGATACCTCGTTTCAACACTAAGGTCTTGGTACGTATCAATTCCCTAGAGGGGGTGGCTAATATTGAAATGTGAACTGACAGTGCGTGTACTAACAAGCTAATCGAAAAAAAAGAAAAAGAATTAAAAAAAAGAAGACAACCTGATAGCTATAAGTGCATCCTTGGCACTATAGTTCCCACCTTTAAATTCACAAGTTTTAATTTACAATATTCACAATTACTCTTTTATTTT
Source organism: Magnolia kwangsiensis (assembly GCA_037074715.1). Classification (NCBI taxonomy): domain Eukaryota; kingdom Viridiplantae; phylum Streptophyta; class Magnoliopsida; order Magnoliales; family Magnoliaceae; genus Magnolia; species Magnolia kwangsiensis. Next base: position 56,683,049 of record CM073588.1, on the reverse strand, counting down.
AGATTTCTAATTTAGATCTTCTTCTAGTTCTATTTCTAAATTACCTTCAAAAACGTACAAGTTCAGTCCCAATGCATTCGACATCAGTCTTACCGAGATTATTACTATATCGCGACCCTACACTTGGGGTTGTGAACAATTACCAAGACTCTTATTGACTACCTCCGTTTAGTCGTCTGTTTAAGGATTATATGCACTAGAGAATTGAATGTTAGTCTTAACTCACTTTCATAAAGTGCCTAGAAGTGGCCCACAAACTTTAAATCATAGTATAAAGTTATTATCTTTGGTACCCCCATGAAGTTGCATAATTTCTTTGAAAAATATGTCAGCGATATGTGTAGCGTCCATTGTCCTTTTGCATGGAATGAAGTAGGCCATTTTTGAAAAATTGTCAATCGCAACGAAAATCAAATATGCTCTCCCTTTCAATCTTAGGAAGACCTAGAATGAAGTACATAAAAATATCTACCCAAGGCATGACTAGAATGAGAAGCAAGGTATAAAAACAAGTATTTTGCACATGACATTTGAAAACTTGGCATCAGTGACATTGTGTTGTGAATCATTCAATGCCATGCCCGCATACGGGGCCATCAAAAATTTTTTTTTTCCTCTCTATCATGATGACCAATGTTTTACCTCTTCTAAAGTGTCCACCCAATCCTCCTCTATGTAGCTTAGATAGGATGTCCTCTCACATTGGTCATTTCTGGGAATGCATAGGCGAGAACCCTTGAATAAATATATATAGCGTGAGATGAAATCACACTTTGGATCTCGGCCATCCACACAGCTATAGGGTGTTTTGCTAAAAATGGGGTCATCTTTGTATTTTTCTTTTAATGCCTCAAATTTAGTGACCTCTACGGCGAGAATTCCTAATAGAATCACCCTCCTACACAAAGCATCCACCACTTTATTATGGCTTTTAACTTTATAATGCAAAAGGAAGGTATATTCTCATAGTAAAGTCGTCCATTTTGCATGACGAGCACTCAACTTCTTTTGAGAGTTCAAATATCTCAGCACCTCATGATCCAAGTATAGAATGAACTCTTGACGAATCAAATAATGTATTCAATGCTGTAGTGCCTAGATTACTGCATAGAATTTGATATCTTAAGTGTAGTAGTTTTTTTGTGCATCATTAAGGTTTTCATTAAAGAAAGTGATTGACTTTCCTTCCTGACTCATTACCTCACCAATACCAACATTTGAAGCATCATTTTCCACTTTAAATACTTTATTGAAGTCCATAAGTGCAAGAACTGGAGTTTCCGTCATCTTCTTTCTTATGACCCCAAAGTTTCAATTTGTCGCCTTAGGCAATTCAAACTTGCCTCTCCAAATGTAATTGATAATATGTGTGATGATCGTGCTGAAATTTTGAATAAACCTTTGGTAAAATGTTGCTAAGCTGTGGAAAGAACGAACCTTCAAAAGGGTTTGTGGGGTGGCCACTCCGCGATGGCTTTGATTTTCTCTTGATTAACCTTGATTTCTTCTATAAACACAACATTATCGACAAGGAATGAACACTTTTTCAAGTCGACAAATAGTGACTCCCTCCATAGTATATCAAATATTTGTTGTAAATGATCAAGATGCATAAAATCATCAAGACTAAAAATAAGAATATCATTAAAATAGATAATTAAGAACTTCCCTATAAAAGGGTGGATTACTACTATCATCAGCCTCATGAAAGTGCTTGATGCATATGAAAGGCCGAATGTAAGCTACTCATCCAACTTGTCTCGAGTCTTAAATGCAGTATTCCACTTGTCATTGGGCCGAATATGTATTTAATGATATTCGCTTCATAGGTTGATCTTTGAAAAGACCTTTGCTCCATATAGCATGTCCAACATATCATCAAAGCAGGGAATAGGAAACCAATACTTGATAATAATCTCGTTGATCGCATGACTGTCCACATGCATTTTCCAAAACTCATCTTTCATAGGGGTTAATAATGCAAGAATAACATGCGGTGACATGCTTTCTAAAATTAAACCCTTCTATAATAACTCAGTAACTTGTCATTTGGCAGTGTGCAAGATTCAATAGGCTTATATTTGTCATTAGATCAATGTGGTACTGAATGTTCCTCATAAACTGAATTTTAGCTTGGAGTTCTTTGACCATCAAGTCTTATATTCATGAATAAGCTCTTGTATAGAAGGCGGAACATCTGTCTTCTTCACATCTTCTTTAGAAATTAGGACATAAATAATGTCAATTTCCTTATTTTCGTCTTCAAATTTCTGCATACAAAGTAATTTTTTACCCCTTTTCTTTATCGGATATAGGTGTTGGAAGATGTTTCATACTATGCAATGTGATATTAACACCATCCTTGACGAAGGAATAGGGTGTTGGATCAAGTAATGTGCACCATATCTTAGACCCACAATCATAGTCATCCTAATAAAATGAAACATGCATCCATGGAAACCACGTTGCATCACACATCATCCTCGTACTTAGATCTATTAGAGAAGGAAATTAACACTTGGAGTTACTAGAAACTTTTCCTCATTTCTTAAAACAACAATTTAATATGGTCACAGATGCTTATGTTCTTTGAGTTTTAATCTGTTCACCATTTCTTATGAGACAATGTTATCACTACTAGCTCCCTCTTTATACTAAAATGATACACATCTCCCTATAAGAAGTACAAGTGATGCAACGATATTGTGTCATAGCCATTGCCCATCATCAACTCCTCAAGGTGTTGATGGCATAGTTCGTTAGATAACCAATAACTCTCCTGTATCACCATACACATTTGTTGCATCTTCCCCAATAGGCACCTCATCTTCATATGCATGGTCTTTATATTCTATGTCCACTTCAATTTCGATTTGCATGCAGTCGGGAGCATATTCAACATATTCTCATTTTCTCATCCAAATTTACTTTAATTATGGATTGATGCCCATGACAATGAAAGGAATGATGTTCTGATTGCCCATACTCAAATCATGTGAAAGGAATGTTGCTTTGTTCCATCCTGGGTGCATTAGCCCCTCATTCATAATAACCTTTCCCAGATTAGGGCTTGGCTTTATTATTGGACATTGACCCATTGTCCCTTGGCTTATGGGAAGCCCTATGATTGCCTTACATGAGAAGTTAGCATGCCGCCTTATTGTTGATGACAACCCTCATGGAGCACCAAATCATCTCCCAAGTCCCCAATTAAATATCTCCTCGACCTTCAATGCAAGTGTATATGCATTAGACATTTTAAAATGTCTTTAAAAGCAAATTTATATATGATATGTAGATTAAAACCATCAAGATATCTTGAAATCTTTTGGTCTTCATATTCGCAAAATCCTGCCTGGGATGTTAAGGTATGAAACTCTTTGATGTATTCATTTATCGACTTGTTTCATTGATGTAGATTGTGACATCTTTAATAAAGGACACATGCATAAGTCACATATAGAAACTTCCATTTTAATTTCTTTTTCATATATTTTTTTAAGAATTTTATTTTCTTCTTATTTTGACGAATTTTTTTGGCTTGGAAATTGTCCCACCATGCCAATGTATGATTGAAAAACTTCATAGCTACTAACTTCACATTCCAATTATCTACGACTTCCTTGTACTCAAACATATTTCCTACCTTGATAAGCTAATCAATGAAGTTGTCAATATACAATTGGCCGTGAAATTTTAGAATTTCTACCTTAATTTTAGGCTCTCTATCACGTTCCGACACTCAAAGGATTTGATTATTGACATCTTCACAAATCAGAGCCGATCGCAATTGGTTAGGACCTTGGTGGGGACCTCCCCTTATGTGTCCACGTGCTTCAACTTCGGTCTTTAGATTCCCTCTACGTTGGAGCTCCCCTACTTGATTAGTGACAATATCTACCATGTGCATGAGTTAATCTATTCACTTTATGAGTCTGTGAATTAATTGAGTTAATTGTACAAACTCTTCCTGTGTCACCTCCTTCGAAGCCATTAGAGGATGAAGTTGAGTAAAAAATCTCCAAAGATGGCCCACTCTAATACCAAAATGGTATCGAGTCAATGGGATCTCAATACACAAATTGGAAAAAAAATAAAAATAAAAAGTGTACTTATAAGAACAATGAAGTAGAGGGAGAGAATTTTATTGATATTAACTTTCTTCTATTATAAAAAATTTAAGAAAATTCACACTATGACTAATTCTATAGTATCATCCCTTTTGTAAAATTTAAATGAATTTTTAATTAAAATCTCTTCAAATAAGAGAATCAATCACAATTTTTTTTAAAAATTTTTTACACACGCACACACACCCCCACACACTCACACCACATGCACACACACCCCACACGCACACCGTGGGATTTCACCACCATGGGTACTCGAACCCTTGACCCGGTGTTGAAACTCCAAGGAGTCTACCACCCGGGTAAGAGTAAGGACCCAATCAATCACAATTTATTACAAACCAATCTAATCTTTCTTAATATGATAAAGCCTAATACAAAACTAACATGGAAAGTAATTATATCTTTAAAACAAGCCCATATCTTCAATTATATCAACTATACCTTCTCACTTGTTTAAATTAGTCCCTCATATCTCCAAAAAATAGTACATTATAATATTTGATTTAAGCCCCCAAATTTATAAATAATTAGCTTAAAAATCAGCGCATTTGGGGTCTATAGTAAGCTATGGGCCAACATCTTATTGAGCCATATAGTGAGCCTAAATGGGCCTAAGTGGGTTGGGCCGTACAGTGGATCTTACTAGGTCGTGGGCCTTATAATAGCTATGATTATTGTTATCTAATCATGAGCATTCAGATATTTTGTGCATATGCTTGGCACCCCTATTAGATCCATGTAATCACACCTCACACATACTCACACAACACAAATATTCACCTGATCTAAAACTTTTGTGGACGTTAAAAGTGGGGCCCATTGCATGTTTGCAAGCTACTCGCTAAACGACAGGTCCCAACTCGATGTGTTGTATTCCCACAATGTATATGGGGCTGCAGGCTGCTGTATTGCTTATTTGCCATCTAAACCATCCAAGGGGCCCACCCAACTATACAAACTAGCGGTCCCACTGAACTATTTAAAATCATGGGTCCACCTGTGTAAGACCCATATCTTAGCTTGTACTGTTCCATAGGCTTCCGCGGTCCTCCCGGTCGAATTCCGGCAACTCACGATTTATAATCGGTAGTCGCGCACGACCTTGAGTCATATTCCGTATTCCAGAGTCGACTCAACCCGAGACTTGTATCCTAGCGACCGCGCCGTCGCCGCGGTTCCGATGTCGCGACTCGCGCGCCGAGGCGATACCCTAGTCAGAAGATGTAGGCCTGCATTCAGTTCGAGAAAATGTCACGCATTTGTAATCCCAAGAGAATCTCTACAACATGTCAAATCAATCCCATCAATTACCACATCATGTCAAGTACAACCACCCCTCCCCTAAAGTCAACTCTCTCTCTTACAAACCCATCCCTTACATGTCAAGTACCCATCACCCATCACTCACACCCATCCCTCTCTCTCACCCTCTCATTCTTTCTCTTTCATTCTCTCTCTTTCATCCTCCAAGCAAGAAACCATCCATGGCTTCCATGGAGAAGCTAGGTGTGACCCACCTTCCTACCATCAAATTCAACCCTTGGATCATCATCTCAACCATTAAAAATGTTATCTTGGAGCTCTAGTGTGCATAGGCGGAAGAAGGAATAGGCGATCAAAGGTGGGTGCTTCCTTCTTTCTTTCTCTCTCTTCTTCTTTTGCCTTGTGGGTGTTTCTCTCTCTCTCTCTCCTTCCTTTATTTTGTGGCCGATTTAATGATTGCATGTGGTGTCTAAACCGTCCATCAAATGGACCCCATGGCCATTCAAAACATGTGGACCCTACCTTATGGAGATGGGAAAAATATAAATATCAGATTAATCTAAGTGGGCCATGTCCACGTGTGACCCACCCGCCGTGGTCCCCACACCCATCCTGGTAAACAAAAAAAAAAAGCGTCCCCGTCCAGCGTCTGGACGCTGGATGTTGTGAAGTGTAAACCAACAGTGGGTGTACTAAGCAAACAAAAAGTAAAAATAAAATATTTAATTTTAAGGCTTTTAGGTGGGCCACTCATACAAGCTCTACCTTGATGTATAGATCCAATCCAGGCCGTCCATTCCATTCTTCAGGTCATTTTAGGTGTTGAACCGAAAATTCAAGTTGATCCGACTATCTGGTGGGCCATAGTGTACAAAACAGTATTGTTACCGTTGAAATCTACTCTGATGCTTCCATACACGAGAAACATGCTCAATATTGGGCTTGATGGATCTGTTATGAACTGTAGAATCTAATGGGCAGGATGGATTTTTCCAATGCGGGCCCTACTAGGAAAAAACAGTGGAAATTCTATTTTCAAAAAAGAAAAAAAAAAGAAAAAAAAAAGGGGATGCAACAGGCGCTGCTGCTGTCCAGAGGACGCGCAGCGTCCTGCTGCGCTAGACGAGAAAGGGGGTGGGGACAGGGACGTGGGTCCCATGCGTGGGCCCCACCGTGACATGTGTTGAACATCCCACCGTGCATTTGGTGGGCCCCTTTTTGCTATGAGTCCCACCTCAAAATCAGCCAGATGTGGTGCTTAGGTGGCCCACATAACAAGAAATAATAGAGGATTGAACGTCTGCCATTGAAACCCTTTGGGCTTCACAGAAGTTTTGCAGCATTATGAAGTTTGTTTTTCCTCTGTATCACGGTCCGTGTGACCTTATCAAACGATTGGATGAAAATTTAATGTTGGCCCCTATGTGTGACCCACCTGATAGAAATGAGATTGGCAGGTGTATACTAACACCAGCGTTATAGCTGACGTGGTGTCGTCAGCAAGTTTAGTGGACCCCACAGAATATGTATTTCAAGATGCAGTGACGTCACCAGGATGTGTGGACCCCACCATGAGGTAAGTGTTTTACCTACGCCTGTCCCTGTGAGCGGCTGTGTCCTTGCAGCATGGGCCCAATGATGTTTGTATACACACCATCTACTATTTGGATAGTGGAGTCCACCATGATGCATGTGTTGCATCCAAAACATCCAACCACTTTGAAAGCTCATTTTATGGCGTGAGCTGAAGATCGAGTCGGATCTAATGTTCAAGCGGACCCCAAGTGTTGTGTGGGTTTGATCCACACTGTCCATCCAAATGTCCAGATGCTGGACTGGATCTAATGTATTTATTATAAAATACATATTATATTATATATATACGTGGTGGGTCCCATGTGGGACCCATGTTGATGTATTTACTATATAATATATGATATATAATATTATATCATATATACGTGGTGAGTCCCATGTAGGACCCACCAGTGTATGTATTTTATTCGCACCGTCCAGGATCTCTGGATGGTGGAAATCCACCCTGATATATATGTTTTTTTTTCCATGTTGTCCATCGGTTTTTGGCAACTTTGGGCACCTGTCATGTGGGCCACACCGTGATGTATTTGTTATATCCACACCGTCCAGATGTGTCGGACGGTGCTGGAATGTTTGGACGACACTTCCATACCCCGCCACAATATACGTGATTTATTCCACGCCGTCCATCTGTCCAGGACGGTGGACCCACTATTATGTATGTGTTTTATACACACCGTCCATCCTCATCATTCAGATGGCGGGTCGGTGGGACAGCCCTTGATGTACGCATTATATCCTAACCATCCATCCAATTGGCAAGCTCATTTTAAGGCTTGAGACAAGACGAGGCAGATCTATCAGATGGACCACACTGCAGAAAATAGTGGAGAGTCAAACGCCTACCATTGGAACCCTATAGGGACTCCAGAAGTTCTGGGTCAATATGACATTTGTTATTCCCCTTGATCTAGGTCTTTGTGACCATATGAGTAGATTGGATGGAAAGTAAACGTTATGGCGGGCCCTATCTTGATGGCACGTATGGCCCACCTTGTATGTATGTATTGTATATCTAGGCCGTCCACCCCTGGACATGGACTCTGCTGATGTATATGTTTTATAGGCCCACCTGTGATGTATAATTACGACCCACCTATTATGTATCTGAGGCCCATTGAGATGTATTTGGGGCCCCTGGGTTGCGGCCCATTGTGATGTGTATTAGGTCCATTAGTGCGGCCCATTGGTGCGGCCCACTTGATGTATATGAGGCCCACTAGTGCGGCCCATGTGATATGACCTACTTGATATGTATGAGGCCCATATGATGTGGCCCACTCGTTATATATAAGGACCATATGAAGTATTCAAGGCCCATGGATGAGGCCCAATGTGATGCATATGTGGCCCATGAGTGAGGCCCATGGCGATGTATATTAGGCCCTTATGTGGGGCCATGGGCCCACTATACATATGGTTCTATGTGGCCCACTCATTGAGAGCAATGTTGGTTAGATGTCCACATTGAGGAAAATGATTGTTAGATGTCCTCATTGTACCTTTCCTTAGGCCTTGTTAGGCCTATTCTTACCGATTTGTCTATTTTACTTACCGATCGAGGCCGATTATAGTGACCGATTACCGATCGTGGCCGATTGTTGATTGACGTGGCCGATTGCCGATTTTGTTTATCATGGCCGATTGACCGATTACCGATCGAGGTCGATTATCGTGACCGATTACCGATTGACGTGGCCGATTGCCGACTCTACGTGTCGTGGCCAATTGACCGATTACCGATCGAGGCCGATTATCGTGACCGATTACCGATTGTGGCCGATTGTCGATTGACGTGGCCGATTGCCAATTCTGCTTAACATGGCCGATTGACCGATTCTGATTATCAAGGCCACTTTCGATTACCAAGATCGATTATCGAGACCTATATGATGTACATGCGACCCGTAGTTGAGGCACATTGTGACACGTATTAGGCACATGATGCATGGTCCATTTGATGTATTCAAGACCCATGTGTAGGGCCCACATGTCATGTATTTGAGGTCCATGGGCAAGGCCCATTGTGATGTATTCACAACCCATGGGCAAGGCCCATTATGATGTATTCATGGCCCATGGGCAAGGCTTATTGTGATGTATTCATGGCCTATGGGTAAGGCCCATTGTGATATGTCTCAGGCCCATGAGAAGGTTCCACCCGTTGTGTATATGTGGCCCTTAAGTAAGACCCCTTGTGTTGTATATTAGGCCTTTGAGTGAGGCCGTGGGCCCATTATATGTTTGGCTTTGTGCGGGCCATTCCTTGGGGGCAATGTTGGTTAAATGTCTACATTATCGAGACCGATTGTTGATGCCGGTTATTGATACTGATTATGTAACACCCCGGATTTTGGCCAATCTGGGATTTGACGTCCTTAGACAGTGGGTCAATTAAAACACCTGAAAAATCGTTCAGAACCCAATTCCATAGCCAAAGAAACCACTTAGGATAAATTTCTTTAGAAACTAAACATAAGTTAGCTAGCGCAACGTTGGAGTGGCTGGGAAACAGTCCCTGATTACTTTAAATACGTTCTACAAGGCCCAAAGCGAGTGGAACCAATGGTGCTATAATGCTCTAAAACCTCGGACCAAACTCTAAGCAGGTTTGTTCTCTGGACCACTTTGAATCTTTGTATTGGATCTAGACCGCACGTCGAAAGTCCGATACCTCCTATCTTAGACCGTTAGAACCGTCTAGCTGGACTTGACACTCATTCCAAAAATCAAGTCAAACCGATGATCACAGGCTATTTCATTGAGCCCGGACCGAAGAGAGTGTGAATAGGGACATAGTTGGAATTTCAAATTCAAATCTGGCACACAAATTTGACGCATCAGTATTAAGCATTCTGACCGTCAGAATACAGCCAAATTACACCCTTGGATCAGGAAAAATATCTATTATATATCACGAGACTTATAGGCCTGATCTTGGTGCGGTGACCGTTAAACTGAAACTGGGCCGCCACGTGCGATCTGGGAACCCAACCGGTCTGAAAACTGGATGTGTGCTAGATCCAGTATGCATGAGCTTAAGTCCGACCGCATTTGGCCTGGGGACCTCCAGAAATGCCCTTTTGGACCGAAACGGCCCCGATTTGGTTAGGCACCAAGTAAACATTGTTCCCAAGCCTATTTTGGGAATGTTTTAGGCTATAAAAGGGGTTGAAACCCTCACTCCTCTCTCCCATCCGAATTTGAGAGAAGCCCTAGCTTGGGAGAGAGAAAAAGAGTGAGAGATTGTGAGAGAGTGGGAGAGTTCTTCCTGCCACTTGTGCTACGTGTTGCACGTGCTTAAGCAACACTCCTCTACCGCTTTCCCGGCGATCCCACCGCGATCCTAGGTAAGTAAAAACCCTAAATAGTTGTTGATTTGAGTTTCCCTTGTTTCCATAGCGATGTAACTTATGGATCTCGTGTATTAGGTTCCTTATTCGCCGTAGACGAAGCGTATATGCTCCGTTCGAATTCTCATCCCTAAAAGGGAAAAGGTGCGGATATTAGACGCTTTGATTGACTGTTTTCAAAGCTTTCAATGTCGTTTAATAGTAGATTCTTGACGGCAACGCCGTTTGACATGTACAACATGCTCTCCATTTCCTGTTTCGTAAATTAACGAAGAATATGAGATTTAGGGCATTTTAGTCATTTGTAGGAAGTACAGTTTACATTCATATTTTGCTGATGTGATTGACATGGTTTGTTGTCGCATTAGGAAGTTAGGAATGCGTGCATAATTAGTTTGGCGAAGAGATTCGCCTAAATGCGCACCTCGGGTCGACATACTATATGTAGACTTAAGTGTGTAGTGTAAGTGTTTGTATAAATGCTTGTATTAGTATGTATTGGCTTAAATGGTGGTATGGATTAGTGTGAGATTGATTTCTCAATGAATATGTTGATGTGAATGATTTCCTACATGTTAGCCATATGTACGATTTCATTATATGTATGAAATGCATGTGCTTAATGATTCATTTAAGTGGTATGTTATAATATGTGCTTGATGAGTTTCTTATGACTTAGTTGGAGATTGAATTCTCAATTAATACGCTGATGGTGATGATTTCCTATATGTTGGCAATATGTATGATTTCATTATATGTATGAAAGGCATGTGTTTGAAGACTTGCTTAAGTTGTATGTAATGACATGTGTTAACATGCTCACATGGTTCCATTTCATTTCCATTACCCTTACACAACTACTGATGTGATCCTATGATTGTTTGGGACTATGCCTAGTCCAGGCAGTCGGTAACCGAAAGAATTCGTGGTTAGCTTATCTTGGCCACGAAGGACGTGTCGATGAATGCGAGTCGTGTTGGAGTTGGCGGCAGTGGTTAGGCCACGCGAAGTGTTTTACGCACTTCATGTCGTTCGACTTGCGATGCGCTCGTGCCTGTCGAGCTCGTCAAGTAACCCGACTGGCCGTTGTATGTTCACCTTGTATGAGTCATAACTGCTTGAACTTAGGGTACTGAACTTACCATTGTAAACCCTGTTAACCATGGTACCTTGATCCATAAAGACTCATGAGCCGGGCATGGTGGTATGGGACACCGTGGTCGAGCTGTCGGCCTACGCTGGGGCCACAAACCTCCCCGTAGTGACCAGTGAGCACCTATGACTCGTGAGCAGATTATGGTGGTATGGGACACTATATTCTTGCTGTCGGCCTACACTGATAAGGTGATGGGGGAGCGGTGCAACGAGTGCGAGCAACAGCCCTGGCAGCCCTTTGTAGTGACCGCGAGCGTATTCTGAGTCTACGGGAGGCGACGACCCTTCCGTAGCAGTAGAGTACAGTAGGCCTGTATTGATAAGGTGATGGGGGAGCGGAGCAACGAGTGCGTGCAACAGCCCTGGCAGCCCTTGCAGCGACCTACAAAATATACATCGTATGAGATTACTAGGAGTGACGACCCTAGACAGGATCTGTGTTGGGATTGATATAAGGGAGGTACCTTAGTTTCCCAATATTGCTGTATGAAAAGGACTAATAACAACTCGGTAATCATATCACCATAGCATTGCATGTGCCTGGAAGATGTGGAGCACTCTAGGGAGTGTGGCATGCCGCGGTCGTAAGATGTTGCCGCATGAGGGTGATCGTCGGTGAGGGCATACATCACGTCATATCATAATTGCATTAACAACAGTATTAGGATTGTTTGATTTACTGCATTACTATTATCGCATGATTGATTTGATAACATGTTAATCTTTGCTCTATTATTCCACTGAGTTAGCTACTCACTCCCACGTTACGGGACGGTGTTCCGGACACCCACCAGACCTTTTTTGTGATTGCAGATGATGGCGCGGCCTATGAGGCGGAGCTAAACTTGATGATGATGAGGAGGATCCCTCCTTTATGCGTGTTCTGATTGACGGGATTACAGGGAGGTTGCTTAAATACCTTGACACTTGTCATTTTATATTTTTAGAGCACTCATGTATATTCTTTTGGTTACTTTTGAAGTATACATGTATGTATATAACCTGGTAACATGTTCACACTCTGGAGACATACAATGGTTTATATATGTTATACATACTATTACAGTCTTCCGCTTGCAAATTTAACTATCTCTGGAGTATGATATGCTGTTCTGGCTTAATCTCACTCATGTTTAATACATTATCACAGACAACATTCAATCATACATTTCTATGTTGCATAAATAACATTTTGGAACTCGGGAGTTGGGTTTTTGCTCGACCCCCCCCGATTTTCGGGATGTTACAGATGGTATCAGAGCATGATTTGGATTAAACCGGGCCTGGGTTATGGTCACGCGACGTACGCTGTCGCTTCCTTTGACTTAGGTGGGTGCGAGAAGGGTCTAGAAACACTTCTAGGATCCCAGGTTCGCCAATAGGCGAAGTCTATTCATTTCAAATGCGTGATCGAGTCCGTATCGCATCTAGGGTCGCGTAGAGCAACCCGAATAGCTCCTAGGTTGTAGGTAAGTGGGTTGAGCTGTTCTTTGAACAATTCTAAACCCGTTAATGTGAATCCTTGGGCCGTGGGACAACCACGACCCCTGTATTCAATCGCCAGGGCTTAAAAACCCCGTTTCGCCGAAAATCTTCGAAATTCTTCCTCTCACCACCCCAATCTTCAATTATTTCTTATCCATTTAGTATTAGGCATCAAACCTAATATGAAAATAACACAAATTAGTACTTTCACAAAATTTTACAGTGAATAGTAAAATTTCATGAAAAATGGCCATAAGGCCATTCTAACTTCACTTTCTTTAGCAACTAATAGTTTAGATGGATGTACTAGATCCTTCTACCCCAAAATCATATGCTGCATGATAGAGTTTTGTATTCGGGATTGAATTTTGGACCCAAAAATCCTCGAATGGATGTTAAAAATGTATTGGCCTCCCTAGGGCAATCTACAATGAACTAGAGTGTGCACCATACCTTTTTGGAATCCCTAGGGCAAGAGGAATCCATCCCATATGGCCTCAGAGGCCAGTTTGCAACTTCACCGGCGATGCCATCGCCGGTTCGGCGATGCATCGCCGGCCGACGAGCTCCGATGGGGCCGTCCTTCGGGCGCACCCCCTTAAACAGGGTCCACATCACCCCTATGCACCTCCCACCCCAAGAAAACCCCAAATATGGGTACTTCCTTCACAAACAGCCCCTCCCCTAGCCCCATTTTCGTTTTCAGCTGCCCTATCCCAAAAATTCGTGATTCCAAACCACCCTAGATCCATTCCCTGCCAAAAACGACCACCCTCCGTCATTCCTTTGAAGTTGGCAGCCCTCCCTCTTGAATATTTCATCCGTTGGAGCTCCTAAAACCCCAAAATCGAGCTGAAATCGTGAGGTGCTCCATTCCCCTTTTTCATTTTCATTTCTTTCTGAAAATACATCCTAGGGAAGCTTGAAGCATCCCTCTACAACGCCTAGATTTCATTCTGTCCCTTTGGGTGACCATTTCTTCGCATTTCCTCCATTTTTCATGGCTATTGTTAAGGTTGTTTCAGCCTTTTTCCTCCCTTTCCATCGTTCTCTCTCTCATGTCCCTTTTATTTGAGCCTTTACCCTCTTTTTGGGTCTCAGAATCATGCTAACCTCAAATCCCATTTCTCAACTTTCTCCGTTTGAGAAGTATTGAAAACACATGGCCGATAGAGCTCTAATGGGCAACTGACAGTATTGAACTTGATAGTATTCAAGAAGGTCAGTCGGGACCCTGGTAGAAGTCCTTTGGTAGAATTAGGCATCTATGTCGTTGCCCTTTAGCTTGTTTGACTACTGTTTGAAATTTCTGTGTTGTTTTGTTGTTAGGTAGAAAAATGTGTTTGTGTTGTGGTTTGGGCTTAATATAGCCAAAATTTTTCGAATGGAATGCATGTTATTTCATTTCGCTATAAAATATTATCCCTAGATTGGGAGTATTATAACTCCCTGAGATCCAGCCTACAAATTAATTTTTATCCCCACCCACCCTCCTACCAAGCATACCACATCCAATCCTGCCATGGGACTAGGAATGCAGTTCCATTTAATACCAGTAAGCGCTACCGGCCACATAGGCTCTAGGTGTTTTGGTTCTAGTGTTAGCACTCCTAGATTTGAAGGGTCTGACGACATAAGAAATCCAATTCCATTTAGACAATTTTGATCCTAAGCGATAGAGCAATTCCCTGTATTAGAGATGGTATGAAACCGTCTAGTGTATAGGCTTAGGTCTTGAATTATAGCGAATGAAATACAGACTAGCCTACTAGTTACCTTAAGTAGTGTACAGCCTGTATATGCTAAGGACTTGTAGGTTAGATTTGGTTGAAGTAGAACCTTATTCCTTCGACAGATCCCCTTATGACTTATAGACTTCTGTTGTTGCCCATAGGAAGGAACCATTCACTCTCAGGGAACATTTATAAATCCCTCAGATTGAACTTAGAATGGACTAGCACGCCCCTTAGAATTGCCATCCCCAAGGGTTTATTGCATTCGGGAACGCAGAGTAAAGGAACTGCATGTACGCGATGTATTCGCGGTTTGAATCGACTTCTTAATCCTAGTGGTTCCCAATAAATCCAATGCTCTGATCAAGCAGAAGATCGGCATCGACTCGGATTAAGAATTGATACAATAAATCTTCTGTTCTAGCTAGACAGAAAGTCTATGTATCCGGCTCAGACCTACTACATAACCTTTATTCTGTGATGGCCCAACCACCTACAACCAAACGGGATCACATTGCCTTTTGGGAAATGGCGAGGACTTAAAGCTAGTAGAGAATTAGGCATCTTGCCACCAACTCATACCTGCCCCTGACCTTAACCACAATAGAGATTAGGCTCATCTCTATGATCATAGATACTAATGCCATAAAACGCATCATTAGCAAAGGAAAACCACTGTAATGAGAGGTTGTTCCCAATTTATGTCAAGGATAGCCCCTAAGTTGCACCTCGTTCCGATATACGGAGCGATGCATAGATTCTTGAATTTAAGTAAAACCAAGTTTTAAGGGGGGTAGAACGTATGGAGTCCAATCCGGTTAGGTTAGTCAACGCTCCCATTCGATTAGAGTGGCGCAGCGGAAGCGTGGTTAGGCTCTTCCCCACTGGCCCAGGATCGAAACATTTGAGTTAGGGTGTATGTACGATTAGGTTATTAAATAGGATTTGAACCTTCCTTAGAGAAAGTACTCCTTGTCCTTCGCCAATGTCGGGGACGACATTGTGTTTTAAGGGGGGTAGATTGTAACACCCCGGATTTTGGCCAATCTGGGATTTGACGTCCTTAGACAGTGGGTCAATTAAAACACCTGAAAAATCGTTCAGAACCCAATTCCATAGCCAAAGAAACCACTTAGGATAAATTTCTTTAGAAACTAAACATAAGTTAGCTAGCGCAACGTTGGAGTGGCTGGGAAACAGTCCCTGATTACTTTAAATACGTTCTACAAGGCCCAAAGCGAGTGGAACCAATGGTGCTATAATGCTCTAAAACCTCGGACCAAACTCTAAGCAGGTTTGTTCTGTGGACCACTTTGAATCTTTGTATTGGATCTAGACCGCACGTCGAAAGTCCGATACCTCCTATCTTAGACCGTTAGAACCGTCTAGCTGGACTTGACACTCATTCCAAAAATCAAGTCAAACCGATGATCACAGGCTATTTCATTGAGCCCGGACCGAAGAGAGTGTGAATAGGGACATAGTTGGAATTTCAAATTCAAATCTGGCACACAAATTTGACGCATCAGTATTAAGCATTCTGACCGTCAGAATACAGCCAAATTACACCCTTGGATCAGGAAAAATATCTATTATATATCACGAGACTTATAGGCCTGATCTTGGTGCGGTGACCGTTAAACTGAAACTGGGCCGCCACGTGCGATCTGGGAACCCAACCGGTCTGAAAACTGGATGTGTGCTAGATCCAGTATGCATGAGCTTAAGTCCGACCGCATTTGGCCTGGGGACCTCCAGAAATGCCCTTTTGGACCGAAACGGCCCCGATTTGGTTAGGCACCAAGTAAACATTGTTCCCAAGCCTATTTTGGGAATGTTTTAGGCTATAAAAGGGGTTGAAACCCTCACTCCTCTCTCCCATCCGAATTTGAGAGAAGCCCTAGCTTGGGAGAGAGAAAAAGAGTGAGAGATTGTGAGAGAGTGGGAGAGTTCTTCCTGCCACTTGTGCTACGTGTTGCACGTGCTTAAGCAACACTCCTCTACCGCTTTTCCGGCGATCCCACCGCGATCCTAGGTAAGTAAAAACCCTAAATAGTTGTTGATTTGAGTTTCCCTTGTTTCCATAGCGATGTAACTTATGGATCTCGTGTATTAGGTTCCTTATTCGCCGTAGACGAAGCGTATATGCTCCGTTCGAATTCTCATCCCTAAAAGGGAAAAGGTGCGGATATTAGACGCTTTGATTGACTGTTTTCAAAGCTTTCAATGTCGTTTAATAGTAGATTCTTGACGGCAACGCCGTTTGACATGTACAACATGCTCTCCATTTCCTGTTTCGTAAATTAACGAAGAATATGAGATTTAGGGCATTTTAGTCATTTGTAGGAAGTACAGTTTACATTCATATTTTGCTGATGTGATTGACATGGTTTGTTGTCGCATTAGGAAGTTAGGAATGCGTGCATAATTAGTTTGGCGAAGAGATTCGCCTAAATGCGCACCTCGGGTCGACATACTATATGTAGACTTAAGTGTGTAGTGTAAGTGTTTGTATAAATGCTTGTATTAGTATGTATTGGCTTAAATGGTGGTATGGATTAGTGTGAGATTGATTTCTCAATGAATATGTTGATGTGAATGATTTCCTACATGTTAGCCATATGTACGATTTCATTATATGTATGAAATGCATGTGCTTAATGATTCATTTAAGTGGTATGTTATAATATGTGCTTGATGAGTTTCTTATGACTTAGTTGGAGATTGAATTCTCAATTAATACGCTGATGGTGATGATTTCCTATATGTTGGCAATATGTATGATTTCATTATATGTATGAAAGGCATGTGTTTGAAGACTTGCTTAAGTTGTATGTAATGACATGTGTTAACATGCTCACATGGTTCCATTTCATTTCCATTACCCTTACACAACTACTGATGTGATCCTATGATTGTTTGGGACTATGCCTAGTCCAGGCAGTCGGTAACCGAAAGAATTCGTGGTTAGCTTATCTTGGCCACGAAGGACGTGTCGATGAATGCGAGTCGTGTTGGAGTTGGCGGCAGTGGTTAGGCCACGCGAAGTGTTTTACGCACTTCATGTCGTTCGACTTGCGATGCGCTCGTGCCTGTCGAGCTCGTCAAGTAACCCGACTGGCCGTTGTATGTTCACCTTGTATGAGTCATAACTGCTTGAACTTAGGGTACTGAACTTACCATTGTAAACCCTGTTAACCATGGTACCTTGATCCATAAAGACTCATGAGCCGGGCATGGTGGTATGGGACACCGTGGTCGAGCTGTCGGCCTACGCTGGGGCCACAAACCTCCCCGTAGTGACCAGTGAGCACCTATGACTCGTGAGCAGATTATGGTGGTATGGGACACTATATTCTTGCTGTCGGCCTACACTGATAAGGTGATGGGGGAGCGGTGCAACGAGTGCGAGCAACAGCCCTGGCAGCCCTTTGTAGTGACCGCGAGCGTATTCTGAGTCTACGGGAGGCGACGACCCTTCCGTAGCAGTAGAGTACAGTAGGCCTGTATTGATAAGGTGATGGGGGAGCGGAGCAACGAGTGCGTGCAACAGCCCTGGCAGCCCTTGCAGCGACCTACAAAATATACATCGTATGAGATTACTAGGAGTGACGACCCTAGACAGGATCTGTGTTGGGATTGATATAAGGGAGGTACCTTAGTTTCCCAATATTGCTGTATGAAAAGGACTAATAACAACTCGGTAATCATATCACCATAGCATTGCATGTGCCTGGAAGATGTGGAGCACTCTAGGGAGTGTGGCATGCCGCGGTCGTAAGATGTTGCCGCATGAGGGTGATCGTCGGTGAGGGCATACATCACGTCATATCATAATTGCATTAACAACAGTATTAGGATTGTTTGATTTACTGCATTACTATTATCGCATGATTGATTTGATAACATGTTAATCTTTGCTCTATTATTCCACTGAGTTAGCTACTCACTCCCACGTTACGGGACGGTGTTCCGGACACCCACCAGACCTTTTTTGTGATTGCAGATGATGGCGCGGCCTATGAGGCGGAGCTGGACTTGATGATGATGAGGAGGATCCCTCCTTTATGCGTGTTCTGATTGACGGGATTACAGGGAGGTTGCTTAAATACCTTGACACTTGTCATTTTATATTTTTAGAGCACTCATGTATATTCTTTTGGTTACTTTTGAAGTATACATGTATGTATATAACCTGGTAACATGTTCACACTCTGGAGACATACAATGGTTTATATATGTTATACATACTATTACAGTCTTCCGCTTGCAAATTTAACTATCTCTGGAGTATGATATGCTGTTCTGGCTTAATCTCACTCATGTTTAATACATTATCACAGACAACATTCAATCATACATTTCTATGTTGCATAAATAACATTTTGGAACTCGGGAGTTGGGTTTTTGCTCGACCCCCCCCGATTTTCGGGATGTTACAGATTATGAGTATGTGACTACATAGCATCATAATACATGCCCATACGCATCATCTGCATGTTTGTTATTAGATGTAGTTGACCATTGTATATGTCATTGGGCAGATTGTTATGAGATTCCTTGATAGGCGGAGATTGTCTCACATGAGCACACGGTATGTGTTGGATAGATGCATGACTGGATTACATAACTCATACATCTTGCATTGCATTGTGTTGTACTGTACGCCCTAGCGACATCGGGGTCGTGGCCTCCACAGGCATTTCGTGGATGGCCAGATGGGATACCGAAAATCTGTTCTACATGGGGTGCTATAGATGTCCTTGGGTGAAAGTTTCTAAACCCTCTTGGTTCCAGAGGTTGCTCCAACGTCTAGACCGAGTGGGTAGATGAGCGTCGAGTGCCGATTACCAGATGGCTGCGCTCTCCACTGTGTCGTGGTCGGTTGGAATGGGGTGAGGCCTTACCTACCCGAGAGGAGGGGGCAATGCTAGGCTGAGTCTGACCAGCTCAAGGAATTGGTCCGCTATCGACAAGCCGGGCTTGATATTGGTAGGCGGATAGTGAGGTCTCTTCCACTCACCTTATTACACGCGATGGGGCGACAATCTGGTTTGGAGTGTAATAGACCCCGGTGATTCCTAGAGAGGAACCGTACTGATATGTGGACTTATCGAGTAGAAATTGCATGCTCATTCATTCATTCATCCACTATCCACTCGGGCTGGTAGTGTGCAACTAATTGTTGTGTACCTTCATTATGGCAAGCATTTCGGTCGGGCACGCGACTAACCTGAGATCAAGAGTTTACCACGTTGAGTCTGACTATCCAAATTTAGGTATGGGACTAGTTTGGATAGAAGTCCCTTGTAGTGGACCCTGTAGCCTGCGATACTACGTACTATCATCCCGACTTCACACTCCAGCATGGTCATTTCATTCGCATCGCATATTGCATTACATCCGCAGGCATATGACATTTTGGGTTGCTATGTTTCTGCACTTATATGACCTAGGCAAGCTTAGCAGGATTTGTATATTGTATTACATCCTCGGCATCTGATATTTAGCTTTTCATGATTCCTTATTGCATAGTTATTTTATATTGCATATTCTGATAATTGATTGACTTATGGACTCATCCATACTTCCGCTTACTCTGTCATCGTATGATTTATAATCTTATCAGTATCTCTGTTAACTCTGAAAATTCCTGCCCTTATCAGTATTTTTGCTTATTCCGATAATGTACGATTTATAGATTACTAGTAATTTCAGTATTATATGATGATGACATTGTATTGAATACTTGACACTTATTTTGTGCACACACTTACACCACCCTCTAAGCTTTCTATAAGCTTATGCACGATAGATGCGTGCAGGTGATGTTAGGTTGCAGCAGTGTTGAGCTTGGAGCGTGTAGTGGTCTTCTGGAGCTTAATTTTTATTTATGTATTTCCCTTTTAGTATTGTACTCAAACGATTATATTAGTGGATATGTGATGATGATGTTGCCTTTGTGAATTGGGTAATCTTGTGGTTATGCTTATTACTAGTTAAATGTACAAAAAAAAAAAATCCTCCTTATAGGATACCAGGATCGGAATCTGGCACATGAATGCTAGGAGCTGAGAATGGGGTACTACGAAGGCTGTCGGCACCAGATTCAGTAATTGAGATTCTTATGGATTCGATTTCTGGGTTTGGGGCGTGACAGAAGTTGGTATCAGAGACTAACTTGGGAATACCTGAAGATAACATCACATATCCATTGATAGTTACCCTACACTTATGATTGTTGAGAACTTAGAATGATTAGACCCCCTGAGAACTTAGAATGATTAGACCCCCAAGTTCGCATGACTTAGAGACTTTCTGATATAGCTCCCTACCGTTGAGATAGCGAGGTTGCATAGTATTCCAGTCTCGAACATTTCTGACTGGGGTCCGAGGATCAGTGGGGTCATCGTAGTGCTGACGAGGTGTCTTAGGAGTGAGAAGCTGAGATTTACGAGTGTTATTCCCGTCTTCTTATTATTGATTGCTTTCGAGGGTTGTGTTTCTGATTTTACCTAGTGAGATGATTTCTCTCTTCTAATGAGTTATGGCTAGTTGCGATGATTGGATAAATTTCGAGGATGAAATTTTTATTAGGAGGGAAGAGTTGTAAGACCCATATCCTAGCCTGTACTGTTCCATAGGCTTCCGCGGTCCTCCCAGTCGAATTCCGGCAACTCACGATTTATAATCGGCAGTCGCGCGTGACCTTGAGTCATATTCCGTATTCCAGAGTCGACTCAACCCGAGATTTGTATCCTAATGACCGTGCCGTCGCCGCGGTTCTGATGTCATGACTCGCGTGCCGAGGCGATACCCTAGTCAGAAGATGTGGGCCCGCGTTCAGTTCGAGAAAACGCCGCGCATTTGTAATCCTAAGAGAATCTCTACAACATGTCAAATCAATCCCATCAATTACCACATCATGTCAAGTACAACCACTCCTCCCCTAAAGTCAACTCTCTCTCTTACAAACCCATCCCTTACATGTCAAGTACCCATCACCCATCACTCACACCCATCCCTCTCTCTCTCCCTCTCATTCTCTCTCTTTCATTCTCTCTCTTTCATCCTCAAAGCAAGAAACCATCCATGGCTTCCATGGAGAAGCTAGGTGTGACCCACCTTCCTATCATCAAATTCAACCCTTGGATCATCATCTCAACCATTAAAAATGTTATCTTGGAGCTCTAGGGTGCATAGGCGGAAGAAGGAATAGGCGATCAAAGGTGGGTTCTTCCTTCTTTCTTTCTCTCTCTCTTCTTCTTTTGCCTTGTGGGTGTTTCTCTCTCTCTCTCTCTCTCTCCTTCCTTTATTTTGTGGCCCATTTAATGATTGTATGTGGTGTCTAAACCGTCCATTAAATGGACCCCATGGCCTTTCAAAACATGTGGACCCTACCTTATGGAGATGGGAAAAATATAAATATCAGATTAATCTAAGTGGGCCACGTCCACGTGTGACCCACCCGCCGTGGTCCCCACACCCATCCTGGTAAACAAAAAAAAAAAAAAACGTCCCTGTCCACTATGTGGCTTGTGTGTTTTTGTGGCCTACTATCCTAAAGGATTGGGGTAGGTGTGGGGCCTCTTAACCTTTGTACTTTGTGATGTATGTTCAGTCATTCGACCATGTGATCATGTGATGTGTGAATGGCCACTTAACTAAGTGTAATTATAATGCATGTGTGTCCTTAAATCGCGTGATCGTGTGATGTCGGGTGCCATCACATGTGTCCAATAGGGGTGCCAAGCATGCTCACAAAATATCGGAATGATTCTAGGAATTACGCAACAATAATTAGGGGATTACATGCCTATTGTTTGTACCAAAATCTAGCATATCAAATTAATAGCATGGATTGTGCTGTGTGGCATGTATAGTATGTCCAACTGGAATGCCAAATATCTAAAGAGTAGATAATATATTTAGATGTAACATCAACCAGACCATCTCTGGATAATGATGAATAGCCGTTATCGACATGTCAACGCTAAATCACAATCGACTGAGGCAAGCCACGATTGAGAGAATGATAAATCGCTCTTTCCCATCTTGTTACATGCAAATGTGCCATGTGGGCCATCGGTTATCTTCAAAATTCAGCAGGAGAGGCTATAAATAGCAGGAGAAAACACAAAATCGGGATCCAATCCTACAATCCAAACGCAAACCCTTTACCAGCGTAATGTTTATAACTATCTTTGTGAACTGGGAACAAGCGGTTACACTTTATCTACCATGATTTCGCCCATACCCATAAACGTGCTCCTTGAAGCTGACATGGCTGGGCTAACCACTTACCCTTATCCGATGAGGCTAAAATACAGAAAAAGTCTAGGACCAAGTTGATCCTTGACCTCATACCGCCTACTCTTTTCAATTGTCTTTGACACCACGTGTTAACATTAATGTCGTTCATATGATCTGTAAGGATTTTGGTACAAATTGCAACACCCCGTACTTTTCGTACTCGGGTGTTACCATGAAAATCTAAACCAGTTTTCACGTGTGTGGAAACACACATAGCTTTCCTTACACATCAACATCCAGTGATCCCCAATTCATCAATCTCAATCGTTCGGTACAACATTCATTCGTATATCAAGCCATCCATTCGATTGATTTTCAAAACAATCCAGAGATGTCTATTTTAGGATCTCAGTCACCTCGATAGATGAATTGAACCATCCAGAAATATATTTAATAAATACATAAATTTTTATTAATTATTACAAATTCTATAGAAAGACAAATCAAAAGGGTTATAAATGCACTTTGATTATTTAATTACCAATTAAATAATGTTGATAATGTATTGAAATAGAGTGATGTGTATGTACTCAATGTATGAAAAATATTATGAAAGTAATATTATAATAAATAAACATAATGAATTATAATTTTACAACATAAGATTGGCTTTATAAATATTAGTATAGTATTAAGAATCTTTATAAATACGTATAAAAAAATTATTAAACAATTTAATAAGTCATATATTACTTAACAATACAATTTTAAATGTAGTGTTGTACAATTTCCAATTCACACATATGTATAGTATTATATTGTATATTATAGATCATACACTAGAAAATGTATGGCCAATAACATGTAAGTAGTATTAGGTTAATATTTAAATTATACTTATATAAGTGTAAATTGTTTTAATTAATGTAACTATAAGTAGTGCACAATAGTTATAAATTTTATATTAATTGGCTAGAAATACAGGATGTAAGCCTCACAAATGATCCATTAGGGTTTTTGACCATTAACATCCAATCTAGGAATGATCTGACCACTAGATAATGGAAAGCCACCATTAGAACAAGGAATCAACTCGTATGGCCCACCTGGACCTTGGATCTGCCTCATCTTTGGTCAAAAGCCATGATAGGGCCCACCAAATAGAATGGACGATGTGGATTTATCAAAAAAATCATGGTGGGCCCCACACGGTGTGTGAGTGCACCTAGTGCACCCATACCCGGCGTGCACTGGGCGTGCCAGCTCGGTCAGTAGCGGGCTGACCCGCATTTTACCTAAAAGGAGAGATTTCTCTCTCTCTCTCTCTTACTGTTTTGGCAACGAACGGACAGCGTCTGTCTGTTTGTGATCATGACCCGTGAGGGTGGACCCAACCCCAAGATCTGAACCGTCCATCGTGTCCAGGGCTTGGGCCCCACCAAAACTCAGCTTATCTCATGTATTAGAGTGCACGTGTGTGAACACAATCTCTGGCACAAACTAGCCTACAAACACAAAGTTTTTGAAAATGGAAATTACATTCCATGCAACAGCCTAACGATCCGCGTGAGGTGCATTTGGAGTGATCTTGATCGTCCATACAGAGAAAATCTCAGCCATCCATTTGCTTGGGGTATTTCTTGCAAAACTAGACTGGTTTTAGTTTCTACCCAACGTTTGGGGAAGCCGTTTCTACTAGATCGAATCTGGTTCATCCATTGCTCATCTAACGACTCTTAGGGAGTTTAGGGCATGATATAAGGTAGCTAGATCAAATAGTAATGGGTCCCTCTTTGGTTTTTGCAGCCGCCCAAGGAAAATTTATGTTTTCTTCGTCCTACCGAACCCACCCACCAAACAGAGTTTGAGCTCCATTCCACCCATTCACCAAGCTCCATTACACTCTTAAGAACTCTCCCATGCTATCAGAATGGAGAAAGAAGTAACAGATTGGGATCCACCATTGCTGCCTGGCCTTCTTCCTTATTGAGGCTGCACCAAACCGTGGTGGTGCATTGATTCGGGCCGAGCTCGGTCATCCAGCGATTCTGCTAGACCTATAGCAGATGGAAGAATGAGAAGGAGAGGGGAGGAGAAGGAAGAAGTATATATATATAGAGAGAGTGTGGCTGTACAGTAGCCCAAAATGAACTGAACCGAGCCAAGTTGGGTCCGATTCAGGCCAGAAATGGGGCTTGTTCGGGACTGACTCGAGTGTTGTCGGTTGCTACAACAGAGTAGAGAAGAGAGAACTAAAACAGAGAGACAGAGAGGGAGTTCGGGCGTGGCTGCTGCTCCTACTCAACCTAGTTGAGTCAAACGTGACTTAGACGCTGGTCTGATCCAGACATTGCTGGATCTGTTTAAGAAAGAAAGGAAGGAAGAAGAAGGCAGAGAGAAGAAGCTTATGAGAGTGAGAATGAGAGTGTGGAGTAGAAAGCCCCTTCGACCAGCAGCTAGCTCGAGCTGAGGTTTGCTCCCACTCAATTGTAGACCTCTAATGCTACATCGACTCAGTTACGGACACAGTGAATCACGTCGGCGCCAGCAATCAGTCATCTCTAGCAATCCTTATTAGTTAGGGGACATAAGAACCCCTTCAATCAGTTAGAAACCGCAGGTAACAGACTGTTGTTTCATCCTATTCTTCATTATCGAGTCTCTAGCGAGTCATTAGCTCTTTGACCCAACCCAAATCTGCATTTTAGGATAAATCCCTAACTCAGATCGGGTTCGAAAAATAGTCAGTTCCATCCCTCTATACCGCCAGGTAACCCAACTATCTCCCTGCCATTTAAAAATAAAGCTACACCGAACTGAGTTGACTCAATAATAACGGGCTGAAATAAAATGAACAGGGATTATCCATTTCAGGAAATATGGAGTACCACTACAAGTCTAGAAAATCAGAAATCAAAACGGAACAACTGGTAGTTTCTAAAATTCTAAGCCGACTAACTTCTTGTTTAGGAACCTCAACCGAGTTGACTTAATAACGACTCACTGCAGCACCTAGAATGATTCATCCAGGTACCACCTACAATGGCTCACTTTAAGGAAACAGTCACCCTTTCGACCAACTTTGAATCAAGTAAGTTATGACAAACTATTCGATTATAGTCCGGTTATGAAGTTGCATAAAAAATTGATTATATGCTTGTGATTTAGGAACTCATAGAATCACCTCATAGAACGTTCGTGTCAAGAAGAATTACCTAAGGTGATGATTCTTCCCTTTGAGCTTTCCATCTTCTAATTAGATTAAGTTATAGTTTTTATTAAAAATTATAATGTCTCTCCTATAATCATATGTGTTAGTTTGTGGAAATTGAATTGCTATATTGCCTACTTAATGTTCACGCTGTATATTTGTTCATGCTTATGGATCATTTGTGTATTGCTTATGGACTTTAAACTGGTACATTAGTGGGAAGCCCCTACCTATAAATGTACATCCATAGTTGGGATGTAACTCGATTGGTTGTGATTAAAATGGACCTTCAACTTAGTGGTTATTGAGTGGTGGTCTAAATGGATCATTAATGTGGGCCTACCATCCAGGGTTATTGTGTCTAATGGTTTTTAAGGATGGTCTTTTGTCGTATGGTCTTGATACTCGCCCTATGAGGCCTATATGACTTGTTTGATATCGCCCTATGTGGCTTTGTTCTAGTATTTTTCCTATATAGGTTTAATGTTCTATACTGTGCAACCATGTGATGGTAAGCCCCATATATTGTAATATGATTGGCCACTAGTCGATGGGTTTCCATTAAACATCCTAAGATGGTAGCCTCATGAGCCGGGGATGGTGGTATGAGACTTACGCCCGAGCTGTCGGCCTACGCTAGGCCATGTGCTTCCCATAGTAACCTTTGAGCTTATCTAAATTGGCTGGTTGTAAATGGACTAATAATGACTTAACTAATCATGCATACATGACACGTATTGTTCCGACTGGATAATGTTTCCCAGGTTCGATGATTCCGATTAGATGATGTTTCCCAGGTTCGATAATTGCATGAGTGATGGCCTACTGTCCGAATGGATGAGCATCCTTGGGGCATGATTGCATTTCATACATCCATGCACCTAATAAGACTGAATTTATTCTGTTTTGGTTGTTTGGATGTTTTATACTATTTCTTACCTAATGCGACGGTGTGTGATCTTGAGGAGAATTTATACTGAGTTGGCCACTCATCCATCAAATATATAACCGTACAGATGATACAGGTGTCTTAAGTGATATGCATGTTCAAACTTGATGAAGAGCAGGGTACGATCGCTAGGGATGCATGACTGTATTTTTCTGGAGGAGCTATGTGATCTTACGGCTTATATTTATATACTTTCCGTTATTCTTCATGTATTAAATTCTTATAAATCTTGTACTTGTTAAATTCAGAGACATTGGTTTGTATAAGTCATTATGGGCAGCTTCTTGTATGTTTCAAGTGTTAATGAAATTTTCTTTTATGTTGATTTGTCCACACTACGCTCATTTGCTTACTCTGATAAATGATGAAAGAAAAAAAATATACACTCGAATTTGACCATCCTTAACACTCGGGTTTTTAGGACAGGGGTCATATACTCGGGTCCTGAAAAGTCGGGGCGTTACACAAACACTGCTCCATCACATTTATGGCTATTTGACAAAGAAGAGTTGAAAATGTGGTTATGAGTTGCTTTTAGTAACACATGTCAATTTTTCTACCTCCAAATTATTAGTTGGCGTCACCATTCCCTCATTCTTTGTTATCAAGTTCCATGTGTAGCGAAGATGACATATTTTTGTATCCTTACGGGTGCTCTGTGCATGCCATTTCTTTCTTTTTTGTTTTCTTTTCTAAAACACAAAATCATTTTCTTCCTCTTCTACATGTATGGCTCTAAAGATAGCGAAGCTTTCTGATATTCCAACACCTCTCACCTCATCTTTAAATACTCTTTTGGAGCCACTCCTTCCTCTTGCTTCTACAGAAACGATCATTTCTTTCGATTTAGATTCTAATATTTATTTGGGCCCAACATTTTATTTGTCCTATTCTCTTGATCTCTCTACCATTGCCAACTACTTTCCAGCAGATAGAAGAGAAAATTTCTTGATTTCTCATGATGCCTTTGATTGGAAATACAGGGAAAGTACTCTGCAACTATGGCCTTAACACCTTGATGGATGGCCTGAATGGTATGCCTAAGTCAAGAAGCAATTCATGTCTAATGGATAGAAATCGACATTATAGAATGCATTCATTTATTTGTGTGTGAAATCACTCCACATCCATCCCTAATATTCACAATGGCTTGTTTCTGGAGTTGCTCACCGAATTCATTTCACTTCCAATGCGGTCTAATGAGTCCAATAGTCATGGACATTTGTGCTCTCATCTCTCTAGTTCCATCAAGCCATCAATTCTATCCAGGATACATGTCTAGCAAACTTATATTTAACATTGATGATCTTTATGTGGCTTACATAACTTTTATAACACAAGAGAGAAAGATCGAAGGGGAGGTTAGTCATTAACAACACTACACTTTCTTATTGATGTGGATTTACAAATCACTCATTTGCATTAAAGCTGCCAAAATTACAAAAGAATATGTCGACCTAGTTGATCTGCTAGCATTTGGGGTGCAAGTAGCACTCGCTCCATTTTTGCTCGGACATCTTTACCAGAGTATGTATACCTTGGCTTTGACTAGTCCACAAATGATAGACGGTCCTTTCTAGCTATTGCAATTATGGTTTTGTGAATATCTTCATGAATTTAGATACAAAATTGTAAGGTTTACTAAGAAATTGAAGTCTTTATAGATATTGCTGGTTAAAAGCTTCTGTCAAGATTACTTCTTTTGACGACTGCCTTTGTAAATGCTATGTTTTCTAGATCTTATGATTGTCAAATTTTATAGTGTCAAAACCTCTTGAATCTGTGTCTTATGGAGCGCATCTACACATTTAAGACTATGCATCTCATGTATAAGAACAAAGGTCTTTACCTCAAGAACTTCAAATGCAAGATCAAGAGATACAAATACATGTTCAAGTACAACACCATGTGATAGTTCACTCCTTCAAGCTTCAAAGTTTCAGGTTTCAAAGCTTCATCTAATGCAAGGCAATAGTCTTTACCTTGGTACTCAAAGCTCAAGGTGAAGTACAACACAAGTACCTCAAGCTCAAGCTTCAATGTATTACAAATTCAAGCTTCAAAATGTCTCAAGTTCAAGCTTCATCATATGTTAAGATCTCCAGCTTCGTGAACTTCAAAGAACAACTATCAATTGAAGCAAAAGAAGATTCAATGTTCATATATTGCTTACAAGGTGTGAATGACTCTAGAGTGACCATAGGATAGGTCATTTTGAATACATAATTTAATTGGGTCAGTTTATAAGTGCATAGTCTTTTTTTCGACCAGTCTTAGACTATGTTCGACTAGTCCTAGTACTAGCTCAACCAGTCCAAGAAATCCTCAACCAGTCCTAAGTTTGTTACTAATTTTTTAAATTTTTTGTTATTGCCTCGACCAGTCCTAGTGACTGCTCGACCAGTCAAGTGAATAGTGCTCGACCAGTCTTGCAGGCTCGACTCAAAGTCCAGCAGCTAAAAAGAGCCCCACATGAGCAGTCATGGACATGACTCGACCAGTCGTGGAGGCCACTCGACCGATCGAGTAGGCCTTTCGACCAGTCGTGGAACAGTCTGATCTTATCGTGCCCAAAATTTTAAAAGTTTGTTAGTCCTTCGACCAGTGGAGCCGACCTCTGGGCCAATCGAAAGAGCGATTTCTGCACTTATAAATAGAGCACGATTTTCAGAGTTTGATATTCAATTCAAGCAAAATCAAGACACCGCTCTGAGAGATAAGTTAGTGATATTCTTAATCTATTTAGTGCTCAGTTAATATTCTCTTTAATTAGTTTTGTTTGCATTTGATTTTGAGTTTCTACATTCCAATCTTATTTGAAAGAGGGATTGAAGTTTTCTTATTTCTTGGAATCAAAATCAAATTAAGCTAGCCCAAGGTGATTTAATCTAAAATCAATTTAGAACTTAGAACCATTTTATAAGTAAGTGTGAACAATGAACATCAACGTTGAACTTCTACTTCGAATTGGTCCTTTCGAGCTGCAATAAAGGAGAATATCCAGATAAGTATTTTATAGTTTTTGTAAATTCATTCTTTTGGTTTCTTTGAGATTGTGCCAGAAAAATCTCTTTCTTTTTATTTGTCTAAGGTGATCCAGAAAACTCAGTGTGGGCCTTTTGAATTGTGTAAGCCCACTTGAAAGATACAATTGTGAGGGCTTTAGATGAACCTCGAAAAACCTATTTCATGGTGAACGCTAATATCCACTGTGTGAGGATATTAGGAGTGGAGTAGTTGTGTGGCTGTTTTTCTAAATAGTTGGGGTACACACAAGCGAACCACTATAATTTCTAGTCATGTGGTGATTATTTGATTATGGCATTGTGTAGATGTTATAATTTTCCTTTACGCATTTGTGGAGAATGTTGTAATCTTTTTATGTATGTGTGGGAATGTTGTAATAGCTTAGTTATTTTCTTTACTATTTGTTTATTCATTCTTCTATATCAATTTGAGTTTTTGATATACAGACCATTTTAAGAATTAGGTTGTCCTACCATAAGCCATTGGTTTTTGGTTTAAGGTTATCCTTAGAACAACATTTGTATCAACCTCTCAATACTTGTACAATTGAGGTTGTTATTCATTTCTGTATTGTGAGATTTTTTAGTGCTATCTTTACTTATATTTGTTAAATTCCACATTTAATTTTTAATTTGGCATAGCCCTATTCACCCCCCCCCCCCTCTAAGACTCTTAGCTCGGCCTTTTTAGCTTTCGTTTCTTTTCCCTCTTCAATTGGACTGACCTTATTATATCTTCTACCCCTATATGAATAAGGAGCTTGAACCAAATTGGTTCAAAGATATGAAATTCCACACGACTAACACAAAGCCGATCAAAGTTAAAAATGCGATCTGGGCTAGCTATCTCTTGGCTTAAGATATCCCAATAGGTGTCTCTGACAAAAATAGAGGAAAATATCAGATGAACGTCGTTGAATTCTATTCACCAAACCTTCTTGTTTGACAATTTAGTTTTGGTCAAGCTATTCCATTTTTGTGTTGTTCACTTTCCTTAAATCAATCAATACATGTGCACCAATAAATTAAAGAAAATTTGGAGATAATTATTGCTATTACTTCTTATACTAACACTTTCAATTCATATTCCCTGATATCTCTCCCTCCTTAATTTTCAGGGTGACCTCCATAGTCATCCATTACGGAGGTTGCTTGACTAGACAAAAATCTTCTTTAATCAACAATCAGTGCTCAACCAACTTCTTGCTCAAACTAGGCATTTCATGGTAATCCCATGTGGAACAATCTTTGAAATGTCAAAGAAGTTCGGCCAACGCCACATGTTCATCCAACGATAAATAACCACTAATGTACATCGGCTGATGACATTGTTCATTCTGAAGATTAACTTCAATCAGGGGGTCTTGCACATCTTCTTACAGATCATCGAGTTTGGTAGGTGCCACCTCTAATTCCTCAAAAGCTATGCCATTTTCAGCAATCTCATCCTACTCTAACAGACATTCAATTATATTGACCATATAACAGTTACCTAACTCATCTTTTTCCTGAGCTTGCTTGATCCTAGCGAACCAAGTCGTAATCACAACCTCTTCTTGCTTTCTTGTTATGGTTGTATTCATGAAGACTCCTCAATGATGTAAGATTGCCCTGGCTGATACACTACTACTGTTTACGGAGAAGCTACCTCCCTTTTAGTATGTAGGCTTTCATCCCTTATCTTAACAATTAGCTTCTTTAATACTAATACCCCAATCAGATTATCGAATTGATCTCACCTGAAAAAAAGTTACAGGTCCAACATCCTTTTCATGCAAATATGCATCCGCTACATTAAATCTAGCCTGAAAAGGCTTACTATATATTGGAACTATTTCAATTTTCGTCTTATTCCAGAAGATCATGATCTGATGCAGACACAAAAGAATGCAAAAGTTGGCGTGAAACCAATCATGGTCAAGAACTGTATTGTAGTTAGAATGTGATGGTATAACAAAGAAAGTTGTCGATGCTCTCTTACTTCCAACTACCAAATCAACCAACAAAATTCCTTCTATATTCATCACTCCACCTGTAAAGTCTATAACAAACACTTTAGTAGGAATCAGATCGCATAAGCTTTCCCAAAATTTCTTAACATTTTGATTAACAAAATATTCACGGCTGCCCCGTTGTCGACCCAAATATGGGGAATGGGATATCTGTTCATATGGGCTGATTAGAGGTGGGCATCGAGATGAGTCGAGTCGAGGTGAGCCAAGCTTGGCTTGGCTTATCCATGATGTACTGGAGTTCGAGCTCGAGCTCGAGCTCGGCCTCGAGCTTAACATTGAAGCTTGGCTTGGTTGCTAAAGCTGTCGAGTCGAGTCTGAGTTGAGCTAGTGGTTCGAGTTGAGTCGAGCTCGAGCTTGTTGGGTGAGAGAGTAATGGATTCTATTCTTAATCCTCCTCCATTGATGCAAAATTCAAAAATCTTAGGAGAATCAAAGCAAAACCTGAGGGGAAAAAACCAAACAAAGCTTCAAATCGGATGAGGAAACCTATAAGAACCGATCTGTACTTGATCTTCTTCCACCAGAAGAAATCCAAGTACTATAAAAATAGAGCAGAACACAGATCAGAAATCCAAGTAAAAAGCTCTAGCCAATCACCAATCAGATCATTAGATTTCCTTGAAGCTCTAACAAATCTGAGAAGAACTCATCTCGGATTTCTTGGGTTTCTCGCCGAAGAAGTAAATCTCAAGAGATTAAAATCATACTATTGTGGAGCTGAAATAAAAATTGGCGGTGGTGGTCTGGGCGGGCATGCAACTGGCAGTGGGTAGAAAAAGAGAAGAAAGGGAAAGGGAAAGGGGGTGCGTGCGGTCAGGTAGAGACTTTAGGTTTTTTTTTAAAGTTAAAACTTAAAACTTATATTAATATAATATATATATATATATATATATATAAAATATAATATTTAATATATATATTATATAATATATATAATATATAATATTTAAT
Organism: Magnolia kwangsiensis; assembly: GCA_037074715.1. Lineage (NCBI taxonomy): Eukaryota > Viridiplantae > Streptophyta > Magnoliopsida > Magnoliales > Magnoliaceae > Magnolia > Magnolia kwangsiensis. Next base: position 56,649,923 of record CM073588.1, on the reverse strand, counting down.
TTATTTATTAATCGAGCCGAGTCGAGCTCGAGTTCTAGCTTCGAGTTGAGTTGAGTCGAGTTCGAGTTCGAGTCGAGTTGAAATGTCCCCTAGTTGAACTCGGATTGAACTCAACTCGAGCTTCAAATAATTAGCTTGGCTCAGCTCGAATTGTTGGCCATTCAAGCCGGGTCAATCCGAACTGACTCGAGCCGAGTCGAGCGAGTTTTTCGAGCTAGCTTGACTCGTGAACAGCCTTAGGGCTGATATAATTAACAACTTAGGATTAAAAATCATTTTCTCAGCATCTATGCCAGATTTGATACTATGGAATATGACTCTTCATGGTGTTTTTTTATTGTTGTTAATTGCTTCTTCTTTAATCAATATTGATCCAATTTCTTCAACGTCTCCTTTAATACTACTCGGTTGATCTAGCTTAGCCAAGAAATTAGGAAGAAGTGTAAACATTATGTTACAATTCATCCTTATTGGAGCTAAAGTTCTAAATATAATAATCATTGATTCTTACCAATTATCTTTTTCTTTTCTCAGTCTAGAGTTATCCATACTTCATAGATCCACTTTGGCTATGTTAATCCCCAACATTGGTGGGAATGGGTTAACGTTAACCAACATAGCATCAATCTCTTTGTCAAAAAATTTGAGTATTCTTGAATTTATGTTATCCTGAATTTGTTAGTGCACTAATTTTTGCACCTGGTTTGTCAAGCACGTGAGTCATTGTATCATGTAGTCGATTGAGCCTTGGGAAAGTGAAGACCAAAGACACAAGCGAAGTTGAAGCATTAAGAAAGCAAGAACAGGTAAATGAAGTTCCTTGGTGACCTTAACCCTTGACCCAAAACAACCCATATATCTCTAGATGATCTTGACCTTATTGGAATACCTAATTGATCATCCCTTAGCCTTAGAAAAATAAGATAAACATGATAAATAAATAAAAAGCTAGAAGAGGTGTAAAGCTGCTGTGTAAAAGATAACCCAAAACAACAACTTTCGATGAGTCTTCGATGGCATCGATCGAGAATCAGAACTATCCAGCAAGATTTGGCATTTTGTTCTAATTTTCTCGATAACATCGAGGTACCTTCGATGGCGTTGAAGTATAAGTTCGATGAAATCGAAATACCCCTTGATAACATCGATCGAGAGTCAGAACTGTCCAACAAAATTTGACATTTTGTTTTGATTTTCTTGATGGCATCGAAGTATAAGTTCGATGACATCGATTGAGAGATAAAATAGTCCAGAAAGAAATCAGATTATCTCTGACTTTCTCGATGGCATCGAGGACACCTTTGATGACATTGAAGGGTAAGTTCGATGACATCAGAAATGATCCAGATATGTCCAGCGACAAATCAACATAAAATGTCTGGATTCATCGATGGCATTGAGGAAACCTTTGATAACATCGAAGCTATCTTCGGTGAGATCGAGAGACCTTTGATAACATCAAAAGAGCCATTTTTTACCTTTTTTTATCGTTGGAGCTCCAACTTTTTATAAAGGGCAATCGGTTCTTGGTCTTTTTTACGATTTTTTGGAGCAACATAAGGTAGGATAATTCCATATTCATATTCCTCATCCTTAACTTCTATTCTATGGAGTTCTAAGCACTCTTCCTTGAGATTCACACTCATATGAGTATTTTAACCTTTATATTAAAGATGTACTTGAACCCTTCCATTCTCTAAAGATTGGACTTAAACAATCTTAGCATACCATTGTCCAAATCATCTATAAGACCCATCTAGTTGAATCCCTTGGAAAAAACTACTTCCCACTAGTTGTAGGAGATTCAACCAACCTCCTATCACCTTGGTCACCTCAGAGGAGGATCATATGTAAGGTGGTTGATCATTGAGTTGAAGCCTTAGCAAAGCAACAACACCATGATCAGGGGAGCATCGGGGAGCTAATTGAAATACGAGAGAGCGATGATCAAGAAATCCAAGAAGACGCTACAAAAGGGGCTCAATCTCACAAGTAAGTTATCAATTGTAAGAGTCTCGTTTAGTCTCTTTCCTTGTACAGAATTGAGGGTAAGAGTTTGCAAAACCAAACTCAACTAGGTTCTTGTGTATAACATTGGCTTTTGTGTAGGGCCTAAATCTCAAGGTTCTTGTGTAGGGCCTAAACCTTTAGGTTCTTGTGTAGGACCTTGGCTCGAGAGCAAAGCCTAAATCTCCAGGTTCTTATGTAGGACCTTGGCCTTTGTGTAGGGCTTAAAACCCAGGTTCTTGTGTAGGACCTTGGCTTGGGAATAAAGCCTAAATTTAGAGTCCTTATGTAGAGCTGTAAAGGTTAGAGGTGAACTTAACTTAAAACCTCTGATAGTGAAATCTGGTACACTCATGGGTTGAGTGTGTCCGCCGGGAGTAGAGTAGGTAAGTAGCCGAATGACTATATATGATTGTGCTTGTGATTATCATTTATGCATGTGTTTAATTATTCTTATGAATTTGAATATTTATATTATACATACATGATTTGATGAATGCTTAGTGATTGATATGTAGCACATTCCACACACACATCTACACTAGCTTGGTATAGACTAGTTGTTTATTTGCACATCATTTGTAGTCTATATGATTGGACCCTCTATTGGCTTGGAAGCCTTAGAGTTGTATTGCCTTACTTAGTTTAATTGTTAATTAGTTTACATTAGGCAATTATTATTTTAAATAAGTATAATTTTTAAATAGGTCCTAGTCACCCCTTATAGGACATAACCTTTATTTCTTAGCCCTGCCAAGCTTCTACAAGCGTAGCCATGGTAATCCCATTACACCATGGGCACGATTTCATAATTACATTCCTGAAAGCAATATAATTCCTTGTGGAATGAGAATGCAAAACATGTCATTTACAATACTCCCATCCTTTTCAATTCCTTCAGTAGATGGATTCTTTATTTCAAAAAAAGTTTGATGAGTTTGGTCGTCAACAAAAGATCAAATATCTCGTTAGCCTTTGTAATATCAAAGAAATATCTATTATTTTGTTTTGAAACTCCCTTAACTACATCAAAACCTTGAAGAGATGATTCATCCTCGATTTTTCCTAAAGCCTTTCAAAAAATGGTTTATTAAGGTAGATTTCAACCAATACAATCTAATAATTTGAATCACGATAATAAGTACTCGAAAATGAGTTTCTCCTTTGGTTTTCCTCTTTGAGCAACCATTCGTACTTGGTTGCTTGATCTAACAAATCTACTAGGTCTTCAAAATCTATTCCTTCAAATTTCTTCTGAAACTCCATGTCTAAATCTTCTACGACTAGTTTCACAAATTGAGCTTCCGGGAGAAATACTTAACATCTACTCTTTTCTTTTTTAAATCGAGTGATATATTTTTCGGATGTCTCGTTAGGTAATTGTCTGAGTCGAGAAAAATCAGCTAAGGAAAACTCGGGTTCAGTTCGATAAAACTGAGCATGTAACATTTCTTACATATCTTGCTAAGAGTACACTGAGTTTACAGACAAGTTAATATACCGGGTAAACATCGTGTCAGTCAGTGAATTCACAAACTATTTCAGTTTCACATATTCATTGATCGAAAACTGTCCGTATTGTATTGTGAACCGACCAATATGTTTTATTGTAGACTGATTCGTATATGTAGAAAATAACAAGAATTCGGGTATCCTCATTCCCCTTAGGACTTCTACAACCTGATCAACCCAATCAAGATACAGTTTACGATAAACATAATGATTTATATGTCGACTATGACGTTGGTTTGTCACTTTATTTATCAAATTAATAATTTCTTCTCAGCCTATGGATAGGAGTATGGGGTTTCCTATTGGAGGTACCTGTAAACGTTTCATGAGAAAATTGCATACCGGGCACTCGACCTCCAATAATGTCATTTTCGGCACAAATGGTCCTATAGTCGGCATGCCATGACTCAAATAATTTTCAAATGGGTTGTTAAGCCGATCATTTTGTTTGTTCCTCCTAATGCTTACAAGTGGTGGCATATTTTGACCTACTACATCCAGGTTTGTTTGTACATTGCGTGGAAGTCTCATTGGCATTTTAGGCATACCATTGCCGAATCTTTGAATTTCTAGATTAGTTTGACGTTAATCCGGTAACCTATCATTAAGGAAAGTCACAAGCCTATTTATTGCTTTAGTTTGTGTCTGAAAATATTTAGCTTGTAACCTACTTTGTTTCGTTAATTCTTGCGGGCTAACATTCACACTTCCTAGGACTTCATTAGAATCCAAAGAGTTATTTTGTGATGTTGATCATACTTTTGGAATTTTTGAAAGTAGTGGATTAGGGACCTCTGGTTCACCCTGCATTGCTAATGCCTTAAGGGCTTGATTGGGGCCTTATTCTTTGATACTCCCACTTGAGTAGATCATCTACTCATGTTGTTAAAAGTTTTAATTAACAATTGTATACCTGTACCACCGGGCATGTCACAACAGTGTTAGTCCTTAAATTCGGTCATGCGGATTATGTGCAAGGGTTACGGGCATGCCAAAACCAATTATGTCTAATTCAAACAGTGACCACCAACCCTTAGCATTGAGATAGAGCATGGTTCAGTTGTGGCTTAATCACTCATTTATTCGGTTAACTTTCGTATGCTCGTTACTCTGGTGATTTGCGGAGGTTGGGGCTCTTCCTCCAAATGAAGACTTCCAAAGGTTGTTGTATGGTTGAAATGAACAAAAAGAAAGAAATAGTCGAAATGAATAAGGAGATGAGATGGATGTGGTTAAGGAAAAGGTGAACAAATTACTACTATGGGGAATTAACTGTATGGATGAGAGCAGCATGACACTTCTGAGAGTAACATGTTGAAGGGCGAAGCAAAGGCAATGCTAGAAATTAAAACTATAGTTGGCCCAATGTATGAGTGTAAGTGGACAAGTTTCTAAACTACTGTATTCCTTTAGATCCAGCACATGAGTGCAAATGAAAGGAAACTATAACTAGTGGATACTACCTACATCAGTCTGGCACGTGCGTAGGGATGGACTACTCCTAACACTATGCAAAGGGTCCGCTGCTGCTTGGCATGAAGAGATTAAACTAATGCCCCATTTGTTAAATCTGAAGTTTAAAGCCTGAATCTGAAATCTGAAGGCTAAATATGAAATCAAAAGTAAAAAAACTTGTGTCACACCCCAAACCTAAAAATCGGTTTCACAGGAATCCCGATTATTGAATTCGGTGCTGACAGCCTCCGTAGTACCCCATTCTCGGCACCTAGCACCCATATGCCAAATTCTGATCCTACGATCCTACAAGGAAGATTTTTTTTAAGGTACATTTAACTCGTAATAAGCATAACCACAAGATTACCCAATTCACAAAGCCAACATGATCGTCACATATCCACTAATTAATCATTCGAGTACAATGCTGAAAGGAAAATACATAAATTGAAAATCAAGCTCCAGAAGACTGCTGCACACTCTAAGCTCAATACTGTTGCAACCTAACATCACCTGCACGCATCTATCGTGCATAAGCTTATAGAAAGCTTAAAGGGTGATGTAAGTGTGTGCACAAAGTAAGTGTCAAGTATTCAATACAATGCCATCATCATACAATACCAAAATTACTGAAAATCCATAAATCGTACATTATCAGAATAAGTAAAAATACTGACAAGATAATGAATTATCGGAGTAAGCAGAAATACTAACAAGATCAAGAATCATATGATAACATAGTAAGCGAAAGTATGTACAAGTCCATAAGTCAATCAATATCAGAACACGCAATATAGAACAGTTATGCAATAAGGAGTCATAGAGAGCCAAATATCAGATGCCTGCGAATGTTATGCAATATGCGATGCGAATGAAATAACCATGCTGGAGGGTGAAGTCGGGATGATAGTACATAGTATCACAAGCTATGAGGTCCACCACAAGGGACTTCTATCCAAACCAGTCCCATACATAAATTTAGATAGTCAGGCTTAATGTGGTAAACTCCTGATCTTAGGTTAGTCACGCGCCCAACCAAAATTCTTACGATAACGAAGGTACACAATAATTAATTACGCACCACCAGCCTGAGTGGATAGTGAATGAATGAAAAAATGAGCATGCAACTCCTACTCAATAAGTCCATATATCAGTACGGTTCCTCTCTGGGGAATCACCAAGGTCTATTACACTCCAAACCGGATTGCTACCCCATCGCGTGCGGTGAGTGGAAGAGACCTCACTATCCGCCTGCCAATATCGAGTTCGGCTCGTCGATAGCGGACCCATTCCTCAAGCTGGTCAGACTCAGCCTAGCATTGTCCCCTCCTCTCGGGTAGGTAAGGCCGCTCCCCATTCCAACCGACCACGACACAGTGGGAGACACGGCCTAACGGTATACGGCCCTCGTGCGCTCATGCATCCACTCGGTCTAGACGTTGGAGCAACCTTTGGAACTAAGAGGGTTTACGAACTTTCACCCAGGGATATCTATAGCACCCCATGTAGAACAGATTTTTGGTATCCCATCTGACCATCCATGATATATTTGTGGAGGCTACGACCCTGATGTCGCTAGGGCATATAGTAATCACAACACATAATGCAAGATGTGTGAGTCATACAATCCAATCATGCATCAATCCTACGCATACTGTGTGCTCATGTGAGATAATCTCTGCCTATCAGGGAGTCTCATAACAACCAGTACTATGACATATGCAGTGGTCAATCATATTTCATAACAGACATGCAGATGATGCATATGGGCATGTATCATGATGCTATGCAGTCACATACTTATAATTAGTATCAATAACTGACATCAATAATCGACCTCTACAATGTGGACATTTAACCAACATTGCTCCTAAGGGATGACCCACATAGGGCCAAACATATAATGGGCTCACGGCCCCACACTAAGGCTTAATATACAACACAATGGGCCTAACCTAAGGGGCCACATATACACAACAGGTGGGTCCTATTCATGGGCCTCAAATACATGACATGTGGGCCCTACACATGGATCTTGAATACATCAAATGGGTCATGCATCATGGGCCTAATACATATCACAATGGACCTTACCCATAGGCCATGAATACATCACAATGGGCCTTGCCCATAGGCCATGAATACATCACAATAGGCCTTAACTACGGGTTGCACATACATCGTATAGGTCTTGACAATCGGCCTTGGCAATCAAAATCGTATAGGTCTCGACAATCGGCCTTGGCAATCAAAATCGGCCCCAACAATCGAAATCGACCTCAATAATCGAAATTGACACTCGGAATCAACCTCGATGCTTGGCCTCAATAATCAGAAATGGCCTATACAATCGGCCTCGATAAATTAAAATCGGCCTATAAAATCAGAATCGATCGATAATCAGAATCGACCAATCGGTCATGTCAATCAAAATTGGCAATCGGTCAATTGGAATCGATCGATAATCGAAATCGGCAAATCGATCACATCAATCGATCAGCAATAGGTCAATCGAAATCAATCATAATCGGAATCGATAAATCGATCACGTCAATTGATCGACAATCGGTCAATCGGAATCGATCAATAATTCGAATCGAAAAATCGATCACGTCAATTGATCGGCAATCGGTCAATCGGAATCGATCGATAATCAGAATCGGCAAATCGATCACGTCAATCAATCGACAATCGGTCAATCGGAATCGATCGATAATTAGAATCGACAAATCGATCACGTCAATCGATCGATAATTGGTCAATCAGAATTGATCGATAATCAGCACCGATAACAAGGCAGGGTCCATGGATGATCAGCCGATCAACCTTAGTATAAAGATTGACACTCGGCCGTGGTTATATCAAATCCGATAGCACAGAGTCATCCGTCTATGGCGAATGGGGCCCACTTATTTGGATTAACCCACGAAAAGAATGAGCCTAATAAGACCTAAGGGAAGGTCACAAAGAGGACATCTAACCGTCATTGCCCATCAATGTGGACATCTAACCAATATTGCTCCCAAGGAGTTACCTACATAGGGTGAGCATAAAGTGGGCCCATGGCCTCGCACAAAGGCCTAATACACATCACTATGAGCCGCATCACATGGGCCTCGAATACATCATATGGGCTATAAACCATGGGCTTCAAATACACAATAGGTGAGCTTTACACATGGGCCTTATACACATCAAGTGGGCTACATCAATGGGCCTCGATTACATCATAATGGGCCATATCATATGAGCCAAAAATATATCACAACGGGCAATGACATATGGGTCGGAATTGCATTACAATGGGCCTCGCTAATGGGTCATAAATACACAATAGGTGAGCCCCATCACATAGGCCAAAGATACAAACAGGTGGGCCCTGCACATGAGCCAAAAGTACATCATGATGAGCCGCATCAATGGGCAGCACTAATGGGCCATCATATACATCAAGTGGGCCGCATCAATGGGCCGCACCAATGAGCCAAATATATCAAGTGGGCCGCATCAACAGACCTTAACCCATGGCCCCAAACAAATCGCAATGGGCCTTAACCCATGGGCCACAAATACATCAAATGGACTGAATCAATTGCACCGTTCATCCGTAGTCAGAGATCATTTTTAGAGCAAAATAAATCATATCCAAAGGATCATCTAGGCCATACCACAAATGACAGTGGTGATAATAACTTCCACAGTTAAATTTCTAGTGGGCCCACCATAGTATTTATTTTTCATCCATACTGTTCATAAGGTCACAAGGACCTGAATAGGGAAGGAAAACAATGTTATATTGAATCAAAACTTTTGTAAGCCAAAGGGGGTTTCAAGGGTGGGTCGATTAACACCACCGTTTTCTGTAGGGTGGTCCACTTGATATTGGATCTGCCTTATTTTTAGTCTCAAGCCATGAGACGAGGTGGCTCGACCCAAATAGGTGGACGGTTTGGATGGATCACATCCGTTAAAGTGGGGCCATGAACACGTTAGATGGATGGATGACAAAGTTATAACACATGCATCATTGGTGGGGCCGTATACACGTCAGGTGGATGGACGTCATGGTTTCCATCACGGTGGGCTCCATCCGTTAAAAAAAATGGATGGACAGTGTGAATATTGTATGTGGGCCCACCTAACGGCCAACCAATCACAAAACGGGTGGGTCCCCACGTGGGACCCACCATATATTTATTACAATATATATATATATATATATATATATATATATATATATATATATATATATATATATATATATATATATATATATATGTAACGCTGGTTTGGTCCAGCGTCCACCATGTATATATGATATATCATTTATATCATATATGTATATTATAATATATAGGTTATATTATATAATATTATATACATCATATATGTATATACGTGCGTGTGTGAGAGAGAGTGAGGGAAGTCAGTGTTGTCAGCGCCCAGTGTCTAAAGGCACTGGACGGACAGCTGACGATGGGCCCCACGTATATGGACGGTTTGGATATTGCATAGGCATCAGAGGGCCCCACATCCTGCTGCTGCACGTGCAGCAATCCCACGTGTGGGTTCCCACCGTCCTTGGTGTGGACAGTGTGTATATAACACATATATCAGGCCCCATGGCACTGTTCAGACCCTCCTGGATGGTGCAGACCTTCTTACAATATAAAGGTGGGTCCCACATGTGAGTGGCCCAGCATAACGTCTATTTTTCCATCCCCTCCATTGATAAGGTCACAAAGACGTAGATTAAGAATAAAAATAAATTTCAAATTGATCCAAAACTTCTATGGAACCCAATGGGTTTCAATGGCAGATGTTCAATATTTACTATTTCTTGCGATGTGGGCCACCTGAGCTTTGGATGTGGCTGATTTTTGGAGTGCGGCCCACTGCCCAAAGGGGCTATCAAATGCATGGTGCTGATGTTCAAAAACCATCATGGTGGGGCCCACATATGGGACCGTGGTCCCTGCATGCCTGCCAGCCAACGCAGCAGTGTCCTGTTGCAGCGTCAGCAGCAGCAGGCGCTGCCTATATAAATTTTTTTTTCTTTGAAAAATGGAATTTTTAGGGTTTTTGGTACGTGGGGCCCACATCAGGTGGATCCAACCCAGCCATTAGATTCCAAGGCTCAATACAGACCCATTAAGCCCAATATTCGGTATATTTTTGGTGCATCTAAACAACAGGGTGGATTTCAATGGTAAGCATGCTGTTTGCTATGCTATGGCCCACTAGAAACTCGGATCTGCTTCATTTTTCGGCTCAACGCCTAAAATGATCTGAGAAACGGAATGGACGACTTAGATTAACAATATACATCAAGGTGGGCCTTGCATGAGTGGCCCTCTCCAAAGCTTGGAATCAAGCTGATACTTTTGTTTTCACGTCCAGCGTCCAGGGACGCTGGACGTTTTAGGTCATACGAACATTCAAGGTGGGCCCTGCTCAGGTGGGCCACCACATGGTTGGGTGGTGTGGAACAACACATATAAAGTGGGCCTCACCTATAAATGACTTGGGTCCAATACAGGCTTCATGGTGGGGTCCATCCAAGTGGGCCACACGGCCTTATCATCACAAAAAAATAAATAAATACAAAGAGAAACAAGCACTCACCTTAGGATCTTATCTTCTTCTTCCACCTATAGCCTCTAGAGCTCCAATAGATGGACTTCAACAGTTGAGATCAATCATGGATGGTGGAGATGGGAGTAAAGAAGGTGGGCCACAGTAGCTTCTCCTCTTGGAAGCCATGGACGTGGGTTGCTTGGAGAGAGTTGAAAAATGAGGAAAAGAAGAGAGAGAGAGGTGATGGGAGAGAAGTAATGGTGAGTGATGTGAGTAGGTACTTTATTATAAGAAAAGGTTGACTTTTGGGGATGGTGGTTGTACTTGGGGATGGGTGTGAGTAATGGTAAGTGATGGGAGTGTACTTGACATTTGATGTGATGGATTCTCTTGGGACTTGCAACACGCAGTGTTTCCTCGAACTGAACGCAGGCCTACATCTCCTGGCCCCGGGTATCACCTCGGTGCATGAGATGCGGCATTGGAACTGTGGTGATGGTGCGATCGCACTGGGACAAGTCTTTGGTCGAACCGACTCAGACCGATAGGATCCATCTCAGGATTACGCGCAGACGCCGATTACAGATCACGAGTCGCCGGAATTCGACTGGGATGACCGCGGAAGCCTAAAGAACAGCAAGAACTAGGATACGGGTCTTATAGCTCTCCCTACCTAATAAAAATTTAATCCTCAAAATTTACAGAATGGATGAGGAAAGAGAAAACATCGTCAAGTATATATGTCAAGGCACAATCAATCTAACAAAGGATTAAGATAGTGCCCTCTAATCTCAACCATGCCCTCTCAAGACACATCATCAACACTATGGTGACCCTACAAATCTTCGGATCCCGGATCAGAAATGATCGAAACTGGAGTACTATGCAGCTTCACAATATTAACGATAGGGAGCTATGTAAGAAAATCTATGAGTCATTTGAACTCAGGAATCTAACCATGCTAAGTTCTCAACAATCATAGAGTGCAGGGTAGCTATCAGCAGATATGTGATGTTATCTTCAGGTATTCCCAAGTTATGCTCTGATACCAACTTGTGTCACGCCCCAAACCCAAAAATTGGATTCACAGGAATCTTGATTGCCGAATTCGGTGCTGACAGCCTCCGTAGTACCCCATTCTCAGCTCCTACCACCCATATGCCAAATTTTGATCCTGGGATCCTACAAGGAGGATTTTTTTAAGATACATTTAACTCGTAATAAGCATAACCACAAGATTACCCAATTCTTAAAGGCAACCTGATCGTCACATATCCACTAATATAATCATTTAAGTACAATGCTGAAAGGGAAATACATAAATTAAAAATCAAGCTCCAGAACACCGCTGCACACTCCAAGCTCAATACTGCTGCAACCTAACATCACCTGCACGCATCTATCGTCATTGCCCATCAATGTGGACATCTAACCAACATTGCTCCCAAGGAGTTACCAACATAGGGTGAGCATAAAGTGGGCCCATGGCCTTGCACAAAGTAGCCTCGCACAAAGGCCTAATACACATCACTATGGGCCGCATCACATGGGCCTCGAATACATCATATGGGCCATAAACCATGGGCTTCAAATATACAATAGGTGAGCTTTATACATGGGCCTTATACACATCAAGTGGGCTACATCAATGGGCCTCGATTACATCATAATGAGCCATATCATATGGGCCGAAAATATATCACAATGGACCATGACATATGGGTCGGAATTGCATTATAATGGGCCTCGCTAATGGGTCAAAAATACACAATAGGTGAGCCCCATCACAAAGGCCAAAGATACAAACAGGTGGGTCCCACACATGGGCTAAAAATACATCATGATGAGCCGCATCAATGGGCCATCATATACATCAAGTGGGCCGCATCAATGGGCCGCACTAATGGGCCAAATATATCAAGTGGGCCGCATCAACGAACCTTAACCCATGGACCTAAACAAATCACAATGGGCCTTAACCCATGGGCCACAAATACATCGAATGGGCTGAATCAATTGCACCGTTCATCCGTAGTCAGAGATCATTTTTAGAGCAAAATAAATCATATCCAAAGGATCATCTAGGCCATACCATAAATGACAGTGGTGATAATAACTTCCACAATTAAATTTCTAGTGGGCCCACCATAGTATTTATTTTTCATCCATACTGTTCATAAGGTCACACGGACCTGAATAGGGAAGGAAAACAATGTTATATTGAATCAAAACTTTTGTAGGCCAAAGGGGGTTTCAAGGGTGGCTCGTTCAACACCACCGTTTTCTGTAGGGTGGTCCACTTGATATTGGATCTGCCTTATTTTTAGTCTCAAGCCGTGAGATGAGGTTGCCTGGCCCAAATAGGTGGACGGTTTGGATGGATCACATCCGTCAAAGTGGGGCCATGAACACGTTAGATGGATGGATGACAAAGTTATAGCACATGCATCATTGGTGGGGCCATATACACGTCAGGTGGATGGATGACATGGTTTCCATCACGGTGGGCTCCATCTGTTAAAAAAAAAATGAATGGACAGTGTGAATATTGTATGTGGGCCCACCTAATGGCCAACCAATCACAAAACGGGTGGGTCCCTACGTGGGACCCACCATATATTTATTACTATATATATATATATATATATATATATATATATATATATATATATATATATATATATATATATATATGTAACGCTGGTTTGGTCCAGCGTTCACCATATATATATGATATATCATTTATATCATATGTATATTATAATATATATAGGTTATATTATATAATATTATATACATCATATATGTATATACGTGCGTGTGTGAGAGAGAGTGAGGGAAGTCAGTGTTATCAGCGCCCAATGTCTAGAGATGCTGGACAGATAGCTGACGATGGGTCCCATGTATATGGACGGTTTAGATATTGCATAGGCTTCAGAGGGCCCCACATCCCGCTGTTGCACGTGCAACAATCCCACGTGTGGGTTCCCACCATCCTTGGTGTGGACGGTGTGTATATAACACATATATCAGGCCCCATGGCACCATCCAGACCCTCCTGGATGGTGCAGACCTTCTTAAAATATAAAGGTGGGTCCCACATGTGGGTGGCCCAGCATAACGTTTATTTTTTCATCCCCTCCGTTGATAAGGTCACAAAGACGTAGATTAAGAAGAAAAATAAATTTTAAATTGATCCAAAACTTCTATGGAACCCAATGGGTTTCAATGGCAGACGTTCAATATTTACTTTTTCTTGAGATGCGGGCCACCTGAGCTTTGGATGTGGCTGATTTTTTAAGTTGGGCTCACTGCCCAAAGGGGCTATCAAATGCATGGTGCTGATGTTCAAAACACATCATGGTGGGGCCCACATATGGGATCGTGGTCCCTGCACACCCGCAAGCCATCGCAGCAGCGTCCTGCTGCAGCGTCAGCAGCAACAGGCGCTGCCTATATAAATTATTTTTTTCTTTGAAAAATGGAATTTTTAGGGTTTTTGGTATGTGGGGCCCACATCAGGTGGATCCAACCTAGCCATTAGATTCCAGGGCTCAATACAGACCCATCAAACCCAATATTCGGTATATTTTTGGCACATGAAAATAACAGGGTGGATTTCAATGGTAAGCACACTGTTTGCTATACTATGGCCCATCAGAAACTCGGATCAGCTTCATTTTTTAGTTCAATGCTTAAAATGATCTGAGAAACGGAATGGACGGCTTAGATTAACAATATACATCAAGGTGGGGCTTGCATGAGTAGCCCTCTCCAAAGCTTGGAATCAAGCTGATACTTTTGTTTTCACGTCCAGTGTCCAAGGACGCCGGATGTTCTAGCTCATACGAACGTTCAAGGTGGGCCCTGCTCAGGTGGGTCACCACATGGTTGGGTGGTGTGGAACAACACATATAAAGTGGGCCTCACCTACAAATGACTTGGGTCCAATACAGGCTTCATGGTGGGGTCCATCCAAGTGGGCCACACGACCATATCATCACAAAAAACAATATACAAAGTGAAACAAGCACCCACCTTAGGATCTTATCTTCTTCATCCACCTATAACCTCTAGAGCTCCAATAGATTGACTTCAACGGTTGAGATCGATCATGGATGGTGGAGATGGGAGTAAAGAAGGTGGGCCACACTAGCTTCTCCTCTTGGAAGCCATGGATGTGGGTTGCTTGGAAAGAGTTGAAAAATGAGGGAAAGAAGAGAGAGAGAGGTGATGGGAGAGAAGTAATGGTGAGTGATGTGAGTAGGTACTTTATTGTAAGAAAAGGTTGACTTTTGGAGATGGTGGTTGTACTTGGGGATGGGTGTAGTAATGGTAAGTGATGGGAGTGTACTTGACATTTGATGTGATGGATTCTCTTGGGACTTACAACACACAATGTTTCCTCGAACTGAACGCGCGCCTACATCTCCTGGCCCAGGTATCACCTCGGCGCATGAGACGAGGCATCAGAACCGTAGCGACGATGCGATCGCATTGGTACAAGTCTCAGGTAGAACTGACTTAGACCGACAGGATCCGTCTCAGGATTGTGCGCAAACGCCTGTTACAGATCACGAGTCGTCGAAATTCAACAGGGATGACCGCGGAAGCCTAAAGAACAGTACGAACTAGGATACGGGTCTTACAACTTGTTCGGTAATTATGGCTGAAGTCTGAAAATTAAGTACTAAATTTGAAACAACCTGATTGTTAACAAACATCTGAAATGTCTAAAATATGTTAATTTGACACATTTGCCCCTATCTCCTATTTAGAAATGTTTTACATTATAAAGAAAGTATTTTTTTATTTAATGAAAATAAAATTATTCTATTTAATTCAAATAAACTAAAGTACTTAATAGAAAATTAAACTATCATTATTCATAAAAAAATAGATAAAAAATTAATGATTTACATGTATAAGTATGATGGCAATTTCTTCTCGCTTATTGAACATAATAATTTGTTCAAAGTCTCTAAATACTCCTTCCACTTCAGGCATATCATTCTCTGATTCGATATTCATCTCCAAAAGAACATTTTCATCATTGTATTATTAGAAAAGTGGAAGAGTGGACAAGGATTTTTTGGAAAGCCTTACGCAAGAAGTTCCTGCGTTGGAAACATAGGTGGAGCCCACCGTGATGTTTGTGAGAAATCAACCCCATCCATCGATTTTGTGAGATCATTTTAGGACCTGAGACCAAAAGTGAGTAGGATCCAAGACTCAAGTGAGCCGCACTAAAGGAAAAGGTGGGTAGGGAAATTCTTACCATTGAAACCTCCACGGGTCGACATTGATGTTTAAATGCCATCCATACCATTCATAACATCATTCCTATTGGGATGAACTCAAAATAGAAATATTATCCTTATTTAAAACTTATATTGCCCCATGAATATTTTAAATCAGGACGTTCAATCCTCACATTTTGGGCCCACTTATCAGTAGCTAATCCATGTTCGATCTAGACAGGGATTGCTGGAAACGGATTGGCTACTGTGAGACCCGTATCCTATATCATACCATTTCGTAAGCTTTCATGGTCCTTTTGGTCGAATTTCGGGAGCCCGTGACCTGTAATCAACATTTGTGTTCAACCCTAAGTCATATCCCGTATTCCAGAGTCGGCTCGACTCGAGACTTATACCCTAGCGACCGCGTCGTCGTCGTGGTTCCAATGCTGCGTTTCATGCATCGAGGCAATACCCAAGCCAGGAGATGTGGGTCCACATTCAGTTCGAAGAAAACACTGCACAATTGTAAACCCAAGAGAATCTCTAATTTAATCAATCCCATCAATCACATCACTGTCAAATTACAACACCCATCCCAAGTACAACCACCCTCCCCAAAGTCAACTCTTTCTCTTACAACTAAGTACACCCATCACTCACCCATCTCTCTCTCTCTTACAACCTCTTTCTCATCTCTCTCTCTCATTCTCCAAGCAACTCATGTCCAAGCTTCCATGAGAGAAGCTACTGTGGCCTACCTTCCTACCTCCCATCTCCACCATCCAAGCTTCATCTTGACCATTGAAATGCATTCCCTGGGCCTCTAGGACGCATCGGTAGAAGAAGAAGTCCAAGAAGATCTAATGTGCGTGTTTTGTAAGATTAAATTTTAGTTTTTTTATGATGGACCACGTGGGGCCTACCAATCGATGGTATAAATCCCATTTAGGGCCCATCTTGATGTATGTATTTGAGGGGCCCATAGTGGCGGGGCTCTTTCATCACACGGTCTCTCTCTCTCTCTCTCTCTCTCTCTCTCTCTCTCTCTCTCTCTCTCTCTCTCCCTTTTTTCCTTTTGTGTTAATTGTGTGGCTCACTTGATTTATGTGTTTCATCCAATCGTCCAGCTGGGGTAGTGGACCCCACTGTGATGTATGTGCAGCATCCACACCGTCCAGGTAGTTGGACGGTGGGCCACTCCATGATGTATGGGTTTTATCTACATCGTCCACCATGTGGACCTACCTCGATGTACGTGTACATCCACCTGTCCATCTGCTGGACGCTGGGCCAATAGCCCAGTAATCCAGCAGCTAGACGCTGCTGTTGTAAGTGAAGTCACTAAGCTTTGTGGGTCCCATCTGCCATCTGCACCGTCCATTTATAGGGACGTTAGCTAGTGGGGCTAGCCGTGATGCATGGGTTCCATCTACACCGTTCGTGCAGTGGACCACACCATGATATGTGTGTTTTATCTCTATATTGTAAGTGTTTTATCTGTGCCGTCCATCCGTGTGGGTCCCACCTGGATGCATCTGTTGTACAAGTGGACCCCATGTGATGTATATATTGTATATCCCCACCGTCCACTGTCTGGACGGTGGAAACCCACCTTGTTCCATTGTATATCCACACCGTCCATGTGTATAAGACGGTGGGCCCAAATGTACGTAGGGCCACCTTGATGTATGTGTTGGTGGGCCACATGTATGTGGACCCTACCAAGATGTATGTATTATATATCCCCACCCTCCAATCTGATGGACGGTGGGATTCCACCACTGATATATGTATTTTATATGTCGTCCATTCGTTTGGAGATGAGGGCCCACCCCACACATGTGGCACGTGTGGGGGTGGGACCCACTTTAATGTAATTGTTTTATATCCACTCCATTTGTCCAGTAAGGGGACGTGGACCCCACCTTGATGCTTGTGCTTCATTTTAACCGTCCATCTCAAGGGTCCACCATGATGCATGTATTTCTTCAAGCCGTCCATCTGTTTCACTAGCATGGGACCCCCATGATGTATTTATTTCCTCCACACCATCTAGATTGTGCTAGACGGTGCTGGACAATGTTTTGGTCAGTGTTGATTTACAATCTAGATGGTGCTACCCAATTTACATGGACAATGTTTGGACGGTGCCGTGGGCTCCACCGCAAGCTATGTACCCGTGCTGCCCATTTGTGGGGCCCATTTACTATGTATGTGGGGCCCACCTGTTATATATATTAGGCCCATGAGATGGGGCCCACCTTGGTGTAGGTATTCTATATTCACACCGTCCAAGGGCCTACCATTAATACATGTATTGTATATCTACACCGTCGATTTGCTTGGCCCATCTTGCGAGTCCATTATGATGTTTTTGTAGCCCATTTAATGAGGCCCATTATGTTGTATATTGGGCCCAAGGGATGAGGCCCATTATGGTGCATTTGAGAGTTAGGCGATGAGCCCCACAATGATGTGTACTAGGTCCGTGTGAGCGGCCCATAGTAATATGTATTAGGCCCATGTGAGCAGCCCATAGTGATGTGTACTAGGCCCATGTGAGCTGCCCATAGTGATGAGTATTAGGCCCATAGTAATACATCCCATAGTGATGTGTGTTAGGCCCGTGTGAGCGGCCCATAGTGATGTGTATTAAGCCCTTGTGATGCGGCCCGATGTGATGTATAAGGTCATGTGATGGGGCCCACCTATTACGTATTTGAAGCCCATGGGTTGTGGCCCATTGTGATGTATTTTCAGTCCATATGTCGTGGCCCTTGTGACGTATTTCCATCCCACATGGTGAGGCACGATGTGATGTATTTGAAACCCATGAGATATGGCCCATTGTGATGTATTTTCGACCCATCTGGTAAGGCTCATTGAGATGTGTTTCCGGCCCATATGTCATGGCCCACTGTGATATTTTTCCAGCCCATATGATGAGGCCCATTGTGAAGTATTTTCAACCCATTTGGTAAGGCCCAATGAAATGTTCTTTCGGCCCATATGTTGTGGCCCATTGTGATATATTTTTGGCTCATATGTCGTGACCTATTGTGACATATTTCTAGCCCATACGATTAGGCTTATTGTGATGTGATGAGGCCCATCACGATGTATATTAGGCCTTTGTGTGACCATGGGCCCACTATATGTTTGGCTCTATGTGAGCCACTCCTTGGGAGCAATGTTGGCTAAATGCCCACATTGATGAGCAATGATAATTAAATGTCCATATTGTGACCTTCTCTTAGGCCCTTTGATAGGCTGATTGTCAAAGCTGATTATCATGTTGATTATCAATGCTGGTTACTGATACCGATTATGAGTATGTGATATCGAGGCCGATTATCGATGTCGATTATGAGTATATGACAGCATAACATCATGATATATTCTCATACGCATCATCTGCATATTTGTTATGAGATGTGGATGATCATTGCATATGTCATAGGGCAGGTTATTTATGGGATTCCCTGATAGGTAGAGTTATCCCACATGAGTGCTCGGTATGTGTAGGATTGATGCATGATTGGACTGTGTGACTCATGCATCTCGCATTTGTGTGATATGACTACTTATGTCCTAGCGATATCAGGGTCGTGACCTCTACAGGCATGTCGTGGATCACCGGATAGGACAACGAAAATGTTTAATTTTAGCATACGGGCATTATAGATGTCCTTGGGTGAAAATTCCTAAACTCTCTTGGTACTAGAAGTTGCTCAAACGCCTAAACCGAGTGGATACATGAGCGCATGGGAGTCGTATACCATTAGGCCGCGTATCTCACTGTATTGTGATAGGTTGGAAAGGGGTGTAACCTTACTTGCTTGAGTGAGGGGATAATATCTAGGTTAAGTTTAACCAGCTTAAGAAATGGGTCCGCTATCGATGAGCCGAGCCGGATATTAGTAGGCGGATAGTGAGGTCTCTTTCACTTATCCAGTTGTGTGCTCTGATAGGGGCAGCAAACTGGCGTAGAGTGTAATAGACCTCGGTGATGATCACAGAGATGTATGGTACTGATATGTGGACTTATTGAGAAGAAGTTACATACTCATTCATTCACTATCCACTCAGACTGATAGTGCGTAACTAATCATTGTGTACCTTCACAAAGACAAGGATTTCGGTTGTAGTGTGCGACTAACCTGAGATCAAGAGTCTACCATATTGAGTCTAGCTATCTAAAATTACGTATGAGACTGGTTTAGATAGAAGTCTCTTGTGATGGATCTCATAGCTTACGATACTACGTATTATCATCCCAACTTCACACTCCGGCTTGGTCATTCCATTTGCACCAGATATTGCATAACATCAATGGCATATGACATTTTGAATTGCTATGTTTTTGCATTTATATGGCTTAGATACGGTTGACGGTATTTATGGACTCATTAGAATTTACATATTGCATTACATCCTGCATTGCATCCTCGATATATGATATTGGCTTATTATATTTTTACACCGTATAGTCAGGATAAGGCCAATGGTATTTATGGACTTACCAGTATATTTTCGAATTACTCTGATATTATGAGATTTATAAACTTGCTAGTATTTCCACTTACTCTGATATCTATATGCTTGGCACGTGCATCGTACACACTTACACCACCCTCTAAGCTTTCTATAAGCTTATGCATGATAGATGCATGTAGGTGGTGTTAGATTGCGGCAACGTTGAGTTTGGAGCATGCAGTCGTCTTCGAGAGCTTTGATTCTTGATATATGTATTTCCATTTATGCATTGTACTCTAAAGCTTTGATATTAGTGGATATGTGATGATGATGTTGCCTCTGTGATTTTGGAAAACTTATGGTTATGCCTCTTATGAGATAAATGTATGTTGAAAAATCCTCCTTGTAGGATCCCAGGATCGGAATCTTGCGTATGGGCGCTGGAAGCCGAGAATTGGGTATTATGGAGGCTATCGGCACCGAATTCAGCAATCGGGATTCCTATGAGTCTGATTTTTGAGTTTGGGGTGTGACAGCTACTCCCCCTACCAGCTACCCCTTGGCTGATGATCGGTGCTCTGTAGGCCCCACCATAATGTATGTGTTTCATCCATTCCGTTCATCCATTTTTACAGACCATTCTAGGATTTCACACCAAAAATGAGAGGGATATAAATCTCAGGGGGACCGCACCACAAGAAAAGAATGGTGATTGGTTATCTACCATTAAAATTCTCCTACGGCCCCCTGTACTGTTTTTAATGGTCGATGCTCATTCAACATTGTTTCCTGTAATGTGGTCCACTTGAGATTGGGATATACCTCATTTTTGGTCTCATACCATAAAATGATTTGGAAAAATAGATGGATGACATGGATGAAACATATACATTATGGTGGAGCCCACATGCTGGTGGCAATCCGTCCACACCATTGGCATGCGTGAATGAATAGTCTGCATGGGATGTGGATTTCATGTATAAGGCTTTTCAAAGGAAGTTTCTACTTACGGAATCTAGGTGGGCTGTGTTAGTGGCTTTGTGGGGTCAACGGTGATGTATATGATTTTTCCACACCGTCTATCCACTTTTTCATATCATTTGGGGTATAATGAAAAATGAGATAGATATAAGGCTCAAGTGGGCCACATTACAGGAAATAGTGAAAATTGGGCACCTATGATTGAAAATTTCTCAGGGCCATAGAAGGCCTTGATCATGCTGAAATTTGTATTTTTCCTTTTTCATCAAGGTACGTGTGACCTTATGAAGTGGTTATATGAGAAATAAACATTGCATTGGGTTCTTGGAAAGTTTTAACAATAGTTTTATTCAATTTCCATTGGTTTCTATGGTGTGGTCCACTTGAGTTTTACATGTACCTCATTTTTAGGCTCATGCTCTAGAATGATCTAAAAAAGTTAATGGACCGTGTGGATCAAACACAAAAATCATGATGGGGCATAAAGAAGTTTCACATGTTAAAAGTTGGTATTGTATTACACAAGCCATTTAAAGAGAAAAAATTTTGATAGTAACTTGAAAAGGGGTAATTTTGGAAGCAAATTTTTATTTCTTTTTTTTTTTTTAAAAAAGAAAAATTTATGGAGCAAAC
This sequence comes from Magnolia kwangsiensis, assembly GCA_037074715.1. Taxonomy (NCBI): domain Eukaryota; kingdom Viridiplantae; phylum Streptophyta; class Magnoliopsida; order Magnoliales; family Magnoliaceae; genus Magnolia; species Magnolia kwangsiensis. Next base: position 56,628,039 of record CM073588.1, on the reverse strand, counting down.
TCCTATTGCAGAAAAAATTCAATGAAAAATCGCTTTTCGATTTCAGCATTAACAAACAACTCTTGATATGAAGCATTTTCTCATTTCCATGTTAAGTACTATTCTTCAGAGTTGACAACAGGCCCTAAGCTAAGTACACGTAACGTTGTGCTAGCTTGATAGTGTTCTTGCAAAAGGAATGTGGCTTCCTTCCTCCTTGCTCCTTAAATTTATAGGCTTCACGAACAAGACAAGATAATAAGTATCCATCGTCGTGTCTTGATTATGTACAAATGCTTAGGAGCAGGTCCTTACTCTTACTTTGATGGTAGACTCTGGATTTTCAACACCTGGTTGAGTGTTTGAGTACCCATAGGTGGTGAAATCCCACCATGGTGTGAGTGTGTGGAGGTGTGTGTGCGTGTGTATATAAAAATAATAAATAAATAAATAAATAAATGCTTAGGAACAAGTAATTACACTTTATCTACTATGATTTTACCCGTAGACGTGCACCTTTTAGCTGACATTCCGAGGTAATCACTCCACTATCCAATGAGGCTATGATTTAAAAAATGCCTAGGCAATCACTCTATCATATGATGAGGCTATGATAATAGTAATAATAATAATAATAATAATAATTGTTATGGGAAATCCGAGCTCATGATACAACGCTGGTTCGACAACGCTGGTCCGATCGCTAGTCAGAGCTGAGGCGTGACTCCTCCGACCTGTTTCGAAACGTAACCCGTCCGAGCAGCCGACACGGCCGAGATGCAGCTCGGGACAGTCCTCATATTCTGATCGGATGACCTGCCCTCCGCTCGACATGACCAGCCAGGCCGACTACAATGCGACCGGCTTAACAAGACGGATCAGGCAGTACTTGATATTGGTCTTCTCTCCGAGGTCGGATGGTCCGAGCTGAGTCGGTATTCAGAGGCTCATACTTCGTTCGCCAAACATGGAAACTGCCACAACCGAACGTGGCCGGTAACTTCGCTCGCAGATGCGCATGATCCACCAGATATGTTGCGCAATCAGTAGATTGCGGGCAGTATCTCCATGATCCTAAAATCCCTCTGATCGTGCTGAGATTATCGGATCCAAACCACCCCACAGGCAAGTATAAATAGCACATCACACCATATCTACAGGTACGTGATATCAAGTGCTCTCTCCTCTACTCTCTACTTAGACTCTGATTTCCATGTCCTGACTTAGGCATCGGAGGGTCCCCCGACTTAGCCAGGGTCACCTTTGCTCATTTTCTTGGTGCAGGTTTCAAGGATAACACGTAGAGGGCGACGTGGAGAGAGGGCCGACCAGATTTTTACATCAACATTTTTTGGCACCGTCTCTGGGAACCTGAAACTAGAAGTAAGGTTCTCATTCACCTAAGCAATGGCGAGGAAGAAGAAAGCTGTAATGGTGGAATCGGTACCAAGTGAACAGGCTCGGTCATCATCAACACTTCATGCCGAGTCTGCACCAGGGCCTTCTCAATGTTCTCGTAACCGGTCGGGTAAATACCGCGCCATGCAGAATGAGATCCAGGCCTTGCGCGATGAGATCAACAAGATGAAGCAGCAGAGGAAACCAGAGTCACGTCCGGTTCAGGAACAGCCTGTTCTCGAACCGATGAGACTGTTCGTGGAGACCTACTCTGCACCAAGGAGTATAAGACTTGAAGCCCCCCAGCATTCGGGGGTGCCGCGTTCAGGACAGAACCCTCCTACGGTGCATGGCGAGGGATCCGCGAGGAATGTCGCTACCCGGGTTCCCACAACTGTTCATTCTGCTACATCCGCTCTGCCGCCCAAGGACCTCCGTCATCAGTTAGAACGGAGGAGAGAAGGGAGAACGTCAGAGGGGGAGGATACCCCAGAGGTCGTCGTGAAAAATAGGGACCCATGGGAGGCACGATTGACAGAGTTGAAGGATAAGTTCCTAACATTGGAGAAGAAGCTACAACAATCGACAGTTTCAGCCACGATCCAGGCGATGAAGGAAGAGACCGAGCCTCCCTTCACTTCAGCCATCATGGCTGAAGTGATGCCGCAGAGGTTTCGGATGCCTCCCGTCATCCAGTATTCAAGGTCTGGGGATCCGTCCGAACACCTGGAGTCCTACCGATCATGGATGCAGATCCAGACTGCAACGGACGCAATGATGTGTAGGGAGTTTTCCATCACCCTCACCGGATCCGCTCGAATCTAGTATCTCCAGCTCAAGCCAAACTCCGTGGGCTCTTTCGCAGAACTAAGCCGACTATTCCTTACACAATTTATAAGTGGAAGAGAAGTCAGAAACCTAACACCCACCTGCTTACCATCAAGCAGGCTCCGAAGGAGTCGTTGAAAGACAACATCACCCGTTTCAATAAAGAGTCATTGCATGTCGAAGACTATGATGACAAGATGGCTCTTGCTTTCATCCTAAGCGGACTGAAGGAAGGAAAGTTCACCTTCTCCATCGGCAAAAATCTCCCGAAAACGCTAGCAGACTTCATGACGAAGGCTCAAAAGTACACCAACGCCGAGGAGTTCAGTAATGCCCGTAAAGGATTACAAGTCGCTGACTCGGCAAACAAAGGGAAGAGGCCAAGGAACGAAGACTCCTTGCCAAAAGGCAAAAGGACCGATGACCGCGCTCCCCGCGATAGTCGACCGAGCCATAGGTCAGAAGGGAAATTTCATTCCTATACTCCTCTCAACACATCTGCCAAGCAGATTCTGCTAGATATTCAAAGAGACAGGCTACTTAATTGGCCAGTCTGCATGAGGGCTGACCCCGAGCAGCGGGACAAGCGAAAATTCTGCCACTTCCACCGAGATCATGGGCATAACACGGACGACTGCATGGACCTGAAAGGCGAGATTGAGTCCCTCATCCATAAGGGACACCTGCGACGTTACACCAAAAGAGAAAGGTCCGCTCAGAGAGAGGAACAACCTCGAGATAAGCCAAACAACCCCCTAGAAGAACTAGCCGAAATCCGTACTATCTTTGGGGGTTCAGCTGGGGGAGGGGATTCAAATAGGGCTCGAAAAGCCCATTCCCTGAGATCCGAGCCGGAACATCATGTTCACTTGATGGAACGTCCTAGAAAGGAATTACGAGTCGCTCCATGTAGCCTGACCTTTACGGAAGATGATGCGCGCGGGATCTAACATCCACACGATGACGCGCTAGTGGTTACCATGACCATAGCGAATCATAAGGTGTTCCGTATCCTGGTCGACACCGGGAGTTTGGATGATTTTATGTATTCCAAGGCATTCAAAAAGATGAAAATTTCACGGTCTCGGCTCCGAACCGTGAAGACTCTCTTGCATGGCTTTGCCGGAGAGAGAGTAATCTCTGAATGAGCCATCTCCCTCCTAGTAATAGCGGGAGAAGGGCAACATCAAGTCAAGCTTCTGGTGAAATTTTTAGTTGTCAATGTTCCATTTGTCCACAATGTAATCCTGGGCCGACCCTCCCTCAATGCAATGAGAGCGGTCGTCTCAACTTACCATCTGATGATGAAGTTCCCAGCCGAAGGAGGGATCGGCTATCTCCGAGGCGATCAACGCGAGGCTCGAAGATGTTATGCTATAACGGTTAGGAAAGGAGCCGCTAAATAGGCTCTCGTCGTGGACGCCTTGGACCCCAGAGGACCAGCAGAAAGTTCATCAGTCGAGGATCTAGAAAAAGTCCCCCTCGATGAATCAGACCCGGGCAAGACTGTACAGCTCGGGTCATCATTGAATTCTGAGTGGAGGAACGAACTACTAGCCTTCTTGAGGCAGCATCAAGATGTCTTCGCATGATCACATGCGGATAGGACAGGGATCTCTCTTGACGTGTTGGTTCACAGGTTGAACGTGGACTCAGATCATAAGCCGGTCAAGCAAAAAAGAAGGTCGTTTGATGCCGAATGATATGAAGCCATTGCCGAGGAGGTCTCCGTCATGCTCGATGCGGGCTTCATAGAAGAGGTATATTACCCGGACTGGATAGCGAATGTGGTTCTCGTCAGGAAATCCAACGGAAAGTGGCGGGTCTGCGTAGACTACTCCGATCTGAATAGAGTATGCCCTAAAGATAGCTTCCCGTTGCCTTTAATCGACCAACTGGTGGACAGCACAACCGGGCATGAGTTGCTCTCGTTCCTGGACGCTTATTCCGAGTATAATTAGATTGCTATGTGTCCCCCAGACAGGCAGAAGAAGACTTTGTCACGGACAGATGACTACTGTTACCGGGTCATGCCATTCGGCCTGAAAAATGCTAGGGCAACATACCAAAGGATGGTGAATCAGATGTTCGCTAAACAGATCGGGCGCACCATGGAGGTGTACGTGGACGACATGCTAGTAAAAAGTATCAAAGCCTCCGACCACCTTACTGATCTTGAAGAAACATTCAACGTCCTCCGAGAGTATCAGATGAAGCTTAACCCTGCTAAGTGTGCGTTCGGAGTTGAGTCAGGAAAGTTCCTTGGCTTTCAAGTCAGCCAGCGAGGGATCGAGGCCGAGTATGAAGTGTTGTTAGCTGGGCTCAGGCTGGCAACGAGCCTAGGTATTCAGAACCTGCAAGTCCGCTGCGACTCGCAGCTGGTGGTAAACCACATCTCCTCGGAGTACGAAGCTAAAGAGGTCAGAATGATTGCTTACATCGAAGAAGCAAGGAAATTAATCAAGAAGTTTTGGAGCTACTATCCGGCGGATCCCCAAAGTCGAGAACTCCTGGGCTGATGCTCTTGCAAGACTCGCCTCGGCCTCCGAGGAAAAGATCCCGCGTTTTGTCTCGGTCGAGTTCATTGAACACCCAAGTATCAACCAGTTGGAGAAAATCAATTCCGTCCAGTCCATTCCTAGTTGGATGGACCCGATCTTCAATTATCTGTCATTCGGTGAAATCCCCTCGGACAAGTTAGAGGCAAGGCGACTCAGAGTCAGGGCAGATCGGTACGTCATATTGGACGGAGTGCTGTATAAGAAGGGACATTCTCAGCCTTACCTTAGATGCTTCTGACCGGACGAGGCCGACTACGTAATCCGAGAGATTCACGAGGGAATCTACGGGAACCATTTGGGCAGTCGCGCCTTGGCCATGAAGATACTTCATCAAGGGTATTTCCGGCCGACTCTTAAACAAGACTCCAAGGATTTTGTTCGGAAGTGTGACAAGTGTCAGCGTTTTGCCGCTGTGCCGAGGCAACCGGAAGAAGAAATGACCCCCATGAGTGGGTCGTGACCGTTTGCCCAATGGGGAATCGACATCATCGGTCACTTGCCCACTGGGAAGGGACAAGTCAAGTTCGCTATAGTCACCGTCGACTACACTAAGTGGGCTGAGGCCGAGCCAGTCGCTAAGATCACCAAGCAGAAAGTGATCGACTTTGTGTGGAAAAATATAGTCTGCCGGTTCAGAATCCCACGTACTATCGTCTCTGACAACGGCCGCCAGTTCGATAACGACAAGTTCCGTGGTATGTGCAGGAAACTTGGCATCGTGAAGGCATATTCATCGCCTCGACACCCGCAATCAAACGGGCAGGTTGAAGCAATCAACAAAATCATTAAGCATCACCTCAAGACAAAGCTTAAAAAAGTAAAAGGAAGCTGGACCGAGGAGCTCCCCCTTGTCCTCTGGGCCTACAGGACCACAGCACAAACTTCAACAGGTAAGACCCCGTTTTCGTTATCCTATGGCTCGGAAGCAATGATGTCAGTGGAAATCGGGCTCCCAACGGCACTGGTAAGGAGCTTTGAAGAAAATCAAAATTCTGAGCAGATCGCCGCTAATCTGGATTTGCTCGAAGAACTCAGAGATGTTTTCAAGATCCGAATGGCGGCTCGGCATCAGCAGGTGGCACGTTTCTACAATTTTAAGGTCAAAGTTAGGCATTTTCGCCTAGGGGACTTGGTCCTCCGACGGGTCTTCCAGAATACGGCTGAGCCAGGAGCAGGAGCACTCGGACCCAACTGGGAAGGACCATATCGTGTGGTCAGATCTATCAAGCCGGGCTCGTACCACATGGAAGACCTCGAAGGCCGCCAGCTCCCTCATTCCTGGAACACTGAACACCTGAAGATCTACTACCAGTGAGGAACTAGCCTTCAAGGCTCATAATAAATTGTATGCCTCCGAGCGACTAGCCTTTAAGGCTCCTAATAAAAATTCCAACTCGACCTCGGATGTCTACTCAACTGTCTTGGTTACTACGACTATGACCTAATGGTCTGACCCCCAAGGGGCCGGAGCCTAATCCTATAAAGATCGACAAGGCATCCCTTTGAGGAAAAAAGCCTAACATAATCCGACTCTCCAGTGGAGTATTCGGCTCAACATACGACAATGAAAAGCTCTCGCTCGATGAGCGACGAACCGAGCACTCTAAAAGATCAGACCCAACTAAGACTTGGTCCGAAAATGGATTAAGCAACAACAAAGGGCTAGACCCACAAAGAAGTCAGTTCAGTCACAAAACGACATTGCAAGTAAAAAATAGAAGTCCAGAAGAATGTTTCTCATTAAATCCCCTCGGAGGGGTAAAAATTACATCAACAAAAATTAATGTCGACAGTCCAAAGATAAAAACAAAAATGATAGAATGTCTTCATGCTGGAGGAGCTTGGGCGTCGGGGGCTTGGTTCGAGCAGGCGACTTCAGCAGGGGCGTCTCAGGGTCCTCTGGCAGGAGAGAGTCAAGATCGAGGTCTAGCTATAAACCCAAGACTGCCTCGAGACAAGTATTGAAGCCGCGGTTGTAGAAGTCGCAGCTTCAGCGTCCCTCTCCTTGGAGGTCCTGAAATCATCTACCGCGGCAGCAACCGCTGCGGCCAGGGAGGCCTCTTCCTTGCACCGCTGAGCTTCCCCAGCCTGATTCACGGCTCGGGTCCGCTCTTCAACCGCCTCGGCCTTGGTGCATTTCAGGGCCTCACCGAGCCGAGTAGTCTCCATGGCCAAAGAGTCCGGTGGGCCCCGGCGCGGGTCAGCTCTGTGGTCGTTGCATCACCACTTGCTTTAAAGTTATCTGCCTTATCCTGCAGATGCAGCTCCCTGACTTCCAAGTCGATGATGACTCCTTGTAGTCACCTCGCCCTGGCCCTCTCGCCCGAAAGTTATTGACGCAGATTGGTCTGCTCAGACCTCAAGGCCGCTACCTCGGCCTGGAGAGCCTCCAACTCTACCTCCCTCCTCCTGTGCTCCCGCACTCTCTCCCGAATCGAGAGCAGCACCGGGATGGCCTGAACAGGAAGCAAAGATCAGAATCTACATAATATATACATAACGATATGAAAGAAAGGGAGTCCTCTCGGAAGTATACCATGTAGCACACAGAGGCGAAGTCATTCAGAAAGCCGCTTTCTGACCGCTCAAGGTTCTGAGCGATATCCTCCTCCTTAGCATGCTTAGCGGCCCACGGAGCCAAGCACGCCATATGTAAGACCCGTATCTTTGTCCGTACCTTTCCGTACACTTCCGCGGTCTTACCGGTCGAATTTCGGTAACTTTCGACCCTTAACCAGTATCGACGCGCGACCCTGATTCATGTGCCGACAACTCGAGTCAACTCAACCCGAGACCAATGCCATAGCGACCGCACCGTCGCCGCGGTTCCGATACCGTGACTCGCGCGCCAAGGCGATACCCTGGTCAAGAGTTATGGGCTAACGTTCGGTGCGAGAAAACGCCGCGTGTTGTGAAAATCAAGAGAATCTCAACGATGTGTCACATCAATCACATCAATCCCATCAATCAATCACCCATCAAGCCATCACATGTCAAGTACACATCACTTCCATCCCTTTTCCCAAGCAACCACAAAAGTCTTCCTAACCCATACCTTTCTTACACAAAAGACCACAAAAGTCTTCACATCCCATACCTCTCTTACACAAAAGCCACAAAAGTCTAAGATTTCTTACACAAACATCACTCACCCATCCATCCATCACTCTCTCTCTCTCCCTTTACAACTCTCTTTCTTTCTCTCTTTCTCATTTCAATCTCCAAGCAAGAATTTCAAGTTCCATACGTATGGAATTTTCCAACCCTTCTAAGCTCCAAGTGGCCCACCTTCCTATCCCAAAATCTCCCATCTCAACCCTCCATTCTTCATCTTAGCCATTGAAGTTGAAGACAAGGTGCCAAGGAACCCCTAGGAGCGAGGAGATCGGACGGTGGGTGCCTCTATAGGGTAGTTTTTATTATTTTTATGGTGGACCAATTGAGGCCCACCGATCCATGGTGTGGATCTCACTTGGGACCCTTATTTGTGGCCGATGGACCACTTGGATCGCCATGATCATTCCATGATGGGGCCATTCTCCATGGACCCCATCATGATCTTTATTTTCATTTGAAAAGGGTCATCTAGACCATCCATATCGGTGGGGAAAGGATTCCCACCGTTGATCTTTAGTTTTGATGGTCACATGTGCAAATGACCCATTGATGTATGATTTCATGTATGGGAGGGCCCATAATGACGGGGACCCTCCATCACAAGCCGTGTCCCACTCTCCATGTCTCTCTCTTTTATTTTATTTTATTTTATTTTATTGTAATAGGATGGTGTGGCCCACTTGAATGGATCCCATCTTGATGTATTTATTTTATTCAAGTGGGGCCCACCCTAGATGTTATTCCCATGCCGCCATCATGTGGTGGCCCACTTCATCAGGGCCCACCATTTCCAAAGAAATTTTTTTTTTATATATCACTGTCCAGCGTCTGGGACGCTGGACGTTGTAAAGGAAATCAAAAAAAAGAAAAAAAAAGAAAGGAAAGCTTTTGGGTGGTCTCTTTGCATAGGCCCCACCATGATGTATTTGAGTAATCCAAGCCGTCCATCCTCTTACCTATGGTGTTTTAGCTGTTGGGTAGAAGTTTGGGGCTGATTGGAAGACCTGGTGGGCCATAATATCAACGAATGCATCACTACCATTCAAGATCATTATTTGGTTTTATTTCACTTTCTAAGCATCCAAAAAATTCAAACTCTGGACTCATTTCGACTGTTGCGGCCCACTGAATGCAATGGCCAGAGTGAATTTTATTTTAGTGGGACCCATGCATGAAAAACTATAGGAAAAATCAAATTTCCTGATTTTTGATAAGAGGCATAGCCTCTGGCTTGCATCAGCAGCAGGAGGGCTGCACGCAGCGGGCGGGCGGGCGGCCGCTGGCCACCCACGGCCCTGCTCGTGGGCCCCACTGTAATATTTGTTTGCCATTCAATCCGTTCATAAGGTGGGACCCCTCCTCAGGTGGGTCCCCTCCAAAAATGAGACAGATCCAAGATTCAGGTGGCCCACACCACATGAAACAGTGTAAATTGATTTCTACCATTGAAAGGTCTTTGGGGCCCATAAAAGTTTTGAATCAAGCTGAAATTTATGCCGTCCCTTCATCCAGGTCCGAGTGACCTTATGAATGGGTTGGATGGCAAATAAATATTTCAGAGTGGGCCCCACATGGGACCCACATTGATGCATATGTTGTAGCCCACCGTCCAGGCGGACGGTGGCACCCACCTGACGCACGGGCTGCCTCCACCGTCCACGGACGGTGGGGCCCTGTGTGATGAATGTGTTATATCCGCACTGTCCACTGGACAGTGGGACCCACCTTGATGCATATGATGCATCCGGACCGTCCATCCACTTTAACATAAAAAGGGCTATGGGTTAGGCCCATTTGATTTATAAAAATGCTAATGGGCTGGGCCCATTTGATCCACTTGAGACCTAAGAATTTGGGCCCACTTGATACGTAAAGCCTATGGGCTTGGGCTCACTTGTTATTTAAGGGCATGGGCTAGGCCCATTTGATTTATAAAATGCTTATGGGCTAGGCCCATTTGATCCATTTAAGGCCCAAGAAATTAAGCCCATTTGGCGTGTTGCAAGTCCATGGGACTAGGCCCATTCGATGTACTTCAAGTCCCATATACTTGGACCCTTTTATTGAAATTTTAAAGTCTATGGGAGTAGGACATTTGATATGTTGTAAGGCCTATGGGACTAAACCCATTTGATTATAAAAAGGGTCCATGGGATTAGGGCCACTGAATTTATTTGAGGCTCATGGGTTAGGCTCACTTGATTTGTTTAAGGCCTAGGAATTTAGGCCCATTTGACTCATGTTAGGTCTATGGGTTGGGGCCCACTTGACCTACATGTGGGATCCCAATTGGTGTGGCCCATTTGATACATATTAGACTCATGTGACTAGGTCCAATTGATGCAATCCAAGGCCCACGGGTTTTGACCCATTGCAATGCACATAAGACCCATTGGTGTGGCTCATTTATGTGGCCCATCTGACGAATAAAAGGCCCATAAGTTATGGCCCATTTGATATATATGTAAGGCCCAATGGGAGGAACATAAGGTCCATTGCAATGTGTAAACCCAATACCGATTATGTAACGGTGTTTTAAGAAGATCGTACCTGGGAAACAATGTTGGTTTGACGTCCACATTGCGAGTATAATGTTGGTTGGATGTCCACATTACGACTCTCCTTAGGGTCCATTACTGGGCTGTACTTATCGTATTTAGGCCGTCCATGTCCATCTGCATTGTAAATAGTTCATTTTGTTATAACATGTTTAGTCCAGTTCATGACTCATGATCATACGCATCATATGTATGCTTGACGTGAGAATTGTCTGATCATAGCATTTGCCTTCGGGCAGGTTGTTTATGGGCTCCCGGTTAGGCGGTGCTGCCCTACATGAGCGCACGGTATGCGCATGATTGGTTGCATGACTGGATAGCGTGATTCATGCATTCCGCATTTGTGTGACATGGTTATTGTACGCCCTAGCGACATCAGGGCCGTAGCCTCTACAGACGCATCGTGGTTGGCAGGATTGGATACCGAAAATCTTGTTCTACATGGGGTACTATAGATATCCCTGGGTGAGAGTCCCTAAACCCTTATGGTACCAAGAGATTGCTCCAACATCTAGACCGAGTGGGTAGATGAGCGTTGAATGCCGATTACCAGACGGTTACGCTCTCCACCGTGTCCTGGTCGGTTGGAAGGGGGTACGGCCTTACCCGCCCGAGGGTAGGGGGCAATGCTAGGCTGAGTTTGACCAGCTCGAGAAATGGGTCCGCTATCGACGAGTCGTGCCCGATATTGGCAGACGGATAGTGAGGTCTCTTCCACTTACCTTATTGCGCGCGATGTGGCGGCAATCTGGTTTAGAGTGTACTAGACCCCGGTGATATTCCATATTTGAGCTGTACTGATATGTGGACATAGATGAGGATCTGTATGCTTGAGTTGCATTGCACATCGCATGGCCTTGGGATGGCCGATACCATTCATGTCTTGCACCGCATAAGCTTTGGTACGGCTCATGATATCATAGTTCCATCTGCATATTCCGCATTACTCTGATATTGCATGTTCATATTACTACCTTGCGCACACACTTTCACCACCCTCTAAGCTTTCTGTAAGCTTATGCACGACCGTTGCGTGTAGGTGACGTTGGTTCGCAGCAGCGTTGAGACAGGAGCACGTTGCAGAGCATTTTGGAGTTTCTGTTATTTACCATTGTATTTCCCTTTATGCTCATTGTACTTGTAAAGTTTTTGTTTATAGTGGAAATGTAATGGATTTCTTGGTTGTTGTTTGTGGGTTATGCCTTTGGTTATGCTTATTACGAATCAAACTGATGTTGAAAATCCTTCTCGTAGCATCCCAGGATCGGAACCTGGCGAATGGGAGCTAGGAGCCGAGAATGGGGTTCTACGGAGGCTGTCAGCGCCGGATTCGGCGATCGGGAATTTTGTGAGCCCGGTTTCTGAGTTTGGGGCGTGACACCATATGATAACCCGGTTAGAACCTCCAGCCGCTCTTGCCCGCCTGAGGAGAGGCCTCAGCTCCCTCGTTCCCCACCCTGCTGCCGGCCGAGTTTTGACCCTCGGCGCGGGTATCTCTCCCGACCTCGGGAGGGTGAAAGTCACATTATCAGCCATTCTCATGGCCTCCTCTCTCTCAAAGGAAGAGGGGATAGCGATGGGGGGCTCAGGAGCTGCGGCAGGAGCCTCCGTGGTGGGGGGAACGGTGACGGTGGGGACACGAGAAGCAACGGAGCTTGGAAAGACTGCGGTGCCGGCCACAGTCGTTCGGATGAGCCCTGGAGGAGGACGTACCACCAGGCGCAAGACTGTCGAAGGAGTCAAGACAGTGCTAGGTTGGGCCGGAGTCGGCTGCACGGAGGAAGAGCTGACCGGTCCCAGCGCTGGGGCTTATGCGGTTGGCATAGCGAAAGATTTCCCCATGCGAGGGGGAGCCGGCTTCTTCCGAGTGATCTTCACTCGGGGGGCTTCTTTCAGCAACTCCGCCGCGGTCGGAGCTGTTTTCCTCTTCCAAGTCCCGGATGCCTCGGCCATGCCTGCGAAAGAAAAGGTTGTCAGCTATTAAATAATCAAAAGAAAGTCCATCGGAGAGATTAGGAAAACTTACTGAGGGATGTGAGCAAAGGCTGGGATTTGCAGAGCTCGGACTAGTGGAGGTTGGCTGCGGTGATCAGATCGGCTCAGGAGCGAAGTGTCTACGATCGCGCTCTGGCCTTCTCTATGCGGTTTTTCTAGTCCGAGTCGAGGAGCGGCAACCCCTTCTGGAAAGCTATAAAAGGAAAAAGAAATTTTACTTCGACTGAAACAAGGGAAAACTAAAGCAGCGACCCAGATGTAAAATGAAGTCTGACCTGGTTTTGTAAAATGGGTCGGAACCCGAGCCATTGAAGTTCTAAGCTCAACCACTGGTGCCTCCCATTCACCTGCCGCCCAGAACCACCTATTTTTTCAGTCCTTGTTGGAGGATGACAGGTGCATCACCAATCCCGACCCCTTGCTCCTCCGAGTCACAAAATAGTACCATGGATCGTTGCTGTCATGCTTAACCATGTACAGACTCATCAGTTCCTCTGGAGTCAGCTCAGAGTTTCCAACTTGTCTCCAGATGATGTAGGCGAAAATCATCACTCTCCATGTGTTCGGAGCAAACTGCCCGAGAGCCAATCCAAGGTAGGTCGCAACCTTCCTGATGAATGGGTGTAGTGGGAACCGGACCCCTCACTGCAGCGCGCAAAGGAAAATGGCTACTTCTCCCTTGGCAGGAGCGCCAGCAACGTCCAAAGGACCGGGAGCCCTTATCTGAACGGAGTAAGGGATTTGAAACTCCGAACAAATCCACTCCATCTGAGATTCTGACATGACAGAACCTCCTGGGACTATCTCTACGGTGCGTAAAGTCGCGGGCATTTCGGTAATGGTAGTGGTCTCGACTCGACGGGCTCGGGTGGCTTTCTTCTTACTGAGCTACTTGGTCTTAGAACCCAACATTTTTTGCCTCTGAGGCGGGAGGTATAGGTAGTGGTCTCAAAAGGGCCTTCGGAGGACCCACTCCCGCTTTCAGTACTCCCCGGCTTGGAGTCACCGGCATATTCGCGGACCATCTCGAGGTCGGAAGACATGATAGAAAGAAGGGTGAAGATCAACGAGACTCACCGGGTGACTTCCGGAAATCGCCTTCTACCGGGAACTTCAAATTCGGCCGGAATCGGCTCGTCAGAAATCGCCTCCTCTGGTGTACTCTTCTAATTCAGAATGTAAAGTAGCAAATGAAAATCCGGAGCGCCTTATATAGGTAGCGAAGGGATTCTGCATTAATGGTGAGCCTTAATGGCAGCAACCGAATCGGCACGAGCCAATCTCCGAGGACACATGACAGCGTTGCATTGGAGGGATACCGAACCGATCGCACGGCTCTAACATCGGGCAGCGTACCTCGATACGCGAAGTGACACCCAAGCACTCGGAGCCGTCAGGTACACATCTCTTCTGGCCTGCGTGGCAGCCTCTCATAGGCTGGGGGAGATTCGGGATCGTAACCATCGCCACACATCAGCCAAGGCGATCAGTGCGCTCGCAATCTGAGACTCGTCATCATGTCAATAAGGGCGGGAGATTTCCTTTGTAATTACTCTCCGAGCCTTCAAGAAAACTCGAAGAGTAGGGGGCTTCTGTTATGGGAAATCCGAGCTCATGATACAACGCTGGTCCGATCGCTAGTCAGAACTGAGGCGTGACTCCTCCTACCTGTTTCGAAACGCAACCCATCCGAGCAGCCGACATGGCCGAGATGCAGCTCGGGACAGTCCTCATATTCCGATCGGATGACCTGCCCTTCGCTCGACATGACCAGCCAGGTCGACTACGATGTGACTGGCTTAATAGGACAGATCAGGCAGTACTAGATACTGGTCTTCTCTCCGAGGTCGGATGGTCCGAGCCGAGTCGGTATTCAGAGGCGCATACTTCGTTCACCAAACATGAAAACTGCCACAGCTGAACGTGGCCGGTAACTTCACTCGCAGATGCGCACGATCCACCAGATACGCTGTGCAATCAGTAGATTGCGGGCAGTATCTCCATGATCCTAGAATCTCTCTGATCGTGCTGAGATTATCGGATCCAGACCGCCCCACAGGCAAGTATAAATAGCACATCACACCATATCTACAGGTACGCGATATCAAGTGCTCTCTCCTCTACTCTCGACTTAGACCCTGATTCTCCTGTCCTGACTTAGGCATCGGAGGGTCCCCCGGCTTAGCCAGGGTCACCTTTTCTCGTCTTCTTGGTGCAAGTTTTAGGGACAACGCGTAGAGGGCGACGTGGAGAGAGGGCCGACCTGATTTTTACATCAACAACAACAATAATAATAATAATAAAAGAAGAAGCCCAGAATGGATCCTCGACCTCAAATATATTGGACACCACGACCTAATACCATTTGCTCTTTTCAAATATCTTTGACACAAAGTGATAACATCGATGTCGTTCATCATCTTATTCATGCAGAGATTTTGATACAAACAGTATAGTTGACAGATCCAAACGTTGATGTGATCGGCCGGATGATGGATGGGCAAGTTGATACTTGGATGGAAAGCGGCTAACCAATAAATAGAAGAGAAAGAATTAAAAAAACTGTGCCGGGGATGCGGATTTCTTGCGAAAGCCTTCTGCAGGAAGTTATTGCGTTGGAAAACTAGGTGAGGCTCATCGTGATGTTTGTGCGAAATCCACCCCGTCCATACGTTTTATGAGATCATTTCAGGACATTGGACCAAAAAAAATCCGGAACCACTTGAATAGTGGGCCAAAAACATAAGGATTGAGCGTCCACAGTTAAAGTATTCATGGGACTGCAGAAGTTTTGAATCAGGATAATATTTGTATTTTCAGTTCATCTCAGTAGGAATGACATTATGAACGGTATAGATGTCAAGTAAATATCACTGTCGACTCGGGAAGGTTTCAACGGCAAGAATTTCTTTACCCATCTTTTCCTTTAGTGCGGCCCACTTGAGTCTCGGATATTTTCCATTTTTGATCTAAAGTCCTAAAATGTTTTCAAAAAATGGATGCACTAGAACGATCTCAAAAAATAGATGTACGGATAGTCTTGAGAGTTTCTACTCCCGGTCAAGGGTTCGAGTGCCCACAGGTGTTGAAATTCCACTAGCTTGACTGTGTGGGGGTGTGCGCACGTGTGTAAAAAAGAAAAGAAAAGAATAGAAAAGAAAAGAGTACCCAGGGAAAACGGATGGGCTACTCCCCCTGACATCAACCAATGGCTGATGGTCGGTGCTATGTGGGCTCCACCCTGATGTATGTGTTTCATTCACGCTATTCTTCTGTTTTTAGAGATCATTTCATAGTATGAGTCAAAAAATGAGATATATCCAAATCCCAAGTGAACCACATTACAGGAAAAGTGTTGAATGAGGCTCAACCATTAAAAACATCATAAAAGTTTTAGATCAAGCTGATCTTTGTATTTTCTCATCTGGATTCGATATCAAATGAACAGTATAGTGGGACTTAGAAGGATTTTAATGGTGGGTAGCCAATCACTATTGTCTTCATGTGGTGTGGTTCCCCTGAGATTTATGTCCCTCTCATTTTTGGCATTAAGTATAAAATGATTTGTAAAAATATTTGGCATTAAGTATAAAATGATTTGTAAAAATAGATAAACGGAGTAGATGAAAGACATACATCATAGTGGGCCCACAAACATCAGCCAGGGAGCTGGTGGTGGGGAGTAGTCTATCCGTTTCCGTTCCCAGGACTCGGATTTCCTGCGGAAGCGCCTGCTGAGGGGCGGGGGGGATCGATACCAAGACCTAGGTGTGGAAACGAGGTATCTACTCTCAGTCTGCGAGTTGTGTAGGTTCATGCTCGGATTGGATCGATACCAAGACCTAGGTGTGGAAACGAGGTATCTACTCTCAGTCTGCGAGTCGTGTAGGTTCATGCTCGGATTTCCTGAAACCCAATAAGTTCGTGCCCAAGGATGCAATATATGTGAGAAATCCATTATGTCGATTCATTTTGCGTCGATTCATTTTGCGAGTTCATTACAGGTCGTTCAACCAAAACTGAAGTAGACACTAAACTCAAGTGGGCCATACTAGAGGGAAAATTGGAAAAAGAAATTTCTACCGTTGAAGCCTTTTTGAGTTTCACCTTGATGTTTATGTACTATCCAACCCCTTCATAAGATCATGAAACTATCATGATACAGAACTTTTATGATAAGAATGCTTCAACGGTGCTCATTGAATGCCAACTGTTTCCTCCAGTATGGCCCACTTAAAATATCATGGGATAAAGTGAAAATACTACAAAGATATCATGATACAGAACTTTTATAGTAAGAATGCTTCAACGGCGCTCATTGAATGCCAACTGTTTCCTCTGGTATGGCCCACTTAAAATATCATGGGATAAAGTGAAAATACTACAAAGATATCATGATACAGAACTTTTATGGTAAGAATGCTTCAACGGTGCTCATTGAATGCCAACTGTTTCCTCTGGTATGGCCCACTTAAGTGTTGGATTCACTTAATTTTTGGTAACGAGTCTTAAAATGAGCTCTAAAAACGGATTGATGAAGTGGATTTCTCAAAAACATTACAGTAGAACCTACTCAGCATCCTTGCATGAGAACTTCTGCCTCATTTAAACCACGCCAAAAAAACGTGATAATCCAAAGCTGGGATGGAACGCCCTCCATTCGTTTTGCAATAACCTGCCACGGTGCTTATACGCTATCTAATGCATGCATCTAATGTGACTCTTCCGGATGAAAGAATTCCCAATACATCACAGCATTTTAAAACTCAGGTGGGCCGTACAGACCACTCAAGTGTTCAATCGGAGAAACGGATTACGTGGGGTGCCACACACCACCGACTGGTGTGTTGATGTACCAAGTTCCGTGAGCCCATCATCATGTGTGTTATATTTGCACCGTTTATCTAATTTAGGAGATCATCTTAAGCGAGAGCTCAGAAGCAGATTCAAAGCTCAAGTGAAGCACAACATAAAAAGCAGTGAAAACAATGATGGCCACGATTGAAACCTTCCTACGACCATCATTATATTTATTTTCCATCCAACCTGTTTATGAGGTCACACAGACATAGGTGAAGGTAAAATAGAAATATCAGCTTGATCCAGAACTTCAGTGTGCCCGGATAAGTTTTCAATGCTAGCCGTTCAATCTCCACTCTTTCTTATGGTTTGGTCCATTTAAGCTCTGGACCTGCATCATCTGTGGGCTCAACCTAAAATGATCTGAAAAAATAAGTGGACGACCTGGATAAAACATACATCATGGTGAGGCTCACCGAGCTTTGCCACGTATACACTATTGCATAATTCGCATTCCCTTCTCGAAAAGAGTCCTCCGCTTACGATGGTAACTCACGCGGGACTCGGATGGCATGCACCACTGACGTCGGTGGTGGGTTTACGTTGAAAATTGATATGGCCCCAACATGATATATGTATCATATCCACACCTTCTATCCATTTTGTCAGATTATTTTAGAGAAATAATCACTAAAATGAGGAAGATTGAAAGCTTAAGTGGACCATACCAGTGGAGATAATGATATCCACGGTTGAAATCTTCTTAGGGATTATCAGGATGTTTATTTGCCATGTAACCTATTTTTTTGTGTTACAAAACCCGTATGAAGGGAAAATACAACTATCAACTAATCTTTCCACCATTTTCTGTGGTGTGGTCAATTTGGGCTTTAAGCCAGCCTTATTTTTACACTCATGTTTAAAATGATATTAAAAAATAAATACAAATGAATAGATAAACACGTGGATATAACACATGAATAATGGTAGAGCTTATAAAAATTTGCCACGCCAATGTATCAGCACTTGGATCCTCGCTCTTGCTCGGGTGATAGACTTTAAGGAGTTTCGTCACCCGGTCAAGGGTTTGAGTATCCATGGGCATCAGCGTGAGTGTGTGGAGTGTGTGCATGTGTAAAAATAAAATTTTAAAAAAATAAAAATGTGCCAGCGCATGGATTGGACAATAAGCTGTCCGGCCTGTTTAACCACGCCGTCCATCCATTTTCTCGGATCAATTGAAGGCATGAGCTCAAAAATGGACAGATCTCACGCTCAAGTGGATGACACTAAATATCACTCTGTTGTTTAACGTAACTTCATTTAATGCTGTGTATATTTAATGCAACACAGGTTTATCATTTGGAGTGGTACACTTGAATGTTAGATCTACTTCATTTTTGTCCTCATGCATTAAAATGATTTGAAACAACATGGATGGTAAGCGGAATAAACAGGTACATCAGTGTCCCCTCAGGAGCGCTGCTTGGACGGCTTATTACCCCAGCGACCTATCAGCTTCCCTGTGGGTGGTACGGAAATAGATTGGTTACTCCCTACTACCCCGCGAAGGACTGGTGGTCGGTGCTCTATGACCCCATCATTATCTATGTGTTTCATCCATGCTGCCCATCTATTTTTCCATATCATTTTATACTATCAGATAAAAAATGAGGTATATCCTATAGGTGGTGAAAGTCCACCAGCGTGAGTGTGTGGGGTGTGTTTGCGTGTGTAAAAAACAAAAGAAAGAAAAAGAAGAGAAAATTAGGACTGTGGACCCCACCTTTTAACCAGCTGTTTTTATGGAGGAATACAAACTTTGTTTTGCAACTTAGACCCGCATGTGTGGATTTCGAATTTCAGGATGAAAATACCCCTCCTTTTCACTGCTGCTTTTCTTTTTCCATTTCAACTGTTTCCTTTTTTCTCTCCGTTTCCACTGCGACTTCCCTACCGTTGCTTCCACCCCCTTTCTTCGTCCGGTTAGAAAGACCAAAAAATCCTTTTTGTGGGGCTCCCTTACCAACATTTGTCGCCTTATGAAATGGTCGGTCCAGCGAAGAAAGCGCGCAACAAAGGTATATTTTAAACTCAGTTGGGCCCACATTGAATGTATAGGTATAGGAAACGGATTGGCTACTACTCCGGTGCTCTGTGGGCCCGACCATAGTGTACATGGCAGGTAGCTGGTGCTCTTTAGCCCCACCATGGTGTACGTGACCGGTGGTCATTACTCTATGGGTTCCATCATGGTGTACGTGGCTGGTGGTCGGTGCTCTGTAGGCCCCATCATGGTGTATGTGTTTCATCTATTCCGTTCATCCATTTTGACCGTTCAATTTCCATCTAATTTAAAGGGTTGAGCCCCAAATTAGATAGAAATTTGGCTGGTGGCCCGCTAGAGGAAAACAATGGTGATTGGATATCCATCATTTAAATCCTCCTGAGGCCCACTGTACTGTTTGTCTGAAATCCAATCTGTTTTTTAGGTGATAAAGACCCAGATGAAGGCTAAAAATAAAGATTATCCTGACGCAATACTTTTATGGCCCCAAAAAAGTTTTGAACGGTCGATGTTCATTAAACATCGTTTCCTGTAATGTGGTCCAATTGAGATCAGGGCATACCTCAATTTCTGTATAATATGATAAAATGATCTAAAAAAATAGATGGACGACATGGATGAAACACATACATCATGATTGGGCCCACAGAGCACCGAACACTAGCCATTGGCTGGTGGCAGGGAGAGTAGCCAATCCGTTTCCTATAGTATATCCACGCCGTCCATCCATTTTTCCATCTAATTTAAGGGGTTGAGCCCCAAATTGAAGCATATCAAAATATCAAGTGAATCATACCACGGGAAACAGTGGGCATAATGATTTTTTAGTTTGCCCCGCTAATTTCATGTTTTTCCCGCTCAATTTCATGTTTGCCCCACTGATTTTATAGTTTGCCCCGCTGATTTCATGTTTCCCCCACTCAATTCATGCTTGCCTCGCTGATTTTTCAGTTTGTCCCGCTCAATTTCATGCTTGCCTCGCACAATTTCATGCTTGCCCCGCTCGTTTCCTAGTTTGCCCCGCTCAATTTCTAGTTTGCCCCGCTCAATTTCATGCTTGCCCCGCTTAATTTCATGTCTGCCCCGCTCATTTCCTAGTTTGTCCCGCTCAATCTCTAGTTTGCCTCGCTAATTTTCATGCTTGCCCCTCTCAATTTCATGCTTGCCCAGCTCATTTCCTAGTTTGCCTCGCTCAATTCCTAGTTTGCCCCGCTCAATTTCATACTTGCCCCGCTCAATTTCATGTTTGCCTCGCTGAATCTCTAGTTTGCCCCACTGATTTTCATGCTTGTCCCGCTCAACTTCATGCTTGCGCCGCTCATTTCCTAGTTTGCCCCGCTTAATTTCATGCTTGCCCCGCTCATTTCCTAGTTTGCCCAGCTCAATTTCATTCTTACCCCGCTCATTTCCTAGTTTGCCCCGCTCAATTTCATGCTTGGCCCGCTCATTTCCTAATTTTTCCCGCTCAATTTCATGCTTGGCCCGCTCATTTCCTAGTTTGCCCCGCTCAATTTCATGCCTGCCCCGCTCAATTTCATGTTTACCTCGCTCAATTCCTAGTTTGCCCCACTCAATTTCATTTTCAACCTGCTGATTTTCTAGTTTCCCCCCACTCAATTTCATGTTTGCCCCCGCTCAAAACCTAAACCTAAACCTAAAATCTAAATGTAAAATCTAAACCTAGATCTAAAACCTAAACCTAAACGTAAAACCTAAATGTATTCTGAAATCCCTAAACTTAAAACTTAACCTATTCGCAATTCCCTAAACCTTAACTTATAACCTAACTGAAACCTAAACCTATAACCCACACTTATAACCTAAAGCCTACATGTATTCTCAAATCCCTAAACCTAAAGCTACAGCTAATTCTAATCTCAACTCCTTAACCTAAACCTAAAATTGAAAACTCAAACCTAAACCCGATCCCGAACCCGATTTCCTAAACCAATAACCTATTCTCAGTTCCCTAAACCTTAACATATAACCTAACTTAAACCTAAACCTATAACCAGCACTTATAACCTAAACCTATAACCTAAATGTATTCTGAAATCCCGAAACCTAAACCTACACCTAATCCTAATCTCAACTCCTTAACCTAAACCTAAACTTGAAACCCCAAACCTAAACCTACACCTAATCCTAATATCAACTCCTTAACCTAAACCTAAACTTGAAACCCCAAACCTAAACCCGAACCCGAACCTAATTTCCTAAACCTAAACTTTAACCTATTCTTAGTTCTCTAAACCTTAACTTATAACCTAACTTAAACCTAAACCTATAACCGACACTTAGATGGGCCCCAAATTGAAGCATATTAAAATATCATGTGGATCATACCACGGGAAACAGTGGGCATAATAATTTTCTAGTTTGCCCGGCTGATTT
This sequence comes from Magnolia kwangsiensis, assembly GCA_037074715.1. Taxonomy (NCBI): domain Eukaryota; kingdom Viridiplantae; phylum Streptophyta; class Magnoliopsida; order Magnoliales; family Magnoliaceae; genus Magnolia; species Magnolia kwangsiensis. Next base: position 56,606,341 of record CM073588.1, on the reverse strand, counting down.
TATGCTTGCCCCGCTCAATTTCATGTTTACCCCTTTCAGTTTCTAGTTGGCCCCGCTGATTTCATGTTCCCCCGCTCAATTGCATGTTTGCCCCGCTGATTTTCTAGTTTGCCCTGCTCAATTTCATGTTTGCCCCTCTGATTTTCTAGTTTGCCTCGCTCATTTCCATGTTTCCCCCGCTGAATCTCAAGTTTGCCCCGCTGATTTTCTAGTTTGCCCCGCTCAATTTCATGCTTGCCCCGCTCAATTTCATGCCTGCCCCGCTCAATTTCATGTTTGCCCCGCTCAATTCCTAGTTTGCCCCACTCAATTTCATTTTCAACCCGCTGATTTTCTAGTTTCCCTCCACTCAATTTCATGTTTTCCCCTGCTCAAAACCTAAACCTAAACCTAAAACCTAAATGTAAAACCTAAACCTAGATCTAAAACCTAAACCTAAATATATTCTGAAATCCCTAAACCTAAACCTTAACCTATTCGCAATTCCCTAAACGTTAACTTATAACCTAACTGAAACCTAAACCTATAACCCACACTTATAACCTAAAACCTACATGTATTCTCAAATCCCTAAACCTAAAGTTACAGCTAATTCTAATCTCAACTCCTTAACCTAAACCTAAAATTAAAAACCCAAACCTAAACCCGGTCCCGAACCCGATTTTCTAAACCAAAACCTTAACCTATTCTCAGTTCCCTAAACCTTAACCTATAACCTAACTTAAACCTAAACCTATAACCGACACTTATAACCTAAACCTAAACCTATAACCTAAATGTATTCTGAAATCCCGAAACCTAAACCTACACCTAATCCTAATCTCAACTCCTTAACCTAAACCTAAACTTAAAACCCCAAACCTAAACCTACACCTAATCCTAATCTAAACTCCTTAACCTAAACCTAAACTTGAAACCCCAAACCTAAACTCGAACCCGAGCCTAATTTTCTAAACCTAAACTTTAACCTATTCTCAATTCTCTAAACCTTAACTTATAACCTAACTTAAACCTAAACCTATAACCGACACTTAGATGAGCCCCAAATTGAAGCATATTAAAATATCATGTGGATCATACCACGGGAAATAGTGGGCATAATGATTTTCTAGTTTGCCCTACTGATTTCAAGCTTGCCCCGCTCAATTTCATGTTTGCCCCGTTCAATTTCTAGTTGGCCCCGCTGATTTCATATTCCCCCGCTCAATTACATGTTTGCCCCGCTGATTTTCTAGTTTGTCCTACTCAATTTCATGTTTGCCCCTCTAATTTTTTAGTTTGCCTCGCTCATTTCCATGTTTCCCCCGCTGAATCTCAAGTTTGCCCCGCTGATTTTCTAGTTTGCCCCGCTCAATTTCATGCTTTCCCCGCTCAATTTCATGCCATCCCTGATCAATTTCATGTTTGCCCCGCTCAATTTCATACTTGCCCCACTCAATTTCATGCCTGCCCCGCTCAATTTCATGTTTGCTCCACTCAATCCTAGTTTGCCCCGCTGAATTTCATGCTTACCCCGCTCAATTTCATATTTTTCCGGCTGATTTTCTAGTTTGCCCCCGCTCAATTTCATGTTTACCCCGCTGATTTTCTAGTTTCCCCCGCTCATTTCCATGTTTCCCCCGCTGAATGTCAAGTTTGCCCCGCTGATTTTTTTGCTTGCCCCGCTCAATTTCATGCTTGCCCCGCTCATTTCCTAGTTTTCCCGTTCATTTCTTAGTTTGCCCCGTTCAATTTCATGTTTGCCCCGCTCAATTTCTTGCTTGCCCTACTCAATTTCATGTGGGCCCCGCTCAATTTAACATAGAAGGTGTCAAAAATATTTTTTAAAAGAACAAATTGCCCAAAGAACATTTTTTAGGTTATTCAGCTAGAATAAGTGGATGAACAAGTGCATTTCATCTCACTTTCAACGACACATCTAAGAAGTCTTAAGTAGAAAACATACCTCTCAATGCAATGTGCTTATTGAAACCAGCATTTCGAGCATCATTCAAAGCATTCCTCGGAAGATTCATAAAATATTCTTTTGGGACACCTCTATAGTTTAGTAGTGAAATAAAAGTCTTATTTAGGTACGTTTTTCTTGGCTGGTTGTTAAAAAAGGAAGACAAATAATTTGGATAAACTTTTCATATCACCTTCGCAGATAACAAATAACCGTTATATACAAGCACTAAAAGTTTGCCTCGATCAAATTCATCGAGGCTTATTTAATGTTTGCCCAGCTTAATTTCATGCTAGATAAGGTCAATTTCATATTTTCCCAGTTCATATTTTTGGTATTTCTCGTTCCAGTTCTATTTCTATTTCATATGAAGCTTTGAGAAAATTAATGAAATGTTAGATTCTTTTCAACGTACTCTGATTTTGTCCACAACGTTTATCTTGTGAATTTTATGTTTGATATGTTTTTCAATTCATCTTTGCAGGCGATGAATATTCTGCAAAGATCCCCAACCCAGCATGTAGGTGTACACTCACATGATGGTTTGATAAGGTGAAGGGTGGACTGGAGAAGCATGATAGTCACCTAAATTTGTTTAGACAATCTCCTTTCTCGTTTCTATTGCACGTTACATCCTTTCGATTTTTAGGGGCTCTATTTCACCTTCTTTTTGTAAGATACAAAGGTGATCTAGTATTTGAGATCAAGGGGAGGCGATTGTACTTTACCGAAATGGACTTCGCCCTCATTACCGGTCTTAAGTTTGGGGATCTAACTGCACCGAAGAATTGTTGCAGTACGAGTACATTAAGAGACAAATACTTCAAAGAATATCCAGTATTAAAGAAGCAACTAATGGAGGTGTTTGAGAGATTAGTTGACATTGATAAGCATGAAGACGTCGTTAAGGTTGCCCTACTTCTGGTTGTGGAGCATTTTCTTTGGGGAACCGAATCGAAAACCATATGCAAGATGGATTATATTTACCTAGTGACTCGCTAGATGATTTCTATTGGTATCCCTGGGGTAGTTTGGGATACCATACAATGTCGCAAGGAATCGAATCTGCTGTTGCTGCATCAAGTTCCCCTCGGTATACCGTATGTGGTTGCGTCTTTCCTCTACAGGTAAGAACACCTTTTACTTTGTATATGTTTTCTCTCTATAGTCAATTATGGATCTTTAACCTGGTGTAATTTCATTCTAACAGGTTTGGTCAGTTGAGATTTTACCAGCCCTACAAGACTGCGTTGTTTCATATGTTTCGCATCAAATTCCACGCTTCATTCAATATCGAGGCTGGAAGGGTTGGAGGTATAACAACACACATGCTATTTTCGAGAGTAAAGCTGTAAGTTTATATATATATCCTCATCATTTACTTTGCTTAACTTGACGTATATGCTTTTTTATTTAACATTACTCTTTATTTTTTTGCAGACCTCAGTAGTAATGAAATTAGAACCAACGCTACGAGAATGGGAAACGGATGCTGTTCGCTCGGTGCAAGACAGTTTCCAGGTGAGATGTATAGGAAGATGAACCATAATTTCATGTTTGTCATTATAAAGTTATCCTTACTCTTACATATCCATCTATGTATTTTGTAGCTTACCGAGACCCAGGAAGATGATGAGGAGGGTAATGAGAATGATCACGAGGAGGATGACGGGTCAGATGATAGCGATGAGAAAGGCGTGGAGGGATCGGGACTGAGGGGGGTATACCGAATGAGGTTCTTATGGAGGAGTTTCGAAATGAGAGGGAAGAGTTGAAGAAGGAGAGAAAGGAATTGAAAAATGAGAAGGATGAATTGAGGAAAGAGAGGGCAGAGATGAGAGGGAAAGAAGCACGGTTTGATGACAGGGAAATGTTACTGGAGAGGGAAAAGGAGCTGTTCTTTGTGGACAAGGAATGGTTCTTTAAGGACAAAGAAAGGTTGCGAATGGGAGACAGGAGTTTAATAAGGAGAAGGTCGGTAGTCATACACAAAGAGGACATTTTGTGATGTAGGAGGAGGTTGAGGAGTTGGCGAATGAGAGGAATAAGTTTAATACGGAGAAGGAAGGTAGTCCTAAACAGATGGGACATTTTGTGATGGAGGTCGAGGGTGAGAAGTTGAGGAATACAGTGGAAGCAAATGATATCGAAGATAAAGAACTTGGACATGCATCCATTTCTCATCCCGTTTATGAAAGGAGAACCAAAAGGATACTGAAGCCGTCAATTTATAAAGTTTCTCCATACTTATCCCTGTCTGCATTCGATACAACCCCTGGGGCGGTTCATGAACCCGAGCAAGTTATAGCTTTTGCTACTTCTCCGATACTATTTCCTCAACAGATGGATCCTTTTAGGATACTATCTGCACAGGAGGTGAAAGAAGCAGATGACTGGTATGAAGCAAACAAGGACATGCCAGCGGAAAAATGGTTCGGTATGATATGGATGAAGGATGCCTGGGTTGATAGCGAGGTAAGCTTTACTAATTTATTCTCTATATGCATCGATTGCTAAGTCCTAAGTTTGTTATATGAATCTAAGACGAAATCGTACTATCCTAATGATTAGGCCATTGACACATACATCGAGTTCCTTGATAAAAAGGCATAACACCAACTCAATAGCATATCCTTAGGATTGCAAATTCTGTCCTATGTATTTTACGGTAAATGTTTATTATAGCAATCCTTAATTACCGCTCAATCTTGTTTTATTACATGTATTAAACTTTAATCATGTTTGTAACAGCAAAGCCTTGAGGGGTGTTTGACGATTTTGATCGCATACTGGGCCTCCAATTCGGCGTCAAAACGGTCGTCGCTAATAGGATAGCTGACGACGGCTTATGCAATTGTCAGGCAGCGAGATAAACCATACACCAGAGCGATTTGGTGTTATGAACGGGTAATACACTCGTCATAGAATGTCATCTCTTACTTTTATATGTTCTATCATGTTTTGACAAATATATTATTTTGTGAATCATGGACAGGTATGTGCGCCAATAAATCACGACAATTCACATTGGTTTTTGCTAGTCATGTATCCCAAAGAAAGAGAAATCGTTGTTGTAGATCCTATACACATATCTAACGCCGAAGTTCAAGCATAAGATGAAGAATATGACCGATGCACTCCCTGTCCTCTTCCATGCTGCTGGAGACAGTACTGCGCTTGAAGGGAAGAAGTGGACCATCAGATTCGATGAATTCGCGCCGAAGCAGGAGAATGGTTATGACTGCGGCATCTTCGTGATGAAATTCATTGACATTTTGTGTAGTGGTCTCACCTTGGAGGGAATAGACATGCAAAAATACACCGTTGATTGGAGGAAGTCAATAGCATATGATTGCTTGTCTGTAGTCAGTAGGTGATTTTGTGCAGTGCATGGGAGAAATATTTTGTATGAATGTATTATTCGGAGGTTTACAGTAACCTTGGAGTGCTGAAAATTTCCAAGTATGTGCATTTCAGTCCGAGTTCCTTCTCTAATCACGATAGCCGTAGGAGGGTTGATCCGAATTCCTCCCAAGTCTATCGTGATTAGAGAAAGAACTCGAACTAAAATGCATATACTTGGAAATTTTTTGCATACTCACCGAAGTGAAAGTTTCGATGTATATCATACTCTATAATTTTAGTAGATGTCTCAATATTACACATTGTATGGATTCTATGCACAACGATGCAATGCAATTTCTATTTTTCGTATGGATATGAGGATGAACAAGTGCATTTCATTGAACTTTCGAGAACACATCTAATAAGTGTTCACATCACTGTTGGCAGCTGATTGCACCGGTGGCATATAAATTTCATTTTTTTAAAACTTTCAGAAGAGTTAATTCCTTTTGAAATGATCGTTTTGATCTCTCCCTTGTAAACCAATACTAGATAGACCAATCAAGCTGCCATCACAATTGACTTTCCGTGTTCCAAAAGCTGGTGTCTTCCAACACATGACCAACTTTGTCTGCTAAAAAAAATATATTTCGACAAATGATCATGAGGAAATACTCTAAAATACAGAAATGATTAAAGAATACAGGAAAACTGCATTGGATCTGCAGAATATTACCAAAAGGTCGTTTTCATTGTGTTCGAAATAGCCACATTGGTTATAAAAATCAAAACAACTTATTAGCTAAGATCTAAAAACAAAATCATGCACTCACCGGTAACCATATTTAAGTAATCTAATGTCATGCTTGGGATTCAAGATGAAAATATTGTATGCATTCTCAAGTTCAAGGTAGTCAACAAATCAGATATGCAGGTTACTCATAAAAGTTTCAATTCAAGTATGAATATCTGCAGGACCTATAAAAGTTTCATAATCAGAAAAGCTTCCATTGATTGATCTACAAACGAGCAGACCAACCATAAAACTGAAAACTGATATTCATTGTGCAATTCGTGATTGAGACAGAGCACATATATATTACTTGGTATTAGATACATCATCTTTACGGGATAGGACCTTTATGGCATGCTCAAAGACAGGGGCAACCTTTTCCCCCATCTGCATAGCATGGATAGGAAAACTGCACATTGTACCAGTCAAATAAAGCACCTACTTGTTCCCTAGAAATGGTTCTATACGCATATGAAATAGAAATATCATCATTATTAGTAGAACATGACATTTCGATATACAATAGAAAAGGAAGAGCCAAAGATCAGAAGTTTCTCGCTTGTAATTTTGTGGTTGAAGATGCATTTCTTTCTCCATCTGATGATTTACGCACCTGAGAACAGGTCTCAGAGGCTTGTAATTGCTCCAAATCTTCTAATACCTGTAATGCCATTCCAAATCAGCCTGGAAAGTAAGTCCAATTCTAGAGTCTTTTGAATTCCTTCTATTTCCATTGATGTTGATTCAGCTTAACTGATGTATATATATATATATATATATATATATATATATATATATATATATATATATATATATATATATATTTCCATATATATGCTTTCAGGTGTTTGATTGTCACAAAATGTGAAGTGGTTTCTCCTGCACTCGAAATGGAGATCAAGACTTTGAGACAGTCCGATCTCTTGCCCTACAATGTTTTTATTAGTAAAATTCTCTCATGTGTTTGGCTGTTTGTACTTGTTAGCCTTTGAGACTAAATCTAATAGATTATGATCTAATTCTTGTCTATTCATGTTCAGTTCTGCTTCTGCTGCACGTATGGCCATGAAGAAGAGTTCACCCTCTTGTTTCCTTGAATCCGTATCAAGGCCGCTGGACCATAAATGTTCGGGTCACAAACAAAGGCAATTTAGAAAGCAAAAGAATGTGAGAGGTGAAGGCCAAGTCTTCAATGTAGAGTTTATAGATGAAGATGTAAGCAAATCCAGCTCACACATCGGGCTTTTAATAGACTAAAGCCTTCTTGTTTTGACATCAAATGTTACTTCAGTAGCACAAAATCATACAATGGCTATTGTAAAATGACATTTGAAAAAAAATTCAAATCTCTGATGTAGGGTACCCAAATATAAGCAACTATGTTTAATGGAGCTGCAACCAAGTTCTACCCCAAGTTTAAATTGGGAAAGGTTTATGTAAGACCCGTATCTTAGTCCGTACCATTCCATAGACTTCCGCGGTCTTACCGGTCGAATTCCAGTAACCTTCGACCCTTAACCGATATTAACGCGCGACCCTGATTCGTATGCTGTCAACCCGAGTCGACATAACCCAAGACCATTACCATAGCGACCGCGCCGTCGCTGCGGTTCCGATGCTGCGACTTGCGCGCCGAGGTGGTACCCTGATCAAGAGATGTGGGCCAACGTTCAGTGTGAGGAAAACGGCGCGCATTGCAAAACCCAAGAGAATCTCTACGAGGTGTCACATTAATCTCATCAATCAATCAATCCATCAACATGTCAAGTAAACATCACTTTTTCACCCTTCCCAAGCAAGCCCATACCTTCTTACACAAAAAATCCTTAAAAGTCAAAAAGGTCTTACAAAGCCCATGCTTTTCTTACACAAAAGGGCACCAAAGTCAAGATTTTCTTACACACCCCTCTCTCTCCCATCCATCACTCCATCACCCATCATTCCATCTCTCTCTACAACACTCTCTCTTTCTCATTTTCTCATCTCATTCTCTCAAGCAAAAACCCTCATACGTATGAGAGCTCTCCAAGCCTCTCCCTCTCTTTCCAAAACTCCAAGGTGGCCCACTTTCCTACCCCATCATCTCCCATCCTAGCAATCTATTCCTCATCTCATCCATTGAAGCTAAAGCTAAGGAGCAAAGAAGTCATTGGAGCCAAGAAGAAAAGATCTAAGGTGGGTGATCCACCGTTGATTTGCTATTACAAGGTCCACTTGTGATGGGTCCCTTTTTTTGTGTTTGTATTATGATCATGGAGGGCCCATAGTGGCGGGGTCCCTCCACCACCATCCGATCTCTCTTTTCTTTTTCTTTTTTTTCCTCTATCTTTTCCTCTTGTATGGTTGTGATGATGATAAGATGTGTGGCCACCATGATGTTTACATCCAAGCCGTCCATTGGTGGATCCCATCCATATGGGACACACCATGATCTTTATATGGTATCCCAACCGTCCATCCTCACCAGGAGGTGGCCCACCCAAGTGTGCATGTGGGGCCCTACACCCTGATCCATAGCTCAAGTGGCCGACCGAGTGAAAGATACGCCTGTTTCAACGTTGGGGTCCTGGTATGGATCCCTGTGGGGTGGCTAGCATGGTATGTGTACTGACGTGGGTATACTCACGTCAGTAATGAAAAGAGAAAAGAAAAAAAAAAAATTTTGGTGGCCGGCGCATGTAGGCCCCACCTTGATATATATATTCAATCCATGCCATCCATCCCATTCAGCGGACCATATTAGGCGTTGAGCTAGAAAATGAGGTCAATCTGACTCTCAAGTGGGCCATAGTCTAGCAAATAGTATGTTTTACCCTTGAAACTCTCCTGATGTGTTTATACGCCCGAAAAATTTTGAACATTGGTCTCATTTAGCCTGATTCGAGTCGTAGAATCCAATGGATGGTATGGATTTCTCTAAAGTGGACCTCACCTGCAAAAAACCTAAAAAATCAGTGTTTCCAAAAAAAAAAAAAGGAGACTTTGCAGCAGCGCTGCTGCTGCTGCTGCCAGCGCAGGCAGCGCGCCTGCGGTTGATGCACGGGCGAGACTCCCAGCAGCCACCCATGGCTGCTGCCGTGGGCCCCACCATGATGTATATGTCTTATCCACGCCGTTCATATGGAGGGTTCCCCCCTTAGGCAGGCCTCCTCCAAAAATGAGGCCGATCTAATGCCCAGGTGGCCCACACCACACGAAACAGTGAGATTGAACCTCTGTCATTGAAACTCCTTTTATGGGCCCCAGAAGTTTTGGATCAAGATGAAATTTGTTTTCCCCTTTCTCCCAGGGCTGTGTGACCTTATCAGCGGTTTAGATGGCGTATAAGCATTGAGGTGGGCCCCACATGGGACCCACAGTGATGTATGTGTACTATTTCCACCGTCCTATCAGCGGTTTAGATGGCGTATAAGCATTGAGGTGGGCCCCACATGAGACCCACAGTGATGTATGTGTACTATTTCCACCGTCCAAACGGACGATGGAGCCCACGGTGACGCACGTGCCCTGGTCCTTGCCGTCCATCTGTTTTGATGGTGGGGCCGACTGTCCCCTAGTAGCAGCAAGTTCTGTGGGTCCCACCATTATATATATATATATATATATTATATTATATGTTATATATTATATAGGCTATATTATATAGTCTATATTATATATCTTGTAATATGTATATAGTGGTGGGCCCTACGTGGGACCCACCTCTGTTCCCTTTTAAAATGCTTAAAGAGCTGCAACAACAGCTATGTATATATAGATATGTATATTTTATATACATACGTGCCCTTAATGTATAAATTGCTATTGTAGTTATAATGTATGTATATTACTATACATATTATATACCTGAGCCCAAGGTCCATATGACCTTTTGAATAGAATGGATTGCAAATAAATATTACAGTGGGCCCTAGGCCATGTGTCCCTATGAATAGTTTGGATGGAAATAAATATTTTGTAAGGCTCATGGGTCGGGGCCCCTTTGATATATTAAAAGGCCAATGGGATTGAATCAGAACGATGTATTCCAAGGCTCATGAGATTAGGCTCATTTGATATTTTGGGGGCCCATGGATTAAGGCCCATTGAGATGTAGTAGGGCCTATGGGTTAGGCCCATTTGATTTGCATAAGGCCTACGGGTTTAGGCCCAATTGATGCATTCAAGGCCCAACGGATTATGACCCATTGCAATGTGTGATCCCAACCTAGTTCATGATATTTACTACGGGTAACGCCTTGGGAGCAATGTTGGTTTGACGTCCACATTGCGAGTATAATGTTGGTTGGATGTCCACATTACGACTCTCCTTAGGGCCCATTGAAAGGCCCGTACTTATTATGTATAGGCCATCCAGGCCCATCTGCATTGTAAGGATAGTCCATCTCATTATAATATGTTTAGTATAGTTCCATGACTCATGATCATACGCATCATATGTATGCTTGATATGAGAAGTGACTGATCATAGCATATGCCTTCAGGCAGATTATTTATGGGACCCCGATTAGGCGGTGTTGCCCTGCATGAGCGCACGATACGTGCAAAGATTTGCTGCATGATTGGATAGTGTGATTCATGCATCTCGCATTGTGTGATATGGTTACTGTACGCCTTAGCGACATCGGGGCTGTAGCCTCCACAGACAGATCGTGGTTGGCAGGATTGGATACCAAAAATTTTGTTCTACATGGGGTGCTATAGATATCCCTGGGTGAAAGTCCCTAAACCCTTATGGTACCAAGAGGTTGCTCCAACGTTTAGACCGAGTGGGTAGATGAGCGTTGAGTGTCGATTACTAGATGGTTACGGTCTCCACTGTGTCGTGGTAGGTTGGAAGGGGGTGCGGCCTTACCCGTCCGAGTGTAGGGGGCAATGCTAGGCTGAGTTTGACCAGCTCGAGGAATGGGTCCGCTATTGACGAGTCGAGCTCGATATTGGCAGACGGATAGTGAGGTCTCTTCCACTTACCTTATTGCACGCGATGTGACGGTAATCTGGTTTAGAGTGTACTAGACCCCGATGATATCCCAGAGTTGAGCTGTATTGACATGTGGACTTAGATGAGGATTGTATGCTTGACTTGCATCTTACATCGCATAGCTTTGGTACGACTCATGACATTTATGGTTCCATCTGCATATTCCGCATTACTCTGATATTGTATGATCATATTACTACCTTGCGCACACACTTTCACCACCCTCTAAGCTTTCTATAAGCTTATGCACGACCCTTGCGTGCAGGTGACATTGGATCGCAGCAGCGCTGAGGCTTGAGCACGTGGCAGGTTACTCTGGAGTTTTTGGTCTATCATCATTGTATTTTCCTTTATGCTTATTGTACTTGTAAAGTTTTTGATCATAGTGGAAATGTAATGGAATTCTTGGTTGTTGTTTGTGGGTTATGCCTTTGGTTATACTTATTATGAATCAAACTGACGTTGAAAATCCTCCTCGTAGCATCCCAGGATCGGAACCTGTCGAAAAGGCGCTAGGAGCCGAGAATGGGGTTCTATGAAGGCTGTCGGCGCCGGATTCGTCGATCGAAAATTTTGTGAGCCTGGTTTCTGAGTTTGGGGCGTGACAGTTTACTTCATTTCTAGAGAAACCTTTAGAGTTGCAAACAAATAATTCAAAACTGGCAAAACAATTTTTGTGGCCGCTATAGCCGGTTTCCTTATCTCAAGATCCTTTCTGCAACCTCCAAGTGATAAGCTGACTCACCACACACTTATCGCAAATGCTATATTAGGTTGAGTATTATACAGGATAGACACACTACATACATGTTTGCCAATGAAAGAAACACTTCCATATAAATGTACCATGCACACTAATAAACGAATAAACTAGACATTCACGTAAGTAATAGAGCTTTTGTATAATTTCACGTACCATCGATATATCGACATATTGTCGATACTATCAAACTCAATACACATTTGTCCAGCGACTAAAGATGAAAATTCCATATAATGTAGATATATCGACATATGGTCGATATATCGATATGTAGATATATCGACATATGATCGATAATATCGATTTCAGTCCTGAATTGTCCAGCGACTAAACCCAATAAATGCATATAATGTAGATATATTGACATGTCGTCGATGTATCGATATAGCGATATATCGACATATTCTTGATAATATCGAAATCAGACCTCTTTTGTCCAGAGGCAAAAGTAAATTTTTTTACAAAATATAGATATATCGACATATCATCGATTATATCAAAGAGGGTAAGGATACATCAACAATAAGTTGATAATATCTTCGATACAAACTTTTAGAATTGTAATGTCGATTGTATCGGCATATCGTCGATATGATATGAGTAAATCGTCGATATGATCTACATATCATAGATATGATTGACACAAGTTGTCAATATATCGTCACGTGTGTCCATATATCGATGTCAGTCCTAAATTGTCCAGCGACTAAAGATAAAAATTCCATATAATGTAGATATATTGACATATAGGCGATATATCGATATGTCGATATATCTACATATTATCAATATTATCGATTTCAGTCCTGAATTGTCCAGCGACTAAACTAAAAAAATGTATATAATGTAGATGTATCGACATATCGTCGATATATCGACATATGGTCGATAATATCAAATTCAGACCTCTTTTGTCCAGCAGTAAAACTAAACAATTCCTCAAAATATAGATTTATCGACATATTATCGATTATATCGACGAAGGTAGGGATACATCGACGATATGTCGATAATACCTTCGAAATTTACTTTCAGAATTGTGTAGTCGATTGTATCGGCATATCGTTAATATGGTACAAGTAAGTCGTCGATATTGTCACGCCCCAAACTTGAAAATCGGATTCACATGAATCTCGATTGTCAAATCCAATGCCGACAGCCTCCGTAGTGCCCCATTCTCGGCTCCTGACAATCAAATGCCAGATTTCGATCCTGGGATCCTACAAGGAGAATTTTTAAAATGATTTTTTTTTGTAATGGAGCATAACCACAAGAATAACCAAGTCACAAAACAACATCACCACATATCCACTAAATCAAAAACTTTAAGTACAATGTGGAAAGGGAAATACAAGGTGATCAAAAAGCTCCAAAAGGTCCTGATACACACTTCTGCCTCAGCGCTGCTGCTGTCCAACGCTACCTGCACGCAACTGTCGTGCATAAGCTTACAAAAGCTTAGAGGGTGGTGTAAGTGTGTGCGCAAGGCAAATGCCAAGTATATAATATTAGAGTAATGTGAAAACCTGCGGTAAGTCCATAAATACAATCAACCATACTAAGGCTATGTAATGCAAGACATGAATGCTATCGGCCATACCAAGGCCATGCGATGCGAGATATGAATGCCATCGGCCAAACCAATGCAATACAAGGCCTACATAGCTGAATGTCATATGTGAAATACAATCTAAGCAAGTCGGTACTCATCAAGTACACATATCAGTACAGTTCCTCTCTTGATATCACCAGGGTCTAATACACTCACACTGACTGCCTCCTCCCTAGCTGCACAGCCAAGCAAGCGGAATAGACCTCACTATTCACTTGACCAGTAGTCTGCCAATACCTACCCAGCTCGTCGATAGTGGACTCATTTGCGAGCTGGTCAAACTCAGCCTAGTTTATAGCCCTCTCACTCAGGCGGATAAGGCTACACCCCCTTCCAACCGACCACGACATAGTGAGAGATGCGACTTATTGGTATTCGACACTCGAGCGCTCATGTATCCACTCGGTCTAGACGTTGGAGCAACTCCTGGTACCAAAAAGGTTCTGGGGTTTTCACCCAAGGACATCCTATGTGCCCGTATGCTAGAACTAAGTATTTTCGGTATTTGATACGGCCATCCACGATGTGCCTATGGAGCCATGGCCCTGATGTCGCTAGGGCGTGCAGTGATCAAGTCACACATATGCGAGATGCATGAGTCACACAGTACAGTCATGCAATAATCCTGCGCGTACGACGCGATAATGTGAGGCACTCCGTCTCATTAGGAGTCCCGTAATGTCTCAGCCCAATGGCTTATGCTATGATCAAAACAATCCTCATATCAAGCATGCATATGATGCGTATGAGCATGAATCATTGAGTTATACTGAGCATGTTATAAAGTGATGAACTATCAACAAGTATGAACCTATCAACGGGCCCTAAGGAGAGTCGTAATGCGGACATTTAACCAACATTATACTTACAATGTGGACATCAAACCAACATTGCTCCTAAGGCACGGCTGCCATAAACGTCATTACATAAACCATGGTGGGGTCGCACATTGCAATGGACCTTAGGTACATCCCATTGGGCCATAAATACATCAAATGGGCCATATCACGTGGGCCTTATATTCATCAAGTGGGCCATATCAATGGGTTGCACCAATGGGCTTTATGTACATGACAATGGGGCATAATCCATGGGCTTTAGAATACATCAAAATGGCCTTGCTAAATGGGCCGGAAGTATATCGTAATGGGCCTTTACCCATGAGCTCCAAGTACATCATAATGGGCCTCAACCCACGGGCCCTAATACATCACAATAGGTCTCAACCCATGGGCCCTAATACATCACAATAGGCCTCAACCCATGGGCCCTAAATACATTACAATGGGCCATAATCCATGGGCCCTAAATACATTACAATGGGCTACAATCCATGGGCCCTAATACATCACAATGGGCCTCATAAATATGAAGGTGGGCCCCAACAATAGGTCACAATTATATCAAGGTGAGCCTATATATTAAATGGGCCTACTCACAGGGGCCTTAAATATATCAAATGGGACACACCAAGTAAGAGTAGTGATAATGAATTCCACCATTAAATTCCTAAAGCCTACCATAACGTTTATTTCCCGTCCAATCTATACATAAGGTCACAAAGACCTGGATTTAGAGGAAAGGCAAAATCCAAATATTTTAATGGTGGACTTTCAATCCAACACTCTTTCTATAGTGTGGTCCACGTGATCTTAGATTTGACTTATTTTTGAACCCAAGCCTTAAAATGAGCTTGCCACATGGTGGACAGTTTGGATGCAACGCATGCATCATGGTGGGCTCCGCTGTCCAGCTGTGGACGACGTGTATAAAACACATAAATCATGGTGGTCTCCACCGTCCCACGGTGTGGACAGTGGAGTGAAACAGAAACATCACAGTGGGTTCCACTGTCCGCTGGACGGTGGTAATACAACACATACATCGCTGTGGGCTCTACGTGGGGCCCACCATAACATTTATTTTCCATCCAAGCCACTGGTATGGCTGCACGGACCTGGATGAAGGGGGAATACAAATTTCAGCTTGATCCAAAACTTCTGTGGACCCCAAAAGAGTTTCAAGGGTAAACGTTCAACCTCACTGTTTCCTATGGTGTGGACCACCTAAGTTCCAGATGGAGCTAATATTTGGAGGGGGGGCCCACGCCTTAAGGGCCCACCTAATGAAATGGTTGGATGACAAATGAACATTATGGTGGGGCCCACGGCTGGAGCCGTGGGTCTGCTGCCATTCGCCCGTCCGCCAGCGCTGCAGGCGCTGCCCGCGCCTCTAGCAGCAGCAGCGACCTGCTGCATCTTATTTTTTTTATTTATTTTTTTCTATGGAATTTCATATGTGGGGCCCACTCCTTGGGAATCCATTCCGTCCACTGGATTCTAGGGCTCAAAACATGCCGAACAAGTCCAATGTTCGGCATTTTTGGGGAGTAGAAATAGCAAGGTAGGTCCTAATAGCTTTGAACGATAGGAAACATACTTTTCTATGGTATGGCCCGCTTGATTATTTGATTGGCCTCATTTTTCGGCTCAATGCCTAAAATGATCCAAGGAATATAATGGTCGGCATGGATTGGATCTGAATATCAGGGTAGGGTCTACATGGACAGCCCTTCCCAAAACTTTCTTCTTTTTTTTTGGTTGCTGCTGCCATTAGTACACCCACTGTCGGCTCACCCTTCACTGACGTCCAACGTCCCTGGACGCTGGACGGTTTTGGATACAACATATATACTAAGGTGGGCCTCACCTTCAGATATGCTATCCAGGTGGGCCACCATATGCATGAAGGGTGTGGATAAAACATACACCAAGGTGGGGTTCATCCAGATGGACCACACGACCACATCATCACACCAAAAAAAAATTGAAAGAGAAACGGAGAGAGAGAGAGAAAGGTGGGACACACGTGTGATGGAGGGACCCCGATACTATGGGCCCTCCTTGCATTCAATCATACATCAAGTGATAATCAAGGTGGGTCATCGGCCACATCTTAGGGTCTAAAGTGAGATCCATACCATCGATCGGTAGGCCTCACTTGGCCCATCATAAAAACATAAAAATCTAGCCTATAGAAGCACCCACCACTTGATCTTCTTGGTCCGTTGGAAAGCTAGTCTCCTAGAGCTTCACTTTGATGGTGGAGATAGGAAATGGATGGCTAGGATTAGAGCTTTTGGGATGAAAAAGTGGACCACCAAGATCACACTTTCTCTCATGGGAAGAGCTTGGACGTGGGTTCTCTTTTGCTTGTGATTTGTTGCTTGGGAAATGAGGGAGACAGAGAGGGTTGTAAGGAGCTATGAAAGATGGGTGATGGATGTGAGTGATGGGTGAGGTGATGGTGTACTTGACATGAGAGTTGACTTGGTGGTTGCTTGGCTTGTGGAGAAAGAAAGCATGGGTGCTTTGTACTTGACATGAGAGGTGATTGATGAGATTGATTGATACGATTAATGGGACATGTTGTAGAGATTCTCTTGGGATTTACAACACGTAGTATTTTTTCTCGAACTGAACGTGGGTCCACATCACCTCGTCTAGGTATCGGATCGGTGTGTGAGTCGCAGCGTTGGAACCGTGGTGACGGTGCGGTCGCAATGATACAAGTCTCGGATTAAGCCGACTCAAATGTATAGGATACGACTTACGGTCGTGCGCAAAGTCAATTACAAGTCGCAGGTCGCCGAAATTTGACGAGAAAGATCACGGGAAGCGACGGAACAGTATGGATTAGGATACGGGTCTTACAGATATAATCTACATATCATAGATATGATCGTCGTAAGTTGTCGATAGATCGCCAAGGGTGTCGATAAATCGAATTATGGCTGAATATGTCCAGCAACGAATCCTCAACCACTCCATTTTACTCGATATATCCACATGTCACCGATATATCGACATCATATTGCCGATAGATCCACATGCAGTCGATATATCGAGTACGACATAGATCTCAAAATTGCATTACTTTGTCGAACAGTGTAGATATATCGACAATATGTCGATATATTGACGACGGACCGTTTTCAAAAATAAAAATGCATTAACTTCTTTCACTAACCATCATTCATTTCCCTCAAATACCAAAATTCGTAGACCCCTTCTTCCAAAATGTCCCCTCCACTTCATCTCAACCGGATTTTTCCATATTATCAAAGGGCTCTTCGAGGGATTTCAGCTTTTGATGATCTCGGTATGTTTGTGTTCATTGCAATCGATATGAAATGCTGTGTTTGTGTTCTACAGGTTCATGAAACATTGATGGGGGATAAGATCTTCATCTTAGTGTCATGGTTATGATTTTTGAAATGGTGGTGAAGTTCATGTCTCATTAATATACTTATTCATAGCATTTCTGATTTTTCAAAAATAGGTGTACATTCATTTTACTCAAGTCAGTCGCTTAATGTGCATTCTGAGCTCATTCACCCTTTACTAATAACTCTTGAATCACATCTCCAAGGCTGTGATCTGATTTAAATGATATCAGCGCTGTCAGAATGCAATGCATCTTGCCTCCAATCCTGGAACCACCAAAACAGAAAGTTACCTTGAGTGCTTGTTCTTAACATGTATGTCGCTGGAATTTTTGCTCATGAACAAGCAGAGAACTCATGCTGACTTTTTGTTGTGAATGAAGTTTACATTTGTTTCTTTCACAGACAAATTGACTGAATTTTTAGTAGATTTAAATTCATAGCATCACTGGTATAGTTTGGATTCATGTTGACTTTTTTAGCAGCTGTTGTTTTTCTTTTTTCAATCAAGTTTTTCACAATCGCATATACTACAGAATTCAGAACTATTAGTGATCCTTTAATATACATGAATGCTAAATGCACTGTATGGACAACTATGCTATTTTGAAGGATTACAAAAGTCACATCATTTATTTTTTTAATTCTATTTTTATTTGAATGCAGTCGTGATTATTTACATTCACTTGAATGAGTCTTAAATGACAGAATAGCTTGATTGATTGGTAGGGAGTGCTCATTGGGCCAAACAAGTGAGTCAAGAAAACAATTACCTTGAATAATGTTTACTGAATTTTCCTCAGCTTTAGTATAGTAATTTACATGAGTTTAACTACCTACAAACTGAATAATGTTTACTGAATTTTCCTCAGCTTTAGTATGAACCAATTACTAATTTTGAGTAAGTTTTATTCCGCTAATTACCTTATTTGCCTTATTTTATCATATATTTTAATGTTTGTAACAGACACTTGTATCTCAACATTCATAATGCATAAGGATAAAGGAAAAAAGGCTATTGTCGGAGAGTCATCCAAGGGAGGTCGTAAAAAACTCCGTTCAAGACGTACATCAGAACGGGCAGAGGAGTGGACTTCTCAGACCGAATCGCCGGCTAGGAGAGCTCGTACTCAAAGGGGTACTCCAATTCAGGATCCCCCTCCACCAATACAACCAGAACAATTGATACCATAAGTTCCTCCCCCCCTACGACGACCGAAAAATCGTATATGAGAAAATCGAGCATGCATCCAGCAATTTGGGATTCCCCAGATTTTGGAGAAGGCTGGGTGGAGTAACCTGTTAGATTTTAGAGGGACAGATAGAAATGAGCAAGTGATCATATTTCTATCATACTGTCACTCACCGGTACTGCACCCCCCTTCATTTCAGGTTACCATTGGAGAGACCACCACCACCATTGATACTGGGTTAGTTGCACAACTTTTAGGCATTCCAGCCACAGGTCGAGGCTTAACAAATCACGACATTGATGACCTAGCTGTGCGGATAGAAATGACGAAGTATGTTTGTAATGGACAGAATGTTCCGTGACATCAGGGTAATGCACTGAGAGCAACGCACCTGGAAGACAAGTACAAGGTGCTACACCATATCTTCACCTGGAATGTATATCCAAGAGAGACGAATAAGTCTGACATTACTTCGTATATGTTACATATTCTATACAGCATCTGTCAGGGTATTCCTCTGTGTTTGCCCACCATCATTAGTCAAATACTTGCCGACAACATAGCGACCACCAGAAAGGATGCCATTCCTTCCCACACCTATTATGTTTACTCTCCCGTCATGTTGGCCTGCTACCAACCACTGACCGACCCAGACCCGTGAAAATGCTTACACAAAACCACATCAAGCGTATGAAACTGGGGTTCAAAAAAGAGAAATCGACTTCAGAAAGGCGCAATGAAGATTTTATCGGAGAGACAAAAGCAGAGGCAGTGGAGACAAAGGCTGTAAAGACGGATGCAGCTGAGACAGAGGCAGCCGACACCGACTATCCTACGGAGGGAGAGCAGCCTGGGGTGCCACGAACCTCGTATGGTCATATTAGTCGAAGGATGACATACCGTAACCGCAGGACATACATTGTCAAGCACATGGATGAGCAAGACAGACGACTCACACGACTGGAGCGGCTTTCTGAGGTCATCCAGAAGGGTATGGAACGGGTCGAGCGTAAGATTGACTCCCTTATTGCCACAATCACCTGCCGCCGTGATGATGTCGCTCCGCCGGATGGCGGTCCGTCCAGCTAGATAGCGGTTTAGTCACGTCTGTTGGCTTATGCATCAAGTATCTTTTTGGGATGCTAAGCCTATAGGATATTATCTTTTTAAATAGTGACGTTAATTTTACTTTGACTGATGCACAGGACTATGATTTTGGTGCCTAAACTTGGGGTAGTTATTTTGATTACAGTATTTACTGTTTCCATGAAATTAATTTATGCACTTCCTCTGGACTGTAAATGGACTCAAGAATCCCAACCATGCCATCCACCTTTTTCACAAAATTCATTGTTCGTGGTCTATGAATGCCGATTATAGCATTTTATTCACCATTAGTCAGTTTGCCTTTCCATTGGATCATGAAGGGGCACTAAACACCTTACATATGGCAGGTCCGCTAATGGATCCAAACACCAAAAACCTTTCAGTCCTAGCCTTGGATTGTCCTGGGTTGATAATCACATGAAGAATCCTAGCCACACAAATAATAATCTTGACGAGGATGGAGAAATGAAAATGTTGAGCAATCAACATCCAATCAGGAAAAATTGGTGGCTAGTAGAGTCTCTTTTGTACGATTTCAACTAATGTCCATCCATGGATATGACTGACGAGGTGCACGGTTTGGATTCATTACCCTTGTTAGATATTTGCCTGTGAGCCTTTTCCTACCCCACAACCATCTCATAGATGGTTTTCAGCTCATTTGGCCCTTTTGACAAATTTTTCAGTCATTTTAAGGCAGTGGTCTATTATATTTTAGTCTAGGCTTTTGCAACTCAATGCCTTCTGCTTCCTTTTCAGATATAGGAAAGTGGCTTATGCTTCCTTTTCATATATAGGAAAGTGGCTTATTTGGATACAGATGTTGAACAGCCAGAGTTCACAACTCCTGGCTGTCGCTCACTACAACTCATTGATGAACAACTTCTAGGTACAGTTCTTCTGGTTGTTTGGGCATGAGCTTTCTTTACAAATTTGGTTGAATTCTGCATTGCTTTGAATTAGATTTTTTATTACATTCTTTGCATCTTTTTATGATCGTTCTTTTTTGTGTTTCCGTTTGCAGATTTGACGATTTTGACTCTGAAGACACCCGAGAGGTATGTATTGAAAACTCCTGCGGGGTATGCATTGCTGAATTAAAGCATCTTTTCTTTTTCTTATATTTGTCTCTGAATTTATGGTTGCTACTGGATTTATACTAGCACAAGTGAGGGTTTTTTAATGAAATTGATACTAAAATGCTAGTCTAGGTCATGTTGGTTTGGCCATATATTTGCTCAAAATATTAAAAATTCTGGTCCAGGTGGGACCATTGTTGGCATGTGAGTGTTGTCAATGTGAGCCTCTCTCATGGCTGGTTCTAGAACCAAGGTAACAGAGGAAGGTTGATGTTCATGGGAAAATTTGCCAATCTAATATTTCGAAGCTGACCCCAAATTGCTAGGTTTAAGAAATATCTTGAATGATAATGTGATGACTGGAAAATACGAATTATCTTGAAATGGCAAGGGATGACTTCATTTGCGTCAGTAGAAGATAGAAAATGAGAGAATAGAAACCAAGGAGGCAGAATATTCCTATGGAAAATAAATCTCCTTTCATGTCAGTCCTGATATATGTGTCACAGTACAGTTATTTTTTATAGTTTTATTTTTATTGTCAATATACCAATTTAGATGCTATCATTGATAATTCTCTTAGTAAATGTCTTGAACAAATTTCTAACCTGAATCATTGATATATAGATAATACATGCGTACTGCAACATTAAAGCACACTTATGTTCATTATTTTTTGTGCATCTGTGGCAAGAAATAGACTCTAATGACTACATATATTCATGCATCATGAGGCATATGTTTGAGTGAAGCATCAAAACATCAAGAAGCATAAATGCTAGTGCTAGATTAATGGTAAAGTGAAGGGTGGAAGGGAAAAGGAGAATAGAGAAAGGTGAGGGAGAGGAAACGATGTATAGAGATTAGTCTTCTCTATGTCATTAGGCATCTTATTAATATAAACCTAATAAAAAGGGTTTGAACCCATACCTCAATGGTGGATAGGGGGTGTTTCAACATTATTGAGGTCTTTAGATTGAGCCCATATATCTTTAGATCTGCTATTGTCCAAGACAAGGCCATGGCCAGGCCCATATATCTGTAAGACTTAAAGATTAGGCCCAAGCTCCACCATGTGGTAGGCCCAGATGTGCCCGTTAAAAGCTGAGATGTGAAAGGAAGACATGGCATACCAAATACATGTACTCATCGTGGCCCCATGACATGGTGATTTTGTGGAGTCTGCATACTAAATACATGTACTCCTTGTGGCCCCATGACATGGTATTTTTTTTTCCACCGTTTTTTTTCTTTTGTTAAATTTTCTAAAAACCCAGAACTGTGGAACCGAACCGGTTTTTAGGGTCCGGTTCTAGTTCGGTTTTAGTATGCTAACGGTCCGGTTCCGGTTTTGAAAATCTCAGAACCGTTAGGAATGGTTCGGTTCCAGTTTTACCCCAGAACCGGACCGAACCGAACCGTGTGCTCCCCTAACATTGAGGTCTTAGGATTGAGTCCGAATTTTCCAATAAAACAAACATTTTTTTAAAAAATGATGTTTCATAGGAGCACCTAAAGCTGTACAATACACCAACAATACCAAAACCATACTCTAGACATAAGCTCTCACACACACACAAAAAATCTCGCACATGCCCATCAATATCAATTAACTAATCATTGGATTGAAAGAATGGAGTGCAGTCGTATAAAGATTACAGTAAGATGATCAACAAGCATTGGAGAATTACCTTCACCATGTCCTCTATGTGGCAGGTAATAATATAAAAGTTATGCGCAATATCTATTACTCTCACTCTAGTAATGTCTCATGGACATTCATTATGCAGTTAATCTTATAGTTATTAGTAAGTTACTTTTATGATGTAATCATTAATGTTCTTTATTGTTTTCATTATTTTAATCGATCCTACTATTTAAATTTGAGATACCAATATACTACATAAATAAGCTTCTTTCATCGCATTAATCCTCGAGATCGAAGGCACTGCCTTTGTCCATATTCATGACCATAATAGGGAAAATCTTGATCCTAGGCACCGAGAAAATATATTTTTGTAGGATATGCACCTACTCAGAAAGGAAATAAATACTTTGATCCGATCTCAACAAAAATGTTTGTCACCATGGATGTAACATTTTTTGAATCCAAAGATTTCTACCAGAACTACTTTGGATATAAATACTTCCTATAACTTCTATTAATTTAAAAATAAAAGATTAGTTCTTTTCCATCCCTACACTTTCAAATCTCATTGTGTGGAAGATCCATTCTAGAAAGCTGCAGAGCTATAGAACATGTGGGTTGGAGATGAGTTCCAGAAGTCAAAAGGTCTTATTCTTGTGACTTCTAATGTATCTGCATGCGGTGTTGATTATCCAGATGTCACCCTTATTATGCAGGTAATATGGTGGATAATTTCTTTTTACAATACAAGGGGGCATTTTCGAATGCATGTATGGATAAGGCTGACAGTTGGTACATTTTTACACGATATGCTATGCATGAAGATCGACTAGGAGCAATATATAACTTTCAATTGTATACATCATACAAAATACATAAATTACACGATATGCTATACACCGGGTATCGGAAACTTGCACAACCGGCGATTATGCCCGGTTCGTTTGCATCGCCTACATTTTTACACGATATGTTATACATGAAGATTGACTAGGAGCAATATATAACTTTCAATTGTATGCATCATACAAAATACATAAATTACACGATATGCTATACACCGGGTATCGGAAACTTACACGACTGGCGATTATGCCTGGTTTGTTTGCATCGCCCACACTTTACTGTTTTTGATTCCTCTCCACGCGATGGAATTCTAAGCTTTTTAGGTCTTCCAGCTGATCTCCGCTGTCTTGGTGATTTAATCTGTGCACAATACTCCTTCATCCCCGCTGAAATTTCTCACTCGCTATTGTCGCGTACTGGATACACCAATTCACTATACGTGGCCAGGTAATTATGCGCTGTGTAGAATGGGGAGCAGTATAAATAGTGATACAGATTGTAGTTTATGCAGGCTGACGGGACATGTATGCAAGGGTACCCCTTCACGCCAAACTCACGACATGTACATGAAAACTCACTGAGCTTCACCGTATCGTTATAATCTCCAACGAAATAGTACTCATCTCGAGAAATAGCATGGCAGCGAACATCTCGTGCCTTCTGCACAATATCCTTTAACTGTTTCTCCGCCTATAGTGTCAATGGACCCACAAATGATGCTGCAGATTCCCGTCTCTTGTAAAACAATTCCTGTATCTTCAATATTACAGCTTCTATCAATTTCGTAACGGGGTATTCGCATGCTTCTTTGAAAAGGGCATTAACGCACTCAGAAATGTTCGTCGTGACCAAGTTGAATTTTCTTCCAGGGAAGTGCGAAGATGCCCATCTCTCGTACCCAATTTCTGTCAGCCATGCATGTACTGGGGGATTGGCCATATCGATATCATGCATTATTTTTTCAAATTCGGCCCTCCTGCAAGTCTTCACAGCCATCCAGTAATACATCTCCAATGACTGTCCTTAAAAGTGTCCACCAAGTTTCTGTAGATGTGGTACGCACAATACCCATGGATTGCACATGGGAAGACTTGGGGAACCTCTTTCATTAGACCTTTATGTTGGTCGGATATAATGAAAATACCCTCTACAGACCCTAACACATTGTTAAGGTGGGTAAAGAACCAATTCCAACTACTGTTGTTCTCTGATTCCCCGATGCCAAACGCAAGTGAAAATATATGATTGTCCCCATCTAAGGCCGTGGCAATGAATAACGCACCCTTATATTTGTCCTTTAAGTGTGTCCCATCAATAGCCAATACCCTCCGCAAAGATTTCTGAAAACTTCGAATGCATTGTCCAAGAGCAAGAAAACATCTCTCGAACCTCCAAGTTTGTTGGTTAAAAGAAACGGCAGTAACTGTCCCTGGGTTGACCCTCCTCAACTCATGCAAATACAAAAGGAGTTGATTGTAGGAGTCTTCGTATGACCCCATCACGTGATTAATTGCAAGCTCCCTAGCTTTCCATGCTTTCTAATAATTGATACGAACATTATATTTCTCTTGCATGGTGAAGATAATGTCACGTGGCCTCAACCCTATGCGTTGTTCAATGCGGCTAATAACCAGATCACACGCTAGCTTACTGCTGGTTTGCCGGTGATCGCTCTTCATCCATGCCATGCACACATGTGTTTTGATGAATAAGTTCGTATATTGAATAAACTCGTATGATTCACCCGAGATGCATGAACCCTCCATTTGCATGGATCTTCAAAGCACACCATGACAAATATGCTCGTATGTGAGTATAGTACTCTATACTAAAAATTATTCCAAATTGTAAATTGACTCAAAACATATTGGCAATAACTCTTGTCCTTAAACGTTTGCCCTTCAAATATATCGGTCGGTTCACATAACAAATCAATATATTCCAGCATTTTTGCATTCGTGAGTGCATCATCATCAAATGGCGCAAGAACTTGACGAGTCATAAGGTCTGATGTTTCGGGAAGGTCTCGAAGCGGAATGTCGCTTACACGCACAGATGGGATAGTGGATGATGATGGCAGATCTGTTGTTGATGCTAACGGCGGTGTCTTGTATTCATAATTACTGTTAATGTCAACTGCACCACTGACTTGCCTAGTCACGAAGTTTACTGTTTGCGGCGGCTCAGGTAATTGCTCATTGCTTACTACCACTTGTAATGAAGAATGATTGTATTTGAATTCCACGGCATACTCATCAGCCACACTGTTCACATATGTTGTGGTATTGATGTGTTGGATTATTTCAATGACTAAGGGGATGAATTTTTTCGAATGCTCAAACTGGTAAGACAAGAACTCTTTGACATCATCGTTGTCTTCGATTTTAATTGGAGGCATTGATTCGTTAGTGCAAGGATTCAATACTTTCATCCTAATATCACAATCTTCTAGTCTTCTCTTAATAATCTTGTAAATTCTAGATCGAAACTCCTCATACGTAGTCTCTAGACATAGCGTCATTTATTTTGATGTTCCACCCATTTACGAGTATCGCTTGTTTTTAAATTATAACTCCCCGTCAAAAGAGCACATGATTCTTGCAGCCATTATCTGAAAACCAATACAATGACACATTATCAGTGAATTGTAAATCAATGGAACCATGCCATATGACAAAACTTGATTAAATAATGAAGGACGTTCGTCGTTAACGAATGAAAAATGAGTAGTGCTTGTTTAATTTTATGACACTATTTATCATGCCATTGAGCAAGCGAAAGCTTATCAGTTTGAGCGGGGCACACATGAAATTCAGTAGGACAAGTTGAAAATTGTGCAGGTAAAAAATAGAAATTCAGTAGGGCAAACAAGAAATTCAGCGCGAGTAAGATGAAATTGAGCGGGGCAAACTAGCAAATGAGCAAGGCAAACATGAATTTGAGCGGGGCGAACTAGCAAATGAGCGGGTTAGACTAGGAAATGAGTGGGGGAAGCATGAATTTAAGCGGGGCAAACTGGCAAATGAGCGGGGCAAACTAGCAATTGAGCGGGTTAGAATAGGAAATTGAGCGGGGCAAACTAGGAATTTAGTGGGGCAAGCATGAAATTGAGCGGGGCAAACATGAAATTGAGCGGGGCAAGCTAGGAATTGAGTCGGGTAAGCATGAAATTAAGCGGGGCAAACATGAAATTGAGCGAGACAAACTAGAAAATTCAGCAGAAAAATTCGATACATTTGCGCGGCAACATGAAATTGAATGGTGCAGATTGAAAATTGAGCGGGACAAACTATAAATTCAGCTATGCAAGCAAGTATTAAATCGAAAGCGCATAGCATGATATTGAGCTGGCAAACGATAAATCAAGCGAGCATATCATGATATTGATGCAGGCAAACAATATTTCGAGCGAGCATAGTTGATATTGAGTTAGCCAAACATTTCTTTGAGCAAGCATAACATGATATTGAGCGGGGGAAATATTAAATTGAACGAGCATTTCATGGATATTGAATAGGCAAACTGTAAATTGAGCGAGCATAGGATAATATTGAGCTGGACAAACATTAAATTGACCTTATCTACCATGAAATTAAGCTGGGCAAACATTAAGTTGAGTGATCCTAGCATGAAATTTATCACGACAAACATTAAATTGACCTTATCTACCATGAAATTAAGCTAGGCAAACCTTAAATTGAACGATACTAGCATGAAATTCATCGCGACAAACATTAAATTAACCTTATCTACCATGAAATTAAGCTGGGCAAACCTTAAATTGAGCGATCCTAGCATGAAGTTGAGCAGGGTAAACATAGAATTCAACAAGCGTAGCATCAGATCAAGTGAGCCCTAACATTGAATTGAGAAAGTTTGACATGGATTCAATCGATCAACACGTAAATTTAACTAAGTCTAACGCATGAAATTGACTAAGCCTAACATATGGAACTGACCAAACTTCGCATGCAATGCTATTATACGAGTCTAGCTTTTTTTTTTTCAAGATCTATACCTCCAACTGCTGCAATACTGGTAAAATGCAGGTTGAAGAGAGATGCTTTGGAGTGAGGGAATATTTTGAACCTTTTCAAGGAGATGCAACCAGTTCGTTGGGTTTCACGTAATCCTCGCCAAGATGAAATATGGAAAATGTAGAATAACGATATATGGATGGATATCTAGATGATTCACAAAGATTTCAGCCAGGCAAATGAGAAAAAAATCCTTCATACTTCAGTTCTTTGTTGGAAGAGAGTACAGGGGAAGCACCTGTTTTTTTCGTTAAGAGGAGTGAAAGCAACGCTGAAAAGCAGCAGGTGTGAAAAGAGTATTTGAAAAGGAGGGGTATTTTCGTCCTAAAATTAGTAATCCGCACGTGCTAGTCTAAGTTGTAAAAGAAAGTTTGTCTTCTTTCATAAAAAAAGCTGGCTAAAAGGTGGGGTCCACGGTCCTAAATTTCTCAGAAAAAAAAAAGAAAAAAAAAGGTATATCCCAATCTCAAACGGACTACATTAATGGAAATAGTGTTGAATGAGCGTTGACCATTAAAAACCTTTTGTATACCATAAAAGTTTTGGATCAAGCTGATCTTTGTATTTTCCCTTCATCTGGGCTATATGACATAATCAACAGATAGAATGTCAAATAAACAATACAGTGGGATATTCAATCACTATCGTATTCCTTCGGTGTGGTCCAACTGAGATTCATATCCCTCTTATTTTTGGGATGAATCCCTAAAATGATACGTAAAATTGGATGAACTTAATGGATGAAACACATACATCATGGTGGGGCTCACAAAGCACTGACCATCACCCACCCGGCTGGTGGCGGGGGAGTAGCCAATCCGTTTACGCGTGGTACGCTATGCAATCGGAGTCCACTGCCGCGAACTCCGCAAGCGTTTCTAAAAGGGATTGGATAGTGTTTCCCGACCGTGGGGCCACCTTGCTATATATTTTGCACATCTACCCAGTCCATTAGTTTTTAGTTTTTTCAGATAATTTCAGAATGTGATCCCAAATATGAAGTAATCCAAATCTCAAGTGAACCATTCCACAGGAAACAATGGTCACTGAACAGTCACAGTTAAAAACTTCATAGAGCCCGTTGCAAAGTTTATTTGCCATCCAATCCGTTGATAATGTTACAAAGATAAGGACGAAGGAAAACCAAAAATATCAGCTTGATCCAAACCTTCTGTGGCTCACACGAATTTTCAAATGGACAATCACGACCGTTTTATGTAGTGTAGTCCACTTAAGAGCTAGATCTTTTTAATGTTAAAGCTCATACCTAAAATGAGGATATACTTCATGTACGGTAATCCACTACGGTTAACACTTAAACTTCTTTTTGTTTTCTTTTTAAAATTATTCAGGAAGAAAAAGTCAAAACTAAGTGAAGATATTTTCGAAAGAGCCGTGCTACGGATCTCACGTACGTGAGTCGCGTGGGTGGAGCTATCATGAGATCCGGTCCGTCCATCAGGTAAGCTGCCCCATGTTGAAAAACGAACCCAAAAACATCACCATCCAGAACTCGGGTGGGCCACATCCAGGGAAAATGTTGAGATGTGATGGCCAATCTTAGCTTTGTATGGTGGCGATGGTAGTTTTTATGTCCCATCCAATCCACTCATTTGACGTGACTCACCAAGATAAAGAAGTTACAGTATTCCAAAAATTAAGTTAGCGATATCGAGTGAATTTAGAGGCTTTTATAATTTTATGCGGTGGCCCATTTGAGTGATGAAACTGAAGGATGGAGTAGATTTTACGGACGTTTCCCCGATGTTTGAGAAGTGTACCTAATCATTTTGTTATTGAAAGTGTCACATGCTAGGCAAATAGAGGTTTTGCAGGAGTCTGTTATTGTCTCTCTCTCTATCTATCCATAGAGAGGGATAGATAGGAGAATGGAGAAGGAGAAGAGAATTTATAATATTTTAGTTGCTAGTATTCTTTTCGTTTATGGAGTTGGAATTCCTTGGATTGTTAGAAGAATGTTGAAGAAGAAAGCTGCTTTACAGGACCCTGATCTTCGGAGGCAGATTGTAAGGGACATTACGATTCCTCTTACTGGGACTCTGTTTGTAAGTTTTGCTTTTCTTTCGATAGGTGAGAGAATGATAAAGGATGTTTCTAAAGAGGAATCATATCCTTGGAAGGTTATTACGGCGGTGGAAGCTTCGTTTTCTCTTGCTGTTGCTTTGATTTTGTTTTCTCTATCAATGGCAATCCTCTGTTATATATTTCATCTAGAAAATCAGGCATTTCCATCCAACGACTTAGAGCAGCAGCAGCAGCAACAGCAACAACAGCAACAGCAATGATTTGAAATCTGACTGAGATGCATTGGGTTAGTTCTACAAATCACAAATCTGGGTGGTAGCAATGAATATTATTGGATGGTTTCTTTCTTTCTGAAAGAGAGGCTGAGTAATTGTGGATAGAATTGGGAAGTTCCTTTCGGGAGTTAATGATTTTTGTATAGTTTTTAGAATGACGGTTAGGTTGTGGCCCTGCCCTCTTAGGTGTGCAGTCTCGTTCTTATCAATATACACCTAGCTGGCTTTGATCCACCTTCTAGAAAAGAGAGGTGGAACTTTATTAATCTTTTTATGGAGAGAGAGAGAGAGAGAGAGAGAGAGAGAGAGAGAGAGAGAGGTTGGAGGTTATCCACTAGGTGGACTTGATACTTAAAAAATAATAATAATAATAATTAAAATAAAATAAAATAAAAATCATAATGATGTATGCACACTTGGTAATGAGATAGGCCCATGGTTTATATCATAGCTCTAAAACTCAGTGGGTCTACTTGTAACTCAACTGAGTCAACTCAATGAGATTTTGAGCCGAGTCCCATAAAAAAATTGCTGCCTGGCATGACTCGACTGAGTCTTGACAGGACTGTCAAGTTAGCTGGAAAACTTGGCTGACTCGATACTGCTTAGCATGACTTGAATGAGTCACAACCCTGGTTTGTAGTGTATTTTTTATTTTTATTTTTATTTTTTGAAAATAAAAAGAAAAATTACATGTTACAAGGCTTGAAGGAGCAACCTCATTTAACAAAGAGGGTGGATGCTACCATTACACTATTGTGTATTATTTAGATATATTATTTAATTTATTGGTCAGTGCACACATTCGTCTCACTATCGTAATTGATGCCCATGGTTCAAGAATTCTTACTTCCTTCTCTTTGCTAAGTTCTGTCAAGGCGTCTCTTGCCCCTTCTCCAAAGCCTTAAGGGTAGTCAAGTACTCCTAATACCCTTCCTGGCTCCTTCAAAGAGGTCTCGTGCCCTAAATATGCAGTCTGGTAGTAGGCTTAATTTATGCCTATCCACCAAGCTAGCTTCTACTAGTCTCGGATTGCCCCTGTTGCTAAGGTATTGGGGTTGCACAGCCCATTGCTCCAAGTCTCACAACATGGTTCACACCACCTACTGAGCTACCAAGGCCAATCTTAGTTGTACCTCTTATGCCAAGGCATGAGGGGTCGCATTCTACCTTTTCAGGTTGCCCTCCCCCTTGAAGGAGTAACAGTCCCTGCTTTATATGCAATTTCATATATTCTTTATCATTTTGGCATTTAATTGTATCCTACTGACTAGCTGGATTATTATTATTATTATTATTATTATTATTATTATTATTATTTTATTACACACACACATGCATACCCCACACACTCACACGGTAGGGGAATTTCACCACCTATGGGTACTCAAACTCTTGGCCAGGTGTTGAAACTCCTAGGAGTCTACCACCGGAGCAAGAGTAAGGACCCAATTAGCTGGATATACATAAATTAAGACTTTATGCATAATTTGAATTAATTATCTTGTATTATGTAATAAATTAGTTTTCCTTTGTTTTTAATTATCTTTTAATCAAGGGTGTGTTATAGAGAATGTAATATTCAATGACCTATGCCGGAACTACAACTTAAATGCATTTTTATCTCCTATATAAATATAGGCCTCTCAACAAGGCATATTTTGGGTGACTCTGCTACGGATTATAGATATATTTACACTTGACCTCACTGTTTTTTATACTATAGATCCCAGTGGTAAAATTAACGACTCCACTGGAGAACTGAAGAACTGCTTTCATTTAAGCATTCTAGTACCACGTAGTGTTAGAATATCTGGTTCTCTTCTGCCCTTTGCACCCATTACCCTAAGTACTAATTATAAAAGGCCTTTTAGGTACCACAAGTCGCACAAAAAATGATGACTTCTAAAGGGAACACCATTCCTCCCATAATCTTTAAAAGTAAAAAACAAGAAAAACAAAAGGCAGTACAAGTGGCAAAAAGGAACACCATTCCTCCCATCATCTTTAAAGTCAAAAATCAAGAAAAACATTTTGTGTACATGTGTACATGGCCTACGCTGTCCCTTTACCTCTTATGGTATCATGGGATTATTTTTATTATGATTTGTAGGTACTCTGCAACATTTATTTCCAACATTCAATAAATTGCTCGAAGAAATGGCATGCGTCGCAACAAAGGCATTCCTATCCTTCCTCCCTAAGGAGCAATTAATTTGTTATTTCTCTTCTAAATTGCCTGTCAACATGGTGTGCTCGTGTCACTCAGGCAAGGTCACTTCTTAAGCCAAGGTACTGCACATATTCCGGGTGTGTAGGTGTGTGTGTGTATATATATATATATATATATATATATATATATATATATATAGCCATGGTCTCCTGTGCACGGTACTATAAAGAATTTATATGAGCCTTCATGTAGGCCATAGGATGAAGAGAACCTGAGGGATTCAACTTCTTTGAGGGGAGGAGTCTTTAAAAAAAAAAACTCTCTTCTACTGATGGAGAGAAATTTAGAATTGTAAAATAATTTTATGGAGTAGCCTTTCCCATGAAGATTATGGGAAAGCCTTTCTGTGTGGGGCCTAATATGATGTTTGTGATAAATTCAATCCGTCCATCCATTTTTTTTGAAATCATTTTAGTATATGCGACTAAGAATGAGGAGGTTCCAAAAATTAAATGGGTCACACAAGAGGAAAAAGTGGGAATTTAGTGATCACATTGAAATTTAAGGTGTTGAGCCCATAATTGAAGCACATACACATATCAATTGGATCATATCCTTTATAAGCCCCATAGTGATGTTTATTTGTCATCCAACATGTTCATAAGATAATACAACATGGATGAAGGTAAAACACAAATATAAGCTTGATCCAAAACTTCCGTGGCTCCCATAAATTTTTCAATGGTAGATGTTTAATTCAATTGTTTCCAATGGTTTTGAACATTCAATATGCCTTATTTTTTGTGTCAATTCCTAAAATTATCTGATAAAATGAATGGACGGAGAGGATAAAATACATAAATCATGGTGGACCCCACAGAGTTTACTCAGTACACTGAGCATCGGAGGCTGGATCCTCTGTTTGCTAAAAGCACTGCTCTCCCGAAACGGATTGGCTACTCCCCTGCCACCAGCCCGTGGCTAGTGTTTGGTGCTCTGTGGGACCCACCACAATGTATGTATTTCATCCATTTTTATAGATCATTTTACGGATTCATCCCAAAAATGAGAGGGATATAAACCTCAGGTGGACCACACCACAGGAAAACAATAGTGATTGGATATCCACCATTTAAATGCTACTAAGGCCCACTGTACTGTTTATTTGACATCCAATATGTTGATTAGGTCATACAGACCCATATGAATAGAAAAAAACAAATATCAGCTTGATCCAAAACTTTTATGGCCCCCTAAAAAGTTTTTAATGGGCGACGTTCATTCAACACTGTTTTCTGTAATGTGGTCCACTTGAGATTGAGATATATCTCATTTTTGGTATCATACCATAAAATGATCTAGAAAAATAGATGAACAGCATAGATGAAACACATACATCATGGTGGGGCCACAGAGCACCAACCATCAGCCAATGGTTGGTGGCAGGGGAGTAGCCAATCCGTTTCCCGACTCTTCGGCGCAGATTAGATACTGACAGGTTGAGCAGCGGGACTTGCTACTGAAGTGACATCACCAATTTCCGGGGGCCCACCGTGATGTATGTTTTGTATCTACACCTTTCATCCATTTAGATCATTTTAGGATAATATTCAAAGAATGAGTTAAATCCAGATCTCCAGTGGCCTCAGCACAGAAAACAGTGGGGGCAGTGAAGCCCACCATTAAAAACTTCTACAGGCCACGGAAGTTTTATATCAAGCTTACATTTGTGTTTCCCCTTCTTTCTTTCATGTATTTTTTAACTTTTGAACAGGTTAGATTTCAAATAAACATTATGGTGGGCCTTAGGATAGTTTCAACAGTGGGAATCACTTCCCCACTGTTTTCTGTGGTGGGTCCACTACAACTTTTTATCTACCTCATTCTTTGGCTCATTTCCTAAAATGATTTTCTGTAGCATGGCCTAAGATGATCTCAGAAAATGGATGAATGGGGTGGATTTATGATAAACATCAAAATGGGCCCCACCTACATCCTAGTGCAGAACTTCCTGCTAAAGGCTTTGGCAAGAAACCAAGGCCGTGTTTGTTAACGCTGAATTTTTGTACTTAATGTGGAATGGGAAAAATTTTTCATGTTTAGTGGTGTTTGTTAATGCGGTAAGTGGTATTTCACTGAATTCTTTCCGTGATAGGAATCTGGCTTAATGGTGAACGCGGAATGAGCTCCGTGATTTTTCATTAAACAAAAATTTTTTGCTTCCAAAAGTACCCCTTATCAAGTTAAACGGAAATTTTTTCTTTTCCGCGCAATACCAAATCAACCTTTAACCTGTGAAATTTCTTTATACCCCACCATGATTTATGTGTTTGATCCACACCGTCTATCAACTTTTTCAGCTAATTTAAGGTGTGATCCAATAAAAGAAGCAGGTCAAATGATTAATTAGACCATAAGGTGGGGATTGAACATCAACCGTTAAAAACTTCTTGAGAGCTGGAGAAGTTTCAGATCAAGTTGATATTTGTGTTTTCACTTCATCCACGTCTACATGACCTAATGAATAGGTT
Source organism: Magnolia kwangsiensis (assembly GCA_037074715.1). Taxonomy (NCBI): domain Eukaryota; kingdom Viridiplantae; phylum Streptophyta; class Magnoliopsida; order Magnoliales; family Magnoliaceae; genus Magnolia; species Magnolia kwangsiensis. The sequence continues at coordinate 56,571,742 of CM073588.1, read as the reverse complement.
GGATGGTAAAAAAACATCACAGTGGCCCATGTAACTTTGATCTCTTTGAACCGTTGATACAACGGACGCTTCGAACGGGCAATTTTGTGGGTGAGCCCACCGTGATGTATCTGTACATCCAAACCCTTTATCCCTTTTCTCATATTATTTTAAAGCATCAAAACAAAAATGAGGCAGATCCAACAATTAAATGGACCACATCACAGATGACTCTTGCATTTAATGCAACTGGTGCATTTTAATGCAACCAAGATTATTACTTAGTGTGGTCCACTTGAGCATTGGTTCTGCCTCATTTTTGTGTTCATGCCTTAAAATAATCCGAGAAAAGGGATTGACGGTTTGGATGTACATATACATCACGGTGGGCCCGCCTACAGAACTGCCGGTTCGGAGCTAGGGACGGGCGGGTGTAGTATGCAATCTGCGTCCTCCTTAACGACGCCGCCTGGATTGGCTACTCCCACTGCCACGAAATCGGATTGCGTACTGAGTGTAACTCAGTACGCTTTTATCGTACTGAGTAAACTCAGTTGGGACCACTATTAATGTATGTGGTTTATCCACACCGTCCATCCATTTTTACTGATAATTTTAGGGGTTGATACCAAAATTGAAGTGAATCCAAAGCTCAAGTGGACCATTACACAGGAAATAGTGTAGAATAATGATTTCTACCATTGAAACCTTCCTAGGGTCCAAATTAATTTTTATTTGTCATCCAACCTGTTCATAATATCACAAAGACATGGATGAAGAGAAACCACAAACATCAGCTTGATCCAAAACTTCTTTGGCCTCTAAAAAATTTTCAATGGTAGAGGTTCAATCAAACTGTTTCCTGTAGTGTGGTCCACTTGAGATTTTAATTTGCTTCATTTTTAGAATCTAGTCCTAAAATTATCTGTTAACATGGATTAATGGAGTCGATAAAAAAAATAATTAACAGTGGACCCCACACAGTTTACTCAGTACGCTAAGGGTACTGAGTTACTCAGTACGCAATTCGCTTCCCACTGCCACCGGCCAGTGGCTAATGGTCGGTGCTCTGTGGGCCCTACCATGATGTATGTGTTTCATCCATGCCATCCATCTATTTTTTAAGATCATTTCATGGCATGGGACAAAAAATTAAGTATATCAAAATCTCAATTGGGCCATATTATAGGAAACAGTGTTGAATGAGCGTTGACCATTAAAAACCTCTTAGGAGCTAGAGAAGTTTTGGATCAAGCTGATATTTGTGTTTTCACTTAATCCACGTTTACATGACCTAATGAATAGGTTGGATGGTAAAAAAAACATCATAGTGACCCAAAAGTTTCAACGGTGGATGTCATTATCACTTTAGCATCCTTTGGGGTGGTTCACTGGAGTTGTGGACCTGCTTAATCTTTAAGATTATATATTAAAATAATATGAGAAAAATGAAGAATGGCTTAGATAAAATACTTACATCATGGTGGGCCCCACAGAGCCTGCCCGGACGGCAATCCATCGAGGCGAGGGTAGGCGCAATCCGCGTCGGAAGCGGATGGGCGGGGAGGGATTGCCACTAAAGTGAGGTCACCAAGTTCTGTGGGCCCCACCATGATGTATGTTTTATATCCATGCCGTCCATCCATCTGGAGAGATCATTTTAGGATAAGATCTAAAGAATGAGTTACATACAAAGATCCAGTGGGCCCCACCATAGAAAACAGTGGAGAGAGTGACACCACCATTAAAAAATTCTAAAGGCCACAAAAGTTTTGGATCAAGCTGATGTTTGTGTTTTCCCTTCTTTGATGCTTTTTAAACTTTTGAATAGGTTGGATTTCGAAAAAACATTATGGTGGACCTTAAGAAGGTTTCAATGGTGGACATCAATCTTCCCATTATTTTCTGTTGTGGGGTCCCCTAAAGCTTTGGATCTGCCTCATTCTCCGGGTCATGCTTTAAAATAATATCTCCAAATGAATGGACATTGTGGATACAACACATACATCATAGTGGGGTCCACAAAACTTGGTGATGCCACTTCTGTTGTGAGTCTCGTTAATCCGTGCCCATCTACACCAACTGTATAGCTGGATACCAAACGGATTTGCTACTCCCCTGCCACCATCCCGGTTGGTGGTGGTCCGCCCAAGCAAGTTTCCAGTTTGTATAAGTGGGACCCATGTTTTAATGATCCAAACCATTAATATGATAGCTGTACAGTGGACGGTGCATGCAACAAAATTTTCTCCAATAGGAATATCATGTTCATTGGATCTCCATCAATTTACCTGTTGGGTATGGACCGTTGATTAATTTATTTTGTAACTGACTAGTTGATGCCCTCTAATTGGAGTGTTAGGATTTTCAAACGTGGGCTTTTATTGGCTTTGATGCCAACAACGGGCCCAATTTAAATGAAATGATAGAAATAGGAGTAGACCCACGCATGTTAGGCTTCTAATTCATAGCTATAAAACATTGAAATTGGTACAGTTCTTCATCTATGGTTCACTAGAGAGGTTCTGTCTTGATTTGGTGATTTAGGTCTGTAGTGGAGTGCACCGATTGAGTACTTGTTGCACTAGGTCAGGACATAGTTCAAGTCCAGCCAATGAGCTTAGGACTCAAGTCTACATGAAGGAATCAATCGATTTTCCGTGTAGTACACCAGGTGCAGATTGGATAGACATTCGCAGGAAGTTCCTGCACAAGGATGCTAGGTGGGGCCCACCACCATGCTTTTAGGAAATATACTTTGTTCATTTGTTTTGCAAGCTAATTTTAGTACAAGCAACAAAAAAGAGATGGATCCATGACTCGAGTAGGCCACAGGAGAGGAAACAGTAGATATATAACGTTGACGATCATTGAGCTCTAAGTTGTACGAACGGTAATCTGCATCAGGTGTAAAACATTTTCAAATAGGAGATAGGGGCAAATGTGTCAAATTAACGTATTTCAGACATTTCAGATGTTTATTAACAAACAGATTGTTTCAAATTCAGTACTTAATTTTTAGACTTCAGCCATAATTATCAAACAAGTTTTTTGACTTTAGATTTCAGATTCAGGCTTCAGATTTCAAATTCAGCTTCAGAGATTCAGGCTTTAGACTTCAGATTTAACAAATGGGGCCCAAGTCCCCGCAGACTAGCTACTGAGAGGTCCGGTTGAGTAGCTGAAGTGACATCACCAAGTTATGTGGGTCCCACCTTGATGTATGTATTATATCTACACAGTCCATCCATTTTGAGATCATATTATGCCATTATCCAAAGAATGAGGCAGATCAAAAGCTCTAGTGGACCCCACCACATAAAAAAGTGGGGAGAGTGATGTCCACGGTTAAAAAATTATAAGGGTCATAAAAGTTTTCGATCAAGCTGATATTAGTGTTTTCTCTTCTTTCATGTTTGGGTTAAAAAAATGCTATATGACAAAGTTAAGGTCTAATCATCAAATGGGCCAGGAGTCCACATGTTGTGAAGAATAGTTCACATGTGTAATATATGATATGACGAAGGAAGTTATTGTATGTGTACAAAATAAATGGATGGATAAGAGAAACAGAACAACTATCTAATATAAAAGTAGCCCATCTCATGGTCTTATATAACCAATCTTTGAGAAAAGGCAACTATAGAGTGGGATCTCTATGTGTGTGAAGGTGGATAGAAGGGGGGAAAGAACTTGACCTCCATGAGAAGGAAGAAAATTATAGTGAAACTCCTCATTCTTGGTCACATTTCATAAAATGATTTCAAAAAACGGATGGATTGGTTGGATTTATCGCAAACATCATAGTAGGCCCCACATAGAAAGGCTTTGGCATGATCTTCATGTAAAAGGCTTTCGTGAAAAATTCTCTTGCAATTCCAATTTTCTCTTTATAAGTGTAGGAAAGAGTCTTTTTTTTTTTTTTTGAAGACTCTCCCTCTCTCAATGAAGTTGAATCTCACCCGTTCTCCTCATCCCACGGCAGCCCATGCATCCACGCACTCATACTACAAGGGTTTTTCCATGAGAACAGGTATTGGAACCCATGACTTTGCCTTGAAACCCTTGCGGGTCTACCATTGAGGCATGAGTTAGGACCCAAAAGCATACGTAATAGTATCTATGTGAAGATGAGCAATGGTATAAAAATACAAGTGTGGTATCCACTAGTGGGTGTGGCACTAGTACTATTTACCGTCTTGTGCTAGCCCACAGACATCGGCAGCTTGGATGGACATGGCACACACCAACACCCTTGGTGGGGCATTGACATGGAAAAGTTCTATAAGCCCCACCATGATGTATGCATTATATGTGGGGGCCTTGCACAAAACCTTAGGATCTAGCCTCCCAAAACAAACCAGAATTATGGGATAATAAAGCAATAAAATAAATCAAAGCATAAACCATACCACATAAGAGATTTTTACGTGGAAAATCCTCAAAGAGGTAAAAACCACAAGACCTCGTCCAGATTAACAATCCACTATAAAGTAGAACGTTACAACCTTCTTCACTCATGCAGGAGTGGATAAACAATAAAAAAATAAAAGAAAAACAGAGATATCTCACCGATTACGAGGACGTAGAAGTGCTGAGATGTTGAGTGCACAGTAGATCACCTCTACGAGCATAACCTCTCTTCCACAAGCTTCCTCTCTCTCTCTCTCTCACACACACACACCTTTGATAGCCTTAAACCCTTTGACAAAACCTTCTAAATCTTTAGGAAATCCTCTTGCATTGCCTAGAAAGGCCCTAAGCACCCATATTTATAGATTTGGAAATTTCCTTTCGCACCTCTTGCGAAATCGCCTCCAATTTTTGCAGTTCGCACAAGATCCAGACTTAAGTCTGCATAAGCTCAACTAATCGAGCAGAGTCCTCGACTAGTTGAGCACTATTTACTGAGCTCACTGGACTTTGAGTTGAGTGACCCTCGACTGGTCGAGCATTGTTCACTCGACCAGTCGAGCAATCTACTCGACTAGTTGAGCAGCGCGGTGAAACACTCCAATTTTCAACCGCCTGCACTCTCTCCTCTAAGCTGAGGAGAAAAACCCTATCAAATCTCTCTATTTCTAACTCAGGAGGAATTCACCTTCTTCAAGCCAGCCTGATTTCTACAAACCTCAAACTTGCCCTAAAGCAAAGCCTTGGTCATCATGTCTAATCCATTATCGTCTGTGTAAACCTTCTCAAGCTGTAACACCTTTTGTTCCAAGGTGTCCCTGATACAGTGATACCGAATCTCTATGCGCTTCGACTTGAAATGCTGACTTGGATTCTTGCTCAAGTATATAGCACTTTAACTATCATAATAGACCACATGCTGCTCCTGCTTCAGGCTAAGTTCTTGTAGGAACCTTTTCATCTAAAGCATCTCTTTACATGCCTCTGTAACTGCAATGTACTCGACCTTTGTCGTCAACAATGCTACGACCTTTTGTAGCTTACTCTACTAAGAAACCACTCCCTCTGTAAACGTGAACATGAACTCCGATGTAGACTTCCTGAAGTCCATGTTGCCTACCATATTTACATCTGTGTAGCCTTCTAATACAGGTTTTTCATCACCATAGCATAGGCTCAACCTGGATGAGCCTCTTAAATACCACAATATCCATTTCACCGCTGCCCAATGCTCTTTGTCAGGATTGACAAGATATCGGCTGACAACACCAATTGCATATACTATGTCTGGGTGTGTACACACCATAACATACATTAAACTTCCTACTGTTGACACGTAGGGTATCTTCTGCATCTCTTCCACCTCTACCTTCATCTTGGGACACTGCCTGTCACTCAATCTGAAGTGACCATCTAGTGGAGTACTGATCGATTTTGCTGCATTCATATTGAACCACTCTAGGACTTTCTCAATATACTTGTGACAGCCAAAGCTTCCTGTTGCTCTTGTCCGGGTTATCTCCATTCCTAGGATCTGTTTAGCCAGGCCCAAGTCTTTCATCACAAACGACTTGCCTAACTCCTATTTTATCCTGTCAATTTTCTTGATGTTTTTCCTATGATGAGCATGTCATCAACGTATAACAGCAGAACTAAGAAATCGTCATATGAGAACTTACGCGTGAACACACAGTGGTCCGACTCCATTCTATCATACCCATGCTGTAACATGAACGAGTAAAACTTCTTATACCATTATCGTGGAGCTTATTTCAACCCATACATGCTCTTACTTAGCCTATACACCATATGCTCCTTGCTCTTGACTTCGAAACCCTCTAGTTGATGCATGTTGATCTCTTCTTTCAGGTCACTATGGAGAAAGGCAGTTTTAACACCTAACTGCTCTATCTCTAGATCCATGCTAGCCGCCAACCCAAACAACACCCATATGGATGTCATCTTCACCACTGGTGAGAATATCTTCTCGAAGTCTATGCATTTCCTCTGACCAAAACCTTTCACTACAAGTCTGGCCTTGAAGCTCGTCTGTGAATTCTTCTACTTAACCTTCTTTCTAAACACCCACTTGTTACTCAAAGCTTTCTTACCCTTAGGCAATTTCACCATATCATAGGTCTACTTCTTATGCAAGGATTTCATCTCCTCTTGTATAGTTTTCAACCACTCTCTCTTATGCTCGTCGGCTAGGGCTTCAGAATAATCTTTTGGCTCTCCCCCATCAGTCAACATAATGTACTCATGTGGCGAGTACCTCTTGGACGGCTATCTGTCCCTAGATGACCTCCTCACCTATGGCTCAACAGGTGGATCAAGTGGGGGCTGCTTCCCTGGTCCATCTTCTGAAGGAACTCCCTCGTCCTCTGTACCTTGTTGTACTCCATCATCAGGTAACATGGGAGGAATAACTGGATCCACTTCCTGTAGGTCACATGAACTAGGCTGATTCTTCTCTAGCTTACTAAGGTCTTTTATACAATAATCTTCAAAAAAAATCACATCTCTGCTCCTGAAAATCTTCTTCTAGTGCGAATTGCATAATCTAGAATCGAACTTTTTATCACCGTACCCCAAGAACACACACTGTCTGATCTTCATATCGAGCTTAGACCTCTCGTCCTTTGGTACATGAACGGATGCCCTGCATCTAAACACCCTGAGATGACTGTATGATGGATCCTGTCCAATCCACAACATCTCAGGCACTTCTCCATTCAACGGGACTAATGAAGACTTGTTTGTCAGATACACTACTGTGTACATTGCTTCTCCTCAGAATGTCTTAGGCAATTTCGCATGATATAACATGCATCTGATTCTCTCTATAATGGTGAGATTCATTCGCTCAGCTACACTATTATACTGGGAGGTCTTGAGAACCATCTGTTCATGCCGTATACCTAGGGACTTACAATACTCATGAAAGTCACCAATATATTCACCACCATTCTTACTGCGAATATACTTCAATGATCTACTTGTCTCTCTCTCAACCATAGCATGAAACAATTTAAGCACACCAATGACCTCATCCTTGGATTTCAAAGCATAAACTCAAACCCTCTTAGATGCATCATCTATAAAAGTAACAAAATACAATGCCTCACCTAAGGTTTTTATTTTCATAGGACCACAAACATCAGAATAAACCAAATCTAATGCATGCACTTTATTAATATGAGAAGCAGATTTAATAAATAAAACTCTATATTATTTTCCTAATAAACAATCAAGATAGGTTTTGAGAGGTATACCTGTCACATTTGGAAGGAGCAGCTTCCTCGCTAGTACTTGAAGCCCTTTCTCACTCATGTGGCCTAGACGCCTGTGCCACATGACAATAGATGAATCTTCCACCACGTTCAATCCACCCTTGCATATACTGACACTTACCTTGTAAAGGGTGCAACACTTCTTTCTTTTAGCTGTGATCAACGAACCCTTGATGAGCTTCCAGCGCCCACCAGCAAACTGACTTTCGTAGCCATCATCATCCAACCTTCCCGTCAACATCAAGTTGAGGAGAAGGTTTGTGATATGCCTCACATTGGTGTTCACACAAATATCACCGACCCCTACGATCTTCGATATGTCAGAATTTCTCATCTTCACGGTCTCATAGTCACCTGACTTGTAGCTTGTGAAGAAGTCTCTGTATGGAGTCGTATGAAAAGAGGTAACCGAGTCTATCACCCAGTTGGTGTCTTGTCTCATAGCCATGAGATATATATCATGATCTGCTGAAAGAATATCTAAAACGTCGCCATCTGAAGCGACCGTAGTGGAATCTGATTCATCTTCCTTCTCCTTTTCTTTTCATTTCTTGTCGTTCTTATTCTTACGACATTCATTGTAGTGACCCTTTTTACCACAATTTCGGCATTTAACATCTTTTTTGGTACTCTACTTGCCTCTTGATTTATCTTGGGCCTTCCCATCCTTTCTGTTCTTTTCTCTCCCTCGTTCCTGTGTCACAAGGGCCTCTTGCTGAGTAGATCCCTGAGGCTTCCTCCTTATCTCCTTATTGAAGAGACAACTAGTTACGTGTTTCATGGATACTTTTTCGACTGGTGCAGAGTTACTTAGAGACACCACTAATGTCTCCCAACTGTCAGTCAATGAACTAAGCAATAACAAAGCCTGCAATTCATCATCTAGGACCATCTTCATAGCAAAGAGCTGGTTCACTATATTATTGATCTCATTCATGTGCTCAGCCACAGAACCACCATCTTTGAACTTAAGATTCACAAGTCGTCTTATCAGGAAGATTATATTACCTGTTGTCTTCCTCTCATACAGCCCTTCCAATTTTAGTCATAGACTAGCAGCTGAGGTCTTCATAGACACATGGTGGAACACAGAATCATCCAACCATTGTTTGATAAACCCCACCGCCTTCCCGTCCAACTTCTTCCAATCATCATCAAACATATCCTTGGATTTTGCTTACATGCCTAAAATTAGATAATATAAGTCCTTACAATGAAACAAGTCCTCCATTTTAGCCTTCCATATGGTCCAGTTAGAACCATTGAGGCTGATTATCCTTAATGAGCCACCTTCCATGGTTCAAAAACTGATCCCACTCCGTTCAATGAACTTAGCTTTGATACCACTTTGTTAGGGGTCTTGCATAAAACCTTAGGATCTAGCCTCCCAAAATAAACCAAAATTATGGGATAATCAAGCGATGAAATAAATCAAAGCATAAACCATACCATACAAGAGATTTTTACGTGGAAAACCCTCAAAGAGGTAAAAACCACAAGACTCCGTCCAGATCAATAATCCACTATAAAGTAGAAAGTAACAACCTTCTTCACTCATGCAAGAGTGGATAAACAATAAGAGAATAAAAGAAAAATGGAGAGATCTCACCGATTACGAGGACGTAGAAGCGCTGAGATGTCGAGTGCACAATAAATCACCTCTACAAGCAAAACCTCCCTTCCACAAGCTTCCTCTCTCTCTTTCTTTCTCTCTTACACCTTTGATAGCCCTAAACCCTTTGGCAAACCTTTGTAAAGCTTTAGAAAACCCTCTTGCATTTCCTAGAAAGGCCCTAGGCACCCATATTTATAGATTTAGAAACCCCATTTCGCACATCTTACGAAATTACCTCCAATTCTAGCGGTCTGCATAAGAATTGAACTCAAATCTGCATAAGCTCGACTAGTTGAGAAGAGTCCTCGACTGGTTGAGCACTGTTCACCTCACTGAACTTTGAGTCGAGTGACCCTCGACTAGTCGAACACTATTCACTTGACTGGTCAAGCAGTTCACTCGACTGGTCGAGCAGCGCGGTGAAACATTTCAATTTTCAACCGCCTACACTATCTCTCCTCTGAACTGAGGAGGAAAACCCCATCATTATATCTACACGTCCATCCATATTATAAGATCGTTCAGGGCATGAGCCTAAAAATAGGCTAACCATACATGACATCAAAACCGCTGTTGAAACTTTCCTGGGATCCACCTTGATGTTTATTTACCGATCCAACTTGTTCATAAGGTCACACGGACCTGGATGAAAGGAAAACATAAATATCATCTTGATCCAAAACTTCTGTGCCCCCAGGAAGTTTTCACTGGTAAGTGTTCAATCTTCACTGCTTTTTGTTTAGTCTACTAGAAATTGGATGTCTCATTTTTTTTGCTCATGCTCTAAAATGATATTGTATAATGGATGAATGGTGTGGATATAACAAATATATCATGATGGGACCTATAGAATTTGTCACATCAACACACAGAGGTCAGTCACACCACGCAATCTGCATCCCACCCGGGCTACTATGCAATTTCCGTCCCTATCCAACTATTATCACGAGCTTATTCTAATTGATTTTTTTTTCTTTTTGTTTGATATAAGTTACAAGACAACCAAATGAATAAACAACAAAAAATGATAAACACTTGATACGCCTATCGAAATAGATGATCAAGGTGGTGTGATCAACTAAATTAGAACTTACATAATCACGGTCTATAACTTAAGGTTGAAGAAATATTATCTGTACTCATAAGGTGACAGTGCCTTATATAGGCAAAGTTAGTATCCTTGTGTAGGTTGTGAATGTTTATAGTTAACCTTATTTAAAATCATTGGATAGTGAAATCCAACACACTCTAGGAGAGAGTTGGTCAGCCGAGAGTAGAGTAGGCATGTAGCCAAACTACTATACGTCGTTGTGTTTCTTAATGAATGCTTTCTTTCATATTTTGTGTTGATTGATTGTTCTCTATGCATTACTCATTTCTTGCACAATACATGTTTGATGCCACAATGATATATGTCACTATTTAATTTAGTTTGTGTGCTTCTTCTTACTCAAATTAGTTTAGTTAATTGATTAGAAGCAAGTGTATGCAAATAGATTAAATATATTTTGAAAAGTCTTATTCACCTCCTCTAGGACGATTAGACATATCTTCAAGCTTCGCTTGTAGGGGTTTAGCTGCAATTTCAATGGGTATCAGAGAGGGTTCCTCTTAAAGGGTTTAACAACCTAAAGGGATATCCTTGCTAAAGTTGGAAATATGTCTAAAAATGAGGGAACTTCGGTCTCACGACCAACACTGTTTGATAGATTCAACTATGCCTACTAATAGGCTAGAATGCATGCGTATATTCCTGAAATCATTGGACCATTCCATGTGGGATATAGTCGAGAATGAGTGGACAACACCCATGGAACAAATAGTTTCAGATGATGGTGTTACCACATCTAGACCAAAACAAAAAAGCATTTTGGACCAAGTATGAGAAACAATTGGTAATGTTGTCAAAGCTATAAATGTCATTTACTGTACTGTTTCACAAGAAGAATTTAAATGCACATATATGTGTGAAACATCTAAGAAAGCATGAGACTTACTGGAAACCACCCATAAAGGAACCAACACAGGAAAGTGGTCTAAGCTTCAGTTCTTAACCACTCAATTTGAGAATATCAAGATGGAGGAACATGAGATATTTATGGAGCTTTACACCAAACTTAGTGATATTTGCAACTCTATGGAGAGTAGGAGAGAAAGTTACGGTGCCTAAAACATGTAGGAAAATCTCGAGATCTCTACCGGAGCGTTTCTTTTCGAAAGTTACCACTATTAAGGAATGTAGAAACGTAGACAATGAAAGTAAAAGAACTCATTGTCCTCAAAACATCAAAAAACAAATGTGAATATCAAGAGTATAGTGTTGAAAATGATGATGATGAAGAAGTGGCCCTATTGGCCAAAAGGTTCAAGAATTTCTTTAATAAAAACAGAGGAAAACCATTCAACAAAAATGGGAAGTACCTTGACCAAAATTTCCATATAGGCAAATCACCAAAGTGGTCAAAGGAGCCCCAATGTTATAATTGTAGGAAATGTGTTAATTTATCTACTAATTGCCACTCAAAGAACAAATCTAAAGGGAAGGCTATGACAGCCACTTGGGACGACACAGAAGACTCAAATTTTGAATATGAAGAGTCTCAAAGTGATGGAGACCAAGGCTCATTGAGAATTCTCATGGCCTCCACTTCAATCATCCCAGAAATGGGAGACATTAAGGAGATAAAATAACAAGAAGAAGAAAAGATCTCATTAGATGAGGAAGATGAGCAAGATAACAATGCCAAACTAAAAAATGCCTATGACTAGCTTTACACACATAGCTTGAAAATTCTTTAAAAGCTTGGTCAGGAAAATAATGAGAATAAACGTCTATGTGAAGAACTTAAGGAAGTCAAAAATGTAAATGAACATTTGGCCGATGAACTATAAGATTACTATGTTGATAACACCAAACTTGAACAAGAAGCTGTAAATGATGGATTTAAGTTCAAAAAATTGACCAAAAGAATTGAATATCTAGAATTAGAAATTAACAAACTAAAAACAGAAAATAAAAATTTGAAACTAAATGTAGAAAAATCCAAACACCAAGCTGAACTTAGCCATAGGTTTTCCCAAAGCGTTGAAAAATTAGAAAGACTTTTGGGTTTGGGCAAAAAGTCTAGGGATAAGAGAGGGCTAGGATATGAGAGTAGTAAGACTAATCCCACTCTTGCACCACCCGTGGCTAAGAAACAAGTGGCTTCAGGTAGCCAAGCAAAAACTTCTCCCATTTGTCATTCATGTGGAGATGTGAGACATTTAAAATTTGAATGTCTAGCTTTTAAGCACTCCTACTGGAAGAATGTTATAAAGTGAAAAGAGTCCTCCTAAAAAGCCTCATAAACAAATTGAAAGGAGGAAGTATCCTACTCCTCCCAAAATGACAAAAAGAATGGAGGAGCTATTGAAATAAATCGCTCAACTGAATCGAAAAACCAAAGAAATGATGAATTAGGTAAATCTAGAGAATGATCAGTTGATCCCTAAATCCAAATCCCCTAGGAACAATCGGGCACCTAAGGGAGAATCCAAAAAGAATTATGCATCTCCAAAGAAGGTTGTGTCCAAGTGGCTTATTAAGAATAAAGCAAACTACCTTGTAATCCATACAGCTCTTAAAGTAGGCAGTAGTGCTAAATGGTACCTAGATAGTGGATGCTTCAGACACATAATAGGTGATAGTACCCACTTCTATAGTTACACCAAATTTGATGGTGGGTCGGTCACCTTTAGAGATGAAAGCACCGCTAGAATCATTAGGCGATGGACTATTGTTGGGTCAAGCATGCCCAAGATTGAGAATGTTCTCTATGTTGAGGGTTTGAAACATAACCTCTTGAGCATATCAAAAACTTGTGATAAAGAAAATTCCATCAAATTATCCAAAGAGGTGTGCAAGATCTCAGACCCTATAGAAAAATTGATCATGAGAGGTCTCCGCACTAATGACAACTGCTATGTGATCGAAAGTAGTGGAGAAAATGTCTCGTCCACTAAATGCCACATGGCTAGGGATAACAAATCAGAATTATGGCAACAAAGATTTGGTCATGTGGACTATCGAAATCTACTCACCTAAGCTCGAAAAACCTAGTGAGAAGGCTTCCCAAGATTGGAAAAAAGATAAGGGTTGTGTGTGGCAATTGCCAAAAAGGAAAACAAATTAAAGTCACACACAAGAAGATAACCACCCTAGCCACCTCCAAACCTCTTGAACTTTTACATATGGAACTTGTTGGTCCCACCAGAGTTTAGAGTCAAGGTGGAAAGAGACATTTCTTGGTAGTGGTAGATGATTACTCCATGTTCACCTAGGTCACTTTTCTAAGAGAAAAATCTAATACATTTGACGAATTTTAAAAACTTACAAAGCGACTTCAGAATGAAAAAGGATACATGATTGATCAAATCTGAAGTGATCCCAGAGGTGAGTTTGAAAATGATCGATTCAAGATATTTTGTGATGAAACTAGAATTTGACATGAATTCTTTGCACCGAAAAATCTACAACAAAATAGAGTTGTTGAACGAAAGAATCAGGTGCTACAAGAGATGGGCTTAGTTCAGTCATGCTAAATAGTAAAAATATAACTAAAATATTCTAGGTAGAAGCTGTAAATACAGCCTGTTACATTATAAATCGTGTTTACCTTAGAATAGACTTGAACAAAATAGCTTATGAATTGTGGCACGGGAAGCTACCAAGCGTTAAATATTTTCGAGTTTTTGGTACTAAATGCTATATTCTTAAAGACTGGGAAAACTTAGGTAAGTTCGATCTGAAAATCAATGAAGGTATTTTCTTAGGACATTCATCAAACAGTCGTGCTTACCAGTCTATAATCTTAAAACCTTGACTATTCAAGAATCAATTAATGTGGTTATTGATGACCAACCACATAACAAAGTAGGTCCTGAAATTGATGTGGATGAAGATGTGGATCCGTGCATAATAGGTAAATCCGATGACAAACCCACTTCTCCACGAGAGTCTCAACCATTGGGGGACATTTCATTTTTCAAGGATTTCCTCTCAATCAAATAATCAAAGATCTGTGAGCCGGGGTGAAAACCCGATGACAACTTAAGACGATTAACAATCATCTCTGTTTCACCTCAAAAATAGACCGAAAAATGTTGCAGAAGCCTTGCAAGATGAATTTTGGATATCTGTTATGCAAGAGGAGCTGCAACAATTTAAAAGAAATGAGGTGTGGGAACTAGTCCCGAGACCATAACACACAAATATCATTAAAACCAAATGGATATTTAAGAACAAGTCCAATGAATCTAGGAATGTTGTGAAATACAAGGCTAGACTAGTTACACAGGGATACTCAAAAATCAAAGGCATCAATTTTGATGAAACATTTTCCCCTGTTGCACGACTGAAGTCTATAAGAATACTTATGTCCATAGCATGTGCATTAAAATTCAAGCTATTTCAAATAGATGTAAAGAGTGCTTTTCTCAATGGAATAATAGAGGAAGAAGTGCATGTTTAACAACCCAAGGGATTTGTTGATCCTAGATATCCTCATCAAGTATTCATATTGAGAAAAATCCTCTACGGTCTAAAATAAGCACCCCGTGCATGTTATGAGTGCTTAACTCAATTTTTTATTGACCACCATTTTCCAGAGGGAGTGTTGATAAGACCCTTTTTGTGTAAAAGACCGACACAGCCTTACTCATTTCCTAGATTTATGTGGATGACATTGTATTTGGTTCCACATGTGAAGACAATCTGAATTTGAAATGAGCATGGCAGGTGAGCTCAACTTCTTTATGGGATTACAAGTGAAACGATTGCAAAATGGGATATTTATTAGCTAGACCAAATATGAAAAAGAATTGGTAAAATTTTTTGGTCTTGAATCTGGCCGCACACACCATACTCCCATGAACACCACACTTGTATCGTTGCGTGATAGGGAGCTTGCTATATCTCACAGCGAGTCAGTCGAACATTTCATTTAGCGTGGGAGCTTGCGCTAGATTCCAAGCCGATCCTAAAGAGTCACACTTAATTGTTGTAAAGAAAATAATTCAATATTTGACCGGGACCACAGATTTTGTGCTCTAGTACTCGTTTGACACGTCTACCACCATTGTCGGGCATTCAGAGGTCGATTGGGTTGAAAATATGGATGATCACAAATCGACCTGCATGGTTGCTTATATATCGAGAATTGTCTTGTGTCTTGGCATAGCAAAAAGCAAAACTCCATATCTTTATCAACTGCCGAGGTTGAATATATAACAACCGGTAGCTGTTGTGACCAACTTCTATGGATGAAGTAAATGTTGACGGATTATGGGATTGAACAAAACACTATGACACTATTTGGTGACAATACTAGTGCTATTAATATTTCCAAAAATCCAGTTCAACATTCTAGAACTAAGCACATAGATATCCAACATCACTTTATACATGAACTTGTTGAAGAGAATATCATGTTGTTGGATTATGTGCCTACTGAGAAACAACTTGATGATATACTAACAAAACCCCTGGATGCTAATAGATTGGGAGATCTCTAAAAGTCCATTGGAGTATGTGCGATGTAGATATTTTATCGGCAAAACTGCTATAACTGTCATATCTGTGGATTTTTTGCCTCATTAAACATTTTTTTTTTTTATGTACAAAATGTTTCTGTGTATTTTTATTTTTTTTATTTTTTATTATTATTGTGTTCCTATTTGAGTGTTCAAATTTTACATTAAAGATAAATATTTATGTACATCTCTTAGTTTGTGTCTAAGCATACTAAAACTGTAAACTTAGGCAATCTGGTCAGTCTTTGATAAGACCTTCGATGACGTCGAAGTGGCACTTTCGATGACATCAAAGACACTTCGATGACATCAAAGTCTGTTTTGGCATTGAAGACACTTTGATGACATCGAAATTCAAACTTCGATGCCATCAAAGGCACTTCGATGACATCGAAGTATCACTAAATCTGATTTAAGCACGGCACTAAAAAGGGTTTTTCACTTTCATTTCATCTTCCACTCCACTCTGCCCTATCTTCTTGGTTCCCAAATGACTACACTAGCTCCAAAATCAGTATTTCTCTAATCCAACTCCTCAAATTGAAGGATTCTTCATCAAAATTGTTGGTAAGACATTCTGTTTCTTCATCATTCCGATTTTTTTGGGTTCTCTATCAAAATCTGGAATTTTTCTTGTGTATTTTGTATATTCCTTTCGATTTTTGTTGGTCTCTCCCTATACTATAATGCCTAAGGACAAAGGGAAGCGCCGGTGGTGGGGGAGTCAATCCAACCTCGTAAAATGAAAAACTTGCTCCCCATAAAGCTGATCAAGCCAAGGCTCCATTGGAACCCTCTTCGCCTGCACCTTCTGTCACACGACAAGAGGTGCCACATCCCATTACTCTCCACCCTAACAACCAACTACTTGATAAATACAAGGGCTGAAAAGTCATCTTAAAATGGCTAGTTGACATCGCCTGTGTCCATCCCTATGGGATTGACACTTGTTTGAAGCCGTGTTGGGGCAATGTTCTGAAATTTGGGGGAATGTCTAGAGCTGAACAAGTTTATGAATTTCTTTCTAATTGTTATTCTCCCCCACTTGAGCCTCCTTCCATTGATGCCCACGTTGGGTAGACGATCATCAATGTCACTTCAGGAACCATCGTCCACTTGTTTGGTGTCTCTCTTTCTCTGGTTGGTCTGCCTAAACACGACATGGACTCCCCGACTATACGCACTACCATCACCAAATCCTTATGCAATGGGGTAGATGTGTCATGGGTTGAGGGAAATGCTCTTCGCTCTACTCACATGACCAAACAATATAGGATTCTCCAATTTATATTTTCCACCAATGTGTAGCCATGTGGCACCAATCAAGTAGACATCATCCCTTTAAGTTAGATGTCCTATACGATGTCGCGACTAGTGTCCAACTATGTCTTCCGTCCATTATCCTTCATTAGATCACTATAGTTGTCCAGGTACCCGACCGACATATATTCATTTTAAAAATATCATTCACCTCGTTTCATGCGAGATGTAACCAAGAATTATATAGGACTTTTTAACCAGTTATGAATGATTTCCCAAGGATGTTCCTGTCATGGAACACCTTCATCCTGTCCTTGTAAATTCTCAAGTTCTTATAAGCGTCATTCCAAATTTTTTTTAAGTTCATTTAGTTGGAGCTTGCACAGTGAGCCAGTGTTGTCTATGTTAAAGTTTAGATTTGTGATGGCCTAGTAAGGCTCTATGCTCTAGCTCCATAGGCAACTAGCAAGTTTTTCATAGACAAGTCTAAAGGGAGACATTCCAATGAAGATCTTAAAAGCTTTATGGTAAGCCCATATGGCATCAATTAAGCAAATTGACCGATCCTTACGGTTAGGGTTAACCATTTTTTTTTCAGAATTTGTTTAATTTTCCTATTAAAAATCTCAGCTTAGCCGTTTGTCTGCGGATGGTATGGAGTGCTCACTTTATGAGAGATACCATATTTCTTCATTAAGTTCTCAAATGGCCTATTGCAAAAGTGTGAACCTCCATCACTAATGATGGCCCGAGGCGTTCCGAACCAGAAAATGATATTTTCTTTTAAGAATCGAATGACTGTTTTATAATCATTATTTCGGCACGAGATCGCTTCAACCCATTTAATGGCATAGTCTACTGTTAAAAAAATGTAAATATTTCCAAAGGATTGAGGGAATGGTCTCATGAAATTGATGCCTCAGCAATCAAATGCTTCAATGATAAGAATGAGGTTCAGAGGCATCATATTTCGATGGGACAACCCTCCTAATTTCTGATAATGCTCATAAGCTTTGCAAAACTCATGAGTATCTCTGAACATAGTGGGCCAGTAAAAGCAATACTATAGAATTTTGTCCGTGGTATTTTTAGTAGAAAAATGACCACCACAAGCCTGAGAGTGACAAAAGGAGATGACACTCTGATGTTCATTGGTTGACACACATCTCCTTAGAATTTGGTCTAGCAAATATTTAAACAGATAAGGATCATCCCAGAAAAACTTACATATCTCGCAAAGAATTTTTTCTTATCTTGCGCAGTCCAATATGTTGGCATGAAACCTATGACAAGATAATTTGTAATGTCAGCAAACCAAGGTAATTGGGTGAGTTTAAACAATTGTTCATCAGGGAACATATCATTTATAGGTGTTGAATCAAGGGAATCGGAGAGGTTAAGCATAAAGAGATGGTCAGCCACTACGTTCTCTACTCCCTTTTTGTCTCGTATTTCCATATCAAATTCCTGGAGTAAGAGGATCCATCTTATCAAGCGAGGCTTAGTGTCCTTCTTAGAAAGAAGGTACTTCAACACCGCATGGTCTACGTAGATATGATTTTATATACAATCAAGTATGATGGTCTATGTAGATATGATTTTATATACAATCAAGTATGACCTAAATTTATCTAAAGTGAACACTACAGCTAAGAGTTCTTTCTCTGTAGTAAAATAGTTCACTTGGGCAGAATTTAAAGTTTTACTCACACAGTGAATCACGTAGGACTTCTTCTCTTTTCTTAGGCCTAACACCACCCCAATTACATAGTCAGATGCATCACATATAATCTCAAAATGTATGCTTTAGTCAAGTGCCTGGATGATAGGTGTGGTAGTCAACATGCTCTTGAGCTTATTGAGAGCGTCATGGCATTGTTCAGTCCACTCGAATAGTATCCTTTTGAAGTAGATTACATAAAGGATGAGAGAGGTGACTAAATTCCTTTATGAATCATCTATAGAATCCGATGTGTCCTATGTTGAGGGTCAAATATTGCATATTAGACCCCGGTTATTTCCAGAATTTACGTATAAGATACTGTTTAAAGGCCGATTTAATCGTGTTTATGCTGCAGGTTGAATTTAGGAGCTTAAGTTGGAAAAGGATGTAAAAATCTTGGATTTAACGCTCTGATGATCACCAAGGCAAGGGACGGACCTAAAGGGAGCATGATCGACAGATTTACACGTAAGAAACCTGAGAAAATCGAGAAACTGAAGTTCAAATGGCCGAAATTGGTCCAGAATACAAGACCACAGGGTTACCACCATCTGATTGACACGAGACTTCATACATGGGATGAGGACTATAAATTAACCGTACACGTAAAATTTAAGTCATTGGTGTAAGACCCGTATCCTAATTCGTACTGTTCCGTTGCTTCCCGCGATCCTTCTCGTCAAATTCCGGTGACCTGCGACATGTAATCGACTTTGCGCACAACCGTAAGTCGTATCCTATACATTTGAGCCGGTTTAATCTGAGACTTGTATCATTGCGACCGCACCGTCACCGCGGTTCCATCGCCGTAACTCATACACCGATCCGATACCCAAACGATGAGATGCGGACCCGCGTTCAGTTCGATAAAAAGCACCGCGTGTTGCAAATCCCAAGAGAATCTCTATGAAGTGTCAAATCAATCCCATCAATCAATCACCTATCAATCACTTTATGTCAAGTACAAGCAACCATACCTCTCTTACATCACCCTTACCTAAAGTCAACTCTCTCCCTCTCTCTCTCTTACACCACCTTACATGTCAAGTACCACCCATCACTCACATCCATCACCCCATCACTCCTCCTTACATCCCATCTCCCTCTCTCATTTTCTCAACAAACCCCAAGCAACCAAGAAGCACTCCCACGTCCAAGCTCTCTTCCATGAGAGAGAAGTGATTTTGGTGGCCCACTTCCCATCCCAAAAACTCTAATCCTAGCCATCCATCTCCCATCTCCACCATCAAAGTGAAACTCTAGGAGACCGACATCCCGACGGACTGAGAAGATCAAGTGGTGGGTGTTTCTATAAGCTAGATTTTCATATTTCTATGATGGGCCAAGTGAGGCCCACCGATCAATGGTGTGGATCTCATTTGGGACCCTAAGATGTGGCGATGGCCCATCTTGATCATCAAATCATTCCATGATGGGGCCATTCTCCATGGACCCCATCATGATGTTTACTTTCCTTGTATTAAAGAGGTCATCTAGACCGTCCATTTTTGGTGGAGTGGGATCTCCACCGTTGATCTTTTGTTTGGATGGCCCATATGCAATGGGACCCATTGATGTATGATTGGATAATTGAAACGGAGGGCCCATAGTACTGGGGTCCCTCCATCACGCGTGTCCCACTCTATCTCTCTCTCTCTCTCCCTCTCTTTCTTCCATTGTTTTTTTTTAATGTGATGATGTAGAGGTGCGGCCCGCTTCGATAGACCCCACCTTGATATATGCCTTATTCATACCATCCATGTACATGGTGGCCCACCTAGATAACTCATCTGAAGGTGGGGCCCACCTTAATGTGGTATCCAAAATCGTCCAGCGTCTCTGGACGCTAGACGTCTAAGTGAAGTATGAACCGTCAGTGAGTGTACTGGCAAAAAAAAGAAAAAAAAATGCATGGTATTAAAGTTTTGGAGAGGGCTATTTGAATAGGCCTCACCTTGAGGTATGTATTTAATCCAAGCCGTCCATCCTTTTTCCCATCCCATTTTAGGCGTTGAGCCAAAAAAATGAGGTTGATCAAAGTGTCTGGTGGGCCATAGCATCAAGAACTGTACCATTACCATTGAAATCTATCTAGAATTATTTTTACATGTTGAAAAGGGGCCGATATTGGTCTTGATAGATCTATTTTGGTCTTGGGAATATGATGGATGGAGTGAATTTACTTGGGGTGGGCCGTACACGTGGAAAACCCCAGAAAAATGAGTTTTAGAAAATTTTAAATATATATATATATATATATATATATATATATATATATATATATATATATATATATATATATATATTACAGCAGCACTGCTGCTGTGTCAGGTGCTAGACGCGCCAGCGGCTGGCGGGCGGACGCCAGCCAGCCCACGGCTCCAGCCGTGGGCCCCACTTAATGTTTCTTTGTCATCTAGCCCGTTCATGAGGTGGGCCACTTATTGAAGTGGGCCCCCTCCAATTTTCAGCCAAATTCAAGACCGAGGTGGCCCACATCACAGGAAACAGTGTGATTGAGTGTCTACCCATGAAACCCTTTTTATGGGCCACAAAAGTTTCAGATCAAGATGGTATTTTTGTTTTCCTCCTATTCATGTTCGTGTGATCCTCTAGGACGGGTCGAATCGCAAATAAACATTATGGTGGCCCCCACATGGGAAGCCCACAGTGATATATGTGTTATATTGCCATCGTCCGTCTGGACGGTGGACTCCACTGTGATGTATGTGACTATTTGCACTGTCCATCGTTTGGACAGTGGGACCTACCATGATTTATGGGTTCTATCCACCCCATCCCATGATGTGTATATATATATATATATATATATATATATGTGTGTGTGTGTGTGTGTGTGTATAATGGTGGGCCTCTATGAAGACCCACCCCCCTTCTATAATGCATGTGCTACATTCATACTGTCCACCTATTTTGAGAGCTCATTTCATGACATGAGCTAAAAAAAAAATGAGGCAGATCTATGTTTCAAATGGGCCCACCTTGGTGTGTGTTGAGGGCCCACAATTTACTTAATTATGGCCATTCATTGAGGCCTACTTTGGTACATATGCAAAGCCTATGGGACTAAGCCCATTTGATACATAAAGAGCCCATGGGATTAAGCCCATTTGATGTGCATGGGACGCAAATGGAGTGGCCCAGTTGATATATTTAAAGCTCATGTGTATAGGCCCATCTGATATATTTCAAGCCCAAGTTGTGAGGCCACTTTGATGTATTTCAAGGCCCATGGATCATTGACATTGCAATGTACATAAGGCTCATTGGTGAGGCCCATTAATGCAACCCATTTGATGAATGTGAGGCCCATGTAATACGACCCATTTGATATATCTAAGGCCCATGGATCGAGGCCCAACGGATGTCCTTAGGGTCCATTGCAATGTACGTTTCTCATGGTTCATGAAATGATATTTATGGCAGGTCGTGCCTAGGGAACAATGTTGGTTTGATGTCCATATTGTATGTACACTGTTGGTTAAATGTCCTCATTGTAACTCTCCTTGGAGCCCATTGATAGGCCCATACTCGTTACTATTTATTGCTTTATAACATGCTTAGTATAATCCCATGACTCATGCCCATACGCGTCATATGTATGCTTGATTTGAGTAGTGACTGATCATAGCATATGCCATTGGGCAGACCACCTATGGGACCCGTTATGAGATGGAGTGCCCCACATGATCGCGCAGTACGCTCTGGATTTCTGCATGATTTGACCGCGTGATTCATGCACCTAGCATATGTGTGACTTGATCACTGCACGCCCTAGCGACATCAGGGTCGTGGCTCCACAGGTATATCGTGGATGGCCGTATTGGATACCGAAAATACTTATTCTAGCACTGTGGGCACTTAGGATGTCCTTGGGTGAAAGTTCTAGAACCTTTTTGGTACCAGGAGATACTCCAACGTCTAAACCGAGTGGATACACGAGCACCCGAGTGCCGAATACCAGTAGGCCGCGTCTCCCACTGTGTCGTGGTCGGTTGGAAGGGGGTGTGGCCTTATCCGCCTAAGTGAGGGGACTATAAGCTAGGCTGAGTTTGACCAGCTTGCAAATGAGTCCGCTATTAATGAGCCGGGTAGGTATGGGCATACTACTGGTCAGGCGGATAGTGAGGTCTTTTCCGCTTGCTTGACTGTGCAGCTAGGGAGGTGACAGTCACTGCGAAGTGTATTAGACCCCGGTGATATCTAGAGAGGAATTGTACTGATATATGTACTTGAGGAGTACCGACTTGCTTGGATTGCATTTCGCATATGACATTCGGCTATATAGGCCTTGTATTGTATCGGTGTGGCCGATGACATTCATATCTCATCGCATAGCTTTGGCATGGTTGATTTTATGGACTTACCACATACTTCCACATTGTTCTGATACTGTACACTTGGCGTTTGCCTTACGCACACACTTACACCACCCTCTAAGCTTTTGTAAGCTTATGCACGATAGTTGCATGCAGGTAGCGTTGGACAGCAGCAGCGCTGAGGCAGGAGTGCATATCAGGACCTTTTGGAGATTTTTGATCACCTTGTATTTCCCTTTCCGCATTGTACTTAAAAATTGTTATATAGTGGATATATGGTGATGTTGTTTGTGACTTGGTTATGCTTGTGGTTATGCTCCATTACAAAAAAAAAATTCATTCTGAAAATCCTCCTTGTAGGATCCTAGGATCAGAATCTGGTATTTGATTATCAGAAGTCGAGAATGGGGCACTACAGAGGTTGTCAGCACCGGATTCAGCAATCGGGATTCGTGTGAATCCGATTTTCGAATTCGGAGCGTGACAATTAGATCCCGGTGGAAGTGGCCTAACAGATGGATCAGCCTAGAAATTGTCAATTTGCGGCTCTCCTGTCATCTAGATATACTTTCTTTTTGGCATCAACCCCTTAAAAGGGGTGGCAAAGTAGATGAATGGAATGGATCTCTCATATACAGTAAGGTGGGGCCCACTGAGATGAGTGCATGTGCACAGCACATGAGCACCCGCCGCGCACCGAATAACACTCTCGGTCAAGGGGGTCTTTGACCTGTAATTTTTATAAAAATATCAAAACCGGCCAGCGTCTTTACGCAGGGCGTCGGTTCTGCTTAGTGGGCCCCATGCATCGTTTAAAATAATGATCCAGACCGTCCATTCACTCCAGAGTGGAGGCGTAACCATTGCCTAGGTGGCGGAATCTCGGAAGACGGTGGATATTTGATTTCAGCAGTTAAAACATATGATAAATGGTGAGTTATTTTACGATTGTGGGCCACACCGAAATCAACTTGGTCTCAACCTACCCGAATGGTTTTTCGTCCTGACTCTAATGGATGGAGTGGATTTTTCCCTTAAATTCAGTAATGGGTCCCTCCAATCAATCAGCCCATGCTCTGTTGCAAGAGCCCCGTTTCGCAAACAGAGAGCCGCAGTTTTCTGTTGTGGGCCATCATCACGATCCAATAAGAGGATAGAGACCGTCCATCAGGCTTGAAGGGGCCCAATAATCACAGCCTAGGTGGAACAATTTCAAAATATCGTGAGGAGAAAAATCCAGCCATTCAATCAGAGAATAGACGGCGGAAGCAAGGATTCAGTGGGCCGCATGAGGGCGATCTAAAAACATGCGTTTCTGATCAAATTTTTGAGAGGAATTCGGTGGTCGGAGTGGATTTCTACACTGACTTCAATCACGGGTCCTCCCACGCATCAGCGCAACTGTCGTGCGTAATATTACGCACGACCGGAAAGTTCAGATTTTTCAGGCAGTTGTGGCCCATCACCGGTGATCGGACGGATGATCTGAACCATCCATCGTGTACCTCGTCCAAAAATATGCCAAGGGACATTGATTTTTCAGAGAGAAGTAAGGGGAAGTGGGTTGTGTTTGGCTCATCTTTTTGGCTGCGTAAGGAGAGCTGCAACCAGTTTCAACTGCGCACGTGATGTTTCTTCCACCGACCTATAAGTGTTATAAAAGGGAGCTTTGGACGTGCAGCTAAGGGAGGGAATCAGATCTTTGGATCTTGGCTTGGGTTTTAACGTGAGTGAGAGAGAGACAGGGAGTTGTGTTTTTTTTCTTCTTTTCTTTTTCTTTTATTTTGTTTTATTTAAAGGATTCAGCCCATTTATGTTAGGCTAAACCTCTTAGCTAGGCCTAAGGGGTGAAGCTTGTAGTGAGATGGGAGATTTTAATGTATGTTTTTAATTTAATTTTAATTCATGAATTAACTTGATTTTAGTTTATTATTATAGGAATGTTTTTAGTCTTTAATGGTCTGTTGTGACTGAAATTACAATGGGTCTGCAATTACTTTGAGCATGTCTCTTCTCTTTTATGTTTATGATGTTAGAGAGCCCTGTTGTTCACCATAGTCTCCTGGGCATGGTCGGATGACGGTACCCTTCCTAACCTTCATACATGTGATGGGTTGGTAATTAGTTTAATTCTGTTGTTTGTCATAGTCCCCTGGGCATGGTTTGGTGATGGAATCCATTCTAATTCATACACCTTTCATCTCTTTGAAAACTAAATCAACGGCAGTTCAGTAATTTTCATGATTTTTGATGCAATCATAAGTTCTCCCTGATCTCTACAAGTGGATCCTCTGAATCCCTAGTTTGTTATTCTTGATTTTTCTTAAGTTTTAAATAATAATCTCACAATTCTTCATTAAATTTTATTTGATTTAGATTTCATCTCATTCTAGTTCTAGTTCTAATTAGTTTTAGATAACGTACAGTTTCAGTCCCTTGGGTTTCGACCTCGGTCTTACCGAGTTATTACTACATCACAACCCTGCACTTGGGGAGTGAACAAGTTTTTGGCGCCGTTGCCGGGGACTATCGGTTATGTTTTTCTGAAATTAATTAGTTTTAGGATTAGTTTAAAATTAGATTTTCTTTTTAGAATATTTTTTTTTCTAATTCTATGCTTAGTTATTTTCCTTGTTTGAAATTTTTCCTAACTTTAGAAACTTATTATTCTTCATTCTATCTGATTTTTAGAACTAACCCAATTTTTCTATCTTGTAGGAAACTTCTAGTTTAGTAAGCTCTTTCTAATTTCTCTTTCTTTAGAACTTCTTCTTTTCTTTTTAATTAGGACTTTCTATTCTTAGAAACTAACTTGTTTTGTTTATTTTTGCAGGTTCTTAACCTAGGACTTCAAACTTGGTAACTTCTTTCCATCTCTCCCTTTTATCTTCTAGATTTCTACTTCTTTTCTCTTAGGTTTAAGTTAGAATTTGAGGGCTGAGTGTGTTTTATGCCCCAGTGGGCACGCGACAACACTCGACGTCTCGTAATTGAAGGAGGATTAGTTGAGGGGTTGGCTGTCCATCGCAGAACTAGACACCACTTAAATTCTCCTGAGTTAGAGGAGGTTATGGCTGAAAATCAACCTCAAGCACTACCCCAACCTAGGTTTGAGGAAGTATATGATGAGAATGAGGTGCATCAAGCACCCCCGCCTCGTACTTTACGAGATTATTTACAACCGGTGGGGGTGAGTATGCCCTCATGCATAATTTTTCCCGCGAATACAGGACATATGGACATCAAGCCAGGGATTATCCAACTCCTTCCTAAGTTCCATGCGCTTGAGTCTGAAGAACCATACTTGCATCTGAAAGAGTTCGATGAAATCATAAGCACCTTATACTTTCCTAATGTATCTGAGGATACTATTAGGCTAAAACTCTTCCCATTTTCCTTGAAAGAGAAGGCCAAGACGTGGTTACATTCACTGCGTCCTAGATCCATTGGCACATGGAATGATATGCAGAGGAAATTTATAAAGAAATTTTTCCCACATCATAAGACAATTACCCTCAGGAGAGCAATCATGAACTTTGCCCAAAAGGAAGATGAAACATTCTTCCAATGTTATGTAAGGTTCAAGGATCTGGTTAATGCATGCCCACAACATGGCTTTGAAATATGGCGCATTACGAATTTTTTCTATGATGGGCTAACATCTTCCATGCGCCAAATGGTCGAGACAATGTGTAACGGAGAATTCATCAATAAAAATGTCGATGAGGTATGGGATTACCTCGATAGTCTCGCTGAAAAAAAATAATCATGGGACTATTATCTAAGGACGAACACTACGTCTAGGCTGACTCATTCAATGGAAAAAGGAGAAATATATCTCCTGAAAGAGGATGATGATCTTAACGCTAAGGTGGCTAATCTTACCAGAAAATTTGAGGCCATGGAAGGAAAGAAGGAAAAGGTTATTGAAAGTGTTTGCGGCATCTGTGATTGCAACATTCATAGGACTGAAAATTGTCCTTCAATACCTGCCTTTCGAGAAGTATTGAATGAACAATCTAATGCCGTAAATAACTATCAAAGACCTTTCAATGGACCACCCTTTAATACGTACAATCCTGGCTGAAAAAATTATCTGAATTTTAGTTGGAGGAACGGACAAACTGCTACCCCTCAAGGTTTATTCAATCAAAATCCAAATCAGGGGAGACCTCAAGAAGAACCGGCTCAAAATTCTGTGCAAGAGCTGACGCAGATAATGCGAGAGTTTATACAAAAGATAGATTCATATATGACGGCTATAGAAAAGGGGATTCTTCCTGCACAATCAATCCTCAATCCTAAACCGCAATATGAGACAAGTATCCCAGCTCTTCAAATCAAATGGGGCACGCTAAATCCATCACTACTCTTAGGAGTGGGAAGGTTATTGATAAAACCCTTCCGGTTAGGCCCGAAAAGCCTCAAGAACCAAAAGAGGACAAGAATGATGGATCTAGTGATGCTCCACAAAAATTTAAACCGGAACCTCTAGAAAAGCCAGTTGCTCCGTTTTCCCAATGGTTGGTTGAGCCAAAACGTCTCTCTAACTCTCAGGATATCTTAGAGGTGTTGAAATAAGTGAAGGTCAACATTCCTCTGCTTGATGTTATAAAACAGATACCTTTATTTGCTAAATTTCTAAAAGACTTATGCATGACCAAACGACGAAAAAGTGTTCAAAGAAAATTTTCTTAACTGAGAAAGTGAGTGTCATCTTGAAACAAGATGTGCCGCAAAAATTCAAGGATCCCGGTTGCCCAACCATATCATGTGTAATTGGAAACTATCGAATTGACTATGCACTTCTTGACTTAGGAGCAAGCGTCAATCTGATTCCCTACTAGGTATACCAACAGTTAGGTTTGGGTGAATTAAAACCCACTCGAACCACACTAAAACTTGCTGATCGTTCTGTTCGTGTACTAAGAGGGATCATCGAGGATGTGTTGGTCCAGGTTGATAGATTTTACTACCCTGTTGATTTTATCATCTTGGACACCGAACCCATCAATGACACGAGCACTCAGATTCCCGTCATTCTTGGTCGCCCATTCCTGTCCACTTTAAATGCAATTATCAATTGCAGGAATGGTGTTATGACTATGTCTTTTGGAAATTTAACATTGGAATCGAATATCTTTTCAATAACGGCAGCAACTCAGAGAATGATGACGATTTCCACGATATTAACATGATTGATTCTTTTGTGGAAGATAGAACATCTCTCACCTTATCCTCTGATCCTCTAGAGACATGCCTGGCCCACTCTCATGATCTTGATGATGATATAATTAGGGAGACGTGTGTCATGCTTGATACTGCACCGGTACTTGAAGTTAACCGGTGGAGGCCACGAATTGAAGAGTTGCCCCAAACTGATGTAGTGCCTCTACCGTCTAACCTCAAGCCACTGAAGCTTGACCTAAAACCTTTGCCCTCTGATTTAAAATATGTCTATTTAGGTCAAGATGAGACATATCCGGTGGTGATCTATGCCCACCTGGAGAAAGAACAGGAGAGTATGTTGATATCTACTCTCATTGAGCATAAGGGAGCTCTTGGATGGATGATAGTGGACCTCAAGGGAATTAACCATCAATTTGTACTCACCGCATATATCTTGAGGATAATGTAAAGGCTATTCGGCAATCACAACGTAGACTAAATCCAAACATGAAGAAAGTGGTTAAGGCCAAAGTTCTCAAACTATTGGAAGTGGGCATCATATACCCCATATCCGATAGTCAATGGGTGAGTCCAACTCAGGTGGTTCCTAAGAAGTCCGGGATTACCATCGTAGCCAATGCCAATAATGAACTCGTGCCAACCAGAGTTACTACTGGTTGGAGAATGTACATTGACTACAGAAAGCTGAATCCGTCACAAGGAAAGACCACTTTCCTTTGCCCTTCATTGATCAAATCTTAGAAAGGCTAGCTGGTCATTCCTATTACTGTTTCCTTGATGGGTATTCAGGTTATAATCAGATTGAAATATCCCCTGAGGACCAGAAAAAGACCACATTTACATGTCCGCTTACAGAAGGATGTCATTCGGGCTATGTAATGCCCCTGCCACCTTTCAACGATGTATGATGAGTATCTTTTCTGACATGGTGGGAAAATATTTAGAGGTCTTCATGGACGATTTCTCTATTTTCGGTTCATCTTTCAGCAAGTGCTTAGCAAGTCTTAAATGTGTGCTGAAAAGATGTGAAGAAAAGAATCTGGTACTTAATTGGGAGAAGTGTCATTTCATGGTTCAGAAAGGAATTGTCCTTGGACACATCATCTCGTCTAAAGGAATCGAGGTAGATAAGGCAAAAATTGATCTTATCTCTAACCTACCTCCACCCAAGAACATCAGAGACGTGCAATCCTTCTTAGGACACGCAGGATTCTACAGACGATTCATAAAGGACTTTAGTCTCCTCTCTCATCCTTTATGTAATCTTCTTCAAAAGGATACACCATACGAGTGGACTGAGCAGTGCCAAGAAGCTTTCACTAAGCTTAAGGGCATGTTAACCACTGCACCTATCATGCAGCCACCCGACTGGAGTCTTCCTTTTGAACTTATGTGCGACGCCTCTGATTATACTCTTGGAGCGGTTCTAGGCCAGAGAAAAGATAAGCGTCCTTACGTTATTCACTACGCAAGTAGGACTCTAAATCCTTCCCAAGTGAACTACTCGACTACGGAAAAGGAACTCTTAGCCGTAGTGTTCGCTTTGGACAAATTTAGATCCTACCTGATCGGATCTAAGATCATCATCTACACAGATCATGCGGAACTTAAGTATCTTTTTTCTAAGAATGATTCTAAGCCTCGCCTGATACGATGGATCCTTCTACTCCAAGAATTTGATTTGAAAATTAAAGACAAAAAGGGAGTAGAGAACGTAGTGGATGATCACCTTTCTCGCCTTAATACCTCTGATTCCCTTGAGGTGACTCATATTAATGATATGTTCCCTGATGAACAACTGTTTAGAGTCTCCCATTCACCTTGGTTCGCTGATATTGCCAATTATCTTGCTACAGGTTCCATACCGACACATTAGACGTCACAAGATAAGAAGAAATTCTTTACCAAGGTGCGTAACTTTTTCTGGGACGATCCATATTTGTTTAAATATTTTCTAGACCAAATCTTAAGGAGATGTGTGCCAGACGATGAGCATCAGAGTGTCATCTCCTTCTGTCACTCACAGGCCTGTGGTGGTCACTTTTCTGCTAAAAAGACCACGTCCAAGATTCTACAGTGTGGCTTTTACTGACCCACTATGTTCAGGGACACTCATGAGTTTTGCAAGGCTTGTGAGCGTTGTCAGAAATTAGGAGCATTGTCCCGTCGAAATATGATGCCCTTGAATCTCATCCTTATCATTGAAGCATTTGATTGCTGGGGCATCGATTTCATGGGACCATTCCTCCAATCCTTTGGAAATCTGTATATTTTGCTCGCTGTAGACTATGTCACTAAATGGGTTGAAGAGATTCCGTGCCGTAACAATGACCATCGAACGGTCATTAAATTCTTAAAAGAAAATATCCTGTCGCGGTTCGGAACGCCTCGAGCCATTATTAGTGACGAGGGCTCACAATTCTACAATAGACCATTTGAGAGCTTAATGAAGAAATACGGTATCTCTCAAAGGTGAGCACCCCATACCACCCACAGACAAGTGGACAAGCTGAGATTTTCAATAGGAAGATCAAACATATCTTAGAGAAAATGGTTAACCCTAACCGTAAGGATTGGTCAATCCGATTGACCGATGCCTTATGGGCGTACCGTACTGCTTTTAAAACTCCTATTAGAACATCTCCCTTTAGACTTGTCTATGGAAAAGCTTGTCACTTGCCTGTGGAATTGGAATATAAAGCATACTGGGCGATCAAAAATCTAAATTTCAATCTGGACAACGCTGGCTCACTAAGCAAACTTCAATTAAATGAACTTGAAGAAATTCGGAACGATGCGTACGAAAACTCGAGAATTTACAAGGATAAGATGAAGGCGTTTCATGATCAACATATTCTACGAAAATCATTCACGCCAGGTCAGAAAGTCCTCTTGTATAACTCTCGACTACATCTCTTTCCGGGTAAGCTTTGATCTCGTTGGACCGGCCCTTACATTGTTGTTACTGCTTATCCTCATGGGGCCGTCGAGATAAGAGATCCCGACAATGGCAAGGAGTTTAAAGTAAATGGACATTGATTAAAGCCATTTGTCGAGACATTTGATTCAGAGGACATGTCCATGCCTCTGATTGCTCCTGTTTACCAGGACTGATCTCCTAGTCTGATAGAGGTATAGGTAGGTTTATCGCTTTCATAGGTCTATGATAGTTGTTGTATTTGTCTGGCTGAAGATGGTAAATTTAGTGCTCCTGGGAGGCAACCCAGCTTTTTTATTCCATTTCATTTTTTTAGTTAGTTAGTTCAATGTTTGTGGGTAACATCACTGCAAACCCTCACGAGACTACAACTCGTCCACTAGGGGTAACTTAGGGGTTTAAAGGCTTGTTGCATACACTAAATGCAATCAAGAGCACTTGCGAAAGTGGTATAGGTAGGATTTTATTCGTTGTTATTTTTATTTTATTTTCTCTCTTAGCTGACAAGCTTCCATGCTGTGATTTTTGGAAGCTCTCTCGATTCGTTATCCAGGTACTATTTTCCCATAACTTCTCATTTACTTTTGTTGTTCCATGTGCATTGCATGCTCATATGTTTTACATTGAGGACAATGTAGATGTTAGATTGGGGGTGGGAGATTAGGCTTCCTAATCAGTATTTTCTTGGTCTTGAGCAAAAAATTGTGAGAAAATTGTGAAAATTTTAAAAAAAATTTCTGAAAACTCTTGTGAATTCGAAGTGATTTTGACAATTATCCCGAATTTAGATTTTCAAGATACGTGATGTTGGTAATGCATGACTCTTGAATTCAGTTATCTATTAGATTTCACAATTAAGATCAAATTATTAATCTATGATTAGAAGTTGTGAACATTGATTGAGTCCTGATTTCACATGTCACGTCTCGCCTACACATTTAGATTTCAGTTCCATATCGAAGGATTAACTTGGTAATCACTGAGCATGAAAGGAACCAGCCTGAAATATCTTGCCATCATGGTATAAAAATTGAAAAGGTTGGGTAATTAATCTTCACCATAGGTTTGCTCCCTATAGGTGTGGAGTTAATTCTCCATGAATGATATGTGAAAAAGGTCTAGGAGTACGGTCTTCACCATAGGTTTGCTCCCTATAGGTGAGGATTTGATTCATTTCATTGGCATTACTCTTAATGGAAAAATCAAAAGTTGGTAGGTTGATCTATGAGGCAGGTTTAGTTCAGGTTTTTGTCGTCATGAATCCTCTTATTGGTTCCCAATGATATCCTCAAATAATGAATTGAATTTTAATGATGATAAGCCGAGATTACACTCTACACCCATGGATCTCAATGTTTAGAAATTTTCTAATTAGTGGATTAATATGTTGAACTGAATTAGGAAGTTTACCAAGCACTCGAGTCTAGGAGAAAGTAATACCGAACATCCATGAATCTTAAAATTCTAATATCTGAATTGCTTTTCGAAAGAATCATTCGAGTTCATAAGAATCATCTTCTAATTCTCAACTTATTTTTCGCATACTTTGCTCGGGACTAGCAAAATGCTGGTTGGGGGTTGTGTTGAGGGTCAAATATTGCATATTAGACCCCGGTTATTTCCAGAATTTACGTATAAGATACTGTTTAAAGGCCGATTTAATCGTGTTTATGCTG
This sequence comes from Magnolia kwangsiensis, assembly GCA_037074715.1. Classification (NCBI taxonomy): domain Eukaryota; kingdom Viridiplantae; phylum Streptophyta; class Magnoliopsida; order Magnoliales; family Magnoliaceae; genus Magnolia; species Magnolia kwangsiensis. The sequence continues at coordinate 56,538,745 of CM073588.1, read as the reverse complement.
CAGGTTGAATTTAGAAGATTAAGTTGGAAAAGGATGTAAAAAGCTTGGATTTAACGCTCTTATGATCACCAAGGCAAGGGACGGACCCAAGGAGAGCATGATCGACAGATTTACACGTCAGAAACCCGAGAAAATCGAGAAATTGAAGTTCAAATGGCAGAAATTAGTCCAAAATGCAAGACCACAGGGTTACCACCATTGATTGACACGAGATTTCATACATGGGATGAGGACTATAAATTAACCGTACACGTAAAATTTGATCCATTGGATCCCGGTGGAAGTGGCCAAACAGATGGATCAGCCTAGAAATTGTCAATTTGCGGCCCTCCTGGCATCTAGATATACTTTCTTTTTGGCATCAACCCCTTAAAAGGGGTGGCAAAGCAGATGAATGGAATAGATCTCTCATATACAGCAAGGTGGGGCCCACTGAGACGAGTGCATGTGCACAGCACATGAGCACCCGCCGCGCACCGAATAACACTCTCGGTCAAGGGGGTCTTTGACCCGTAATTTTTATAAAAAATATCAAAACCGGCCAGCGTCTTTACGCAGGGCGTCGGTTCTGCTTAGTGGGCCCCATGCATCGTTTAAAATAATGATCCGGACCATCCATTCACTCCAGAGTGGAGGCGTAACCATTGCCTAGGTGGCGGAATCTCGAAAGACGGTGGATATTTGATTTCAGCCGTTAAAACGTATGATAAACAGTGAGTTATTTGTCGATTGTGGGCCACACCGAAATCAACTTGGTCTCGACCTACCCGAATGGTTTTTCATCCTGACTCCAATGGACGGAGTGGATTTTTCCCTTAAATTCAGTAATGGGTCCCTCCAATCAATCAGCCCAGGCTCTGTTGCGAGAGCCCCGTTTCGCAAACAGCGAGCCGCGGTTTTTCGCTGTGGGCCATCATCACGATCCAATAAGAGGATCGAGACCGTCCATCAGGCTTGAAGGGGCCCAATAATCACGGCCTAGGTGTAAGAATTTCAAAATATCGTGAGGAGAAAAATCCAGCCGTTAAATGAGAGAATAGACGGCGGAAACAAGGATTCAGTGGGCCGCATGAGGGCGATCTAAAAACATGCGTTTCTGATCAAATTTTCGAGAGGAATTCGGTGGTCGGAGTGGATTTCTACACCGACTTCAATCATGGGTCCTCCCACGCATCAGCGCAACTATTGTGCGTAAGATTACGCACGACCGGAAAGTTCAGATTTTTCGGGCAGTTGTGGCCCATCACCGGTGATCGGATGGATGATCTGAACCATCCATCGTGTACCTCATCCAAAAATATGCCAAGGGACATTGATTTTTTAGAGAGAAGCAAGGGGAAGTGGGCTGTGTTTGGCTCATCTTTTTGGCTGCGTAAGGAGAGCTGCGACCAGTTTCAACTGCGCACGTGATGTTTCTTCCACCGACCTATGAGTGTTATAAAAGGGAGCTTTGGACGTGCAGCTAAGGGAGGGAATCAGATCTTTGGATCTTGGCTTGGGTTTTAACGCGAGTGAGAAAGAGACAGGGAGTTGTGTTTTTTTTCTTCTTTTCTTTTTCTTTTATTTTGTTTTATTTAAAGGATTCAGCCCATTTATGTTAGGCTAAACCTCTTAGCTAGGGCTAAGGGGTGAAGCTTGTAGTGAGATGGGAGATTTTAATGTATGCTTTCAATTTAATTTTAATTCATGAATTGACTTGATTTTAGTTGATTATTATAGGAATGTTTTTAGTCTTTAATGGTCTGTTGTGACTGAAATTACAATGGATCTGCAATGGCTTTGAGCATGTCTCTTCTCTTTTATGTTTATGACGTTAGAGAGCCCTGTTGTTCACCATAGTCTCCTGGGCATGGTCGGATGACGGTACCCTTCCTAACCTTCATACATGTGATAGGTTGGTAATTAGTTTAATTCTGTTATTTGCCATAGTCCCCTGGGCATGGTTTGGTGATGGAATCCATTCTAATTCATACACCTTTCATCTCTTTGAAAACTAGATCAACGGCAGTTCAGTACTTTCATGATTTTTGATGCAAGCATAAGTTCTCCCTGATCTCTACAAGTGGATCCTCTGAATCCCTAGTTTCTTATTCCTGATTTTTCTTAAGTTTTAAATAATAATCTCACAATTCTTCATTAAATTTTATTTGATTTAGATTTCGTCTCATTCTAGTTCTAGTTTTAGTTAGTTTTAGATAACGTACAGTTTCAGTCCCTTGGGATTCGACCTCGGTCTTACCGAGTTATTACTACATCACAACCCTGCACTTGGGGAGTGAACATGTCACGCCCCAAACTCAAAAATCGGGCTCACAGAATTCTCGATCGCCGAATCCGGCGCCGACAGCCTCCGTAGAACCCCATTCTCGGTTCATAGCTCCCATTCGCCAGGTTCCGATCCTGGGATGCTACGAGGAGGATTTTCAATGTCAGTTTGATTTGTAATAAGCATAACCAAAGGCATAACCCATAAACAACAACCAAGAACTCCATTACATTTCCACTATGATCAAAAACTTTACAAGTACAATGAGCATAAAGGAAAATACAATGGTAAAGAACAAAACAACTCCAAAATGCTCAGCAACGTGCTCCTGCCTCAGCACTGCTGCGAACCAACGTCACCTGCATGCAACGGTCGTGCATAAGCTTAAAGAAAGCTTAGAGGGTGGTAAAAGTGTGTGCGAAAGGTAGAATATGAACATGCAATGTCAGAGTAAGGCGGAATATGCAAATAGAACCATGATATCATGAGCCGTACCAAGGCTATATAATGTCAGACATGAATGTATCGGCCATCCCAAGGCCATGCGATGTGCAATTCAACTCAAGCATACAGGTCCTCATCTATGTCCACACATCAATACAGCTCAAAATATGAAATATCACCGGGGTCTAGTACATTCTAAACCAGATTGCCGCCACATCGTGCGTAATAAGGTAAGTGGAAGACACCTCACTATCCGTCTGCCAATATCGGGCGCGACTCATCGATAGCGGACCCATTCCTCGAGCTGGTCAAACTCAGCCTAGCATTGCCCCCTACTCTCGGGCGGGTAAGGCCGCACCCCTTTCCAACCGACCACGACACAATGGAGAGCGTAACCGTCTGGTAATCGGCATTCAACGCTCATCTACCCACTCGGTCTAGACGTTGGAGCAACCTCTTGGTACCATAAGGGTTTAGGGACTTTCATCCAGGGATATCTATAGTACTCCATGTAGAACAAGATTTCTGGTATCCAATCCTACCAACCACGATACATCTGTGGAAGTTACGACCCGGATGTCGCTAGGGCGTACAATATCCATGTCATACAAATGCGATATGCATGATTCACGCTATCCAGTCATGCATCACATCCTGCGCATATCGTGCGCTCATGTAGGGCAACACCGCCTAACCGGGAGCCCATAAACAACCTGCCCGAAGGTAAATGCTATGATCAGACAATTCTCACGTCAAGCATACATATGATGCGTATGATCATGAGTCATGAAACTGTACTAAACATGATATAACAAAATGAACTATCTTACAATGCAGATGGACCTGGACGGCCTATACACAATAAGTACAGCCCAGTAATGGGCCCTAAGGAGAGTCGTAATGTGGACATCCAACCAGCATTACACTCGCAATGTGGACGTCAAATCAACATTGCTTCTCAGGCACGATCCTCTTAAACATTGCTACATAATCGGTATTGGGATTACACATTGCAATGGACTTTAGGTTCATCCCATTAGGCTTTTCGTATATATATCAAATGGGCCATATCCTATGGGCCTTTTATTCATCAGATGGGCCACACAAATGGGCCACACCAATGGGTCTTCTGTGCATTGCAATGGGTCAAAACCCGTAGGCCTAGGATTACATCAAATGAGCTTAGTCTCATGAGTCTAATATATAACCAATGGGCCACACCAATTGAGTCCCATATGTAGATCAAGTGGGCCTCAACCCATGGGCCTAGGATTACATCAAATGAGCTTAGTCTCATGAGTCTAATATATGACCAATGGGCCACACTAATTGAGTCCCACATGTAGATCAAGTGGGCCTCAACCCATAGACCTAACATGAGTTCAATGGGCCTAAACCGCTAGGCCTTAATCAAATAAAATGGGCCTAACTCATGGGTCTCAAATAAGTCCAGTGGGCCTAATCTCATTGACGCTTTTTATAATCAAATGGGTTCACTCCCATGGGCTTTAAATTTCAACAAAAAGGGTCCAATTACATGGGCCTTAAAGTACATCAAATGGGCCTAGTCCCATGGACTTGCAACACATCAAATGGGCCTAAGTTCTTAGGCCTTAAATGAATCAAATGGGCCCAGCCCATAAGCATTTTATAATTCAAATGGGCCTAGCACATATACCCATTACAAATCAATGGATGGACGGTATGGAAGCATCACATGCATCAAGGGTGGGTCCCACTGTCCAGTGGACAGTGCGGATATATCACATACATCACACAGGGCCCCACCGTCCGTGGACGGTGGAGGCAGCACGTACGTCAGATGGGTGCCACCGTCCGCCTGGACGGTGGGCTACTTCACATGCATCAATTGTGGGTCCCATGTGGGGCCCACCCCGTAATGTTCATTTGAAATCTAACCCGTTCACGAGGTCACTTGGACCTGGATGAAGGGAAAACATAAATTTCAGCTTGATCCAATACTTCTGTGGGCCCCAAGATAATTTTCAATGGCAAACCTTCAATTCTACTATTTCCTGGGCCTGAATTTTGGCAGGGGCCCACTTTAAGAGGTGGCCCACCACATGAATAGATTGGATCTCAAATAAACATCACAGTGGGGCCCACGATCAGGGTCGTGGGTGGCCAGCGGCCGCCCGCCCGCCTGCCTGCACGCAGCAGCGTGCAGCGCTGCCACCCGCCTGACGCCAAAAAAAAGCAGAGGCTCTGCCTCTTCTCAATTTTGGGAAAAACGTATTTTCCCAGGGTTTTTCTAGTGTGGGGTCCTCTTTAATGAAATCCACCCCGGCCATTGCGTTCAGTGGCACGAGGCCGACCAAATGAGTCTAAAGTTTGAATTTTTTTGATGCTTGGAAGTGAAATAAAATAAGAATTAGTGTTTGAATGGTGGGAATGCAATATTTGGCGCTATGGCCCACCAGGTGATTGGATCAGCTCCAAACTTCTACCCAACGGCTAAAATACCGTGGGTAAGAGGATGGACGGCTTGGATCGAACATAAACATCAGGGTGGGGCCTATGCCATAAACATCAGGGTGGGGCCTATGCAAGGGGGCCACCCAAGTCCCTTTCCTTTTTCTTTCTTCCTTTTTCTCCTTTCTCTTGAAACGTTCAGCGTCCCAGACGTTGGACGGTATTTTATTATTATTTTTTTTTGAGTGTGGGCCCTGATGGAGTGGGCCACCACTGATGGGTGCCATGGGTTCAACGTCCAAGGTGGGTCCCACTTGAAAAAAAATTACATCAAGGTGGGATCCATTCAAGTGGGCCACACAATCCTAAGAAAAATAAAATAAAATAAAATAAAATAGAATAAAAGAAATAAAAGAGAGAGAGAGAGACATGGAGAGTGGGACACGGCTTGTGATGGAGGGACCCCGACATTATGGGCCCTCCCTTACATGAAATCATACATCAAGTGGGCCTTAAAGCATGTGGGACCACCGAAATTTAAAATCAACGGTGGGGATCCTTTCCCCACCAACATGGACGGTCTAGATGACCTTTGAAGAGAAAATAAACCTCATGATGGGGTCCATGGAGAATGGCCCCATCATGGAATGATCATGATGATCCAAGTGGTCCATCGGCCACATTTTAGGGTCCCAAGTGAGATCCACACCATTGATCGGTGGACCTCACTTGGTCCACCATAAAAATAAGTAAAACTACCCTATAGAGGCACCCACCGTCCGATCTTCTCACTCCTAGGGGTTCCTTGGCACCTAAGCTTCAACTTCAATGGTTAAGATGAAGAATGGAGGGTTGAGATGGGAGATTTTGGGGTAGGAAGGTGGGCCACTTGGAGCTTAGGAGCTCTTGCAAAATTCTATACGTATGGAGCTCCTTTGCTTGGAGTTTTACAAATGAGAAAGAGAGAAAGAGAGAGAGTGATGTAAAGGGAGAGAGAGAGAGTGATGGATGGATGTGGTGAGTGATGGTTGTGTAAGAAATCTTTGACTTTTGAGGCTTTTGTGTAAGAGAGGTATGGGTGGTGAAGACTTTTGTGGCTTTTGTGTAAGAGAGGTATGAGTGATGAAGACTTTTGTGGCTTTTTGTGTAAGAGAGGTATGGGTTTGGGAGACTTTTATGGTTGCTTGGGAAAATGGAATAAAGTGATGTGTACTTGACATGTGATGGATTGATAGGTGATTGATTGATGGGATTGATGTGATTGATGTGACACATCGTAGAGATTCTCTTGGGTTTCACAACGCGCGGCATTTTCTCGCACCGAACGTTGACCCATATCTCTTGACCAGGGTATCGCCTTGGCGCGCGAGTCGCGGCATCGGAACCACAACGACTGCGCGGTCGCTATGATATTAGTCTCGGGTTGAGTTGACTCGGGTTGTCTGCACATGAATTAGGGTCGCGCGTCGATACTGGTTAAGGGTTGAAGGTTGCCGGAATTCGACCGGTAAGACCGCGGAAGTGTACGAAAAAGTACGGACCAAGATACGGGTCTTACAACTCTCCCCTCCTTATAAAAATTTCATCCTCAAAATTTATACAAGCATCGCAACTAAGCATTACTCATGAAAAAGAAGCGATATAACATCATCATATAGAATCAGGGACAGCGTACAAAATACATCACATGATCAACCATCAAAGAGATGAGTATAACGCTCTTGAATCTCAGCCTCACGCTCCCACGAAGCCTCCTCTACAGAATGGTGACCCCACTGCACCTTCACCAACGGAATGACCTTGGTTCTGAGGACCTGCTCCTTCCGATCAAGGATACGGACTGGCTGCTCAATGTAAGAAGCGTCCTCACGAACCTCCAACGGCTGCCAATTAATAACAGGAACTATGTCTGACCCACACTTCCTCAACATGGAGACGTGAAAAATGTCGTGGACACCAGACAACTGTGATGGCAAGGCAAGCCGATAGGCCACAGGGCCAATGTGCCCAGTGATCTCAAAAGGTCTTATGAATCTCGGGGCAAGCTTGCCCTTCGCTCCAAATCGAACTATGCCCTTCATGGGCGAGACCTTGAGATACACATGGTCCCCTACATCAAACTCCAAGGGACGACGCCGACGATCAGCAGAGTTCTTTTGTCGGCTCTGAGCTGTGCGCATCCTCTGCCTGATGATGTCAATAGCCTCTGAAGTCTCTTGCACAAGCTCGGGACCTAGGAGGCGGCGCTCTCCAACCTCGGTCCAATAACTCGGTGATCTGCATGGTCTGCCATATAGTACCTCAAAAGGAGCCATGCTGATGGTCGCCTGATAGCTGTTATTGTATGCGAACTCAGCTAATCGCAGATGCTCATCCCAGCTACCTCCGAAATCAATCGCGCAGGCCCAAAGCATATCCTCAAGTATTTGATTGAAGCTCTCGGTCTGGCCATCGGTCTGAGGATGGTATGCGGTGCTGAGCTGCAAATCAGTTCCCATCGCTATCTGGAAGCTCCCCCAAAACTGAGACGTGAACCTCGAGTCTCGGTCAGAAATGATCGAGACTAGAATGCCATGCAGTCTCACAATCTCCTCGATGAATAGTCTCGCAAGCCGGTCCATAGACCAAGTCGCACGCATCGCAAGGAAATGTGCCGACTTCGTCAGACGATCCACGACAACCCAGATGGCGTCATAACCGCGCTGAGTCCTCGACAAACCCATAATGAAATCAGTCGACACGTGCTCCCACTTCCACATCGGGACGCTCAACGGCTGAAATAGACCAGGAGGTCTCTGATGATCGGCCTAGACACGCTGGCACGTGTCACACTCGGCCACAAAACTAGCGATCTGGCGCTTCATCCCCGCCCAACAATACTGTCGCCTCATGTCACGGTACATCTTCGTCGAGCCCGGGTGGATAGAAAACCGCGATCGATGTGCCTCAGTCATAAGGTCTCTACGTAACTCAGGAATATCCGGGACACATAATCGGCCTCTGAAGCGAAGTCCACCGTTTGTACCGATCTGTCAATCAGCCTGACTCCCAGACATATCCTCAACCATGTAACTCTGCAACGACTCATCAGCCTGCTGAGCCTCGATCACCCTAGCGACAAGAGAGGGTTGATTCGACAAGCTCGATAACTGTACAATGGAAGACTGCAGGCTGAACTCAAAATCATATGCTGCAATATCCTCAAGCATCTGCCACTCCTGAATCATCATGTGCGCCACTAAGCCTCGTGGCTGACGGCTGAGGGCATCTGCCACCACGTTCGCCTTGCCCGGGTGGTACTGGAGGTTGAAATCATAGTCCTTCAGGAGCTTCATCCAGCGCCTCTGTCTCATATTCAACTCAGACTGTGAGAAGAGGTACTTCAAGCTCTTGTGATCAGAGAAGAGCTCGAACCTAACCCCGTAAAGGTATTGCCTCCACACCTTCAGTGCGAAGACAACTGCAGCTAGCTCTAAGTCATGTGTAGGATAGTTCAGCTCATGGACCTTGAGTTGATGAGACGCAAAGGCCACTGGTCTCCCGTGCTGCATCAGGACAACACCCAAACCGATATGCGAGGCATCAGTGAATACAATAAAGCCGTCACTCCCAGAGGGAAGAGTGAGGACAGGAGCGGACGTCAGTCGGTCCTTCAACTCCATAAATGCTCGCTCGCAGGCATCACTCCAAATAAACTCTGCGCCCTTCCGAGTCAACCTGGTCAGCGGGGCTGTAATACGAGAAAAGTCCTCAATGAAACGTCGGTAATAGCCCGCCAAACCAAGGAAACTATGGATCTATGTCGCAGTCGTGGGCTGGCCCCACTGACGAACTGCCTCGACCTTCGAGGGGTCCACTGCGACACCCTCCCTCGTCACCACGTGACCGAGAAACTTCACCTCCTCCTGCCAGAACTCGCACTTCTCCAGCTTCGCATACAGTTGGTGTGCGCGGAGGGTCTGTAAGGTAATCTCTAAATGCTGCTCGTGCTCCTCATGGGTCCTCGAGTATATCAGAATGTCGTCGATGAAGACTACAACAAACTGATCCAGATATGGGTGAAAAACTTCGTTCATCAGCTGCATGAAGACCGCAGGTGCATTGGTCAGTCCGAAGGACATGACCTGAAACTCAAAATGACCGTAACGCGTCCTGAATGCTGTCTTCGGAATGTCCTCATCTCGGACCCGAATCTGATGATAACCGGAACACAGGTCAATCTTCGAAAAGAACTGTGCACTCTGCAGCTGGTCAAACAAATCATCAATCCTAGGGAGCGGGTACTTGTTCTTGATTGTGACTTTGTTAAGCTCGCGATAGTCAACACAGAGCCTCAACGAGCCATCCTTCTTCTTCACGAAGAGTACCGATGCTCCCCACAGACAATTGCTCAAACGGATAAAGCCCAACTCACGCAACTCGTCCAACTGCTTCTGCAGTTCCCGTAACTCTAACGGTGTCATACGATACGGGGCCTTCGAAATAGGCGCGGTACCGGGCACGAGGTCAATCTGAAACTCGGTGAGTCGACGAGACGGTAATCCCGAAATCTCCTGAAACACATCGGGAAAATCACAAACTATCGGCAAATGGTCAATGCAAACGGTGACAGGCTCCTCTATGGCGCAAGACATCAAACAAGACAACCGCTCTCCTCTGGCCTCTGCAACGAACTGGAACTGTGGCACGCCGGGTATACAAAACGTGACGGTCCTCACGGTGCAGTCCAAAATGGCATAATACTCAGCGAGTCAATCCATGCCCAGATGACGTCGAACTCAGACATCAGCAAAACGAATAAATCAGCGGGAAGGAAGGTGTACGGGGCAAGACGAACAAAACCGTCCCAACACTACAGTCCTCCCCAAGGGAGTTGATACCGATAGGCTCTCATCAGCAGACTCCAATGGTAAGCCAGCCGATCGACAGAAGCTCTCGGCCACAAAAGAATGCGATGCACCAGAATCAAACAGTACTCGTGCAATGCATGTAGAAACTGGAAGTATACCCTCAACGACTCCTCCGGATGTCTGCGGATCCTGCTGAGCCTCCACCACCAAGGCTACCTGGCTTGGTTATGCTTATTACGAATCAAACTGACATTTAAAATCCTCCTCGTAGCATCCCAGGATCGAAACCTGGCGAATGGGAGCTAGGAGCCGAGAATGGGATTCTACGGAGGCTGTCGGCGCTGGATTCGGCGATCGAAAATTTTGTGAGCCCGGTTTCTGAGTTTGGGGCGTGACAAAACATCCTATGAAAGATCTCACATCGCGTATGCTTTTGGGAGGTGGTAGGTTAGAGATAATATCAATTTTGGCCTTGTCCACCTCAATTCCCTTGGACGAAATTAGGCGTCCAAGTACAATTCTCTTGGGAACCTTGAAATGACATTTCTCCTAATTCAGAATCAAATTCTTTTCCTCGCATCACTTTAGCATACTTTTGAGATTTTTTAGACACTCGCTGAAGGGTGGACCAAAGACAGAGAAGTCGTCCATGAACACCTCTACATATTGCCCCACCATGTCAGAATAAATAGTCAATATGCTTCATGAAAAAGTGGTGGGGGCATTACACATACCGAATGACATCCTTCGATAAGCAAAGGTTTTTATCACAAATACCCGTTAAGAAAGCAGTAATAAGAATGACCAGCTAGCGTTTCCAAGATTTGGTCAATGAATGGTAAAGGAAAGTGGTCCTTCCTTGTGAAAGTCTTCTATTTTCTATAGTGAATGCACATTCTCCAACCAATAGTAACTCTGGTTGGCACGAGTTCATTGTCGGCATTGACTACGATGGTGATTCTGAACTTATTAAGAACCACCTGAGTTGGACTCACCTATTGACTATAGGATATAGGGTAAATTATACCCACATCTAATAATTTAAGTACCCTAGCCTTAACGACTTCTTTCATATTTGGATTGAGTCGACATTGTGGTTGTTGGGTGGTTTTCGTATTATCTTCAAGATGAATGTGGTGAGTACATATTAAAGGGTCAATTCTCTTGAGGTCCACAATCGACCATCCAAGGGCTCCTTTATGCTCAATGAGAGTAGAAATAAACATACTCTCTTATTCTTTCTCAAGGTGGGAAGAAATCACCACCGGGTATGTCTCATCTTAACCTAAACAGACATATTTAAAATCAGCAGACAAAGGTTTTAAGTCAAGCTTTGGTGATTTGAGGCACGATGGTAGAGGCACTACATCGGTTTGAGGCAATTTATCAAATTATGGCCTCCACCGATTAACTTTAAGTACTAGCATAGCATCAAGCAAGTCATCCATCTCCCTAATTATGTCATCATCTAAATAAGTGGACTGGGCCAAGCATGTCTCAGAGTGTCATAGTATAGAGTCAAAAGTGCTTTATCTTTTATGAAAGAATCGATCATGTTAATGTCATGAGTATCATCATCATTCTCTGACTGTTTATTCATATTAAAAGAGATGTTGAGCTCTAATGTCATATTTCTGAAAGATAGATTCATAATCACATTCCTACAATTAATGATAACATTTGATGTAGCAAGGAATGAGCGACTAAGAATGACGGGTATTTGAGTGCTCACATCCACAATGGATTGAGTATCCAGAATAATAAAATCTACTAGGTAGTAGAATTTATCAACCTGGACCAACACATCCTCAATCATCCCCTCTCGATACACAAACTGATCAATCAATAAGTTATAACGTGGTCCAAATTTTAATTCACTAAGACCCAATTGTTCGTAGACCGAGTAAGGAATTAGATTTATACTCACTCTTAAGTCAAGAAGTTCATGCTCAATCCGGTAATTCCCAATTACACCAGTGATGGTTGGGCTATCAGGATCATTATATTTTTATGGCACATCTTACTTAAGGATGACACTCACTTTTTTTAAAAAAAGATTTTCTTTTGTATGCTTTGCCATCTTTTGGTAATGCATAGATCTTTCAAAAATTTAGCATATGAAGGGATTTATTTAACGACATCTAGTAGAGGGATGTTGACCTTCACTTGTTTAAGCACCTCTAGAATATCCTGAGAGTTAGAAAGAGGTTTTGGTGTAATCAACCGCTGGGGGAATGGCGCAATCAGCTTACTTTGAGGTTCCAGTTCCAACTCATGTGGGACATTGCTAGGTATATAATTCTTAATTTCGTCCGGGTCCTTAGGCTTTTCAGCCCCTACCAAAATAGATTTGTCAATTGTCTTTCCACTCATAAAAGTGGTGATAGACTTGGCTTGTTCCATTTGATTTGAAGAGCTTAGGTCACTAATTTTACATTATGGTTTTAGATTAGGGAGGGATTGGGCTGGAAGTATCCCTTTTTTCCTACTTGCTAAGTGTGAATCAATCCTTTGAATAGACGATACAAACATTCACATTATTGTTTTGAGATCCTAGAATGCTTACACCGTATTCTGGTTGTATATCTGTAATGCCCTGAAAATCGGAGGTCTAGAAGGAGCCCAACTCCCGAGTTCCAACACATCACTTATGTAACATCGATAATGATGATTAAATGTTGTCCGTATTAGTGTCTTAAACATTAGTGAGATTATACCAAAACAACATATCATACTCTAGAGACAGTTAAATTTTACAAGCGGAAGACAGTGATAAGTATATAAAGCATATAAGAGATTGTATGTCTCCTGAGTATAATCATGATACCAGGTCAAATAGTTGCATGTAAAATTTTAAAATATACAAAATGTGTAATGCCATCTAGTCAGCAACCCAATAATCTTTGTCGATCAGAGCGGCCTACGTAAACCCGCCTGATAACTGCACATATGAGAACTCCTCATCGTCGTAGAAGTCTTGCTCGGCCTCATACGTCGTGTCATCATCAGCATCTAAGACAGAGTCTGGTTGGTGTTTAAAACACTGTCCCAAAATGTGGGAGTGATTGATCAACTCAGTGGAGCTATAAGGTAAAGGTTAACATGTTATCAATTCAATCAAGCAGTAATGATAAAGTAATACAATCAAGCATCCCTAAGTACTCTGGTTAATGCAAACATGATATGTATTAATAATGCATGCCCTCGCCTACACTCCCTCTGCGAATTTCATCTAATGGTCGCGGCATGTAACCCTTCTTCTGTGCTCAACACCAACGCCAAAGGCACATGCAGTGCGATGTAATGAGCGTGATTACCGAGTTCTTATTAGTCCTTTTCATATGGCAAGATTGGGAAGCTAAGGTACCTCCCTTTATATCATAACCCAAACATTGATCCATCTAGGGTCGTCAATCCTAGTAGTCACATACAATAGATGGTTCCTAGGACACTACAAAGAGGCTCGTCACCATCAGCGTAGGCCTGGTTTGTACCCTAGTTTACACTGAAAGACTCATCACCTCAACGTAGTTTCTAGTGTATGTTCGAGGTCACTACGGGCTCGTCACCTGATCATAAGCCGATAGCTCTAATACAGTGTCCCATACCACCGTATTTAGCTCACGAGTTTAGGTTGCTTATTGGACACTACGGGTGGGCTCTTCACCTCGGCGTAGGCCGATAGCTCAATCACGGTGTCCCATACCACCATGCCCAGCTCATAAGTCTTAGCGGATCGAGGTACCAAGGTTAAATAGGTTTTGCATTGTAAGTTAGTACCTTAGATTCAAGCTGTGGCGTCCATAAATGGTGAACATACATTGGGTCAATCGAAAAATCACTGTCGACTAGGAGCATATAACTCGAATTCCTCAAACCTATCTAGTGTGGCGAAACGACCTCAGCCACTAACTCAGAAATCATTACCGATCACCTGGACTACGTCGTAGTCCCAAACACATTTCAAATAATAGTACACGCATGTAGTAGCCAAAGACAGTATGTGAGAATTATAACTAAATATACATCTTACTTTAAGTAATCCGACAAAATGCATACTACACATGTACCATACATTAGCATTTCATCCTTAACACACATAGTAGTAAGATAGGTTATATAATGGATTCTATAACCGTGGATAAGGGAATTGAGAATCTCATCTCAACACTCCCATTACACACATTCACACAAGCATTTTCACATTTAGGCATTTTATCAAACACTTAGGCTACACATATTATATACATGTAATAAAGTAGTTATAATAGGTATTATAGCAACTCCCTTTTCAAAAGGGTTCACCATACGTACAACAAACATGGATTCTCAGTCAATGAACATAGCAAGCATAAATCATAATTTCATACTCATTCAAACATTTTAACAAACATATGGAATGCATTACAATCAACATACCCTACTTATATACATAATATATGGAAAACGTCATATCTACGCATATGTGACAGCAATCAAGCCAGTCATAAATCATTACTGGCATTGAAAACCTTGAAAAATATAACCTAAATGTTTATAATCCGCACCTTACGTCGGTAGACTAGTAACGAACTCAGTTCGTTCTTTAACTCGTCGTCTACGGCACAACTACAACCTACAGTATGAAATAGATTAGCAATTTCATCCTATACTTTATTTGAAACCCTAAAATAGGTTAGGGTTAGGATTTCTTACCTAAGAACGGTGTCGGAATTGCCGGAATAGCGATACAAAAGCATTAACTCAGCACGTGGAGTAATGGGATCGAATCCTAGGAACAGACTTCCACTCTCTCTCACTTTCTCTCTCTTTGCTTCTCTCTCTTAGGGTTTTAGAAAATCGTATGGAATGAGAGAGATAGAGAGGGTTTAAGGCCCTTATATAGGCCCAGAACTGATGGGAATGGCCCCAAGGCCAAGGTATACTTAGGTTATAGCTAAATATGGGCCGTTTCGATTCAACGGAGCTATTCTAGAGGCCCCTTTTCTACATGCGGTCGGACTTAAGTTAAGTTTTTAGTCTGATCGGATTTGCAGATCAGCTGCGACAGACCCGTTTCAATTCAACGGTCACCGGTACTCGATCAGGGTCACAAGTACTCTGACATGTGTTGAAAATTTTTCCTAATCTGGCGTGTAATTGGGTCAGATTCTAACGATCAGAATCCTTAGATTTGGCTTGCAAGAGAATTGACTCAATTCACTTAAGTTTCAGTTCATTTCCTAAAGATATTCGCGTTTCTCACACACTTCGCTCTAGGCTCAAGTTGTGCATTTCTGGGTACTATTAGGACTTGATTTCCGAGGTGGTTGTCAAGTCCAGCAAGGCGGTCATAATCATATAGTTTCGTAGTAATAGGACTTTCGACATGTGGTCCAGGTCTGATACGGAGTTTTGTGATGCTCCCGAGAGCAACTAGGTTTTGAAATGGATCCTAAGTTTCAGAGTAATGGAGCGTCACAGGTTCTACTAGTTTTGAAGTGATTAGTGCTAATTTCACAGGTAATCTAGTTTAGTACTTAGTTAATTCACGTCTAATTTCTAAAGGATTTGGTCCTTAGTGATTTCTGCCTTAGGTGGTACTCGGGTCTTTGTACGGATTTTTTCGAGATGTTACAATAACGCTTGATTTTATATAAATTTTTTAATTGTATCTTCTCAAGGCCTCTTTTGATTTAAGAATTGCGTAAAAGCCTCTTAAGGGTTAGTCGTTTGTCCATTCCTCTAACTAAAATTTAGATGGTTCCTCCAACTGGAGTTGTATGTGTTTGAGGTGGGTCCTTTGAAAGGTTTTTAGTAGTTGTTCATAGCATTTAATTGATCATTCAATATCTCTTGAAAAGCAGAAATTGTTGGATAATTTTCAATGGTATATATGTTGCGAACACAAATACCACAAACAATTTTCGCAGCCTTGTCGGATTTGATAGGTATAGTATTCTTAAGTTCCATGGCCTCGACTTTTCTTGTGAAATTGACCACTCATACACTCATATCGTCTTCCTCTTTTAAAGCATAAATTCTTTCCCTTTCCTTTGATTGAGTAGTCTTAAAAGTAATGGGTCTTGGATAGGTGTCCCATGATTATGCTTTTTCTACTAATTGATCTAGGTAATCCCACGCATCATCGGCCTCCTTATTCATGAATTCACCATTATACATCATCTCTACAAAATGACGCATTGGTGAAGTTAATCCATTATAGAAAAAGCTTATTATTCACCATATAATGTAGCCATGATGTGGACAGGAATTCGTGAGATCATTAAACCTTTCTCAGCATTGGAAGAAGGTCTCTTCCTCTTTCTAGGCAAAGTTTATGATTGCCTTCCTTAAAGTATTAGTTTTATGAAATGGAAAAAACTTTGTGAGAAATTTTTGAGTCATCTCGGTCCTTGTGCTGATGGATCTTAGCTTTAAGGAGTGCATACATGTCTTCGCCTTCTCCTTCAATGAGAAGGGAAACAATTTTAGTCGCACTGTGTCCTTAAACACTTTTAGAAAGTGTAATGTGGTGACTATCTCATCAAACTCTTTGATGTGCAAGTACGGACTTTCAAAATCTAGTCTATCAAATTTACAAAGGAGTTGTATCACTCCAAGTTTAATATCCATGTTTCCTGTATAAGTAGAAAGATCATGCAAGAAGGTGTACTCACTCTCGCCGGTTGTAAATAATCTCGTAGAGTACGAGGAGGGGGAGCATTATGCACCTCTTTTTCATCTTGAACTTTAACTTCCTTAACTGGTGGTTGAGGTTGATTTGCAGCCATCGCTTCTATTATTTCATAGGGTCTCAAGTGGTGTCTAATCTTATGATGGATAGGCAACCCTTCGACTAATCCTCATTCACTCAAAAGACGTATAGTGTTATCACAAACCCACTTAGGTATGAAACACTCTCAGCCCTCAAATAACTAAAAATTAAACCTAAGAAAAAGAAAACTAGAAAAACTAAAACAAATAAGAAATCTAGAAAAGTAAAGAAAGAGAGAATTGGAAAGAGGTTACCGGATTGGAGTTTCTATATTAGGATCTTACAAAACAGAAAACAATGTTAGTTTTTAAAAATAATTTTAAAGAAAAAAATCTTAACCTAAAATCAAAAAAGAAAGTTAACCCTAATCTTAAGCTAATTTTAATACCAATTAATTCCAAAAAAATATAGTCGTCGTCCTCGGCAACGGCACCAAAAACTTGTTCACATCCCCAAGTGTAGGGTCATAATGTAATAATAACTCGGTAAGATCAAGGTCAAATCCACACGGACTAACCTTGTACGTATTTTAGAAAAAACTAAAACTAGAACTAGGAAAAGATCTAAATTAAAATCTAAATAATCGAGAGTAATAGTGAATAATGTTGATTAAAACTTATGAATTTAAGGGTAGGAATTAGGGTGCCAAGGATCCACTTGTAGCTATCAAGATGTTACCTTGCTTGATTCCATAAACACAATTGGAATTGGAGTCTTATCCTATCCAATCAGAAAAAATAATTTAAATCAAATCAGAACTTTTCATTGACTTATTTCTAAATGGAGGAGAATTGTGAAGATTGGAAGGGATTTTATCACCCTACCATGCCCAGGAGATAATGGTGAACAATGGGATTTACCAATCTCACTATCTCAAAATAAGAAAAGAAGATATTCAAAGCTATCACAACATCTATTATAATTTGAGTCACAATAAATCATAGAAAACTAAAAATATTCCCTTAATATCAAACTAAAAATCAATGAAATTAAATAAGAACAAGAATTAAAGAAAAATAAACATCCCAACATATTACAAGCTTCACCTCTTAGCCTTAATTAAGAGATTTAGCCAACCATAGACATAATTGAAATAAAATCTATTAAACAAAGCCTGAAAAATAAACTAGGGAAGAAGAAAAACTCTTTGGCGGCTACTCCACCCTTGTGCTATACTCTTTGAGACCTTTTCAAACCCTAAAAGATATTTTGGAGCATCCTAGGAAGTCCTATTTATAGTTGTGGAACTCCAACTTTCGAACTGAGTCGAAAAAATTTAGAACCCGTCTTAAATTTACGCACTTTGCGTAGTTTTTCAAAATAGGTTCGGAGTTTAAACCGCCTCAAATTTACGCACTTTGCACAGCTTCCCAAAATAAATTTGGAGTTTCAGAATATATTTTTTCAAGACAATTTCAGGAATATATTTGTTATTAGGACAATTTCAGGAATATATTTGTTTTTAAGATAATTTTAGGATTCCTTTTCTTCACTTCAAATCTTTGATTCTCTTCATTCCTCACTTAGTTTTCTTAGATCTTTGGCATGTGAATTCTTCATTAATGACTTCCAAATCTCCAAATCTTCATTTAGTAATCTTTTTAAGTATAAATCTTCCTTTTGACATCAATTTCACCTTAAGCTCTTGAAATCACCTTGCACTTGAAAACATGAATAATTAAATCGATTAAGCACTATCATATTTAAAAAATCAATGTATAAATAAGGAAAAATATGAAATATTTCACACTCAACAATGACCCACCCAAA
Source organism: Magnolia kwangsiensis (assembly GCA_037074715.1). Lineage (NCBI taxonomy): Eukaryota > Viridiplantae > Streptophyta > Magnoliopsida > Magnoliales > Magnoliaceae > Magnolia > Magnolia kwangsiensis. The sequence goes on along the minus strand of CM073588.1, from coordinate 56,520,225 downwards.
GTATGGATATGTCTCAATATTAGACCCTAGGCCTAAAATGATATGAAAAGATATATGGATGATGTGGATCAAACAAATATATCAGGGTGGGTGCCACGAGTGGGAACCCACTTCCCACATCATTGCATGTATGCAAATGACCACGGGTGGTTTCCAACCATATGATCTTTGTGGTGTGGTCCACCAAAGATTTGGATTAGCTTGATATTTAGAATCAATGCCTAAAATTAGAAGGTAAATTGGATGGATGGCATGGATGAAATATATACATCATGGTGGGTCCCACTAGTAGACCGCTGTAAGACCCGTATCTTGGTCCGTACCTTTCCGTAGACTTCCACGGTCTTACCGGTCGAATTCCGGCAACCTTCGACCCTTAACCGATATCGACGCGAGACCCTGATTCATATGCCGACAACCCAAGTCGACTCAGCCCGAGACCAATACCATAGCGACCGCGCCGTCGTTGCGGTTTCGATGCTGCGACTCGCGCACCGAGGCGATAACCTGGTCAAGAGATGTGGGCCAACGTTCGATGCGAGAAAATGCGACGCGTTGCGAAACTCAAGGGAATCTCTACGATGTGTCACATCAATCACATCAATCCCATCAATCAATCAATCCATCAAGCCATCACATGTCAAGTACACATCACTTTCATTCCTTTTCTCAAGAAACCACAAAAGTCTCCCAAACCCATACCTCTCTTACACAAAAAGCCACAAAAGTCTTCACCACCCATACCTCTCTTACACAAAAGCCTCAAAAGTCAATACTTTCTTACACAACCATCATTCATCCATCCATCCCTCTCTACATCACTCTCTCTCTTTCTCATTTTCTCATCTCAACCCCAAGCAACAAAGTGCCCATACGTATGGAATTTTTCAAGAATCTCTAAACTCCAAGTGGCCCACCTCTTCATCCCAAGATCTCTCATGTCAACCCTCCATTCTTCATCTCATCCATTGAAGTTGAAGCTAAGGTGTCAAGGAACCCCTAGGAGCAAGAAGATCGGACGGTGGGTGCCTTTATAAGATAGTTTTCTTATTTTTATGATGGGCCAAGTGAGGCCCACCGATCCATGGTGTGGATCTCACTTGGGATCCTAAGTTGTGGCCGATGGACCACTTGGATCATCATGATCATTCCATGATGGGGCCATTCTCCATGGACCCCATCATGATGTTTATTTCATTTAGAAAGGTCATTTAGACCGTCCATATCGGTGGGGAATGGATCTCCACCGTTGATTTACATTTTTTATGGTCCCATGTTCAAAGGGATCCGTTTATTGTATGTTTTCATTCAAGGGAGGGCTCATAGTGGCAGAGCCCTCCATCACAAGGCGTGTCCCACTCTCCATGTCTCTCTCTCTCTCTTTTATTTATTTTATTTTATTTTATTTTATTTTATTTTATTTTTAGGCAATAGGGTTGTGTGGCCCACTTGAATGGACCTCACCTCGAGGTATTTATTTTGTGCAAGAGTCCTTCAAGTGGGGCCCACCTTGCATGTTATACCCCCCCCCCATCATCCATCAGTGGTGGCCCACTTCAAAAGGCCCACCACAATGCATTTTTTTAAAAAAGAAAAAAAAAAAAAGGCCCATCGTCCAGCGTCTGGGACGCTGGACGTCCCTGTACAAAAAAAAAAAAAAAAAAAAAAAAAAAAAAAAAAAAAGAAAAAGTGAAGCTTTTGGGGTGGCCCCCTTGTGTAGGCTCCACCTTGATGTATATTCCCTATCCAAGCCGTCTACCCTCTTACCTACAGTGTTTTAACCGTTGGGTAGAAGTTTAGGGCTGATTGGAAGATCTGGTGGGCCATAGCATCGAAGAATGCATCATTGCCATTCAAGGACCTTTTTTCTGATTTTATTTCATTTTCTGATCACAAAAAAATTCGAACTCTGGACTCGTTTCTCCTGTTGCGAGCCACAGAACGCAATGGCCGGAGCGAATTTCATTTTAGCGGACCGCATGTGCGAAAAACCACAGAAAAACCATTTTTTTTTAGTTTTTGGAAAGAGGCAGAGCCTCTGCCTTCACGTCAACGGGCAACGCTGCACGCTGCTGCGTGCAGCTGTGAGAGCGGGCGGTCGGACGCAGGGGCCCATGGCCCTGCGTGTGGACCCCACTGTAATGCTTGTTTGTCATCCAATCGGTTCATGAGGCGGGTCCCATCATCAGGTGGGCCCCCTCCAAATTTCGGCCAGATCCAAAACTCCAGTGGCCCACACCACATGAAACAGTGGGACTGTACCCCTACCCTTGAAAACCTTTTTTTTGAGCCCACAGAAGGGTTGGATCAAGCTGAAATTTATGTTGTCCCTTCATCCAGGTCCGAGCGACCTTATGAATGGGTCGGATGGTACTTAAACATTACAGTAGGCCCCACACGGGACCCACAATGATGTATTTGTTAAGTCCACCGTCCAGACGGACGGTGGCACCCACCACGGTGGCGCCCACTTCTGTATGTGTGGCCTCCACCGTCCAGCGGACGGTGGGGCCCTATGTGATGTATGTACTATATCCGCACTGTCCACTGGACAGTGGGACCCACTATGATGCACGTGATGCATCCAGACCGTCCATCCACTTGAAAAGATCATTTTAGGCCTATGGGTTAGGCCCATTTGCTTTATTTAAGGCCTATGGGTTAGGCCCATTTGGATTGTAAAAGGCCTATGGGTTAGGCCCACTTGAATTGTAAAAGGCCTATGGGTTAGGCCCATTTGATATGTTCTAAGGCCATGAGACTAGGCCATTTGATATATTGTAAGGCCCATGAGACTAAACCCATTTGATTATAAAAAGGGTCGATGGGATTAGGCCCATTGAATTTAATTGAGACCCATGAGTTAGGCCCATTTTATTTGATTAAAGCCTAGAGGTTTAGGCCCATTTGACTCATGTTAGGTTTATGGGTTGAGGCCCACTTGATCAACATGTGGGGCCGAATTGGTGTGGCCCATTGATCACATATTAGACTCATGAGACTAAGCTCATTTGATGCAATCCTAGGCCCACGGGTTTTGACCCATTGCAATGCACATAAGACCCATCGGTGTGGCCCATTTATGTGGCCCATCTGATGAATAAAAGGCCCATAGGATATGGCCCATTTGATATATATATATATATAAAGCCCAATGGGATGAACCTAAAGTCCATTGCAATGTGTAATCCCAATACCGATTATGTAGCGATGTTTAAGAAGATTGTGCCTGGGAAGTAATGTTGGTTTGACGTCGACATTACGAGTGTGATGCTGGTTAGATGTCCACATTACGACTCTCCTTAAGGCCCATTACTGGGCCGTACTTATTGTGTATAAGCCGTCCAGGTCCATCTGCATTATAAGATAGTTCATTTTATTATAACATGTTTAGTGCAATTCCATGACTCATGATCATACGCATCATATGTATGCTTGACGTGAGAATTGTCTGATCATAGCATTTGCCTTCGGGCAGGTTGTTTATGGGCTCCCGGTTATGTGGTGTTGCCCTACATGAGCGCACGATATGCGCAGGATTTAATGCATAACTGGATAGCGTGAATCATGCATATCGCATTTGTATGACATGGATATTGTACGCCCTAGCGACATCGGGGTCGTAACTTCCACAGATGTATCGTGGTTGGCAGGATTGGATACCAAAAATCTTGTTCTACATGGGGTACTATAGATATCCCTGGGTGAAAGTTCCTAAACCCTTATGGTACCAAGAGGTTGCTCCAACGTCTAGACCGAGTGGGTAGATGAGCGTTGAGTGTCAAATACCAGTAGGCTGTTCTCTCCACTGTGTCGTGGTCGGTTGGAAGGGGGTGCGGCCTTACCCGCCCGAGTGTAGGGGACAATGCTAGGCTGAGTTTGACCAGCTGGAGGAATGGGTCCGCTATCGACGAGTCGCGCCCGATATTGGCAGACGGATAGTGAGGTCTGTTCCACTTACCTTATTGCGCGTGATGTGGCGGCAATCTGGTTTAGAGTGTACTAGACCCCGGTGATATCCCATATTTTGAGCTGTATTGATGTGTGAATATAGATGAGGATCTGTATGCTCGAGTTGCATTGCACATCGCATGGCCTTGGGATGGCCGATACCATTCATGTCTTGCATCGCATAAGCCTTGGTACGGCTCATGATATTATAGATCCATCTGCATATTCCGCTTTACTTTGACATTACATGTTCATATTACTACCTTGCGCACACACTTTCACCACCCTCTAATCTTTCTGTAAGCTTATGCACGACTGTTGCGTGCAGGTGACGTTGGTTCGCAGCAGCGCTGAGGCAGGAGCACATTGCAGATCGTTTGGAGTTTTTATTCTTTACCATTGTATTTCCCTTTATGCTCATTGTACTTGTAAAGTTTTTGATCATAGCGGAAATGTAATGGAGTTCTTGGTTGTTGTTTGTGGGTTATGCCTTTAGTTATGCTTATTACGAATCAAACTGACATTGAAAATCCTCCTCGTAGCATCCCAGGATCGGAACCTGGCGAATGGGTGCTAGGAGCCGAGAATGGGGTTCTACGGAAGCTGTCGACGCCGGATTCGGCGATCGAAAATTTTGTGAGCCCGGTTTCTGACTTTGGGGCATGACAGAAGTTGGTATCAGAGCATAACTTGGGAATATCCGAGGACAACATTACATGACTGCTATGAGTATGGAATGACTAAGTCCCAAAGTTCGGATAGCTTCATGACCTTCCAATACAGACCGTTAACGTGCGTACCTTCGAGAGTTTTGAAGTTGATAGACGCCTTCGCTCTTTCCTGTATGACATGGCGCATGGGAGAGTTACCCGATCGACTCCCGCACCACCACCTGAGGATTCTGCTTCACCATCGGAGGCTCTAGCTTTACCACCTGCGTCTCCCGTTCCACCCTCAGAGATCCCTGCTCCCTTCCCTGAGGATGACATTCCTCCACCTGAGGCCGATGAGGAGCCGACCGTGACTGTGAGTGCCTCTCAGTTACAGTAGATGTTAAAGGCTGTGACAGCCGCACTCCAGGGACAGGGCAGGCACCCAGTTATTTCACCAGCTCAGGCAATGCAGGAGCGCGCGAGCGCCTTACTTCATGAGTTTAGACGGCTTGATCCCCCACGTTTCCAGGGTGAGCCAGATCCGACCGCAGCAGAGAGATGGCGCTCTGATGTGGAGAAGATTTTTGATACCATGTCATGTACGATCGAGCAGCGCATCCGGCTAGCAGTATTTCTCTTACACGGTGAGGCCGAGCATTGGTGGACCTCTGTTACCCGTGTTGCCGGACCTGAGAATGTCTGGACATGGGAGGACTTTTTTGATCGATTCGAGGAGCAGTACTTCCCCGACCATATCCGCCGTCAGCGAGCTTTAGAGTTCGAGACTCTGGTGCAGGGAGACATGACTGTGGCACAGTACGTGGCCCATTTTTTGGCACTATCGAGATTTGCACCGTATATGGTTGATGACGAGGGGCGGAAGGCCCGCCGTTTCGAGCACGGCTTACGTTACGGCCTTCGAGGTCGTGTTATTAGGCATGAGCTCCCTACTTTCCAGGCAGTAGTACGGAGAGCTCAGATTTATGAGACTGAGTGGGCCGGTTCTCAGTCTGATCGTGGTCAGAGGAGAGACCGGAAGAGGTAGGCTTCTTCCAGTGATTTCTAGCAGCGTCGACCACAGCAGCAGAGGCGTACAGGTCACCCAGCCTTCCGAGCACCATCAGCACTAGCAGCACCTCCACCACCACCTCAGAGGCAGTTCATCGGCACTTGCTTCAGGTGCGGTGCGACGGGACACCGTTCATGGGAGTGTCCCAGCCCCCAGTAGCAGTAGAGAGGTCCACAGCAGCAGAGACCTCCACCGCAGCAGTAGATACCCCCACAGCAGCAGCGACAGCAACCTCCACCACCGAGGCCACCTCAGCAGCAGCATCAGCATCATTACCAGCCTCAGAGGCTACAGCAGCAGAGGCAGCAGTTTCGACTGCCTCATCGACCCCAGCAGCAGCAGCAGCACGTTCAGAGGGGACAGGCACCTCCCCAGCCAGCTCAGGCTAGATTCTATGCGGCTCAACAGGACCCGCAGTCATCTAGAGGAGTCGTTGAGGGTATACTTCCAGTCTCTGCATGCATTGCACGTGTGCTGTTTGATTTCGGTGCATCGCAATCTTTTGTGGCCGAGAGCTTCTGTCGATCGGCTGGTTTACCGTTGGAGTCTGCTGGTGAGAGCCTATCAGTATCGACTCCCTTGGGGAGGACTGCAGTGTTGGGACGATTTTGCTCGTCATGCCCCGTTCTGGTTGGGGATACCTTTCTGCCTGCTGATTTGTTTATTTTACCGATGTCTGAGTTCGACGTCATCCTGGGCATGGATTGGTTCGTCGAGTATTATGCCATACTGGACTGCGCCGCGAGGACAGTCACGTTTTGTATACCCGGCATGCCGCAGTTCGAGTTCGTTACAGAGCCCAGAGGAGAGCGGTTGTCTTGTTTGATGTCTTGCGCCATAGAGGAGCCTGTTGCCGCTTGCATCGACCATCTGCCCGTGGTTTGTGATTTTTTCGATGTGTATCAAGAGATTTCGGGATTACCGCCTCATCGACTCACCGAGTTCCAGAGTGATCTGGTGCCCGGTACCGTGCCTATTTCGAAGGCCCCGTATCGTATGGCACCGTTAGAGTTACGGAAACTGCAGAAGCAGTTGGACGAGTTGCGTGAGTTGAGCTTTATCCGTCCGAGCAGTTCTCCGTGGGGAGCGTCGGTACTCTTCGTGAAGAAGAAGGATGGCTCGTTGAGGCTCTGCATTGACTACCACGAGCTCAACAAAGTCACGATCAAGAACAAGTATCTGCTCCCTAGGATTGATGATTTGTTTGACCAGCTGCAGGGTGCACAGTTCTTTTCGAAGATTGACCTGCGTTCCGGTTATCATCAGATTCGGGTCCGAGATGAGGACATTCCGAAGACAGCATTCAGGACGCGTTACGGTCATTTTGAGTTTCAGGTCATGTCCTTCGGACTGACCAATGCACCTGCGGTCTTCATGCAGCTGATGAACGAAGTCTTCCACCCATATCTGGATCAGTTTGTTGTAGTCTTCATCGACGACATTCTGATCTACTCGAGGACTCGTGAGGAGCATGAGCAGCAATTGGAGATTACGTTGCAGACCCTCCATGCACACCAGCTGTATACGAAGCTGGAGAAGTGCGAGTTTTGGCAGGAGGAGGTGAAGTTCCTCGGTCACGTGGTGACGAGGGAGGGTGTCGCAGTGGACCCCTCGAAGGTCGAGGCAGTGCGTCAGTGGGGCCAGCCCACGACTGCGACAGAGATCCGTAGTTTCCTTAGTTTGGCGGGCTATTACCGACGTTTCATCGAGGGTTTTTCTCGAATTGCAGCCCCGCTGAACAGGTTGACTCGGAAGGGCGCAGAGTTTATTTGGAGTGATGCCTGCGAGCGAGCATTTATGGAGTTGAAGGACCATCTAACGTCCGCTCCTGTCCTCACTCTTCCCTCTGGGAGTGACGGCTTTATTGTATACTCTGATGCCTCGCATATTGTTTGGGTGCTGTCCTGATGCAGCACGGGAGACCAGTGGCCTTTTTATCTCGTCAGCTCAAGGTCCATGAGCTGAACTATCCTACGCATGACTTAGAGCTGGCTGCAGTTGTCTTCGCACTGAAGGTGTGGAGGCACTACCTTTATGGGGTTAGGTTCGAACTCTTCTCTAATCACAAGAGCTTGAAGTACCTCTTCTTGCAGTCTGAGTTGAATATGAGACAGAGGCGCTGGATGGAGCTCTTGAAAGACTATGATTTTGACCTCCAGTACCATCCGGGCAAGGCGAACGTGGTGGCAGATGCCCTCAGCCGTCAGCCACGAGGCCTAGTAGCGCATATAATGATTCAGGAGTGGCGGATGCTTAAGGATATCGCAGCGTATGATTTTGAGTTCAGCCTGCAGTCTTCCATTGTACAGTTATCGAGCTTGTCGATTCAACCCTCTCTTGTCGCTAGGGTGATCGAGGCTCAACAGGCTGATCATTCGTTGCAGAGTTATATGGCTGAGGCGGCATCTGAGGATCAAGCTGATTGGCAGATCGGTACAGACGGTGGACTTCGCTTCAGAGGCCGATTATGTGTCCCGGATATTCCAGAGTTGCGTAGAGATCTTATGACCGAGGCGCATCGATCACGGTTTTCTATCCACCCAGGCTCGACGAAGATGTACCGTGACATGAGGCGACAGTATTTTTGGGTGGGGATGAAGCGTCAGATCTCCAGTTTTGTGGCCGAGTGTGACACGTGTCAGCATGTCAAGGCCGATCATCAGAGACCTCCTGGTCTATTGCAGCCGTTGAGCGTCCCGATGTGGAAGTGGGAGCACGTGTCGATTGATTTCATTATGGGTTTGTTGAGGACTCAGCGAGGTCATGACGCCATTTGGGTTGTTGTGGATCGTCTGACGAAGTCGGCATATTTCCTTGTGATGCGTGCGACTTGGTCTATGGACCGGCTTGCGAGATTATTCATCGAGGAGATTGTGAGACTACATGGCGTTCCAGTCTCGATCGTTTCTGACCGAGACTCGAGGTTCATGTCTCTGTTTTAGGGGAGCTTCCAGAGAGCGATGGGGACTGATTTGCAGCTCAGCACCGCGTACCATCAGCAGACCAATGGCCAGACCGAGAGGGTCAACCAGATACTTGAGGATATGTTTCGGGCCTACGCGATTGACTTCGGGGGTAGCTGGGATGAGCATCTGCGATTAGCTGAGTTCGTATACAATAACAGCTATCAGGCGACCATCGGCATAGCTCCTTTTGAGGCACTATATGGCAGACCATGCAGATCACCGAGTTGTTGGACCGAGGTTGGAGAGCGCCGTCTCCTAGGTCCCGAGCTTGTGCTGGAGACTTCTGAGGCTATTGACATCATCAGGCAGAGGATGCGCACAGCTCAGAGCCGACAGAAGAGTTCTGCTGATCGTCGGCATCGTTCCTTGGAGTTTGATGTAGGGGACCATGTGTATCTCAAGGTCTCGCCCATGAAGGGCGTAGTTCGATTTAGAGCGAAGGGCAAGCTTGCCCCGAGATTCATAGGACCTTTTGAGATCACTGTGCGCATTGGCGCCGTGGCCTATCGGCTTGCCTTGTCATCACAGTTGTTTGGTGTCCACGACGTTTTCCACGTATCCATGTTGAGGAAGTGTGGGTCGAACATAGTTTTCGTTATTGATTGACAGCCGTTGGAGGTTCGTGAGGACGCTTCTTACATTGAGCAGCCAGTCCGTATCATTGATCGGAAGGAGCAGGTCCTCAGAGCCAAGGTCATTCCGTTGGTGAAGGTGCAGTGGGGTCACCATTCTGTAGAGGAGGCTTCGTGGGAGCGTGAGGCTGAGATTCGAGAGCGTTATCCTCATCTCTTTGATGGTTGATTATGTGATGTATTTTGTATGCTATCTCCGATTCTATGTGATGATATTATGACGTTTCTTCTTCATGAGTAATGCTTAGTTGCGATGCTTGTGTAAATTTTGAAGATAAAATTTTTATAAGGAGGGGAGAGCTGTAAGACCCGTATCTTAGTCCGTACCTTTTCGTAGACTTCCACAGTATTACCGGTCGAATTTCGGAAACCTTCAACCCTTAACCGATATCGACGCGCGACCCTGATTCATATGCCGACAACCCGAGTCGACTCAGCCTGAGACCAATACCATAGCGACCGCGCCGTCGTTGCGGTTCTGATGCCGCGACTCGTGCGCCGAGGCGATAACCTGGTCAAGAAATGTGGGCCAACGTTCGGTACGAGAAAGCGCCGCGCGTTGCGAAACCAAAGGGAATCTCTACGATGTGTCACATCAATCCCATCAATCAATCAATCCATCAAGCCATCACATGTCAAGTACACATCACTTTCATTTCTTTTCTCAAGAAACCACAAAAGTCTCCCAAACCCATACCTCTCTTACACAAAAAGCCACAAAAGTCTTCACCACCCATACCTCTCTTACACAAAAGCCTCAAAAGTTAATACTTTCTTACACAACCATCATTCATCCATCCATCCATCTCTCTCTACATCACTCTCTCTCTTTCTCATTTTCTCATCTCAATCCCAAGCAACAAAGAGCCCATACGTATGGAATTTTTCAAGAATCCCTAAACTCCAAGTGGCCCACCTCTTCATCTCAAGATCTCTCATCTCAACCCTCCATTCTTCATCTCATCCATTGAAGTTGAAGCTAAGGTGCCAAGGAACCCCTAGGAGTAAGAAGATCGGACGGTGGGTGCCTCTATAGGATAGTTTTCTTATTTTTATGATAGGCCGAGTGAGGCCCACCGATCCATGGTGTGGATCTCACTTGGGACCCTAAGTTGTGGCCGATGGACCACTTGGATCATCATGATCATTTCATGATGGGGCCATTCTCCATGGACCCCATCATGATGTTTATTTCATTTAGAAAGGTCATCTAGACCGTCCATATCGGTGGGGAATGGATCTCCACCGTTGATTTACATTTTTTATGGTCTCATGTTCAAAGGGATCCGTTTATTGTATGTTTTCATTCAAGGGAGGGCTCATAGTGGTGGAGCCCTCCATCACAAGGCGTGTCTCAGTCTCCATGTCTCTCTCTCTCTCTTTTATTTCTTTTATTTTATTTTATTTTATTTTATTTTATTTTATTTTATTTTATTTTTAGGCAATAGGGTTGTGTGGCCCACTTGAATGGACCTCACCTCGAGGTATTTATTTTGTGCAAGAGTCCTTCAAGTGGGGCCCACCTTGCATGTTGTACCCCCCCCCCCCCCCCCCCCAATCATCCATCAGTGGTGGCCCACTTCAAAAGGCCCACCACAATGCATTTTTTTTAAAAGAAAAAAAAAAGGGCCCATCGTCTAGCGCCTGGGACGTTGGACGTCCCTGTACAAAAAAAAAAAAAAAAAGAGAAAAAGTGAAGCTTTTGGGGTGGCCCCCTTGTGTAGGCTCCACCTTGATGTATATTCCCTATCCAAGCCGTCTACCCTCTTACCTACAGTGTTTTAACCGTTGGGTAGAAGTTTGGGGCTGATTGGAAGATCTGGTGGGCTATAGCATCGAAGAATGCATCATTGCCATTCAAGGATCTTTTTTTTTATTTTATTTCATTTTCTGATCACAAAAAAAATCGAACTCTGGACTCGTTTCGCCTGTTGCGAGCCACAGAACGCAATGGCCGGAGCGGATTTCATTTTAGCGGACCCCTTGTGCGAAAAACCACAGAAAAACCATTTTTTTTGGTTTTTGGAAAGAGGCAGAGCCTCTGCCTTCTCGTCAGCGGGCAGCGCTGCACACTGCTGCGTGCAGCCATGAGGGCGGGCGGCGGATGCAGGGGCCCACGGCCCTGCATGTGGGCCCCACTGTAATGCTTGTTTGTCATCCAATCGGTTCATGAGGCGGGTCCCATCATCAGGTGGGCCCCCTCCAAATTTCGGCCAGATCCAAAACTCCAGTGGCCCACACCACATGAAACAGTGGAACTGTACCCCTACCCTTCAAAACCTTTTTTTTGAGCCCACAAAAGGGTTGGATCAAGCTGAAATTTATGTTATCCCTTCATCCAGGTCCGAACAACCTTATGAATGGGTCGGATGGTACTTAAACATTACAGTGGGCCTCACACGGGACCCACAATGATGTATTTGTTAAGTCCACCGTCCAGACGGACGGTGGCACCCACCACAGTGGCGCCCACTTCTGTATGTGTGGCCTCCACCGTCCAGTGGAGGGTGGGGCCCTGTGTGATGTATGTACTATATCCGCACTGTCCACTGGACAGTGGGACCCACCATGATGCACGTGATGCATCCAGACCGTCCATCCACTTGAAAAGATCATTTTAGGCCTATGGGTTAGGCCCATTTGCTTTATTTAAGGCCTATGGGTTAGGCCTATTTAGATTGTAAAAGGCCTATGGGTTAGGCCCACTTGAATTGCAAAAGGCCTATGGGTTAGGCCCATTTGATATGTTCTAAGGCCATGAGACTAGGCCATTTGATATATTGTAAGCCCATGAGACTAAACCCATTTGATTATAAAAAGGGTCCATGGGATTAGGCCCATTGGATTTAATTGAGACCCATGAGTTAGGCCCATTTTATTTGTTTAAGGCCTAGGGGTTTGGGCCCATTTGACTCATGTTAGGTCTATGGGTTGAGGCCCACTTGATCTACATGTGGGGCCCAATTGGTGTGGCCCATTGGTCACATATTAGACTCATGAGACTAAGCTCATTTGATGCAATCCTAGGCCCACGGGTTTTGACCCATTGCAATGCACATAAGACCCATTGGTGTGGCCCATTTATGTGGCCCATCTGATGAATAAAAGGCCTATTGGATATGGCCCATTTGATATATATATGAAAAGTCCAATGGGATGAACCTAAAGTCCATTGCAATGTGTAATCCCAATACCGATTATGTAGCGATGTTTAAGAAGATCGTGCTTGGGAAGCAATGTTGGTTTGACGTTCACATTGCAAGTGTGATGCTGGTTGGATGTCCACATTACGACTCTCCTTAGTTACTGGGCCGTACTTATTGTGTATAGGCCGTCTAGGTCCATCTGCATTGTAAGATAGTTCATTTTATTATAACAAGTTTAGTACAGTTCCATGACTCATGATCATACGCATCATATGTATACTTGACGTAAGAATTGTCTGATCATAGCATTTGCCTTCGGGCAGGTTGTTTATGGGCTCCCGGTTATGTGCTGTTGCCCTATATGAGCGCACGATATGCTCAGGATTTGATGCATGACTGGATAGCGTGAATCATGCATATCGCATTTGTATGACATGGATATTGTACGCCCTAGCGACATCGGGGTCGTAACTTCCACAGATGTATCGTGGTTGGCAGGATTGGATACCAGAAATCTTGTTCTACATGGGGTACTATAGATATCCCTGGATGAAAGTCCCTAAACCCTTATGGTACTAAGAGGTTGCTCCAACGTCTAGACTGAGTGGGTAGATGAGCGTTGAGTGCCTAATACCGGTTGGCTGTGCTCTCCACTGTATCGTGGTCGGTTGGAAGGGGGTGCGGCCTTACCCTCCCGAGTGTAGGGGGCAATGCTAGGCTGAGTTTGACCAGCTCGAGGAATGGGTCCGCTATCGACGAGTCACGCCCGATATTGGCAGATGGATAGTGAGGTCTCTTCCACTTACCTTATTGCACGCGATGTGGCGGCAATCTGGTTTAGAGTGTACTAGACCCCGGTGATATCCCATATTTTGAGCTGTATTGATGTGTGGATATAGATGAGGATCTATATGCTTGAGTTGCATTGCACATCGCATGGCCTTGGGATGACCGATACCATTCATGTCTTGCATCGCATAAGCCTTGGTACGGTTCATGATATTATAGATCCATCTGCTTATTTTGCTTTACTCTGACATTGCATATTCATATTACTACCTTGCACATACACTTTCACCACCCTCTAAGCTTTCTGTAAGCTTATGCACGACCGTTGAGTGTAGCTGACGTTGGTTCGCAGCAGCGCTGAGGCAGGAGCACGTTGCAGATCGTTTGGAGTTTTTGTTCTTTACCATTGTATTTCCCTTTATGCTCATTGTACTTGTAAAGTTTTTGATCATAGTGAAAATGTAATGGAGTTCTTAGTTGTTGTTTATGGGTTATGCCTTTGGTTATGCTTATTACGAATCAAACTGACATTGAAAATCCTCCTCGTAGCATCCCAGGATCGGAACCTGGCGAATAGGCGCTAGGAGCCGAGAATGGGGTTCTACGGAGGCTGTCGACGCCGAATTTGGCGATCGAAAATTTTATGAGCCCGGTTTCCGAGTTTGGGGCGTGACAACCACCTCCCAACACTCGCCAAGGGCTACATCAATAGGGACGTTGGATAGCAATGTCCAGCGAATGTGCTCCACCGTATGGTCCCATTATCTCTCTTTTTTCTCCTTTGTTTGTAAGGTGGTGGGATCCACCTAAACAAATCCACTTCGTCCATTAGATTGGTCAGGTCATTGTGGGCCAATTAGCTTTAAATCAAATCAATTTTGTCATATTTCCACCATTCAAATGTACTTACATAAATCAATAGGTTTAAATGGCAATAAGCATCATGGTGGGCCACACAAGGTGGTCCACATTGTGATAAAGTGGGGACACGCTTCCCAATAGCGTGGCCCACTTGTGAGCCCCACAACACCATCGATGTAAGAAAAAAAAAAGAAAGGGAAAGAAATGGGAAGAAGAAGCAAAGGAAGGAGATCCGGCCATCGAGGTGGGCTCCCACCATTATGGGATCTCCAATACATTCTATACATGATCAAGGTGGCTCCCACCTTTGTGAGCCCACCAAAAATAGAATAACATAAAGAAATAGAGGGTTTTGACCCTCCCATGCACCCATAATAACGGATGATCGATTGGATCATCTCGGATCGATGATTGAACGGATCAAATAATGAAGTTCCTCTCCTAAACTCCTTCCCTCAAGCTCTAATCTCTCTTAATCCCTCTCTTAAAAGGACTTTTTTCTCTTAAGAACTCTCTCTTCTCTCTCTAATCTCTCTCTAATTTTCTCTAATCTTTTCTCTCTCTTTCTAATTTATTCTTTCTCTATCTCTAATCTCTTTTCTCTTTTCTTCTCATTCTCATTTTCTAGGAAAATTTAGAAAAATGAGAGGGGTTTGGGAGCTTTAGTGGTAAAACTTTTAGGATAGGGAGGGAATAAAAAGAAGATGGATGTGTAAAATGGGGAGAAAAAGAAGGAAATAATGATGGTTAGGCATGGGTAAGGGTATGGGTTGTATAAGAAAGGCATGAGCTTGTTTGACTAATGGGGAGAGAGAGTGACATGAGTGATGGATGGCTTGATTGATGGATTGATAGATTATTGATTGATCGATTAATTGATTTGACAATATTGCGATTTGTGCAATAGGGCCCGCGTGCATTACACGACCCACCTCAAATTGTACTAAAATTACAACTTTTAATCGAGGGGTCGTAATGGGGCATGCCACATAGTGTTGGAATTGTATCACCCATACCATCGCTAGGGTACATGTCTAGGGGTCGTAATGGGACATGCTTAAATATGCTTTCTTATGGTTTTAGTTACTTAGTAATCTTGATCTTATAAGCACTTCTTTTTCATTACTCTTCTATTTACTTCCTTATTTATCTACTTCCATTATCCTTTATTAGTTCTTTCCTTCGTCATGTTGTGACAAAAAGGAGGAGAATTTCATCATGCTTGTGAAATGTGGAATTGTGGAATTATGGATAGGTAGTCATTTCCATTTCCATTCTTTTTTTTGTGATAGTAAGGGGGAGTATTGATGATGATGTGGAATATTGATGATGGTGCGTTTTGGCTTAATCTGGTTGTTGTAACCGATACATGATTCTTTGTTCTGCATATATGGTGCATGATTCTTTATTGTGCGTGTTATGCTTACCTTATTTTATTGAAGTGTATTTTGTCATAAATTTGACAAAGGGGGAGATTGTAAGTGCTATGTTTTCTAGCTCCTATGATTGTCAAATTTTGTAGTGACAAAATCTCTTGGAATCTGTGTCTGGTGTAGCTCATCTACATATTCAAGATTGTGCATGTCATGTACAAGAACAAAAGTCTTTCCCTTAAGAACTTCAAATGTGAGATCAAGAGATATACATGCACAAGTACAACACCATGTGATAGTTCACTCTTTCAAGCTTCAATAGTTCAAGGTTTCAAAGGTTCATTTAAGTCAAGACAATAGTCTTTACTTTGAACCTCAAAGCTCAAGAAGAAATACAAGTCAAGTACTTCAAAGTTAAGCTTCAAAGTTATTTTAAGTTCAAGCTTCATCTTACGTCAAGATATCTAGCTTCGTGAATGCCAAAGAACAACTATCAACTGAAGCAAAAGATGATTCAATGTTCATATATTGCTTATAAGGTATGAATGACTGTAGATTGACCATAGGTTAGGTCATTGTTGATTGCATACTTTAATTGGGTCACTGTATAAGTGCATAGACTGTTTGTCAACTAGTCTTAAACTATGTTCGACTAATCCTACTATTGCCTCGACCAGTCTAAGAAATTTCTCGACCAGTCCTAAGTTTGTTACTAATTTTTAAGATTTTTTGTTATTGCCTCGACCAATCTTGGAGACTACTCAACTGGCCGAGTGAACAGTACTCGACTAGTCCAGCAGGCTCGACTCAAAGTCAGCAACTAAATTGGGTCCTGCACGACCAGTCGTGGGCAAGACTCAACCGGTCGTGGAGGCTACTCGACCGGTCAAGCAGGCCCTTCGACCAGTCGTGGAATGACCTTATCTTATCGCACCCAAATTTTTAAAAGTTTGTTGGTCCTTCGACCAATCGAGCTGTCCTCTGAACCAGTCGAATGAGTGATTTCTGTACTTATAAATAGAGCACGATTTTCAAAGTTTTGTATTTAATTCAAGTAAAATCAAGACACCACTCTAAGAGATAAGTTAATGATATTCTTAAGCTATTTAGTGCTCATTTAATATTCTCTTTATTTAGCGTTCTGTATTTAATTTTGTATTCTACATTCCAATCTTATTTGAAGAAGGGATTGAAGTTTTTCCTTTTCTTAGAATCAAAATCAAATCAAGCTAGCCCAAAGTGATTTAATCTAAAAATCATTTAAAACTTAGAACCATTTCGTAAGTAAGTGTGGACATAGAACATCTACGTTGAACGTCTACTTCGAATTAGTTTTACCGGGCTCACTACAAGAAATATGGTTTTTACCTACGAAACTTTTACCTACGAAAATTATTTTCGTAGGTAAAGATGGGTTTTACCTACGAAATAAACACATCTTTACCTACGAAAATTTTCGTAGGTAAAGGCACTTTTGCCTTTTAAAAATTGAAAACATTATTTTTACCTACGATATTTAATTTTGTAGGTAACACCGACCTTTACCAACAAAATAATTCGTAGCCAAAGGATGTTTTGAATTTTTTACCTACGAACTGAACTTTTGTAGCTAAAATCAATCTTTAGCAACGAAAATATTCCTAGCTAATGGGTAATAAAAAATCCAATCTTTACCTACGAAAATATTCGTAGCTAAATACGTTTTGTTTTTGAAAAATTGAAAACGTTACTTTTACCTACGAAATATACTTTGGTAGGTAAACGTAATATTTACCTACGAAATTTTTCGTAGCTAAAGGATGTTTTAAAATTCCATCCCATCTTTACCGACAAAAATGTTCGTAGCCAAAGGGTGTTTGAATTGGCTAATACGTATGTGAAAATTCTATCTTTACCTACGAAACTATTCGTAGCTAAATGATGTAAAAATTTTACTTTTGCCTACGAAATGGTTTCGTAGGTAAAAACGTCTTTACCTACGAAAATATTCATAGCTGAAGGGTCTGTAAAATTTTTCCACCAAAAATAATATCCAAAACCCTCCTTTAACCTACGAAACAAACTTTCGTAGGCAAAAAAAATATTCACCTACAAAACTATTCGCAGCTAAAGTGTCTTTTAAACTATTAAAAAAATTGAAACCACTCCTTTTACCTACAAAATAAAGATTCGTAGGTAAAACCTAATGTCACCTATGAATCTATTCGTAGCTAAAGGGTCTGTCAATTCGAAAACGTGATTTTGAATTTACTTTTACCTACGAAATCCAATTTCGTAGGCAAAACTCATATTTACCTACGAAAATATTCGTAGCTAAAGGGTCAAATTAATAATTCTTCTACAACTTTTGCCCACAACAATTATTTTCGTAGGTGAAGTGTTGTTTTACCGATGCAGGTTAATTTCGTAGGTAAAATCAATATTTACCTACGAAACTTTTCGTAGGCCAAGGTTCTTATGACTTTTTAAACAAAACATCGAAAAGTTTACTTTTACCTACAAAATCTAATTTCTTAGGTAAAACCCTTTATTTCCTATGAAAATATTCGTAGTTAAATAGTGGTTGATTTTTCCAAATAAACAAAAAAAACCACCAATCCTTTTACCTACAAAATTAAATTCCGTAGCTAAAACTCTATTTACCTACGAAAAGATTTGTAGACCAATTCTTTTACCTACGGAATTTAATTTCGTAGCCAAAAGCATTACAATTACTTTTACCTAAAATCCATCTTTACCTACAAAACAATTTGTAGCTAAAGGGCGTTTTGAATTTTAAAAAAACAGCAAATCCAAAAATTAACTTTTACCTACGACAGTAAATTTCGTAGCTAAAAAATCTTTTTCTACGGATTTATTTGTAGCTAAAGGGTCATTTGCATTTATAAACCCTCTTTACCTACAAAAATATTCGTAGCTAAAGGGCGTTTGAATTTTTAAAAAAATAATAAATCTGAAACACTACTTTTGCCTACCAAATTAAATTTCCTAGTTAAAAGACCTTTTTACCTATGGAATTATTCGTAGCTAAAGGGTCATTTGTATTTTTAGCCAAAGAACGGTGGTGGTTGAACATACTTTTACATACGAAATAAAATTTGGTAGGTAAAACCTATAATTTTAAAAATTACTTTTGCCTACGACACTATATTTCGTAGCTAAAATCATTTTTTACCTACGAAAGGATTTGTAGCTAAAGGGTCATTTGAATTTTTTCCCCAAGCCGTAAGAAGGAGAACATGTTTTGAATTTACTTTTACCTACGAAATAAGAGTCGTAGGTAAAACCTTGATTGGCCTACGAATCAATTCGTAGCTAAAAGTCTGAAATTTCACAACTTCTTTCCTTGAAATTTTTGAAATTTTTGAAAAAGTTGGCTGTAACACTTTTACAGACGAAAATATTCGTCGGTGAAGGTGTTTTTCTTTAATTATTTTTCCTGACGGCTAAGAACCGTCGGTAATAATGTAAAAATGTTTTAATTTTTTAAATTTTTTTTCTATAACGTAAATGTGTGTGTGTGTATATATATATATATATATATATATATATATATATAATTAAAAGGTATATTTAAATAATTTAAAATATCACATGATAAAGAATGTTAAAAAGTTTAGAAATTTTAAATATGTTTAAGAAAAATTTTGGGAACAAAATAATGCTTTTAAAGAGAAAAATTGGCATTTTGAAAATTGCGAGAAAAAATTAAAATATGAGAAAAAATTTTAGACTTTGTAAATAAAATTTCAAAATTTGTATTTTAAATATTTTTGAAATATTTTATAATAAATATGATATTTATTTAAAAGAGTAAAAAAAATATATCTTTTGAAAAAAAAGATGTTAAATTTTGTTTATGAAAAATAAATTTACTAAATTATTAGGCACATCTACTAATTGAACCTTTAATCCTTTTTTTACATTCTAATTAGTTTAAATTAAAAAGTAAATAACTTCAGATGTTGAAATCAAATTTTACTGAAATTGTTGATCAATCTTGTATGCCCAATATCTTTTTCATATGTAGCTTAATTGAGGCGAGTAACTAGTCAAATTGAGAGTATTGATCAGTAAAATAGGGTGAATGCACCAGCCATGTAAAATGGGCCAAATATTCTGGTCAAAATTGTGACCCAGCTTATTGACCTCATGAGAACCTAAGAATTGATATTAGTAAGTTTTGTGGGCCCCATCATGATGTCTGTCGAACATCAACACCGTGGATTTAATGTCTCCCCTTTGGGTTATGAGATATCTAAAAAATCATCGGTAAACGAAACTCAAGTGGGTCATACCATTTAAAAGTATGTGAAAACATCCTGTAAAATATAAAAGCACTTGGTAGGGCCCACATAAGTTTTGGATGCAGTTGAAACTTGGTCTGACCCCTCATCCAAGTGGGACACACATAATGAGCGGGTTAGATATGAGAATCACATTTGGGCAGGCCCAATATATGATTACAAATGTTGTAAGGAAACCTTTCTACACTACATTTGAGTTACTCGTTACGTTTACCTGAGTAAACTCTGTGGGGTCCACCATTATCTATCTATTTTATCTACTCCATTCATCCATGTTAACCGATAATTTGAGGTCTAAATAACAAAAAGGAAGCGTATCCAAAGCTCAAGTGGACCACACCATAGGAAATAGTGTGATTGAACCTATACCATTTAAAATTTCTTGGAGGCCATAGAAGTTTTGGATCAAGCTGATGTTTGTGTTTTCTATTCATTCATATATTTTTGATATTATGAACAACCTTTATCCATTTTTGGACAATCTGATCAGTCCATATTGAAGAGTAAATAACTTCAGATGTTTACATCAAAATTCACTCAAATTGTTGATCAATCTTGTTTGCCCAATATCTTTCTCATATGCAGTATGATCGAGGCGAGTAACTGATCAAATTGAGGGTAATGATCAATAGAATAGAGTGAATAGACCAGACATGTAAAATGGGCCCATTATGATGTGTGTCGAACATCAACACCGTGCATTTGATGTCTCCCCTTTAGCTTATCATGAGATATCTAAAAAATCATCTATTACGAAACTCAGGTGGTCCATACCATTTAAAACTATGTGAAGATATATTTTTTAGATGTCTTCACATAGTTTTAGATGGTATGGTCCACCTGAGTTTCGTAACGGATGATCGTCAATACCATTATCTAGTTCATCAATATTATATGATCCAGATCAACTAAACCACCACAGATATTATGATCTAGACCATTTCGACCATCAATACAATTATCCATACCATCTAGATTGTTGATGCTATTACCAATATCATCTTGACCATGAATACTATGATCCAGAGCACAATTGATATTATGATTCAGGCCATTGAAACCGGGGGTATTATGATCCAAACCATCTTGACCATCAATAATGTGATGCAAACCATCTAAACCATTGATAGAGATATAGAATGTGACCATGACTACTAAGAGAAAGAATTCAAAAAATACAGGCCGTCCACTAAATAGGGTGGCTGGGGTAAGGTTGTCATTTCCGTTGATTGTGAAATTGACACTGAGAAGGCCCACTACGGACGTGAAGGCCATCACAATGATTACTTTAGCCCATGGTTGTGGGACAGTTTGCTTCTCGGATGCTGTTGGTTCTACAGTAGGGCCCACTTCTTGATCATGACCGAAGTCTAGAACGAAGTCAGTGACCGAAGGACTGCTTATATCTCGGATGAAATCGGTGACTGATGGACTGGAGATGCCGATTGAAAGGCCCAGATGGATTTCACGAGCATCTTGATGGTAAATCTCATTCGTTAATCCGAATGACCGGAAAGATTGTCTAGAACCTTGAAAACAAAAAGTGTTTCAATATCATACACGTGGCACAAATATATAAGATCTAGAAATATTCATCTATTGGGCCCTTACATTGGGGGGAAATCCCCAAAGAAATTTCTCGTTAGTGGATTTTTGTATAACTCAATAGTTTAGAAACTTTGAATCAACTTGCTCAAGTTGATGCTACTCAACTCAACAAGCTTTTTCGGAGACTCGAAAAAACTCGGTTTGATCACCACTCGGTCAAAACTCAAGAGAGACTCAAATTGGTCACAACTCATTCAAAACTCAAGCGAAACTGAGATTATGGCCTGTACCATACAAAACATCTATATTATGGCCTGTACCATTCATCCAAGCTGATTTTTGTTTTTTCCCTTTATCTGGCCCTATATGACCTAATCAACATATTGGATGTCAAATAAACAATACGGTAAGCCTTGAGAGGATTTTAATGATAGATATGCAATTACTATTGATTTCATGTGGTGTGGTGCACATGAGATTTCTGTGGTGGGGTCCACTACAGATATTTATCTGCCTCATTTTTTGGCTCATGACATAAAATGATATCTCAAAATGGATGGACGGTGTGGATATAACAAATACATCATAGTGGGGTCCACAAAACTTGGTGGATGTTGGTCGGTGCTCTATGGGTCCCACCATGATGTATGTGTTTCATCCATGTCGTCCATCCATTTTTATAAATCATATTAGGGCTTGACGCCAAAAATGAGAGGGATATAAATCTCAGGTGGACCACACCACATGAAAACCATAGTGATTGGATATCCACCATTAAAACCCTCCCAAGGCCCATTGTACTTTCTATTTGACATCCAATCTGTTGATTAAGTCATACAGGCGCAGATGAAGAGAACAAAAATTTTAAATTGATCCAAAACTTTATATGGCCCCCAAAAGGTTTTCAATGGTCGACGCTTATTCAAAACTGTTTCTTATAATGTGGTCCAATCGAGATTGGGATATACCTCAATTTTTGTCTCATACCATAAAATTTAATGAAAAAATAGATGGACGGCAGGGATGAAACACAAACATCATGGTGGGGCCCACAGTGCACCCACCACGTCAGTCCGCCCGCGAGTGAGAGAGACTTAAGTCTCTCTCTCACTCTCAGACCTCTCTCACTCTCACTCTCTCTCGCACCCTCTCTCACTCTCGCTCTCTATCCTCTCTCTCTCTCTCGGTCCTCTCTCCAACCCGCCGACCTCTCCACCGCGCCTCGCTCCACCGCCCCTCACTATCTCTCTCGATGCTCTCTCCCTCCACCGCGTCCTCTCTCCACCGCCCTCTCTCCACCGTGCTCGGCTGACCGTGATCGAGGCTCCAACTCAAATAGGTATCTCTCTCTCTCTCTCAATCTCTCTCAATCTCAATACCGATTGAACGATTTGGGGATTTAGGGATTTAGGGATTTAGGGATTTAGGGATGATTCATCTGGTGGACAGGTTGAATAGAGAATATCCAGATAAGTATTTTACTATTTTATAATTCAATTATTCTTTTGGTTTCTTTGAGGTTATGCTAAAAAAATCTCTTTCTTTTGGTTTGTCTGAGGTGATCCAGAAAACTCATAGTGTGGGGTTTTTGAATTATATAAGCCCACTTGAAAGACACAATTGTGAAGGTTTTAGGTAAACCTTAAAAAACCTATTTCATAGTGAACGCTAATATCCACTATGTGAGGATATTGGGAGTGGAGTAGTTGTGTGGCTGTTTTTCTAAATAGTTGGTGTACACACAAGCGAACCACTGTAATTTCTGGCCTTGTGGTGATTGTTTAATTGTGGCATTATGTGGATGTTGTAATTTTCCTTTATGCATTTTGTGGAGAATGTTGTAATCTTTTTATGCAAGTGTGGGAATGCTGTAATAGCTTAGTTATTTTCTTTTCTATTTTATTTTTTATTCCTCTGTATCAGTTTGGAATTTTGATACATAAACAATTCTAGAAATCAAGTTGTCCTACCATAAGCCATTGGTTTTTGGTGTAAGGTTATCCTTATAACAACATTTATATCAACCTCTCAATACTTGTACATTTGAGGTTGTAATTCATTTCTGCATTGTGGGATTGTTTAAGTGCTATCTTGATTTATATTTGTTTGAATCCACATTTAATTTTTAATTTGGCATAATCCTATTCAACCCCCCTCTCCTCTAAGACTCTTAGCTCGTCCTTTTCAAGTGGTATCAAAGCCTAATAGCTCGCTTTAATTTTTTTTGGATTAATTTCCTGAGCTAATCGATCTGAGCTTTTTGAGATGTCAAATTTTGATAGTCTTTCAGTTACTAGGCCTCCACCATTTGATGACTCCAATTATGCCTATTGGAAAGTTAGAATGAGAATTTTCTTAAAATCCATAGATAAGAGCTTGTGGCAAGCCACAGTGACTAATTGGACTCCTCCTACCACTGAAGTGACTGGTACCGATGGATCTGTAACTGTAAAAGTAATACCTTATTTTACTTGGACTATCCTTCAGAAAAGTGAACGTAGTGCCAATGCAAAGGCTCTAAATTGTATAACTTGCGCACTATCACCGGAAGAATTCAAGAGAATTATATCATGTGATACAGCAAAGCAAGCCTAGGATATTTTAGAAATGACACACGAGGGAATAACAATTGTCAAAAAATCTAACGTCCAAATCCTCACAATCAAAATTGAGGAAATATGTATGGAAGAAAGTGAAACTTTTATAGAGTACTATATAAGATTGAATGACATCGTCAACTCTATGTGGGGTCTTAGTGATAGAATCTCAGAAAGTAAAGTCTGTATAAAGATACTACGCTCACTACCTGAACGGTTCAATTCAAAGGTGACTGCAATCCATGAACTTCATGATACGGATAATATAAGGGTAGAAGAATTATTTGGCTCATTACAGACCTATGAGTTAAACTTTAAAGCTCCTAAAGGTAAATCCATTGCCCTTAAATCTTCTAATAGTAGTTCTCAAGAAAATAGTAATAATTCTAATTTAGAAAATTTTGAAGATGATATGGCTCTTTTAGCTAAAAAGTTTTATAAGATTTTTAAAAGTAAAAAAAAGGGTAGATTTGTAAAAACCTAATGAAATGAAAAAAAAAAAAAAATCTAAAACCTGAAAATCTTTAAAAGACAGTCAATGTTACAACTACCATGAATATGGGCATCTAACAAACAAATGTCCTAAAAAAGACAAACCTAAAAAGAAAGGTATGTTGGCTACTTGGGATGAATCTTCCTACTCTGAAGCCTCTTCTGAGTCAGAAGATTCTGAAATCGAGTCGGGTAATGTAACACCCCGTACTTTTTAGTACTCGGGTGTTACCATATAACCAAGATTTAGGATAAATGCAAACCTAGCTTAGTGAACATGCACGTACAACCTAGTGTAAATCTGACCGTCGAAGGCGATCCCTATTCACATATCAAACCACCCAGTAGTCAAATAATATATATCTATTTAGTATATTATAACTTTTACACAAGCATGGATCAAAAGATTATAGATGTATCTTGATAAATTACTTATCATATAGAAGTATATGAAAATATATTATAATAAGAGTAATATATATATATTTAATATACGTAAAATATAATGAAAATAATATTATATTGACTAAACATAATGAATAATAATTTTACAATATATAATTGAATTATAAATATTAATGTAGTATTGAATATTTTTATAAACATGTATACCAAATTTTTTTAGATATTTGAATAAAATTTTATATTATTTAACGATGTGATTTTAAATAAGACATTGTACAAATTGTAATTCACTTACATATATAATATGAGGCTATATATTATGAATTATATATTAATAAATAGGAGATCAATGGTATGCACATAGTACTACGTTAATATTAAAATTACATGAATATATGTGTATGAGATTTTAATTATAAGAAATATATAATAGTAAGGAAATCTATATTAATATTCTTATTGGTTAGTAGTATGTGATGAAAGTTGTACAAATAGTCCATTAGGAATTTTTAGCCGTTGACGTTCAATTTCGGGAAGATCCGACCCTTAGATCGATAGAGATCCCCAAGTAGGATACTAGTTTCATTAGTATGGCCCACCTAAGCCTCGGGTCTGCCTCATCCTAGACTTAAGGTCCTAACAGGACCCATAGAAATTGACGAACAGTTCGGATCTGTCAAGATCTGTCATGTGGGCCCTATTTAATGGGGCGTGTATGCACCATGGGAGGTGTACTCGTGGTGCACAGGGCCAAAGGACCCGGTCAACTGGCGCTGGCCCGAAACCTCCTCAAAATAGAGAGGTTTCTCTCTGCTTTAGCTTTACAGTGAACGGACAAATGTTCATGATTTTAATCAGTGGCCCACCGTGAGGATTCCGTGGGATGATCTGAACCGTCCATCCGATCAAGGAGGTAGTGCTGACCAAAACCCAATCCATTTCGCATGTTAGGATGCGTGTGCATGCGCACAATCCTTGATGCATATAGACCCTAGAAACACTCATTTCTAAAAATAAAAACTATTTTTCTTGAGCCAGCAGGGCGATCCGTGTCCACCCTTATCCTCAAATCTTGGCCATTCATTGAGGGAAATCTCGGCCGTCCGGTAGCTCTCCACGTGGGAGAGGTTTTCCACCCATAGGAAGAAAAAACCATGGCCAATTTTGGTTTTGCTAGCTATATTTAGAGGCTATGGCCTTTCAGTTTCAATCTCGGCCATCCACTCCCCATCCGACGGTTTGAGATGTTAGGGCGAATGGATAAAAGGGATAGGATCGGACGTTAGGACATCCTCCACCATTTTCTAGCAGCCGCACTCAACCAACGACTGTTTCTTTCAAAACTTAAACTCACCGCTCAAATCTCTCTCAAGCTTCGAAAACCCTTACCTATAAGCTTCCTAGGATCTATACAAACCTTCCTAAAGGGGCGGATCGAAGAGAAACACTGTCGTTTGGAAATCGCCATTAACAGCGGAGCATCTTCCTCATTTAAGGGACACCAAACGCCGTCGATTTGGGTCGAATGCGGTGGTCCAGTGACTCCGCTGGACCTGTAGCAGATGAAAGGAAAAGAAGAAAAGGAAAGAAATAGAGAGCAGGAAAGAGAAGAAGGGAGGAAAAGAAAGTGGAAAGGAAAGAATGAGAGAAGGAGAGAGTTGGGGCAGTGGACTTGCAGTGTTGCTGATTAGTGAACCGAGTTGCTGATGAGTTCAAAGTCTGGGACAGGCTTGATTTGTTCCAGTTCATCCCAGGGAGAGAAAAATGAAAATGAAGGGAGAAGTAAGAAGGAAGGAAGAAAGGGAAATGGAGGAAGAGGAAAGAAAGATGAGGAAGATGGCGCGTGTAGCTGCCTCCTTACAAACCGAGCAGAGATTGGGTCAAGCTAAGTTGGGCATCTAGATACTGTTGTTGGATCTCCAACAGAGGAAGAATGGAGAGAAAGGAGAGGTGCACAACTGCACCAACTCAAATCAGGCCGGCCCGACCCTACTGGCGAGTCCAACTTGTTGGACCGAGTTGGGCATGGGTTCGGTCCAAAGGGGCCTGCTGATGCATGGTGTTGGGTGGAGAGGAAGGAAAGAAATGGAGGAAGAGAAAGAGAGAAGAAAAGAAAGAAAGGCAGAAGGACACGAAGAGAGAGAGAGAGAGAGAGAGAGGAAGAGAGAGAAGGGAAGTTAGAACCGGGTTTGGTTGCTTAGTCAACTGAACTCGGCTCGGTTTGAGCCACAACTCGACCAGCCAATCAATCTCCCTGCTGGAGTTTCCCCAGCAATATGAGGAGAAGAAAAGAGAAAGAAAAAGGGAGAAGGAAAGAAAGAAGAAGAGGGTAGAGTTGAACCGAGTCAACCGACCGAGTTGACAAGGTGAGCCTATATTTTCTCTCCAGATTTAGGTTACTTT
This sequence comes from Magnolia kwangsiensis, assembly GCA_037074715.1. NCBI lineage: Eukaryota > Viridiplantae > Streptophyta > Magnoliopsida > Magnoliales > Magnoliaceae > Magnolia > Magnolia kwangsiensis. Next base: position 56,493,033 of record CM073588.1, on the reverse strand, counting down.
AATTAGCTTTGTTAACATCATTTAAGATTTTTAAGTTAGAAGTGATTAACCATTAGTAGTTGTCCCTACTTCCTACTTATATTAATTGATATATGTACATATATATAAATTGTTATTATCATTAAAATATTAGTATTTTATTTGTCATCCTTAAGACCTTATTATTGACATTAGAACAAACTATTTCTATCCATCACAATGATTATCAGGGCCACGTTAACTAATATTAAGTACATTGTTAATGCTAATAATTGTTTGGAAATTATAAGTATCATTATTCATTGCGGGCCTCGTTAGATAAATTGATATAATATTAGCCATTGTAATATCCCTAAAATTAATAACTAATTCATTTTATAAATTTTATTTATCAATGATTCCCATTAACAATATCAGCTATGGCCATGCAATCTAGCGTAGACCTAAGTAATCTAAAATGTAAACTATGATCCTAACGGTTAGTAGGTTGTCCAATGTAGTAGTTGTTAGTACAAATGAAAATCACTATTACTAAATACTAGTACCTTATTCATCAATCTTACATACAATCATCGATAGTAGATCATACTACTTACTACATCGCAAAGATTATTAACGTCGCATAACTAATCTTAATCACATCATAAAGGATAAATGTAATGTTGTGATTATACTTCAATTAACATTCAAATCTTAGAATCTAAGCATTTAAACTAAACTCTAGAACGAAAACCCTAATTCTACATTAAAATCCTAAAAATAGGTAATCTAAACCCTAGGCTATAACCCTAAGTAGTGTGTAGAACTTGGACCTAATTGTACGAGTTCATGATTTGTGGTAGGATACAATTCTAAGGGCGCAAGCACTTAGCGACACTAGAAGGTGATTCAACAAATAAGGTGATGATTCTTCCCCTTGAGCTTTTCATCTTCTCATTAGCTTAAGTTATAGTTTTTATTAAAATTCATAATTGATATCTCTCTCGTATAATCACATGTGTTAGCTGATGGAAATTGAATTATTATATTACCTACTTAATGTTCATCCTGTATATTTTCTCATGCTTGTGGATTATTTGTGTATTGCTTATGGACTTTAAACTGGTACATTAGTGGGAAACCCCCACCTATAAATGTACACCCATACTTGGGATGTAACTCGACTGGTTGTGATTAAAATGGACCTTCGACTTAATGGTTATGGAGTGGTGGTCTAGATGGATCATTGATGTGGGCTTACCATCCAGGGTTGTTGTATCCAATAGTTTTTAAGGATGGTCTTTATCGTATAAGTTTTGATATTCGCCCTATGTAGCATATTTTGATACCCGCCCTACATGGTTTTGTTTTGATGTTTTCCCTATATGGGTTTGATGTTTTATACCGTGCAACCATGCGATGGTAAGCCCTATATACTGTAATATGATTGGCCACTAGTCGATGGGTTTGCATTAAACATCCTAAGATGGTAGCTTCATGGGCCGGGGATGAAGGTAATGGGACACTATGTCCGAGCTGTCGGCCTACGTTGGGCCATGTGCTCCCCGTAGTGACCTTTGAGCTTATCTAAACTGGCTGATTGAAATAGACTAATAATGAGCTGGCAATTCATGCATGCATAGCATACTACGACGGCTTGAATCATTATGCCCATACGATTACGCCGCGTGTTGCGCTAATGGCCAGTCGATCGATTTATGATGATGACTTGGATCACTCTGTCCTGCGATTACGCCGCGTGTTGCGCTTATGACCAGTCACATCCTTGGGTGATGACCCCATTGCCTGTCTGGATGTTTTTCCCGAGGCACAGCCTATCTGGATGTTTTTCCCGGGACACAGACCGTCTAGATGTTTTTCTCAGGTCTATGATTGCATTCATGCATTCATGCATCTAATAAGACTTCATTTACTCTATTTTGGTTGTCTGGTTGTTTTATAACTATACTTACCTAATGCGGCGGTGTGTAATCTTGAGGAGAATTCACACTAAATTGGCCACTCATCCATCAAATATACAACCATACAGGTAGTACAGGTGGCTTAAGTAATATGCATGTTCAGACTTGATGAGGAGTAAGGTACGATCGCCAGGGATGCATGGCTGTATTTTCCTAGAGGAGCTGCGTGATCTTGCGGCTTATATTTATATGCTTTCTATTATTCTTCATATATTAAATTCTTGTAAATCTTGTACTTGTTAAATTTAGAGACATTGGTTTGTATAAGTCATTATTGGAAGCTTCTTATATATTTGAATGATAATGAAATTTTTCTTTATGTCGATTTGTCCACACTACGCTCATTTGTTTACTCTGATGAAAGAAAGAAAAAATGTACACTCGAATTTGACCATCCTTTAAGGTTAACACTCGGGTTTTTGAGAAACGGGTTGTGTACTCGGGTCCCGAAAAGTTGGGGCATTATAGGTAATGAAGTTAAAGCCCTTATGACTCTAGCCAAGTTCACTTTTTCAGATAATGATGATTCAACTAGTGAAGAAAATCTGAATAGTGATCATGAAAATGAAGAAAATCTTTAAGATGCTTATAATGCCCTATACAAGAAAAGTTACAAAATTGCTATAAAACAAAAACTTCAAAAAGAAAAGTTTTCAAAACTTAAAGAAAATTTTGATACTCTTGTTTTAGAAAAATCTCACATTTCAGACTATTTTGAAAAAACTAAATGCGACTTAGATTTCAAATCCTCCCAAGTTGAAAATCTAAAATCTAAAAACGAAAAGTAAAAGTTGAAGTCTTTTCACTTTTGAGTTTAAAGGACACGTGGAGGTATGCCGGTGGTGATCCTAAGTTAGAAAAATTGTTATCTGGATCTAAAAAATGTGGCGATCGATCTAGATTGGGCTAGGACAAAAGTATTCCTCCCAAACACAAGAATACTCCACCCAAATTTGTGAAAGGGGAGTCTTCAAAATCAAAAGGAAAAAGTTGAAATCAAAATTATTTTGAAATTGCTAAGACTTTTCTAAACTTAAGACCCAAAAGCAACCATATCAACTCTAAAAATTAGAATCGTAATCTTTTAGTCGAGAAAATTGTTGATTTACTTAAGGAGCTCTTAAAATCTAACTCAGTGGGTCGGTCTTATAACAATTACAAATATAAGAAGACCAACTCTACTTCTAAATCCAAAACTGTAATGAAATGGGTTCCTAAGGTTACATGTTTGGTTGCCCACACCACTTTCAAAGCTTTGAGCCATTCAAAGTGATTCCTAGATAGTGGATGCTTTAGACATATGAGAGGTGACAAGGGGCTGTTCACCAATCTTAATAACATGACTAATGGTTCAGTCACATTCGATGATGCTAGCAACTGCGAAATTATTGGCCAAGGTACGGTTCAACTATTTAACCTCCCTATATTTGAGAATGTCTTATATGTTGAAGGGTTAAAACACAATTTGTTAAGCATTTCTCAAATATGCGATAATAATCATAGTGTAAAATTTACTAATCAAGGGTATGAAATTCTAAATAAAAATGGTTCTGTAATATTAACTGGTAGCAGAACTTCTGCAAACTTCTATATTGTTTGTGATTCGAGCTCATCTAATCTATCGTGTTACATGGTCCACACCGATGAGACCAAATTATGACATAAACGCCTCGGACATGTTCACTACTGCAACTTGTATAGATTGAGCAAAAGAGAGTTAATAAGAGGTTTACCTAAATTACAGAAAGTAGAAAAAATATGTGACGAATACTAGATTGGTAAACAAACCAGGAGTACTTATAAAAAAGTGAACTCCAATGCCACATATAAACCACTCGAACTTCTCCACATGGATCTCATTGGAATAACTAAAACGAAGAGTTGAGGTGGCAAGAAGTATATTCTGGTAATTGTTAATGACTTTACCAGATATACATGGGTAGTCTTTTTAAGGGACAAATTAGAAACTCTCGATAAAGTAAAAAGGGTACTTAAACGTATCCAAACGGAAAAAGGACCTCAAGTATATAAGATCCGTAGTGATCATGGTTCAGAATTTGAGAATAGTAGTTTTGAGATATTTTACAGTGATCAGCGAATATTGCATGAATTCTTTGCGCCTAAAACACTACAACGAAATGTTATAGTAGAAAGAAAAAATAGAGTGCTTCAAGAAATAGCAAATATAATGTTAAATAGTATGAAGCTTCCTAAAAATCTTTGAGCCGAAGCCATAAATACTGCTTATTATATAATTAATCGCGTTTATACTAGAAAATCAAATGGTAAAATAGTGTATAAAATATGATTTGATAAGAAGCCTACTGTCAAATACTTTCGAGTTTTGGCAGCAAGTGTTATATTTTACATGACCGAGAAAATCTGGGTAAGTTTGACACCAAAAGTGATGAAGGGATATTTTTAGGGTATGCTCTAAATAGTCGAGCATATTGGGTTCTTAATAAAAGGACTGGTGTAATTAGAAGTCCATTAATGTTGCTATTGACGATCACTTGAATACACCTGTTTCAAGTTCAGAAAATGATGAAGTTCTTCTAATTGATAAACTAGATTCTTCATCAAGTCAAAATAACACTAAATTGAGAACTGTTAAAGACCATCCAACTAATTAGATACTTGAAAACCCTCTCACTGGTGTGCACACTCGTAAATAACTAAAAGATGTGTAATTACATGTGCTTTATATCTCAGATAGAACCAGTTAACGTAAAAGAAGCTCTTACTGACGAAAACTAGATTGTTGTAATGCAAGAAGTGCTTAATTAGTTTGTAATAAATGATGTTTGGTACTTAGTTCCAAGACCTAAAGATAAACATATTAACGGAATAAAATGTATTTTTAAAAATAAGTTTGATGAACTTGGTAATATTATTAGAAACAAGGCTAGGTTGGTTGTACAAGGGTATACTCAAATTGAAGGCATCGATTATAATGAAACCTTTGCCCCAGTAGCTCGTCTTGAATCAATCAGGCTATTTATATCTATTGCATACTTTAGAAAGTTCAAAATATACCAAATGGATGTAAAGAGTGCATTCTAGAATGACGATTTGCATGAAGAAGTGTATGTTGAACAACCATAGAGTTTTGAGGACCCTAAAAATTCTAATCATATCTACCGCCTGAACAAGGCACTCTACGATTTGAAACAAGCTCCCAGGGCATGGTACAAAAAGTTGACTAAGTTTCTACTAAGTTATAACTTTATAATGGGAAGTGTTGATATGACATTGTTTGTGAAGAAACATAATGATCACATTTTAATAGTACAAATTTATGTTGATGATATTATTTATGAGTCTACCTGTGCTAACATGACTGATGAGTTTGCAAATCTTATGAAGTCTAAATTTGAAATGAGCATGGTTGGAGAATTGAATTATTTTCTAGGGTTGCAAGTTAAATAGCTACCTGATTGTTTCTTTATTTCTCAAACCAAATATGCTCTGAACTTAGTTAAAAAGTTCGGATTTAAAAGTGAGAAAAACTTTGATACTCCAATGAGTACTATTTTAAAATTCTCAAAAGACTCTACAGGTTAAAGTGTGGATCCTAATTTGTATTGCAGTATGATAGGAAGTTTGCTTTATTTAACTGTGAGTCGACCTAATATTGCATTTAGCATAGGTACTTGTGTTAGATATCAATATGACCCTAAAGAGTCACATTTAATTGCTGTTAAACGAATTATACGATATGTCACGAGTTCAGCAAATCTTGGTCTCTGGTATCCATATGATACTAGTGTGCAATTAGTTGGTTACACGGATGCTGATTGGGCTAGTAACATTGATGATCGAAAATCAACCAGTAGTAGTTGTTTCTATATAAGGAACTGTTTAGTTTTTTAGTTAAGTAAGAAATAAAGTTCTATATCATTCTCAACTGCTGAGGATGAATACATTGCTGTAGGTAATGTATTTACTTAGCTTGTGTGGATGAAAAGAATGCTAAGCGATTACGGAATTATGCAAGATTCTATGGTTTTATATTGTGATAATTCCAGTGCAATTAATATCTCTAAAACTCAAATCTAGCATTCACGAACCAAGCATATTAACATTAGATATCACTACAACTTGTGGAAGAAAAGACAATTTCTTTGGAATATATTCCAACCGAGACTCAACTTGCTGACATATTAACAAAATCATTCGACAAAAGTAGGTTTTCTAAATTAAAATTTGATCTTGGTATGTACAATATGAATTGTTGATTCATGTATTTCTATATCATAATATATATATTTATTTTTTAAAATTTTTAAATTTTAAATTTTATGGAAAATTGCTCATTTTGGGCTGTGCACAACCAGTCGAGTACATACTCGACCGGTCATGGCATGACCAGTCGAGCATGTACTCAACCAGCCATGAACTGCGGGTTTGGAGCTTTATGTGGGGAAAAAATCACTTTTTCTTCATTTGGGTTGTCTTCTCCAATAAGCCCACTGTCGACCAGTCGAACCCATCTTCCATTCCTCCGTGGTTAGTGCGTTGTTTTCGATTTTCTTATAGATTCTAATCCTTTGCACTTCCTTTTCATCATTTATGTGGTTTATTTCATGTTTTATGTTAGTTTTTAGAGTTTTTTACTCAAAAATCTAATCTAATAAAAACCCACTTTACCTTTTTTACAATCTCTATTTTTCTTGAATTCCTTTTTACAAATGGAAGGTAGAACCAAGAAGAAAGGATCTCGTGGTCCCTCTTCATCTCGATCGACTCCTATCACAGTGCGTCACCTTCGGTCGCCCGAAGATGATCTACATTATGTGCGGGATATTTGGTTGCACAATGTTATAGTAGAACAGCCCATTAATGTTAATCATTTGGCTCCGTTTGATATCCTTCCTTCCTTCAGTGTATAGGATGGGATAACATACTACATTGGGGTGGGCTAGCATACCGCTCCATTGTGCAAGCTATGTATGTTTGCATTACTGATTTTTCTACTAAAAATCTGACATTTACTATTACGACCAGAAAAGATCCAATTGATGTGGACTGTCATCTCATTTCTGGTCTAATGAATCTTCCAGTTATTGACGATGGTATTCCCATTAGTTCTTTAGTGGCAAAACCCTTTGAAATTGAGAAGCGTATGCTTACAAGGGATTTATTCAATATAGATGCGAAATGGAGTACTGCTAATGTGCTTACCTCTAAGTTTATGTTACCCAGATATAGAATTCTTCACAACATTTTCATTTTAAATGTTTATCCTCCATCTGGTAACAAAACTGAACTCACTACATTCATGGTTCGTATTCTTCATTTCATCATTTCTGAAATTTTCGTGTGCCTTCCTTCCTTGATCATTTAGTTCCATCTTCATCCAGGACACAGTGACATTCCCTTCGCTTATCTTATGACTATGTTGGCCACCCATAGTTTAATGGCTATGCCGGTTGGAGAAGCTCTCATTCAACACCTAATCTTCAACAACTCCAATCAAGACAAGATGAATTTGAAATTGGCCCCAGGCCAAGTTATTGTGGGTGCTGGTGGACCTGATGTCTGATGCCACAAATGCAGAGGAGGATGATTTGCCTCTGGATAACATCAATATGGATGATATTTTTGATGAAATCGAATCCGATTCTACCACTGATCCTGATTCTCAGTCATCTGACTTTGATGTGCATTTGCGCTCACTTTAGGAGAAGGTTGAAAGTATGAATGTGTCTCATGAAGTGTAATTTAAATATATGCGCAAGTGTCTGAAGCGCATTAACAAGGAACTTCATCAAATTAATCCTACCATACCTGCTCCTTCATCGGGTTCTGATTAGTATTTGAATATGTGGTTTGTAATAACTTTTAAGATACTTGAATTTCTCTTATTTTATGGGCCTGGACATGCTTGAACATACTTTCTTATGGCTTTAGTTACTTGGTGTTCTTGATCTTATATGCACTTCTTTTTCATTACTCTTCTATTTACTTTCATATTTATCTACTTCCATTATCCTTTATTAGTTCTTTCCTTTGTCATGTTGTGACAAAAAGGGGAAGAATTTTATCATGCTTATGAAATGTGGAATTGTGGAATTGTGGATAGGTAGACATTTCCATTTCTATTCTTTTTTTGTGATAGTAAGGGGGAGTATTGATGATGATGTGGAAGATTGATGATGGTGTGTATTGGTTTAATCTGATTTTTGTAACCGGTGCATGATTCTTTGTTTTGCATATATGGTGCATGATTCTTTATTATGCATGTTATGCTTATCTTATTTTAATGAAGTGTGTTTTGTCATAAATTAGACAAAGGGGGAGATTGTAAGTGCTGTGTTTTCTAGCTCCTATGATTGTTAAATTTGTAGTGTCAAAACCTCTTGGAATCGGTGTCTTGTGTAGCTCATCTACAAATTCAAGATTGTGCATCTCATGTACAAGAACAAAGGTCTTTCCCTCAAGAACTTCAAATGCAAGATCAAAAGATATACATGCTCAAGTACAACACCATGTAATAGTTCACCCTTTCAAACTTCAATAGTTCAAGGTTTCAAAGCTTCATCTAAGTCAAGATAATAGTCTTTACTTTGAACCTTAAAGCTCAAGAAGAAATACAAGTCAAGTACTTCAAATTTAAGCTTCAAAGTTATTTCAAGTTCAAGCTTCATCTTACGTCAAGATATCTAGCTTCGTGAACGTCAAAGAACGACTATCAACTGAAGAAAAAGATGATTCAATGTTCATATATCGCTTATAAGGTATGAATGACCCTAGATTGATCTTAGGTTAGGTCATTGTTAATTGCATACTTTAATTGGGTCACTGTATAAGTGCATAGACTGTTTGTCGGCTAGTCTTAGACTATGTTCAACTAGTCCTAGTACTGACTCGACCAGTCCAAGAAATTTCTCAACCAATCCTAAGTTTGTTACTAATTTTTGAAATTTTTTGTTATTACCTCGACCAGTCCTGGAGACTGCTCGACCGGTTGAGTGAACAGTGCTCGACCAGTCTAGCAAGTTCGACTCAAAGTCCAGCAACTAAATTAGGTCTCGTAATACCAGTCGTGGGCAGGACTCGACCGGTCATGAAAGCTACTTGACCGATCGAGCAGGCCCTTTGACCAATCGTGGAATGACTTTATCTTATCGCGCCCGAATTTTCAAAAGTTTGTTGGTCCTTTGACTAGTCGAGCTGTCCTCTGGGCCAGTTGAATGAGCGATTTCTGTACTTATAAATAGAACATGATTTTTAGAGTTTTGTATCTAATTCAAGCAAAATCAAGATACCACTCTGAGAGATAAGTTAGTGATATTCTTAAGCTATTTAGTACTCATTTAATATTCTCTTTATTTAGCTTTATGTATTTGATTTTGCATTCTACATTTCAATCTTATTTGAAGAAGGGATTGAAGTTTTTCATTTTCTTGGAATCAAAATCAAATCAAGCTAGCCCAAAGTGATTTAATCTAAAAATCATTTAGAACTTAGAACCATTTCATAAGTGAGTGTGGACATTGAACATCTACGTTGAACTTCTACTCTGAATTGGTTCTACCGAGCTGTATCAAAGGAGAATATCTAAATAAGTATTTTACTGTTTTGTAATTCAATTATTCTTTTGGTTTCTTTGAGATTGTGCTAGAAAAAACTGTTTCTTTTGGTTTGTCTAAGGTGATCCAGAAAACTCAGAGTGTGAGGTTTTTGAATTGTGTAAGCCCACTTAAAAGACACAATTGTGAAGGTTTTAGGTGAACCTTGAAAAACCTATTTCATAGTGAACGCTAATATCCACTATGTGAAGATATTGGGAGTGGAGTAGTTGTGTGGCTGTTTTTCTAAATAGTTGGTGTACACATAAGCGAAACACTATAATTTTTGGCCTTGTGGTGATTGTTTAATTATGGCATTGTGTGGATATTGTAATTTCCCTTTATGCATTTTGTGAAGAATGTTGTAATTTTTTTATACAAGTGTCAGAATGTTGTAATAGCTTAGTTATTTTCTTTGCTATTTTATTTTTTATTCCTCTGTATCAGTTTGAAATTTTGATACACAAACAATTCTAGAAATCAGGTTGTCCTACCATAAGCCATTGGTTTTTGGTGTAAGGTTGTCCTTAGAACAACATTTGTATCAACCTCTCAATACTTGTACATTTGAGGTTGTAATTCATTTCTGCATTTTGGGATTGTTTAAGTGTTATCTTGATTTATATTTGTTTAAATTTCGCATTTAATTTTTAATTTGGCCTTTTCAGATGCTTTAATATAGATTTCAAGGTTGATGGGTCAAGGGTTTAGTAAATCCTAACTAAGTATTAATTAGTCTTTAAGAACTAATAAGGATTTCCATGGTTAAGCATTCAATGCTTGCAAGCATATAGATTTATTAATAAAAGTAGTTGCTAGAGCATCAGCGAATGCTAGAGTTCATTATTCAATCTACGCTTTGAATATTCCAGTGATTGTCTTTAAGACAATGATTAAATGATGAACTTCATGATGAAAGAGGGCTTGAGAAGATAGGTATTAACTCTCTTAAAGCTCTCTCAATAACTCACTGAATTGCCAAAAAGCAACTCACATCGATATATAGGGAAGATTTCCAACGGTAAAAAAATGGGTAGAAAACTATCATGTTCGATGTCATCAAAGGGTTTTCAATGCCATCGAAGGAACATTCAACGTCATCGAATCATCTTTGATGCCATCACTAGTATCAACATGATTTTTAAATAGTTACTAGACAGTTTCTGTTGATACCATCAAGAGTCCTTTAATGTCATCAAGGGGATCCTTCAATACCATCAATAAAATTTGAATTTATGACCTGAAGTCACTGGACAATTTGGGTCTAATTTTAATGCTATCAAGCTAACCTTTGATTTCATTGAATGATGGTTCAATGCCATCACAAAAATCCATAATTTATGTGATTTCTTACTAAATAGTTTGAGCATTTCTTCAATGTCATCGAAGTTAAGTTCAATGTCATCGAAGTCTAAGTTTCGATGTCATCGAATAGGCTTTGATGCCATCGAAAAAATCTATATTTTCCTTGTTTACTTGCTATCAAAGCTATCTTTGATGCCATCGAAGAGGTCTTTGATGTTATTAAACATGCTTTAATGTCATCGGTAAAATCTAGAAAATACTTGATTTCTTGATCGACAATTGGACCTCCTAGTTCAATCCCATTGAGCTACCTTCAATGCCATTGAAGGTAGTTCGATGGCACTTCAATGCCATCAAACGTGTCTATTTTTAGAGTTTAACTTTTAACTCAAACATCAAATCACATAACATTTTAGCATACTTAAAGATAGTTTTTTCTAAATGTTTTTGATTAAGTATAGGCTATGTTTGAGGGGTTTTAGTATAGGGTTTGGCAAGGTCTTGAGGTTTTCTTAGCTTTTCTTGAATCAGAAGAATTCAATCCTTTAAATCTTCAGTCTTTGTTCTTCTTGGGGCTAACTTGACTCTAAGACTCTTAATTCACGCTAATTAACAAACTAGGATACTTTCACCAAATACACATAATCCTAAGTAGCCTATCTGCTAACCACTTCACAATTCCTCTGGAATCTTATATTCAATGGTTGTAGAAGGGGACCGATTCACCAAATAAGAAATCATGTTAATGGCCTCAATCCACTGATCCTTACCCAACCCAGCATTACTGATTATGCATCGGGCCCTATTTAAGAGAGTCTGATACATCCGCTTAGCCATACTATTCTACTCAAGTGTGTGGCGTACTGTGTTATGCCTGACAATTCCTTCATCTTAGCAGTATTGATTGAATTCCCCTTTATTATCTATCTTTAGTACCTTCAATTTTTGTTCTGTATATTTTTCCACCGTTGCCTTCCACTGCTTAAAGGTGGTGAAAACATTAGATTTATTTTTCATAAAATAAACTCATACCTTCTTAGAATAGTCATCAATGAATGTGACAAACCATGGTGACCCTCAACCAGAAACCATGGGTGACAACCGCCATACATCAGAATGCATATAATCAAGAACACCCTTATATACATGTTTTCTAGATTTAAAAGATGACCTTTAATGTTTACCATATATACAATGCTCGCATATACTTAAGTTAAAAAATTTTAAAACTGAAATTAAACAACAGTAAAAAAGTACCTACATGTCCTGCTCGCCATCTGGCCCAAGCATGCATGTCACATACATGCAGACGTGGACTTCACTATAGGCGTTGCAACTCCACCCATGTTCACACCCAAAGTATAGGGTTGTGATGTAGCAATGATCTTAGTAAGACCGAGGTCGAATCCATAGGGACTAAACCTTGCACATAATCTGAAAGTAACTTGAACTAGAACTAGGCGAAGATATAATCTAAACCAGGAAAAATTAAGGAAATAATTGTGAATTTAATTAACTAAAACTTTCGAAATTCAAAGGTGAAAAACTAGGGTGCCAAGAATCCACTTGTAGACATCAGGGCTATCTATGCTTGATATAACCTTAAAATTAAATCCGAACTTCCTTTGATCTAGTCATTAATGGATAAGAGGTATGAAAATTAGACTTGATTCCATCACAAGGCCATGCCCATGAGACAAAGCACACAATAGAATCTAACAATCCACATCTATCTGAGAGGATTATGAACATTAGGAAGGGTTCCATCATCCAACCATCCCCAGGAGATGATGGTGAACAATAGGGCCTCCTAATTTCATAATCATAATAATGAAAAGGACATATTCAAAGCTATTGCAAATCTATTGTAATTTAAGTCACAACAAACCATTAAAAGCTAAAGGCATTCCTTAAAATCAAATTAGAATCAAAATCAGTTCAGGAATAACAAGACAAACAAAAAGTCTCCCATCACGCTACAAACTTCACCTCTTAGCCCTAGCTAAGAGGCTTAACCTATCATAGACATGATGAGGCTAAAAATCTTAAAAAGCATAAGGAAAAACCAAAGAAGGAGGAACACTCCACAGCTAGCTGGCCCCGTCTTTCTCTTTCTTCTTTACTCCACGTCCAAGATGATCTTTCCCTCTTTCTTTCTCCTCCTTTTATAGAGCAAGAAGTCGGTCGGTGGAGAGCATTGATGTGAAGAAATCATGCAACAACGTGCATGCATAAGTTGGCCAAAAAAAACTTGCTCCGTATCCTCTTTACGCAGCCACAAAAACACATGAAAAACTTCCTCTTTCCTCGTTCATTTTCCAAAGAAACACCGTCCCTTGGGATGTTTTTGGACAGTCTACACGATGGAAGGTTCAAATCTTACGTCTAATCAAAGATGGTGGGCCACAAATGCCTAGAAATCTCAGATTTTCGGACACACAATCTTGGATTCAACCTACACTAACGTGTTCGGTGGGCCCCATATTGATGTTTTCAGAGAAATCCACTCCATTCATTGAATTCCTGGTAAAAAACCAGTCAGGAAGGAGTGATTTTTATTGGATTTTGATGCGATCCACTGTATCAAACCAACTCACCATTAATCTTGCATTTTCTTGTGATCCACATGAGTATGTTTTCATGGGGCCAAAAGCTCACCTTGGCGAGGGTCACAAACTCCCCTGGTCACAATGGATGGTCTGGATCATCTGAATGGATGAGGGGTGAGGTCCACTAGCTAAAAATGGACGTTGTGCATCCGTCCACTGGTAGGAAATCTGATTTTTAAAGAAATAATGGGTTAAAGACCCTTTGACCAAGAACAACAATCTGGTGCGCGTCCATTGCACGTGCACTCCATGTACATGTAGTGTATGTATGGGGTTCAGCGTGGTGTTCGTGAGAAATCCACTCTATCCATCTATTTTAGTAGATGATTTAAGGGGTTGAGACTGAATTTGAAGCATATCCAAATATCAAGTGGGCCCTAAATCAAGATTTTAGTGGCTGATCTGTCCATTGGGCTACTTCTACAAGGATCCAACGGCTGAAATTTGACGTGTACAGTTAATTTATGGTCCTTAGGCCATATATAAAGTTTTGAGCCGAATGAATGGTGGGAACCATATGATCTTGCATTTTGAACAATTTTCAGGCCCGTTTAACGAGAGTAGCATGATTTTTTCGGATCTCTAGTGTGTAAATTCTTTGATCTCAGTCCTCTGGGGTTCGTCCCTTGCCTTGGTGACTTCAGAGCGTTAAATTTATACTTTTAGTATACCCTTTTTCAGTCCAAGCTCCTAAATTCACCTTGCATCATAAACACGATTAAAATAAGACGTTAAACCATATCATATTCATAAAATCAAGTAATAACTGGGGTATAATGTGCAATATTTGACCCTCAACAACCCGATAAAGTGCTCCCGATCAACATATAAAGGTTCACACTCCTTTATGCCTTCATGACAACAAGTGCCCCTTAAAAACTTTAAGAACAGGCTCAAAGCTAATGAGTTTGCACCCAAGCACCTCAATTGCTAAAAGAAATATTAAGCGCTTTCTCATATCATGAACATATCTTGTTCACTTGTACCCCCAAGTACAAGGTTGTGAAGTAGTAATAATCTCGGTGAGACCGAGGTCGAACCCATAGGGACTGAATGTGTTATGATTTTCTAGATTATTTAAGAATTAGAACTAGAGACTAAGCTAAATCTGAATGTTGTAATAAACTGAACTAAGTAATGGACAAAACTAGAGCATTAAGAATCCACTTGTAGTTATCTTAATACAATCTTACTTGATTCAATCAATACTTCAATTGGAATCAAGGTCCTAATTTATCCAGTCGGATGATAGAGTGGTTAAAACATCATAAATAATTAAAAATAGATTCTAAACATTCACAACAACAGTTCCACATATAGTCATCTTATTAAATTGATTGTATAGAGTTCAAAGCATCTACCATGCCCTTAGTCAATGATAGATCAAGGAATTCTACAAATCAAATAATTACAAAATAGAACAGAAAGCATTCATGAAGTTCCTAAGCATCCACCATGCTCGGAGTCAACGATAGATCAAAGTAAATAAAAAAATACTCATTTATCCAAACTATAAACTATGAAATATCCAACATTAAGATCATAAACTTAAATTAAAGTAAGAAAAATATTAAAATAAACTACAAGCTTCGCCTCTTAGCTCTAGCTAAGAGATTAGTTAACCATAAACATGATTAAACTAAAACTCTTAAAGAAAAACATGAAAAACTAACTAAGAAAGAAAGATTGGAGAAGAATGAGAACTTCTTGACGTAGCGTCACTCCTTACTCTACTCTTCCCCTAATTCATTCTTAGAAGATCTCAGAAGATCACTTTATATAAGCTTTACCCAAACCAACTTTGAAACCACCTCAAATTTATGCAGTTTACACGGCTTCGATGGGAGCTTAGATGGGACTTCCAAGGCATTGAAGTTCCATCATCGAGTTCGATTCAATTTGGAAACTGTCAACAATTGTCTGCATAAGTCCTTCGATGAGATTGCCCGACTTTTGATGGCATCGAACTGATTTCGATGTTATCAACATGTCTTCAATCAGATTAAAAAAAACGTCCAAAACTGTCCCACAAGTTCATCCCAAAATTCATGATATTTCTGATGTCATCAAATTGGCTTTGATGGCATCGAACCGGTCTTCGATGGGATCAAAGGGGCCCTCAATGACATCGAGAATTGCACTCATATATCCAGCAACCAAACTTGATTTTTTTGATTTTTTCGATGAGATCGAGCCTCCTTCACTAGCATCGAAGACTTACTTTGATGGCATCGAAGTTGTTTTTTATGGAATCGAACTGTCAAGTTCAGCTGCTCCAGGTTATTGTACTTTGCAATCTCAAATTTCTTCCTTCTTAACTTTGTTTTCTTTGATCTTAAACACTTGAATTTTTCAATCTTAACCTTTAAAATCCATTCCATGCTTTGGTAATTCATGACCATCAAATTCATGCTTTTAATATCTTTTTCACCTTAAGCTCTCAAAATCACCTTGCAAGCCAAAACATGTATAAATAGATCAATTAAACATTATCATGTTTATAAAATCAAGGTATCACTAGGGAAAAATATGGAATATTTTACACTCGACATATCTCATCTCAGTTAAGATACGCTCCATAACATCAAACATCTTGATGTGCACCGATCCAACACCCACCACATTACATACATTATCATTACCCATAAATACCTGGCCAGCATCGCACTCTTTATAACCGATAAATTAACTCTGATAAGGAGTCGTGTGATATGATGCCCTAGTATCTAAAATCCACTCATCCTTACGTTCATCGTATAAATGTCCAACTATGGACACCGACAGCACATCATAAGCACTCACACATACATCAATCTCTGCAGTGTTAGCCTCCCTTGAAGAAACCTCTGACTTCTCTTTCTTAACCTTTGGATTTGTACAATTCTTCTTCATGTGTCCAGACATCCCACAATTCCAGCACTTAAACTTTCCTCTGCCCTTGCCCTTGAATTTAGATATTGATCGAGAAGACCCATTATCCTGCTTAGAATTTTGTTTCCTCTGCCCTTGCCCTTGAATTTAAATATTGATCAAGAAGACCCATTGTCCTACTTAGAATTTTGTTCCCTCGTAACAATGCATCAATAGAGGTGCTCATGTCACCGCTTTTCTTTCTCATTGTCTTTCCTTAAAGGGCTAAGATAACGGTATCAACACTAATAGTCGATCTACTAGTGCACAACAAGTCCTTGAATGACCCATATGAAGTAGGGAGAGAATTCAACAGGATGTATGCTTGATCCTCATCTTTCATCATTTCCTCCACATCCAACGATTTGTAAATTACCTTGTTAAAGTTACTAATGTGAGCCTCAATATCAGCCCCCTTCTGTCGTCTTCAGATTAAACAACTGAAGCTTCAAGTATAAGTGATTCTCATGAGATTTTAAAGCGTAGACGTCCTCAAATCTCGCCCATGTACTTGTTGTAGTTTTTTCTTTCATGACATTGGAAAAGACCTCATCCGTTAAGTACAATTGGATACAGGTTTTTGCTTTCTTATCCATCTTGTCTCATTCATCATCTGTCATAAATTCTGGTCTCTTCTTAAGGAGTGCATCGCCCAATTCCATAATTCAAAATTATTTTTTTCAGAATATTTATCAACATTGAACTTAGTATTAGAAGCCATTGATATTATGCTTTCAGTTTCAAATTGTTCCCTAATATTAATCTCTGATGCCACTTGTTGGGTGACCACAGAAGCACACAGAGATTAATCAAGCAAAGTATTTCAATCGCACATTCAAGTCCAATCTCAAACACTCTGAATTTAACGTAGAAAAACCCTTTCAGGAAAAAACCACGATACAAAGCGACGGTAATGCACTATGAAAGCAAAAAATTACAAAAGAAATTACCCGATTCAAACAACCCTCAAATCTCCCTTACAAAATCTTAAAACCCTTTGGAATGAATTAGACAGTCCTTAGATACACCATATTTTCGATTACACCCATATAAATAACATCTATGAGAATCACAATCAAAATGGGAAACAAAGCCCGCACTTGCGCAATTCTACATTTTGTACTTGTTCGATAACACCAAATTGTTCCAACGACTAAACATAAATTTTCTGAATTTTTCTAATGACATCAAGTTGTCATCGAGAGACCTGCTAATTTTTAAATTTTAAGACATCAACAACACTTACAAGCAGCACAAGAGAGAATGAAATGGATTGTAGACTCACATGTGCTGAGCGGGGGTTCAAAGTTGACGGTGGGGTGTATTTACCGCTCCAACCATAATGTCAAACATCAATTAGTAGATCCATGAAGCTATCTTCTCATTATTTTGGACCATTCAGGATTCTGCAATGTAGTGAACAGGTTGCCTACAAATTGTAACTACTAATGGAATCCAAAGTTCACCCTGTCTTTCACGTCTCATACTTTAAAAAAAGTACTTGAGAACTCATGAGCATGTGCACGACTCCCTTCATCCCCTAACACGAAGATAAAGTTATTTAGCCAAGGTCAGGTACCATTCTCAGCCATAGGATGGTGAAGCGAGGCAACCACGCCATTACAAAAGTACTCATTCAATGAGAGGGAGAGCCACCACGTAGGAGAGATATTATACACTTTTGGAGTGATTTCCTGATGTAACCTCAAGGACAAAGTCAGTCTACGCGGGTAGGACTCATACGTGCCTCCAGGGATCATTAGGCCTTCATACGTGGATCACGGCGCCTTTTCATGATTTTACAATTATTTCCTCTTTAAGTTTCGCATCTAAGTAGTTATGTAGGTATGAGACACTTGTCATGGAAAGAATCATCCATATCTAGGTAATTTTGTAGATAGATATGGAACCTATTCATAGCTTTTCGAGAGGATTTCAATTCACAAAAATTCGTTGCATTCTAATGCACACTAATTTGAATTATTACCATTTACAAGCAACCAAACAAGCCATTTTTTCCATTTACAATTTTTACCACCAATTACAACCAAATGCAAGCATCCAGACAACACGTAACGTGGCTCACTCAATACGTCGATTAGCCTTATTTTCGTACAAGATAATAATCGTGATGTGAAGCATCCAGACAACACGTAACGTGGCTCACTCAATACGTCGATTAGCCTTATTTTCGTACAAGATAATAATCGTGATGTGGTCCATCATTTGAATTTGAATGTATCAGGTATTCTAAACATGTGACACATGAACAGGAAAGGAAAAAGCTGTCTAGGATTGTCTTCTCATTTTTGGAGCCATATTCTCCAAACCATCATGATAAATACACCAATAAAAAAGATTTATGTCAATTGTTTTTCATTTTTTCAAAAAAAAAAAAAAAAACTTATATTTTTTTCCACTCCCTCATCTTTTGTCTCCCTCACATGATTTCTTTTCCTATTTTCTCCATCCTCGATCTTTCCCATGCACCCATCCACAAAATATCTATCATCTTACTTTGCACAAAACTACACATTAACCAACCACTCATCAAAGTTAATCCTTAATAACCAACCACATCATCAAAGTTAAATCCTTAACTCCTTTTAGTTAAACTCTCTCATACTCGAACACCTAGCTTATGACATATCAAAACCCTGTTTCTCCCCTCTTTTAATCTTTGTACATTTGTTTTAATTGACCGGAAGTAACACAAATTTATACATGGGCTCACATGGTGTCATAGTTTCCATCAAACCCAGTCATTATGTACACCTCACTAAGATGAAGGACCCCTCTATTTCTTTTCACTTTTATTTTCTGTAGTATTGTATGGTGTCACCATGATTCTATCTTTTATGTAACCCCATTCCTCATGTGCGCCTCACTA
Organism: Magnolia kwangsiensis; assembly: GCA_037074715.1. Lineage (NCBI taxonomy): Eukaryota > Viridiplantae > Streptophyta > Magnoliopsida > Magnoliales > Magnoliaceae > Magnolia > Magnolia kwangsiensis. The sequence goes on along the minus strand of CM073588.1, from coordinate 56,473,805 downwards.
GGGGAGTGGATTAGGTGTTACCTAGATGACACCTTGGTGGGTGTTATCGTTACTACTCCCATGCTCATCCATTATTTTAGCTTATTCTAAGATGTTACCCCAAAACTTAAAGCAGATTTAAATCTTTGGTAGACCACACCATTAGAAAAGGCGATGAATGACCATTAAAAACTTTTTATAGGTGACAAAAGTTTTGAATCAAGTTGATCTTTGTATTTTTCATTCGTGTAGGTCTAGTTGACCTTATCGAATGGTCGTATGGCAAGTAAACATTACAGATCTGCTTGCTTATAGTGGGTCCTGGGAAGTTTTTAATGGTGAGCATTCACTCACCATTGTTTCTGCGGTATCGTCCACCTGAGATTTGGATCTGCTTAATCTTTGGAACCGTGTCCTAAAATGGCTGGAAAAATAGATAGACGGCATGGATATTTGGGAAATCATCAACGTGGGCCCTATAGGAAGTGTAACACCAACTAAGGTATTACCAGGTAACACCTAATCTGCTCCCCTCACTAAGATGAAGGGACACTAAAAAGAAGTTGACAAAAAAAAAAAAAAAAAACATGTAAGCCATTGTTATTTCTGAACGATTTTAAAATAGCCAATAAGAAAATGACACATGTTATTACATAGGAAAAAATAGCTTGCAAAAAATCTGTAGAAATATTTGGAGCACTTTCTACAAAAGTACAGCTAGTGCTGAGCTAAATGATACACATCATCTGATAATGACGTGTGACCAAGAAGACTAAGAGACGGAAAGTGGTCAAGCAGGAAAAAACAATTAAAGGGACACATGTTGAGAAGAGATGAAGAGGACATGGGAGACCAAACTAATAACGAGTTAATTGTAGTGACTATTGGAATAAAGAAAGGAATATCTAGAGGGTACAAAAGAAATATATAAATAGTAAAAAACTCAACAAAGTAAATCGTCTCATACCAATCCAACAAACTAATCAAAATTATCTTTATAATTCCTTATCATGTCTTAGCTCTATTCTAGGAGTAACAGTAATCTTTAACTGTTATCCAAGTCTTTGCTTTTGCACTGAATTATGTCTATTCTCAATACAAGTTTATCTTTTAGAAAGGCTTCTTCCAAGACAAAAACTATGCATGTGTCTATGCACCCCTGTTCTGATAATAGTTTTACAGAATGCTAAATGATGACAATGAACACCTTCACCTGATGTAGGAATCACCCGATCCACTCATCAGTAGGCCCACACAACGTGGAAAGCAATGGACAACCGATGGTAGGAAGCGGATTGCTTTGAGTAACTCAGTACACTTAACATATTGAGTAAACTTTGTGAGGCCCACCATGATTTATGTATTTTATCCACTCCGTCCATCCATTTTACCAAATAATTTTAGGGTTTGAATTTAAAAATGAAGCATATACAAAGCTCAAGTGGACCACACCACAGGAAAGAGTATGCATTGAATGTCTACCATTGAAAAATTCTTAGGGGCCACAAGAGTTTTGTATCAAGCTGATATTTGTGTTTTCCCTTCATCCATATATGTGTGATCTTATGAAAAGGTTTAATAACAAATAAACATCATTGTGGGCCCTAGGAAGGTTTCAACTATGAAAATCATTATTCTCACTGTTTCGTTGGTGTGGTCCACTTGAGCATTGGATATTCTTCAATTTTGGGCTCAACCCCTAAAATCAGTTAGAAAAATGGATGGAAGACATGGATAAGGCACATATATTCACAGTGAGCCCAACACGGTTTACTCAGTACCATAAAAGGCTGCGGAGTTACTCAGTATGCAATCTGATTCCGATGCTACCACTCATAGCATAGAAATGGCCTACACCAAAGTGGATCTGTCTGGTTTTCATGTCTGGTTCTCTTTATCACAGTGCCCACCTTTTGTAAGGACAAGATCTTCTACACACAGGACACATTCGTGGAAAAGAAAAAGGTTGTATATGAAAGTATAGATACAGGTTGTGTATTAGGGCTAAAAGTGGGGCAGGTTGGTGCCCAACCCCAACCCAACCCAACCCAATCTCGTGTTGGAAATTCTCAACTCAAGCCTAACTCAAGCAGGCTCGGTTGAATTAGTTGGATGGATACATGCTAATATTTTCCTTATTATATTACTCTATTATATTTCAATACACATCTTATTTTTTTTATCTATAATTTTATTAATTATATATATAGTTATTTATTGAAAAGAACTTTTTCTTTTCTAAACAAATAAGCTAAAATACAGGAAAACGGGAAAAATCAAGCATATCTTGTTATCTTGAGTAATAGAAAATGACAAGGATCAATGAGACCCAACTGCATTGAAATTTATGTGGCTTCAACAAATAATCTGCACTCAATTATAATTTATAAGTAATTTATATATTGGTCGGGTTTAAGTTAGGTTGGGTTGGGTTGGGTTCGGTTGGGTTGGGTTAGGCAACTCAAGACCTTTTTTTTTTACAAAAAAAAAAAAAGAGGTTGTATGCACAAACACCCCCACACTTATGCCATGGTTGAATTTCACCACCTGTGCGTACTCAAACCCTTAGCCCAGTGTCGAGCCCAACACAAGTTTTATCGGATTAGTGTTTATATAACCCATGCTTGAGACCAAACCGGATGCATCTTACCCCGGCCGAACCTAACATCGTCACAGGTTGGTCGGATTAAACCCGCCCGACTTTCAGCCCTGTTGGGTATGTGACGGCTTTTATCTTGAAAACGGCCGTGACTCATCAGGAAGTGGATTGGCTGGTGTATACGTGTCGTGTGAAGATTAGCGCTTACACTCATTCAAACTCCAATTTGTACAAACCGTTCAAAGGAGATCAAAGTTACGTGGGATTCACAATGATGTATTTATCATATCTACACCTTTCGTCCACTTGGCAAGATCATTTTAGATTTTGATACATAAATGATCAATTTCCAAGGCTCAAGTGGATTACACCACAATAAAGCAATGATGAAAATGATTCTCACCGTTAAAACGTTAGTAAGGCCCAATGTAACTTGTACTTTCCATTCAATCTGCACATAAGGTCACACAAACCTATATGAGGAGAAAAATAAATAAATATCACGTTGATTCAAAATTTCTGTGACTCCAAAAGGGTTTTGAGCAGGCGTTCAATCCTCCATCACTTTTTACGGTGTGGTCCACTTGAATTTTGGATTTGTCTTATTTCTAGGCTAAAGTCTTACAACGCACTCACCGATTGGACGCACGGTTTGGATATAACTCTTACCTCATGATGGGACTCATTTGTGACGTCAACACATCAGCCACAATGGTGCTGTGTCGTGCACCAGCCATTCCCCTTCCGTCTCATCCACCGGGAGGATACAACACATACATCATGGTGGGACGTGGATTAGCTACTTACAGGTTGAGCAGCGAGACATGCTACTGAAGTGACGTCACCAAGTTTCATAGGCCGAACCATGATATATGTTTTATATCCACACCTTTCATCCATTCGGAGAGATCATTTTTGAGCAATATGCAAAGAATGAGTTAAATCCAAAGCTCCAGTGGACCCTGCACAGAAAATAGTGGGGACAGTGATGCCCACTATTAAAAACTTTTAAAGGCTGCAAAAGTTTTAGGTCAAACCGTTATTTGTATTTTCTCTTATTTCATGTCTTTTTAAACTTTTGAACAGGTTGGATTTCAAATAAACATTACGGTGGGCCTTAAGATAGTTTCAACGATATGAATCACTCTCCCCACTATTTTTTGTGGTGGGTCCACTACAAATTTTTATCTGCCTCATTCTTTGGCTCATGACTTAAAATGATATCTCAAAATAAATGGACGATGTAGATATAACACATACATCATAGTGGGGCCCACAGAGCTTGATGACGTCACTTTAGTAGCAAGCTCGCTAGTCAACTTGTCAGTATCTAATCCGCGTTCCCGAGGGACGTGGATTTCCTGCTAAAGGCTTTCGTAGGAAGGTCCTGCGCAAGGATGGTGAGTGGGACCCACTGGTAATTTTATGAGAAATCCACTCCGTCTATCCGTTTTGAGATCACATTTCATGACATGAGATCAGAAATCGGGAGAATTCAAAACTCAAGTGGGTCTCATGAGATGGAAAATTGGGGAAAGAAATTCCTACCGTTGAAATCTTCCTGGGCTCCATCTTGATGTTTATATGTCATCCAAACCTCTTATAAGGTTATTCCCACTTGGATGAAGTAAAAACACAACAAATTTAGGCTAATACAATACTTATATGGCTAGTAGAGTGTTTCAACTGTGCTCACTGAAAACCGACTGTTTCCCCTCGTGCGACCCACTTGAGTTTTGAATCCTGCTGATTTTTGGTCGGATGTCATGAAATGATCTCACAAAACGGATGAACAAAGTGGATTTCTTACAAACATAGCGGTGGGTCCCACCCAACATCCTTGCACAGGAACTTTGGTTTGTGCACTTTTGAATCCTGCTGTTTTTTTGGTCAGGTGTGTGGCGTACCGTGTTGTGCCTCACAATTTCTTCATCTTTGCAGTATCGATTGAATTCCCCTCTGTTATTTATCCTTCGTACGTTCACTTTTTGTCTTGTATATTTTTCCACCGTCGCCCTCTACTGCTTAAAGTTAGTGAAAACATTGGATTTATTTTTCATAAAATAAACTCATACCTTCTTAGAATAGTCATCAATGAACATGACAAACTATGGTGACCCTCAACCAGAAACCATGAGTGACGGCCGTCATACATCATAATGCATATAATCAAGAATACCTTTATATACATGTTTTTTAGATTTAAAAGATAACCTTGAATGTTTAACATATATACAATGCTCGCATATACTCAAGTCAAAACTTTTTAAAACTAGAATTAAACAATGGTCAAAAAGTACCTACATGCCCCACTCACTCAGGTGACCCAAGCATGCATGCCACATACATGCTGACATGTTCGCTATAGGAAGTTCCTGCGTAAGGATGTTGGGTGGGACCCACCGCTATGTTTGTAAGAAATCCACTCCATCCATCCGTTTTGCGAGATCATTTCATGAGATCCGACCAAAAATCAGCAGGATTCAAAACTCAAGTGGGTCGCATAAGAGGAAACAGTCAGTTTTCAATGAGCACCGTTGAAACATTCTACTAGCCATAAAAGTATTGTATCAGCCTAAATTTTTTGTGTTTTTACTTCATCAAGTGGGAATAACCATATAAGAGGTTTGGATGACATATAAACATGAGGATGGAGCCCAGGAAGATTTCAACAGTAGGAATTTCTTTTCCCAATTTTCCATCTCGTGAGACCCACTTGAGTTTTGAATTCTCCTTATTTGTGGTCATATGTTATGAAATGTGATCTCAAAACGGATGGACAAAGTGGTTTTGTCATAAAATTATCACTGGATCCTACTCACCATCCTTGCATAGGAACTTCTAGCAAAAGCCTTTCCCAAGAAATGAGAAATTTAGGACTGTGGACCCCACCTTTTATCCAGCCGAGTTTTATGAAAGAAGACAAACTTTGTTTTGCAACTTAGACCGGCTCGTACGGACAACAAATTTGAGGACGAAAATACCCCTCCCTTTCGAAGACGGGTGTTGACGCTCCTCCAGCCGAGAGTTGTACGAACGGCTCAAAAGAGATCAAAGTTACATGGCCCCACAGCTATGTATTTATTATATCCACAACGTTTATCCATATTTTGAGATCATTTCGGAGCATTATCCAAAAAAAAAAAAAAAAAAATCATATCCAAAGATCAACTGGATCACACCACAAAGAGCAGAAGGAAAACTGATTTTCACTGTTAAAAATTTTGTAGGGCCCACCATAACATTTATTTTCCATCCAATCTATTCATGAGGTCACAAAGGCCTGGATGAAGAGGGAAAATTTTTTTTCATAATGATCCAAAACTTTCGTAACCCCAAAAAGGGTTTCAATGGTAGACGTTCAATTCTTGCCTTTTACAGTGTGGTCCACTTGATAGTTAGATCTATCTTATTTTTCGTCCCAAGCCTTAATATGAGCTCTCCAAATAGATGGACGGTTTGGATATAACACAAACATCATGATAGAACCCACAAAAGCAACATAGTAAAAAAGAAAAAAAAAGATGGCCGCGGCGCTGCCTGTCCGCTACAGTTATAGCTTCAGTTATAATCCGTAGCTAAAGTGTATTAAAAATTCCAGATTTTTAAAGCAAACTCACTGGAAAATTCTGAACTTTTTCGATAATATCGACAGATTGTCGATATATCAACGCAATTATAGCTACGGTTAAAATCCGTAGCTAAAGTGTATCAAAAATTGTTATTTATGACTAACGTCGATATATCGATGATATGTAGATAATATCGACAACTTATGTCGATAATATCGATGATATGTAGATAATATCGATGATATGTAGATAATATCGACAACTTATGTCAATAATATCGACGATATGTAGATAATATCGACGTTTGCATCTTTTGCAAAAAGAAATTTTTTGTGTTTTTTTTTTTTTTGTTTTTGTTTTCATTTAGGTTATAGGTTTTGGTTTAGGTTATAGGTTAACGGTTTAGGTTAAAGTTTAGGTTTAGGTTTAGGTTTTTGGATTTGAGAATGGGTTTGGGTTTAGGTTATAGGTTTTGGGATTTGAGAATGGGTTCGGGTTTAGGTTATAGGTTTTGGTTTTGGTTTTGGTTTAGTTTATAGGTTTTGGTTTAGGTTATAAGTTATACGTTTAGGTTATAGGTTTTGGGATTTGAGAATGGGTTCGGGTTTAGGTTATTGGTTTTGATTTTGGTTTAGGTTATAGGTTTTAGGTTTTAGGTTTAGGTTATAGGATTTGAGAATGGGTTCGGGTTTAGGTTATAGGTTTTGGTTTTGGTTTAGGCTATAGGTTTTGATTTAGGTTATAGGTTAACGGTTTAGGTTAAGGTTTAGGTTTAGGTTATAGGTTTTTAGATTTGAGAATGGGTTCGGGTTTAAGTTATAGGTTTTGGTTTTGGTTTAGGCTATAGGTTTCGATTTAGGTTATAGGTTAACAGTTTATGTTTAGGTTATAGGTTTTTGGATTTGAGAATGGGTTCGGGTTTAGGTTATAGGTTTTGGTTTTGGTTTAGGCTATAGGTTTTGATTTAAGTTATAGGTTAACGGTTTAGGTTAAGGTTTAGGTTTAGGTTATAGGTTTTTGGATTTGAGAATGGGTTCGGGTTTAAGTTATAGGTTTTGGTTTTGGTTTAGGCTATAGGTTTCGATTTAGGTTATAGGTTAACGGTTTATGTTTAGGTTATAGGTTTTTGGATTTGAGAATGGGTTCGGGTTTAGGTTATAGGTTTTGTTTTTGGTTTAGGTTATAGATTTTGGGATTTGAGAATGGGTTCGAGTTTAGGTTATAGGTTTTGGTTTTGGTTTAGGTTATAGGTTTTGGTTTAGGTTATAGGTTATAGGTTTTGGGATTTGAGAATGGGCTCGGGTTTAGGTTATAGGTTTTGGTTTTTGGTTTAGGTTATAGGTTTTAAGTTTAGATTTTGGTTTAGGTTTAGGTTATAGGTTATAGGATTTGAGAATAGTTCGAGTTTAGGTTGTAGGTTTTGGTTTTGGTTTTGGTTATAGGTTTTGATTTAGGTTATAGGTTAACGATTTAGGTTAAGGTTTAGGTTTATGTTATAGGTTTATGTTTTGGTAGTGTTTTCTCTTGGGTTTTTAAGTTTAGGTTTAGATTAAGGAGTTAATATTAGGATTAGGCGTAGGTTTAGGTTTAGGGATTTGAGAATACATTTCGGTTTTAGGTTATAAGTGTAGATTATAGGTTTAGATTTAAGTTAGGTTATAGGTTAAGGTTTAGGGAATTGAGAATAGGTTAAGGTTTAGGTTTAGGAATTTGAGAATACATTTAGGTTTTATGTTACAAGTGTACGATATAGGTTTTGGTTTAAGTTAGATTATAGGTTGAGGTTTAGGAAATTGAGAATAAGTTAAGGTTTAAGTTTAGGTTTAAGTTTTGAGCGAGGGCAAACATGAAATTGAGTAGGGGTAAACTAGAAAATCAGCGGGGCGAACATGAAATTGAGCGGAGGAAACATGAAATTGAGTGAGGCAAACTAGAAATTAAGCGGGGAAAATATGAAAAATGAGTGGTGCTTGTTTAATTTTGTGACGCTATCTATCATGCCATTGAGCAAGGGAAGCATTATCAGTTTGAGCGGGACACACATGAAATTCAGCAAGACAACCTGAAAATTGAGCAGGTCAAAATAGAAATTCAGTGGGGCAAACAAGAAATTCAGTAGGAGTAACAAGAAATTGAGAGGGGCAAACTAGGAAACTAGCGGGGTAAGCATGAAATTGAGTGGGAAAAACTACGAAACGAGCAGGTAAGCATGAAATTAAGCGGGGCAAACTAGGAAATGAGTGGGTCAAGCATGAAATTGAGCGGGGAAAACATGAAATTGAGCAAGGCAGACTAGAAAATGAGCAAGGAAATTTTGAATTTTGAGCGGGGGAATCATGAATTTTGAGTGGACAAACTACAAAATCAGCTGGGAAAACTAGAAAATTAGCGAGGCAAATATGAAATTGAGCGGAGAATACATGAAATTTAGCGTGGAAAACTTGAATTTGAGTGGGGCAAACTATAAAATCAGAGGGGCAAACTAGGAAATCAGCAAGGCAAACATGAAATTGAGCAGGGAAAACATGAAATTCAGTAGGGCAAACTAGAAAATCATTATGCCCACTGTGTTCGGTGCTCTGTGGGCCCCATCATAATGTATGTGTTTCATCCATGCCGTCCATCTATTTTTATATATCATTTTCTGATATTATACAAAAAATGAGGTATATCTTGATCTCAATTGGACCACATTACACGAAACAGTGTTTCATGAACATCGACCATTAAAAACTTTTTGGGGCTCATAAAAGTATTGGATCAAGATGATCTTTATTTTTAGACTTCATCTGGGTCTTTATGACCTAATAAACAAATTGGATTTCAGATAAACAGATGATTCACTTGATATTTTGATATGCTTCAATTTAGGGCTCAATCGCTAAAATTAGATGGACGGCGTGGATATACTACATACATTCAATGTGGGCCCATCTAAGTGTAGGTTATAGGTTTAGGTTATAAGTGTAGGTTATGGGTTTAGGTTTAAGTTAGGTTATAGGTTAAGGTTTAGGTTCAGGAAATCGGGTTCGGGACCAGATTTAGGTTTGGGTTTTCTTGTTTAGGTTTAGGTTAAGGATTGAGATTAAGATTAGATATAGGTTTAAGTTTAGGGATTTGAGAATACATTTAGGTTATAGGTTTAGGTTTATGTTATAAGTGTCGGTTATATGTTAAGGTTTAGAGAACTGAGAATAGGTTAAGGTTTAGAATTAGGAAATAGGGTTCGGGACCGGGTTTAGGTTTGGGTTTTCAAGTTTAGGTTTAGGTTAAGGAGTTGATATTAGGATTAGGTGTACATTTAGATTTAGGAATTTGAGAATACATTTAGGTTTTAGGTTATAAGTATAGGTTATAGGTTTAAGTTTAAGTTAGGTTATAGGTTAAGGTTTAGGGAATTGAGAATAGGTTAAGGTTTAGGTTATAGGTTTTGGGATTTGGGCCCACTGTGATGTTTGTGAGAAATCCTCCCCGTCTAAGTTCATTCATAGAGTCAAAAGACCTGGATGAAGAGGAAAAATAGATTTCATAATGATCCAAAACTTCTGTAACCCCTAAAAGGGTTTCAATGGTAGACATTCAATTCTCCACTGCCTTTTACAATGTGGTCCACTTGATAGTTAGATCTATCTTATTTTTCATCTTAAGCCTTAATATGAGCTCGTAAAATATATGGATGGTTTGGATATAACACATATATCATGATGGGACCCACAAAAGCAACATAGCAAAAAAAAATAAATCAGTTTGCCCCACTCAATTTCTAGTTTGACCTGCTCAATTTCTAGTTTTCCCCGCTCAATTAGAAATTGAGCGGGGCAAACTGAAAATTAAGCAGGGTAAACTAGAAATTGAGCGGGGCAAACTGAAAATTAAGCGGGGCAAACTAGAAATTAAGCGGGGCAAACATGAAATTGACCCCACTGTCAAAATCTAATTTGCCCACCTTTTATCCAGCTATTTTTATGAAAGAATACAAACTTACTTTTGCAACTTAGACCTCCACGTGCGGAGACCCAATTCCAGGATGAAAATACCCCTCGTTTTCACTGCTGTTCACTTTTCCTCTCCCTTTCCAGGATAAGGTTTAAGTTTAGGTTTGGGTTTTTTAGTTTAGGTTTAGGTTTAGGTTAGGGAGTAGAGATTAGGATTAGGTGTAGGTTTCATTTTTGGGAATTGAGTTTAGGTTATAGGTTTTGGAAAAGGTTAGGTTTAGGTTATAGGTTTTGGTATTTGGGAATAGTTTTAGGTTATAAGTATAGGTTTAGGTTAAAGTTTAGGGATAGGTTATAGGTTTTGGGATTTGAGAATGGGTTCGGGTTTAGGTTATAAGTTTAGGTTTTGGTTTAAGTTATAGGTTATAGGTTTTGGGATTTGGGAATGAGTTCGGGTTTAGGTTATAGGTTTTGGTTTTGGTTTTGGTTTAGGTTATAGGTTTTGGGATTTGAGAATGGGTTTGGGTTTAAGTTATAGGTTTTGGTATTGGTTTAGGTTATAGGTTTTGGTTGAGGTTATAGGTTATAGGTTTAGGTTTAGGTTAAGGTTAGGTTTAGGTTATAGGTTTTGGGATTTGATAAGTTCGGGTTTAGGTTATAGGTTTTGGTTTTAATTTAGGTTATAGGTTTTGGTTTAGGTTATAGGTTATAGGTTTAGGATAAGGTTTAGGTTTAGGTTTAGGTTATAGGTTTTGGGATTTGGGAATGGGTTCGGGTTTAGGTGATAGGTTTTGGTTAAGGTTATAGGTTATAGGTTTAGGTTTAGGTTAAGGTTAGGTTTAGGTTATAGGTTTTGGGATTTGAAAATAGTTTTAGGTTATAGAACTCCCAATTTCCTAACAAATACGACCCTTTTGATCATTTCTTCACATGTACACTCCCGAAAATGACATTACGTGGTCTAAATTAGAAGGATCAATCATCCTAAATTAGGATGCATTTTTTGTCTCAATTATTCACTTGTAGCATACCATATCTCAACGGATTGACGTAACTTTTTTTACCGTGTGTACATTCCCATAGTGATGGTGCTTTTCTAAAATCAAACTTCGTTGTTCAACATCTATTTCATAAATATTTTTGCTAAGGACCACATGTTCTTCACCTACCTCTGCTTTACATTTTGTCACTTGAAGCACGAAGGAGAAGAAATCTACAAGCAGAAGTAGAGAGCAGCCACAACTCTAATTTCATTTGACGATGATGGTAAGGAAAGAGGGGAGGGAGGATTATGTGCCTCTTCAATCTATCCCCTTGCTACAGGGCTCTTGCTTGCCTCGATCCTTAGTTAATGGGATCAGGGCAATTTAAGTGAGTACACGACGATCACATAAAACTCCAGAGGCACATCTACATTTCTTCCACCTCACTTAAATTCTATACGCAACAACCTTCTCAATCTATCCACTCTCATGAATTGTCAATCCAAGTAAGCAATCTTGACTAATTCCTCGTTCTCATTCTTATTATTACTAAAATTGCACTCCATATACTCTATTTTAGTCTTGACCAGGTTTAGGTTTAGGTTTTCAAGTTTAGGTTTAGGTTAAGGAGTTGATATTAGGATTAGGTGTAGGTTTAGGTTTAGGAATTTGAGAATACATTTAGGTTTTAGGTTACAAGTGTACGAAATCGGTTTTGGTTTAAGTTATAGGTTAAGGTTTAGGGAATTGAGAATAAGTTAAGGTTTAGGTTTAGGGATTTGAGAATACATTTAGGTTTTAGGTTTAGGTTTAGGTTTAGGTTTAAGTTTTGAGCAGGGACAAACATGAAATTGAGTGGGGGTAAACTAGAAAATCAGCGGGGCGAACATGAAATTGAGTGGGGGAAATATGAAAGTGAGTCAGGCAAACTAGAAATTGATCGGGGAAAACATGAAAAATGAGTGGTGCTTGTTTAATTTTGTGACGCTATCTACATGCCATTGAGCGAGGGGAGCATTATCAGTTTAAGTGGGGCACACTTGAAATTCAGTAGGACAACCTAAAAATTGAGCGGATCAAAATAGAAATTCAGTAGGGCAAATTAGGAAATGAGCGAGTTAAGCATGAAATTAAGCAGGGCAAACATGAAATTGAGCAGGGCAGACTAGAAAATGAGCAGGGAAAATTTGAATTTTGAGCGGGAGAAACTTGAAATGATGGATTTAAATGATGGATATCCAATCACTATTGTTTTCCTGTCGCATGGTACATCTAAGATTTATATCCCTCTTATTTTTAGGATGAAGCCCTAAAATGATCTTTACAAATGGATGAACGGAATGGATGAAACACATACATAATAGTGGGGCCCACAGAGCACTGACCACTAGCCACGGGGCTGGTGTCAGGGGGAGTAGTCAATCCGTTTCCTATACTACATACATTCAATGTGGGCCCAACTGATGCATGATTCCTTCCCTGGACTGACCATTTTCGGAAGAAGACAAAATGCTAATAAGGGGGGCCCACAAAATGAGTTTTTTTCATCTTTCTCGTGGAACCAGAGGGTGGAAAGGGAGGTGGAAGCAACGTGAAAGCAGCAGTGAAAAGGGAGATGAAAATCAAACAGTAAAAAAGGAGAGAAAAAGTGGACAGCAGTGAAAAAGAGGGGTATTTTCGTCCTGAAATTGGGTCTCCGCACGTGGAGGTCTAAGTTGCAAAAGTAACTTTGTATTCTTTTATAAAAACAGCTAGAAAAAATATGGGCAAACTAGATGTTGACAGTGGGGTCAATTTCATGTTTGCCCCGCTCAATTTCTAGTTTGCCCCGCTCAATTTTCAGTTTGTCACGCTTAATTGTCAGTTTGCCCCGCTCAATTTCCAGTTTGTCCCGCTCATATATAGATGGTTTAGATATAACACATACATTATGATGGGACCTACAAAAGCAACATAGCAAAAAATAAAAAAAAAAAAAATCAATTTGCCCCGCTCAATTTCTAATTGAGTGGGGCAAACTAGAAATTGAGCGGGGCAAACTAAAATTTTATTTTTATTTTTTGCTATGTTGCTTTTGTGGGTCCCATCATGATGTATGTGTTATATCCAAACCGTCCATATATTTTACGAGCTCATATTAAGGCTTGAGATGAAAAATAAGATAGATCTAACTATCAAGTGGACCACACTGTAAAAGGCAGTGGGGAATTGAACGTCTACCATTGAAATCTTTTTAAGGGTTATAGAAGTTTTTGATCATTATGAAATTTATTTTTCCTCTTCATCCAAGTCTTTTTGACCCTATGAATGAACTTAGATGGGGAGGATTTCTCACAAACATCATAGTCGGCCCCCTAAAGGTTTTTAATGGTTGACGCTCATTCAACATTGTTTCCTATAATGTTGTATACTTGAGATTTGGATATATCTCATTTTTGGTCTCATACCATAAAATGATCTGGATAAATATATGGACGGCAAGGATGAAAAGCACACATCAAGGTGGGGCTCACATAGCCATTGGCCGGTGGCAGGCAGAGTACCCAGTTCGTTTCCTTAAAAGGAGAGGTATTTTCATCCTGAAATTTTAAATCCGCACGTGTGGGTCTAAGTTGCAAAATAAAGTTTGTATTTCTCCGTAAGAAGCTGTCTAAAAGGAAGTTGGGGGGGGGGGGGGGGGGGGGGGGGTAGAAATCCGTGGCCTTATTTTATTTGAGCCACCCACCACTTTATTACTTATCACCCATATGTAGACCACTTTTTCCAACCCGCAATTTCAAAATCAGATTGGCTTATCCATCTTAACCTCTGATTCATGAGCACTTGTTTGTTTAAACAGGACCGTTGGATTTCTCATTTTTAACCGTCCAGTGAAGGTCCACCAATCCAACAAATAAATAATCAAAGAAGCCTAACTTGTGGTTCATGATACATCTATGTTGGGTACCATAATTTAAATGGTTTGTTTCTACTGTTTCTACGTCACGTGTGCAATTTCAAAGTGCTTGCGTATCATCGATTATTCTCTGCCAGAGTATCAAATATTTTCTCTAAAGTGCTAAAATTCAAAGGAAAATGTCCATTTTACCACTGCTATTCCCTGTAAAATTGAAGTAGCTGTCTTCCTGAAACTTCTCGTCTCCTTTTACTGAGAGAGAGAGAGAGAGAGACAGAGATGTTGGGGGTTTTCAGCAGCGCGATCGTAACGCTGCCGGACGAGCTGGTGGCCGCCGGCAGCCGGACGCCGTCTCCGAAGATGACGGCAACGGCATTAGTCGACCGTTTCCTGGAGAACAGCCCCTCCGCCGTGTCCGTACGGATGGGTGATCATGGCCATCTGGCCTACACCCACCATCAGGAGTCCCCCTTCCAACCCAGGTATAGATTCCATTGCATGGTGGATCGTACGCGTGCAATTAATCTTCCGTATATAGGCGCTTCTGCACTTCGATCCACACCGTTCAAATCATTGTGTCCGTTGTTGATTGCGCGCGGACCATGGTCACACTGATAAGAAGATTTCAACTGTCTGATTTGGGCTCTTGAATTCAGACAGTGGACCAATTTCATATGACCATCCTTTTGATATCCACCATACATACCATTCAGAGGAAAAAAAAAAAAAAAACCCATCTATAACATACGCGCGTACGATCCATCTTAATCTGCCGGAATATGGTATAATATTCTTGCAGGTTAGAGTCAGTACGCACGCATCTTCTTTCGACGTGGAAAAATGTGGACCGTCCACGTAATGATTTCCGAGCAGTAACCATCGAATTCGTTACGTGAAATGGACGGCTGAATAAAATAATAAGCTTCTCATGTTCCGAAATCCCAGAAATCGCTGTGGGCCGATCATGGTGATTTCTTGTCTATGCAACATCTATGGTGGATCTCATATTTTGTACGGTTCGGATTGATGTAAGAGCTACGTCTATCTAGCGTAGTTTGGCGAATGTGTACGGGTTTACTTACTCTGCCAGACAGCAGTCCACGCCTTGTTATTACTTAGCCGCCCGAGGATGGCTGGCGGGCACTCATTTGTCCAACTAACAAACCAGATTACAGAGCTGTACTTTATTTTGGGAGAAAACTAGGATGCCTATTGCCTGCGACAGAAAGCTAAGTGGGGCCCACCGTGATGTTTGTTCCACGCCGTCCATCTAGTTTGCGAGGTCATGTTAAGGATATGAGCCCAAAACTGAAGCAGATCCAAAATTCAAGTGGGCGCACGACAGGAAACAGTAAGGATTGAACATCCACCGTTGAAACATTAGTGGGCCTCACAAGTTTTGAATCAGTCTAAAATTGTTTGGTTTTCATCTCATCCCAGTAGGAATGACCTTCCAAAGGATATGGATGGCATATAAACATCACAGTGTACCCCAGGCAGGTTTCAACGGTTGTATTTCCGTACCCACTTTTCCCTGTTGTTCGGCCCACTTGAGTTTTGGGTCTGCCTCGATTTTGGGCCCACTCCAGAACATGATCTGGCAAAACGGATGGACGGATGGATTTCACACAAAGCATCACTGTGGGTCGCAGGCAACCAGCGTCCAGAAAAATACTGGAAGTACCTTTTTTTTTAATTCTTGGGAGATTATATTAGCATCTAATACATAAGGGGTATTTTGGTAAATTGGGATGGTGGACGGTGCAGATCATTTGCGGTGAAGGACGAGATATTCTGCCTGTTTGAAGGGATGCTGGAGAACCTAGGGAGCCTGAGGCAGCAGTATGGACTGTCAAAGAGCGTGAATGAGGTGGTGCTGGTGATAGAGGCGTACAAAGCACTTCGTGATAGGGCACCCTACCCTCCAAGCCACGTAGTGGGCCATCTCGTCGGGAATTTCGCCTTTGTCGTTTTCGATAACTCCACTTCTACTCTCTTCGTGGCTACTGTAAGACTTCCTTTCCCTCTCTCTCATCCCTTTGTATCCCTCGTGTGCACTTGGACCGTGCAACACGTGTATGAGATCTGCATCCGCTCATCATTTTAGAGACTTGTGGGGTTGGGAATGTCTGATGAAAGGGTGAGATGTCCCGCATGTGCGCCTTGTCGACACTCGCGAGACGAGTATACTCGATGGTGCGGAGCTTTTGAAACTGATTTCTTTGTTTTCTTTCCCCCACATCGTGGCGAACGCACCTTGAAAGTCACGACCACTTGAAGCTGCCACGTGGAACGGTGCGTTTAATTAGCCTGCAGGATTAGCTACTGACAGGTTGAGTAGTGAGACTCGCAACTGAAGTGACGTCACCAAGTTCTGTGGGCCCCACTATGATGTATGTTTTGTATCCACACCGTTCATCCATTTGGAGAGATCATTTTAGGATATGATCTAAAGAACGAGTCGGATCCAAAGCTCTACTGGACCCCACCATAGAAAACAGTGGGGAGAGTGATGGCCACCATTAAAAACTTCAAAGGGCCACGAAAGTTTTCGATCAAGCTGATATTTGCGTTCTCTATTATTTCATCTCTTTCATGTCTGCGTCAACTTATGAACAGGTAGGATCTCAAATAAACATCATGGTGGACCTTAGGAAGGTTCCAAGGGTGGGCGTTACTCTCCCACTGTTTTCTGTGGTGGGTTCCACTCTAGATTTTGATCTGTCTACTTCTTTGGCTTATTCCTTAAAATAATCTCTCCAAATGGATGGACGGTGTGGATGCAGCATATGCATCATGGCGGGCCCACAGAACTTGGTGACGTCACTTCAGTAGAGTCTCGCTGCTCAACCTGTCAGTAGCTAATCCGCGTCCGTTGTGTGACTTTTAAAATGGAATGCTGACCATTTGGCCATGAATTCCGGAAACGGATTGGCTACTCCCCTGCCTGCCACCAGACATTGGCTGGTGATCGGTGCTGTGTGGGCTCCACCATGATGTATGTATTTCATCCATGCCGTCCATCCATTTATCTATATCACTTTATGGTATGAAACCAAAAATGAGCTATATCCCGATCTCAAGTGGACCACATTACAGGAAACTGTATTGAATGAACGTGGACCATTAAAAACTTTTTAGGGGCCGTAAAAGTTTTGGATTAAGCTGATCTTTGTTTCTTCCCTTCATCTGGGTCCGTATGACCTAATCAACAGATTCGATGTCAAATAAACATGACAGTGGTCCGTAGGAGGATTTTAATGGTGGATATCCAATCGCTATTGTTTTTCTGTGGTGTGGTCCAACTGAGATTTATATCCCGTTAAAATTTGGAAACAAGCACTAAAATAATATGTAAAAATGAATGAACGGAATGGATGAAACACATACATCATGGTGGGGCTCACAGAGCACCGAACGCCAGCCACCGGGCTGGTGGCAGGGGGAGTAGCCAATCCGTTTCCGTGAATTTCGGGGAAGTAGATCGGGTACTACCCGGGAGCGGATTGCGTACTGAGTAACTCAGTATGGTAAGCGTACGCCTTTGTCATTCATGCATTATATCCACCCCGTCCATCTCTTTTAACACATAATTTTAGGGATTTATTCCAAAAATGGAGTATATCAAAACCTCAAATGAACCACACCACCAGAAATTGTGTGAATTGAACATCTACCATTGAAAAATTCTTGGGGACAACAGAGGTTTTAGATCAAGCCGATATTTGTGTTTTCCCTTCATCCATGTCCTTCTGATCTTATGAACAGATTGGATGACAAATAAACATCAATGGGGGCCTTAGAAAATTTTCAACGGTTTAAATCAATAGTTCCACTTTTTCCAGTGGTATGGCCCACTTGGGCTTTGTATATGCATCAATTTTGTTTTGAACCCATAAAATGATCTAAAAAAACAAATGGACGGCGTGGATAAACCACATGCATTCGCGGTGGGCCCAACTGAGTTTACTCAGTACGATAAGAGCGTACTGAGTAACTCAGTACACAATCTGATTTCGTACTACCCAGCCTTAGGCTGGGCTCTAAACGGCCCACCGTGATACAAGGGATTGTCCGCACCGTCTTGTTGGTCGCTTGCTTTATTTTGTATTGGGCGAGCGTGCTAGAATTAATCATGTGGCTCGATCCAAACCAATCAACTTTGACCCCAAGTGTCAAAATAAGTAGATGCGTTTGTTCAATATAAACATAAACATGTATGATCAAATTCTGAGAAGATCGGTCGCTTACTCAGCCACTTGCAAAAGTTCATAACGATGACCTGGTGATAATCGGAAGGTGGGGTTCTTCCTCCAAATATGGGTTATTTTTTGCCTTCCGCAAGAAAGGATTTTTAGAATAACGATACAAATCAAACAAAAGGAAAAACCCACACTACGTTGCTAGGAGCAATCGCAAGAATGTGTCTAATCTTAAAAGAATTGCTTGATATTGGATAGAGAACAAATCTATTGTATGAGCGTATACTTGAATTACAACTAAAGATTATAACTAAGAATTACCACTACTCCTATGATATGCTGAGATAAAAGAAAATTTGATAAATTTGATTGATCGTTGTTGGTTGTTTTTGAGATATTTCAGATTGGTTCTATTGTTTTCCTCTTTTATTCGTAGAGTTTTGTTGCAGCTTATTCTTGCATATCCTTCTGCCATGACCACAACGGCTATGATAGTGGAAAAGTCATTCTAGATCATTTTCTTATCTAGATCATTCTTTTACGATTGTTCCTCTTCCGCTCGTCTAAGCTCTGCTTGGTCGTTAATCTTTCATCGGCCACACATTGGCCGCATTGCTTTCAAGTTGAACCATTGCCATGTAGTCTTCCAATTCCTTCTGTCTTTCTTAATACGTTTCCCTCTATCCGTTCTATTTCTAAACACCTCTCGGCCACTCATTTCACTTTTGTTGGTCAAAGCTTTGTTGTCATTGGTCGCCTTTTATATCCTAAACAACTCAATTATGTTTTTTGTATATCGACCACAACACTCCATTGACCCATCCATTGACATGTAGAACTAGATTTAAGCTAGTTGTAATCCCATAAGAAGCACTCTAAATCTTTGAAGATCTTTTTATCTACTTCTTATTCCTCATGCAATGCCACATGTCACCCTCCTATTGGCTTTCTCATAATAACTAAAAATAGGTACAACACAACACGTCCATCCATTTTTCCTTATTATTTCAAGGCATGAGCACAAAAATGAGTCAAATCCAAGGCTTAAGTGGACCACATCGGAGGAAGCAACATGCCTACCATTGAAACCTTTATAGGGATCAATCAGCGTTAGGCAGATACAGACGAAACCTAACCAGAGGAAACAGTGGGATAAAGACGTCCACCAATGATTTTTTTTTTTTTTTTTTTTCTGGAGCCGATCTTGATGTTTATATGCCATCCAACCCGTTCATAAGTTAACTCCAACCTAGATAAAAGGTAAATAAAAATATCAAATTGATCTAAAGCTTCCGTGACACTTGGGAAGTCTTGAATGGTGAGCATTCAATCCCCATTATTTCGTGTTGTGTTGTCTACTTAAGCTTTGGATCTACCTTGTGTTTGGGACTCATGTCTCAAAATTAACCGGTGAAATGGATGGACGGAGTGGACATAACACATACATCATGGTGGGCCCACAAAGCTTAGGGCTAGTGGCAATCCCCCTCAAGCCAGTCAGAGATGGAACCCCTACCATGTTGCAAATTCCACACGGATTGCTTCTGACCCCGTTCATCTTTAGTCATGAATGGGCACATCTATGTGGGGGCCACTGTGATGTATCTATTTATCCACGTCGTCCATCCCTTTTCTCTAATCATTTTAAGGCGGGCCTCCAAAAATGAGGCAGATCCAATGATCAAGTAGACCACACCATAGATGACTCTTACATTTTTTGCAACTTTCATTTAATGCTTTGTGCATTTAATGCAGCCCAAGCTTATTATTTGGTGTGGTCCACTTGATCGTTGGATTGGCCTCATTTTTGGGACCCACTTTAACCTGATCTGAGAAAAGGATGGACAACGTGGATAAACAGATACATCACAGTGGGCCCGACATAGATGTGCCCATTCGTGGCTAGAGATGGGCGGCGGTAGGACGCAATCCGTGTCCATTCCACATGTGTGTAGATCCATGCACATCCATACGTGGGCACACATGCAAATATGGAGCTCATGCACAGCATCTAAGCTTTCCATTAGGTTGGAAATTATTCTTAGATCCTTTGCCAAAACATCAGATACTTCACCTAGTTGTCCCTTTTTTTTTCGGTTTCAATTTTGGTCATGTGATTTGTGCGAGTGTGCTAGAATTGACTGTACAACTCAATTCACGTCGAACAGCTATGACCCCAAGTGCCAAAATAAGCAAATACGTCAAAAATTGACCATATATGACCGAGATTAAATAAGTTTAGTTGCCTATTCAGCCACTTGCCTGGTGTTGCTTAAGATGATCAAGCGATTATCAGAGGGTGGGGTTTGTCCTCTGAAAATGGGTTACACCTCTACCTTTTGTACAAAAAGACTTTGCCAATACAAATAAAACAAAAAAGGAAATTCTTACAGTCAGCTACAGAGAACAACTACAAAGTACATTTATGAACGGAGAACTTTGCTTAATACTCGAACTGAATCCAGTGTATGTGTAAGCATAGACTCGAATTATAGCTAAAGTTGACAGCTACTTAGTTACTGTTACAAATTACACTAAGGAATGTAAATGACTGATAATGTTAAGGAGCATAAGATAATTGAAAGATAAATTTGATTTAGTTTTGTTGGTATGAGACGTCTTCTTCTGTTGAATTCCTTTATTATTTATTGCCTTAAATTGACCATCTGGATGCTTCCCACATTCTGACGGTTGCTATAACCATTTTAGCATTACTGATCTTCTGGAGCCTCTTAAGCCTGCCATTTGTCCTGTAACTACTCCAAGCTTCCTTATCAACTCAACCACATTCCGCTCGGTCACCCTTACTTTATGGATGACGTGACATCGCTCGGCCACCCTTACTTTGTAGTCTCACAAATTTCTGGGGAGGGATACCGTGGTTTAGGCCGTTAAGACATGTAAGTGACTAAGGTTTTCAACATTGGATGTGTCTTCTGAAGCATATTCAAACTCCTCTGTATCATCACATGTTGTCGTCGTAGCCTTACCTTTAAATCTTACCTTTGCTAGAGCAATCGGGGGAAAATGCTCATAACCCTTACAATTGTAACATTGGACTAGCTTAGGTGGTTTAACAAATTTTCCTTTACACTTATCAACCATCTTATCCCTCTTGTCACAACTCTTCCCTTGACTCAATTCGAAGAATTTCTTAATTTTTCTTTCAAAATTCTCATCATCATCCTCATTATCACTATCACTATCAAATTTGACTGTCTTAAGCTTATGTGAATGCCTATGAGATGTTTTGAGGATGGCATGTTTCTTTGCTCTAGAGGGGATCTTAAAGTGTAGTTTATATGTTTGTAGGGAACATAAAAGTTCCTCTATTGTCATCTCATTTATGTTCCTACACTCTTCTATCGAGGTTATCTTGGGAGTAAACCTATCCGGTAAGGATCTAGGTATTTTTTTTACATGTATGCTCTTCCGATATCCTCTCCTAAACCCTACATGGAATTGCAAATATCATTCAGTCTATAGTAGAATTCCATGAAAGTTTCAAACTATTTTATTTTAATATTTTCAAAATGACTCATTAAGATCTGAAGCTTCGATCTCTTTATTATACTAGTTCCCTCATGGGAGACTTCCAATATGTCACATGTTTCCTTTCCCGTTTCACATATACATAAACGTTTAAATTTATCGGGAGAAATCTCACAATAAATAGCATTGAAAGCTTTAGCATCATACGAATACTACGCTCTCTCATCGACACTCCATTTGGATTTATCTTTGGGAGTGCTAATGGTTTTACCATCAACCATGACTTGTTCCATGAGCATCGTCTATTCTTGTTTGTCAATTGCCCAAACCATAATGGATTTTAGAAAGACCCTCATCCTATCCTTCCAATAAGCGTAGTTAGACCTATCAAAATAAGCGTAGTTAAGCCCTTCAAAAGTTGTCTGCTTTGATATCAATTGAAATTGCACGTGGAGGGCCCACGGGCTATGCACAAAAGCTTGGCAGAGCTAAAGAATGATGGCTATGTCCTAGGGGGGGATTAGGACCAATAAATTTTTTAGCCAATTAAAAACAATTGCTTGACTTCAACTAATGTGCAAGTTAAACTAAGTATAAAGCAATTTAACATTAAGGCTTCCAAGCCATTAGTGGGTCAATCACATATTTTACAAATGATGTGGTAATAAGCGACCAGTATATAAATGATAGTGTACATGTGTGTGTGGGATGTGCTACCTACCAACTCCTAACATTCATCTAATCATGCATACATATAATTAAACATTCATCACATAAGCATAATAAAACAAGTACTCAAAGACAATCCCAAACACAAGCATGCATAGTGGTTCGATTTCCTTACTCCACTCTCGATGAACGCAATCAACCAGTGAGTATACTGAATTTCACTATCGGAGGTTTTAAATCAAGTTCACCTCCAACCTTTACAATCCTAGACAAGAACTAGCCCCCTCAAGAGACTCTGCGTGGTTTTCTATAAGATTGCCACGAACCTTGATCCTACACAAGAACTCACTAACGTACATTCTCATTAGAGATTCCCGTAAGAGACTTGAGTTAGTTTTCTATTGGCTAACTAACAACCTTTGTACTATTCCAAGGACTTACGTTTAATCCCGCCAAAGGCTCCCACAGAGACTAACATGTACATACCTATGCCCGACGAATTCAACCCTACATAAGAGCCTAGGTCCTATACAAGAACTTATTGAGTATGGGTCAAAAATTTTACCCTTAATCCTACACAAGAAAAGAGAGTATATGGACTCTTAAAAGTGACAACTTGTTGAGCTAAGCCCCTTTTGTAGTGTCGTCTCGGGTTGCTTGATCGATGCTCTCCTGTGCTTCAATCAGCTCCACTTTACTCTCCCTGATCATGATGTCGATGCTTTGCCAAGGCTTCAACTCCAAAATAAAACACCTTGCATGTAGTGCTCTTTTAAGGTGACCAAGGTGATGAGAGATTTGGTATAATCTCTTATAACTAATGAGAAGTTGTAATGCCTAGGGGATTCACCTAGATGAGTGTTCTAGAGGGTTTAAACAAGGATTTAACTATTATTTCAAGTATAATTTTTAGAACAAGGTGGAAATCAAATTCATCTTCATCATTGAGGATGGAATTTTCTTTTAAGTGGTAAATCACAAAGAAGATAACTTAGATCTAATCGTTTTAGACACTTGGGATGAGTGATATGATCATGGAATAACCTAAGCTTTTATCGCACTGAAAACCCATCAAAATGCCCAAGAACCGAATGCCCTATATAAGGAGTTCGAGCTCCAACAATAAAAAGAAGGGCATATAACGACTCTATCGATGACATCGAGCATGCTTTCAATGGTATCAAGAAAATAGAATTTACAACTAAAATGTTGCTAGACAATTTACGCATTACTACCCGATGCCATCAAGTGGTCTTCGATGGCATCGAGGGGATCCTTCGATGGGTTGTCAATTCCATCGAGTAGCTTAGATAAATGATTAGTTTGTTAGACAAATCTGAGTTACGTACTCGATACCATCGAGGGGGTCTTCAATGCCATCGAAGACCCGTCGAGGTCTGCTCGATGAGATCGAGCACCACTCGTAAGTCTGTTGTTTTGAGTAAACGATTTCACAACAGCTTAGCACCTCTTATAGCCTTATTATATTCCAATTAAACTTTTAAGGCTAAGGGATTATCAACAAGGCTTACCTATAAGGCTAAGGATCATCTAGAAGTTGAAGGGGTTATTTTGGGTCAAGGGTTAGGGTCACCAAGGCACCACATTTACCTGTTCTTTGCTCCTTGATATTCATGTCATCTTGTTTCTTTGGTCTTCAGCTTCCAAGGACTCAACCAACTACATGACACCTGGACTTACGTGATTGACAAACAAGATGCACAAATCAATGCACTAACACTCTCAGACGAATATAATAAGTTGAAGAAATCTGATGCCGAGTTAGAGGATATGATCGTACAGATTGTCACTCTGGAAGCACAACTAGAGGTGTTGAAGAGGTGTTTGAAAGAGAACAAAGCAGAGCATGATCAAAGGAAGAGGGTGATTAGGGACCTGGCCGAATTTGCCAAAGCACGAACAAAAGCGATCTACCAGGTTATATGGATGGTTTTGAGGCATCAAGTTTTATTGGCCAGGAAGAAAGATAGACAGGAGAAAGTGAAGGATACTATTACTAGATTTTCTTCTTTTAAATTCTAACTTTCCTCCTATACATTCAACAATTAATGAAATTGGTCTTCAAGCCACCTTTGTTTTGTTTCCCCAGCTGTCATTTACTTAGTATTCTCTTTTACTTTTACCATCCATAACTGACTTGACGATGTGGCATGCGAAAAACGAGGAGTCGTGCATTGCTTTAGTCGAAGTAACTTCCATGACGACTACACATTTTAACTTCCCAAGAATACAAGGCATCATTGCATGCCATAATTGCCTACAATGCATTGAACATAGGGGAGGGCATAATCGCCTATATAAACAGCACTCAACCCCATATTGCAACTCACTGAACACCCACATATTTCCCAAGAGCATCTTATCTTTGATTTGCGAATATGGCTTCCAACTAACCCTCTTCTTCTTTCCTCGATCAGTCTAAGGCCTACCTTAAAGAGATTCTTGATCTTGGCCTTGTTGATTATGGCCAGTGTTCCATTTTGTTTGACACTGCTCTCTTCATCAATGATGCCTTTAATGCTTCCGATACTAACACGCATCTTGGAGAAATTCTAAAGGTACTGAGGAAACTCTACTACCTTGGAGATAGATACTTCTAACTCGAATTCGAGTTGTGGAGGTTTATTGAATGTCTGAGACAACAAGCCTCTGCATAGGAATAGTCTGACCTCATGGGTGATGCTTATAGGAGAGCGTGGAACGACCTTCTCCGCTAGGACAGGGTCCACCAATTCAACAGGACCCTGCTGTGAGTCCTTCAAGCTCAACGCATTGAGCTTATGGATGACATCAAGCAGAAGGACCACGCTTATGCCGTAAAGGATCCTGCCATCCCAGATGATCTTCTTTCCTTCTTGGACTCGCAGATTGCTGACTACCAAGCTCAGTTGTGCATGAGCCTTGCTGGCAAGAGAGAGGCGGAAGGTAGAGTTTCCTCAATTAGCAGTCGTGTCGATCAACACTTGTACTTCCTGAACATCTTCATGGATGAGGAGTCTCAGTGAGACGGGCAAAAGGATACTCTGGAAGCCAATAAACTACGCATTGTTCAAAAGTATGAGGAAATAAAGGCACCATATGCCTAATCATCTCTTCTCAGCCGGTGGTCGTTCCTCTCTTCTTCTTCTTTTTTGGTGGTGTAACTCAGTTTGTGGCCCTTCTTTCCGTCAAAAAAAATTGCTTTTTGTCATTCTGCGCATCACACATGTATTACTACTTATTTGGTCCTATCGTTCCTACATAGAAGAATATTGTTACTGTTGCGATGTCAACTGTTGGCATTTCAGAATAGATACCAAATAATGGTATTGTCATTATGATCACCCACTTTTAATCTAGGATACTTAGCCGATGAGAATCTTTCGACTATATGCACCATCAAATAAATGTGAAAAAAAGACCAAAATCACTGCCTTTATCGAAATTTACATTATCGGCCGGTTCCATGCAGAGGAATGTTATCGTTGATTGGTCTGTTGACGATTCTAGACTTAATAAAATCGACCGATGTAGTACCACATTCCGAACTTGGCCGCCATCAACACGTAGCGGTTTCTTCTTTCTTTTGTCATAACTACTTGGCTGATGGGGCACATGAAAATGGGGAGATGTGTGCACCATCTTTCAAGGGGTCGACATTTATTGCGGGCGGTTATGCGTTCTAACTTCCTATGAATACGATTTAGCGCTGCAAACCTTAATTCGATTGTTCTAACCACCACACTTATCAAATGTGGTCATTTAATGGCTTCAATGATGCTTACAAAAGCATCATTCTTTCTTGTTCTGCATCCTACACCTCTTTACTTGTTCCTTTCCCTCCATACTATCTACAGACTCAACCCCATGTCTTCCTCCATCTTCTACGCTCAATCTCTAATCTTTTTGAAGGAGATTCTCGTTGCGGGGATCGAGCATTTTTCTCAATATGCTCTCCTCCATAATGTCTATCCTTTTGTCAGAGATGCTACAGAGGCTTCTAACACTGACCCACCTTTGAAGGAACTTTTAGAGGTTCTGACCAAGTTCAATGTCTTGGGGACATTTACTTCAAGGCAGTTTTGGAGGTCCAAAAGTACACTGACGTAATGAGTGAGCATGTTGTTGTTCATGCGGAATCCAAAATCCTTTTCACCCCACTATGACACGGCATAGAACCATCGCCTACACTGGAACCGTCAACATAATTTCAACAAGGTAGTGCTATGAACGTTCCAAGTCCAACTCCAAGAATTGGCCGATGATCTTAATGAGACTAAATGTCTTTATCCTAGGAGGGATCACCCTAACTCTCAAGAGCTTATGGCCTTTATAAAATCTCATATCAACCTTTACCAAGCTCGATCGCAAGAGACCATTGCCCGAAAGAAGGAAGCTGAAAGCGAGGTCACTGCAATCGATCACAACATCAATGAAGTCCTGGCTTTCCTCGACCGCATTGCAGTTGGGCAGCAAGTTTGGAGGAGTCATAAGAAGCAAGCTGATGAGGCTAGAACATCCGCGCTCAAGGAGTTCGAAGAGATCAAAATAGCCTATACCTGAGCTACTTGAAGCCCTTATCTTTTCTTATCACATTTTGTTTTTTCTTTTCTTTTTTAGTACGGCTAATGGCCTAAATCCCTTCCTGCATCAATAAAGTCATTTTTCTTTCCATGATTACCGGTAGGGCATTTCTTGGTTACCCCTTTTTGTTACTCGACCCGACCCTGCACTAGTAAGTTTTCAAAAATCTGCTGTTAATTGGAGTTTTGCAACTTTGTCATCCTTGTCGTGCAAGACATAGGCTCAGCCCTAAAGAACATGGGTGACAATGTAGGGTCCATCCCAAGTAGGCGATCATTTCTTGCTGAAGGACTTCCCTTTTACTCGTTTTTTATATGCCCGAGCGACTTTGTCCATGTTGGCGATGATAGAGTCTAAGGCTCTCATGCGGGTCTCGTCTAACCTTTCGAAACCATTATGGCATCCGTGAACTCGGGAGGGGTCAACTTAGCTTGGTATGCGACCCCTAACAATGGTACAATGACTTCCATGGGTACCACTGCATTATGTCCATAAGTTAACACAAATGGACTCATTCCAGTATTGGTGTAGGGTGAATTCTTGTATGCCCAAAATGCCTCAAACAATTTTGTATGCCATTCGTGGGAATTCCTTTTGATCATATTCCTCAATATATTCTTTATCACTTTGTTACTAGCCTTGACCTGACCATTTACTTGTGCATAATATGGTGTTGAGTGTATGAGTTTGATATTGTATCTGTCAGCTATTGCCTTGACTTCTTTTTGCGGAAAATGCCTCTCCTCGATCCATAGTGATTGACTTGGGAATTCCAAACCTATAGATGATATGAGTTTCGATGAAATCGATAATCTCCTTGTGGCTGACTCCTTTCATGGGCCTCGCTTCCACCCATTTAGTGAAATAATCAGTAGCCACAATGATGAAAGAATCCATGCACGATGAGGGTGGATGAATTTGTCGTATCAAATCGATCGCCCGTCCTCAAAAAGGCCATGGCTTAATAATTGGATGAATCTTGGCCGCAGGCACGCGCTATATCGGTCCATTTTTCTGGCATGCCTTGCACCCTTTTTAGGCATATTGAATACAATCGGCCATCATTGTTGGCCAGAATTATCCATAATCCCTGAGCATAACCCTCATTTTCTTCCTGACCCGATGAGCTCCACACAACCCTTCATGGACCTCACCCCTAGCCATCGTGGCTTCTTTCTTCGCTAAGCACCTTAATAGCACGCTATCGACCCATTTTCGGTACAATTCATTATCATTCATGACATAATTGGCGACCAATCTTCTTATATCTCGATCAGCCTTAATCTGCGGGCTTTAAAGATAACCCATAAGGGAAGCTCTCCAGTCATCCTATTCTATCTCGACCTAGTATAATTCCATAATTATTCCCCTCTCAAAGACTAAGGGTAAGGATCTCCTTTGCACCATGACTCTCCTTTCGGCCGATCCTTTCAAGACGTCCAGTCCTGCGGCCATCTGTGCCATTTCATTGGTGTCCATGTTGTAATCTCGAGTTACGTGCATTAATTCTACCTCATTAAAATTGTCCATCATTTGGGATGCCAAGGTGTAGAATGGTAACAGTGTTAGGTTTGTGCACTTGAGCAGTCCCGCCATCTGATTTATCACCAATTGCGAATCTCCCACTACTGTTATGTTTCACACCCCTAGTTCCATCAGTAATTCTAGACCAATTATTATAGCCTCGTACTCAGCCTGATTGTTGGTGCATTCGAATTCTAACTGGAATTTGAATTCTTGCTTGTTTCCATTTGGTACGATTGGGATAATCCAAGCTCATGAGGCTTTATGGGTCTTCGAGCTATCAAAAATCAGCTTCCAGGCTTTATGGGTCTTTTAGAACTATGCATGACTCACATCTGAACTCTCCTTAATCTAGACGGCTCATGAAATGAAACCCAAAATTAATGAATGGTCCAGAGAGACATTTTGACCGTCGTGGCATCTAAAAACACCTATGCACATTGTCTTCCCATGTGACCAAAAACTACCAAAGTGAGCATCCGCTCTCCACCTTTTCCTGTGGTGTAGCCCACCAGAGTTGTGGAAACGAGCTGATTTTTTTGGCGTATGGGGTGCATGGTGGAAAGGGGAGGAAGAGATCACCTATTGTTCCTCTAATCCTTGAATCCACAAAGTTTTTTTTTTTTTAATAAAAAATAAAAAATCTCTTGCCGAGAATATTATTGAGAATAATGAATAAAGTCTCTTTACAAAGTAATTGATATAGCTTATATAAGGCCTTAAGCCCTAAATTCATCACTTTTCAAAATAGTAAACTTTCTCAAACTAGTATACTTAAAATGGTAAAGGCGTTAATCCTGCCCAAACTCTCGGGTTAAAACAAAGACTTTTAAGTGATCCCAACAGTGTTACCTAGACATGAGGCATGGGTGCCAAGTGCCAACGTGTCGTAAGTGTCCAGCACGACCAACTTTAAGAATCTAAGCACAGTGACTTTTCTGTACACAAATAAATAAAATTAAATAAACAATGAAAAAATTAAAGATGAGTGAAATTGGGGAAAAAAATAATAATAACATAGTTTCAATAGAAAAAATTGCTTGTAGTTCAAATTAACAAATAACTAATCAACAAAACATCACAAATCATAGATAATCCTCTTAGGATACAATGGTTCTTATGAAAATTACTTGTTTTGTTAAAATATTAGAACTGAAACAAGAGAGCAAATGAACAAAATGGACAAGGGATGCATTTTTTTTATTGCTTGTGGATCCTATAATGGAAAATGAACTGGAATCTAGAGAGAGAGAGAGAGAGAGAGAGAGAGAGAGAGAGAGAGAGAGAGAGAGAGTGTCATTCCAAGTAATCTTCAAGCACAAGAGAATGGAGGAAGATCAAGGGCTAAGAGTGAGAGATCTTTGGCTTGACAAAAAAATTGAGGAAGGTGAAACGAAATCTTTGTACAGAAAAATGTTTGGACACCTCACTTAAAGTGTCCAACACTCCGCACTTCTCAACAACATCTCTAGGATAAAAATAGTAAGTTTTGACTTTAAAACTCATATTTGACTACTAAAATGATTGAACTTTTCAAAACATTTGGGGGCAAGCCTTTGGCATTGGTCATGATATAGAGTTCACCGCCAATAGCTCTCGAACTACATATCATATGCATGAAATGAATAACCAGTCGCAAAAGTATGGCCGTTGGAAGCTATAGTGCACGCCAGACCCTAGATCGAACTTTTTGTCCCAATTTCTCTCAATCCTGGCCAGGCATGAGATTGTCTTTGACAAATTTTAGGGTGCAGTTGATGGACAGCATGGATTTCCATGTTACATCAGGGTTTGGGGCTCACTGAGGTTGACACTATCCCTAATCGACATCATTAGATCAAAACCCTTTTCTTTTTCTGAATCTTTTATAAATTATCCATCTTTTTGAGGGGTATTGATTGATATACTTATCCCTCACGTTTTTACACAACCTCCCTTTCTTTGGTATTAAATTAGTACCCTCTACTACTGATTTAAATTAATGTTCCTCAGGTTGTGGTATTGAACTGGATTAGGTACTACAAAGTGCGAGTCGACTCGGACAAGTTGTATCAGACTCGGAGTCTTAAACCATGAATCTAGGCGTTAAAAACCCCAGATCAGGCTCGTTGATGTCCCTAGGTGAAAGAAACCAAAAGCATGTGTTGAATGGTCCACCAAAGGTCATCCAGGTATCTTGGTGAATGCCGAATAGACCCTTGTGGTTAGCATTCATCAAAGGGAGGGAGTTATATGGAAATGCAGAAAAGTATAAGAGGCTATATTTCAAAATTATTAAAAAAAAAATACTTTCATTTATTTTATTTTATTTTTTGTTTGTTTTTCCCTTTTAAGGGAACAAGAAATATTTGTTGTGTTACAGGATCAGCATGGAAAGGTACCTCTTTTCTGGGGGATCACTGCAGATGGATTGGTCGCATTTGCAGATGACGCGGAATTACTTAAAGGAGCATGTGGCAAATCACTTGCCCCTTTTCCTCAAGGTAACCATCATCCTCATTGTCATGTCGTCTTTATCATGGTAATTTATTTATTATAAGTTCGGTGATCACCACCTATAATTTTATTAAGTGAATCAAAAGGAATAGAACTGGAGGGGACTGGACCAGAACCCTCACTCAACATCATCAAACCAGAACATGAAGATATATAATCTATCAGGAAAAAAAAAAGAAGCTAAACATGTCTCCCACTTGTTAGATGAGCTGGTAGAGAGTGTAGTGTGTGCGAGTGATCCAGGTTTCAATCCCTTATAGTGTTATCTTTCAAAAAAGAGAAAAAATAAAAAATAAAAGCAGACAAACATGAATCACGAGGAAGATTCTGGACATAAGAAAAGCTACAACTCATGGAAGAGGAAAATGCGTGAATCACCAAACAGTCCACCACCGAATTTCCTTGTCTGAAATCAATCATAGGAGTCCATCACCAAAGAGTCCATTTTATTTCATCACCACCAAAATCAATCATAGGAAAATCCCTTATTGATTTGTTTACACTCATTTCCTATTTTGATAATTGAAATAGTACATCGCTGTCAACATCATCATCATCTTAACTTTATCTGAGTTATTTGGAGTCAGCTGTACTAATCCTATTTTACCAATCATCCTCAAGTAAACAAGCCTTCATTCTTCGCAAAATTACCAAGCAATCGTGGTAATTGAACCACATTTCTAAAAAACTTGTATCCCTGATATATGAGCTTACAATAGGTGAATCAGAAAGTTTTGGTACAACTACTGCATCGTTGGGCACCGAAACTGCAATGTATCAGGCGACACGTACCAGGCAATACATATTGGTTTTGGATGATACTCCGAACGATGATCACGTATGCATGTCCTAAATGTGTAACCCAAATCAGGCATGTTCACTCACTAGGTGTGTCACAATCTATGAAACAAATGAACAGCTTAGCTAAAACTTGGCTGATTATTTATAAGCAGTCAGCCTAGTTCTAAAATTGCTTACCACGGGACCGATTCCAAAAGTTTTTCAGTAAGCACATCTGAAGGGTCCAAGGTACATGATTAATGGATTGGATCTCTCACCCATGTGCCATGCTGGCACGTAAATGGGCTGCCTTACTGACACAGGGAGGGACGTAATGAGGTCGATCACCATCTTCCTTAGGGAATAACTACAAATCCACAGAGCTCTCTGGACTCCTCACTGAGCTTCCTCAAAGCCACAAGGGATAAAAATATAAATAATTTCTAATAAATTTGAAATAAATTGATTGATGATAAAAAAAAAAAATGAAATTACAATCCTTTAAATAATGTGCTCAAAACTAGGATGGAGTTTTGGACTCAAAACTCCCTAAAAACATGACTTATTAGACGGTCACCATTCCTACTAGACTTCATGGTTTTCAACCAAAAATAGTAAGTGTCCAATTTAGCCTAACCACATTGTTCTCCTAACTTTTCTAAGCCTTTTTCATGTTGGCCATGACTCCTACAACTCAAAGGATCAAAAGTTATATGTGAACTAAAACTTACTATTTATAGTAAAAACGAAAATAAAAGGGACTTTTGACTGTTGATCTGATGGAATTTCGCAAATCCAGAGTGGGCAACCCAGCATATCAGGGTTGGTTGGCTAAAGTAGCTTCTCCTACCCCCAAAATAATATATGATATGTCCAAAAACTCATCCTGGTTTGCGAGATACAACTATTTTAAGGTTCTGACGGTCTGGATCATTTCCGCCTCCGATCGGACCTTCTCTGGTCCATCTTTGCCATGAAAGTTTCTGCGATCCACTCTACATCACTTACACATGATTTATCACCTTCTTACTCCACACATGCTAATACGGATGGTTGCAAGTGGAACAACATGATCATGATCACAACAATGCCCAAAGTCCAAAACTTATTATCTTGGAAACTATCATGGACCACTCAGTTTCCTTTTGATGTTGTAATTGCAGGATGCTTCTTCCTGTCAGCCCTTGGAGAACTGAAATGCTATGAGAATCCGAAGAACAAGGTCACCGCCATTCCTGCAGATGATGAAGAGATATGTGGTGCAACTTTCAAGGTAATGACTCCGCAGAATGCACATTAATGGCTGATTAAGAATTATATTAACCTTACATATCCAACTAATCCAAGAGTAATGGCTTTGATATTTTTGGTGATTTTAAAGGTGGAAGCAGAGCTGTTTTTTGCAGCTATGCAGTAGGAGTGTACTGCTCAGTAGTTGTCATGCATGTAGCATGAGCTTGTGTTGTTAGGTAAGTCTATTACCCCAATGAACATATGAGTTGTAGCCCTAATAAGCTGGTCATGTGCTTGAAATATGTAAACATGACTTTGTTTCCTTTTACTCAAAGAAAATCCACCTTTTCCTGTTAAAAAAATTGTCAATGGATGCAATACGATGGCTAATATGGAACGGCATTGTATATGACCAATGTGATTGCAACCATAAGAGAAACTTCAATGCTCTGCAGAGTTTGATGGATGATATGCATGCACTTAGAAATTACTTGGATATTGAATTTATGGCACTCAAGCAATTTAAATTAAACTGTCCAAATATGATTCCCATTTTAGATGTGCCATGGACCAAAAATTACACTTATTTGATTATCTTGCTATCAGGTTGGTGGACATTTATTGGACAGTTGAAAACGAGGTTTAAAGTTTCATCTGAAACCAGTTCTTGTATTACCCAGGAATGATATAGCTGTATCGGCCCGTAACAGCCTGAAACAGCCCAATATAAGGGTTATACAGGGTTTTATTGTGGTCAACAATACCATACCCAATCACCCATTTAAAACCTTGGTTAAAAGTGTAATATATCTGATGGTGTTGTTTCAACAAACATGTGTCCCTGAATTAGAGGTTAGAATTGTTCAACCAAACTGATCCTCAGACCGTAAGTTTATGAAAGTAGGTTCCACAATTTAGTCAGTTTATTTTGAGTTAACGTATACCACTCTAAATTTTATAAGAGCCTGTATATCAGGCATCATACACTGCCAGACTATCAAATAACTCCCTGACAAAAATGTGTTACGGCATGAGAATTGATAAGGTGACCAGAGTGACAAATCGAGGGCCCCACTTTCCTCGTGAATGCCAATCGTCAATACCTAGGGTATTTTGGGATTTTATGACTCTTTAATATGACCATTAACAACTGTCCACATGCAACTAACAAAAGGTGGTTAAAACGAAGATTAAAATTTGAGTATTGAACAGCTCTTCTCTAAGGATTTATGACATGGTGTATCATCTGTTACAAATCACATGTGAATGCTCTAAGCTGCTACCCCATAGGATTACAACATCAGCAACAGTTGCTTCAATGATGGAATGCTGGTCAAACAGTTGGATAGATGTGACTTGGGTGGCACCCATATTGCAAACCCTAACATTTAGCTCTCTTTCAACCATTATCTACTCATTTATTAGCAAAATTAAGAAATATTGTTAATAAACCTTTTTTTTTTCTTTTTTTCTTTTTACACTGCTTCTTCCCTAGAAATGAAGAGCAATGCAAAAGCATGCCACCAGATGAAAGAACACTCAAACCATTTATAAGCTGCTAAGGAAATTGATGGCCACACTAGGAAAAAATATATTAAAGGGATCCAACCTTCAGGCAGGCAAATCCAACAATCTATCTGATCCAATCATCCGGTGGGCAGTACCACTAAGAACAACAATCAATGACATGAATGCTCGAATGCTCCTAAAACAGTGTTTAAGTCTACCGTAACATGTGTATGACCTGTGTCCCACAAGAATAAATCGTCGTCGTCATCATCATCTAAGCCTTATCCCAACTAATTGGGGTCGGCTGCATGAATCAGTTTCCATCATTCAACTCTATCAAGGGCCATATTAGACCATAGGTCATGAAGTCTTTTCTTACTACATCCACCAATGTCCTTCTGAGCCTTCTCATTGTCCTTTTAAAGCCTTCAACTTGTACTAACTCACTTGTAACTGCAGTTCTTAGTCTCTGTTGCACATGACCAAACCATCCCACCAGGTCAATACAATATAATGATTGCACTATATCCCATGTTTCCAATGAAACTACTTGCATTGGAAACCTGTCATGTTGTATTAGATTCGTTCTCCTTCTCCATTTATCAAATTCCAACTTCTTTTCCAATTGTAATTGCTTATTCCTCATGTGCTTCAAATTTCTCTAAACATGAAAAATTCCTCCCTTAGCATTTAGACATGCATTATCAAATTTCTTCTCCTCACATTTAGACAGAGAAAATTCCCTTCCAAAACTAATCATGCCTTGTACCCTGTATAAATATCAGAGGTCCTTGTAAAGCAGAAGTTTTTTTGGGGGAAAAAAAATCATAAAATGCTCATCCCTTCAATGTTTGCTGAATATTGTTCAAGTTTAGGTCCACACAGGTCCCTCCAACACTTAGTCAGCAGACTGATTAGTGTGACAGTGGGCCCCATAGAGAGATTGTGGGTTGGGAGCTTGCTCCGAGAAGAATTCATTATGCCCCACTTGAGGAACTGGTGAAACACACCCTCTAGTAAGAGGTGGTTGGATGACACATCCAACTATTGTCGATGTCATACCATGGCGTTACCCTTAACATCCTCCCTGACTCGAACATGTCTATCTCCGAAAGGGACCCTCACATGCACCCTTCGCTGATCGCTTACTACTTCAGTTCCTTGTAGTAGTTGTTAGCTACATTGCGATATCCCCACCTAACACAGAGAAAAAGAAAATGCATACATTGTAAAATATGGAGGTTCGTGAAGAATAATTCTCATTAACAAGTCCTGTTTTAGCAAGGCGAGCTTCTGTTTGCAGTTCACTCAATCAGCAACCATTGCTAATGGATACACAGAAGGTGGGGGTGATCGATCCAAATCATACATCTAGTGGGACAAATTCAAGTATAGTTTTTCCTTCAAATGGACAGGAGAATGAAAAGAGCTAGTAGTCTAATTCAAGATGAAAATAGAAGGCTAGGTTTTCATATGGTATCTTTCCAACCATGGCACATCTATGGGTAGTACCTACTAGATGGACAATCTGTATCCATTGTCCTGCCTGTGATGTGCCATGAATGTTCCTAGCTGATCCAATGCATAGCCTTTCTTAACAAACCAACAAACAATTGAAGAGTTGGATGGTCAGAACTCAGGATCCACCATGTGTACCTGCAATTAGGGGTGGCAAAACTCGACCAGACATATCAACCCAACCTAGAAAGTCACGATTTGGATCAACCCATTTCCCACTTGGGTTTGGGATGTGTTTTGTCAACCCAAATTTTAAAAATAAAAATTAAAAAATTAAAAATTAAAAATAAAAATTTAAAAATTTAAAAAAAAAATTAAAAATTAAAAAAAATAATAATAAAGAAGAAGAAGAAGAAGAAGAAGGTGGGTTGGTCATGATATTGTCTGAGTGTTACACCATGTTACTTTTATATGGTGCATGTGATGGCTGACTGTGAACTAGTAATTTAAGTTATATTAATAGTTTTGAACTTGTTATGGTAGATACAGTTTTTATTATATTAGGGGTTGAGTTTTGTATTAATTAAAGGTTCTAAATATGTGTTTGATATTTTTCTTTTTCTTTTTTTACAAAATGATGAAAATTTTCGTTTTTAATTTATTTATTTTTATATTTTTAATTAAGTAGGTTAGGATGGTTGGGTGTGGGTTAGCCCTTTTTAGACTGTTTGGGTTGAGGTTGAGATTCTCAACCCATTTAATAAATTAGTTAAGTTAGGAATTGGAGTATTGGACCCATTCAAGAGCAATGCCTTTGCCAATGGTCTCTTGCACTCACCTATCTATGGTTGTATTTACAATGCTCTCTTTGAAGATGCATTTGTTAATTAACAGCATGAGGGAGAGAACCTGAGACAGGTTCATGGGGTTCGAACATGTAGTATGGCCCAGTTGCGCTGTCCGTGGTCCCCACAGTAAAGCTGGTCACACACATTGGAAGTATGTTGCCTTGTTGGCGCAGTTGAAAGTTGGCATTTGGTGCCATCATCCCTTGCATTTCTTCTTTTTTTAAGGAAATGGGCAATTCATGTATTTGTGATCCTTGATCTAAGTTTGCGGTTTTTCTTCTCTCTTCAAATGCATGAGTTGAATAAGAGAATTTTGAGCTTACTTAGCTTGGATTAGCGAGTGTTTTGAGAAACCTATGGTTGCTTAGGTGAGTTATAAAAGTATTAGAGAGGGTGATTAAGAGTGATAAAGATTAGAGAGGGAAGTTAAGATTAAATCATACTGATCAGTTAAACTCAACCATTTGATTTCAGTCATTGGATTGAATTTGGAATGTGATCAGTTCTCATTAACCAATGATTTGACGGGCCACCAGTTAGATGGTTACGATTGCCTGATCAGAGTGATATTTGGTCTTTGCTGCATCCACGATGGGGCCCAAGATTTGGATTGTTTGGATGGTTTTATGACCTTTACCATAGCAAAAAGCAATGCGATCTGGGTTGACATTCACGTGCCATGTCCACAAATGCACCACAACTTAAAAAGGAAGGGTGAACTATAGGTAGGGGTGCACACGGAACGGGTTCTACCAGTAAACCAGAGCAGAACCGACCAGACCACATGGTTTGGTCTGGTTCTGAAGTGCACCTGTTCTGGTTCTGAAAATCAAAGAACCGGTTGGTTCGGTTCGGTTCATGATTTGGGGTTCTGTAGAAATGAACTGGACCGTAGAACCAAACCCTGGAACCAGACCCCTTGGTTATATTTAAAATTTATTTTTTAAAACATAAAAAAATTAGACCATTCATCAAATGGATCACAACAAGATTAGACATTGGCAGCAAAATCATTTTGGGAACACGAAAGGGTCATAAAAACAAACCATGACAAGATCACTCTCTATGAAAATTTTCATTAGAGGTGCTTGGGCTGGATTATAAAAACTATGCAATTGGACTGGATTATAAAAAGCCTAGAATCGTAGAACTGAACCGGAACCGAAACAGTTTTTTACGGTCTGGTTCCAATTCAGTTCTAGGGTGCAAACAGTCTGGTTCCGGTTCTAGTTTTCCTAGAACCATTGGGAACGGTTCAGTTCCAGTTTCACCCAGAACCGAACTGAACAGAACCATGTGCACCCCTAACCATAGAGGTGGCAATGGGCTGGGTTTGAGCCAGGCCTGACTTCACACTCAAGATCTAAGGCCAGAGCCCAGCCCAACAGGCACACGCCAGAGCCCATCCCAACAGGCGCACGCCCTAGCCCAAAAATGGGTTGGCCCTAGGCCCACCCGAACTGACCTAGCCAGATCTGAAAATGGGTAAAATCATTCTTTCCCACATAAATGTCTCTAACTATCTATTAATCAAGAAATAAACATTTTAAAGGAATGAAACCAATGGCCTGCATTAAAGATGGATTCATTGCCAAACTGAGGATTGGAATAGTATGTTTGTGGGACAAAACACGTACTTACGAAGTCAGGTTGGACCAGGTTGGGTTGGGTTAGGAAGGGCTAAAATGACATAAGCCCAAGCCCAACCCAAAATTGATAGGACCATGCATGTTAAGCCCGTACAAGCCCGACCAAAGCTGGGTGGGGCTGGTCAGGTCGAGAAGACCTGCATTACCCTTTTTTGGTTTTTTTTTTTTTTTTTCATTCCAGGAGGGTGTTGAAAGCTTGAGGTCGGCTAGTTCTTTCAAGAGTATAGTTTGGCTCATGTGATGGAAAGGAAATCAAGGCGTAAAAATTGCTGAAGACCTTTGGCCTCTCCACCAGTCTCAATAGCATTTGAGGTTTCCATCCATTGCATGTATAATGAGAATTTTGGAGAAAAAGTGACCATTCAACACATATACAGACTGTTAATCAAGACCGTTCATCTTTAATACCAATCATCCTTAAACGTTGTCATGTGTGTTGTTAAATCATATGGCTCCAGGTATGCCTAAATCTATAATATTGTGATTTCTATTTGATAAACTTGTGTACATACACTGCAATGCACTATCATAGATCTGGAACCTTAACTAATGATTGAGCTCCTATTATGATTTACATAATATATTTCTGTTAATGCAGTTTTCCTATAGATCCTCCTTGATTAACTCTCGATCTGCATAGGAGAAAGTAAGAGACAAAGAAGACCCTGGCTTGTACAAGGGACCCTCCAATGCCTAAATCAGGACCTTGGGTCTTTTATAGGGTAGGAGTCTTAAGGAAAAAAAATCTTCAGTCAAGTATTAGGGTTTATATGCATACCTTTCATTGGCTAGAAGCACCTCTATTTATATGAGAGAGAAGATCACACCGTAAGGAGCCTTCCTCATTTAGAATTCCTGATATATCGAAGATCTTCCCAAGATTATGGCAGTTCGAGATTCTCAGGATCTGATTTTATCTCCCAAAAATCTTGGGAGAGATCTTTGGACCATTGGAGGGATTCCCGAACTGTTAGTTCGGGAGAAGGTCAAGCGGTAGAGGCGCCAGATACAATAGACGTAAACAACACTGAGCCTTCTTTCAGGTTATTATCTATCTTGTTCAACGATTATGCCGACCTATGGCCAACTTATGGCCGACCTATGGCCAACCTATAGTCGACTTATAGTTGGGTTGACCTGTAGCCACCATATGGCAGAGCTATATCTGACCTATGATTTAGGTCAACCTATATCCGACCTATGGTTTAGGTTGACAACCGGCCATTTGAGTGGACTTACAATTGCATTCTATTTGAGTGGCCTTACAATTGCATCGACTTACTTGAAGGACGATCTTTCCTTGTCAGTAAATGCCTCTTAAGGTACAAGCCATATTGGGTCTGTGTTGATTTGTAGAGTTGGTCCATTCCATAAGTTGTTCTATTTTTTCCCCAACAGTAAGCCCCCTCTTACTTTCGAATCGATCTTTAAAGGCTCGAAAAGTAAGCCATAGCTTAGGTTGATTATGTTATCATAAATGCCAGATATGGAAGCCAACACGGTAGTCGAGGCGTGTTAGTAATCAAGTATGGCGTAGTCGAGGTGGCGTTTCGTGGATCGAGGTCATGCGATTTGTCATGCCACCGTTTTGGTGTCAGACTAATGAGAACATGACGCGTGGCCAATTCTCGATATTATGGTCGAGTGACGCATGGGGTCCCACCACGTGTTGAGAGAGGGTAGTCGAGGGGACGTTGTACAGAATCCGCATTAATGGGTATACTCAAGAGGTGCCACGTGGTTCTCCTATATAATGAAAGCTCTAATGTAGTTCAAGAGCCCCTTTATGTTTTCTTCCTTTCCCAATTGTCTTCCTTAGCTTCGAGAAGCGATTTCCGGCGACTTACTTTACCAGTGACTAGGCATCCTTTTCTTCTCCGATGAGCTCCATTCTTCACTCGCCCCCTCCTTTCTTTTTCCCTTTAAAGTGACTCTCAACATCTATAAAAGCCACCATGTCTAACTCTTTGAGTTCATGGGAGGGGGGCTTCCAGTGGCAACAGTAGGGCAAGTAGCCTCCGGACGATGTTGAACCCACCATCGCCGTTGGTAATAATGGTCAATGCTGAGTTTCAGGCATCGCGGGCGATGGAGAGGTCGGTTAAGGTGGACCGTGGACTGTCTGGCGAAGGGGATCCGAAGGAGTCTTCTGATGAGGAGGGTCTGAGAGGTCCTGTGGCATCGACCCTTACTGAGGCAGAATTAGCTCAGATTAGACTGAGATATCACATCCCCAAGTCCGTAATCCTCCAAGTTCCCTTGCCAGACAAGCTTCATAATCATCCTCTACAGGGAGCAGTTGTCATTTTTTAGGTCTCCCTTCAATGCAGCGAGAAGCTCCCTCTGCAAGGTCTGGTAAGGCGGGTACTTGCTCCCCTAAACTTAGCTCCACGGCGGATAATCCCCAATGGATGGAGGGCTTTAATCGGCTGCGCGGTCTTATAGTCCGAGCTATAACAACCCGAGCTTTTCGTCGAGGTGTTCCTCCATCTATACAAGTTGAAGCTGAACAAGTTTTACCCCGGTTGGTATTATCTCTCTGCATGGTGGGGGATTGGAGGGAGCCTGATTACCAACCCTCCATCATCTAATAAGAATTGGAGGGACAAGTAGTTTCGGGCCTCTGGATGTGGGGAAGTGGCCAACCTACCCTTGAATCAACACATGGTCCCCACCACATTTATCGACCCAGGTCAGTATTCTTTGAACTTAGTTATCCTTCAGCTCCTCCTTAGTTGGTCGATTTTCGAGTTTTCTTGACTTGTTTGCATATGTCTTCTGTCACAGTTATTCCTAAGCACCCTTCCCTGCTAGATAGTATATCTCTCGCTTGAATCAAAGGGGGCGAAAGCACTAGGGGAGGAGAAAGATCTTGGAGAGTACTTCTCCAGTCTAAATTGCTTCTTAAGTCAAGCTTAGACCTCACTCTCGTCGGTAAGAGCTTCAGTAAGAACCCTAACCAAGCTTTAGGACTTAGAAATATTTCATGGACTTCCATAATTGAGTTTCTTCGTGTCATGATGCAGAAGTGCTTGAAGCTCGTCCTTTGCTATGGCCCGCATCCAAACTCCAGGCACCTTCCCTGTAAGAAATAGCGGCGCCGAAAAGGAAGAGGCAAAAGACCTCCAAAAGTAAGGGGAAGGTTGGCCCTTCTTTCTCGTCATGATGGAGGTCGAAGAAGAGGAAGCGGTTGTGGAGCCTGTCCTTGATGCTGCTACAATGGTCAAGATGACCGTTCGGGAAGAGGCTTCTCTTGCTGAGGCATAGGGAGCTGCCGAGCCTTCTGTGGAGGCTCGTTCTGAAGAGACTGGCCACCCTTCAGCTGATTCTTTAAGAGTTCAGGAGGAGGAAGGATAAGGCCTTCGCCGAGCTATTGAGGAGATCCTTCCTTGGGCAGATTGACACATGCCCAAGGCAGAATTCCTTAGCTTGTTAGGCTCACCCGTGAACTCAGTCCTCGCGTTTGCGGTGACGATCTTTCTTAGGGTAAGCACGTTTTCATAAGTAGTTTATCTTTATTTCTGATGTTCAACTTCGCTCATTTTTTTGTTTCCTTAGCAATTCGCACCTTGCATGCTGAAGGTGCATTATGAGATTACCCAGCTGCAGGGGCAAATAAGAGATTGGTCAGAAGGTCGCGCAAAAGGAGATTGAGGTCGCTCAATCCCAAGCTCATGCTTCTTCTGTAGATACTGAGCTGAAGGCTACAAAGAAACTTCTTACAGAGGCTTCTGAAAAGGAGGCTCGGCGAGAGGTTGAGCTAAAGACAAAGCTCGAGGAAGCTGGGGCGAAGCTCAGGGAAGATGGGGTGA
This sequence comes from Magnolia kwangsiensis, assembly GCA_037074715.1. NCBI lineage: Eukaryota > Viridiplantae > Streptophyta > Magnoliopsida > Magnoliales > Magnoliaceae > Magnolia > Magnolia kwangsiensis. The sequence goes on along the minus strand of CM073588.1, from coordinate 56,431,585 downwards.
AGCTCAAGGAGACCGAGGTGAAGCTTGAGAAAATTAAGGCAGGAGCTCGAGCAACTGTTGCCCAAGCTCGAGAGGATGCCGTCAAAGAATATCAGTCCTCCCGAATGTACATGGATGACAAAAATTCCTTGTACCAGCTAGGCTACTTAAAGTGCGTCAAGACAATAAAGGAAGACTTTATGGAGTTAGACCTTTCTGGCTTTGACTCTTCTGAGTCAGGTTCTAATGCATTCGGCGATAAGGAAACTCTCGAGCAACCCTCCAAACAACTCTCCGAGCAGCCCCACAAGGCTTAAAGATTGACATCTCTTTACAATACCTTTCTCTTTTTTTGATGTAGATCGATGTAAACATGTCTTTCGGGTCTTTATCAATGGAATTTGCCCCTTTTTAAGACAATGTGTTCATTTATAGATTTTTCTAAGTTAAGTAGATCGCACTCAATAAGCGAGTCGGATCTAGCAGATGGAAGGGATTTGGTTTGGATTCAATCAGGTAGGTCGAATTCTATAGATAGGTCGGATGTAGGTCAGACAACATAGATAGGTCGGATAAGAATCAGGCTGCAACAAATCTTTATTAATTCTATCTTGAGGTTGATCAACATACAGTAAACTTCGTATTGATCCGCTAAGGATGATAGATCTTAAGATGTTCAGCATTCCAAGGATGGGGCAGGAGTTGACCATCTAGATCTTTCAGTCGATATGAGCTAGGTCGGCTTGTACTCGTTACTATATAGGGGTCTTCCCAGTTCGAGCCTAAAGTTCTCGATCCTGGTTTCTTGGTATGTTGGAAAGTTTTTCGAAGGACTAAGTTGCCGGTTCGGAACCTCCTAACTTTCACCCTGAAATTATAGAAAGTTGTCACTTGTTGCTAGCGTATGGCGGTTCAGATTCGAGCTTATTCTCTCCTTTCATCGAGAAGGTCGAGATTTAGTGTCATTAGCTCGGAATTCATTTGTTCGTCAAACATCTCTATCCGAACTGTTGGTAGTTCAATTTTACTGGAGTGACCGCCTCTACTCATATGCTAAAGAAAAGGGCTTTTCCCCCATAGTCGTTCGAGCAATAGTTTGGTATGCCCAAAGGACTTTAGGGAGTTCATTGGCTCATGATCGATTGACTTTCTCTAGCTGGGTTCGGAGGTGATGCTTGATGATCTTGTTGACTTCCTCAACCTATCCATTTGCCTATGGGTGTCGTGGTGAAGAGTAAACATTGCAAATTCCGAGGTTCTCGCACATTCCCCAGAATTGCTTATTATCGAACTGATTTCCATTGTTGGAGACGATCGTTCGAGGAATCCCGAATCTGCATATGATGTTCTTTCAGACAAAGTCTATGATCTTTTGCTTGGTTATAGTTGCTAGAGGCTTGACTTCGGCCCACTTCGTGGAGTAGTCGACCGCTACAATGGCAAACTTGGTCTGAACTTTACCGGTGGAGAGAGGACCGATGATATCGATTCTTCATTGGGTAAATGGTCATGGCCTAGCCATAAGAGTGAGATTTTCAGAAGGCTACCAGGGTATACTTGCATAGCACTGGCATTTGTCACACTTCTGAGTGAATTTTTGAGCATCGGTTTGGATGGTTAGCCAATAATAACCCTGCCGAATAACTTTATAGGCTAAAGCTTGGCCTCTAGAGTTGTAACACCCCGAATTTTTGCCAATTTGGAGATAGACGTCCTTAGGCAATGAGTCAATTATAACACCTTATTAACTTCTCAGAAATCAGTCCCAAAGTCTAAAATCTCTTTTAACCCATTTCCTTCAAAATCTCACCTTTCACCACCTTATTCTTCAAATTTTTCCAAGTACTTTCATATTAGACACTAATCTAAAGTTTAAATGGTGAAGAATAATAATGAAATTAAAATTTACTATGAATAGTAAATAAATAAATAAAATACATTTTTAACCATTAACCTTATGGAATCTGGCGAAATAAATAGGTTATTTAGATAGATCAGCTTCTCCTACCCTAAACTTATATATTGCACATCGCGTAACTTATTCCAGGTTGCAAGATACGCCCGTTTCATATATCGAGTAGCGAAACCACCACCAGATAGGGCAGTGGACCGCGGCGCCACCGCGCCACCGGCGGTCGACCATGGTTCGTCCGGGCCTGTCGGGCAACAGCAGGCCATGCGGCCCATTTTCTGTCGTTTTCTGCAGTCTTTTCTTCTAACTTCAAAAAGTCATAACTCCCTCGTTATAATTCTGATTTAGGTGATTCAGAAGCCAAATTGAAGTTTGATAAGTCTAGTTTCATGTAAAATTAAGTAAAAATTATAACAAAATGTTTAATATAGTTAAATATATATCGTAGTGACAACTATTTAAAAATTATTAGTTTGGACAGCTGCTACTTCTAGAAGTTTTAGAATTTTTTTACAATACAAAATCTCATAAAATTTAGTGGAGATGAACTAGACTTGATGATGAACAACTAGAAAAATAATAAAAATAATATGCTGATTAAAAGTGCCAGAAAGGGGAGTATAATTATCCCAAGATCATATTCTGTCGTAATTTGGGCATAATTTAGTTAAGTATTAAACTGAATACTCAGTAGAATTTGGTTGAACCACTTTAAATACAAATTGCAAGAATCAAAACAATTAGAACCACTAATGCTACATTACCTAGAAACCTAGGATCAATCTCTAAACCCAGTAGCTCTTGGGAGCATTGTGAAACTTCATATTGGACCTGGACCGCACGTCGAAAGTTCAATTACCCCGAGACTATACGATTATGATCGCCTTACCGAGCTTGACAACCACCTCAGAAATTAAGTCCTAATAGTACCCAGAAACGCACAACTTGAGCCTGGAGTGAAGTGTGTGAGAAACGTGAATGTCTTTAAGAAATAAACTGAAACTTAAGTGAATTGAGTCGGTTCGTTCATAGGTCGAATCTAAGGATTTAGACTGTTATATTTCAACCCAATTACACCCTCGAATTAAAAAAAAATTCCAACACAGGTCAATTTGCTTGTGACCCTGATCGAGCATCGATGACCGTTGAACTGAAACATGCCTCCCGCGGTCGATCCCCAAACTCGATTGGACTGAAAACTTAGCCTGACCTAGATCCATGCATAAAGAGCTTAAGTCCGACCGCATGTAGAAAAGGGGCCTCCAGAACAGCTCCATTGGACCAAAATGGCTAGTATTTGGCTATAACCTAAGTATACCTTGGCCCTGGTGCCATTCCCATCAGTTCTGGGCCTATATAAAGGCCTTAAACCCTCTCTTTCTCATTCCATATGATTTTCTAAAACCTTAGGAGAGAGAAGGAAAGAGAGAGAAAGTGAGAGGGAGAGTTGGAGTCTGTTCCTGGGATTCGATCCCATTACTCCACGTGTGGAGTCAACGCTTCCATATCGCTATTTCGGTGATTCTGATCCCATTCTTAGGTAAGAAATCCTAACCCTAACCTATTTTAGGGTTTCAAATAGAGTATAGGATGAAATAGCTAATCTATTTCATACTGTAGGTTGCAATTGTGCTGTAGACGATGACTTGGAGAACGAACTGAGTTCGTTACGAGTCTATCGGTGTAAGGTGTGGACTATAAATGTTTAAGTTATGATTTTCAAGGATTTTAATGTCAGTTAATAATTTATGACTTATTTAAATGTTATCACATGCTTAGATACGATGATTCTCGCGTTTTACACATACATATGAACTATGTTGAATGTAACGTATTACATGTGTTTGTAAAAATGTCTGAAAGAATGTGAAATTTGGATATGTGCTTGCCATAATTATTAACTATGGATATTTACTTGATGTGTGTATGGCAACTCTTTTGAAAAAGGGCTTACTAGGATATATGTTATAACTAGTCTAATAAATGTATATTGTAATGTGCAGTTTAAGTGTTTGATAAAATGCTTGAATGAGGAAATGCTTGTTTAAATGTATGATATAAGGGCATTGAGTTGAGATTCTCAATCCCCTTATCTATACTTATAGTTTCTTGTATGTAACATATCTTACTATTACGTTATTTATGATGAAATGCTTATGTAGGTTAACATGTACACTATATATTTGATAAAATGCTCAAATGAGATCTCTTTGTGGTTTGGTCGTCACATGTTGTACTTGACTATCACATGTAAAATGAATTGTTTTGGAGTGTGTTTGGGACTATAGTATAGTCCAAGCAATCGGTAACAGGTCCTGGTTTGGTGGCTGAGGTTAGTTCGCCACACAAGACGCATTCGATGAACCTGAGTCGTACGTTGCTTGTCAACAGTGGTTAGACCACGCGGAGTGCTTACGCACTTCATGTCGATCAATCCAACGTGCGCTCGTACTAGTCAAGCTTGTTAAGTAACCCATTTGACTCGATATATGTTCACCACGTATGGACGACATTGGTTGAATCTAAGGTACCAAACTTACCATTGGAAACCTCGTTAACCTTGGTACCTCGATCCGCTAAGACTCATGAGCTGAACATGGTGGTATAGGATACCGTGGTCAAGCTATCGGCCTACGCCAGGATAACAAGCCCACCCGTAGTGACCAGTGAGCAACTCAGTCTCATGAGCCAAATACGATTGTATGAGACATTGTATTCGAGCTGTTATCCTACATTGATCAGGTGACGAGCCATTTGTAGTGACCTCCAGCATACTCTGAGGCTGCGTTGAGGTCACGAGCCTTTCCGTAGCAACTATAGTGTAAATGATGAGGGTCAAATATTGCATATTAGACCCCGACTATTACCAGATTTTACCAACAGGATAATGCTTAATGCCATATTTTAATTGTATTTTTATTACAGGATGAAATCAGGAGCGTTGATTGAAAAAGGATATTAAAAGTGTGGATTTGATGCTCTGAAGTAACATAAGTATGGGACGGACTCTAGAGGATCAATATTGACGAATTTACACGCCAGGGATTTAAGGAAATCAAGCCGTTCACGTTAAAGAGGCCTGAAATTGGTCCAAAACACAAGATCATAGGGTTTTCGCCATCCGATTGACCTGAAACTTCATACATGGAATGAGGGCCATAAATTAACCGTACACGTAAAATTTCAGCCATTAGATCACTATGCAAGTGCCCAACTGACAAATCAACCCATAAACTATTGATTTTGGGGCCCACCTGATATCTGGAACTGCCTCAAAATTGTTCTTGACAGTTGAAATAACATGAGAAAAAAGGATGGATGGTGCAGATTTTGCAAAAACATTACAGTTGGTCCCACACGTGTACGTGTGCGTACACACTGTATAAAGTGGCGACGAGCACCAAATTAGTCAGTAGCGCTGACCAGTGCCTGCACGACCGACTTTTAAAAAAAAAGGAATTTTCCTTTTTTTTGCTGGCTGCGTAACCGACGGGCAGCCGATTTTGCGGAAGGTAGTGGGCCCCACCCATTGGTCGTACGTCCGATCCAAGCCGTCCACCGTGTAGACGAGCTCGAGATATTCAAAACATGCTAATAATTTTCACCCATTCAAGCACACGTGTGAGATATAGAGGCCACAAAAGGGCCACCCTGTAGCGTTCAAATCTGATTTTTTTAGTGATTTCTTCTCTGGGACACGCCAATGGACAGGGTGAATTTTTCAAAAAATGCTTCTGTGGGGCCCACCGATCACGATAGCGAAAGAGTGTGAAAGGTTTCACACATCCCCGAAAACTGACTTTTTCAGGCGGTTGTGGCCCACCATCTTTGATCATATGCCAGATCTGAACCGTCTATCATGTAAAGGATCCAAAAATGTCCTAAGAGACGGTGTTTCTTTGAAAATTAAGTGAGGAAAGTAGCAATTTTTGGAGAACCGAACTTGGCTATGAAAAAGCTTTCGTTGGGCATGCATAGCTTTCCAAATTCGATTCAAATTCGATTTTCACCACTCTAGCAACTATATAAGGAGGTTTTGGACGTGGGGAGCAGGCATTTTGGACCTTGGGAAGATCCAGAGCTTGAGGAGAGCCAGAGCCAGAGAGAGAGAGGAAGAAAGAAGGGAATGATGTTTTCATTGTTTAAATATTATATTTTCTTTTTCCTAATTAATTTTATGGATTGCTAAACTTTTAGCTAGGGCTGAGATGAAGCCCCTAATTTGATTAACTCTTGTTTAGTGTTGAATTCATATTGATTTGATTGATTTGTTTCTTTTTCTAGTGTGCTTTCTTGAGATTTTCGTACTTCTCCATTTTATGAGCTCGACCACAGTCTAGATATGGATGTTGTTTGAAATATTATTTTATGTGCTTGTGTCTGACCACGAACAGGTTTCCTATAGATGAAGAAACAAGATTTACATCTCTCCATGCCTGACCATGGATGGAAAGATGTGATCCATATGTTTTAAAGGATTATACATTCTGTGTGCCCGACCAAGGACATAGAGTGTGATTTGTTTATTTTGAAATCAATCTGAATTAGGGTGAATCAACAGGTAAAATAAGGGTTAAGATAATTAGGGGTGGATTCGAAAGTTCTAGTCTTCTCCTCGATTGAATTTTTCTCATTGTTCTCAGTTATTTTTCATAAATTTATATTAGTTTACTTAATAGTTTGTTAAACCATTGGTTGGATTAGTTAAGAAGAGTCTTAAATTTTGAATTGCGACAACCAGTCCTCGTGGGAACGATCTCATAATACGTATTATATCTACATCTAATTCGTATACTTGCGAGTTAAAATCATTTAAATCAAATTGGTTTAAATTAAAACATCAAGTTTTTGGCGCCGTTGCTGGGGAATGTTTCGGTCCAAATTGGATTTAGGATTCTCTCTTATCATAATTCATAGCCTTAGGATTTTACTAATTTAGGTGAAAGTTTTTTTTTTTAAAAAAAAAAAATTATTTTAGAAACTAACCTATTTTCCATTTTGTAAGGTCTTGACTTGAAATTTTATAATCCCTTTCTAAATTCTCTACTGTTTCTAATTTCTATTTTTTAGAATTAGGGCTTTTCTTTTTAGAAATTTTTTATTTTCTAATTTTAGATTTAGATTCTTCTTTCAAGTAGCTTTTTATTTTCTAGTTTTAGAAATATTTCCCTTTTTAAAAACTAACTTAGCTTTTTAGTTCTAAGATTAGAAACTTTCTTTTTTTTTTTTAAGAAACTAACCGCTGCTTAGGATTTTTTTTAGCATTATTTTAGGAAATTTAATTTGTTTTTGTTTTTACAGGATTTGAAGAAGGAAGCTATTAAATAAGATTGTCTTTAAAAGGAGAAGCTCTCAAATCTTCAGACGTCCATCATCTCCTTTTTCGGGTTCTTTTTCTTGTTTACATAGCTTTCTCTTATTTTTAGGAATTCATAATTTTTAGTTGTAGTCTTATTTCACTTAAATCGCATCTTAGTTTAGTTTAGTTTTCTTTCCTACATTTCAGTTATTTAGTTTATGCTAGGGCGTAGATCTTTGTGCATAAAACTAGCACCCTTTGATCTTGAAATAGAAAGAACCTTTCATAAAAAATTCAGAAACATCCTGTTTGAAATGACGGACGAGAATGGAATTAAATCGCTTAGAGATTATTCAGCTCCTATCCAATTTTATGCGCCTTCATGCATAGTGCTGCCAGCCACCATGGCAGCACACTTTGAACTTAAACCAGGGGTCATACAGTTGCTATCATCCTTTTATGGTTTAGACAAAGAAGATCCATATCATCACGTAAAAGAATTTCTAGGCATTTTCTCGACATTTAGGTTCCAAAACTTTTCAGATGATTCGATCCGTTTGCGCCTTTTTCCTTTTTCTTTGAAGGATATGGCAAAAGCATGGTTGAATTCTCTAGGAGTTGGGACGATTACTACATGGGATCAACTGTCTAAGAAGTTCTTAAATAAGTTCTTCCCTGTTCACAAAATGAATGCTCTCCGTAGAGAAATCACTAATTTCAAGCAAAAAGAGGGAGAGCACTTTCATGAATGTTGGGAAAAATGGAAAGACTTGCTCCTTAAATGTCCACATCATGGTTTTGAGAAATGGCAACAAGTTCGATACTTCTATGATGGTTTGACACCCCAAAACCGTCGCATGGTTGATGCCACCAGTGGAGGGTCATTCATGACCAAAAGTGATGTTGAAGAGTGAAATTTCTCTGAAACCTTATGTGAAAATTTCCAGCAATGGGACTACTCAAATAGAGGTGAAAGAAGTCCCCAACTACCAAAGAAATGTGGTATATATGAGATGGGAGTTACGCCAAATCTTTATGCCAAAATTGATAGCCTGACACAGAAAGTTGATGCTCTGATGTTGAATAATGGACCTCCACAAACAACTCAAATCGAGTCATGTGCCATATGTTCTAGTCCTGGCCATCCTACGCAGTCGTGTCCATCTGGTGCAGTATTCCCAAAATTTCTCTCTGAACAAGTACATGCTATGAACACCTTTCGGAGCACTGGGAATGATCCTTACTCAAACACCTATAACCCAGGGTGGGTTAGACATCCAAATTTTTCTTGAGCAAAAGGACCAAAACAAGGAGGACCATCTGAAAATCCTCCAATGCAACCTCACCCTCAAGTTGGTAGTCAACAACCTCAGCAGTTTCTGCAGTATCAACAAGTACCTCCACAATCTAGGAAACCATCTCTTGAGGATACACTCAATCTTTTTATGCAGAGTTCACTTCAATTTTAAAAAGACACCCAACAAAGTTTTATAGCTACCCAGCAAAGCTTACATGCAAATGCGCAATCTATTGCCAAGATGGAAGTATAGTTGGGTCAACTTGCTGCCACATTGAGTGAGAGAGAGAAGGGCAAGTTCCCTAGTCAACTTGTGGAAAATCCAAAGGGACAGTATGAGATTGGCTCTAACTCAAACCAAGAATAATATCATGAGCAAGTCAAATCAATCATTACCCTTAGGTCTAGTAAACAAATTGAGAATAGAGTAGAGATGCCTAGGGGAGAATCAAACTCCAAATCAGAAGATCAAAATGAAGTGGAGAGACATACTAGTGCATCCAAAGTCCACAAGCACTCTGACCCTCCAGAAACCACTCCTGTGTCATCCTATGTGCCTAAAGCACCTTTTCCTCAACGTCTGGCACCAGTTAAGAAAGGAAACAACTTTAATGAGATATTGGAGATGTTTAAGCAAGTGCAAATTAACATTCCATTGCTTGATGCTATCAAACAAGTCCCTGCTTACACTAAGTTTCTTAAAGAATTATGCACTCAAAAGCGTAAGATGCATGTTCATAAGAAGGTCTTCCTTGCAGAGCAACTCAGCTCCATGATTCAACACAACACTCCTCCTAAATTTAGAGATCCAGGAGCTCCTACCATTTCTTGCGTCATTGGAGAGCATAAGATTGAGAAGGTATTACTTGACTTAGGGGCGAGCGTTAATTTGTTACCATATTCTGTATATGAACAGCTAGGACTTGGTGGACTAAAACCAACTAAAATAACACTACAACTAGCTGATAGATCTGTCAAGGTGCCCCGTGGTGTTATTGAGGATGTGTTAATTTAAGTTGATAAGTTTTATTTTCCAGTGGTTTTCATCGTCCTAGATACTCAACCTGTCTAGAATCCTACTAGTCAAATCCCGGTCATCCTAGGATGTCCATTCTTAGCCACATCCAATGCTATCATAGATTGCAGGAATGGAGTTATGAAGTTGTCTTTCGGTAATATGAAGCGTAAACTCAATGTTTTCAATGCTGGACAACAACCGTCAGACTCCGATGATATATTTGAAGTGAATATGATTGAGAGTCTAGTGCTTGACTCTTTCCTTGAATCTTCTTACAAGGAATATGATACTCTTGAGACTTAGCGTATTTTGCAGATTCAAATGATCCCCTGTTACAAGAAATAGTGAATGCCTTACAAAATAATACCTCGGCAGTTGTCATGAATCAAGAAAACCCATATTCTGAAGTACCTCCTTCTCCGGATCCTGAATGTTAACCATTAAATGAGGAAGAGTTGAAAATTGAACTATAGAGTGAAACATCGGCGTTTGTCGAGACTACACCACCTACTACAAATTTTTCTGAATTTCATCTACATATAGTCTCTGATTTATCATGGTGTACTAACTTTGAAAAAAAAAATTTACCACAGGTGAATCATATATACTTTGGACACTTCAGACGCTACAAAGAACACTTTATGCTAAGGTCCCTCAATTTCTCTGGTTATTAACACTCCAGGACATCCAAGCCTACTGCAAAACGGGCTTTTGGATGATCTTGTTGAAAAACCTTCTGAGAAATTTACCAAGATACTGGCCGATGGTCCATGATTGCTTTCATTGCTTGTCTAGCTGAAGACATTAAACTTAACACTTCTGGGAGGTAACCCAGCCTTTTTATTTTATTTTATTTTTATTTATCTTTTTACTAGTTAGTTATTTCAATGTTTGTGGGAAACATTACTACAAACCCTCATGAGACTACAACTCGTCCACTAGGGGCAACGTAGGGGTTTAAAGGCTTGTTGCATACGCTAAATACAATCGAGAGCACCTGCGAAAGTGGTATAGGTAGGATTTTATTTTATTTTTCCTCTCTTATTACTTTTGTTGATTTCTCTCTTGTGCTGACTCGCTTTTACATTGATATTGTTGGGAAAGCCTCTTAAATTCTCCGTCAAGGTACTATCTTTCCATCACTCCTCATTTACTTTCATTGTCCCATGAGCAGTGCATGCTTATTTCTTTTACATTGAGGAAAATGTAGATTTTAGGTTGGGGGTGGGAGATTAGGTAACTGTAACGCCCATGAAAAATCCGTACTTGGGCTCGAGTACCGATTTGACCCGAAATCGCGTAGAAATATTTTCCATGGAAATTAAACGTAAGTTAGCTAGCGCAACGCTAGAGTAGCTGGGAAATAGTCCCTGATCACTTTAAATACGTTCTACAAGACCCAAATCGAGTAGAACAGACAACTCTACAATACTCTATAACCTTGGATCAAACTCTAAGCGGGTTTGTCCTCTGGACCATGTTGAACTTTTGTATTGGATTTAGACCGCGCGTCGAAGGTCTGATACCTCCTATCTTATACCGTTAGAACCGCCCCGCTGGACTTGACAATCATCTCGATAATCAAGTCAAACCGATAATCACAGAGTATTTCGTTGAACCCGGACTGAAGCGACCACGAATAGGGACGAATTTGGAATTTCAAATCCAAATCTGGCACACGACTTGACGTGTCAGTATTAAGCGTTCTGACCGTCAGAATTCATCCAGATTACACCCTCGGATCAGGAAAAATTTCTATTTATTATCATGAGACTTTCAGCCCTGATCTATGTGCGGTGACCGCTGAACTGAAACTGGTCCGCCACGTGCGATCTGCGAACCCTGCCAGACTGAAAACCTAATACGAGGTACATCTGGTACCCATGAGCTTAAGTCTGATCGCAATCGACCAGGGGACCACCAAAAAGCAGTTTTTGGATCGAAACAGCCCCGAAATGGATAGGCATCAAGTAAACTTCGTCCCGGAGCCTATTTCCGGCAATTTCAAGCTTCTAAAAGGGGTTGAAACCCTCATTTCTCCTTTCCATCCGAATTTCACAAACCCTAGAGAAAAAGAGAGAGAGTTTGAGAGAAAGGGAAGAGGAGATTTTTTCCGCTTCCGACCCCTGACAGTTGCTGCTTCAACACTTCATTCCAATCACCTGGCTGGTGATTTCTACCCTTTTTCAGGTATAGAAAAACCCCAAAAACTTGCTGATTTGGGATTTACGTAGATTCAGGGCATGTTAGCTAACGTAATCCATGAATCAGGTTCTCTTACAGCCGTAGACGAAGCGTACACGCTCCGTTCAAAATCCCGCGACCGTAAGAGACTAGGTGAGGATTTTAGACGCTTTGATTGACGGTTTACAATGCTTTCAATGTCGTTTAATAGTAGATTATCGACGGCATCGCCGTTTGACATGTACAACATGCTCTCCGTTTCCTGTTTCGTAAATTAACGAAGAATATGAGATTTAGGGCATTTTAGTCATTTGTAGGAAGTACGGTCTACATGCATATTTTGCTGACGTGATTTCCATGGTTTGTCGCCGTATTAGAGAGTTAGGAATGTTTGCACAATCAGTTTGCGAAGAGATTCGCCAAGTTGCGCACTTTGGGTCGACATACTCTATGTGGACTTAAGAGTGTAGTGTATGTGTTTGTGTAAATGCTTGTATTAGTATGTATTGAATTAAATGATGTTATGTAGTAGTTTGAGATTGATTTCATGATTAAAATGCTGACCTAAATGATTTCCTACATGTTGACCTTATGCATGATTGCATTACATGCATAGGAAGTATGCCTTGAAGATTTGCTTAAAATGAATGTTATAACATGTGCTAACATGCTCACATGATGTATTTCAATTTCAATACCTTTGTATATAGTGTTAATGTAATTCTATAGATGTGTGGGACTTGACTTAGTCCAGGCAGTCGGTAACCGAGCGAATTCGTGGCTGACTGGTCATAGCCACGAACGACGCGTCGATGAACGTGATTCGTGTTGAGAGTTGGCGGCAGTGGTTAGGCCACGCGAAGTATTTTACGCACTTCATGTCGTTCAACTTGAGATGCGATCGCGCTAGTCGAGCCCGTCAAGTAACCCGACTGGCCGATGTTTGTTCACCTTGTATGTATCATAACTGCTTGAACCTAGGGTACTGAACTTACCATTGTAAACCCTATTAACCGTGGTACCTTGATCCACGAAGACTCATGAGCCGGGCATGGTGGTATGGGACACCGTGGTCGAGCTGTCGGCCTACGCTGGGGCCACAAACCTCCCCGTAGTGACCAGTGAGCACCTTGACTCGTGAGCAGATTATGGTGGTATGGGACACTATATTCTAGCTGTCGGCCTACACTGATCAGGCGACGAGCCCTTTGTAGTGACCGCGAGCGTATTCTGAGTCCACGGGAGGCGACGACCCTTCCGTGCAGTAGAGTACAGTAGGCCTGTATTTGATAAGGTGATGGGGGAGCGGTGCAACGAGTGCGAGCAACAGCCCTGGCAGCCCTTGCAGTGACCTACGAAATACACATCGTATGAGATTACTAGGAGTGACGACCCTAGACAGGATCTGTGTTGGGATTGATACAAGGGAAGTACCTTAGTTTCCCAATCCTGCTGTTTGAATGGACTAATAACAACTTGGAAATCATATCACCATAGCATTGCATGTGCCTGGAAGATGTGGAGCACTCTAGGGAGTGTGGCATGCCACGGTCGTAAGATGTTGCCGCATGAGGGTGATCGTCGGTGAGGGCATACATCACGTCATATCATCTTGCATTAATAACAGTATTAGGATTGTCTGATTTACTGCTTTACTATTATCGCGTGATTGAATTGTGAACATGCTAATCTTTGCTCTATGATTCCATGAGTTGATCACTCATTCCCACGTTACGGGATGGTGTTTGCAACACCCACCAGACCCTGTTGTAGTTGCAGGTGAGGACGAGATCCAGGTGGTGGAGCTGGAGATTGACGAGGACCAGGATGAGTTCTCGTATATGCAGTATCACGACGGCTTCTCGTAGGTGACCTGGATCGAGGGGATTTCAGTGGGACTATTTTGAACTTTATTCTTTTGTTTATTTACATGTAAATGAGACTCAGAGATGTAGTCATACTTTGGAGACAGATGAGATTACTTTGTTTTTCCATACAGTGATATATACATTGTTTAGTCTTCCGCTTGCTTTTATCACTGGATCTGAAGTATGAATTGCAGTTTTGGTATACTTTTACTCATGTGAATGCTTTAAATCAGACAACATTGAATCATAACCATTTTTGTTGCATAAGTGACGGTCTGGAACTCGGGAGTTGAGTTTATACACGACCCCCGATTTTCAGGGTGTTACAAGTTGGTATCAAAGCATGAATAAGAGTATACTGGGCCTGGGTTATGGTCTTGCGACGTACGCTGTCACTTCCTTTGACTTAGGTGGGTGCGAGAAGGGTCTAGAAACACTTCTAGGATCGCAGATTCGCCGATAGGCGAAGTCTATAAGGATCGATCGCAAGATCGAGTCTGTAACGTATCTCGAGTCGCGTAAAGCAACCCGAATCACTTCTAAGCTGTAGGAAGTCGGGTTGAGACGTCCTATGAGCGGTTTTAAACCACAAAAGTGAATCCTTGGGCCGTGGGATGACCACGACTTCTGTAATCAATCGTCAGGGCTTAAAAACCCCGTTTTGCCAAAAATTCTCAAAATTCCTCCTCTAAACACTTCAACCTTCAGTTTTTTCTTATCCATTTCATGTTAGGCATCAAAAATAATGTGAAAATAACACAAATTAGTACATTCACCAAATTTTACAGTGAATAGTAAAATTTCATAAAAAATGGCCATAAGGCCATTCTAACTTCACTTTCTTTAGTAACTAAGAGTCTAGATAGGTGTACTGGCTCCTTCTACCCCAAATTCATATGCTGCATCATATAGTTTGGTATTCGAGATTGCGATGTGGACCCGGAAAGCCCCGAACACATGTTTGGGCTCATACAGACCAAATTATTGTGAACCAAGGGGTGGGACCTAACTTTTTAGGACCCTGGGACCATGGGGGACCAGACCCATGGGGTCCCACCGGCCAACTTCAAAGTTGGCCGGCGATGCCATCGCTGGTCGGGCGATGCATAGCCGGCCGGCGGTGTCTGATGGGGCCATCCTTCGGGCGCACCCCCTTAAATAGGGTCCACATCATCCCTATACACTTCCCACCTCACGAAAATCCCCAAATCCCACCTCTCCTTCACAAACAGCCCTCTACATAGCCCTAGAATTGATTTTCAGCAACCCATTCCAAATCCCAGCGTCCCAAACCACCTCTAAAACCTTCCTTGGCCAAAACCGATCACCACCCATCATTTATTGGGTGTTGGCAGCCTCTTTCCTTGAAGATATCACCATTTGGAGCTCCAAAATCTCTCAAATATAGCTGAAATCGTGAGGTGCTCCATCCCATCTTTTTGTTTGTATTTTTCTCTGAAAGTACAGCCTTGGGAAGCTTGAAGCAACCCTCTACGACACCTAGATTTCCTTTTCTCAGATTGGGCAGCCATTTCTCCGTATTTTTGGCATTTTTCATGGCTTTGGTGGAAGCCATTCTGGGCCTTCTGTCACTCTCATCCATCATATCTTTGATGGGTAAGAGGAAAACTGCGACAGACGAGGCTGGGCCGAGCCGCCCTGCTCGATCGAGAAGACCGCGGGGTGGTGCCACAAGTTTAAGCACCGCCGCAGGTCCAGCTGCAGTCCAGGAGTGCCGTACAAAGTGGGATTTAGATTCCCATGCACACCTTGGACGAACCATTCTATCAGAGATGCCTCATGGTGAATACACTGATCGTAGAGTGTTATTTGAGGCGGACGTAGATGGGCGATTGTTCGGCGAGTATCTGTTGTTCGAACGCATTGAAGCTGCGCACTGGGGACCGATCTTTGAAGCTCGCGCTCGTGCTAATGTGAGCACCGTTCGTGCCTTCTATGCTAACATCCAGAATCCTACCTTGGAGCCTTTGCAGTTTAAAATCCCTTTTGGTAGAGATCGGATGGCTGCGATCGACGTCCGGTTGATTGCGCGACTTCTCAACGTGCCTCTAGGTGATGTGCATCCAAGTGAGAAGAATTTGAAGACTAGACGTGAACGAGATCGCCGCACCAGGTTTCTGTGCGGTAAGTTGGTTCCATGACAGCCCAATAATAGCCTCAAGGTGACGTACATGTCTGAGGATTTGCGCCTGCTGCACCATATCTGCACGTTCAATGTCTATCCCAGGTCGACGAACCGCATTGAATGCACACGTCTTATGGTCGATTTCTTATTTCTGGTGGCCCAGGGAGAGAACGTATGTATGGCCACTTTCATCTTACGGCAGATAGTTCTCATAGCCAGGTCGAGAAGAACATCCGAGTCCCTTCCCTTTAGCCGACTCATTTGCAAGATTGCGCTTGAGTTTGCCTATAGACTTGGACCCGAATTGCCGGTATCGATTCACACCATCGATGAGTCGACAATGGTTAAGATGAAAATTGGGTCGCAATATCATGAAAATCAACTTGAAAGGGATAGTGGGGATGACTTTGATGAAGAGGAAGATCAAAGCGAAGAAGAACCTAGAGCAGAGGTTTAGGAAGAAGCAGAAGAGGAGGCTCAGGATACTGATGAGAGCCCTCCTCCTTCTGCGCAGGCTACTATCGACGATCGTATTGCTCGAATGGAGGAGAGTCAGACCGCTTTACGAAGGGAAGTCCAAGAACTTCGAGCAGAGGTCGCTGATGCCAAGGCCGTTACGAAGAAGAAATTTGGCAAGGTAACTCGCACCTTGAAGGCAATCCTGTGTTGCTTACAGGATAAGGGTGCTCCTCCTCCGTCACCAGACTCCGACTAGCGATGCGATCTTTGATGTTGTTATTAGTAGTTAGCCATTTCCTGTTTTATGTGTGTAAGCCTGTTAAGGCTAGTGCTTTGCTTATGTTGCTGTTGCTTAACTGTCTTAATTTCCATGTCATTCTAGTCATGATGCCTGTAAGGATATATCCCTTGTATTGTGACAATTTTGATTAATTGAAATGCATGGAATGCCTTTGACTCTTTAAGTGAATGATTGTGGTGTATTTGTGCAATTGAGACTGACAAGGTTGCACCCTATTTTGAATATAGGGAATGCCACCTAAGACTACGAGGAGCGCGGTTCGGCTTTCATTGTCAGAGCAGATGGATCAGACTCCCTCTCAGTCTGGCACTCGTCCGGACCCTGCTGTGGGCCCGATTCCTAAAACGGTTCGATCGTCTCAGCCTGCTGTTGGTCATACAGATGGACCACCGCCATTTACACCATCAGTTAGAGAGCCACAGCGCGCATCTACTTCCGCACCTCATCCGCCACAGCCTGCTCCACCTCCTGATAGATTCGAGCAGATGATGGCTATGATGCTACAGTAGCAGCAGCTCCTGACCACCATAGTGGGGACTTTAGCCCAGGGTGGGGGTGCGGCTGCATCTACTCCACCTGCACCACCTGTGCATCCAGCTGAGGATGCCTATACTTACGCCCAGGATGAGGGCATAGCACATCCTGCGCAGCCTGCTTTCCCTGCGGGGAATCCTGCCGACACACGGGGCCTTCTGGAGCGATTTCAGCGCTTGCGGCCTCCTACTTTCACGGGTTCTCACAGACCCGAGGAGGATGAGTTCTGGCTCGATCGAGTGTCGAAGATTCTATGCATGTTGCACTGTACCGAGGCTGAGCAGGTAGAGCTGGCTACCTTCCTGTTTGAGAGAGAGGCCAGTATGTGGTGGGATAGCATATTGCGGACTGTTGCCGTAGATTTCGTATGGACGTGGGCAGCATTTGAGTTCCGCTTCCATGAGAAGTATTATCCCCAGACCTACAAGCACGAGAGGGAGAATGAGTTTCTCCGTCTCAGGCAGGCAGCGATGACAGTTACCGAGTATGAGCATCGGTTCACAGAGTTGGGCAGGTACGTCCCGACGATTCTAGCTGATGAGCAGATGCGCATACGGCGCTTTTTGGAGGGCTTGCGACCGGATATTCGGTCGAAGATGTGCTGTGTCAGTTTTTCCTCCTATGCGGAGTTGGTTCACATGTCCATGCGGGCAGAGCAGGACGTGGATCGACTTGCGCGATCTCGAGGCCCGACTACTTCTAGGCCGCGACCGGATTTGCCAGACAGGCCCTTTGCGGGCAAGAGGCCTCTCTTTGATCCTCCTACCAGGACCACGGCGCCTGTACCATCGTTTCGGCACCCTGATTTGTCATGCACATACTGTGGGAGGACGGGCCACTTGGCGCAGAGTTGCTTTTCGAGGATGCGGGACAGTGGGTTCTCGCCGCCGCAGAAGATTGATCGTGTACGTCCACAGGCGATATCAGCACCGCCTATACGGTCAGCTCCTGCGCATCCTTCTTTCAAACCTACGGTATCGCAGATTCGACAGCCTCCACGGCCCTTGACACAGCGGCCGAACCGGCCACAGCAGGCTCGAGTTCATGCACTGACCGCTGAGGCAGCTACGACGCCGACTTTCCAGCATTCAGCCTTCGAGGTCACGGGCCATATCGGAGGTACTCCCGTTCTTGTCATGGTGGACACTGGTTCCACGATTTCTTTGATATCGCGTGCCGTAGTCAGACGTCTTGGGTTGCAGACTATCACTATGGATAGCGTGCGAGTCTTTGCAGCTCATGGAGATTTTTCGGATGTCACCCAGATGTGTGAGGGTTGTTTGGTTGATCTGGGAGGCAGGACGATGACTCTTGATCTGGTCGTCGATCCCTCGCTCGTTTATCTCGACGTCATTCTTGGCATGGATTGGTTGACTGCAGCGAGAGCCGAGATTGACTGCGAGACTCGTATAGTCACAGCGTACGAGCCTGAGGGTGCATCCTTCACATTTCCAGTGCGGGTAAATCTTCCTTTCCGCATTCTTAGCTACGCCACTCTATTGCGAGACGCTGGTGCCCAGGTACTTGAGCAGACGCCAGTTGTTTCTGAGTTCGGGGATCTGTTCAGGAAGATCCCTGGTTTGCCGCCCCGACGTGAGATCGATTTCACTATCGATCTGGTTCCTGGTTCTACACCCGTCTCACTGCCGACGTATCGCATGGCACCATGTGAGATGGAGGAGTTGAGGACGCAGATTGATGGTCTGCTAGAGCTTGGCTTTATACGGCCTAGCGTGTCTCCTTGGGGAGCACCGGTCTTGTTCGTGAAGAAGAAGGATGGTTCGCTGCGATTGTGTATTGATTATCGTAGGCCGAACCAGCTCACGGTGAAGAACAAGTACCCTTTGCCCAGGATCGATGACTTGTTTGATCAGTTGAGAGGAGCGCAGTACTTCTCGAAGATTGATCTTCAATCAGGATATCATCAGCTGCGCGTCAGAGATGAGGACGTGCAGAAGACAGCATTCAGGACCAGTTTTGGTCACTACGAGTTCCTAGTGATGTCGTTCGGTCTCACGAACGCACCGGCCGTGTTCATGGATCTGATGAACCGGGTATTTCGGCCTTTCCTCTATCGATTCGTCGTTGTCTTCATCGACGACATTTTGGTATACTCTAGGAGTCGAGAGGAGCATGAGGAGCACTTGCGTTTGGTCCTTGATACGCTCAGACAGCATCAGTTGTTCGCACAGTATAAGAAGTGCGACTTCTGGAAGCAGGAGGTGAAGTTTCTGGGACACGTGGTGTCCAAGGACGGCATGGCAGTTGACCTGTCTAAGGTAGCTGCGGTGCAGGACTGGGAGCAGCCTGGTTCTGTCACTGAGGTGAGGAGTTTCTTGGGTCTCGCTGGTTACTATCGGCGCTTCATTCAGGACTTCTCGAAGATCGCGAGACCCTTATCTCAGTTGACACGGAAGGACGTGAAGTTCGCCTGGAATGATAAGGTGGAGTCAGCTTTTCAGGAGCTGAAGGACAGACTTACGTCCGCCCCTGTGCTAGTATTGCCAGAGCAAGGGGTTAGATACACTATATACACTGACGCGTCTAGCGTTGGTTTGGGTTGTGTCCTTATGCAGAGGGACAGGGTAATTTCGTATGCCTCGAGACAATTAAGGAAGCACGAGGAGAATTACCCTACACACGACCTAGAGTTGGCAGCCGTTATATTCGCACTGAGACTCTGGAGACATTACCTCTACGGAGAGGAGTTCGAGCTCTTTTGCGACCACAAGAGCCTCAAGTACATATTCACGCAGCGAGACTTGAATATGAGGCAGCGGCGATGGATGGAGACGCTGAAGGACTTCAAGTTTGAAGTCTCTTACCATCCTGGGAAGGCGAACCTTGTGGCTGATGCGTTGAGCCGCAAGAAGGCGATAGAGTTTGCGGCTCCGCTGATGGTTGCCGAGTGGGATATGGTGGAGTTTTTGCGAGACTTTGAGCAGAAACTCACCGTAGAGGAGCCATTTGAGTCATCGCACACGTACAGGTGCGATCTCAGATCGATGACCGAGTCATCGAGGCGCAGAGGGACGACGCGCATCTTACTGAGCTTCGAGAGCAGGCCGGTGATGATGCTGACGCCAACTGGCGAGTTGGTATGGATGGGGGCTTACGTTACCGTGGCCGCCTATGCGTCCCAGATGTCCCTGACTTGAGACGAGAGATTCTCGAGGCTGCGCATTCTACTAGACTCGCGATGCATCCAGGCAGCACGAAGATGTATCGTGATGTGAAGAGGACATATTGGTGGGAAGGTATGAAGACCCACATAGCTGAGTTCGTGTCCCGCTGTCTCACTTGTCAGCAGGTGAAGGCAGAGCATCGCCGACCACCTGGACTTTTGCAGCCTATGCCGATTGCAGAGTGGAAGTGGGATTTCATTTCCATGGACTTCATTTCTGGGTTGCCGAAGACGAGGAAGGGGCATGATTCCATTTGGGTGATCGTCGACCGATTGACGAAGTCGGCGCACTTCCTACCGATCAGAGTTACGAACTCTGTAGACGAGCTGGCTAGATTGTACATCCGAGAGATTGTGCGTCTGCATGGAGTTCCGTTGGAGATCGTGTCGGACAGAGACACGCGGTTCACTTCTATTTTCTGGACTCGCATTCAGGAGGCTATGGGTGTGAAGTTGAAGTTCAGTACTGCCTTCCACCCACAGACGGACGGACAGACGGAGCGAGTGAACCAGATCCTGGAGGACATGTTGCGAGCTTGCGCATTGGACTTCAAGGACAGTTGGGATGACTGTCTTGCATATGCGGAGTTTGCATACAACAATAGCTTCCAGGCGAGTATCGGCATGGCACCTTATGAGGCGCTGTATGGGCGACCTTGTCGCGCACCGCATTGCTGGTTAGAGGTCGGTGAGCGTAGCTTGATTGGCCCAGAGTTGGTGCAGGCGACGTCAGAGAAGATCGATATTATTCGACGTCGGCTTCTTACAGCGCAGAGCAGACAGAAGAGCTACGCCGATACGAGACGGAGACCGCTAGAGTTCACAGTCGGGGATCACGTGTTTTTGCGAGTTTCCCCTATGAAGGGAGTCCTTCGGTTCGGGAAGAAGGGGAAGCTGGCACCGCGATTCATTGGTCCATTCCAGATCCTCGATCGTGTGGGAGCAGTGGCTTACCGATTGGCTTTACCCACGCCCCTCGCGAGCGTCCACAACGTATTTCATGTTTCTATGCTGAAGAAGTACGTTGCTGATCCTTCCCATATCATCAGATGGGAGCAGGTGCAGTTAGGAGAGGATGTTACTTATATCCTGCGACCGACACGCATCTTAGACCGGAAGGAGCAGGTACTGCGTAGCAAGGTGATTCCCCTTGTGAAGGTACTATGGACGCATCACTCTGAGGAGGAGGCTACTTGGGAGACAGAAGCCGAGATCAGAAAGAACTACCCACAGCTTCTCGAGGAGTACGAACAGGTACAAATTTTGAGGACGAAATTATTTGTTAAGGGGGATAGATTGTAACGCCCGTGAAAAATCCGTACTTGGGCTCGAGTACCGATTTGACCCGAAATCGCGTAGAAATATTTTCCATAGAAATTAAACGTAAGTTAGCTAGCGCAACGCTAGAGTAGCTGGGAAATAGTCCTTGATCACTTTAAATACGTTCTACAAGACCCAAATCGAGTAGAACAGATAACTCTACAATACTCTATAACCTTGGATCAAACTCTAAGCGGGTTTGTCCTCTGGACCATGTTGAACTTTTGTATTGGATTTAGACCGCGCGTCGAAGGTCTGATACCTCCTATCTTAGACCGTTAGAACCGCCCCGCTGGACTTGACAATCATCTCGATAATCAAGTCAAACCGATAATCACAGAGTATTTCGTTGAACCCGGACTGAAGCGACCACGAATAGGGACGAATTTGGAATTTCAAATCCAAATCTGGCACACGACTTGACGCGTCAGTATTAAGCGTTCTGACCGTCAGAATTCATCTAGATTACACCCTCGGATCAGGAAAAATTTCTATTTATTATCATGAGACTTTCAGCCCTGATCTATGTGCGGTGACCGCTGAACTGAAACTGGTCCGCCACGTGCGATCTGTGAATCCTGCCAGACTGAAAACTTAATACGAGGTACATCTGGTACCCAGGAGCTTAAGTCTGATCGCAATCGACCAGGGGACCACCAGAAAGCAGTTTTTGGACCGAAACAGCCCCGAAATGGATAGGCATCAAGTAAACTTCGTCCCGGAGCCTATTTCCGGCAATTTCAAGCTTCTAAAAGGGGTTGAAACCCTCATTTCTCCTTTCCATCCGAATTTCACAAACCCTAGAGAAAAAGAGAGAGAGTTTGAGAGAAAGGGAAGAGGAGATTTTTCCCGCTTCCGACCCCTGACAGTTGCTGCTTCAACACTTCATTCCAATCACCTGGCTGGTGATTTCTACCCTTTTTCAGGTATAGAAAAACCCCAAAAACTTGCTGATTTGGGATTTACGTAGATTCAGGGCATGTTAGCTAACGTAATCCATGAATCAGGTTCTCTTACAGCCGTAGACGAAGCGTACACGCTCCGTTCAAAATCCCGCGACCGTAAGAGACTAGGTGAGGATTTTAGACGCTTTGATTGACGGTTTACAACGCTTTCAATGTCGTTTAATAGTAGATTATCGACGGCATCGCCGTTTGACATGTACAACATGCTCTCCGTTTCCTGTTTCGTAAATTAACGAAGAATATGAGATTTAGGGCATTTTAGTCATTTGTAGGAAGTACGGTCTACATGCATATTTTGCTGACGTGATTTCCATGGTTTGTCGCTGTATTAGAGAGTTAGGAATGTTTGCACAATCAGTTTGCGAAGAGATTCGCCAAGTTGCGCACTTTGGGTCGACATACTCTATGTGGACTTAAGAGTGTAGTGTATGTGTTTGTGTAAATGCTTGTATTAGTATGTATTGAATTAAATGATGTTATGTAGTAGTTTGAGATTGATTTCATGATTAAAATGCTGACCTAAATGATTTCCTACATGTTGACCTTATGCATGATTGCATTACATGCATAGGAAGTATGCCTTGAAGATTTGCTTAAGTTGAATATGCATGGAAGGTATGCCTTGAAGATTTGCTTAAAATGAATGTTATAACATGTGCTAACATGCTCACATGATGTATGTCAATTCCAATACCTTTGTATATAGTGTTAATGTAATTCTATAGATGTGTGGGACTTGACTTAGTCCAGGCAGTCGGTAACCGAGCGAATTCGTGGCTGACTGGTCATAGCCACGAACGACGCGTCGATGAACGTGATTCGTGTTGAGAGTTGGCGGCAGTGGTTAGGCCACGCGAAGTGTTTTACGCACTTCATGTCGTTCAACTTGAGATGCGATCGCGCTAGTCGAGCCCGTCAAGTAACCCGACTGGCCGATATTTGTTCACCTTGTATGTATCATAACTGCTTGAACCTAGGGTACTGAACTTACCATTGTAAACCCTATTAACCGTGGTACCTTGATCCACGAAGACTCATGAGCCGGGCATGGTGGTATGGGACACCGTGGTCGAGCTGTCGGCCTACGCTGGGGCCACAAACCTCCCCGTAGTGACCAGTGAGCACCTTGACTCGTGAGCAGATTATGGTGGTATGGGACACTATATTCTAGCTGTCGGCCTACACTGATCAGGCGACGAGCCCTTTGTAGTGACCGCGAGCGTATTCTGAGTCCACGGGAGGCGACGACCCTTCCGTACAGTAGAGTACAGTAGGCCTGTATTGATAAGGTGATGGGGGAGCGGTGCAACGAGTGCGAGCAACAGCCCTGGCAGCCCTTGCAGTGACCTACGAAATACACATCGTATGAGATTACTAGGAGTGATGACCCTAGATAGGATCTGTGTTGGGATTGATACAAGGGAAGTACCTTAGTTTCCCAATCCTGCTGTTTGAATGGACTAATAACAACTTGGAAATCATATCACCATAGCATTGCATGTGCCTGGAAGATGTGGAGCACTCTAGGGAGTGTGGCATGCCGCGGTCGTAAGATGTTTCCGCATGAGGGTGATCGTCGGTGAGGGCATACATCACGTCATATCATCTTGCATTAATAACAGTATTAGGATTGTCTGATTTACTGCTTTACTATTATCGCGTGATTGAATTGTGAACATGCTAATCTTTGCTCTATGATTCCACTGAGTTGATCACTCATTCCCACGTTACGGGATGGTGTTTGCAACACCCACCAGACCCTGTTGTAGTTGCATGTGAGGACGAGATCCAGGTGGTGGAGCCGGAGATTGACGAGGACCAGGATGAGTTCTCGTATATGCAGTATCACGACGGCTTCCCGTAGGTGACCTGGATCGAGGGGATTTCAGTGGGACTATTTTGAACTTTATTCTTTTGTTTATTTACATGTAAATGAGACTCAGAGATGTAGTCATACTTTGGAGACAGATGAGATTACTTTGTTTTTTCATACAGTGATATATACATTGTTTAGTCTTCCGCTTGCTTTTATCACTGGATCTGAAGTATGAATTGCAGTTTTGGTATACTTTTACTCATGTGAATGCTTTAAATCAGACAACATTGAATCATAACCATTTTTGTTGCATAAGTGACAGTCTGGAACTCGGGAGTTGAGTTTATACACGACCCCCGATTTTCAGGGTGTTACAGTAACCTAATCAGTATTTTCTTAGTCTTGAGCACAAATTGTGAAAAAATTTTAAAAAATTTTAAAATTTTTTAGAATTTCTTGTGAATTTAAAGTGATTTGGAAGGATAGTTTTGATTTTACAATTAAAAGACATAGAATGTAGTAATTTATGACTATTGGATTCAACCATCTGTTAGATTTCACTGTTAAGTTTGAATTGTTAACATATGATTATAAGTTGTAAACATTGATTGAGTCATGATTTCACATATCACATCTCGCCTACACATTAAGGTTCCAGTTCAATAATTGAATGATTAACTTGGTAATCACTAAGCATGAAAGGAACCAGCCTGGAAAAAAAATGTTCAGTAAGAAGAATTGAAAAGGGTAAGTCGAATAATCTTCACCATAAGTTTGCTCCCTATAGGTGTAGATTCGATCCCCCATGGTTGATATTTAGAAAAATTTTGGCGACAAGTTCTCACCATAGGTTTGCTCCTTGTAGGTGAGGATTTGATTCCCCTTTATGGCATTGTTGTTTATAAAAATATCAAAAGCTGATAGAATGAAAAGATGATCTAAAAGGCAAGTGTTAGTTTCAGGTTTTGTTGTCATGAATGTCGTTGTTAATTACCAATGATAACATGAAATTGACAATTGGATCTCTTAATGATTGTAAGCCAAGACTACACTATACACTCATGGAACTCAATGTTTAGAATATTCTAATTGATGGATTAATATTTTGAACTTGATTATGAAGTTTACCATGAGCTTGATTCCATGAGAAAATTCTGTTCCCATTCATGAATCTTAGAATTCTCACATCTCGACTATTTGTTTACAAGTCACTTGAGTTTACAGAAATTGTCTTTTATTTTTGAAATTATTTTTCGCATGTTTTGCTCGAGACTAGCAAAATGCTGGTTGGGGGCTGTGATGAGGGTCAAATATTACATATTAGACCTCGACTATTACCATATTTTACCAACATGATAATGCTTAATGCCATATTTTAATTGTGTTTTTATTACAGGATGAAATCAGGAGCGTTGATTGAAAAAGGATATTAAAAGCGTGGATTTGACGCTCTAAAGTAACAGAAGTATGGGATGAACTCTAGAGGACCAATATTGAAGAATTTACACGTCAGGGATCCAAGAAAATCAATCCGTTCATGTTAAAGAGGCCTGAAATTGGTCCAAAACACAAGATCACAGGGTTCCCGCCATCCGATTGACCTGAAACTTCATACATGGAATGAGGGCCATAAATTAACCGTACATGTAAAATTTCAACCATTGGATCACTATGAAAGTACCCCAACTGACAAATCAGCCCATAAACCATTGATTTTGGGGCCCACCTGATATCTGGAACTGCCTCAAAATTGTTCTTAACGGTTGAAATAAAATGAGAAAAAGGATGGACGGTGCAGATTTCAGAAAAACATTATAGTTGGTTCCACACATGTACGTGTGCGTACACACTATATAAAGTGGCGACGAGCACCAAATTAGTCAGCAGCGCTGACCAGCGCCTGCGCGACCGACTTTTAAAAAAAAGGAATTTTCCTTTTTTTTCACCGGCTAAGTAACCGACGAGCGGCAGGTTTTGTGGAAGGTAGTGGGCCCCACCCATTGGCCGTACGTCCGATCCAAGCCGTCCACCGTGTATACGGGCTCGAGATATTCAAAACCATGCTAATAATTTTCATCCATTCAAGCACACGTGTGAGATACAGAGGCCACAAAAGGGCTGCCCTGTAGCATTCAAATCTAATTTTTTTAGTAATTTCTTTTCTGGGACACGCCAATGGACGTTAAAAACTACTCATTCTTGACTAAAATTTCATCTTGAATCCAATGGATAGGGTAAATTTTTTAGAAAATGCTTCTGTGGGGTCCACCGATCATGACAGTGAAAGAGTGCGAAAGGTTTCGCACATCCGCTAAAATTGACTTTTTCAGGCGGTTGTGGCCCACCATCTTTGATCATATAGTAAATCTGAACCGTCTATCATGTAGAGGACCCAAAAACATCCTAAGAGATGGTGTTTCTTTGGAAATTAAGCGAGGAAAGTAGCGATTTTTAGGGAACCGAACTTGACTGCGAAAAAGCTTTCGTTGGGCATGCATAACTTTCCAAATCCGATTCAAATCCGATTTTCACCACTCCAGCAGCTATATAAGGAGGTTTTGGACGTGGGGAGAAGGCATTTTAGACCTTGAAAAGATCCAGAGCTTGAGGAGAGCCAGAGCCAGAGAGAGAGAAAAAAAGAAGGGAAGGATGTTTTCATTGTTTAAATATTATATTTCCTTTTTCCTAATTAATTTTATGGATTGCTAAACTTTTAGCTAGGGCTAAGATGAAGCCCCTAATTTGGTTAACTCTTGTTTAGTGTTGAATTCATATTGATTTGATTGATTTGTTTCTTTTTCTAGTATGCTTTCCTGAGATTTTCGTACTTCTCCATCTATGAGATCGACCACAGTCTAGATATGGATGTTGTTTGGAATATTATTTTAGGTGTTTGTGTCTGACCATGAACAGGTTTCCTATAGAGGAAGAAACAGGATTTACATCTCTCCATGCCTGACCATGGATGGAAAGATGTGATCCATATGCTTTAAAGGATTATACATTCTGTGTGCCCGACCAAAGACAGAATGTGCTTTGTTTATCTTGATATCAATCTGAATTAGGGTGAATCAATAGGTAAAATAAGGGTTAAGATAATTATGGGTGGATTCAAAAGTCTTAGTCTTCTCCTCGATTGAATTTTTCTCATTGTTCTCAGTTATTTTTCATAGATTTATGCTAGTTTACTTAATAGTTTGTTAAACCATTGGTTGGATTAGTTAAGAAGAGTCTTAAATTTTGAATTGCGACAACCAGTCCTCGTGGGAACGATCTCGTAATACGTACCATATCTACATCTGATTCGTATACTTGCGAGTTAAAATCATTTAAATAAAATTAGTTTAAATTAAAACATCAGTAAACTAGACCTACACTGATCAGGTGATGAGCCCTTTGTAATGACCTAGAACCTCAACATCGTATAAGATTTGTTAGGACTGACGACCCTAGAATGGATCATTGTTTGAAAATTGGTATAAGGGAGGTACCTTAGCTTCCCAACACTGTTGTATGAATAAACTTAATTAATTATTTACTAACATGAGCATGCACCGCATTGCATGTGCTTTGGTGAGGAAGAGCACTTTCAGGTGGTTGTCATGCGTTCCGTAAGATGAAGACACTGAGGGAGTGCAGGCGAGGGCATGCATCATTATTACATATCATTCTTTCATTAACAATAGTACTTAGGACCTGATTGTTAGATTGTGTTATCATTACTGTTTGACTGAATTGATAACATGTTAACCTTTGCTTTATTGCTTCGCTGAGTTGATTACTCACTCCCACGTTATGGGACTGTGTTTTAAACACCCACCAGACCTTGTTTTAGTTTTAGATGATAGCGATGCCTATGAGGCGGAGCCGGACTTTTATGATGAGGAGGAGGGTTTCTCTTATATGCAGTTATCAGGCGGGTCTATATAGACCATGTTCTGATCGACGGGGTTACAGGGATGCTGATTGGATGTCATTACACTTGTTATTTTACACTTTTGGAACACACATATATATTCATTTTGTCCATTTTTAGAGTATACATGCATATATTTAACCTGGTAACATGTTCACACTCTGGAGACTTACGACAGTTTATATATTTTATATATTTATCACAGTCTTTCGCTTGTAAAATTTAACTGTCTCTAGAGTATGATATGCTGTTTTGGTATAATCTCACTCATGTTTAATACACTAATATGAATAACATTCAATCATCATTATCTATATTGCATAAGTGATGTATTGGAACTCGGGAGCTGAGCTTCTGCTCGACCCCTGATTTTCAGGACGTTACAAGATGGTATCAAAGCATGATTTAAATTAAACTGGACCTAGGTCATAGTAACACAACGCACACCGATGCACTCTGATTTAGGAAGGGGGTGATGGAGTTTATAGATGACATTCAAATCCCAAGTTTTGCTGGCGGGCGAGAATGACTACTGTAGTTTAGCCCATATGCGTCTGAGATCATGTGAATTGATCTCAGTCACATTTAGACCGATAGTCGACAAGTTGGAGTTGTAATTGATAATTTTGAACTCCTTCCACCCCTCCACCATTACTCCTCTAAACCCATCTCTTACTCCTTTTGGCCTCACCAGTTTATTCCCATATGAGCAAAAACCCATCTTTGTGTCTCATAACCTTCTAAACCCACAAACCCCTCTCACCCTATAAGATTTTTCAACCCAATGGCTCTTCTTGATCTAATCACCGCCATCTTTTCCATCTCAACGTTCCTTTCCCTTATGGGAAAGAGAAGAGCATCCCTGGATGAGGCCGGGCCGAGCAGCCCAACTCGTTCTAGGAAGAAGACGAGTGTCGAGACAAGTGTAAGTGAGAGAGAAGGTCGAAACGAGACCTCGATCTTCAAATTCCGTTAGAACAGTCTCTACCGACGGGCGAGACCAAACACTGCAGCTTAGTCCATAAACAGTGACCATCAAGTGCTGAGACATTTAGAGTTTTGGACCTAGAGTTGGTACTTCTAGATTTCGAAAGATTTGGCGGTATAGAAAATCTAATAAATTAATGACATGAACCCTAGACCTCCTTAGCTAGTATGAGCATATGTGAAGTGCTCGAGCGCAATTAAATTTAGATTCGGGTAGCTCAATTCTAATCAGAGAACTTTTGACCATAAACGATAAAATAATTTTCTGTATTAGAAATGGTACGAAATCATCTAGAGTATAAACATAGACCTTAGATTACAACTATTGGATTACCGTAAATCCCAAGTTAAGACTAGGCTACTGGCTATATAAGGAATGTAAAAGACTAAATATGCTAGGGTAATTGAAAGATAAATTTAGTTAGTTGGCTTGATTAGGTTAGAGTAAGATCTCGTTCCTTCGTTGAATCCCCTTAATACTTATAGGCTTCTTTAATAAATCTTAGGAAAGTTGTTTTGCTTTAGAAACTAGCACGTTTAGAGAAAACTTATATATCCCTCAGATTGAATGCTAAGTCAAATCAATACACCCCGTAGAATTACCTTCTTAAGGACTTGTTACAATTGGAAACACGAAGTAGATGAACTATATATAAGCGAAGTATTTATAGTTTAAATCGAATTCTCAATCCTGGTAGTTACCAATGAACTCAATGCTCTAATCAAGCAGAAGATTGAGATCAACTAGGATTAAGAACCGATACGACAAATTTTCTGTCATAGCTATGCAAAAGGTTTGTGTATCCGACTCAGACCCATTACACAACTTTCCTTTCGTGTTGGCTCGACCACTTACAACCAAAAGTTTATTACTTCACCTTGGAGAAGTTTTAATAATATATAGCCAATAGAGATTTTTCTTTCTAAGCCCAAGAAATTTCTCGAATGGGTAGTAGATAGTTAGGAATTAGGTCTTGAACCACATACCATTCTGGCATCCATATTGTACATATGAACTTAAAAAGATAGCCTGCCCATTAACCTATTTTGTCCAAATTCCTTATGTACTGATAATCTATAAATTATCTTACAGTATTAAACCGGACCTGATTAGAAAGGATAAATTGGGACTGTGGTAAAAGTCCTTCTTTTGTAGAATTAGACATCTTATCAGAAACTCATACCTCATCCCTGAAATCAGCCACAACACCCATCATTTTTTTATTCTTTTCTATAACCATAGGTACCAATGTCATAGTATACATCATCGATAAAAGGAAGACCAATGTATTGAGAAATTGTTTCCCATTTTGTGTCAAAGATAGGTCCTAAATTACACCTTGTTCCGACATACGGATCAGGACATACATTCTTGAGCCTTGAGAATAGAAATAATTTTTAAGGGGGGTAGAACATTATGAGTCCAATTTAGTTAGGTCAGCTTATACATCCGTTGGATCAAATTGGTGCAGCGGAAGCGTGGTTGACCCCTGCCCCACTGGCCTCGAAGGAAATTGATCTAGGCTGTGCGTAGGGATAGGTCACTAAATAGGGTCTGAATCTTTCTTAGAATGTCAATAATGAAGTCTTTGAAGGAAAGTAATTAGGGTTCGAGTATTAAACCAATTCATATTAAAGAATAGGCCTAACAATGGGTACGAGCTAAATAACAGTAACCGGGGTCAGGATATCTATAATGTGCTCGCTGAATATGGACCCAATAGGAGCCTTAGCCAATTTTAGGATGAAAAAGTTTTAAGCGGGATAAACTAAAGTGAGCCTGACTAGCAAGATAGATTCTTTCCTTATTACCCTTAGGTAATTTCGGGGACAAAATTGGTTTTTAAGGGGCATAGATTGTAACGCCCTGGATTTTTGTCAACTTGGAAATAGAAGTCCTTAGGCAATGAGTAGATCATAATACCTTATTAACTTCCCAGAACTCAGTCCCAAAGTCTAAAATTCCTTTTAACTTATTTCCTTCAAAATCTCACCTTTCACCACCTTATTCTTCAACTTTTTTCAAGTAATTACATATTAGACACTAATTCTAAAGTTTAAATGGTGAAGAACAATAATGAAATTAAAATTTACTATGAATAGTAAATAAATAAATAAAATAATTTTTTGGTCATTAACCTTATGGAATCTGATGAAATAAATAGGTTATTTAGATAGATCAGCTTCTCCTACCCTAAAATCATATATTGCACATTGCGTAACTCATTCTGGGTTGCAAGATATGCCTGTTTCAAATATCGAGTAGTGAAACCACCACCAGATGGGGCAGCGAACCATGGCGCCACCGCGCCATCTGCGGTCAACCACGGTTCGTCCGGGCCTGTCAGGCCACAGCGGGCCATGCGGCCCATTTTCTCTCATTTTCTGCAGTCTTTTCGTCCGAATTCAAAAAGTCATGTCTCTCTCATTATAACTCTGATTTAGGTGATTCAAAATTCAGATTGAAGCTTGATAAGTCTAGTTTTATATAAAAATAAGAAAAAAAAATTAATAAAATATTTAATATAGTTAAATATAGGTTATGGTGATAACTATATAAAAATTATTAGTTTGGACAGCTGCTGATTCTAGAATTTTTCTACAATACAAAATCTCATAAATTTTAGTAGAGATGAACTAGACTTGATGATGAATAACTAAAAAAATAATAAAAATAATATGCTAATTAAAAGTGCCAGAAAGGGGTGTAGAACTGCCCTAAGACCATATTCTGTCGTAATTAGGGCATAATTTAGTTAAGTATTAAACTGAATACTCAGTAAAATTAGCTGAAACTACTTTAAATATGTACTGTAATACCCAAAATAAGTAAAATCGCTAATATTATGTTACCTAGAAACCTAGGATTAATCTCTAAACCCAATTGCTCTTGGGAGCATCGTGAAACTCCGTATCGGACCTAGACCGCACGTCGAAAGTCTGATTACCCCAAGATTATATGATTATGACTGACTTATTGGACTTGACAACCACCTCTGAAATCAAGTCCTCATAGTACCCAGAAATGCACAACTTGAGCTCGGAGCGAAGTGTGTGAGAAACGTGAATGTCTTTAGAAAATAAACTGAAACTTAAATGAATTGAGTCGGTTCATTTGTAAGTTGAATCTAAGGATTCAGACTGTTAGATTTCTACCCAACTACACCTTCGGATCAAGAAAAATTTTCAACACAGGTCAGTGTGCTTGTGACCGTGATCGAGCATTGGTGACTGTTGAACTGAAACAGGTCTCCCGCGATCGATCTCCAAACTCGATCGGACTGAAAACGTAACCTGACCTAGATCCATAGACAGAGAGCTTAAGTCCGACCGCATATAGAAAAGGAGCCTCCAGAACAGCTCCATTGGACCGAAACGGCTAGTATTTGGCTATAACCTAAGTATGCCTTGGCCCTGAGGCCATTCCCATCAGTTCTGGGCCTATATAAGGGCCTTAAACCCTCTCTTTCTCATATCATACGATTTTCTAAAACCCTAGGAGAGAGAAGAGAAGAGAGAGAAGGAAAGAGAGAGAAAGTGAGAGGGAGAGTTGGAGTCTGTTCTTGGGATTCGATCCCATCACTCCACGTGCGGAGTCAACACTTCTGTATCGCTATTCCAGTGATTCTAACCCCATTCTGAGGTAAGAAATCCTAATCCTAACTTATTTTAGGATTTCAAATAGAGTATAGGATGAAATAGCTAATCTATTTCATACTGTAGGTTGCAGTTGTGTCGTAGATGATGAGTTAGAGAACGAACCGAGTTCGTTACGAGTCTACTGGCGTAAGGTGCTAAGTATAAATGTTTAGGTTATGGTTTTCAAGGCTTTCAATGTCAGTTAATGGTTTATGACTTATTTGAATGCTATCACATACTTAGATACGATGATTCCTGCGTTTTACACATACATATGAACTATGTTGAATATAGTGTATTACATGTGTTTGTAAAAATGTCTAAAAGAATATGAAATTTGGATGTGTACTTGTCATGGTTATTAACTATGGATATTTATTTGATGTGTGTGTGGAAACTCCTTTGAAAAAGGGCTTACCAGGATATATGTTATAACTAGTCTAATACATATATGTTGTAATGTGTAGTCTAAGTGTTTGATAAAATGCTTGAATGAGAAAATGCTTGTTTAAATGTATGATATAAGGGCGTTGAGATGGGATTCTCAATCCCCTTATCTATACTTACAGTTTCTTGTATGTAACCTCTCTTATTATTACGCGATTTGTGATGAAATGCTTATGTAGGTTAATATGTACATTATGTGTTTGACAAAATGCTCAAATGAGATCACTTCGTGGTTTGGTCGTCACATGCTATACTTGACTATCACATGTGAAATGAATTATTTTAGAGTGTGTTTGAGACTATAGTATAGTCCAGGCAATCAGTAACAGGTCCTAGTTTGGTCGCTGAGGTTGGTTCGCCATACAAGACGCATTCGACGAACCTAAGTCGTACGTTGCTTGTCAACAGTGGTTGGACTACGCGGAGTTCTTACGCATTTCATGTACATCAACCCAACGTGCACTCGTACTAGTCAAACTTGTCAGGTAACCCGATTGACCCGATGTATGGACGCCACTGCTTAAATCTAAGGTACCAAACTTACCATTAGAAACCTCGTTAACCTTGGTACCTCGATCCGCTAAGACTCATGAGTCGGACATAGTGGTATAGGACACCGTGGTCAAGTTGTCAGCCTACGCCGGGGTGACAAGCCCACTCGTAGCGACTAGTGAGCAACCCAGACTCGTGAGCTGAATACAGTAGTATGAGACACTGTATTAGAGCTATCGGCCTACACTGATTAGGTGACGAGCCCTTTATAGTGACCTCAAACATACTCTGAGGCTGCGTTGAGGTGACGAGCCTTTCCCGTAATAACTAGAGTGTAAACTAGGCCTACACTGATCAGGTGACGAACCCTTTATAGTGACCTAGAACCGCAACATTATATGAGATTTGCTAAGACCGACGATCTTAGAATGAATCATTGTTTGAGAATTGGTATAAGGGAGGTACCTTAGCTTCCCAACACTGCTGTATAAATAAACCTAATTAATTATTGGCTAACATGAGCATGCACCGCATTGCGTGTACTTTGGTGAGGAAGAGCACTTTCAGGTGGTTACCATGCGCACCGTAAGATGAAGATGCTGAGGGAGTGCAGGCGAGGGCATGCATCATTATCGCATATCATTCTTGCATTAATAAGAGTACTTAGGACATGATTGTTGGATTGTGTTATCATTACTGTTTGACTAAATTGATAATATGTTAACCTTTGCTTTATTGTTCCACTGAGTTGATCACTCACTCCCACGTAATGGGATGGTGTTTTAAACACCCACCGACTCTATTTTAGTTTCAGATGATGGCGATGTGTATGAGGTGGAGCCAGAATTTTATGATGATGAGGGTTTGTCCTATATGCATCTATCAGGCAGGTCTATATAGACCATGTTCTGATCGATGGAGTTACAGGGATGCTGATTAGATGTCATTAAACTTATTATTTTGTACTTTTGAAACACCTATGTATATTCATTTTATCCATTTTTGGAGTATACATGCATATATTTAACCTGATAACATGTTCACACTCTAGAGACTCATGACAGTTTATATATTTTACATATCTATCACAGTCTTCTGCTTGTGAAATTCAACTGTCTCTGGAGTATGATATGTTGTTTTGGTATAATCTCACTCATGTTTAATACACTAATATGAATAATATTTAATCATCATTATCTATGTTGTATAAGTGATGCATTAGAACTCGGGTGCTGAGCTTTTGCTCGACCCCCCAATTTTCAGGGCGTTACAAGAGTGGTTTCAACAGATCCCCTCATGGGTTTCCCTTAGGACGTATTCTGCTTCCTCTAGTCGGAGACATCTGAGATAGGGGAGGTAAAACCCTTTTTTGTGGAGGATACCGTTGAGCATGGTATAGTGAGCTACCTTAGTTCACAATCTGCGTGCTTCCATTCGATCTTCCAGTAGCTTGTCCTTTTCGAGGCAATCGACAATTGGATCCATCCAAGTAGTTTCCGAGCTTACCGAAAAACTGTCACGAGGTCGGCCTTGTTGATGCTCGGTTTAGTAAAGAACTTGATTGGTACCGATCTTGGAACATCGTCTTCGTCTGTCGTGACTATCTTTGCCAGCATGTCAACTTTGGAAATTTCTGCCCGAGGAATCAAAGCGACGTTGCATTTTTTTGAATTTTTCAATCAATTCTTTAGCTTTCCATAGATAAGCTTTTATGTGTTCCTCCTTGGCTTGGTATGCGTTGGTTATTTGATTGACGACCAATTGGGAATTGCTGAAGACTTCGAGGTGCCGAGCTCCCATATCAGCTGTCAGTTTAAGTCCAATGATCAAAGCTTCATATTTTGTTGTATTGTTGGAGGCTTGAAATCTGAATCTTAAGGCATATTGCATACATACATGGTCTGGGGTCTCCAGGTCTATCTCGGCCCCACTCGCCTTAGAGTTGGATGAGCCATCAACACAGAACATTCACTTGGGTGGGTCGGGGTAGCTGATAATGGTTAGTCGGGTAGAACATCTGGGACGAGCTCCAACCTAGGTAGATCGGTATCTTGCCCAAATGTATGAGTTAGTTCGTCAGTGAAGTCAACCACTGCCTGACCTTTAATAGTCGTTCAAGGATGGTACTGGATATCAAACTCACTTAACTCGATCGCCCACTTGGTCAGTCTTCCCGAGTCTTCGGGCTTTTGGAGCACTTGACGGAGTGGTTGATCGGCCAAGATGACTATGGTTTGAGCTTGAAAATACGGTTGTAATTGTCGGGAAGAGATGATCAAGGTTAATGCCAGTTTTTCCAGGCTTGGGTATTTGGTTTCGGCTGCCACAAGGGTTTTGCTAACATAGTATACCGGGAATTGCTTCCCTTCGTGTTCCCTAACTAAGGCAGCTAACTGCGGCCTTAGAAACAACTACATACAATAGTAAAGGTTCAAACTTACTCAGGTTTGGAGAGTAACAGAAGTGACCCAAGATATTGTTTGAGTTTTTGGAAGGCTGCCTCACAATCTTCTGTCCAGTTTATTATCCATTTTCCTTTCAGTTGTTTGAAGAAGGGGAGACATTTATTTGTAGCTCGGGATACGAAGCAATTGAGTGCAAGGATCCTTCCTATAAGATGTTGAGCATCTTTGATCGTCCTTAGTGAACTCATGTCGAGTAGAGCTTTGATCTTCTCGGGATTTACTTCGATTCCTAGTTGGCTAACCAAGAAACTGAGGAACTTTTCTAAGCTAACCCCGAAGGCACACTTGTTCGGATTCAACTTCATTTGGTATTTACCAAGTACGAGAAACATTTCCTCGAGATCAGTAGCATGATCTGTAGCTTTGATGCTCTTAACAAGCATATCATCGACGTAGACTTCCATTGTTCGCCCTATTTGCTGGGCGAACATTTTGTTGACCAACCGCTGATAAATGGCTTCAGTGTTTTTCAAACTAAATGGCATAACTCGGTAATAATAAAGACATTTTGTTCACCCTATTTGGTGGGCGAACATTTTGTTGACCAACCGCTGATAAGTGGCTCCTGCATTTTTCAAACCAAATGGCTGACTCGATAATAATAAAGACATTTATCAGTGACAAAGGTGGTTTTAGTCTTATCATGTGGGTGCATTACAATTTAATTATAACCAAAATAAGCATCCATAAAACTAAGTAGCTTGTGCCTAGCGGTCCTGTCGACAAGTTGATCGATCCAAGGAAAAGGAAAGCTATCTTTGGGACAGGCCTTGTTCAGGTCTGTGTAGTCAACATAGACCCGGCATTTTCCGTTAGCCTTTTTGACTAACACAATGTTGGCTATCCACTCTAAATAATAAACTTCTTCGATGAATCCAGCCTTGAGGAGTTTGTCGACTTCTTCCTCGATTACTGCATATCTCTTAGGGCTGAGCGGGCAACGCTTCTGCCGGATTGGTTGGTGAGGTGGGTTGACGTTCAAGCGGTGCACAATGATTTTGGAGTCGATGCCGGGCATGTCTTCATGAGACCACACAAAGACATCTACATAACGTCGAAGGAGAGTTATCATCTTGTCTCGTAGTGGTGTTGTCAAGGATGACCCAATTTGGACAGTCCTAGACGAGTCAAATTCGTCGAGCGGGACGAGAACAAGGTCTTCCATGGGATGACCTCCTTCTTCGAAATCCTCAGGAGGATCCAGAGAAGCGACAGTCATCGCTTGGTGTGAAGCTCTCAGTGCCATCGCGTAGCACCGTCAAGCTTCGTGTTGATCGCCCTTCACTGTTCTGATGCCTTGCTCGGTCGGGAACTTCATGGCTAAGTGGTAGGTCGAGAACACAACTCACAGGGCATTTAGAGATGGTCGGCTAAGGATCGCATTGTAGACAGATAGACAGTCCACTACCAAGAAGTCAACCATTGTAGTGACCTAGTTTTGTCTGTCTCCGATCATGAGTGGGAGTTGTATTGCTCCCTCAGGTATGACCTGTCTTCCTGAGAAATTGAGCAATGAAGTTTTAATAAGTCAAAGTCAAAATCGACCAACTCCTATTTTGTTAAAAGCTTAAGCGAAGAGGACATCAGCAGATGATCTAGTGTCCATAAGAATTTGAAATACTTTACGATTGGCTATGGTCAGAGTAACCACAAGCACATCGTCATGCAGATGGTGGATTCCTGAGGTGTTATGCCCCAAACTCAAAAATCGGGCTCACAAAATTTTCGATCGCCAAATCCGGCGCCGACAGCCTCCGTAGAACCCCGCTTTCGGTTCTCAGTGCCTATACGCCAGGTTCCGATCCTGAAATCCTACAAGGAGGATTTTCAATGTGAATTTGATTCGTAATAAGCATAACCAAGTATAACATACAAACAACAACCGACAACTCCATCACATTTTCACTATGATAAAAAACTTATAAGTACAATGTAGAAAGAAAAATACAAAGAACTACAAAAAGCTCCAAGATGATCTGCTATGCGCTCCTACCTCAACGCTACTTGCGGATCGGGCATGTACTTGACATGTGAGGTGATGTGTACTTGATTGATGGGATTGATGAGATTGATGTGATGTTCTCTTAGGTTTGTAAATGCACGACGTTTTCCTAGAATGGAACGTGGGCCCACATCTCCTGGCCTGGGTATCGCCTTGGTGCGTGAGACGCAGCGTTGGAACCGTGGTGACGACGCGGTCGCTAGGGTGTAAGTCTAGGGTTGAGTCGACTCAGGTTGACAGGGTGCAACTCAAGGTCACGTGCAAACGCCGATTACAGGTCGCGGGACGCTGAAATTTGACAGGGAGGATTGTGGAAATCTACAGAATGATATGGGTCTTACATCGGGTATCTTTTTGTGAAGGTAAGGCTATGAGTCTACACCTTTTACTCTTTCAGAGGTCTTCCGATGAGTAGAACTTCATCTTCGGGTGACCAATGTTCTTCATATGTACCTTCCGAGCATTATTTGAGTCTCCTCTGCCTTTGTGACACCCAAAGATTTGTGGATCTTCCCGATCGGTTCATTGTTGACTGGTTGTTCATCTTTCACCGCGACTCGATCTCCTTTATGATTGACGTACTCTCCAAGATGGTCGCTACGAATGAGTGCCTCGATCTCTTGTTTGAGGTCAAAACAATCACTTGTGTTATGTCCGAGATCCCAATGAAAGATGTAATATTTGTTTTTACTTCTATTTTTGGGATCGGACTTTAACTTATTTAGCCAGTGGAGGAAGCGCTTATCTTAGATCTCCCTCAGAATTTGCTCTAGTGTTTTGTTGAGAGAAGTGTAAGTTTTAAACTTACTGTTGGGCCACTTGTTCGAGCTATGACTGTCCCGAGATTGATTGTCCTTCCTTTTTCTGCCCATAGCTGCTGAGCTTGGCTCTATCCTCATTTGTTGTTCTTTGTTCGAGGGATTTTTGCTCTGGCCGAAGAACGCATTCTTCTTTAGCATTGGCATATTTCTACGACCTGTTTAATAGGTTGGTCATTGTTGTCAGTGGACTTTTGTCCAACGAGAAGAGAAATTAATTATCTCTCAACCCTCCCGTGATCACGGCTAGGTCGAGTTCTACAGAGTCCTTTTGAACCTGTAATGCTTCCAAATTGAAGCGCTTGATGTAGTCTTTCAGTAGCTCGTCGTCCCTCTAGACGACGTGAAAGAGATGGGAGTATGGTTTGAGCTTTTTCTTCCCCCCGATGAAGTTCATGATGAAGATCTGGCTGAGCTCAGAGAACGAGCTAATGGAGCTTGGCTTCAACTGCTTAAACCATAATTGGGCGGCTCCAATTAAGGTTAAAGAGAAAACTCGGCACATGACCACGTCAAATGCGTCATGGAGCTCCATGTAGACTTTAAAAGACTCCATGTGTTCCGAATGGTTGGTATTCCCCGAGAACGAAATGATTTGAGGTAGACAGAATCTACTTGATTGTCATGCCTTCATAATATCGACAGTGAATGGAGGATCGACTTCCTCCATTATGACCTCCATTGGAGTCAGCGCGGTAGTTCGGTAAGCCTGTCATATGTCTTTAATCTGATTTCGCAAATTTTTGAGCTCGGCCTTCCAGGGTTCGCTGCTTTCACCATTAACCTCAACCAGGGCCTTGTTGTGTTTCTTTCAGTCTAGCTCATGACATAGATCAGAAGCGAGCAAGGCTGCAGTCTCCGAAACGTGAGACGGGGCTGGTTTGGCCAAGCTATATTGTTAGCTCCTTTGGGAGGGCGGTTGGCTCCCCTAAGAGGCAGCGCATGTACACGAAGGGTTGTCATCCGTTTGTTCATCCTCCTTGTTGGTCTTTTGTATATCTTAAGGCTGCAGTTGTTCCAACATCTGCATTATGTAGCCCATGTTCTCTCTTAGAATTCTGACCTGCTGTTCGAGGGAGTTCAATTGTGCTCCTTTGGCGCGAGACCGTTGACCCTGCCTCCCTAAGCTAGAGTCTGCCTAATGTTGGGACACATAATCCTGATGACCATCAGGCTGTTCCAAGGGCGGGGTGTGGTCAAGCATAACTAGGATTGCAACTGGGGAGGTTCAGGTTTTCTTCTTCCCTCTGGCTATTGTAGTTAGTGTTCGAAATATCAGTATCGCACAATGTATCACACCCTTGGGATACAGATACGTATCGATTATCGCACAAGATATATTGTTTGTATCGCACTTTTTGGAAAACATTGGGAAAATGGTTGAATTTTGCAATGAAACTTCAGGGATTATTAAAAAAGATCTTAATACACATTTTTCAATCATAAAGTCTCAAAAAAGAAGTGCACATAATAGGTTTCCTTTGTATATGGTCCTAAGCTATGCATTATTCGATTGAACTAATACAACTATATTCAAGATCCACCCCCTGTCCATCCATTTTTCCATATCATTTTAAGACATTATGCAAAAAATAAAGTAGATCCAATAATTAGGTAGACCATACCATAAGAAACAATGGTGATTGAACATTAGTGGGCCACAAAAGTTTTGCATTTAAATACGCCCTTATAGTATTAAATAAACTCTGTTGGACCCACTGTTAATGTACATGGTTTGTCCACATCATCTATCCATTTTTCTAGCTCATTCTAAGGGTTGAGCACAAATTTGAAACATATTCAAAGCTTAAATGGACCACACAAAACAGTAGGAATAATGATTTCCACCGTTGAAATCTTCCTGGGACCTACAATGATGTTTATTTTTCATCTAACCTGTTCATAAGATCATAAAGACATGGATGAAGGAAAAGAACAAATATCAGCTTGATCCAAAACTTCTTTGGCCCTAAGGATTTGTTAACGGTAAATGTTCATTTTGCACTATTTTCTATGGTGTGGTCCGCTTGAGCTTTCGATATGCTTCATTTTTAGGCTAAAACCATAAAATTATCTGGTAAAATGGATGGACGGAGAGGATAAAATACATGAATTATAATGGGCCCCACAAAGTTTACATGAATTATAATGGCCCCACAAATATTTCAAGTGTTAACGTTCAATCCTCACGTTTTTCAGCGCACTTGAGCATCAGATCCTGCTCATTTTTGACCCCATGTCCTAAAATGATCTCACAAAATAGATCAACGGAGTGGATTCCTCGCAAACATTATAGTGGGCCCCACCTAAGGTTCCAATAGCAGGAACTTCCTTGGAAAGGTTTTAACAGGAAATCCGCGTCCGGCACTGACGCTGCTCAAGCTCGAGCTGTAGAAACATTTCAATGTTACATGGCCCACAATAATGTATTTATTATATCTATACTGTCCATGCATTTGGAGAAATCATTTTAGATCATGAAATAAAAAATGAGTCATATCCAAAGCTCAAGTGGACCACACCACAAATAACAATGGGGACTGATTGTCACCGTTAAAACATTCGTAGGGCCCACCATTACATTTATTTTCCATACAATCTGTTAATTTAGTCACACAAACCTAGATGAAGAGGGAAAATAAATATCATATTAATCCAAAACATCTGTGACCCCCAAAAGGGTTTCAATGATAGACGTTCAATCTCCCACTGTTGTTTGTAGTGTTGTTCACTTGAAATTTGGATTTGTCTTATTTTCTGGCTCAAGCCTTACGAAGAGCTTGCCAAATGGAGGAACAGTCTGGATATAACACATAGCTCATGGTGGGACCCACAGAACTTTGTGACGTCAACACACAAGCTTAGTCATGTGTGGTACAGTACCCCTTTACTTAAAAAGGGCTCGTGCACTCTCTCTCTCTCTCTCTCTCTCTCTCTCTCTCTCTCTCTCTCTCTAAAGCAGAGAGGGTTCCAGAAGGCCGGAACCCTAAAATTTCTCCCATATCTCAAGTATCGGCGAGGATTTCGATAGATTTCTCTTCAAAATCGGAGATTTTATCTACGGTAACCTACTTCGATTCGAATGGCCCACCAAATGGAAGCTTCCGATCATGGTAATCTCTTCTATAGGTATCGAAATCCATCATCTAGTTTCTTTTTCGATTTGGATAATGACGCTATTCCGAATGATATTTGGCCTATTTTTTTTACTATTTGGTATCTTTCGAAGGATATCATATCGCTGGACTGCGATACTGATAATATCGGCTGATAGTATTGATATTTCGAACACTGATTGTAGTTTCTAACGATAGAGTAGGAAACGACTATGATCTTGGTTCCCACAGACGGCGCTAAACTATTGATGCAATTTTTCAGTAGACCCTCCTTGATTAACCCTCTGGGACCTGTACAAGAGAAAGTGAGAAACAAAGGAGACCCTGACTTATACAAGGGACCCTCCGATGCCTAAGTCCGGACCTAGGGTCTTTTGTAGGGTAGGATCTTAAGGAAAAAAGTCTCCAGCCGAGTATTAAGGTTTATATGTGTACTTTCATTAGATAGAAGCACCTTTATTTATATGAGAGGGAAGATCACACCGTAAGGAGTCTTACTCATTTAAAATTCCTAATATGTCGTAGATCTTCCTGATATTATGGTTGTTCGAGATTCCCAGGATCCAATTTTATCTCCCGAAGATCTTGGAAGAGATCTTCGGACCGTTGGAGTGATTCCCGGACTGTTAGTTCCGGAGAAGGTCGAGCGGTAGAGGCACCAGATACAGTAGACGTAAATAACATTGATCCTTCTGTCAAGTCAGTATCTATCTTGTTCGGCTTTTATGTCGACCTATGGCCAACTTATAGTCAGGTTGACCTGTAGTCGACATATGTCCGAGATATATCCGACCTATGGTTTAGATTGACAACCGGCCAT
Organism: Magnolia kwangsiensis; assembly: GCA_037074715.1. Lineage (NCBI taxonomy): Eukaryota > Viridiplantae > Streptophyta > Magnoliopsida > Magnoliales > Magnoliaceae > Magnolia > Magnolia kwangsiensis. Next base: position 56,388,601 of record CM073588.1, on the reverse strand, counting down.
TTAAGTGGACTTACAGTTGCATTCCATTTGAGTGACCTAACAGTTGCATCGACTTATTTGAAAGTTGATCTTTCTTTGCCTGTAGATGCCTCTTAAGGCACGAGCCCTATTGGGTCCGTACTGGTTTGTAGAGTTGGTCCATTCCATAAGTCGTTTTATTTTCCCCCAACATATTTAATATATATATATATATATATATATATATATATATATATATATATATATATATATATATATATATATATATATATATATATATAAACTAGGCATGAATCCATTATAGGATATGGCACCCGGAATTCAACGAACAGGCTCTCTAACTATTTGAACTTCGAATTCAGTGTCACTTTTTAAACTTCGAATTCGGTGTCACTTTTTAATGGCATATAAGCACAGTAGAGCACAATCTTAATACAAAATATTTGTAAATATCCAATTTTAATTTTTTATAAATAGACTCTTCTATTTGAATTCTAACTCCATGGGATCCTAACATACATTTTAATTTTTTATAAATAGACTCTTCTATTTGAATTCTAACTCCATGGGATCCTAACATACATGGGTATAGCCCAAACCCACAAAGGTTACTTTTCTCACAAGTATCATACAGCACACATAGGTATAGCCCAAACCAACAAAGGTTACTTTTCTCACAAGTATCATACACACATGGGTATAGCCCAAACCCACAAAGGTTACTTTTTTCACAAGTATCATACACACATGGGTATAGCCCAAACCCACAAAGGTTACTTTTTTCACAAGTATCATACACACGAGTTCCTTATTTTTAGCACCATAGTATGCTAATGATGCATACAAGTGCTTATGATGGACCTAACAAAAAAATATTTTTAACTGGGTCTAAACCTAAGTTTATTTATAAATGCATTAAAAAATAGATTCAACCCCATCAAAGTTGGGTCTATGGGCGCACTTTCTAGCACTCATATGCAGATCCAATCCATTGCTATGATCCAAAAAATATATAAAAAACACATGAACCTAGGCAATGTCAAGCTGGCACCATGATCCAAGCCATGTATCAGGTCAGACCGCACGAGGACTAAACAAGTCGCTGATTGTTGGCAGAATCGGAAAGCTCTATAATAGCACACAGGCCAAAAACATTAACGGTTCAGATTGGCAGGGGCCGCGCGAACGCGTACCCCCTCTACCACAAATTACGACGTGCACTCTCCTACTTGACGAGATGCTAAACCAACGCCCCTCCTAAGTGCAATGGAGACCGTTGATCTAGGCCATGGGCCTTCTTGTTCACCCAAAGACCCCGTCCAGGTAAGTATGTATGAGGGTCGGCCCTCACCATTATTTTATAATCTACTTCCCCACTCAGCTAGTTTGCTCTTTTCCGATGTGGGAAAATTGCACATCCCTGTGAAACTCCGTATTTCCTTGAGACACACTCCTACCTACGTTCAACAAAAACTGTCCATTCTAGCCCCCTACTTTAAAATATTTTAATGCCACACATATGCAATTTCTACGTAGATCAGTGCTAGAGTTTCTCTTTTCTAAAAAGAAATTTAAAAAGAGGATTTACACGATAATCTGAAAAAGCGAGCCTATGGTTCATTGATCAAGGCCATTGGTATATTTGGCCCCAAAACCGTCCTATCCACCGTATAATTGATAATAATTATTACCTTTTCACCTGGTTTGAAAATGTGAGAGTAAGTCCACCTAGTTTTTACCTGGTTTGAAAATGTTAGAGTAATTCCACCTTGATAATCAATACTAAAGTGTTGATTTAAATCTATGGACCCCACCACAATAGATATGATATATCCGCACAGTCCATCTATTTTATTAGAACATTTTGAGGCATGAGATGAAAATTGAGGTAGATCCTACACTCAAATGGCCCACACAAAAGGAAACAGTTGCCTTAATTCATCTACCGTTGAAAGTTATTTCCTTCACCAGGCCCACATTGAGGTTTTTTCATCACCTAACTCATTCATATGATCACACAAACATAGATAAGGGGAAACCACAAATATCAGCTTGATCCAAAACTTTTAAGGGCCCCAATAAGTTTTTAATGGTAGGCGTTCGATCCCCACTGTTTCCTGTTGTGTGCACTTGAGCTTTAGATCTGCCTCATTTTTTTGCTCATGTTCTAAATTCAGCTGACATAACAAATGAGCAGTGTGGATCAGTCACATACACCATAGTGAGCCCCACATTGATTTTGTAACTTCTCAATTTAAGTATTAAAAAAATAAGTTGTCACATCTGCATTGATAAAGATGTGGTAATTACTTAAGTAAATAATTATTACCCATTTACATGGTGATTACAGTTGAGCCGAAAAATCAGATAGACCCTAAAGAAGAGAAATATGGTAAGTCGGCCTGAAAATGTCTCAAGATAAATGGATAAGATCTCCTAATTTGGAATATATTTTGGGCATTGTCCATCCATGCCGGGCAGAGCAGCATAGGTCCGAAACCTGAATAGACTCGATTTTTAATAATTCAGTCTACAAGTGTTTAAGGTAATAAGATAGATTTGAAACTAATATGAGGTTAAAACATGGCCAATCTACTCAGAAACGCAACACACATTTGTACCTGTACTTGATGTCATGCACTCTGGATACAGCATAACCCAAATTATCTCCCAGAGGGGAAGTTCCTAGCCATCCAATCTTTGGGCCTTTTCTATCGAATGTGGTCTCCAACATTTCTTAATTCTCTGTGCAGGCCACAGATCCATCCTATTGGGAAGATTTTTGGACATTGTCTACCCACAATGGGTATCATCCCACAGGGAAGATTTTCAGGCATTGTCTACCCACAATGGGCACCAGCAGATCAGTGGTCTCAATCCAAGGTATTTCAGCGGTAATGGCAGCTATAATGGCCACCACCATTACTGTTACGATACATGCTATAATGGCCATTATGGCCTTTTTTTTTTTTCTTTATATATATTAAAACAAAAAAAAATAAAAAATAAAAATGTTTCAGCCTTGCTACAGGCCATTTTTGCTGTAACAGCCGTCATGGCCATTTCGGACTCATAATGTGTAGCAGTAAACACAGTTGCCATTACGTAAGCCATTATGTTACCGTTTTGGCACACCATGCTCCAATCGCCAACCATACACGCTACACAGACAGATGTACAAGTTGGACTCCCCACTACCCAAAAATCTCCCTCAGGGGGACAATCCCAGCCCTTGGATCATTGACCTGCAAATAGATGTTATTTTCAAGGTTTGCTAAGGCCACAGGCAGGCAGAGCTCCCCATCTACATGCAAGCACACGTGCCAATATAGCATACATGTGTAAGGTCCAAGCTGTCTGTCAGATGGGCCAAGCTAAATCTCCTAGCCTAAAAATCAGGTCATTTCCCTCATCTGGGTCACTGCACAAAACAAATAGATGGGTAGCCATCTGTTTGTTTTGTTCACTGGCCCACCTGAGGAGTGAAAGTGACTGACATTCAGGAGTGTAGAACTAAACAGGCTGGCCCACCTGATAAAAAGCTCAGATTGCACGTGCTATATTGGAACATGTCTTGTGTATAAACAGGCTTAGCTTTACAGGCATGTGGAATGGAAAATTTCCTCATCATCTGACGCAGGGATGAACGTGATGAGGTCAATCACCGTCTTTCTTAGGGGGGATAACTACTCCAAATCCATGTAGCTTCTCCAAACTCCCCGCAGAGATACCTCGGATTCACAAGGGAAAATTAGAAAATAGAAATAAATTCTAAAAAATTTGAAATTTGATTGATAAATGTCTAATCTCTGTGCCCCCGTTACACCATTATAGGAAAAAAAAAACACTAAAATTCGTAATTACCAAAAATAGCAAAATCCTAGCTCTAATAAAAATTACAATTCTAATAAAACTCTTCTAAAGCCTAATTTTTAAAAATAAAAATTCTAAATAAACTTTTACTAGAAAAGTCCTAACATGATTATAAGTTATTTCTAAAAAAGAAGGAAATCTAAAACTCTAAAAATAAAAAATAAAAAAAATTCAAAATTACTAAAAATAATAATTTTTTCCCTAAAAATTCATTTTTGAGCTGAAAGTGCGTATTTTCTAATGAAACGGACAGATGTGACCCACTTTGTGGGTTGGTTCATCTCAGATCGCCCGTTTCTGTAAAGATTGATAGGTTGTGCACCCCATAACGATGGATCAAAAGTTACAATCAATTTCCGGTCCACCTTCTTTTGGCCCAACCATGCTAGGATGTATCCGTGACATGTTCTACATCATCATCTATTGTTGAACCACCATTACTAGAAAGGAGAAAACACCTTTATTTCTATATAGAACATGTATTCAATCAGACCCATCATTGTCCTCACCAAAGAGATCCAAATACGGAAGTTGTGGTGTTTGGTCATGTATTCCTTCCACGGGACTACCAGTTGCACCAGAAGTACGCAAGCCCAAGCACTGCATGTAGACTTCATCATAAGCTTCAATGTTTAAACCTGAAGCAAGGAATAGTTCCATCTCATTTACAAAGCGATCTGTTTTTCCTAATACAAAACGTCCAGCAGCATCAGAAACCAAAGCCCTGAACTCTTCTTGTTTTTGTTCAGGCGAACCCTTGAAATGCTCTCTTTCATTTCTGCAATAATCATAAGAACACCTGACGTGGGTAATATCAATGATAAGCTTATGAACTATAAAAAATAAAAATAAAAAGAGGCTAGGGTTTTGTGCAAGGGTATCCTCAGTAGAAAGGGAGAAAGAACAAAGGACAAAGAAGAAACAAGGGAAAGGAGAAGTGAAAGGGAAAGAAGAAAGAGAGGATGAAGGAGAGAGGTTAGGGGAAAAAGACTATTGTGTTAGTCCCAAATGAACACTACTTATATTATTATATTATGAGGAACAAAAACATATGATCATCAACCAAAACCACTCAAATCTCATTCCAAATTGAAGAAATTCCAAAACTCTTACTTCCAACTCATCTTAATGCTTCCCACATCTAGCATACCCTTATAAAGGCTTAAAACAAAAGGAACCCTAAAAATTTGAAAATGACCAAAATTCCATTGGATCTTGTCACCATCATATGGGCTTTATGTAAATTGGTCATAACTCGCTCAAATGATATCATAATTGCATGATCTTGAGCTCATTCAAAAGCATAACAATTTCATGTCATTCTGACTCTGTTTGTTGCCCCCAAAATAACCCACCAAAGGTGACAACGATGTAAAAAAGACACTTATTAAATACTCAATCTATCCATAAAACCTAATTATAAATCAAATAAATCTTAGAAATATAATGACCATTTAATTGATCCCATAGGCCCCACAGTGCAATTTGATTGTTGGTCTCATTAAATTTATTATTAGACCATTGATCTAGGCCAAATCATCAATTACGACAATCTAAACAATTAGATTAGTCAGACCTTGATCAATCAACTTGTGTGGCTATTTGGTTGCATCATTCCACCTAGCTTTAAAAATAAATAAATAAATAAACAAACTCATCCTTGAGTTAAAATCAACGACATCAATCTCTTGCCACATTCCCCATTCGTGGCACACTTTCTTCAGTTTCGATGGCAGCTGATGGTGAAGGCCTACACGTTTGACTGGCAGCTTGTGAGTGATACAGTGTTGAAATACATGCCACCTTCTTTCGCTTCCTAGTTATCCTCCATGTTCTATGCATTGATTTCCACTTCTACAAAAGTGGATTCAGTTGTCTTGGATGTTGGATTGTAGATCTTGGCATCATACCTTCTATCTGATTGGCATCCGGTTATCAAGAAGTCATCCTTGTCATTGCATGTCATCTATCTCTTTCACCGGGTCATTCACCAGCTGATCTTCTAATTTGATTGGAACTCCCTTTGATCTAACCACTAATCCATTTGCAGATTTTTTGAGCAATCCACAGGGGATTCTTCTTGGATTACCACATTGTCTACAACCACATCTTTCTTGGGATCTCCAAATATATTAGATTTAAATCCATAGACCTTTTCCCATTCAATCAAGGACTTAAAGCAAGCTTTCATTGTCTTCGTAATTTCGTTAACCTCTTCTACAATCTCTTCCTTGATTCCTCTCACAGCTTTTTATCTTAGTTTTCATTAACATTTCCATGTGATAGAGTGTTTTCAGTAAGCCAACATATCAATGCTCTGGTTCCTAATATCGGGAGAGGTATTGGTAGGGATTGTCAGTTGTCACAAGATGCATAGGAAGATGGGTAAGAATTTGAGTGATACGAATAACAGTCATGAAGTCAAAATTACTTGGGTAAAGCATAGGGCGATGAATACGGATGCTCGATTGAGTCTAGGTAGGGACGACCATACGAGGTGTATAAACAACTTCTCATCCATCATATCTCTAAGAAAGAACATGGGCTTGACTTTAGGCTTAGGTTCTAAAACTAGGGGTTTTTGGATTTAAGATGGGTTTTAAAGAAGGGGAGTGGGGGATTTGATGGGTTAGAATGGGATAAGGTTTTTTGGTAGGGTTGCGAATAGGCACAGTTAAGGTTTGATGGGCTCTTGGTAGGGTTTAAGGAAAATGGATTTAATGGATCGACCCCATCCTTAGCTCCTCACTATCCTCCTTGGCTTGGACCATGTTCAAATTCTTGTGTTGTAGACACTCCCTATCCGATTATCTCCATCACAGATGAAGCGCCCTAAGTTTTTCAAGGGGGTTTTGGCACAGTTGGGGTTTAATGGGCTCTGGGTAGGGTTTAAGGAAAATGGATTTAATGGATCGACCCCATCCTTAGCTCCTCACTATCCTCCTTGGCTTGGACCATGTTCAAATTCTTGTGTTGTGGACACTCCCTACCCGATTATCTCCATCACAGATGAAGTTCCCTAAGTTTTTCAAGGGGGTTTTGGCCTTTCCCTTGCCCCGCGACTTCTTGAAGTCATTCTTCCCATCATTAGACTTCTTGTCTCCCACACGTTTTCCCTTGTTGGAATTGTTAGCTCCATTGCCCTTGTTATTCTACTCTACGAGCTGCTCGACTGACGCCATGGTAGATGCAACATCTTACACTCCACATCATTGCAACTCTTGCTCTACCCAGGGTTGTAGACCATCCATGAAGAAGAAGAGTAATGTGGGGGCATTTTCACACCGGGCTCGAGTGGGGTGGCCTATGGGATGCGGGTGCACACTCAAGGTAGGCGGCCCACGGAACCCATGTACTTTGGGGCCCACAAGGGAGCGGAACCCATGGATGTGGGCCCACGAGGAGGGTTCGGCCGAGCACTAAACCCATGGATGTGGGACCTGGGCTATGAGATAAAAGGATTAATTCGCCATGCTCTATCAGTTCGAGCTTTTAGAGCAAGTAGCGAATTGTCCAGCATTAAAGAGCCTGTCTGACACACTCGGGGCGGGTGGCTTGTGTGACGCGGTACCCATGTGATTTAGGGCCCACGAGGGGGGTTCGGCCGAGGTCCTAGCCCATGCGATGTGGGGCCTGGGCTATGGGATAAATGGATTGATTCACCATACTCTAACAATTCGAGCTTTTAGAGCAAGTAGTTAATTGTCCTGCATCACCTCCCCTTCCTTGAAACCCAGGGGGAATCCAGAAGCTCTAATCTGTGGCGAAGATTAGGCCAAGTGGCAGTCATCCAACAGTCAGGAAGACTCTAGAAAGGTTCTAGAGAATTCCAAATAAATCTCTCCCAAGACACTCCAAGGGATTTCAACCTTCTAGGAATTTCTACACAACTCTACCACCCTCTAGAATACTCTACATTCTATGTACAAGTGTCATAGTGTACAAAGAATGCCAAAAATTGGCCAAGTCATAGCAAAACTTCTAAGTCTATGACAACCTTTGCACATAGCAGAAAAGAAGCATGCCATCAATGAACTGAAGATGAGACATTTGAACTGTAGTAAATAAGATCTTTCGAACATCCACTTGAATGTCTCCTGGTAGTGATAAATTAATATGGATTCCAGCTGCTAATAAAATTTTGTAGTGAGAAGTGCTCAGAATGCTGGATATGTTCAGCAAGCTTCAAGTTGATTAGGAACCCATCCATTCCTCTAAAAATTTCTATATTTTCTTGGAGGTTTTTGTTGGGGGTATTCCAATGATGTGAAGGTTGATAGAAAGGGGTTTGTTTGGCTTCAAAATGTATGTTGAATCAATCCTGCTATAGAACATATAGACAATCGTTTTTAGTAGTCAATTGGCTACTCTCACGTGGAATTTCTTTGGAAAAATTTTCAACGTCCAAAATTTCAGACATCATTCTATTAATCAAACGTTGAATCTTTGGTGTTTAAGAGCATCAGCCTCCAATCAGATGCAGTTCATCCCTGGTATGGCTCCTTTCATAATTTGGAAATTTGGAAAGCTCGAAACTTTCATAAGTTTGAAGGATTAGGATGATAAGAAGACCATAAGGAAGGTGGTTTCATGGTTAAACACTGCTTATGAAGGAAAATATTAAGTAGTGCTTCTTGCAAAAGCTTTCTTTGGATTTTCAAATTTGGGTTCAGAGGATTAAATGTGATTGCATTTTTCCTACAATTTGGTCTAAGCTGCTTGGTGGAGTTTTCAAACTTAATGTAGATGGTTCCTCCCAGGTGTTGCTAGGGGGTTGTTATGGTCTGAGATTAGAAAAAGAACTTATAGTGCTTTCCCTCTCTCATTTCTATGATTACTAAATTTCAAGCCTTGGTAGATGGATCTTTAATATTTTCCACAGTTGTGGAGGGTGATTCTTAAGTGATTTAGGGACAAATCAATCTATATTTTCTGAAGATGTGGGCCGTTTAGCATTGGTGGACTGACTTTAAGAAGAGTTATCAAGACATGGTTCTCTTTTGTTGATGTTTTTCAAGGAGGATATGGTTGATGCTCTTGCAAATTGGGGAGGTGATTCAATGTCTAACTCTTTATTTTCATCGAGCTACTGATTTTCCTGATTCATCTCATTCCAAGTTATTCTTGGATTCAACTGGGTTGTTTGATATTCAGGCTTATTGGTCTATTCTTTTGGTTGGTTTTTTTCCCCCGCCTGGGGGAGGTCTATTGTTGTGTAATAGAGGTCCCACACACTAGCGCACGCGCGCGCGCACACACGCACACACATCCTCTTTGGCTGTAATTTTTTCCATTTAATAAATTCCTAACAGTATCGTTCAAATAAGGGCGAGTTTTGATAGAGTTTAGCAACTAAGATTCAAGTTCGGGTTAGGTTTTTCTTCAATGTATGTTAGAGGAAGAGAGAATTTGAGAGAAAAAAATCTCATAGGGCTAGGATTTGCAGCCTTACCATATTTATAACAATAGGAGAATGGTACAATTACATATGCCCTTATTAGGAGGAAAAAACTGAAGAAAGGCAAGGGACAAATAAAGAACGAATAAAAATAAAGATAAAAAAGGAAAAATGCTAAAACTAAGGCCCATAACACATAAAGCCCAGGTGCAGTGTTTTCAGTATCAACGATATCGGCCGATATATCCCACGATATATCTCGTATCCCACTTATGGAATATGAAACACACTAGTGCAATAAATATATCCCACATGTTCGATACAGTGAGCATTTTTTATTTTTGATCCTTTTGTTTCTATAAATCATGTTAAATCAATGTCAAATTGTTACAAATCCATGATTTTTCATGTTTTTTTATGAAAAATCACGGATTGGAAGATTCGATTTTGAGATTTGAAGGAGATGGACCTAGTTGCAAAAAATTGAAAAAAGTCAAAATTTTCTAATTTCTCACAAATTGGTTGCAATCTTTGTGTCCAAACATAAAATCGAACATGTATATTGGCTGATCTAGTGATTCTTCTTTTGCTTTTGAATGTATTGCTAATGTTTCCACACATCTTCTTACATTTATAAATTATATGAATAGACTGTGAATATACTTGCAGCAATTCAGTTAGACAGCACAGATTAGGATCCCGTACAAAGATATATGCACTTGTTTTTTGTAATGTTTTGGTTTTTAAGTGTGTATTGATGTATTTTTTAACAATCACTGAAGTTTCATTGAAAAATTCAACCAATTTCTCAATGTTTCACCATGTTTCCAACAAAAGCAATACATTATGTGATACAACAGATATATCCCATGCGAAAGCCAATACATATTCATATCCCAAAGGTGCAATACATAATGCAATACCGATATTTTAAACATTGCCCAAGTGTATGTACTTGTGGACCCAGTCATAGGCCCGCTTGTACATACACCTACACTCCCTCTCGAGCTAAGGCATGGATATCAATCATTCTCAACTTGCCAAGAACATGTTGTCTAGCTTCCACTGTAAGAGCATTTATAAAGATATTCGTCAACTGCTCGAAACATGGAACAAATGGAGTGGAAACAACACCTGCGGCAACCTTCTCACGAATAAAGTGACAATCATCTTCAATATGTTTTGTGTGATCATGAAAAACAAGATTAAAGGTAATGTAAATAGTAGCTTGATTGTTATACATCGGCACAGGAGTCTTCACACAAAATCCCAACTCGAAATCAAAGCTTTTCAACCATATAAGTTCACATATCATATTCACCATAGCACGATACTCTACCTCAACACTGGATCGTGCTAAAACTGTTTACTTCTTAGTCTTCTAGGTAACTAAATTACCATAAAAAAAATGCATAGTATCCTGACATAGAGCGATGATAATCCGAAAAACCTATCCAATCAACATCAAAATACCCCTCAATATCAAGATTATAATAACAACCAAAGAGGATACCACGACCCAATGACAATTTGATATAGCGCACAATGAGACAAACAACTTCAAGATGACTAGAACGGGGAGCATGCATGAACGGACTAACCAAAATCACTACATGAACCAAATCTTGTCGAGTAATCATCAATACATCAATCTTCCAACCAATTGCTGATACAAACAAGGATCATCAAGAAGTTCTTCATCATCTGCCCTAAGCTTTTTATTAACTTCTAATAAAGAATCAATAGGTTTAACACCAAGATTCCTAGATGAAGTCAACAAATCAAGAGCATATTTCTGTTAATACAGAATTATGCCCTTCTTAGACCGAGAGACTTCAATTCTAAGAAAGAATTTCAATAGTTCTAAATCTTTAATATCAAATACCTTGCTCAAATATAATTTTAACTCTGATATGCCATTAACATCATCACATGTAACAAGAATGTCATCCACGTATACACTCACAATAATAGTCCACTTCGCATGTCATTTGATAAACACAAAAATGATCAGAATGGATGAGAGAAACCAATACAAATCAAGACCCCACTAAAGTTTCCAAACCAAGCACAAGGAGCCTACTTTAGACCATATATCACCTTCTTCAGAGGATATTCCTTGCTCTCCTCCCCCTTTCGAACAAACCCAAGAGAAAGAAGCATATGGATCTCCTCGATCAGATCGCCATTCAAAAAGGCATTTTTAAGATTCAACTGATGCAATGACCAATTTAAATTCGCAACAAGAGAAATAATCACCCATACAAAGTTCATCTTAACAATAAGAGCAAAGGTTTCAAAATAATCCTCACCAAAGGTTTGTGTAAAACCTATAGGGCCTGTTTGGATTCGCGTATAAGAGTGCGTTGTATCGTAGTATAACCGAATATTCCCGAATATTCCCATTATTCAGCGTTTGGATAGGAGCGTACAAGCGTTGTATCCTATGCGCACGATTTCACACCGTTTCCAAAAAATCGAAAGCGCGGTATAGTGTTGTCAGAATACAGGCTTGCAGTCAATACTTCGTATTCATGTGCTGTATTCGGCAGTGGATGAAAGTTTGAAATTTGTATGATTACAAGATATCTAGTACCTATGCAGCGTAAGATCAGGAACGTTCATTTGGTACATTTCAACGTGAAAATCATCTGGGCTAGAAATCAGAAAGTTCCATACGTCAAATAGGCCACCCGACCCAATTAAGATTGTACAATACACAGACATAATACGTCCTATCCAAACATTGATCTGTATAATGTGTTGTATACTATGTCAAACAATACCTCTAATCCAAACATTGATTAGTATCTAATTGATTTGGATGTATTCTGAAAATCATCCAATGTATACATGAATAGTAGCCAAATACAATACAATACAATACCAAACACGAATCCAAACAGGCCCTTAACTACAAGGCGGGATTTATGGCAAGTAGACTTCCATTGGGATTGTACCTAAGAATATACACCAAACAACAGCCTATAGGATTCTTCCCAACTGGTAACGCAATATCTTCACCTATGATGGGGCTCACGGGTACAAGCACTTTTTTTTATGCACACACTGATGCAGGACATGAAATTCGGATATGATGTGCAAAATTTCGGATTTAAGATCACACAGTTCATAAACAATTACACAAATTCCACATCCCACACAAAAGTCCAAATATTCAATTAAGGGGAATCTATATGGGTCCAGGCTTACACACGATAGGGCTGGATCAACAAAAATTATGAACCAAACAATACTCAAAGGGAAATAGAAATCATCCACACATACATGACAATCAATCCCTAATCCAAGGAATTTACCAATTTCAAATCAAGGAACCCTAGGCTGAGATAAGAGATAGAAATTGGGGATTTAGGGTAATCTAGGGCTAGGGTTTATAAAATTAGGGATGAAAAGAGGAAAACAAGAGAAAAACCTGACCCAGAAATAGCTCCTGCATGCAGACGGTACCGCGGGGCTGACGCACGTGCGTGGATGGGCTGGCTGCATGTGCGATGAAGGCTCGCCTTCCCAAATTGGCTTCTTGGACCTGGTCGGCCAGGCTGGCGCTGCAAAACCTCCAAATCTCACGTCGATCCGAGCTGTGGTCTGAGCGTGGTGTTCCATCAAAGTTTCAACCCTCCTGCAGGACCAGATTCTGAAAACTGGCTGTGGAGGGATGAACAGATGCAAAATAAATGGATTGGGTGCGAAGATGGTTGTGGGAAGGATGAAATAAGATAATGGAGCGGATGGGGATAAATGTAGCTTCGTGCCACGATAATTAACCCTTCGAAAAGGAAGGGCTTCGCACCCACTTTAATCTCAGCCCTTCAAAAAGGGAGGGCTTCGCACCCACTTCAATTTTTCCACAACTCAGAAACTCAGAGAGCAGAGAAACCACGTAGGAATTTTTATTCAACTTCAATGAATCAAAAGAACTACAAGGGATGCCTATTTATAGGGAAAATCCTATACCCCTAAACTCGCACCATGTGCGCAACCTCTTACTTGGAGATAAAGTAAAACAAAAACCAAATAAAGAAATCCAAAGCATTCATGATGTTCTAAATAATAACAATAAATAAAACTTAAATTATGAAATCAATCCGACTAGTGGGCCACGTTCATAAGATCCCATGATGGGCTTTTCCTGACTATCGAGCCCACTCTTTTGAATCAAAATTTCGTCTTCTAGCTAGGAGGCCCTCCCTGAACGTCATCATCGAGCCAAAACGACTGTGGGGCCCTTCGTACGTACGTGCGTAAGGGGGGTGGTGTACTTGCACATGTGGACGATGTGCAGGCGTGCGTGTGCACGATGTCCTCATCAACTCTCCCGGCTGTGAAAATTTTGCCACTAGCAAAATAAAACTCTTGAACCGCTCCAAAATGTTAGGATCAAGTCTCTGAAGCTCTTCCTCAGTGAACCATGTGTTGTCTGAAGCTGGGCGTGACTTCCATTTAACCAGCTACTTCTGAAAATTGCCATCCGACGTGTAAACTATCTCATGGTCCAGGATATATTCTATTTCCTCTCCGGATGTGTGAAGGCTAGGTATGGGAGGTAGAGGTTGGGAAGAAAGGCCGGGGAGAGGCCATGGATCAAGGGACAAATATGGGGAATCAGAATGAGTGGGCGAAGGGCCGGACAACGTATCAGTAGGTCCCTGAAAAATAACTAGATCCTCCACGTTGAATGTGGAATTAATTCCCATGGAAGGTGAAAGATCTACTTCATACGCATTGAGACCGTTTCGTTTTATAATTTTGAAGGGTCCAGCGCTGGGCGCGTGTAACTTGCGAACGGCCCCCAGAGGATAACACTCAAGTGTAATGCGGACCATTACAAAGTCTCCAATATTGAATTCCTTGAAACGTCCATGTTAGTCTACAGAAAATTTGTAATGTTCATTACTAGTAGTGATCTTTCGCCTGATTTCTTGATGCAATGAATGTATGTGATGCGCAAAAGACTCTGCAGACTCTAATGGCCTATGGGATAATGACATAGTGACTTCAAAAGGACTTAGACCTGTAGACCTATTGATAGAACTATTGAATGCAAACTCGACTATCATGAGTACAGTGTCCCATGTCCTAGTATTCTCTCCCACGAAGTAAACTCCCTAGGCTCCTATTAACCACCTCAATCTGGCCATCGGTTTGAGGATGGTAGGTAGAAGAAAATTGGAGCCTAGTATTCATCATATGCCATAGTGTCTTCCAAAAGTAACTCATGAATCACACGTCACGGTCAGACACTATGGTTTTTGGTAACCCATGCAGTTTGACGACCTCATTAAAGAACAGCTTGGCAACATGAGATGCGTCGGAGGTCTTAGAACAAGGAATGAAGTGGGTCATTTTAGAGATACGGTCCATGACAACAAATATGAAATCATGTTTCCGAATAATCTTGGGAAGTCTAAGCACGAAGTCCATACCGATGTCCTGCCAAGAGATGAATGGGACTGACAAAGGTCTATATAATCTTGTATCCTATTTCCTTTGCTTTGTCAGTTTACCAGTACGGCATTGCCATAGAATTTTAGACACGTCTCGCTTGAGGTTTAGCCAATGAAATCTATCCTCCACTAGGGCAATGGTCATGTCTGGACCGAAATGAACCGCGACCCCTCCTAAATGTAACTCGCAAACAAGAAAATCACGGAGGGAGGTGTGTGGTATGCACAAGTGGTCACTCCTAAACAAATATACGTCCAAAATCAAATACTCACTGTTAGCTCTTGACGGACTCTCTAACAACAACACGTATACAACTCCGAAATCTGGACACTTAGAATACTCTTCTTTGATGCACTCAAAGCCCGTAACTTCAACGCTCATGGAGTTGAGTAATGCGACTCGACGACTCAATGCGTCGGTAGGCTTATTCTCTACACCAGCCTTGTACTTAAGCACAAAAGTGTACTCTTGAAGGAATTGAACCCACTTGGCATGCTAGGGGCTTAATCTAAGAACAAGACGAATTCTTGCGGTAATAGGTAATGATGCTAATGGCGTAGTGATTGCACTACCGCATAAAATTCCTTGTGATGGGTGGAATATCTTTGTTTCACCTCATTCGATTTCTCACTAAAAAAGGCGACAGGTTGCCCTTCCTGACTAAGTACTCCTCTTATGCCAATACCTGACGCGTCACATGCCACTTTAAAGCTTTTGAAAAATCTGAAAGTTGCGTAACTGGAGCTTCGGTCATCTTTACCTTTATCTCCTTGAAGGGTTTTGAAGTTGCCTTTGTCCATTAGAACTCTCCTTTTTTAATGCAATCCGTGATGGGAGCCATAATGAAACTGAAGCCTCAAACGAACCGCCCATAGAAGGTGGCTAAGCCGTGAAAGTTGCGCACCTCATGAATATTGCAGGGTTTCGGCCAATTGATGATGGCCTTGACTTTCTCGGGATCCGCCGATACGCCCTCAGCTGACACAATAAAACCTAAGAAGATTATATAACTAGACAAGAACGCACACTTCTTTAGGTTGGTATACAACTTTTCGGCCCTAAGGATCCCACAAACCTGCCTTAAATGGTTGAGGTGTTGCTCCTTGGTCATGCTATAAATTAAGATATCATTAAAGTATACAACTAGTAACTTCCCCAAGAGAGGCCTCAACACTTGGGTCATCACACGGGGCGTTAGTTAACCCAAAAGGCATAAGTAGCCACTCATATAGCTCATCTTTCGTTTTGAAGGCCGTCTTCTACTCATCACCAGGGCGTATACGAATTTGGTGATACCCACTTTTGAGGTCAATTTTTGAGAAGATGGTAGCATTGGCCATCATATATAGCATGTCATCAAGATACGGTATGGAAAACCAATACTTGACTGTGATTTTGTTGATGGCCCTACTATTAACACACATCCTCCATTTGTCATCCTTCTTAGGTGTAAGAAGGGCGAGCACGGCACACGGACTCATGCTCTCTCAAATGAAACCTGATGCAGGACATGAAATTCAAGTATGATGTGCAAGAATTTAGGCTTAGATCATACCAATTCAGAAACAATTACACAAATTCCACATCCCACATGATAGTCCGAACATTCAATGAAAGGGGAATCTATGCGGGTCCAGGCCGACACAGGCTAGGGCTGAACCAATAAAAATTATAAGTCAAACGATGTCAAAGGGAAATAGAAATCAACCACACATGTATAAGAATCAGTCTCTAATCCAAGGGATTTTCCGATTTCAATTCAAGAAACCCTAGGGTGAAAAAAAAAAAGGACAAATAAATTAGGGTTAATGCAAACTAAGGCTAGCGTTTAAGAAATAGGAATGAAAAGAGGAAAACCTGACCTGGAGAAATCTCCTGCGTGCAGATGGTGACCCAGAGCTGACACACATGCGCTGGTGGGCTGGCCGCACGTGTGATGGAAGCCTGCCTCCCCAAAGTGATACTTAGGCCTTTGTCGGCCAGGGGAGACTTCCAATCCCTCCAAGTTTGACAATGAGTGCTCCGCCGAAGTTTCAGCCCTCCTACAGGTCCAGATTATGGAAACTGGCTGTAGGGAGATGAATAGCTGTAAAGGCAAGGAATTTCAAAGCAATAATGATGATAAAAGATGAGGTATATGGATGAGAGATGGTAGGGACGAATGGGGATAGATGTGGCTTCACACCACGTAATTGGCCCTTCGAAAAGGGAGGGCTTCGCACCCACTTTTGGATTCTTCCACAACTCAAGAAGAGAGCAGAAAAATAATGCAGGAATTTTTTTATTAAGCTTGAATGAATGAAAAGAACTACAAGGGGTGCCTATTTATAGGGAAAATCCTATACCCCAAAACTCGCACCATGTGCACAACCTATTACTTGGCGAAGAAGTAAACTAAAATAAAAACCAAACAAACAAAATCCAAAGTGTTTATGATGTTCTAAATAATAACAAAAAGCAAAACCTAAAATATGACATCAATCCGACGAGTGGGCCACTATCATGAGGTCCCATGATGAGTTTTTCTTGACTATCGAGCCCACCCTTTTGAACCAAAATTTCGTCTTCTAGCTAAGAGGCCCTCCCTAGACGTCGTCATCGAACCAGATTGATGGTGGGGCCCTCCCTCTACGTACGTATGTGCGTAGGAGGGTGGCATGCATGCGCGTGTAGGCGGCGTGCGCACGATGTCCTCATCAACTCTCCTCGGCTGCAAAGATTTTGCAACTGGTGAAATAAAACTCTTAAACTGCACCAGGATGTCAGAATCAAGTCTCTGAAGCTTCTCCTCAGTGAGTCATGTGCTATCTGAAGCTGAGTGTGACTTCCATTTAACTAGGTACTTCTAAAACCCACCATCTGGTCCAGGATATCCTTTATTTCCTCTCTGAGTGTGTGAAGGCTAGGTATGGGAGGCAGAGGCTGGGATGAAAGGTCGGGAAGAGGCCATGGATCAAGGGGTAAATATGGGGAATTAGAATGGGTGGGCGAAGGGCCGAACGAAGTATCAGTGGGTCCCTAAAAAGCAACTAGATCCGCCACATTGAATGTGGAACTAATTCCTATGAAAGGTGAAAGATCTACCTCATACGTATAGAGACTGTTCCACTTTATAATTTTGAAGGGCCCAGCGCTACATGCATGTAACTTACGAACAACCCCAGGAGGGTACCACTTGGACCTGATGTGGACCATCACAGAGTCCTCAAGATTGAACTCTTTAAAACATCTATGTTGGTCTGCAGAAAATTTATAATGTTCATTATTAGTTGTGATCTTTCGCCTGATTTCTTGGTGCAATGAATGTATGTGATGCACAAAAGACTCCGCAGACTCTGATGGCCTATGGGACAATGACATTGGGATAAGATCAATAGGCTTCCTAGGCTTGTAACCAGTAACGACTTCAAAAGAACTTAGACCTGTGGACCTATTGACAAAACTATTGTATGCAAACTCGGCTATGGGTAGTATGGTGTCCCATGTCCTGGTATGCACCCCCACTAAACATCGAAGTAAACTCCCTAGGCTTCTATTAACCACCTCAATCTAGTTATCAGTCTGAGGGCGGTAGGCAGAAGAATATTGGAGCCTAGTATTCATCATGTGCCATAGTGTCTTCCAAAAGTAACTCATAAAACGCATGTCACAGTCAGACAGTATAGTTTTTGGTAACCTATGCAGTTTGACAACCTCACTAAAGAACAACTTGGCAACATGAGATGCATCAGAAATCTTAGAACAAGGAATGAAGTGGACAATTTTAGAGAAACGGTCCACCACAACAAATATGGAATCGTATTTCCGAGTAGTCTTTGGAAGTCCAAGCACGAAGTCTATCCTGATTTCATGCCAAGGGATGAATGAGACTGGCAAAGGTGTATATAATCTTGTAATCTGTTTCTTTTGCTTTGCCAATTAACAAGGACGGCATTGCTCTATAATTTTGGTCACGTCTCGCTTGAGGCTTGGTCAATAAAACCTATCCTCCATTAGGGCAATGGTCTTGTTACGACAGAAATGACCTGCAACCCCTCCTGAATGTAACTCTCAAACAAGAAAATCGCGAAGGGAAGTGCGTAGTATGCACAAGCGGTCACTCCTAAACAAATATCCGTCCAAAATCAAATATTCACTGTTACCTCCTGACGAACTCTCTAACAACGACGCGTACACAACTCTGAAATCTAGACATGCAGAATACTCTTCTTTGATGCGCTCAAGGCCCGTAACTTCAACGCTCATGGAGTTGAATAATGCGACTCGACAACTTAACGCGTCAGCAGGCTTATTCTCTATATCGGCCTTATGCTTAAGTATAAAAGTATACTTTTAAAGGAATTGAACCCACTTGGCATGCCTGGGGCTTAATTTCTTCTGAGAGTTCAATTATCTTAAAGCTTCGTGATCTGAGAACAAGACGAATTCTTGCGGTAATAGGTAATGACGCCAATGGAGTAGTGATTGCACTACCATGTAGAATTCCTTGTCATAGGTGGAATATCTTTGTTTCGCCTCATTCAGTTTCTCACTAAAAAGGCGACAAGGTGCCCTTCCTGACTAAGTACTCCTCCTATGCTGACACCTAACGCGTCACATGCGACTTCAAAAGCTTTTGAAAAATCTAGAAGTCGCATGACTGTAGCTTCAGTCATCTTTACCTTTTATCTCCTTGAAGGCCTTTGAAGCTACTTTTGTCCATTGAAACTCTTCCTTTTTTATGCAATCCGTGATGAGAGCCATAATGGAACTGAAGCCTTGAATGAACTACCTATAAAAGGTGGCTAAGCCGTGAAAGCTGCGCACCTTATGAATATTGCGGGATTCAGGCCAATTGACGATGGCCTTGACCTTCTCAGGATTCGCCGATACACCTTCAGCTAACACAATAAAATCTAAGAAGATCACACTACCAGACAAGAACGTGCACTTCTTTATGTTGGCGTACAACTTCTCAGTTCTAAGGATCCCACAAACTTGCCTCAAATGGTTGAGGTGTTGCTCATTCGTCATGCTATAAATAAAGATATCATCAAAGTATACGACTAGGAACTTTCCCATGAAGGGCCTCAACACATGCTCATCTTGAAGGTCGTCTTCCAATCATCGCCGGGGCGTATATGGATTTGGTGATACCCACTTTTGAGGTCAATTTTTGAGAAGATATAGCATTGGCCATCATATATAGCATGTCATCAAGACGCGGTATGGGAAATCAATACTTGACTGTGATTTTGTTGATGATCCTATTATTAACACATCCTCCATGTGCCATCCTTCTTAGGTGTAAGAAGGGCAGGCACAGCCAACTGACTCATGCTCTCTCGAATGAAACCCTTCTTTAGGAATTCATCAATCTGCCTCTTTAACTCAGCGTGCTCCTTTGGGTTCATTCTGTAATGCGAGAGGTTTGGTAAAGTCGTCCCAGGGATTAAATCAATGGCATGTTGTATATCCCTCATAAGGGGAAGCTCATTCAGTAAGTCATCAAGAAAGACATCACGAAACTCATGCAATACCTGAACGGCCTCAGTGGGTAACTCTACGCTAGTCTCTGGTAAACACTCCCTAGCCACAAGGGCGTATATCATCGAGTCCACCTCCATCTCTCGCTCAAAGTCTTTGGCTTTCAAAATATGGAGCAGTTTGGACTTGGACTTGGACTTCGACTCCACTTCTTTTGGATCGCTCACACCACACTGTGGTGAACTCTTTTCCAATTGTTTTCTTGGGTGGCAGAGGATATAGCTTGACCTTCTAGCCCTCAAATCAGAATGTACACACATTTGAGCGACCAAATATGGTAACATCCCTATCATAGAGTCACGGTCTACCCAAAATGATATAGACCACATTCATAGGAACAACATCACACCAAATTGTGTCTTTATATAATCCAATTGAATAGAGACAAGACAACGGTGCAAGACTAGAATGGATGTTTCATCAACCCAGGAGACTCTATAGGGCTGAGGATGGGCTTTCGGCTTCAAGCCCAAGCGACTCACAGTGCTCGTCGATGCCACATTGCACAACTACCACTATCCATGATCATCTTACAGCTCTTTTCCCCACATTTTGCATAAGTGTAGAAGATCGTGTTGTGGCGCAAGTCATCAGTGTTCTTAGCTTGAGCCAGGGCGCAACGCACAATTGCGAGGGTCACAGACTCATGTTTCCTCTTCCTCATCACTAGGGGTTCGACTGGCTCATATTCCTCCTCACTATCACTCTCTGGGGGCACTACTTCTACTTGCCCATCAATAAGGAGTACTTTGGTGTCCTCTCCCGTGCCGCACTGGTGAGCAAAATGACCAAACCTCTGACACCTAAAACGCCTAGTGGCCCCATTTCCACGTGAACTAGACCCGACAATCTCCTTACCCTTATCATCCTTAGGTCTGGGCTAAACATTAGGGGAAGGTTTGTTTTGGAATCCCGTGTTAAGTACAGCCCCAGAGGGTTTGGCCTTAACACCGGATTCGCGAAAGTCAAACCTCCTTCCCACAGATGCTTTAAGGTATTGCTCGACATCTAACACTACTTAGTACAATTGTTCAATAGTGTCTATCTCTTTGGCGAACAATTCTCTCCTAATGTTAGGACGAAGGCCTGTTTTGAAACAAGCAAGGGAAAGTATTGGGTCCTCATCAACCTCACAGCGGGTCGAGTATTCTTCAAACTTCTCGATATAGTCCGCAACACTCATGGAACCCTATTGAAGAGACTGCCACTCCTCAATCAATCGTAAGCGATAAGAGGAAGGGAGGTACTTTTCTTTAAGCGTTTCTTTCATCTCTACCCAATGAACTATTGAGAGTTCCCTCGCTCTTTTTTTTTTTCGCTCAACTGTCGCCCAAAACCTCTTTGCTTAACCCATAAGCTTCATCTTGGCGAATCGGACTCGTCGAGCATCCGACATATCATATCACTCAAAATAGTGGTCCATATCCGCCAGCGAATCTAGAAAGGCTTTAGGGTCCAAGTGGCCATCAAATGTAGGGGCATCTACCCAAACTCCCTTGAAGAGTTGTGCATCTGGATCATATTGATTATGATGTCCCTCACGGGGTGGGTACACAGGTACACGCCCATGACCAGCTCCCTAGCCACCTCCATTCCTTGGGCTAACCTCCTGACCAACTGCCTAAGTTTAGGTATCCTCCCCAATGGTGGGGTTTGCCTTGAAGGAGGCTTCTATTTCTTTAAGGTGTTTATCTATGTGTTGTTTCAAGTGCTTATTCAAGGACTCAACCTGCTAGGCTAACTTGGCCACTGTTTCTTGCAATTGCTCCATGTTTAGTGTGGGGAGCAAACCGAAACCATTGCTCGTACGTGTGGGCATACATTGACTTGCTCAACGTAAGGACCTGCTACGGCAACTATATGTGTCTAAAAACTAAATGACCCTACGAGACTCTATATGAAGGAGACTACACACTGTTACTAAAATTCAGCTACATATATCAGGGACAACGGTTTTCTAGCAGCTATATATGATGGACTGGATGCATGCAGGACTCGAACAAACTAAACCCTAAATATGTAGTGAATTCCCCTACAAGAACCCTCTCTTATACCAAATTTGATGCAAGACATGAAATTCAAGTATGATGTGCAAGAATTCAGGATTAGATCATAGCAATTCAGAAACAATTACACAAATTCCACATCCCACATGATAGTCCAAACATTCAATGAAAGGAGAATCTATGCGGGTCCAGGCTAACACAAGCTAGTGCTGGACCAATAAAAATTATAAGTCAAACGATGTCAAAGGAAAATAGAAATCAACCACACATGCATAAGAATCAGTCCATAATCCAAGGGATTCCCTAATTTCAAGTCAAGGAACCCTAGGGTGAAAAAAAATGGTAAATAAATTAGGTCTAATGCAAACTAAGGCTGGGGTTTAGGAAATAAGAATGAAAAGAGGAAAACCTGACCCGGAGAAAGCTCTTGCGTACAGATGGTGACCTGGAGTTGACGCGCGTGCGCGGGTGGGCTGGCCGCACGTGTGATGGAAGCCCACCTCCCCAAAGTGACACCTAGGCCTTGGTCGGCCAGGGGAGACCTCAAATTCCTCCAAGTTTGATGACGATCCGATGTAAGGTCGAGGCGTAGTGTTCCGCCGAATTTTTAGCCCTCCTACAGGTCCTGATTATGGAAACTGGCTGTAGGGGGATGAATAGCTGCAAAGGCTAGGAATTTCAAAGCAATAATGATGATAAAAGATGAGGTATATGGATGGGAGATGGTAGGGACGGATGGGGATAGATGTGGCTTCGCACCACATAGTTAGCCCTTCGAAAACAGAGGGCTTCGCACCCACTTTTGAATTCTTCCATAACTCACGAAGAGAGCAGAAAAATAAAGCAGAATTTTTTTTTATTAAGCTTAAATGAATGAAAAGAACTACAAGGGGTGCATATTTATAGGAAAAATCCTATACCTCAAAACTTGCACCATGTGCGCAACCTATTACTTGGCAATGAAGTAAACTAAAATAAAAACCAAACAAAAAAATTCAAAGTGTTCACGATATTCTAAATAATAACAAAAAGCAAAACTTAAAATATGACATCAATCCGACGAGTGGGCCACGATCATGAGGTCCCATGATGGGATTTTCTTGATTATCGGGCTCACCCTTTTGAACTAAAACTTCGTCTTCTAACTAGGAGGCCCTCCCTAGACATTGTCATCGAACTAGATCGATGGTGGGGCCCTCCTGCGTACGTACGTGCGTAAGGGGTGGCGCGCGCGCGTGTAGGCGGCATGCGCACGATGTTCTCATCAAAACCCTTCTCTAGGAGTTCATCAATCTGCCTCTTCAACTCAGCGTGCTCCTTTGGGTTCATTCTGTAATGCGGGAGGTTTGGTAGAGTTGCCCCAGGGATTAAATCAATGGCATGCTGTATATCCCTCATAGGAGGAAGCTCATTCAGCAAATCATCAGGAAAGACATCACGAAACTCATGTACTACCTGAATGGCCTTAGTGGGTAACTCTACGCTAGTCTTTGGTACACTCTCCCTAGCCACAAGGGCATATACCATTGAGTCTGCCTCCGTTTCTCGATCAAAGTCTCTGGCATTCAAAATATGGTGTGGTTTGGACTTGGACTTCGAATCTTTCACTTCTTTTGGGCCGCTCACACTACTGTGTGGTGGAATCCTCTTTAGTCGTATTCTTGGGTGGCAGAGGATTTAGCTTGACCTTCTTGCCCTCAAACCAGAACGTACACAAATTTGAACAACCAAATATGGTGACATCCCTGTCATAGATCCACGGCCTACCCAGAATGATATGGCCCACATCCACAGGAACAACATCACACCAAATTGTGTCTTTATATGATCCAAACTGAATAGGGACAAGACAACGGTGTGAAACTAGAATGGATGTTTCATCAATCCAAGAGACTCTATAGGGCTGAGGATGGGCTTCCAGCTTCAAGCCCAAATGACTCACAGTGCTAGTCGATGCCACGTTGGCACAACTACTACCATCCACGATCATCTTACAGCTTTTTTCCCCACATTTTGTATTAGTGTAGCAGATCGTATTACGGCGTAGTCATCAGTGTTCTTAGCGTAAGCCAAAGCGCAACAAATAATTGCGAGGGTCGCGGACTCTTGCGTTCCCTCTTCCTCATCACTAGGGGTCTTGACTGGATCATATTCCTCCTCACCATCACTCTCTAGGGGCACTACTTCTACTTGCCCATCAATAAGGAGTACTTTGGTGCCCTCTCTCGTGCCGCACTGGTGAGCAAAATGACCAAACCCCTGACACCTAAAACACCTTAGGCCTAGGTTGAACATTTGTGGTGGGTTTGTTTTGGAATCCCGTGTTAGGTTTAGCCCCAGAGGGGTTGGTCTTAGCACCGGATTCGCGAAAGTCAAACCACCTTCCCACAGATGCTTTAAGGTATTGCTCGACATCTAACACTATTTGGTACAACTGTTCAATAATGTCTGTCTTTGGAGAACAATTCTCTCCTAATGTCAAGACGGAGGCCCGTTTTGAAATGAGCAAGGGTGAGTACTGGGTCCTCCTCAACCTTATAGCGGGTCGAGTACTTTTCAAACTTCTCAATATAGTCCGCAACACTCATGGAACCTTACCGAAAAGACTGTCACTCTTCAATCAACCGTAAGCAATAAGAGAAAGAGAGGTACTTCTCTTTAAGTGTTTCTTTCATTTCTCCCCAATAGGCTATTGGGAGTTCCCTCGCTCTTTCTTTCACTCAACTGTCGCCCAAAACTTCTTTGCTTGGCCCACAAGCTTCATCTTGGCAAATCGGACTCGTCGAGCATCCAACATATCATACCACTCAAAATAATGGTCCATATCCGCCAACCAATCTAGAAAGACTTTAGGGTCTAAGTGGCCATCAAATGTAAGGGCATCTACCCGAACTCCCTTGAGGAAATGTGCATCTGGGTCATATTGATCATGATGTCCCTCATGGGGTGGGTGCACAGGTGCACGCCCATGACCAGCTCCTTGGCTGCCTCCATTCCTTGGCCTAACCTCCTGACCAACTGCCTGAGATTGGGCATCTTCCCCAGTGGTGGGGTTTGCCCCGAAGGAGGCCTCTATTTGGTCAAGGTGTTTATCTTTGTGTTGTTCCAAGTGCTTATTCAAGGACTCAACCTGCTGGGTTAACTTGGCCACTGCTTCTTGCAGTTGCTCCATGTTTAGTGTGGGGTGAAAACCGAAACCACGACCCGTACATATGGGCATACACCCACTTGCTCAACCTAAGGACCTGCTACGACAACTATATACGTCTAAAAAAACTAAATGACCATATGAGACTATATGAAGGAGACCACACCGTTACTAAAATTCAGCAATATATATATCAGGGACTACGGTCTTCTAGTAGCTATATGTAATCAACTGGATGCATGAAGGACTCAAACAAACAAAACCGTAAATATGTGATGTATTCCCCTATAAGAACCCTAGGCTCTAATACCAAATTTGATGCAGGACGTGAAATTCAGTTATGATGTGTAAGATTTCAGATTTAAGATCACATAGTTCATA
Organism: Magnolia kwangsiensis; assembly: GCA_037074715.1. Taxonomy (NCBI): domain Eukaryota; kingdom Viridiplantae; phylum Streptophyta; class Magnoliopsida; order Magnoliales; family Magnoliaceae; genus Magnolia; species Magnolia kwangsiensis. Next base: position 56,362,821 of record CM073588.1, on the reverse strand, counting down.
AACAATTACAAAATTTCCACATCCCACACAAGAGTCCAAATATTCAACTAAGGAAAATCTATGTGGGTACAGGCCTACACACGATAGGGCTGGATCAATAAAAATTATGAACCAAACAATACTCAAAGGGAAATAGAAATCATCCGCACATGCATGACAACCAATCCTCAATCCAAGGAATTCACCAATTTTAAATCAAGGAACCCTAGGGTGAGAAAAGAGATAGAAATTGGGAATTTAGGGTAATCTAGGGTTATAGTTTATAAAATTAGAGATGAAAAGAGAAAAACAAGAGAAAAACCTGACCCAGAAATAGCTCCCACATGCAGACGGTGCCCCGGGGCTAACGCATGTGTGATGGAGGCCTGCCTTCCCAAATTGGCTTCTTGGCCCTAGTCGGCCAGGCTAGGGCTGCAAAACCTCCAAATTCCACATCGATCCGGGCTGTGGTCGAGGCATGGTGCTCCGTCGAAGTTTCAGGCCTCCTGCAAGGCCAGATTCTGAAAACTGGCTGTGGAGGGATGAACAGCTACAAAACAAACGAACCGGGGGCGAAGATGGTTGTGGGAAGGATGAAATAAGATGAAGGGGTGGATGGGGATAAATGTGGCTTTGCACCACGGTAGTTAACCCTTCGAAAAGGGAAGGCTTCGCACCCATTTTAATCTCAGCCCTTCGAAATGGGAGGGCTTCGCACCCACTTTAATTTTTCCACGACCCAGAAACTCAGAGAGCAGAAAAACCATGCAGGAATTTTTATTCAACTTCAATTAATCAAAAGAACTATAAGAGTGTTTATTTATAGGGAAAATCCTATACCCCTAAACTCGTGCCATGTGCACAACCTCTTACTTGGCGATGAAGTAAACTAAAATAAAAACCAAACAAAGAAATCTAAAGTGTTCATGATTTTTAAATAATAACAATAAGTAAAACCTAAAATATGAAATCAATCCGACTAGTGGGTCATGATTATGAGATCCCATGATGAGCTTTTCTTGACTATCGGGCTCATTCTTTTGAATTAAAACTTCATCTTCTAGCTAGGAGGCCCTCCCTGGACGTCGTCATCGAGCCAGATCAATGGTGGAGCCCTCCTCCTTCATACGTACGTGGTGTGCGTGCACGTGTGGACGACCTGCGGGTGTGCGTGTGCACAATGTCCTCATCACACACCCACACACACCACAATGGGTACTCGAACTCATAACCTTAGTGTTGAAACTCTTGTGAGTCTACCAGTAAGCCATGAGCAAGGACCTACAGGTACATGCACTTGTACCTTGTGTGTTATGAGCTTTAGTCTTGGTCTTTCTTTTCTTTTCTTTTTTCCTTTTTTATCTATATTTTTATGCTTATTTGTCCATTGTCTTTCTTTAGTTTTTCCCTCCTAATAAAGGGATATATGTAATTGTACCCTTCTCCTATTATAATAAATAAGGTGGGACTGGACACCCAACCTGATGAGCTTTTCTCGCTCAAATTCTCTCCTCTAACCTAGTATCACAGCCTAAGCGCTCCTAGGATTCTTTATTCTTTTTTTTACTTCCTTCCATTCCTAATCTTTGGTGGTTCCCTTCCTAATCTTCTTTTCTTTCTTCCTTTTTTCTTTATCTTCTTCTAATCTTTCTCAATAAGTGGTTCCCTTCCCTTCCTCTTTTCTTCTTTTCCCTTCACCCTTCTTTCTTCTTCTTTATTCTTTTTCCTTTTCCTTGTTGACTCGTTGTGATTCATGAGAAGGGGTTGGCTTACACTAGATTTTTTTTCCAAGGTTTTGGATCATGTGTTGCTGGATTTGAAGCCTCTTTGATATACAATTGAAGCCCTTGCTGATTTTTTTATTGTCCAATTGAAGACGTTGCTCAAACTTCTTATTTTATTCTTGTTTTAATGAATTTTTATTTTATTCTTATTTTTTGTTGGATGGTTGGAGGTATTGCTAGGCGTTTAGGTTTGGTAGCCTTTTTATGTTGTTTTTTCTCCAGATTTTTAATATCCAGTTTGCAGCCGAAAGAATTTACTAGTTATTGCCATTTAGGCTTCTTTTCTGATTTATTTGTCTAGCCATAATGCCCTTCCTCTCATCCTTGATTCTCTTAATAATTTTTAAGATTATATATGGCCTTTTCAACAACTTCTAAGCATTGTCCAAAGTATCCCCAATATTATCTTTATCTCCAACTCGGCCATACCAATAATACTGGTAGTGATACCAATAATACTGGTACTATCAGAAATTCCAAGTATTGGAGATATATCACTAAGTATCACCAATGTATTAGTATCGCCAATGTTTTTTATAGTGTAAATTCCAAGTGTCCTGTGTAGTGGCAATGTATTGATATTGCTAATGTATCCCCAATATTTTCATCTATGTAAATTCTAAGCATTGGTTGTATCGTCATTGTATCAACAATATTTCGATAATATCATCAATGTATCAATATCGCCAAAAATATTTTTATTAAAAGAACTTACATTTAAATTATTTTTTTATGGGCGCATGGTTGTATGTAGTGTTCAATTTGTCGATGATAACATCAATAATATTGCAATATTATCATTATCGTAAAATGGGCGATATCAGGACCACAATCTTCTGTTTCCTTTCCAGTTGTCAATGATTTCTTGGTGAAATATCACATGTTGTCAATATTTTAAATTATCAATGGATGTTTGGATGGAAGGTTGGATAGATGGTTGGATGGATAGAAGGGAAGGATGGGATGGTCGGACTAATTGCTTATGACAACACATGCTTTTAGGCCCCCTTAAATGGAGACTTATTATGTGTGCATTCTTTTTGCAAATTTTTTATTCCTAAAAATACAAATATTTTAGCATCTCCTAAAGTTTCACTAAAAAATTCCATTGTTTTCCCAATGTTTCCCCACATTTTGATTATCAACGATATTATCGGCAATATCGATATTGTTTCCGCAACCCTAGCCAAAGAAACTTGTAGCAAAATCAATACTTCAAACATTGCTTCTACGGTAGTTAATCTTGTTAACTCTACGATGGAATGATTGATTGTTCATTATGAAAATCCTAGTTTACAAATTACCTCAAAAACTTAAGTCAAACAATTACTTTCAATGATTGAAAGTCGTTAAGATGTTTATCGAGGAAAACAAAAGTTGGGGCATATAGATGGAAGTATCACGGAACCTCAATTGTCTTATCCTTTATATGGAGACAGGAAATCAAATAACTTGCTTATCATGTCCTAATTTCTGAATTCGATGGAACCAATAGCTAGTGTAGGTCTTTTTTCTGTTGTCTACTAGTGAGATCTGGCTAACTGCCCATGGACTGTATGCGAATCAGAATAATATGGCTCAGATTTATAATATTTATTAGGAGATTAGAAATATAAGATAGGAAGTGCAATTAGTGTCTGACAATTATGTCAAGATGTGTGGTCTATGGAAGGAATTATCCTTTTTGGATGACCTTCCACTATGTGTTACACAGATGCAGAGGATAATAAAAGGAGCATTGAAAAGAAGAATTTTGAGATATTGGCAAGCCTTAATACAGAGTTCAAACCAGTTCATGCCTAGATTCTTGGCTCACACTCTTTACCATCAATTAATAGCATCTATACACTATTGTTGTGTGATGAGAAGTGTCGCATTCATGGTGTACCGTAAAGGCCATTATGAGGCCATAAAGGTAACAGTGGGAACTGTTACACATTACGGGATCATAACGAACGTAAGAACCATTATGGAAAAAAAAATTACTTGCAACCATTGTTAACAGCTCGTTATGCCCCCTGTAAAGGCCGTAACAACCTCGTAATGGCTTGTTACAGGGCAAATACAAGTTTTTTGGATTTTTTTTTCAACGTTACGAGGTAGATACGGCTTTTTGAGGGATTTTTACTTTCAATTTTATTTTATTTTTATTTTTTAAAAAAAAAAAAGGAAGAAGAAGAAGAAGACCATAACGGCCACTACGAGGGCCATAACAACTGTTTTAACCCGTATCATATAGGTAGCGGTGGTGGCCGTTATGGCCACAGTTACCATCATGGAATACCTTGGTCCCATTGCTATGGGATCGACTATGGTTGAAAAATCTGATCTAGTGATAGCTTTTCGAAACTTTAACAATGTTACTGCTGGTATTGGTAGAGGTTCAGGACGAGGAGGACGTGATGGCGACCGTGGTCATGGCCATAGTATCGGCCATGATTGCGGCATAGATCGATTGTGTACCCATTGTAGTAGACTAGGGCATACCATGAATTATTATTGGGTCCTTCATGGTAGACCTCCAAACCAAGCTGCGAACTTTGCCACTTCATATGGCAGAGATTCTCAGACTACTATTGGGGACACAGTTCCTTACTTAGCTTCACCTACAGTTTCATTGGCTGGTGATGTTGTTCATCTCTTAAAATCTAAGTATGATGCTTTTTTAAGAGATGTCACTCAAAATAAGACCTCCTCATCCACTTTCGTAGCTCAAACAGGTAATACATCCACGACTCTTCATATTACCTCTGTGTCAAGCCCTTAGGTCATTGATTTAGGGGATTCCAATAATATAATAGGTGAATCTGGCTCTTTTTCATCATTTACTCTCAATTCTAGTTTAGGACATGTGAAACTAATAGATGGTGCTATAACTCCTATTGAAGGTAAGAGTATTGTCATTGTTTCCCCGTGTTTTTCCTTGTAACATGTCTTGTTGGTGCCTACCAATACATCTAATATGTTATCAGTTAATATGGTAACCAAGGACTTGGATTATAGTGTGACCTTTATTCTAATCATCATGTTCTCCAAAATCTGAAGACAGAGAAGTTGCTTAGTGGTGAACATGAGAATGATGGTTTATACCTTTTTCGTTTGAATGCTTCAAGTGAGTGTTTTAGTGTCTAGAAGGAAGAACTTTATCACTACATTGTAAGTTCGGTCATCCTTCTAGTCTAGTATTGCAGTCTTTATTACCAGCGTCAGTCAAGTCTAGTGATGTTAAAAATTTAAAGTGTGAAGCTTGTCTTTTAATTTGTCTATCCGCTTGTGAAGAAACATTCTAGTAGATTTTTATTTTTATTTTTGTTCATTCAGATATTTGGGATCCAGTTCTTGTTGTTTATAATGGATTTAAATACTTGATTTCGTTTATTAATGATGCATCTTGTATGACATGGATTTATTTGATGAAATCTAGGGATGAGGTTCGCTCTATTTTCAAAGTATTTCATAGTTGGATTAAAAATCAATTTGTGAGCATTGGCACTTTTCATATAGATAACGAAAAGAATACATTTCCCATACATATCTTAGTCTTCAAGAGCATGGTATTAACTCTCAAATCACATGTGCATATACCCCACAACAAAATGGTGTAGCTAAAAGGAAGAATAGACATCTTTTAGAAGTCACCCGGGCTCTTCTTATTAGAATGTCCATTTCTAAATATTTTTAGTCAAATGTTGTTTTTACAGCTGACTTTCTGATTAATAGTCTTCCCACTGAAGTTCTCGCTGGAAAATCTCCCATTCATTATTTTTCATACTTTTATCCAATCTCTGACAACATATACGGGTTTTCTATATGATAGATGGCTTGAACTGACCTAATAAAATATAAAGAATTTAGGGAGAGAAAAAATAATTCTTAATCAAGAATCTGAAAAGAAACAATCGAAGGGCTGTAAAATTTGTAACAACAAGGCATTTATTCAAAATTCAGAAAACACTTTAAAATTTTTGAAAAATAAAATAAAATAAGATCTATCACCTTTCGTTCTTCCTTCTTTATTCTTCCATATCGTTGTTTGGTTGTGAAATATCATAAGGGAAATGGGACAAACAAAGCCCTAAAACCTCAAGACCTTATTTTGAAGTAAAATGAGAAGTTAAAAATCTTTCTCTGAATTGTTTTGTTCTTTTGTTTCCTTTCTTTAATTATTGAATTACCCACAGATATTTTTGGAAAAGTTCTTTTTTCTTCTCTTTCAAATTTGGAGAACATCCAAGAATTTTCCAAAAAATTGGAGAACTTTGTTATCATTATGACAAGTACCTTTCTCATTGCTTAGAGTACTTCAAAAATTAGTCAAGTCTTGATCAACAAAAGAATGAAAGATTGAATAGGTCGACTCGTGATATGTTACCAACAAATATTTGAGCTAGAATTGTTTAGGCTCCATCTTTTTCAATCAATTAGGTTGTGTTTTGGAAGTGCTTCTGAATCAACATTCATTTGGATAGGTCAATGGTGTCACTTTGTTTTGAGTGCAGCCCTGCATCTGAAGCAACACCAGAAATGAAACCCAATTAAGCAGGTTTTCAGCTTCCTACTATTTCACTCCAAAATAACAATTCCTCTCATTTCAACTGATGTTTAAATGACCGAATATCAATTTGCAAAACTTCATTCTGCACAGTATTGACTCCCAGGGTACTTCCACACATACGCTTAAATAGTTTAATTGAACTAATTGTTCCATCAAGGCATTTCAACTTCAAAAGAACATAACGAGCATCAAAACTATGACTAAATCACTCAAAGATGAAAATACCTTCTCAGGAAAGACTCGACGACACCAAGTATGTGATGCACAATGATGTCAACATCTTCCTCCTATGAATGAAATAAAGCTCTAGCATAGTTAGCTATTTCTCATCAGCTTGTCTAATGACAAGTATCTACATCCTTACAACTTGAAAACTCAAGGCAGCCACTGGTCAACAATGTTCGATATATCAAATGTATCAGCTGATATTATTGGCTAATATTTTCGGCATCGCAGGTCAGTGACACAAAACCATCTAGAATATTGTCGATACATGCCGATATTTGCCATATTTCGCCGATATAACATCGATTTTTGGGTGATATTTGTGATATTTGCGATATTTCGACTAAAACCAAAGTAAATCATCAGCGATTAGAAAATTTTGAAAAAGGAGCATTTTTGCAGAATTTGTTATGGGGATTCAAATCCAATTGAGTTGTTTCGCATCAAAACACAAATTTAGTGGTGCAGCATTCAAAGAGGGCTTTCAGAGCAATTTTTTTTGTCCAATAACACATTGTTTTGACCCTAAAAAATAAAAAAACTATTATGCATTTTTTATGTAATTCTTTCAAGTTTCAAGTGTGATGAGGACATCATACGCACACGCACACCCCCCACCCTACGCATGTACTCAAGGAGGAGGAAGGCCCCAATATCGATCTGGATTAACGACGACATCTATGGAGGACCTCCTAATTAAGGGGTTGTGCTATGGAGCATTGGAGTCGACCCAATCATCACGTGGATTCCACCATTGGATCTTATGATCGTGGCTCCCCACCCTGGATGATCTAGGATTTTGAGTTTTGGTTATTATTCTTATTAGAAACATCATGAATGGTTCTGATTGTGTTGATTAGTTGCTACTTTTGTTACTTCATCGCTAAGTATTAATGTGCGCACATGGTGCAGCTTTTGGGGTTTAGGGTTTTCTTATAAATAGGCAACCCCATGTAGTTTTTTTTTTTTTTTTTTTTTTTTTTGAAGTTTATGAATAAAATTCTGCATTTTTTTCTTCTCTAGTTCTTTGAGTTGAAGGATCTAATTGGGTGCAAAACTCTCCCTTCTTCGAAGGGCTAACTACCGTGATGCGAAGCCACAACCATCCCAAATCGTCCCCACCTCCTACACTCCACAACCATCCTATTTTCAAATCCACCCCTTTTTGTACCTAAGTTCGCCTCTACAATAGATTTTTAGATTCTAGCCCTCCAAGGGGGCCAAAACTTCGACAGAGCACCACGCACAAACCGGACAATGGATTGACAAGAGATTTGGTGTGTGAGTGGGCCACCCCTGGCTGACCACACCCTAGGTGGCCGTTTCCAGTTTCGTGGACCCCGCACACGTGCGGACAGGGACCCACGCACGTGCGTCTGGGTTAGACTGCTGCCCACACATGTCAATTGTCTCAAGTTCTTCTCTCTTCTCTACTTCTCTCCTCTCTCACCTTAAATCCCTAACCCTAACCCTAGATAATCCCTAATTCCAAGTTTTTTTCCACTTTTGCGAACCGTAGACTTTCTTCGAATTGAAACATGGTGAATCTCTTAAATTGAGGAACAGTCCTTTGCAAGCGTGGATGAATCTTACACTCCTTTGGGCATTGTTTGGTTTATAATTTTATTTAACCTAGCCCTAAATGTGTGTGGGCTTAGACCCCCGTAGATTTCCTTTGTTGAATGTTTGATCGTATATGGGATGTAGAATTTTGTGATCGTTTAAAATTGGTATGATCTAAAGCTTGAAATCTTGCATGTCATATTTAATTTCATGTCCTGCATCAAATTCGGTATCAGAGCTTAGGGTTTTATAGGGGAATGCTTTACATGTTTAGGGTTTATTCTATTCACGTTTATTTTACATCAAGTCTCATCATATAGGGCTGTTTAGGACCCATCATTCACAATATGGACTGCTGAATTTTTTGCTATAAGAAATCCCCAATTTCCATAGCTGAATTTTCTGTTAACAAACTATTTGGGTAGTTATATTGCTGGAATTTTAGTAGCGTTGTGTAGTTTACCTCATATAGAGTCTTATAGGATCATTTAGTCTCATTTAGACGCATATAGTTGTATTAGAGGATCTTTGAGTTGAGTGAGTAGTTGTACGCCCACACATACTAATCATGGTTTTGGCTTGCACCCTACACTAAACATGGAGCAATTGCAAGAGTCAATGAACAATATAACCCGGCAGTTTGAGTCTTTGGGTAGGCGCTTGGAACAACATATCGACTAATGCTTTGAATAGATTAATGTGCACGTTACCGAACTAGAGACCTCCGCCCGGGCAAACCCCACCATTGGGGAAGATGTTCAATCTCAGGCAGGTGGTCAGGAGGATAGAAAAATGAATGGAGGTGGCCAAGGAATTGGTCATGGGCGCACCCGTGCACCCACCCTGCGAGGAGCATCATGATCATTGACCCAGATGCGTGACTCCTCCAGTAGAGTAGAGGCCCTTGCGTTTGATGACCACTTGGACCCTAAAGCTTTTTTAGATTGGTTGGCGGATATGGACCACTATTTGAGTGGTACGACATGTCGGATGTTCGTCGAGTCTGATTTGCCAAGATGAAGCTTGTGGGCCAAGCAAAGAGGTTTTGGGTTATTATGAAGCGAAAGAAAGGTCGAGGGAGCCCCCAATAGTCCATTGGGGAGAACTAAAAGAAACTCTTAAGGAAAAATACTTCCCTTTCTCCTATCACTTGAGGTTAGTTGAAGAATGGCAGTCTCTTTGACAAGGTTCCATGAGTGTAGCTGAATACATTGAGAAGTTCGAAGAGTACTTGACCCGGTGTGAAGTTGATGAGGGTCTCGTACCCACTCTTGCTCGATTTAAGATGGGCCTCCATTCTGACATTAGGAACATTGGGAGAGAGTTGCTTGCCAAGGACAGACTCTTGAACAGATGTATCAAGTAGTGTTGGAGATCAAGCAATACCTCAAAGCATCTGTGGGAAGGCAGTTTGAGTTGCGTGATCCTGGCGCTAAGGCCAACCTTTCTGGGGCAAAGCCTAGCATTCGATATCAACAAGCCTTCAAGTAGTTCTCAGTTTAGGTCCAAGGATGATAAGGGTAAAAGAGTTGTCGGGTCTAGCTCGCACAAAAGTGAGGCGACTAGGTGTTTTAGATGTCAGGGGTTTGGTCACTTTGCCTACCAATGTGGCATGAAAGAGGGCGCCAAGGTGTTCCTTATTTATGAACAAGTAGAAGTAGTACCCCCAGAGAGTGATGGTGAGGAAGAAGAATATGAGCTAATAGAAACCCCTAGTGATGAGGAGGAGGAAGCGCAAGAGTCTGCAACCCTCGCAGTTGTGCGTTGCACCTTTGCACAAGCTAAGAATACCGACGATTGGCGCCGCAACACGATCTTCTATACTTAAGCAAAATGTGATGATAAGAGCTGCAAGATGATCGTGGATAGTGGTAGTTGTGCCGACGTGGCATCAACTGGCACTGAGTCGTTTGGACTTGAAGCTTGAAGCCCATCCTCAACCCTATAGAGTGTCTTAGGTTGATGAAACTTCTATTCCAGTCTCGCACCGTTGTCTTGTTCCTATTCAGTTTGGATAATATGAAGACACTTTGGTGTGATGTTGTTCCAATGGATGTTGGCCATATCATTCTGGGTAGCCCTAGCTCTATGACAGGGATGTCACCATATTTGGTCGTTCGAATGTGTGTATATTATGGTTTGAGGGCAAGAAAGTCAAGTTAAAACCACTTCCACCCAAGAATACGATTGAAAAGGAGTCCACCACAAAGAGTGGTGTGAGCGGCTCAAAAGAATTGAATGAGTCGAAGTCCAAGTCGAAGCCTCTCCATATTTAAAATGCCAAAGACTTTGAGTGAGAGACTGAGTCGGACTTAATAGTGCGCGCCCTTGTGGCTAGGGAGAGTGCACCAGAGGCTAGTGTAGAGTTGCCCACTGAGGCCATTCCAATAGTAGATGAGTTTCGTGACGTCTTTCCTAAGGATTTACCGGATGAGCTTCCCCCTATGAGGGATATACAGCACGCCATTGATTTAGTCCCTAGGGCGACTCTACCAAACCTCTCTCATTACAGCATGAACCCAAAGGAGCATGCAGAGTTGAAGAGACATATTAAAGAGCTCCTTAAAAAGGGTTTCATTCGAGAGAGCATGATCCCGTGTGTTGTGCCTGCCCTTCTTACACCTAAGAAGGATGGCACATGGAGGATGTGTGTTGATAGTAGGGCCATAAACGAAGTTACAGTCAAGTACCGGTTTCTCATACTACGCCTTGATGACATGTTGGATATGATGGCCAACGCTACTATCTTCTTGAAAATTGACCTCAAAAGTGGTTATCACCAAATCCATGTACGCCCTGGTGATGAGTAGAAGACGGCCTTCAAGACAAAGGATGGGTTATACGAGTGGCTAGTCATGCCTTTTGGGCTGACTAATCCCCAAGTACCTTCTAGGGGTGCACATGGTTCGGTTCGGTCTGATTCCGGGGTGAAACCGCAACTGAACCGTTCCTTACGGTTCTAGGATTTTCGGAACCGGAACCAGACCGTTAGCACCCTAGAACCGAACCGTGAAGGCCGGTTCAGTTTCGAATCGGTTCCACGGTTCTGGGCTTTTTATAATCCAACCCAATTGCATGTTCTATTTTATAATTTAGCCCATGTCCATTCACGTTGTGATCCATTTGATAATGGTTTAAATATTGTATATGGTGTGAAAAAATACATTTATGAAAACAATCAAAACGTGCATTGTAAACCATAAATCATGAGTCAAATATACAACTAAAATATATTGTAAACTCACGATTCCAGGTTCGGTTCCACGGTTCGGTTTGGTTCTACATACCCCCAAACCGGAACCGAACCAAACTAAACGGTTCTTTAATTTTTGGAACCGGAACTAGAACCGATGCACTCTAGAACCGGACCATTTGGTCGGTTCCGGTCCGGTTCCACGGTTCGATGTTCACCCCTAGTACCTTCATGCGTGTGATGACCCAAGTGTTGAGACCCTTCATAGGGAAGTTCATGGTCGTTTACTTTGATGATATCCTGATTTATAGCATGATCAAGGAGCAACACCTCAACCATTTGAGGCAAATTTGTGGGATCCTTAGAGCCGAGAAATTATATGTCAAGCTAAAGAAGTGTGCGTTCATGTCTAATAGTGTTATCTTCTTAGGTTTTGTTGTGTCAGCTGAAGGTATGTCAGCGAATCCCGAGAAGGTCAAAGTCATTGTCAATTGCCCTAAACCCTGCAATATTCACAAGGTGGGTAGCTTTCACGGCTTGGCCACCTTTTCTAGGCAATCATTCGAGGCTTCAGTTCCATTATGGCTCCCATTAAAGATTGCATAAAAAAAGAAGAGTTTCAACGGACGAATGCAACCTTGAAGGCCTTTAAGGAGATAAAGATCAAGATGATCGAAACTCCAGTACGTGACTTCTGGATTTTTCAAAAGTTTTTAAAGTCGCATGCAACGCATCAGGAGTCGACATAGGAGTAATTAGTCAGGAACGGCACCCTGTCGCTTTTTTTAGTGAGAAACTGAATAACGTGAAACAAAAATACTCCACTTATGACAAAGAATTCTATGCGGTAGTGCAATCATTGCGTCACTGGCGTCATTATCTATTGTCACAAGAGTTTATCTTGTTCTCAGATCACGAGGCCCTGAGATATCTAAAATCTTATAAGAAATTAAACCCTAGGCACGCCAAGCGGGTCCAGTTCAAGAGTACACTTTTGTGCTTAAGCACACGGCCGGTGTAGAGAATAAACTTGCCGACGCATTGACTCGTCGAGTCAAGTTACTCAATTCCATGAGCATCAAAGTCACGGGCCCCGAGCATGTCAAAGAGGATTATTCTGAGTGTTATATTTTGGAGTTGTGTACGCATCGTTGTTAGAGAGTCCGTCAGGAGCTAGCAGTGAGTACTTGATTTTGGACGGATATTTGTTTAGGTGTAACCGCTGTGCATACCCTGCACCTCCCTTCACGATTTTCTTGTCTGAGAGTCACATTCAGGAGGGGTAATGGGTCATTTTGGTCACGACAAGACCATAACCCTAGTAGAGGATAGGTTCTATTGGCCAAGCCTCAAGCGAGACATGGCCAAAATTATAAGACAGTGTCGTACTTATCAACTGGCAAAGCAGAAAAAGCAAAATACGGGACTATATACACCTTTGCCAGTTCCATTCGCCCATTGGCAAGACATCAATATGGACTTCGTGCTTGGGCTCCCCAAGACTATTTGGAAACATGCTTCTATATTTTTTGTTATGGACCGTTTTTCTAAAATGGCCTGCTTCATTCCTTGTTCAAAGACCTCCAACGCATCTCATGTTGCCAAATTGTTCTTTAGTGAGGTCATCAAACTTCATGGGTTACCCAAAACCATAGTGTCTGACCGTGTCGTGCGATTCATGAGTTATTTTTGGAAGACACTACGGCATATGATGAATACTAGGCTCCAATTTTCTTTTGCCTACCACCCTCATACCAATGGTCAGACTAAGGTGGTCAATAAGAGCCTAGGAAATTTGCTCAGGTGTTTAGTGGGGGAACACACCAAGACATCGATTACCGCACTACCTATCGCCAAGTTTGCATTTGTTCTGTCAATAAATCCACAAATTTAAGTCATTTTGAAGTCGTTACTAGTTATAAGCCTAGGAAGCCTATTGATCTTGTCCCTATGTCCTTGTCCCTATGTCCCTGTCCCTGTCCCTGTCCCATGGGCTATCAGAGTCTGCAAAGTCTTTTGCACATCACATTCATTCATTGCATCAAGAAATCAAGCAAAAGATCAATACTAGTAATGAACATTACAAAATTTCTGCAGACCAACATAAATCATTCAAGGAATTCAATGTACGGGACTGTGATGGTCCGCATTAGGCCAGAGCGGTACCCTCAGGGAGCCGTACGTAAATTACACGCACGTAGCGCTAGACCATTCAAAATTATAAAACGAAACGGTCTCAATGCGTATGTGGTAGATCTTCCACCTTCCATAGGAATTAGTTCCACATTCAATATGGAAGATCTAGTTGCATTTCAGGGGACCACTGATACATTGTCCAAACTTTCACCGAACCATCCTGATTCCTCAAACCTTTCCCTTGATCCATGGCCTATTCTCGACCCATCTTCCTAGCCTCTACCTCTCATACCTACCCTTTCCACACCCAAAGAGGAGAGAGAGGATATTCTGGACCAGCAGATAGTATCGACATTGTACGGCGGGTTTCAAAAGTTCCTAGTCAAGTGGAAGTCACGCCCAGCTTCGGATAGTACGTGGCTTACTGAGGAGGAGCTTTAGAGACTTGATCTTGACATCTTGGAGCAGTTCGGGAGTTTTGTTTCGCCAGTGGCGAAACCTTCACAGCCGGGAAGAGTTGATGAGGACACCATACGCACACACACGGCCCCCACCCTACGCACGTACTCAAGGAGAAGGAAGGCCCCACTATCGATTTAGATCAACGACGACATCTATGGAGGACCTCCTAGTTAGGGGGTTGTGCTATGGAGCATTGGAGTGGACCCGATCATCATGTGGGTTCCACCATTAGATACTTATGATCGTGGCCCACTACCCTAGATGATCTAGGATTTTGAGTTTTGGTTATTATCGTTATTAGAAACATCATGAACAGTTTTGATTGCGTTGATTAGTTGCTATTTTTGTTACTGTCTTTAAATATTAGTGTGCGCACATGGCGCGACGTTTGGAGTTTAGGGTTTTCTTATAAATAGGTAACCCCACGTAGGTTTGTTTTCATTGAAGTTTATTAATAAAATTCTGTGTTTTTTTCTTCTTCTCTAGTTCTCTAAGTTGAAGAATCTAATTGGGTGCAAAATCCTCCCTTCTTCAAAGGGCTAACTACCGTGGTACGAAGCCACAAGCATCCCAAATCATCCCCACCTCCTACACTCCACATCCATCATCTCCGACAGTCATCCCATCTTCAAATCCACCCCTTTTTGTACCCAAATTCGCCTCTAAAATAGATTTTCAGATTCTGGCCCTCCAGGGGGGGCTGAAACTTCGACAGAGCACCACGCACAAACCGGATAACGGATTGACAGGAGATTTGGTGTGTGAGTGGGCCACCCCTGGCCAACCACACCCTAGGTGGCCGTTTCCAGTTTCGTGAGCCCCGCACACGTGTGGACAGGGACCCACGCACGTGCGTCTGGGTTAGACTGCTGCCCAGGTTCTTCTCTCTTCTCTACTTCTCTCCTCTCTCGCCTTAAATCCCTAACCCTAACCCCAAATAATCCCTAATTCCAAGTTTTTTTCCACTTTAGCAAACCCTAGACTTTCTCCAAATTGAAACATGGTGAATCTCTTGAATTGAGGAACAATCCTTTGCAAGCGTGGATGAATCTTACACTCCTTAGGGCATTGTTTGGTTTATAATTTTATTTGATCCAGTCCTAAACGTTTGTAGGCTTGGACCCCCGTAGATTCCCCTTGTCGAATGTTTGATCGTATGTGGGACGTGAAATTTTGTGATTGTTTAAAATTGATATGATTTAAAGCTTGAAATCTTGCATGTCATATTTAATTTCATGTCCTGCATAAAAGTGTTTAATCATGTGTCATTTAAGCTCACTTGGAGTTTCACTAAAAAATTCCACCATTTTCCTAAAGTGTCCCCAATGTTTCCCTTGGACTGCATTACGTTACATGATACATGCAATATTTCCCAATGTTTCCCATGATATTTCCGTATCCCAAGGTGATATTTGAGATATTTGCAATATTTTGACTAAAACCTAAGTAAATCAGCAACAATTAAAAATAATTAAAAAAATAATAATAGTAAATAAAAATTTTTAAAAAACAAATCCCAAATTGTTTTGGCCATTTAAGTCCAATTGAGTTGTTTTGCATCAAAACACAAATTTTGTGGAGAAGTGGTCAAAGAGGGTTTTCGGAGCACGGTTTTGTCCAGCAGCACATTATTTCGACCCCTAAACAATGGTAAACTATTATGCCTAGTTTTTTTTTTTTTTTTTCCAGTAACATTTTTGAGCTCTAAGTATGCATTCATGTGTCCTTTAAGATCTCCTAAAGTTTCACTGAAAACAATCCACCATTTTCCAGACGTCTCCCCAATGTTTCCCTCAGCCCGCAATACATAACATGATAGATGCAATATTTCCCGATGTTTTCCACATTATTTTCATGTCCCAAGCGCGACACCAATTATTGATTCTTTGAACAATGTTTAACGCAACATACTAAATTGTGGCCACTCATCCATTTTACATGCAGCATATATGTATACCCATCCAGAATGTCAAAAAATCATGGGAAAATCATAGCCCCATCAGTGATACGACAATCCTAGCCATCTTATTAATGGCTAATGTACAGTTTAATTGAAAATGATCGGTGGATCAAGCTCCATCAGTTAAATCGGATGGTTAAGATCATCGAATCATTGGGATTTTCAAGGTGTGCCCCATCCATAGAAACGGCAACAATTTTGACTTCTAGACATATAGATCAGCCTGCATCTATGTCACATATGTCAAGGATGATCTGCCACTACTATGTCACAAATGCATGATTGAGTCTATCCCAAAAGGAGTAGTTTGATCAAAGACCTGAACAAGAGCTTGAATTTCCCGTCTCAGCCAACTTTGAAGCCACCGGTTTGGCTGAAGATACTTATGGCACTTCCAATACCTTGGAACATTGAATTTTTCATCTATGACAACTGCCACAATGAAGTTTTCAAAAATTGAAGTGAACTACGGAAGCAAATATGTAAACAAACATAATGACACTATAAATTGGTAAATAGACTACAAAAATAAACAATCCATCAAGAAATAAAGTAAATATCTGAATAGTACCCGGTTCACTGTAATAGCATTGTAATCTATATCTATGAGCTTCCGAATAAGAAAAGCTGCAAAATCATTCAGGAAATCAGTCGAGCAGCATATGTAAGAAAAAGATGGATGATAAATCCTGTAATCTTGGACCCCAAAAATGACAAAAGGGAGGAAAAAATTACAGACCACATACCCCCTTTCAAGATCCTGGTTGATATAATGTTGTTGGAAAGAATCCCCATCACAACCATGTATTATTGAAAAGTTCTCCACCTGCACTTTACACGAGAGAATGGAATTTCTCATTCCTTAGAGATGTTTCAAGCATGTAAAATAACAATTTTTGAAAATGTAAATATATTCACGAATCATGACCATAGCACTATTCACCAACAAGATAATGTTTTTTTTTTTTTTTTTCTGAAAGATACCAACAAGATAATGTTTATAGGAAATATATTGAAATCACAATGCAAGAACAAAGTTTTAGAAGAAGATTAAGCATTTTGATGTGACTATTGGATATCATTTCAACAATCGAGAGGAAATGACCAAGGAATTACCTTCCCCATTATCCAAGTGACAAACCTTGCCCTCAGCAATGTCTTGGCACAGAATTTATCAGAAAAACTTTCAAATTTTAGGTTCTCACTTCTCACTCAAGAAACATTCAGGAAAAATCGCGTGATTTTTTTTCTTGGAAAGGTAAAAATCCCATGAAAATAAATATATAAATAAGTAAATAAATAGGAGAAATGCTCTAGTGCTTAGAGCACTATAAGTTATGGTGCTCCTCATTGCATCAGTTCATTTGGATGGTCCAATGGGTCAATCTGAACTATCCATAAAGTTTGGAACACATTTCATGGGTTACCATGCACAAATCACAATGATTGGATGATCCAGTCCATTTTTGGTTTGGCCTTATTTTCTAAAGTCATCCTTTTCCCAGGCCATGGATGAGATGGTTACAATTGCCTAACAAAGGTGGTTCTTTAGAGTTGTCATAAATTATGTAGAAAGGTGAAAAAAGAAGGGATGAGAGAGAAAAAGAGAAGAAAATGCTTATTATTTTCACTGTGTACATGCTCTCGTATCAAAGGGGTATAAATACAAATGAGAAGATACTGTCCAAATACAATGTACAATGAATGTGGACATTGTCTAAGTACAATGTACAATGAATGTGTACGTTGTCCAAATACAATGTGCAATCATTGTTCTTGGACCCTGGATGGACTATCAGCAACACTCCCCCTCGAGCTGGAGCATATATATCATGCATGCCCAGCTTGACAAAGAATCGATCTAGACGCACGCAACTTAGGCCTTTGTAAACATGTCTGCCACCTTGGAACTTGACGAATGGCAAACATATTTCCTTGTCAACGACCTTCTATCCAATGAAGTGACAGTGTACTTCAATGTGCTTGGTCCTTTCATGGTAGATTGGATTCTTTACATATGTGAGCTGTGGCTTGATTATCGCAGTACAATCTCATAGGTGTATCAACCAAGAGAGGTAGAAGAAAAATAACATCACTCCTCTCCTTTCCTCTCACGTTGCTCTCCTTTCTTTCTGTCTACTTGCTTCTTCTTCTAATTTAAATGGAATAAGAGTATTTCGGATCTGTATCCCCTTACCTAGCTTCTCTTTTTTTCCCCCTTTTACTTTCTCTCTGTGACTGTATAGATCTTGCTGCAAACTCGATTTTAAAATCCTACTGACAGTCTCTCAGTCATCAAATCTGTAAGTTGGTGAAAGAGAGATACTCTTTCTCCATCACCATCCTTACAGATGCAGATCTAATGCATCACTGATTTATGCGGAAGAGGTCTCTCCACCGGTTGTTCTCTCTGGAAGAAGGAATCATCAGGTGGAGAAGTGTCTGTTGTCTGTTGTATCATAATCAAGTTCCATTTAGTTTTCTGGCATCAGATTTGCACTGGAATACCTTCATTGCAGCAGAATGACAACAACAAGGCCCCTACCATTGTTGGTTTTACTCAGAAAACCGTCAACCATTACCAGATTTACTCCGAATCCGACCTGCAGTGGTCAATTTTACTTGGAATCCCTCCTGCGGTGATAGATCGACTCAGAATCTCTCCTGCAGTGTCAGGTCTCCTCGAATCACTCCCGGTCACTGGATTAAGATAAGATTGCTCTTCATCTTCGCCGAAAATCTCCAAATCAACTATAGACAACTTCCAAAGTCGCCAAATCCAAGCCTTGTAGCTCCCTCTACCACCGGAAGTGACATCTAGATTTCTTTTTATATATGGGATTTCTTTTTATATATGGACCTCTATCTCTGAATCTGCCCCTGGAGCTTTCTTCTTCTGCCGAAACTGACGTGTAAACACCAAAAGGTCATTTCAAAACATTCCTTCACTCTTTTAAATTCCACATTTTATCTCCACAGGCCTTTTTAATTTGCTACTATTAAAATGGGAGAGAATAATAAACCCACCCAGATGTCAAATAGACAGCCCTAGTCTTATGATCACTACAGTAAAAACTAGACAGCACAAATGATCTGGAATAGTCTCAAGCTACCCAGATGTATATTGGAGAACGATAAAGGCTAGGATACATTACTGGAAAGAAACAACCCAATCCTAATGATCCCACTTATGATAAATGGCAAAGTAAAAATTGGCTTGTTATGTCCTAGTTACTCAATTCCATGCAACCCAATATTAGTTGAGGTCTCTACCTTTTAAAAACTACAAAAGATGTATGATATCAAGGAGCCAAAATTTAGTCTCATCAAGAAGACATAGCCCATCTCTATCAACTTCACACAAAGATTAACAATCTCAAACAAGGTGATGCAACCGTAGAAGAGTTTTGCTGCCTTGAACCAAAAATGTGATGAATTAGATAATTGTCAAAGGGCCACTATAGACTTGGAAGATCTGAAAAGTCAAATGAGACAACTCAGAATTTTTAAGTTTCTTACCATTTTTCGTTCGAAACTTCAAGCCTCAACATTTACAGAATCTTGGGAGAGAACTCAACACATATAGATTCTTGGGAGAGAATATCTTCCCTTCCCTGGAATTTGTATATAATTACATACACCCAGAAGTCAGACAACGAAATACTTCTCAAGCCACTCTTCCAAAATGATCAACCTTAATGACAAATTCTAAATTTGTTAAAGGACAGGGAACAAGTCGAGGAAACGTAAACAAAGGTAAGCTTCAATGTACAGATTCTAGCAAAAGATGACACCTAAAGGACCATTGTTCGATTCTTCATCCTAATCTTTGTCTAAAGGAACTTAGAACTAAGTCTTTTGCCAACATGAGCACTACAAAAGAATTGTCCACCGCCAATGACCAAGACCCAAGGGACAAAACTATCAGTGAACTAAAACAAGTGACCACTCTATAAGCCTCCCTCTCCATTACTAACCAGATAAGTCGGTCAGGTACTCCTGCATCTGCAAATCACACTTTTCGGACATCATGAATCATTGATTCAGGTGCATCTGACCACATCACAAGTACAACTAATGGATCTATTTCTTATACTACTAGTAACATTATATTGGTCAATGGTTCTCGTCTTTCTAAAGCTCTGGGAAAAGGGAATTTTTCATCTTTTTAGTTCCTCGACTATTTTATCTATTGTTCATGTTCCTTCATTTCCATCTAATCTTCTCTACATGCGCTCCCTGACCAAATAATTAAATTATTGTGTCATTTTGCATCCCTGTCACATAGTGTTATTCAAGATCATGCAACGAATAAGACAATTGGTGGTGGTCATGGACATCTTCAAAACCAAGAAAGCTCTGATTCGACTCATGTTTCCACTTCCTCCGACATAGAAAATTAAGATCAAATGACTCTTTGGCACACTCGTCTAGGTTATTTATTTTTCAAATCATTACGTCTTTTGTTTCTTGGAAAGTTTAATGATAATGATATGCTACAATGCAAAACTTGTCAGTTATCAAAGCATTGTAGGACTACTTTTCCTCTTAAGAGATTCGAAGACATTGCATTCATTCCAGCTTATGCGTACAGGGACCAGAACCCCAAGCTCTGATTCAACTCATGTTTCCACTTCCTCCGACATAGAAAGTTAAGATTAAATGACTTTTTGGCACACTTGCCTAGGTTATTTATTTTTCAAATCATTGCGTCTTTTGTTTCTTGGAAAGTTTAATAATAATAATATGATGCAATGCAAAACTTGCCAGTTATGAAAGCATTGTAAGACTACTTTTCCTCTAAGAGATTCAAAGACATTGCATTCATTCCAGCTTATACCCTTGGCTTCAAATATTTCTTATTGTTTGTGATTATTCATGATATACATGGGCTTACCTTCTCAAAAGTTGTGATGAAGTTCTAGACTGTCGAATCAAAGGCATGAAAGCTATAAATAGAGTTGGAGGCCTCATTTGTGGGACATCTAGAAAAGCCATCCCAATTGACAATGCTCAAAAGCTCCCTTTGTAGCTCTCCTCACCAAAATTAAAATATTTCAGTCTGACGATGCCCGCGAATATTTACAACATGGTTTATAAATATATTTTGTAGATGATGGAATAGAGTTTTAGTCCCCATGTCCCTATACGCCACAACAAAATGGTGTAGTTAAGTGTAAGAACTGGCACTTATAAGAAATTACCTGGTCTTTACTTCTAGGCATGTCAGTACCAAAAGCATATTGGGCTGATGCCATTCTTGCAACATTCATAATCAATTGAACTCCAACTGAAGTTCTCAGAATTTAATATCCATAACAAATTATGCAACCCCATACATCTCTATTCACTCTACCACCAAAAGTGTTTGTGTGCACCTGTTTTATTCACATCCTTGGACCCACTCACACCAAGCCAATGCAACAATCAATAAAATGTGTGTTCTTCAGGCACTCAAATTCATCGAATGGTTACAAATGTTAGTGCCCTATGAAGCAAAACGGATTTGTTTCTAAGGATGTCATTTTTTTTTTAATAATGTCCCTTATTTCAATTCACAAGGTAGCATACCTTCTACGCCCCTTCCCCTGCTTGTCATAGACGAGCCCCATAATGCGGAAGTTCAAAGTCCCACTACAAGCAAAAAACTCAAAATCTATTCTCAAAGGAAGAAAAATCCTACTCTTCTCGAGCACCACTGCTCTTCAACATCGGAACCAGAACAAGGGGATCCCTCGATTGCTCTTCACAAATCAGTCACACACCTGTTGCCCCATTGGTATCTATGTTTCATATAAAAATCTCTCATTTGTATTAGTCATATCTTACATGTATATCATCTATGTCGGTTCCTACCAAGATTGAAGATGCCCTGAGCCCCTGAGTGACTCCAAATTGAAAGTAGCCATGGTAGAGATGTCTGGCCTTGAAAAACAACATACTTGGGATTTGGTCACTCTTCCACCAAAAAGCATGTGGTTGGATGTAAATAGGTGGCTATAGTTAAATACATAGTAGATCGAACTATTGACAGATACAAAGCATGGCTAATTGCTAAAGGCTTCTCGCAAAATTACGGAGAAGATTATGATGAAATCTACTCCCATAGCAAAATTAAACTTAGTTCGCATCCTCCTATCTATCGTCATAGAAAGGCCTTGGCCTAGCCTATTCAAAGCCCTATTGAAAATGAGACGATAAACTCACAAATAGAATTATGCTATATGAACCTAATATTATATAAGGCATAAGGCACTCAAAGATGTAGGATTTGAACATCAGATACACAAATAAAAACATCATCCAATCAACTAAGCTAGTGAACAAAAAGATCTGCATCTTTTATCCTCCACAATGGAGACAGCATATTTACTAACAAAAGAATCAAATTATTACTATTTACCAACCTTGCAAAGAGGACACTGTAAAGAGGAATTGGAGTTATGGCTCTGGCTAGCAACCCATTTGGACCAACGAGCAATGCAATCATAGCAAAACTTATCTGTGGATGAAAATTACAAGGTATAAGAATGGTGAACTTTGAGTATGAGATGAAACAAAAAATGTCATAGACGAATTCTTGCAAATTGTAATTAATCTTCGGAAATAGCAATGCATTCTCACTAATGGTATTTACAACAATGGACACCCATAATTCACAAAATACTAAGTGTAGCCAAGAAGAAGTGGGCTGCATAGCAAGAAATCTTGGAGCTACATTTGATGTCCTTATTTCTAGGAGAGTAGCTTTTCCATTTACTATTTATAACTTCTTTCATTAAAGTACAGCTTATTATTTGTTTGCTGCTTTATTGCCTGACAATCTAACTATACTATAGTAAGGAAGAAACTTTCCACAACATGTGCCATGTTAGGCTCAATCCCATATTTTTTTCGAAGCTTTGATAGAGCACATGACTAATGCAGGGGCATTTTCACACCGGGCTCAAGTGGGGTCGCCTATGGGATGCGGGGACACACTTGAGGTGGGCGACCTGTGTGAAACGGGTAGCTCGTGTGAGGCGGGTGCCTCATGTGAGGCAATACCCATGTGATGTGGGGCCCACGAGAGGGGTTCAACCGAGGTCCTAACCCATGCAATGTGGAGCTTGGGCTATGAGATAAAGGGATTAGTTCGCAATGCTCTATCAATTCGAGCTTTTAGAGCAAGTGGTTAATTGTCCTGCATTAAATTGGTATCAGAGAGGGAGGTCTCGTGTTCGAGACTCCTCACTGGGAGTGATTGATGTAGGGGCATTTTCACATTGGGCTCGAGTGGGGTAGCCTATGGGATGCGAGGACACACTCGGGGTGAGCAGCCCGTGTGAGGTGGGTGGCTCGTGTGAGGCAGTACCCATGTGATGTGGGGCCCACAAGGGGGGTTCGACTCATATTGTTGTATTCTACCCACCGTTAATTTCAAGACAACTTTAAGTCACTCATTTGAGAAAATAGTGGGGGAGTTGCTCTCATTGAAAGTGGGAATAAAGCAAATTTCAGGAAATGGTGCCAAAAACTTGGTAGGTATATCCTTGCATGGGATTGAGATGAAAATTGAATTTCAGATACCCAGATACTAGTATACATTTTGGGTATCTATAACAGTGCCATCGGCATCATAGGTCTCTGATGATATTTTTTTTTCTGCTTGGTGGTTTTGGATAAAAATTTATAAAACAGCTAGTTCTAGGTTCATGACCAAAGTTATCAAGCGCATCTAGAGATCAGTTCTGCCACACAGTTTGGAACATTCATTTGTTCATTTCATCCAAATCTTACCCAAGCTGACAAAAGTAAAGAGTTTTTCAAATGAAAGAGGAATCAATACTATTGTTTTACAATGGAAGCAAAGTGGGTTACTCGGGCACCTTTTAATATGTGGTTAAAAAGTAAAAAAAACAACAGAAAGATTGCTGAACTCCCCACGACAAGCGTGGATTATTGCCTAGTGATCAACCATTTTCCAAAGCAAACTTGACGGATTTCCTCGTAGTACGAATAGGTAGAATTTTGATGTAGATCTCAGCGTTGCCAAGGAATGTCAAACCCAGCCAAAAATGAAGATACATCACTTCATTTGAGTATAATTACTAAACAATGCTAATCCAGTTCCCAGAGCGGCAATCATAGACCCCATCAAGTTTGTGGACCAAGAAGAGTACTTCATGGTGACATGGAACACTGGGAATTGATGTTGGGTCGGTTATGTGCTAAAGAACACACATATCAACTAGCCAAATTTCCTTTTTCCCCCGACAAAAAGTAGGATCCACCCTTCCAGTTGCTAGAATTTTCTGCAATTCAGTCTATTATTCAGAACAGGCTCTACACTTCTAGCTATGAAATTTGAAATTAAGGGAACATAATGACTTGGGTTGCTAACAAGGTTATGGCGGCATGTTTGATTTTGGGAAAAGAAATGAAAGCTCAAGGATTCTCCATCATTTGGACCCTTAGCGTTCTTTGGATGGCAGCAAAAATAGCCAGATTGGAAATAGCAATCACTAGCCTTTTCCATACTCAAATTCTCACGCACAAGATACGAGGTGACCATTGTGAGAAGAATATGAGATTTCCACTTGCTATCCAAACAAAACCCACAAAAATGGAATCCATGGGAATCCATCATTGGATAATCATTACACTTTTCTTTTCTTTTTTCTTTTTTGTCTACCCCAAAATCCAAACAGGCATTAGACGGTTGGCTTAGGAAAATGATAATAGGGATGTATACAAAAGAGAACTCTTTCTACTTTAAGAAGTGTTGTAGAAACTATGACATTTGGTAATTTAAATCCAGAGGGTAACCACATCTGAAATGACATAATGTGGATATGGTTATGCAGCACAGTCATGTTTGATGATCAACATATGTAAAATATGAAGAATGGTATTTAAAGATAAAAAGGAATATATGAAGGAAAAAAAAAAAAAAAAAACAGCTCTGCTATTAGGATTAGTTAAAATACTGAATATATAATCATGTCCTTTATTTCGAAATTTCAGAATCAAGCAGGCTTCTCCTAGACTCTATGCCCATAACTAACTTGAACATATACTGAGAAAACTAGGTCATTATCATCAAATCTCCAAATAGCAGCCACAAAAATGAAAAATTGAAGGTAACACTGTCAAGCTATGTCCAAACTTACCATTCAAAATAGTGGCATTAAAGTTGATATACAATCACATATTGCTGAAATGGCAAATAAGTGTGTGAAATGTCCACCTCTCAAGTTAGGTGAGAAAGTAAAGATGCAGTCAATTCAAACTCTCAACCTCAGACGACATTCTACATCCCCCTCATTCATCAAGTCCTTGGGGAACTTTATAGAGTACACCTTGCTTTGTCCAGAATGTTTTGGATTTGGAGTGGAAATCTTAGGGCTTCTTTGGACCTTTTTAATGAATAGTTGTGATTTATTTAAACGAAGAAGAAGAAGAAGAAGAAGCAAAAGTAAGGCCAAAAACTAATGAAGAGGTAATGACAGGCCAATAACAAATGCCCCTCTCATCATTCTGGCAGGGGGTTATCACATCATTATCCTTGCCACAAATATGACAAATAAATACATCCAAAGGGGAAGCAATCTTCCAACTTTTGTTGAAGACAATGAAAAGTCTCCAAGGTTCACATGGTTTTAAATAGGGGTTTTCAAAGTGTGACTCATATGCAGTGTTCGAAGTATTGGTATTGCTACAAGTTTAGCTAGCCAGGGATACAGAAACAATATTGATATCGCCAATAACCGGAAATGTGGGTAAACATTAGAGAAACATGGGGGAAATGGTGGAATTTTTCGGTGAAACTTTAGGAGATGCTAAAATACATATATTTGCATATTTAGAAATCAAAAAATTTTCGAAAAGAATGCATAAATAATAAGTTTCCATTTAATAGAGGCCTAAAAGCATGTGTTGTCATACAAATCAGTCCAACCATCCCATCAATCCCATCTATCCATCCATCCAACCAACCTTACATCTAAACATCCATTTGTATTTCAAAATATCAACAACACATGATATTTTGCGAAGAATTGTCAACTATAAAGGAAACAGAAGATTGCGGTCATGATGTCGCCCATGTTGCAATAACGATAATATTGCGATATTATTGTTGACAATTTGAACACTACATACAACAATGCGCCCATTAAAAAAATTGAAATGGAAATATTTTTAATAAACAGATTTTTAGCGATATCAGTACATTGATGATATTATCGAAATATTGCTAATACAGTGGCGATACAAGCAGCACCTAGAATTTACACAGCCGTAAATATTGGCGACATTAATACATTGGCGATACGAGCGACACATGGAATTTACACACATGAAAATATTGGCAATAAATTTGCAATATCGATACATTGGGGATACAATAGTGACACATCACTGATACCTGGAATTTCTTATACTACAAGAGTTATCATTATCGCTACCAGTGTTATCAATATCGCCGAGCTGGAGATACAAATAATATCAAGGATATTTTGATAATATTGGGGATACTCCGAACAATGCTCACGTGGAGTCGGAAATTGGTACAACTTATTCCCACTCAGTTGGAATCATTCTAGTTTCGAAGCAAGACCCCCATGGTGACTTATTTCATTGCCAACAAAAACTGAGTTAACTCAGTTTCAGAAAATATCTAGAAAACAAGAAGTTTCCTAGTCAACAAGGAGGTCAAATTAATGCTAGGATACTTAAATCCTTCAAAACTAAGAACATTTAATTGCATGATAAAACAATCAAATCAGGGTAAGAAAAAGGGATATGCCTTCCCTACGATTCGGACAAGATCTACTTTGGTTATGAAAGCTAATACTTATTAGTTATTTATAGTTTGTAGCAACTCCTACCAATTGGGGTATAAACTGAACTTGTGATATTATTAGGGAAATATTCAACACAATTACATTTGTGGAGGTTTGCTAAGCCCACAAGTATGCATAATGCAGCCCAACCACCCATTACCAGCATGACACAAGCACATGAGATCCAAGCCGTGGAGCAGGTGGGCCCTACACATTAGATGCCATGGCCTAAAAGTCAGCAAAGTCCACTCATGAGGTGGCCAACAATTTACAAAACAAGTACACATAAGGGGGGAAAAAAAACACAAAAACACAAAAACGAAACTTGGCCAAGTTCTTCTTAGCCATCCATCTGTCTCCAACTCTATGGCCATTTGATGAGCTTATCAGGCTGATTCGTGGGTCAAGACATCTACACAGTGGGACCAACCTCATGAAGGTTTGGATCTCATGCCCACATGCCATGCTGGCACTTGTGGAGGCATGTAGTTGAGCTGCTGATACATGTCTGATCTTAGCAAATCTATACATTTATGAGTTTTAATCAATCTTTCTCACACAAAATCCTCATAAGTCGGCTTTCAAGGATCCATTGCCACCTTGTCGTAATCAACACTCATATTTGCAACTCTAGTGCATTGTAAAAATTGCCATCAGCAATCAAAGCCTGGAAAAAGAAGATTTGAAAACATACAAACCCTCTCAAGCACCCAAACTTTGCCTGTTGGAATCTGTAACCCCATTTGCCTTTAAACTTTCAATTTGATTTCTCCCTTCTCACTTCTAAGCACTTCTCTGACTCCAGATAGCTGCATCCCTTCAAAATTTAACTTCAAAACCCTGGTGGATCTTTCCGACAAACTTTTTACCCTCATGGCCTTTCCTCCACAATTGGTACACATTTCAAATCTGTAATAAATTTGAGACAATTCTCTTGGAACTCAACTAACACAATAGCCAAACTATTCACAAAATTGGCTGTGATATGGGAATCCATTGGCTACACTATTCCGTTGATTATCCACTTTCTTTGCAAAATAGATCACTTTCCAGATAATCCTTCTACTAACACAGAAAACCTCAATCAACTAACTGCCCACCAATTCATGTATGTTTTCCCATGTATACCCCCACGGAATACAAAAAAAAAAAAAAAAAAAAAAAAAAAAAGAAGAAGAAGAAGAAGAAAGGGGAACAAAAGTGATTTCTGATCTCTCTCACCTACATGAAAGAGTGCTTTGAAATCTTGGACCATCACATATACACTTCTTCCCAGTAGAACATCAGGAAACACCTAAAAGCACTTACGAATTCTTCACCATCCATGCCTACATCAGATGGAGTTTTTTTTTTAGTAGACTCTGGACTATAGTTGCACAAAAAATGAAGCGAAGCAGTAAGAGACTCGGCTATGGGATCAGGGAAGCGTTGATTTCAAAATGCGAGTGAGTATAAATAGCTAGTAAGTGGAGTGGGAGAGCATGATTCAAAGCATGAGAAATGCCCAAATAGAAGGATCATGTAACTAAGCTTTGAACTCAATATTGTAAGTTTCCTCGTCTCTCACAACCCAACATTTATGGATGACACCACCTTCACCAGTAGGAACTACCTAAATGACAAATCTTGTTCTCGGCAATACCTTGGCATAGAAATTTCCCAGGATATTTCAAATTTCTGTAGATGTCTTGATCACTTGCAATGAAGACTGGAGATGGTTGCACTAAGGAGGAGAACCTTGACTAGGGTTGAAGGGCCTGAAAAGCCAATGATTATGATTACAATTATGATCATGACAACAATGATAATGATGCTTGTAAATGTTTGAGGGTTTTCGCCGGATATATTCAGGAATATCTTGCAAAACATAGAAAAATAATAATAAATTAATGGCACAAAGAGTATAAAACTGTTGATCATCTGAGAAAAATATAGAGGGACGGCCAGGCAAAGATGAGGTCTAAGAAAATCAGGAATTTTGGATGTTTAAACAAAACTAGAAAAAGGATATTATCAGGAAAGTATCAAGACATTAACATAATTATTGCTATTGAGATATTTTCCATGCTCAAAAAAGAGAGAGATTTTCAAAATATTGTGATTGATTGGGTAAATATCATTTTCATAAGATATCAGGAGCATATATTGATAGGTTTTCTTTTTTTTAGAAGATAACAACAATCATATTACGAGAAAGAGGGGG
This sequence comes from Magnolia kwangsiensis, assembly GCA_037074715.1. Lineage (NCBI taxonomy): Eukaryota > Viridiplantae > Streptophyta > Magnoliopsida > Magnoliales > Magnoliaceae > Magnolia > Magnolia kwangsiensis. The sequence goes on along the minus strand of CM073588.1, from coordinate 56,333,935 downwards.
GGGAAATATACAAATTTCACTGCCGAAGGGCAGATCAGAGGAACAGAACCGAAGAAAGCACAATACACGATCAGGCGGGGCTGGTTTAATGAAGTATTTAAACCAGGCCTAAATGCCTGATACTACAACACAAAACTGGGCCATTCATTGCTGACATTTATCACTGACACCCCACCGAATTTTGGAGATGAAGAGGCCCACTTATCGAGACTTTGATTTTGACTAACAGTTCCTTGAAAGAAATCTGGATGTCCCTGAATATCCTACTATTCCTTTCTTTCCAGATCTCCCAGCATATAGCAAAGAGCACTAAATTCCAAAGGATGTTCTTCATTCCACTGAATGGGTTATTATGCTAGCTGATGAGTGCTCCTCCAGCTTATACTGCTGGTATGGAAGATCTTAAATTCGGCAAGAAAGAACGGCCAAAACTCAGATGCAACCGGACAGTGTAGAAGCAGATGGAAGCTGCTTTCCTCATTTGCTTTGCACATAATGCACCTGTTAAGAATAGCCATACCACAACAATGAAGCTTACCTGCTGTTAAATTTTTCTCCCTGATAGCAAGCCACATAAAAGCTGCCAACCTGGGAGGTGTTGAAGCTTTCCACAATGGCATAGCAAACAGAACTTTGGCATCACTTGGCAGAACTTTTGAAAATACATTGATATAACATCAAAGATATTTTTCATTATCCCCACCGCTAAACCAGCCATTGTGTAGCTCCTACATCAGCTATAGTCCAACCAGTGTTTAAAAATATCGACAATATTGGCCAATATGTCCCACGATATATCTTGTATCCCACCTGTGCGATATGAAACTCAGAAGTAGTAGGATATATCCCACATGTTTGATCCGGTGAGCATTTTTTTATTTCCGATCATTTTTTTCTGTATTATGTTAAATCAGTGTCAAATTGTTACAAATCCATGGATTGGGAGCTTCGATTTTGATATTTGGAAGAGAATGAGCAATTTGTAGAAAATTGAAAAAAATTAAAATTTTCCCAATTTCTTGCAAATCGGTTGCAATCTGTATGTCCAAACATAAAATCAAACATGAATGTAACCTGATCTAGTGATTCTTCTTTTGCTTTTGAATATATTGCTTGTGTTTCCACAAGTTTTCTTACATTTATAAATTATATGAGTAAACTTTGAATATACTTGCATCAATTCAGTTAAACGGCGCATAGATTACAACCCCATACAAAGAAAACCTATTATGTACACTTCGTTTTTTGTAATGTTTTGATTTGTAAGTGTGTATTGATGTCTTTTTTAACAATTACTGAAATTTCATTGAAAAATTCAACCAATTTCCAATGTTACCCCATGTTTCCAACAACAATGATACATTACGCGATACAACCGATATATCCCAATGCGATAACTGACATGTATTTGTATCCCAAGGGTGCGATACGTAACACAATACCAATAGTTTGTACATTGAGTCCAACAAATGCCAACAGTCCCACCTGCCCTGCAACCCACTACGGTTGCATTTCCATTTCCACCACCTGGAGCAGCGGTGAGTCCATTCTCATTTTCAGTTTGTGTTGAGCATTACAAAACATCTTCAGAATGCATATGCATCTGTTTACAATGATCAAGACCATTGATTTTGTGGTGTGGGCCCAATGTTTTAAATATCGTTATCGCGTAATGTATTGCAGCCTTGGGATACGGATAAATATCGGTTATTACATGGGATATATTGGATGAATCGCATAATGTATCATTGTTATTGGGAAACATGGGAACATTGGGAAATTGGTCGAATGTTTCAATGAAACTTCAAGGATTGTTGAAAAAGACATCAATAAAAAAATAAAAAAGTGCACATTATAGGGGTTTCATTTGTATCGGGTCCTAATATATGTGCTTTCCAACTGAACTGATGGAAGTATATTCAAAGTCTATTCATATAATTTATAAACGTAAGAAGACATGTATGAAAATACAAGCAATACATTCAAAAGAAAAAGAAGAATCACTAGATCGGATTACATACATGTTTTATTTTGTGTTTGGATACAAACATTGCAATTGATTTGTGAGAAATTGAGAAATTTTTCTTTTTTCCCAATTTTCCACAACTTGACCCATCTCCCCCAAATCTCGAAATCAGAGTTCTAAATCCATAATTTTTAATGGAAAACATGAAGAATCATAAATTTGTAACCGTTTGACATTGGTTTAACATGATTTATAACAAAAACATGGATCGAAAATTGAAAATGCTCACTGGATTGAATAGGTAGGATATGTTGGCACTGTGTGTTTTGTATCACACAAGTGGGATACAAGATATATCATGGGATATATCCACTAATATCGTTGATATTTAAAACACTGTGTGGGCCATCAGCCCATCACATGGATGGGCCACAAACCAAAAATCAAGATGATCAAACTACTATTGTCATTGAATCAGTCTTTAAAATGGTCAATTAAATATTACTAGAAGACATCACACACGCCATGCAAGTGGAGAGAGGGGAAGTGATTATAGAAAGCAAAACGCTTCAACTTGTAAACTACCTAAATGCCATTTATCATAGTTTAAATCCCTTTTCATGTCTCTTAATAATGCATAGTTTTAGCAATTCAAAGAACTAACTGTGTGCAAATCTTTTCCCATGGAAAATCTCGCTATGATACATAGAAGAAACCAGAGCAAAAACTGAGCTATGAATCACATTCAACAGGGAGAACTCATAACAGTTTGATGGTTAGGCTCACTGAATCATTCAATAGTTGGGCTATAGCCAAACCACATAATGGCTCACTAGATCAACAGGTTATAGTACATTCACATCAAAGATCATCTAGGCCAGTAGGCGTATAGGAGTCCGAATTGAAAATAACTCGGGCGATAGAGCTAGGTGCAGCTGCCTAGGAGCATTGTCTTGAGATTAACTTACCTAAATCACCCAAGCCTTCGGCTTTTGAAATAATACAGTTGGAATACAAGATTTTTACACAAGAAGCTACTATATCCCCTCAATTTGAGTATTTAAGACAGCAACATATTAGCTTCAATAGTTATGTTGTTCGGTTCATCAACAAGGCCATCATCTCAATATAGAGATTGAATTTATATGTTTTAAGGGTGTGAAATATGGGAGGTTCCATATTGAGAAAAATGTCAAATAGGAGGGCTTCCGTCACGAACACAAACACAAGAAAACACAATCGTGCCACTGACATAAAAGGATACACTTGATGCATAAAATACAGAACATTCAATGTAATCAAGAAATGATGACGACTGTTTCCTAATGTTTGTAATTGATGAAGTAGCCATTAACTAGAAGGTAAGCTAATTGCAATTTAGAGCCCAAAACCACACAAACAACACTCCATCATCATCATCATCATCTAAGCATTCTCCCAACAAATTGGGTCAGCTAATAATGCCATACTGTCAGGATTCATGATGAAAGTTACGGTGAAAGTACCTCGCCGGCTGCCAACCCAATGCAACCCTACTCCTTTATCCAAGCTTGGGACCAGTAATGAGAACACCAACACTCCCACATGCACTATGTAATGGACTATTATACTCAGGAAGGAATTTCAATTTTGGTTATTTGCACATTAGAATGACTCAGCGCTCCCAGTTACATTGGGACACATAGGCAATCCAATCAACCAATCCGGTCCATGAAACATTTCGTGGGCTATGTGCAGAAACCACACCAATCATATGATCCCATACAAATGCAATTTGGTCTTCTTTATTTATAGCCATCAGTTTTCCAATTCATGTACAGGATGGTTAGGAATCGTTGATAAAAATGATTCTTGGGCTCCACAAGCAGATGGCTCAATTTTTTGTTGGGCCTACTTCATATTAATGACCTTGACCGTCTATTTTATAGCTATTAGACGGTTGGCATCATCCAATTGGTGTGATAATTGCATGGTAGCCAATGAAATATGTGCTTGATCAGATGAACAGTACAGATTGACCAACCAGACTGTCCAAATTCCACGACCCAACACTCCAACACCACTGGATCATTTCTATTTCTATTAGACTGGTAATCGCAATTCAATTCTATAATGCATCCAAACGCACCCAAATGCGATTGCCATTCACAATTCTATTCCTTAGAAGAAAAACAACCAAAAAAAAAAAAAAAAACAAACCAATACAGGGTATTCAACGATAAAACCGAAATCTTTTCAACCCAACACTAGTTGTCGAATTTAGATAAAACCCAATAAACGAAATTCAAAAAATAGATTACGAGAGAGAGAGAGAGAGAGAGAGAGAGAGATGTGGTCTTACGGAAACAACGGTCAAGATATGCTTCTTGGTTGATGGAGTGGAGGCAGATTGGACATGGGTTGGACGATGATGAGCTGCTGTTTTGGTTCATGGCGCCAACCGGCAACAGAGACCCAAGTGCTCTCCACTGGGATTTGTGCGAATAATAATAACAGGGTCCTGCTCAGCAGAAAACGTGCATGTCGGGAGCACGGTTCCTTGATCCAGACCGTTGTTCTTGTGGAAACCAAACTCGATGTGGAATCTGCTGAAGACTTCTCAGGGCCAGATTGTTAACTCTCTGAGGTCTGAAAATTAAGTACACTACCTAAAACTCTTTGAAATCTATTGGTTTAACATATTTGCCCGTCTTTCCTATTCGGAGATGTTTGTCATTTTGAAAGGTTTACGTTTTTATTAAATGAAAATAAAAGCATTAAATTAATATCCTTTTATTCAAATAAGTCGTGGGCCTAAGGACCAAGCAGATCTTAATCTCATATGGGCGTTCACCAATTCCACTCTCGTGAATCTAACTATAACCGTAGGAATGCATCTACAATACTAATTGTAGAAAAGTGCACGTGGATGTAAATCAATTAAAATGTATTATATGTCCATCCAATTTGCAATATCATTTTAGGGCATGACCCCAAAAATAAAAAATAAAAATTCCTAATATTACGGAACACAGGACCAAGACAACAGCGCTTCTGTTGAAACCTTCTTTGGGCCCATCAGCATGTTTACTTGCCATCCAACCTATTCATAAGGTCACGTAGACTTGGATGAAGGAAAACACAGACAACGACCTGATACAAAACTTTTATGGCCCAGTAAGTTTTTAATAGCTAACATTAAATCTCCACTACTTATTTGGTGTGATCCATTTTCTTTTTAAATTTGCTTTTTTTGTCTTATTTCATAAAATGAGAAATCATAAAATGATTTCTCAAGATGAATGGACGGTATCGATATAACACATACATCATGGTTGGGGCCACGAAACTATACCACACCAACACACCACCATCCATACTTAATTCCGGAGCACCATGTAAGGAGCTGTGCGTGTGAACTAGCTGGAGAGATGTCCATCCATTTTAAAAGCGCAAGGTAAAAGAGAAGAGGCGGATCAAAGGCCCAAGTGGACCCCACCGTTGAAACCTTCTTATGGCCTACCATGATGTTTATTTGTCATTTAAACTGTTGAGTAACATGGACCTGGATGAAGGGAAAACATAATATCATTTTCATCCAAAACTTTTGTGGCTCCAAGAGGTTTTCAGCTGTGGCCATTTAATCCCCCACTGTTTCCCTGTGGTGTTGTCCACATGAGCATTCAATCTACCTCTTATTTAGGCTTACATCCTAAAATGATCTTCCGAAATGGATGAAAGGCTGGGATAAAACACATATATTATGGTGGCCCCACAGAGGCCCATGGCAGGATCATCCGTCTCTAGCTACGTCGTGGTGGGGTAGCACCCAACCTCCACCAGATTTAACAGCCCACATAATTTGACAATTTCTCTATCACAAATAATATGCATGCTGCACAACACAACTTTTAATGTGGGCAACTTCTGTAAGTTCTATTATGATGTGTACATCTGATCCACACTGTCCATTCATTTTTCCATACCATTTTAGTATATGAGACCAAAAAAAAGGTAGATCTAAGGTTTAAGTTGGCCACACTACACGAAACCGTGGGAATTGGGCTCTTATCATTGAAAACTTCGTGGGACCATGAAGGCTCCGACTAAGCTGATATTGTGTTTTACATTCTTCCAGGTCTGTGTGACCTAATCAACGGGTTGGATGCTAAGGAGGTGTTTGGGGCATGGTATTAAATGGGATTAGGAGGGATAGAATTGTATTTGGTGTCGTGCAAATTCTATCTAACATTCGGTGAGGATGGAAAAGGTTAGGATTAGGTGGGATGAAATTGCATTTGATCCCATACTGGATTCATGTGGATTTTAAAATCCACTAAATATGTAGGCACCACATTGATGCATTCATTTATCCATGTCATCCATACATATATACCCCTGACATGTGACATTCTGGTTATAGATGTATACAAGTGAACGACATCTGCTGTGAATTTGATTTATTGATTACAATTTCATGGTCCACCAAATAGGATTTTGATTAATCTAGTGTTTTTCCCTTAGTAAGAATTTTATCCCGAACATGGAATTGGATGGCTAATATGCTATGGTATTTTTAGAAATGCAATCGTTATGCAAGAATGGTGTTATACCCATCTAATACACGTCAATATCATTTAATTCCACTCACCAAACACGCCCTAAATAAACATAAGGTTGGGCCCTATGAAGTTTTTAATAGTGGGTGTTCAATAACCATTGTTTTCTTATGATGTGGTCCACTTGAGATTTAGATTTGTCTTATTTTTGGGGTCAATTTTTTCCCTACCATTTTAGGGCATAAGATTAAAAATTAGGCAGATCTAAGGCTCAAGTAGGCCACACTATAGGAAACAGTGGGAATTGGGTGCCTATCATTGAACACTTCTTGAGGCCACAGAAGGCTCTGATCAAGCTGAGATTTATGTTTTCCCTTCATCTTTCCAAAGAGACTAGCTGGCTCCCCTTGTTCCGAGATCTTTGTGGAACCACTGGATAAAGGGGGTCAGGCGGAGGGCCTGAGGATTTTCACACTGTTCTTCTGGTATTGGGTCCGTGATAGCGGCCAGGGCTCTTCTTTTTCCTTTCGCCATCGCAGGAAAAGTAGGAAAGTGAATAAACTTGTTGGTGCAAGAGGAACTCCTTTAATGGCTTTGATGTCATTCCCATAGACTGCACCGCACTGTTATCGATCAAATCTAGTTGATCCCATTCCACCTCCTGTGAGCCACTAGGTACCTACATTTAATGGAGAACAATAAGAAACTAGGGTCGCCGGTTGTGGTTGGGGGACCCTCTGATGCCTAAGTTGGGTAAAAGACTCAAAGTGTACAGTCAGAATTGGGATGATTGTGTGTATCTTCCCTTCGAACGGGGTGATGTATTTGTATGTATTGTTAGACGGCTTACATATCTGATTAGATCTGTAAGATATGTTGGGAGAGCCCGTATTGGAATTGAAATTTGTTCCCAAGTATTTCTCCAATTATGCCTCAAATGGCGTGATATTCAACTGAGATCTTGCTTGGCAATCCTACTCATATATTGGCATGAGATTCTCTCTGAATGTTTTTATTTCGATCTCAAGGTTAGCATCCGAGGTCGAGATCATTATTCGAAGTCGAGATCAGTGTCTGAGGTCAAGATCATTATCTGAGGTCGAGATCGGCATTTGTGTCAAGATTCGTCGATGAGGCTTGTCTCGGAGTAAAGTTGACTGTTTCAGCTCAGTCCTTAAGTTTTCTTGCTTAGCTCAGCTTCCCTCGTTGTAAGCACTCCAGTAGTCTGGAGGGTCTACCCTAATGGTCTTTTCGTCACGTGTCTCATACATCAGGTCATCTTGATATTTACCCATGATAATGTTTATACATATTGTGATGATATTTTTCATGTGAATAAATTGATGTGGCATTACTGGAATTTTATTGAAAATTCTACATGATGTGTCTTTAGACATTTGGAGGTAAAATCATGTATGTAAACATCAACCTATGAAATCTATGTAGAAATTATGCTTGTTTCATGGATATTATGCTTTGTGAATAGACATGATGTTATTCGTTGTTGTTTCTGCACTAGTGCGCGGGTGTACTAGAACTGGAATTGCGGCTCCAATTCGAACCGAACAACAATGACTCCAAGCGCCAAGATAGGAAAACACGTAGTGTATGACCAAGATCTAAAGATATCGGTCGCTTATTCAGCCACTTGCTCAATGTATAAATTGGATCAAACAATATTTAGATAGTGGGGTTTGTTTTTTAATCATGGGTTACTTATTTGCCTTCCATTTGAAAAGAATTTCCAATACAAATGAAATGAAATAAGAAAGAAATTGTCACGCCCCAAACTCAGAAACCGGGCTCATAAAATTCTCAATCGCCGAATCCGGCACCGACAGCCTCCGTAGAACCCCATTCTCGGCTCCTAGCTCCCATTCACCAGGTTCCGAACCTGGGATACTACGAGGAGGATTTTCAACGTCAGTTTTTTTTTTTTTTTTTGTAATAAGCATAACCAAAGGCATAACTCACAAACAACAACCAAGAACTCCATTACATTTTCACTATGATCAAAAACTTTACAAGTACAATGAGCATAAAGGAAAATACAATGGTAAAGAACCAAAACTCCAAAACGATCTGCAACGTGCTCCTGCCTCAGCGCTGCTGCGAACCAACGTCACCTACACGCAACAGTCGTGCATAAGCTTATAGAAAGCTTAGAGGTTGGTGAAAGTGTGTGCGCAAGGTAGTAATATGAACATGCAATATCAGAGTAATGCGAAATATGCAGATGGATCCATAATATCATGAGCCGTACCAAGGCTACGCGATGCAAGACATGAATGGTATCGGCCATCCCAAGGCCATGCGATGTGCAATGCAACTCAAGCATACAGATCCTCATCTATGTCCACACATCAATATAGCTCAAATATGAGATATCACCGGGGTCTAGTACACTCTAAACTAGATTGCCGCCGCATCGCGTGCAATAAGATAAGTGGAAGAGACCTCACTATCCGTCTGCCAATATCGGGCGCGACTCGTCGATAGCGGACCCATTCCTCGAGCTGGTCAAACTCAGCCTAGCATTGCCCCTACTCTCGGGCGGATAAGGCCGCACCCCCTTCCAACCGATCACGACACAGTGGAGAGCGCAACCGTCTGGTAATCAGCACTCAACGCTCATCTACCCACTCGATCTAGACGTTGGAGCAACCTCTTGGTACCATAAGGGTTTAGGGACTTTCACCCAGGGATATCTATAGCACCCCATTTAGAACAAGATTTCCGGTGTCCAATCCTGCCAACCACGATATGCTTGTGGGAGCTACGACCCCGATGTCGCTAAGGCGTACAATATCCATGTGATACAAATGCGATATGCATGATTCACACTATCCAGTCATGCATCAAATCCTGTGCATATCGTGCGCTCATGTAGGGCAACACCACCTAACCGGGAGCCCATAAACAACCTGCCCGAAGGCATATGCTATAATCAGGTAATTCTCATATCAAGCATACATATGATGCGTATGATCATGAGTCATGAAACTATACTAAACATGTAAATAAGTGATGAACCATTCTTACAATGCAGATGGGCCTAGACGGCCTATACACAGCAAGTACGGCCTAGCAATGGGCCCTAAGGAGAGTCGTAATGTGGACATCTAACCAACATTACACTCACAATGTGGACGTCAAACCAACATTTCTCCCAAGGCACGATTTTTGTAAACATCGCTACTTAATCTGTATTGGGATTACACATTGCAATGGACCTTAGGTTCATCCCATTGGGCTTTACATATATATCAAATAGGCCATATCTTATGGGCCTTTTATTCATCAGATGGGCCACATAAATGGGCCACACCAATGGGTCTTATGTGCATTGCAATGGGTCAAAACCCGTGGGCCTTAGATTGCATCAAATGGGCCCAATCTCAAGAGCCTTATACATATCAAATGGGCCTAATCCTGTAGGCCTTATATAATTCAATTGGGCCTAAACCCCTAGGCCTTATATATCGAATGGGCCCAATTCCATAGGCCTTATAACGCATCACTTGGGTCCAATCCCTTGGACCTTAAATTACATCAAATGGGTCCACTCCCATGGGCCTTAAATTACATTAAATGGCCCCATTCCATGGGCCTGAGATCCACATCAAAGTGGGTCCCAATGGACTACCACAAGTAAATCAAGATGGGCCTCATCCACATACCAAGGTGGGGTCCACTTAAACTACGGATCTAGCTCATTTTCCCCACGTCCTAAAATGATCTCACCGGTGGTTGGACAATTTGGATGCAACACATGCACCATGGTGGGTCACACGTAGGGCCCTCCATTATGTTTATATATATGATATAATATATATATATATATATATATATATATATATATATATATATATATATATATGTATATATGTATATATATATTATAGTATAATATATAATATATATAATATAATATATATACATATATAATATACCAAACTCCTAAGGAGTGGGACCCATAGAACCTGATGTCATCACATGATAGTGGGCCCCACCATCAAAATAGACGAATAAGAGCATCATGTAAAACACATACATCGTGCATGACCATCACCAGATTGAATGTACGGCTAGAGTTAACCACATACATAATGTGGGCCAGCACTCCCTGATAAAGAACAGAAGGAGAGAGAGGTATAGCGAGAGATAGAGAGAGAGAGATAGGGAGAGAGAGAGAGAGAGAGAGAGATAGGGAGAGAGCAGCACGTGGCTGCCTCTCCTTACTCTTCCTTTACTTTTTTTTTTTTTTTTTTTATTCCTTCCTAACACACAGCAGAGGTGGGTCCCACGTAGGGCCCACCACCATAGTATATATATAATATAATAATACATATATTATGTGAAAAAAAAAAAAAACGTCCAGGCCGTGGCCTGGACGGTCACGCACATCACAGTTGGGCCCCACACAGGGGGTGTGCCCCACCGTCAGATGGACGGTGGACCCAAAACATGCATAACGGTGGGACCACCTTAACGAATGGACGGCGTGGATAAGACATATACATCATGTGGGCCCACGGCAGGGCCGTGGGACGCTGGCCCGCCCGCCCGCTGCTACTGCTGCGACTGCAGCGTCAGAGAGAGGCTATGCCTCTTTTCAAATTTTTTTTAAAAATAGAAAACTCTCTTTTTTTTGAGATTTTTCGCATTTGGGGCCCACATCTAGCAGATCCACCCCGTCCATTGGTTTAAGTGGCTCAAGACCGTCTCAATGAGTCTAATATCCGATGTTTTTTCGGCGAATAGAAATGCCAGGGTGTCTTTCAATGGTTGAATCTCCTATTTTGCAGGTTTTGACCCGCCTTAGGCTCGGATTGATCTAATTCTTTGGCTCAACGCCTAAAATGATATGGGAAAAAGCATAGACGGCTTGGATTGAACACATATATCAAGGTGGGGCCTGCATGAGCCGGCCCACCTAAAATTTTCCCCTTTTTTTTTTCTTTTTTTTTTTGGCAGGGACGTCCAGCGTCGGTTGGGTATCTATTTAAAAAAAAATAATACATCGAGGCGGGCCACCTCATGGGAAAATAGTATGGATCCATTGCACATAAAGTGGGCCATACTTGATGGTTTGGGTAAAAATAAAAGCATCAGGTGGGGTCCATCCAAATAGGCCACACAATCTCATTAAAATCCCATAAAATAAAATAAAAATAATAAAAAAAATAAATGAAATAAGAAGGGAGAGAGAGAGATGGAGATTGGGACACGCTTGTGATGGAGGGCTCCGCCACTATGAGCCCTCCCTTGTAAGAAACTATACAATAAACAGATCCCTTTGTACATGGGACCATCGAAAATGAAAATCAACGGTGGAGATCCATTCCCCACCGATATGGACGGTCTAAATGACCTCTCAAATACAATGGAGTAAACATCATGATGTGGTACATGGAGAATGGCCCCATCATGGAATGATCATGGTGATCAAAGTGGACCATCGGCCACAACTTAGGGTCCTAAGTGAGATCCACACCATGGATCGGTGGGCCTCACTTGACCCATCATAAAAATAAGAAAAACTACCTATAGAGGCACCCACCGTCCGATCTTCTTGCTCCTAGGGGTTCTTTGACACCTTAGCTTCAACTTCAATGGATGAGATGAGGAATAGAGGGTTGAGATGGGAGATGGTGGGGTAGGAAAGTGGGCCACTTGGAGCTTAGGAATGTTTGGAGAATTCCATACGTGAGATTTTCTTTTGCTTGGAGTTTTTGCAAATGAGAAAGAGAGGAGTTGTAAAGGGAGAGAGAGAGAGAGTGATGGATGGATGTGGTGAGTGATGGTTGTGTAAGAAATCCTTGACTTTTGAGGCCTTTTGTGTAAGAAAAGGCATGGGCATGGAAGACTTTTGTGGTTATTTGGGAAAAGGGGTGAAAGTGATGTGTACTTGACATGTACTTGACATGTGATGGATTGATGGATGGGATTGATGTGATTGATGTGACACATTGTAGAGATTCCCTTGGATTTCGCAACGCGAGGCAGTTTCTCGCACCGAACGTCGGTCTACAACTCTTGACCAGGGTATCGCCTCAACGAGCGAGTCGCGGCATTGGAACCGCAACGACGGCGCGGTCGCTATGATATTGGTCTTGGGTTGAGTCGACTCAGTTTGTCGGCATATGAATCAGGGTCGCGCGTCGATATCGGTTAAGGATCGAAGGTTGTCGAAATTCGACCGGTAAGACCGCGGAAGTCTACGGAAAGGTACGGACCAAGATACGGGTCTTACATAAATCCTTACAGTTGGTCGCAAAAAACAGCTGAAGAACGCCTTTCCAATGGATGAATGAGCCCATCGTGCTAGCGTAGACTCAAATTACAGCTAGAATTATACTGGCTACTTGAATACTGTGATGAATTAAACTAAGGAATGTAAATAAGCAAACTTAGAAAGTAAACAATTACACTAGGGAATGTAATTTGCTCAATAAGGAAAATAAACGATTACACTAAGGAATGTAAATTGACAGGATAATTTAAAAGATAGATTTAGTTTGTTTGGGTTGGTGTAAGACATCTTACTTTGTTGTATTCATATTCTATTTATAGCTTTAATCCAACCATTCTGAAATTTTCCCGCATTCTGAGGGTTCCCATAACCGCTCTCCACTACTTGAATTCATTTGTTTCTCCTTTTTCCACTTGTCTTGTAACCATTTAGTACTACTGCCTTCTGGAGGCTTCCTTGTCATCTGTCCTAGTAACTGCTTTAGGCTTCCTTGTTGACTCAACCATATTCCACTCGGCCCCCTGAGTAGTACACCACACCACCTAATACGTCCTAGCTCCACTTGTCGAGAAATCTCCTCTGTACATATCTAGAAATCTCTGAGCACACCACGCATATCCTTACAGATCACATGTAACTCCCTCTAATTGGCTATAGCAGGGTACGATAGTAATGGGGATGAACATTGCCCCTGTATCGTTGTACCTCTACTGGAGAGGTGACAGTGACATAAGACTCCATTAATGATGCATTTAATATATGTGTACATGCATCACTCAAGCGATAACTGCCTTCGGCCAACTCCTCATAACATGTCAGTGTCAGTTGTGTTTAAATAAGGCATCAAAAGAACACTGTTTTGACACGTGTTTTCTTATCGATCCTGACATAATCATAATGATGGTATAATAAATGCTTAAGTCCTTTGACCGATATAAGCGTCGTTTCGAAACTTCTTCTCTTCTATGCTCTCGTTTCCTTCATATTCCAGACTTTTCTTCCCAAAAATCTTTCTTTCTTTATCGGATCTCCAATGGTTACCTCTTCCTAATCCGCTCCTTACTTTGACCAACTGGACATAATGGTCGTGATGGACATTCTTGGGGACATGTGTGTTGAGAAGATGGTATTTGAACCAACTTCGGGTGAATACCACTGTTTGGGTCCTGCATTCTCCACTGCAACAAAGGTGAAAGAAGTTTATGCACTGGATATTCTTTCCAATTTTCCTGGAGAAAGTTTGTTGATCTAATCTGGATCCATTCCTGATACTGCGAATGCTTTGAAGAGCCCAAGGACATGGCCGAAGCCACTTCAAGATTAGGAATCTTAGTTGGTATGTGTGTCATCGCAATATGAGGATGCCTTGACAAGATCTGACATGTACGAATGATTTAAACTCTCTATCCGACACTATCTAGCAACTCCGACCCTCCTTTCTATGTTAGTGTTCTGGAGCACATTGACAAACTCCTTCTTTGGCTGCAGTCCGATGAGTCTGACCGTAATGGATATTTCGGCTTTAACTGAGTTGCTGCCATTTGGTATGGCGGTTTATCCAAGCTCTGTTTCTAGGCAATGCAAGGATTTCCCTAACAAGACCACCAAGGCCTACACCAACTTCATGAAGGCTTACCATAAGCTCGATGGTTCAGTCGACGAGGACGAGCATGTGTCATTTATGCTTCTCTGGATTTGACGTCATCTACTATGTGTGAAGGTTGAACATATCACCATAAAATATGTTGCTTTGGTTGAGCAACTTTCCCATGGGCTACAGGATTGCTCTAGCACCTTATGTGCTTGGCCACTTAAATATAGGGATCTACGAGATCACCCACAAAGGTCTGCATTATGTAGGAGGACCATTGTGGCTCTTGTAGATGTGATTTTATGCCTACTTCTACACTTCTCTATTTCCTCAGTCTATGCACCAAGGGAAGACTTACACTTCCTCTGGTGAGCGGATTCTCCATTCCCTCCTGGAGAATCCTTCATGTGAGATTTATTTAACTACCATCCTCTCTCCGAATATAACCAAGAAGAATAGGATGTTCATGCCCTTCTCCGAAGGAAAAAAGTATTGCTCAGGCTGGCTCACCGGCCAATTTGAGTCAGATGATGAAGAGTTGACCACTCAGTCGCATTAGGCATGGAGAAGTTATCTTCTTGGTTGCGATCTCTCATATGGGGGAATGGTCGAGTAAGTTGACCCTTCATTATTTGCTCAACAATTTAGCTTTGTCCAGTGCATCCCTTGCCCCGTCACTCATAAGATCTGCAACCAACTACCCTATGATCTCCAAGTGGTGATTGATGCAAGCCTCTATGCATCCTTGAATTCTTCATTCCGCAAATAGGCAGACACTCTTAAGCTCCCCAACTATCCTAACTTACCACAAGCAATGGATAGCTTCCTTGAGTGGTGGAATCATCACTATGACAAGTTGCTGGGCAACAAGGACCTTAACAAGCTCACTAGCCACTTTGCCTCACAATTAGAGGCGAAGGGAAAGAAGAGAGCGATTGTTCCATTGACCGCCGCAAGAAGACAACCAAGTTGAAGACCGGATCAACCACTTCCTCTCCTCCTCAAGCTCCAACGACCGAGGCAGTTGCCTCGACAAGCCAAGAGGTAATAACAGAAAATTATGATGCTCTCGCGCCTGCTCCTCAGCCTCTGACAGCTCCAAAGAAATTTTGGATTTAGGAGCTCCACCCAATCCTCCCCCTAAGGCACTAGTACTCTCTTTCTGGTGTGTCAATCCTCTTAAACCTTCCCCAATAATAGAGGATCGACCACTACCAGCATCCCCTGGACCTCGACGACCGTCAGGTACTTCTTTGGCCGAGGCCATATCTTCTTTCGAAACACGCTTCAAAACCAAGTACTAGCCCGATTTCTCTATTAATGACTACTCAAAATAGATCAAGGAGGGATTGAAATGTTACCAGGAGGCTCATTTTAATAAGTGTTGGAATAAATTGTGGCAGGATAAATAGAGATTAAATAATCTCGATCTTCCCTTGAACGGGAAGTATCACATCCCTTATCATCCTAATCTGTCATCATTCCCTAGATCTACTCGACCGTTAGTGACTGTAATAAAAAAACCTTAGGCCGCTAGAAATCAGCCCATCATTTATGTCATCGGATCTAACTTAGGTAGAGATCACTCGCTCACATATTTATCTGTATTAAATTTCCTACTTTTACATTAATTGACTCTTTTATGCTCCTCTTGTAGTTACTCGAGAATTGATGGCTACTGACAAACAGATGGTTGTAGCCTAACCATGACAACAACAAACATCAGTGGTCACCAATCCCGTGTTCATAAAAATTTTGACTGTCGATTTAGAGGAAACGGTTAACACTGAAGGCCTCCTTGCTCACACTCCACCCAAAGTTAGTAACCTTCCTATTAACTTAGAATACATGATCCAGATCCCTTGCAGTCCTTCCACACTAGTCGGTCAAAGCATGGGCACAACACTTCTCCCCCAACCATCGACTAAGAAACTCCCTCTCCAATTGATGTGCCGCCCTACAGAGCCGGCTTCCATAACGGTCAAGGAGGTCTCTGTTTTAATCAAGCCTGAGGTCACAACTGCGTGAGGCAATAGTGGTTGAGACTGAAGAGACCACCATGGTTGAGGTAACAGATACAACCATGGTCGAGATTGTTGAGCCCAGTTCTCATCTGCCGTTTGTCCCAAAATTTGCATATGCCAGTCCCGTCTTCAATGGTGAAGACCTTCCTTTGATGACATCATATTCTTATTTGAGAAGGCCTTTGTTGGAGAGACAACTATGGCCAAGTCTCCCTTTCGACTTGGGAGGTATCGGTCCTCCAAAATTCCCTATCCTTTCTTTACAACAAACAACTCCTTCAGACCTTCTCCAACGATAAAACATCGATCACTGTCAAGATCCAAAAAATCATCGAACACTTCTTCGTCAAAAGCCATAGTGGCCTTTGAAAAATATTTTAAAATAAAATATCGGCGGGCTTCAACATGGTTGATTATTCCTACGAAATGGCTAAGGGCATAAAACAACATGAGGAGACTCATTTTAACAAACGTTGGAACAACTGGACCCGAGATAAAGATAGATTGAAGAATCCTAACCTTCCGTTTGAAAGATATATCAAGCCTTATCGTCCTCAACCTCGCCATTTCCTATTGTTGTTCGGCCATTAGCGACTATAATAAGAAACCTTGAGACTGTCAAAGGTCTACTAGTTAGACAAGCATTTCGATCTGACTTAGGTGGAAACCATTTGCTTATGCCTTTACTTAGACCAATGCTCTCACTCACACGCTTGCCACCTTTGTTTGATTCTTTTCAGTAACTCGAGAATTACCTAAGGAGATGGTGGTGATAATCTAAGAACAGAGTATGCAGCCAATACCAGAGTGCCATTGACTGTAATTATGCCATCTATCTTAGAGACGACGGCCCTAATAGCCGCCGTCGTGATTACTCCCATGATACTTAACGATTTTACTCCGATGTCTGCAATAGCCATGCCCCTAGATTCAGAGATGGCGACTAGTATGGAAGATACTTTGCCCAGAGTTGTCATAGCTCTTAATCATTTGCAGCAGATTCTTTCTCCGTCTACATCAGTCCATAGCAAAAAGTGTTTATCTCTCATATTCGACCTTTTAAGCTAACTGTGGTTCCATCACTCTCCTCACTACCCACAATGATAGGAGAGATCCCAACTCCAACTAAGCCTATTGCGGTTGAGATGACAGAAGTTTTTGATCGATTGAACGGAACTGAAAGAGTTGTAACCAAAGAAGAAGCAACAGTCGATTCCCTTGCAGAGATGGTTGACCAAGTTTATGTTGAAGTTTCAAAATGACTGTTGGTCAATGCTGACTAGCAGCCCAAGTTTGTTTCAGCTGATACACCCAATAAGCCGACCGAGGTGGAAGTGGCTAATATAATTCCTCCCTCACCTTCTTCATCAGTTGTTGATGAGGTTGATACTTCAGTTCCCATCATTCCTTCTTCAGTTGACGATGTCATCTCCCTTCTCGAGAGAGTCGTTGCTCGAGAGACACCCACAACAACATCTCCTCTCCAGCATGCCAGTCTCCAGAGTTTACAAATTGAATTGTACGGCCTCCTTTGAAAAGGATTAGATAAAACCTTTGATGCTGAATTAATAACTAAGATCAACCAATTAGTCAATTTGGCATGCATTATATCTCACTTAGACCCATCACAAATGACCAAACTATCACCTCTCCTGGAGCTTCAAGGAATATTTGACATGTAAAGCCAAGGCAACTGTTGTCAATCTTGAGATAAAAAGACGAGTAGCCGATCTTGAAAAGCTAGAGCACATGAAATTTCTCAAGAACTCATAGCCAAGAATGCTATTGCGAAAGTCGCTGAGATGGAAATTGAGAGCTTAGAAGCCAAGATCGTGACCTTAGAGGCTGAGCTTATCACGTTACGGAAACATGTGACTTATGAACAAGTAGAACATGATAAGAGGCTTGAAGAGATTTCTATATTAGTTCCTGTAGCACATCTTTGAGTAGAAGATGTCGGCTGATTGTCTCGATCATCGATAAAAGAAGAAGCATCGCTTTGGGCTGTCAGAAGACGACTAAAGATGGCCGAAACATTCTTACTAAATTTCTTATCCTTTGACTTGTAAGTTGCTTTCGAAAATGAATGACTATTGAGCTTTTTGCAACTTACTCAACTATTTTGGACATGTTCATCCACACTTTTCTCGAAACTCCCTCTATTTCCAGATTTCACTCTTTAACTGCTCACGTTCCGCATGAACTAGGATGTGCGAACTCCTAGCATTATGCCACTTATAGATAGTGACCTCGTATGACCTACTATTTAAATGATATTGAGTCCCTAATCCAGTCATTATCCTCTCGAATTTGACTTTACATAATGGCTATTGAGACACCTCTCCTTATTGTGGGTGCTGATTCTTTTCTTTAGGAGATCTCGATGGAAGGGTTAAACATTTTTTCCTTTTCTTTCCTACCATCTAACGTGAGAAAGTTCATTATCGATGCCTCATTTTCACTCGGCCGTAATCCTTCGGCCGAACTAAACGATTGACTGGAAGAACTACACTAGAAACTGAAGCGGCTAACCACCATGGCGGATCTCTACGAAAAAGTCTTCTTTTGTCATAGTTTAAATAGATGTCATCTCAAGCAGCGAGAATCAGTTGCAAAAGATTCGTCTAAAATGAGAGGCAATTATTAACGAGCTTGGTACCATAAAATATGTTGCGTTCAAGCTCATCAATTTAATCGATCGATGCTCTGAATCTTACAATCGTATCGATTTGGCATGACATATAAGCTACAAGATAAAGGTAGCGCCTTTTATGCCAAAGATACGATCGATTCAACAGATTTAGATTTAAAGATGAACAGATTCGTACATATCGAGCTCGGTCAATGGCAGTTATCTTGTACAGAGAGCATCTGAATCTGAGGTTTATACGATCACTGCTTGCATTGATCAATTGCTTCATTTCTTGCCGATCCTCGTCAAAGAAGGAGACCGTTGGAAGCCTGCTAAGGAAAAAGATGAAGCAAAAATACAGGTCTTCTTGGAAGAATTCAAAAGTCTAAAGGCATAGTTTAATTGGCCTTTGTTGCCTACGAGTTTCCATCTTTCTTATGTAATAATACGGTCGATGACTGCCAATGCAATGAAATAAACCTTTTTGAAACATTCGACCAATACTTAGTCTCCTTGCATTTCGTATTCTGAACATGCACACATGCACGGCATAGAAAACTTATTCGTACATTCCTCCTGGCTTCTGTGCAGCAGTATGACTATCATTACTTGGCCATTCTCTCACGTATCCACCACATCTCCTGTTACAGTGATACATCATGTGAAGTGAAATCAGTTCTCGGTATTTTTGAATACATCCATAATAACCACATTCATGTCTTGGAGAACTCAATCGATGTCCTTCTTTTACACACAATAACCTTTACTCACCTCATCCTGCCTATAAAATGAGGACTTTACGCTTCTAATGCTTACAACCCAATGATCTTCCTCACCCTTCTTTGATTGAGATGAATCTCCCATCTCCAACTCCATAATTTTTTATTTTTTAAAAAAACTTCTTTAATACTAGATCTTACCCAGACCTATGTCCTCTTTCTCCTTCATTCTTTCGAATACTACCGACCATATAACAGGAGGTTGGTCAACACAGGCGATCATGAAAATTTTCTAGTTAGCCCAAAGACTAGGAGATGATGATGTGACAATTGAGCTTCGACTGCTTTATCATCTCATTTCTTTCTCTGGATTAAGGGATTCCATCAACTCATCAAGGAATGGCTTGACAGAATGTAATGGAGTGATCTCATGGATGTAACTCTTTTATTGAGGGGCGATGGTTATGTGAGGCTCTCTGTAAACAAGGAAAATAGATCACTTAGTTCAGGTCCATAGGCTACACCTGAACCGAGCTTATCTAATCCTCAAAAGGGATGGCCTCACTGACCAAATTCCTGGTTACCTTTCAACAAAAAAATTCAATCTCCATCGAGATTGATCGTGTAACGGCCAAAATGGCTTTTAGAATCAGGCCACCCAGGGGCCTACCACTTTTTTCAAGAAATGGCTTAGTGGAAGGTAACACGTAGGGTCCCTGGTAGGACTACTTTCGGGAAAACATTACCTGGCATAGAAGGTGGGCTGGTATATGATCGACCGGAAATGTGCAGTCATAACATGACCATTTTCTTTGCCACAACTTGTCCCCTCCATCCTCTTCTTTTCCATCTAGGTATCTTGTGATAAGTAAACCTGGGCCTTGATGTCATCCTTACTATCAAGGACAGTCCTCCAATCTTATGTAATCATATGGTTTGAAACTAGCAGAGTAATGAAATGATACAGGCCTGTTTGGTAAAAAAAACCTTTTAATTTTATAAATGTTTGCCTTGTTACCATGAAAATGGAATAGTATACCCGATAATCTCATATCTTAGCCCGATTATCAACACAATCGGTTGCTATTATGATAGATGTATGTAGATTTAATTCAAACATATAGTTCTGCTCGCCCAAATTGGTCA
The DNA here is from genome assembly GCA_037074715.1 of Magnolia kwangsiensis. Lineage (NCBI taxonomy): Eukaryota > Viridiplantae > Streptophyta > Magnoliopsida > Magnoliales > Magnoliaceae > Magnolia > Magnolia kwangsiensis. The sequence continues at coordinate 56,313,063 of CM073588.1, read as the reverse complement.
CTGTCCCTTAAAGAGACCATGGTTCTTAAGTTGGAACCATTTATCTTCATCACATGCAACCATTCACTTCACAACATGCATGTTTGGTATTCTGAACCATGGATGCGACACTTAGACATTTTAGAACTTGAGTCATTATGCCGAATAAGGCTCCGAATGTACAACTACCTCCCATAACTCCAGGAATATCTCCTCTATTATCGAGAACTCAACCGTTGCTTGGTTAATTATGCACATTAACTGCAACCTTTAATCTTAGTTTTAAAAGAAAGACTTAAGAATTAAATGAACTAACCTCAATAAACGCTTCTGCAAGAGAAATATGCCTTCAATGGATTAATTTAAGCTCCTGGATGATGTTGTTGACAAATATATAAAGATTTTCTCACAATCCTCCTTGACAAATGAACGGTTCTCTTTTCTCCAGGACATCAGCAAGGTCCTTGAGTAGAAGCGGCTTTCTTGAGAATGTCTGAATATCTTCTTAAAACTCTAGCACCTTGGACATGTGTTTGCTGAAGAAAACGTTGAATTGGATCACTACACAACCACCTTGAGACGCCTATCAACTCTCGGCAGAGAGTGTCGTGCACTACCAGTCCGTTCCGAAGCTGCCTGGAAGAACTAGCTATATTTCACTCAAGAGAGCGAGTTCAACCAAAAGATGTTGTGGTCACTGACCCATTCTCGCGGTCGCATACTTTGTAACTTGGCTGAGACAAATCGGCTATTTCCCAATCGGGATTGGCTAGGGAGCACCGAGCTTGTCGCATTTGTAGATGCCTAACTGGAACTCTACTGAGGTTGTGCTGCTATCAACGAAGATGAAGAAAGATCGGTCGAGATAGAGAAAACGGCCTTAAATAGCTGCCTGACCTACATCGAGCTCTCCTCAGCCAAGCTCGCGAGTCCACAAGCATCCTAGAATGAGAGAGAATCGGGCGAAAGATGCCAAAGTTGTTGTCGCTCAAGCCTTTACTCACACCAAATGGGCTAGGGGGTGACTTAATTATCTGACCGTCCTCTTTTCATTTTTTTTATATACTCTTCCTACCCCAGTGTGGGTAAAACTTATGGCCTTTGGGCCTTTATTCTAAGTAGCTTAACTAGGCTTGCTTTTATTCAATTTACTTACAATTTTCTTTATTGAACTAGTTTGGCCAGATTTCTTATGACCTCCCATAGTGGAGGGAAGTATTTCTTCAAAAATCAGCCGTTTATAGGCACTGGGGCAATATTACCATTTAAATCTTTAAGATGGTGCGCTCCGGCTCTTAAGACTTGCTCGATGATATGTGGTCTGTCCTAGGTGTGGGACCATTTTTCCGATGCGCTGTCTTTTTGACTGATAAGAAGGATCATCTTCCAAACTGTGTCTTCCTCCTTGAAAGTTTTTCCTTTAACTCTTTTGTTGTATGCTCGAGCCACGGCCAACTTGTTGGCCATGATAGAATTCAATACTTTAATTGAGTCTCATCCATTCCTTCAAGTTCGGCCAATATTGCCTCTGTGAATTCAGCTGGTCTTAGCTATGATTGATGGGCAACTCACATAGATGGAATCATAACTTCTAGAAGCAAAACCGCTTCATGTCCGTAAGTCAGCATAAACGGACTAACCGCTGTGCTAGTATAAGGTGATACCCTATAGGCCCATAAGGCCTCAGATAGTTTAAGGTGTTATTCCCTTGGATTTCCTCGTATCATTTTCCTCATAATATTTTTTTATTACTTTGTTACTGGCTTTGGCCTGACCATTAGCCTGAGCATAATATGGATTCGGATGGAGAATTTTTATCCGATATCGCTCGGCCGTAGCCTGTCTCCTTGGCTGTAAATGCTACACCTCTGTCCATGGTAATGGATTATGGAATACCAAAACGATGAATTATGTTAGTTTTTTTTATAAAACTGATAATATCCTCTTGACCAACCTTACGCATTGTTTTGGCTTCGACCTATTTGGTAAAGTAGTCGGTCACTATGATAATAAACAAATCCATCTTAGTTGAGGGTGGATGGATTTGTCCAATCAAGTTGATTGCCCATCCTCGAAATGGCTAAGGATTTATAATAGGATGTAATTCATCTGGAGGAACATATTGAACTGGCTCATTCTTCTGACAAGCCTCACAACCCTTTGCGCATCGAACTTAATCAGCCATCATTTCAGGCTAAAAGTATCCATAACACCTGAGTATAAGTTTCATCTTCCTTCCCGCTTGGTGAGCTGCACAAATACCTTCACAGACCCCTTTCATAACAGTCATTGCTTGATTCTTTAACAAGTATCAGAACAAAACTCCAATGGTCCCTTTACAATATAGTTCATCATCGATTTTAACATAATTTATGGACGATCTTCTTGTATTTCTGTCGGTCTTAGTCTAAGGACTCTTTAAATAACCCATAAGAGGGCCTCTCCAATCGTTTCTTCTGCATTGATTAAATAGATCTTTGTTATGCTTCCCCTTTGGAAAACTAAAGGTAGTGATCTTTTTTGAACTATGATCGACCGACCGGTTGATCCCTTTTAAATTTCCGACCCTGCTGCTAATTGTGAAATTTCATTGGCGTCTATATTGTAATTCTGAGTAACGTGCCTTAACTAGACGTCATCGAATTGCTATAACAATTTAATAGCCATTGCATAATACAGTAATAATGATGGACTAGTGCATTTGAAAGAACCGGCCATCTAGTTTATCACCAGTTGAGAATCCTCGATGATCATCACATCTTTTACCAGCAATTCCAACAATATTTCTAGGCCAATTATCATAGCCTCATATTTGGCTTAATTATTAGTACACTCAAATTCTAACTAAAATATGAATTCTTGTCAATTCCCATTGGGAGCAATTAATGTCAAGCTCAAAACTCAGAAATCGGATTCACAGGAATCCCAATTGCCAAATTCAGTGCCGACAGCTTCTGTAGTACCCCATTTTCGGCTTCCGACGTCCATACGCCAGATTCCGATTCTGGGATCCTGCAAGGAGGATGTTTAACGTACATTTGTTTCATAACAAGCATAACCATAAGTTTACCGAAATCACGAAGGCAACATCATCATCACATATCCACTAATATAAATATTTGAATATAGTACTGAAAGGGAAATACACATGTCAAAAATTAAAGTTCCAAAAGTCCGTTGTACATTTCAAGCTCAACATTTCTACAACCTGATGCCACCTACACGCATCTATCATGTGTACGGTTATAGAAAGCTTAAAGGATAGTGAAAGTGTTTGCACAAGGTAAGTGCCAAGTATGCAATACAATGCCATAAATCAAACAGTGAAATAAATGAAAATACTGATAAGATACGAGATCAGAGTAAGTGAAATTATACTAGTAAGTCTGCAAGTCATACAATATCAGAGTACGCAATACAGACCAGCTATACAAATAAGGAGTCAAAGCGAGCCAAATATTAGATGCCGAGGATATAATGCCATAATTTATACACTATCGAAATAAGTGAAAATATATTCATAAGTCTATGAGTGCTATCAACCATACCAAGGCTATGCGATGCAATGCATGAGTACTGATGGCCATATCAATGCAGAAACATGACAACCCAAAATGTTAAGTACTGTGAATGCAATGTAATATGCGGTGCGAATGAAATGACCAAGCTGGAGTGAAGTCGGGATGATAGTACGTAGTATCGCAAGCTATAAGGTCCATCACAAGGGACTTCTATCCAAACCAGTCCCATACCTAAATTTGGATAGTCAAACTCAATGTAGTAAACTCCTGATCTTAGGTTAGTCGTGTGCCCAACCGAAATCCTGGTCATACGAAGGTACACAATAATTAGTTGTGCACCACCAGCCCGAATGGATAGTGAATGAATGAATGAATGAATGATTATGCAACTCCTGCTAAATAAGTCCACATATCAGTATTGTTCATCTCTGGGATCATCATCGGGGTTTAGTACGCTCCAAATGGCACTGTCACTCTCCCTAGCCGCACAGTCCAAGTAAGCGTAAGAAACCTCACTATCCGCTTGGCCAATAGTCTGCCAATACCTATTCGGTACGTCGATAGCGTACCCATTCATGAGCTAGTCAAGCTCAGCCTAGCAATGCTCCCTGCGCTCGGGCTGGTAAGGCCACACCCCCTCCCAACCGACCATGGCACAGTGGGAGACACGGCCTCCTAGTATTCGGCACTCTGGCGCTCATATATCCACTCGATCTTGACATTGGGGCGTCCTCTGGTACCAAGAGGGTTTTAGGGATTTTCACCCAAGGCTATCTATGGCAGCCCGATGCTCAAAATAAACATTTCCTGTGTCCCATCTGGCCATCCACGATATGCTTTTGGAGGTTATCACCCTGATGTCATAAGGGCATACAGTAATCACAACACACAATGCAAGATGCATGAGTTATACAATCCTGTCATGTATCAATCCTACGCATATCATGCACTCATGTGAGATAACCTCCTCCTATCAGGGAGTCTCATAACAACCTCCCCAATGACATATGCAATGGTCAACCACATCTCATAATAAACATGTAGATGATGCGTATGAACATGTATCATGATGCTATGCGGTCACATACTCATAATCGGTATCAATAACCGGTATCGACAATCAACCTCGACAATGTGGACGTTTAACTAACATTGCCCCTAAGGAATGGCCTATATAGAGCCTAATATACAGTGGAATCATGGCCTCACACAAGGGCCAAATATACAACACCATGGGCCTCACTCAAGAGCTTAATACACATCATGATGGGCCTCACTCATGGGCCACATACATATCAAGTAGGTCGCATCTCACGGGTCTAATATACATCGCAATGGGCCGCTCACATGGGCCTAATATACATAAAGTCAGGCCTCATCATATGGGCCAAAAATATATCACAATGGGCTGCGTCCCATGGGCTTCGAATACATTACAATTGGCTTTGAAAATCAGAATTGGACTCAATAATCAGCCTCGACAATCGGCACCGATAACCAGCATCGATAATCGGCACCGACAATTAACATATAAACAAGGTGGGGTCCATAGATGGACAACTGATCAATCATAATATAAAGATCGCCCGACGACCATGGTTATATCAAATCTGATGGCATGGAGCTATCCGTCTATGGCGAATGGGGCTCACTTATTTGGGTTAACTCACTTAGAGGTTAGTGCGAATGGGCCTAACAAGGTTTAAGGGAAGGTCACAATGTGGACATTAAACCATCATTGCCCAATAATGTGGCATTTAACCAACATTGCTCCTAAAGAATGGCTTGTACAAGAGATTCATACACAACTTAATGAGCCATACATACATCGCACTGGGCCTCAACCATGGGCCTTGAATACATCACAATGGGTAAAGCCAAATGGGTCCGACATACGTCACAATAGGCCTTATCATATGGTCCTCATATATGTCAAGGTGGGCTTCAACAACAGGCCTCATATACATCACAGTGGGCCTCAATAATGGGCCTCTTACACATCAAGGTGGGCCTCAATAATGGACCTTGAATATATCACAATGGGCCTTGCCAAATGGGCCAGAAATATACCACAATAGGCCACGTCCCATGGGCCTCAAATATATCACAATGGGCCTCAACCCATGGGCCCCAAATACATCATTTTGGGCCTCTAATAAATTACAATGAGCCTTTATCCATGAGCTCCAAATACATCACAATGGGCCTCAACCCATGAGCCCTAATACATCACAATGGGCCTTAACCCATAGGCTCCAAATGCATCACAATGGGCCTTTAGCCACGACTCCAAATACATCACAATGACTGGGCCCTACACATGGGCCTAATATAATTAAGTGGGTCTTCATAGGTGGGCCATAAACACATCAAATGGGCCGCACTAATGAGCCTTATTTAAATCAAGTGGGCCACATCAATGGGCCTTATGTACATTGCAATGGGCCATAACCCCTAGCCTTTGAATACATCACAATGGGCCTCGTAACATGGGCCTCATATATATCAAAGTGGGCCTCAACAAATGGGCCACAAATACATCAAGATGGGCCTAATCACATGGGCCTTATGTATATCAGATGGGCCACACCAATTGGACCCCATATGTACATCAAATGGGCCACAACCAATAAAAGTGGTGATAATGATTTCCACCATTTAAAGTTCCTAAGGCCTACCATAACATATGTTTCCCATCCAACCTACTCATAAATTAACATAGTGATAGATGAAGGGGAAACAAATATCAACTTAATAGGGAACTACTATGGCCCCTTAGAAATTTTGAACGATGGACGTCATTGTCCTTAAGTGGTGGGGTCCACTTTAACTTTAGGTCTGACTTATTCTTTAGCCTTATGCCATCAAATGATCTCTCAAAGGGGCTAGATGGCTTGGATGTATCACTTGCATCATGGTGAGGGTCCACATAAGGATGGGCGATGTGGAGAGAATACATACATCAATGGGTCCCCACTGGACAGCGTGGACAAAACACATACACCTTGGTGGGTTCCACCATCCACAGCCGTGGACGGTGCAAATAAAACACATACATCACTGTGGGTCCCATGTGGGGCCCACCATAATGTTTACTTGCTGTCCAACCTGTTGATAAGGTCACGCTGACTTGGATGAAAGGAAACACAAATTTTATGTTGATTCAAAACTTCTGTGGTGACCCAAAGGAGCTTCAATGGTAGCCGTTCAATCACCCTTGTTTCCTATGATGTGGGCCACCTGAGCATTAGATCGGCCTGACCTTTGGAGGGGGCCCACCTCAGGAGGTGGCCCACGAAATGAACGGTGCGGATATATAGCATACATCATGGTGGGGCCCACGGCTGGGACCCATGGTCCCTGGTAGACCATCCACGCGGCAGCGCAGCAGCGCCTGCTATACGTCTGCTGGATGTCAGCGGCAGGGTTGCTGCATGTATATTTTTTAATTTTTTTTGAAAAAAAATATTTTCTCGTGGTTTTTCGCATGTGGGGCCCACATTAGAAGAATCCACCCCACCCAATGGATTCTATAGTCCATAACCAACCCATCAAGTCTAATATTGGGCATGTTTAGGCGTGTTGAAAAATTCAAGTGAATTTAAATGGTGAAAATCACTGTTTGCAAAGGTATGGCCCACCAGAAAGTTGGATTGGCCCCATTTTTTGGCTCGACGCCTAAAATGGTATGAGGAAAAAGATGGACGGCGTCGATTGAATTTACACATCAAGGTGAGGCCTATACAAGTGGTCCATCTCAAATAGCCTTAAACCAAGGCTAATGTTTTTTTTTTCTTTTAAGTCCAACGTCCCTGGACGATTTGGCCTTCCATGTTCATTTAAGGTGGGCCCCACCTAGGGACGTGGGCCACCATAAGAAAGGGGTTGGATGGTGTGGTAATACATACATTAAAGTGGGGTCCATCCAAGTGGGCCACACAACTACCTCATCACACAAAAAAAAGGAAGAGAGAGAGAGAGAATGAGAGTGGGACACGTGTGATGGAGGGCTCCGCCACTATGAGCCCTCCCTTGCAAGCAATCATACATCAAATGGGTCTCATTACATGTGGGCCCATTGAATCAAAGATTAATGGTGGAGGTTCCTTCTCCACCCAAAATGGACGGTCTAGATGACCTCTTGTTATGCAAGGAAAATAAACATCATGATGGGGTCCATGGAGAATGGCCCCATCATGGAATGATTATGTGGATCAAGGTGGCCATCGGTTACACCTAGGGTCCAAAGTGAGATCCATACCATCAATCGGTAGGCCTCACTTGACCCTTCATCAAAAAAAGAGAAAATTAGGCCTAATGGAGCACCCACCTTTCGATCTATTCGATCCGTTGGAATGCCTATCTCCTTGTGCTTCTCTTTGATGGTGGAAGATGAGAAATGGATGGCTAGGATGGAAGATCTTGGGATGGGAAAGTGGGCCACACCTACTCTTTTGTCCCTTGAGAAGGGCTTGGACATGAGCTCTCTTGTTGCTTGGGGGATGGTTGGGAAATGTGAAGGGAAAGAGAGGGAGAGAGAGAGGTAAGGAGTGATGGGTGGGATGGGTGAAAGGGTGAGTGATGGGTGAGGTGATAGATGTGTTGACTTTTGGAGTTTGCTTGACTTGTGGAGAAAGAAAGCATGAGGGTGCTTTGTACTTGACATGAGGGGTGATTGATGGATTGATGGGACATGTTGTAGAGATTCTCTTGGGATTGCAAACGCGCGTTGTTTTCTCAAAATAAACGCCGACTCGTGTCTTCTTGCTAGGGTATCGGATCGATGAGCGAGTCGCGGCGTTGGAATCGCGGCGATAGTGCAGTTGCAACGATACAAGTCTTGGATTAAGCCGACTTAAATCTACAGCATAAGACTTAGGGTCGCGCGCAAACATCGATTATAGGTCGCGGATTGACAGAATTCGATGGGAGAGATCGCGGGAGTTGACAGAACAGTACGAACTAGGATACAGGTCTTACAATTAACACTATACAGGCCTCAGATGTCTCATGTGTCCTCGACCCATCAAAGATTAATTTCTAAGGCTCAACTTGCACAACACATACATCCATAATACCAAGAGGAATATTGTAACACCTTGTACTTTTCAGTACTTGCGTGTTACTGTATAGCCTAACTTAGTATGAAAGCTAACCTAGCTTACTTGAACAGTCACCCTCAATCTATCCATCTAAACCATCTGATTTTGAGCTATGATTACTCACTACACAATCGTAAGATTTGAGATCGATCTGTCCATTTAACCACCTCAACATGGTTAAATTAACCCTTTACTTGAATACATAAATAAATAAATATCCTACTTTAGAATCTAGATCATGATAATATTTCAAAATACACCTATTTAGTACGATTAAATCACAAAAGTAAATTAGGGATCAAAGTCACAAGATCCACCATTCATCAGGTTACAACACCTCATGGACTATCTGTCCTTCAAACCGGATCATCTGTCCACATATTTGACTACCAGATCACACCTAAATGCTTCTTAGGGTTCCTAAGACCATTAATAGCTAAAGATGAATCAATCTAACTGTTGAATTAAAAAATTAGAAGGATGTAGAGAATTGAGAGTTAAAAGCTCACTTGGAGTGGCCTAGTTTAATGTAACATAACTCTAATATTAGGGTATATAGCTAAATGACACATAATGAGTAGGCTCACATTCTAAGTAAAAGTACAATGAAAAGACAAATAAATAACAACAACAACAATGGTAAATAGTTGATATTTAAATAGTATGAAGCCATAATGTGGGTAATCTTAGTTTCCTGCAGAGTGGGACCACAACATTAATAAAAATGCATGTGTGAAGAAGAAGAATAATAATAATAAAGAGAAATAAATAATTATAATGATAGATAGTAATAATGTAATTAACATTAGTATTAATAATTAGTTAGCGACCTATTATGAAAATCTTACAAACAGGACTCTTTTAACTGTTAATATTTAAATTCAGGACGGTCCAACCACTAGATCACCAGAATCCACAAATAGAGCCCAAATCAAGTGGTGGGTCCCACCTAGGCATCTCATCTGCCTGATCCTTAATCAAGGGCCCTTCTTGGGAACCCCCAAATGGAATGAACGGTGTTGATTTGCCTAACCATCTCTGTGGGACCTACTCTAGGGAAACACGCGTACCTAGTGGGTGTGCACCTGATGTGCACTGAGCTAAGAAGCTTGGTTAAAGCAGGGCTGACCCGAGCCTTCTATTAAAAGAGAAAGGGAAATTGACAGTACTCACCTCGAAGTTTGGGCAAATTACCTTGATTGCTATGACACTCCACATATTCCCTAAAGGACCTTCTGACAGCTTTTGGACCTTGTTTCGGACAAAAATGCCCCTGACCATGGTTCAGGAATTGTATGGTCCTAGCGTGAAGTGTAAGTCACCCGTTGTCTTAGTCCTTGAGAAACGGACGGATTGGCTATTCCCCGAGATACCGGCCAATGGCTGGTGCTCGACGCTTTGTGGGCTCCACTATCAAGTACGTGTTCCATCCATGCCGTCCATATATTTCTACGGATCATTTTATGGCAAGAGACCAAAAATGAGCATGATCCAATCACGGCAGGCCTAGGGGGATTTTAATGGTGAATATCTAATAACTTTAATTTCCCTGCAGTGTGGTTCACTCGAGAGTTATATCACCCTCGTTTTTCAGTTCGAGCCATAAAAGGATATTTTAAACTGGACGGATGGCTTAGACGAAGCACATACATCATGCTGGGGCCCACAGATCACTTATCACCTACACAACGAGCTTCGGAAGGGGCGATTGTCGCACTTATGTACATTTTGAAAGGCCCTCTCCTTCCTCTTCTTTTATTTTCCTACAAAAGCCAAGATCCAGGGACCAACAGCTAGAGAGCGACGCTGTTTGTCCTCTTCGCTTCGCTCGTCTGAAAGCCTCTTCCACTACAAGGTTTGTATTTTATTTTGTTTCAACTGTAGGCAGGCATCTGCCAAGCTAAAGGAAGAACAGAGTCGACAAGTCGAGGTACTTTGGTGGTCATGCGAAAGGGGTGTGTAACGTAGGGCACACCTTGATCAAACCTCCACCATTAGATGGTAGACAACCATGGCATCATGTTTGTGACGGTATATGGATCGTGGCTACCACTGGTCACGACCGCAGTTGTGATGTTATATGGATCGTGCTTGTCAGGGATATGGCACTGAATACAACTACCACCTAGTGTTCTTCATTACCACGATCCAACGTGTATGAGAACCACAATCCAGTGTGCTTCATTACCATAAGATTACGACCCTGTGTGCTTCATTACCATAAGATTACGAAGACTGCGTCAGTTGAATTTGATTTGATAATTAAATATGTGTACGGTGATGCAACTCGGAGGTGCATCACCGCACGGGGAATGATCGATGTAGTGAATCTAAGAGGTTTGAAGGGTACGGGCGATCATTTACACGGTGCTTCACAAGAGACAACGTGACATTTCAGACGAAGTGAAGGTTTCATGTGAGAATATGAAGCCTCTAAAAAGTAGATCTGATGGGAGACCGAAAAAGGTTCGAATTACATGCCAGCGAGAAGATAGGCCAACACCCAGATGCTCGAGATGCAAACGAATAGGTCACAATCGGCATAGATGCACCTTTGTCCCTTCTGGCTGAGGACGAGGCCGAGGTTGGTGATGACTTATTATTATTATATTTTTTATTGCTTATGATAATGTAATGTGAACTGTAATAATATATATATATATATATATATATATATATATATATATATATATATATATATATATATATATATATATATATACTTATTATGGATTGATTCATAATAACCACTTTCCAATGTATATGCTAACCACGATCCATATTGGAAAACGTGAACTGAACAATGGGTCGTAATTGTCATGATAATACCATCACGATTGAAATGTCATATAGGTCATCTTTCTCATTAGGTCATGGTTGTTAGCGCTGGATCTACAAGGACGACAACCACGATCCATTACAGCTGTGGCCAATGATTCCGTACACCCCGACCCATATAACACTAGAACCACGACACATATCATCTTACAACCACGATCCTTCTAACATCATAACCACGACCGGTCTAAAACAATGACCACAACCCATAAGGACAACGACACGGTCTCTACGACAACCACGAAATTGACATGCATGTTTGTTTGTGGTTCACAACCATGACTCTACAAATCCGGACCCCTGAAAAGCCTACATGATATATCTATATTATGGGAAGTAATGGAACTGCGTGCAGTACCACGACCCCCAAGCATGAAAACCACACTTCATATTCCATGAGAAAGACGATTAGTAACAACCTTCAAACCATGATCCATATACCGTAACAATAGCGGCCCATGTAATGGGACAACTAGAGATTATGCACACGATATGGCTCATGGATGGCTTGGTGCTTATATGTTTCATCCATGGAATACAGAATCCATTCCATACCGTACATGTTGAAACAACAATAACAGATCCAGGCAACATGACAAACACGATTTGTATAACATGGCAAATACAGTGACATATAACACATAAATGGGTGGACTGTTTTCTACCCGTCGTCGTATTTATCTATAGAGAGGTGGAGTTAAGAAATTATCTTATGAGCTATAAGTTCATGGAAATCTGGCCATCCATAAATATTGATCTGTTCTTGTTGTAGTTTATGGAAATTTTTTGATCAACGTTAGGACATTGCATATGTAGATATCGAAAATCCCATGTATATATATGTGTCATGGTTATGAACATGTGGAGAACATGTGCGTCGGTGAAATTTATTGTTGCAGTGAGTAGTTTTTGAGAGATTTACAAACAGAACAACTGGATCGTTAGTCATGTTAATATTAGTCATTGTTGTGTGTTAATATTTTTGTGGTTCATATATGTAATAGATTGTGGTTGTCATCCATGGGTCGTTGTTGACAAACGTTCTTAAGAGAATAACGATCCATACATCATAGAAGCCATGATCTATACGTAATGACAACTACAAATCTCATGTCATAGCAACCATGACCCGTTAAAGTGGTTGTAATGGCCGCATCTTCTTGTTATATTGTAAATGTCAGTAGAAGAAACTTGTAGAGTCTTGTGCATCACTGAGCTTTTCTTCTAGCAGTTATGTGTTGTATGAATCGTGGTTGTAATGTTATAAGGGTCGATGTTTTCATGTTATATTGTCATGATTGTACTGTTCTATGGGTTGTAATTATCATGTTATATGGATCGTCGTTGTCATGTTGCCTGGGTCATTATTGTGGTGTGCACGACTTTGCAAGTTGAATGGTTCGTGGTTGTCATCAACAATGGATCATGAACTTAACCACGGGTCGTGGTTCGCATGACATGTGGATCATTTTTTCCAGGATGTATGGGTTGTGTTCCCATACGGTCGCTATTGTCTATTACGTTTTAACATGGATGAGAACCACGACCCATATTAAATACGAACCATTCGTCCCGTATATCATGACCCATATAAAATGACAACAACGACACATATATCATGTCATTCATAGTCCATGTATCATGACAACCACGACCTATACATCCTTACAACCATAACCCATATACAATGACAGTCACTACCCATGTACCATGTTAATCGCGATCCACATATTGATGATAATTGTGAGCCTTTATGCATTTTAACCACGGCCCAAGTATGAAAATAGTGTATATAATAAAATGTTGTGGTTATCAGGATTCTTGTGTCGTGATTGCCATATTAATGTTTCTTGCTTTCATTTAGTGCCTTTGTTGAACCATGACCCAAACAATGACAACGATGATGTATTATAAATATTGAAATACGACCCATGTAATACGACAACCACGATCCATATAACATGAAAACCATATTGAATGACAACTACAACTAATGGTTCACTCCAATCACGAACCATATAACACGATAACCACGACCCATATAATTACATTCAGGATCCATATTTCAGGACAACCATGACCTATTCAAAATTATAACCACAAACCATTATTTATGACAGTCACGACCCATATATCGAGTTTCAAGTGCTATCGCAGGGCTTGTCTCTATATCACCACGACCTTATAGTCTGAATCCTTCCGTCTTAGCTTTGCTGAGTTCCAGGCTGTTGTAAAAGTCCTTCGAAAGAAATTGATATTTTGTGGATGAGAAACTACTCGGAGTTGGCGGACCTGGTGTGTAATGGATTCTTCGTGATTTTAGGCTGATGTAACCTGGCTTCATTCAGGTTTCAGGCTGATGTCAATGCTCTACAAATGAACTTATTATTTTATAGAATAACAACAACGATTAGTAAAATACGACAACAATGATCCATAAAATATGAAAATCACGACCACTAGCAACAATCACGCCACGACGCATGTAACTTTGACAACCACGATCCATATATCATAACACCACGGTTAAATTTACATGAAAATACGATAAAGTAAAACTGTTAGAGAACGATCCTTTGCCTGGTCGTTTGTAAACGACGTGAATGACCATGGTTATTATATACGAAGGGTCGTATTTATCACTGTGGAAGGTTGAGATTACTTTGATAAGGTGTGCCCTATAGTAATCTCCCTTCACTTGGCCACGAAAGCCCTCACCATACTATGTTTGATCTTCTCGATCTGTAGCAAGCGTCTACAAGAAGGTCCGATAAATAGATACACTTCTGTATAGGGAAACAATCCTTTTTCACTGGTAAGTCCAATACATTATTTCTCTGTATGGGGAATGGTAGTTTTCCTTTTCCATCAACATTTCAGTTATGGAGAGACAGTCGTTGTATGACAGAGGTTGGGCCATGGTTGTCATCTGAATTGGTTTGTAGTTGTCGTGTAAATGGGTCGCGGATATAATTTGAATGGGTTCGTGGTTTTCATGATAATGGGTCATGGTTGTCATTTAATGGGTTCGTGGTTTTTACATGACCCATGTCATCTTACAATCACGACCCTTCTAACATGCAAACCATGACTTATATAACATGACATGAACGAGCCATATCTACTAGAACCCACGAACCATATTTAGTCACAACCACGACCCATGTTGAAGCTCAATTCTTTAACCCACAACTTTGTATCGTGGTTATTATGATATACGGTCGTGGTGTTAATGTTCGATGGGTCGTAGTTGCCATGACCATTATATATATATATATATATATATATATATATATATATATATATATATATATATATATATATATATATATATATATATATATATATATATATATATATATATATATATCTTTATTGGTCATTTGAGAAATTTGCAAAAGGAACAAATGGATCTCTGGTCGTGTTAATATTGGTTGTCGTTGTCGTGTTAATATTTTTCGTAGTTCATATATGTATTCAGTCATGGTTGTCATCCATGTGGGATCACCATTGACAACCACGAAACAAAGAGAAATACAATCCATACGTCATGGAAACCATGATCAATATATCATGGCAGCTACGATCCCCATATCATGGAAACCATGACCTGTTAAAGTGGTTATAAGGGCCACATATTCTTGTTATAGTGTAAACTTAAGAAGAAACTAACAGATTTTACGCATCACTGAGTTTTACTCCTGGCAGTTACTGTGCTTTATGGGTCGTGGTTGTAGTGTTATAAGGGTCGATGTTTCCATTTTATATTATCATGATTGTAATATTATATGGGGTATAGTTGCCATGTTATTTAAATCGTGGTTGTCGTTCTTCCTTGATCATGGTTGTAGTGCACAAGATTCTGCAAGTTTTATGGTCGTAGTTCTCATGACACCTAGAGTGGTTTTCATGTTGTACGGGTCGCGTTCCTCATAAGGTCGTGGTCGTCGAATATGATCCAACATGGACGAGATCCACGATCCACGACAACTATGTGCCACTCCTAATGTAACAAGTATATTGTTATTCATGGTGTTATAACATGTATATGGATCGTGGTTCCGGTGTTATATAGGTCATGGTGTTAGGCTTACATGTGTCGTGGTTCTCATGTTTTTATTTACGATCCAACGTGAAAAAAATCACGATCCACTGTGCATGTTATTCTCGATCACACGAAAGAGTTGTGGTTGTCATGCACATTGGGTCATGTTATATGTGTCCTCATATCCACGATCCTTCCATTCGGAATCAGAGCGACCCTTCGGAATAAGTGCTACACTATTTTTCAAGAAATCGCATTTCAGTACTTCCCTATAATCCTTATGGAATCAGCAAGCCCCTTCGGAATGTTTGACCAACCTATAAATGTGGTACTAGGGTTTCAAACTATTCTCACAAGCCAATCCAAATCAGAATCCTATTGCAACACCTTGATGGATTTCTTTGCTCTTTCAATCAAAATAATGGAGGAGATATTTGAAGGAGCCATGTTCTTCTCAAGTACTTCTTTTATGGGTGATCTCTTCCCTTTCCTCGTGAATGTTGACGGTATTCCTGAAGATCAATGGCCTCCACAGGAAATTCTAAAGACACCTTCTCAACCGAGTTTTTCAACTCGCTGTGTTCTCTTTGAAGAGAACAGTTCTTCATACTGTATTGTAATCATGGTCGTATATTTTCAGCAGCTTTAGCTTCTCTTCTGACAGTGACAGAAGTTTGAGTGCAACTAAAGCTTCTCTTCTGGTAGCGACCGTGTTATATGGCTCGTGGTTTGCATGGGTCGTAGCTTTCATGTTTCATGGGTCGTGGTTTTTATGTTATATGGTTGTGTTTGTCAGTAGCTTTAGCTTTTCTTCTGGTAGTGACATAAGTGAGAGTGCAACGTTAGCTTCTCATATGGCAGTGACTGTGTTTTATTGGTCGTAGTTGTCTTGTTATATGGATCGTTGTTGTTATGTTATATGGTCGTGTTTGTCGTGGTTGTAATGGGTGGTGGTTATCATGTAATATGTGTCGTTGTTGTTATATAATATTGGTCGCGGTTGTTGCATGTTCACCCTAACCCATGTTTTATTGTAATTATGGTCGTGGATAACAACTCCGAAAACTAGCACTGCTTTTCAATATTGTAATATTGGTCGCCTTTATTTTATTTTATTATTATTATTTTTTTACTTGTGATAATGTAATGTGAACTATAATATATATACACACACACACACACACACACACACACATACATACACACACTTATTATTTATTGATTCATCAACTTTAGTGGATGTTAACCACTTTCCAATGTGTATGCTAACCTCAATCCATTGTGCATTTGAACCATGACCCATATAGGAAAACGTGTACCAATAGGTTGAAATGTGGTACACGTGATTGAAATGTCATATGGTTCGTCTATCTCATTAGTTCATGGTTGTCAGCGCTGGATCAACAAGGACGACAACCACGATTCCTTACAGTCAAGTCCCATATCAGCTACAACTAATGATTCACGTATACCACGACCCATATAACGCGACAACAACGACCCACATACCAATTTTTCAGGGTCTACGTATCATGATAACCATGACCTATACAAACTCATAACCCTTACCCATATACAATGACAGTGGTGTATCATGACAAACACGACTCAGTGTGGATGATAATCAAGAGCTTTTATGCATATGAACCACGAACTCAAAGATCGGAATAGTGTACATAACATAGGTCATGGTTTTCATGATATATGGATCTTGGTTGTCATGATAATCAGCCATACTTTACTTAGTACCGTGGTTGTCAACAACACTCCGGTACGGATGAAAACCACAATCAATTGCAAATACGACAACCACGATCCATGTAAGATGACAATCACGATTCTTATAACATGACAGCCATGAATCAATTGACAACTACGATCAATGCTTCACTTCAACAACAAACCATATAACATAACAATCAGGATCCATATTTCATTATAATCAGGACCTATACAACATTACAACCACGATCTATATTCTAGTCTGATGTGAAATGCCCTATTCTATTTTCCAGCAAACGAAAGTGATATTTTGAAACATGACAATAGTGATCCATATAAAATGACAACCACGATCCACAGAATATGAAATCTACGATCCATTTAACAGGAAAACAACGATCCGTAAAAGATGACAACAACGATCAATAAAACATGAAGTCCACGACCATAGCAACCGACACCACGATTCATGTAGCTTTGACAACTTACGATCCATATATATCATAATAACCACAATCCATTTTACATGAAAAGCACGATTAAAAAAATAAAAATAAAAATACAAAATGGATCGTGGTTACCTCGATCGTGCATTGACAATGTGAAGGATAGTGGTTGTCATCAATGAAGTGTCGAGATTGTCATTGTGCAAGGTAGGGATGACTTTGATCAAGTTGTGACAACGAAAGCCCTCACCATATCCAGTTTGAACCAAAGTCTCTGGCCCACAACTCTGTATCGTGGTTGTAATGTTATATGGGTCGTAGTGTTAATGATTGATGGGTCGTAGTTGACATGACGATATATATCATGGTTGTCATTGTATATATACATACATTACATACGATGGTTAATTTAGATGACATATATATATATATATATATATATATATATATATATATATATATATATATATATATATAATATCACTGTGGACCTCATATATCTTTGTTTGTACGAAAGTAAAAATTGTATGAACATACACGAAAGATGGCGTGCTAAAGGTGGGAATCTCTTGGTTGAACTGTTATAGTCCATTGGATTCCAATATTTTGACCATTCTTTACGTTTCTTTATGTTAAAATAAAATGGACGGTGCAGATCAGAGAAAAGGCACTTTGATGTGACTCACGGAACATCGATTATAACATACCAAATGCAGAACATCAACGAACGCTTCTATGGATGCTTATGAGTCCATTTGAAATGCAGAACATCAACGGACGTGTTTACGGACGTTTACGATTCCTAATGCATAACTTCATCTGCTTGTCCCCATTTGGAACGCCGACTATATATATACTGTTGCTCCTTCTCGAGGACTCCTAGAATTTTTATCTATCCCTAACCTAACCCTTTTCTTTTTTTCTGAATCTTCTTCACTGGGCCCCTCCATCGCCACTCAGTGAGTACATTTACAAGTTCAGTGTAGCTCAGTCAATATAAATGGCAAAGCAAGGTAATGGTTTACAGGGACGGTGTATGGTGGTTATTATGTTAGTGGGTCTGGGTTGTGAACCATGACCCAATGTATATGACTGTAACGAGATGTATAGCATGATAATGACGATTGTTTTTGTGATCGGTGGTGATATGCTGAATGGATCGTGGTTGACAAGGTCAGTGCATTGTAGCCGACGTGTTATGTGGGTCGTCACTGTGATCCACGACTCAACGCACATAACATCAATGATATGTATGGCATGACAACCATGATCATTCTCATGATCGTGGTTTGTTGCATAATGGGTCGTAGTTGACAGTTAGACTGGATCGTGGATCACATCTTCTACGGGTCGTGCCTGTGAACCACGATTTAATGTAGATGACAACAATGATCTCTATGCCATAACAACCACGATCGTTGTTGCGATCGTGATTAGTTTGCCTAATGGATCGTTGGTTACAGTCACATGAACGACTTCACCGAACCCTGTACTACGACTGTCAAATGACAACCATGATCCAGAATATATGACAACAACGAACCGTTTAGCATGATAACCACACTCCTTTAGACGTCGTTATAAACACGACCTTACTTGGATTTTAATCCCGATCCACTGTGTGGTATAATTACGACCCATGTTAGTTTTACAAGACCATCCTATTATTATTAATTAACAATCCACGGCCATATTGGAATGTAGGTCGAAAGAAGCCAACCATGACTACCTGTTTAGACTTTGAAAGGGCACAAGTCTCTCCCAAGTGCTCTGTCAAGTTTTTAAAAGTCTTGGTTGCAGATATGGAGAAGAAACCCGATAGAAAGAAACTATTTAGAGACACCTGTTTTAGATTTCTGTTGGACTTTCCACTGGTCAATTGGACAGCACAGTCTCAGATCATACATTGCCTGATGCAAAGGCATGTTAGTGATCTGAAATTCGATGTTCAGGGCACTAAGATAAGATTTACAGAGCTTGATTTTACTCTAATAATGGCTCTGAAGTTTGGACCACTTTACATAGATGGTGGCGGTCGTACCGAGGTCGGAAGTGCAGAGGCAGGAAAAGGCATTAGGAATACCTACCTGAGAGCTAGGGGTGTTAGTAAAAAAAAACTGAAAGAAGCCTATTTGTCACTTATCGATAAAGACGAACATATGGACGTGGTGAAGTTGGCTCTAATAATCTGCATTGAGAGTCTATTGGTTGGATCTCTGCAAAAGAATAATTGTATTGATACATTTGTAGACATGGTTGATGACTTAGAATATTTTAATAACTACCCCTGGGGAAGTGTGGGGTATGATTTTTTGAAGAATGGGGTTAACGTTACGTCTGACATTATCCAGGTGGAAAGGGCGACTGGCCAGTACCCCAAATCATACAACATATGCGGATGCACATATGCCTTACAAGTACATTATTATTGTCTTGATTCATACTTGAGATCGAATTGTTCCCTTTTTCCTCCACACATGTCAACCAATAAGGAATGCATGATAATTGTTCTTATATAGGTTTGGGCCTACGAATGGTTCCCTCAACTCACTGGTGATAGTAGGTGGGCCGTTAGAAGACTGCCTACAAGAATTCCTCGAATCTTAAATTGGGTTCAAAAGAAAACAGGCAGATATGAAACCATATCTGTCATATTCACAGCTATGCTAGTAAGATTTTTTCAATTGGTATTGTAATTTGAATCATGCAGTATGTTTATAATTAATAAATGATTTAATTCTTCTCCTACAGGTGGTGCTAGCTCTAGAGCTTCAACCAACGGTCGAAGAAACAGAGATCGAGGTTACTAGGAGTATAATTGCTGACGACATTCATATGAAGGACAAGGCTCTGTGGTCAGCACCCACGACAAAGACAACAGAGGATGACAAAAGAAATAAAGCTGAGGTTGATCTTACAGCCTCCCTCTTAGAAATGAAAAAAATAACTGAGCTTGATGGGAAATCTACCCATTTGCGCAATGTATTGAAAGAAAATAAAAAAAGATCTGCAATAAGGAAATCTAATAAGCGGATTGATTTCCTTGCCACTGAGGTGTAAGGAATAAAGGGTGAATTGAAGCGGATTAATGAGTTTGGAGTAGAAATAAAGTACCTCACAGAGGATTATGCTTCTTTACGAGAAGTGATGTCGATGAAAGATGATATGAATACAAAATACGTACGTGAAATCTCCTTGCTTCATCCAACCTATTTGTTAATAGCTCACTGTAAATGGAACTGAAAATGGATCATGGTTGTCATCCACACAGGATCGTTATTATCATACAGGTAGGGTCATGGTTTTTACGTACCTAGGGTCCACAACCCAACATTGATGACCTAGGGTCGCAGTTTTCGTGTAACGTAGTTATTGGTTTAAATGAAATATGGATCACTCTTATCACACACAGTGGATCGTGGTTTTCATCCACGATAGATCGTGTGGTTGAACTACGACCTAACATGGATGACAACCACGACCTTATTCTCGATCGTAGCTGTTACCCACATATCTTTCAACTACGACCTAATATGGACATTGTCTCTTCGATCAGCCATCTCACTGCAGAAAATGCTTCACTGCATGAGCATGTGAAGCAGCATAGAGAGGAGATCAATGCTTCACTGCAGGAGAAGGTGAAGCAGTATAGAGAGGAGATCAATGCTTTACTGCAGGAGCAGGTGAAGAACTCAAGGAGGAGATCAATGCTTCACTATAGGAGTAGGTGAAGCAAATCAGAGAAGACATCAATTCTTCACTGCAGGTGCTGGTGAAGCAACTCAAAGACGAGATCCAGGCAATGAAGGTATATGAAGTTGAATCTATCCTCAATCCTTATTATCATACACCAGGGGTCGTAGTTGACATGCACACTAAATAGTGGATGAGTCGTGATCGACATAACATGATAGTCTTCTATCTAGACCAAGGACTAGTTTTTACGAGACGTGGATTGTGATTGTCATTCAATGTGGATGTTATTATCATCTAACGCGATTGTTATTCCCATCCAATATGGATTGTGATTATCATACATATTGGATCGTTCGTGACATCCATGAACCTCCATGGATATGAACCACAACCCACTATGGACGACGATAAAGCTCCAATGGCCGTAATAACCATTTCTGATATATAATCTCATTACAGGACAATGTTCATTCGACCAGCCCTCTGATCTTAGAGAATGCTTCACTGCTGGAGCAAATGAGGCAGTGTGGGGAGGAAATACAACGAATAAAGGTATATAAAATTGAAATTTTCCCTTGTCATATTTCGTCGTTGTTATGTTCCTTTTTTAGGTAGGGTTCATGATCTAATGAGGGTCATTGTTACATGGCCTTGCCCATTCAGCGAGTCCTCCCAGGCATGAGAATGCTTACTTGAATGAAGCTTAGAGAGGAGCTACGAGCAATAATTGTATATCATTAAAAATTGGTCATTGTTGTGTTCCACCTTGGATCGTGGTTAATGTCAACAGCTCTAATTTTGAGCTGGGATCAGCCAGGTCTCTAGATTTGAAGCTGGGATGACCCATCTTAAAGATGAGAATGTTGCGTTACGGGCGCAATTGTATGTAGAATTACATTTGGATTGTGGTTTAAATCGGACATTATATTATGAACTCCATATATACTATGTCATTTTATTATAGCTCAATATCGTTACCCCGCAACTGAGTGAGGAAGGGAGACCACGTTGCTCTACATCGGATCCAGATACAGCTCTAACTATAATAGAGCCTCATCAAGGGTCAGTGAACTCCACCGAGCTCTAACTGATGCCAAAGAGGACGATTTGAGAGCTGTCAGAGAGTTAGGTTCACTCATCTGGTTGAAAAGTGTCTGTGACCCAAATTCATGGGTCGACTCTGAGGTGAGTTTATACCCTTTGTCCTTCATTGTTTCTTATCAATGTATGAATAATATAGTTACATGAGACATTTTTCACGGTACGTAGGCCATAGACCTATACCTAAGGTACCTATCAGTGCGTCAAGACCATCGACCACGAGGTAAACAGGACTGCGCATTTGTCTCGTCATTATATACGGTGATGTGAATTTAATGACCATAACCGTCTTTAAAATGTCATTAATCATTTCTATTTCTAACAGTATTCAACATATCAATAGAATACATGGAACAACAGCTTGACCTGCTGTGAACTTATGGAGCTGAGAACCATAAGGATCATGGGACCATGAAGTCTGAAAGGTTGTGTGAAGTGCTTATAGAAATAGTCGACTGTAAACCGAAACCTCTATGGAAGTATGATGTGGTAAGATCTTAGTTTCTTGCATATGGACTTAAAATGATTATATCCATATTTGGAAGGGCAATGCTTTAACTGTTGTCATATTTCTTGTGCTTCAAAGGTGTACATCCCTCTTAATGCGAGGGGGCAGCACTGACTGATGGCTGCTATTTATCTAAGGAAGAAAGAGGTCACTTTCTATGACAGCTTGATGAGGGTCAAATATTACATATCAGACCCCGATTATTGTCAAATTTTACATATATGATAATACTTAATGCCATATTTTAATTGTATTTTTATTACAGGATGAAATCAGGAGCATGGATTGAAAAATGATATTAAAAGCAGGGATTTGACGCTCTGAAGTCATCAGAGAAGGGGACAGACTCCAGAGAACCAAGAATAAAGGACTTACACGCCAGGGATCCAAGAAAATCAAGCTGTTCGCATTAAACGGGCCCGAAATTGGTGCAGAATGCAAGATCATATGGTTCTCACCATCCGATTGACTCGAAACTTCATACATGTGATGAGGGATATAAATTAACCGTATATGTTAAATTTCAGCCATTGAAGATCTCGGGAAGTGGGCCAACGGATAGATCAGCCCATTAATCTCCAATTTGGGGCCCACTTGATATCTGGAACTACCTCAACTTTGGTATTGTTGGCCAAAATGATATGAGAAGATGAATGACTGGTGCAGATTTTACAGAAACATCACAGTGGATCCCGCACATGTATGTGTGCGTACGCAGTGTACAAAGTGGCGACGAGCACCACATTAGTCAGCAGCGCTGACCAGTGCCTGCTCGCGACAAACTCCAGAAACGGCAAGTGCCATTTTTGGTTGCGTAACGCACGGCCGCAAAAGCCATTTTACGATCGACCGTAGGCCCCGCACATACCCCGTCCGGCCAATCCGTACCGTCCACCGTGTAGACAGCTGTGAATACTACAAAACCTAGCTGATAGTTTTCACCCATGCAAGCACACGTGTACGATATAGAGGCCATAAAAGGGCTGCCCTGTAACGTTTAAATCTGATCTTTTAGTGATTTTTTCTCTGGGACACGTCAATGGATATTCAAAACCACTCATTCTTTACTGAAATTTCATCATGAATCCAATGGACGAGGTGGATTTCCCTGAAAATACCTCTGTGGGGCCCACTGAGCTACGCAACGTTCAAAGTGCGAAAGGTTTTGCACATTCACAAAAACTGACTTTTTCAGGCAGTTGTGGCCCACCATCTTTGATCATATGGCAGATCTGAACCGTTTATCATGTAGAGGACCCAAAAAAGTCCTATGAGACGGTGTTTCTTTAGAAATTGAGCGAGAAAAGTGGCGATTTTTGAGGCACCGAACTTGGCTGCGAAAAAGCTTTCGCTGCGCATGTAAAACTGCTGCGACAACTCCTCCATCGCCTCCAGCAGCTATAAAAGACGGTTTTGGATGTGGGGAGCAGACGGGAGCCAGAGCTTGGGGAGAACCAGAGCCGAGGGAGAAGAAAGAGAAGAGAGAGAGAGAGAGAGGAAGGAAGAAGGGAGATGTTCTTAGTTTTTCAATCTTATTTTTTCTTCTTTCTATTTAAATTTATGGATTGCTAATCTTATAGTTAGGGCTGAGATGAAGCCCCTAATTTGAATAATTCTTGTTTAATATTGAATTTATCTTAATTTGATTGATTTCTTTCTTTCTCTAGTGTGCTTAACTGTAATTTTCATGCTTCTCCATTCTATGAGCTCGACCAAAGTCTAGATATAGATGTTGTGTGGGATCTTAACTAGGAGCTTGTGTCTGACCATGAACGGGTTTCCTATAGAGGAAGAAACAGGAATCTACATCTCTCCATGCCTGATCGTGGATGGAAAGATGTGATCTACATGCTTTAAAAGATTATACATTCTGTGTGCCCGACCAAGGACATAGTTTGTGATTTATTTAATTTATATCAATCTGAATAGGGTGAATCAATAGGTAAAATAAGGGTTAGGATAATTAGGGATAGATTCGAAAGTCCTAGTATTCTCTTTAATTGGATTTTACTCATTATTCTTGGTTATGCTTTTAGATTATTTTTCTTAATCACTAGCTCAAATATTTGTTGGATTAGTTAAGAAGAGTCTCAAATTTTGAATTGTGACAACCAATCCTCATGGGAACGATCTCGTAATACATACTGTATTTGTACCTATTTGTATACTTGCGAGTTTAAAATCATTTAAATCAGGTTGGTTTAAATAAAACATCAAGTTTTTAACGCCATTGCGGGGAATTATTTCGGTCCAATAGGATTTAGGATTCTCTCTTATCATAATTCATAGCCTTAGGATTTTACTAACTTTAGGTTAAAGTTTTTTTTTTTTAATTATTATTTTAGAAACTAACATCTTTCCTATTTTGTAGGGTCCTAACTTGAACTTCTAATGTGGTAATCTCTTTCTAAATTCTCTACTTTTTTTAATTTCTATTTTTAGAATTAAGGTTTTATTTTTTTAGAAATTTTCTATGTCTAAGCTTTCTTTTTAGAAACTAACTCTTCTTTGTTATTCTTTAGAAAATTTTTAATTTTAGATTTTCTGTTTTTTAGAAACTAACTTGTTTTGTTTTCTTTTACAAGATTCTAACATAGATCTCCAAATTGGTAACTTCTTTCTAATTATCTCTCTTCCTATTTGTAGATTGGTATAGGATTTTTCCTTTAGAATTAGATTCAAAGTTAGAGTTTCACCATGTATATGCACGGGTGGGAATGCCAGTATGCTGAGAAGAATAACATATATTGGGATGATGATTATGATAGAAATTCACTAATGTCTCAAATCTTTTCTGAAACTATCATCGAGAACCAACCAGAATTTAATGATCCACCAGTTAAGAAGTCCTTACTCGATCATATGCGGGAGAATAATTACACCCCACGGATTAATAAGACAGTACGTGAGTGTTGGGATTATCATAACTATAGGCGTGAGGGCTATTATCAACCATCAAATTCTTCCACCTATGATCCATATGACTATAATTAGTGGAAACATCAAAATTGGAGAAATGAACCAACAACATGTTATAATGATTATTCTATTGGGTTCCCTACTTCTGAATATCCACCAGAAACGATCCAAGAGGAGTCATCTCCGAGTTACATAACCTATGACATGATGAAATTATTAGATGCACTTGAATCAAGCATTGATAGGCTAATGGAGATAAATTCATCCTGACCACAACCCGTTGATTATTCCTTTGGATTCTCTACATATAATGCGCTAATGGAAGCTAGTTCAGCTCAGCCACAACCCAATCTAGAAATATAATGTGAGGAAGGTGATCCTCATTCACTTTTAAAACACTTTAGAATTTGGAATGAATAGTTGAATTATGTTAATGAGCATATGGTTCAATTTCAAGATAAATCGATCTCGATGACGGTTCAAAGGAATGGTGAAGAGACATGGGTGTCTTTCGAATACAATGATGATAACACACTTCACTCACATGAGACACTCGAGTTTAATGATGATGAAGAGGTCAGCTTATTTGAACCTCCACCCAATTTAGGAATAGAATGTGAGGAACGCAATCTCATCCTAAGTGTGCATGACAGGGAATTAGACGATAATATGTATTAGGATGATGATCATGAATGTTCAGCACAAATTTCTCCAGAATCAGTCTCAAGTATGGTCTAGGTCAGTGATCAAGAAGTACATGAACTGGTCTTTCAAAATGAGCCACTCCTCTCATATAACATGTCTGATTTAGAAGTGGAGGATGAGCCCATTACAACCGACCCTTCTAACTCTCGTGAAACATGTTTGGGACACCCCCCTGAATTGAATGATGATATGATTCAAAAAATGAACGAACCGCTTGATATGACTCTGGAAGTTGAAACCACCCAGTTGAGGCTACCATCTGAGTCATAAACTTTTGACGATTCAATACCTCTTCTGAGTAGTATCAATGAGCAGAGTCCTCACATCAATACTTCATTTCTTGATCATCAAATTGTTTGTATAGGGTTGGAGTAAGAGAGTGTACTTTCATCCACTTTCAAAGACGATGGATTCCTTGGGCAGATCATCACAATCTCCAATGTGAAAAATAAATCATTCTCAGCCGAACGTCCCAACTCTTTATATGATTGCTTAGCACATTTTACAGATTCAAATGATCCCTTGTTACAAGAAATAGTGAATGCCTTGCAAAATAATACCTCGGCAGTTGTCATTAATCAAGAAAATCCGTATTTTGAAGTACCTCCTTCCCCGGATCCTGAATGTTTACCATTAAATGAGGAAGAGTTGAAAATTGAACTGCAGAGTGAAACATCGGCATTTGTTGAGACTGCATCACCTACTACAAATTTTTCAGAATTTCATCTACTTGTAGTCTCTGATTCATCATGGTGTACAAACTTCAAAATTTTTTCTGCCACAGGTGAATCATATATACTTTGGACACTTCAGACGATAAAAAGAACACTTTATGCTGAGGTCCCTCAATTTCTCTGGTTATTAACGCTCCAGGACATCCAAGTCTACTGCAAAACGGGCTTTTGGATGATGTTGTTGAAAAACTTTCTGAGAAATTTACCAAGATACTGGCCGATGGTCCATGATTATTTTCATTGTTTGTCTAGCTGAAGACATTAAACTTAGCGCTCCTGGGAGGCAACCTATCTTTTCATTTCATTTCATTTTCCTAGTTAGTTAACTCAATGTTTGTAGGTAATATTTCTGCAAACCCTCACGAGACTACAACTCATCCACTAGGGGCAACCTAGGGGTTTAAAGGCTTATTGCATACACTAAATGCAATCAAGAGTACCTGCGAAAGTGGTATAGGTAGGATTTTCTTTTTGTGATTTTAGTTTTGTTATTTTAGTTTTGTTGATTTCTCTCTTGTGCTGACTCGCTTTTACGTTGATATCTTTGGAAAGCCTCTTTATTCTTTCGTCCAGGTACTATCTTTCCATCACTCCTCTTTTACTTTCATTGTCCCATGTGCATTGCATGCTTATTTCTTTTACATTAAGGACAATATAAATTTTAGGTTGGGAGTGGAAGATTAGGTTACCTAATCAGTATTTTCTTGATCTTAAGCAAGATTGTGAAAATTTTTAATTTTTAAATTTTTCTGGAATTTCTTGCGAATTTGAAGTGATTTTGAAGGATAATCGTGATTTTAAAATTACAAGATACAGAATTTTGGTACTTTATTACTCTTGGATTTAGCCATCTGTTACATTTTCATAGTTAAGTTTGAATTGTTAACCCGTGACTAGAAGCTTTAAACATTGATTGAGTCATGATTTCGCATATCATATCTCGCTTACACATTGAGGTTCTGATTCGATAATTGAATGATTAACTTGGTGATCACCAAGCATGAAAGGAACCAGCCTGAAAAAAAATAAAAAATGTGTTCAATAAAAAGAATTGAAAGGGTGAGTCACATAATCTTCACCATAGGTTTGCTCCCTATAGGTGTAGATTTGATCCTCTATGGTTGGCATTTGAAAAAAAGTTAGGTGACAAGTTTTCACTATAGGTTTACTCCCTATGGGTGATGATTTGATTCCCCTACTTGGCATTACTATTCAAGAAAATCAAAGGCTGGTAGCCTGAAAAGTTAATCTATAACGCTAGTGTTGGTTTCAGGTTTCGTTGTCATGAATTTTGTTACCAATGATAACATGAAATGACACTTGGATCTCTAATGATTATAAGCTGAGATTACACTATACACTCATGGAACTCAATGTTTAGAATGTTCTAATTGATGAATTAATACTTTGAACTTGATTATGAAGTTTACTGTAAGCTTGATTCCAGGAGATAATTCTACTCACCATTCATGAATCTTAGAATTCTCACATCTCGACTATTTGTTCACAAGCTACTTGAGTTTATAGGAATTATCTTTTATTTCTAAAATTATTTTCCCACATATTGCTCGGGACTAGCAAAATGCCGGTTAGGGGTTGTGATGAGGGTCAAATATTGCATATCAGACCCCGATTATGGCTAAATTTTACATATATGATAATTCTTAATGCCATATTTTAATTGTGTTTTTATTACAGGATGAAATTATGAGCATGGATTGAAAAATGATATTAAAAGTAGGGATTTGATGCTCTGAAGTCATCAGAGAAGGGGACGAACTCCAGAGAACCAAGAATGAAGGACTTACACGCAAGGGATCTAAGAAAATCAAGTTGTTCGCATTAAACGGGCCCGAAATTGGTGCAGAATGCAAGATCACATGGTTCCCGCCATCCGATTGACTCGAAACTTCATACATGTGATGGGGGATATAAATTAACCATACATGTTAAATTTTAGCCATTGACGATCTCGGAAAGTGGGCCAATAGACAGATCAGCCCATTAATCTCCAATTTGGGGCCACTTGATATCTGGAACTACCTCAACTTTGGTATTGTTGGCCAAAATTATATGAGAAGATGAATAACTGGTGCAGATTTTACAGAAACATCACAGTGGGTCCCGCACATGTATGTGTGCATACACAGTGTACAAAGTGGCGACGAGCACCACATTAGTTAGCAGCACTGACCAGCGCCCGCTCGCGACAAGCTCCAGAAACGGCAAGTGCCATTTTCGGCTGCGTAACGCACGGCCGCAAAAGCTATTTTGCAGTCGACTATGGGCCCCACACATGTCCCGTCCGGCCAATCTGTACCGTCCACCGTGTAGACAGTTGTGAATACTACAAAACCTAGCTGATAGTTTTCACCCATGCAAGCACACGTGTATGATATAGAGGCCACAAAAGGACTGCCCTGCAACATTTAAATCTGATCTTTTAGTGATTTCTTCTCTGGGACACATCAATGGACGTTCAAAACTACTCATTCTTGACTGAAATTTCATCCTGAATCCAATGGACGGGGTGAATTTCTCTGAAAGCACCTCTGTGGGGCCCACTAGCTACGCAACGTTCAAAGTGCGAAAGGTTTCGCACATCCATGAAAACTGACTTTTTTGAAAATTGAGTGAGGAAAGTAGCAATTTTTGAGGCACCGAACTTGGCTGAGAAAAAGCTTTCGCTACGAGTGCGAAACTGCTGCAACAACTCCTCCACCGCCTCCAGCAGCTATAAAAGACATTTTTGGACGTGGGGAGCAGAGGGGAGCCAGAGCTTGGAGAGAACCAGAGCCGGGGGAATGAGAAGAAAGAGAAGAAAGAGAAGAGAGAGAGAGAGAGGAAGGAAGAAGGGAGATGTTCTTAGTTTTTCAATCTTATTTTTCCTTCTTTCTATTTAAATTTATGGATTGCTAATCTTATAGTTAGGACTGAGATGAAGCTCCTAATTTGAATAATTCTTGTTTAATATTGAATTTATCTTAATTTGATTGATTTGTTTCTTTCTCTAGTGTGCTTAACTGTAATTTTCATGCTTCTCCATTCTATGAGCTCGACCAAAGTCTAGATATAGATGTTGTGTGGGATCTTAACTAGGAGCTTGTGTCTGACCATGAACGGATTTCCTATAGAGGAAGAAATAGGAATCTGCATCTCTCCATGCCTGACTATGGATGGAAAGATGTGATCCATATGCTTTAAAGGATTATACATTCTGTATGCTCGACCAAGGACATAGTTTGTGATTTATTTAATTTATATCAATCTGAATAGGGTGAATCAACAGGTAAAATAAGGGTTGGGATAATTAGGGGTAGATTCGAAAGTCTTAGTATTCTCTTTAATTGAATTTTACTCATTGCTCTGGGTTATCCTTTTAGATTATTTTTCTTAATCACTAGCTCAAATATTTGTTGGATTAGTTAAGAAGAGTCTCAAATTTTGAATTGTGACAACCAGTCCTCTTTCTAATATATACTGTATCTGCATCTGATTCGTATACTTGCAAGTTTAAAATCATTTAAATCAGGTTGGTTTAAATAAAACATCACAGCTTGAGTACTGAATTACAAGAGAAAAATGAGTGGGTCGTCGCATAGGTAACGGATAGACTGAGGTGGTTATTCCATGTTCTTTATGACAGATTCGTTAAGTGGGAGAAGCCGTGGAATGTGAAGCCATCCGTTGACAAGCCTACGCAACCGAACTCGGATGATTGTGGCATATACATGCTGAAATATATAGACTTCTTGTGCAGTATGAGTGTAATTGACTTTACGCATGTAAGTTCTATTCTATTAACATTTAAGTTTGACTGCTTTGTACTTTATTTTATGATTAGCTCATTTTGATTGTAGGAGGAAATTCTAAAATTTAGAAAGATGATTGCATATGACTATCTACAGCATACAAGAGCAGAAGGTGCTGAGTTCCCAAAAAGATAAGGAGAAGAGGCGTCAGGTAGACCAGCGAAGAGAGCCAAACACTGATTTGATGTTGAATGATGAATGGATTGGTGTATTTGATATTTGTTCTTCTTATTATAATCCATAATGGGTTGGTGAATGAGATGTGTAGTAATTGTTTGTGAATAATTCGAAGTTGTATTGCACTTTGGCTGTTAGCCATGTTAGTTGACATGCACAATGGATCGTTGTTGTATATGTATAGTTGAAGGTGCATGCCAAACATGATCCATACATGGCGACAACCATGACTCTCGTAACACTAGAACCACGACACATATCGTGTTACAAGCACGATCCTTCTAGCATCATAACCATGACCGGTCTAAAATAATGAATATGGTCCATAAGAACAGCGACACAGTCTCTATGACAACCATGAAACTGTCATGTGATCTGATACCGTGGTCCACATGCATGTTAGATCAGGATTACTGTCCATGTTAGATTGTGGTTGTCACGCATGTTTGTTTGTGGTTCACATCCATGACTTTAATCCGAACCCCTGATAAGCCTGCATGACATATCTATCTACGTTATCGGAAGTAATGGAACCAAGTGTAGTACCACGACCCCTAAGCAGGAAAACCACAACTCATAATACACGAGAAAGATGATCCGTAATAGCCTTCAAGTCATGATCCATATACCGTCACACCAGTGGCCCATGTAACCGGACTACCACAGATTATGTACATGACATGGCTCGTGGATGGCTTGGTGCTTATGTGTTTCATCCATGACGTACATAATCCTTTCCATGCTGTACACGTTGAAATAACAATAACAGATCCAGGCCGTTCGAGAATATTGTTGTTATTCGTATGACATGACAAATACATCCCATATTTACATTATAAACCACGACCCCCTTGGGATCGGAGATGTCCGAGCTCGACTATCATGTCTTTACTAGTCAACTAGGCAGTAAATTAATCGCCGATACTATTAATCGACTTCCGTCGTTCATCGACGACTACGCCTCAGCCTGTCATGCGGGAAGCTCTCAAGCTTACTCGATTTGTTGGCTTTGATTGTCATTTTATAATTTCTAACTCTTTTGTTTATTAGGCGCAGCCGATGTTTCTGTTGATTCGGGAGAGACTAAAGGCAATGACTAAGATTGAAAGGAGAAGGCCAGGCTGGAAGAGCTCCTGACGACTTCTGCTGGGGAATAGGAGAAGCAGAAGGGGCTGGTAGGAGAAGGTGAAGTCAGGGAGATGATGCTCCGGGAGATGGCCAGTTCTATCAAGTTTGGACTCGATTGAAACCGAACTAACGACCACAAATGCTCATCTTCAACCCGACGAAAGAGGACAATACGCGGCGGGCGGCTAAACTGGGGCAAGCTACGCTTGACCCAACTAACCTGAAAATCACGATCCATTACAAAATTAAACAAACGATTCATGACAATTACAATCCATAAAACATGACAACAACCGACTCATATAATACAAAGACTTTTAGAAGAGAAGCACGACATGCAAGTAAGGCTCTGCAAGTTTCTTCCACCTAAGTTTGTAAATGGGGATATTATCATCCTCCTCACTATCATATTCGGTGGTTACAGACTATGATCTTTTCCTTCAGATTCAGAGCGAGTGTCCGGCATAAACACCACATGCAGCATGCAAGCCACGACCCATTTAACATACAGTAGGGAATGTAACTCCACTGTTCTTATTCCTGCTATGTAAACGAAAGCTCCATTGTTTAATTTCTGTTATATAAACAAAAGCCATGACCGATTTACGATTACAACTGGGACCATGATGACATTTAGAGTAGGAAGAAGATCTCTCTCCAGCGGCAACCAGCAATGCAAAAAGTCACTATAAACGATGACTTGTTTTGTCCGAACAAAACTATATTAAGAAGGTCAAGCTTAAACAAGACATACTCGTAAGTGTTCTTCAGTGGTTCTCCCTCGGTCCCATTGAAGGGACTGGTCATGGTCTTGCTGTCATGTCACAGGGATCGTGGTTGTCATGCTGTATGGGGCATGACAGGGGTCGCTCGATGATTCCAAAGAAACGCAAGACTCACTGAGACGATGCAGAAGGAAATGGAGTAGTTAACATTTTTCTGATGGTTGGGTGCCCATTGAAATTGTCGATTTGGCGGAGTTCGGAAGTTATCTTCAGGTCTTTCAGTGGAGGCCATTGAGCTTCAGGCTGATCATGAACGTCCGTGAGGAAAGAGAAGGGATCACGAATGAAGGAAGAAAGCGATAAAGGCTCTATTGTTTCTTCGGATATCTGATCCATGATTTTGAATGAGAGGGTAAAGAAATGCATGAATTTGATCGTGGAAGTATCACCAAAGTATCACTCTTATAGGCTGGCCATTCAATGGTTAAGGTGCCGATTCTGAAGGGTCCCCGTGATTTGGTATGGTTGCACTGAGAAAGAAGGGTCGCGCTTGGTGCCTAATGGATTATGGGGAAGTAGCAACTCCAACGTAATTTCGTGGAGAAGAAGATCGGAGCGCTGTTTCTGAAGGGTCGTACAAAATTCTGAGAAAATGGTCGTGGATGAGACGCACAAAGAGTTGAGGTTGTCTTCCACATCGATAGTGGTTAGGAATCACAACCCAATGTGCATGACAACAATGATTATTTTGTGTGATAGTGATTGTTACATGGATCATGATTGTAAGAAGAACACCTATCACTAAGCGGTGGGTTGTGAGGTTTATGTTATATACCTCGTGATTTTCCATGTTATATGAGTCGTGGGTTGCTGGGGCGTACTCCGATGTTACATGGAACGTGTTTGTCATGTTGTATGGGTCGTATTTATCATGTTATATGGGTTGTGATTGTAATGTTGTATGGATTATGTACGTCCTAGACGAAACACATTAGCATGATCCATATGAGCCATGTCGTGTACACGTATCATGCAGGCTTTTCAGGGGAGCGGATTAGAGTTGTGGGTTGTGAAACATGGACGATCGTGGACAATAACCACGATCTAACATGCACGTGAACCACGGGATCCGATCACATGATAGTTTCATGGTTGTCATACAGACTGTGGCGTTGTTATTATGGATTGTGATTTCGTCTCAGTCGGGTCAGGGTTATGATGTTCGACGGATCGTGGTTGTAAGATGATATGTATAGTTGTTAGTGTTACAGAGGTCGTGGTTGCCACGATATATCAATTGTGGTTTGTCGTCCATATTCAAATACACATATACAATAATGATCCCTTGTGCATGTCAACAAACATGGTTGACAACCACCAGCCTTGGAAAACCAATAGTCGCATGACATCCTGCTCACATTAACCACTCGTTCATGAGCCTATCAAGGTGGTACTTGGATTCAATTACTTTTTTTAATGTCGTTACTTCCCCTTAACCCATCTTGAATCAAGGAGACCATTCAGAATGTTTGACCAGACTATAAAAGTGGTACTTGGGTGAAACAAATTATCACATGACAATCCGACCCAGAATCCTTATTGCAACAATTTAAGCATTCATGGATTTGGTTGCTCTTTCAATCAAAATAGTGGAGGAGACATTCGAAGAAGGCATCGAGTCCTTCTCGCGTTCATCCTTTATGAGAGATCCATTCCCTTTCCTCAGGAGCGTTCACGATCTCCCCGAAGATCAACGGCCTCCACAGGAAATTTTGAAGACAATTTCAGAACTCCGACAACTCGCAGAGAATTTTTCTGCGGTGGACAGAGAAATCGAGTGGTGTTATTCAGCTAGTCTTACGATCAGGACTTTAATGAGAAAAGGTTGCACTGTATCGAGAGAAACAACGTGGCAAAAAAAGCTAAAGTTAGGGCCGCTAAAATATTTGAAGAGTTCAAATTGGCCCACCGGTACCACCCATCTAGTAACTATTCTTCTTCCTTGGCCTGATATTCTTGTAATTAAATGAAAGTACACTTTTTTATTTTATAGTCATCATGCGGAGTTCACGAATGATGTGATTTTTGGGTACAGTTGAATGTCTTGTATGGACAACCAGGATCCACAAGGGTCGCGGTTTTCAAGTTATATGGGTCATGATTGTAATGTTAAAAATGCAGTATTTCTAACATCGGAAAACCAATAGTCGCACGACATCCTATTGACATTAACAACTCGATTGTCAAATTCGAAGTTGAACATATATATATATATATATATATATATATATATAATACATAATTTACGATTATAAAAACTTCC
This sequence comes from Magnolia kwangsiensis, assembly GCA_037074715.1. Classification (NCBI taxonomy): domain Eukaryota; kingdom Viridiplantae; phylum Streptophyta; class Magnoliopsida; order Magnoliales; family Magnoliaceae; genus Magnolia; species Magnolia kwangsiensis. The sequence continues at coordinate 56,277,582 of CM073588.1, read as the reverse complement.
ATAATTTCATATTTACATTATTTAAAATGATAATTTACAACTAAAAACCTCCTGTATTGTCATCTGATCCATCAGAACCGCCGTCTATGTTTTCATATATATATATTGGTTTGCTTCATCTGAGTCAAAAGGCGAAGATATATTTCCTTCGTGCTCTTTTACACTTTGAACTAGATTTTTCAAACTTTCTTTATGTGAAGAATTGTATGTAGTACCCAATGCCTTATAAAATTCATCGAGATGGGTTAGGAATTTGCATTTGTTACTCTTTTTCTGCTTCTTGTTTGTCGCACTCGATCCGGCTTCAACATCGTGTTTTCTTTAACTTGAATATCGCTGAGGTCTAGAAACTTCTTTAATACTGCATTTTAAGGCGAGTTGGACTTATTCTTCCTCTAAAGCTATTAATCTGGCATCCTCCTTTGTGTCTTTTGTGATTGTCATTCGTGTATTGGATCCAGAAGCACATGGTTTGGATGGAGTGGACGGTTTTCTATTCGAATCTAATAGGGCTTAAAAAAGTTTTCGAATATCATTGGGCATTGGGGCATGGTTTTGCATCACATATTGACATGACAAGTGTAACTGAAATCGAATGTATTATTCGCAAACTTTGCGACACACAAACCACACTTGATCTTTATTTTTCTAGATCTTGGTGGTGATTCAACAAGGGAATCGTAGGCCCAAATGTCTGATAATGGGTAAGATGATGAAATATCTACACTCAGTTTTTAAGAAAAAAGTAAACAAATCAGAATATTGATAAATAATTACAACAACGATATTGTGATTGTTATTGTGATCTATGTTGGCATAACCACGACCCATATAGCATTACTACTATGATTCACAGGCATGGCCCACGAAAGATGGGACAACACCCAAATGCTCTGTATGTAAACAAATAGGTCACAACCGGCGTTGATGCACTTTCGTCCCTGCTGGCTGGGGCCGAGGCTGATGATGACTTAATATGTTAGTTTAAAATTTACATTGTTTGTGAAATGTCATTTGAACTGTAATACATATACTTCATGGTACATTTTTCATAGGACCAGACTAGGGCTGTGGTTGTGAACCAAGAACCAACATGGACAATAACCATGATCCAATGTAAACAATAACCATGATCTAACATGCATGTGAATGACGGGATCAGATCACGTGACAGTTTGGCGGTTATCATACAGACTGTGTCGTTGTTGTTATGCTCCGTAGTTTTCATTTTAGACAGGTCATGGTTGTAATGTTAGACGGATTGTGGTTTTAAGATGATATGTGTCATGGTTCTGATGTTACAGGGGTTGTGGTTGTTACGATATATGGATCTTGTTTGGCATCCACATTCAACCACCCATATACAACAACGATCCATTGTGCATGTCAACCAACTTCTAATTGTTCGCGAACAACTATGACCCATCTCATTCACCAGCCCATTATAGACGATAATAATAAGCAAAAGAAACATCGAATGCAACAAATCAATTCATCATTCAATGTCAAATAAGTGCTTGGCTTTCTTCGCTGGTGTACCCGATGCCTCGTCTGTCAACCACGATCTATGATGTAACAAACCACAATGACGACTGTGATCGCGGTTATCATACCATACATATCGTTCATGTCATATATATTGAGGCGTGATTCACAGCCACGACGCATATAACATGTTGGCCATGATACACTGACCGTGACAACCATGATCCATTGGTGTTGATTGTCGTGCTATACATTTCATTATAGTCATATGCATTGGGTCGTGGTTCACACACACGACCCACATAATAATAACCACCATACACTGACCCTGTCAACCATTACCTTGCTTTGCACTGAGGTGCACTGAACTTGTAGATGTGCTCATTGACTGGCGATGGAGGGGCTCAGCGAATAAGATTCAAAACCAGTAAAAATTAGAAAATAATGATTAGGGATAAAAAGTGAAGGGGTAAAGTGAAGGGGTCTCAGAGAGGAAGCTCCAAGATATAGTCAGTGATCGGCATGGGGAGAGCCTGATGTTCTGTGTTTGGAAACATAAATGTTCATAAAAGCATCTAAAATATAGTGGGTGTTCCGTAAGTCACATTAAACAACAGATATTCTCTGATCCGCACCGTCCATTTAATTTATAACATCAGGAAACCCAAACAATGGTTAAAATATTCGAATCCAATAGACCACAATAGTCAAACCAATAGTTTCTATAAAAGCCCATGATTTGTCATCTTTACGCAGTGTGGGCCACTGATGGCTCGATACGTGCCACTATAAATTTTTTTGAAGAAATCCATCATCCATGAACAATTCCAATGGATTAGATTCGATTTATGATGCACCCATATAGACTTGAACCAGGTGATCGATGATTGATCTTCTGCGTTTGGAACCGTAAGCGAACTTTCTCCTTTTTAGCACGCATAATATGTACATGCGTCATATTCGGCACGAACTAAGATGTATGGGGTCCACAGTCATAGATATGTCATCTAAACTGACCATCATACTGTAATGACCGTGTATAAAGGCATTACCATAAAAATAAGTTTGTCCAGGCTGATGTGCAGCTCACGTAGTTCTCAATGACTTATAATGGTTATTTCGGTGTGATCAACTATGCTTGTAAGGTTCAAATTTTTGGATAAAGATTAGTACATACTCTAACAACTAATAATCGGTGTAAATAAAAAATTTACATAAGATCTGTCCCACAGCCTAGTGATAACCAAAATCTTATGAGACGTACAAGCACAACACAAATACGGCGCTGACCACACCTTTTATCGTTACCTCTATTTACGTGTCGAGGGCATACAGGCAATAAAATTCAAATACACCGATCCATAACTGCAGCGATCCATATACACTGAAAACGACAATATATATCGTCATGTCAACTACGACACATCGAACATTAACACAACGACCCGTATGACATAATAACTACGATACAAAGTTCTGGGCCAAGGACTTAGGCTTTGAACAAGATATGGTGAGGGCTTTCATTGACACAACTTACTCAAAGTCATATCTATCTTGCGTAGTGACAAACACGACCCTTCATAGATGACAACCACGATCCTTCACATCGGCAAGTAACAACCCAAGAACATGATCGTTGTTAAATATTTTTTTCTGTGCTTTTCATATGAAATAGATTGTGGTTGTTATGATATATGGATCGTGGTTGTCAAAGTTACATGGGTTGTGATGTCGGTTGCTATTGGTAGTGGTTTTCATGTTTTTCAGATCGTTCTTGTCGTATTATACGGATGGTTATTGTCATGCTACAAAATAACGAGTTCTTTTATAGAGCTTTGACGTCAGCCTGGAACTTGGAAGAAGCTAGGTTACATCAACCTGAAATCCTAGAGAGGCCATTACACACCAGGTCCGCAGACACCAAGTAAGTGCTCATCCACAAGATTACAAGTTCTTTTGAAGGCCTTTCACATCAGCCTGAAACGTAGCAAAGCTAAGATAGAAGGATTCGGACTATAAGGTCATGGTTAGACAAATAGAAGCCTTATGATCATGGTCGAGGCAAGATATATGGGTCGTGACTGTCGTTGCTTATGGGTCGTGGTTGTAATGCAGTAAAGGTTATGGTTGTCCTGATTTATAGATCCTAAATGTAATGATATATGGGTCGTGGATGTCATGTAATAAAAATCGTGTTTTTCGTGTTATATGGTTCGTGGTTGATGTGAAGCGTTGACTGTAGTTATCTTTTGATGTGGTCGTCATGTTATACGAATCGTGGTTGTCGTGTTTGTGAAGATCTAACGTGGATGACAACCACGAACAATATTAACGATAGTGAACCATGACGAATTTAACGTGACAACCACTACCCAGATAAACTATGACCATTACTTCACGTAAACCATCGAGATCATTAAACGACAACAACGACCTATGTATCAATCCATTCAGGGTCCATGAATCATGACAAATAAGACCTGTATAATGACAGTGACGACCCATTTTTAATGTCAACCATGACCCATTTTTAATGTCAATCACGATCCAACGTGGACGATAATCATGAGCCATGAACAGGAAGATGGGTAGTATAAAAAATCATTAAACGACCTATGTATGAATCCATTCAGGTTTCATTCAACGACAACATATACAACATTGCTTCACGTAAACCATCGAGATCATTAAACCACTACCATTCAGGGTCCATTCAACCACTACCCAGATAAACTATGACCATTGCTTTATGTAAACCACCGAGATTATTAAACGACAACAACAACCTATGTATCAATCCATTCAGGGTCCATGAATCATGACAAATAAGACCTGTATAATGACAGTCATGACCCATTTTTAATGTCAACCATGACCCAACGTGGACGATAATCACGAGCCACGAATAGGAAGATGGGTAGTACAAAAAATCAGTTCAAGAAACTAAGATCTTAACATATCAAATGACAACTACGATCGATGCTTCGCATCAACTACGAACCATATTACACGACAACCCGATCAGTATAACAAGACAACCACGACCCTTTAATATTGACATGAAGGGTCTAAATATCATAATAGCTAATACATGTACAACAATGCAACAACGACCCATATCAAACAATAATATGACCAATGAAACTTTGATCAATAGTGGGTTGTGATTATTCATTGCGTTGTGTCGTTGTTATAATGAATTGTGGATCGTTGTTGACAAATGAGAACAACGAGCCATATGTAGTGACAGTCACAACCCATTATTCATGTGAACCACGACCCATGTCATCTTCACAACCAATCTTCCATGCAAACCACGATGGGTGCCCATTGAAGAGAATTGTTTGTGGTAAGACAGCCACGATAAATCTAACATGACAAATACATCCCACATTGCATTACAAATAACGACCCATATAAACTAGAAATTACGATCCATTATCAGACAGAAATCACGATCCATTATCTTTAATCCTCTTTAGCTTTTCTTCTGGCAATGACTGTGTTATATGGGTAGTGATTTTCAAAATTTCAATTCAAAATCCCTTGGAAAGAGAATTTTTAGAAAGCAGATTGACTGAGAGAAGTTGTCTTCAGAATTTCCTATGGGATTGAAGGTGTCTTCGAAATTTCCTGTGGAGGCCATTGATATTCAGGAAGATCGTCAACATCACTGAGGAAACGGAAGGAATCACCCATAGAGGAAGAACGCGAGAAGAACTCGATGACTCCTTTAAGTATCTACTCATTACATTGACTGAAAGAGCAAAGAAATTCATCAATGCTTAAGGTGTTCCAATAGGATTCTTCTTTGGATTGGCTTGTGAAAATAATTTCAAACCCAAGAATCGCTTTTATAGGCTGGTCAAACATTCCAAGGGGTCCTGCTGATTGCAAAGGGTTTACGGGGAAGTAGCGTAATGCGATTTCCTAAAAAAGAGTGTGGCACAGGTTCCGAAGATAGGACCCATATAACACGACCCAGTGTGTATAACAACAATGACACTATCGTGTGATTGTGGTTAACATGCACATTGGGTCATGGTTTTTATCCATGTTGGATCATGAATAACAACCTTAGAATAACGACCCATGGGACACTAATACCACGACCCATATAACACCAGAACCACGATCCATATACCTATTATAACACCATATTGCTTAGGTCGAATTTCTCATAAGATCATTGTGTTTGCTACAGCCACGACCATTTTAACACGACAAATGCGACCGAGATCAACTATGACCAATGCTTCATGTATATTTTAAAATGACAACAACAACCTACGTATCAATCCGTTATCGGTTCCATGTATCATGACAACAAATACCTATACAATGTCAGTCACGACACATGTTTCATGAAAACCATGACCCAAGGTAGATGATAATAAAGAGCCTTTATATATCTGAGCCACGAAAACATGGCAATCGTGTACATACAATAAGTCGTGGTTTTCATGATATAATGATCGTGGTTGTCATGTAAATGGATAGTGCAAATAAACAATGCCGTTGTTGTCAATAACGACACATGAAACAAAGCAACAATGACCATGCAAAATGATTAACACGAACCCATTTCAAAATGACAACTACGAACCATGATACATGAAAATCACGGTTCGTATAATAGGCCAACTACGACCCTTTAATAATTACATGAAGGATCCAAATTTCATCACAGCTAAGACCTACACAACATTACAACCACGACCCATATTAAAGGATAGAACGACTGATGAAACGTGGATTAATAGTGTGTCGTGATTATGCATCGCGTAGTGTCGTGGTTATTATAAATAGTGAATCGTCGAAGTTAAATTACAACCACGACCCATGTCATCTTCACGACGAACCTGCCATGCAATCCACGACCAAACCTCGCTAGGGCCTGTTCGAGAATATTGTTGTTATTTATATGACATGACAAATACATCCCATATTACATTATAAACCACGACCCCCCTTGGGATCGGAGTATCATTGTCACCCAACTATCATAAGTGTCTTCTAGTCGACTGGGTGGCAAATCAGTTGCCAATACTCCTACTCGCCTATCCACGTCGTTCATCAACAATTTTGCCTCAGTCTGTTATACAGTAAGCTCTCAAGCTTACTCAATTTGTTGGCTCTGATTGTCGATTTATACTTTCGAGCTCTTCTCTTTCTTGGACGCATCTGATGTTACTGTTGATTCAGGAGAGGCTAAAGGTGACGACTAAGATTGAAAGGAGAAGACCAGGCTGGAAGAGCTCCTTAAGACTTCTGCTAAGGAACAGGAGAAGCTGAAGGACCTGGTAGGAGAAGGCCAACTAAGGGACATGATGCTCCAGGAGAAGGCCAATTCAGTCTTGTTTGGACTCGGCTGAGTCCAAACTGAAAACCACAATGGCTCATCTTCAACGGACGGAGGACGAAAATATGCGGGCGGCTAAACTGGGGCAATCTACGCTTGACCCATATAACCTTAACATCACGATCCATTGTAAAGTTAAACGAATGATCCATGACAACTACAATCCATATAACATGACAACCATGACCCATATAATATAATGACTTTCAAAAGAGAAGTTTAGCATGCAAGCCAATACTCTGCAAGTTTTTTTCACCTTAGATGAAGCAAATGAGGATATTATCATCCTCCTCACTCTCATCTTCGGTGCTCAAAAACTACAACCCTTTCCTTCAGATTCAGAGCGACTGTCCAGAATAAGCGCCACATGCAGCATGCAAGCCACAACCCATTTAACATGATAAACACCATAAATGCATCTTGGCCTCCTTTCCAGCAAGACAGCCACAACCGATTTAACATGACAACTACAACCATAATGACATTTACAGTAGGAAGAAGATCTTCCTTCAGCTAGCAACCAACGATGGTTGAAGAGACTGTTCTTCCTATTGTGTTGTGATTATGGTCTTGGATGTCATGTTACAGCGGTCGCGGTTGTTATGTTGTATGCGAATTATTTCAGCTCAACAGCGATGATTCCGAAGAAACGCAAAAGCTGCGACAGACAGGGCAGAAGGAAATGGAAGTAGCTAATCCTTTTTCGATGGCTGGGTGTCTATTGAAATTGTCGAGTTGACGGAGTTTGGAAGTTGTCTTCAGAACTTCCAGTGAAGGCCGTTGAGCTTTAGGCAGATCGTGAACGTGCCTGAGGAAGGAGAAGGGATCACGAATAAAGTAAGGACGCGATAGGGGCTCTATGGTTTCTTCGATTATTTGCTCCATTATTTTGAATGAAAGAACAACTAAATGCATGAATGCGGTCTGGCTCCCTTTCGCGTGACCACCAAAGTAGCTCGGCTTATCGACTCTGTTCTTCCTTTAGCTTGGCAGATGCTTACCTATAGTTGAAATAAAATAAAATACAAGCCTCATAGTGGAAGAGGCTTTCAGCCGAGCGAAGCTAATAGGAGAAACAGCGTCACTCTCTGGCTGTTGGTCCCTAGATCTTGGCTTATGTAGGAAAACAAAAGAGGCGAAAGGAGAGGGCCTTTCAAAATGTACATAAGTGCGACAATTGCCCCTTCTGAAGCTCATTGTGCAGGTGATCGGTGGTCTGTGGGCTCCAGCATGATGTATGTGCTTCGTCTAAGCCATCCATCTAGTTTAAAATATCCTTTTACGACTTGAACTGAAAAATGAGGGTGATATAACTCTCGGGTGGACCACACTGAGGGGAAATTAAAGTTATTGGATATTCACCATTAAAATCCCCCTAGGCCCGCCGTGATTGGATCATGCTCGTTTTTGGTCTCTTGCCATAAAATGATCCGTAGAAATATATGGACAACATGGATGAAACACATACTTGATGGTGGAGCCCACTGAGCATCGAACACCAACCATTGGCCGGTGTCCCGGGGAGTAGCCGATCCGTCTGTTTCTCGGGGGTTAAGACAGCGGGTGACTTATACTTCACACCAGGTCACGCCAGGACCGTACAATTCTTGAACCATGGTCAGGGGCATTTTCATCCGAAACAAGGTCCAAAAGCTGTCAGAAGGCCCTTTAGGGAATATATGGAGCTTCTTAGCGATCAAGGTAATTGACCCAAACTTCGAGGCGAGTACGGTCAATTTCCCAAAGAGAAAATCTCTCTCTTTCTCTCTCTCTCTCTCTCTCTCTCTCCCTCTCTACATTTTCTCCAGCGAATGGACTGTCTTCATGTACGTTGATCTGTGGCCCACCATCACGGCCCAGGGCCATGATCTGACCTGTCCATTCAATAGAGGACCCACGTGTGACCAAAACCCGTTAAGTTTCATATGATTCCATACGTGTGCTGTTGAGGGTCGAATATTGCATATCAAACCCAATAATTGCATGGATTTACAAGCATGATACCGTTTAATACCCAATTCAATCGTGTTTGTGATGCAGAGTGTATTTACGAGCATGGACTGAAAAAGGGTGCTTAAAGCATGGATTTAACACTCTGATGACACCAAAGGTAAGAGATAGACTCCAGGGGACTAAGAACGATGGAATTACATGCCAAAGATCCGAGAAAATCGGGAAATTGAAGCTCAAGTGGCCTGAAACGTATCTAGAATGCAAGATCACAGGGTTTCCACCATCCGTTCGTCTCGAAACTATATATATGGCTTAAGGACTATAAATTAACCGTACACATAAAATTTCAGCCATTGAAGATCTTGGGAAGTGGGCCAACGAGTAGATCAGCCCATTAATATTCAATTTGGGGCCCACCTGATATCTGGAACTGCCTCAATTTTAGTCCTAACGGTTAAAATAATATGCAAAACAGGATGGATGAATTGGATTTATGAAAATCATCAAAGTGGGCCTTATACATGCAGTGTGTACACACTTTACATAAACACCCGCCATGCTTCACGCTAGCAGAAGGGTCAGCACTGTGCTGACCTGTGCCTTCCAAAAACACGCATGCGTTTCCAGCAACGTGCCCAACCGCTATCCATTTTATGGAATGCACTGGGCCCCAACTATGGACTGTACAGCTGATCCAACCCGTCCACCGTGTAGACAGACTCGAATACTACAAAACCATGTTTCTACTTTTCAACCATGCGTGCACATGTATGCTTTACAAAAGTCACAAGTGGACTGCCTTACGACGTTAAAAATTGATATTATTATGATTTCTTCTCTGGGCCACGTAAATGGATATTCAAAATTATCCATTCTTGACTGAAATTTCATCCTGAATCCAATGGGCGGGGTGGATTTCTCTTAAAATACTTCTGTGGGACCCACCGAGCTACGCAACGAAGAGGTGCGAAAGCTTTCGTACATCCGTGAAAATTCAGATTTTCAGGCAGTTGTGGCCCACCAAATTTCATCATATGGCATATCTGAACCATCCATCATGTAGAAGACTCAAAAAAGTCCTAAGGGACGGTGTTTCTTTAGAAATTGAGCGAAGAAAGTGGCGAGTTTTGAAGCACTAAAACTTGGCTGCGAAAAGTTACACTCCGTGTCCTGTTGTGACTCTGCCACTGACTCCAGCCTTCCAGCAGCCATAAAAAGATGTTGTGGACGTGAGAGGGGGCAATCAGATCTGGGAAGCTTGGACGTGAAGCACTGGGTAGAGTTTGTTTTAGTTTTTTTTTTGGTTTGTGTTTTTTTTTTTTCCTTTTCTTTTCTTATGAGATTTAGTTAATCAAAACTATGGTTGGCTAAGAATCTTAGCTAGGGCTAAGAGGTGAAGCTTTAGTGTGATTAGGAAGGTGGCTTTACTTTGATTCATGTTTATTGAAATCTCATGAATTCTAGTTTGGTTATAAGGAATATTTTTTAGTTTTTAATGGTTTGTTGTGACTCAAATTACAATAGATCTGCAATTGCTTGAGATATTGCCTTTTCATGTATTGAGGATGTGCACTTAGGAACCCTGTTGTTCACCATCGTCTCATGGGCATGGTTGGGTGACGAAAACCTTCCTAACTTTCACAATTCTCTCATGATTGGCTGTGAGATTGGTAAATTGTTGTTGTTTGCCATAGTCTCCTGGGCATGGTTAGGTGATGGAATCACTTCCAAATTTGCACCAATCGTATCTGTTGATGATTAGATTTATGAAAAGTTCAGAGATCTGACAAATCTCTTCTTACCAATTGGATATGATAGGACTCTGATTCCAGTTGTGTCCTTGAATCAATGCAAGGTAGCTTCCCAATTGCTACAAGTGGATCCTTGGCACCCTAGCTCCCACCATTATTTTTATTAGTTTTTAATTAATTTATTCATAATTATTCCCTCAATTTCATTTAGTTTAGATTTCATCTTAGTCTAGTTCTAGTTCTACTTAATTTCAGATTAAGTACAAGTTTCAGTCCCTTGGGATTCGACCTCGGTCTTACCGAGTTCATTACTACATCACAACCCTACACTTGGGGAGTGAACATGTGCATGCACACAATTTTCACTACAAATGGGTCCCAAAAGCACAACATTTTTAAAAATGAAAATCGATTTTGCTACTGCCAACCTAGCGATTCGCGTAAGGCCGAATCTGCCTATCTTAGCCGTCCATGAAGAGCCGATCCTGGCTGTTGGAGGACAGCAGGTGCCTTTGCCAGCTACTCGATCGGACGACCGGATATTTTTAATGAAGAGAGAGAGGGTGGAAGCCCTAGGCTTAATCCTAGCCCTCTAACCATCATCTGACAGCCCTAAGAGTATCTAGGGTATGATATAAAGTGAATGGGTCGTGTGGCAACCAACATCTCTCCCATTCTTGCGACAGCTAAGGAAATCTGCCATTTTCTTCTCCATATGAACCCACAGGCCAAACTTCTCTTAAACTTTGTAAGAACTCGTCCAGAAGCTTCTTAGGGTCCATAAGGACCGTTTTCAAGCATTAGATTGGGGGAAGAAGCAATGCTGTCCAAGACGTCATTAATGGTCGTCTCCTTCTTCCCCGCTCGAACCACATCAAGGCAACTCGAGTCGAGGCGAGTTTTGGTCAGGACGGAGCTGCTACTGGCCAAGAATGAAAGAGAGAAACAAAAGAGAGAGGAAGATGGAGAGATGAATATAGAAAAGAGAGAGCATAAGTAGAAAGAGGGAGAGTGTGTCATCCCTGCACGACTCGATCGGGCCACCGGCTCACTCGGGCTCAGTCAAGTTGACTCCCGAGCTTGCCGGCGTCGTCAGGAAGGAAAGAATAGAGAGAGGGTGAGTAACAAAAGCCAGGTTGTTGTCCGTTGCTATCATGTCACACTCGGACTCGGTCAGAGTTCAGGACGAGTCCAAGTCGAGTTGGGTCTGTTTTAGCTAGGTTAAGCGTGTTTTGAGTGCTATTGGAGTTCCAGCAGAGAACGAGCATGGAGAGATGAGGATAGAGAGGGTGGAGTGGTGCAACTGTAACGTTACAACTCTTCTACCGAGTAACCGATGATTTTGGACTCAGTTTGGGCTTATCCAAGTTAATCTACTCACTGACCCATCCTCTAACGTATTCAGAGCTAGTCTAGGAGCCCAACAAGAAGAAGAAAAATAAGAGAGAAAGAGGGGGAGTTGGGTTTGTTAGCTGTCGAGTCAACTCGGCTAGAACTGAGTCAACTCGACTGGGTTCGAGGCCAGCTGGGTCGGGATAGATCTAGTCTGATTTGGATTAGCTTAGGAGAGAGAAAGAAAAGAAAAAAAAAGGGGAAGAAACAAGAGAAAGAGAGAGAGAAAAGAAGAGAAATAAGTGGAAGAAGGGACTAAGTTGACTCGGTTCGAACCCAAACTGAGTTTGGTTCAAGTCATGAGGTGAAGTTCGCATACAAGCCACGTTAAATTTCATAGAGTGGAGCAACCAAACCGACTAATGTAAGTCAACTCTCCTCCCCCAAAATAAATTGTTTTGAGTTATTGTTATTGTTAGTATTAAGTTGATAATTACGATTATTAAGCATGTTTAACCATTAGTAGATTGTCCATGGTAACAATAGTTATTTCAAATAAAATTACCATCATTAAACATTAGTAATTAATTTATCATCCTTAGGTACAATTGTTGAGGGTCAAATATTGCATATTGGACCTTATTTATTACTTGGTTTTATAAATATAATAATGCTTAATGTTTTATTTAAGAGCTTGGAGATGCTCAAGAATTACCAAGGCAAGGGATGGATCTTAGAAGGCTAAGATTGAAGAATTCACATGTTAAACATCTAAGAAAACCAAGGAATGAAGAGAATCAAATATTTAAAGTGAAAAAAAGAATCCTAAAATTATCCTGAAAACAAATATATTCTTGAAAGTGTCATGAAGAAGCATATTCTGAAACTTTTGGTCATTCAGTGAAATTGTGCAGAGTGAAGCCCATTTTGTGAAACTGTATAAATTTGAGGCGATTTTTAGAGTTTTTCAACTAGGTGTGAAAGTTGAGTTCCACAACTATAAATAGGACTCCATAAGATGTTCTTAGGCATCTTTTAGAGTTTGTGGAGTGGAGTAAAAGCATGGAGAAGTCGTTGCCAAGAGTTTTTTTCATTTCCTTAGTTGTTTTTATATTTTTCTTAAGAGATTCTAGTTCAATCATGTCTATGGTTAGCTAAACCTCTTAGTCATGGTTAAGAGGTGAAGCTTGTAGTGTGATGAATTGTTTTCTATTGCTTTGATTCATGGTTAAGTTGAACTATCTTTGATTCTAGTTTGATTATAAGAAATAATTTCAGTTTTTAATGGTTTGTTGTTACTTAAATTTCAATAGATCTGCAATTGCTTTGAGTATGTTCTTTTCATGTATTGAGATTGTGAAATTAAGAAATCTCGTTGTTCACCATCGTCCCATAGGCATGGTTGGGTGATAGAATCCTTCTAATCTTCATGATTCTCTTATGATTGGTTGTAGGATTGGTAAATCCTATTGTTTTTCTTGTCTCATAGGCATAGTTTTATGATGGAATCACTTCCAGTTCTCACACTTCTCATCTATTGAGAATTAGGTCAAAGGAAGTTTAGATTTGGTTTTACTGAGATATCTTCCAATTGGATAAAATGAGACTCTGATTTCAGTTGAGTTATTGAATCAAGGATAGATCTCTCTAATCTCTACAAGTGGATCCTTGAAAACCCTACTTTTCCACATTTCAATTTACAAGTTATAGTTAAATAATTCACAATTACTCTCTCAATCAATTCAAATTTAGATAAATATCTTCTTCTAGTTCTAGTTCTAGTTACTTTTAGAATACATACAAGTTTCAGTCCCTGGGAATTCGAACTCAGTCTCACTGAGATTATTACTACATCGTGACCCTACACTTAGGGTTGTGAACAAATTTTTGGTGCCATTGTCGGGGATTGACGGTTGCATTTTCTGAATTTGATTAGTTTTGGAATTAGATAGATTAGATAAGATAAGATAGGATAGGATAAGATAAGATAAGATAGGATAGGATAAGATAAGATAAGATAAGATAGGATAAGATAAGATAAGATAAGATAGGATATGATAAGATAAGATAAGATAAGATAGGATATGATAAGATAAGATTAGGGTTATTTCTAATTTATTTTTAGAAATTAACTTTTCTTTCTATTTCTATATTTAGAAACTTTCCTTTTTCATTTTTAGAAACTAGGTTGCTTTTTTTAGAAACTAATTCACTTTCCTTTTTCTTTTGTAGGATCTTAACATAGAAACTTCTAATTTGGTAACTTCTTTCTTATTCTCTCTTTCTATTTCTAGATTTCTATTTTCCTTTTTCTTTTTAGGTTTAGGATAGATTTTGATATTGAGGGCTGAGAGTGTTTCATACCCAAGTGGGTCTATGACAACACTCGACGTCTCTTAAGTGAAGGAGGATTGGTTGAGGGGTTATCTATCCATCACAGGATTAGACACCACTTGAGACTCACAGAGTTAACCGAAGTTATGACTGTAAATCAATTGGCTAATCAACCTCCAAATCCACCCCAACCTAGGGTGGAGAAAATCCAGGATGAGAACGATGTGTATCAAGCACCCCCGCCTCGTACTTTGTGAGACTATTTACAACCGACGGGGGGTGAGCACACCCTCATGCATAGTTTTTTCAGAAAATATGGGACATATGGATATTATTCCAGGGGTGATCCAACTCCTTCCAAAATTTCATAGACTTGAATCTGAAAGTCCAAATCTGCACTTGAAAGAGTTTGACAAGATTATAGTCACTTTATATTTTCCTAATGTGTCTGAGGATACGGTCAGACTGAAACTCTTTCTCTTTTCTTTGAAAGAGAAAGCTAAGACGTGGTTGCATTCACTAGGTCCTCGATCTATTGGCACATGGAATGACATGATAAGGGAGTTCATAAAGAAAATTTTTCTACATCATAAAACAAACACCCTTAAAAATTCAATCATGAACTTCACACAAAAGGAGGATGAAACATTCTTTCAATGTTGGGAGCAGTTCAAGGATCTCTTCAGTTCATGCCCACAACACGGTTTTAAAATGTGGGGCATTACACAATTTTTCTATGATGGGATGACATCTTTCATGCGCTAATTAGTCAAGATAATGTGCAATGGGGAATTTATAAATAAAAATGTCGATGTTGTGCAAGACTACTTGGATAGACTAGCTGAAAACGTACAATCATGGGACACACCCAAAATCAAGTACCACTTTTAGGCCTACTCAATCAAAGGAAAGGGACAGATTATACCTTCTAAAAGAGGATGATAATATCAATGCTAAAGTGGCTAATCTCATAAGGAAATTTGAGGCTATGGAACTAAAGAAGGATAAGGTTAAGGAAACTGTTTACGGTATTTGTGCTTGCAATGTTCATACAACTGAAAATTGTCCAGTAATACCTGCCTTTCGAGAGGTGCAGAATGAGGAATCTAATGTCGTGAACAATTACCAAAGACCTTTCAATGGACCTACCTCCAATACATACAATCCTAGTTGGAGAAATCATCCAAATTTCAGTTGGAGGAATAGACAAACTGCTACCCCTCAAGGTTTCTTTAATTAAATTCCAAATCAAGGGAAACCTCAAGAAGAACAGGTTGAAAATTTCACACAAACTCAAGAGCTTACTCAAGCAATACGAGAACTTACAAAATTTATACAAAAGATAGATTCACATGTTATGGTTATAGAAAGGGGGATGCTTCTTGCTCAACCTCTCCCTAATCCTAAACCGTAATATGAGATAAATGATCCAAGCTCTTCAAATCAGATGGAGCAAGCTAAATTATCACCACCCTTAGGAGTAGGAACATCATTGACAAAACCACTATGGTTAGAGTTGAAAAGCCTAGGGACCCAGAAGATGACAACGATGATAGATCTAACATTGCTCCATAAGAATTGGAACCAGAACTTTAAGGCAAGCTGATTGCCCCATTCCCCTAATGGTTGGTTGCACCAAAATCTCTCTCTAACTCTCAGGACATTCTAGAGGTGTTGAAACAAGTGAAAGTCAATATTCCTTTATTGGATGCGGTTAAACAAATACCTTCATATGCCAAATTTCTGAAAGACTTGTGTACGACCAAAAGATAGTAAAATATTCAAAAGAAAATCTTTTTAACTGAAAAAGTGAATGTTATCCTAAAGCAAGATGTGCCACAAAAATATAAAGATCCCGGTAGCCCAACCATACCTTGTGTATTTGGAAACTACCGAATTGAGCACACACTTCTTGACTTAAGAGTGAGCGTAAATCTGATTCCTTACTCGGTCTACAAATAGTTAGGTTTGGATGAATTAAAATCCACCCTAACCACATTACAACTTACTGATCACTAAGTTCGTGTGCCAAGAGGGGTAATTGAGGATGTGTTAGTTCAAGTTAATAGATTCTACTACTCGTTAGATTTTATTGTCCTGGATACGCAACCTATGAGTAACATGAGTACTCAAATTCCCGTGATTCTTAGTCACTCATTCCTCTCCACTTTAAACACAATCATTAATTATAAGAATGGAGTCATGAGTATATCTTTCGGGAATATGACATTGGAGTTGAATATCTTTTTCAACACAGGCAAATAATTAGAGGATGATGACAATTTTCATGACATTAACATGACTGACTCTTTCGTGGAAGATAAAATACTTTTGACCTTATCCTCTAACCCTCTAGAGATGTGTTTAGCCCACTCCCATGATTTTGATGATGATATGATTAGGGAGATGGGGACCATGCTGAATACTATGTCGGTACTTAAAGTTAACCGCTGGAGGCCACAATTTGAAGAATTGCCCCAAACTGATGTACTGCATCTAGGCACTGAAGCTTGATATAAAACCTTTGCCCTCTGATTTGAAATATGTTAATTTAGGTCAAGGAGTGACATACCTGGTGATGATTTCTTTCCACCTTGAGCAAGAATAGGAGAGTATACTCATCTCTACTCTTATTGAGCACAAAGGAGCCCTTGGATGGTCGATTGCGGACCTCAAGGGAATTGACCTTTTGATTTGTACTCACCGCATTCATCTAGAGGATAAAGCGAAGACCTCACGACAATAACAACGTAAATTAAATCCAAACATGAAGGAAGTGGTTAAGGTCAAGGTTCTTAAACTATTAGATATGAGTATCATATACCCTATATCCAATAGTCAATGGGTGAGTCTGACTCAGGTGGTTCTTAAGAAGTTTGGAATCACCATCGTAACAAATGCCAACAATGAACTCGTGCCAACTACAATCACTAATAGCTAGAGAATGTGCATTGACTATAGGAAGTTGAATACCGTCACAAGGACTACTTTCCTTTACCCTTTATCGATCAAAATTTGGAAAGGTTACCTAGTTACTCTTACTATTACTTCTTCAACGATTATTTGGGCTACAATCAGATCAAGATATCCCTTAAAGATCAGGAAAAGATCACATTTTCATGTCCTTACAGCACCTTTGCTTATCGAATGATGTCATTCGGGCTATGTAATGCCCTTGCCACTTTTCAACGATGCATGTTAAGTATTTTTCTGACATAACAGGGCAATATTGAGAGGTCTTCATGGATGATTTTTTAGTCTTTGGTCCATCCTTCAACGAATGTTTAAAAATTTTAAAAAATGTGCTGAAATGATGCGAGGAAAAGAATTTGGTACTGAATTGGGAGAAGTGTCATTTTATGGTTCGTAAGGAAATTGTCCTTGGACACATCATCTCGTCCAAGGGAATTGAGGCAGATAAGGCTAAAATTGATCTTATCTCTAACCTACCTCCACCCAAGAACATACGAGACATGAGATCTTTCATAGGACACGCCAGGTTTTACAGAAGATTTATAAAGGACTTTAGTCACCTCTCTCATCCTCTATATAATCTACTTCAAAAGGATGCACCATACGAGTGGACTAAGCAATGACAAGAAGCTTTTACTAAGCTTAAGGGCTTGTCAACTACTACACTTATCATGCAGCCACCCAACTAGAGCCTTTCTTTTGAACTTATGTGCGACATGTTTGACTATGCTCTTAGGGTGGTTTTAGGATAGAGAAAAAAAAGCCCAATATTTTTCATTATGCAAGTAGAACTCTAAATCCTGCCCGAGTGAATTACTTAACTAGGAAAAAGAAACTCTTAGTTGTAGTGTTCACTTTGGACAAATTTAGGTCCTACTTGATCAGATCTAAGAACGTCATTTACACAGATCATGCGACGCTCAAGTATCTTCTTTTTAAGAATGATGCTAAGCCCCGCCTAATAAGATGAATCCTCCTACTTCAAGAATTTGATTTGAAAATAAAAGATAAAAAGGGACTAGAGAACGTACTGGCTGACCATCTTTCCCGCCTTGATCTCTCTGATTCCCTTCAAACGATACATATAAATGACATGTTCCCTGACAAACAATTGTTCAAAGTCTCCCATTCACCTTGGTTTGTTGATATTGCTAATTATCTTGCCACAGGTTTCATGCCAACACATTGAACTGCACAAAATAAGAAAAAATTCTTCACCGAGGTTCGTAAGTTCTTTTGGGATGATCCATATTTGTTTAAATATTACCTACACCAAATCTTAAGGAGATGTGTGCCAGACAATGAAACCAAAGTGTCATCTCCTTCTGTCACTCTTAGGCCTGTGGTGGTCACTTTTCTGCTAAAAAGATCACGACCAAGATGCAGTGTGGCTTTTATTGGCCTACTATGTTCAGGGACACTCATGAGTTTTATAAAGCTTATGAGCATTGTCGGAAGTTGGGATCATTTTTCTATCGAAATATGATGCCTCTGAACCCCATTCTAATCATTGAAGCATTTGATTGTTGGGACATCGATTTTATGGGACCATTCCCCCAGTCCTTTGGAAATTTATACATTTTGCTAGTAGTAGACTATGTACTAAATGGGTTGAAGTGATTCCATACCGGAACAATGAACATCAAACAGTCATTAAATTCTTAAAAGAGAACATCCTTTTCAGTTTCAAAATGCCTCAAGCCATCTTTAGTGATGAGGGCTCACATTTTTATAATAGAACATTTGTGAACTTAATGAAGAAATATGAAATCTCCCACAAAGTGAGCACTCCATGCCACCCACAAACAAGTTATTAAGTTGAAATTTTCAATAGAAAAATTGAACATATTTTGAAAAAAATGGTTAACCCTGACTGTAAGGATTAATCAATCTAATTGATTGATGCCTTGTGGGCTTATCGTACCACATTTAAGACCCCTATTGGAATGTTTCCCTTTAGACTTGTTTATGGGAAGGCTTGCCACTTACCTGTGGAGTTGGAACATATAGCCTACTGGGCGATTAAAAATCTGAACTTCAATTTAGACAACGCTGGCTCACAACGCAAACTTTAGCTAAATGAATTTGAAGAAATCCGGAATGATGCGTACGAGAGCGCGAGAATTTACAAGGACAAGATGAAGGTGTTTCATGACCAACACATTCTTTGAAAATCATTCACATCAGGTTAGAAAGTCCTCTTGTATAATTCTCGGTCACATATAGGGGTGTACATCAGGCCGAACCGAGTCGAACTGGGCTCAACTCGGCCCGGCCCAGTCACCACTCAAACCCAGCCCGGCCCTGTCACCAGCCAAACCCAGCCCAGCCCTGTCACCAGCCAAACCCAGCCCGAACCCGACCGGCCCGGTCACCGGGTCAACATATTCAGTCCAAACTCAACCCAGTCAGCAATCAGGCGAGTTTGGGTTGAGTTCGAGCCAGTTTTGGACCTTACATCAAGTTCATGGGAAGGGCTTTGACAAGTTCAAAATTGTTAGGGTAAGGATTTAGAAATGTGTGTGTGTGTGTGTGTGTATATATATATATATATATATGACCGAGTCAGGCCAAGTCGAGTCAGGTTTCGGTTCAAGTTGGGCCGAACTGAGACTTATTTGAACTTGACCCAAACTTAGTTTTGAGCTGAAGAAAATGACCTGTCCTAGACCGAACTCAGTTCTGGGTCGAGTCGAGTCAAGCTTTTTCGGGCCGAGTCGAGCGAGTTAACTAGGCTAGCCCGGTTCGTGTACACCTCTAGTTACATCTCTTTGCAGGAAAACTCCGATCTCGTTGGACCGGTCCTTTCATTGTTACTAATGTCTATTCTCATGGGACCGTCGAGATAAAAGATCTGAACAATGGCAAAGAATTCAAAGTAAATGGACATCGATTAAAGCCATTTATTGAGAAATTTGATTCAGAGGACATGTCCATACCTCTGGTTGATCCTATTTACCAGGATTGACCTCCTAGTCTAATGGAGGTATAGTTAGGTTTACTGCTTTCCGTTATTTTAGGATAGTTTGCTTCCACTGTTTTAGGATAGTTTACTTTTCGGTTGTTAAATTCTTATACTAACCCACCTTCACGATGAGATCTTTTGGAAAAAATTTCAAAATTCCTTCATCAGGTACTATCTTTCCATCACTTCTCCTTCAATTATGTTGTCTCTTTTGCAAATCATGTTTATTTCTTTTACATTGAGGATAATGTAGATTTTAGGTTGGGGGTGAGAGATTAGGTAAACTAATTAGTGTTTTCTCAGTTTCGAGCAAAATTTGTAAAATTTTTGAAAAATTTTCAATATTTATCTATTTAGAAAGTGATAAATTATGTATTTAAGAATGTTTTGAATATGATGATAAGATAGGGATTGAATTTTAAATTACTGAAGTCTAGTCATCTAAGCAATTTATCACATAAGTTCTTATACTAAATTGATTAAGAGGAAGTTTAAATATCATGTTAATCAAAATCACAAGACATGTTCAAATTGTTTTATATGAATAATGTTAGAATTTTTGATTGTTAGTATGTGAATCGTTGATAGATGGTGAGAATCAAGTATGGATAATTTTATCCACCTTAAAAGATGAAAAGAACCAGTTAAAAATACAAGAGATCGACAAAAATGGTCATATGTGGTGAAAATATTGAAAAAAGTTTGAAAAAGAATAAAAAAAGCTTAAAGAAAAGAGAAAAGATTGAAAAGGCTTAATGAATATAAATAACCGTCGATATAAAATCAAAAACTAAAAAAAGAAGAAAAATGGGATAAGTTTGGAATCAGTACTCGAGTTTTCAACCAATCTTAAAATGATGAACAAGGCTAACATGATGTAATGATAGTATCCTTATAGAAAGTAAGTTGATCTTCACTGCGCACATTGAAAAACTTGATATGCGAACTATGCTCTGACTTAATGGATAAAGAACTTATTTGATTGATTGCATATGTGATTCGACGACTCTAGGTTTTCAAAATCTCACTTTCTCATCATTGAGTCTACTTATTCATACTTATTACAAAAAGATTATTATATGAAAAAGGTTTGAACATTGCACATTAAAGTTCATTTTTCGCATACTTTGCTCGAGACTGGCAAAATGCTGGTTGGAGATTGCGTTAAAGGTCAAATATTGCATATTGGACCCCATTTATTACTTGATTTTATGAACATGATAATGCTTAATGTTCTGTTTTACTTGTGTTTGTGTTGTAATCTGAATTTAAGAGCTTGGATTGAAAAGGGTGCTAAAAGCATGGATTTGATGCTCAAGAATCACCAAGGCAAGGGATGGGTCTTATAAGGCCAAGAATGAAGAATTCACATGCTAAAGATCCAAGAAAACTAAGTGAGAAATGAAGAGAATTAAATATTTGAAATAAAGAAAAGGAATCTTGAAATTATCCTGAAAGCAAACATATTCTTGAAAGTGTCCTGAAGAAGCATATTCTGAAACTTTGGGTCATTCAAAGAAATTGCGTAGAGTGAAGCCTATTTTGGAAAACTACGTAAATTTGAGGCAATTTTTAGAGTTTTCCAACTTAGTTCTAAAGTTGGAGTTCCACAACTACAAATAGGACTCCCTAGGATGTTCTTAGGCATCTTCTAGGGTTTGTGGAGTGGAGTAAAAGCATGGACAAGTTGTCGCAAAGAGTTTTTTTCCCTTTCCTTAGTTGTTTTTATGTTTTTCTTAAGAGATTCTACTTCAATGTGTATGGTTGGCTAAACCTCTTATATAGGGCTAAGAGGTGAAGCTTGTAGCATGATTAGATGTTTTCAATTGCTTTAATTCATGTTTAGTTGAATTATCATTGATTCTAGTTTGATTATAAGAAATACTTTTAGTTTTTAATTCTTTGTTGTGACTTAAATTACAATTGATCTGAAATAGCTTTGAGTATATTCTTTTAATGTATTGAGATTGTGAAATTAAGAAATTCTGTTGTTCACCATCGTCTCATGGGCATGGTTAGGTGATGGAATCCTTCTAATTTTCATGATTCTCTTATGATTGGTTGTGGGAATGGTAAATCTTGTTGTTTTCCTTGTCTCATGGGCATGGTTTTGTGATGGAATCACTTTCAGTTCTCACACCTCTCATCCATTGAGAATTAGGTTAAAAGAAGTTCAGATTTGGTTTTACTGAGATATCTTCCAATTTGATAAGATGGGACTTTGATTCCAGTTGCATCATTAAATAAAGCATAGATCTCCCTGATCTCTATAAGTGGATCCTTGAAAACCCTAGTTTCCCACTTTGAATTTACAAGTTTTAGTTAAATAATTCGCAATTACTCTCTCAATCAATTCATATTTAGATAAGCATCTTCTTCTAGTTCTAGTTCTAGTTACTTTCAGAATATGTATAAGTTTCAGTCCTTGTGGATTCGACCTCGGTCTCACTGAGATTATTACTACATTGCAACCTTAAACTTGGGGTTATGAACAACAATCATTGATAGTAAATCATACTACTTACTACACCATAATGATTGTTAATGTCACCTGGCTAACCTTAATTATATCGTTGATGATAATGGTTCTAATTACACTCCAATTAACCTTCAAAACCTAAAATCTAAGCCTAGAAGTAAACTGTAGGATGAAACCCCAAATCGAAGTAATTTAAACCCTAGGTAAAGATCTTAACCATACAAAGTACGTAGAACTTGGATCTAATTGTATAAGTTCATGATTTATGGTAGGGTTAGACCCTAAGGGCACACGCACCTCCTAGCGATGACATAAGCGATTCAAAACATAAGGCGATGATTTCTTCCCCTTAAGCTTTCCATTTTTAAATTAGTTTAAGTAATAGTCTTTAATTGATTCATAGATGTTATCTCATAGCATGCGTTCTTTTATCAATTTTTAATGCATGGCTTATACTTGAATTATATTGATAGTTGTGAACCATGATTTCATACAATAACTTCTTACATGATGGTTTTCATTTGAATTCCAATTGATAGTTCTTATCATGACTTATTATGATTGTTATAAGTCAACATATGCTTTGTGTGCCATAACTATATGCTTTCTCATGGATTGTTGTGAGTTACTTATGGATCTCTATTCATTACACTTTCTTGTGGGTAATCCTTCTTGTGTATGTGAACCCATACTTAGGATGTAATAAGATAGGTTGCGGTAAGAAATGGGCCCTCGATTTAAAGGTTATTTAGGATATTGAACATTAATGTCGGATTTACCATCCATAGGGCATACGGCTTGAGTGGCTTAGAAATGATTTCTTTTAACCGCTCTAATTTAGCCTTGCTTGACCCTTTTTGCCGATTGATTTGATGGTTAGTGTAC
The DNA here is from genome assembly GCA_037074715.1 of Magnolia kwangsiensis. NCBI lineage: Eukaryota > Viridiplantae > Streptophyta > Magnoliopsida > Magnoliales > Magnoliaceae > Magnolia > Magnolia kwangsiensis. The sequence goes on along the minus strand of CM073588.1, from coordinate 56,254,063 downwards.
CCTTTTTACCACTGCAATTTGACATTTATCTTATGTTTTGACATTTGCCTGACATGGCTTCGATGGCCTATACCAAGCGATGGTAATCCTTACTTATTGAATTTGATTGACCACTAGTCGACAGACGTCCATTAAGCATCCTAAGATGGGAGAATCTTATGAGTTAGGGATGGTGGTCATGGGACACTATGCTCGAGCTGATGGCCCTTGCTGGGTGACGAGCCCTCCGTAGTGACCATTGAGTTACTTAAATCGGCTGATTGTAATTGGAATAATAATGGTTTGATTAATTATGCATTCATAACATATTGGCAATAATGGGTGGCTAATTCTGGATGTTGTAGCATGTGCCCTTAGGTTTAGTGAGGTATCGTTTTGCTAGTTCCCAGACCACTAACTATTGACCTATTTTGATGGCTTGACACTATGCTGTACAAGATATGCTATGCTAGTGACCAATATTATGCATGGGTGACGGGCCCAAGTCCGACTAGATGAGCATTCCCAGGTAGATGATTGCATGGGTGACAAGCCCAAGTCCGACTGGATGAGCATCTCCAGGTCGATGTGCATTCACGCATCTATGTATTATTTTGATTGACCTGTTGTTTTAACTATGCTTAGCTAAGGCAGCAGTGTGTAATATTGAGGGAAATTCACACTGAGTTGGCCACTCATCCATCAAATATATAACCATACAAGTAGCACAGGTGGCTTAAGTGATATTCAAGTTCAGATTGAGGAGGAGTCGAGTGCAATGGACAAGGGATGCATGGTTGTACCTGCCTAGTGGAGTTGTGCGATCATGCGGCTTACGTTTAAATGCATTTTAATATCTCTCATGTATTAAATTATGTAAATTTTGTATTTGTTTATATCGAGACATTGGTTTGTATAAGTCATTATGGGCGACCTCTTGTATATTCTAAATGTAATTGCCAATTTTTCTTTATGTTAGTTTGTCCATTTTACGCTAAACTGCTAACTCTGAAAGATAAAGGAAAAAAATATAGGAATTTAATTCTCTATAGGTTAAAACTCGGGGTTTTGGAAAACGAGTCATATACTCGGGTTTCAAAAATTTAAGGTGTTACAAATATACTCCTCCAAGTCTGACGGATGGCTTGCCAAAAATTCTATTATGGCCCTACCCTTCACTAGTTTTTGTGATACGTAATGCAAATCAAATTTAGATAGTTCGAGCACCCATTTACTAATTCGGCCGCTTAGAATAGGCCAATTTAACTTATACTTGATTAAATGAGATTACATTAACCCTTTTGGCTAACAAATAATGTCTTAACTTAGTAGCTGCGAAGTATAAAGACAAATATAGTTTTTCTATGGCCAAATATCGAGTCTTTGCATTGAGAAACACTCAACTTAGATAGTAGATTGTTCTCTATTTTTGCAAATCATCTTCTTGTGCTAGGAGGGCTCCAATTGACCATGCAGATGTGGCTATATATAGCCTAAGCGACCGACCTTTGATAAGAGGCAACAACATGGGCGGCTTTGCCAAATACTCCTTAATCCAGTTGAAAGCCAATTGATGTTCTTCTTTCCATTAAAATTCAACCCTCTTCTTCAATTTTAATAATGGAGAGAAAATGTTAGTTTTACCAGCATAATTAGATACGAATCACTGCAAGAAATTAAGATGGCCTAAAAACTCTTATAACTCGGCCTTATCCTGGGTGACCTTGCATCGATCATGGCTTGAGCTTTATTTTGATTGATTTTGATTCCTCTTTAATGTATAATGAATCCTAAAAAATTACTAGCTGGCACCCTAAAAGCACATTTCATTGGGTTCATTTTTAATTTAAGGGCCCGCATTCGGTCGAAGGATTTACACAAATGAGCCAAATGACCTTCCACATCGACCAACCTGACTACCACATCATCAATGTAAACTTCCATAAATTGGACAATCATATCATGAAAGATGGCGTTCATCGCCCTTTGATATGTTGCTCCAGCATTTTTCAAGCCAAAGGGCATGACTATCTAGCAATAAGTATCGAAGGGTCCCGAGCACCTAAACATTATTTTTGGTACATCATCCAGGTAACCATTCTTCTATTGGGAAGCAATCCTTGCTAAAATAATATGACAAGTTATTGGTATTGTCTTCTTTTTTAAATTCGCCAATGCTTCAGGATTTTTAAGAATAGCTTTGTCATCTTGATCGATAGGCAGAGCAATTACTTCAAGCATATTTATGTTATCTGTTCCTCTAATAGAGGAACTTGTCAAAACGGACACGACAGCTTGGGTTCTGGTCAAAGAAGATCTTTATTCTCTTCCTTTTCCCTTCTCATTGCGGCATTATTTCTTTATCAATGGCGTTTCTAAGTTCTGGTCAAATTTTTCAGTACCATGGGAAATTTTGGATGCATGAGTCGCTTCCATACCCCTTATCGTGTAGTGGGTGGCTTGACCATTCGAGTCGAGGGCAGTCTCTAATGCGGCTGGTGGTTAGACATAAATTGCTCCGACCACTGGTAATCTCGATTATTTCCACTGTTGTGATTTTCAGGACGGTCTTTAAGATGCCAAGGAATCTTTCGGGCATAACAGTCGCATAACTAATGGTTCTTATGCCCGTATGTGTCTTGATACTAAGGTGTCCACTGTTGTTTGGGGGCATATTGGCCGCTAGTCCTACGCAGACTTCCTAAACCAAGTTCTATTTTCGGTCAAGGTTGATCTCTTAAGTCGGCTGCGATCGTGTTTATCTCCATACTAGCTGGGAACGGGTCAGTATTAATCAACATAGCTTCTTTTTCTTTTTCTAAAAATTACAACAATCTGTGGTAGATGTATTCATGAATTATAATCCTGAAAATGACACATTTGTTAGTGGAATAAGAACAAGATCCATGCCATTTACAATAGTCAACCCACTTGAGGTCTTCGGCCGAAGGTATCTTTTGATTAATTGGAACTTTGATGAACTTCGTTTCTAACATGAAGTTAAAAATCTCCTCGGCTCGAGTACTATCAAAGGTGTATACTTTCTGAGTCTTTTGGGCCGTTAGAGCAGCTAACGCTGCCTTAACCAATGCTGAGCAAACTAGTGGTTTCTTAGCCATTACTTTGATGATTACAATTTCGTAATTAGGATCGTTGTAATACGTTCCAATTGACGAGTTTGCTTGCCTTTCCCCTTCTTGAAGCAACTCTTCATGCTAAGAGACCTTCTTGGTGAGGTCGTATAAATCAACAAACTCCGTGCTTATGAATTTTTTTACAGAGTTTGAATTCCAAACCATCTTGTGTAAGTTGCACAAATTCAGCCTCAGTCATGACCACCTTACATCGGTTCTTTACTCACTTAAATCGCATGATATAGCTTTTGCAGAATTCACCAGGCAACTGCCGGAATTGTGCGAGATCGGCTATAATGATGTCTTTATTTTTAAAAAAGAATTAAGGATGAAATCTCTCTTCCAATTCCTACCAGCTATGCATTGAATCAAGCAACAAATTGGAATACCATGTGAAGGCCGCAACGGTTAGCAAGTGACCGAATAACTGCAATTTATAATAATCATTATTGGCTAGTTCACCACATTGCATGGTGAATCGACTGACATGTTTGATAGTCGATTGACCGTGTTCCCCTGAGAACAGGGCAAAATCTGGTCGATAATTTATCGGCAACGGGTGTTGTTGATCCACCCATTCTAGGTAAGGTTTATGATAAGTAGGAATGACATTGCCCAACACCTGGCCCGCAACCTCTTTCATGAGTTGCAATATCTTGTCACAATCAATCCGTGGAGCTTCCACAACTGACGAATGATCTGGACCAAATCTATTAAAAAGCTCTTGAAACCTAGGACCTTGAGGAGGGTAGAATCCCATTGGCATTCCTTAATTTCTATTATCATAATTTCTAGCTTCCTGCTTCGGTTGTCTGACCTCTATGGGAGGCGGGATATTTTTGACATCCAGAGGAGTAGGTGGCTTATCACGCTGAAATGGCGCTGTTGTCCGGAGAGAGACAACATTAATGACTGAACTGCCATTATTTTGCTTCGTAGGTTGTGTTTGCTTTATCACAATGGCTAATAATCGTTGCATGGCCTTAGTCTGACTAGCCATATAATAGTTAGTACTTTCTACCTATTAACGAAATTATTCTGCTTAAACTTTAGTATTTTCTTGTACCATATGGATGATTGTTTGCACATCCCTTAGTACCATTGATACCTCATCGAGAAGAATAGGACGAGCCATCGGCGGCCCTGCTTGGTTTCCAATCGGATTAATATTCAAATTAATTTCATTTGGAGGTGCCTGAACCTGCACGTTACCCACCAGGGGTGATGTAGTCGGTGTTACAGGTTCGTTCCTGACAATTCAGCCACTCCTCTGTTACATTCTGACAACAACTAAATCAGTGACTTACACTAGCGTCCCACCAGGCTTGCTAGAAAATTGTTCGCTGTTGTTTTCTCCAGCTCGAGTGATAGGTGCATGGACATGCTAGAACTGGAATTACCGTTCCAATTCAAATTGAACAACAATGACCCCAATCATCGAAGTAGGCAGATACTGAGTATGATTGAGATCCGAGGTGATCAGTCGCCTATTCAACCACTTGCTTAAAGTGAAAATGGATTGGGCGATAGTAAGAGGGTGGGGTTCATCCTCTGATGATGGATTTTTCCTTGATGGGTTTTGCCTTACCTTCTGTAGGAAAGGACTTCCTTAATGAATGAAGATTGGAATGTAAAGACAAAAATCGAAATTGATCGCTAGAGAGTTCTTAGATTACAACTACAACTATCAACTACTATGTTTATGCTACAAATTATACTAAAGAAAGCAAGTAAATGCGATAAGTAAATGATTACTCTAAACAAAAGGAATTACTTGATAAAAGTTGTGATTACACTATGGAATGTAAATTCGATAGGATAATTGAAAGATAATTGGTTTATTGATTTGTTTGGGTTGGTGTGTGATGACCTTTCCTGCTGAAATCTTTTTCTATTTATAACTTTGATCCAGCCATTCTGGATCCTTCCCATGATTTGATAGTTATCATAACTACTTCTACCCTTACTCTACTTCCAGATCCTTCCCAAGATCTTGAATTCTTGACATATGTTCAATATCCATATTTGCTCGACCACTGGCTAACTGATTGTTTATTGGCTTGAACTTGGTCGCATCATAATGACTGCTTACAATGTGCACAGCACGTGATAGCATTCTTCTGAGATTTGATCGCACATTCTTGAAATAATCATTCGACTGTTAACCTCGTGCACGTGCGATCCACATGAGTTTGACCGAAACAGGATCTGGTTGAATAGCGTATTGTAACACCTCGAATTTTTGTGGCCCGAGTCCTTGCTCATCCTAGGAATTCTAAGCATTAATTTCATTTGCACGTCGTTTAGATTGTGTGATTTCAATTGAATTTACACACTTTTTGCACACAAGTATAAATTCATGAGAAGGAAATTTACTACGATTATTATTCCATTTAAAGGGAAAAGTTCAATAAATCATCAAATGTTCTCTCAATGGGAGCTTATTACATTGTCCTATGTAAGCAGCGTAAAAATAAATAAACAATCAAACTATAGTGTCATTCTTTTTCTCTATTCGTTCGCGTCCTCTTCAGAGTGGTTACCATCCCAATCGTCAGCTTGTATATCACCTGCAATGTTTATGCAGTTGGAGAGGGTCAATGCCCTACTCATAGTAGTGGTTGTCCTTTAAAGTTTAGAATGATTCAAGTGATTCATAAGAATAATAGAAGGGTACCGATACATTTCATACTTCACAAATACAAGTGGTATCGGTATGCGCAAATATTTTACATAAAATGCATACCTAGCAAAGTATGTGTGGTTCATCACACTTTGCGATCATGACCACAATGTGGAAAGTGGTTTAAATATCTGACTCGCCCCACATTCTCACAATATGGAGATTCGTCGGCATGTCCAACGTTAGCATGGATTTATATAAACATCTCAAGGTGACACAACACGCGATTGAAAATTTTACGTAACTTGATTTGTTCATGGAGCGACTATTTGCGACATCCAATCATGAGAAGTGATGTAACAAGCATGGTGATTTACTTACATCGATTGTGCACCACTACCCAGCCCACGGACCCACGGAATTACGTGCCAACCAAGAGAACCGCTACACATAATGCATTACATCCACAGTAATATACTGATCATTAGAAGTGGGATTTCCAACATAAATACTTGCATGCTAGATAATAATGTAGTGATTTGAACTATGTAACAATGGTTCATAGAGTGAGGATATACATTAGTAAATACTGGAAACATGTAAGAAAGATGTAATCAATTAGATTGCAAAATTCTAACGGAAAACCCTCATCTTTGTTGTTTGATTGTCCACTAAGGTCAAATGCTCGGAGATATACTTTAGGACTAACTTTTATTCTGATTCACCTAGTTTCAATTTGGCTAAGGTAAGTGTTAGAGTTTCTAGGTTTAGTGAATATAAGGCTTATGTTATGCCATGTATCATCTATGTTTAAAGATTCGGGTGTGTGTGCATGTGTTTTAAAAAAAAAAAACATTTGGGTGTGTCCTTCCACTAAGTCAACTTGGTTTGACATGGTGGAATTCTCCACCACCTTTGGTAAAGGAGGTTTGAAAGAAGGAGGACATGAGGAAGAGAAGGAAAGAAAAAAGAAAGAAAAGAATCAACACTGGTCGTGCTCGGCAGCAACCCAGTGAGTTGGCACCCATACCCAAATACTCGTACCTTCTTCTTCCTTGTCGACAGATAATCTGAGTTTTCTACCCGGCCTAAATTACTGCTGAAGACCGATGGATTCCAAAGCCAGATCTCCTCCTTATCCTTTTCTCTTTCACTTGTTTTCCTCCCTTTTTGTCTCTCGTTTATCTCCCGGTGCGAAGACTGGATGCTCCTTCCCTACTCCACTTGTCAAGCCTTTATAGGCCTTCCAACGCAGTCCAGTGAGGGAGAGTCTGGTCAAGCTAAGTTGTGCTTGCACAGGCCTATTGGAAGTCCCACGGTTTGCCCTGCAGTGGTTTTGGATTCATGGCCTATATCTGCCAATCTACTTCCTCTAATGTGCTGAGAAAGGTCTTCTACTTGAATGACCCATAAATGAATGGTTTTTATCCCCATTTTGGGACCAGAACAATTATCACCATCCAACGATCATCAAGAAAGATGGTCATACTCCAATGGTAGATCTAAGTCCGGCCCACCTTCTCCCGAAGTAAGGCTTCTGGATGGTTTGAAATTGCCATCCAACGTGTCCAGGCCCATCAGATTGATGGTCAGTGCGAGATCGCTGAACCTGTTGTGAAAAGAATCCCTCCGCATGGTGTGGTGTGGCGTGAAAATCGGCGAAATGGAGGGGTGTCATTCTTCCCTCACCTTCTTTCCTTATCTGGAATGGATCCGAAATCTCTTCTTTGGAGGATGGAAGGTTCAACACGTGAACCTGCACGAAAATTGAAGGTTTCCTATCTTGGGTGAACTTAACCGCACATCTAGTGAGGTTGTTGGACATGGCATGCGGGTCTGATCTCTTCATGTGCATGAACCATCTTGGTCGGAATTTGGAGTGATGGCTGATGGACAGTTTTGATTACCTATCCTTTCGTGATGGTGGCCCACATCAGATCCAGTCGGAGGTCTTCCGTTTGAAATGTCGAAGGCGGGAAGAGAAAGAAGAAAAGGAGTCTTTCTCTTCGGGATTAGCAAGGTCAAATGGGGTTTGACCGGATTTAGCCCTTGCTACTCCACAGCTACACACAATCTGTGCACGTGCACTCTCTGTACAGTGTCTACTTGGGTGTTTTTGATTAATCTGCTCCATCCACTCGATCCTTTGATACATGTAGGACCTTTGGGTTCCAAGACTGGATCTTGTTTAACGCTTAGGTGGTCCATGCTTTAAAGTGTTTAGATTTTAATCCTAGATTTTCTCTAATCTAACAGTCATATTTCTCTGAATCTGGTCACCGGCACTCCTACTGGTTTGTGATTCGTTTTATAGTGATCTTGACACCTATTCTTATCCTTAGATAATCAGGCAAGCTGATTTATAAATGAGGGTTACCCCGAGCGGTTGGGTTCTGTAAGAATAGGGAAGGTGATCAGGTGGATTGAATGTGTGTTCACACTTTGTTAGGTCCTTATGGTGGTGTTTGGGTACTAAAAGTTTACATGTATAAACAAGTATAATACCTCGAAACCAAATACCATTAAGCCCTTTCTTGACTGAAAAATCAAAATGAAGATACCTCAAAATCCTATAGGAAAACCTTAGGAACTTATCTTCTAAAGTCTAAAGTTAGAATGGTGTAAAAGGACTAAAATTTAGGCATGTTCGATTGCATCGAACCCACCTTCGGTCCCACTGAAATCAATCATAAGAAGATAACAAGCAAACTAGCTAATCGACTGCAACCAAATGAAAATTTTGGTCTGATCGAATGACAAATTTGGTTCAACTGAATGCACCTTCGGTCCCACTAAAATGAGCCGCAACGAGACAACAAGCAAACTGGTTAACTTTGACTGTAACTGAATCACATATTCAGTGCGACCAAAGGCTCCTTTGGTCCCACTGAAGGTAATGCTCAATCCCAACAAACTTCATGAAAACAAGACAGAAAGCAAATGATCAAATTTGGCTACAACCTAATATAAATTCAGTCTGACTAGTGGCCAGAAAAGATTGTCATTCCTAATTCAATGCAAACGAAGGCTAATTTGATCCGACCAACAACTAGCCATTTTTTTTATTACCATTTTTCACATGTTTCAATCATTCAATAAATCCAATTCTTAGGAATCAAAACCCTTTAGTGAGAAGTTGAAAGCTTTGTGAGAATGTTATTCCCTAGTTAAAAACCATCCTCCCAAGCTCTTTCCCTAATGGAGTTCATCATTCAATCCTTATGATCAAGCACGTTTATTGAGCATTCAAAGCTCATATTGAAATATGAACTCCAGCATTTATTAATGCCCTAACACTTAAGTTTTATGACAAATCTTTATTGCTAAAGGGCATTGAATGCTAGTATTTAGGAATCCTAACCTTACCCTTAATGATCTCTCATCTTGAGTTAAGATTCACCTACCCTTCTTCCATACCTCAACACTAGAAAATGCACATCTACTTCAAGGTCGCGGTTCAAGGGAGTTGAAGAAGATGCTTTCATGATTGAGGAAGCTCTTCAATAAGGCACATTTAGGGGGCTCATCCATTTTAAGTAAGAAAGCTATTTTTGAGTCCATTTTGTCTGAAAATCGATTCTTGTGTATAATTAGGTTTCAAAGTTTGACCAACCAAACTCGTCAAGTCCTTGTGTAGGCCTCTAACGAGAGCATACGCTTGTTATCGTTGTGTAAGACATCTTAATTGAGTTTGAGATCCAAACTCTCTAAGACCTTTTGTAGGCCATCAACGGCTGTAAAACATATAGACCTTGTGTAGGATGATAAGGTTTATGGTAAACCTGATTTAAAACCATTTTGATAGTGAAATCCAGTACACTCTAGGAGAGAGTGAGTTACCCGGGAGTGGAGTACGCACATAGCCGAACCACTATACATAGTGTGCAATGGGCTGAATGATTTTTGCTGATAGTTATTTTATTTTGCAGAATGATTATGGACTCCTATCTTTATTGCAACAAACATGTTTAATAAAATGCACACATGATGTTTCATTGTTGTTCTATTTTAGTCTTAAGCTGATTTAATACATCCATCCTTTCTTCTTCTTCTTATTTTATTATTTTGTTTGAGTTATTACAAGTGTGTGATTGTTGTTTAAATCGTTAAATTCTAAAAATCCTATTCAACCCCCTACTCCCCCCTTCCCTTCTCTAGGACATTAGTCATATATCCAAGCTTCACTTGTAATAGTAAAACTGTAATTTCAATTGATATGAAAGCAGGTTTCTCTTGAAGGGCTTAACAACTTAGAGGAAGATCCTAGTTAAAGCCTGAAAATATGTCTATGACTGAGGGGACAACTGTTTCTAGACCACCATTTTTTATGGATATAATTAGGCATATTAGAGAGCAAGAATGCGAATCTTTCTTAGATCCTTACATCATGTTATCTGGGACATTGTTGAAAACGGGTGGCAAGCACTAATAGAAAAAATAATATTTGATGATAGTGCTACCACCTCAAGAACCAAGCCTTAATCTCTTTGGACTAATTATGACTGTAAGACCCGTATCCTAGACCGTACTGTTCAGTTAACTCCCGCGATCCTTCCCGTCGAATTCCGGCAATTCGCGATATGTAATCGACGTTGCGCACGACCGTAAGTCATATCCTATACATTTAAGTCAGCTTAATCCGAGACTTGTACCATTGCGACTGCACCGTCGCCGCGGTTCTAACGCCGCGACTCATGTATCGATCAGATACCCAGACGAGATGATGTAGACTCATGTTCAGTTCAAGGAAAAACACCACGCGTTGCAAATCCCAAGAGAATCTCTATAATATGTCAAATCAATCCCATCAATCAATCTCATTAATCACCTCTCATGTCAAGTACACACACCCATGCTTTCTTTCTCTATAAGTTAAGCAAACCCAAAAGTCAACCAAGCTCTCACCTCACCCATCACTCACATCACACATCACTCACCCTTTCACCCATCACACCCATCCACCACCTCTCTCTCTCTCTCTCTCTCTCTCTCTCTCTCTCTCTCTCTCTCTCTCTCTCTCTCTTTCTCTTCACATTTTCCAAGCATTTCCCAAGCAACCAAGAAGCCCACACATCCATGCATTTCTAAGAGAGAAAAATGACCTTGTGTGGCCCACCTTTCCCATCTCAAAAACTTTAATCCTAGCCATCCATTTCCCATCTCCACCATCAAAGTGAAGCTCAAGGAGACCGGCATCCCGACGGACCAAGAAGATCAAGTGGTGGGTGTTTCCATTAGCTAGATTTTCATATTTCTATGATGGGCCAAGTGAGGCCCACCGATCAATGGTGTGGATCTCATTTCGAGACCCTAAATGTGGCCAATGGCCCGCTTTGATTTCAAGATCAATCCATGATGGGGCCATTCTCCATGGACCCCATCACGATATTTAATTTCTTTACATAAATGGTCATTTAGACCGTCCATTTCGGTGGAGAAAGGATCTCTACCGTTGATTTCGATCGGTGGGCCCATATGAAATGGGACCCACTTAATGTATGTTGTAGATCATGCAACGGAGGGCCTATAATGCCGGGGTCCCTCCATTACACGTGTCCCCCTCTCAATCTCTCTCTCCCTCTCTCATTCTTTGTGGGTTTATAAGAAGATATGGCCTTGTGGCCCACCCGGATGGACCCCACCATGAGACATGTATTTTATCCAAACCATCTATAAGTGGGGCTCACTCTATATGTGTTGTACCCACACCATCCATCATCTGGTGGCCCACATAAGCGGGGCCCACCTCAATGCTCGTGCGCACCCAAAATGTCCAGCGTCCCCTGGACACTGGACGTAAAAAAAAAGGAAAACACAAATATTAACTTATTTGAAGGTATTGGGGTGGGCCACTCATAAAGGCCCCACATTGATGTATGTTTATAATCCAAGCCATCCATTCTATTCCCTGGCTTAATTTAGATATTAGGCTAAAAAATGGACTCGATCCGACCTTCTGGCAGACCACAACTTAGAAAACAACGGTTTTCACCATTAAAATGTACCTCGATCTTTCTAAGCCCCAAAACAATATCAGATATTGGACTTGTTTAGTCCGTATCAGGCCATGGAAACTAGTGGTCAGAATGGATTTGGCTGAAACAGGCCCCACGCAGGAAAACCTCAAAAAATTTTGATTTAAAAAAAATAATAATAATAACAACAACAGCATTACTGCTGCTGTGTCAGGAGAGAGGACGCCCAGGCGTCCTGCGCCATGGGCGGACGGGCGAATGCCATGGGCCCACGGCTCCTCATGTGGGCCCCACTTTGATTTTTATTTTTTAATCCAACCCATCCATATGGTGGGTCCCTACCTTAAGTAGGCCCCACCCAAAAATGAGCTTGATCCAGATCTCAGGTGGCCCACACCACTCGAAACAGCAGCAATTGAACCCTACCTTTGAAAATTTCTTTTGGGCCCACAGGAGTTTTGAATCAAGCTGAAACTTGTATTTTCCCTTCAACCAGGTCTGCGTGACCTTATCAATGAGTTGAATGGCATGTGAACATTATGGTGGGCCCCACTTGGGACCCACAGTAAAATATGTATTTTATTCACACCGTCAGTGGACGGTGAAGCCCACCTATGCATGGTTCTGTCCACACCGTCCACCCTTTGGACGGGCCCCACCTTGATGTTTATTTGTCATCCAATACATTCATATGGTGGGCCCTCAGCTCAGTGGGCCACCCTCCAAAAATCAGGCCCATCCAATGCTCAGGTGGCCCACGTGAGAGGAAACTGTGTGAATTGAACTCTACCATTGAAGCCCTTTCTAAGGCCCACGGAAGTTCTGAATCAATCTGATATTTATTTTTCCTTTTCATCCAGGTCTCTGTGACCTTCTCAACAGGCTGGATGGAAAATAAACGTTATGGTGGGCCCCACATGGGACCCACAGTGATGTATGTGTTTTGCTGGCACCGTCCACTGACCGTGGACGGTGGCAGCCTGGACAGTGGCAGTGTGTGTGTGTGTGTGTGTGTGTGTGTGTGTGTGTGTGTGTATTATATTATATATAATATTATATAGATTATATAGATTATATATTGCATATAATATATATATGATGGTGGGCCCTTATGTGGACCCCCACCCTTGATGCATGTGTTGCATCCAAACCACCCACCAGTTGGCTAATTTGTCTTACTGGCTTGAGCTAAAAATAAGGCAGATTTATGGTTCAAGTGGGCCCACCTTGGTATGTGTATAGGGCCCATGTTGACTTAGTTCTGGCCATTCATTGAGGACCACCTTGGTGCACATATAAGGCCCATGGGATTAGGCCCATTTGACACATATAAGGCCAATAAGATTAGGCCCATTTGACACATATAAGGCCCATGAGATTAGGCCCATTTGACATATATAATGCTCATGGGATCAAGCCCATTTGAAATTTATAATGCCCATGGGATTAGGCCCATTCGACATATATAAGGTCCATGTGATTAGGCCCATTTTGATGTATCCTAAGTCCCATGGGTTGGGGCCCATTTGATGTACACATGGGGCCCATCAGTATGGCCCAATTGAAGTATATGTAGGGCCCATTGGTGTGGTCCATTGATTTATATAAGGCCCATGTGATGGTGCCCACATGAATATACTTGTGGCCATCCGTGGAAGCCCATCTTGATGCATTTGTAGCCCATATTTATAGTCCATTGTTGAGGTCCACCTTGAGGTGTATGAGGCCGTTGTTGAGGCCCACTTTTCTATGAATGTAAGGCCCATACTATAAGGCCCATTGTGATGTGTTTGGAGCCTATGAATTAGTCCCATTTTGATGTATTCTAAGGCCCATGGGTTATGACCCATTATAATGTACATAAGGCCCATTGATGCGGCCCACTTGATTTATATAAGGCCCATACGAGGTGGCCCATTTGATGTATTCGAAGCCTATGGGCCGAGGCCCAATGGGATGTCCTTAGGGTCCATTGTAATGTGTGATCCCTCCATGGTTTGTGTAATGAGGTTTTATGGCGGGCCATGCCTTGGGAGGAATGTTGGTTTGACGTCCACATTGTAAGAGTAATGTCGGTTAGATGTCCACATTATAACTCTCCCTAGAGCTCATTGATAGGCCCATACTTGTTACTAGTTCATCACTTTATAACATGCTCAGTATAACTCCATGATTCATACCCATACGCATCATATGCATGCTTGATATGAAAATTGTATGATCATAGCATAAGCTGTTGGACTGAGTCGTTTACGGGATTCTTTATGAGATGGAGTGCCCCACATTATCGTGCTATACGCGCAGGATTGTTGTATGACTGTACGGTGTGACTCATGCATCTCACATGTGTGTGACTTGATCACTGCACGCCCTAGCGACATTAGGGCCATGTCTCCACAGGTACATCATGGATGGCTGTATCGGATACCGAAAATACTTCGTTCTAGCACCGTGGGCACTTAGGATGTCCTTGGGTGAAAGTCCCAGAACCTTTTTGGTACCAGGAGATGCTCCAACGTCTAGACCGAGTGGATACATGAGCGCCCGAGTGCCGAATACCAGTAGGCCACGTCTCCCACTGTGTCATGGTCGGTTGGAAGGGGGTGTCATCTTTTTCGCCTAAGTGAGGGGGCTATAAGCTAGGCTGAGTTTGACCAGCTCGCAAAAGAGTCCACTATCGACGAGCCGGGTAGGTATTGGCAGACTACTGGTCAGGCGGATAGTGAGGTCTATTCCGCTTACTTGACTATGCAGCTAGGGAGGTGGCAGTCACTATGAAGTGCATTAGACCCCGGTGATATCCAGAGAGGAACTGTACTGATATGTGTACTTGATGAGTACCGACTTGCTTGGATTGCATTTCGCATATGACATTCGGCTATGTAGGCCTCGCATTACATCGGTGTGGCCGATAGCATTCATGTCTCGCATCGCATGGCCTTGGTATGGTCGATAGCATTCATGCCTTGCATTACATAGCCTTGGTATGGTTGATTTTAACGCATACTTCCGCATTACCTGATATTGTACACTCGGCGTTTGCCTTTCGCACACACTTACACCACGCTCTAAGCTTTTGTAAGCTTATGCACGATAGTTGCATGCAGGTAGCGTTGAACAGCAACAGCACTAAGGCAGGAGCGCGTATCAGGATCTTTTGGAGCTTTTTGATCACCTTGTATTTCCCTTTCCTCATTGTACTTAAGTTTTTTATATAGTGGATATGTGGTGATGTTGTTTTGTGACTTGGTTATGCTCCATTACAAAAAAAAAAAAAATTATTTTGAAAATCCTCCCTATAGGATCCCAAGATCGGAATCTGGCATTTGATTGTCAGGAGCCGAGAATGGGGCACTACGGAAGCTGTCGGCACCAGATTCGGTAATCAGAATTCATGTGAATTCGATTTTTGGGTTTGGGGCGTGACAATGACAAAATAAGGTCTAGCCTGATGCGAAAGCGCTGAATGCAATTTTCTATGATGTCTCTCAAGAAGAATTCAAATGCATACGCATATGTGTGAAACAACCAAACAAGCTTGAGATTTGTTGGAAACTAGCCACGAAGGGACAAACATAGTCAAGCACTCGAAACTCTGGCTCCTTACAACTCAAAAGATGGAGGAGCATGAGACCTTCATGGAGTTTTACACTAAATTAAATGATATATGTAACTCCATGTGAGGGTTAGGAGAAAAAGTTCCAGTACCGCACATTTGTAGGAAATTTTTGAGATCACTATCGGAACTATTTTCCTCCAAAGTTACAACCATAGAGGAATGTAGGAACATTGATGGAATAAAAGTAAAAGAACTGCTAGGTTCCTTATAAACCTATGAACCACATTTCAAGATTCCCACTAAATCTAAAAATATTATCTTAAAAGCCTTGTAAAAGAAACATGAATCTGAGGAAGACAGTGATGATGATGAGGATGGTGAAGAAATATGGCTTTATTGGCTAAGAAGTTTAAAAAATTCTTCAACAAGAACTAAGGAAAAAAAACTTCAACAAAAAGGAAAAGAAATATGACCCAAGACGCCAAATAGGTAAATATCTTAAAAGTTCAAAAGATCCCCAATGCTATAACTGTAAAGGTTATGGTCACCTTGCATCCGGATTTCCCATGAAAAATAAGTCAAAAGGAAAGGCACTGGGTGCCACTTGGGACGACTTAATGGATTAAAATTCAGATTCAAATGAATCCCAGAGTGCTACATACCAAGGCTCATTGGGAATACTTATGGCCTCCACCACCATATCTCTCTCAGAGTCAAGGGACATAAAAGATAAGGATGATCATGGGGAAGACAAGTCTTCTTCTGATGAAGAAGAAGAAGAAGTTGATAATGATAGTCTACAAGAAGCTTATGACTAGCTCCACACTAAAAACTTAAAAGTCCTTAAGAAGCATAGTCAGGCTAAGACCAAAAACAACAATGGAGCAGTGATCTTGAGGAAGCTAATGCTAAGAAAGAATGATTAGCTAATGAGATTGAAGAACTAACAAGAGATAATGCCAACTATGTTACGAAAAATGCTAGATATGGAGGCGAAGCGGCTGAATTAGCCAAGAAAATTAAAGACCTAGAAACTGAATTAATAAGGATGAAATATGTTAATCATGGTCTAAAATTAGAACTTGATAAATCAAAATCTCATGCCAATATGAATAACAAGTTTACCCAAAGTGAGGAAAAACTAAAAGACTACTAAACATGGGAAAGAGGTGTGGGGACAAGAGGGGTTTAGGTTATGATAACTTCAAAACTAGTCCAACGTCTATTCCCCTTGTGATCAGAAAAGAGTCAATAGCTTTAGGTAGCATACCAAGAACATCTCTAGTATTCCATGCATGTGCTGACATGGGTCACTTAAAAGTTGAATGGCTAGAATTTACAAACTCACGATCCACCCTAGGTTCAAGCATTATAGGTAAATTTCTACCAACTAGGAGAATGCTGCAGACAGTGAGAAGTCCACTAAGGAAACCACTGCAAAAGGAGAAGAATGTGAGGAGAAAGTTTTTCACTCCCAAAATAGATAGGAGAATGAAAGAGTTAGTTAAGAAAGTTGCTCAATTGAATGAAAATGCAAAGAAGATAATGATTCAAGTGAATCATAGCAATGATCAGTTTTCCAAAGGAACTCATTCTCTTAGAAAATATATGCCCTTGAGAGATGAGTCCAAGAAAGATACTCTCTCTCTAAAAACCAATCTAGGCCTAAAGAAAGTTGTTTTAAAATGGGTCATAAAGAAAAAAATGAACTTTCTGGTAATTTGTACAACTATTAAGGTTGGTGGTAATGCTAAATGGTATTTGGATATTGGTTGCTCTACACACATGATAGGTGATATGACCCATTTTTACCATTACACTGATTTCAATGGTGGATCAATCACCTTTGAAGATGGAAGCATTGCTAGGATTGTTAGGCGATGGATTATTAATTGGCTAGGTTTACCCAAGATTGAGAATGTTCTTTGCATAGGGGGATTAAAGAATAACCTCTTACGAATATCTTAAATTTGTGACAAAGAACATTCTGTAAAATTTTCAAAGGAAATGTGTGAGATCTCAGATTCTATAGGAAAACTGATTATGATAAGTCTAGACACTTGTGAGAATTGCTATGTAATTGCTATGTAATGAAATTGAACTATGGCACCAAAGACTCGGCCATGTCCACTCTATGAATTTGTCTCACATTAGCTCCGAAAATCTGGTGAGAAGGTTTCCTAATATTGAGAAAAAGCCCAAGAATGTCTGTGGGGATTGTCATAAATGAAAATAAATTAAGGTCCCCTACAAAAAGACAATTTTTATGGCAACATCTAAGCCTCTCGAGCTTTTTCACATGACCTTCTCGGTTTAAATAGAGTATAAAGCAAGGGTGATAAGAGACATTTTTTAGTAGTTGTGGATGATTACTTGACGTTCACCTAGGTCACCTTCTTGAGAGAGAAATCATATACATTTGATGAATTCAAAAAGCTTGTGAGGCGGCTTCAAAATGAAAAAGGGTATATGATTGATAAAATTCGGAGTGATCATGGCAGTGAATTTGAGAACGAACGGTTCCAGAGATTTTGTGATAACATGGAATTCGACATGAGTTCTCAGCCCCGAAAACACCTCAGAAAAATGGAGTAGCTGAGAGAAAGAACATGGTGCTTCAAGAAATGGCCTCAGTTAAGCTCAACATTAAGAATTTATAATATAAAAAAATCTAAGCTGAAGTTGTAAACACAACCTTCTACACAATCAATCAAATCTATTTAAGAGCATGGCTAGATAAAACAACATACAAATTGTGGCATGTAAAGCCACCAAACATCAAGTATTTTGAGGTCATTGGTATTAAATACTATATTCTTAAAGACCATGAAAACTTAGGAAGTTTGACTGTAAAAGCAATGACAAGATTTTTTTAGGATACACTTTTAATAGTCGTACATATAGAGTTTACAATCTCTGGACCCTAATGATTCAAGAATCAGTAAATGAAATTATTAATGACCAACCCATTTATAACTCCATTCCTGTGATTGATATGGATGAATATGGGGGTCAAAGCGAGATAGGTAAATCTAATGAAAAACTCTCCTCTCTAAAAATGTTTGAACCTTCGGTTGACCTAACGGTTATCAAGGATCATCCCTTCAATCAAATCATTGGAGACCCTAGTACCAGTGTGAAACCCAAAAGACAACTTGAGACAATAAACAGTCATCTTTGTTTCACCTCTAAAATGGAACCTAAGAATGTTATAGAAGCTCTGCAAGATGAATTCTAGATACAGGCTATGCAAGAAGAGATAACAATTTGAAAGAAATTAGATGGGGCAATTACTACCCAGGCCACAAAATACCAATATTATCTGAACTAAATGAGTTTTTAAGAACAAATCAAATGAATCTGGAAATGTTATCAGAAAAAAAGCTAGGTTAGTTGCACAAGGATACTCTTAGATTGATGGTATTAACTTTGATGAAACATTTACCCCAGTTGCACAACTTGAATCTATTAGGATCCTCATGTCCATAGGCTAAATTTTAAATTTTAAATTATTTTAGATGGATGTGAAAAGTGCCTTTTTGAATGGTGTACTTGAGGAAGAAATCTATGTAGAATAACAAAAAGGGTTTGTTGATCCGAATATCCTCATCAAGTATATAGATTAAGAAAAACACTTTATGGTCTTAAATAAGCCCCTCGTGCATGGTATGAAAGGTTAACTCTTTTTTTTTCAACCATGAATTTTCTAGAGAAGTGTGGATAAAATACTCTTTATTCAAAAGATCGAGGATTCTATTCTTATTGCCTAGATTTGTGGACAATATATTCTTTAGTTGTACATGTGAAGAGATGGCTCATCAATTTGCCTACTTGATGTAGTCAGAATTTGAAATGGGCATGGTGGGTGAGCTAAACTTTTTCTTAGGTTTACAAGTCAAACAACTTAGAAATGACATTTTTGTGAGTTAGACCGAATATGTGAAGGAATGAGTAAAATGATTTGGCCTTAAGTCTGGTCGTACTCATCACATGCCTATAAGCACCACACTAAAATTGCCTAAAGATATATATGGAAAAAGTGTAGATCAACACATGTACCGAAGTATGATTATTAGCCACCTCTATCTGACAGTCAACAAGCCTAATATATATAGCATTTAGTGTAGGAGCATGTGCCCAGTTTCAGGATGAGCCTAAAGAATCACATCTGAGTTCTGTGAAAAGGATTATTCAGTGTGTGGCTGGGACTACTGATTTTGGCCTTTAGTACCCATTTAATACTTTGAAAAGGTGAGTTATTGATGCCTGAGAGAGGGGGGGTGAATAGGACAATGCCAAATAATTGAAATAAAAGCAAAATATATAAAAAAAATATATAAAATCTCAATTGCCCAAGTATTGAAACCTTGATTCTAAATAATTCGTAGGTCAACCTTCACCTAAAATATTAAGCAGGACAACCTTATTTCACAAATGTCTTTAAAATCAATCTTTCAAACTAGCAAAAGAAGATAAAATAAATATAACATGCACCACAAAGAATGAAATAAATAACATTCACCATAAAAAATGAATAAAGCATTCACCACAGATGCACAAGGAGTTATATTGGTTCGATGCTTTAAAAACCACACCTACTCCACTCCCAAAATTACTACCCTTGTAATTTTGGCTTTCACTGTAACAAGATTTTCATAGGTTCACTTTAACAACCTTATACAATTCCTTATGATTTTCACGGGCTTACCACAATAAAACCCCTTTTGTGATTTTCACGGGCTATCACAAACAAAAACCCACTTTGTGATTTTCAAGAGCTATCACAAATTAACACAAAATTTTCACAGACTATCTCAGAAAAACCTAAATGAAACAAAATAATAGAGTACTTATCTTCAAATGTAAATTCGAAGATGCAGTAAAAGCTTGTAGTAGAGATCTTCTTTCTTGTATGTAAATGAGGCAGTATGCGCTTAATAGAAAGAGTATAGGGTAAAGAATTTTAGAAATGAAAAACTCAAATGTTACCGATTCAATTCTCTTAAATCTCAAGAGTATACGCTACTCTTTAAAATGAGATAGAAATAATTTTGAGAAAGGGAATTGAATAAGCTTTAAATTTTTTTTATAAATAGCACACAATTTGTTTGCCGAGGACCAGAGCTTCTCTCTCACTTCCAAAAGGTTTATAGTGATTTTTCATTATTGTTTACAATGAAATAAGGCCTCTATTTATAGCCAAAGGGATTAGAAATTCGACTAGCATAAGAATAGGTTTGGCTGATCGGATTCCACCGAATTTGTTCCAACAGCTATAGGATTGCGCGGGATAAGATTTATCCAAAATTCGGCTGGCCCGAGGTGAAATTTAGTTGGGCGAATGTCCAATTCAACTGGCCGAATTCCCCATTCGATTAGCTGAATTCTTACAAAATATAAAAGTTGGCATTGCTGGAATTTGACCTGAACTTCACTCGAGCTAGCTGAATTTTAAATTTAGGATGGTTGTAAGACCCATATCCTAGCCCGTACCATTCCATAGGCTTCCATAATCCTCCCAGTCGAATTTCGGTGACCCGCGATCTATTATCGACGTTTACGCGTGATCCTGAGACGTGTCCCGTCTATTAGAGTTAGCTCAACCCAAGACATGTACTAGTGTGCAGCAGTTCTGATGCCGCATCTCGCGCAGTGAGACGATGCCCGGGCCAGGAGATGTAGGCCCACTTTCAATTCAAGGAAAACGTCGTGCTTTGCGAATTTCGATAGAATCTCTACGATATATCCCATCAATCACATTAATCATAAGTCAAGTACATCCCATCACAAGCCATCACTCACCCTTACCTCTCCTTACCCAAAGTCAATGCAACCCATGCTTAGCCCATTCTTTTCTTACAAAAGTCAAAAGAACTCATCCCTTTTCACTCCATCACCACTCCTCTTTCTCTCTCTCATTTCTCACTCTCCCAAGCAATTCCCAAGGAGAGGAAACGTCCAAGCTCTCCATGAGAAGAGCCATGTGTGGCCCACTCCATACCACCCTATCTCCCATCTCCACCCTTGGATCATCATCTCCACCGTTTAAGGAGCACTTTTGAAGCATTGAAAGGCTAGGGAGGAAGAAGAAGGATAGGTGGCTGCTTCTCTCTCTCTTTCATTTTTGTGTGACGTGTGGCCCACTCGAATGGACCCCACCTTGATATATGTCTTATCCACACCATCCAACCTATTTGGTGGCCCACCTGAGTAGGGCCCATCTTAAACATTTGATTATGCCCAAACCGTCCAGCGTCCCTGGACACTGGACGTGACCTGACAAAAATAAATATCAGTTTGATTCAAGGCTTGGGATGGGTTGCTCATGCAGGCCCCACCTTGATGTATGGATTTAATCCACACCGTCCACTCTTTTTCCTATCTTATTTTAGCCATTAAGCCAAAATGTGAAGCCGATCTAAACCTCTGGCGGGCCATAATGCAGGAAATAGTGGTTTTAGGTGATTTAAACTGTTAAGGCCCGCTATGATGTTTCTATATGCCAAAAATATTGCATATTGGACTCTTTAGTTCTATTATGAGCTAGGGAGGCCAGTAGTCGGTGTGGATTTTTCTAATGTGGGCCCCATATATAAGAATCCCTAGAATAATAAAATAAATAAATAAATAAGCAAAACACATGTGCAAGGATGTCTCTGTTGCTGTCAGCGTGCTCTGGACGTTACAGTGAGCAGCGTCCTCACTGCTGGTTTAAAGGTGGAATGGTGGGCCTCACCACAGGCCCCACCATGAAGTACGTTGCACATCTACACTATGCATTTGATGGGTTCCCTTTTCGGAACTGGGTTCCCCTAAAAATTAGCTGTATGAGAGGTTTAGGTGGCCCACATCACAAGAAACAGTGAGGGTTGTACGTCTACCATTGAAACCCTTTTTGGGTTGGCAGAAGTTTTGGATCATTATGAAATTTATTTTTCCTCTTCAATCCAGTTCTGTATGACCTTCTCAACTGATTGGATGGAAAATAAACATTATGGTGGGACCCACCTATCGAGCAGTTTTGCTGGGTACCGCACACCAGCACATGGCAGGTGTATTAACGCCACCAAGATACGTGGGTCCCACTGCTGAGGATGTTAGCAGGTCGTCCAAACCCACCCTAATGTATGTTTTGTATCCCACTGTCCAGATGGCTGGACAATGGGCCTTTCATGAATTTATATATGCCATCCAACCGTTCACTCATTTGGTGATCGTGGACCCCCACCTGCTGCATACGATTTATCTAACCGCCCATCTAGACCATCCATTCATTAGACTGCCCATCCGGCATCTCTGGACGCTGAACGTTGATACTCCACGTATGTATACATATATATGATATATATTATCATATAATATAATATTTTATATTAATAATAAATGCAATGGTGGGCCACTCGCACGTGTGGACCCACAGTGATTTACGCATAAGATCAACACCATCCAGAGCATGCAGGGGCCTAGACGGTGGCTTTTCATAGTTCTTGTACATGTTATAATATAATATAATATAATATATTATATTATATTAGATGATGTTGTAGTATATTATATTATATGTGTATATATAAATGAGAGGTGGGTCACACGTGTGGACCCACCACAATATAAGCATCAGATCTTCACTGTCCAGATCATCAGACTCTCTGGACGATGGCTTTTCTTTATGTCAAATTATAATGTAATATAATATATTATATTATATGATAATATATTATATTATATTACATATGTTAAGGTGGACCGCACCCTGATGTATGTTACATCTGCACCGTCCAATTGTTGGACAGTGCAGCAGCCAAGCTGTCCATCTATCTTATGGGTGGAGCCCACCGTGATGTATCCTTGTTGTCCATCCATTTGACGTGCATGCAGCCCCACCATGATGCATGTGTTGTATCCTTACCATCCATCCAATTTTGAGGGGCCACACGTGATGTATGGGTCTTATCCACATCGTCCATATGGTAGGATGGTGGACCCCCCCCCCCCCCCCTTTTTGATGTATGTAGTCCATATCCAAGCCATCCATTAGATTGGACATGGGCCCACCATGCCGCATGTGTTTTATCCAAACCGTCTATACAATTGGTGAGCTTGTCCTTAGGCTTGAGACTAAAAATAAGACAGATCTAATATCAAGTGGACCATCCTATAGAAAATAGTGGTGTTGAACGCCCACCCTTGAAACCCCTTTGGATGGAAAATAAATACTATGGTGGGCCCACCAGAAATATAATATTGGAAATTTATGTCACCATTGTCATTTGTGGCATGGTCCATATGATCCTTTGGATATGATTCCTTTTTTTTATGCACCATAATGATCCCTTGCAATGAATGCATGATGTATTCAACTCGGCCCAATTAATTTGGCCCATTTGATCGGCCCATTTGATTCAACCCATTTGTATCGGCCCATCTGTCTCGGACCATTTGTATTGGCCCATTGACTCGGCCCATTTGACTCGACCCATTGACTCGGCCCATTTGTATTGGCCTATTAACTCGGCCCATTTGTATTGGCCCATTTGATCGGCTCATTTGATTTGGCCTATTTGACTCGACCCATTTGATTCAACCCGTTGTGTATTAAGGCCCGATGTGATGTATTTATGGCCCATGTGCAGGGCCCACCTGTTGTGTATTTGAAGACCATATATTCTGACCCTTGAATGAAGCCTGACTTGATGTATTCGTGACCTATTGTGATATATTTTCGGCCCAGGCCCATTATGATGTATGCAAGGCCCATGGGCGTGGCCTATCGAGATGCATCTAAGGCCAATGTGTGTGGCCCATTGTGATACGTTTAAGGCCCTTGTAGGAAGCCCAACGCGATATATGCGAGGCCCATGAATAAGGCCCAATGTGATGTATGTATGGTCGTTAAGTTGTGTATGAATCCCTTATATAGGCCACTCCTTGGGAGCAATATTGGTTAGATGTCCACATTGATGTGCAATGATGGTTAGATGTCCTCATTACAACCTTCCCATAAGCTTTGCTAGGCTCATTCACACCATTCTCTGAGTGGGTTAACCCAAATAAGTGGGCCCCATTCGCCATAGACGGATGGCTCCGTACCATCAGATTTGATATAACCATGGTCGTGGGCCGATCTTTATATTATGGTTGATCAGCTGTCCATCTATGGACCCTGCCTTGTTTATATGCTGATTGTCGGTGCCGATTATCGATGTTGATTATCAGTGTCGATTGTCGAGGCCGACTGTTGAGGCCAATTTCGATTCTCGAAGACCATTTTGATGTATTCAAGGCCCATGGGACATGGCCTATTATGACATATTTCTAGCCCATATGATGATGTCTGACTTGATGTATATTAGGCTCATGTGAGCGGCCCATTGCGATGTATATCAGACTCGTGAGATGCGACCCACTTGATGTATATGTGACCCATGAGTGAGGCCCATCATGATGTGTATTAAGCTCTTGAGTGAGGCCCATGGTGTTGTATATTTGGCCCTGGTGTGAGGCCATGAGTCCACTATATGTTAGGCACTATATGAGTCGTTCTTTGGGGATAATGTTGGTTAAATGTCCACATTATCGAAGTTGATTGTCGATGTCAGTTATTGATACTGATCATGAGTATGTGACCGCGTAGCATCATGATACATTCCCATACGCATCATCTACATGTTCATTATGAGATGTGGTTGACCATTGCATATATCATTGGGCAGGTTGTTATGAGATTCCCTGATAGGCAGAGGTTATCTCACATGAGCTCACGGTATGCGCAGGATTGGTGCATGACTGGATTGTATGACTCATGTATCTTGCATTGTGGGTTGTGATTATTGTACGCCCTAGAGACATCAGGATCGTAGCCTCCACAGGCATATCATGGATGGCCAGATGGGACACCGGAAATGTTTGGTTTGAGCATCGGGCTGCCATAGATGGCCCTGGGTGAAAATCTCTAAAACCCTCTTGGTACCAGAGAACGCCCCAACTTTGAGACTGAGTGGATACATGAGCGCCTGAGTGCTGAATACCAGGATTCCGCGTCTCTCACTGTGTCGTGGTCAGTTGGGAGGGGTTGTGGCCTTACCCGCTTGAGAGTAGGGGGCATTACTAGGCTGAGTTTGACTAGCTCGTGAATGAGTCCGCTATCGACATGCCGGATAGGTATTGACAGACTATTGGCCAGGCAAATAGTGAGGTTTCTTACACTCACTTGAACTGTACGGCTGGGAGAGTGGTAGTGTCATTTGGAGTGTACTTAACCCCGGGTGATGATCCCAGAGATAAACCGTACTGATATATGGACTTATTGAGCAGGAGTTACAGACTCATTCGTTCATGCATTCACTATCCACTCGGGCTGGTGGTGTGTAACTATTTGTTACGTGTACCTTCGCAATGGCCAGGATTTCAGTTGGGGCGCACGACTAACCTAAGATCAGGAGTCTACCACATTGAGTCTGACTATCCAAATTTATGTATAGGACTGGTTTGGATAGAAGTCCCTTGTGATGGACCCCATAGCCTGCGATACTACGTACTATCATCCCGACTTCACATTCCAGCATGGTCATTCCATTCGCACTACATGTATTACATCCGCGGTAGATGGTATGCCTGACGCTATTTGTGTTACTCCTCAGGAATGTATATTACATTACATCCTCTGCATATGATATTTGGCCCTCTATGACTCCTCATTTGCATAGTTAATTTCTATTGCATATTCTAATATTGTATAACTCATGCACTTGTCAGTATTTTCGCTTACTCTTTTATCGTGTGATTTATGACTTTGTCAGTATTTCTGTTTACTCTTACAATTCTGATCTTGTCAGTATTTCTGTTTACTCTGATAATTCATGATCTTATCAATATTTCTGTTTATTCAGACATTGTACGATTTATGGATTACCAGTACTTTTGGTATTGTATGATTATGGCATTGTATTGAATACTTGGCACTTACCTTGTGCACACACACTTACACCACCCTCTAAGCTTTCTATAAGCTTATGCATGATAGATGCGTGCAGGTGATGTTAGGTTGCAGCAGTGTTGAGCTTGGAGTATGCAGTGGTCTTCTGGAGCATGATTTTCTATTTATGTATTTTCCTTTCAGTATTGTACTCGAATGATTATATTAATGGATATGTGATGACGATGTTGCCTTTGTGAGTTGGGTAATCTTGTGGTTATGCTTATTACGAGTTAAATGTATATTGAAAAAAAAATCCTCCTTGTAGGATCCCAGGATCGGAATCTAGCATATGATTGCTAGGAGCCGAGAATGGGGTACTACAGAGGCTGTCGGCACCAAATTCGGCGATCGGGATTCCTGTAAATCTGATTTCTGAGTTTGGGGCGTGACAATGGCCAAACTAAAATTTAGGTTAGCTGAATTTTCAACAGATTTTGAATTTTAACATGAACCTGAAGTTAGGTTAGCTGAGGAAGTTAGGCTGGTTGAACCAAAAGTTAGACTAGCCAAACTCCAGAGCAAATATACTGTAAATAGCCCAAAATGAATGAATTTTTAAAAGTCTCTAACCTAAAGTCTTTCTAGGGTTTTCTAGGGTTATATCACATGTTAGTTAGCACATACAGAGATCAACTAGTCTTGAAATCAAGAGACATCTTCTTGAGATGATAAGCTGATCTCGACCTAATATTTAGACATGAGTAGTTGCGATATAACTGGTGTCACTTTGTCTCACGAAATTTGACAACCTTATGTGTGTTAAACATATAAACACTTACATACTTCAACAACAATTTCCAGGTACTCAGATGCTGACTGGGCTGGAAACATGGATGATAAAAAATCTACTCGCAACGGGTGTTTTTACATCGGGAACTACTTAGTATCATGGCATAGCAAAAAGCAGAGCTCCATCTCTCTATCCACCGAGGAAACTGAGTATATTGTAGTCGATAGTTGAATGTGCCCAACTATTTTAGATGAAGAAAATATTGACAGATTATGAAATCAAGCAAGATATGATGATACTAATGTAACACCCTGTACTTTTCAGTACTCGGATGTTACCATGAGAACCTAACTTAGTATAAACACAATCCCGATTTATATGAACATTCACACACTGTAGACTAAATCTGACTGTTAGGAGTGATTTTGGAACCAAAAGTTAATGCATCCATTCATCGATTTTCGAGATGGGCCATCACCCCAGCAAAGAAACCTACTCTTATGGTTTTAAACTCCCTGATAGACAGATCAAACCATCTATTTTCAATATCGAACGCTAGATCCGTCGTCCATCAGGCCACGTGACTAAAAACTTATGGTCTGCGTTGATCATTACTTAAACACATAAGTAAAATATCATGTTTCCTCTAAATTAGGCGGGAAATGTCAGGGATCACTGGTGATCAATTCTGGGATCAATCCAACCATCGAATATGCAGAGTTCAATAAACTAAACAAGTATTCCCTTGGTAGGGCCCACCTAAGACTTGAACCTGCTTCATCCTTTGGGTTGGTCCCAATTCGAGTTGACAAAATAGATGGAAGGAGTAGATTAGTTGAAATCACTAATGTTGGATCCGGGATGGATAGATCCACCATCCATCTAATCTACAATTAATTTAACCCTTGAATAATACAGTGAAATGGCCCGATCAATAGGAGTGTCATAAAGCATCATCTAAACTGGACTTAGAACCACTCGAAATCAAATTCGGGGTCGATCTGACTGTCGAATTAACTTAAATAAACGAAATAGCTAGAATTGATCGAGTATGGCCCACTTAAACTATGGATTTGCCTAATTTTTGGTTAGGTGTCGTACCTAGACCTATGAAATCTAATGAACAGGACAAATTACATATACCAACATTGTGGGCCCCACTCTAGAGTGCATGTACACGGGGAGTGGGTGCACTAGCGCCGCACCAGACCAGGGAACTTGGTCAATTGGGTTTGACCTGATGGAAATGGTAAGAAAGCAGGGAGCTTTCCCGCCTTCAGCATTGCTAAATAGACAACATCCATTTGGATGTGATGTGGCCCACTATCATGGATTAGTCCCCTGATCCGAACTGTCCATCATGTTCAAATGATGGGTTCAAACAAAATATGGTGGATCCCACATGCAATTGCACTCATCTGTGCACACAAGCACAAGCGTAAGGGGACTGCATGCGGCTAGTGTTTCCAAAAAATGGAAAAATGCATTTTCTTGCCTTTCCACACTGGCAATCCGCGTGCGTAGCCTCCTGACCATCCCAGCCAATTATCGCAATCAATCGGAGCCCTCCACCTGGTTAAATCACCACCCTTAGACCTAGGGCCTCCATGCTAGCTGTGTAATTGAATGGTTGAACCTATTTACAAAAAGAGAGAGAGAGAGAGAGAGAGAGAGAGAGAGAGAGAGAGAGAGTATGAAGCATTAAACTCTATCTAAACCATCAATCTTATGGGGAACCCAAATCCGTCCAATCCTTATCAGTTTCACTCGTTGGAACGCATAGGTCTGCACACAACCTCGAGCAAAAAATAACTATGTGTGGCTGATTTTCCAAAAACTGAAAAGATTCCATTTTTCTTGCCTTTTCATGCTGGCAATCCGCATGAAACCTCCTCCTGAGATCCCAGCCATCCATTCGAGCGGATCTCAGCCCTCCATGGTAGGGCTTCTTAATAACCAAACCAAGTTACACCTGCCACCGTTATTAAAGCCAAACAATTAAGAGATGTTAATGGCCGTCCATTTGGTGGCCCCCACGATGATCATGGTACTTATCCACACCGTCCATTCACCTATGATCATCAGATCAGCCATCCAATGATGACCCGCCATTAACGGTCGAGCCCTCTTCTTCATTGGCTGAAAGAACCCACTACTTCCAGGTAGGCCCCATCTGCTGATTTGAGTCGTCCAGTTGGTGGTCCCTGACATCAGATGACCCTCTGTAATGATGGATTCTGACCATGTAAGCTAACTTAATTACATCCGATCCAAAATGCGCCTATTGTTTGATAATCAATCGAGCCTAATCGTAGCTTATACAAATGCTAGTTAATCTCAAATGCCCTTAAAAGATGGTTAAGGAAACCTGTAAAGAGCCTTTTAAGGTAGCTCTTGTCCAAAGAAGAAAAGCCAAAGAGAGGGATGTGAGCGCCATTTCTCCCTTGCCGCACCCAGACTGAGTTTGGGTTGAGCTGCGGTTCGAGTCAGGGTCCCTCCCCTGTCAAAAAAAAAAGAGAGAGAAAGAGGAGAAAGGTTAGAGAAGAAAGGAAAAGAAAAGAAACGAGAGAAGAAAGAGAAGAGATGATGGAGCTCCACCCGCCAGTGCCACACTAACCGGACTCGAATGGAGCTCTATCTGAGTTTGGCCGCTGACCCTGCCTGGTCATCTGGGAAGAAGTAGAAGAAGAAGAGAGAGAAAGGAGAAAGAAAGAAAATGAGGGAGAGAGAGAGAGAGAGGATGTTGTCCTCATTCTTCTTCCTGTCCGTTGCTACACCAGGCTATTTTCAGGCCTGGGCTAAGTCTGGACCGAGTCGGGTGAGATTTGGTCGAGCCCAGACACTATCTAGTCCAGCAAGGAGAGAAATGAGAAGGAGAGAGAGATAGAGGGCATTGTTGTGGGTGCGCTGGGATGGACCGACTCACTAACTGAGTTTCAAGTCTAGCTCGAGCCGAGTTGATGTGCCATTTTGGACGAGTCAGGTTGTTGTTCAATCGGTCCACTTGTTGCTGTTGTTGAGCCTAGTTCAAGCTTGAGGAGTTGCTGGACATTCCAGAAATAGGGGTTACAGGAAGAAGAGGAAGAAAGTGAGTGAGAGAGAAGAGGGAAGGAAAGAAAGAGAGGGAGAAGAAGAAGAGATGCAGGGAGAGGAGGTTGTGCATTACCAGCAGCATCCAACTGAGTTAGCTCGATTGATCTTCACTAAGTTGGGCTAAGTGGGTACCCCATTGGCCTCACTCAAGCTCCATCTAAGTCCAAACATTGCTAGACATGTCTGAGAATAGAAGGAAGGTAGGAGAGTTGCTGAGTTGACTCAGTTTAAAACTGAGTCAAGTATGAACCGAGCTTGCAAGGAGAGATTAACTCTTGAAAAGGAATTAGAAGTCTACCAACGCCTCAAGTGGCTTTTGAAAATCGGCCAAGTCGAGTTAGAACCCAATCATTTGAGGTATGTGTCTCTCAAAACTTTCATTGTTATCCTAATTAAAATTTAATTATTTTCTTTATCATCCTTGTTTAAATATAGGGGTCGCTCTACCAAATTCCACTCTTAATCTCACCTTGACTTTACACTAGATCGAGTGTCGGTGATTTGTCCATAAGGTGACCCTTTGAGCTTCTCACTCAAATTCATCAATCTGAACATAAATGATGATATGATTTCTCTCATTAAGTTATTTACCTCATTATGTGAATATGCTAATTTTTTGTGCACTTAATTCCTATGTTAGATAATGACCATGTCTCTTTAAATATAGCAAGCATAAATGATTTGATGATAACATGCTACCTTTAGTTGTACATTTATTAATTAACTATATGATTTGATAGATTGATTGAAACTTATTGTGGTCTTACCATCTTGTGGTCTATATTTAACTTAAGTGGCTTGGATCGCACATCTGTCATACATGGCTTAGAACGCACATTGCCTTACATGGCTTAGACCTCATATTTGGCCTACGCGGCTTGGATAGCTTATTTGCCCTTCGAAGCTTTGATGAAACATTGATGTCATTTTTTGGCTTGTTGGTTATATTCGCATATCTTGTTAATCTTCGGGTCATTACGCGGAGTTCATTATGATTTTCGGGGGGAGCTGAAGTTTGTTTATCGATTTTCTAGCCATCTTGTGGAGTTCATGTGATTTTCGAATGATGCCGAAGTTCTTATGTTGACTCTCTTTTCATCTTGTGATGTTTAGTCGTATGGTGATTTCCGGGTGGAGCTGAAGTTCGCTTGTTAATTTTCTAGCCATCTTACGGTGTTCACATACGATATAATTTTCAGGTGAAGTAGAGTTTTGTATGTTGGTTTTCTAGCCATCTAGTGGTGGTCAGTCACACTATGATTTTTGGGTGGGGGGGGAGTTCACTTATCGATTTTCTAGCCATATTGCGGTGTTCATGTATGATATGATTTTCAGATGGTCTAGAGTTGTATATTGATTCTCTCTTCATGTTTTAGTGTTTAATCGTACTATAATTTCTGAGTGGAGTGGGAGTTCACTTATCGATTTTCTACCCATCTTGCGGTGTTTACGTACGATATGATTTTTGAGTGAAGTAGATATTTGTATATTAATTCTCTCTTCATCTTGCGGTATTCAGTGGTACCATGATTTCCACGTGAAGCTGAAGTTTACTTTTCAATTTTCTAGCCATCTTGCGGTGTTCACGTACGATATGATTTATGGGTGAAGTAGAAGTTTAAAGGTTGATTTTCTATTCACTTTGCGAAGTTCACTTGTACCATGATTTTCGGGTAGAGCTGAAGTTCATTTATCAATTTTCTAGTCATCTTGCGGTGTTCATATACAATGTGATTTTCGAGTGTAATAAAAAGTTATATGATTGATTATTTGACTATCTGGACATGTTCACTTGCATTACGATTGCCATTACATTTTCATAATGTTGAAATTATGTTGACTGGCTTATTTCTGAATATATGATCATGATTTTAAATTACGTTGTTTAATGTCTCTTCTCATATCATGTGATTTATGATGGATAATGAATGATGAGTGTGTAATCTTAGAGGGTACTCCTCACCGTGATAGCTATTGACGCTATCAAACTCTATTAGTTAATGCAGGTGTAGGGTGAATCAATGTTGTTCACTAGGTCACTAGAGCAGATTGGGTGACTGAGGAGCTAGAAGGGGTCCTTGCGACCCATATTGATCTCCACCATTAGATGATATATCCATGTTTTCGTTTAATGAACTTTTATTATTTGGGTTGTATAAGTCCTGTATAGGCCCTACATTTGGATATTTATGGTGATTAAAATATTTTTACACAATACATGGTTTATTCTGCTAACATTGGTTGTTAACTCTGATTAATGATAAGAAGGTTTAAATTTAGAATGAATTTCAAAGGCTAACACTTAAGTTTTTAAAAAATGAGTCATATACTCGGGTTTCGAAAACCAGGGTGTTTCAACTGTTCTGTAAGAATACAACAATACAAGTGTCATCAACATATCCAAGAATCATATCTAACATTCTAGAAAAAAAACATATTGATATCCACCACCATTTCATTACAGAGCTCGTTGATGAGCACATCATTTTACTGGATTATGTTCCTACTAAGAGGCAATTGGCTGATATATTGACAAAACCCTTAGACACAAACCGATTTGAAGACCTCTAAAAGTCCATTGGGGTATGCGTGTAATAGTTACATCATCAATTTTAAGAGTATTATTGGTATATATGAGGAGTTTATAGCCTCATTTAGTGCGCCTAATAGTAAAATTTAGGGATTAAAGCCTCTAAGGGTGGAGGCTGAATAGACTATGCCAAATAAAAATTCAAATAACAGATACAATGAATGAATCATAATAAATCACTGATCTCAATAACAGTAGTATTGAGAAATTGATTCAAACTTTATTCATAGAACAACCTTACACCAAAAACAAATGTTTTAAGTAAGACAACTTGATTTCATGAACGTGGTAAGGATCAAAATCAAAAACTAAGCAAGAGACAATAT
Source organism: Magnolia kwangsiensis (assembly GCA_037074715.1). Taxonomy (NCBI): domain Eukaryota; kingdom Viridiplantae; phylum Streptophyta; class Magnoliopsida; order Magnoliales; family Magnoliaceae; genus Magnolia; species Magnolia kwangsiensis. The sequence continues at coordinate 56,221,076 of CM073588.1, read as the reverse complement.
AGAGAGTTATCTATTACAAGCATTCACCACACAACCAAATTACAATCATTCACCACATATACAGGAATTTAAACCTTTCATTACAAACACAGAAGTTATAGTGGTTCGGTATGTACACCAACTATTCTCAAACAGCCACACCTAATCCACTCTCAATAATCACAACCCACGTGATATTGACGTTCACTAATAATCAAGGTTTTCATAGGTTCACCTTAAAACCTATACAATTGTGTTTTTGGATGAACTATCACAAACAAAACCCCACGCTAAGATTTTCTGGCTATTTCAGTCAAAACCAATATAAAGATTTTCTGGATGTCTCAAGAAACCAAAAACAAAAAGTACCGTAAGATACTTATCGTCATTATAGAAGACTTACTTGATGTAGCCCATAGAACCGCTTCGTTTGATGTGGAACGTTCAATGTCCGGAAATACACTCAAGGGTTCTAGGTTCTAATTAATTTTAAATTAAATCAAACCTTAGGCTACTTGTTTGAATCCTTTAGATCTCAAAAAGAAGAGTGATTACTCTCTTTTTAAAAAAAAATAAGATTCATAAACTTAGAGATCAAAGAATCAAAACAAAAGGTATAAACATAAATTTAAAATACTGCACAATAGCTTGATGATAATGGGGACTTCTCTCTTTCTCAATGGAGGCTTTTCCTATCTTTAATTGAATAATTTGGAATGAGAGAAGGCCTCTATTTATAAGCTGAAATTCGGTTGCTCGACTCATCTAAGGTCTCCTTCGACTCGTCTAAGATACAATAAAATTTTAAATTTTCGACGCGATCGGATAAAACCGCTATTCGACTGGTCAAAGGCCTTGCTCGACTAGTTGAGCGCCCTCTTCGACTGGTCGAGCATTGCCTTCGACTAGTTGAGGGAATAAAAAATCAGTTGTTGGACTTTGAATTGAGCCCCCTTCGACTGGTCGAAAGTGTTCCTTCGACTGATTGAGCGTCTTGCTCAACTGGTTGAGAAATCACCAGAAATATTTATTTTTTGAGTTTGAATCTTAGACTAGTTGAACCAAAGCTTGGACTAGTCGAACTAAGGCTTAGACTAGTGAAACTAAAGCCTAATAAAAGTCTAAAACCCTGTACAAGTTTGTTATACCTTACAATACTAGACATTAAACTATATAAAACGATTCTTCTACTTGAAGTAGGAGCTTGATCTTCTACTAACAATAGAACTTGAGTATTCTTTAACTTGCATTATCCATGTCTTGAACTTGTTCTTACACTATACACACTTTATGGTTTGAAGGAAAACTTTCAAGCACTTGAGATTGAACTTGAAGATGAACTTTCCATCACTTGAAGTTGAACTTGAAGGTGAACTTTCCATCACTTAATGTTGTTTTGTCTTAACAAAATTTGACAAAATAAAAGTGTGCACTATATTTACAAATAAATATAAGTGTGCACAACACTAACAAATTCCATGTTCGGTGTGACTGAACTTCACCTTTAATGCGACCGAACATAGCATTCAATGCAACTGAATTTGGGTCAAGCAGTGGGGTTGAAAATCCTGCGCGCTCGAAACTTTGCACAAAACCTTTCGTCTTCTAGGTAAAAATAGTTCTCTCATTTTTCTCTTGGGTTCAGTGTTATGACAAACTCAAGTGCAGGGCTGCAATGTAGTAATAACTTAGTGAGACCAAGGTTATACCCACAGGGACTTGCTATTGTACAATTTTTAGAATACATTAGAACTGGAACTAGAATCTAAACTAACTACTAAAATCTAGATTAAAAGAGTAATTGTAGAAGAAATTATCAGGAATAGAATACTAGAGTGTCAAGGATCCACTTATAGCTTCCATAATGTTAATTTACTTAATTCATTCGGATCACACAACCGAAGTCGAAGTCATATCATATCCAACCAGATAATGGAGCAGTTAAATCATCATTCATACACTTCGAAACATATTTAGACATTCATTGAATTGGTTCCCTCATAAAGCAACAACATATTGATCGCAGGGAATTCAAAACATTTATAATGCCCAAAGTCAGTGATAGATCAATAGATTTTACAGACCAAACGATTGCAAAACATGTAAGAGAATATTAATAGTCTTCCTAAGCATCCAAAGTGCCCGGAGTCGACAATGGATCAAAGTAAACAAAAAATATTTCTTCATTCAAACCAAAAATCAATGAATTATTCAATATATAAACCAAATAACTTGAATCAAAGTAAAATAAACATTAAGAAAAACTACAAGATTCACCTCTTAGCTCTAACTAAGAGAATAGCCAAACATAGACATGATTGAACGAAAACTTAAAAAATATATATATATAAAAACTAACTAGAACTGAAGAATTGAAGAGGAGGGAGGACTCCTTGAAGCTCCACAACTCCTTCCTCTACTCCTTCTACCCTAATTCATCTATGAAAACAACTGAAATATCCCTTTATATAGGCTTGATTCGCACTGACTTTAAAACTGACTCGATTTTAACGCAGCTATTGCAGCTTCGATGGGACCTTCGATGGCATCGAACTCCCATCAAAGTGTCTGAGTGAAATTAGGATACTACCTAACAACAAACTTTTGAATCTACATAATGTCATCAAACCTCCTTTAATGGGATCGAATTGACTTCGATGGCATCGAACATCTCTTTGATGGAATTGAATAATGTACCAATATGTCCAGCAACAGAATCAGGTTTTTCTTGATTTTTGCAATGGGATTGAAGTGTCTTCAATGGCATAGACACTTACTTCGATCGATGGCATCTAAGCTGTCATCGATGGCATCAAGTTGTCAATTTTTACACTTCCGATTTTCTGTACTTTGTCTCCTCGCTTTTCTTCCTTCTTCACTTAGTTTCCTTGAATCTTCGACTCTTGAATTCTTTAATCTTAACCTCCATATCCAATCCTCTACTTGGTAATTATTCGAGCATTAAATCCATGCTTTAAGCATTCTTCTCCCAACTCTCAAAATCACCCCCTAAGAGAAAACATGTGTAACTAGATCAATTAATCACATCCATGTTCATAAAACCAATACATAACAAGGGGGAAATATACAGTATTTCACTCTCAACACATGTCTCGACCAGCATTTTTCTAGTCCTGAGCAAAACATGTAAAAACTAATCTTCTAAAAATCTAATTTTCAAACCTTTCTCAGAAAACAACAATTTGTGTCATCCTAAACATATGAGTAAAAATTAAAGACATAAGAATAAAGAATTTATAATCTAGAACCTAATATCGTTAGTAAAAAAATGAACTAAGTTCTCCTTTAACAATTAAATCAATAAAAAGCATCCAAATATCAAGTTCCTAGTGTGCTTAAGTGGCTTCCAACTTATAAGCTGTAAAAGTTAACCTTCTTTCCATAACATTAATCATAATAATTACTTTAAAGTGTGCAAATCAACACATGTTACTGATTCTGAACATATATCATCTTCACTTATTTTTTCAATTTTTCAATTTTATATCGATGGCTTTCAAACTATTTTCATTATTTTCATTCTTTTTCATTGATTTCTTATTAAACACATATAATAGGTAGTCATTTTCGATCTCACTGTTTTTTACCTAGTTATTTTCTTCTTTTTATACTTAAGGTAGATAATGATCTTCGAACTTGATTCCTAACACTTTTAAGTAATCATCATGCTAAAATTAGGAGTTCAAATAACTTCACAGAATATGAGTTAGATGTGAATTGTGATCTAGACTCGATTGATGTTTAAACTTTCTATTAATCAATTCATTAAGATAAGAACTTATTCAAAAATCTACTAATTAACTGGACTCTAGATTTTCAAAGAATATTCTATATCCTATCATAGTACTCAAATGTATTCAAATACATAGAATATCAATCTTCAAAAAGAGTTTTGAAAATTTTCAAGAATTTTAAATTTTGCTCAAGTCATAAAATACTGATTAGTTCACCTAATCTCACCCCAACTTAAAATCTACATTATCCTCAATGTAAAAGATACGTAATAAAATCCACATGAGATGGTATGAAGTCTTCATCATTCTAAATGGATTAGCACTAAATAAAAATTAAACTAAACTAAACTAAAGCAATCCTAATCCTAAGATAGCAATAAATGAGAATGGACCTCCATCAAACTAGAAGGTCAATCCTAATACACATGATCAATCAGAGGGATGGACCTCTAAATTAAATTTCTTAATGAATGGTTTGAGACAATGACCGTTCACTTTGAAGATGTTACCATTCGTCGGGTTCTCTATCTTGACAGCCGCATGAGGATAAATCGTTTTAACTTTGAAGCGGCCGATCTAACGAGATTACAACTTACTCAGAAAAAGATGAAGCCTAAAATTATACAAGATAACTTTCTTGTTTGGTTCAAAGGATTTTCAAAGAATGTTCCTGTCATGGAACACTTTCATTATGTCCTTGTATATCCTAGAATTCTCATATGCATCATTCCGGATTTCTTCAAGTTCATTCAATTGTAATTTGCAGCAAGCTGGCATTTTTAAGATTAAAATTAAAATTCTTTAACGCTATATATGCTTTATACACCAATTCACCTTCTCATAAATAAGTCTAAAAAGAGACATTCCAATAGGGGTGTTGAATGCAATATGATAAGCCCATAATGCATTGGTCAATCGAAGTGACTAATCCTTACGATCCAAGTTAACCATTTTTCTCAAGAATGTGTTTGATTTTCCTATTTGAAATTTTATCTTGATTGCTTATTTGAGGGTGATAGGGGTACTCACTTTGTGAGAAATGTCATATTTTTTCATTAAAGCTTCGAATGGTCTATTGCAAAAGTGAGATCATCCATTACTTATAATGACTTGAGGAGTTCCAAACTGGGATAAGATGTTTTCTTTTAAGAGCTTAATGACCGTGTGATGGTCATTATTCAGCATGGAATTGCCTTGACCCATTTAGAGATATAATCTACAACGAGTAAGATGTAGATATTTCCAAAGGATTGGGGGAATGTTCCTATAAAATTGATGCCACATCAATCAAATGCTTCTATGATAAGAATGGGGTTCAGCGGCATATATTTCTACAAGATAATCCTCCCAAATTCAAACAATACTCACATGCTTTATAAAAATCGTGTGTATCTGTGAACATAGTAGGTTAGTAAAAGCCGAACTACAGAATTTTCATTATGGTCTTCTAAGTCGAGAAGTGGCCACCACAAGCGTAAGAATGACAAAAAGGGATGACACTATGATGTTCATTATCATGGACATATATCTTAATGATTTAATCTGGGCAATATTTAAACAAATATGGATTATCCCAGATAAACTTGCGCACCTTGGTGAAATATTTTTTTTTCTTACGTGGTCTAATAGGTAGGAATTATACCCGTGGCAAGATAATCGGCAATGTCAGCATACCAAGGTAACTGAAAAACTTTAAAAAGTTGTTCATCAGGGAACAAGTCATTAATGTGAGTCGTCTCCATGGAATCCGATAAAACAAGCCGAGAGATATGGTCAACCACAACATTTTCTACTCCTTTCTTATCGCATATTTCTATATCAAATTCTTAGAGCATAAGGATTCATCTTAACAAACGGGGCTTAGCATTCATCTTAGATACAAGGTATTTAAACACCATATGGTCAGTGAAAATGATGATCTTGGATCCTATTAAGTAGCACATAAACTTGTCTAAAGAAAATACTACAGCTAGGAGTTCCTTCTCCGTAGTGGAATAATTCACTTGGGCCGAGTTTAAAGTTCAACTTGCATAGTAGATAATGTAAGGCCTCTTCTATTTTCTCTAGCCTAACACCACCCCAATAACATAATCGCTCGCATTGCACATAATCTCAAAAGGAATACTCCAATCAGGTGGTTGCATAATGGGAGCACTAGTCAACATGCCCTTAAGCTTGGCGAAACCTTTCTGGCATTCTTCAATCTACTTGAAGGAAATATCCTTTTAAAAAAATTACATAAAAGACAATAAATAAGACTAAAGTCCTTTATGAACTTTATATAAAATCTGGCATGTCCTAAGAAGGATCGCACCTCGCGTATACTCGCAAGTGGAGGTAGGTTAGAGATTAAATTGATTTTGGCTTTGTCTACTGCAATTCTATTGAAGGATATAATATGTCCAAGGACTATTCCCTTTTGAACCATAAAATGACAATTTTTCCAATTCAGCACAAGGTTCTTTTCTTCACATCTTTTCAGCACAAGTTTGGGATTTTTAAGACGTTCACTAAAAGATGTGCCAAAATAGAAAAATCATCCATAAAAACCTTTAAAAATTGCCCCACCATGTCGAAGAAAATACTCAACATGCATCTCTAAAAGGTGGCGAGAGCATTATATAGTCCGAATGACATCCTTCGATATGAGAAAGAGCCAAAAAGACATGTAAATGTGATCTTCTCTTGGTCTTCAAGGGCTATCTCTATTTGGTTACAATCCGAATATCTGTCAAGAAAATAGTAATAGAAATAACCAAGTAACCTTTCTAAAATTTAATCTACAAAGGGTAATGGGAAGTGGTCTTTTGTTGTGATAGTATTCAATTTTATATAATTAATGCACGTTCTTCAACCAGTAGTGACTCTAGTTGGCATGAGTTCATTTTTCACATTTGATACAGTAGTGATCCCAGACTTCTTGAGGTAACACCTGAGTTGGACTCATCCATTGGCTATTGGATATAGGGTAAATGATACCCATATCCAACAATTTTAACACCTTGGGTTTAACCACTTCTTTCATATTTGGATTTAACCGATGTTGTGGTTGTCTAGAAGTTTTTGCATTATCATCGATGTGAATGCAATGACAACAAATCAAATGATTGATTTCCTTGAGGTCCATAATTGTCCATTCGAGGGCTCTTTTATGCTCCTTAAGAGTAGAAATGAGAATACTCTCTTGTTGTGATCCCGGTGGAAAGAAATCACCACCGGATATGTTTTATCTTGACCCAAATATGCATATTTAAGATCAGCGAGTAATGGTTTTAGTTCAATCTTTAGTGCCTGGACACTAGACGGTAAAGGCTTTATCTCAGTTTGGGGTAATTTTTTAAATTTTGACCTCCACCAATTAGTTTCAAGTACCTATATAATATCAAGCAAGACATCCATCTCCCTAATCATGTCATCCTCTAAATCAAGGGAGTAGGCCAAGCATGTCTCTTGAGTATCAGAGTACAGGTTCAAAAGTGACGTATCTTCTACGAATGCATTAAACATGTTTATTTCATGGGCATCATCAACATTCTCGGGTTGTTTGCACATATTGAAAATCTTCAGCTCTAATGTCATGTTTTTGAAAGTTAACTTTATAATCTCATTCTTACAATTAATGATTGCATTTAATGTCGTTAGGAATGATCGACCACGGATGATGGGAATTTGAGTGCTCGTACAATGAAGGGTTGAATGTCTAAAACAATAAAATCTACTGGATAGTAGAATTTATCGACTTGGACTAGCGCATCCTCTATCATTCCTCTTAGTATATGAACAGAATGATCTACAAGTTGAAGCATGGTCCTATTGGGTTTTAATTCATGTAACACCCTGAAAATCGAGGGTTGAGCATAAACTCCACTCCCGAGCTCCAACGCATCACTTATGAATATAAAAAATGATAATTAAATGTTGTCCATGTTAGTGCGTTAAACATGAGTGGGATTATACCAAAACACTATATTATTCTCCAACGATAGTTGAATTACGCAAGCGGAAGACTGTGATATATATAATAAGCATATTAATGGTTATAAGTCCCCAAAGTATGATCAGATTACCAGGTTAAATGATTTCATGTATAGTTCTAAAATTCACAAAACAATATAGTATAATGTTCAACTAGTTGTATTTTTAAAATCTCGGTAATCCCCGTAGGTCAGAACACGGTTTACATAAACCTTCCTGACAACTACATGTAAGAGAACGCCTCCTCATCATCCTCGAAGTCTGGCTATGCCTCATAGGCATCGCCATCACCTACAGCTAAGACAGGGTTTGGTTGGTATTTTAAGCACCGTCCCAGAATGTGAGAGTGAGTGATCAACTCAGTGGAGCTATAAAGTAAAGGTTAACATGAAATCAATTTAGTCAAGCAATAATGATAAAGCAATACAATAAGAATTCCTAAGTACTTTGGTTAATGCAAGGATGATATATATAAATGATGTATGCCCTCGCCTGCACTCCCTCTGTGACTTCATCTCATAGTCGCGGCATGCATACCTTCCACTGTGCTCAACTCCAACGCTAAAGGGACATGCAATGTGGTGCATGAACATGATTATCGAGTTCTTATTAGACCTTTCTCATACAGCAGGATTGGGAAGCTAAAGTACCTCCCTTATATCAATTTACAAACAATGATCCATTCTAGGGTCGTTAGTCCTAGTAAATCTCATACGATGTTACGGTTTTAGGTCACTACAAAGGGCTCATCACCTAATCAGTGTAGGCCTAGTTTATACTCTAGTTGCTACGGAAAGGCTCGTCACCTCAACATAGTCTTAGAGTATACTCGAGGGCACTACAAAGGGCTCGTCACCTGATCAGTGTAGGTCGACAGCTCGAATACAGTGTCTCATACCACCGTATTCAGCTCACGAGGCAGTGTTGCTCAAGGGTCACTACGGGTGGGCTCGTCACCCCGTTGTAGGCCAACAGCTCGACCACGGTGTCCCATACCACCATGTTCAGCTCATGAGTCTTAGCGGATCGAGGTACCAAGGTTAACAGGATTTTCCATTGGTGAGTTTCGTACCTTAGATTCAAGTAGTAGCATCTATACATAGTGAACATACATCAGGCCAATCGGGTTACTTGACAAGCTCGACTAGTACGAGCGCACGTTGGGTTGATCGACATGAAGTGCGTAAGCACTCCGCATGGCCTAACCACTGTCGACAAGTAACGTATGACTCGGGTTCGTCGAATGCATCTTGTGTGGCAAACCATCCTCAGCCACCAAACCAGGACCTGTTACCAATTGCCTGGACTATACTATAGTCCCAAACACACTCCAAAACAATTCATTTCACATGTGATAGTCAAGTACAGTATGTAACGACCAAACCACAGAGAGATCTCATTTGAGCATTTTGTCAAACACAGTGTCCATATTAACCTACATAAACATTTCATCACAAATCGTGTAATAGTAAGATAGGTTACATAAAGGAAACTATAAGTATAGATAAGGGAATTGAGAATCTCATCTCAACGCCCTTATATCATACATATAAACAAGCATTTTTTCATTCAAGCATTTTATCAAACACTTAGACTACACATTACAACATACATGTATTAGACTAGTTATAACATACATATCCTGGCAAGTCCTTTTTCAAAGGAGTTGCCACACACACATCAAGTAAATATACATAGTTAATAATTATGGCAAGCACACATCCAAATTCCACATTCTTTCAGACATTTTTACAAACACATGTAATACACTATATTCAACATAGTTCATATGTATGTGTAAAATGCGGGAATCATCATATCTAAACATGTGATAGCATTCAAATCCCTCATAAATTATTAACTGACATTGAAAACCTTGAAAATCATAACCTAAACATTTATAGTTCGCACCTTTCGCTAGTAGACTCGTAATGAACTCAGTTTAAAAGCTAAGTCTTTGTCTACGGCACAGCAACAACTTATAACAGGGAATAGGTTAGCTATTCCACTATTATCCTATTTGGATCTCTAAAACAGATTAGGGTTAGGATTTCTTATCTAAGTATGGAGTCTGAGTCACTGAAATAGTGATACAGTAGTGGTGGTTAAGCACGTGGAGGGGTAGGGAAGAATCTTAAGAACAAACGCCAACTCTCTCTCACACTTTTTCTCTCTCCTTCTTTTTCTTCTTTATTCTCTCTCTAGGGTTTGGAAATTCATATGTGGAGAGAGAGAGAGGGTTTAAGAACCTTATATAGGCCCAGAACTGATGGGAATGGCCCCAAGGCCATAGTATACTTAGGTTATAACCAAATACCAGCCGTTTCTGTCCAACGGAGCTGTTTTGGAGGCCCTTTTTCTACATGTGATCGGACTTAAGCCCCCTAACCATGGATCTAGGTCAGGCTAAGTTTTCGGTCTAATCGGGTTTACAGATCAACCGTGGTGAACCAGTTTCAGTTCAACGGTCACCGGTATTCGATCAGGTTCACAAGTACACTGGCATGTGTTGAAAATTTTCCCTAATCCGAGGGTGTAATTAGGTCAGATTCCAATGGTCAGAATCCTTAGATTCGGCCTGCAAACGAACAGACTCGATTCACTTAACTTTCAGTTCATTTCCTAAAGATATTTGTGTTTCTCACACACTTCGCTTTAAGCTCAAGTTGTGCATTTCTGGGTACTATTAGGACTTAATTTCAAAGATGGTTGTCAAGTCTAGCAAGGTGGTCATAACCGTATAATTTCAGGGTAATCGGACTTTCGACGTGCGGTCCAGGTCTGATACAGAATTTCTTGATGCTCCCAAGAGTAACTGGGTTTTGAGATGGACCCTAAGTTTTTAAGCAATGTAACGTTAGCGATCCTTCAGATTTTGGGTCATACAGATCATATTTAAAGTGATTAGGGCCAATTTCACAGGTAATCTAGTTTAGCACTAATTAATTCTAGTTTATTTTCTAAAGGATTTAGTCCTTAGTGATTTCTGCCTGAGGTGGTACTCGGGTCTTTGTATGAATTTTTCTGAGATGTTAACATTCACCAAGGCCGAGTTGTTCCTAGACTAAGAATGGAATCAGATTTACACTTGTTACCAAGTCAAGTAGTGCATGCTCAATCCGGTGATTCTCAATCACACAAGAGATGGTTATGATACCAGGATCTTTATATTTCTGAGGCACACCTTGCTTGAGGATAACACTCACTTTTTCTATCAAATTTTATTACTTTTGAATGTTTTACCGTCTCTTAGCCATAGAGAGATCTTTTAGAAACTTGGCATATGTGGTGATTTAATTTATGGCATCTAACAAGGGAATATTGATTTTCACCTGCTTAAGCACCACCAAGATATCCTGAGTATTAGATAGGTTTTGGTGAAATTAATCTTTGTGGGTATGGAGAAACCAGCTTATACCATTTTTTCGATTCTTTCTCATGCATAACATGGCTAGGTCCATCATTCCTCTCAGATTCTTCTAAGTCTTGAGGCTTCTCAGCCTTCTCCAGGATGTTTTTATCAATTATCTTTCCACTTCTAAGAGTGGTGATAAACTTCACTTGCTCCACATGATGGTTAGAAGAGCTTGGGTCACTTAATTTATATTGTTGTTTTGGGTTAGGTAGAGGTTGGCCTAAACGAGTCCGTTTCTCCCTAACAGTTAGTTGTGACTCAAGTCTTTGGATAGACAATGCAAATACTCCCAATGGTTTTTTTTTAATATCCTGGAATGCTTGTAACATATTTTGGTTGAATTGCTCTTGATTTTGCATGAATTTCTGAACCATATCCTCTTGGGATATTTTCTGATTTAATGGATTGAAATTTGATAGAAAGATTCCTTAAGGATTTCTCTATGTATTACCTATTTATCCATTCTTCCAACTGAAGTTTGGATGGTTCCTCCAGCTAGGATTATACGTGTTTGAGATGGGGGCGCTAAATGGCCTTTCATAATTGTTCATGGCATTAAATTGCTCGTGTAACAACTCTTAGAATGCAAGAATTGTGAGACAATCCTATGTCAAGTGAATGTTACTAGCACAAATACTACAAACAATTTCAGCAGTCTCGTCAGGTTTGACTGTTTCTACTCTCGTAAGCTCCATGGCCTCGGATTTTCTTATGAGATTGGCCACCTTAGCTTCACATCGTCTTCCTCTCTTAAGACATACATTCCTCCCTTCTCTTTAGATTGAGTTGACCTAGCATTGCTGGGTTTTGATGAGGTATCCCATGATTGCGCATTTTCAGTAAGTACATCAAAATAATCCCACACATCATCGGGATCCTTATTCATAAATTCCCCGTTGCACATCATCTCTACGAATTGGCACATGGGCGAAGTCAATCCATTATAGAAAAAGCTTATTACCTGTTAAGTTCCGTATCCATGATGCAGACATGAATTCAAAAGATCTTTAAATCTCTCCCAACATTGGAAAAAAGTATCTTCCTCTTTTTAAGAGAAATTCATGATTACCCTCCTCAGGGTATTGGTCTTATGAACTGGGAAGAACTTTTAAAGAAATTCTCGAGTCATCTCAGCCCATTTCCTAATTGATCTTGGTCTCAATGAGTGAAGCCAAGACTTGGTCTTCTCTTTCAAAGAGAAAGGAAACAATTTCAGCCTTAAGGTGTCCTAAAAAATGTTGTTACATTGTAGGGTTGCTACAATCTCATCAAATTCTTTGAGATGTAGATATAGACTTTCAAAGTTAAGTCCATGAAACTTCAGGAGTAGTTGGATCACTCCTAGCTTGAAATCCACATTTCCTGCATTACGTGGGAACACCATGCAAGAAGGTGTACTTGGCCTCACTAGTTGTAAGTAATCACGCAATGTTCTAGGCAGAGAAACGTTGTGCACGTTGTTCTCATCCTATTGTTCTTTAGTAGGATGGTGCAGTTGATTCGCAACCATATTTTCTGTTAACTCTAAGGGTCTTAAGGCATGTCTAAACGTTGATGGATAGGAAAACCTTCAACTAATCCTTCTTCACTATTGAGACATAGAGTGTTGTAACATACCCACTTGGGCATAAAACACTCTCAATCCCTAAGTCTAAACTAAAACCTACTAGAAAAAGAAAATTACAGAAAAATAATAAATCTGAAATATTACAACAAGAAGAGTATGAAGGATGTTACTGGATTGATGATTCTATGTTAGTGTATACAAAACTGGAAAACAAGGTTAGTATCTACCAATTTAGAAAAATCTAATCCTAAAAACATAAAAAAGAAAGACCTAATTCTAATGTTAATGTATTTTAGAAAAGTGCAACTGAAGTATCTAGCAACGACACCAAAAACTTGTTAATGACAACCCCAAGTACAAGGCTGCGATGTAGTAATAACTTGATGAGACCGAGGTCGTACTCATAGGGACTTACTATTGTGTGATTTGTAAAATACTTTAGAACTAGAACTTGAATCTAAACTAACTACAAAATTTGGATTTAAAGAATAATTGTGAAGAAACTATCAAAGGTAAAATAATAGAGTGCCAAGGATCTACTTATAGCTTCCTTAATGTTACTTGATTCAATTGAACCAATAATTGGAATCGAAGTCGTATCCTATCCAGTTAGATAATAGAGCAGCTAAATCATCATTCATATGCTTTGAAACAAATTTGAACTTCATTAAATTGGTTCCCTCATAAAGCATCAACATATTGATCTCAGGAGTCAATGATAGATCAATAGATTTTACATACCAAACGATTGTAAAACATATAAGAGAATATCAATAGATTTCCTAAGCATCCATTGCGCCTAGAGTCGACAACGAATAAAAGTAAACTGAAAATAATTCTTCATTTAAACAAAATATGAATGAATTATTTAACATGACAAATAATTTGAATTAAAGTAAAATAAATATTAAGAAAAACTACAAGCTTCACCTCTTAGCTCTAGCTAAGAGATTAGTCAACCATAGACATGATTGAACTAAAACTCAAACATAAAAACTAACTAAAATCGAAGGATTCTAGAGGAAGGAGGACTCCTAGAAGCACCACAACTCCGTATTTTACTCCTTCTACCCTAATTCATTTATAGAAACTCCTAAAATATCCATTTATATAAGATTGATTCGTACCAACTTTAAAAATGGTTTGATTTTACACAGCTATCATAGCTTCGATGGGACCTTCGATAGCATCGAATTCCCATTGAAGAGTCCGGGTGAAATTAAGAAATTGTCCAGCAATGAAATTTTGAATCTGTGTATTTTCTCGATGTCATTAAATCTCATTTTATGGGATAGAATTGGCTTTGATGGCATCGAACATCTCTTCAATGGAATTGAAGAATGCACCAATATGTCCAGCAACAAAATCAGAATTTTCTTGATTTTTGCGATGGGATCGAAGTTTCTTCGATGGCATTGATATTTACTTCAATGGCATCAAATTGTCGATTTCTGCACTTTTGATTTTCTATACTTTGTCTCTTCAGTTTTCTTCCTTCTTCACTTGGTTTCCTTAGATCTTTGACTCTTGAATTCTTCAATCTTAACCTCCATAGATCTAATCCTCCACTTAATAATTCTTTGAGCATTAAATCCATGCTTTAAGCATCATTTTCTCCTTAGTTATCAAAATCATCTTGTAAGAGAAAACATGTGTAATTAGATCAATTAAGCATATCCATCTCTATAAAACCAATGCATAACACGGGAAAAATATACAATATTTTACTCTCAACATGTACGTATTCATTTTAGGTAGTGTAACAGTTGGCTAGGTCTTCAAATTACATAAGATTGTTACAATCTCAACAACAAAAGAAAAATATGTTGTTGTAATAAAGGCTTGCAAGTAAATGGTGTGGTTAGGGGACTTGGGTAAGAACTAAGAAAATTATAAGTTATAAAGTGATAGTCAAAGTGCAATTTATCTAGCAAAAACTCATCATTTCATTTAAAAACCAAATATATAGACATCAAATGTCATTTCATATGATTGCTTTTGGAGGATGGACAATTTACTTTACAGAAGATTCGCACAAGTCAGAACCATATTGATATGTTAATAAAGGTGGTTATTATAGAGAAACTAAAGTCATGTTAAGTTCTTATGGGTCTTCAAGCTTGAAGACCAATGAGAGATTCACACTAAGTTCTCTATGGATGTATGATCTTTTTGCATGTGCAACATATTTAATGAGAGATTTCCTGTGATTAGTCTCTAAGTGGGAGATTGTTAGAATCGATGGAGCCTGATCATCAAAGATGTATTATTCATCCTAGAGGCAATTTCATAATTTCACACAATGTTCTTTATATACCCTAGTTTCATTTGGGATAATAGATATTCTATCGTGAGAGAGAGTCATCTTTGTAAAGAGATACTTCTTCGTTTTTTGCCTTTGAGCATATAGGATCGGTGTGAATCTATGGATGTATCGAAAGGGAACCATGTAAATATCTGTGTTGTTGTTTGCATCTTTTTTACATTTTCTTTTTTATTTTGATATTTTTATGTGGGTGATCGAGAAGGGATCTCTTCCGCTAACACAACCACCACAGATCATCTAGCTCATGAAGTCAAAATCCACATAGCCTACTAACTAGGCCCCTTATTTCTCCAATGATAATCTTACGTACCTTGAATATATTAAAGTATCCATTTCTTTGCCTCCTAGTGTTGCTTCTCGGGATTACACATGTATCTACTAATAATACTTACTGCATGTGAAATATCTGGTCTAATACAGACCATGACATACATCAAGTTACCAATTGTGCTCGAATAAAGCATATAAGATATTACATGATTTTCTTTATCTGTTTTAGGAAACTGTTCCAAAGAAAGCTTAAAATGAGTCACGTGGAGAATGTTGACCAACTTTGCCTTGTGTATCCCATACTTCATCAATACCTTCCCAAGGTATTCAACCTGAGATAACTATAGCCTGCTCTTCTTCTTGTCTCTGTGTATATCAATGCTAAGAACCCTCTTTACAACCCTTAGATCTTTCATTTCGAATGTCTCTAATAACTGAGTCTTCAATAAGTTGATCTCAGACATGTTATGACTGGCGATAAGCATACATCGACGTATAAAACCAGGATAATGAATTTTCCATCACAAAGTTTCTTGTAATAGACACAGTGATCATACTTACTTCTGGTAAACCTCAGAATCACTATGAAAGAATCAAACTTTTTATACCACTATCTAAGCGACTATTTCAAGTCGTACCATGTAACACCCTAGATTTTTACCAACCTGGAATTAGACGTCCTTAGGCAATAGGTCAACCATAACACCTTAGTAACCTCTCAGAACCCAATTCCAAAGCCAAAGAAATCATGTAGAACCAAATTCTTTAGAATTTAACGAGAATTAGCCAGCGCTACACTAGATTACCTATGAAATAAGCACTAACCACTTTAAATACGATCTGTAAGACCCAAAACCTCTAGCATTGTTGACGCTACGTTACCCTAAAATCCAGGATCAAACTCTAAACCAGTTTGTTCTCAAGAACCCTTTGAAACTTCGTATTTGATTTAGACTGCGCGTCGAAAGTCTGATATCTACAATCTTAGACCGTTATGACCGCTTGGCTGGACTTGACAATCGTTTCAAAAATCAAGCCCAACCGATGTTCTGAGGCTATTTCATTGAGCCTAGAGTGAAGAGAGTGAGAAAGAGTAAATATTTGAAAATTTAAGTCAAAATCTGGCTCGTGTCATTGTGCGTTATTATTAAGCGTTCTGATCATCAGAATTCAGCTAAATTTCATCCTCGGATCAGGAAAAATTTCTCTTTCATGTCATGAGACTTGTAGACTTGATGTAGGTACGATAATCGCTGAACTGAAACTCGACCGCCACTTGTGATCTGGGAACTCTACCAGTTTGAAAACTTAGTGTGGATAACATCTAGTGACCATGAGCTTAAGTCCGACCGCGTTCGGCCAGGGGACCTCCCGAAATGCTCTTTTAGATCGAAAAAGTCCCGATTTGGCTATAACCCAAGTATACCTTGACTTGGAGTCTAGTTTGGTCATGTTTGGGCTTATAAAAGGGGTTTAAACCCTTAGCCTTCTAACCCATACGAATTTGGAGAAAACCCTAGGAGAGAGGAGAGAAAAGAGAGAGAAAGTGAGGGAGAAGCTGGTGATTTCTCCAGGGATTCTTCCATGCTGCTCCACGTGCCAAAGCCACCCACCTGCATCGCTATTCTGAAGATTCCAACTTCGTTCTAGGTAAGAAAACCCTAACCACTTGCTGTTTTAGGGATTCCTTCAATTCAAATGGCAAAATAGCTTATGTACTTGTGCATTAGGTCGCATTTACGCCGTTGATGAAGCATAGACGTTCTATTCGAATCGATACACGTCTAAGGCGAAAGGTAAGGATTTTAGACGCTTTGATTGAATGATTTCAAAGCTTTCAATGTCGTTTAATAGAAGATTGTCGAAGAGAATGCCGTTTGACATGTAGAACATGTTGTCCGTTTTCCATTTCGTATACGTACGGGAAATATGAGATTTAGGGCATTTTGGGTATTTGAAGGAAATACAGTATACGTCTATATTTTGCTGAAATGATTGCCATGACTATTTTTCGTGTTATGATATTAGGAATGCGTGCATGATCTGTTTGACGAAGAGATTCACCCTAATGCGCACTTTGAGTCGACATACGCTATGTAGACTAAAGTGTGTAGACTAAGTGTTTGTATAAATGTTTGTATTAGTAGGTATTGAGTAAATGGTGTTGTGAATTAGTTTGAGATTGAATTCTCAATTAATATGCTGATGTATATGGTTTCCACATGTTGGCTATATGAATCGATTTCATTATACATATATAGAATGCATGTGTTGGTTGATTTGCTTACGTAGTATGATATAACATGTGTCAACATGCTTGTATTGTTTATATTCTTTTCTGTTACTCACATATGCTTACTGATGTTGATACACAAATGCTTGGGGCTATGACCTAGTCCAGGCAGTCAGTAATGGATTGAATTCGTGGTTGGTTTCTAATTGCCACGAAGGACGCGTCGATGAACGTGAGTCGTGTTTTGGGTTGACGGCAGTGGTTAGGCCACATGAAGTGTTTTATGCACTTCATGTCGCTCAGCTTGAGATGCGCTCATACTAATCGAGCCCGTCAAGTAACCCGACTGGCCATTATATGTTCACCATGTATGAGTCATAACTGCTTGAACCTAGGGTAGTGAACTTACCATTGAAAACCTTGTCAACCATGGTATCTTAATCCATAAAGACTCATGAGCCGGGCATGGTGGTATGGGACACCGTGGTCGAGCTGTCAGCCTACGCTGGGGCCACAAACCTCCCCATAGTGACCAGTGAGCACTCTACTCTGAGCAGATTATGGTGGTATGGGACACTATATTCTTGTCGTCGGCCTACATTGATAAGGTGATGGGGGAGTGAAGCAACGAGTGCGAGCAACAGCCCTGACAGCCCTTTGTAGTGACCTTGAGTTTATCTGACACCGCATGGGGGCGACGAATCCTGATGCAGTCTTAAGGATATAAATAGGCCTGTATTGATAAGGTGATGGGGGAGCGGTGTAACGAGTGCGAGCAACAGCCCTGACAGCCTTTGCAGCGACCTACAAATATAACATCGTATGAGATTACTAGGAGTGATGACCCTAGACAGGATCTGTGTTGGGATTGATATAAGGAAGGTACCTTAGTTTTCCAATCGTGCTGTATGAAAAGGACTAATAACAACCCGGTAATCATTATCCATATTGCACTCTATGTGCCTGGAAGATGTGGAGCACTGCTGGAAGAAAGCATGCCGCGGACGCAGATGGTGCCGCATGAGGGAGTAGGTTCATGAGGGCATCCATCATGACATTTCATGCATGCATTAACAACAGTACCTAGGAATGTTTGATTATTTTCTTTACTATTATCGCGTGATTGATTTGATAACATGCTAATCTTTGCTATATGATTCCACCGAGTTGATTACTCATTCCCACGTTACGGGATGGTGTTCCGGACACCCACCAGTCCCTATTTTAGTTTCAGATGATGGCGCTCCTTATGAAGCGGAGCCGGACTTGATGATGATGAGGAGGATCCCTCCTTTATGCGTGTTCTGATCGACGGGATTACAGGGAGGTTGATTAGACGCCATGACACTTGTCTTTCTTTTACACTTTTAGAGCACTCATGTATATTCTTTTTGCATTTTTGGAGTATACATGTATTTATTTAACCTGGTAACATGTTCAAACTCTGGAGGCTTACAATTGATTATATATTTTATATATTTATCACAGTCTTCCGCTTGCTAATTTAACTGTCTCTGGAGTATGATATGCTGTTTTGGCTTAGTCTCAATCTTGTTTAATGTCATTCTACAGACAACATGCATTTATCATTATCTATGTTGCATAAGTGACGTTCTGGAACTCGGGAGTTGGGTTTCTACCCGACCCCTGATTTTCGGGGTGTTACATACCATGACATCTTTAACCTATAAACCTTATTTTTCGCCCCTTGTATTTCGTAACCTTTTAGTTATTTCATATAAATCCGCTCTTCCAATTCCCATGTAGAAAGGCAATCTTCACATCCATTTTTTTCATCTTGAGATCTTATTGGGCAATCAGTGCTAACACGAATTTGATAGATATTTGCATTACAACCGGCACGAATATCTTAGTGAAGTCGACACATTCTCTCTGAGCATATCTCTTTGCTACCCACCTTGCCTTGTATCTATCTTGTTTATTCTTGAAGATCCACTTTCACCCGATCGCTTTAAAGTTGACAAGAAGCTACACCAACTCTCACTTCTCGTTTTTGCACAAGGAGTTCATCTCATCATCCATCACTGCTTTCCATTTCAGCATCTGTCTCATCAAGAGCCTCCTAAAGAATAGACGGATGACATTTTAGTCATCCCTATATCTCACCGGTAACCTGTGATCCCTTGGTGAATTCCTTCTCACAGGTGGTTGCTCCATGTACTCCCGTACCTCTGTCTGCATTTCAGTATCAACCCGTGCCTCATCTTTGTCTGTCTGAAAGTCCACAATTAACTTTTTCTACTTCCTTGTGCTCATCTTTATGAAACAAGAATCTTTTGTTGAATTTAACATCACAACTAATGATGATTTTTTGTGTGACTTGGTCATACAGTTGTACCCCTTCACACCACCATTATAGTTAACAAAGATATACTTTTTAGCCATTTAGTCCCTCTCATCTCTCTCAACTGATGGTACATGAGAGTAATCATCGTAACCAAATACATATTGTCCCGAGTAGTCTACCTAATGACCACTCCACACTTCCTCTGAAATTTTGCATTCAATGGCTATAGAAGGGGACCGATTCACCAAGTAACAAGCTGCATTAACGGCTACAGTCCACAATTCCTTACCCAACCCAACATTTCTAATCATGCATTGGGCCCTCTCTAGGAGAGTCTGACTCATCTACTTAGCCACACCGTTCTACCCTAGTGTGTAGCGCATTGTGTTATGCCTCATGATCCTTTCATCTTTGCAATACCTATTAAATTTCCTATAAGTAAATTCTCCACCATTATCTGTCCTCAATACTTTCACCTTTCGCCCTGACTATTTTTCCACCATTACCTTCTACTACTTGAAGTTGGTGAAAATATCGAATTTATTTTTTTGTTCACAATCTCAAGTATAGGGTCACGATGTAGTAATAGTCTCGATAAGACCGATGTCGAATCCATAGTGACTGAAAATTATACATTTCTGAAATTTATTAGAAGTAGAACTAGAAGAAGATGTGAAACTAATTCTGAAGTATTTGAGAGAGTAATTATGAATAGAGTAATTAAAACTAAGAATTTAAAGGTGGGAACTAGGATGCAAAGGATCCACTTGTAGTGATTAGGGAGCCCTCTTACTTGATTCAAGTAACATAATTAGAATTGGAGTCCTATCCTATCAAATTGGAAATATATCAATAAAATCAAATCTAAACTTCCATTGACCTAATTCTCAATGAAGGAGAACTATGATAATTAACAGGGATTCCATCACTAAACCATGTCAAGGAGACAATGGCAAATAACAGGATTTATCAATCCCATAATCTCAAAGCAGGAGAATTGTGAAGATTAAGAAGGATTTCATCACCCTACCATACTTAAAGGATGATAGTGAACAACATGATTTACTAATTTCACAATATCAAATTAGAAAAAGAAGATACTCAAAGCTATTATGGATCTACTGTAATTCGAGTCATAATAAACCATTAAAAACTGAAAGTATTCCTTAAATATTAAATTAGAATTATGGAGTTCAACATAAATATGAATCAAAGCAATAGAAACATTCCATCATGCTACAAGTTTCACCTCTTAGCCCTAGCTAAGAGGTTTAGTCAACTATAGACATGATTGGACCAAAGTCTCTTAAGAAAAATATGAAAACAACTAAGGAAGAAGAAGAAAAATTCTTGGCGATGGTTTTTCTACCCTTTTTCTCCACTCTTTAAACCCTAGAAGATGCCTAGAAATCCTACGGAGTCTTATTTATAGTTGTGGAACTCCAACTTTCGCACCTAGTTGGAAAACTCTAGAAACTGCCTCAAAATTAAGCAATTTGCTAAAATAAATTTTATTTTGTACGATTTTCTAAAATAGACTTCACTCTGTGCAATTTCACCAAATGACCTAGAGTTTTAGAATATGTTTTTTCATGACGATTTCAGGAATCATTTCTTCACTTCAAATCTTTGATTCTTTTCATTCCTCACTTGATTTTTTAAATTTTTGGCATGTTAATTCTTCAATTTTACTCTCCTAAAATCCATCCCTTGCATTGGTGATTCTTGAGTATCAAATTCATGCTTTTAATACCCTTTTTAATCCAAGCTCTTAAATTCACCTTGCGACATGAATATGAGTAAAATAGAATATTAAGCATTATCATGTTCATAAAACTAAGATATAAATGAGGGATAATGTGTAATATTTGACCCTCAACATTTTTCATAAAATAAACACACACTTTCGTGGAATAGTCATCAATGAAGGTAACTGTCACACCCCAAACTCGAAAATCGGCCTCACAAAATTTTCGATCGCCGAATCTAGCGCCGATAGCCTCCGTAGAACCCCATTCTCGGTTCTCAGCGCTCATTCACCAAGTTCAGATCCTAGGTTGCTACGAGGAGGATTTTCAACATCAGTTTGATTTGTAATAAGCATAACCAAAGGCATAACCCACAAATAACAACCAAAACTCCATTACATTTTCACTATGATTAAAAACTTTACAAGTACAATGAGCATAAAGGGAAATACAATGATGATAGACCAAAAGCTCTAAAATAATCTGCCATGTGCTCAAGCCTTAGCTCTGCTGCGATCAATGTCACCTGCACGCAACGGTCGTGTATAAGCTTATAGAAAGCTTAGAGGGTGGTTAAAGTGTGTGCACAAGGTGGTAATGCAGTTATATAGTATCAGAGTAATGCGGAACATGCTGATGAATCCATGAATACCATTAGCCATGCCAAAGTTATGCGATGCAAGAC
Organism: Magnolia kwangsiensis; assembly: GCA_037074715.1. Taxonomy (NCBI): domain Eukaryota; kingdom Viridiplantae; phylum Streptophyta; class Magnoliopsida; order Magnoliales; family Magnoliaceae; genus Magnolia; species Magnolia kwangsiensis. Next base: position 56,198,815 of record CM073588.1, on the reverse strand, counting down.
ATGAATGATATTGGCCATACCAAGGCTATGCGATGTAAGATGTAAGTCAAGCATACAATTCCTCATCTAAGTCCATATATCAATATAACTCAAATCTGGGATATCACCGGGGTCTAGTACACTCTAAACTAGATAGCCGCCCCATCGCCCGCAATAAGGTAAGTGGAAGAGACCTCACTATCCACCTGCCGATATTGGGCTCGACTCGTCGATAGCGAACCCATTCCTCGAGCTGGTCAAACTTAGCCTAGCTTTGCCCCCTACTCTCAGGCGAGTAAGGCCGCACCCCCTTCCAACCGACCACGACACAGTGGAAAGCGCGGCATCCTGATAATCGGCACTCGACACTCCTGTACCCACTCGGTCTATACATTGGAGCAACCTCTTAGTACCATAAGAGTTTAAGGACTTTCACCCAGGGATATCTATAACACCCTATGTAAAATAAGATTTTTGGTATCCAATCCTACCAACCATGATATGCCTGTGAAGGCTATGACCCTGATGTCACTAAGGCGTAGAGTAACCATGTCACACAATGCGAATGCATGAATCACACTACTCAGTCATGTAGTATTCCTATGCATATCGTGCGCTCATGTAGGGCAACACGTCCTATCTGGGAGCCCCTAAACAATCTGCCCGAAAGCATATGCTATGATCAGTCACTTCTTATATCAAGCATAAAAATGATGCGTATGATCATGAATCACATAACTATATTAATCATGTTATGAAGTAATGTACTAACCTTACAATGCAGATGGCCTATTCGGCCTATACACAATAAGTATGGGCCTATCAATGGGCCCTAGGGAGAGTCGTAATGTGGACATTTAACCATCATTATTCTCACAATGTGGACGTCAAACCAACATTGCTCCCAAGGCATGGCTATCACAAACATCATTACACAAACCACAATAAGGTCACACATCGGAATGGACTTCGTGTACATCCAATTGGGCCTCGACCCATGGGCCTTGGTACAATAAATGGGCCGCATAACATGGGCCTTATATTCATCAAGTGGGCCACATCAATGGGCCGCACCAATGGGCTTTATGTACATTGTAGTAGGCCATAACTTGTGGGCCTTAGAATGCATCAAAATGAGCCTTGTATATATCAAAGTGGGCCCCAGTGGATGGGCCACAAATAAGCCAAGATGGGCCCCATACATATATCAAGGTGGGGTCTCAATGAATAACCACAAATAACTCAAAATGGGCCCCATACATATACCAAAGTGGGGTCCACTTGAACTATAGATCTGACTCATTCTTTAGCTTATGCCAAAAAAATGAGCTTCTAAGATGGTTGGATGGATTGGATGCAACCCATGCATCATGGTGGGGGTCCACATGAATCATGGATCTGACTCATTCCTTAGCTTATGCCACAAAAGGGTTTTGAAAATGGTTGAACGGTTGGATGGAGAACATGCATCATGGTGGGGCCCATATAGAAGAACGACATGGAGAGAACACATACCTCAATAGGGTCCCACCATCCAGTGATGTGGACGATGCGGACAGAACATATATACCATGGTGGGTTCCACCGTCCACTGGCATGGACAGTGTGAATAAAACACATACATCATTGTGGGTTCCCACGTGGGGTCCACCATAATGTTTATCTGCAATCCAACCCATTGGTAAGGTCACACGGACCTGGATGGAAAAAGAAAAATAAATTTCATCTTGATCCAAAACTTTTGTGGACCCAAAATGGGTTTCAAGGGCAGCCACTCAATCTCACTGTTTCCTATGATGTGGGCCACCTGAGCATCAAATGGGTCTGAGCTTTGGAGGGGGCCCACCTCAGGAGGTGGCCCACCAAATGAATGGTGTGGGTATTCAACACCCATTACAGTGGGGCCCACAGTCATGGTCGTGGGTCCCTGTCCGCCCGCACGCCCATGCGCAGCAGGCGCTGCTTGCGCCTCTGGCAACAGCAGCGACCTGCTGCTTATGATATTATTATTATTTTTTATTTTTGGGGTTTCTGGGGTTTTTCCTCAGTGGGGCCCGTGTCAGGTGAATCCGACCCAACCGTTGGGTCCCATGGCTTAATACAAGCCCAATATTGAATATATTTTGATGATTAGAAACAACGGATGATTTTTCAACGGTAACCACCGCAGTTTCCTATGCTATGACCCACCAGATGCTCAGATCAACTTCATTCTTCAACTCAATGCTTAAAATGATCTAGGGAATGAGATGGACGGTGTAGATTAAGTCCATACATCAACGTAGGGCCTACATGAATGGCCCGCCAAAATGGCCTTAACCAAGGCTAAATAATGGTGTTTTCACCCTCACGTCCAGAGACCGCGTCTATGGACTCTCTCTCTTTTTCTTTTTTTTTGGATGTGTGGAAATCTTAAGGTGGGCCCTGCTGAGGTGGGCCACCTAATAATAGATGTTGTGGATACAACCCCTATATAAAGTGGGGTCCATCCAAGTGGCCACACAACTACATTATCATACAAAAAAAGGGAGAGAGAGAGAGAGAGAGAGAGAGAGAGAGAGAGAGAGAGAGAGAGACATGGGACACGTGTGATAGAGGGACCCCGACACTATGGGCCCTCTCTTGCATTTAATCATACAACAAGTGGGTCCCATTACACATGGGTCTATCAAAATCGAAAATCAATGGTGGAGATCCTTTCCCCACCAATATGGACGGTCTAGATGACCTATTTAATGCAAGGAAATAAACATCATGATGAGGTCCATGGAGATTGGCCCCATCATGGAATGATCATGATGATCAAAGTGGGCCATCGGCTACATCTTAGGGTCCCAAGTGAGATCCAAACCATTGATCGGTATGCCTCACTTGGCCCATCATGAAAACATGAAAAACTAGCCTATGGAAGCACCCACCATTCGATCTTCTTGATCCCTTGGCTTCCTTTGCTCCTTAGCTTTGATTCGAATGGAGGAGATGAGTTTGGATGGTTGAGATGGGAGATGAAAGGATAGGAAAGGTGGGCCACACTTGTAGCTTGGAAGATATGGGGAGAGCTTGGACGTGTGAGGCTTTCTCTTGCTTGGGAATGTGATTTGAAAATAAAGGAGAGAGAGAGAGTTGTAAAGGAAGAGAGAGAGTGATGGGTGATGGAGTGATGCATGTGGTGAGTGATGGGTGTAAGAGACTTTTTGACTTTGTAGCAAATGATGTATGAAAAGCATGGGCTTATGCAAGAAACTTTTGACTTTAGGGTTGCTTGGGAATGGGTGAAAGGTGATGTGTACTTGACATGTACTTGACCCTTGATGGGATTGATTGATGGATTGAGGTGATATGTTGTAGAGATTCTCTTGGATTTTGTAACGCGTGGCGTTTTCCTCGCACCGAACGCTAGCCTACATCTCTTGACCAGGGTATCGCCTCAGCGCACGAGTCGCGACATCGGAATCGCGGCGACGGCGCGGTCGCTAGGGTACAAGTCTTAGGTTGAGTCGACTCGGGTTGACGGCGTGTAAATCATGGTCACGCGCAAGTACCGGTTAAGGGTCAAAGGTTGTTGGAATTCGATCGGAAAGACCGTGGAAGTTTACGGAACGGCATAGTCTAGGATACGGGGCTTACAGTGACAAATTATGACAACCCTTCACCAGAAACCATAGGCATTAGCCCCCATACACCAGAATGCACAAAATTAAGAATACTCTTATAAACATGTTTATTACACTTAAAAGATAACTGTGATTGTTTATCATATATTTAATGCTCGCATGTACTAAAATTAATATTTTAAAAAATTGAAAGTAAATAACAGTCAAAAAGTACCTTCATGACTCGCTCGTGCGGCCTAAGCATACATGCTACATACGTGCAGACGTGAAATTCCCTATAGATGATGTAACTCTACCCAATGGAGTACTATCGATCAACATGTAAAGGTTTCCATTCCTTTGGGCTTTCATGATTACGAGTGCCCCCTTTGAAGCTTTAGGGGGTGTTTGACACACGGTATTGGAAATGATTAGGTGGGATGGGATTCAAAAAATGTAATTATTACATATGACAAGGATTGTCCCATATTACCATGAGATACCCTGGGACAAGCCTAACTCCATGTTTTGTTTGTGCCACGGTGGCATTCATTCTTTAGTTTGTTGTCTATTGAATAAATATACCCACCATCATTTGGAACCATTGAGAATAACATATATGTGTTATATCTACACTGTTCATCTGCTTTGCAACCTCATTTTATGGCATGGGCCTAAAAATGAGACAGATCCAGAGCTTACGTGGACCACAACACGGAAAGCAATGAGAACAATGATGCCCACGTTGAAATCTTCCTAGGGTCTACCGTGATGTTTATTTTCCATGCAATCTATTCATAAAGTTGAAAAGACTTGGATGAAGGGAAAAAACAAATATTAGCTTAACCCAAAACTTACGTGGCCCCATAGAAGTTTTTAATGATAGGTGTTCAATTCCCACTGCTTTATGTGGTGGGGTCCACTTGAGCTTTGGATCTACTTGATTTTTTGGCCCATGCTCTAACATGATCTCAAACAGTGGGTGGACGGTGTGGATATAGCCCACACATCATGGTGGGACCACAACTTACTAACATCAATAAGACTTTTCAAAAATTTTAAAACACCAAACGGGAAGCGAAAAGCTATGATGCCTTGCATTAAATGCAATTCCATCTAATCCAATTGCAAGCTTTCCCATTCTCACCAAACATTGGGTGGAATTGGCACAAGACCAAATGCAATTCCATCCCACCTAATTCCATCTAATATCATGCGTCAAACGCCTCCTTAAGGACACGATCAAACCCGGTGAATGTGCACCCTAGTGCCCTGAGTGCTTCCAGAGATATTAGATTCTTCCTCAAATTAAGAATGTGTCTCGCCTTAGTCAAGATACGCTCCATGCCATCAAACATCTTAATGCACACCGATCCAACACCTACTACTTTATAGGTATTATCATTGCTCATAAATATCTGGCCACTATTGCACTCATTGTAACCGACGAACTAACTCCGATGGGGGGTCATGTGGCATGAAGCCCCTATATCTAAAATATTCAAATTGTGATGTGTTCAGCACGTCACTACCATTCACTTCCTCACTAAATTCCGCAATGTTGGCCTCCCTGAAAGAACTTTCTGAATTCTCCTTTGTCGATTTAGGATTATAACAATCCTTCTTTGTATGCCTAGATATGCCACAATTCTAACACTTCAACTTGCCTTTGCCCCTTGCCTTTGGATTTGGACCTAGATTATGAAGATCCACTGTCTCGCTCAGAATTTCACCATCTCATAACTAATACATTCGTAAAAGCACCCACGTCACAATTTTTCTTTCTCACTACCTTTGACTGAAGGGTTGAGATAATAATCTCAATGCTAATGGTAGTTCTACTGGTACACAACGAGTCCTTCGACGACTCATACGAAGTCAGGAGAGAATTCAACAGAATGCATGCATGATCCTTATCTTTCCATAGTTCAAAATTATTTTTACTAGAATATTTTTCAACATTGAACTTCAGGTTATATGCTATTGATACGCTTCTTTCAGACTTAATCTACTTCCTAACGTTAGCTCTGATAGCACTTATTGGGGAACTATAGAAGCACACAGAGATGAAACAAGCAAAGTACTACCAATCACACAAACGAGTCCAAACACAAACAATTTGAATTTTACATGGAAAAACCCTTGCGAGAAAAAATCATGGTACAAAGTGACGAGTAATGCATTATGAAAGAAAAATTACTAATTCGAACAAGCCTCAAATCTACTTCACAAGCCCAAACTATGCCCTCGAAACCCTTAGGAATAAATTAGAAAGCTTAGAACTCATTTACTTACAAATCCCGATCACACCCGATATATATAGTACCATGTAGTATCACAATTGAAACATGAAACAAATCTTGCACTTACGTAATTATGCGCTCGCGCTTGAATGACACCTTTGACAGGACTTCGATGGCATCAACAATCTATCGATGGCATCGAACACATTCGATGACATCAAGTAAAATATTAAAATGTTCTACTAACAAAACATGAATTTTCCAAATTTTTCTGATGGTATCGAGTATCCGCCGATGGCATCAACCACATTTCAATGGCTTTGACCACCGTTCGAGTGGTCTGTCAATGTCATTGAAAAACCTTATTGTTTAGTGATTTATGACATCAACAACAAAGAGTCGTTGCACTACGGCAGAAAGTCTAGCCACAAATAAGGGTTGTTTGGATGACTTAAAGTTTTGAGTAGTAAACAAGGGGTAAAAAGAGTTTCGGAACTAAAGCGTTTATAATATATCTTGTTTGGCTTTTCAGTCATTGTATTAACAAATACCTATTGGTATAAATGAGAGAGATCTAGCCGAAAGCCTCTAATCCGGTTACCTGTAATTTGAAACACCTTAAAAATACCAATATCCTAATAGGAGAGGATTAGCTATTGCCCGGATAACAGCTTAGTTGGGTGTTATCCTTACCATGTGGGGTCACCTTTGATGAATGGTTTCATATCCACGCCGTCCATCCGTTTTTTCATTTAAGGATGTTATCCTAAAAATTAAGCTGATCCAAATCTCTGATGGATCACACCACTGGAAAAAAGTGGTGAACGGCCTTTCAAAGCTTTTTGTCGGCTACAAAATTTTTGGATCAAGCTAATCTCTGTATTTTCCCGTCACCCAGTTCTGATTGACATTATCAACCGGTTGGATGAAATCCACGTTACAGATCTGCTTACAGTGGGCCTTGGGAAGTTTTTAGGGGTCACCATTCAATCATCACTGTTTCTTGTGGTCTGGTCCACTTGAGATTTGGACATGCTTAATTTTTGGGACCGTGTCATAAATTGAGCTTTAAAAACGGATGGACAGAGTGGATATACAACATATGATCAAGGTGGGGCCCTACGTTAAGGATAACACCCGCGGCCGATAATAACGACTCCTTAAAACCTGTAAAATATTTACAGCAGAACTGAAGGATTTTACAACGTTCGAACGATCCCAGGGTTGTTTTGTAACCGGCGCTGTCCTAAAAGAACAGAGGAGGGGGTATATGGTCCTTTTTTTTTCAAAGAAAAGAGGGCAAAATAATATCCTCCGCCCTGACAGGCCGTTGCCGCGAGGAAAGGAAGGGGAGATAAAAAAGCAGTTGCCCTGGAAAACGGGACATGAAAATCCGACAACTACCAGAAAGTCCGGCCATGGTAGTTATGAGAAATGAGCTTCATCTGAGGACATTTTCGACCACCATTCAGGTATCCGTCACAACTTATCCTCCACATTTCACCTTTTCTCTTTATTTAATTAAAAAAAAAAAGAATATAACAATGTCGAAGGAGAATGAATAACAACAGTCGCCCAGATGGGTGTTTCATTATTGGGAGTTATTTCTCGTATTCATGTACTCAGCAATTGTACACTTTGTATACATGCCATTCAAGCTAATTCGTCCATTTCGCAGGGCCCACTGTGGTTGGTTGGACCATTCTCATTTCTGATTAATGGATGGCTGTTTGTCAAGTTTGTGTCATTGACTGTTTTCATTTCAACCACGCGCTAGATGTTCGAACATGGGCCATGATGGACACCAATTTGGTGTTTTTTTTTTTTTTTAAATAATAATAATAATAATTATTATTATTTGTGAGTGATATCATGATCAGAAGGTTTTAAATTTAGTAATAGGGGAATGGCTGCATTTATTTCGAAGTGTGGTAATTACCATATGTTTGAGCTATTTGGGGCCCACCTGCAATGTGTAAGTGGAATCCAAAGTGTGCATCTGGTGCCCCTCCTTATGTTCACTGCCCATCCCAAGACTTATCCCAGTCCAGAACTCAGGTGGGACAAATAAACATATGCCACAGGGACCAATGTACAATTACCTATATATTCACTTGTTGTGACCCACGTTAGTTTTTGAATGGCCTGAGTTTTTGGTGATACTTAATCCTGGTGGGTGCACCTAAGTCATGGATTAGTTGTTGGGAAAGCCTTGGAAGCAAACCCTGAATTTGGATAAAATAATCGAAAGATAAATGCAAGCAAGCAAACACAAACGCAAAGAACACACAAATTTTTACGTGAAAAAACCCTTGCATGTAAAAACCACGGCACAAAGCGACATCGAATCATGATGATACACGAATTACAAGAGAATAGAAGAACTTACAATGTCTAAAACCCTTGTTTTCTCCTATCCAAACCCTAGAAACCTTCAAGCCCCGATTCTAATCACTTAGGATGCCCTAATCCCGCATTACACCCTTTCTCTGAGCGAAAAACTCTCGATTGGGATGAATTTGATGAGGGAATACCTCCCCTTTATGAAGAGTGGTATTAAAGAGTATATGGGAGGAGTTTGGATGAGGTAGGGCTTATACCTATCACTTCCCATCTCTTTGCCATATCCAAATCCTCGTTGAATTTAAAATTCAATTTGAAATTTGTGAGAGAAAATTTTTAAAAGGGATATTGGAGGGAAAGCTACGTGATACCTAGCCATTGGTGGTTGCTTGCAAGTAGACCCCCGTAAACCCATATCCAATAGTTCCGTGTCATCAAAATAGCCCGTTAGAGTTTGGTTCTAGTTTTTGCAATGGATGGATATAGAGAAGATGGATAATGACATTATTGCATTGAGGGACGGTTTGTTTTCTTGTAATTGCTTGTATTAATGTTGTCAAGATCGTTATCGTATCGCAAATCGTAAAAGGGGTTGAATCGTATTGAATTGCAAATCGTAAGTTTTTTTTTAATTTTTTTTATTTTAAAAATATACAACCTCTCCCAAATCATTAAGGACCATTCATTGGTATGAAGGAAGCCTAGCTTTTGCTTTTGAGAAATGATGAAAAAAAAAAGAAAAAGAAAATGGGAATGAGAGAAGAAGAAGGAGAAATCGCATGACACACCCGCCTCGAAGCTTCGTTTAGAAGACAACACTAGAGATACCATCAAAGGAAAGGAGGTTGTAGAAGAAGGTCATTCGATACCAGACTCTCCTCCACGTTCAGAAGACAAAAGTTGATGGAGCTCGGGAGGAAGACGTTCAAGACAAGGATGATCCCTATAAACCTAATGATCGCAATGTCCTAATAAGTCAGATCATCACAATTGACGTCGAAGCATCTCCAGGAGGGATTGAATCAATGCTCGACTGTCCTCATTAGGCCATCGCCCTTCCTCAACATCCAGATCTCGGTTGAGGAACTTTAGAAGCTCCTCTCTGCCATATTCATGCTACTCTCGGCTTTCAAAAAGTAACTACAACTATGATGGAGATGGGGATTTTATAAAGTGTTTCGGTCCATGACCGTCAATCGAAGTCCTACCGTTAGATCTAACGAATGGGTCAAGGTTTCGTATAAATCTTAGAGCAATCCGAGGGGTCATCTCCATCTAAATTGAAACCCTCTCTGACAGCTACCTACCCTCTTTGTCGATAACTTCCCTGAGGAATGGATGGAAATCAGTTTCGAAAGTGTTTTTGGAAGATTTGGTGAAGCTCGAGAGGTTGTTATTCTTAAGGAACGTGGTTCCTCTATCATTAGAGGATTTGCTTTTGTCTAGTTTTCTACAGATGACCGGCTCAAAAAAGCTGTGGAAGGGATGGTTGGGAAGCAGTTTTATGGGAAGGAGATCAGGGTAAATGTTGCCCACTTTGGCCCGGTGAGAGTGGCTGATGTGAGCCCCATTCCAACCTCTAAGGCTCGGTCTAGAATTACCTTCCAGATCCCTGATCTTACCACTCTACCCTTTCCACCTTTGTGGGCTTCCCCCGTTTATAAGGAAAGGCTTTTCAGTGACGCGCTAAACGGAACAGGCCCTTCCAATGCTCCTCCCTCCCCTAGTCTGTTCCCCCCTTGTTGGCTGTGGAGGCCCCACCTTCGTCTCCCCCTTCTCTTCTCTACCCTCCTACTCCCTCTTGCCCCCCCGTGGTGCCTAATCCTTCTTTTTTGGTTTTAACCTCTAAGGAAGGCTAGTGCCCCTCTGTGTTTGCTCCGGATAATCTGATGATTAAAGTGAAAGAAAATCTCCGTTGGTCCTTGGTGGTTTCCATGTGTTCAGGCTATTCCCTCCTAGGAACTTTCCATCTCATTTCACTATTATTGCTTCCTTTCTGAAGGGGATTTCTATCTTGGGCTGTTGTCTTCAAAACACATTTGGGTCTCTTTCCGTCCCCCTTCGGATATGGATAGAATTTTTTCTATTGGCACCTCCTTCTAGGTTGGTCCAATGGAGGAAATGTATAGATGGGATAATTGGTCGGCGTTTGGCTTTAAAGATGTTTGGTTTTAGTTTTTTGGCATCCCGTTGGAATTTTGGTTTAAAGATTTTTTTTTTTTTTTTTTTTTCTTTCTCTGGGTTCCTATGTAGGGGAGGTCTTGTAGATTCATCAGGCCACTAAAAGCTGGGAAGATCTTAGTTGTGCCAAATTGATGATCACAGTGGGAGTTCTTCGGTGAGGGTTCTTGCTGAGCACTCATCAGTGGAGATCAGGGTTCAGAGAGAGACCTTATTTGCTAGGCCGCCCTTTGGGGTCATGTCAGTTTTAGGTTTGGAGGCCCGAATTGCCATTGTTGAAGAAGCACCATTCAAGATGATTTGCGGAGAACAAGTCCGAGGAGAACCTTTTCAGGTATCTCATGGTCCATCAATTGGGGCACCTCGCTTGAGTGAAAGATAGGATGTACACGTGTCACTTGCTTCGTCCTCCACCGGCCGTTGTTACATGACACATGGAGATTATGCTGGCCCATGATCTTGTCCAAATCTCCCCTCAGCGTTTGCTTCGCGTGAGATGGAATGCGATCTCTTCTCTTCCATCGTTCCGCGAGTTATCTGGCTTTGATAGTGGGCATCTCTCGTCTGCAGATATACAACCATTTTCTCATTGCACTTTCTACATCTGCCTCGAGCAGTGCGCAAGGTGCTATGAGATTGGATGATGTCACGTGTCCCCAATTTCAAATCGATGGTGGCCTTTTGTTGGATGTTCATTAGATTCATGATGACCCTATGGATTTTGAATCCAATCTCTCTGCCATCATGTCAATCGCAGTTGGGAGAGCTTCTCACCACTGTCCAATCTTAATGAGGGTCCAGGAGATCGATACATGGCAAGCCGATTAGGTTTTTATGCAAGTCCTTTCTATGCCTTCAGAATAAGGGGTTGGAAGAGTGTTGGGTGCATATCGTCATTCAAATCAAGTCCTCTCATGAAGAAAGGGCTCCGCAAGTTGCTGCCCTAGGATCCCAAAGCTGTCAAATGGGGTGCGATGAGGATGCAGGGATTCTCAACAGGGCTCACCAAGTGAATGAAAATCGTGAACAAATGGAGGACCTGATTTTAGTATTGTTCCTGGTATTGAACAGTTCATATTCTGAAGTAGATTACATCGATGTTGTTTGGTAGGAACTCTCCTCTCTGATGACTTGCTTACTCCATCTCCAGTTTGACGAAGCGGATATCTCCTATGCTGAAGGTGCTCTCCAAGGTTCTGCCATTCTAGGGCTGGAAGTCTTCACTACTCTCTCTTCCCCTAAGAGCATCTCTTCCTTTTCCCCTCAAAGCCGACCGTTCTCCTCTTCTTCCCTTGATTCTCAGGGGTCACGCCCCTGTAAGATATTCCTAGTCCCTCAGGCTGATCCCTTGTTGTTTAGGGACCTCTCGATTCTGACTAGGGAGGCGTTGGATGAAGCCTTGGACATTGCCCCGCTCAGCTTGTTCCTTGCTGGAAATCTTTCTGCTTTCTGTCAGAAGGAGCCCCCCCTTTTCATATTGGGGGAAGTGATGGGAAGGTTAGTTGAGGCTACTAAAAAGAAAAGGTGGCTTAGGGAGGCAGTTAGCTGCTGGGATTAGTTTTTAGTGAATCCGACGAAGATTACATGGCCCTCTTGAAGTCGGTGGCTGAATGAGGTCTCCAGGTTATGGTGGATGGGGTTTCTAGTACTAGGCTCTTGGTCACTGTTAGTTTTAATAGGGAATTAGTGAACTTAGGGGTGACCCCTGAAGGTGTGAGGGAAGCCATCCTCAAAAAAGCGAGAAGGGGGAGAAGGGTTGCTAAGGTGCACCAATGAAGGTCCTCTTCTGGAATGTTAGAGGGTTGGGTTGTCCCCATAAACGAACCTAGGTCAGAGAGATGTATGTTTGATCTAAAGCTAACATTATAGTTTTGTAGGAAACTAAATTTTAGCTTATGAATAAGGGTATAGTCAACTTGATAGGTAGGGATGTGGGGTTGTTTGGAGGTATTCTACTTATGTGGGATACCTCAAAGTGCATTGTGGAGGATAGTTGGTTGGGTTTGTACTCTGTTCATGTTTTTTACAGATAAATTCATTTTCGTTTCCGTTGGAAATTTTCGGGACTTTACGGCCCAACCAAAGCTTGTTATCGCCCATCGTTTTGCCTAGAATTGTCTTTTGTGTCTCATAGATGGAATCTTCCTTGGATGACTATTGGTGACTTCAATATTGTTAGGTTCTCTTATGAACGATCTCACGGGGGGAGAATCAACTCGGCAATGAGGGGCTTCTCGGATTGGATCTTTAATCGTGGGCTCATTGATCTACCTATGGGGGGTGTCAAGTATACTTGGTCTAATTCGAGAAATCCTCCCTCTATGTCGTTGTTGGATAGATTCTTGTAATCCCATGATTGGATTTCCCAATTCTCTTTCGCTCGCCAACGTGGGCTCCCTAAACCTATTTCTGATCATTGCCCCATCTTGTTGGAAACTGAAGAATTAAATTGGGAGCCGAAACCTTTTCGTTTTGAATTGGCCTGGCTTTAATTTGAAGATTTTTCTGACTTAGTCGTAGAGTGGTGGAATGCGTTTGTTATTGAGGGTCGGCCTGGTTTTATTCTCTTTAAAAAGCTCCAAATGCTTAAGTCCAACTTGAAATCGTGGAACAAAGATATCTTTGGATTAAGGGAATTTGAAATGTCCTCCTTTCATCCATCTAGGAGCTTGATGTTAAAGAAGAGGCCTGCCTCCTATCCGAGGAGGAAAGAGTTTTAAGATCCCAATTATCCAATGATTATTGTGCCAGGTTGAAGGAGGAAGAGATTAAATGGAGACAACGTTCTAGGGTGTTGTGGCTTAAAGATGGAGATCGCAATACTAAATTTTTTCATAACTTTGCCTTTGCTTGATCTCGCGTCAACTGTATTTCTTCTATCCATATTGATAATTCTATTGCTTCTGATAAAGACGTTATTTGTGATTCTATCGTTCAGTTCTTCTCTTAGTTGCTGACTGCGGAGGAGGTCAATCGTCCGAGGATCGACAATCTTCCTCTTCGATCGATCTCGGAAGAAGAAGCTTTGCTATTGGAAAGCCCTGTCAATCTTGATGAGATTAAAGCTGCTATTTGGGACTTAGGGTATGAGAAAGCCCTTGGTCCCGATGGATTCCCCATTGCATTTTTCACATCTTTTTGGGATTTGGTTAAGGAAGACTTACTCTAGTTCATGTTGGAACTCTCTGAGCAAAAGAGACTCTCTTTTGAATTGGGGAGTACCTTCGTAACTTTGATTCCCCAATTGGAAGGGGCCCAAAATATCAAAGATTTCCACCCAATTAACTTGCTAGGAAGCCCGTACAAAATCATATCCAAAGTTTTGGCTCAGCGTATTCGTTAGGTGATCCCTAAGCTTCTTGTCCCACTTCTAATTTTCTTTTGTTGAGGGAAGGCAAATTCTGGATTTTGTCCTTATAGCTAATGAATGTATGGATTCTTGTGCTAGGGAGAAAAGGTAAAGCGTTCTGTGTGAACTTGATCTACAAAAATCTTAATATCATGTAGACTGGTCAGTTTTATATTACATGCTCCAGAGAATGGGGCTTGGGTTCTCTTGGAGCGCTTGGATTAGGATTTATGTGTCCTCTCCCAAGTTCTTTATCCTCATTAATGGGGCCCCTTTCGGTTATTTCAGGCCCACTAGAGGGCTTCGTTTGGGGGATCCTCTCTCTCCCTTTCTTTTTGTCATAGTTACTGAAGTCCTCAATGCCATGCTTTCTAGGGGCCAGGAGATGGGTCTTTACAGAGGTTTTTCTATTCTTAATCTCCCGCTTCGCATCAATCATGTGCAATTTGCTGAAGACTCCTTATTGTTTTGTGAAGCAGATGAGTCAATGATATCCCATCTTAGCATGTCTATTTGCTAGTTCCAAGTAGATTTTGGTCTCAAGGTAAATACGTAAAAAACTGAACTTTTCGGCATTAATTTGGAACTTGAGGCTTGTAGTTCCTTTGAAGCTCTATTTGGGTGTAAGGTAGGATCTCCTCCTTTTCTTTTTTTGGGTCTCCCTTTTTGTATTGGTAAGCTTCTTCTATCTTTGTGGGCTTGCATTCTTGAGCATATGGTGAGGAACTTGTCATCCTGGAGATGCAATGTCCTGTCTCTTGGAGGCAGAATTAACTTGATAAAGGCTTCCCTCTCCAGCATGCCAATTTACTTTCTCTCCTTATTTCCTTGCCCCAAATTTGTTTTATCTAAAATTGACAAAATGAGAAGGAAGTTTTTGTGTCAAGGGAATGCTGATTCTTTCAAGTTCCTGTTGCTTAATTGGGAGGAAGTTTGCACCCCTTACAGTGAAGTTGGTGCGACCATTAAGAATTTGGAGCTAATGAACAGAGCCCTCTTGGCCAAGTGGATCTAGAGGTTTGCATTTGAACCTGATAGTCTCTGGAGATAGGTGATTGTTGCTAAATATGGTACCCTTAACTCTGGTTGGTGAATGAGGGAGTCTTCCTTGTACGAAATTTCTTTCCTTTGGAGGAATATTGTTAAGATAGCCCCTTGCATTCAACAGAATGTGTCCTTTTCTTTGGGTGATGGTAATAGAATCAAATATTGGTTCGATCAATGGTGTGGCAATTTTACGTTAGCTAGTGCCTTCCCCTCTCTATTTTCTGTGCTCCAACCCTTTTATTCAAGTTAAAGATTGCTTCTATCATAATGGGTAGGGAGGAATCTAGATTCCCCCATTCAAAAGGAATTTTTCTGACAATGAATTTCAGGAATTCATTTCCTTGCTCTTCCTTTTACAGGACTTCCACCCCAGTTCAAGCTCTGAAGGTTCCATAGTTTGGAAGTTGTCCATCTTTGGGACATTCTCTGTCAGATTTCTTTACAATTTCCTCTTCTTGGGGAGGTCCTCCTCTTCCCGCTGTCATACTGGAGAAATTTGGGCCTATTCTATTCCTCCAAAGGTGGCGGTGTTTGGTTGGCTTTCAAGAAAAAATAGAATTCTCACGATTGATAACCTTTGGAAGCAAGGGATGATTCTTCCCAATGCGTGTCTTTTGTGCCTTTAAGATGAAGAATTTCTAAACCATCTGCTTATCCATTGTTTGTTCTCCTCCGATATCTGGTGGAGTGTGTTACGCTTGATAGACGTTTTCTGGGTGATGCCATCCTCGATTGATCATCTGCTGTGTGTGGCATTTGGATCAAGGTGGTAGTCTGGGCAAAAGGAAATGGCGCTCTGTTTTGATGGCCGTTCTTTGGGCGGTTTGGGCTGAGAGAAATAATTGAGTGTTTAGAAATCAGAGTGTTTCCTCGGCCTTGGTTTTCTCTAAGATCCTGATTCTCTTTCTCTATGGGGCGCCGGAATTTGTTTGTTGGGGTTTGCTTCTTGCTAGGGGATGTTGTAATTTTTTAAAGCCTTTCTGGTGGTTCTTGTTGCCTTTCCAATAAATTCTTATTTAAAAAAAAAAAACATATAAAAAATGAAAAAAATATAAGTAAATTAAAAAAAATTTAAAACTCATTAATCATCTATTTCCCATCAACATGTACCAAAAAAGTAATACATATCATGATATTATCAATTGGGAAAATGTATATGGTATACATATCATGATATTAAATGATTCTTGTCCTTTTGCTTTGTTTTCTTTTGTTATCGTTCGAAAAATTTACCTTAAAAAACATACAAGAGACCTTTAATAATGTTGTTCTTTTGTACCTTTCGTAAGTGTAGAATCATGTTTGAAAAAATGGCATTCGAATCCATTGTGAATAGCATCTTGATTTCTTTATTTTGGGTTTTTGAATAGCAAAATCCCTAAATCTCCTCTTGCCTCTCTCTCTCTCTCTCTCAAAAGAAAAAATGAGGATATATTTCATAGGGGAGGCCTTTTTCATGATTTATGAGCATAAGGGTACAAAGAAAGAAGAAAAAAATGAATTAAAAATGTGAAAAAATTGATTTTTTGGCCCATTTATGTAATCAACGATTATTGTACGATTCACACAATTATCATACAATTCAATACGATTTGTACAATTATCGTACGATTATTTGGGATTTATGATTTGGGCATACGATTCAAATCGTACACCCATATGATGTGATATGTATCGTTTGATTCATATTGTGAATCTTACGATTTTGATAACACTGCTCAGCCACCAATGTTATATAAGTTTGGCTCAGGTTTGCCCTACTCATTGAGCCTTTAGGCAGATGTGAGCCCAATTCTTTCCCAATTAGTTATCAAGCCTAAATGTCAGGTTTGGACGGGCCTTGATGCTCAGGCTGAACCCAAACCATTATGTGCTTGACTTGCCAGCCTGGCTCAATTGCTGGCTTGCCACCCTATTGAAAACAGTCAGCATTGAATGGAAGAAGTCCACCAAAGGTTTGAGATCTTTATCATTCTTAAATATCTTTGAATTTTGTGTCATTTGCATAGTTATGGCAAGAGATACTTTAGTGATGCAATATGATCGTTGATTTTTCTTCCCCTTTCTCACTGCTTGGTTATTATCTGCTGTCATTTGTTAACTGTATGCGATATCAATATTCTACAGTGTTTCTTGCTTTGACCCCCTATTGTCCATACACATATCCTTCTTTTTTTAGCAGTTCTCTTTCAAAATATGAATGTAATTTAAGGTGACATGCTTCCTTTCAATACAGTGCATTTCAAAATTGAAGCAATGCAATAAAAGCTTGCTGTCAGATTTACTCGATCGAAGATGGGCATTGGCTAGTCCAGAGAGCAAGATCAACAAAATATCACTTTCTGAGATGCAAGGACAGCATGCAAGAGTACCATATCTTGCATTTTCCTTTTCCAACAATACCAGACCATCTTTGGGTGATCATATGATGGAGAAGAGAAAAGAAGACCTATCATTTTATGTTGTGAGGGATGATTTGTTGCACCCGCTGATAAATGGTAATAAAGCAAGAAAGCTAGATGGTTTACTTCCTCTTGTCGAAGATCATTCATTTACTGACGTGGTGAGATACTAACTTTGAGTTTAAATGACAAATTAGAAGTGGTTTTCTATTCAGAAAAATATATATTCATTGTTGCCTTCAAAATGCTATGCTTTCTTTTTTTTTTTTTTTTTTCTTTTCTTTTCTTTTCATGTAGCCTCTATTATGAATCTTGGATTTTCATAGCATCACCGAGCAATCTTCAGAACATTTTGCAAACACCCAAGTCCACGTAACATATTGTTGGGACATTTCATAGGTTACATGTGGAGGTTGTCAGAGTGCGCATGCAGCAGCTGTTGGTAGGAATTTTTATGTTGCAGTTTGGTACTTTTTTTTAGTAATGTAAATCCGCTGTTTCCTGTCACAGCAGCTTTCATTTCCCTCAGTCTAGAATTTTCCTACTGAGGTTTGACTTGCATATTGCACAGCTGTTTCTTGTGCAGAGAGAGGACTGAGGTCGCATTTACTTCTAAGGGGAGAACAGCCTGAAATCCCAACTGGCTACAATTTGATATCTTCTATGTATGGCAATGTAACATACGTTGAACGATCATTATATGGGAAGAGGGAGGAAATGCTGATGAGACATGCTGATTTAGTGGCAGGCGATAGTGGTCTTGTTATGCGGTTGAGTGATACTCTTGAAACATCGTTTTCAGATTGGAAATCTGAGGAAGCAATTCTTCCCCAAAATGATTGTGGAAGTGGTATCACGCAGGCTGAAGCTGAAACTTGCCCAAGAAGAGTTATTATTATTAACGAAGGTGCAGCGGATGCAATAGGATTATTTGGTGGGTCCATTTCTTAGTATATTTAAGGTCATGTTTGGGTGAAAATGCTCGAGTATTAATGCATATACGTGTGTGGGGTGATGATCCTATACAATTAGTTTGCTCCATGGTGAAAACAAGTCGTGTTGGCACATCGACAATCCAAAAGGTTGGTTGGGACCTTCCATCCAGTTCAAACTACTCTTATGGGTCACCATGCCACATCGTATCCAAGAAATGACCCTTCAGTTATAGTTCTCCGTTTTCCAAGCCACTGATTGGATGGTTAGGATTATCCAATCAAAGTGATTGTTTAAATAACAAGCAATCCAACTTGCGATCAAGTGCCTGAACTATCTAATTTGATGATTGGCCTTCTTTATTGAATTTTTTCTGGACCATACACTTTGCAAGTCAGTGATCTGATGGTTTAGATTATCTACTTTGATTTTGACTCAATGATGCTAAAAGATAGGGTAAATGGACGGTCCACATCCCTTACAACTCATTTGTACCATAATATGGTAAGCAGTGAGTTGCACAGGCTCACTCCCCTATGTGCGTGAGCCTGTGTATGCTCCTTCATTTCATGTTTATTCTATTCACTGCATCTAATTGGTATTCTGTACATATACCCTTCCAAAGCCCCAAGTATGATCTCCTTGGAAATGCACACTCTCGCACATCCATCATGTGTTTGAATGAACTGGGCTTTTCTCATTCACAGTGCACCTACACAACATTCTAGAATTGCTGACTTCTCATTGTTTAGATTATTATCCTCATTTTAGTTACGATCTTTGAAGTTGAGTTGACATGTCACTTTTTTATCTATTGATGGACCTTGGTGGTGGTGATGATCGAACATATAGCCCACTTCCCATGATATTATGGTTTCTGTGGTTCCATTTCATTATTCCTTTGTTAAGGCCTTAATGTGATGTGTTAGCATAGAGTTTAAGCATATGGGCTTTGCTTATGGACTAACTTAAGCGTGAGGGTATTTTTATACTTTCACACAATTTTATCCTCATTTTAGTTGTGATCTTTGACATCGAGTTGGCATCTCACTTTTCTATCCTTAAACAATTTGACTTCTGATTGTTTCATGTTTGCTACCTGTTATCCATCTGCACTTGGCTTGCCTCTCAAGTCTCAACTCACTGTCATGAACCAATATGACTCAAGGCTTTGACATCATTAGAAATCCATTGCTATTTCCTCCCACCATCTTTCCTGCAAGTCTTATGCTGCTGCTTAAAATCCTATCTTCCAGAATCAAGTATTTTCTTTAGGTAGTGGCAAGTCCATACAAGGCTTTGGTTATCTGTTTCCTTTTGACGTTTTGGAGAAACTATTATTTTAATGCTACAGTTTCTTCGTCCACTCCCTCTCTCTACTGTTTGCAGCTTCATCTTTTAGCTGGCTGGTCTCTTGTCTCCTGAAAACTAGCAGCCATGTGATTTTTAGGCAGGATTTGCCTGCTGAGGCAACCATTTCATTACTAAAAATTCTGATTTTTGACTTTTCACTTGCAGGTGTGATTCGGCTTGTGAAATACCTATCACAAAAGCATTTATTTGGCAAGGACCGACCAATAAAACTTGTTGTGGATGCTGGTACAGGAACTACAGCTGTTGGTTTAGGGCTTGGAGCCTTGTGTTTAGGGTGTGTTCAGATGTCTTATGCATTTGAAGTTTGCAGAGGTGTTTGATGGTTGCACTACTTTTTTTCTTGCAATAAATTACTTTTAGAAGCATTTGACAAACACAACAGGTAATCTTGTTATTCTGTTGTAATTGATCAGGCTGCCATGGGAAGTTACTGCAGTGATGTTGGCTGATACCCTTAAAGGATACAAAAAACAGGAGGGACGTTTGATATCTGATTTCAAGAGGCTGTATGGGTTCGATTCTTTTGACAATGAATTAAACGGAGATGGTGGCATTGTGAATTGGGTAGAGCATGTCCATCCAAGAAAGTACGTGATACTCATATTAATAGTTTATGGTGTTTTCTAGAACTTTCCCTTAGTTATATATCAACAGCCTTGAAAAGTTAGGAAGCTATTTCATCTATGCATTAATTCTACAATGCCCATCAAGCATGGATACTAATCATTGTTTTCTTTCACAAATGAGGATTTTGGGAAAGAACAATACTTCCCCATTATTGGAACCTTCATTTATAGTAAACAGCTTGTGTACAAAGTTGCCAGGATTCCTTAAGGATTGATGGAATTCAAAAAGTAAATTTGGAAAAAGGAAAGGAAATCCATGGAAAAGAATCTTGAAAAGGTGGTTTGTTTTAGGGTTCATGATTTCCAGAGAAACATGAAATGGTCAATGGTCAAGAAGTGAAATTTGCCTCTTAAAGAGTGTGGAAATGAGGATTATCAAGGTTTTATTTATTTATTTATTTTAAGGAAAAGCACAATGCCCTTTTTTGAGGAAAACTGTGATATGTATCGATGATGTTGAGAGAACAACACCCCTTGGCCCGCCCCCCCCCCCAAACCAAGAAAAAATAAATCAAAATTTCTCTCTTTTTGTTTTTTGAGATTAGATTCCTTTCCTTCAGGCTTTGTTTGTTTTAGCAATTACAACTGTAAATGGGTAATGATTATCACTAACATAATATTCCGGAATAAAGCCGTGTGTAATACCACTCTCATGGCTTTAATTTTGACCTTGGATATATATGCAAAGAGCTCACCGTCATTAGATGCATGTGGATATGACTTGCCCAATATGTATTATATACACAATATTTGTCCATTTTGCAATATCATTTTAGGGCATGACCCAAAAAATGAGAAAGATCCAAAGCTCAGGTGGACCACACCACAGAAAGCAGTGGGACAATGACGCCCACTGTTGAAACCTTCTTGTGGCCTACCAGGATGTGTATTTGCCATCCATCCAGTTCATGAGGCCACACAGAAAGCAGTGGGACAATGAAGCCAACGATTGAAACCTTCTTATGGCCTACTAGGATGTTTATTTGCCATCCCACCGGTTCATGAGGTCATACAGACCTGGATGAGGGGAAAACACAAATATCAGCTTCATCCAACACTTCTGTGGACCGTAGGAAGTTTTCAATGGCATGCATTCAATCCTCATTGCTTTCTGTGGTGTGGTACTTATCTTCTTTAGATATGCCTCATTTTCTCTCTTTCCATAAAATGATCTTACAAGATTGATGGATGGTGTGGATATAACACTTACATCATGGTGGGGCCCACGAAACTATACCATGTCAATGCACCTCCACCCATCTAAGTCAGTAGTAATTCCAAAGGATTACTATGATTTAATAGCTGGTTTTATCCAATCAGCAGCAAGGAATAATGATGTGAGTTTCACACCACATTACAAGCTTCCAAATAGGCTTGTGAGTTGTTTGGTGAGAAAAGAAGACTTGGCTGGGGAAATTGAGATCAAAGAGCGGGGATGGATCGGAACCCAATCAATGTTTTTTTTTTTTTTCCCTTTAATTTAAAGTGTTTTTCCTTGTTTAAACAGTTTATAATCAGTGGAACCAAGTTACCAATCCATGATTTGGCATGTTTTGCATGTTCAACCATTGATTTTTTACTTCGAATTTTCAATTTTGGAAAAAATGGAGGAATTTGGGGGAAATCCAAGGCTGATCTATAGATTGAAGGAAATTTTTTTTTAAAGTTAAAATTTTGAAAAAATAAAATATATATATATATATATATATTACACTAACTAAACAAAAAATGATTCATAATATATTTGTCTATTGATGAGTGTATGTTGACCTTAATATTATCCACAATTTTATTTATTTTCTAAAATAAATGTATTTTTGTAGGTAGTTAACAAAAAAAATTTAGAGAGATTTTTTAATACATGCACTTCGTTAGTACATATATATTTTTACTTCTTATTTATTTAGGTTTTGGATGTATTGATTTTTTTTTCGTACATGTCTTGTATGATTTATAAATGATATGAACTCATTTTGGATGTAATTGCATCACTTTCGTCAGAAAGTGCATACTTAGGACCCTATACAAATGAAACTTATTATGTGTACTTATTGTCTTTATTATTTTTTTTTTTTGAAGTTATAAGCAATGTTTCAAATATCGATGATATTGCTAGATATATCCCACATTATATCTTGTATCCCACCTGTCTAATATGAAATGTACAAGTAGTCCCAAAGTGGCGGAGTGCTTTTCTTCAAATGGGGTGAATGTTGTTTGGGCCCCAATTTGTATGAGATTGACGCAGGGATGGACGTGATGAGGTCGATCACTGTCTTTCTCAAGAGGATAATTACTTTGAATCGACGGAGCTTCTATGGACTCCTCACAGAGATTCCTTGAATCCATGAGGGAAAATGGGAAAATAGAAATAAATTCTAATAAATTTGAAAATAGATTGATTGATGATAAAAATGAATTTACAATCCTTTAAATAGTGATACCAAACCTGGGAAGAAGTTTTAGAAACAAACTCCAACTCAAACTCCTTAAAAAACATGATTTCTACTAGACTTCGTAGTTTTCGGCCAAAAATAGTAAGTGTCCAATTTGGCCTAACCATGTTATTCTTGTAATTTTTCTAAGTCCTTTTCATGTTGGGCATGACTCCTAAAGCTCAAAGGATCAAGAGTTATGATCGAACTAAAATTTGTTATAAATAGTAAAAACGAAATTAAAATGGACTTTTGACCGTCAATCTGATGGAATCTTGCAAATTTGGCGTGGGCAACCTAGTGTAGTGGGGTTGGGTGGCTAAAGTAGCTTCTCTTACCCCAAAATCATATGGTAAATGGAATAACTCATTTCGGTTTGCGAGATACGCCTGTTTTAAGGTTCTGACGGTCTGGATCACTTCTGCCTTCGATCGGGTCTTCTCTGGTCCATCTTGGACATGAAAGTGTCTGCGACCCACTCTACATCAGTCCCCTCCACTTCAAAAGAACTCGTCCTGCTTCGGTTCTTGATACTCAGTGAGGTCTGCGATGTTGAAAGTATGTGAGATCTCCATGTCATCCGGAAGATCAACAACGTAAGCGTTGTCATTGATCTTTTGAAGGATCGATACCAGTCCAATCTTCTTGTTCTTCAACTTGTTGTAGGTTCCGGTTTGAAATCTCTTCTCGTGTAGATGGATCATAACATGGTTGCCCACCTCAAACACCTTTTATCGCCTTGCTCCTTGTACTTGTCGTTTGAGGCATGCAACTTAGCTTGCACATCCACACGAATGCCCACGATTCGGTCCGCTATATGTTCTATTGCAATACTCATGCCCCGGAGCTTGGGCAAAGGGACCAAGTCAAAGTGTGTGGCGACGCATTCGATCATAAACAATCTGGAATGGGGATTTCCCTATCGAGCAGTTCACCATGTTATTGAATGCAAATTCCACTTGAGACAAGGCCAAATCCCGCTGCTTTGGTTTTTCACCTGAAAAACATTGAAGGAGGTTTCCTAACGTGCGATTCACAACTTCAGTATGCCCATCGGTCTGTGGGTGGTAGACACTGCTGAACTAAAGTTGTGTACCGAACCGATGCCATAAAGTACGCCAGAAGTGGCTAATGAACTTTGTGTCATGGTCAGAAGTAATGGTCTTGGGAACCCAATGTAGCTGCACGACCTCTCTAAGGAATAGATTCACCACGTGTATTGCATCGATGGTCTTTTTGCATAGGATAAAGTGCGTCATCTTTGAGAAATGATCTTCCACCACGAACACTGAATCCATGCCGTGCTGTCTTCGTGGGAGACCAAGCACGAAGTCTACATATAAGTCCTCTTAAGGGTCGTCAGGCACATGTAACGGGGTGTAAAGGCCCGTATTCTGAGACTGCTCCTTGGAGGTCTGACAAACATGGCAGCGCTGCACTGTTTT
Organism: Magnolia kwangsiensis; assembly: GCA_037074715.1. Lineage (NCBI taxonomy): Eukaryota > Viridiplantae > Streptophyta > Magnoliopsida > Magnoliales > Magnoliaceae > Magnolia > Magnolia kwangsiensis. Next base: position 56,174,865 of record CM073588.1, on the reverse strand, counting down.
ACCCATGTCATGTACCAATTGCGGCCAGTAATACTGCTTCTCCACCAGAGCCCGCGTCTTGTTTCGCCCAAGGTGTCCACCAAGGTCACCTCCATGTAGATCTTGAATAATCTGCTCCCTAAGAGAACTTTGGGGGATGCACAGTCGATTCCCTTTGAAGATGAAATTGTCTTGCATATGTAGGTCACTAGGATGACCCTCTTGGCACCTCATCCATGCATCTTTAAAGTGTTTGTCCTCGTCCTTGGCATACAACTCCTCGAGACAGTCGAAGCCGACTACCTCATTGCTCATTGTAACAAGTAATGAAGCACAACGGTTAAGGGTATCAACCACCTTGTTTTGCTGCCCTAACTTATGCTTTAGAACAAACGTGAATTCTTATAAAAACGTAACCTAGCTAACATGCACACTATTCACATTAGCCTGACTATTAGTGAATTTGAGAGCTTGATGGTCTGTGTAAAGAATGAACTCCCTTTGAATCAAGTAATGTCACCAATGTCACAATGCCTGGACTACTGCGTACAATTCGAGCTCGTAGGTCAACTACTTGTTGCATGCATCACTAAGCTTTTCATTGTAGAAGGCTACCGGCATGCCCTTTTGAGATAAAACTCCCCCAATTCTGACATATGAAGCATCACATTCGACTTCAAACAGTTTGTCGAAGTTGGGAAGTACAAGAACTGTGGTTGTGGATAATCTGTGCTTGATTTTAGTAAAGCTTCTGTCAGCTTCGCCAGTGCCAGTCCATTGAAATTGCCCCTTTTTCATGCAATATGTAATTGGTGACACAATGGTACTAAAATTTTTCAAGAACCGGCGATTGAATGTCGCCAATCCATGAAAACTCCGTACTTTATGGATGTTTGTCAGAACCGGCCATTCCCTGATGGTTTTCACCTTTTCATCATCCACTCGGATGCCAGTGGATGTCACGAGTCGACAAAGCCCAAAAACAACATGCTATCGGTAAAAAAAAAAACTACATTTTTTAAGTTTAAGATACAACTTGTTTTTGTTGAGCACTTGAAGGACTTGTTTGAGGTGTTCCATATAGCTTGCTTCATCCTGACTGTGTATCAAAATGTCATCGTAGTAGACTACTATGAAACGCCTAATGAATGACTTTTGAACTTGGTTCATCAACCTTATGAATGTACTAGGCGCGTTCGAAAGATTGAAGGGCATGACCAACCATTCATACAATCTTTCCTTGGTTTTTAAAAGCTGTCTTGCACTCATCACCCGGCCGTATTCGAATCTGATGGTAACCAATCCTTAAATCCAATTTAGAAAACAATTTTGCACAAGCATGTCCAATATATCGTCCAACCGTGGTAGGAGGAATCTGTATTTTATGGTAATATTGTTGATCATTCGACTGTTGACACACATGTGCCAACTCCCATATTTCTTTGGAGTTAATAGTGTCGGTATGGCGCATGGGCTCATGCTTTCTTGGATTAGACCATTGCGGATCAATTCCTCTACTTGCCCTTGCAGAATATCACACTCCTTCAAACTCATCCGATAGTGAGGACGATTGGTTAAATTGGACCCGTGGACAAGATCGATATGGTGCTGAATATCTCGCATGGGAGGAAATCTATTGGGAAGGTCATTGGGTCCAAATTTCTTTGAATTCATTCAACAACAGCTTTAAACTTCGAGGAATGTTTAAGGGCTCCGATTCCTTGCCCTTTACCACCACGGCATACACCTCGCCAGCTTTCTTGGATTCCTCCATGAAATCTTGAATGGTCAGGAGGGAAATCCCATCCACTTTCGAAGCTTTAGGGTAGTTCTCTGGTGTTATAGTGGTAAGGGCCATTTTTCGACTGTCCTTAATGAAGACGTAAACATTGTCTTGTCCTTGATGGGTCGCATAACGGTCCGATTGCCACGGTCGATCAAGTAACATATGACATGCTTCTATGTTGACCATATCACAAAATACTTGATTCTTATACTTTTTACCAATTGAAAACAAGACAATACATTGTTTGGTTACCTTGGTCTCGTTTATCTTTTTTATCCAACCAATCGAGTAAGGGGAATGATGCTTTGTCGTAAATAGCTGCAACTTGTCCACCATCATTTTCGAGACAATGTTCTCGCTATTGCCATTGTTTATGATTACATCACAGACCTTGTTGTTAACAGTACACCGTGTACGGAATATATTATGCCATTGTGGATGCAACTCCTTTCGTGGGGTGTACAATAATCGCCTCACGTCCAAGGATTCGCCATGATCCTCGGCCAACCATTTTTTGTCACTAGTTCCTTCCTCAGTGGCTTGTTCATCTTCATCAAATCCAGGGCCTTCTTCTGTTGCATCATCTTTAGTGCCCCATTCGTTAATGGTTAAGTGGGCTACGAGGCGTTAAGGTCAGGTGTTTGATAAGTGGCCTGGTTGGCCACAACGGTAACAAGTGTTCGGTCTTGACTGACCTTAAGGATTTAGAATCTTACTCGGGTCCGCTGTTGTGAGTGCTATACGTTGAAGCCTTGATGGGCTGCTTCTTGTGTCACGGTTTGCTGTTACAGGAGGTTGAGGACGTCCTCCTACTGGTTCTTTTTCTTGTGCCAGCATTGAATCCTGTGGGACCTGTCATGGGGGGCCGAGTTGAAGGATAAGGCCGAGTAGGAACTCTTGCAAGATGCGTTTTTACCCTACCTACCAACTGAACCGCTTCATCCACGGTCCCGACCGGGTGCATTTGAACTCGGTCCTGAATCGTCGATCGTAACACCTATAAATCGTGCTACTTTCTACGATTCAGTTTTTTATAGGCCATTTCGCGTTGCCAACCGCTGGAATTCTTCAGTGTAATCTGTGACGGTTCGATTCCTCTGTTGGCAATTTTGGTATTGGTGGAACAATACCTGCTTGTAATCACTAGGGAGGAATCGTGACCGAAAAAGGCATCTCATCCGTGGCCGTGATCCGATGGGCGCCTTGTTCTGTCGGGTATGTAGAAGCACTGGCTTTTAATTTGAACGCGCTACTAATTTCACCTTTTTATGTTTCGGTATGTCCATGTAATTAAAATATCGTTCTACTTAGGCTAACCAGTTGAGGAAATCTTCTATATGCAATAAGCCATTAAAACTGGGAAGTTCGACCTTACCTCGATTGTCTTTTTCAGCATGATCTAGTTGATCGCCTCCATGGACTGGCCATCGGGCAAAGTTGTCATCGATGTCCTCGTCGCTAGAGCTCGACTTATCTGGGGTAGCCCTGCGATTCACCACTGGTATTGCCCTACAGAAATCTGGATTGTGCCGTACAGCAACCATTGGTAGCTGAGCATTGCCTTCGGCTTGGGGTGGAATTAGCGTATTTGTAAGACGGTCGAGGGTTGCCTGCAACCCTTGCATAGTCAACTAACTACCCAGTGGAAAGATTCCATTTTTTTCAAAAGATAACAAATTCCTGGATAACCGTCCAGATGATTTTGGTCTATTCCTTCATTACTTGCCATCGGCCCAAGCGGAGTCCACGCTCTGATACTAATTGACGCATGGATGAACGTGATGAGGTCGATCACCATCTTCCTCAAGGGGATAATTACTCTGAATCCATAGAGCTTTTTTGGACTCCTCACAGAGATTTCTCGAATCCACGAGGGAAAATAGGAAAATAGAAATAAATTTTAATAAATTTGAAAATAGAGTGATTGATGATAAAAATGAATTTACTATCCTTTAAATAGTGATACCAAACCTAGGAAGAAGTTTCAGAATCAAACTCCACTCAAAACTCCCTAAAAAACGTGACTTATTATAAATAGTAAACTTACTATTTATAGACGGCCATGATTTCTTCTAGACTTCATGGTTTTGCGGCCAAAAATAGCGAGTGTCCAATTTGGCCTAACCATGGTATTCTCCTAATTTTTCTAAGCCCTTTTCATGTTGGGCATGACTCCTAAAGCTCAATGGATTAAGAGTTATGATCGAACTAAAATTTAGTATAAATACTAAAAATGAAATTCGATTGTCGATCTAATGGAATATCGCAAATTCGGGGTGGGCAACCCGGCGTAGTGGGGTTGGGTGGCTAAAGTAGCTTCTCCTACTCCAAAATCATATACGTACGTCTAATAACTCATTCCGGTTTGCAAGATATGCTTGTTTTAAGGTTCTGACGGTCTGGATCACTTCTGCCTCTGATCGGGTCTTCTCTAGTCCATCTTGGACATGAAAGTGTCCGCGACTTGCTCTACATTAGAGATCTGTTGCAGTCATGGTGTGCCGTAAAGGCCGTTACGGAAAGGTAACGGTGGCAACCGTTACACCTTATGGGGTCGTAACGGGTGTAACGGCCGGAAAAAAAAGGCATGTAATTGTCGTTAATAGCACGTTACGTCCCCTATAAAGGCCATAATAGCCCCGTAATTGTCTGTTATGAGGCAAATATAAGTTTTCTATACTTTTTAATCAACATTACGGGGCAAATACAGATTATTCAGGAATTTTTTTCAATAAAAAAGAGACCGTAACGGCCGTTACGGTGGTCGTAACAGCCATTACTACCCGTATCGTAAAGGTAACGGTGGTGGCCGTTACGGCCACCGTTTCCGTTACAGAACACCTTGCTTGCAGACAATGAGGTTGAGGAGCTGACCTCTTTCCTGAGTCACTTGCAACATATTCGGCCAACCAGGGGGGATGACTCGATGACGTGGAGGGGTCATAGTTCGGGTCTTTTCTTGGTGAAGTCCTATAAGCTCTTGAGCAAGGAAGATTCCGGGATTCAAGAGAATCACTCTTTCCATTTTTGGTTCTATGGAACGCTTCCTGAAGTAGCAACATTCATTTCTTTGGTGGGGATGAATAGAGTTCTGACCATAGACAATCTTAAGAAGCATTCTCTTTACATTCCTAACATGTGCTGCATGTGTAGTAAGGACGCCGAAACTGTAGACCATTTCTTTATCCATTGCTTGTTCATGGCTAAGGTATGGGAGCTTCTCTTAACAAAATTTGGTGACTTTTGGATCATGCAAAGTTCATTTAGGGATCTCCCGTGGGATTGCCACGGGGGAACCGGGGGGAGGCGTGACCAAATTAGTTGGCTTTTGATGCTTCTAGCTATCTAGTGGGTGTTTTGTGGTGAAAGAAACAGCCGGCGTTTTCGTGATTCTGCTCGTCCGGTAGGGTTTATTGTGGAATCTGTTAATGGATGGATTTCAGATCGGAAATCTTCGTCTTGTCAAGGATAGTGGCCCTTAGCTTGTTTTTCCGTCTTTGGGGCTTTCTGTATTCTTTCCTTCCTTTTTGCAGGTTTCATTTATAAAATTTTATTTAAAAAAAATAAAATTTGAGGTTTTTTCACTATACTGCGGGCCCCACTGAATCATGATATCACTCACCTTAGGCATCAAATATGGATATTTTTCTCGTTTGGATGACCTCCTTACCATCTCAGATCCTCTTACGGGTGGGTGATGTCACTATAGTAACTTTGGTGCTTCAAGCATAGGAGGCTTCTGGGATGGTAGAGATGGGAGCTTTGGGCATGGAGTCTGGGTTTGAGGTCAAAGATGGAAGTCCTTTCCGGTGCTCTCATGAGCTATCGATTCTGGACTCAGGTCGTTGTTGAGATATGATTGGCTTGGATAAAGTGTAGTCAGAACTTTCTCCTCTTAGCTTAACACGTGGGTCGTCGCTATTGTCTTTTAAGACGCATGATGAAGTTAGACAGCTCTGGAGTAGACGACCATGGAGTTTCGACGCATGTCCTACATGCACGAGACATATTGAAAGAAAATTTCTTTAATAACCATTTTGTTGATGGGTCGTATACCATTGGCACATGCGTGCCTTTTTAAAAAAAAAAAACTTATATCGACTTTCTGCAAAGGGAGATGTGGTTGAGAAACCTTTCGAGCCAAGTGAATCTTCCCCAAATCCTCTCCTCTTTTGATTTCTTCATTTTTTCTTGAATTGGCGGAGTACAACGATATTTTTGATTGAGTGAAATTGAGAATTGAGGGCGTAGAATCTTTTTCAAATCAATTTCAAGTAGTTGAGATCAACAATTTTAGGGAAGTTCTTAATTGATCGCGTTTTCAGAGGTCAGAAGTATGAAGATGGTTAAAACTCTCCAAACGACTACAACAGAGGTTGTTGACCTTTCTTATGTCGATTGTTAGATAACAATTGTTGATGAAATGGGGCCACATCAGGTGTGAACAGTAGTCGACTATCGAGGAAGCAATCTCTCCCCCACTGCAGAGAGGTTTTTGGAGGAGCATAGTACTTGGAGCCCACTTGTGGTGTCCCCTTTAGCGATCAATCATGAATCCCAAGAGGCAGTAATGTCGGGTAGAGTGACGAGGGGCTAGCTAGGGCTTTAGGGAGGGCTAGAACTTCGTCCGCTGCAGAATCAGAGGGTATCCATGGCGTAAGGTATGAGAAGAGTCAAATTGGTGACAATGGAGGTGGTTCGGTTGGTGGGGGTCAAATTCAAGGGACAAATCAGAGGATTATATTGCTTATTTTGAATTTGTTGAGGAAAGTGGGTGGCCGATCATTTTGAAACAAGTTTGCTTTAGTCTGCCAATAACGTCTTACTCGGTAGTCACAAATCGTTTTTCCTGACAATGGACCTAAGAGTAGGACAAGTTGGCTCAATACGGGAGCAGTCAATTTTCCATGAAGATTATAACATGGAATGTCAGGGGAGTGGGTTGTGCCTAAAAGTGGGTCCAAATTAGAGATTTGTGTAAGAAATTCAAAATTCAATTGGTAGCGCTCTAGGAAACTTAAGATGGAAAAGATTTGAGATTTATCAACTCAGTGTGGTGGGGCAAACAGAAAGATTGGGTGGTGGTGGATGTGATGGGATAAGTGGGAGGCATATTGGTGGTTTGGAATTTAACGGTGTGGCAGAAAGAGGACAGCTGGGGGTGTGTGAATATTCGGTGTCAGTTGTCTTAAAAGATATTGCTTCGAGTTTTCTTTGGATGTTCACCTTGGTTTATGGGCCATGTAAATATGAGTTTTGTGGTGACCTATGGGCCGAACTGGGTAGATGTACAAGTAGATGGTCATTGCCTTGGTGCTTGGGAGGGGATTTTAATGTGGTTAGGTTTACCTATGGGAAGTTTGATGGGGGTTGTTTGACCACAAGTATGAAAAGATTCTCTAATTGGATTTTGAGAAATGAGTTGATTGATCTTCCGTTTGGGGGTGCCAAGTTTACTTGGATGAATGGTCGAGCCGAGCCCATCAAATCTAGGTTAGATTCTTAATCTCAACGGAGTGAGTGGAGAAGTTTCCTCTGATTCACCAGAGTAGTATGCCTAAACCATTTTCCGATCTCTGTCCAGTTTTGCTCGAGGTTGATGAGTAGAATTGGGGCCCTTGTCCTTTCATATTCAAATTAGCCTGGTTAGAGGTGGAAGGTTTTGTGCATAAGATAGTGGGGTGGTGGACTTCTTTTTCAGTTTATGGTTTCAAGAACAAGATTTGTGAATGGAGAAAAGAGGCCTTTCAAGGTTGGGAGGAGGAAACGTTCTCTTGGCTACAGGAATTACAGAGGCTCGATATTAAAGAAGAATCAGGGCATCTGTCGGAGGAGAAGAGTATGGAGGGAGGTCTATTGTGCGAAATATAGTTCTAGATTTCGGGAGGAAGATATAAATGGTGGTAAAGATCGAGGACTCTGTGGCTAGAGCTGGGCACGGGATGACTCGACTCGTTCGACTCGTTTAGACCCTACTCGATCCGAATTGAGTAGACTTTGTCCAATTCGAACTCAAACCGAGTCGAGTTCGGGTCACCCAATAACTTGACTCAACATGAAATCCAACTCGGTATTGACTCGACTTAATCCGAAACTCGGCTCATACATATATAAAAAAAAAACTCAGATATGACGTTTCAGATCTGACATGCCGTGTAGCTGATGGAGAGGTTGCAATTCTGGCAAGTGCACCTAGGTTTTGAGTTGTGATTTTAGCTCGTGGATACCCATTACACCCGACCCGACTCGTTACTTGTGACTGGGTTGAACTCGGTCCGGATTAGTCCAGGCTAGACTCGGACTCGGATCGGGTTAAGCATTCTGGACTTGGTACTGAGTCGGGTCGAGTTCGGGTCAGGTCTATTTCAAAACTGGATCGAAGACAGATTGTTGGCAGATCCTTTCTCTTGTAAGAGAAATGGGGATCGAGTAGTTTGTAAATTGGATATTGAAAAAGCTTATGACCGTGTGGATTTGATCTTTCTTGATTACATATTGGGTAGGTTGGGATGTGGGGTGAAATGATGAGCTTGGATCCAAGCGTGTGTTAGATTGGCTAAATTTTCAATTTCGGTTAACAGTGTGCCAAATGGTTTCTTTTTCGCTTCTGAAGGGATTCGTCAAGGTGATCTGTTATTGTGAACGTTTCCCCTTGCGCGAACGCAACGATGCCCTCACCTCCTTGGCTGCAACTTATTGGGTTGCGTTGTGGGTATATATATATATATATATATATATATATATATATATATATATATATATATATTTCATACAATAATATATAATATATTATATATAAAAGTTAAAAAGTAATGATGACTTAGCCCTCGCTATCAAAGGCAAGAGGATGATTATTATCCTTCTGAAAGTGATTTTCTCCCTCATGTCAATATGATTTTCGATACCTATCAAAATCTATCCTCCTTCACTATAGATATTGAATATCTAAAAAAGGATTTCCAAAAACATCCATTAATAAAATGGTACTTCAAAAACATTCCTGAAGATATTAAAAAAGATCTCAAAGAAAAATAGTATCTTCACATTAACCAAAATCAGATAACTATTCCCTTTTTCACTTGGTTTAAAACCTTTAGTGAAAGTTTGCCAACTAATATCCCAAAACAAATTCTTATGCTTCAGAATCTCACACAAAAATGGGATGCTCAAGCAGGAACTCAAATAAGCCAAACTTTTCCTCCCTTTCAACCCATCAAAGTTTCGGGTACTATTGCTTCTCCAAACAAACTTGCGGAAAAAATGAGTGCTGATAGACCTGTTATCCTAAAAGACCTTACTCCTATAGTTGAACAAAACAACTATACAAATACTTTCCTTCATACTCTTGGAGAACAATTGACTTTGCAAAAGATGTCATTTTCTCCATCCACACCTTCTTCAGATCAAAGAAAGACTTCTGCCTTCTTTCTTCCAAAAGAACAAGCTAAACCAGCTTTTCCAAATCCAAATATTGTTCGTTCAGATTTCATAGCTGAATTAGCTAAAGAACTCGACAAGGCTAAAAATCCTTCTGTCAATGTTCTTTCCAAAGAATCTCAGCTGGAAGATGAATTCCAAAGTCTTCAGCTCATTTCTGATGATGAAATTTCTAATATAGATGTAGTTGAGTCTGATTCAGACTCTGACAAATCTATTTTAGAAAAGGCAAAACATCAATTCCTTGAAACTCAACAACCTTAAATCCAAAGCATAGTCAAATAAAAAAAAACATTATTATTGCTGACCTACTCTTGTTGATCTTCAAATCAAAGAACAACAAACTTTCTATCGCCTCCATTTTGATGGAAATCATCTTTATGAATGGAATATTGATGGAATGACTGAATACCAAATACTCCAACTTTGTAACCAAATGTTGATTTACTAAAATTCTTGCTTAATCTACCATCATTCTATTATCAACATTGCCATGGCCATAACACAAGGCTTTAGTGGTCAGCTATATGAATGGTGGACTGATTATCTTTCTCAAAATCAGCGTGATGAAATACTCACTGCTATTAAACTTGATGCTAGAGGGACTCCCATCCTTGACGACCAAGGACGAGAAATAGGTGACCAAGTCATTGTTCTTCTAGTGAACATCATTCAGCATTTTGTAGGTCCAATTGATGACATATCTGAGAAAAATAAAGAACGACTAATGAATCTCAGATGTCGGACTCTTACCGACTTTCATTGGTACAAAAATGTTTTTCTTTACAAACTCTACAAAATTACTTCTTGTAATGATGTCATCTGGAAAGAAAAATTTATCTTAGGGATTCCTCCCCTTTTTGCTGAAAAGGTCAAAGCTAAATTAAAAGATTCAAATTTTGGTATTTTAAATTACAACCGCTATACTTTTGGTGAATTAATCCAAGCAATTTGCCAAGTCGGTTTAAGTATTTATACCGAAATGAAACTCCAAAAACATCTCAAACGTGAACAATCCAATGGTAGAAAAGAATTAGGAAATTTCTGCTATCAATTTGGATATGATCCGATCATTTCTCGCTCCAAAAGAAAGCATCCCAAAGCTACTGCTTCTCCAAATTTTATGAAATGAAGACCCCAACATACTTTCCAAAAAACATTCTCCAAGCCAAAAGCTCGCTATAAGCAACCTAAGAAAATGGCTTATTCTTCTACTGCCAAATGTTATAAATGTGGCCTTCTGGGTCATTATGCCAATTGATGTTTCAAATCTAACCCTAAAAGACGCGTTAGAGAAATTGCTGCCGAGCAACAGTCTTCCTCTGATCAACAGTCTCCCAAAGATAATAAAAAATGCAAATGTATCTTTTCTTCTGACGAAGACTCTAATCATTCTTTCTCCTCTTCCAAACCTAATGTCATGGTCATTTCTGCTAAAGAACAATTAATTCTTGAACTCATAAATCAAGTTTAAGATCCTGAAGAAAAGGCCAAATATCTAACCAAAGCTCTTGAGCATGCTTTACATCAAGATCTTTCAACAGAAAATCTTAAAGAAAAAGAAAAACCTTTTTCTTTCTAAAAACCTGTTGCAATCACTTCTATGCAAGACGTCTATCAACGTCTTAACTCCAAGTCTGCAACTCAGGTTACCTTGTAAGATCTCTATAAGGAAGTAAATCTTCTTAAAAGAGAAGTTGCTACAATCAAAAGGGACGTCAAACTCTTGCAACTTGCTAACCTAGATATGGTTGGACAAATTGACAATCAAATTGTTACATATCTCGCTCCTAATCTCGTCAATTCTCTTACTATGTATCAGTTCCAAAAAAGGTATGCTCCAATTACTCTTGCAACTCCAACCTTCCAAAAAGAAGTTATTGTCTTAATAGATTCCGGCGCTGACTTAGATTGTCTTCGAGAAGGATTAATTCCTACTCATCTCTGTAAAAAAACTAATAGCACAATTTACACTACTAATAGTCAAGAATCTCACATCGAATATAAATTGTCAAATGTTCATGTTTGCAAAAATGGAGAATTGCATTCCGCTCTTTCATAATTGTCAAAAATCTGCAACATGATGCCATTCTTGGCACTCCTTTTATTCTCAAAATCCAACCCTTTATTACCACAAGTAAAGGCATCCAAACCAAAATTAATTCTGTGAATTTATTCTTCGAATTTATTAAACCACCTCAAACTGGTTTAATCTCTGAAGTTATTAATTGTGTTTCTTATAAAGAAATTCAAATCAACTTTATACGGAATGAAATTTCACACCTCCAAATCCAAAAACAGCTCCAACAACCAAACTTTCAAAAACATTTGAAGAAATTTCAAAAAATACTTGAAACTCTCTATTTAGAAGTACCACATGCCTTCTGGCACAAAAAAACTCATCTAGTCTCCCTACCCTATGTAGACGACTTTAATGAAAGCCTAATCCTTACCAAAGCTCGTCCTTCTCAAATGGACTCTCGACTTCTTCAACTATGTGATGAAGAAATCAAATCTCTTCTCCAAAAGAGACTCATACACCCTTTAAAATTTCAATGGAGTTGTGTAGCCTTCTATGTAGAAAATGCTGCCGAACTCGAGCGAGGTGTCCTATGGCTTGTCATAAACTACAAGCCTCTCAATCATGTCTTAAAAACCATAAGATATCCAATTCCAAACAAAAAAGATTTACTAAATAGATTGCACAAAGCCAATTTATTTTCCAAATTTGACCTAAAATCTGGATTTTGGCAAATTTAGATTCACCCAAAAGATCGATACAAAATGGCTTTTACAGTTCCCTTCGGACATTTCGAATGGAATGTAATGCCTTTTGGTCTCAAAAATGCCCCTTCTGAATTCCAAAAAATTATTAATGATATGTTTAACTTTTATAAAGAATTCATTCTCACTTATATAGATGACATCTTTATCTATTCTCAAAATCTGAATCAACATTGGAAACACGTATAAATCTTTAAAGCAGTCATTGAAAGAAATGCTCTCATCCTTTCTTTACGGAAGATTAAGCTCTTTCAAACAGAAATACAATTTCTAGGTTTTAAAATTTGGCAAAATATAATTAAACCAATCTAAAGAGTGATAGATTTTGCAGACAACTTTCCTGACAAAATTACTGACAAAAAACAACTTCAAAGATTCCTCGGATGTTTAAACTACATTTTCGACTTTTACCAAGATTTTGCTAAAGACAGAGCTCCATTATAAAATCTTTTAATCAAAAATCCAAAATCGCTTTGGTCTGACGACCACACCAAAGCCTTCCAAAATATTAAAGCCAAAGTAAGACACCTTCCTTGTCTTAGTCTTTCTAATCCTGATTTTTCAAAAATCATTCAAACCGATGCCTTTGACTATGGTTATGGAGGTATCCTTTTGCAAAAAAGGCCAAAAAAACCAAGAACAACTTGTTTAGTTTACTTCTAGAACTTGGAACTCCACTCAGCAAAATTATTCTACCATCAAAAAAGAAATTTTGTCTATGGTTTCTTGTATCCAATAATTCCAAAGTGATATCTTAAATATAAAATTCCTTTTACGTGTCGATTGCCAAGCAGCCAAAGAAGTTTTAAAAAAGGATGTTAAGAATCTAGCTTCAAGATAAAATTTTGCTCGATGGCAAGCTATATTATCTATTTTTGATTTTGATATCGAACTTATTCCCAAAAAAAGAATTCTTTACTTGATTTTCTATCTCGCGAATTCTTAAAGGGAAAGACCAAACATGCCTCCAAAAGCGCACCATACTCCAAAGGCCAAAAACAAAGGAAAAGAAAAAATGGAGATTGAAATCTCTAATACATTCTTTCCTCTTCTCCAAACCCTCGAAAAGAAACAGCCAAATCCTCCAAACCAGCTAAAATTACAAATGAACCAACTAACTCTGCCATATATGGAAGATTATCAGCCAAAAAGAAAACATATGGTTCTAACCCTAGATTCTGAACTTGCCAAATTACCAGAGGATCTTCTTATTCCCCAAATCTTCCTCCCTCACAATCATTTCCATCCAAAACATCCAACTCTTTCTAAAAAAAATCTATGAAGCCATTCTAGTCCAAACTCATAGTGCGATCTTTGAACACCGCACTAACAAAAACCAAACAGAATACTCTTTCTCTAAAATGAAAATAGTCAACATCATTTGCCAAAATGAATGGGGAAAATCTCTTTCCCAATTTCAAAATGTCCAAAGCCCAAATGGTCTGTCTCATCCGTTTTCTTACTAGGACTACATGGTAGCATGGAAATATGCTCTCCTTTTTCAAATTTCAGAAAATGGCCATTCATGGTTTTTAAATTTTTTTAGATCATATACCAAAGAAATTCCGCCTTGGTTTTATACTCAATGGTAGGTTTTATTTGATGGCCAATCGTCAATTTTGCCAACAGAACTTCTCTCTCATTATGCCAAAATGGAAAAGGTGCAAAATCCTGAATTTCCAGGACATTTTGTCATGCAATATTTTGCTACACATGGACTTCCATGGATTCTGAAATGGAAGTATGAGGTTCTACCCTCTGAATATCAAAATGCCAAAGTCCTTTTTCAATCCATTTTCATCAAAAGGTGGAACAAATTTGATTGCAACATTGTTCTTGACGCAACAAAGAAGCAATCGGCTGCCAAAAGAGAATTCCCAAAATCATTTAAAGAAGTTATCTCGGCTCCCAAACCAGATGACACTGACAAATTAAAGCAAGAAATAGCAGAGCTCAAATCTACTTTTATTGCTCTTTAAGATCAGGTGTCTAGTTGACATGGCTCCACCTATCTTGAATTTGAAGGATCTTCTACGGCAGTCCCTGAAACTAATCCGGATGAAGAAGATGTATTCTTCTAAAGTTCAAAACTGCCAAAATATTTACGCCAAATTTACGCCAAATCCATGCTTAAAGTTCAACCCTGCCAAAATATCTACGCCAAATTTACGCCAAATCCACGCCAAATGAAAGCCAAATGAAAGCAGCCAAAGTCGAAGCCATCAAGCACCGACAAGCAAAAGTCGAAGCCATCATGCTCCGACAATGCACCACCAAAAACTGCCAAAAGGACTACTGTAATGAATCTATTGTAGCACTTTTTCTATAGCCAAACTAGGGAACTATTCGCCCATAGTTTTAGTCGCCCATGGTTTTGTGCCCATGGTTTTATGTACAGTTCTGGGTTTTATTTCTGTAAGATCTCTATATAAATAGATCATTTCGTTTGTTGTAGTAGACTTCGACTAGCGAATTCAAAGTTTCATCCTAGAGTGCTTGAATAGGAAGCAAGTTTGAGTAAGTGTTCTCTTCTTCTTTCTCTTTCTTCTTTAAGCTGTTTACAAGCCGATCTTGTGAAAGTGATTTTCTTTCCAGATGACATCATTACAAGAAGTAATTTTGTCGAGTTTGGAAAGAAAAACATCTTTTTGTACCAACGAAAGTCGGTAAGAGTCTAACATCTGAGATTCATTAGTTATTCTTTATTTTTCTCAGAGATGTCATCAATTGGACCTACAAAATGCTGAATGATGTTTACTAGAAGGACAATGACTTGGTCACCTATTTCTCTTCCTTGGTCGTCAAGGATGGGAGTCCCTCTAGCATCAAGTTTGATAGTAGTGTGTATTTCATCACGCTGATTTTGAGAAAGATAATCAGTCCACCATCCGTATAGCTGACCAAGAAAGCCTTGTGTTATGGCCATGGCTATGTTGACAATAGAATGATGGTAGATTAAGCAAGAATTTTCGTAAATCAACATTTGATTACAAAGTTGGAGTATTTGGTATTCAGTCATTCTGTCAATATTCCATTCATAAAGATGATTTCCATCAAAATGAAGGCGAGAGAAAGTTTGTTGTTCTTCGATTTGAAGATCAATAGGAGTAGGTTGGCGATAATAATGTTTTGTTGGTTTGACTATACTTTGAATTTGAAGTTGTTGAGTTTCAAGCAATTGATGTTTTGCCTTTTCTAAAATAGATTTGTTAGAGTTTGAATCAGACTCAACTACATCTAGATTAGAAATTTTATCGTTAGAAGTGAGCTGAAGGCTTTGGAATTCGTCTTCCAGATGAGATTCTTTAGAAAGAACATTGACAGAAGGATTTTTAGCCTTGTCGAGTTCTTTAGCTAATTTAGCTATGAAATCTGAACGAGCAGTATTTGGATTTGGAAAAGCTGGTTTAGCTTGTTCTTTTGGAAGAAAGAAGGCAGAAGTCTTTCTTTGATCTGAAGAAGAAGGTGTGGATGGAGAAAATGACATCTTTTGCAAAGTCAATTGTTCTCTGAGAGTATGAAGGAAAGTATTTGTATAGTTGTTTTGTTTAACTATAGGAGCAAGGTCTTTTGGGATAACAGGTCTATCAGGACTCATTTTTTCCGCAAGTTTGATTGGAGAAGCGATAGTACCCGAAACTTTGATGGGTTGAAAGGGAGGAAAAGTTTGGCTTATTTGAGTTCCTGCTCGAGCATCCCATTTTCGTGTGAGATTCTGAAGCATAAGAATTTGTTTTGGGATATTATTTGGCAAACTTTCAATCAAGGTTTTAAACCAAGTGAAAAAGGGAATAGTTATCTGATTTTGGTTCATGTGAAGATACCATTTTTCTTTGAGATCTTTTTTAACATCTTCAGGAATGTTTTTGAAGTACCATTTTGTTAATGGATGTTTTTGGAAATCCTTTTTTAGATATTCAATATCTATAGTGAAGGAGGATAGATTTTGACAGGTAATGGAAATCATATTGACATGTGGGAGAAAATCACTTTCAGAAGGATTATAATCATCCTCTTGCCTTTGATAGCGAGGGTTAAAGACATGAGTGAGAATTGTCTTTGGAAGATTTTGTTTTGAATTTGGCACTGTTTGAGAAGAACTCCTTCCTGGCTGAGTATATTTGGCAAAGATGATGTCTACAGAGGCATTAGCATTTGTTTGAATAAGTTCTGGTTCTGTAGATTCTTTTGGGGCTTTTTCTTGAGCATCTTCAAGATGCCAATTGGAAAGATTTACATCGTCCCATTTAATTCTTTTTGGTGTTATGACATTATGAGCTAGATTGGCCAGAAACAAGGTAGTTAAACCTCGGATTTGTTCCTCATATGCAGTTCCAGGAGTAACGGTTTTCATCAGCTTATAATATATACGGTAAGTTACTACAATATTTTCACTTCTTGGGTACATATCGAATCCTTTTGTATAAACTCCTAGTCTAAGGAATTTAGACAAATGATCGTCAGTCAGGGCGACTGAATAATTTGGAATGCAGATGAAATAGGCAGGGCCATCAGAGAGGCTAGCCTCAATCATTCCAACTAAAGAATCTTTAAATTTTTTGAATCTTCAGTCATGCAAAGTGACAAGAGTAGAAGTCTATAAACCCAATCGAGTTAATGGTTTTACAGCAACTTGGACAAATCCAACATGTATGTAGTTGTATTTGTGAGAAGATCGGAGAAGTTCTTGAACAGAGAATAAATTCAGATCTTCACTCTGATGAGAAATAGATAGAGTTTGTTCTACAGTATTGATGATGAAATTTAATTCAAGAGATTCATCATTTTGGAAAGAACCTTCTCTATAAATTTCTTTGGTGGGAACTTTTGGTAAACTCCAGTTTTGAAGAGATTGTTCGATATCAGAATATTAAATTTCTTCAAGCTTTTTGATGGACATAGTTTCAGCATCAACTGCTTCGGCAATACTTGTTGATTCTATAGTAGATTTGGTAGAATCAAAATTGCTTTGGGTAGAAAACCATTTGGTTATTTTGGAAATAATACTTTTGGAAGATTTGGCAGATTTTTGGCTAGCAGAACTGTCAGATCTGTCTAGTTTTTTGTAGTTGGCAGATCTTTCTGAAACAAATCTCCTTCCTGAATCCATATTACAAAATTAAAATTAACAAGAGTGGCTTGTCAATAATATGAGTCCCAACATAGGCCTTATGCACTACTAGCTAACGGCAACAGGGTATTATGACAAGGGAGCCTCGGACCTCTTCTTAATTTTAATTTTGAAAATATAAAAACAGAAAATAAATCTATTGCAAAGAGATTTACTGAAATACACTTAGACACAAAAATTAAATACAACAAGCAAAAACAGAAATCAAAACATATATATATATATATATATATATATATATATATATATATATATATATATATATATATATCATAGAAAACGAAAACTGCTTACAAGATGGCTTTGATACTACTTTCGCAAGATCGGCTTGTAAACAGCTTAAAGAAGAAAGAGAAAGAAGAAGAGAAAACACTTGCTCACACTTGCTATTTAAGAACTCTTTGGGACGAAACTTTGAATTTGCTAGTCGAACTCTACTACAACAAATGAAATGATCTGTTTATATAGAGATCTTATAGAAATAAAATTCAAAATTGTAC
Organism: Magnolia kwangsiensis; assembly: GCA_037074715.1. NCBI lineage: Eukaryota > Viridiplantae > Streptophyta > Magnoliopsida > Magnoliales > Magnoliaceae > Magnolia > Magnolia kwangsiensis. Next base: position 56,157,248 of record CM073588.1, on the reverse strand, counting down.
ATAAAACATGGGTACAACACCATATGCGAACAGTTCCCTTGTTTGGCTATAGAAAAAGTGCAACAGTAGATTCGCTACAGTAGTTCTTTTGGCAGTTTTTGGCGGTGCGTTGTCAGAGTGTGATGGCTTTGACGTTGGCTTGTCGGTGCTTAATGGCTTCGACTTTGGCGGCTTTCATTTGGCGTGGATTTGGTGTAGATATTTTACCAGTGTTTAACTTTAGGTGTGGATTTGGTGAAGATATTTTGGCAATGTTGAATTTTAGAAGAATACATCTTCTTCATCCGGATTAGTTTCAGGGACGGCTATAGAAGATCCTTCAGATTCAAGATAGGTGGAGCCATGTCGACTAGACACCTGATCTTGAAGAGCAATAAAACTAGATTTGAGCTCTGCTAGTTCTTGCTTTAATTTGGTAGTGTCATCTGGTTCGAGAGTCGAGATAACTTCTTTGAATGATTTTGGTAATTTTCTTTTGGCAGCCGATTGCTTCTTTGTTGCATCGAGAACAATGTTGCAATCAAATTTGTTCCACCATTTGATAGAAGTGGATTGAAAAAGGACTTTGGCATTTTGATATTTAGAGGGAAGAACCTCATACTTTCATTTCAGAATCCATGGAAGGCCATGTGTAGCAAAATATTGCACGACAAAATGTCCTGAAAATTCAGGATTTTGCACCTTTTCCATTTTGGCATAATGAGAGAGAAGTTCTGTTGGCAAAATTGAAGATTGGCCACCAAATAAAACCCACCATTGAGTATAAAACCAATGTAGAATTTCTTTGGTATATGGTCTAGAAAAATTAAAAAACCCTGAATGGCCATTTTTCGAAATTTGAAAAAGGAGAGTATATTTCCATGCTACCATGTAGTCCCAGTAAGAAAACGGATGAGACCGACCATTTAAGCTTTGGACATTTTGAAATTGGGAAAGAGATTTTCCCCATTCGTTTTTGCAAATGATGTTGACTATTTTCATTTTGGAGAGTATTCTGTTTGGTTTTTATTAGTGCGGTGTTTAAAGATTGCACTATGAGTTTGGACTAGAATGGCTTCATAGAATTTTTTAGAGAGAGTTGGATGTTTTGGATGGAAATGATTGTGAGGGAGGAAGATTTTGGGAATAAGAAGATCCTCTGGTAATTTGGCAAGTTCAGAATATAGGGTTAGAACCCTATGTTTTCCTTCTAGCTGATAATCTTCCATATTTGGTGGAGTTAGCTTGTTCGTTTGTAATTTTGGCTGGCTTGGAGGATTTCGCTGTTTCTTTTCGGGGGTTTGGAGAAGAGGAAAGAATGTATTAGAGATTTCAATTTCCATTTTTTCTTTTCCTTTGTTTTTGGCCTTTGGAGTATGGTGCGCTTTTGGAGGCATGTTTGGTCCTTCCCTGTAAGAATTCGCGAGATAGAAAATCAGGTAAAGAATTCTTTTTTTCAGGAATAAATTTGATATAAAAATAAAAAATAGATAATATAGCTTGCCATCGAGCAAAAATTTGTTTTGAAGCTAGATTTTTAACATCCTTTTTTAAAACTTCTTTGGCTGCTCAACAATCGACGCGTAAAAGGAATTTTTGATTTAAGATATCACTTTGGAATTTTTGGATACAAAAAACCATAGACAATTTCTTTTTTGATGGTAAAATAATTTTGCTGAGTGGGGTTCCAAGTTCCGAAAGTAAATCGAACAAGTTGTTCTTGGTTTTTGGCATTTTTTGCAAAAGGATACCTTCATAACCATAGTCAGAGGCATCAGTTTGAATGATTTTTGAAAAATCAGGATTAGAAAGACTAAGACAAGGAAGGTGTCTTAGTTTGGCTTTAATATTTTGAGAGGCTTTGGTGTGGGCATAAGACCAAAGCGATTTTGGATTTTTGGTTAAAAGATTTTGTAACAGAGCTCTCTGGCTTTAGCTAAATCTTGGTAAAAGTCGGAAATGTAGTTTAAACATCTGAGGAATCTTTGAAGTTGTTTTTTGTCAGTAATTTTGTCAGGAAATTTGTCTGTAAAATCGATGACTCTTTGGATTGGTTTAATTGTATTTTGGCAAATTTTAAAACCTAGAAATTGTATTTCAGTTTGAAAGAGCCCGATCTTTCGTAAAGAAAGGACAAAACCATTTCTTTCAATGACTGCTTTAAAGATTTCTAAGTGTTTCCAATGTTGATTCAGATTTTGAGAATAGATGAGGATGTCATCTATACAAGTGAGAATGAATTCTTTATAAGGGTTAAAGACATCATTTATAATTTTTTGGAATTCAGAAGAGGCATTTTTGAGACCAAAAGGCATTACATTCCATTCAAAATGTCCAAAGGGAACTGTAAAAGCCGTTTTGTATTGATCCTTCGGGTGAATCTGAATTTGCCAAAATCTAGATTTTAGGTCAAATTTGGAAAATAAATTGGCTTTGTGCAATCTATTTAGTAAATCTTTTTTGTTTGGAATTGAATATCTTATGGTTTTTAAGACATGATTGAGAGGCTTGTAGTTTATGATAAGCCGTGGGACACCTCGTTCGAGTTCGGCAGCATTTTCTACATAGAAGACTGCACAACTCCATTGAGATTTTGAAGGGTGTATGAGTCTCTTTTGGAGAAGAGATTTGATTTCTTTATCACATAGTTGAAGAAGTCGAGAGTTCATTTGAGAAGGACGAGCTTTGGTAGGGATTAGGCTTTCATTAAAGTCATCTACATAGGGTAGGGAGACTAGATGAGTTTTTTGTGCCAGAAGGCATTTGATACTTCTGAACAGAGAGTTTCAAGTGTTTTTTGGAATTTCTTCAAATGTTTATGAAAGTTTGGTTGTTGGAGCTGTTTTTGGATTTGGAGGTGTGAAATTTCATTCCATAGGAAGTTGATTTGAGTTTTTTTATAAGAAACACAATTAATAGCTTCAGAGATTAAACCAGTTTGAGGTGGTTTAATAAATTTAAAGAATAAATTCACAGAATTAATTTTGGTTTGGATGCCTATACTTGTGGTTGTAAAGGGTTGGATTTTGAGGATAAAAAGAGTGCCGAGAATGGCATCATGTTGCAGATTTTTGATAATTATGAAAAAGAGCGGAATGCATTCTCCATTTTGGCAAACATGAACATTTTGGTAATTTATATTCGATGTGAGATTCTTGACTATTAGCAGTGTAAATTGTGCTATTAGTTTTTTCTCAGAGATGAGTAGGAATTAATCCTTCTTGTAGACAATTTAAGTCCGCGCTGGAATCTATCAGGGTAATGACTTCTTTTTGGAAGGTTGGAGTTGCAAGAGTGATTGGAGTATACCATCTTTTGGAACTGATATGTAGTAAGAGAATTGACGAGATTAGGAGTAAGATATGCAGCTATTTGATCGTCAATTTGTCCAACCATATCTGGGTTAGCAAGTTGCAAGAGTTTGACATCCCTTTTGAGTGTAGCAACTTCTCTTTTAAGGAGATTTACTTCCTTATAGAGATCTTGCAAGGTAACCTGAGTTGCAGACTTAGAGTTAAGACGTTGATAGACGTTTTGCATAGAAGTGATTGCAATAGGTTTTTTGTAAAGAAAAAAGTTTTTCTTTTTCTTTAAGATTTTCTGTTGGAAGATCTTGATGTAAAGCATGCTCAAGAGCTTTGGTTAGATATTTGGCCTTTTCTTCGGGATCTTGAACTTGATTCATGAGTTCAAGAATTAATTGTTCTTTGGCAGAAATGACCATGACATTAGGTTTGTTAGAGGAGAAAGAATGATTAGAGTCTTCGTCAGAGGAAAAGATATATTTGCATTTTTGATTATCTTTAGGAGACTGTTGATCAGAAGAAAACTGTTGCTCGACAACAATTTCTCTAACGCGTCTTTTAGGGTTAGATTTGAAACATCGATTGGCATAATGACCCGGAAGGCCTTATTTATAACATTTGACAGTAGAAGAAGAAGCCCTTTTCTTAGCTTGCTTATAGAAAGCTTTTGGCTTGGAGAATGTTTTTTAGAAAGTATGTCGGGATCTTCTTTTCATAAAATTTGGAGGAGAAGCAGTAGCTTTGGAATGCTTTCTTTTGGAGAGAGAAATGATCGGATCATATCCAAATTGATAGCAGCAATTTCCTAATTCTTTTCTACCATTGGATTGTTCACGTTTGAGATGTTTTTGGAGTTTCATTTCGGTACAAATACTTAAACCGACTTGGCAAATTACTTGGATTAATTCACCAAAAGTATAGCAGTTGTAATTTAAAATACCGAAATTTGAATCTTTTAATTTAGCTTTCACCTTTTCAGCAAAAAGGGGAGGAAGCCCCATATATATATAAGTGTCTTTTTTTTTTTAAAAAAATTTACAATTTTTTTAACTACTTATATCTTGTTCGTTGTTTGTCCTTTTTCGGTAATCTTAGTCTCGTTGGAAAGATAATCAGATAAGCTTCCTAACAAGACTAGAATCACTTCAATCGGACTTCGTTTGACTTGCTGGAAGTACAAACATTTAGTATATGCAATCAATTGTCTGCAATTTGATCAATTGTCTATTTTCGATGATCTTAGGCTCATTGGAATTGTTGCCTAATCGGCTTTTCAATGGAATTGTAATCACTCCAATTGGATCCCATTTTATTAGTCTAAAGTACGGCCAGAGTTTTTACGGCTTTGGCTGCTCGGTAATGTGTGGTTTTGGTAAACAGGCCGGATCTTCCTTATCATAACCCGGATTGGAGGAAAGTTAAGTTCGTTAGGAAGATCATTTGACCACCTTTCCAATGAACTATAAATCATCTTGATCGGTCAAAATTTGCTCTCAATAATACTATGACCACTTTATATACGAGAACAACAGTACTTTCCTCAAATCTTGAAGATACGACCTCTCATGCCTCAACAAAACATTATTTGGGAAGACTAAGTAGTACAGAGAGCAATCTTTGGGTAGAGAGTTCATTTTATCATTTTTTGTATATCAGTTGCTACGTACAGAGAGTTTCCAGGGTTTTGGAGTTGGGATGCATGACCGTGATTGAATTGTTGGTGGATTTGGCGCTAGCCGATCAAGTCCATTGGTTGTCTTTAGGACGTGCCGAGTATGCTCCCAGTTCTACTCGTTTGGACTTTCAATGATTTCTAAGTCAGTAGGAGATAATTTATTGAAGTCAAGATAAAGCTCAAATAGTGGCTTATCCTCATTTTAGGTGGGGTGTCTACAATTATCCCCTTATCTCTGTGTCTGTGATGGAGGTTCTTAGAAAAATGTTAGAGAGGGGGGAAGAATTAGGTTTGGTGGAAGGTTTTGGGGTGGATAGATCAAATTTTTAGATATCGCATCTTTAATATGCAGATGACACGCTTTTGTTTTGTAAGGTAGATGACTTTAAAGTGCAAAATCTTCAATCGATTATAGTTAATTTTGAGGCCTTGTTTGGTTTGAAGGTTAACATTAGTAAAAGCGCGATTCTTATAGTTGGGCTTATTAGAAGTTCAAAACTTTGTGTCTATATTTGGTTGTAGGGAGGGATCTTTCCCGACTACATATCTTGGGCTTCCGTTATGCATCGGAAAGCTTGCTATACATATGTGGGATATAGTCATTGAATGATGCGAGAGGAAGATGTCCAAATGGAAATCGAGTTTCCTATCTAGAGGTGGGAGGTTGACTTTGATTCAAGTGTCTATGTCCAACCTTCCAATTTACTTCATGTCACTCTTCAATTGCCCGAAGTCTGTGTTAAATGTGTTGGAAAAGCTGAGGGATTTTCTGTGGAAAGGATCAGAAGAGAATCACGATTTCCATCTGTTGAAATGGGAAGAGGTTTGAGGAAGCTAGAGGAGATGAACCTAGCATTGTTAGGGAAATGGGTTTGGAGGTTTGGAGTTGAGGGGGAAGCTAGATGGAGGGTTTTGATAGGAAAGAAATATGGGCTAGATGACACTGGATGGTGGACTAAAGATTCTTTGTTGTATCGAGCCTCTTATCTGTGAAAGTCAGTGGCATCCTTGAAACAAAAGGTTTGGGAAAGGTTTGGTTTTGAACTGGATAATGGGGAAAACATCAGGTTTTGGGAGGATAAATGGTTAGGTGATATTTGTTTGGGGGATTCTTTTCTTAGATTAGCTGGCTTAGCGTCGGATGCAAATTTGAAGGTTAGCTCTTGCTTTTCTTGGAGGGGTGTTGAAGTTATTTGGACTCCCCTATGTAGAAGTAATTTGGATGATGAAGAATTTCAAGAATTTTCTTTGCTTTTGCAAGTTTTGAGCAAGGCTTCTTCGGTGGCATTGAGTACGAATTCTTTAAGATGGTTAAAGGATAAATCAGACAAATTTTAAGTCAAATCGCTGTATCGGACCCTAAGCGGGGAGGAGGAAAATGCGTTGCTAGCTCCCACAACTTATGTATAGAAATATGGAGCTCCATTGAAGGTCACGGTTTTTGGGTGACTAGTTGGGAGAAACAAGGTGTTAACAATCGATAATCTATGCAAGAGAAATATAGTTCTCCCGAATGCTTTCTTTTTATGTTTGCAGGATGCGGAATCTGTGGATCACTTGTTTCTTCATTGTTCCTTTGCTAGGGAGGTGTGGGATCATCTCTTTTAGTGTTTCGGAGTTCTATGGGTGCTTCCTGGTTCTATAGATGTTTTCCTTCTTTCTTGGCATAGAGGGTGGTTTAGGTAAGCTGGCGAAAATGATTTGGAGGCTAAGTGGTCTAGCGGTTCTGTGGGCAATATGGTTAGAAAGAAAAGTGTTAAGAACAAGAGCGAGAGAGCAATATAACTTTCTAGGAGGGCTAAATCTTTTGTTAAAGAATGGGTTTTGGCTAGGGCTGTACATCAAGCTGAGTTGAGTCGAAGTGGGCCAAGCTTGGCTTGACTCATCTATGATCTCCTCGAGCTTACCATTGGAGCTTGACTTGTTTGCCAAACCTTTCAAGTCGAGCTAGTAGATCGAGTCGAGGCAAGCTTATCTTGAGTTGAGTTGAGCCTGCTCCCAAGCTGACCCAACCCAACACCCAATTTGCACCCGACTCAACCCTGCAACCTGACCCAACCTAGCCACCTGACCCAACTGACCCAACCCGCACTCAACCCAACTCCCAAATCAAATATTCAATTAATAATATATATAAAATATTAGATAGAGCCATAGAGTTACCTTGTTGTTGGTGTTGTGAGAGAGAGAGAGAGAGAGAGAGAGGAGCTCAGGTGCGGTGGGTTGGGTAAGGAAGAAAAAGGGTAAGAAAGGTACTGACGGGTAGGTTAGGGTTTAAGTTTTAACTATATATATATATTCGAGTCGAGCTGAGTTCGAGTCAAGATCCACTATGATCAAACTCGGCTTGTTTTCAAAACGAGATGGGTCATATGAAGCTTGGCTCGCTTCGAGTCATCGTTCAAGCCGAGCTAAATCGAGCCAAGCCGAGCGAGCTTTTCGAGTTAGCTTGGCTCATGTACAGCCCTAGTTTTGGCAATCGATGATGCTTTTCTTTTCCCGGTGGGCTGGTAGTTGTGGCTTTTTTAGTTTTTTTCCTATTCATTTGTATATTTTTGGCTTCGGCCTTTTAATGAAATTATCACCTTAGAAGAAAAAAAAAGATTTGCTTTAGGGTACATTTAGGTGCTACTGCTATTAGCAATGGATGGGATGTGCTTGATGTAAATCACCTGTTGGATAAGAATGGATCAAGACGAATATTGTACCTTTTTAGATTTGGGACAGAGAGAGGAAAATGGAAAAACATCTAATGCAGTTTCCATTCTCGAGCTGCCACAAATGCACAGCAGATTTGTTCTGTTGAAAAAGTTACAATTTGGGGAACATCGAGACAGGCACTTTGTTTATTAGCCAACTTCACTCATCACTCATGTATGGATTCTGCTGTATAATCAGGGATCTTCTTAAGAACTTTTATTTCTCTTGAGTGAATATTCTATGTTTTGCAGGTTTGGCAATGTGTTGAAAGGGGAAGTCGAGGTGTGCCAACAAATTGCACAGAAAACTGGTGTTCTTGTGGATCCTGTCTACACCTTGGCTGCTTGGGAGCATGCAGCTCTCCTCTGCCAAAGGGAAGCCAAAGGGGATGCTGAAGTGGTGATGCTTCATACAGGTGGCACACTTGGTATGTTTGGACTGGCTCAAAGGTACAAGTCTTACTTCAAATCCTTGCAACAATGAGGCAGTGCCACACTGACATTAGCAGCACAATATAATCCCATTAAAACCATTTTGAGTAAGATTCTGTCAGCAAGCATTTTGTTGCCATCCATGCTGGTGCTGATTGGATTCGTGCATTAGAAGATATGTATATTATTGAATTAAAGCTTGTTCAACATAGAAATTAGACAGTTCCCATCGTCATGTAGTTGGCAACATGATGCTGTTCATTGATCAACTGTCAACAAATCAGAGAATCTAGCTGGATGAAATTTGATAAAAAATGCATCAGGTGATTTCTTCTTTTTTATTTATTCTTTTCAGAAAGTCAACTACAATAAAAAGTGATTTTCATAACTTGTCAATTTTAAGGTGATTATCACCTCCCAAATCCACCCATTGCAATTGGTATAAATATTTCTTGATTTGTAAGTTAGCTTAATTTACTAAGCTCCAAGCAGTTAACAGTCCATTAGCTTTTTTTTTTTTTTTTTTTTTTTTTTTAAATGTATGATCTTTGTTCATCTCAAAAAAAAAAAAAAACCTTTACTAGCTTAGTGGTACTCTGCAACCATAAATTTTGGGTTCGACTTTCCACCTTGCTTTATCAAAGAATACAGAAAAACAAACCCGCTTGCTGATTCATCTGATGGTGCATCATATTCTTGTATAAGAAGCAACTTCATGGAGTGAGTTATCATCCAACTGATGTGGTTTGGGCCCATGTGAATGGCACCAAGTCTAGACTATTTGAAAATTCTTTTACTTGAAACCTTTAAGCATTCAAATTACGTATCACTTGTTGATCTTTGCAGAAAATTGCTGATATCTGCAGTAAACTTGTCAACTGCAGATTCCCCACTCATTAATGTAAGCATTGAAATGAGAGTTTTGCTGATGAGAATTACATTAATCAATTATGATTGATGATCTTGGCTCATTCTGTCTACTTATGTTTCCTTGTCTGTCTGCCACTTGGAGTACTGACATGTTGCTTCAATTTATTGAAAAGCATATGTGGTCTTTTGTATGTGGGGTTAAACTAGGAAATTCTTCTTTGATGTGGTCATTGTGGGACAAGCAACAAGATATTGTGATTATATGGAGACTCTCCTCTCACGGGATTGTGGTTGATTGGGAGTCAATGGAATAACAATTTTTTTTTTTTCACAATCATGTTGCTTGGATGAGATATTTTGGAAGGCCAAGTTGGATGTGGTTGCCAGGGCATTGGTGCTCAAGCTATTTAGTTTTATTTTGGAAGGCCAATTTGGATGTGGTTGCCAGGGCATTGGTGTTCAAGCCATTTTCTTTTTGTCCCAGAGGTTTATATTTTATCCTTGTTGGTTTGCGTTTATTTTATTTTTAGTTTCTTTAGGGTGTCGATTCCTTATCTTCCTCTTTTGCTCCTTTCAAAGAAAAGGAAATGGGAAGACAGACAATGAGCTGTTGTCATTTTACTGAGTTAAATATGTGAAAGATTTCATCATGCTGTGTTGTTTCTAAACTAGCATGATTTGGTTTGCTCACACAAGGTTTGGACCACGAATTGATTCCATTACTTGATATTGGGAAGTGGCATGTTTCACAATTGGGATCTTCGTAGATTTGCTAGTTGAAGTCAAAGAGAAACAATGTGCATCTAGGAGTATTATGAGTACCTGGCTTTGTCGATTTGAAGCGTGTTCTCTCTATATAGTGATTGGCTGACCAAGATCCAAGGGGATAATAATTGCTTACACCAAAAAGTTCAGTGCATGTGATTATACAAAATCATTTCCCTTGTCACTGTGTTTTTTTAATTGCTTTTTATGTTTACCACCAGTTCCTTGCATCCAGCTGTCATATGATTTTGACGTAAAAAGAAGTGAAAAAAAGAAACAAAAAATCAAGTTGGTTGAACTATCTTCTTGTTATTTTGGAGATAATATGCATTTGGATGATCCAAGTGGAGTGGATAATCAGTTATTTTCATGTTAGAGTTTGTTTAGCTCTATCTTTCCTTCGAATCTCAGTCACAATATCCTCCAAATCTACAAATCATCACATTCCAAAATCTCCAAATCATGAAATCCAAAAAAGAAAGAAAGAAAGAAAGGAAAAAAAAAAATAAAAAAAAAATCAAGTTTTGCAATTTAACTTTAACATTTTAACCTGAAATTTGTATTTCAAATTTCAAATTTCAATTTCAAATTTAAAATTAAACATTCAAGTTAATTTCAAATTATGAAATTGATATTTCAAATTTCTTGAATTTCTGTTTCAATTTTAAATATCAGATTCCAAATTTCAAAATTTGAAGTTGAATATTGGATTTGATATTTCAAGCTAGCTCTTAGATCTTATACTTCGCCATTTTTTTTTTTCCTCACTTTTATTTTTCTCCTGTTCCTCACTGCACCATCAAAGGTTCCCATTAGACATCTTCTCATTGCATCACGCGACCTTGTCAGAGTCAACTTCCTTTTCAACATTGCTGACATGTTTCCAACACAGGTGACATCATTGATGGGCCTTCCTGTGACCACTTCCTAACATTGTCTACTGCCAGACTATCCTTGACATTATCACTGCACATTTCGTAAAGCCATCCAAGCGTGTATCTGTTGCCTGTCAGCTTTACACATGCTTCTGAGTGTCACATGTTAGTTTGTTACTCAAAACATATTGTTGCAAAGACATTGACTTCCTTTTGTCCTGGTGATTTGATTTCATTTGATGGAAAAAAGGATGATACTTCCTTTTCTGTAGTTGTCAAATATGAAAGCATTACAAACTTCTGTTTATTTTGACTTTATCTAATAAAAAGTTAAGTCATTTCTAGGGCCCCTTTCCAATTCCCTCGACCATTGGCTCCCAATTTATGCTCCATTTGCTGATTATTATTTTAGCCATTACTCTTGGATACATCCTCTAGATCGAAAGTTGGATTCTTTGGGTACTAGGCCTGTTTAAAGCACATTATTGGATATAATAATAATAATAATAATAATAATAATCATGATGATGGTGGTGGTCATAATATATTGCATTGCATTATATTGCATCTTCACTCGGCAAGCAGTATCAAGATCAAGATAAGAGGACAATCCTACAATGTAAAGTTTTTGGTTTGTGGGGATTTGTTTCTTCAATCTTCCCTCGAATACACATTTTGAGGACGCCCTGATATGAGGGCAGTCCAAGAAACAACACTTCATTGAGGCATTTCATCAAACACTCGGCGAGCAACATTAAGATCAAAATGACCGAGTCACCGAGCTGATTCGATCTGAGGTGATTTGAGTCGGTGTTTGACCCGACTCGAGTCGAGCTCGGGCAAGCTCGAACTCAGCTCGAAATTTTTTCTTTCTCCAAAAACCAGCTCAACTTGGTCCTAATCCAGTTTCCAGCCAAGGCGAGTCGAGCTTTTCCGAGTCGAGTTGAGCGAGCTGACCGAGCTAACTCGACTTGTGATTCATCTTCATCTTTTGGTGCCTTTCATATTCCAAATCCATTGTCTACACATCCAAAGTCTCCCCCTCTTTTAATTTTATACTAGGGAATGACATGAGGTGATTTATTCCACTATGGGAAATTCATCGGCCATTTCATCTTTGCAATTTTCTATTTATTTAGTGCCTTGACCTTTGTGCCATGACTACACTATCAAAGATACATACAACACAAGCTTCATCGCACCACATTCTGTCTCTGATGAGCATCAAGTTCTCCTTGCTGCTGTTGATGCTTTTCTAGAGCCACCTATCTATTTTAAAGCTTCAGAAGACCCAAATTGCGTGATCATACATGCAATTTAGTTCTGTACTCTCATATAGTTGTGGTGCACTGCAAATAGGTCTATAACTCAAGCATTAGGCTGTAGTTCTATCGAATAGTAGAAGGCAAAAATCGTGGATAAGGATTTTTCAATCAACAACAGGGTGTGCCTGAAGCTTGATGAAATCTTTAACATATTTATGAACTCAATGGCTATTCATACTGTTCTTAAAGAGAAATGGTGATGTAGGATACATGTATGGATGTCATGTTTCACAAGAGATTAGTCAAAGGACAATTCAAAGCATATAGATCCTAGGACTTGTGGGTTATGGGCCAAGCCCACTAAACAATAATTTCAGCAGAATAGTTCACTAAACAGTAATTTTAGCAGGCAAAAATTCATGTCATTTCATTAGAAATCATCCCCACATGCACACAATCATATAAAGATTAAATCACAGGATGTCAAGGTTGTTAGAATAACCCCTTAGCATAGAATATCAATGAAATACTCATGGGCAGATTCATACACAGAGAATTTACCATGCTCATTCACCATATAAACTATGTTTAGAGGAGATAAAGATCACGTGGGATATGGGGGATAAACCTGTAATTTGGGAATTGAGGGTTGTGGGAGGAAATTGGGAGAGAGTCTAGGGTAGGTTTTATGTGAGAGGTAGGGACATAGGGTGTCGAGGTTTTGGGCGTAATGGATTGAAGGATTTAGGCTAGACAGGATCAAAGAGATTTTTTTTTTTTTTTTTTAATAATTTAAATAAATAAAAAATTTTAAAGGAGAGAAGGAGATGGAAAGACCATACCTTACAAAAATAAACACGTGAGCGAGTAGCATGCCCACAAAAAGATGGAATCTCACCACCTTGCTCCAAGTCTCATGGAGGGTTCTTCCAAGTCGCATGGAAGAAAGACTGTGATCTTGTTAATTGCTCGGCTGTCTACGCACATGCACCATGTGCCATCCTTCTTGGGTTTGAGGAGTGCAGACACAACACATGGACTCAAACTCTCTCGAATGAACCCTTTTCTGAACAACTCATCGACTTGCCTCTTCAACTCGGCATGCTTGGTCGGGTTCATTCAGTAGTGAGGAAGGTTCGGGAGAGTAGACCCAGGGACACAGGGGCGTGCGACTTGCTCACGTGTTTATCTTCTGCAAGGTATGGTCTTTCCAGCTCCTACTCTAAAAAAAACCTCTTTGTTCCTATCTAGCCTAAATCCTTCAATTAATTGTGCTCAAAACCTCAACACCCTATGTCCCTGCCTCCCACATAAAATCTACCCTAGACCCCTCCCAATTTCCTCCCCCAAACCCTCAATTCCCAGACTACAGATTTATCCCACCCCATATCCCACGTGATCTTCATCTCCTGTAAACATAGTTTATGTGGTGAATGAGTATGGTAAATTCTATGTGTATGAATCTGCCCATGAGTATTTTGTTAATATTCTGTGCTAAAGGGTCGTTCTAACAACCTTGACATCCTGTGATTTATTCTTTAAATGATTGTGTGCATGTGGGGATGATTTCTAATGAAATGACATGAATTTTTGCTTGCTGAAATTACTGTTTGGTGAACTATTGTGCTGAAATTATTATTTAGTGGGCTTGGCCCATTACCCACAGGTCCTGGGATCTGTATGCTTTAAATTGTCCTTTGACTAATCTCCTGTTAAACATGACATTCATACATGTATCCTACATCAAATGGCCTTTTAGAAACTTCTCTCCATTGAAAATAAGATTTGGAAACACTGGATAGCTAGCCTCCGGCCATTGCTCACCAATGGCCTATAAGCCAATTTGATGCAGGACATGAAATTTAAGCATGATGTGTAAGATTCTCAGGCTTTAGATCACACTAGTTTAGAAATAATTACACAAAATTTCACATCCCACACAAAATTTCAAACACTCAATCAAGGGGAATCTTATGTGGATCCAGGCCTACACATGCTAGGTCGGATCAATGAAAATTATAAAACTAAACAAGAATCAAAGGAGGGTAAATTCATCCACATATGCATAGAAATAATTCTCCAATCCAAGGGATTTATAAATTTCAATTTGAGGAACTCTAATGTAACATCCCGAAAATCGGGGGTTGAGCATAAACTCCACTCCCGAGTTCCAGAACATCACTTATGCAACATAAATGCTTATGATTGAATGTTGTCTATGTTAGTGTGTTAAACATGAGTGGGATTAAGCCAAAACAGCATATCATACTCCAGAGACAGTTAAATTATGCGAGCGGAAGACTGTGATAGTATATATAACATATATAGACTGTTGTAAGTCTCCAGAGTGTGAACATGTTACCAGGTTAAATATATACGTGTATACTCCAAAAATTAACAAAAAGAATATACATGAGTGCTCCAAAAGTGCAAAATGACAAGTGTCATGGCGTTTAATCAACCTCCCTGTAATCCCGTCGATCAGAACACGGTCTACATAGACCCGCCTGATAGCTGCCTATAGGAGAAACCCTCATCATCATGAAAGTCCGGCTCTGCTTCACAAGCAGCGCCATCATCTGAAACTAAAACAAGGACTGGTTGGTGTGTACAACACCGTCCTGTAACGTGGGAGTGAGTGATCAACTTAGTGGAATCATAGAGCAAAGGTTAACATGTTATCAATTCAGTCAAGCAGTAATGATAAAGCAAGCAAATCAAACATTCATAAATACTGTGATTAATGCAAGGATGAGATGCAATAATGATGCATGCCCTCGCCAACATACTCCCTCATGCGACACCATCTTACGTTCGCGGCATGCTTTCGTCCCTCAAGTGCTCCACATCTTCCAGGCACATGCAATGCGATATGGGCATGATTACCGAGTTGTTATTAGTTCTTTTCATACAGCAGGATTGAGAAACTAAGGTACCTCCCTTATATCATTCTCAAACGAGGATCCTGTTTAAGGTCGTCACTCCTAGTTAATCTCATACGATGATGCGATTCTAGGTCGCTGCAAGGGCTGCCAGGGCTGTTACACGCACTCGTTGCACCGCTCCCCCATCACCTTATCAATACAGGCCTAGTTTATACTCTGTTTACTACTGGAAGGCTCGTCGCCTCTCCGCAAATTCAGAGTATGCTCGAGGTCACTACAAAGGGCTGTCAGGGCTGTTACACGCACTCGTTGCACCGCTCCCCCATCACCTTATCAGTGTAGGCCGACAGCTCGAATATAGTGTCCCATACCACCATAATCGGCTTACGAGTCTGAATTGCTCACTGGTCACTACGAGGAGGCTCGTGGCCCTAGCGTACGCCGACAACTTGACCACGATGTCTCATACCACCATGCCCGGCTCATGAGTCTTAATGGATCAAGGTACTACGGTTATCAGGGTTTTCACTGGTAAGTTCAGTACCCTAGGTTCAAGCAGTTATGACCAATACAAGGTGAACATACAACGGTCCATCGGGTTACTTTACGAGTTCGACTAGTACGAGCGCCCGTTGAGTTATACGACATGAAGTGCATAAGCACTTCGTGTGGCCTAACTACTACCGACAAGCAACGCACGAATCGGGTTCGTCAAACTCGTCTTGTGTGGCGAATAGAGGCCAACCACGAGCTCAAATCTGTTACCAATTGCCTGGACCATAACATAGCCCCAAACACATTCCATATTAACCAGTAAACATGTACAGTAGCCAGAACAGAAATAACCAAATAATTCAAGCATATTTCCCAACATGTTATAAGATACAACATGAACAAGAATCCATACGCATGCATTTCAAAGTAAAGCGACTAAGTTAAACAACTTGCATGGAGGAAATCATAAACATCTCTAAGGTAGTTGAGAATCCTATCTTAACACCCAATTAAAGCATTATTTACTATGTATATACTCATACAAGCATTTATACAAACACTTAGACTACACATATTAGTCTACATACCATATGTCGGCCAAAATATGCATTAGGGCGAATCTCTTCGCCAAACAGATCATACACGCATAACTAGCATAGATACACGGCAAATACTCATGGAAATCTTATCAGCAAAATTCATACGTATATGGTATTTCCTACAAATACCTAAAATACACTAAATATCATATTCTTCGTACATTCGAAATGAAAAACAGACAGCATGTTTTACATGTTAAACAACATCCTTGTCAACAATCTACCATTAAACGGCATTGAAAGCTTTGAAAACAGGTAACCTAAGCATTTAAAATCCGCACCTTACGCCGTAGAAGTGTAACGAATTCAATAGAGACCCTAAGTCTTTGTCAACGACTGATTGACAACCTACAGTATGATTTAGGTTAGCTACTTCACCACTTGCACCAATTGAAACCCTAGAACAGGTTAGGGTTAGGCTTTCTTACCTAAGAACGAAGTTAGAATCGTCGGAAAAACGATTAGATCATGATGGTTAAGCACGTAGGATAGCAGGAAGATCCTCCCACTTCTCTCACACTTTCTCTCTCTTTTCTCTCCTCTCCTAGGTTTTCCCAAATTCGTATGGGATGAGAGAGTGAGGGTTTAAGGTCCTTATATAGGCCCAAAACTCTCCAAATTAGACTCAGGGCCATGGTATACTTAGGTTATGTCCAAATACGGACTGTTCCGTCTTAACGGAGCACTTTTGGAGGTCCTGTTACTAAATGCTGTCGGACTTAAACTCATAGATGCTGGATCTTGATCAAGTTAAGTTTTCAGTGCGGTCGGGTTTCCAGATCGACCGTGGCGGACCAGTTTCAGTTCAGCGGTCACCGAAACTCGATCAGGGCCACAAGTGCTATGACATGTATGGGCCACCTATCCTGATCCGAGGGTAAATTTGAGTCGAAATCTAACGGTCAGAACGTTTAGAATCATCGCGCAAGCGACACGTTCCAGATTACTTAAAATTATATTTAATTTCTTAAAAATCTTCATTTTCTCACACTCTTCACTCCGGACTCAAGGAAATCGTCCCAGAGCATCATTTGGACGTGATTTTCACGGTGGTAGTCAAGTCCAACTAGGCGGTCATAATGGTCTAAGTTCATCGTTATCGGACTTTCGACGGGCGGTCCAGGTCTGATATGAAGTTTCAAAGTGCTCCCGAGAGCAACTGGGTTTAGAGATTGATCCTGGATTTTAAGATAGTGTAGCGTTTATGATTCTACAGGTTTTGGGTCTTACGGATCGTATTTAAAGTGGTTGGTGCTTATTTCACAGGTAATCTAGTGTAGCGCTAGTTAATTCATGTTAAATTTCTAAAGGATTTCGTTCTAAATGATTTCTTTGGCTTTGGAATTGAGTTATAAGAGGTTACCAAGGTGTTATGGTTGACTCATTGCCTAAGGATGTCTAACTCCAGGTTGGCAAAAATCCGAGGTGTTACACCTAAGGTTGAAGAAAGGGCATAAAATTGGGGATTTGAGTAATTTAGGGTTAGGTTTAGGGATTTTGGGTGAAAGAGGAGAGACGAATCAGAGAAGTGCCGCACGTGTGGACAACAACAATGGCTCAAACGCACGTGCGTGCAATCCTGGCCACACGTGTGTGGGGCCCACTATTAAGAAAAAGGCCACCTTGACCTTGGTCGGACAGGGATGGACTCCAAAACGTCCAAATCTCAGCTTGATCCGATACACAGTTTGTGCGTGGTGCTCTGTCGAAGTTTCAGCCCTCCTGCAAGGCTAGATTTTGGAAATCTGCTGTAAAAAGAAAAATGGTTGCAATAGAGGATGAATTTAAATCGTAGATGATTGTAGGAGAGGAGAAATATGGATGAAAGAAGGTGGAGGCGAATCGGGATTGGTGTGGCTTCGCACCACGGGAGTCAGCCCTTCGAGGAAGGGAGAGTTTCGCACCCAATTGAATCTCCACAACTCAGAAATTTTATTAATCTTCGTTGAATGAAAAAGACTACCAGGAGTGCCTATTTATAATAAAACCTTAAACCCCAAAACTCGCGTCATGTGCGTAACCTATTACTTGGCAACGAAGTAATAAAAAATAACGACTAATCAAAGCAATCTAAACTGTTCATGGTATTCCTAATAACTATAATTAGCAAAACCCAAAGTACTAGATTAATTAGAATAGTGGGCCATGATCATGAAAACCTATGTTGGGATTCACATGACTATCGGGTCTACTCCAATGAACCAAAACGCAACCCTCTAAGTAGGAGTCCTTCCCTGGACGTTATCATTGATCCAGATTAATGGTGGGGCCCTCTTCCTTGTGTATGTGCATTGGGGGGCATGCATGTGCGCAAGATTTCCCCATCACAATTAGATGTGGAAGAATGCCTTCCTTCATGGCTTCTTGATTAAAGAAATGCATATGCAACAACCACCTGAAATTGAGGATGCCACTTGGCTGAATCATGTTTAAGAGTTGCAAAGGTCATCTATTGCTTAGATTAGGCATCACATATGGTTTGTCTTTAGTTCCTTCCTCATGTAGATGAGTTTATGTCTAACTAGGTTGATTCATTGATGTTCACCCACTCTACGAATCATGTATGATTTTTTTACTTTTATATGTTGATGGCATTATATTATTATTATTATTATTTTCAAGTGCACTAAAATTGGCATTATATTAATATACTCACAGGTGACAACTAATGCTTGGATTTCATCCTCTCTCTCTCTCTCCTTGCCTCTCAACTCGATGTGAGGGTCATGGGCACTTTCAATTTTCTTCAGGGAATAGAAGCTTTTTGAGACTCTTGTGGTGTTTCTTTCCTAAAAATGTGCTATATCTCTCTACATCCAAGATATCAAGCTAGTCTCTAAACATGTTCCACTATTACAATGCTTCGTATCTCTCGCTAATGGTGACCCATATCCTAATTTATCCCATTATCACGACTTTCACTGACGACATCCCACTCTCACCCATTCAGATATCTCATAGCCATTGATAGCCCTCAACATTCATTTGCAAGGTGTAGAGGGATCCACTTACTACATTTGATTATAAAAAGGAACCATATTCTTTATCCTCCATCATGTGCCATTGGGGTATTTATAATTTTGAAATATAGTCTGATGGCTTTGAGAAGCATTGGTGTTTGAAGGAAAGGTTAATGTTCGTGAGAGGGTTTATTGTAGAGCGAGCATAACCATGAGTCTTGGAGCACGTAGTCACTGAATAAAGAACTTTTTGAAGAAATATATGATTGTGATAGGAGTAACCAATGGATGTGAGATAGGAATAAACCACATACCTGATATGGGTTTGGGCGAATGGCTAGCGGCGTGGGTGTGCTCCCCAATGACACGGCTTCGATTCCCCTCCCACGCACTTACCTGACACACATGGTTTGCGGGTGATTGCATGCATCCGTAGGGAATAGTCTTGCCTTTAAAAGGGGTGGGGACACCTTGTTTTCATAAAAAAAGAAAAAGGAAAAAGAAAAAGGACATATGAATAAACCACAAAACGAAATTCTCTTGTATAGACTTGGAGAGGTGGAGATGCAGCATGGTTGGGATAAGGAAAGCCCTAAATGATGAAGAGGCAAGCACTGTATAGGGTAATAATTCTATACTAGATCTAATATCTCACACAGACTGGGCATTTCTTGATTATATGCTAAACCGGATGGGATGTGGGGTCAAATGGAGGAGTTGGGTTCAAAAGTGGGTGAGCTTGGCCAAGTTTTCTGTTCTTGTTAATGGCTTCTCGAAAGGCTTCTTCAATTTCCAAGGAGCCTCAAGCAAGGGGATCGTCTTTCCTCTTTCCTTTTTGTGGCGGTGGCAAAAGCCTTAAGCAGAATGTAATCTAAAGGGGTTAGCAAAGGTCTCTTTTGGGGGGTTTTTAAGGTGGATAGGGGGGGATTTTCAAGTCTCACATTTGCAACATATGGATGATGCGATTTTATTTTGTGAGCCAAATGCCTCCCAAGTAGATAATTCTAAAAGCTATTTTTTGCTTTAAAGTGGTGTCAGGGTTAGTGGTGAATGTTCATGAGTCTGAAGTATTGGGAGTTGGGCTGTCTAGGGAGGAGGTGCACTTTTTCATGTATCTTCGGATATAGGGAGGGTTCATGCTCATCTACTTAGGTATTCTCTTGTATATAATATAGGTAAGGTGAAAAAGCATTTACGGGATCCGGTGGTTGAAATATTTGAAAGGTTGTTATCAGTTTGGAAGGGTAAGCACTTGTCTTTGGGGGGCATAATCATTCTTATTGAAGCAACATTGTCAAATCTTCCTATATACTTTTTGTTTCTCTTTAGATGCCTAAAAGGAGTGCTTATTAAGCTCGAGGGTTTGGAAATCTATCTTATGGTTAAAAGGTATGGCGCTTAGAGGGATGGGTTTTGGGGTGGGTGATTATTCAAGGATGAAGGATTTTGGCTAGGGGAGTAGAATTTGCAAGACCAATGTCCTCGGCTTTCTCTAGTGGCCGTTGATATTGATATATCAAGTGATTTGGACCCCTTTGTGTAGAAGGGACCTCCATGAGGAGGAGGTTGAATAATTGTTGGCTCTTCTTAATTAGTTGGTGGGTGTCTCTCTTTCAGTGGGGACTGATTTGATGTGGTGGCATGTGAAGTAGTCCAGGAAGTTCTCAGTGAAATCCCTTCACTCATTGATCTCAGGCAGCATCAAAACGCATACCTTCTTTGATGCAGGACATGAAAATTAAATATGATATGCGAGATTTCAGGCTTAAGATCACGTTAGTTCATAAACAATTACACAAATTCCATATCTCACATGAAAGTCCAAACACTCAATTAAGGGGAATCTATGCGGGTCCAGGCCTACACATGATAGGGCTAGATTAATAAAAATTATGAACCAAACGATACTCAAAGATAAGAAATAATCATCCACACATGCATAGTAATCAGTCCCTAATCCAAGGGATTTACCAATTTCAAATCAAGGAACCCGACGGTAAGAAAAGGGGCATAAAATTGGAGATTTGAGTAATTTAGGGTTAGGTTTAGGGATTTTGGGTGAAAGCGGAGTGAAAGAGAGGAGAGAGACGAATCAGAGAAGCACCGCAAGCATGGACAACAACAATGGCCCGGACGCATGTGTGTGATCCCGGCCGCATGTATGTGGGGCCCACTATTCAGAAAAAGGCCACCTTGGCCCTGGTCGGCTAGGGATGGACTTCAAAACCCTTAAATCTCAGCTCGATCCGATATACGGTTTGTGCGTGGTGCTTCGCCGAAGTTTCAGCCCTCCTGTAGGGGCAGATTCTGAAATTCTGATGTGCGGAGGAGAATTGTTGCAATAGATGATTAATTCGAAGTATAGATGATGGGATGAGATGAGAAGAATGGATGGTAGAAGATGGGTAGTAGAGATAGCGATGGATGGGGGCGAATCGGGATATGTATCTTCGCACCACGGTAGTTAACGCTTCAATGAAGGGAGGGCTTCGTACCCAATTAGGCTTCACAACTGAGAGAGTAGGAAAACGCAGAATTTTTATTAATCTTCAATAAATGAAAAAAGCTACAAGGGGTGCCTATTTATAAAAAAACTCTATATCTCAAAACTCGCGCCATGTGTGCAACTTATTACTCGGCAATGAAGTAAACTAAAATAAAAACTAATCAAATAAATCCAAAGTGTCCATGATATTCTAAATAACATTAATAAGCAAAATCTAGAATATAAAATCAATCTGACTAGTGGGCCATGATCATGAAATCCCATGATGAGTTTTCTTGACCAACGGGCCCACTCTTTTGAATCAAAACTGTCTTCTAGCTAGGAGGCTCTCCTTAGACGTTGTCATCAATTCAAATCGACGGTGGGGCCCTCCTGGTGTACGAGCGTAGTGAGGTGGTGTGTGTGCACGTGTGGACGGTGTGCGCGGGATGTCCCCATCAATTCTTCCTAGCTATGAAGATTTCGCCCCTGTCGAAATAAAACTCCTGAACCACTATGAGATGTAAGGATCAAGTCTCTAAAGCTCCTCCTCAGCGAGCCATGTATTGGTTGAAGCTAGACGTGACTTCCACTTGACCAGGTACTTCTGAAACCTGCCGTCTGACGTTGAAACTATCTGATGGTCCAAGATATCCTTTATTTCCTCTTTGGGTATGTGAAGCTTAGGTATGGGAGGGAGAGGCTGAGAAGAAATGTTAGGAAGAATAGGTATTGGAGGTAGAGGCTGGGAAAATGGGTCGGGATGGGTAGGTGTGGGACGTAGAGGCTGGGAAAATAGGTCGGGATGAGTAGGTGTGGGAGGTAGAGGTTGGGAAGAAAGGTTAGGAAGAGTGGGTATGGGAGATAGAGGCTGGAAAAATGGGTCGGGACAGGGCCATGGTTCAAGGGATAAATATGGGGAATCAAGATGGGTGGGCGAAGGGCCGGACAAAGTATCAGTGGTCCAATGAAAAGTAACTAGATCCTCTATATCGAATGTGAAACTAATTTGCATGGAAGGTGGAAAATTTATCTCATACACATTGAGACCGTTTCATTTTATAATTTTTGAGGGTCCAGCGCTACGCACGTGTAACTTACGAACGGTCCTCGGAGGGTACCGCTCGGGGCTGATGCGGACCATCATGGAGTCCCTAATATTGAATCCTTTGAAACGTTTATGCTGGTCTGCCGAAAATGTGCAATGTTCATTATTAGTCATGATCTTCTGCTTGATTTCTTGATGCCATGAATGAATGTGACGCGCAAAAGACTCTGCAGACTCTGACAGCGTATGAGACAGTGACATAGGGACAATATCAATAGGTTTCCTAGGTTTATAACCAATAACGACTTCACGAGGACGTAAACCTGTGGACCTATAGAAAGAACTATTCAATGTAAACTCGGCTGTAGGTATTACGGTGTCCCATGTTTTAGTGTGCTCTATATCCCTCCTAGGGGGAGACTCATCCGGTAGATCATCAGGAAAGATATCACGTAACTCATCCATTACCGGAATAGCCTCAGTGGGTAACTCTACACTAGCCTCTGGTGCACTCTCTCCAGCCACAAGGCTGCACATATTATACCCCTCAAAATAGTGGTCTTGATGTCTCTCATGGAGTGGGTGCACGGGTGCACACCCATAATTGATTCCTTGACCAACTCCATTCATTGGTCTATCCTCCTGGCCACCTGCTTGAGATTGGACATCTACCCCAATGGTGGGGTTTGTCCTGGCGATGGTCTTTAGTCGGGTAATGTGTACATCAAGCTGTTCACAGCATTGGTCCATTTCCAAGCGCTTAATCATAGACTCCAACTTTTGAGATATCTTGTTTAGTGACTGTTGCAATTATTCCATGTTTAGTGTAGGGTGCTAACAAAAATTCAGCAATATAGTTGTCAAAATAAAAGTTTTTTTTAATTATTTTTTTTATTTTTTATTTTTTATTTTTTATTTTTTAAGAAACAATCTAGTTTCAAAAAACGAAAAAGGAAAGTTTATAAAACAAGTTAGGAAAGTTTCTAAAAAAAAAACAACCTAGTTTATAAAAACGAAAAAGGAAAGTTCCTAAGAAAAATTAGGAAAGTTTCTAAAAAAAAAAGAAAGTTTCTAAAAAGACAAATTAGGAAAGTTTCTAAAGAAAAGCAACCTAGTTTCTAAAAATGAAAAAAGAAAGTTTCCAAAAACAAATTAGGAAAGTTTTTAAAGAAACAAATT
Organism: Magnolia kwangsiensis; assembly: GCA_037074715.1. Lineage (NCBI taxonomy): Eukaryota > Viridiplantae > Streptophyta > Magnoliopsida > Magnoliales > Magnoliaceae > Magnolia > Magnolia kwangsiensis. The sequence goes on along the minus strand of CM073588.1, from coordinate 56,133,732 downwards.
AGGAAAGCTTCTAAAAAAAACAAATTAGAAAAGTTTCTTAAAAAAACAACCTAGTTTCTAAAGAAAGAGAAAAAGGAAAGTTTCTAAAAATAGAAAGGAAGTTAGTTTCTAGAAAAGAAAAAGGAAAGTAAACAAGTTTCTAAAAAAGAAAAAGGAAAGGAAATTAGTTTTTAAAAACAGATTAAGAAAGTTTGTAAAAAAAATTAGTTTCTAAAAAAATCAGAAAAGGAAAGTTTCTAAACCCAGAAATAGAAAGATAAGTTAATTTCTAAAATAATTCAAATAAGGGGATAACAAATTTTTTCAGCAGCTTATGTAAGGGTTTATGGACCTCTAAACAGCCATATATGATGAGAATTTATGCGTAATGGACATAAACAACTAAACCTTAAACATGTAATGAATTCCCCTACAAGAACCCTAATACCAAATTTGATGCAGGACATGAAAATTAAATATGATATGCGAGATTTCAGGATTAAGATCACGTTAGTTCAGAAACAATTACACAAATTCCATATCCCACATGAAAGTCCAAATATTCAATTAAGGGGAATCTATGCGGGTCCAGGCCTACACATGATAGGGCTGGATCAATAAAAATTATGAACCAAACGATACTCAAAGATAAGAAATAATCATCCACACATGCATAGTAATCAGTCTTTAATCCAAGGGATTCACCAATTTCAAATCAAGGAACCCTATGGTAGGAAAAGGGGCATAAAAATGGATATTTGAGTAATTTAGGGTTAGGTTTAGGGATTCTGGGTGAAAGCAGAGTGAAAGAGAGGAGAGATGAATCGGAGAAGCACCGCACGCATGGACAACAACAATGGCCCAGACGCATGTGCGTGTGATCCCGGCCGCACGTGTGTGGGGCCCACTATTCAGAAAAAGATCACTTTGGCCTTGGTCAGCCAGGGATGGACTCCAAAACCCCCAAATCTCAGCTCGATCTGATGTACGGTTTGTGCGTGGTGCTCCGTCGAAGTTTCAGCCCTCCTGTAGGGGCAGATTCTGAAATTCTGATGTGGGGAGGAGAATTGCTGCAATAGATGTTTAATTCGAAGTGTAGATGATGGGGTGAGATAATAAGAAGGGATGGTAGAAGATAGGTAGTAGAGATGGTGATGAATGGGGGCAAATCAGGATAGATGTGGCTTCACACCGCGATAGTTAACCTTTCGGTGAAGGGAGGGCTTCGCACCCAATTAGGCTTCACAACTGAGAGAGTTGGAAAACACGAAATTTTTATTAATCTTCAATGAATGAAAAAAGCTACAAGGGGTGCCTATTTATAAGAAAACCCTATACTCCAAAACTCATGCCATGTGCGCAACCTAACCTATTACTTGGCGATGAAGTAAACCAAAATAAAAACTAATCAAATAAATCTAAAGCGTCCATGATGTTCTAAATAACATTAATAAGCAAAACCTAGAATATAAAATCAATCTGACTAGTGGGCCACGATCATGAAATCCCATGATGAGCTTTTCTTGACCAACGGGCCCACTCTTTTGAATCAAAACTCTGTCTTCTAGCTAGGAGGCCCTCCTTGGATGTCATCATTGATCCAGATCGACGGTGGGGCCCTCATTTTGGCGTACGAGCATAGGGGGGTGGTGTGCATGCACGTGTGGACGGCGTGCGCGCGGGATGTCCCCATCAATTCTCCCCAGCTGTGAAGATTTTGCCCCTGGCGAAATAAAACTCCTGAACCGCTCCGAGATGTAAGGATCAAGTCTCTGAAGCTCCTCAACGAGCCACGTATTGGTTGAAGCTGGACATGACTTCCACTTGACCAGGTACTTCTGAAACCTGCCGTCCGACGTTGAAACGATCTGATGGTCCAGGATATCCTCTATTTCCTCTTTGGGTGTGTGAAGGTTAGGTATGGGAGGGAGAGGCTGAGAAGAAATGTCAGGAAGAATAGGTATGTAAGGTAGAGGCTGGGAAAATGGGTCGGGACGAGTAGGTATAGGACGTAGAGGCTGGGAAAATGGGTCGGGAAGGGTAGGTATGGGAGGTAGAAGCTGAGAAGAAAGGTCAGGAAGAGTGGGTATGGAAGGTAGAGGCTGGAAAAATGGGTCGGGAAGGGGCCATGGTTCATGGGATAAATATGGGGAATCAAGATGCGTGAGCGAAGGGCCAGATAAAGTATCGGTGGTCTCCTGAAAAGTAACTAGATCCTCCACATCGAATGTGAAAATAATTCCCATGGAAGGTGGAAGATCTATCTCAGACACATTGAGACCGTTTCGTTTTATAATTTTTAAGGGTCCAACGCTGCGCGCGTGTAACTTACGAACGACCCTCGGAGGGTACCGCTCGGGGCTAATGCGGACCATCACGGAGTCCCCAATATTGAATCCTTTGAAACGTTTATACTAGTCTGCAGAAAATGTGCAATGTTTATTATTAGTCATGATCTTCTGCCTGATTTCTTAGTGCCATGAATGAATGTGATGCACAAAAGACTCTGCAGACTTTGACAGCGTATGGGACAGTGACATAGGGATAAGATCAATAGGTTTCCTAGGTTTAGAACCAGTAACGACTTCACGAGGACTTAGACCTGTGGACCTATCGACAGAACTATTCAACGTAAAGTTGGCCGTAGGTATTAACGGTATCCCATGTTCTGGTATGCTCTATATCCCTCCTAAGGGGAGACTCATTCGGTAGATCATCAGGAAAGATATCACGTAACTCATCCATTACCGGAATGGCCTCAGTGGGTAACTCTACACTAGTCTCTGGTACACTCTCTCCAGCCACAGGGCTGCACATGTTATACCCCTCAAAATAGTGGTCTTGATGTCTATCATGGAATGGGTGCACGGGTGCACACCCATAATTGATTCTTGACCAACTCCATTCATTGGTCTATCCGCCCGACCACCTGCTTGAGATTGGACATCTACCCCAATAGTGGGGTTTGTCCTGGCGATGGTCTTTAGTCGGGTAATGCGTACATCAAGCTGTTCACAGCATTGGTCCATTTCCAAGCGCTTAATCATAGACTCCAACTTCTGAGATATCTTGTTTAGTGACTCTTGCAATTGTTCCATGTATAGTGTAGGGTGCTAACCAAAATTCAGCAATATAGTTGTCAAAATATAAGATTTTTTTAAATTATTTTTTTATTTTTTATTTTTTAAGAAACAACCTAGTTTCAAAAAACGAAAAAGGAAAGTTTTTTAAAACAAGTTAGGAAAGTTTTCTATATAAAAAAAAAACAACCTAGTTGATAAAAATGAAAAAGGAAAGTTTCTAAGAAAAACAAATTAGGAAAGTTTCTAAAAAAAAAAAAGAAGGTTTTTAAAAGACAAATTAGGAAAGTTTCTAAAGAAAAGCAACCTAGTTTCTAAAAATGAAAAATGAAAGTTTCTAAAAACAAATTAGGAAAGTTTCTAAAGAAACAAATCAGGAAAGCTTCTAAAAAAACAAATTAGAAAAGTTTCTAAAAAAAACAACCTAGTTTCTAAAGAAAGAGAAAAAGGAAAGTTTCTAAAAATAGAAAGGAAGTCGGTTTCTAAAAAAGAAAAAGGAAAGTAAACTAGTTTCTAAAAAAGAAAAAGGAAATGAAATTAGTTTCTAAAAACAGATTAAGAAAGTTTGTAAAAAAATTAGTTTCTAAAAAAACAGAAAAGGAAAGTTTCTAAACCCAGAAATAGAAAGATAAGTTAATTTCTAAAATAATTCAAATAAGGGGATAACGGAATTTTTCAGCAACTTATGTCAAGGTTTATGGACTTCTAAACAGTCATATATGATGAGAATTGATGCGTAATGATTTCAGGCTTAAGATCACGTTAGTTCAGAAACAATTACACAAATTCCATATCCCACATGAAAGTCCAAACATTCAATTAAGGGGAATCTATGCGGGTCCAGGCCTACACATGATAGAGCTGGATCAATAAAAATTATGATCCAAATTATACTCAAAGATAAGAAATAATCATCCACACATGCATAATAATCAGTCCCTAATCTAAGGGATTCACCAATTTCAAATCAAGAAATCCTACGGTAGGAAAAAGGGCATAAAATTGGAGATTTGAGTAATTTAGGGTTAGGTTTAAGGATTTTGGGTGAAAGCAGAGTGAAAGAGAGGAGAGAGATGAACCCGAGAAGCACTGCACGCATGGACCACAACAATGGCCTAGCCGCACGTGTGTGTGATCCCAGCCGCACGTGTGTGGCTGGGATGGACTCCAAAACCCCCAAATCTCAGCTCGATCTGATTTACGGTTTGTGCATGGTGCTCTGCCGAAGTTTCAGCCCTCCCGTAGGGGTAGATTCTGAAATTCTGATGTGGGGAGGAGAATTGCTGCAATAGATTATTAATTCGAAGTGTAGATGATAGGGTGAGATGAGAAGAAGGGATGGTAGAAGATGGGTAGTAGAGATGACGATAGATGATGGCGAATCGGGATAAATGTGACTTCACACCACGGTAGTTAACCCTTCGATGAAGAGAGGGCTTCGCACCCAATTAGGCTTCACAACTGAGAGAGTAAGAAAACGCATAATTTTTATTAATCTTCAATAAATGAAATAAGCTACAAGGGGTGCCTATTTATAAGAAAACCCTATACCCCAAAACTCATGCCATGTGCGCAACCTATTACTTGGCGATGAAGTAAACCAAAATAAAAACTAATCAAATAAATCTAAAACGTCTATGATATTCTAAATAACATTAATAAGCAAAACCTAAAATATAAAATCAATCTGACTAGTGGGCCACGATCATGAAATCCCATGATGAGCTTTTCTTAACCAACAGGCTCACTCTTTTGAATCAAAACTCCGTCTTCTAGATAAGAGGCCATCCTTAGATGTTGTCATCGATCTAGATTGACGGTGGGGCCCTCCTTTTGGCGTACGAGCGTAGGGGGGTGGTGTGCGTGCACGTGTGGATGGCGTGCGCGGGATGTCCCCATCATTCTTCCTATGGTCCTACAGAGCCCCCTCTAATGTTGCAGCTTTCACCTGTCTAGTGGGTTGGAATAGGGTGCTGACGATCGATACTTTGAGGAAAAGGGGCCTCGTTTTGATCAATGCTTGCCCTTTTTGTTGGAAAGATGAGGAGTTGGTGTTTCACCTCTTCTCGCATTGCCCTTTCTCTAAGGAAGTGTGAGTAAGGTCGGGCTCTGCAGTGTCTCATGGGTTTTTCCAAGGTCCTTGATCACATTCCAAAGAACCCTTGATTCTAAGACAAGACTCGGGAGAGCATAGTGGTCTTGAATATATCACAAGAAAATAATTATAGGATGAAGTAATTCTATGTGGATGTTGCGCTTGATACACATGCTTGTAGGCTGCTTTTCCCCTGTTCATAGTGCCTGAGGCATTCCATGAACCATCTCTATTCTAGTACAAAGTGCTCATGAGATCATCAGCTGACAATATACACTCATGAAGTATGATAAGAGTGTTAATCTGATGTGTCAAGCTTCAACATATTGAGTATAGAGTTGTATATTTGAAAATGAACATGTTACTGTATAGGGTTTGGATGGGATTGGACCATTATGGGTGTGTGATCGGTTGCCCCTAACATGAGTTGAAAGCTACATGCGTAAATATCACTTAAGAGAAGTTTTCAAGAGCTGCTTCACTCATCATGGTCATTGGTTGCACCATGGATTGATAAGGAGCCTTAGAAGAAGTAACATATGAGATATGGCATGTGGCGTGAGGCCCTGAAGTGTAGCGTGACACTTGCTGCCCAATGCACGTCCACTGATTGATCGTTGTGGTCACACTCAACAATCCTTTGGGATTGGCAGGTTAAACTGGCCAATCTTCACTCGGGTGTGGACGCGCAACTAAGGAAGATTACTAAAGTCATCCCTTCACTCGAGTGCGGATGCGCGGGAGGGTTTGATGGGTTAAATCAGCCAAGTCTCACCTGAGTGCAAACATGTAGCTGAGGAGACAAATAGAAAAAAGGGTAGGAGCTCGAAATGACCCTAAAAGATCTCAAATGACAACTCTGGAAGCAAAGGATGCATTAGTACTATATGAGACCACCCGTGGGGTATTTATAGGCAAAGTTTGGGGTCTGGAAGACATGTATCGGCCTCCAATTGACTGACCAGTCCCAGGGTAACCGTTGTTCTACATTCAAAGCAGGCACATACACATGTCAGAAGACCATTGCGCGTCCACGTTGAATGCTGGAAATCCCTTTGCACATCCACTCCGGTAACAAGAAAACCGAGTGCGTCTGCACCAGCATCCTAGCAGCTCTCATGTTTAGTGCAGTATCAATCTCATTTGTTGCACGTAGGTTGTCCACACCTTGTGAATAGTCTTAGCCGAGGCTTCCAAGGGCATGTCCACATCTGAGGGTATGTGGTCTGCTCTTGAGGGCAGATCTCCGTACTTTGGTCCTTGCATTTTTTTCCTCTTTTCTATGTCAATACCCATTATGCAATATCGATGGCTTGTGGTGCAAAGATGTTTCCAATTTGTTATCTGGACAGTCTAGTCCTTGGACCATTGCACCTTAGCCTTTTTATTTCAACAGTTTTTTGGGAAGCCATAATGGATTGTTGAATTGGTGGGACTTTTGGATAGTCAGCCATCTGCTGTTTGTCCCATTGAATGAAAGGTTCCAATTACCAATTGTGGGCTTAAAAAAAGGTAGACTTCTCACAAACTACAAATTGGGGAACTTGTGCATCTTCCTTATTACATTCCATCACTTGAGGTCTACTTTTCAAATCTTTCAAACAACGTTATAAATTAGGTCAGTTGGCCTTCCATCGTACACAGGGCCCACCTTTAGTGATTAGAACCATTCATCTATTAAGCCACGTTGTGGCCTGAGTACTAGGAATTTGCACCATTTGGATGATCATATCCATCAAGTTAGTGGATTCTTTCACAAGAGTTGGATGATGCTATCCATCCATTTAGTGGATTCTTCCTCAAGAGTTAGATGATCCTATCCATCCAGTTAGTGAAATCCTTGTACAATTATAATTCAAGTGAGGTTTACCCTTGTGGTTTTGAAACTACCAAATAAACTAGATCAACTACCAAATAAACTAGGTCAATTTGCCCTTCATCATATATGGGGGCCTACCTTTACTGATTAAAACAATTTATAAATTAAGCCACACTGTGGCTGACAAAACCATAATTTAGCTGTAGTTGTATGACCCTATCCATCCAGTTAGTGGACTTTTTCTTGTACAACAATAAGTTCATGAGGTCTACTTTTGTATCCTTGGAACCGCTTACTAAATTAGGTAAGTTGGCCTTCCATCGTGCATGGGGACTAACTTCAGTGAGGAGAATCATTCATCTATAAATCCACATTGGGGCCAACAAACTAGGAAATCACACCAGTTGGATCTATCCATCCAGTTAAGAGGACTTTTCCCATACAGTGAACAATTGACCTTTTAATTTTAACAGTCTATTTTAGGGCCAGGGCCAGGTGAGTCCCACTGGATCATGCAATCAATGAGATCTTTGCGCCATCAGCCATCCACAGTGAGGTCTATTTGATGAATAATGAAATCATGGATATTGGGTCCCATTACAATGGAGATGCCTCATGGATTATGATTTCGGCTTGTCTCACGGAATACCTACCTTTTCCCTTTGTTATGTCTATTTCCTTACCGTTTATCTGTGTACAAATTCCACTGAGAGACTCTCCTATCCATATAATTCATTGTTTGGCTTCTTATTTTGTTTTCCCTTATGTGTGAAGGAGATTCTAGTCTCATTTATAGTTGCACGAAGTGTGAAGGAAGCAGCAACAAATTCAGGTGCAGGAAGCAAGGAGGCATCTGTTTCAAAATGTTAGCAAGTATAAACAGCTAGGAAGTAGGAACCATGAGTCAGAAGCACAGTACAAAGCAGGAGCGGCACTTATTTGGAAGAATCGTACAAGTAAGCTCTCATTAAGCTAGAGACATTGATTAAAAAAATACTATTCAAATAAATGTGATAGTATAATTCTGCGAACATATTCATGCATTATGAAGTATGAAACAGGGAAGATAGAGATGGAAAGCATTCATGGGAAATCCAATCTGTCTTTTAGAGTTCATCCTTAGTAGGAGGTGACCCTTCCTTTGCAGGGTTGGGGGATGATTTGATTGGATACGAGGCCTCCATAGCAATACCACAAAGCCCTTCTTTAGCCGAGATGCCACGTTCCATCCTTATGTATCCTCCCTCTCCCCATTCAGCTCCCCATGAGTTCTTCACTATCCAGTACTTGGTCCCATCCACAGTTGTTCCGTAGCCAACAATTGCCACTCCATGGTCAAGGTCCGTGCCGCAATGTCTTGTGAAGACACCCTGCAAGTCGTGACATCAATTTTGGCAAAATTATAGGGCTTTGCACTACCATAATTTGTATGCTATACCAATATTCAGAATTTTGGCCTTTTAGAATACTACCCACAATCCTAGTTCTAATACTCAGTGACAAGACTCAGAACTTGGCTGAGTCAACTCGACTTGGTAAGATTTTGAGCTGAGTCTCTTGCAAACTCTCTGGAGAGCTTGATTCAAAACTTAGTTGACTCAATACGACTCAACTTGATTCGACTGATCACTTGCACAGTCCACTTTTGTTTTTGTTAAAAACATGATGAGAATGACATGAATCGAACAGGTGACCTCCTTTCCGAGAGGAAGGACCTACTATCAACGCACCATGCCAAACAGTTGTGCTTTGTTTTGATTTTTTTATTTAGTATATCAATTTACATATTTTTTCACCATTGTAATTTGTAAATACTTTAATATATATATATATATATATATATATATATATATATATATATATATATATATATATATATATTAAACATCGAGTCAAGTCAAAGTATAGACTGTCGAGTCTTCAAGCTGACCTGACCTGACTAGACACTGAATCGAGTTTTTGAGTTTTTGAACTAGGCTCACAACATCCATGATTGATCAATCAACATGGGGTGGATCCGACACATTATGTGGTTCTTACAAGGAATCATCCGGCATCTTACTCATCCCTTATGGCTCGTCCATGATTAAATGCTGGCTATCACGAGCTCTAAAGGTGCAGAGCAACTTGGTGAGGCACCGGTGATCCGGTTTAAAACATGGATTGACAACTTGTCTGAGTTGATTTGGACTCGGTTGTGTCCGATCTGGTTCAGCACCACGAGTCAGAACTGAAAATAGGGGTGACTCGGCTTGACTCTGCCAAGTCACTCCAACTCAATCAGGACCAAACGAGTTGGTCGGAGTTGCCAAGTCTTAAAACCATTGGTGTATATGCTACAACTGGATAGTTCAATGTTTCTTGTAGATATCAAAAACTCACCTCCGAATAGAACTGCAGAGCTAAACCACTAGCCTCTATGGCCACCGATACAGGTTGATTTGCCACAGCTTTCAACAATGCATCTTCATCATTAGCGGGCACATTCTCATGCCCATCAATAACAACGACATGAGAATTCTCCTGCAAAACTCAAGTAAATTTTATACTTGTGCCCTCTGTTCATACATGAATGCATACATAAATGTTAAATATTTGCATACACCTCAATGGACAGTAACTTACTGTCCACTTGGGGAACACGTGCCAACTCGTTGTGTCTGTACAACATCTCAGCCTTCCAAAAGGTGGGCCAACATGAGTATCAGTTGGCACAATAATTACGCTGACCCACACAGCAGGTGGGCAATGCGTGTATGTGGACCAGTGCAGCCAGCTCTTCATTGTTTTTGTTGCCCGACTTGTATTTTGCACAAGTGATCTTCTTTCCTTTTTGAACTGTTTGAATGTCATATGCACTGTGGCACATGCACCCCAGCTGAACAGTAACTTACCCTTAATGAAGGTGGACGTGAACCTTCCTCGATAATTCTGTTCCCACCTTATTTGAATTGCATGTTCCATCTTCTGCTATGTAAGGATAGTTTTGTTCCGTTGTTATCCCTCCATTTTTCTTGATATACTCAAATGCATAGTCCATTAAGCCTCCATTACATCCTTGATTATCAGTGTTATCACAGTCAATTAGCTCTTGCTCTGATAATGACACTAGCTCCTTTGTTTTAATTTGATTTATGCCCTCAACTGCAACGACGGTTGAAAACGCCCAACAACTCCCTATAACAACAATACTCAAGAGAATGAATATGTGAATATGATTGGAGGTCTATCATGCCTAGGAGATGTGATTGGCTACAGCCGGGAAGTAAGCTAACTTGTCTTCGAAACAGATCTTTTCAATAGTTGTAAACTCACTGACTTGATTCGAAACTCAGCCTGGTCAACTCAACTAGGCAAGATTTCGAACCAAGTCTTTGTATAACTCAGTAATGAAGCTCACTTGGCACTGACTTGAAAAGACTCGTTGAGCCAGGCCAAGTCACTTGCCTGGTTTCTGTCGAAAAATAATGATGATTTGGAGTCTCAAACCTGAGATCCCTGCCAACAAAGCCAAACCCACTAACCAGCAGGCTACGTGCCTTCTTGTTGTTGAGTTACCTGCTTTTCTAATACTTATATTGCTCGTGTGTGTGCGTGTGTGCGCGTGCGTGCGTGAATAATTTTAATTTAATAACTAAATATTAAAATTGTATCAAATGAACTCGATCGAGTCTTTGAGTCAGCCTGACCCAGATGGACAGAGTTTTTTGGTTTTTGAACTGTGGTCTTATCTAGGGCTGTCAATGGATGGGTTGGTATTGGGCCAGGCAAAATCCAATTTTGAATAGCACTGGTCCGAACAGTTCAAAATTTGGGCCAAAACCAGTAGCAGGCCCGACCCATTGACAGCCTTAGTATTTTCTGCCAATGCCAGCTGTGTAGGAAGTCCATGCCATGCAAATGGTAGGCCCCACTATGAATATCACCTAGCACAAAAATCAGGCCCCATCTGCACATTAGGTGGGCCTAATCTCTATGTCGAGTAGCACTTTCAGTTGTCCGTTGATTCTAATTTTGTGGCCCACTTAATGATGACCACCCTATGATCTTCATGTTGGAGCCTACTGTTTGCATGGTATGGATAATGCCCTACCGATCTGAGACGTTGGCAGAAAAGACCTGGTTGGATGACAAGTTGCATACTTCTGGCTGTACCTGATCAGTTCTCTATTGGTTTGTTTCAAATGATCAATCTTGATCACACGATCTATATGTGGGGAGTGCCAACAGATTATCATTTGTGGGATGACCACCCCATTGGGTGGCCAACAACGTACCCCTACATGTAAAAATTGCATGATCAAGATCTAGTGGTTGGTGAGGACGCTAATATAAAAGCTTTGGTACGTTGTGTTTACACTATCATTCTTCATTATCAGTAAGATAGAGATGGTTATTTTATCTCTTACCACACTGGCCTTGGTTCTTGACTTTCGTTACAGCACCCTTCTCTCTCCAATCGACAGAAGGTGGGAGGCTAGTCATCTTCTCATACATGAAACTCCCAGTCCCACAAGGGCTCCCTCGACGCATCCTATGGTGGTTGACTCTAGAGCTTGTGTAAGTGCTTCTGAACTCTTGATTAGTCATGTCTGCAAACTTGTTCAGCTTCAGCTTATACGGAGCATCCTTCTTGTTGAAGGAATGTATGAACTTTGCATTTTCTTTGAAGACATTGAAGCGCTTGGGGTGCTCGTCAAGGTCCCAAGAAATGCTATGATGGCTACTCCACCTCTCATACAAATCCCACAAGCTTTCTTCTGAAGAGACGTCTTTGTCATCGAGATGGAAGCTGTCAGTGATTGTGAAGAGAAAAACAAGTGAAAGAGCAAGAAACATAAACTTCCTCATGGCTCCTATGGAATGAAAGAGGAGAAGGGAAATGTGTTTATCAATAGGAGCTGTGCTGAGGGATTTGATGTATTTATAAAGGTGGAGAAAGAGAGTAGGACAACAATGCTTTTATTAAAAGGAAGTTGAAGTTGCTTGTGGGCAACATCAACGAAAAAGAGAGAATGAGAAGATGGAATGAAATGGGTTGGGAGGAAAGAGAAAGCAGGGTTGTGTGGGGGCAACAACAACCAGAGGGAGGAAATTGAGAAGATTAGAATGAAAATGGGTTGGGAGGGATTAGAAGGCAGAGATGTTTTTTTCTTGCAAGCATTGCCTTATATGCCAGCGAGATGAGATGATCCAGTGGGCTGGAGGAACCGGAATAGTAGGGACATCTCTCTCTCTCTCTCTCTCTAGTAAATGTGGCAGGTTAACATGCAAATCAGGTCCCCCATATGCTAGGCCCTATCATAGTTGGTTTGTCTCAAAAATCACACATATCAGACAATCATATACATATGATTGGTGTCCATTAAGACGATGGTGGAAAACAAAAATAGTTAATAGTCCGATTAACAGCATGATTAACTGTAGAAACAGTGATGAATCTCATGGGTTTTGTTTTAAAACACAAGCCATCACTATGCTCGTGCCCGTGTGTGGGTGGGCTTGATTAATAACTCCATTCATCACCCTACGACGTGTCCTGCAGATAGATGGTTCTATAGTTATGGTTCCAAAAAAAAAAAAAAAACAAATTTTTAGTGGACATGGCTGCTGGTTGATGCCGGGCCGCATGTACAATCAATGGGTGGGATGGGTGTTTACATACCAGAAAAATCTTGTTGGTATCTCTTTTGCTTCAATGGTGATCAAGAGAGTAAAAGGGAGATTTGGAACTGGCTAAAAAAAGGTTATGTTTGGAGATTAAAAAATTAAACAGAATTTGGGGGTTTTTTCATTAAAATACGAATCGAGTTAAAAACTTTTAACTGGTTATTTATTTCCTAGTCAAATAACGTTGTTTTCCACTTAACCAGATTATTTATGTGACTCCAGAGTATCCAAACAGCTCCCACAGTGACTAATCTTTTTTCTTAGCTTGGGCGTTTCTCTTGAGATTTTCAGATTATTACAATTTTCTCATGATGTTTTCATAGAAAATATCCACACGCATGTGTAATAAAGCTAATGTGCATACCACACGTGCCAGCATGGCATGATACGTCTAAGCTTCAATCCATTAGTGACACCCTAACCCAAGAATCAGATTGATCAACTGATCAGGTGGGCCACAATTTGAAAAACAAATCTACAGCTTGGAAAAACTTGGCTGAAAATTTATAACCCATCCACCTGTCTTTGACATTGGACCTGCATGTTAAGTGGACCATTTTATTTTATTAAAATTATTAAAATTATTATTATTTTGTTTGGGGGGGGGGGGGGGGAGGGTATGTGCCATGTTCGCTTATGTGTGGCGTGCACATTAGCATTTTGCACATGCATGTGCACTTAGCAAGGCTCAAAATAGAGAAGGCTGATTGCTATGGAGAAGATAATTACTAAAAAATATCTCACAAATAATAAATAATCTAAAATTTTCTAAATGGATAAGTATATAATAAAGGGCTTTTCATAAATAGTTAATGATGGAGTATTTGCAAATATCAATATGAAAATAATACGTTTGCATATAATCATATTGTTAATTTAAGATTTTACACCCACTTTCTATTCATTTTTCGACAAGCTATTATTAACTTTTTGTGCATATTTTGAAAAAAAATGAAAAATTATTCTTACTCTAATTTTTTCTCTTTTAAACTTCAATAATAATAAAAATCATTCAAAATGATTTTATGGTATATTTCATATGGAGGAAAATTAAAGTATCTTTAATCCTATGTAGAAAAATTGTGGCATGTTTCATCATTTTCTAACGGCTGCTTAATGAAAGTCAGAAAGACTAAATGAACGTGGATATTTGTAATAATGGAAAATTAGCAAATATGAAAACCATATTTTCTCATACGGTATTTGCAATTTTCATATTTTTAATATGGGAATTTGGAAGAAAAAAAAAAAAAACCCTAAAATGAATTATTATATATATATATATATATATATATATATATATATATATATATATATATATATATTGGTTAAAATTGTGATGGTTTCCCCAAAAAATAATAAAATAAATTAAAAACTGCCTAGAGTTTGAAAATCTCACGACAATATCTTTTGATCAATTACCCCCGACAAAGTAATAGTAAGATTTTGAAGTTCTACCATATTTCTCACAATGGTTTGCATATGACAAACCACGTACCGTACCTACTTGTGCTGCGGTGGATGAAACGGTGATCCCACATGCAAGCTTACACTGACCGTACACGTGTCATGCATTTACCTCAAATGAGTGTTCAAACGGTCCAAAATTGACAACTAAATGTTTATTAGTAACAGGATAGGAACGTCCAATAATTCTGGTTTCAGCAAGTTTCTCCATGTAAATGGATAGTTTGGATTGAGCTACGTGTACACCTGCTGTGCAGTAGCTGTGTGCATGAGTATGGGTAGTGGTACTCTACCAGAGCATCTATGTTTTCCTAAACGTGAAAAGAGCTTTTAGGTGGTATTTTGGTGTTTTAGAAGTTGGTTTTGGACTTGAACGGGCCATATCCCTCGCGAAGCACGCTATGGCCGTATGTAGAGGTTGGTTTTGGACGTAAACGGCCCATATTCCATGATAAGCACGCCATGGCCGTATCTGTCACGCCGTCTAGGATTTTTAGACACGAAATGAGCGAGTGGCGTCCATGATGCATGTGATTGCTTCAGTCTTTTCAGACTAAGGCCCCGTTTGTTAAATTTAATTTGAAGTCTAAAGCCTGAATCTGAAGCCTGAATTTGAAAAATCTGAAGTAAAAAAACTTGTTTGGTAACTATGGATGAAGTATGAAAATTAAGTACTCAATTTGAAACAATCTGTTTGTTAACAAACATCTGAAATGTCTGAAATATGTTAATTTGACACATTTGTCCCTATCTAGGAAATGCTTTACGTTATAAAAAAATTATTTCGGAGTGTATCAACCACTAAATGAGCATCTTGGTCATCCTTGGGAGATCAAAGCCCAAACTTGACCCATGGGAAGAGCACCAAAAATGGAGAATACCTGCCCAATTTTAAAGTAATTGGATGGTGCATTCCGACAAAACAAACATTAAAAGTTGGTTGGGAATTAAATAGTAAATTTGTAAATAGATATGCATGGCACCAAGTGCACGTGGTAAGTGGATTTTAGTTATAATGGTGAGTATTGTCTACACATTCGCTAAGCGTGTAACCCACCGAAAACTTGGATCAACCCCATATCTGAGCATGTGGATTTATATGATACGATCAACATGATGAAAGGAGTGGATCTTTCGAAGGACCCCACCTATTTCGAACAAACCACCTAAAAAACGTCCGTCCACGGTGTTAACACAAATAATAGCATGATTCAAAACTTCAATGGCCCCACAAATATTTCAGCTGTGGACGTTTAGTTATCACGTTTTCGGCCCACCTGAGCATTGGATACGGTTCATCTTTGGCCTCATGTCCTAAAATGAACTTACAAAATGGATGGATGGTGAGGATTTCTCACAAACATCCCAATGGCTTCACCTCCATTCCCATTGTAGGAACTTCCCACGAAAGGCTTTAGCAGGAGATTTGCGTCTAGAACGGATCAGCTACTCCCACTGCCACCAGCCAATGGCTGCTGGTCAGTGCTCTGTGGGCCCTACCATGATGTATGTGTTTCATCCATGTCATCTGTAAGGGTCGTGAAATTCATTATCTTCGCATCTCTTAAGAATAAAAGAGTTCTAGTCAAATTTAAATATTTCTCTTCACATCTCTTAAGAATAAAAGAGTTAAAGCCAAATTTAAATATCCCTCTCCGCATCTTTTAAGAATAAAAGACTTCTAGTCAAATTTAAATATTAAAAAAAAAAAGGCAACATGTGACAACAGAGAAAGGGAGAAAGAGAATTTTAAAGTGCTTAGATCGGGTATGTATATTGTCCTCCTTTTAATAATTTTATATATTTAATATTATTTGATTCGTCGAATGCAATGAACGGTGTGGATTGGTACACGTTCATTATATTGAATTATGGGTGGATGCCCTTTAAAGGTGAGGTGAATCTAAAATTATATAATTGTAGTTGGTGTGCATCTGATCAAATTAGATTAGATCTGTACGGATCATATGATTCATGAGGTCAAAATATACAAGGGCCCTAATATTCAAATCAATATAACCATCAGATGGGCCACATTAGTTAGATACAGAAGTGTTTGATAAAGGAATCATAGATATTTTGCGCAAGTGTTGGTATTACTTGGCGTAGAAGGTTGAGATGGGCCATTAGTGAATGTGTGGTTAGATCAACACCACTCCTCCAATGCATCGAGGTAAAACATAACAAGACCTCAAGAATCTGGATGATCTGACCATCCGATGGGCCACCCCGATCAAGTAATTTTTATTCAATTTTATAATCTTAAAAAGAAGAAAAAATAGAATAGAAAATTTAATTATTTGATTATTTTGGATTTGGCCACCTAGGATATTAATCAAAGGTGGGCCCCACCATGGAATAAAAATAAATGAATAATAATATCGTTGATAAAATTGATAGGACCTCGGAATTCAAATCTACCTAATCACATTACAGATCAAATACTTCCAAACTCAGGTGAGTGACCCAACTTGTCTTATAATTCATTAAAATTAAAATAAATAATTGTGATTGTTTGATTGATTTATCGGTTTGAATATTTTGATATGATAAATGTACAAAAAAATTTATATGTGAATATCTAATGGATACAACTATGCCTAATATGAAAAATATACATTTAGATATCATCCATCATTCATTACATTACATAATGCACGGTCAATCTTAGGGACCCTTCCTGGAAGAAATGTCGATCCTGGTAGAGCGTTACCAGATGCGAGCTATGCCCAAGCCTACCAAAGGTGGAAGCCTACCCAACGGGTGGATGCGGGTTGACGATCTCCAAGCTAAGCAGATAGACGATTATCCCATCTAATGCATTCATACATCATTTTACATTCATATCATTATACATATTTTTATGTATTATTTTAATTGTTGTGATTATAAACCATGCTGGGTTATATCACTAAGTCTGGCCAGCTTACATTTTTATTGATGAAAAAACCGTACAGAGAAGTCATTAACAGATGACGTGGCGCAAGAATCGAAAGGATCTACCGTACCTGAACATGACCCACCTGAAACATGGCCATACTTATCTGAAGATGAAGTAGCGACATTAGAAAATTTTTAATTATATGTTTTATTTTATTAGTATAGTTTAATTATCGTATAATGCATTGATATTTATTTTGAGACTTTAAGAAATTATTTAGCTTTATTTCTTTGGAACAATGTTAGCATGGAATAAACACCATTATAGTATAATGACATAATAAATGAATAATTTTAAGGTTTATTTTATTTTAAGGGTTGTCAAGATTTGTATATGCTTAGTTGATTGGTGTTAAGTATGATGCATGTGAGATTGAGATTATGGTGGACTTTATATTGAACGTAAATATCACATGCGATCAAACTGATTAAAGAATTAAGTTAGTACACCTTGTACTTGAGTTACGAACCGAAACTCGGGTTTGAGGGTGCACACTCTGTACCTGGATTTTGGGGCGTGACACCATCCATCTATTTCTTTAGATCATTTCATGGCATGGGACAAAAGATTAGATATATCAAAATCTCAAGTGGGCCACATTATAGGAAATAGTGTTGAATGAACGTTGACAATTAAAAACCTTTTAGGGGCCATACAAGTTTTGGATCAAGCTGATGTTTATTTTTTTCTTTCATCTGAGCCTGTATGACCTAATAAAAAGATTGGATGTCAAATAAACAGTACAGTGGGCCTTAGGAGGATTTCACAGGTTAAAGGTTGATTTTGTATTACGCAAACAATTTAAAAGAAAAAATTTCCGTAGTAACTTGAAAAAGGGTACTTTAGAAGCAAAAAAATAAAAAAAATAAAAAAATTTGTTTAATGAAAAATCATAGAGCGCATTCCGCGTTCACCATTAAGCCAGACTCCTATCACAGAAAGAATTCAGTGAAAAACCACTTAGCGCTTTCCGTCTTCTGCGTTAACAACACATTAACAAACACCACTAAACACGAAAAATTTTCCTCATTCCGCATTAACTGTAAAAATTCAGCGTTAACAAACACGACCTAACATATTGATACCATGGAGGAGTATGGCCATTCATACACAGTCATGCATTTTCTATACATTTTATCAATCGAAACCATTGAAATCATGGGATCAACTTTAGATATATCGTGATGGTCTTGAAAGATGATCCTTACCGTCTGATTGCTGGCTTTGAAAGGGAAGGATAAAAAGGAAAAAGAAAAGTCAAGGGTGTAAATGACAAATAGATCTCCATTATATAAGAGGTTAGGATGGTCCAAATGAGTCATGTTTTGGGGATGTCCTATCTAAGTCCGGACCTGATTTATTCAGTTTGAGCTTAAATATAAGTGTGAAATGGATGGTCTGCAATGTGTATACAAATTAAAATTGTGATTTTACCGATATAAACAAAGCTTGAAAATATTTCTAATTATTCTACTTTTTACATTTTAACTAAACTAATTACATGCACTTATTTTTAAACAATAAGTAAAGAAATCTAAATGTGAAGAAGTGTACAAACATAGTTAAAACAATGATATACATTATTCATGCATTTTAACAAACATGTTTGATGTAAAAAAATAGATGTATAGAGTTCAACTAAACAACACAAATAACGAATTAATACATTCTTATAATGCACAACAATGTATAGTGGTTCGAATATGTGCTTACTTAACTTCCAGTTGACCCACTCTCTCTTAAAGTGTGCCATATTTCACTATTTAAATGGTTTTAAATGAGGTTCACCATAAACTTTTACAACCTACACAAGGTTACTGTTTTTCATCTGTCGATGGTCTACACAAGGTCTTAGCAAGTTCTATATAAGAACTTGAGAAATCTTATACAAGAACAACAACATGTACTCTCCTGTCGGAGACCTACGCAAGGACTTTTGAGTTTTAGAATACAAACTCTGAAACTCAATCCTACACAAGGAAATGTTTTAAGACATAAATGGACTCTACTTACCTATAAGTGAGTGAGCTCCATTAAGCACATAATGAAGATCTTTATGAATGACAAAAGATCTTCAATTCCCTTGAACCACAACCAAGTGATGATGCTCCGTAGTTGATGTTAAGGTTGATAGGTAAAGGGTTTGGGTGAATCCTAACTAGGTGATGATTAGTCTTTAAGAACTAGTAATGATCCCCATTGCTAAGCATTCAATGCTTCATAACATATAGATTTGTTAATAAAGAAGGTTGTTAGAGCATCAATGAATGTCGAAGTTCATTGTTCAATCCAATCTTTGAATTTACCAATGATTGTCTTTAAGACAAGGATTGAATGATGAACTTGTTGGACGTAGGCCAATGGGGCCTACTTGTGAGCAATCACTAGTGGGTATGTCCTATCTTTTCTCTGGTCTCTTCTTTTGAATTAAATTTCAAATTCAATTATGAATTTGATTTTTAATTCAAGATAGGGATGTGATCGGATTATTTGGCCTTATCCAATCCCACCCAAACTCTCCTTCTTTTCCTATAAAAAGGGATACACTTCTCTCATGTAATGCATTGAATCATACGATAAACCGAAAGTATATAGAGAGATACAGTGTGCACTATAGTCTATCCATTTTAACTTGTCTTTGGGACGATCTGATCCATAGATCGCAATCCGGGGCCACTTATACTTTAGGATTAGAGGTGTGAATAGATCCATCTGCTCCAGTAGTAGATAGGTGGGCTGTTGGAGCATCAATCTTCTGCTTTGTAAAGGTTCCAAAAATCGTATAGACCGTCAGATCTCGAGGGCTCACCTTATGCGCTTCCCTACAGTAGTATCAGAGCGATCAACGGCGGATCTCCGATTATTATCATCTAAAAAGGTAAGTGGCCCATCTTTTCCTTTAGGATTGGAATTATGGCCTAACCCCTAAAATCATATGAGGGAAATGTACGGTTCAGATTTTTCTCAAACAATACGGTGGCCCCATGATCACTACAACCATCTCCTAAGAAAATATTATGTGGAGTCAAATATGATAAGTGTCAATCGTTATCAAATCTTGGTAGGGCCTACTTTCGTGCTGGGTCAGATAAATCCGGCCCCTTTAGTAGTTTGGCCACTAATTTTAGGGTGTGGACCGAAAACCGAGGTAGATCCGATACATAGATGGGTCCCACAACAAGAAAACGTTGGACGATGGCTTTTAACAGTCCATTGTTTAATAGTCGGTAGCCCACTTGAGCGATTGATCTTCCTCATCTTTCAATCCACTTAGTAAAATCACAAGGCCAAACTTATGAACGGGGTGGATTTCTCTTAAATATCACAATGGGCCCCACGATCATGGAAACCATCTAAGTGATATACACACGTTTTCACTTGTTTACATGGAAATAACGCGTACAATATGTTTTCACATGGAAACAATGTTGTAGTGAAAACATGTTTGAGATGTACATGTTTTCACATTTTCCATGTTTGTAATATACTAGTTGTTGTACACATACAAATTACAAATAATATGTTACAAATTACCACATTGCAACATGAGTAAACGTGTACATTACAAATATGTAAACATGTACATCACAAATAATTAGGAAACATGTATAACATCACAACACGTTTACAGTAGAAATAATACATGTTACTGTTATAATTAGAAAACATGTTACTGTAATGAAACAGTAACGTGTACAGTAACAAGTTACAACAATCTAATTGTACACATTAACAAGATTACACGTCACTGTATACGTTTTCAGTGTACACATCAACAAGATATGGCAACACGTCACTGTACACGTTTACAGTGTAAAGTAATCTTGTTGATGTGTACACTGAAAACGTATACAGTGACGTGTAATCTTGTTAATGTGTACAATTAGATTGTTGTAACTTGTTACTGTACACGTTACTGTTTCATTACAGTAACATGTTTTCTAATTATAACAGTAACATGTACTATTTCTACTGTAAATGTGTTGTGATGTTATACATGTTTCCTAATTATTTGTGATGTACACGTTTACATATTTGTGATGTACACATTTACTCATATTGCAATGTGGTTTAGAGAAACACATTTACACATGTTGACAAGCTACAACACGTTTACTGTACATCTATTGTTATGGTGCAACATGTCACATGTATATTCTGATATGTACATTTGTTGAATAATGGTACACATGTACACATTACATGTAAAAAATCTAAACCATCATTCAACACATTGATACACTATAACATGTTAGCTGATATGCATGAGTAGATCTGTTGAAAATCAAGTACACATAACTGATGAATTCATGCTTAATCTATAAATCAATGATGTGACCCACATTCAGATATGTTGCAACTTGAATGTGTTATCTTATTTTTGGATTTGATCATATATATGAGATGATGGACACATATCTAGAATCTTGTTTCCTTCATACCATCTTCTTCACTGTTGATCTAGAGCTCATTAGTTATCAAAACGATCATCAACCATGATGATCAATATTGATGAAAGGATCCATCATCGACAATGATCATTAACGGTAATGATCGGATCCATCACTAATGATCATGATCATAGGTGAAGATTGTACTTTCTTGATATCCTAGCACTTATTTTTCTCTTTCTGATAATGATGTTAATATGTATTTGAATATTCGGCTTGATGTGTTTAGATCTTAGCCTCCTACATTTTTCATTAGAAATTATAACACTTAGTACTTAGATGCTCCTTAAAATAAAGGTTGTGCATAACCTGAGTGAGAGTTTAATTCTCCTCCACCAAATGATGCATGCAACCACGTAATAGAAGGTTGCATGTTATACAATTGTAATTTTATAAAAGTACCAATTTCATCTTAAATAGAGAACTTGATTGTTCTACACCGCCCATTCGGGTATGTGGACTTTCAGATCTCGTTAAGATGTGTTGACTACTTTTGTATTCTGAAAATTTGTACAACACATAGAAATGCTGATGAATAGTGTCAATACCTTGATCTTAGCTAAGTAGTGATACTCATGCAATGTAGAGATGACCACTAAAACGTTAATCGCTGAACAGTTAAAAGGACAACATTTTGACGGCAACAACTACGAAGATTGGTCCCGTGCGGTGCGATGTCTTTTAGATGAGGACGACATTTCGCACACACTCGATGTAGTTCAAGAGGAATCCATATTAGCTGAAAATGAGAATTTACAAGAACATAGGGTTGCGATGACTCGCTACAATAAGTAGCGAAAATAGAATCGTTCAGCTCATAATGTCCTTCTTAACACTATACACAAAGAACTAATACCTACATATGAAGTGCATGAAACCGCTAAGGAATCTAGAAAGCACTGACAAATGGCTATGGGCAGAAGTCAGATACGTGAGTTCGGGCATTAAAATTAGAATTCTATGAGTATAGTGTGCATGTCGGCTACTCCATCAAAGATAATATTCGTAAGATGGAGCAAATGATAGGTGCCCTTAGGAATGTTGGGTGTAAATAGACTGAAAATTAGAAGATTATAGCCATGCACCGTTTCTTCCCTGAATCTTGGGCCCAAATCAAAAGAATTCTGAACCATACTGATTCTATTACTACGTTCAGAGACTTTTGTGGCCACTTGGTACGTGAGGTTGAAATGAATACAATTCAGCCAGGTTCGGCCAAGACATTTGTAGTAGAGACCCATAAAAGAAAAGCTAATAATAAATGGTCCAAAGCTCAAAAGAAGGTGAAGAAAAATAATCAAGAACAGAAGTCCACAATACCTCCTCCAAATTTCAAGAAGGAGAATGGAAAGAAGAAGCAGAAAAAGATAAATATAGTCTGCTTTGTCTATGGAAATTTCGTCCATTATACTCGGCAGTGTGCCCATAAAAAGATGATAATTTCTTAGTCACTAGATAATTTGTATGTAGGCGTTTGTTCTGAAATCCATTTCATTGATACTATATCTAACGAGTAGATTTTGGATTCAGACGTAACAAAGCTCGTGACGAAGAGTCGTTGAGGACTTGAGGAATTTCGGCCTGCAGCCAAGGGAAGTTACAAGCTATACATGAGCAATAACGCTATTGAAGACGTACTAGGGATTGACATTCTTTATCTCCGTATGTGCATAGGGAAAATAATAATCCTCCGTGATACTCTTTATGCACCGAAAATGTTGTCACGCCCCAAACCCGAAAATCGGATTCAGAAGAATCCCGATTGCCGAATCCGGTGCCGACAGCCTCCATAGTACCCCATTCTCGGCTCCTAGCGTTCACAAGCCAGATTACGATCCTGGGATCCTACAAAGAGGATTTTTTTATTATTATTATTTTTTTTTACATTTAAATTGTAATAAGCATAGCCACAAGATTTACCCAAATTACAAAAGCAACATCATCATCACATATCCACTAATGTAATGATTTGAGTACAATGCTGAAGGGAAAATACATAATTCAAAAATCAAGCTCCAGAAGACCGCTGCACCCTCCAAGGTCAACACGGCTGCAACCTAACATCACCTGCACGCATCTATCATGCATAAGCTTATAGAAAGCTTAGAGGGTGGTGTAAGTGTGTGCACAAAGTAAGTGTCAAGTGTTCAATACAATACCATCATCATACAATACCAAAATTTCTGAAAATTCATAAATCGTATATTTCGGAATAAGCAGAAATACTGACAAGATCATAAATCATACAATGACAGAGTAAGCGGAAGTATGGACAAGTTCATAAGTCCATCAATATCAGAATACGTAATATAAAACAGCTATGCACTAAGGAGTCATATATCAGATGCCGAGGATGTAATGCAATATATAAATCCTGCTAAATCTGTTTAGGCCATATAAGTGCAGAAACTTAGCAACCCAAAATACCATATGCTCGCGGATGTAATACAATATGCGATGCGAATGAAATGACCATGCTGGAGGGTGAAGTTGGGATGATAGTACGTAGTATCGCAGGCTACGGGGTCCACCACAAGGGACTTCTATCCAAACCAGTCCCATACCTAAATTTGGATAGTCAGACTCATCATGGTAAACTCCTGATCTAAGGTTAGTCGCGCAGCCAACCGAAATCTTTGCCATAACAAAAGTACACATCAATTAGTTACGCACCACCAGTCCAAGTGGATAGTGAATGAATGAATGAATGAGCATGCAACTTCTACTCAATAAGTCCACATATTAGTATGGTTCCTCTCTGAAAAATCACCGGGGTCTAGTACACTCTAAACCAGATCGCCGCCACATCACGTGCAATAAGGTAAGTGGAAGAGACCTTACTATCCGTCTGCCAATATCGGGCTCGACTCATCGATAGCGGACCCATTCATCGAGCTGGTCAAACTCAGCCTAGCATTGTCCCCTGCTCTCGGGCGGGTAAGGCCGCACCCCCTTCCAACCGACCACGATACAGTGGAGAGCGTAACCATATGGTAATCGGCACTCAACGCTCATCTACCCAAGCGGTCTAGACGTTGGAGCAACCTCTGGAACCAAAAGGGTTTAGGGACCTTCACCTAGGGATATCTATAGCACCCCATGTAGAACAGATTTCTGGTGTCCCATCTGGCCATCCACGATATGCCTGTGGAGGCTATGACCCTGATATCGCTAGGGCATACAGTAATTACAGCATACAATCCAAGATGCATGAGTCATACAATCCAGTCATGCATCAATCCTACGCAAACTGTGCGCTCATGTGAGACAATCTCCGCCTATCAGGTAGTCTCACAACAACCAGCACTATGACAAATGCAATGGTCAATCATATCTCATAACAGACATGCAGATGGTGCGTATGGGCATGGACCATGATGCTATGCAGTCACATACTCATAATCGGTATCAATAACCGACATCAACAATCGGCGTCGACGATGTGGACATCTAACCAACATTGCCCCAAGGAGTGACCTTCACAGATCCAAACATATAATGGGCCCACGGCCTCGCGCAAGGGCCTAATATACAACACAATAGGCCTTACTCAAGGGTTACATGTACACAACAGGTGGGCCCTGCTCATGGGCCTAACATACATCACAATGGGCTCCTTTGCCCGACCCTCAAATGAATCACAATAGGCCTCATTACCTAGGCCTCAATATACATCACATTGGGCCTTAGACACAGCTGAATACACATCACGTCGGGCCTCAAATACGGGTCGCATGTTCATCACATTGGGCCTCGACAATCAGAATCGGCAATCGGCCATGACAATTCAAAATCGATAATCGTCCCCAATCGGTAATCGGCCACGACAAATCAAAAATAGATAATTGGCCTTGACCGATAATCATCCTCGATCGATAATCGGCCATTAGAATTGGTAATCGGCCTCGATCGATAATCAGAAATCGGTCACGACAAATCAGAATCGGTAATCGGCAATCAGCCACGACAAATCAAAATAGGTAATCGACCTTGATCGATAATCAGCCTCGATCGATAATCGGCAATCGGCCATCAAAATCGGTAATTGGTCATGATAAACAGTCTCGATCGCTAATCGATCAATCGACCATAATAATCAGAATCGGTAATGGGTCATGACAATCAGAATCAATGGGTAATCAGAGTCGAAAAATCGGTCACGTCGATCGGAATCAGCAATCGGTCATGATAAATGGGCTCGATCACTAATCGATCAATCGGCTACGACAATCAGAATCGGTAATCGGTCATGATAAACGGGCACGATTGGTAATCGGTCAATCGGTTATGATAATCGGCCACGATCGGTAATCAGTCAATCTACCATAACACGCAGAGTCAGCAATCGGCCACGTCGATCGATAATCGGCCACGATTGGTAATCGGGCAAGATAATCGGCCACGAACGATAATCAGTCAATCGACCACGACATGCAGAGTCGGCAATCGGCCACGTCGATCGTTAATCGGCCATGATTGGTAATCAGGCACGATAATCGGCCACGAATGGTAATCGGTCAATCGGTCATGAAAATCGGAATCGATCGATAATTAGAATCGGTAAATCGATCACGTCAATCGGAATCGATATTCGGTCATGACAATCAGAATCGATCGATAAGTAGAATCGGTAAATCGGTAAGAATGGGCCTAACAGGGCCTAAGGAAAGGTACAATGAGGACATCTAACCATCATTGCCTATCAATGTGGACATCCACCAACATTGCTCCTAAGGAGTGACACTCATGAGGAATTCATACACAACGTAACGGCCACACATACATCACATCGGGCCTCGCCTATGGGCCTCGAATACATCATAATGGGCCATAACCCACAGGCCTTGAATACACAATAGGTGGGCCCTACACATGGGCCTTATACAACTCATCGGGCCTCATACACGTCACAATGGGCCGCATCACGGTGGGCCACATGCATCATAATGGGCCGCATCACATGAGTCTAATATACATCGCAACAGGCCTTGTATGCATTAAGTCAGCTGTATCAATGGGTCGCACTAATGGGCCTCATACACCTCAAGTGGGCTACGTCAATGGGCCGCACTAATGGACCTCCTACACCTCAAGTGGGCTACGTCAATGGGCGGCACTAATGGACCTCATACACATCAAGTCAAGCCTTAAATACACATCACATGTGGGCCCTTTCACATGGCCGGGCGGTGTGGATGAACCGCATCCATCGAGGTGAGACCGATAAAAGAACGGTGTGGACATAAGATACATACATCATGGTGGGGAACAGTTTGAATAAAAATCCATACCTCATGGTAAGGTCCACGCATGTGGACGGTGTAGATTTACAACACATACATAATGCATGGGACCCACAAAACTTGTTAACGTCTTAGCATCAATGATCGACAGCTGGACGTGACGCATGCATCATGTGGGGTCATCAGGGCTTGCTGATGTCCTATCAGGATAGTAGCCGTGTCGCAGGCGGGGTCCACATAGGTGGACGGTAGATACACCACATGCATCATTTGGTACTCACCGTCCAGCTATTGGACGGTGCACGCACATCATGCCAGGCCCCAAGTCCAAGGACCCGGATGATTGATAAAATAATACAGTACGTGGGTCCCACATGGGACCACCACAAATACCCATATATATATATATATCAGTCAAGCGTCTAGGTGGGTCCCACTAGCAATGGACGATCTGGATTAAATCAATATATCAAAGGAGGGTGGCAAAACACATACATCAGAGTAGTGCCACGTGTGCACTCAGCACGTCAACAAGTGGGCCCCACATCCCATGCAAGGACGGGGTGCTTCTCAATGTACAACATAGCAGTGTTCCACCATCCAGCAGCTGCAGGACGGTGCAAGATGAGGCCATACATCTAGCAGGCCCCACACGTGTGCATTCAAAGCATCCACCAAGGTAGGTCCTACCCAGATAATGGATAGCATGGATGAGATCCACACATCAGTGGGTCCCACCATCCAGATAGACGGTGAGGATTGAACACATGAATCATGGTGGTGCCACCGTCCACAGTCAGTGGACGGCGTAAATGAAATACATACATCACTGTGGGTCCCATGTGGGGCCCACTGTAATGTTTAGATGCCATCCAAACCGTTGATCAGGTCATTTGGACCTGGGTGAAGGAAAAACACAAATTTCATCTTGATCCAAAACCCCCATGGCCCAGAAGAAAGATTTCATGGGCAGGTGTTCAATCACACTGTTTCGTGTGGTGTGGGCCACCTGAGTTTTGGATGCAGGTGATCTTTGGAGTGGGCCCACGTCTGGAAGTGGCCCACCCCAAGAACAGGTTAGATTTCAAAAATACATCATGGTGGGGCCCACGGCAGCAGTCGTGGGCAGCTGCTGGTCGTCCGCCCGGCGTCAGCGCTGCAGGCAGCGCCTGCTGCCTTTCTGACACAAGCAGCGTTGCTGCATCTCTTCTTCTTCTCTTTTTATTTTTTTTTCATTTTTCGCCCAAAATCACATGTGGGGCCGCTAACTGGGAATCCACTCCGGCCATAAAATTCTATGGCTCGCAACCGACAAAATGAGTCCGAAGTTCGAGATTTTTGGATGTATAGAAACATCAGAAAATTCCTCAATGGTAACCACCAATGTTCCAAATGCTATGGCCCACCAGAAAGTTGGATTAACTCCAAATTGTGGCTCAACGGTTAAAATGAGGTGGCAGATGGAATGGTCGGTGTGGATTATATTCACACAATAAGGTGAGGCCTACATGAATAACCCACTCAAAAGTTTAAAATCAAACTGACACATTTTTTTTTCTTCTGCTACCATCAGAACACGCCACTGTAGCCGCGTCCAGCATCCAGGGACGCTGGACGGTCCCATATAAAACATTTTAAGGTGGGCCCCACCTACCAAATGGCTTGAGAAAAAAATGCATACTTCAGGGTGAGGTCCATTTAAGTGGGACACATAGCTATATTATCATATAAAAATGAAAACAAGGATAGAGAGAGAAGCACCCACTATTGTAAATCTTATAGCCTCTTTGGTCTCCCGAGCTCCAAAGGATGCGATCCAACGGAGGAGATTGCCTTTGGAGGTGAGGATAGGAGGTAGGAAGGTGGGTCACACTTGACTTGGGGAAGGGAGGGCTTGGACGTGTGGTGCTTGGGGGGTTTGAGGAATGAGAGAGAGAGAGAGAGAGAGGATAAGATGATATGGATGGGTGGAGTGGTTGTTGTAAGGTGAGGTATGGGTTGAGTTGAAAATTTGTAAAATGGGATGGGTAGGAGAGAGAGAGTTGACTTTGGGTTAATTTTTGGGTAATGTGACATATACTTGATTGATTTGACATATTGTTGAGATTCTCTCGGTATTTACAACGTGCGGCGTTTTCTCGAACTGAACGTGGGCCCACATCTCCTGGCCTGGGTATCACCTCGGCCCGCGAGACGTGGTACCGAAATCGCGACGATGACGCGGTCGCTAGGGTACAAGTCTCGGGTTGAGTCGACTCGGGTTAACGGTGTGTGAATCAGGGTCGCGCGTAAATGCCGGTTAAGGGTCGAGGTTGCTGGGATTCGATTGGGAAGATCGCGGAAGTCTACCGAACGATACGGTCTAGGATACGGGTCTTATAGCTCTACCCACCTAATAAAAATTTCGTCCTCGAAATTTAAAACACGACACAACTAATACAGAGCTCAACCAAGAAAGGAAAATCTTATACAAACATAATCAAGCACCTAAGAGATGGAGACAACGCATGCGAATCTCAGCCTTCTTCTCCCAAAATGCCTCATCCATACTACGACTATCCAACTGAGCCTTGAATCTTGAATTTGAAACTATCGAAAATGGAATACGGTAAAGCCTCACAAGCTCGACCGTAAGGAGCTATATCAGAAAATCTCTAAGTTATTCGAACTCGGGGATCTAACCATTCTAAGTTCTCAACAATCCTAGAGTGAAGGGTAACTACCAGTAGATATGTGATGTTAGTTTCAGGTATTCCCAAGTTATGCTCTGATATCAACTTCTGTCACGCCCCAAACTCGAAAATTGGATTCATAGGAATCCCGATTGCCGAATCCGGTGCCGACAGCCTCCATAGTATCCCATTCTCGGCTCCTAGCGTTCACACGCCAGATTCCGATCCTGGGATCCTACAAGGAGGATTTTTTTTTTTAATTAATTTTTTATTTATTATTATTATTTTTTTACATTTAAATTGTAATAAGCATAACCACAAGATTTACCCAAATCATAAAAACAACATCATTATCACATATCCACTAATGTAATGATTTGAGTACAATGCTGAAGGGAAAATACATAATTCGAAAATCAAGCTCCAGAAGACCGCTGCACGCTCTAAGGTTAACACGGCTGCAACCTAACATCACCTGCACGCATCTATCATGCATAAGCTTATAGAAAGCTTAGAGGGTGGTGCAAGTGTGTGCACAAAGTAAGTGTCAAGTATTTAATACAATACCATCATCATACAATACCAAAATTTCTGAAAATTCATAAATCGTACATTTCGGAATAAGTAGAAATACTGACAAGATCATAAATCATACAATGACAGAGTAAGCGGAAGTATGGATAATTCCATAAGTCAATCAATATCAGAATACGTAATATAAAACAGCTATGCACTAAGGAGTCATATATCAGATGCCGAGGATGTAATGCAATATACAAATCCTGCTAAATCTATTTAGGCCATATAAGTGCAGAAACTTAGCAACCCAAAATACCATATGCTCGCGCATGTAATACAATATGCGATGCGAATGAAATGAACATGCTGGAGGGTGAAGTCGGGATGATAGTACGTAGTATCGCAGGCTATGGGGTCCACCACAAGGGACTTCTATCCAAACTAGTCCCATACCTAAATTTGGATAGTCAGACTCATCATGGTAAACTCCTGATCTCAGGTTAGTCGCGCGTCCAACCGAAATCTTTACCATAACGAAGGTACATATCAATTAGTTACGCACCACCAGCCCTAGTGGATAGTGAATGAATGAATGAATGAGCATGCAACTTCTACTCAATAAGTCCACATATCAGTACGGTTCCTCTCTGAAAAATCACCTGGATCTAGTACACTCTAAACCAGATCGCCGCCACATCACGCACAATAAGGTAAGTGGAAGAGACCTCACTATCCGTCTGCCAATATCGGGCTCGACTCGTCAATAGCGGACCCATTCCTCGAGCTGGTCAGACTCAGCCTAGCATTGCTCCCTACTCTCGGGCGGGTAAGGCCGCACCCCCTTCCAACCGACCATGACACAGTGGAGAGCATAACCATCTGGTAATCGGCACTCAACGCTCATTTACCCACTCGGTCTAGACGTTGGAGAAACCTCTGGAACCAAAAGGGTTTAGGGACTTTCACCCAGGGATATCTATAGCACCCCATGTAGAACAGATTTCTAGTGTCCCATCTGGCCATCCACGATATGCCTGTGGAGGCTACGACCCTGATGTCGCTAGGGCATACAGTAATCACAGCACACAATGCAAGATGCATGAGTCATACAATCCAGTCATGCATCAATCCTACGCAAACTGTGCGCTCATGTGAGACAATCTTCGCCTATCAGGTAGTCTCATAACAACCAGCACTATGACAAATGCAATGGTTAATCATATCTCATAACAGGCATGC
This sequence comes from Magnolia kwangsiensis, assembly GCA_037074715.1. NCBI lineage: Eukaryota > Viridiplantae > Streptophyta > Magnoliopsida > Magnoliales > Magnoliaceae > Magnolia > Magnolia kwangsiensis. The sequence continues at coordinate 56,102,557 of CM073588.1, read as the reverse complement.
AGATGATGCGTATGGGCATGGACCATGATGCTATGCAGTCACATACTCATAATCGGTATCAATAACCGACATCAACAATCGGCCTCGATAATGTGAACATCTAACCAACATTGCCCCACGGAGTGACCTTCACATATCCAAACATATAATGGGCCCACGGCCTTGCTCAAGGGCCTAATATAGAACACAATGGGCCTTACTCAAGGGTTACATGTACACAACAGGTGGGCCCTGCTCATGGGCCTAACATACATCACAATGGGCTCCTTTGCCCGACCCTCAAATGAATCACAATAGGCCTCATGACCTAGGCCTCAATATACATCACATTGGGCCTTAGACACGGCTGAATACACATCACGTCGGGCCTCAAATACGGGTTGCATGTTCATCACATTGGGCCTCGACAATCAGAATCGGTAATCGGTCATGACAATTCAAAATCGATAATCGGCAATCGGCCACGACAAATCAAAAATAGATAATCGGCTTTGACCGATAATCATCCTCGATCGATAATCGGCAATCGGCCATTAGAATCTGTAATCGGCCTCGATCGATAATTAGCAATCGGTCACGAAAAATTAGAATCAGTAATTGGCCTCGATCGATAATCGGTAATCGGCCACGACAAATCAAAATAGGTAATCGACCTTGATCGATAATCAGCCTCGATCGATAATCGGCAATCGGCCATCAGAATCGGTAATTGGTCATGATAAACAGTCTCGATCGCTAATCGATCAATCGACCATGATAATCAGAATCGGCAATGGGTCATGACAATCGGAATCAATGGGTAATCAGAGTCGATAAATCGGTCACGTCGATCGGAATCAGCAATTGGTCATGATAAACTGGCTCGATCACTAATCGATCAATCGACCACGACAATCAGAATCGGTAATTGGTCATGATAAACGGGCACGATCGGTAATCCGTCAATCAGTCATGATAATCGGTCACGATCGGTAATCAGTCAATCGAACACAACACGCAGAGTCGGCAATCGGCCACGTCGATCGATAATCGGCCACGATTGGTAATCGGGCACGATAATTGGCCACGAACGGTAATCAGTCAATCGGCCATGACACGCAGAGTTGGTAATTGGCCACGTCGATCGTTAATCAGCCATGATTGGTAATCGGGCACGATAATTGGCCATGAACGGTAATCGGTCAATCGGTCATGACAATCAGAATCGATCGATAATTAGAATCGGTAAATCAATCACGTCAATCGAAATCGATATTCAGTCATGACAATCAGAATCGATCGATAAGTAGAATCGGTAAATCTGTAAGAATGGGCCTAACAGGGCCTAAGGAAAGGTACAATGAGGACATCTAACCATCATTGCCTATCAATGTGGACATCTAACCAACATTGCTCCTAAGGAGTGGCACTCATGAGGAATTCATACACAATGTAACGGCCACACATACATCACATCGGGCCTCGCCCATGGGCCTCGAATACATCATAATGGGCCATAACCCACGGGCCTTGAATACACAATAGGTGGGCCCTACACATGGGCCTTATACAACTCATCGGGCCTCATACACGTCATAATGGGCCGCATCACGGTGGGCCACATGCATCATAATGGGCCGCATCACATGAGTCTAATATACATCACAATAGGCCTTGTATGCATTAAGTCAGCTGTATCAATGGGTCACACTAATGGGCCTCATACACCTCAAGTGGGCTACATCAATGGGCCGCACTAATGGACCTCATACACCTCAAGTGGGCTACGTCAATGGGTGGCACTAATGGATCTCATACACATCAAGTCAAGCCTTAAATACACATCACATGTGGGCCCTTTCACATGGCCGGGCGGTGTGGATGAATCACATCCATCGAGGTGAGACCGGCAAAAGAACGGTGTGGACATAAGATACATATATCATGGTGGGGAACAGTTTGAATAAAAATCCATACCTCATGGTAAGGTCCACGCATGTGGACGGTGTAGATTTACAACACATACATCATGCATGGGACCCACAAAACTTGTTAACGTCCTAGCATCAATGGTGGATAGCTGGACGTGACGCATGCATCATGTGGGGTCATCAGGGCTTGCTGACGTCCTATCAGGATAGTAGCCGTGTCGCAGGCGGGGTCCACATAGGTGGACGGTAGATACACCACATGCATCATTTGGTACTCACCGTCCAGCTATTGGACGGTGCACGCACATCATGCCAGGCCCCAAGTCCAAGGACCTGGATGATTGATAAAATAATACAGTACATGGGTCCCACATGGGACCACCACAAATACCCATATATATATATATATCAGTCAAGCGTCTAGGTGGGTCCCACCAGCAATGGACGATATGGATTAAATCAATGCATCAAAGGAGGGTGGCAAAACACATACATCAGAGTAGTGCCACGTGTGCACTCAGCACGTCAAAAAGTGGGCCCCACATCCCATGCAAGGACGGGGTGCTTCTCAATGTACAACATAGCAGCGTTCCACCATCCAGCAGTTGCTGGACGGTGCAAGATGAGGCCATACATCTAGCAGGCCCCACACGTGTGCATTCAAAGCATCCACCAAGGTAGGTCCTACCCAGATAATGGATAACATGGATGAGATCCACACATCAGTGTGTCCCACCATCCAGATAGACGGTGAGGATTGAACACATGAATCATGGGGGTGCCACCGTCCACAGTTAGTGGATGGCATAAATGAAATACATACATCACTGTGGGTCCCATGTGGGGCCCACTGTAATGTTTAGATGCCATCCAAACCGTTGATCAGGTCATTTGGACCTGGGTGAAGGAAAAACACAAATTTCATCTTGATCTAAAACCCCCATGGCCCAGAAGAAAGATTTCAAGGGCAGGTGTTCAATCACACTGTTTCGTGTGGTGTGGGCCACTTGAGTTTTGGATGCAGGTGATCTTTGGAGGGGGCCCACGTCTGGAAGTGGCCCACCCCAAGAACAGGTTAGATTTTAAAAATACATCATGGTGGGGCCCACGGCAGTAGCCGTGGGCAGCTGCTGGTCGTCCGCCCGGCGTCAGCGCTGCAGGCAGCACCTGTTGCCTTTCTGACACAAGCAGCGTTGCTGCATCTCTTCTTCTCTATTTTTTTTTCATTTTTCACCCAAAATCACATGTGGGGCCCGCTAACTGGGAATCCACTCCGGCCATAAAATTCTACGGCTTGCAACCGACGAAATGAGTCCGGAGTTCGAGATTTTTGGATGTATAGAAATGTCAGAAAATTCCTCAATGGTAACCACCAATGTTCCAAATGCTATGGCCCATCAGAAAATTGGATTAACTCCAAATTGTGCTCAACGGTTAAAATGAGGTGGTAGATGGAATGGTCGGTGTGGATTATATTCTCACATTAAGATGAGGCCTACATGAATAACCCACTTAAAAGTTTAAATTCAAACTGACACTTTTTTTTTCTTCTGCTACCATCAGAACGAACCATTGTAGCCGCGTCCAGCGTCCAAGGACGCTGGACGGTCCCATATAAAACATTTTAAGGTGGGCCCCACCTACCAAATGGCTTGAGGAAAAAATGCATACTTCAGGGTGGGGTCCATTTAAGTGGGACACATAGCTATATTATCATATAAAAATGAAAACAAGGATAGAGAGAGAAGCACCCACCATTGTAAATCTTATAGCCTCTTTGGTCTCCCGAGCTCCAAAGGATGCGATCCAACGGACGAGATTGCCTTTGGAGGTGAGGATAGGAGGTAGGAAGGTGGGCCACACTTGACTTGGGGAAGGGAGGGCTTGGACATGTGGTGCTTGGGGGGTTTGAGGAATGAGAGAGAGAGAGAGAGAGAGAGAGAGAGAGAGAGAGAGAGAGAGAGAGGATAGGATGATATGGATGGGTGGAGTGGTTGTTGTAAGGTGAGGTATGGGTTGAGTTGAAAATTTGTAAAAGAGGCATGGGTAGGAGAGAGAGAGTTGACTTTGGGTTACTTTTTGGGTAATGTGACATGTACTTGATTGATTTGACATATTGTTGAGATTCTCTCGGTATTTGTAACATGCGGCGTCTTCTCAAACTGAGCGCGGGCCCACATCTCCTGGCTGGGTATCGGCTCGGCGCTCGAGACGCGGCACCGGAATCGCGGCGACGACGCGGTCGCTAGGGTACAAGTCTCGGGTTGAGTCGACTCGGGTTAACGGCATGTGAATCAGGGTCCCGTGTAAATGCCGGTTAAGGGTCGAGGTTGCGGGGATTCGATTGGGAAGACCGCGGAAGTCTACGAAACGATACGGTCTAGGATACAGGTCTTACAAATGTGTCGGAATTTAATTTCTGTTTCTAGGTTATTATTTGATGGTTTTGATATTTAATTTTTGGGATAAGAGTTTCTTTGAGACTGAATAACCTCATATTTGCATGGAAAAATTTAATTTCAAATTTATTTATTTTAGACGTAGATTGTGATAATGCTCCTCTTGCTTTATCTATTATATCGAATAAAAATGTATTATCTGAATCTGAAAAATGGCATGCGAGGTTAGGTCATATCGAAAAAGATCGTATGACAAGACTAGTATGTCCTGGTTTATTAGACTCCTTATCCAAAGTTAATTTGTCATTTCATGAATATTGTGCATTCGGGAAGCCTTCAAAGAAACTATTTTCCAAAGCGGCTAGGTCTAAGGGCATACTAGAGATAATCCATTCAGATATATATGAACTCTTTAATGTACATGCCAGAAACGGATGTCAATATTTTATCACTTTCATTGACGATTACTAATACTATAGATATGTGTATCTCATCTCACACAAATATGAGGCTTTTAATTATTTTCTTAGATATAAAGCTGAGGTGGAAAATCAGCTTGAGAAAAAGATTAAAATTCTTCGATCTGATAGAGGTGGCGAATATACATCTGAAATATTTAAATTATATTGTGAAAATGTTGGAATTGTTCAGCAATACACAATGACTTACACTCCACAACAAAATGGTGTTGCAGAGAGAAGGAATAGGACACAATTGGACATGGTTAGATCGATGATGGCACAAGCCAATATTTCTACTACATTCTGGGGAGGCGCACTGTTAACAGTTGTCTACGTCCTTAATAGAGTCCCATTTAAATCTATTCCTAAGACCCCATATGAGATGTGGTCTGGGAGGATTTCTTCTCTAGCCAACCTATGCCCTTGGGATCTTTGGGATATGTTTTGTTACCTACTTTGCATAGAGGTAAACTTGATAGTAAAACTATTGAATGCGTGTTCATAAGGTACCCTATGCATTCAAAGGGATACATTTTAGTTTATGAGGACCATGGATGATGGATTGAAATAGAATCTCGAGACGTGACTTTCGTTGAAGACAGATACCCGAGCCGAATGCAACTAAAAGTTCCAATAGAACTCTTTGAAATACCCGATGTATTACTCCTTTGGTTCGTCAAGATAGTGGGAGGACATCTTAGCAAACTCCTGAGTTATGTCAAAGTGAAAGAAGATTGATTTTTCGAAGATACTTTGATATTGAGGGGCAAACATTCTCTTGTGTTGCAGTTGATGATGATGAACCTGATTCATATCAGGATGCATTATTATCTTCTAACTCGGTCGATTGGATGAATGTTATGGAAGAAGAAATCACTTCCATAGAGAAGAATAAAGTCTAGGAACTTGTTGATTTACCTTCCACTCGCAAAGTGATAGGTAACAAATGGATACTAAAGATGAAAAGAAAGACAGATAGTATAGTGGACAAGTATAAAACACGATTAGTTACTAAAGGTTTTACACAACAAGAAAGCATAGATTACGATGAGACCTTTTCACCTTTGCAAAGTTCTCCTTAATCCGCATGATCTTGTCCATTGTCGCAAGTTTAAACTTAGAGTTATATCAGATGAATGTAAAGACCGCATTCTTAAATGGTGACTTGGATGAAAAAATATATATGCAACAGCCCATGGGTTATGTGGACAAAAAACATCTAAAGAAAGTCTGCAAGCTGTTGAAATCTATCTATGGGCTGAAGCAATCTTCGAGACAGTGGTACATGAGGTTCCACTTGGCCATCACCACTTTTAGATTCACGATGAGTGAAGAAAATCATTGTGTATACATGAAACGGTTTGAAAGATCTTTTCTGATACTATCTCTATATGTAAATGATATCCTATTAGCTGGTAATGATATGCAATTATTGATATTGACTAAAGATTGGCTATTCTCGAACTTTGAGATGAAAGACCTCGGTAAAGTCAACTTTATTCTTGGGATAAAAATCATCAGGGATCGTCCTAAGAAATTTTTAGGCTTGTCTCAAGAAACCTATATACAAAAGATCTTAGAGCGGTTCAGGATGAAAAATTCAAAAGTTGTTAAAATCCCTATGGATAAAGCTACCAAGCTAGATCAAAAATCGTGCCCCAGATTGAAGCCGAGAAATTGGCTATGTCCTCAATACCTTATGCAAGTGCAGTAGGGAGCTTAATGAATGCTATGCTTTACACCAGATCGGATATTAGCTATGCAGTTGGTATAGTCAGCCGTTATTAGAGTAACCCTAGACAGTCTCATTGGCAAGCCGTCAAACGTATATTCCGCTATCTCAGATGAACAAAAGACTTAATGTTGTGTTATGAAGGCACAAGCCTCGAGTTCAAAGGATATTCTGATGCTGCTTGGGGTAATGATGCCGACGAGGGAAAGTCTACTTCAGGATATGTATTCTTACTCGGAGGGGGAACTATCTTTTGATCAAGTAAGAAACAGACATCTACAGCTCTTTCATCCATGGAGGCCGAGTACATTGCATGTTGTGCTGTAATTCAGGAGTGTATATGGGTTCGTAGATTTTTATTGAGTCTGGGTGTTGTACCGAGTGTTCATCAACCTATATCGCTAATAATAGATAATACTTCTGCTATTGACTTAGAAAAGGACCCTAAACACCACCAGAAATCTAAGCACATTGAGATTAAGTATCATTACGTCCGTGATCAAGTGAGAGATAAGAAGGTTACCCTCAGCTACATTCCTACCAAGGAGATGATGGTTGATCCAATGATGAAACCTATAGCTAGAGATCTATTTCAGGTTCACGTCAGACAGATGGGATTGAGGAAAGCTTGACTGATGTACTTGTTTTATAGTACCTTTAATCTTTTATTAATGAATAATATATTCCATTTATTCAATATTGAATACTAATATAACTAGATATGAAGATCATCATCATTTAACTTGAGATCATGTAAGATTTCTATTTTTGTCCGCAGGCCGGTCACCCACTCGCACCGGTTGACCAACCTTGAATGTACAAGAGAGGTACATTTGGGGTCATATTTATATATCGAGGTATGAACTTCTTTTTATTTTGAATAATAAAGGATGAGGATATGAGTGAGTCGTGTCCGCCTACAATCTTTTGAGATTGAAGATGAGACTAATAAAGTTGAATAACATAATCGCACCATTCTTTTTATTTGATCAATGTTATGGCCTGAATTTAAAGCCAGGTTATGAGATTATGAGATGAGTCGTACCTCATGTAGAATGACCTGCGTATTGTAGACCTGACATTCACCTAGTATTGTCTACTTTACGACGTAGATTATAGCCATGTGCTGAGACCTTTTACTTACAGATTGCTTTGATTCGATCTAATCATTACAACGTACGAGTAACCAGTCCCGTAGGTGACTCTTTGTGTCCTTAGCTACCCTCCTCTTGTGCATATGAGGATGAGATTGAGTGTCGCTACTTTAGTGTACTATGACGAAAGGTCCTTGATTGGCCAGACTCAGTTATGCTAGGAAAGCGGCTTGATTGATTCCAAATTACACATCTGTATGGAGAAGATCCCATGACAGCTACACCCAGTTTCTAGAACTATAAATACGCACTTGAAGACTTATCCACTTTTGCAAACCATATTTTTCTTAAAACACACACACACACACACACACACACACACACACACACACACACACACACACACACATATATATATATATATATATATATATATATATATATATATATGAGTATAGCTTTAAATTATTTTTAATCTAAGTTTGTGAAAAATCAAGTTTTCAGAATAACTCGAAAAGTTGGATAAGTGCATATGTTTGCCGAGTACTCCTGATCAGGAGTTAACTCCATCCGATGTGGTCATACGGACTAGGACAGACATTACAAAGCTTGGGTTATTGAGTACTAGTTAGGTAGTCACTTAGTACTTAAGTACCTGTGAGAAGATTTCGGTGATCCAGCTGGTCCCATGCCTCTGATTCTTTTGATCGCGATGTTTGATCTTTGATTATTATTAAGCAAGTTAGTTGGATAAATTTATGTGCTTATCCCACAATGTGATTAAGTAGGAAATGTTGGACGTAGGCCAGTGGGGCTCACTTTTGAGCAATCACTAGTGGGTACGTCCCATCTTTTCTCTAGTCTCTTTCTTTGAATTAAATTTCAAATTCAATTATGAATTTGATTTTTAATTCAAGATAGGGATGTGATCGGATTATTTGGATTTATCCAATTCCACCCAAACTCTCATTCCTTTCCTATAAAAAGGGATGTACTTCTCTCATGTAATGTATTAAATCATACGATAAACCGAGAGTATACAGAGAGATACAGTGTGCACTATAGTCTATCCATTTTAACTTGTCCTTGGGACGATCCGATCCATAGATCGCAATCCGGGGCCACTTATACCGTAGGATCAAAGGTGTAAATAGATCCATCTGCTCCAGTAGTAGATAGTTGGGCCATTGGAACGTTAATCTTCTGCTTTGTAAAGGTTCCAAAAATCATGTAGACCATCAGATCTTGAGAGCTCACCTTCCGCGCTTCCCTACAGAACTCCATGAGGAAAGATTGCTTGAGAAGATAGGTATTTACTCCTTATATTAACTCTCTCAAAGCTTTCTCAGTAACTCACCCAATTGCCAAGAAACAACCTATACGATATATAGAACAAATTTCCAATGATAAAAAAAGGACAGAAAATTGTCAGGTTTGATGTCATCAAAGGGTCTTCGATGCCATCGAAGTGTGCTTCAATACCATTGATCCCCAACACAAGATTTTCAAATAAGACCTTTGATGCCATCGGAAGATTTTGATTTTATAACTTGAAGTTGTTGGACAATTTGGATCATTTTTCGATACCATCAAACATGTTTGTTTTCATAATCTAATTTTTAACTCAGACATCCAACTTCTTAATTGTTTAGCATACTTAACAAAAGTTTTTCCTAGATATTTTTGGTCAAATATGGGCAACGTTAGAAGGGTTTTGATATAGGGTTTGGCAAGGTCACGAGGCTTTCTTATCTTGTCTTGAATCTTAAGTTTCAAACCATTTGAGTCCTCAGTCTTAGGTTTTCTCTAGGGCTCACTTGACTTTAAGACTCTACTTCACGCTAATTAACGAACTAGAGAACTTTTATAAATCAATCCGTACATAAAGTGCCAAACCTTATTTAAGCCGTACACAAAAACTCAGCCTAAAGGAAATGATAACAATGTAATATTGCTCCTGAAACCTCTACATCGACACAGTGCAGCTTGCCTGAGTTGTGGATCGGGCTGATTTTATTATCTTCACTCACCCTGGTGAGTATCACCTGATGTACAGATTTGATGAAAGATTAAAAAGAAAAACATGTTGATCCCACTGAGAAACCTATGGTTGGCATCCTATCCCTATTGCTCCCCTTGGTGTTGTGCACCTGATTGGTGGATCTGGCCGAATTTTATCCCCAGGACCTAGAGTTAAGGATGGAACCTAATGGATGGAATGGATCTGGCATATACAACTGGTGGGCCCCACAGAACCTGTAACAGGTGTTGAAGTGGATTTTGGTGTGTAGTGGCATTGTGGGTACAGAAGGATAAGAAAGATCTGAAATAAATTCATCTTTTATTGGAACGGGTGTAGAGAGAGAGAGAGAGAGCACCAATGATCACTACTTTTCAACTTAAATTTTTATTTATTTATTTATTTATTTTTTACAGATTACTATTTCATTAATTCTGGTTACATCATGACAATAAATTCTTTATATCACAACACGATCCACCAAATCCACCAGCGAGATGCTACCACCTCTTGGCACACTCATACAAAACTAAGAAAGAAACCTACTCACTGTAGGAGAAATGACCGTGAGATTGCATATGCCTATATGTCGATGTAATGTACATTTGACTTGTAACTTATGGAGTAAAATCTTATAGGAGACTTGCTGTTGCTGAACTCTTAATTAATCCAAAGTTATAATGCATGACTCTTCGTTTAAGAGAACAACTAGAGAGCGTTTGTAACATTCCAAAAGCTATGAAACTGGACCATGAGAGTAGGAAGCCGTTCGAAGATAGAGAGAACTTCACCTATATATGGTAGCGTAATGTTTAAAGAACTCTGGATCCTAGTAAAACACAACACAATAAGGTACCTAATTGTGAAAGTTATAGAGTCTTATGCGCGACAACTGCCTCACCGAACTTATAAAAACAACATAGAAAGAAGAACTCAGATCCTCACATCAACGGGATGACACAAGCTTTTCAGCTCAATACTGCATATCCCTATCTTTTGTCTCAATTAGATTAGTTCAAAATCCATACACTTTTGTCCAACACTATCATGAAGCAAGCTCGGAGCATTTATCATGGTTTACGTTTAGTTTTTGTTTTCGTCAAATGCATTGTTGTAGCAAGCTAGCTTAGTTTATCTAAATATCCACGACCTCATCGTCGGATCCTAAGAATCCCCAAGTCCTTAGAAAAATAAAAATAGAGAGAGGAGAGGAGTGCAAAAATAAAATAGCAGCATGCATGTGAGTATTGCAGGTGTTCTTGGGATGTGCAGAGTAGAGAACAAGTTAACTCGAGGTGTGAGAAAAAAAATGAGAAATTAGACACCCTTTTTTACGAAAGGGATGTCCAATGTCCCTGATTTCGACTATACTATTTGACTTTAATAGCTTATTATTCTTAGAATATCCCGCCTCCTTTTCTTTTGGGTTGGGTAGGGGAACCGCATGTACAGGTGCTTTTTCGGATTTCCTAGAGACTTGGGCAAATCCTTCATGCGCAACTGCCTTGCTCACACAATCAACATCCCATTGGGATGCACACAGGCTCATGTCCAACTGATCTCTCTACCTTTCTGTCTCTACCGTCCCCCTCTCTACTTCTACCGTTCCCCTCTCTGCCTCTTGGCTGGCTTATTGTTGTGTAGTTTAAAAGCATGCCTTCGACCAGTACCTGGACCTATAGCTATGCTTTATGCGCACAACCCATTTTGGCTTAGGCAATGATTCTGAACGGTGGCAGGTGCTAATTTTATCAACTGGTACTTAGGTATATCTTTCACCAAACTTGGGCGTCGTTTGATCAGGTCAGGTGATTGTTTCTATGAGGTGCCGGAACTCTCGACTTGATTTGCATAGATTTTTAGTGCCTCTGGAGTCTTAACAAATGTAATTTAAGCAGAGCCTTGCAAAACCAAAGTTTCCAAATAACCTGGACAATCAGCTGATGTCCAGTTTAATCTAGCTATGGGCCTGCTAATCTGACCTGTCAATCATTCCTAGGTCATGTCAAAGACCATTTTGGTCCCATCCATCCGAATTTTCAAGGCCTTTTAGATAGTTGGACGTGACTTTATCATTGCGGTGTATTTTTGGGTCTCTAAAGGTCAATGTGATTTGGTTAAGATTGGATTGATCAGGTCCCTAATCTATCAATCGGGTCTATTAATTATTCTCAAGATTGCTTGAAATGCATTCCGTGACTCATATGATTGCTCAATAATCTTGAAGATGATTTATTTAAACTTGGTTAAAGCCAAAAAGTAATTTATTTTTATTTTGGGTGAGGTGTATACAGTTCTACCCTAAAATAATCTGACAAAATGGATGTAACAACGTCTATACTGGCCAAGGATCTGCGTTCAGCCTAGCTTAGCCGATCTAGAAGTAGGTACATGCCACTGTAGTACAAGTGTGTGAAATTGGAGCACTTCATGAAGGGATGGCTCTGCCTAAGTTTATATTTATTTTTCTTCTTTAAAAAAAAAAAAAAAAAAAAACATGGTGACTTCTGCATAGAAACCTATGGTGGGCATCCTATTCCCATTGCTCCCCTTGGTGTAGTGCACCTGAATGGTGGATCTGGCTGACTTTTATTCCCAGGAACTAAAGTCGAGGATGGAACCTGATGGATGGAGTGCATCTGGCATACACAACTGGTGGGGCGCACAGAACCTGGAACATGTGTGGAAGTAGATTTTGGTGGGTAAAGTCGCACTGTGAGTACGAAGGGATAAAAAAGATCTGGAATAAATTGGTCTTTGAGCAGGACACGGACCGAGCTCGGTTAACTCGCTAGACTCGGCTCGGGTATCTTGACTTGGTTCCAATCAAAAGCTAAGTGCCCCCCACCTTGCCTTAGCTTAACCCGAGCCCCCTTCCTCTTTTTTGCCCTATCCCAATTTAAGACCCCTTCTCTCTCTCCGTCCCCAGTCTCGAGCAGTCGAGCCTTACTGTTCGTCCGGCCATCCCTAGAGTAGGCGAGCACCCCTTAAGCCTCTCTCTCTCTCTCTCTCACTCAGTCACACATAGCAGGGTATGTAACCCTCTCTCTCTCTCTCATTTTGATTTTGGGTGCCCACCCGAGTTGGACACTGAGCCGCTGTCAATGGTCGTCTGGCCATCCGTATTCTCCACAACTGACAGCCTGGTCATCTAGCCTGGCCATCTAGCCTGGCCGCTGTCATTGACCACTCTACCGTCCCTATGATTTTAGATTGTCAATGGCTGCTCGAATTCGGCTCGAAAGTTCTGAGCTCCGGCTCAGCTCGAACTAGCATGGGCTTTGACTGAACCGAGTCGAGTTGGCCAGTTAGGCTCGAGAACTGAGCCCAGACGAACTTGAACTAGGGTAGGCTGTTAGCCGAACCAAGCCGAACTGTGCCAAGCCCAACTCAGTTTGACTTGTGTCTAGCTTTAATTGGAACCGCTCTAATTGGAACTGAGAAAGAGAGAGAGAGAGAGCCCATGATCACTAGTTTTCTAATTTTTTGAAGAACTTTTACATATTACTCTCTCATTAATTCTGTTTATATCATGGCACGACCCAAATCAACCAGTGAGATGCAACCATGTCTTGACACATTCATGTATACCTAAAAAAGAAACCTACTTGCAGCAGGAGAAATGACCGTAAGACCACATATGTATTGCGCAGCACGCCAACAACGCAGTGGGCCGAGATCCAATCTCAGGCCTCACCCACAAACGATAAACGGAAAGAAATATAAACTAGAAACAGATCAAAGCAATCCAAACAAACCACAAGATAAGATATATGTGGAAAAATCCCAAACTAGGGTAAAAAACCACGGATGCAAACTTCCACTATGAAGAAACAAAAATTACAAGGCAAAATACTAACCTCTCCCTTGGAAGAATATAGAAAACCCTTAGCCCACACCTTTAGAAATATTTTCTAATATTCCTACTCTCATGCATATCCTAAAAAAATCCTAGGAACCCCTATTTATAGTTTAGGCAACTTCCCTTCCGCATCCCGGTTGCGAAAGGACTCAAATCCGCAGTTTCGAGGAACAAACTGCGTAACCTACGACCGGTCCTTGCTCCGCTACGACTGGTCCTAGGCCCCTACGGCCAGTCGTAGCTCTCCTACGACCAGTCCTAAGCCCCAAAAAAAAACAGCACAACTCGTTGGACTTTGAGTCGTGCCAGGGCTCGAACCCACGACCGATCGAGCGCCTCCCACGACTGGTCGTGGCTCCCCTTCGACCGGTCGAACATGCCCCACGACCGGTCGTAGACGTTCTACGACCGGTCGAAGGCAGCTCAATTGTAGCTCCACATTCTTAACAATCTCCCACTTAGAGACACATTACCATAAACCTTCGTCTTCTTCATTCGGAGTGCACCACCTCCCCGTCTTCAAGCTGAAGACCAATCAAAGTTTAACAGAGCTTCAGCTTCTCCCTTGTGACCACCTTAGTCAACATATCTGCAGGATTCTCACTTGTATGAATCTTCTCCAGAATAATCGATCCATCTTCCAGTAACGAACGTATGAAGTGATATCTGATGGCAATATGCTTGGTCCTTGAATGAAAGGCTGAATTCTTAGCCAAGTGTATTGCACTCTGACTGTCACTGTACAGCTTACAATCTACTTTCTTCTTATCCAACTCTTCCATAAAACCTTGCATCCACACCATCTCCTTGCATGCTTCTGTAGCCGCAACATATTCTGCTTCTGTCGTACTGATAGATACTATCTTCTGCAACTGAGAGACCCAACTGACTGCAGCACTGTCCAAAGTAAAGACATAACCTGTAGTACTTTTTCTGCTGTCGATATCTCCTGCCAAATCTGAATCCACGTAGCCTTGCAGCTTGATTTTCGATCCACCATAACACAGCCCTACATCCTTAGTACCCACAAGGTATTTGAGGATCCACTTCACAGCTTCCCAATGTTCCTTCCCGGGGTTGTCCATGAACCTGCTAACAACTCTCACTGCTTGAGCAATGTATGGCCTTGTGCTCACCATAGCAGACATGAGACTCCCAATCGCTGACGCATATGGGACTTTGGCCATGTAGTCTCATTCCTCCTGCGTCTTTACACCTTGCTCCTTAGTTAGCTTGAAGTGGTTGGCTAATGGAGTGCTAACCGGCTTAGCACCTCCCATATTGAATCGATCAAGTACCTTAGCTATGTACTCTGCCTGTGACAAAACCAGTTTCTTGTTTTTCCTGTCATGCTTTATCTTCATGCCTAGGATTTATTTTGCAGCTCCTAAATCCTTCATGGCAAATTCTCTAGACAGTTGTCTTTTGAGATCTGAGATGTCCTTCATGCTTGAACTGACCACAAGCATATCATCAACATACAGAAGAAGAATGATGTACGACGTATCAAACTTCTTCCAATAACAACAGTTGTCTGCATGTCATCTCCTAAAATCATTTTCCGACATGAAACTATCGAACTTCTTGTACCACTGCCTCGGGGCCTGCTTCAGGCTATATAGACTTTTCTTCAGTCTGCACACCTTGTTCTCATTACCTGGTGCCACGTATCTTGTCTGCTAATGCATATATATTTCTTCTTCAAGATCCCCATGAAGAAAGACTGTCTTAACATCTAGCTGCTCTAGATGTA
The DNA here is from genome assembly GCA_037074715.1 of Magnolia kwangsiensis. Taxonomy (NCBI): domain Eukaryota; kingdom Viridiplantae; phylum Streptophyta; class Magnoliopsida; order Magnoliales; family Magnoliaceae; genus Magnolia; species Magnolia kwangsiensis. The sequence continues at coordinate 56,087,326 of CM073588.1, read as the reverse complement.
AGTTCTCTGTAGTCACTATACTCAAGACCATGCGAATCATAGACATTTTCACTACCGGTGAAAATATTTCAGTGAAATCGATACCTGCCTTCTGTTGAAAACCTTTTACAACCGGTCTCGCCTTGTACCGTTTCGAACCACCGTGCTCCTCCTTCAGTCTGTAAACCCACTTGTTATGAAGAGCTTTCTTACCCTTAGGTAAAGTGACTAGCTCCCATGTACGATTAGATTTAAGAGAGTCCATCTCCTCATCCATGGCTTGCTCTCACTTAACCCGTGTATTTGACTGTAATGCCTCTTCAAAATATTGTGGCTTACCATTATCTGTCAGCAGTAGATAATGTAAGGAGGGTGAGTATCGGACTGTGGATCTCCTCTCTCGAGTAGACCTCCTCACAACCGGTGTCTGTGGCTCTACCTCATGATGCTCCTGTGCATGATCATCCTGTGGCGCTGTAACACCCATGTCCGGTAACTCTTTCAACTCTACGAATTCCTTTTTCTCGGCCTTATTTTTCTGCACACTATCCTTATGCATCACTTTTTCGTTGAAGACTACATCCTTACTTCTGATGATTTTTCTATTTTCTGCATCTCAAAACCTGTAGCCAAAATCATCCTGCCCGTAGCCTATAAACGTGCACTTCCTAGACTTCGCATCCAGCTTGTTTCTGTGCTCTGCATCAATGTGAACATATGAAGTGCAACCGAACACTTTGAGATGTGTAAGGTTCACTTCTTTCCCAGTCCACGTTTCTTCTGGTAGCCCACCATCCAATGGTGCTGAGGGACTTCTATTGATAAGATATACGGCGTATTTACAGCATCTGCCCAAAAGGTCTTGGGCAACCCTTCATGTAACCTCATGCTCCTGGCGTGCTTAAGGATGGTCCTGTTAATGCGCTCAGCCACACCATTCTACTGTGGTGTCCCTGGAATCATTTTCTAATGTTTGATTCCACTTGCTGCACAATACTCCTCAAACCTCTTATCACAATATTCTCCCCCATTATCAGATCTGAGACACTTTACTGTTTTACCTGTCTCGTTTTCTACCATAACTTTTCACTTCTTAAACGCATCAAATACATCAGATTTATGCTTTAAGAAATAAACCCACAGTTTTCTACTAGCATCATCAATAAAGGAAATAAAATAACGTGAGCCACCAAGAGATGATACTTATGCCGGTCCCCACATGTCAGTGTGTATAAGCTCCAATAGATGCATCTTTGGAGTACGTCCTGTCTTCTTGAAGCTTACCCTCTTTTGCTTGCCATATACGCAGTCCTCGCAGAATTCCAAGTCAAGAGACTTCAGCCCTGGTAGCTTCCCTTTTGACAACAACACTTTCATCCCTTTCTCACTCATATGTCCCAACCTCTGATGCCATAACTACCCATTCACTCCAGTTGATGCGACTGAGAGTGAACCATACGATCTTAAAGTCACATACAAGGTGCTTTCCTTTTTGCCTCGAGATCCACTAAGGCACCTTTTGTGATCTTCCAAGAATCACTGGTGAATGTCGTCACATAACTGGTATCGGCCAACTGCTCCACTGAGATCAGATTCCTTCTCAAACTCGGTACATGTCTCACATCCTTCAGTTTCAAAACCGTTCCGTCTTTCTGATTGACGTGAACGTCCCCTTTTCCAACAATACTGCATGGCTCATCATCACCCAGGTAGACTCTCCCAAAGTCACTTGACACATAATCACGCAGAACTTCCTTACATGAAGTGGCATGAAACGAAGCACCCGAGTCTATAATCCATGACTCATTTCTTACATCAAGAGACAAGATCAACGCCTTTATGTTGCTCTCTTTAGACAGATTCACTGAATCCTTCCCGCCTTGAGAGCTTCCTTCTTGTTTCTTGAGCACCCTGCAATCACGTTTCATGTGCCCCTTCTTGCCGCAATGCAAACACCCGTCTTTGTCTTTTGGTCCCTTGGACTTCTTCCTCGACTCAGAACGCCCGTGTTTATTGCCTCCTCTGTTCTGCGATCTTCTTCTTCCTTCAACGTTTAGAGCATTCCCTGAATCCCCTGAAACTCCCAATGCCTTTCTTCTAAATTCTTCGCTGAGAATTAGATTGGCCACATCATCAAATTTCAGCTTTGTCGATCCTGAAGAATTGCTCACAGCAATCACTAAACCATCCCAACTGTCTGGCAGACTGGATAAGATCAATAGTGCCCTGACCTCATCCTCAAAAATGATGCCAACGGATTCCAACTGGCTCGTGACTGTATTGAACTTGTTTAGATGTTCAGCCACGCTCCCACCATCTGACATCTTTATGTTGAATAGCTGTTTCATAAGATGAACCTTGTTGGATGCTGAGGGCTTTTCATACATGGTGGCTAGGGCTTCCATTAATTCTTTTGTCATTTCATCTTGGATATATTAAAGGCGACGCTCTTAGACAAAGAGAGTCGGATCGTTCCTAAAGCCTTCCTATCCAGTAAAAACCATTCATCATCTGTCATCTTTTCTGGTTTCTTCTCTTTTCCAATGTAGAGGTCCTTCTGATACAGATAATCCTCCATCTGCATCTTCCAGAAAGCAAAGTTTAAACCATCAAACTTCTCAATTCTAGTTTTTCCATCTTCCGCCATCGTTCCCAATAGAACTAAACCAATAGCTCTGATACCAGTTGTTGCGCAGCACGCCAACAATGCAGTGGGCCGAGATCCAATCTCAGGCCTCACCCACAAATGATAAACAGAAAGAAATATAAACTAGAAACAGATCAAAACAATCTAAACAAACCACAAGACAAGATATACGTGGAAAAATCCCAAACTAGGGTAAAAAACCACGGATGCAAACTTCCACTATGAAGAAACAAAGATTACAAGGCAAAATACTAACCTCTCCCTTGAAAGAATATAGAAAACCCTTAGCCCACACCTTTAAAAATATTTTTCAATATTTCTTATCTCATGCATACCCTAAAAAAACCGTAGGAACCCCTATTTATAGTTTAGGCAACTTTCCTTCCGCATCTCGGTTGCGAAAGGACTTAAATCCGCAGTTTCGTGGAACAAACTGCGTAACCTACGACCGGATCTGGCTCCGCTACGACCGGTCTTAGGAACCTACGACCAGTCGTAGCTCTCCTACGACCAGTCCTAGGTCCCAGGAAAAAAACAGCACAACTCGCTGGACTTTGAGTCGTGCCAGGGCTCGAACCCACGACCGGTCGAGCACCTCCCACGACCGGTCATGGATCCCCTTCGACCGGTCGAACACGCCCCACGACCGGTCGTAGACGTCCTACGACCGGTCGAAGGCGGCCCAATTGTGGCTCTACATTCTCAACAATATGTCCATCTACAGAGGACATATATTATGTTAGGAAGGTCAAACACTTAAAAAATGTATACTCAATCAAAACTCTGAAGGTGATCATCTACCTCATGACACGTGACTAGTAGATGTAAGGTACATTCGACTCACGTGTGGAAGAAAACCTTGCTAGAGACGTGCTATTGCTGAGCTCTTAATTAACTTGAAAATTTACAACACGACTCTTCCTTTAAGAGAAAAAAATTTAGAGGGCTACATACATCCTCAAAAGCTATAAAATTGGACTATGAGATTAGGAAGCCATTCCAAGACAGAAAGAACTTCATCTGCGGTAGTGTAATTCTTAAAATACTCTGGATCCTAATAAAACATAACACAATAAGGTCGCTATTTAATTGGAAGACAACTTGCGGAAGCTACGAAGTCTTATGCATGACGACTACCTCACCAAACCTAAAAAAATATTGTTGGAGTTCCAACTCTTATCTCATACCACTATAATGTAATCCTGAGCTATAACAAATCCTGATCAACCCCAGGTATTAGAAATTCAAATATAATACCACTATTAATCTGTGCACTTTGTGGAAACACGTTCAACAAAAAGAGAACAATTAAATAAACAATAAGTAATAAAGCAATCATACAAAACACAAGATATTTAACGTGAAAAATCCTTGTGGGACAAAAACCATGGCACAAAATGACAAAAGCACACTATTATTAAAAGCCTTAGAGTATACACCACTTACCTTCTTTGATTATAGACGAAACTCGATCTCCCCTTGTAATGCGCACCTAGGAAAATCCTAGCCCCTTGAGAAAAATTCCTTTCCAAGCCTTTACAAGTGTCTATATCCTTCTCACCTCACAAAACCCTTGCTCTTAGAGAGAAAAAAGTTGTATTTAACCAAGTCCTAATTGAAAATGGACTTAAATACCTTGATTTGAGCTAATCTGCATAACTCATCATTTAAACTAAATGTGACTTTTGGTCGGACTGAAACAAATCAACTCACACTCTTTGGTCGAACCGAAACTGTGCAAATCTTCACAACGTGCAAATTGAGATTCACCTAATAATTTGGTTTGATCGGTGGAATACCGGTCAAACCGAAAATGGCCTTCCCTGTACTCTTAGATTAGCATAATCTAAGGCATCCTGCACAATAATCTCCACCCTGACTTGCATTCTGCCAACTCACCTTGAAGATTTCCCTTGCAACCTCCATCTTGAGTGTAGACCACTCCCTACAATTTTCACTTGGGACGCAACTCCATCCGCACCCCTATATAAGGGTACTCAATCTCATCAATGGTTGGAGAGATTGATTAAGCCCAAGCAATGCTTGAACTTCTTTGTGGTCACTAGCTTCATCAATATGTCTATGACGTTTTTGCTCGTGTGAATATTTTAAAATAGAATCTCTCCTGAAGTAATGAGTTCCCGTATCATATGGAACCTCATGTCGATGTGCTTGGTTCTCGCATGATACACGTGATTCATCACTAGATGGATAACACTCTTACCATAACAATGCAACCAAATCGCCTCATGCTTTAACCCAAGTTCTCCTATAAGACCTTTCAACCATAATGTCTCCTTTATGCCTTTGTCACAACCATATATTTTGCCTCGATTGTAGAGAATGCTATTGTAGGCTGTAACATAGATTTTCAATAATAAGCTTCATTTGTGTTCGAAGTGGTTAAGAGGATTTATTATAGGCTAAGATGAGTTTAGCTTTATGACAATTCAAGAAGATCATGAACTAATGTAGGGACGATGGATACATGCAAATGAATGAATTCGGTCTCTACCTAAAAAAGCATTATAGGTTGATGAAGTATCGACTACGAAAAGTGGCGCCAATACTGTTTTAGTCCCAACACTCAGATCGACCGGCAAGATGCCATGCATATTCGTAACATGAAATGTAAAATTGCTAATAGTTACCTCTGAAGGGATCAAATCGATCATGGTCTTTCTTTTTGACATCATTCTTATAGGTAAAAGGTTGACAACAGCCCCATTATCGACCAAGATTCTGGTGACTAGACATCCTTCAAGATGAGAATATATATATATATAAAGATATATAAAACAACTGGAGGTGTTGCATCATGCTATGAGTGGGTCTTTTTATGACCACTCTTTCAGATGTAGCCCCCGACTCTACTATGATGGTGTTAACATGGGATGCTTCATCCATCTTGAGTTTATTACTGGCATTTTCTTCAAACGGAAAGGAAGCATGTTGTATTATCACGGGGGTATATTCTTCCACATCGCCTATCATTCTATTTGGCTAAGCTGGTCTAGCCTGAAAGTTGGAAGGCATTGTGAACACTATGTTGCAATGAAATACGATGGGTGGCAATGTTCCAAACGTAAGACATTTCCCCCCTAGTGTTTCTGAATCCACATTCATATTAAGGCCTTCATCTGGCATAACACTTTGGTCAGCCGCAAGGTTGGTTGAGATGCTTTCTAGTAAAACGATTTGCAATGCCTTAGCCATCATTGCTAATTCACCTACGAACCATTCATCCTCAGGGAAGCATTCGCCACTAAGATAATCTAATAAATTAGCTCAACCATCTTCTTCTTTTGGACTACCAATTGATGAGACTGTTCGAAAACATTAGAATCCTTATCATATAACACAGGTGACAAGATTGCCCGTATTATGTTTAAAGCCACTGGTTCTTTGGATATGGGAATTTTCCAAAATGGCCGCGATTGGACTACAACAAGCCTAGATAAATTTGCAACTTCTTCCAATTATCTTCTCATAGCTGCTCGTTGCCTCTGCCGTCGACATTTCTGAGTTCGAGTCAATGCCTTTGGTGCTGCCGAAAATTTTTAATGCATTACCCACTTTTATACTCCTCGTGTTGTTGGGTGCTTGACCATCCTCTGGCTAGGTATCTGAACTTGTTGGTGGAAGCTAGGGGTCATTCGTTTATGGCTGATACTGACTGTCCCTCCCGTGTTGCCTAGGAGTTGTGCATCAGCCATGCAACATTAATTTAGGAGGATCAGCCCATCCAAGAATAGTCCTTCTGGCACATCAGTTGCATCATTGTGAAACCTGCCTGTCTTACTGAATTGTATTCGGTCAAGTGACATTCCAATGGGAAGACCAACATTGCCCTTACATTGGTTGTTGTGGCATTTTTCTTGGTTGGTCAGACCAAGATCGACTTTCGGTCATGGCTGATTAAGCTTTCTTAAATTTGTTATGACCATATTGACTTCAATGTTGTGCGGGAATGGATCTGTATCGATAAACATAGCTTCCTCACCTTTTTCCCAGAACTTCAGCAGCCCACGATCGATGTTATCTTGGACGATGTTCCTGAATACAACACATTTATTAGTCGAATTAGATCAAGTTCCATGCCACTTAAAATATTCAATCTTTTGTAATTCATCGGCCAAAGGTATCTTATGATTCATAGGAATCTTAATAAACTTTCCAGCCAACAAAATTTTAATAATTTCATCAACTCTTGTGATATCAAAAGTGTAAACCTTTTGAGCTTTTTGTGTGGTCGATTCTACTTTGTCCAATGCCAAGCATATGAGTGGTTTCTTGGCTACTACCTCGACAATTGTAACTTCATAATTTGGGTCATGGTAATACATCCCCAATGCTGAGTTCTTTTGTCTGGAACCCTCTTGCTATAGGAGTTCCTCATACCTAGAGACCTTTTTGGTCAAGTTATATAGATCTATGAACTCCATCCCTATGAAACTTTAATGAAATTTATATTCGAGTACATCTTGTGCTAGTTTCACAAATTCGGCTTAGATCATGACGATCTTACATCGACTCTTCGCCCTCTTAAACCGAATAATATAGCTCTCACATGTCTTTACCGACAATTGTCGAAAGCGGGTGAGATCGACCATAGTTTTTTCCCTATTCTTAGAGAAGTACTGAGCATGTAATTTCTTCTCAATCTCTTGCCAATTGTGCACTAAATCTGGAAATAGGTTCGAATACCGAGTGACGGCCACTGACATTAGCGAATGACCAAACAATTGCAACTTATGATAGTCGTCATTCGCCAACTCTTCGCATTGCATAGTAAATTGGCCAGCATGTTCGATAGTCAACTGATCGGGATCGACCGAAAACAAGGCACAGTCTGGTCAATAGTTTCTTGATAATGGATGCTGTCGATCTATCCATTTGAGATATGGTTTATGATACAATGGGATAGTATTACGGCCGAGTACTTAACCTACAATCTCTTGGACAATATGCATCATTTGGTCCTGATACACTCATTGAGGTTTGAAGGCCGGTGGTGGGTCGGGGCCAAATTGGTTCAATTATTCTTGGAATAAAGGATTCGTGAAAAATTACTGAGGATTAAATCCTCTTGGTAACCCTTAATTCCAATTTTTAGGTATGAAATTTCTAGCCTCTCATTCTGGTCGTCTAAGTTCCATAGGAGGTGGAACATTTAGCATCTCTTGAACTAGGACCGATGGTGGATTTCTTTGCAGAGGCGGCATAGATGGCAGCTGAGCTGCATTGCCGATAGAACTTCCTTTAGTATTATATTGCATCACAGACGGCGTTCGCTTGACCATCATAGCCATTAATCGATGCAGGCCCCAATTTAGCTGGCTATGAATTTGTTAGTATTGTCAATTTGAATACAAAATTTCTCAACTTAGCTCTTCCATATTCTTGTACATGCTGAATACTCAGTTGTACATTTCAAAGTACGATCACTATCTTGTTTGGAGGAACAGTTCAAGAGGTCAATGTTACTTCCTGGTCCTCGGTATCAATCGTTGGATTATTGTTTAGATTCAACGCTTCGGAGGATGCTTGAACTAGCATGCCCTTGACTGGAGGTGGCGTAAAGGGATAGATCCAGACAATTCATGTACTTGTATTCATAATTGACCATATTACACTAGTAAATTAGAAACATGGTCCCACTGGGCATGCCAAAAACTATTGGTTGTTGATCTTTAGCAGTTGGAATGTGGGCATACCAAAATTAAAATTGCAACTCAATTCAAACCAAACAACTATGACCCCAAGTGCTAAGATAGGCAGACACGTGGTGTACGACCGAGATCTGATGAGATCATATGCCTATTCAACAACTCGCTTAGTATGTAAACAAGATAAGGTGATATTCAAATGGTAGGGTTCATCCTCTGATGATGGGTTACACCTTTGCTTTTCCTAGGAAAGGACTTTTCAGCATAGATAAGTGAAAATGAGGAAGGAATTCTGTAAGGCCTGTATCCTAGTCCATACTATTCCGTAGACTCCCGCGATCCTCCCTGTCTTATTCTGAAAAACTGCAACCTATAATCGGCATTTGCACGTGACCCTAAGTCGTATCCCGTATACCCGAGTCGACTCGACCTGAGACTTGTACCTTAGCGATTGTGCCGTCGCCGTGGTTCCAACGCCGCATCTTATGCACCGATGCAATACCCAGGCGAGGAGTTATGAGCCCGTATTTATTTCGAGGAAAAGCCACGCGTTGCAAATCCTGAGAGAATCTCTACCCAAACATCACATCAATCAAGTTAAGTAGATCCCATCACTCACCCATACCTTTCTCTTCACCAAGTCAAATGAACCCATACTTAGCCATTTCTTTCTTATCAACAAGCCACCAAGCACCATACCCTCCATGTCATCTCTCCTTACAACACTACTCCTCTCTCTCTCATTTCTCACTCCATTCCAATCAATCCAAGGGAGAGGACCGTCCAAGCTCTAAGGAGAGTAATGAGAGCCAAGTGTGGCCCACTTTCCACCCCCTCATCTCTCATCCTAGCCCTTCAATCCTCATCATCCTCCATCAAAGGGAGATCTTAGGAGCCAAGGATTCCAAGGGACCAATAAGATCTAATGGTGGGTGTTCATATTACTAGATTTTAATTTTTTTTGATTTAGGGCCCACATGTATTAAGACCCACTTGATATATGTTTTGTGAGGGAGAGCTCATAGTGGTGGATCCCTCCATCGCATGCCTCTCTCTCTCTCTCTCTCTCTCTCTCTCTCTTTGTGTGATGGTGTGTGACCCACTTAGTCCGGACTATCTGTTCGTAAGGCCCACCTTGCTGCCTGTCCGTTGGGATAGGCCTGGATGAAGGAAAATACAAATATTAGCCGATCTAAAACTTTGGTGGGCCACCACGTGGACTGACCATAATGTTTATGTTGAAAATCCACCCCATCCATGCATGAGACGTGGGGCCCACCTTGATGATGTGCTGAGTGCAACACATGGGACCACGTGATACACGTGTTTCACATCCGAGTCGTTCGTCCAAACCAGGGACGTGAGGCCATTGATTTCCATCCAGGTTGTCCGTCCGCTAGACGTCTAGGACGCTTGGATGGGGTGAAGGGAAAATACAAGTATTAGCTTCTTCCAAAGTTGGTGGGTCCCACACTTGTGGACCCACCTTGATGTATGGGCCTCATCCCCACTGTATAACAATGGATGGTGGGCCCAACGTATTAACGTTAGTAGGTCCTGTGGTCCCACCGTGAGATATGTGTTATATCCTATGTCATCCATCCATTTTGACCCACCTTGATGTACGTAGTTTACATCAACCATCCTTTCATCTGCTTAGGACGGTGGACCCCACTTTAATGTATGTGACTTATACACTTCGTCCATATGATTAGGACGTGGGCCCACCACCCCACATGTGTGGCACGTGTGGGTTGGGACCCACCTTAATGTATTTATTTTGTATCCGCACCGTCCATCTGGACATGCTATGGGGCCAACTATGATGTATATGTTTGACTTGCACCGTCCATTTTGCTGGATGGTGGGCCCTACGATATGTGTTTTGTCCATCCCATCTAGTCATGAACGGTGGGCCCACCTGTTGTGTAATCGCAGGGCCCACCATGTTGTACGTGTTTCATCTATGCCGTCCACTTATGCGGCCCACATTGATGTGTGCATAGCAGGCACATTGTCCATCTGATGGGGATCATTGGAAATGTGTAGGGCCCACATCGATGTGTTGTATCTGAGGCCCATTATGATGTATTTGAGGCCCAGATATGAGGCCCATTGTGATGCGTTGGAGGACCATGGGTTGTGGCCCATTGTGATGTATTCGAGGCCCATGGGACGTGGCCCATTGTGATGTATTTGAGGCCTAGGTGGTATGGCCCAATGTGATGTATTTATGGCCCATTTATGAGGCCCAATGTGATGTATTTATGGTCTATTTGATGAGGCCTGAATGATGTATATGTAGCCCATGTGATGCGGCCCATTATGATGTATATATGGCCCATGAGTGAGGCCTGATGTATTGTATATGAAGCCCATGTGATGCGGCCCATTGTGATATGTGAGGCCCATATGATGAGGCCTAGTGTGATGTATGTGAGGCTCAAATGATGAGGCCTAGTGTGATGTATGTGAGGCCTATGTGATGAATATGAGGCCTATGTGGTGAGATCCATTGTGATGTATACGAGACCCGTATGATGAAGCCCGTCGAGAAGTATATCGGCCCTTATACGAGGCCATGGGCCCCACTATATGTTTGGCCCTATGAGGGTCACTCTTTAGGAGCAATGTTGGTTGAATGTCCACATCGATGGGCAATGATGGTTAAATGTCCACATTGTGACCTTCCCTTAGTCCTCGTTAGGCCCATTCTTGATATGAGTAGGTCGTCTAGGCCCATCCTTGATATGAGGAGAGTATATCATCATCATATAACATGCTCAGTATATCTCCACGATCCATGCCCATAAAAATCATATGTATACTTGATACGAGGAGTGATTGATCATAGCACATGCGATTAGGTATATTATTATGGGACTCCCTCAGAGACAGAGTTGCCCCACATGAGCGTGTGGTATGTGCAAGTTTAATGTATGACTAGATGATATGGCTCATGTGTCTCACATTTTGTGACATGATCATTTAGCGCCTTAATGACATCAGGGCTGCGGCCTCCATAGGCATATCGTGGATGGCCAGATGGGACACTGAAATATTTAGTTTGAGTATATGGGCACTTTGAATGTCTATGGGTGAAAGTTCCTAAACTCTCATGGTCAGGGGATGCTCCAACGTCTAGACCGAGTGGAAGACATGAGCGTTGATTGTTGAAAACCAGGAGGCCGCACTTTCCACTATGTCGTAGTCGGTTGGGAGGGGGTGTGACCTTACCCTCCTAAGGGAGTAAGCAATCTTAGGCTAAGTCTAACCAACTTGAGGAATGAGTCCGCTATCGATGAGCCGAGTCTGATATTAGTAGGCAGATAGTGAGGTCTCTTACACTTACCCAGTTGCACGCTATGATAGGGGCAGCAAGCTGGCGTAGAGTGTACTAAACCCCGATGATAATTCCAGAGATATACAGTACTGATATGTGAACTTATTGATCAGGAGTTATATACTCGTTCATTCATCCATTCACTATCCACTCGGGCTGGTGGTGCGCAACTAATTGTTATGTGTCCCTTCGCAATGGCCAAGATTTCGGTTGGGGCGTGCGACCAACCTGAGATCAGGAGTTTACCATATTGAGTCTAACTATCCAAATTTAGGTATGACACTAGTTTGGATAGAAGTCTCTTGTGATGAACTTCATCCCAATTTCATACTCCAGCTTGGTCATTTCATTTGTACCGCATATTACATTACATCCTTAGCACATAGCATTTAGTTTACTATTCTTCTATTTGCATAGCCTGAATAAGGTTGACGGTATTCGTGGACTCGTCAGGATTTCCATATTGCATTGCATCCTCAATATATGATACTTGGCTGACTATGTCTTCGCATTGCATAGCTGATCTATATTGCCTCTTCGGTTTATGATATAATCTTATTATGTTTTTGCATTACATAGCTTGGATAAGGCTGATGGTATTTATGGACTTACTAACATATTTTCGCATTACTCTAATGGTATTTATGGACTTACCAGCATATTTTCGCATTGATCTAATGGTATTTATGGACTTACTAGCATATTTTCATATTGCTTTGATATTTATGGAGTTACCAGCATGTTTTAGCATTTCTCTGATATTGCATATTTGACACTTACCTTGCACACACATTTACACCACTCTCTAAGCTTTCTATAAGCTTATGCACGATAGATGCGTGCAGGTTGTATTAGGTCACAACAGTGTTGAGCTTGGAGCATATAGCTGTCTTCTAGAGCTTTGATTTTCGATATATGTATTTTCCTTTCAACACTGTATTCAACTGTTTATATTAGTGGATATGTGATGATGATGTTGCCTTTGTGATTGGATAAACTTATGGTTATGCTTGTTACGAGATAAATGTACATTGAAAAATCCTCCTTGTATGATCCTAGGATTAGAATTTAGCGTATGGGCACTGGGAGCCAAGAATGGGATACTACGGAGGCTATCGGCACCAGATTCAGTGATTGAAAATTTTGTAAGCCCAGTTTCCTAGTTTGGGGTGTGAGAAATTCTTACATTCGGTCGTGAAGAACAGTTGCAAAAACACCTTTCCAAGTGAGGAACCAAATCCAACGTGTGAGCATAGACTCAAATTACAACTAAGGTTATCAGCTACTTGATTAACACTACGTATTGCACTACGCAATGTAAACAATAAGTTGAAAGTAAAGGATTACACAAAGAAATATAACTTGATAAGAAGTAAAGGATTACACTAAGAAATGTAATTGATTGGTAATTGAAAGGATAATATTTGGTTTTGATTAGGTTGGTACGAGGTGAAATCTTCCTCTTGCATTCTTCTTCTCTTTATAGTTTTAATATGGTCATCTAGGGCTTGTTTGGCCCGGGGGATTAGATGGTATTAAGTGGTATTGTATTTCAAATACCAAATTTTAAAGTCAGGTTGCGTTTCTTTTCTCCACCACTTGATTTAATTTTTGTCCTTGGAAAATGTACTTGTATTAAAAGGAATTTCAACTGTTTCTGTTCATATCCACCTAAATCCAGTGTGGGTGCAGACCACCAACCTCACTCACGTCACTAGGTTTTGTGAGCCCCACCATGATATATGTGTTATAGCCACACTATCCATCCATTTTTTAAGATTATTTTAAGGCATGGATACAAAAATGAGGTAAATACAAAACTCAAGTGGATCACACCATAAAAAGAAGTGGGGACAATAATGACCGTCGTTGAAGCCTTCCTAGGGCCCACTATGATGTTTATTTTCTATCCAACCTGTTGTAACACCCGTGAAAAATCCATACTTGGACTCGAGTACCAACTCGACCAGAAATCGCGTAGGATTAATTCCTATGGAAAATAAGAGTAAGTTAGCTAGCGCAACGCTAGAGTAGCTGAGAAATAGTCCCTGATCGCTTTAAATACATTCTACAAGACCCAAATCGAGTAGAACCAATGACTCTATAATACTCTATAACCTCGGATCAAACTCTAAGCAGGTTTGTTCTCTGGACGACTTTGAAATTTTGTATTGGATCTAGACCGCGCGTTGAAAGTCCGATACCTCCTATCTTAGACCGTTAGAACCGCCTAGCTAGACTTGACAATCATTTCGAAAATCAAGTGCAACCGATAATCACAAGCTATTTCATTAAGCCTGGACTGAAGAGAGTGCGAATAGGGACAATTAGAATTTCAAATTCAAATCTGGCACACGACTTGACGTGTTAGTATTAAGCGTTCTGACCGTCAGAATTTAGCCAGATTACACCCTCGGATCAGGAAAAATTTCTATTTCATATCATGAGACTTGCAGCCCTGATCTATGTGCGGTGACCGCTGAACTGAAACTGGTCCGCCACGTGCGATCTGCGAACCCTGCCGGACTGAAAACTTAATGCGTGCTAGATCTGGTACGCATGAGCTTAAGTCAGATCGCATTCGACCAGGGGACCACCAGAAAGCATCTTTTGGACCGAAACAGCCCTGATTCGGTTATGCACTAAGTGAACTTTGTACCGGAGCCTATTTTGGGCATTTTTAAGTCTAAAAAAGGGGTTGAAACCCTCACTCCTCTCTCCCATCCGAATTTGAGAGAAACTCTAATTTGGGAGAGAGAAAAGGTGAGAGTTTGTGAGAGAGAGTAGGAGAGATTTTTTCCGTCTTCGTACCACCTGTTGCACGTTCTGTAGCAACACCTTCTAATCACCAAGCCGGTGATTCTTCCACGTTTTTAGGTAAGAACTAACCCTAGAAGTTGCTGATTTGAGGTTTACTAGGATTCATAGCATGTTAGCTGACTTATCTTGTAAATTAGGTTCTCTTATTGCCGTAGACGAAGCGTATACGCTCCGTTCGAAACGACGCATCCATAAGAGACAAGGTGAGGATTTTAGACGCTTTGATTGACGGTTTCCAACTCTTTCAATGTCGTTTAATAGTAGATTATTGACGGCATCACCGTTTGACATGTATAACATGCTATCCGTTTCCTGTTTCGTAAATCAACGAAGAATATGAGATTTAGGGCATTTTAGTCATTTGTAGGAAGTACTGATTTCATTCATATTTTGCTGATGTGATTGACATGGTTTGTTGTCGCATTAGAAAGTTAGGAATACGTGCATAATTAGTTTGGCGAAGAGATTCGCCTAATTGCGCACTTCGGGTCGACATACTATATGTAGACTTAAGTGTGTAGTGTAGGTGTTTGTATAAATGTTTGTATTAGTATGTATTGAATTAAATGATGTTATGAATTAGTTTGAGACTGATTTCTCAATTAATATGCTGACATAAATGATTTCCTACATGTTGACTATATGCATGATTCCATTATATGTATAAAATGTATGTGCTTGAAGATTTGCCTAAGTTGTATGTTATAACATGTGTTAACATGCTCACATGATTGTATTTCAATTTTGATACTCCTACGTAAGTTGCTGATATGAATTCATATGTGTTTGGGACTATACCTAGTCCAGGCAGTCGGTAACCGAGCGAATTCGTGGTTGGCTGGTCTTGGCCACGAACGACGCGTCGATGAACGCAAGCTGTGTTTGGAGTTGGCGGCAATGGTTAGGCCATGCGAAGTATTTTACGCACTTCATGTCATTCGACTTGAGATGCGATCGCGCTAGTCGAGCCCGTCAAGTAACCCGACTGGCCGATGTATGTTCACCCTGCATGAGTCATAACTGCTTGAACCTAAGGTACTGAACTTACCATTGTAAACCCTGTTAACCATGATACCTTGATCCTCGAAGACTCATGAGCCGGGGATGGTGGTATGGGATACCGTGGTCGAGCTGTCGGCCTACGCTGGGGCCACAAACCTCCCCATAGTAACCAGTGAGCACTTAGTCTGGTGAGCAGATTATGGTGGTATGGGACACTATATTCTTGCTGTCGGCCTACACTGATCAGGCGACGAGTCCTTTGTAGTGACCGCGAGAGTATTCTGAGTCTACGGGAGGCGACGACCCTTCAGTAGCAGTAGAGTACAGTAGGCCTGTATTGATAAGGTGATGGGGGAGTGGTGCAACGAGTGCGTGCAACAGCCCTGACAGCCCTTGCAGTGACCTACAAAATATACATCGTATGAGATTACTAGGAGTGACGACCCTAGACAGGATCTGTGTTGGGATTGATATAAGGGAAGTACCTTAGTTTCCCAATCCTGCTGTTTGAATGGACTAATAACAACTTGGAAATCATATCATCATACCATTGCATGTGCCTGGAAGATGTGGAGCACTTAAGGGTCGATTGCATGCTGCGGTCGTAAGATGGTGCCGTATGAGGGACATCGTCGGTGAGGGCATACATCACGTCATGTCATATTGCATTAACAACAGTATTAGGATTGTCTGATTTACTGCTTTACTATTATCGCATGATTGATTTGTGAACATGCTAATCTTTGCTCTATGATTCCACTGAGTTGATCACTCACTCCCATATTATGGGATGGTGTTTGAACACCCACCAGACCCTGTTGTAGATGCAGGTGATGCTGAGATCTAGGAGGCAGAGCCAGACTTTGACGAGGACCAGGACGAGTTCTCGTACATGCAGTATCATGATGGCTTTTCTTAGGTGACCTGGGTTGATGGGACTTCAGTGGGACTATTTTGAACATTTGATTTTGTTCATGTATATGTATATGAGACTCAGAGATGTATTCATACTTTAGAGACAAATGAGATCTACTTTGTTTTTCCTTACAGTGATATATATATTCTTTAGTCTTCCGCTTGCTTTTATCACTGGATCTGGAGTATGAATTGCAGTTTTGGTATACTTTTACTCATGTGAATGCTTTAACTTAGACAACATTGAATCATAATCATTTTTGTTGCATAAGTGATGGTCTGGAACTTGGGAGTTGAGTTTATACACGACCCCCGATTTTCAGGGTGTTACACCTGTTCATAAGTTCACACAAACCTGGATGAAGGGAAATTACAAATATTAGCTGAATCCAAAACTTCTATGGCCACCAAGAAGTTTTTAATGGTAGGCGTTTAATCTCCACTGCTTTCTGTGGTGTGGTTCACTTGAGCTTTGGATATACCTCATTTTTGGGCACAAGCCCCTAAAATGCTCCAGCAAAGTGGATGGATGATGTTGTTATAATGCATACATCATAGTAGGGCCCATAGTTTGCTGGCAGTCTTGGAAAGAAAGATAATTCCTTGGTGCAGTCAACATCCTTCCAAACGATGTACATCTAACATATTGTTGACCACCCATAACCTTCTTATAATCCAAACATGGGGTAGAATTTGAAACACCAATGGTATTAGCAGACAATTCACTATCACATGTAATGATTGCTTTTTTGAAATTTCATACTATATAATACCATTTAATACACTCAAATCCCTTGCGCCAAACAGGCCCCTGGATTCTTCCCACGTTCTGACTATTACTATAACTGTTCATCACTACATGACTTTTCAGAAACTTCCTTGCCACGTGTTTTTAATAAACGCTCCTTCATGATTACTCTTCTATTGGTCTCTTAAACAATGACATGGTATCACTTGATATGCTCCAACTATATAATTAAGAAATCCTCTCCATGCATCTCTACATATCTTAGAAACACCATACGAATCTGTACAAATTACACATGACTTGCTGTAATTGGTTCTCACGAGAAAATGTGACCATGGCATGAACAATGTCCAGAAGCTCTACCTAAAACTGTGTCGTGTACAAAACACATACATCATGTTGTGGCCAACAAAGCGTTGACTAGTAGCGACGTGATACTGGACACGTATTTGTGTCCAGCCTAGCCTAACCTTAGTTGATCTAGAAGTAGGTACAGGCCACTTTAGCACAAGTGCATGAAATTGAAGCCTTTCATGAAGGGACTCTGTTATGGGGAAATCCGACTTGATGAGTTAAGTCTGCTACCCACCTCGGAGCTCAGAGGGGAGACCTCGAAGGGGTATGACTGTCAAGTGGGGCGGAGTCCACCCTCGGCTGGGGCCAAGGCCCGTCCTGGTTCCTAGTCGTTATCTTTTTTTAATAAATCGAAAAAGACATATCTGCGCACTAAGCCATATCTGCGCACTAGTCAAGGTTCAAGGCTTGAAGTCAGGAGTATTTTAGTCTGAGACCCAGATCCGAAGCCGAGGCTATACAAGTACTTTCCGGACGCCAAACTATGAAACTGCCTTACACAGACATGACCGGATATTTTGTCTGCAAATACTCTCCTCTAAGACACGATACACTACACAATCGCTAGATTATGGACGAAATCTCCACGATCACAGTATCCCACTGATTGAGTGAATCATGCCGAGATTAACGGACACAGATCATCCAATACGCAGGTATAAATATGAGGGGACTCCATTGCTACAGGTATGCAATATCTCACACTCTCCCTCTACAAACGAACTTAGTCCAAATTCCCTTGACTTGACTTAGGCATCGGAGGGTCCCTTGCTTAGACCAAGGTCTCCTTTGCTCACTCCTTTGTGCAAGACTAGGATTTGTTGAGGGTTCACAACATTGAGTGAAGGGTGATCCAGATTTTAACCTTAACATTTTTTGACTCCGTCTGTGGGAAACTGATACGAAAGGTCAGGTTTCTATTCTTAAGCACAATGGCAAGAGGAAAGAAGAAATTGGCAACTATGGAACCAGAACAGAATGATTAAACTTGGTTTTCTTTGCTGCTTCACGCCGAGTCGGCTCCGGGACCTTTCCAACGTTCTCGTAATCGCGCAAGCAAGTATTGAGCCATGCAAAGCAAGATACAAGCCCTGCGCGATGAAATTAACCAGATGAAGCAGCAACAGGAGCTGCAACCACGCCCTGTACAGGAAACGGTTGGTCCAATAGTGGAAGCCCATTCTGCCCCACGGAGAACAAGACCCGAGGGATCTCAACATCGATCTACTCAGCCACCAACCTCGGTTCTGAACCCTCCTTTGACCCAAAATCGAGTTCTGACTCAGAATATGGCAATCTGGGTTCCAACGAATGCCTTAGTCATTTCAGCCTTAGCACCAACAAACCTTCATCATGAGTTAGAGAGGAGGAGGGGAAGGAGAACTCCCGAAGTAGAAGACACTCAAGAGATAGTGGTTGAAAACAAAGATCTATGAGAAACGCGGTTTACAAAACTCAATGACAAGATTCTAATCCTATAGAAGAATCAGCAGCCTTCATCAGTTCCTACCGCTGTTCAAGTGATGATGGAAGAGACCGAACCTCCCTTCACCTTTACAATTATGAGTAAGGTGATGCCACAAAGGTTCCTAATACCTCCTGTCATCCAATATTTTAGGTTTGGCGACCCGTCCGAGCACGTAGAGGATTCTCGATCGTGGATGCAAATCTAGACTGCGACGGATGCTATGATGTGTAGGGGATTCTTGATCACACTCACAGGATCCGCTTGGAGTAGGTACCATCAGCTCAAACCCAATTTCATTGGGTCCTTTACAGAACACGACCAATTATTCTTTACTCTATTCATAAGCGGTAAGAAGAGTCTGAAACCAAATACCCATTTGTTTATCATCAAGAAAGGGCCTAAGGAGTCGTTGAAAGATTACATCACCCGCTTCAACGAAGAGGCATTACAGGTGGAGGAATATGACGATAAAATGGCGCTCTCAACTATGTTCAATGGTTTGAAAGAGGGGAAGTTTACCTTCTCCATTGGAAAGAATCTACCGAAGACGTAAGTTGAGCTCGTCACCAGGGCTCAGAAATATGTTAACGTTGAGGAATTCTCCAACGCATACAAGAGTGTCCAGGTAGCAGAACCAAATAACAAGGGAAAGAGGTCGAGGAATGAAGAACCCCCATCATCCAGTAAAAGACCAGATGACCACTGTAACACCCTGGATTTTTGCCAACCTGGAGTTAGACGTCCTTAGACAATGAGTCGATCATAATACCTTAATTGACTTCTCAGAACTCAATCCTAAAGCCTTAAATCCCCTTTCAACCCATTTCCTTCAAAATCTTACCTTTCACCACCTCGTTCTTTAAATTTTTCCAAGTACTTTCATATTAGACATTAATCCTAAAGTTTAAATTATGAAGAACAATACTTAAACTAAAACTTACTGTAAATGGTAAATACATGAATAAAATAGGCTTTTGACCATTATACTTTTTAGAATCTCAAGATATAAATAGGTTATTTGGATAGATTAATTTCTCCTACCAAAAAATCATATATTGCACGTCGCGTAACCCATTCCAGATTGAAAGATGCACCTATTTCAAATATCGGATCGACAAAACCACATTAAACGGACTCGGAGGGCCAAATGACGCAAATCGGGGGGACCTAAGGTGGGTCCCACACTTTTTTGGGACCCGGGGGGGGGGGGGGGGGGGGGATGCCATCGCCTCGATGTCCATTTTTTCTGCACGTGTCGTCGAACTTTAAAAAGTCATATCTTCCTTGTTATAACTCTAATTTAGGTGATTCAAAGCTAAATTGAATCTAAAGGAGTCTAGTTTCATTTAAAAATAAGTAAAAAAATATAATAAAATATTTAATATAGTTAAAGGTAGGTCATTGTGACAACTGTCTGAAAATTATTCATTGGACAACTGCTGCTTCTGGAATTTTTAAAATTTTTTTACAACACGGAATCTCATGAAATTTGGTAAAAATGAAGTAAACTTGATGATGAACTATTTAAAAAATAATTAAAATAATATACTAACTAGAAGTGCTAAAAAGGGGCATAAAACTGCCCTAGGACCTTATTCTGTCATAATCAGGAAATTTGGTTAAGTACTAAATTAAACAATCAATAGATTTAGCTTGAACCACTTTCTATATGAACTGCAAGACCTAAAACGAGTAGAACCATTAACCTAACATTACTTAGAAACCTAGGCTCAATCTCAAAATCCAGTTGTTCTCAAGAGCATCTTGAAACTCCGAATCGGACTTCGACCGCACGTTGAAAGTTCGATTACCCCAAAAATATACCGTAATGACCGCCATGCTAGAATTGACAACCACCTTAAAAATTAAGTCCTAATTGTACCCAAAAATGCATAACTTGAACCCAGAGCGAAGTGTGTGAGAAACACAAATATCTTTAGGAAACGAACTGAAACTTAAGTGAATTGAGTCGGTTCGCTTGCAGACAAATCTAAGAATTCAGAGAATCTATAAGACCCGTATCCTAGACCGTACCGTTTCATAGACTTCTGCAGTCTTACCGATCAAATTTTGGCAACCTTCGACCCTTAACTGATATTTACGCGCGACCCTGATTCATATGCTGTCAACCTGTATCGACTCAACCTAAGACCATTATCATAGTAACCACGCCAACACTGCGGTTTTGATGCCATGACTTGTGCGCTGAGGCGATACCCTGGTCAAGAGATGTGGGCCAACGTTCGGTGCGAAGAAAACGCCGCGCGTTGTAAAATCCAAGAGAATCTCTACAAGATGTCACATCAATCCATCAATCCATCAATCCATCACATGTCAAGTACATTTCAAGTACACATCACCTTTCACCCATACCCGAGCAACCACAAAAGTTAAAAAGTTCTTACACCTCCCATGCCTTTCTTACACAAAAGGCCACAAAAGTCAAGGTTTTCTTACATACCCATCACTCACCACATCCATCCATCACCCATCTCTCTCTCCCTTTACAACTCTCTCCCTCATTTTCAAACTCAAAATCCAAAGGAGAGAAACCCCATACGTATGAGAATTCTCCAAGTCTTCTAAGCACCAAGTGTGGCCCACCTTTCCTACCTCTTCATCTCCCATCCCAACCATCCAAACCTCATCTCCTCCAATGAAATCAAAGCTAAGGTGCTAAGGAACCCATAAGAGCAAGAAGATCAAACGGTGGGTGCTTGATAATGGTAGTTTTTTTCTGTTTTTGAGATGGGCCAAGTGAGGCCAACCAATCAATGGTTTGAATCTCACTTGGGACCCTAAGTTGTGGCCGATGGACCACTTTGATCATCATGATCATCCATGATGGGGCCATTCTCCATGGACCCCATCATGATGTTTATTTTATTGCATTAGGAAAGTCATCTAGACCGTCCATATTGGTGGGAAAGGATCCCCACCGTTGATTTTCGATTTAGGTGGTCCCATGTGTAAAGGGACCCATTTGATTGTATGATTTCTTCAAGAGAGGGCTCATAGTGGCGGAGCCCTCCATCTCAAGCGTGTCCCGCCCTCTATTTTCTCTCAATCTCTTTCTTTCCCTCTTTATTTCATTTTTTTAATCTTATGAATCAAGTTATGGTTGTGTGGCCCACTTGAATGGACCCCATCATGAGTCATGAATTCTATCCAACCATCTACTAGTGGGGCCCATTTTGTTGTGTGGTATCCACACCATACTCCATGAGGTGGCCCACCTCTAACGCTGGACGTGGGTTGGGAAACACAAATATAAGCTTGTTTCCAAGCTTTTGGATGACCCACTCACCTAGGCCCTACCTTGATGTATATATTCAATCCATGC
The DNA here is from genome assembly GCA_037074715.1 of Magnolia kwangsiensis. NCBI lineage: Eukaryota > Viridiplantae > Streptophyta > Magnoliopsida > Magnoliales > Magnoliaceae > Magnolia > Magnolia kwangsiensis. The sequence goes on along the minus strand of CM073588.1, from coordinate 56,065,038 downwards.
CGTCCATCCCATTCAACGGATCATTTTAAGCGTTGAACTGAAAGATGGGGTTGATCGGAGTATATAGTGGGCCATAGTGTTGAAAATAACATTGTTACCATTAAAATCTATTTAGATTTCTTCTACACGTCGAAAGTGGGCCGTTAGCGAACTCATTGGATTCATTATGAGCCATAGAATCCAATGGTTGGAATGGATTCATTAGATGCGGGCCCCACATGATAAAAACCTCAAAAAAAATTAGTTTTTTCAGGTTTTTGAAATGCAAGAGGCCCCTGCCTCTGACGCGCTGCAGCAGCAGCACGCTGCTGTGTGCAGCAGGCGGACTGGCGAACGGATGGTGGGGCAGCCACCCACGGCTCCAGCCGTGGGCCCCACCCTGATGTTTATCTGCCATATGATCCATTCATATGGCGGGCCCCTCTCTGAAGCAAGTCCCCTCCAAATTTCAGCCTAATCCAAGACTCGAGTGGCCCACACTGCAGGAAACAGTGGGATGGGACCTCTGCCATTGAGACTCTTTTGGTGGGCCACAGAAGTTTTGGATCAAGATAAAATTTATGTTTTCCCTTCATCCAGGTCTGAGTGACCTTATGAATGGATTGGATGACAAGTAAACATTACAGTGGGCCCCACATGGGACCCACAGTGATGTATATGTTTTGTATCCACCGTCCAGGTGGACGGTGGAAGCCCACCATGATATTTATGTTTTACCCTCACCGTCCAGCGAACGGTGGAGCTGGGGCCTACGGTAATGCATGTGCATTATTCACACCGTCCAACCACAGTGGACCCCACCATGGTGCGTGTACAGCATCTAAACCGTTCATCCATTTGGTGAGCATGGACCCCACCTACTATTGAAGCAGGTTGGCTGGCGCACCTGCAGTTGCTAAATAGCTGCTCTATTAAGCCAGCAGGTTCTGCAGGCCCATTGTGGCATTTGTTATGTCCTCCATGCCCATCTGTCTCTTGAGTGGGACCCACCGCTGATTTACATGGTACATCTAAGCCATCCATCTAGTTGGCTAGATTTCATCTAGGCTTGGGATGAAATAAGACAGATCTACTCATCAGGTGGGTCACTGCTAAATACAGTGGAGCATTGAATGTCTACCATTGAAATCCTCTGGGTATCACAGGGAATCTGCATCACCATAAAAATTATTTTCCTTTATTCAGGTCTTTGTGACCTTATGATTAGATTGGATGAAAAATAAATGTTGTGGTAGGCCTTAGGGATTTCAATGGTGGAAATCATTACCACCACTTATGTTTGGGTGTGGCCCATTTGTGTGCATGGGGCCCAAATTGGTGTGGCCCATTTGTTGTATTGTTACATATAAGACCCATGAGATTAGGCCCATTTGATGCAATCTAAGGCTTACGGGTTATGATCCATTGTAATGCACAAAAGGCCCATTGGTGCGGCCCATTGACGTGGCCCACTTGATGAATAAAAGGCCCATTTGATATGGCCCATTTGATGTATTTAAGGCTCAATGGGATGTACCTAAGGTCCATTGCAATGTGTGATCCCAACCTGGTTTATGTAAGGATATTCATTATAGACTACGCCTTGGGAGTAATGTTGGTTTGACGTCCACATTGCGAGTGTAATGTTGGTTGGATGTCCACATTACGACTCTCCTTAGGGTCCATTGTTAGGCCCGTACTTGTTAGATATAGGCCGTCTAGGCCCACCTGCTTTGTAAGGATAGTGCATTACTTTATAACATGTTTACTATAGTTCCATGACTCATGATCATACACATCATATATATGCTTGATATGAGAAGTGACTGATCATAGCATATGCCTTCGGGCAGATTGTTTATGTGACCCCGATTAGGCGGTGTTGCCCTACATGAGCGCACGATACGCATAGGATATGCTGCATGATTGGATAGTGTGATTCATGCATTTCGCATTGTGTGATATGGTTACTGTACGCCCTAGCGACATCGGGGCCGTAGCCTCCACAGATGCATCGTGGTTGGCAGGATTGGATACCGAAAATATTTTTCTACATGGGGTGCTATAGATATCCCTGGGTGAAAGTCCCTAAACCCTTATGGTACCAAGAGGTTGCTCCAACGTCTAAATCGAGTGGGTAGATGAGCGTTGAGTGCCGATTACTAGATGGTTGCGCTCTCCACTGTGTCGTGGTCAGTTGGAAGGGGGTGCGGCCTTACCCGCCCTAGTGTGGGGGGCAATGTTAGGCTGAGTCTGACCAGCTCGAGGAATGGGTCTACTATCAACGAGTCGAGCCCGATATTGGCAGACGGATAGTGAGGTCTCTTCCACTTACCTTATTGCGCGTGATGAGGCGGCGATCTGGTTTAGAGTGTACTAGACCCCGGTGCTATCCTAGAGTTGAGCTGTATTGACATGTGGACTTAGATGAGGATTGTATGCTTGACTTACATCGTGCATCGCATAACCTTAGTACGGCTCATGATATTTACGGATCCATCTGCATATTCTGCATTACTCTGATATTACATGATCATATTATTACCCTGCACACACACTTTCACCACCCTCTAAGCTTTCTATAAGCTTATGCACGACCGTTGCGTGCAGGTGACGTTGGGGAGCAGCAACGCTGAGGCAGGAGCACTTTGCAGATCATTTTGGAGTTTTGTTCTTTACCATTGTATTTTTCCTTCATGCTCATTGTACTTGTAAAGTTTTTTATCATAGTGGAAATGTAATGGAATTCTTGGTTGTTGTTTATGGGTTATGCCTTTGGTTATGCTTATTACGAATCAAACTGACGTTGAAAATCCTCCTCGTAACATCCCAGGATCGGAACCTGGCGAATGGACGCTAGCAGCCGAGAATGGGGTTCTACGGAGGCTGTCGGCACCAGATTCGGAGATCAAGAATTTTGTGAGCTTGGTTTCTGAGTTTGAGGCATGACAGAATCTAACCCAATTACACCCTCGAATCAGGAAAATTGCTAACACAAGTCAAAGTACTTGTGGCCCTAATCCAATATTGGTGACCGTTGAACTAAAACAAGTCTCCCACGATTGATCCTCAAATCTGATCAGACTGAAAACTTAGACTGACTTAGATCCATGGTCAGGGAGCTTAAGTCCCACCGCACATAGAAAAGGGGCCTCCAAAATAGCTCCGTTGGACCGAAACGGCCCGTATTTGGCTATAACCTAAGTATTCCATGGCCTTGGGGCCATTCTCATCACTTATGAGCCTATATAATGGCTTAAAACCCTCTCTCTCTCACTCCATACGAATTTTTCAACCTAGGTAAGAGAAGAGAAAAGAAAGAGAAGGAAAGAGAGAGAAAGTGTGAGGGAAGTTAGGGTTTGCTACAAGGATCGTTCTCTGCCACTCTACGTATCGAATCACCACTTCTGTATCACTTTTCTGGCAATTTCAACTTTGTACTTAGGTAAGAAATCCTAACCCTAATCCATTTAGGGATTCAAATAGTGTAAGTGATGAAATAGCTAACCTATTTCATACTGTAGGTTGTCGTTGTGCCATAGACAAAGGCTTGGTATACAAACTGAGTTCGATACTTGTTTACCGGTGAAAAGTGCGAACTATAAATGTTTAGGTTATAGTTTTTAAGGCTTTCAATGTCAATAATGATTTATAACTGACTTGATTGCTGTCACATGTGCTTAGATTCTAGGTTGACCGTATATTATACATACATGTGAACTATGTTGATTTTACATGCATTTCATGTGTTTGTTGAAATGGTTGGATGAAGATGGAATTATGATTGGTGCTTACTATGGTTACGTGATTGAGATACATGATTGTTATGCGTATGGGGAACCCTTGTAAAGGGTTTTGCTATAATACCTGTTATAGCTACTTTATTACATGTATATGATGTGTGTAGCCTAAGTGTTTGATAAAATACCTAAATGTGAAAATGCTTGCTTAAATGCATGTATTGTGGGAGTTGAGATAGGATTCTCAATTCCCTTAACTATGATTATATTATCCTTCATGTAGCCTATCTTATTACTATGTAATGTAGGGATGGAATGCTTATGTTTGGTAATATGTGTAGTATGTGTTTTGTTATATTGCTTGAGTAAGATTTATATCTAGTTTCAGTTGTCACCTACTATTCTGGATCACTACATGTGAATTCTATGGTTTGGAGTGTAATTGGGGCTACGATGTAGTCCAGGCAATCGGTAAATATCTGTGAATGGGGGTTAAACTGCTTAACCACCACAGACACACCAGATGAATCTGAGTTGTACGCTGCTTGTCTGCAGTAGTTAGGCCACACAGAGTGCTTATGCCCTCCATGTCGATCGGCTCGACGTACGTTCATACCAGTTGAGCTTGTCAAGTAACCCGATTGGCCTAATGTATATTCACCATGTATGAACGCTACTGCTTGAATCTAAGGTACCAAGCTCACTAGTGAAAACCCGTTCAACCTTGGTACCTCGATTCGCTAAGACTCATGAACCGGACATGGTGGTATGTGAATCGTGGTCGAACTGTCGGCCTACGCTGGCGTGACGAGCCTCCTCGTAGTGATTAGTGAGTAACCCAGACTCGTGAGTTGAATACGGTGGTATGGGACACTGTATTCGAGCTGTCGACCTACACTAATCAGGTGACGAGCCCTTTATAGTGACCTCGAGCATACTCTGAGGCTGCGTTGAGGTGACGAGCCTTTCCGTAGCAACTAGAGTATAAACTAGGCCTACACTGATCAGGTGACGAGCCCTTTATAGTGATCTAGAACCGCAACATTGTATGAGATTTGCTAGGATTGATGACCCTAGAATGGATTATTGTTTGGAAATTGATATAAGGGAGGTACCTTAGCTTCCAAATCCTGCTGTATGAATAAACTTAAGTAAGCAACCTAGCTAATCACGTGCATGCACCACATTATGTGTGCCTTTAGCATAACAGGTCAAACACTGAGAAGTGTTTCATGCCACGATAGTGAGATGAAGTCGTTGAGGGAGCGCAGACGAGGGCATGCATCATTATTTCATATCATTCTTGCATTAACAAGAGTACTTAGAACCTGATTGTTATATTGCATTATCATTACTGCTTGACTGAATTGATAACATGTTAACCTTTTCTTTATTGTTCCACTGAGTTGATCACTCACTCTCACGTTACGGGACAGTGTTTTAAACACCCACCAGACTCTGTTTTAGTTTCAGATGATGGCGATGCGTATAAGGCGGAGCTGAACTTTTATGATGATGAGGATGGTTTCTCCTATATGCAGCTATCAGGTGGGTCTATGTAAACCATGTTCTGATTGACGGGGTTACAGGGATGCTGATTAGATGTCATTACACTTGTTATTTTTACACTTTTGGAACACTCATGTATATTCATTTTATCCATTCTTAGAGTATACATGTATATATTTAACCTCGTAACATGTTCACACTCTGGAGACTTACGACAGTTTATATAATTTATATATCTATCACAGTCTTCCGTTTGTGAAATTTAACTGTCTCTGGAGTATGATATGCTGTTTTGGTATAATCCCACTCATGTTTAATGTACGAATATGAACAACATTCAATCATCATTATCTATGTTGCATACGTGATGCGTTGAAACTCAAAAGTTGAGGTTCTACTTGACTCCCAATTTTTAGGGCGTTATAACCATGCTCCTTAAGATCGTTGTCTGAGCAGAAAACCTGAGGAAAAATTTCGTTCCTATACTTCTCTCAATACTTCTACCGAACAAATTCTACTGAACATCAGAGGCCAAAAGCTATTAAATTGGCCTGTTTGCATGAAGGTCGACCTGGACCATCGAGACAAGTGCAAGTATTGTTGTTTCCATCGAGATCACGACCACAACACAGTCGACTACATGGATCTCAAGGATGAAATCGAGACTCTAATCTACAAGGGTCATTTGCGTTGATATACCAAGGAAAAAAGAATCGCTCGTAGAGAAGAACGAGAGTAGTCAAGCAACGCTGCAGAGGAACAAGCTTAAATATGTACCATCTTTCGTGGTTCATTCGGTGGAGGAGACTTAAATAGGGCCCGTAAAGCCCATTCTCAGAAGCTTGATTCAGAAAATTTTGTTAACTTAACCGAGAGGCCAAGCAAAGAACTCCGAATCAACCCATGCAGTTTAACCTTCACGGAGGATGATGAGCCTGGAATCTAACACCCATATGATAACGCCTTAGTGGTAACTATGTGATGAGGGTCAAATATTACATATTAGACCTCGACTATTACCACATTTTACCAACATGATAATGCTTAATGCCATAGTTTAATTGTGTTTTGTTGCAGGATGAAATAAAGAGCATTGATTGAAAAAAGTGTATTAAAAGCATGGATTTGATGCTTCGAAGTCACCAGAGCAAGGAACAGACTTCAGAAGACCAATATTGATGGATTTACATGGCAGGGATCTGAGAAAATCAAGCCATTCGTGTTAAAAAGGCCCAAAAATGGTCTAAAAATATAAGATCACATGGTTCCCGCCATCCGATTGACTCGAAACTTCATACATACGATCGGGGCCATAAATTAACCATACATGTTAAATTTCAGCCATTGAATATCTCGGGAAGTGGCCCAACGACTAGATCATCCCCTTAATTCATTAAATGGGGCCCGCTGAATATCTGGATATACATCAATTTTTGTTCCGATGGTTGAAATAATATGAGAAAAAGGATGGATGGTGCAGATTTCGTACAAACACTACAGATGGCCCATATGTACAACGTGTGTACATGGTGTACACACGTGCCTAGCGTGCACCGGACCAGACGCTTGGTCCAAGCTAGCACTGACCCGACCCACTCCTTCAAAAAAAGGAAATTTCTATTTTCCAACGTAACGGATGGACTGCGTCTATTTTACGAATGGTAGTGGGCCTCACCCTTTGTCCGTACGGCTGATCCACTCCGTCCATCTTGTAGGGGAGCTCGAATACTACAAAACTATGTTGACTCTTTTCATTCATGCGTACACACGTGTGCGTTATAGAGGCCACAAAAGGGCTGCCCTGGGACGTACAAAATTGATTTTATTGCGATTTATTCTCTGGGATACGTCAATGGACGTTCAAAACCACTCATTCTTTACTAAAATTTCATCCTGAATCTAATGGACGGGGTGAATTTCCATGAAAATACCTCTGTGGGGCCCACCGATCACAACAACGAAAGAGTGCGAAAGGTTTTTCACATCCTTGAAAATTAACTTTTTCAGGCGGTTGTGGCCCACCATCTTTGATCATATGGCAGATTTGAACCGTTTATCATGTAGAGGACCCAAAAATGTCCTAAGAGATGGTGTTTCTTTGGAAATTAAGCGAGAAAAGTGGTGGTTTTTGAGGCACCAAACTTGGCTGCGAAAAATCTTTAGTTGGGCATGCATAACTTTTCAAATCCAATTCAAATTCGATTTTCACCACTCCAGCAGCTATATAAGGAGGCTTTGGACGTGGGGAGCATTCATGCAGACCTTAGGAAGATCAAGAACTTGAGGAGAGCCAGAGTCAGAGAGAGAGAGGAAGAAAGAAGGGAATGATGTTTTCATTGTTTAAAAAATATATTTCCTTTTTCCTAATTAATTTTATGGATTGCTAAACTTCTCAGCTAGGGCTGAGATGAAGCCCCTAATTTTATTGACTCTTGTTTATGTTGAATTTATTTTAATTTGATTGATTTGTTTCTTTTTCTAGTGTGCTTTCCTGAGATTTTCGTACTTCTCCATTCTATGAGCTTAACCCCAGTCTATATATGGATGTTGTTTGGAATATTACTCTAGGTGCTTGTGTCTGACCATGAACAGGTTTTCAATAGAGGAAGAAATAGGATTTACATCTCTCCATGCCTGACCATGGATGGAAAGATGTGATCCATATGCTTTAAAGGATTATACATTCTGTGTGCCCGACTAAGGACATAAGATGTGCTTTGTTTATTAAATTTATATCAATTTGAATTAAGGTGAATCAACAGGTAAAATAAGGGTTAGGATAATTAGGGGTGGATTTGAAAGTCCTAGTCTCCTCCTTGATTGGATCTTCCTCATTATTGTTCGTAGTTATTTTTCATAGATTTATGCTAGTTTACTTAATAGTTTGTTAAACCATTTGTTGGATTAGTTAAGAAGAGCCTTAAATTTCAAATTGTGACAACCAGTCCACTTGGGAACTATCTCGTAATATGTACCATATTTACATCTGAATCGTATACTTGCGAGTAAAAATCATTTAAATCAGATTGGATTAAATTAAAACATCACTATGACTATAGCCAACCACAAGGTGTATCGCATCTTGGTCGACACCGGAAGCTCAGCTGACGTCATCTACTCTGAAGCCTTTGAGAGAATGGAGATTCCGAGGTCACGCCTCAGACCTGTGAAGACCCCCTGCACGACTTTGCCGGAGAAAAAGTGATTTCCAAGAGAGCCATTTCCCTCCCTATGACCGTGGAAGAAGGATGACATCAAGTCACCCTCATGGTGGACTTCTTCGTCGTAAACGTGCAATTAGTACATAACGTCATTTTGGGTAGACCTTCTCTTAACACAATAAGGGCGGTCATCTCCACTTACCACTTGATGATGAAGTTTCCCACAGAGGAAGGAATAGGTTACCTCCGAGGCTACCAGTGTGAGGCTCAGAGATGTTATGCGATAGCAGTGAAGAAAGGGTCCATGAAGTAGGCCATCACCATTAATGTCCTAGATCCCAGAGGAAATACAGAGGACTCATCTGTGGAAGACCTGGAGAAAGTACCGCTCAACGAGGCAGATCTGAGTAAAACTATTCAGCTCAAAAAATTGTTAAATTCTAAACAGCGATCCAAAATGCTTACCTTCAACATGCTGGCCTTCAACAACACCATGATATCTTCGCATGGTCGCATGGGGACATGCCCGAGATCTCTCCGAATGTCATGGTCCACAGGCTAAATGTGGACCCGAATCACAAACTCGTGAAATAGAAGAGAAGACCATTCGACACCGAGAGGTATGAAGCCATAGCCGATTGAAGGTACACTATCCTGATTGGATCGCGAACGTGGTCCTTATTAAGAAAGCCAACGGGAAATGGAGGGTCTGTGTGGATTACACGAATCTGAACAAGGCTTGTTTGAAGGATAGCTTCCCATTACCTTGGATTAATCAACTGGTGGACAGCACAGCGGGGCATGAACTACTCTCCTTCCTAGACACTTATTCCAGGTATAACCAGATCGTGATGCATCCTCCAGACAGGCAGAGGACTACCTTCATCACTAACAGGGTACTTTATTGTTACCAGGTTATGCCATTTGACCTGAAGAATGTTGGGGCCACATATCAGAGGCTGGTGAATCAAATGTTTGCCAAGAAAATCGGGCATACTATGGAAGTTTACGTCGACGACATGCCTGTTAAGACCATCAAGTCGTCCGATCACTTGGCAAATCTCGGAGAAACCTTCGCTATCCTCCGAGAGTATCAAATGAAGCTGAACCTCACAAAGTGCGCCTTCAGAGTTAGCTCCGGTAAATTCCTCTGGTTTCAAGTCAGCTAGAGGGGCATTGAAGTGAACCCTGACAAGATCAAGGTACTCCTCAATGTGAGCTCGTCTCGGACTATTAAGGAGATACAATGCCTCACGGGACGAGTAGAAGCGCTCGGACGATTCAAATTCATAGTAACAGACAAATGCCTCCCCTTGTTTTAGCAGTTGAAGGGTCATAAGAAGGCAAAATGGACATCAAAATGTGAGTAAGCTTTTCAGCAGCTGAAACAATATTTAGGTTCATCGCCCCTATTATCTAAGCCCAAAGAAGGCGAGCCCCTGTATCTTACGGTCTTGGCCTCAGTTGTCAGCTCGGCCCTGATTAAAGTAGTAGGAGGCAAGCAGTATCTCGTATATTATATAAGTAAAGCAATGGTACCTGCTAAGATGAGGTATCCGACACTGGAGAAGTTAGCGCTTTGTCTCATTGTCTTGGCCCGGATGTTACATCCGTATTTCTAGGCTCATTCCATCGTCGTCCTAACCGACTCTCCCCTCAAGAAAGTCCTCCAGAGGCCCGAGGTGTTGGGTCGGCTAATGAAGTGGGCAATTGAACTTGGAGAGTTCAATATCCAGTTTCGACCAAGGACAACGATTAAGGGCCAAGCTGTGGCCGACTTCATTGCAGAATTCACCGTCTCGGATGAAAAGGGGATTAGCGTCGAAGTAGAGGCAGCTCATTTACCTAACCCTCCAAGTAATCAAAAGGCAGTATCAGAGCCAGGATGAATTCTCTATGTGGATGGGTCGTCCAATGCCAAGCATGCCGGAGCAGGAATTGTCCTGGTTGCGCCCGATTCTACACCCATCCGATACGGGATCAGACTTGGTTTTAAGGCTTCTAACAATAAAGTAGAGTATGAGGCTGACGACGCGTTTGAGGGTCTAGTCTATCCAGGTACAATGTGATTCTCAGCTGGTAGTGAATTACATATCCACCAAATATGAGGCTAAGGAGACTACGATGGTTGTTTACCTGGCCGAAACAAAAAAATTGATAGAAAGATTTTAGAGCTACACTATTTGTCAGATTCCTAGAGTGGAGAATTCCTGGGCCAATGCCCTAACAAAGCTAGTCTCAGCCATGGAAGATAAGATCCTGCGAGTCATTTCCATGGAATTCATAGAACATCCAAGTATTGACTAAGTGGAGAAGAAAACGGTCAATCCCATAGACGACGCTCTGAGCTAGATGGACCTGATCTATAACTACCTCACATCTGGTGAGGTCCCCCCCAGACAAGTTAGAGGCTAGGCGCCTGAGAGTCAAAGCGGCATGATACTTGATCTTAGACGGGATCTTGTACAAGAAAGGGCATTCACAACTCTATCTCAGGTGTCTCCGACCCAATGAAGTGGATTACGTGATTTGGGAGACTCATGAAGGCATCTATGGAAACCACTCCGGTGGTCGAGCCTTGGCTCTGAAAATACTCTGCCAAGGGTATTTCAGGCCGATCATCAGGGAGGACTCGAAAAACTATGTTCAGAGGTGCGATAAGTGTCAGTTGTATGCGACCGTGCCGATGTAACCCGTGGAGGAAATGACTCCCACAAGTGGACTGTGGCCATTCGCTCATGGGGGATTGACATCATCAGACCTCTGCCCACAGGTAAAGGACAGGTCAAGTTCGCTATTGTTGTAGTTGACTATTTCACCAAGTGGGCCGAAGCCAAGCCTGTCACAAAGATCACGGAACAGAAGGTGGTCAATTTCGTTTAGAAGAACATCATCTATCAATTCGGAATCCCACACACTATCATCTCTGATAAAGGCAGATAATTCGACAAGGATAGGTTCTGAGGCATGTGTCGGGGGTTTGGCATTTCAAACACATATTCATCACCTCGGCACCCGCAATCCAATGGACAGGTGGAGGCTGTCAACAAAGTCATCAAGCACCACCTCAAGATAAAGTTGGAGAAAGCAAAAGGTAACTAGACCAAAGAACTCCTATTCGTCCTCTAGGCTTACAGGACTATGAGTCAGTTGTCTACCGGGGAAACCCCATTCTCACTTTCCTACAGTTCAGAGGTAATGGTACCGATCGAGATTAGTTTCCCCACAGCTCGGGTCAGGAACTATTGAGAAGATTAAAACATCGAGCAAGTTTTAGTGAGCCCGGACTTACTCGAGGAGGCCAGAGATATTTCTAAACTCCGGGTTGCCGCTCGACATCAGCAGGTGGCGCGCTTCTACAATTCCATGGTCAAGACCAGGCGATCCCGTCCAGGGGACTTAGTCCTCCGCCAAGTCTTCCAAAATACTGCAGAACCGAGGACTGGGGCACTTGGACCCAATTGGGAGGGGCCATACCATGTGGTTCGATCGACCAAGCCTGGCTCCTACCATTCGGAGGATTTGGAGGGCCGTCAACTCCCCCACTCTTGAAATGCCAAGCACATGAAGGTCTACTATCCTTGATATAATAACCGCTAAAGGTCCTCAAGAAATGTACTGCTTGAAGCTACTAGCTTCTTAAGGCCTCTAATAAAAGAAGTTTTTCTTTCAACATCATCTGCTTACATGACTTATCTAAGACTATCTACAATCGAAAAAAGTTACCTTTGATAAGTAGAGGTTAACTTGACAGACTGATCCCTTCGAGAAGGGGTTGGAACTTTAAATTTATGAAAATCTACATACGGATCCCCTCATATTCAAGGAAAAAATTCCAGAGGAATCTGAACTCCCTAAAAAAGAGAGTCGACCCATCAACAAGTCTGTGAAATTGACTAAGCACTTTTCGTTGGGGGGAGGGACCCCTAAAAGGGGGTCGGTCCTTAAAATACCAAACACCAACAACCAGCGCACGCAAACAAGCCATATACTAAAAACTATCATTAATGCAAAAGGGGAGTCCAGTTGCAAAAAAATGTAAAATCATTATTCCCTCTAAGCAGAGGGACCAACTACCATGCTGGGGCTCAAGCATCGACAACGGCCTCGGCGACCGGAGCATCTTAGACAATCTCCATAGGTGGGGTGCTCTCGGACATCTCTCCAGCAATAGACTCGGCGTGACCAATGGCGTCTGCTAAGAGGGCGTCGAAGTTTATGGTTTGGTAAAGCTTTTTAACTTCGACTAGACAAGCGTCAAAACCTGTCTCATAACCAAAATAGTATAATTTGTCCAGCTCTTGGGCCCTTTCATCAGAATCCTTCCTCAGCTCTTCCTACTTAGCGATTGAAGCCTCCAACCTCCTCTCGAGCTCAACCCGTTGTGCATTTTGCTCTGCCTTCTCGACCACAAACTTCACCCACTCTACTTCCTATTCGGCCTTCTCGGCCACAAACTTACCCTGCTCTACTTTGAGCCGATCCATCTCCTTTAACCTCTCCTTCACCTCCAACATCTTTGGCAGCGACTGGTAACATACAGTTGCAAAATCATTCACAAAGTTAACATAGCAACGAGAGAGGGTGTCGGTGATCCACACCTCTGGTACATGCTTAGCTGCCCAAGGATTCAGCTGAGCCATGTGAAAACTAGGAGGTAGGACGCTTGGAGAGGGTGAGGAAGCTCTCCTCCTTAAAGAGGATGCGGAAGCTCTCCTTGGAGAGGGTGTGGAAGCTCCTCCCCTTGCAGAGGGTGAGGAAGCTCCTCCAACCCTGCTAGTTGCAAATGCCTAGATAGCCACCTCAGACGCATTGACACACCTGACCATGGGCTCCGCTTTAGTAGGAGCATCCCAGATCGTGAAGAGGCAATCACGTCAAGGGTCTCCCCAACTACCTCCCTCTGTAACCTAGAAGGACCCGCCAGAAGGCGACAAAATGGTGATGGCCTCAACTCGGGCAGGAGCTCCAACCTTCGAAGCCTCAAGAACGGGGGTCGGAGTAGTAGTAGGAGCAGCCTCAAGGAGGGCTATAATAAGCACGGTCCCAGCCGGGTCTACAACTGAAGCTACCTCGACCTCGACCTTAGGAACCTTCCTCTTCTTCGACGCCGCCTTTGTCCTTGGTTCGAAGGAGAGGACAACATCCATCGGAGGACGTGGATGCCTTCTCCTCTTTGAACCACCAACCTCCATCCTTGCAAAAAAAAGAGGGAGAAATCATCCCTGTGTAATTAACGAAATCGACGGATGTTCGCCAATTAATCTCCGATGACCCTAACCCCACCTGCTTAAGGCAAAGATAGTGGGCTAAACTCTATAAAAGCCAGACAACACCAAATTATCTCGATTAATAAGCCCGAACCAGGTACGTTGGTCTGCAGGGATCACTCAGAGCCGGTTAACCTGATGCTTGTGGAAGGAGGAGAGGTTAGAAGCCCCCTTCGGTTGGACTGCAAGCAGAAGCAAATAATAAGATTAGGCATGGGAAAGAAATGAAAACACAATACAATTAAAAGAAGTGTCTGATGACCTGGATTGGCGAACTTGGTGGGGACTCGGGTACACAGCCGATCCAATTCAGAGGCTGGGGCCTCCCATTCCCCCGAGGCCCAAAACCACTTCCCCTTCCAGTCTTTATTGGAAGAGAGGAGTTGAGTTACCAGGCCTGGGAGACATGGGGGCCTAGCCAAGAAGTATCACCACGCCTTGTTTGTGTTATCATATTTGGCCATGTAAAGGAAGAAATTCCTCCGATGTTAGTCTCTGGTTCCCCGCCTAATACTAAAGAATAAAGGTGGAGGCCAGAATCCTCTAAGAATTCGGGACCAGCTGTCCCGGTGTGATTTGCAGCTGTGCTGTTAGCTCGCGCAAGAAAGGATGGAGGAAGAATTGAAGTCTGCACTAGAGGGCGCAGATGAAAATCCTTAGGCCAGAGATGGGTTGTTGAGGGGTACGACCTCGAGAGGGCCTTTGGACTCTCCAGATCCTAAGGCGATTGTTTCTTGTTTAACCTGCAAACCAACTCTCCGGATGGAACTCATCTCGTCAGAGTCGCTCGACATAAAAGAAAAGTGTGCTAAGTGTTGGAAGACTCACAGCGATGAAGCTGATATCCCCAGGTGAAGGTTATTTCCGATCAATGTCTTCCATTGGATTGAATCTTCTCCCCCGACAGTCGGGAATCCTCTGGCCGACGAAGAGTGATTTCTGGCAGAAGGCAATTCAAAAAGGAGGAACATCAAAAAATGGAATGCAAGAAATATGAGAGCGAGGGAAGGAGGGGTTTATATAGCCACCTCATTGCTCAGCGCAATCATTGCTAGCGATCGTACTGAGTCTGTGCTTCGAGGTGAGAATCTTCCTAGCATTTAATGATGTAGGCATCTCACCGATCTTCTATCACACATGACGTCGTTCCCTTCGCCCCACTGTTTACAAAACATAACCGCTGCCACATGTCCTCTACTGAGAGGATGAAAATTGAAGAGACACAGCTGTTATGCTGAATGCGAGATCAGAGAGGAGCAAATCACATTAATTACGCCTCGATCATCCTAATCAACAGCAGAGATACGAGGGTGTCGTCTCGTTTCCCAAGGTATTTACTAAGTCTGAACTTAGACTAAAAGAGTAGGGGGCTTCTGTTATGGGGAAATCCGACTCGACGAGTTAAGTTTGCTACCCACCTCGAAGTTCGGTGGGGAGACCTCGGAGGGGTATGACTGCTAAGTGGGGCCAAGTCTACCCTCGGCCCGGGCCGAGGCCCATCCTGGTTCCTAGCCATTATCCTTGTTTAATAACTTGAAAAAGTCATATCTGCGCACTAAACCATATCTACGCACTAGTCAAGGTCCAAGGCTTGAAGTTGGGAGTATTTTATTCCGAGACCTTGGCTGGATATTTCACCCACGGATACGCTCCTCTAAGACACGATATGCTACATAATCCCTGTATTACGAACGAAATCTCCATGATCACAGTATCCCATTGATTGAGTCAATCATGCTGAGATTAATGGACGTAGTTCATCCAATATGCAGGTATAAATACGAGGGGACTCCATTGTTACAGGTAAGTAATATCTCGCACTCTCTCTCTACAAACGAACTTAGACCCAGATTCTCTTGACCTGACTTAGGCATTAGAGGGTCTCTTGCTTAGACCAGAGTCTCCTTTGCTCACTCCTTTATGTAGGACCAGGATTCGTGGAGGGTTCACGGCATTGAGTGGAGGGTAATCCATTTTTTGACCTCAACAGACGCGCTATGCCTAAGTTTTTATTAAATTTTCTTCTTTTGAGGAGAGATTCGCCTGGGTTGCTCAAAACTGTCGAAAAACTCATCCAACTCGGGCACATTGTTCTCATAAGCAAGCCCTTGAATTGACTAGGCCGTTTTATTAGATGGTCCTTATCCAAGCCGATTGGGCCGTACGCCCATTCCTATCCTTGGAATCGGATGCAACTTGTCCAAGATGATTCCTGTTCTTGGAGTTGGATACGACTTGTCCGAGATCAGTGGGATCCAGTTGGGTGTCACGAACTACAACAAAAAATAAAGGGTGATTCGACTCCACCCTCTGTTTGGATGAGTTACAACTCGATTCAGGACTAGATGAGTTAGTGTGAGTGGACGAACGAGTCTTTAAACCTTAGATTGGAACTAATCTTCATCAGAGGTGGCAATGGGTTGGGTTGAGGTCAGCCCGAGCCCGACCCATTTCATAAACAACCAAGAATTCCAACACACATCCATTACTCTGAGCCCGACCCAAACCACTTGAATTCATCAAGCCCTGAGCTGGACCTAACCCATTTAATCGTAATTGGGTGGAGCTAGACTAACCTGACTCAACTTAGGATGACAACACTTGGGTTTAAAAATGGAACATGCCAGGTCTAATTAGTGGACGCATATAAACCTACATTATATGGGATGTCTCGGATTTCCTGCCAAAGCCTCTGGGAGGAAGTTTTGGATGCTAGGTGGGGGGCCACAATGATGTTCCTATGAAATCCACCCCGTCCATCCATTCTGTGAGCTCATTTTAGTAGATTTGATCAAAAATGAGTTAGACTCAAAACTCAACTGGGCCACACGAGAGGAAATAATCAGGATTCAGTGACCTCCATTGAAACATTTTTATGGTCGCAAAAGTTTCGTATCAGGCTAAGTTTTTGTGTTTTCACTTTATCCCAGTGGGAATGACCTTATAAAGGGTCCAGATGGCATATAAACATCAAAGTAGAGCTCACAAAGGTTTCAATCGTAGAAAAATCTTTTTCCAGATTTCCCTCTTGTATAGCCCACTTGAGTTTTGGATCCACCACATTTTCAATCACTTCCTAAAATGAGCTAAAAAAATGGATAGACGGGGTATATTTATCATGAACATTGTTGGGGAAAAATATGACAAGTCCAGAGGGTTGACTATAACATGAATTAACTCTATCCAGAGGCAACTATGGAAGCCAACCGAAGATAAAGCCTAGAGGAGAGACTTAGCTCGGATCTGCAGGGTATTAATCCCGACCGGGAGTAAAAGAGTCAAGAGCCACAGGTGAAATTTATAGGACATGAAGTTGGCTTGGTTAAAGAGACAGCTATGTCTGAAAGGGCCAATTAAAGGCCCTAGAGCTAAAAGCCACTTGACCGACTATAAAACTGACCCATATGAGGTTAGTTGTAGTGTCGGCTATCGGATTAAGAAAGGGCATCGGTCTTAAACCGATCCTATTTCATCCGACAATAGGCGAACAACCCTATCTTTGTAAGCCAGCCGAGACTGTATAGTCCATTAAGGCCAAGCCAAGCAAAGGAGAGATGGTGTAAACGTAAACACCAATTTGAGAATTTTGTGAAAAGACATCTGATCCCAAAAATCTCGGGATTGGGAGGTATGTACAAACGAATGGTAACATAATCAAATCTCCTAAAAATAAGGAAAGAATCCTCTCATGCCGGGACCTCTCATTCCTATAAAAGGAGGGCTCTTCGAGGATTAAGGTATGGAATAATGAAGAACCCTAAAATCTCCTCTTCCTGAATCATTACTAACTTAAGCATCGAAAGTTTTTCGGCTATAGTCAGGGTTCTCTTGATCTTTTATTGTAGTGCAAGCAGGCAGAGTAGAGGACGAGGTTGATCCAGATTTTATCATCAATAAATTGGCGCCGTCTGTGGGATCGATACAAAAAGTCATTTTCTACATTCTACCTAAGGAGCTGTAAATTCATATTAATGGAAAGAACTTAAAGAATAAGTCCAAAAGGACTAGTTGCTGCCGCCGGACAGCTAGGTACAAGCATGGCTCAGGGGGCTCAAAACCAATCCGATAATTGTCAGGGTTTCGCACTTGTTCCTGCCGCTTCTGCCACAACAAACACCCACCAAAATCGATATAACGGGCGGTTAGACCGGGAGGTTAAAGAGCTCAAAGACAACATAAATGTTATGCGGCAAATGTTGGAATAAATACACCAATAGCAAATGCAGTAACTTCAGCAGGGTTAAGTGACGAACACTTCGCCACAAGTTACCGAGCCTCAGCCAACCATACCGCGATCCCTTCTGCAGTCGAGTCAGCCCCACGACCCAACCGAACCACCACCCGCTCACTCGGCAACCGCTGGACTGCCTTCCATGGATCTCCGACATGAGATAGATAGGAGGAGGCGCAGCTGGCTTCTCGATAAGGGTGTGGCAGAAAGAGTCGAGACCTGGAAAGCTAATCTCTAGGACTTCAAGAAAGAAGTGATGGAAGAGATGATAGATATGAAACAAGGTTGGGATACATATCAAACCAGGCTCGACGCTAAAGCATCCCCTTTCGTTGATGAAGTAATGCAAGCTCGGTTACCGGAAAGGTTTCGTCTGCCTCAGATTACCCCTTTTACCGAAAAGACCGACCCAACTGAACATTTTGAATATTTTCAAACTTACATGAAATTGTATGATGCATTGGATGTTGTGATGTATCGGGCTTTTTCACTCACGTTAGCTGACATGGCTCGGCTTTGGTTTAAACAGTTGAAAGAAAAGTCAATCAGTTCGTTTGCGAAGCTCAGCGACGCTTTCCTCACCAATTTTATTAGTGAAAAAAAGAAACTTAAGCCTCCTACACACCTGAACAACATTGTCTAGAAAGAGGGAGAGCTACTGAAAGACTATATCAAGCATTTCAACTTTGAATCACTTCAGGTTCGAAAACACTCAGCAGAGACAGTGCTCAATTCCCTTATGCAAGGTGTTAGAGATAAGCCATTTCTAGCCTCTCTAGACAAGAATCCACCAATAACTTTGGCCAAATTCATGACTCGATCAGACAAATATGTAGACACTGAAGAAACCAGGATCCTACGTGAAGCTGCCCAGAACACAAAGACCTCGGCCAAAGAGTCAGCCAAAAAAGAAGTTGACTCGGCTGGAGGAAAAAAGCGCAAGGACGATCGAACTCGTGATGATTGTAAGTCAAGTAAATGACCTGACCGGAAGTTCTCCACTCAACAAGCCGCAAGAGAAGGTATTAATGGAAATCAAGAGTGAAGGGTTCGTCAATTGGCCCGATAGGCTTCGAAGTAACCCTAATCAGCAGAATAAAAATAAGTATTGTCATTATCATCGTGACTATGGGCACAATACAAATGATTGTATTCATTTGAAGGAAGAGATTGAGAGGCTCATCTGCGAAGGCCGATTTGCAGATCATGCCGATAGGATCGGGACGGTTGAGGAACGCCTAGTGGACAACCAGCCTACGAAGGAAATCTGAACTATTGTCAGAGGACCCAGAGGCGAAGGTGATTCCAACAATGCACGAAAAAACCACGCCAGAAGCCTCAGTCGACCCAAGTCTGAACTCCTGGTCATAGCTCGCCTCCGAAGGAGAAAAAGAGGAAATGGTATTGTATCTCCTTTACTGATGAGGATGCCTGAGGCATTTATCACCCCCATGATGATGCACTATTAATCACTCTTACCATTGCAAACCGTAAGGTATTCCGCATATTAGTCGACACAGGATCGTCGACCGACATATTGTTCACTCAGGCATTTGATAACATGGGAGTCGAACGATCGACATTGTGACTAGTTCGTAGCCCATTAATTGGATTGTTAAGAGGACAGACGCTCTCAAAAAGAATCATCTCCCTACCACTCACGACAGGGAATCCTCCGCATCAGGCTACCGTGATGGTCGATTTTTTGGTAGTTGATCAATCATCAGTTTATAATGTTATACTTTGTTGGCCATCGCTGAGTCTCCTCCAGGCGGTGGTATCCATATACCACCTCTCCATGAAATTCCCGACTGAGTCGGGAGTCGGAGTTGTCAAGGGAGATCGGTAAGACGCAAGGCACTGCTATAGGACTGCTGTAAAAATTCTCGTCGAGAAAGCTCCAGCCGAGGCTTTAATGATTAAATCATTGGACCCTCGGACCGAGACTCATGAACGAGGACAACTAGTTGAAGACCTCATCTTGGTGTCTTTGGCCGAGACAGATGCCTCTAAAACGGTGCAAATTGGCTCATCTTTGCAATCGCCCTTGAAAGATAATCTGATAACTCTACTCTGACGATATGCAGACATATTTGCCTGGAGCCATGAAGACATGCCAGGAATTGACCCATCTGTAATTACTCATCGACTCAATATTGATCCAACTTACCGCCCGATCCGACGGAAGCGATGAGCACTCGGCCCAGAAAGGTACGCTTTCATTGAAGAAGAGGTTAGCAAGATTCTCAAGGCAAAATTCATAGAAGAGATATATTAGCCAGAATGGGTAGCTAATGTCGTACTTGTGAAGAAAGCCAATGGAAAGTGGTGAGTCTGTATTGACTGTACTGACTTGAATAGAGCCTGCCCAAAGGATAGCTTTCCTCTTCTAAGGATAGATCAGTTGGTAGATAGTACAGCAGGGCATGAACTCCTTAGTTTTATGGGTGCATATTCAGGTTATAACCAAATTGTAATGCATCAATCTGATAAATTAAAAACTACCTTTGAACTGACAAAGGTCTTTATTATTACCGTGTGATGACTTTTGGTTTGAAAAATATTAGAGCAACGTATCAAAGATTGGTGAATAAAATATTCACTCGGCTGATTGGCCGAATCATGGAAGTGTACATTGACGACATGCTCATCAAAAGTGTACATGCGGTCGACCATATTGTCGACCTAGAAGAGATGTTCTTGATCTTGCGCAAGTATCAAATGAAGTTAAATTTGAGTAAATATGCCTTTGGTGTAAGCTAGGAAAAGTTCCTCGGATTCATGGTCAGTCAGTGAGTGATCGAGGTAAACTCAAAGAAGATAAAAGCACTGCTCGATATGGAGTCCTCAAAAATAATCAAAGATATATAAAGACTAATTGGACGAGTAGTGGCACTCAACCGCTTCCTATCCTGAGCTACCGACAAATGTCTCCCATTCTTCAAGAAATTAAAGGGACAACAGGTAGTGGACTGGAGGGAAGAGTGCGAAGCTGCGTTCCAGCAATTAAAGTTTTATCTCAGATCTTCGCCTCTCTTATCAAAGCCTGAGCTTAGAGAAGCCCTGTTGCTGTATCTCGCGGTGTCCGAGGCAGCGTTTAGCTCGGCTATGATACGAGAACATGAAGGAAAGCAACTGCCAGTTTATTATGTCAGCAAGGCACTTCTACCAGTAGAGACGAGATATCCACTCTTAAAAAAAATGGCCTTAGTCCTAGTCGTTTTCTCGCGCCGACTTCCGCCATATTTTTAGGCTCATACCATTGTCGTCATGACCGACTTCCCGGTACGCTAGATTCTGTAGAAACTGGAAGCATCAAGTCATCTTACTAAATGGGCAGTCGAACTCAGCGAATTCGACATTTAGTATAAGTCAAGGATAGCAATCAAGGGACAAGTTGTGGCTAACTTCACCGCTGAAGTCACACCGCAAGTCGACACACACACTGTTGAGTCAGTCGAAAAGCCAACTACCGCTTTTCCTGAGTCATCTCCCGACCCAACCCCTTGGAAGCTGTATGTGGATGGCTCCTCCAACTCTAAGGCAAGCGGGGCAGGAGTAGTACTAGAAACTCTCGATCAAACTTATATGCAGTATGCCTTGCGACTTAGATTTCAAATCTCGAATAACACAATAGAATATGAAGCATTATTACTCAGTCTCTGACTTGTGACTAGCTTAGGTGTTACACATCTCAACATTTTCAGCAATTCTTAGTTAGTCATTAATCAGGTCACGAGTGTGTACCAAACATGGAAAGAACAGTTGAAAGCTTATATGGAAAAAGTAAAAGAGCTGATCAATGGATTTTAGTGTTGTATTGTCACTCGGATCCCTTGAACAGAAAATGTCAAAGTCGACCTACTGGCGAAACTCGCCTCTGCTGATGAAGACGATATACCCAGGTTTGTTCCTATAGAGTACGTTGCTAAACCGAGTATTATGGAACCAGTTGGCTCGACCGTACTTCCTATCGATTCGGGACCTACCTGGAGTGACTCAATCGTCTGATACCTTAGCAGTGGGGAATTGCCTGAAGATCGTGCCGAGGCTTGACGAGTTAAAATTTGAGCCTCTCGCTACACAATAGTCAATGAGACATTGTACAAGAAGGGTTATTACGCTTCGTTGTTATGATGTATGAACCATGATGAAGCCGACTATGTGATGCGAGAAATTCATGAAGGGATCTGTGGAAATCACTCAGGGGAGCAATCCCTTGCACATAAAATCTTACGCCAAGGATACTACTGGCCGACTATCCAGCAAGACGCTCGCAAGCTCATCCAGAGCTATGGTAAGTGTCAACGATTTGTGGCTATTCTGAGACAACCTCCTGAAGAACTAACTCCTATGACCGGCCCTTAGTCCTTTACACAGTGGGGAATCGACATTATTAGACCTCTCTCCATGGGGAATGGACAAACCAAGTTCGTGGTTGTGGCAGTGGATTACTTCACTAAGTGGGCCGAGGCAGAATCATTGGCAAAGATAACCGAACAGAAGATCGCAGACTTTATATGGAAAAATATCGTCTGTTGGTTTGGCATACCTCGGACTATTATAACCGACAATGGGAAGCAGTTTGACAACCAAAGCTATCACGAGATGTGCAACAATCTGGGAATCAGGAACGTGTATTCATCGCCTCATCATCCTCAAACGAATGGGCAAGTTGAAGTAGTCAACAAGATCATCAAACAACATCTTTAGACCAAGCTTGACCGAGCCAAAGGAGCATGGGCTGAGGAACTTCCAAAGATACTATGGGCTTACTGAACCACTGCCCGAACCGCTACTAGAGAGACTCCTTTTTTCCTCGCGTATGGCTCGGAAGTCGTCACTCCTGTAGAGATCGAGTTGCCTTCTGCCCAAGTCAGCTCTTTTAATGCGAAAGAAAATGAAGAACTCTTTTCTCTCAGACTCGACCTTGTGGACGAGCAAAGAGAAAAGGCTCAGCTATAGATGATGGCTCGACAGTGACAGGTAGCTCGATTCTATAATTTTCTAGTGAAGGTTAGACGTTTTCGAGTCAGGGACATAGACCTCTGGAAAACGTTCCTCAATACTAAGTAAGTTGGTGCAGGCACACTGAGACCCAATTGGGAAGGGCTTTATGTTGTCTCAAGCACCATCCGACCAGGAACATACCGATTGGAAGACTTGATCGGGCAGTTGCTGCCTCACCCATGGAATGCCGAACATTTAAAAATATACTATCCCTAAAGTCGGCATAGCAAAATAATAAAAAAGACTCAAAAATGATAAACATGTAAACTGATAAAAAATGAATGAAATAAAACTAAGTATATTCATTTATCAGTGTGTTTGTTACATCGAGTTACATCTTGCCTCAACATAACATTGTCTGACTAAAGAGGTTAATAGCAAATGAAAGATTGACCAATACATATGAACTTTTTCCTCGGCAACAACTATCTACAGGCTTGCTTGGAGCTGATGATGGTTCCAAAATAGAGCTGATGATGGTACCAAAATGGAGCTGATGATGGTTTTAAAAGCCGAGCTCCGAGGCCATTAAGGATTACTCAGAGTAACTTCTGGAGCCAGGATAACACCAGACTCGACCTTGATACCAGCTGCAGCATCATCAGCCTCATCCACTTCAGCTGTCGTATCCTTAGGAAGGCCGTCCTCAAATTTAGAGAGATCAAGATCGAAAAAAAACTACTTCATCACTTTGATGCAAGTAGAATATCCACTCTCGTATAAGCGATCCTTCTCATCTTCAAACTTCGAAGGATCGAGGAAATCCTTCACAGCCTTCTTCCCAGTCTCTTTCCTGGCCATCACGAGTGCCATTTTTATATCGGCTTTCAGTCGAGCCAGCTTCCCCTCAGAGGCATCCCAAGCAAGGTGGAGTTGTAGGCCCTCATCATGAGCCTCCTTCAGTAGCTGAGCCGACCGAGCACACTCAGCTCTAGCATCCTCGGTCACCTTCCGAGCGATGCTCAGCTCCCTTGTCAGTTGGCCAACCTGAGATGAGGTAATCTCGAGTTGAGCTTCTACCTCTGTCGCCCGCTTCCAAGCTGCTTCAGCATCAACCACAGCCCACCGAGCCCTCTCAAACTCGGCCAGATCCCCGCTAGCTCTCAGTAGGCAAGATTCAAGTTATATAGGAAAGGGACAGTCAGATCAATGAAATAAAAAATAATAATAAACAAGTGAAGAGATAAGAGTAAACCAGACATGGAGCAAGTTCCTCACCGCATGAGAGAGTATCCGACTCCCAGGGGCTTCGAAGAGGGAGAAAAATTCTTTCTCACTCCCATGAGTAACAGTCAAAGGGACCATCTCTCCCACAGTCCGACGGAAAGACGACGTCTCCTGTTGAGTCATCTCCCCCCTTAAGGTCTCCCCTCTCTGCTCCTCCCTTCGTCTCGAGACCCGCTCTGCAACGAGTCCTGGCTCAGAAGTAGTGCGGGAATCGCTCACACCCTCTGCCCTCTCTTCGAGGTTAGAGAATAATGACGGTGGGGATGGCCAGACCAGAGGCGACCGGGGTGGGAGACTCCACGATTGGAGCAGTCTTCGCCTTCTTGGGCGGCCGAGGCTCCGACAGGAGCACTGACCTCGGAGGAGCCTTCAATTTAGACGATGACTTTAGGAGGGGTCGAGCTTCAGCCATATCTGTTTCGGATAAAATACAGAGTTAGCAAAATTCTAAAAAGATGCGCCAAAGTAACTTAAAGATACCTGTTACGGACGAATCTAAGCCCAAGAGAAGAAGACGCTCCGGTTACAAGAGAGACTTCCAGGACCAGTATTCCGGACTTATCTTCCACATGTCTTTGATTCGAACCAAAGCGTTGGCTCCTAATTTTAGCTTCGCCTTGGAGATTACTACAAAGTATGGTCAGTTAGACTCAGATAGATCAAGACAAGAAAAGATGAGGAAAAGGGCATGCCGAGTCACCTGCTTCAGAGAAGGCCCGAGGAATGCGAGGATTGAATAGCCTTGACTCGGTTATCTCCCAACAACCCCATGCCCAGAACCACCTCTCTCTCCAGTGTTTGTTAGAGGTAGGAGGGTCGGTTATCAAAGAACCACCCTTGTTCCTCCAAGCACTAAAAAAATATTATCCGGGCTGTGAGGTGTTTGGCCGAACTTGGTATAGATAGAGGAACTCATCCATGGTCAGTGGGGGTGTTCTGCTTCAGCCCACAACACTGCGCAACCAAACAAATTCCTTCATCCATTCGAAACTATTTGTCCCGAAGCAATTTTGAGTCGGGAAAGGAAATCTCGAGCAACGGGTTGTAAGGGCAGACGCAAACTACATTGTATGGAAACTTAGAAAATTGTGACTATCCCAGGAGGTAGATGTTCAGGCAACTCACTTGGGAGCAGAAGTCGAAGGATTACTGAGTCGGGAACATGATACCTAACTCGGATTCTATCCAATTTTGCTTCAGTCAAAACTAAAGGAACCAGTCCCCTTTAATCATCTCCGACCTCCTCACTCTCGGTTAGAGCTAGGCATCGGACCGAGTCAGCTCGGATATGGCCCAACTCGACCAGGTCCAGATTTTACATGGCCCAACCCGAACTAGGACAGAACCGGGACCGAGTCTGAGTCAGCTGACTCAATCCGACCTGTACATGTACTGATCTAAACCGATCCGAGTCCGACTCGGTCAGGAAAACCGAGTCGGATCGGATTGTGCAAGGTTGGGCATGTAGCTAAAAATTATATGGAAAAATGTATGAACAGTGTGGATGAAACCCAAAGATGATAATGTCCCCTTAGAGCCATTAGAGTCCCTGTGGTTTCCTACCGTCGGTCGGTCGTCCTCCATCCAAATGGACCAAATCATTGTATCCATTGAGGATGGAAGACAAGCAACTGGTAGATTGAAAATGTTGGAAGCAATGTGAATTTTCGGACCTATAATTAAAACAATAAGGATTTCGTGGAAGACATGGGATTGGGAAGGAGTACCTGGTTAAGCTGGAACTAGTTGAGGTGCCAAGAAGTCATCGACCAGACCACTCGGCGTGTAGAGTGTGGAATTGTTTCCAAAGTGAATCCACAGCTTTCAATGTTTGCAGGGAGAGGAAATTCTTCCAGCAAAAATCATATCCATTTTACTCCCTTTCCTTTCCAACCCTCATAGGCTCGGACCAGTGCAAGACGGTCACTATAGTCTTGGGCGGAAAACTGAGATTTTGCAGATTCTGCAAGCTGTGTAAGGGGAAAAAAAAGGGATCACAGGCTGATATAACTATTACTAGATAGAAAATTCTAGCATTCATTAACAGAATTTGATAATCAGATTTCTCTTTAGAGTTCACCTTCCAGGGAAAAAAAAAAGATTTCTCTTTGAAGTTTCTTTTAGAGCAAGTTTTGCCGTGATAATTTATTTAAATTCATTTCTGGTGTGTTAACTAAGTTTTTGCCTTAAGGAAAGGACCAATTCCAAAAGGATGAACTGGAGGTACCAATTTAAGGGTGTTCAGCTTCTCCCTATGGGAGAAGGTAAAATCTGGGTTAGACGGAGGCGGGTGAGAGATCAGCAAAGCTATACATGTTATTCATAAGCTAGCTGAGAGTAGCAACAAATGGGAAAAATAATATACCACAAAGCACCATATACTAATAAAATAGAATATTTACCAAAGAAATTAAAAACGTAAAAGAAAAAAACAAAAACTAATTAGAACAAACTAAACATGAGAACATCATTCACCTACAGTAAGAAAACTTACATCCTTCCAGGGAAAAAATCTCTTTCCCTCTTTGGCGGGAGAGTTTTGAGGAAAATCTCTCTCTCTCTCTCTCTCTCTCTCTCTCTCTCTCTCTCTCTCTCTCTCTCTCTCTCTCTCTCTCGAGTGGGAGAGTTTTGAGGAGAAAATCTCAAGTGGGAGAGTTTTGAGGAAAAAATCTTGGGCGGGAGAGTTTTGGGGAAAATCTCTCTCTCTCTCTCTCTCTCTCTCTCTCTCTCTCTCTCTCTCTCTCTCTCTCTCTCTCTCTATCGAGTGGGAGAGTTTTGAGGAGAAAATCTCAAGTGGGAGAGTTTTGAGGAAAAAATCTTGGGCGGGAGAGTTTTGGGGAAAATCTCTCTCTCTCTCTCTCTCTCTCTCTCTCTCTCTCTCTCTCTCTCTCTCTCTCTCTCTCTCTCTCTCTCTCTCTCTCTCTCTCTCTCTCTCTCTCGGGCGGGATAGTTTTGGGGAAAAAGGGTATTTATATGTATACCCCTCCGGGTCGGGTCTGTTCGGGTCGGGTCGGATCCATTCGGTCTGGGTATTCGGGCCGAATCTGGTCGAATACAGTGTTATCCGAACCAAATTCCAAATTCTATCGGATCTGGATGGTCAGAATTGATCAGGCCCGATCAGACCGTTGATTCTGTTCGGAATGGTACCGAGTCGGGTCTGGTCGGGTCGAATCCACCGGATCGGGCCCAAGTTGCCCACCTCTACTCTCGGTAGCCTCTCCTTCTTCAGCTGCCGATTCAACAAAACAAGCCGACCTCCGTGGGAGAACCGGTTCAGTGGTTCTCCCAAAGTCAGCCTTCGCCGGTCTCCTAGGAAGGGCTGGCTCAACGGCTCCTTCTTCTAATTCTTCCTCTTCTCCCAAGTCATCACCAGGGAAATGGGGAGTGGGCTTGCCAGGGGCATGTCTCAAACTGGAAGGGCCCGCTGACGCGAAGCATTTCGCTGAAGCCCACCGGACACTTTGGCGGCATGTTGGAAGGCCTCATTAGCACCTATCGCCATCTCCGCCAGTAAAGAGGGTGATTCCGCGATATTCCAAAGATGCCTCGTTTCGCCCTCATCACCGGAAACTGCCTCCCGAGGACTTGAAGTATGCATTATCGCTAAAAAGTCAAAAAAGGAGGGAGAAAAAGGACTCACCGGAGAGGCGAAAGTCACAAAGATAAGGAAGGAAAGAAGAAATCTAAACGGAGAATGGTAAGATGAGTAAATCGCAAGCACAACAAAGAAGGAGGAAGAACAACAGAGAGGAAGATCGAGCGGGAGAGTGAAAAAATGTGAAAAATGCTCCTGCACCCCCTTTTATAGCCGAGCCACGTGGCACCTGCATTTAAGGAGGAGTCGAATCGATGCAGGCTTCGACTCCCCCACCCGACGCGTGGTGCACCCTGACTGACGCGAGTAACGCCCTCAAGACGTGTCCGACGTCCATAAGTGGGCGAGGCGATCTGACGACTGTCCACACGTGCAACCTCAATTAACGAACCGTTGTACGTTAAGGACGATATAAGAAGTATTAAATGCTCCATCTTAACCTCAGTTCTTAATATAAACTGAGCGAGCAACTCATTACTCCTTTATGTTGACATGGCTAACACAAGGAGTAGGGGGCTTACTGTTGGAGAAAAATATGACAAGTCCGAAGGGTCGACTATAAGATGAATTAACTCTGTCCAGAGGCAACTGTGGAAGCTGACCGAAGATAAAGCCTAGAGGAGAGACTTAGCTCGGATTTGCAAGGTATTAATCCCGACCGGGAGTAAAAGAGTCAAGAGCCACAAGCGAAATTTATAGGACATGAAGTTAGCTCGATTAAAGAGACAGCTATGTCTGAAAGGGCCAATTAAAGGCCCTAGAGCTAAAAGTCACCTGACCGACTATAAAACCAACCCATATGAGGTTAGTTGTAGTGTCGACTATCGGATTAAGAAAGGGCATCGGTCTTAAACCGATCCTATTTCATCCGACTATAGGCGAACAACCCTATCTTTGTAAGCCAGCCGAGACTGTATAGTCCATTAAGGCCGAGCTAAGCAAAGGAGAGACGGTGTAAACGTAAACACCAATCCGAGAATTTTATGAAAATATATCCGATCCCAGAAATCTTGGGATTGGGAGGTATCTGCAAACGAATGACAACATAATCAAATCTCCTAAAAATCAGGAAAGAATCCTCTCACGCCGGGACCTCTCATTCCTATAAAAGGAGGACTCTTCAAGGATTAAGGTACGGAACAACAAAAAATCCTAAAATCTCATCTTCCTGAATCATTACTGACTTAAGCATTAGAGGTTTCCCAACTATAGTCAGGGTTCTCTTGATCTTTTATTGTAGTGCAGGCAGGCAGGAATAGAGAACGAGGTTGATCTAGATTTTAGCATCAACAAACATCATGGTGGGCCAACCTAGCATCCTAGGAACTCCCTTGCCAAAGGCTTTCCAGGAAATCCTCGTCCCATTATGTCCATGTATCTATTTTTATTTATTATTATTTTTTTTAAATATTTGAAGGGTAGCTTGTTTGTACAGACCCCACTGTCAGCCCATGTACCTACTTATAGTTTATTAACTTGTTTAAAGTGTTGGGTTGGGTCAGATTTATTAATAACTATATGGGTTAGCCCGGTGGGTAAGGTTCATTGTCTAATCTGAACCCAACTTACTACCTATTTAACTAGCCGTATTGGCCAGTCGACTGGAAACGGATTGGCTACTCCCCCTGACACCGGCCAATGGCTGATGGTCGGTGCTCTGTGGGGTCCACCATGATGTATGTGTTTCATCCATGCCGTCCATCTATTTTTACAGATCATTTTAAGGTATGAGACCAAAAATGACATATATACCAATCTCAATTGGACCACATTACAGGAAACAGTGTTTAATGAGCTTCAACCATTAAAAACATTTTAGGGGCCATAAAAGTTTTGGATCAAGATGATTTTTGTTTTTTCCTTCATCTGGGCCTGTATGACCTAATCAACAGATTGGATGTCAAATAAAAAGTACAGTGGGCCTTAGGAGGATATTAATGGTGGATATCCAATCACTATTGTTTTCATGTAGTGTGGTCCAAATGAGGTTTTTATACCTCTCTTTTTTGGGAGTAGGCATAAAATGATCTTAAAAAATGGATGAACAGAATGGGTGAAACATATAAATCATGGTGGGCCCACAGAGCACCGACCATCAGCCCCGGGGCTGGTGTCAGGGGGAGTAGCCAATCCGTTTCCCAGTCGACCCGCGGAAGAGCCAGACCTATTGTCGGAAGCTGGTTGCGTACTACACTGGATGGACGGAATAGGTCCAGGCAAGGGCTCTGGGTCTCAAGGTGATATATAGGTTTTATCCACACCATTTAGTTTTTTTTTTTTTTTTCCGGATTATTTTAAAATATGAAACCAAAAATAAGGCAGATTCAGGTCTCAATTGGACCATATAGTGGGGATCAAATGCCTACCGTTAAAAACTTATCAAGAGCCACAAAAGTTTCAGATCAAACTGGATTTTTTTCCCCTTCATGCACGTTTTTGTGACCTTATGAATAGATTGGATTGCCAATAAACGTCACGGTGGGCCCGAAGAAGGTTTCAACCGTGTGCATCATTATTGCTGTTGCTTCCCATGATGTGGTCCACTTGAGAGTTGGATCTACCTTATTTTTTGAGTTCATTCCTTGTGATAATCTAGAAAAATAGATGAACGGTGTGGATAAAACCCATACATCACAGTGGGTCCCGTCGAGGCAGAGCAGGACGCAATCCACTTCTTCCATTTCACCCCTAAATTCTTCATCCATCACAACATAATTAATAATTATAAAATTCCAAACTTCTTAACCAACACCTCACCAATCACCCAATGGAGTATCATAGAAAGAAAACGTTGTTCCCACAGAGACCTTTTAATTAGAGAAACTAATTACTGATTAATGCCTGCCTAATCATGTCTCCTTAACACCCTAGAGTTACAATAGTTACAAGAGATATCAGGATTGTTAGTTGCATGGGACACTCCTCTTGATTTCTGAGGCTGTTGACAGGTGGTGTTGAACGGTGCAGATCTCCCTGATCTGATCTTTCTTCTTGGAAATGTTGATCTAGGAATGAAAACTCCAGTGCCCTTGCTTTCTCTCCGACAGGTTTGTTCACATGCAAGCATGGAAGGTGTAGCGATGGGACTATGGCACACGTGAGAAAATGCCTGAAGACAGCCACAAATTAATCAATGCTCCTGAGCAAAGGAAAAAAACGAAAAGAAAAGAAAAGAAAGAAAGAAAGATGGTGTACCTGAAGAGTCATGGAGGGATAATGTGAGGCCGTCAACTCCTTGTCATCTTCATCGTCCATTATTAGAAGTGAAATTCGCTTGCTAAGGTCTGCAAAGAAGACATCATCTTCTACTTCCATGTCTAACACTAGCTAGAGAAATTGAGTATCCTTGTCATGCTTGGTCACTTATAAGAAAAACTACATCTCTCTCTCTCTCTCTCTCTCTCTCTCTCTCTCTCTCTCTCTCTCTCTCTTTCTTTTTTGTCCTTTTTTGGATTTTTATTTTTTTTCCAGGTTGTATGGGCATGATTGGGTTTTAATAGAAGGGTGTAGGGGGGACCTGTGGCTTGTAGGTATGGCTGTGGGCCATGTATGTGACAGTTGGCGCATGTGTGTAAGGCTACGATCTCAAAAATATCTCAAAGTGTCGTAATGATATGATCCTGTTGGGAAGGGATGAGGGGCTGTTGGTCTGTATCCATGCTAACATATCAATCCAAGATAAAGTCTCCATGCCTTGCACACAAGGCTGTGACTCTCTCCAACTCTCTCTCTCTCTCTCACATCCACTAAGTAGAGATATCTGGAACGTGGTATGGTTCCTTCCACGTCAAACCACTTCAGTGCCAAGTGTCAAGTTGGCGCTTGAAGCTTATACGTCTCGTTGCCACTCGACTGCTCTTTTTTATGGTACCCACCACTCACCACATAATGTACATAGTAAATGTCTGCAAAATCCAAGCCGCTCATCAGGCAGGTCACACTTTAGGTCTTGGTATCGATCCCTAGTGGGGGTGGCTAACATGGAGTGTGTGTACTGACATGGGTGTGTACTAACAAGCTAACCCAAAAAAAACATAAAAAATCAGGCAGGTCACACCGCTGAGACGTCTTAGATAATAATAATAACAGACCAGATCCTTCCAATTTTTATTATTTATTATTTATTTTAATTTTTTAAATGCAGATTGGCTAATCTGATGAGCAGACAAAGGTGATTTTGTGCCAAGGCGTGCCCAATGTGGATCGAAACCGTTGAGTAGCTTGGTTGTGGCACGCATGTACCACCGTCTGATGTTTGAAGTGAGGGCTCATGGAGGCACATTTGATACGGTACGACCTTCTAGCAAGGTGTGCTGTTGGACCCACCATCTTCGTCTCTCTTGATCATGGACTGGTCGCTTGGATACAGGTACAAATGTCTATCTAGAATATGGTGTCTTAGATAAGCTATTCAACACACACACACTCTCTCTCTCTCTCTATAGTTGGTGGCTCATGCCCCACTCACAGGACATTCACACATTAATACACGTAGGTCACTTAAAAATTGAGTACTCAAGGGTCCTAAGTGGGGCGTGTCTAATAGTAGAGTGTGTGTATACTAACGTGATAGTCAATGAAAATAAATAAATAAATAAATAAAATAAAATTGATCGCAGGACATGTAGCATATGTGAGGCCACAAAAGTAGGAAGATTTAAAACTCTAACCGGGCCACACAACAGGAAAAAGTGGGCAGGTAAATGCATACCATTGAAACTTTCTTAGTGTCCACCGTCATGTTATATGCCATCCATACTGTTCATAAGGCCATTCCCACGAGATGAAAGGTAAACACAAAATCATTAGCTCATTTTCAAAATTTATGTGGCCCACGAATGTTGAATTTCAACTGTAGGGGTACAATCCTCACTGTTACCTCTAGAGCTGTACATGAAACGAGTTAGCTAAGTTAGCTTGCTTGACTCAACTCGAAAAAGCTCAATTCGACTCTGTTCAAAACTGAGTTCAAGTTGAGTCAAGTTGATTTTTTGAGCTCGAAAAAATTCCAAGTCGTGTTCAAGCTTGCCTAAGCTCAACTCGACTCGGATCGAACCAGTTCGGTGATTTGGTTATTTTGATATTGACGTTGCTCACCGAATGTTTGATGAAATGACTCAACGAAGTGTCGGTTGGTGGCGAGGAAGGTATGGATATGAAACAAATACCCTTGTATCTTGATTTTAATATTGCCTACTAAGTGTTTGATGAAATACTTGTAAACTGTTGTTGCTGTTTTACATATCATGAGAAATTGAAGGTGCACTCCATGTGTTTGAGAAAATCCTCCACAGGCTCGATCTTGGCTTGAATTGGCCTGAGCTACTAACCGAACCAATCCGAGTTGGCCAGTCAAGCTTGAGGACCTAGCCAAGCTGAGTTCGAGTTGGCGTCAACTAGTGGTCAAGCCGAGTCAAGTTGTGCCAAGCTTGACTCAGTTCGACTCGTGTACAACTCTATTTACCTCTCATGGATGGAGTGAAAGTTCCTGCAAAAGGTTTTCCAAGGCTATCTGTACCTAGAGCATGGGTTGTATACATTTAATGTCTATAATATGTGTGCATGAAATGTTGTATGTGCTCCTCTCTATATTAACTTAAAACGAACTTTCCTTATTTTTTATCCTATACTTTAAGGTTGGTGGAAAATTTTGGAAGATATACTAATGGTAAACTGCCAACCCTAAGCTTATGACGGACACAACTTGCACCTAAATAGCCACAGGACTTGGATATCTATGTATCTTTTCAATGTCTGATCAAGATTGAAGTGTCTCACTTGATTTGAACTTTCATGAGGTGGTGGATGTTGGCACTTGGATTGTTTTTTGCCACGTGTAGTGTGTGTGGGCATATCAAAAATCTTTTCAATTCAAACCTAACAACTTAACCCTAAGCGCCAAGACAAGTAGACATGCACGTAGTCGAGATATGAGATTCTACCACTCACAATATAGTTATAGGATAATCAAGTGATTATGGGAGATGGGGTTCTTTTCTTAAAATGGGTTGCATGTTGCCTTTCATGCAAAATGACTTTTATAAATGGAAATAGTCAAACAAAAATGAAATACTTATGGTCAATCAGGAAGTAACAATAAGATGCCTTTCTGCTTTTTTGAAAGAAGAAGTGATTATATTGATATTGGGAATAGTCCAATGCAAAAGCACAGACTTGGATTACAGCTAAAGACGATTGCTACTGGATTATGACTAAGGATTACTGTTACTCCTAGGATAGAGTTAAGATGTGATAAGGAAAGATAAATTAATTTGTTTGATTGATTTGGTATAAGACGACTTGCTTTGTTGAACTTCTTGCTATCTCTCAGGGGTTTCTTCCTTTACTCAAAGGTTATGGCAGATAAATTGTTGCCACATCAGTTATCCAGATCCTTCCTTCTCCTCTTGATGGGTATCCCTTTAACATCTCTTTCGGCTTGACCACTTTTCGCCTTTTGAACTTCTTGACCATGCCCTGTCATCAGATGACAAGTATCGTCAGATCAACGCCATTTGTACTTCCATACAAAGCGCTCCGAATATCTCTAAAGATTTTTTGCATGTTATAAATTTATCATGTAATGACATGTGTTCTTTTTTAATTGCCCATTTCAGGAATGGTCATAAATAAAATACAACATTGCCCCTCATGTTACTTTGCCTTTCGGCAAAAAGGTGAAAGAGATGGTGGTGCTTTGTCCAACATAATACATGCAATCGGCCTTCTTTCCACGTGTTAATTCTCTATTGATTCTACCCAACCAAGACAAAACTGAACAATGGTTTTGTTCCTTTTTTTATGACCGTCATTGTGACATGACATAAAATCTGTCGTATGAGGATTCATGATTATCATCTCATTAATGCGCACGTCCTTGATCGATATATACACGATTTTGAATTCATTTTTCCTTTCTGTGATTCTTACTCTTTGTGCTTCTCCTTTCGAAGTCTTCTTTATCATTTAGAATCTCTGTAATCCACCATGGCTGCTTCTTTTTCTTCTATTCTAACTATAATATCCTGAATTTTCATGGCCAGAGTTTATACTCGTGCCCAAGAAAAATCTGGTGTTAATAATGTATATATTGGATGCTTTAAAAATCTCACCTCATTTTTTTCATTTAGATCACATACAGATACATTCATGAAGGTAACATTCACGAGACTAAAATTGACTGTATTGATTATTTCATCAGAGTAAAAGAATTCAGTAAATAATCAAATGTCCTCTCAATGAGAGCTTATTACATTTATCGAGTTCGCAGTGAAAGTATAAAACTAATTCATAAAACTCTTCTTATTTTTTTTAAGTATAATCTTCTATAGAGAGATGGTCCTTTAGGTCGTTAATGTCTACATCACCTACATCATCTGTACAGTTGAAGAGGGTCAATGCCCTACTCATAGTGATGGTTATCCTTTAAGATTAAAAGTAATGTAATGGTTCTGATACGTCACGTACGCCATCACAACGAGGGGTATCAGCATGCACAAATAACCTACATGAGATGTATACCTAGCAAAGTATGTGCGGCTCATCATATATAGTGATCACTATCATAATATCAAAAATAGTTCATAATATCCGACTTGACCCGCATTCTTACACTATGGATATTCATCGGCGTGTCCAACATTAACTTGAATTTATGCAAACATCTCAAGGCGACACCACAACATGATTGAGAAATTTACATAACACGATGTGTTCATAGAGTGACTATTTGCCACATCTGATCCCAAGAAGCGTTGTAACATGCATGTCAATTTACTTACATCGATTGTGCATCACACCAACCAACCCACGGAATTACGTGTCGACCAAGAGTACCGCTACCCGTCACGCATTACGTCCGCAATAAATATTTAATTCACTAGTTATGATGCCTTTTAACATCACTTGCAATAAAGATAACAAAATCTGAATCATGGGGAGTTTTAAAAATTCAAGGCACATACTCAAGCCTTAATGGTAGATAGCACAAGACTAACAAAATAAGGAGAAGAGTAGTAATGGCTAACTCAACAAGAGGAGAGTGGCAATAGCCAACCCAACAAAAAGGAGAGTGGTAATGGCCAACTCAATAAAGAAAAGAGTAGTAAAGGCTAACTCAACAAATTGGTAAAGATAAGGGTAAGGGTTGTATCCATCACCCCACATAAATAAAGATATGCATAATTAACTCAAACCTTAACTAACATTCACAAAAGATAAATAATCATTGGTGGTAAATAAATCAATTTCAAGAAAAGAATCATAATAACATAATAACAGGGCATATAAAAGGTGGAATAAATCACATCAACTTAATTCAAAGTAAGCTTAAAGGAAAAAAAAAAAAAAAAACAAACCCTCACCTTTAATTGTTTGATCGGCTGTTAGTAAGGTCAAAGGGCCTAGGGTAATCTTAAGATCAAAACCTGTTCTCTTATCCTGACTCACATGAATCGGATGATCAAGATTAGTGTCCAGTTTACCGCTACATTCTAAGCAGGTTTAATGGTTATGGAAGGTGTGATTTATATTTCACCTCTATCGTTGTGAAAGGATCGGATGAGTTTTCTTTAAAATAAGAGGAAAGAGAGAAAAAGGGAGATCGGTTGGACTTGAATTGTTCTCGAGTAGTAGTCAAGTACACTGGTGCACGCCTGCCCGTCTCTCCTTCTCTTCTCTTTCTCGTTTCTCCTGCTACTGTGTTTTTGCACTTGGTCCATATTATGGGCAATCCAAGTCATTCGAAGGAAAATATCCTACTACAACTACCTATGAGCTTTCCTCACTTGATGGATACCAAAATCAACGATTAAGGGCTGATTTGCTAATTAGGCCACTTCTAGAATGATCTAAGGGCTGAAATTTGATGTATATGGTTAATTTATAATAATTATGCCTGATATAAAATTTCACATGAAAAAAATCATGAGAACTATGTGATTTGGAATTCAAGGGTATAGGTTAATGACATTTTCGTAATTATTGTTGATCTAAGAGTTTTGTGAAATCTAATGGTTTTACATGGTTATATGCACCTTTTAAAACAATTCTTACAAAAGAACTTATATCTAAATCATTACGAACAAAGAGTTATTCGCCAATTCATTTAAAGAAAGGTACATATGTCAAATCACATGATGGATGGTCTTGTCTTAAAATCAACGATCAGATGACTTGATCTATGAATGGAGACTATTCCCAACGGTCAAATTCACGTTGGGGAATGGATGTTAGGTTATATGTTAGATAGATTAGTACCGTACACATGTACATAATAGGTTAAATTCTATGGTAACACTGAAGAACTTTCAATACTCGGGTATTAAAAAGTTCAGGGTGTTACACTAACTTATTATTAAGAAGATTTCATAAGGAAACTGAATGTTTTTTTATCCGATATGGTGTTGAAGGACATTATTTTCGACAGTTCTGTTAAACCAGATAGATCATTCCTTACCCTGAGCCCAACTTTTTATCCTAAAACTATTTTTAAACAGATCCAATCCATAGACCCATTCTTCCTTGTTCTATAGGTAAAAAAAAAAAAAAAAAAAAACTTCTACTTCAATCTAACTTCCTTCCAGATCCTGTTAACGCTTTCAAGACCTCTAGATCCTGATTGAGGCCCATGAAAGAATGGCCAGAA
The DNA here is from genome assembly GCA_037074715.1 of Magnolia kwangsiensis. Lineage (NCBI taxonomy): Eukaryota > Viridiplantae > Streptophyta > Magnoliopsida > Magnoliales > Magnoliaceae > Magnolia > Magnolia kwangsiensis. The sequence continues at coordinate 56,027,667 of CM073588.1, read as the reverse complement.
TGGTTCGACCATGTGTCCAAATAATATGGTGATTCATGGTAACAAACTGGTATCTATAAATGTAATTTAGTTCGTCCTTGCACGAGTATACGACCAACACTTATCTCCTTATAGCTGCTTCAATTTTTTAGAGTTGATTGACCAAAACATTTCATTTCGAATGTGGTCCCATGAGTCTAATGATCATGGATATTTACGTATTCACACATCTCCTTCCTTTCGAAGATTCAATCTATCCCAACTTAATTTACCCAAGATGAGGAGCACTACTTCGACCTTCCTAATAAGAATGGGTGAGCTTATTATACTTTCATAGCCACTCAATGCAAATTTCATGAAGTTATTAATGACCAGGAGCATACAATATTACTATTGATGTGGATTTGTTGTTACTTGTTTTGTATGAATGATGTCCAAATAACTAAAGAGCATGTTTATCTGGCCAAGGCGTTAGCCAGAGGATGGTGGCTAGCTCTCGGTCCATTCATGCTCAGCCACTTATATCGCAGCATGTTTGATGCAACCACTAAGGATTTTTACCATAGTGGAGGACCTCGCTTTCCTCTAGTTTCTCCAAGTGTGGCTGTATGCATTTTTTCATTTAGCTCTTGTAAATCCTATTCCCCCTCCAGATTCTTTTACTTCTTATGGCCACTGTAACATTTATTACCCCGGAGCCTCCCATTCTTTTCTCGATTCTATGAAATTTTCCTTTCTCTCGACTTAAATAAACCCAATCATTCTTTTTTCCCTTTCAACGATAAAGAATTTGGCTCAGCTTGGTCCACAGAAGAATATGAGAATCAATGTGGGGATGGCCGAGTTTCGGGACAAGGCTTGGGAAAGCTATCTCATTACAGATATCTTCCTTATAGAAACACCATGGAAACAGGTGTCAATGTTAAGTCAGGGGTTGAGCAATACTGCCTCAATTTCTTGGCTCATCAATTCGGCCTCGCCCAGTGCATTCCTTATACATTTACTCAAAGAACTTGTAATTAACCTCCCTACGAGTGTATGCTAGTGGATTCGGTTAGAATTTTTTAAACACTTAATAAATATTTTGAGATGTGTGCGCAACCTTCAATCCTTCCATCTTTCCGAGTTGTCCTCATTGGATGCACTCTTTTTATGATTAGTGGGCAAATTATTACAATAAATTGGTTACTGATTCCACTGATATTATCATCACCCGATTCATTTCTTTTGTGCCAAAGATAGATAAACCTGTGATCGATCGAGAGGAGAAAAATAGTGCCCGAGGATAATAAAAAAGCAGCAATGTTGAAAATGGTCCTATCTCTAGGTCAAAGAAAGATGTGGTCGTAAAAAATGGTATTGGTTAGTTCGATCATCCCTCTTTTAGCAACAAAAAAGATCGTCGAAATAGCTTTTTCTCGGCCAAAGTGCCAAAAGGTCACAGTCGAAGGTCTGATTAAAGAAAATGTACCAATTCGACCGACCGAGAAACCTATAGGTTTACTTGTTCTTTAGAAGATTTTTGAACTTGGACCTCTTCTAGGTCATGTCCCTAAACCTCTTGTTACCCCAATTGTATAAGCTGAACCAATAAATCCTCCAACAATGACCAATAGAAGTGACTAAGCTATGACAAAGACTTCACTTATCTCTTCTACAACTGAGGCTATTTGTGCCTTTGAAAAATATTGCAAAATCAAGTTTTAGTCGGGACTGTCGCCTTCAAAGTATTCTTGAGAGATGAATGAGGCTTATAAAAGATATGAACAAACCCATTTCAATAAAGCTTTCAATAAATGGCATAAAGGAATGGAGAGGAGAGGTTGAACGATCCCAATCTTCCTTTCGAAGATTATTTGACACCTTATGGACCCAATCCACCACCTTTTTCTACTTCTGCTTGGCATCTGGCGATAACTATGACGATCCTTTAACATTAAACTAATGATTGACCGATATTTTGTCATTGCTGTTTGTTCTGACTTAGGTAGATATTTTTCTTTTTCTTTTTCTTTTCATTTTTTCTTCTTATCTTCTCTAACGTTTCCTTAGCCTTATATGTAGTGACAAGAGAACTATCATCTACTGAGAGACAAGTAGTTGTTACATTAACTCCACAACCTCAACTAGATCTACCAACAACTACCACTATTGCAACGAGCTAGTATGGAACTTTCACGCCCCAAACCCGGAGATCGGACTCACAGGAATCCCGATCGCCAAATCCAGTGCCTACAACCTTCGTAGTACCCCATTCTCGGCTCCCAGGGCCCATACGTCAAATTTTGATCCTGGGATCCTATAAGGAGGATTTTCCAATGCACATTTATCTCATAAGAATCATAACCACAAGTTTACCCAAATCACAAAGGTAACATCATCATCACATATCCACTAATATTTCTAATTTGAATACAATACTGAAAGGAAAATACATATATAAAAAATTAAAGCTTCAGATGTCCGCTGCATGCTCCAAGCTCAACGCTACAGCAACCTAGCGCCACCTACACGCATCTATAATGCATAAGCTTATAGAAATCTTAGTAGGCAGTGAAAATGTATGTACAAGGTAAGTGCCAAGTAAGCAATATCAGAGTAATCAAAGTAAGCAAAAATACTAACAGGCCCATAAATCATATAAAATCTAAAATACTATCAAGTTCATAAATCATACGATATTAAAGTAATGTGAAAACATGCCGATGGCCTATAAATGCCATCAACCTTATCCAAGCTATGTGATGAAAAAATTATAATAAAAATAATATCATATACTGATGAAGCAATGTAGATCAGCTATACAATGTAGAGACAGTAAGCCAAATATCAGATGCCAATGATGCAATGCAATATACAAATTCTAATGAGTCCATGAATATCGTCAGCCATATCTAGGCCATATAAATGCAGAAATGTGGCAACCCAAAATGCTAAATGCCACGAATGCAATGCAATTATGTGGTGCGAATGAAATGATTAAGCTGGAGTAAAGTCAAGATGATAGTACGTCGTATCACAGGCTATGGGGTCCATCACAAGAGGCTTCTATCCAAACTAGTCCCATATCTAAATTTGAATAGTCAGACTCAATGTGGTATACTCCTGATCTCAAGTTAGTCGCGCGCCCCAACTGAAATTCTGGTCATTGTGAAAGTACGTGTAACAAATAGTTACGCAACACCAGCCCGAGTGGATAGTGAATGAATGAATGAGTATGCAACTCCTACTCAATAAATCCACATATCAGTACGATTCCTCCCTGGGATCATCGCCAGGATCTAGTACACTCAACGCCACTTGCCATCCCATTAAGCGCACAACTGGGTAAGTGGAAGAGACCTCAATATCTGCTTAGCCAGTAATCTGCCAATACCTACCTGGCTCATCGATAGCGGACTCATTCCTCAAGCTAGTCAAATTCAGCCTAGCTATACCTACTTCCTTGGGTGGGTAAGGCCACACCCCCTCCCAACCGACCACGACACAGCGGGAGGCACAACCTCTTAGTATTCGGCACTCGGGGGCTTATATATCCACTCAATCTCAACGTTGGGGCATCCTCTGATACCAAGAGGGTTTAAGGATTTTTACCTAGGGCCATCTACGGCAGTCCAATGCTAATATATTTTCGATGTCCCATCTGGCCATTCACGATATGCATGTGGAGGATACGGCCCTGATGTCGCTATGGCGTACAGTAATCACTACTACACATATAAAATGTATGAGTCATGCAGTCCAATCATGCATCAATCCTACGCATACCGTGCGCTCATGTGGGATAACTCCGCCTATTAGGGAGTCTAATAAACTACCAGCACAATGGCATATGCAATGGTCAATCATATCTCATAACCAAAATGCAGATGATGTGTATGGTCATATATCATGATGCTATGTTGTCACATACTCATAATCGGTATCAATAACTGATATCGACAATCGATCTCAATGATGTGGACATTTAACTAACATGCCCCAAGGAAGGACCCATATAGAGACTAACATATAGTGGAACCATGACCTCATATAAGGGCCTAATATAAATAACATCATGGGCCTCACTCAAGAGCTACATCACGATGGGCCTCTCACATGAGCCTAATATACATCACAATGAGCTCCATTGCCTGACCCTCAAATGCATCACAATGGGCCTTATCACATAGACCTCATATTCATCACATTAGGCCTTAAACACGGGCTGAATACACATCATAATGGGCCTCAAATATGGGTCACATATACCTCACATTGGGCCTCAAACATGGGCCGCATATACATCATATTGGGCCTCAAACACAAGACGAATACACATCACAATGGGCCTCAACTATAGGCCGCATATACATCATATGGGTCTTAACAATCAACCTCAAAAATCAACCTCGACAATTGGAATCAACCTCGACAATCAAAATCGACCTTGACAATCAAAATTAGCCTCAGCAATCAGAATCGGCCTCAACAATCAAAATTGGCCTCGACAATCAGCCTCGATAATCGACCTCGACAATAGGAATTGACCTCGACAATTAGAATCGGCCTCGACAATCGGAATCGGCCTATACAATCGGCCTCGACAATCAAAATCAGCCCATACAATCGACCTTGACAATCAGAATCAACCTCGATAATCAGAATTGCCTCGATAATCAAAATTGACCTTGACAATAAGAATTGGCCTCTGATTGGCCTCGACAATTGGAATCTCCTTCGACAATCAGAATCAACCTCGACAATCGAAATCGGCCTCGATAATCGGAATTGGCCTATATAATCGGCCTCGACAATCGGAATCAGTGAGAATGGGCCTAACAAGGCCTGAGAGAAGTTATAATGTGGACATTCAACCATCATCGCCCATCAATGTGGACATTTAACCATCATTGCTCCCATAGAGTGGCCCATATGGGGCTAAACATATAGTGGGCTCATGGCCTCACACAAAGGCCTAATATACATCGCAATGGGCCTCATACAAGGGCTATATACACATCACTATAGGCTGCATCACATGGTACTAATACACATCACTATGGGTTGCATCATATGGGCCATAAATGTATCACATCAAGCCTTGCTCATGGGCCTCGAATACATCAAAATGGACCGCAACCCATGGGCTTCAAATACACAATAGATGGGCCCTACGCATGGGCTTAATATACATCACAGGTGGGCCTTGCACATGGGCCTCATACACATCAAGTGGGTTACATCAATGGACCATACTAATGGGCCTCATACACATCAAGTGGGCTGCATCCACGGGCTGCACCACATGTCAAAGGTAAATCATATCGAAAGATCATCTGGACTGCGCTCCAAATAGCGGAGGAGATGATGATTGGAAGATCATTGAACCATACCATAATTAGTAGTGTGATAATAATCTTTATCGTTAAAATCCTATAGGGCTCACTACAAAAAACCTTGGGAGCAGCCACACCCACCGTTAAACATTTATAAGACTTATCGTGATGCATTTTTGAGATCCAACTATTCATAAGTTAACATGGAGATAGATGAAGTGAAAATAAATTTCAACTTAATTGGAAACTACTGTGATCCTTAGAAGTTTGAACGGTGGATGACACTGTCCACTATTTAAATGGTGGGGTCTACTTGAACTTTAAATCTGACTTATCCTTACACTCATGCCATACAATAATAACCCAAAATGTTTGGATGGTATGGATACAGTGTATGCATCATGGTGGGCCCCACCGTCAAAACAGTGGATGGTGTAAAGATACATACATCAATGTGGGGCTTGCGGGCTTGCTGCTGTCAAAAGGGGCAGCTATATAATTGTTGTACGTACAGCTTACTACATGAGAAAGGTAGAGATGGGTCCCACATAAGGGCCACCATCATGTATATATAATATAATATAATATAATATAATATAATATAATATATATATATATGTATATGTGTGTGTGTATATCAACGACCAGGCGCTGGATGGCCTGGATAGTGATATACATCAAGGTGTATCCCACACATGGGGTGGGTCCTACCATCACATGCAATATGGTGTGGCACATCCAATGGATGGACGACGTGAATGGGTCCCACGGACCCTGCTGACGTAAATGTTGTTGCACGTCACAGTTTGTAAAAAACAACAAGGGTGGGTCCCACGTGATGGGCTACCCCCTTTTAACAATAATATAATATATTTTATTATTTATATATATGTATATTTGCTAGTACACCCCACTGTCTACTCACACTTCACCGTTAACTACACCCCACTATCAATTTACACTTCATTGATAGCCGCACCCCACCATCTACTACGTCCAGCATCCATGGACGCTGGACGGACGGTGTGGATTAGAATAAATACACCAAGGAGGGCCCCACCCACACATGTGGGGTGGGCCACGTCCTAGATGGATGGTTGGGATGACATATAAACATCATGGTGTGTCCCACATAGATGGGGTCCACCGGTAGATGGCTTGGATGTAAACATCATGGTGGGCCACACACCTCATCATCATCATTACCATATAAAAAAAAAAGAAAAGAGATAGAAAGAGAAAAAGGAGAGATCAAATGGTGATGGGGGACCCAGTCACTATGGGCCATCCATGATCACAATACATACATAAACAAATGAGTCTCATCACAAGTGGCCCTTCTAATAGAAAATCAACGGTGGATCACCCACCTATTAACCTCCTTCTTGGTTCGATTGAACGCCGAACTCCTTAGCTTTGATTTCAATAGAAGGTGATGAAGTTTTGATGATTGAGATAAGAGATGAGAGGGTAGGAAGTGGGCCACACTAGAGCTTCTCCATGAGAGCTTGGAAAGCTCATACGTTGGAGGTTTTGGTTGCTTGGAATGGGTTTGAGAAATGACAGAGAGAGGGTTGTAAGGAGAGAGAGGGATGGGTGATGGAGTGATGGGTGAGGTATGGGTGTGTAAGAAATTTGTTAACTTTTTGGGTAACTTGTGTAAGCAGGGTATGGGTTGTGTAAGAGATTGTTGACTTATGGGGTTGCTTGGGGATGGGGTGTGAGGTGATGTGTACTTGACTTATACTTGACCCTTGATTGGATTGATTGATTGATTGATACGGCATTGGATGGAGATTCTCTTGGATTTTGCAATGTGCGGTATTTTTCACGAACTGAACGTGGGCTCACATCTCCAAGCCTGGGTATCGGACCGACGCACGAGACGCGGCATTGGAACCGTGGCGACGGCGATGTCGCTAAGGTATAAGTCTCGGGTCGAGCCGACTCTGGTTTGCAGGACTCAGCTTAGGATCATGTGCAAATGTCTGATACAGATCGAGGGTTACCGGAATTCGATCAGGAGGACCGCGGAAGCGTACGGAACGGTACGGTTTAAGATACGGGTCTTACAACTCTCCCTTCATAATAAAAATTTCATCCTCAAAATTTACACAATCATCGCAACTAAACATAACTCATGAAGAAAAAAAAACATAATATCATCATATAAACTCAGAGAAAGCATACAAAATACAACACATAATTAATCATCAAAGAGATGGGGATAACGCTCTCGAATCTCGGCCTCGTACTCCTAAGAAGCCTCATCAACAGAATGGTGGCCCCACTGAACCTCAGATACCAGATCAGAAACGATCAAAACTGAAATATTATGCAGCCTCACAATCTTAATGGTAGGGAGCTATATCAGAAATTTCTAAGTTATTCGAACTCGAGGATCTAACCATTCTAGGTTCCAACAATCATAGAGTGTAGGGTAGTTATCAGCAGATATGTGATGTTATTATCAGGTATTCCCAAGTTATACTATGATACCAACTTCTATCATGCCCCAAACCCGAAGATATACATTAAGGTGTATCCCACACATGGGGTGGGTCCCACCATCACATGCAATATGGTGTGGCCCATCCAATGGATGGACAGCGTGAATGGGTCCCACAAACCCTGCTGATGTAAATGTTGCTGCACGTTGCAGCTTGTAGAAAACAACAGAGGTGGATCCCACGTGATGGGCTACCCCCTTGTAACAATAATATAATATTTTTTATTATATATATATTTGCTAGTACACCCCACTATCTGCTCACACTTCACCATTAGCTGCACCCCACTGTCAGTTTACACTTCACTGATTAGAATATATACACCAAGTTGGGCCCCACCCACATGTGTGGGGTGGGCCACATCCTAGATGGATGGTTAGGATGACATATAAGCGTCATGGTGTGTCCCACATGGATGGGGTCCACCGATAGATGGCTTGGATGTAAACATCATGGTGGGCCACACACCTCATCATCATCATTACCATACAAAAAAAGAAAAGAAAGAGAAAGAGAAAAAGGAGAGATCGGATGGTGATGGAGGGACCCCTCCACTATGGGCCCTCCATGACCACAATACATACATAAACAAATGGGTCCCATCACAAGTGGGCCTTGTAATAGAAAATTAACGGTGGATCACCCGCCTATTGGTCTCCTTCCTGGTCCGATGGAACGCCGAACTCCTTGACTTTGATTTTAATGAAAGGTGATGATGTTTTGATAGTTGAGATGGGAGATGAGAGGGTAGGAAGTGGGCCACACTAGAGCTTCTCCATGAGAACTTAGGAAGCTCATACATTGGAGCTTTTGGTTGCTTGGAAATGGGTTTGAGAAATGAGAGAGAGAGAGAGAGAGGGTTATAAGGAGAGAGAGGGATGGGTGATGGAGTGATGGGTGAGGTGAGTGATGGGTGTGTAAGAAATTTGTTAACTTTTGGGATAGTTTGTGTAAGAGGGGTATGGGTTTTGTAAAGGATTGTTAACTTATAGGGTTGCTTGGGAATGGAGTGTGAAGTGATGTGTACTTAACATGTACTTGACCCTTGATGAGATTGATTGATTGATTGATGCGACATTGGGTAGAGATTCTCTTGAGTTTTACAACGGGCAACATTTTTCACAAACTGAACGCGGGCCCACATTTCTTGGCCTGGTTATCGGACCAGCGCGCAAGACACAGCATTGGAATGGCAACGACGGCGCGGTCACTAGGGTACAAGTCTCGAGTTGAGCCGACTCTAGTTTACAAGACTCGACGTAGGATCACGTACAAATGTTTGATATAGGTCGAGTGTTGCTGAAATTTGATTAGGAGGACTACGGAAGCCTGCAGAATGGTATGGTTTAAGATACGGGTCTTACACTTACAATGGAACTTGATGGCACTGATTTTAAAGTGAAGGTTAGTTATATGCCTCGGCATGATGATCAAGCTCATGAAGACACGAAAGCCATGCAATCAGCAGAACTCTTTAGTATTTTCATCCATTATGAGGCTCTGTCGGTTGCTATCAATCAAGATGGCAATGAGCCTCTTGTGGTGATGCCATAAAGTTCTGACAGAGATGTATCTTCTCTCTATTCTTGTATCGGCCAATCTTCTAATTCCACCTCTTAAATAGTTTACTCCTATCACATTGGCCGGATGATTTTTGGTCATAGACGAGGAAGAAGAGGAAATAAAGCCTCCTTAGCCAGTCGTTTCTACTTCTACCCGAGGAGAAATTGTCGAAACTCCTTTGACTATGACACCACCGCAATGTCAAGGCAACCATATGAAGTTGTACCTTTTCTAGTCCAAATGACAATGACACCTCCTTCAAAACCCGAGGAAATATTATTAGTCAAAGAAGTACTCTCCTCCCTAAGTCAAGTACTCAATAGTGACATTATAATGGTCGAGTCGCTAACATCTTCTTCCGAACTGTAGCAGCTTCAAGATAAACTAAAAGTCTCATACACTCAAGGGTTGATGAAATCATCTCTTCAAGGTCGGTTGAGAGACTCAAACTCCTCATTCACTACTATCAAATGTTTCCTCACTCGGATGAAACCCTCACAGCCAAGATACATGTGCTTTACGAGTTCCTGGACTTATCGTAAGAGTATGAAGACATCAATTCCATAGTCGACAAGATTCAAACTGAGCATTTAAATACCAATCTTAAAGTGAATTAAATTACTGCTGTTATAGAACAACTCTCTGTTGCATATGCTAAACTCAAAGAATTAAACATAGAAATGACCAATCTTGTTGCCCAAATCTCAACATTGAAAGAGAAACTAGGAGATTTAAAAAATTTCCATGAAAATATGGTAATGATTAGCGAAGAACAAAGCATCAAAGTTGGTACTTAGGTCACCTTCGTCCGAGATAATACTCCATCTATCAATCAAGCCATGCAGGTGGCCTCAAAAACTCAAGCTGCTCTTAATCGACAGGAAGCCAAGCGATTAAAAATATAAGAAATAATGGGTGATTTTTCATCTTTTAATTTTTTTTTTCTCATATTAACCTATATGATCATTTAATTAATGAAATAGGCTACAATGCCACTTTGTTACCTCGTGTCTCGATCATTTGGTACTTAAACATTTTTTTCTTCTTGTATGCTAAAGTAATAACTACTCTAATAATTGTGGCATAAAATGAGGAGTCATGTGCACCGTTCTCGGCAATAACTGTAAGGTCCGTATCATAGTCCATACCGTTCTTAAGGATCCTACGGTCCTCTCGGTCGAATTCCGACAACTTACGACGCATAGATAGCTTTTGCACCTGACCTTAAGTCACATCCTGTATATCTATGTCGACTCGACTCGAAACTTGTACCTTAGCGATCGCACTATCGCCAAGGTTCCAACGCTGCGTCTGACACGCCAATGCGATACCCAGGCCAGGAGTTATGGGCCCGCGTTTATTTCGAAAAAAATACCACGCATTGCAAATCCCAAGAGAATCTCTACAACCCATCACATCAATCAATTAAGCACACATCCTACCACAAATACAAGCAACCCGTACCCTACCCATCTCTCTCCCATTCCCAAAGTCAACTCTCTTTCTCCACCCATCCCTTCCTTACACCCATCACCCATCACTCCATCACCTTTTCATCCTGTCACTTCTCTCTCTCTCTCATTTTCTCTCTTCACTCCCAAGCAACCAAGAGACCAACCATCCAAGCAATTCCCATAGAGAAAGAGCCAAGTGAGGCCCACTTCCCTACCCTAAAAACTCTCATCTCCACCATCCAACCTTCATTATCCACCTTTAAAGAGCTAGCTTAGAAGTCAAGGAGTCCAAGGAGCTAAAGAAGGAGTGATATAGGTGGGTGATCCTAGAATTTCCATCGTTGATTTTATTTGATAGCCCACTTATGGTGGGACCCATTTGATATATATGTCGTAAATGTAGAGGGGCCCATAGTGGCAGGGTCCACCACGCCGATCTCTCTCTCTCTCTCTATCTCTATCTCCTTCTTCCATATTCTGTGGCCCACCATGATGAATGTATTTTATCCATGCCATCCACCGAGTGGGCCCACCTGACAGTCCGTTTGGATAGGCCCAGTTGCAGAGAAAACACATATTAGCTTGATCTTATAAGTTGGTGGGTCCCACACGTGTGGACCCACCATATATCCACATCGTCCATTGATTGGGACGTGGGTCATAACAATTATGCTGCTTCATGACGTCAATAAGTTTTGTGGCCCACCATGAGGCATGTGAGATCCACACCGTCCAGCCACGCGGACGATGGATCCACCACGAGGTATATGTTATATCTCATCCGACTATCCGTTTTGGGACGGTGAACCCCATTGTAATGTGTCTTATACACACCACCCATCTGCTTTGGATGTGGGGCCCACCCCACACATATGGCATGTGTGGGGGTGGGACCCACCATGCTGTATGTATTGTGTACCCACACCGTCCACTTCTGGATGGTGCTGTATGAGCCACACCATGATGTATGGGTATATCCCTACCGTCCTTCCATTTTCTTGGCTAGGACCCACATCACACGTGTTGCACATACGGGGGTGGGGCCCACCCTAATGTATGTATTATATCAGCACCATCCATATGGACAGGCTGTGTGGGGCCGACCGTGATGTATATGCCTTGCATCTATACCATCCAGTGAATCTTGAATGTATGTGTTTCAACCATGCTACCTGTTCATTTTTGGGCGTGCACCCACCCCACACGTACTGCACGTGTGAGAGTGGGGTCCACCTTGAGATACGTGTATATCCATATCGTCCACATGGAAATCCCACCATTGATATATGTTTTACCCATGTTGTCCATCTGTTTTGTTAAACCATGGGCTACCCCATCAAGCCCATGTGATGTATTTATGGCCTTTGAATCAAGCCCAATGAGATGTATTTGTGTTGCATATGATGCGGCCTAACTCGATGTATATGAGGCCCATTGTTACGGCCCATTTGATGTATATGAGGCCCATATGATGCAACCTGACTCGATGTATATGAGGCCCATTATTGTGGCTCATTTGATGTATATGAGGCCCATATGATGCGGCCAGACTCGATGGATATGAAGCCCATTGTTACGACCCATTTGATGTGTATGAGGCCGATTTGATGCAGCCCGACTCAATATATATGAGGCCCATTGTTATGGCCCATTTAATGTATATGAGGTCCATGTACTGTGGCCCATTAATGAGGCCCAATATGATGTAATTGTAGCCCTTGTATGAGGTCCGATATGATGTAATTGTGGCCCTTGTATGAGGTCCAATATGATGCATCTAAGGCCCGTGAGTGAGGCCCGATGTGATGTATGAGAGGCCCATGGATGTGGCCCATTGTGATATATTTGAGGCCCATGGGATGTGGTCCAATGTGATGTATGTGAGGCCCTTGTATGAGGCCCAATGTGATGCATGTGAGGCCCATTGCAGTGTATGTGAGACCCTTGTGTGAGGCCCAATGCGATGTATATGAGGACCGATGTGATGTGTGATTCCACCACGACGTATGTAATAATGTTTATGATGGGTCATGCCTTGGGAGCAATGATGGTTTGATGTCCACATTATAAGAGCAATGATGGTTAAATGTCCACATTGTAACTCTCCCTAGGGCCCATGGTTAGGCCCATTCTCACCTCCCCTTAGTGGGCTAACCCAAACCATCGGGTCCCCAAATTGTTAGGCCCATTCTTAATATGAGTAGGCTATCTAGGCTCATCCCTGATACGAGGAGAGTACATTATCATCATATAATGTGCTTAGTATAGTTTCACGATCCATGCCCATGCGCATCATATGTATGCTTGATATGAGGAGTGATTGATCATAGAACATGTCATTGGATAGATTATTATGGGACTCCCTGATAGGAGGAGTTGTCCACATAAGCGCGCGGTACCCGCAGGATTGCTACATGACTGGATAGTATGATTCATGCATCTCGCATTTGTGTGATATGATTTTTGTATGCCCTAATGACATCAGGGCCATAGTCTCCGCAAGCACATCATGGATGGCAAGATTAGACACTGAAAATATTGTTACTAGTATCGGGGTGCCATAGATGTCTCTGGATAAAAATTCATAAATCTGATGGTACCAGAGGATGACTCCAACGTCAAGAACGAGTGGATACATGAGCGCACGAGGGCCGCATACTAGTAGGTCACGTCTCTCACTGTGTCGCAGTCTGTTGGAAAGGGGTGTGACCTTACCCGCCTGAGTGAAGGGGCAATATCTAGGTTGAGTTTTACCAGCTTGAGGAATGGGTCCGATATCGACGAGTGGGGCCTGATATTAGCAGGCGAATAGTGAGGTCTCTTTTACTTACTTAGTTGTGCGCTTGGATAGGGGCGGCAAGCTAGCGTAGAGTGTACAGACCCCGGTCATTTTGAGAGTGAGATCTGTACTGATATTCGATGCTCTAGCGATGAGCTGTATGGTTATGTGGATTCAGATGAGGACTGGCATGCGTGTGTTGCTTCTCACATACCTCGCATCAAATGGCCTTGGTATGGCTGACATCATTCATGCATTGCATTACATGGCTTTGATATGGCCGATAACATTTATGCCTTGCATCGCATAGCCTTAGTATGACCAATAGTATTCATGGATTCGCCAACATCTTCTGCATTACTTTGATATTGCATTTTAAGCATGCTTATATTGCGCACACACTCTCACCACCCTCTAAGCTTTTCGTAAGCTTATGCACGACCGTTACATGCAGGTGATGGTAGGACGCCGCAACAGCATTAAGATTGGAGCATGCAGCGGACTTCTGAAGCTTTCAATTCTGTTAATTATTGTATTTTCATTTATGCGCATCGTACCTTAAAATTTTTTATCATAGTGGATTTTGTAATGGTGTCTTGGTTATTGTTCGTAGGTTATGCTTGTTATGAAATAAATTCATGCTAAAAAAATTCTCATCGTAGGATTCCAAGATCAAAACTTGGTATATGGGTACCGGGTGCCAAGATGTGGTACTACAGAAGTTGTCGGCGCTGGATTCGGCGATCAAAAATTTGTGAGCCCGATTTCCAAGTTTGGAGCATGACAAAAGTATATGTGGGTACTAGTAACTAAGAATGGGGTGCTACGGTGGTTGTCGGCACCGGATTCGGCGATCAGGAATATTATGAGCTCAGTTTTTTAGTTTAGGGCATGACAATAACTACTATTACGACTACTCGTTTCGTCTTTCTAGGAAATGTTATGCATGTCATTATTGGACATCCCATTCGTCATTATGCATTTAATGTAGAAACGATCTCTCCTTGAAGTTCCTATATAAATAACACTTGGATCTTTCAATCTCCACACAGATCTAGACTTTTTAGCCTCCAACACTTTCATAAAATCCTAGCAATCATGTCTTCTGCTGAAATTCTTTCTCCTTTCGCTTGGACTCAAAGTTTCCTCAAGAAAATTTTTACCTACAATTTGGATTCGTTTGTGCATTCCAACATCCAATATGATATTTATCCTTTCATCCATGACTTAGAGTTGATCATCACTACCGATGAACCCCTAAAGAAGCTATTGGGGGTTCTAACAAGACTTCAAAGTCTGGGGACCTCCTTCTTCATAGTTGAATCTGACATTTAGAAATTCATGGGCCTGGCATAGGAAAAGGCCATCGTCCATAAAGAATCTTCCACTATGTCTGATTTCTAGGACATTGTTTGGGAGCATCGTCTCCATTAGAATCAACAATATCACTATCACTTAAAGAAGATGGTGTTGCAAACTCTTCTAGTCCAACGCAACGAACTAGACTTGAAAAAAAAGAAATCGAGTGCATCTGTGCTGGGAGAATCTGCTCCAACTTTTCAAACTTGTAAAGTTCATTGACTCCTAGATCGAGTTCTTTCAAGAGTAGTCAAAAGAGAGTAGTGTTTGTAAGAAGGACGCAGAGAATAAGGCCATCTCCCTCAGTCGTTGTATTGAAATTATGTTGTGCTTCCTTGATCACGCTCTAATTGAGAGAGAATCCTAAAAGACCCAGAGACAAGAGGATGAAGTGATGAAGGAACGCACCCTCAAGGAGTTTGAAGAACTGAAAGTAACATATGCTTGAAATCTTGCTTGGTCAGGCCCCCCTGTAGACATCCCACTAAGGCTAGGAACTTGATGAAGCATCGATGATCCTTAGGAATTAATCTTAAACCCTAAACCCTACCTAAAACCTCAGCCATTTCCAAGTCTAAGCCAAAACCTAACTGAACCCAAGCCACTATCTAAGCCAAGCCATTACCTAAGCCAAGACATACCCAAGACACTATCCAAGCCGAGCAATACACGAGCTGTTTCTAAGCTAAAGCCTCAAATCCAAGCCTTTAGCTGCTCTCCAGGAAAGAATGAGCCAACTAGATGAATTTCAGAGATGAACAATAAGAGGCGGTAATCCAATTACCGTTGGCGATAATCAGATTATCGCCTCCTCTTGAAAAATATGCTTGGAGCTACAGTTATTGCTTCCCTAAAAGTCAACTCTGTTGGGACCTAATTAACCCCAGAATTATTAAAATTTATCATTTTACCAAACCCTTTAACCTATAAAAAAGCGTCATGTGGCATCTCCCTTTCCTCCATTAATCCTAGGCTACCGCATCATCATTTACCCTCCATAATCCATAGAATTACCAAAAAACCATTCCAAGGGGTTATAAATACCCCCTCTGCTCTTCATTTCACACAACCAACAAAGAGAAGCAACTCTCACCAAGAGAAGGAGAGAGAGAGTGTGTGTGTTTAAGTTCTCAAGCTTCCATCTTTTTTAGCCCTCCTCTAGCCTCCTCCAGTCATCTCTTAGCCTCCTAGTCTCACTTAGGTCAACCTTTCCAACCATGGTGCACCCAATACTCCAAGCCATTTCACGTGCAAGCCAAAGATTATGCCATCAATACTAGCATTCATACTTCATCAATCACATCATTACTTTCCTTCTCAACCCCCTACTTCTCTAAGTTATCATTAAACATATACTCTGTGACTTACTGAAGTTCTGAATCTTATCGCATTAGAAACGCATGGTAGTTTAGTCGTCTCGCATGTCATTCTAGCATCACCATATCTCCTCTTAACCTTCATTCGCATATGGACATTCTCTGGATGTCTGCTTTGTGGTTTGCCGAAATTCTAAACCCTGCTACATTCAAAATCGGAGCCTGCCTAGTCTCATTTTAATATTTTACATCCTATAATTTTATCCTCTAAGATCAACTTACCAAATGAAGTAGAGATCATACACTCGTACAGGTAGAGAGGGTTCCTAATGCCTTCTCTCTTTATAACTAAGGTCCCTTACGTGGAATCCCAGGTTGCAGATCAAGAATCAACTTAAAGTAAGAGAGATTTAAATTCTTTGGCTTTTACAGATTCTGTAGGTTCTAGCCGACTACGAAATTTTGAGCTAATTGGCTTATGGTGACTTCATGTCTATTACATCATCAATCCACATCAGCCCATGCAGCCTTAAAACAAAGATAAAAAAGCACGGGCGCCTATTTCCAGTATTCATAGAATGACGACTCCATTGGGGACTTACTAGCTCGCAGTAGTTGAGACCCAACTCAAAAGAGTGTCGTAATCCAATCTTATGGGATATTGTACATACAAACATTTTCTTTTATACTTTGCATATTAAAAAAAAAAAAAGATGATGAGCATCGATCTTCGGCTTGCACCCATTCAAGGCTTCAACTCACCCCATGCTTACCTAATTTAGAGTTATCATGGAAAACCAAGTAGAATAAACCATTATGCCTAAAAGGAACGCCCCGGATCACCTGAGATCATGGCTGGTAATCCATGGATGATATGGCCTAAAATCTTAACACTTTTGTAGGACCTTACCCAATATATTCAAAGAGGGTCTACCCAAACTATACAGGTATATATCATCGCCTAGTGCCCCAGTCATCTCAATTTTCCAACATCCTCCCCACAACATGAGTCACCTTCAAAGCCAAATTTTCACTATCCAGAATCCTTTCCAGCAGCATCTCACTTTTGAGAACCACTACCAAAATCAACCTCATACAACTAGGAATCTCAGCTAATTCTGACATCATCTTCCTAGTAGGAGATCTGGTCAATTCCAATGGACAAAACCCCTCTCATTTAGTCCCTTCGAAATTAAAGAGCTTTGAAAGCACTTGCGAGAGATGCAGAGGAAGCTACCGAAGTAGCAGGGGGTGGATCTCTCATCCACCAAGTTTAGGGATCTAGGTCCCTTCCCTGATGCAAAAGTACCTCAAGACTTTGAGGTACCAAAATTCAAAAGATATGATAGTGCAAGGTGTCCTAAGAACCACTTAAAAGCATTTTGTGGAGAGCTTAATACCATGGTAGGTAATAATGGAGCATTGATCTTTTTTTTTTTTAAATCCTTAAAAGGTAATATGTTAGAATATTACACGTCATTAGACTACCATCAAATCAAAACTTGGAAATAACTTTTAGAAGCGTTCATCGAACATTTCATGTAAAATATTAATTTAGTGCTTAAAAGGATAGATCTTGCAACCTTAAGGAAGATGAATGATGAGTCATTATCAACTTACGTTGGACGGTGGTGGGCCATGGCCACCAGAATGAAAACACCTATTGATGACAAGGAGAAAATTTCCATGATCATCTACTTAGCAAACTCAAATATCTCCAGATACCTCGTCTCGTATCCATATGCCAACTTTACCCAAATCATCCATGCCGGGGAATAAGTTAAAGCCAGAATAAGGGCAAGGATGATCCCCCTGTAGTGGCCTCCCTCCCCGGTACAACAGATAGTGGAAGGAAGGCCTACTGGATACGAGAATAGTAATGGAAGTTCTTGACCTCCATTCAACAGAAGAAGATAATCTTATCGCCTCTACCTAAGGCGCTCCATTCACTCCTCAAGAAGGACAATAGCAGCAATAACAACAAAGGGCGATTCCTCAGTACCTCAACTGGGGTCAAAAAATGAGGATGAGCTGGGAGCCTGGGTAGTTCACACCAATAGCCCAAACTTACAGCAAGATACTAACCATGCTAGTCCAAAGGGAAATACTTACCCCACTACTATCCAGGCCCTAACCAAACCCTCTAACATCAAACTATAATGAGAATGAGTACCATGCATACCACCAATCTCAAGGCCACACAATAGGCCATTTTATCACCTTGAAGCATGCAGTCCAAGATCTAATTGACAACTAAAGGATTGTTGTTACCCTTCTCACTCTTACGACCACCAACGACTCCCTTTAGAATCCCCTGCCACTGCATCAAGTAAGCCCTAGCTCATTGGGCACCCCTTCCACTAATATCATTCAGGGAGAATTACCCCGTCGTCCAGTCCAATCCATCCATGAATCACCTCCAGCGCAACACCAATACTCTTGATTTTACAAGGGGCATACCCATTTAGTCCAATCTCTGTGCTCTTAAATATGCAAGGGGCATCTCCACCCAATCCAATCTCCATGCCCCCCAAGTCTACAATAGGCACACCCAGTTAGTCTAGTTCGTACATCCTCTGTCTTACAAAGGGCACTATCTGCCTATTTAACCTCTACTCCAACCGTCATGCTCTAAGGAAATACCGCTTCCCCTATCAATATGTCGCATCCCTTGACAAAATTAGGGCCCAGCTTCAATCATGTGGTGACTTTCCAAGAAGGACATTCTACAACTCAAAGAGATTTTCCTAGCTCTACTCAGTCTTCGATCCTTTAAGAGAAGAGTTTAGGACGGGTGGTTCACTCCTCTAGAAGACAGGTCAAGGGAGAGACTGAAGTTGAGATTCTGATTAGTCCTAAAACATCAACCATTAGTTTTTAGGTCTTTGACATTACAGCTTCAATTCAGCTCCTCCCTTATCAATCTTGGATCCACAAAGTTGAGGCAATCTCTTGGACTTTTCACCAAAAGGTCAAGTATATTTTCAAAGACAAGGCATTGACTATTCTAGATGATCCTAAAAAAAATTTCCTGATAGAAACAACCAACATCAAGAGCTACATATCCCGATTATAAACATATAATGCTCCGATGAGGACATCCCATACCATAGTCTTAAGTTTGAAATTATGAATTACCTTCCTCTTGCCTGTCCCATCGGATCAAACTACGTCTTTCCTCTAGTCGAGCGTCAATTTTTTTATTATCAGCTCGAATATCAAGAGAATGCAGGTATGAGAGGACTGAAATATCAACCTCCTATGGGTGAGATGGCAAATCACAGATGTATCGGAGGGAAAAGTTAGTAAGAGGAGGATGATCCATTCGTCCATACATCAATTAGTCCATCAAAAAAGGGATCATTTATCTGGTAGGCAGGCTGGGATCCACCGTAGAGGATTAAATGAGTGAAATAAGCCTAAATGAGTTGTTTGAAGAGGACTTGGGCAAGGGACAAGAATTGTCCCTAATTGACTGGACCACAGTTTGGGTCCCACCTGAGCTAGAAGAATCCAAAGAGTTGCAATGCATTAGGGATGAGCTGAGAAAAATGAAATGTAACACCAACTCAGAGCCCAATCCTGAATTCATCATGATACTTGAGCACGACGGTGAGGGCCCACCTACCGATCCCTCTGGCCCTGCCTCTTAAGGGGAGGGAGTGCAGGGTAGTAGCTAGTTCGTAGTCACCATAACGACACAATAAAAACATTAAATGCTTGGCTCCCTGAGTGAATCAAGTAATCTCTAGTTCACATCACCGTCTTACTTAGGTCCCTTAAAAAAACCTAAAAAAAAAACATCAAAATATTAAAAAGCCAAAACACTAGATATTTTCAAAATACCAAAAAATCAAGATATTTTCAAAATACCAAAAAATCTAAATACTTCAAAAACGGCAAAAAATTCAGATATTTGTCAAAATCCAAAAATACCATATAGTTCTCAAAATACAAAAACACTTGAAATATTTTAAAAATCACAAGTAATAATGTGCCAAGTTTGTTCGTTAAAGTGCTTGAGTATGAAGTCAACTCGTATGATTGCAATCTAGAGTTAGACTTTAAACTCCTGGGTTTGGACGAAGCCTAGGATATGGAAGATTATGATCTGACTCTCGAGCTAGAGGATTCCCTTCGAAAGTTCTAAGCGAAAGCTAATGTCGTTGTGGATGTTTTCAAAATTGTGAACTTGAGATCCCTTAAGCTCCTTAGAAAAGTACACATCAAGAGATCCTCATCTCTTTAATACAATCGGAGGATGACAAAATTCTTGAGCCTGAAGTCAAGCCCATCAAGTAGAAGCTATCAAGATCATGTTTGAAGTTCACGATGGAGTCCACAACCTGTGCATAAATGAACATGTGATGTCCAAGAAGAACTTGTGATTAAGTTGTTACTGATGAACAATGGAGATAAGTTATTACAGCATATCAAGGAGTGCTTCAAGTATCTGAAACTTATATAACAAATCCATGTGCATGTTTTGAATCTTTATAACCTGACAACACCCTACCCTTTTCATTATGGGGGTGTTGACATCATCAGAAGAGTGAACCCCAAAGGTATCATTTAATAGTCATGATTGCATTATCGTGACAGATAATTACTTCGTAAAGTGGGTAGTAATAACATCCTACGTCATGGGGATGAATGAAAAGAGGAGCCAAGGAAAGTGAGTGGTATTAAAATTAATGTAACAACTACATCTCGTAGTTATATAAAGAGCGTACACACGCTAAGCCACTCACAACTCTATTAAAAGAGGATCATCAAGACCAACAACAAGCAGGTCCAAAGTGGAAGGTTCCTTCACTTAAGAGACGTAGAGTATTGTCACAGATCCACTTGGGTATGAAACACTTTATTTCCCTGAGTCTAAACTAGAACCTATAAAAGAAGAAAAAAGAAAACTACAGAAAAATATGAAGAATAGAAGAGATGTAAGATATTACTAAATCGAAGAATTTAGGTTAAGTTTCTACAAAATAGAAAAATAAGTTAGTTTTAAAGAAAAAATTCAGAAAAAGTCTAATCTAAAATTTAGAAAAAAATTAAATCTAATCCTAAACTAATTCCAATGCTAATAAATTTCAGAAAAAGACAACCGATGTCACTAGCAACAACGCTAAAAACTTGTTCACTTGTCACCCCAAGTACAAGGTTGTGATGTAGTAATAATCTTGGTGAGACCGAGGTCGTACCCTCAAGGACTTGCTTTGTAAGATTTCTGAAATAAACTAAAACTAAAACTAAAATCTACTAACTAAAATTTATATGTAAAGAGATTAATGTTGAAATAACTATCAATAATAATGAAAAACTAGAGCGCCAAGGATCCACATATAGTCATTCTAATGTTACTTGATTCAATTAATAACACAACTGGAATCGAAGTCTTATCATATCCAGTCGGATGATAGAGCTGTTAAAACATCATAGATATATCAAAACAAAATATGAACATTCATAGGATTAGTTCCCTCATAAAGCCTCAGTGTAATGATCGCAGCGAATTCAAGCATCTACCATGCCCGGAGTTAATGATAGATCAAGAAATTTTACAGATCACATAATTGCAAAAAATATAAGAACATATCAAAAGCTTCTTAAGCATCTACTATGCCCAGAGTCAATAATAGATCAAAGTAAATTGAAAATATTCCTTCATTCAAACCAAAAACCATGAATTGTTCAACATGAAATCCAAGTAACATGAATCAAAACAAAATAAACATTAAAACAAACTACAAGATTCACCTCTTAACTCTACCTAAGATGTTAGTTAACCATAGACATAATTAAATTAGAACACTTAAAGAAAAACATAAAAACTAACTAAAACCGAAGGATTGGAAAAGAAGGACTCCACAAAAGCTCCACAACTCCTTTCTCTACTGCTACCCTAATTCGTGCTTAAGAAGACTTAAACCATCCCTTTATATAGGTTTTGATCTTACTGTCTGTGAACCGACCTTGAATTTACTCACTTTTACTACTCTTCGATTGCGTCAATGATGCCTTTGGTCACACTAAAGTACACCTAAAAAATCTATGCAGAATTTGTCTACCTTAGGTGTCATGCCCCAAATCTGAAAATTGGATTCACATGAATCCCGATTGTCGAATCCAGTGCCGACAGCCTCCGTAGTGCCCCATTCTCGGCTCCTGACAATCAAATGCCAGATTCTGATCCTGGGATCCTGCAAGGAGGATTTTCAGAATGAAATTTTTTTTTTTTTTTGTGTAATGGAGCATAACCACAAGCATAACCAAGTCACAAAACGACATCACCACATATCCACTATAACAAATTTTAAGTATAATGCAGAAAGGGAAATACAAAGTGATCAAAAAGCTCCAAAAGGTCCTGATGTGCACTCCTGTCTCAGCGCTGCTGTCGTCCAACGCTACCTGCACGCAACTATCGTGCATAAGCTTACAAAAGCTTAGAGGGTGGTGTAAGTGTGTGCGTAAGGCAAACGCCAAGTGTACAGTATCAGAACAATGCGGAAGTATGTGGTAAGTCCATAGAATCAACCATGCCAAAGCTATGCGATGAGATATGAATGTCATCGGCCACACCGATACAATGCAAGGCCTATATAGCCGAATGTCATATGCGAAATGCAATCCAACCAAGTCAGTACTCCTCAAGTACGTATATCAGTACAGTTCCTCTCTGGATATCACCGGGGTCCAATACACTTGCAGAGACTGCCACCTCCCTAGCTGCACAGTCAAGCAAGCGGATAAGACCTCACTATCCGCCTGACCAGTAGTATGTCAATACCTACCCGGCTCGTCGATAGCGGACTCATTTGCGAGCTAGTCAAAATCAGCCTAGCTTATAGCCCTCTCACTCAGGCGGATAAGGCCACACCCCCTTCCAACCGACCACGACACAGTGGAAGATGCGGCCTACTGGTATTCGGCACTCGGGCGCTCATGTATCCACTCGGTCTAGACGTTGGAGCATCTCCTGGTACCAAAAAGGTTCTGGAACTTTCACCCAAGGACATCCTAAGTGCCCATAGTGCTAGAATAAGTATTTTCGGTATCCAATACGGCCATCCACGATGTACCTGTGGAGCCACGGCCCTGATGTTGCTAGGGCGTGCAGTGATCAAGTCATACGTATGCGAGATGCATGAATCACGCTGTCAAAACATGCAGCAATCCAGCGCGTACTGCGCGATCATGTGGGGCGCTCAGTCACATAACGAGCCCCATAAATGGTCTGCCCAATGGCGTATGCTATGATCAGTCATTACTCATATCAAGCATACATATGATGCGTATGGGCATGAGTCATGAGATTATTCTAAGCATGTTATAAGGCAATGAATAGCAACAGGTATGGACCTATCAATGGGCCCTAAAGAGAGTTACAATGCGGACATTTAACCAACATCGTACATACAATGTGGACGTCAAACCAACATTGTTTCCCAGGCACGGCCTGCCATAAATATCTTTTCACGAACCATGAGAAACGTACATTGCAATGGACCCTAAGGACATCCATTAGGCCTCGATCCCTAGGCCTTAGTTATATCAAATGGGTCGTATTACATAGGCCCCACATTCACCAAATGGTTTGCATTAATGGGCCTCACCAATGAGCCTTATGTACATTGCAATGGTCCATGATCCATGGGCCTTGAAATACATCAAAGTGGCCTCTCAACTTGGGCCTTAAATATGTTAGATGGGCCCATACATATAAATATATCAACTAGGCCACTCCATTTGTACCCCATGCACATCAAATGGGCTTGTTCCCATGGGCTTTAATATGTATTTCATGAGCTTGAATCCCGTGGGCCTTAAATATGTTAGATGGGCCCATACACATAAATATATCAACTAGGCCACTCCATTTGTACCCCATGCACATCAAATGGGCTTGGTCCCATGGGCTTTAATATGTATTTCATGGGCTTGAATCCCGTGGGCCTTATATAGAATAAGTGGGCCGGATCCCATGGGCATTGCATATGTCAAATAGGCCGAAACCCATGGGCATTACATATGCCAAATGGGCTTAATCCCATGGACATTGCACATGCCAAATGGGCTTAATCCCATGGCCTTAGATGTGCACCAAGGTGGGCCTGAATGAATGGCCATAAATGGATCAACATGGGCCCTATATACATGCCAAAATGGGCCCATTTGAACCATGGATCTACCTCATTTTAGTTGATAAAATGGATGGACGGTTAGGATGCAACTCATGCATCATGGCGGGGGTCACAGGAAGGCCCACCATCATAACCATATTATGTTTAATATACTATATAATTTATATACAGTATGTGTGTATATATATATATATATATATATATATATATATATATACACACACAATATTATATTTAGTATAATATTATATATACATATTTATATATATATATATCTACATACACGCACACACACAAACGCACTCACACACGCACACACACCTGGCAACAGTGGGCTCCACCGTCCGTGCGGACGGTGGACTAGCCACATACATCACTGTGGGTCCCATGTGGGGCCCACCATAATATTTATTTTCCATCCAACACGTTGATAAGGTCATGCAGACCTAAATGAATAGGAAAAATAAATTTCAGCTTAATCCAAAACTTGTGTGGACCCAAAAAGGGTTTCAATGGTGGAATTCAATTCACACTATTTCAGATGGTGTGGACCACCTAAGTGTTGGGTTTCTCTGAAATTTGGAGGGGACCCTCTTCAGAGAGTGGCCCACCTCATGAACGGATTGGACGGAACATAAACATCAAGGTGGGGCCCACGGCTGGAGCCGTGGGGCCCTGCTTGTCCACCCGCTAGTGGCGCTGGCGCGGCCTGCTGCGCCTGACAACGGCAGCAGCCTCTGCTGCTTGGTTTGTTTTTTTTTTTTTTTGAAATCGCGAAATTTCACGGTTTTTCCTGTGTAGGGCCCACTTCAAGTAGATCCAATCCATCCATTGGATTCCACAGCTTAAAAGAAGTCCAACGACTCCAATATTGAATATAATTTGAAGGTATAGAAATATTAGAATGCCTTTTTAATGGTAAAATCACCATTTTCTATATTGTGGCCTACCAGATATTCGAATCACCTTCATTTTTCGGTTCATCGGCTAAAATAATCTGAAGAATGTAATGTATGGCGTGGATTGAATACATACATCGAGGTGGGTCCTATACAAGTGGCTCTCTCTCCAAAAACTTTAAACCTATACATTTCTTCTTCTTTTTTCTCCCTTTTTTTTTTTTGCTTAACGGTTCACTTTAACGTCCAGCGTCCAGACGCTGGACGATTTGGAATACCACATATTAAGGTGGGCCTCACCTTCCGATGGGTTGTCTAGGTGGGTCACCATGTATATGGATGGTATAGGTAAGGCATACATCAAGGTGGGGTCCATCGGAGTGGGCCGCACCTCAACATCATCACACATAAAAACAATGGAAGAAAGAGAGGGAGAGAGAGAAAAGAGCGGGACACGTGAGATGGAGGGACCCCGACACTATGGGCCCTCCGTTTCAATCATCCAATCATACATCAAGGGGCCCATTGCATATGGACCATCAAACAAAAGATCAACGGTGGAGATCCCACTCCACTAAAAATGGACGGTCTAGATGACCTATTAATACAAGGAAAGTAAACATCATGATGGGGTCCATGGAGAATGGCCCCATCATGGAATGATTTGATGATCAAGATGGGCCACCGGCCACATCTTATGGTCCTAAGTGAGATCCACACCATTGATCGGTGGGCCTCACTTGGCCCATCATAAAAACATAAAAAGTAGCCTAAAGAAACACCCACCACTTGATCTTCTTGGTCCGTTGAGATGCCGGTCTCCTAAAGCTTCACTTTGATGGTGGAGATGGGAAATAGATGGCTAGGATGGAAGATTTAGGAGTGGAAAGTGGGCCACCAAAATCACACCTCTCTCATGGGGAGCCTTGGACGTGGGAGGCTCTCTTGGTTGCTTGGGTTTGGTGTGAGAAAAGAGAGAGAGAGAGAGGGAGAGATGAGATGTAGAGAGATGGAGTGATGTGAGGTGAGTGATGGGTGAGGTGAGTGATGGGTGAAGTGAGAGGTTAGTTGACTTAGGTGGTTGCTTGACTTGTGGAGAAAGGAAGCATGGGTGGGTGTACTTGACATGAGAGGTGATTGATGGGATTGATTGATGGGATTGATGGGACATATTGTAGAGATTCCTTGGGATTTGCAACGCGCGGTGTTTTTGCTTGAACTGAACGTGGGTCCGTATCTCATCGTCTGGGTATCGGATCAGTGCGTGAGTTGCGGCGTTGGAAGCGCGGCGACGGTGCGGTCGTAATGATATAAGTCTCGGATTAAGCCGGCTCAAATGAATAGGATACGACTTACGGTCATGCGCAACGTCAACTATAAGTCGCGGATTGTCGAAATTTGACGAGAAGGATCGCGGGAATCAACGGAACAGTGCGGATTAGGATACGGGTCTTACAGCTCTCCCCACCTAATAAAAATTTCATCCTCGAAATTTACATTACCATCGCAACTAACCATAACTCAAAAAGAAAATAGGGAATATAACATCATATATAATCAAGCACCATAATACATCATATAATCAATCATCAAAAAGATGGGGATAACGCTCGCGGATCTCTACCTCGCGCTCCCAAGACGTCTCATCCACAGTATGGTGGCCCTACTGCACTTTCACCAAGGGACTGACCTTGGTTCTGAGGACCTGCTCCTTTCGATCGAGGATACGAACTGGCTGCTCAATATAAGAAGCGTCCTCACGAACCTCCAACGGTTGCCAATCGATAACAGGAATGACGTCTGACCCACACTTCCTCAATATAGAGACATGGAAGACGTTGTGGACGCCAGACAACTGTAATGGCAAGGCAAGCCGGTAGGCCACAGCGCCAATGCGCCCAGTGATCTCGAAAGGTCCTATGAATCTCGGGACAAGCTTTCCCTTCGTCCCAAAATGAACTACACCCTTCATGGGTGAGACCTTGAGATACACATAGTCCCCGACGACAAACTCCAAGGGACGACGCCGACGATAAGCAAAACTCTTCTGCCGGCTTTGAGCTGTGCGCATTCTCTGTCTGATGACGTCGATAGCCTCTAACGTCTGCAGCACAAGCTCGGGACCTAGGAGACGTCGCTCCCCAACCTCGGTCTAACAACTCGGAGATCTGCACGGTCTGCCATATAATGCCTCAAAAGGAGTCATGCCAATGGTCGCCTGATAGCTGTTGTTGTACGCGAACTCAGCCAATCGCAGGTGCTCGTCCCAACTACCCGCGAAATCAATCGCGCAAGCCCGAAGCATATCCTCAAGGATCTGGTTGACCCTCTCAGTCTGACCATCGGTCTGCGGATGATACGCGGTGCTGAGCTGCAAATCAGTGCCCATCGCTCTCTGAAAGCTCCTCCAAAACTGAGACGTGAACCTCGGATCTCGGTCTAAAATAATCGAGATGGGAACACCATGCAATCTCATAATCTCATCGATAAATATCCTGGCGAGCCGATCAGTATGCCAAGTCTCACGAATCACAAGAAAATGTGACGACTTCGTCAGACGGTCCACAACAACCCAGATGGCGTCATGACCGCGCTGAGTCCTCGGCAAGCCCAAGACAAAATCGGTAGATATATGCTCCCACTTCCACATCGAGACGCTCAGCGGCTGCAATAGACCAGGGGGTCTCTAGTGATCGGCCTTAACACGCTGGCAGGTGTCACACTCGGCCACAAAACTGGCTATCTGGCGCTTCATCCCTGACCAAAAATACTGGCGTCTCATATCGCGATACATCTTCGTCGAGCCAGGGTGGATAGAGAAACGCGATCGATGTGCCTCGGTCATAAGATCTCGGCGTAAATCAGGAATATCCGGGACACACAATCGGCCTCTGAAGCGAAGTCCACCGTCAGAACCAATCTGCCAATCCGTCTGACTCTCAGATGCTGCCTCCGCTTGGTAATCCTGTAACGACTCGTCTGTCTGCTGAGCCTCGATCACCCTTGCGACAAGAGAGGGTTGAATCGACAAGCTCAATAGCTGAACGGTAGATGACTGCAAACCAAACTCAAAGTCGTACTCTGCTATATCCTCGAGCATCCTCCACTCCTGAATCATCATATGCGTCACCAGGCCTCGTGGCTGACGACTGAGGGCATCCGCCACCACGTTCGCCTTGCTCGGGTGGTACTGAAGATCAAAATCGTAGTCCTTCAGGAGTTCCATCCAACGCCTCTGCCTCATGTTCAGCTCGGACTGAGAGAACGAATACTTCAAGCTCTTGTGATCGGAAAAGAGCTCGAATCTCACCCCATAAAGATAGTGTCTCCACACTTTCAGTGCAAAGACAACCACTGCCAGCTCTAGATCGTGCGTAGGGTAGTTCAGCCCATGGACCTTGAGCTGTCGGGACGCATAAGCCACCGGCTTCCCGTGCTGCATCAGGACAACACCTAAGCCAACTCGTGAGGCATCAGTAAATACAACAAATCCATCACTCCCAGAGGGAAGAGTGAGGACAGGAGCGGACGTGAGGCGGTCCTTCAACTCCATAAACGTCTGCTCACAAGCGTCGCTCCAAATGAACTCGGCACCCTTCCGGGTCAATCTGGTCAACGGGGCTGCAATGCGAGAGAATCCCTCAATAAAACGTCGGTAGTAGCCCGCCAAACGAAGAAAACTGCAGATCTCGGATGCGTTCGTGGGCTGATCCCACTGACAGACGGCATCTATCTTCGAGGGGTCTACAGCGATACCCTGCCTCGTCACTACATGGCCGAGGAACTTCACCTCCTCCTGCCAGAACTCGCACTTCTCCAGCTTCGCGTAAAGCTGGTGTGTACGGAGGGTCTGCAATGTAATCTCAAGATGTTGCTCATGCTCCTCATGAGTCCTCAAATATATCATGATGTCGTCAATAAACACCACGACAAACTGATCAAGATACGGACGGAAGACCACGTTCATCAACTGCATGAATACTGCGGGCGCATTGGTCAGTCTGAAGGACATGACTTGGAACTCAAAATGACCGTATCGCGTCCTAAAGGCTGTCTTCGGGATATCCTCATCTCGAACCCGAACCTGATGATAACCGGACCGCAAGTCTATCTTTGAAAAGAACTGCGCCTCCTGCAGCTGATCAAACAAATCATCGATCCTCGGAAGCAGGTACTTATTTTTTATCGTGACCTTGTTGAGCTCGCGATAGTCTACGCAAAGCCTCAATGAGCCATCCTTCTTCTTTACGAAGAGTATCGGTGCTCCCCATGGTGAACTGCTCGGAAGAATAAAGCCTAACTCGCGCAACTCGTCCAACTGCTTCTGCAGTTCCCGTAACTCCAATGGTGTCATACGATACGGGGCCTTCGAAATAGGCACAGTACCAAGCACAAGATCAATCTGAAACTCGGTATGCCGATGAGGTGGTAATCCCGGAATCTCCTGAAACACATCAGGAAAACCATAAACAACCGGCAGCTGGTCGATACTCAAAACAGCTGGCTCCTCAACGGCACACGATAACAGGCAAGAAAGCTGCCCTCCTCTGGGCTCGGCAACAAACTGAAACTCTGGCACGCCGGGTATGCAGAACGTGACTGTCCTCGCAGAGCAGTCTAATATGGCGTAGTACTCGGCAAGCCAGTCCATGCCCAGGATAACATCAAAACCGGACATCGGCAATACAAATAGGTCTGCAGGCAAGAAGATATCCCCAATCAAAATAGGTCAAGACACGTAAAATCGGCCCAACACTGCGGTCTTCCCTAATGGCGTCGATACTACCAAATCCTCATGGGCAGACTCCAACGGTAAACCGGTCGATCGGCAGAAATCATCGGCGATAAATGAATGCGATGCACCAGAATCAAATAGCACACGTGTAATGCATGCAGAGACAGGAAGAGTACCCTCAACGACCCCTCCTAATGACTGAGGGTCCTGCTGGGTGGCATAGAATCTGCCCTGAGCCTGCTGGGGAGGTGCAGGTCCCCTCTGAGGTCTCTTCTACTGCTGTGGTCGCTGTGGGGGCCTAGCCTGCTGCCTCAGCTGCTGTGGAGGAGGTACAGGAGGCTGGTGCTACGGTCGCTGCTGCTGTGGTGGCTGTTGTGGAGGTGGATGCGGTGCCCTCGGCTGCTGCTGCTGCTGCGGATGGGGACACTCGTGCCTACGATGCCCTGTACGACCGCACCCAAAGTAAGCACCTGAAAATGATCCCGAAGATGGTGCTGGGGGTACTGCTGGTGCTCGGAATGCTGGGCGGGTCATGCGCCTCTGCTGTGAACGATGCTGCTGATGGGAGCTACTAGAGGGTGCCTTCCTCTTCTAATCTCCCCTCTGATCGCGGGCTCTCTGCACACTGGCCCAATCTGTCTCATATATCAGGGTTCTCTCTACTATCTCCTCAAATGTCGAAAGCATGTGTCCGATCACACGGCTCCGGAGGGCAGGACATAAGCCGTTCTCAAAACGGTGGGCCTTTCGCCCCTCATCATCAACAAGATACGTCGCGAATCTGGATAGTGCGACGAACCGAGCCTCATACTAGGACACAAACATGTCCCCCTGGACCAACGTCTCAAACTCAAGTGCGCGCTGCTGTCGCACATGCTCGGAAAAGAACTTTCGGTCAAATCGGTCTATAAAGTCCTCCCAGGTCCACTCAAAATCGGCAGCTACCGATCGGGCCACAGATGCCCACCAATACTGAGCCTCGCCCTACAGAAGGAATACAACTAATGGAACTCGCTGTTGGGTCGTACATCTCATGGTGTCGAATATCTTCTCCACCTCGGAGCACCACAACTCTGCAGCAGTAGGGTCTGGCTCACCCAGAAAACGTGGGGGATCGTGCCATCGAAAATCCTTGAAAAGAGCGCTCGCACGCTCCTACTCAGCCTCGGCCGGTGACACTGTGGGACGCCTGCTCTGCCCTTGAAGAATGGCGGTCATCGCCTACAACATCTGCTGCAGCTGAGTAGCACTCATAGGTACGGTCGGATCCGCACCGGTCTCAGGAAAATGAGTGGCATCCTCAGGCTCAAAGGCAGGACTATCTGGTGGTAGAGTAGGAGTAGCAGGTGGTAAAGCAGGAGCTGCGGGTGGTGGTGCGGGAGTCGTAGGTGGTGGAGCGAGATTTGCTCAGGTCGTTCTTCTAGCCATAATGTCTCCTACAGGAAGGACTAATGGCCTATCAGTCTTGAGAATTCTCGAAGGCACTTACATTAAAGGTCTATGTCAGAAAATCGCTAAATCATTCAAACTCGAAACCTATTTATAGTAGATATGTGATGTGATCCTCAGGTATTCCCAAGTTATGCTCTGATACCAACTTCTGTCACGCCCCAAATCCGAAAATCGGATTCACATGAATCCCGATTGCCGAATCCGGTGCCAACAGCCTCCGTAGTGCCCCATTCTCGGCTCCTGACAATCAAATGCCAGATTCCGATCCTGGGATCCTGCAAGGAGAATTTTCAGAATGATTTTTTTTTTTTTTGTGTAATGGAGCATAACCACAAGCATAACCAAGTCACAAAACGACATCACCACATATCCACTATAACAAATTTTAAGTACAATGCAGAAAGGGAAATACAAAGTGATCAAAAAGCTCCAAAAGGTCCTGATGTGCACTCCTGTCTCAGCGCTGCTATCGTCCAACGCTACCTGCACGCAACTATCGTGCATAAGCTTACAAAAGCTTAGAGGGTGGTGTAAGTGTGTGCGTAAGGAAAACGTCAAGTGTACAGTATCAGAACAATGCGGAAGTATGTGGTAAGTCCATAGAATCAACCATGCCAAAGCTATGCGATGAGATATGAATGTCATCGGCCACATCGATACAATGCAAGGCCTATATAGCCGAATGTCATATGCGAAATGTAATCCAACCAAGTCGGTACTCCTCAAGTACGTATATCAGTACAGTTCCTCTCTGGATATCATCGGGGTCCAATACACTTGCAGAGACTGCCACCTCCCTATCTGCACAGTCAAGCAAGCGGATAAGACCTCACTATCCGCCTGACCAGTAGTATGCCAATACCTACCCGGCTCGTCGATAGCGGACTCATTTGTGAGCTAGTCAAACTCAGCCTAGCTTATAGCCCTCTCACTCAGGCGGATAAGGCCACACCCCCTTCCAACCGACCACGACACAGTGGGAGACGCGGCCTACTGGTATTCGGCACTCGGGCGCTCATGTATCCACTCGGTCTAGACGCTGGAGCATCTCCTGGTACCAAAAAAGTTCTGAAACTTTCACCCAAGGACATCCTAAGTCCCCATAGTGCTAGAATAAGTATTTCCGGTATTCAATACGGCCATCCACGATGTACCTGTGGAGCCACGGCCCTGATGTCGTTAGGGCGTGCAGTGATCAAGTCATACGTATGCGAGATGCATGAATCACACTGTCAAAACATGCAGCAATCCAGCGCGTACTGCGCGATCATGTGGGGCGCTCAGTCACATAACGAGCCCCATAAATGGTCTGCCCAATGGCGTATGCTACGATCAGTCATTACTCATATCAAGCATACATATGATGCGTATGGGCATGAGTCATGAAATTATTCTAAGCATGTTATAAGGCAATGAATAGCAACAGGTATGGACCTATCAATGGGCCCTAAAGAGAGTTATAATGCGGACATTTAACCAACATCGTACATACAATGTGGACGTCAAACCAACATTGTTTCCCAGACACGGTGTAACACCCCAGATTTTGGCCAATCTGGGATTTGACGTCCTTAGACAGTGGGTCAATTAAAACACCTGAAAAATCGTTCAGAACCCAATTCCATAGCCAAAGAAACCACTTAGGATAAATTTCTTTAGAAACTAAGCATAAGTTAGCTAGCGCAACGTTGGAGTGGCTGGGAAACGGTCCCTGATTACTTTAAATACGTTCTACAAGGCCCAAAGCGAGTGGAACCAATGGTGCTATAATGCTCTAAAACCTCGGACCAAACTCTAAGCAGGTTTGTTCTCTGGACCACTTTGAATCTTTGTATTGGATCTAGACCGCGCGTCGTAAGTCAGATGCCTACCATCTTAGACCGTTATGACCACTTAGCTGGGCTTGGCAATCGTTTCGAATATCAAGTCCAACTGACGATCACAGGCTATTTCATTGAGTCCGGACCGAAGAGAGTGTGAATAGGGACAGTTGGAATTTCAAATTCAAATCTGGCACACAAATTTGACGCATCAGTATTAAGCATTCTGACCGTCAGAATACAGCCAAATTACACCCTTGGATCAGGAAAAATTTCTATTACATATCACGAGACTTATAGGCCTGATCTTGGTGCGGTGACCGTTAAACTGAAACTGGGCCGCCACGTGCGATCTGGGAACCCTACCGGCCTGAAATCTGGATGCGTGCTAGATCCAGTATGCACGAGCTTAAGTCCGACCGCATTTGGCCAGGGGACCTCCAGAAATGCTCTTTTGGATCGAAACAGCCCCGATTTGGATATACTTTAAGTATACCTTGACTTGGAGCCTATTTTGGGCATGTTTAGGCTTATAAAAGGGGTTGAAACCCTCACTCCTCTCTCCCATCCGAATTTGAGAGAAGCCCTAGCTTGGGAGAGGGAAAGAAAAGTGAGAGATTGTGAGAGAGTGGGGGAGTTCCTCCTGCCACTTGTACTACGCGTTGCACGTGCTTAAGCAACACACCTCTACCGCTTTCCCGGCGATTCCACCGCGATCCTAGGTAAGTAAAAACCCTAAATAGTTGTTGATTTGAGTTTCCCTTGTTTCCATAGCGATGTAGCTTATGGATCTTGTGTATTAGGCTCCTTATTCGCCGTATACGAGGCGTATACGCTCCGTTTCAATTCCCGAGTCTACAAGACATAAGGTGCGGATATTAGACGCTTTGATTGACTGTTTTCAAAGCTTTCAATGTCGTTTAATAGTAGATTCTTGACGGCAACGCCGTTTGACACGTACAACATGCTCTCCGTTTCCTGTTTCGTAAATTAACGAAGAATATGAGATTTAGGGCATTTTAGTCATTTGTAGGAAGTACCGTTTACATTCATATTTTGCTGATGTGATTGACATGGTTTGTTGTCGCATTAGGAAGTTAGGAATGCGTGCATAGTTAGTTTGGCGAAGAGATTCGCCTAGTTGCGCACTTTGGGCCGGCATACTATATGTAGACTTAAGTGTGTAGTGTATGTGTTTGT
The DNA here is from genome assembly GCA_037074715.1 of Magnolia kwangsiensis. Taxonomy (NCBI): domain Eukaryota; kingdom Viridiplantae; phylum Streptophyta; class Magnoliopsida; order Magnoliales; family Magnoliaceae; genus Magnolia; species Magnolia kwangsiensis. The sequence continues at coordinate 55,993,136 of CM073588.1, read as the reverse complement.
ATAAATGCTTGTATTAGTATGTATTGAATTAAATGATGTTATTTGATAGTTTGTGATTGATTTTTTTAATTATTATGCTGACCTAAATGATTTTCTACATGTCGACAAAATGCATGATTTCATTACATGCATGGAATGTATGTGCTTGAGGATTTGCTTAAGTTGAATATGCATGGGAAGTATGCCTTGAAGATTTGCTTAAGTTGAATGTTATAACATGTGCTAACATGCTCACATGATGTATTTCAATTCCAATACCTTTTTATAGTGTTAATGTAATTCCATAGATGTGTGGGACTTGACTTAGTCCAGGCAGTCGGTAACCGAGCGAATTCGTGGCTGACTGGTCATAGCCACGAACGACGCGTCGATGAATGTGATTCGTGTTGAGAGTTGGCGGCAGTGGTTAGGCCACGCGAAGTGTTTTACGCACTTCATGTCGTTCAATTCGAGATGCGATCGCGCTAGTCGAGCCCGTCAAGTAACCCGACTGGCCGATGTTTGTTCACCTCGTATGTATCATAACTGCTTGAACCTAGGGTACTGAACTTACCATTGTAAACCCTATTAACCGTGGTACCTTGATCCACGAAGACTCATGAGCCGGGCATGGTGGTATGGGACACCGTGGTCGAGCTGTCGGCCTACGCTGGGGCCACAAACCTCCCCGTAGTGACCAATGAGCACCTTGACTCGTGAGCAGATTATGGTGGTATGGGACACTATATTCTAGCTGTCTGCCTACACTGATCAGGCGACGAGCCCTTTGTAGTGACCGCGAGCGTATTCTGAGTTCACGGGAGGCGACGACCCTTCCGTGCAGTAGAGTACAGTAGGCCTGTATTGATAAGGTGATGGGGGAGCGGTGCAACGAGTGCGAGCAACAGCCCTGGCAGCCCTTGCAGTGACCTACGAAATGTACATCGTATGAGATTACTAGGAGTGACGACCCTAGACAGGATCCGTGTTGGGATTGATACAAGGGAAGTACCTTAGTTTCCCAATCCTGCTGTTTGAATGGATTAATAACAACTTGGTAATCATATCACCATAGCATTGCATGTGCCTGGAAGATGTGGAGCACTCTAGGGAGTGTGGCATGCCGCGGTCGTAAGATGTTGCCGTATGAGGGTGATCGTCGGTGAGGGCATACATCACGTCATGTCATAATTGCATTAACAACAGTATTAGGATGGTTTGATTTATTGCTTTACTATTATCGCGTGATTGATTTGAGAACATGTTAATCCTTGCTCTATTATTCCACTGAGTTAGCTACTCACTCCCACGTTACGGGACGGTGTTCCTGGACACCCACCAGACCCTTTTGTGATTGCAGATGATGGCGCGGCCTATGAGGCGGAGCTGGACTTGATGATGATGAGGAGGATCCCTCCTTTATGCGTGTTCTGATTGACGGGATTACAGGGAGGTTGCTTAAATACCTTGACACTTGTCATTTTATATTTTTAGAGCACTCATGTATATTCTTTTGGTTACTTTTGAAGTATACATGTATGTATATAACCTGGTAACATGTTCACACTCTGGAGACATACAATGGTTTATATATGTTATACATACTATTACAATCTTCCGCTTGCAAATTTAACTATCTCTGGAGTATGATATGCTGTTCTGGCTTAATCTCACTCATGTTTAATACATTATCACAGACAACATTCAATCATACATATCTATGTTGCATAAATAACATTTTGGAACTCGGGAGTTGGGTATTTGCTCGACCCCCCGATTTTCGGGATGTTACACACGGCCTGCCATAAATATCTTTTCATGAACCATGAGAAACGTACATTGCAATGGACCCTAAGGACATCCGTTAGGCCTTGATCCCTGGGCCTTAGATATATCAAATGGGTCGTATTACATAGGCCCCACATTCACCAAATGGTTTGCATTAATGGGCCTCACCAATGAGCCTTATGTACATTGCAATGGTCCATGATCCATGGGCCTTGAAATACATCAAAGTGGCCTCTCAACTTGGGCCTTAAATATGTTAGATGGGCCCATACACATAAATATATCAACTAGGCTACTCCATTTGTGCCCCATGCACATCAAATGGGCTTGTTCCCATGGGCTTTAATATGTATTTCATGGGCTTGAATCCCGTGGGCCTTATATAGAATAAGTGGGCCGGATCCCATGGGCATTGCATATGTCAAATGGGCCGAAACCCATGGGCATTACATATGCCAAATGGGCTTAATCTCATGGACATTGCACATGCCAAATGGGCTTAATCCCATGGACATTGCACATGCCAAATGGGCTTAATCTCATGGCCTTAGATGTGCACCAAGGTGGGCCTGAATGAATGGCCATAAATGGATCAACATGGGCCCTATATACATGCCAAAATGGGCCCATTTGAACCATGGATCTACCTCATTTTAGTTGATAAAATGGATGGACGGTTAGGATGCAACTCATGCATCATGGCGGGGGTCACAAGAAGGCCCACCATCATAATCATATTATGTTTAATATACTATATAATTTATATACAGTATGTGTGTGTATATATATATATATATATACACACACAATATTATATTTAGTATAATATTATATATACATATTTATATATATATATATATATATATATATCTACATACACGCACACACACAAATGCACTCACACACGCACACACATAAACGCACTCACACACGCACACACACCTGGCAACAGTGGGCTCCACCGTCCGTGCGGACGGTGGACTAGCCACATACATCACTGTGGGTCCCATGTGGGGCCCACCATAATATTTATTTTCCATCCAACACGTTGATAAGGTCATGCAGACCTGAATGAATAGGAAAAACAAATTTCAGCTTAATCCAAAACTTGTGTGGACCCAAAAAGGGTTTCAATGGTGGAATTCAATTCACACTATTTCAGATGGTGTGGACCACCTGAGCGTTGGGTTTCTCTGAAATTTGGAGGGGGCCCTCTTCAGAGAGTGGCCCACCTCATGAACGGATTGGACGGAACATAAACATTAAGGTGGGGCCCACGGCTGGAGCCGTGGGGCCCTGCTCGTCCGCCCGCCAGTGGCGCTGGCGCGGCCTGCTACACCTGACAACGGCAGCAGCCTCTGCTGCTTGGTTTGTTTTTTTTTTTTTTAAATCGCAAAATTTCGCGATTTTTTGTGTAGGGCCCACTTTAAGTAGATCCAATCCATCCATTGGATTCCACAGCTTAAAAGAAGTCCAACGACTCCAATATTGAATATAATTTGGAGGTATAGAAATATTAGAATGCCTTTTTAATGGTAAAATCACCATTTTCTATATTGTGGCCTACCAGATACTCGAATCACCTTCATTTTTCGGTTCATCGGCTAAAATAATCTGAAGAATGTAATGTATGGCGTGGATTGAATACATACATCGAGGTGGGTCCTATACAAGTGGCTCTCTCTCCAAAAACTTTAAACCTATACATTTTTATTTTTTTTTTCTCCCTTTTTTTTTTTGCCTGACGGTTCACTTTGACGTCCAGCGTCCAGACGCTGGACGATTTGGAATACCACATATTAAGGTGGGCCCCACCTTCCGATGGGTTGTCTAGGTGGGCCACCATGTATATGGATGGTATAGGTAAGGCATACATCAAGGCGGGGTCCAACGGAGTGGGCCGCACCTCAACATCATCACACATAAAAACAATGGAAGAAAGAGAGGGAGAGAGAAAAGAGCGAGACACGTGAGATGGAGGGACCCCGACACTATGGGCCCTCCATTTCAATCATCCAATCATACATCAAGGGGCCCATTGCATATGGACCATCAAACAAAAGATCAACGGTGGAGATCCCACTCCACTCAAAATGGACGGTCTAGATGACCTCTTAATACAAGGAAAGTAAACATCATGATGGGGTCTATGGAGAATGGCCCCATCATGGAATGATTTGATGATCAAGATGGGCCACCGGCCACATCTTATGGTCCCAAGTGAGATCCACACCATTGATCGGTGGGCCTCACTTGGCCCATCATAAAAACATAAAAAGTAGCCTAAAGAAACACCCACCACTTAATCTTCTTGGTCCGTTGAGATGCCGGTCTCCTAAAGCTTCACTTTGATGGTGGAGATGGGAAATAGATGGCTAGGATGAGAGATTTAGGAGTGGAAAGTGGGCCACCAAAATCACCCCTCTCTCATGGGGAGCCTTGGACGTGGGAGGCTCTCTTGGTTGCTTGGGTTTGGTGTGAGAAAAGAGAGAGAGAGAGGGAGAGATGAGATGTAGAGAGATGGAGTGATGTGAGGTGAGTGATGGGTGAGGTGAGTGATGGGTGAAGTGAGAGGTTAGTTGACTTAGGTGGTTGCTTCACTTGTGGAGAAAGGAAGCATGGGTGGGTGTACTTGACATGAGAGGTGATTGATGGGATTGATTGATGGGATTGATGGGACATATTGTAGAGATTCCTTGGGATTTACAACGCGCGGTGTTTTTGCTTGAACTGAATGTGGGTCCGTATCTCATCGTCTGGGTATCGGATCAGTGCGTGAGTTGCGGCATTGGAACTGCGGCGACGGTGCGATCGCAATGATACAAGTCTCGGATTAAGCCGGCTCAAATGAATAGGATACGACTTACGGTCGTGCGCAACGTCAACTATAAGTCGCGGATTGTCGGAATTTGACGAGAAGGATCGCTGGAATCAACAGAATAGTGCGGATTAGTATACGGGTCTTACATTAGGTCCCACCTAAGTTATCGTAGGTGGGACTGAAGGTCGAGCCGAATTAAGTTCAAAAATTATAATTCCTCATTGGACTGTTTTGTGCACTTTTAATTGGACCAAACCGATCTTTGGTATGATCAAACAGTTTGTTGTTTCTATTGTAGGACTTGTGATTTTGCTAGTCTTTTATCCCTCCTTTGCACTTGGTTTTCTTAGATCTTTGGCATATTAATTTTTTATTAAACACCTCCAAATTTTCATCACTTGGTCATTCTTTGAGCATTAAATCTTCTCTTTAATCATTTTTTCTTCTTAGCTCTCTAAATCATCTTGCAAGAGAAAGCATGTGTAATTAGATCAATTAAGCACATTCATGTTCTTAAAACTAATGAATAACAAGGGAAAAATATACAATATTTCAAACTCAAGATTCAGCTACTTGTCTACTCTACTTTCGATAGATGCACTCAACCCGTGAGTGAACCAGATTTCACTATCAAAGGTTTTACATCAGGTTAACCTCTAACCTTTGCAACCTTACACGAGGACCCTAAGATTTAGGCCCTACACTAGAGTCAATGTCATACACAAGAACCTAGTATATATACTCCCACCGAAGGCTCCCGTAAGAGACTTTAGTTAGTTTTCTTTAAGCTAACTAACAACCTTGGTCTTACATAAGGCCCTATGTTTACTCCCATTAGAGGCTCCTACAAAGACTGACACGCAAATACTTATGTCAGTGACCTATACAAGGATTTGATTTAGGCCCTACAAAAGAGCCAAGGTCCTACATAAGAACCTAAAATTTAGGCGTTACACAAGAGCTAAAGTCTTACACAAGAATCTAGGATTTAGGCACTACACAAGAACCTAGTTAAGTTTGAGTCACAAACTCTTACCATCAATCCTTCATAAGGAAAGAGAGTATATGGACTCCTGAATTTGATAACTTACTTGTTGGATTGAACCCCTTTTGTAGTGCCTTTTTAGGTAGCTTGATCGTCACTCTCTCATGCTTCAATTAGCTCCCCAATGCTCCCCTGATCATGTTGTCGATGCTTTGCTAAGGCTTTAACTCTAAGATCAAACACCTTAAATGTAGTACTCCTTTGAGGTGACCAATGTGATGGGAGGATGGTTGAATCTCCTAAAGTTGTATTTCCTATTGGATTCACCTAGATGGATCTTCTAGAAGATTTAGACAATGGTATGCCAAGATAGCTTAAGTCTAATATCGAGAAAATTTAAAGAGTTCAAACACGTGTTCAATGTGGAGGTTGAAATCCTCATAAGAGTGTTAATCTCAAGGAAGATTGGTTAGAACTCAATGGTATAGAGGCTTGGGATGAGGAATATGAAGATGGATTCACCTAAGCTTCTATTACACAAAAATCCCACAAAAATGCCTAAGAACCAAATGCCCTTTATAACAATTTCAAGTTCCAACAGTATAAAAGAGAGAGAGAGAGAGAGCAGAAAATGACTCTGTCGATGTCATCGAAGTACCTTCGATGCCATAGAAGGCTTCTACAATGCCATCGAGAAAATCAGATATTCTTGCTAGACATATCTGACTCCTTTGTTCGATACCATCGACGGTCCTTCGATGCCATTGAACTTGTCCTTCGATGCCAGCGAAGGTGACCTCTATGTCATTGAGAAAATTAGAATGAAATGTGATTTCTTGCTGGACATTTCTGACTCTCGATCGATATCATCGATGGACCTTTAATGTCATTGAACTTAACCTTCAATGCCATCGAGAAAATTAGACATAAACATGATTTCTTACTGGACATATCTGATTCTCGATCAATGCCATCGAGGGGGCCTTTGTTGGCCTTCGATGCCATCAAAGGCCCTTCAATGACAACTTAATGTCATCAAACAACCATCAAAAACTGTTGTCTTGGGCTATTGTTTTCAAAACACCTTTGCACCTCTTCTAGCCTTATTTATCATGTTCCACGTAGGTTTTTAAGGCTAAAGGATTATCAATTAGGTATTCCTATTAAGCCTAGATCATCTAGATGTCTAAGGCTATTTTGGATCAAGGGTTAGGGTCACCAAGGCACCCTTTTACCCGTTCTTTGCTCCTTAATGCTCTGTCTTCGCTTGTGTCTTCGGTCTTCACTTTTCAAGGGCTCAACCCACTATGTGACATAAGGACTCATGTGATTGAAAAATAGGGTGCCAAAATTAGTACACTAACATATATGTCTTTGAGCTTTCTGTACGGTTAGCACAATCACTTCTGTTTTAACCAACGCCGAACAAAAAAATGACTGCTTCACCACTACTTTAGCCACTGCTACATCATAGTTAGAATCATAATAATCTGTCCCAGGTAATGAGTTATTCTGCCTTATTCTTTCCTGAAAAAGAGCTTTGTAAGTGTTATGGTTTCTTGCTCCTATAATTGTCAAATTTTATAGTGCTAAAACCTCCTCTCTTAGAATCGGTGTCTTATGTAGCTCTTCTACATAACGAAGACTTTGCATCACTTAAGAACAAAGGTCTTTACTTCAAGAAATACAAGATTACATGGTCATGTTTGAGTACAACGTCAAGTAAGTGTTCAATGTTCAAGATTCATAATTCAAGCTCCTAGTCAAGACAAAGTCTTTTTACTTTGAATCTCAATCTCAAGATTCAAGATATTTCAAGTTCAAGCTTCTTAAAGCTACAAATTTAAGTATAAATATTCTTCAAAAGGTCACAAGTTCAAGGTTCATTCTATGACAAGATCTCAAGCTTCGTGAACTTCAAAAAATAACTATCAACTGAAGAAAAAGAAGTTTCAATGTTCATACATCATGTTTAAGGTATGAATGATGTTAGATTGACCATAGGGTAGGTCATTTTGAACACATAATTCAATTAGATCATTTTATAAGTGAATATACTATTTCTCGACTAGTCTTGGACTCTATTCGACTAGTCCTAGCACTGGCTCAATCAGTCTAAGAAATTTCTCGACCAGTCCTAAGATTGTTTCAAATTTTTAAAATTTTTTGTTAAGCCACGACCAGTCCTGCAGACTGCTCGACCGGTTGTGTAAACAGTGCTCAACTTGTTCTCAACCAGTCCTGCAGCAACGACTCAAAGCCCAGCAACTATTTCAAATTCCACATGACCAGTTGTAGACAAGTCACGACCAGTCATGGAGGTCCCTCGACCGGTTGTGGAGGGCCTATGACCAGTCATGGAATGACTTTATCTTATCGCACCTAAATTTCAAAAATCTATTGGTTCTACGACCAGTCATGGTATCCTCAGGACCATTCATGAACGCAATTTCTTCACTTATAAATAGAGCACGAATTTTAAAGTTTGATATTCAATTCAAGTTAAATCAATATCTCTCTCTGAGAGATAAGTTAGTGTTCTTTTTAAGCTATATTTTACTCATTTAATATTCTCTTAATTTAGCTTTATTATATTTAATTTTGTATTCTATATTCTATTCATATTTGAAGAATGGATTGACAATTGCCCTTTCCTTGGAATCAAAATCAAAGAGAGTTAGCCTAACTTGGTTTAATTTAAAATCAATTTAGAACCTAGAACCATTTCATAAGTGAGTTTGGACATTGAACTTCTATGTTGAAATTCTACTCCGATTTGGTTCTTCCGGGCGGCATCAAAAAGAGAATATCTAGGTATTTTACATTATTGTAAATTTTTGTTTTTGGTTTTTGAGATTGTGCCAAAAAAAATCTTTGTTTTGGTTTGTCTGAGGTGATCCAAAAAACTCAGAGTATGGGGTTTTTTGAATTGTGTAAGCCCACTTAAAAGACACAATTGTGAGGGTTTTTGGTGAACCTGGAAAAACCTATTTTCATAGTGAACGCTAATATCCATTGTATGAGGATATTAGGAGTGGAGTAGTTGTGTGGCTGTTTGTCTAAACAGTTGGTGTACACACAAGAGAACCACTATAATTTTTAGTTTTGTGAATTGAATGTTTATTTCTTTTTGTGGATGGTTGTAATTTTCCTTTTTGCATTTTGGAGAATGTTGTAATTTCTTTTATGCAAATGTGGAGAATGTTGTAATAGCATAGATTTCTTTTCTTGCTATTTATTTCTTTATTTCTCTGTATCAGTTTGAGTTTTTAATACAAAAACCGTTCTAGTAAGGTTGTCCTGTCATAAACCCTTGGTTTTTATGGTGTAAGGTTGTCCTTAGAACAGCATCTGTATCAACCTCCCAATACTTATTCTTTTGAGGTTGTCTTTAAATTCAGCATTGTGGGATTGTCTATTGCTATCTGTATTTAATTTATTTAAATTCCGCCGTTGAGTTTTTATTTGGCATAGTCCTATTCACCCCCCCCCCCCCCCCCCCCCCCCCCTCTAGGACATATAGCTCGGCCTTTTCAGCTTCAAACCGGGATACCTTTGTAGTTAAATCATAAAGATCAGCAAACTCAATTCCAATAAACTTTTTATGAAGATTATATTCCAGACCGTCTTGGGCTAGTTAGACAAATTCGGCCTGGATAGTTACAACTTTAGTATAAACTTTTAGTTCTTTTAAAACGAGCAATATAGTTTTTGAATGATTATTCTGGTAACTATCGAAAACATGTAAAGTTTACCATAGAAATCTCCTCATCCCTATAGAAGAACTAGACATGAAACTTCTCCTCCATTTCTTACCAAGTTTGAATGGAATTAGACAACAAATTAGAGTACTAGGTGAAAGTTACTACAGTTAACGACCTGTGTTCATGTCTAAGAACTAGGCCGAATAACTGCAATTTGTAATAATCAATATTGGCCAATTCTCCACACTGCATTATAAATCGACCTGTGTTCTATGGTCACTTAACTAAGGTCATATGTAAATAGTGAAAAATCAGGTTGTAAATTCCTTGGTAACAGATATTGCTAATTAATCCATTTAGGATAAGGTTTGTGATAGATACGAGTTAGTTCAACCAAGAACTTGGCCTACCACCTCTTGGATCAGTTGTAAAAATTAATCATGGTCCAAATGGCATGGTATGGCTATAGGAGGTGGCTAAGGACCTACTAGGTATTGTTCCCCATTGCAAGGGATATTTCTAGGGAAAGGCTGCCCCCAGGCATTCTCTTATTTCTGACCTCATGAATGAAATTCTTGTTTTCTTGTTCGAATCATCTAAACTCTTTAGGTGGAGGAACATTCCACAATTCCTGTATTGGAGCAAGATGTGTATTCTGTTATGGAATAAGCGCTAGTGTTGTGGTAGTACCAGCACTAGGTTTTCGATAAAACTTGTCTCAACTGTTTGTTGAGGCACTATTTACTGAGGCAAGAAGGTACTCTTTCAGAAAAAATAATCATCATCTGATTTAATCTCTTGGTCTGAATGGCCATTCACCTATTAAAAGTGTAACATCCCGAAAAAATCCGTACAAAGACCCCGAGTACCACCTTAAGCAGAACAACCCAAACACAGCATCCTGTCATATAATTTAGACGATATTTAGTTAAGTACTAAATAATCGGTGGATTAAGCTTGGGCCACCATTTTCACAAATGAGAGGGCCTAAAACCATGAGTAACACTGACTCAATGTCATCATAAGACCTAAGAGAAATCTCAAGGGCCTGTCTGTCGCTCTCGGGAGTACATTGAAACTCGATAACGGACCTAAACCGCACGTCGAGGGTCCGATGACCGTGAAATTATAGAAAGATGTCCGTCCTACTGCTCCAGAAATGTCCAACTTGAGTCATGAGTGAAGTGCATGAGAAATGCGAATATCCTTAGAAAATGAACTGAAACTTAAGTGAATTGGGTCGTTCGCTCTCATGCAAAGTTGAAGAATTTGGACCGTTAGTTTGTGACCAAACTTCACTCATGGAGAAAAGAAATTTTTCTGCACCTATCCGTATAATCGTGGCCCCGATTGGACGCGTACGACCATTGATTTGACACAGGCTCTCCACGGTCGATTGGCTTATCCGATCGCACCAAAATCATGTCCAAGCATGGATCCATTGTCAGGGAGTGTACCCCATGATGTAGATGAGTCGTAGGCCTCCCTATGAGCCCTATTCGTCAGAAACAGCTGCCCACAGGGTATAAACAATGTATAAAGTGGCCCTTGGGCCATTTGCATCACATCTGGGGCTATAAATAGCTTCCCACACACCCCGTCTCTCATAAATACGAATTTCAAACCCTAGATAGAGAGAGAGGAGAGAAAATAGAAAAGAGGAAGTGTAGGAGATCGCTTCAACAGTGGGAAATCTTCTCCCACGCACCCACACTCCAAATCACCAACCTGTTGTGCTACCAAATCTCTTTCAGGTATAATTTCGAATAAGAAATACTAACCCTAATATCGATGTAGAACTCCCAAATAGATTTCGTTAACCTAGCTAACCAATTTCATTGTTTAGGTGCTCGACGTTTCATTTTTGGAAACATAGAATTTGGACCGAGTCCGAGTCGAGCGTACTAACGAAAGGTGCAGACTATAAACGCTTAGGTTGCAGTTTATCAATGCTTTCATGACAGTTAATGATTTATGTTTGTCTTGATTACTATTGTATTGTCTTAAATGTGTTGATTTCTGTATGAGATACGCCTATGAACTGAGATAAATAAATGATGCACCCTTTGTGTTAGTTGAAATGTTTAAATGAGCAATAGAAAGTGATAAGTGCTTGCCATGATTTCTAATCTAGGATTCATCATTGTCATATGCATGTAGATCTCTCTACATAAAGAATTGATATAACATATGTTGTAACTAACGTAGTCTATGTGTTTATTAAATTGTCTAAATGAGAAAATTGTTGATGATTTGTATTTTCTATGAGCATTGAGATAGGATTTTGTTTGTCTTATGCATATGTATGTTTTCCTCTATGAAATCAATTGATAAAGTACAAGTTATATTTGACATGGTCTATGTGTTTGATGAAATTCCCAAATGACAATCCACTTGAATTATTTTTTTGAATGCTGGGATGGATATTACACGTGGTTGTAGCAGCATTAGGATAGGATTTGGGCTACAAACGTAGCCCAGGAAATCGATAAAAGTCCTTGTTTGGATGGCCGAATTAGTCTCACCACCCTAGGTAGACTCAATGAATCCAAGTTTCATGACGATTGTCGACAGTGGCTAGGCCACGAGGTGCACTTACGCGCTCCATGTCGATTAAGTCAGAGTGCGCCCGTACTAATCGAGCTTGCCTAATGAACTAATTGACTTATTGTGTGTTTACCATGTATGGACGCGATTGCTTGAATCTAAGGTACCCCTCACCAATGTAAAGATCTGTTTTAATCATGTTACCACGATCCACTAAAACTCATGAGCCGGGCATGGTGGTATGAGACATTGTGTCCGAGCTGTCGGCCTACGCTGAGATAACGAGCTTCCCTGTAGTGACTAGTGAGCAACTAAGACTCGTGAGTCGGGCATGGTAGTATGGGACACTGTGTTCGTGTTGTCGGCCTAGCTTGGGTGACAAGCCTCCCCGTAGTGACCGCGGGCACAACTTCTTGCAACTTGCCTATCGTATGCGTTTGACTAGGAGTGACGAACCTACAACTTTCCTATCGTATGTGTTTAATTAGGAGTGACAGACCTAGATGGTCCAAAACACAGGAGTAGGACCACTACGGTTGTCCGATGCCGAGTGTTCAATTTGGATCAATGACATAAAGAGAGGTACCCTAACTTCTCAAACTTACTGTATGAATGAACTTAATTAATTACTTGGCTAACATGACCATGCATCGTACTATATTAGTTAGGATGTGTCAAAAAGGCATTAGAGTTGCACCATTTTGAGGAAGTGTTATCATATGTGAAATAGGCTGTCGGAGTTGCGTGTGAGTGAGCTTTGATGTGAGGCCATGCATCATCACTTGCACTCCATCTCTATATTAAAAAGAGTAGTTAGGAAGTGATTATTATGATTGCCTTATCATTACTGTTTTGATTGACTTGATAATATGTGTAACTTTTGCCTTATAAAACCACTGAGTTGATCACTCACTCCCACTCTGGGATGGTGTTTTAAAACATCAACCAGACACTGATTTAGATGCAGGTACAGACGACATTTATGCTTTGGAGCAGGACTTCTTAGATGAGGAGGAGGAATTCTCCTACTTCTAACTCTCGGGCAGGTCGATGCAGACTACGTGCCGTTACACAGGGACCACTGGGACATCTGGGCTTAGTTGGACACTTTTACAAATCCATATTTTGTTCATTTTGAAATGACACATGTATATATTGCACCTGGTTACGTACTCATACACTAGAAGGAATTTTGTGAAACATCTGCATACTTACATAGGTATGTTTTAGACTTCCGCACTGGCTTAATTTCGTTAAATCCGGAGTATGATGTGTTGTTTAGTATAATCCCATACATGCTTAACTCATGAAGATGAAAAAAAAAATCTGAACATCATCATTCATAATGCATAAGTGATGTTCTGAATCTCGGGAGTAGAACTTTGCTCGACCCTCGAAATTCGGGGTGTTATAAAAAGTTTCAGCTTGAATTCGAGACTGCTTAGCATGAGCTTCTGATTGGTCTACAATATGGTGAATCCCTATTTACATATCGCATAACCCAACCGACATTATCTCAAGTGGATCATTATAAGACAATGATGCCATGTCCTGATTTAGAGTCTTAGGTATGAGATTCGTCAACAACTCAGGCATTGGCTACATCTGCATCTCCTCCTCAAGTGCAAGAGATTCACTAACTGCAAAAGTATTACGATACCTCTTCGGCTCATGCTTTCACAAGATTATTACATCGATATGTATACTTAAACTCTCAAATTCCACTGGGTATGCTAAAAATTGTTGGCATTAGGTTTGTTTTTTTGTTAAATATGGTGTGTGTGGACATGCCAAAACTGATTGTATGAATCAATTCAAACTGAACAACTTGACTCAAAGCACTGAGATAGGAAAATACATTGAATGCGATCGTATATGACCAAGACCTGAGAAGTTCGGTCGCCTATTTAGCCACTGGTAAGATAGTTATAAGGTAATCAGGCGATTGTCGAAGGGTGGGGGTTCTTCCTCTGGAGATGGGTTGCACCTTGCCTTCCATACGAAATGACTTTTATAAATTGAAATATCCAAACAAAAATGAAATATTTATGGTTGATCATAGGGAGCAACAATAAGATGTCGTCAACCCGCCCGAGATATTAAAATATTCTAAAAGTTGAAGTGATTATATTGATACTGGGAATAGTCCCGTGCAAAAGCATGACTTGGATCACGACTAAAGATTACCACTACACGGTTATAACTAAGGACTACCACTACTCTTGTGATATATATAAGATATTATAAGGAAAGATATTTTAATTTATTTAATTGATTTGGTATGAAATGATTTGCTTTGCTAAACTTCTTACTATTTTTAGATCTCTATTGCAACTATCTTTTAGTTATTTCTTCATTTACTCAATGGTTATAGCAACTGAAGCATTGTCATGTTGGTCTTCCAGATTCTTCCTTCTCCTTTTGACACATATTTATCATCTGCTCTTTTCACTCGATTGTTTTCTACCTCTTAGACTTTTTAGTTTTCCCCCATTATTAGATGACATGTATCATTAGATCAACACCAGATATGATTCCATAGAAAGCATTCCAAATATCTCTAAAGATCTTCTTTTCTTCTTCTTCTTCTCCTTCTTCTTTTTTAGGTTAGCTTGTTAGTACACACCATGTTAGTTCACACTCATCATGTTAGCCACACTCTCCATGTTAGCCACCCCCACTGCGAATCTATACCAAATATCTTTAAAGATCATTTGCATATTACATTTTTACGCAAAGACTTGTGCTACTCAAATTAATAATTTTCAAAAACGGACAGTGGAGTAAAGTGGGGCCTACTTTCAATATACATCATTTCTTCATTGAAGGGTAATAATATTCAACCACATCAAATCATCATTACAGGAGTGGTAGGACCACTGACTTATGGGTAACATGTGATCCACGGGGTTTGCCTGCTGGCCAAGGGACCCGATGCTGTAAGGGGTGTAGATATTTTAATGGCTACCATAAGTTTGGAAACTGATGAAACGTGCCGTAGATAGTTTAATGGCTACCATAAGTATGGAAATTGATGAAACGTGCCCTCATTTTGACGGACGCGGATTAGCTACTGTCTACTGACACGTTGAGTAGCAAGACTACCTAATGAAGTGACGTCACAATATTATGTGAGCCCCACCATAATGTATGTGTTGTATCCACACCGTTCATCCATTTGGAGAGATTATTTTAGGCATGACCCAAAGAATGAGTTAGATTCAAAGCTTGAGTGGACCCACCAGAGAAAACAGGGGATATTAAATGCCTACCATTAAAAATTTATAAGGGCCACTGAAGTTTTCGATCAAGCTGATATTTGTTTTTTTTCCCTTTTTTCATGTCTGTGTTAACTTATGACCAGGTTAGATCTCAAATGAATATCATGGTGGACCCTTGGAAGGTTTCAAGGGTGTACGTTACTCTCTTCACTGTTTTCTGTGGTGGGGTCCAGTCAAGCTTTATATCTGCCTCATTCTTTGATACATTCCCTAAAATGATCTTTCCAAATGGATGGACGGTATGGATATAAAACATACATCACGGTGGGGCACACAGAACATGGTGACGTCACTTCAGTAGCGAATCTGGCTACGCAACCTGTCCGTAGTTTAGATGTGCAGTGAGACACACAAATCCAAGCAATGGCTTCCTTTTATTGGTTGGGTTGATTGCCTCTTTGACCAATCAGGAGAAATCCTCAAGTATTACTCGCCCAAGTTAGATGCGCTGGTGGTTTTTCCGCACATGTGCCAATGTGGATCACGTATGTGGGTTCTAGGCCATTCATCGTGTAGAGCACACTGCGAACACGAGGGATAGAAAAAAGGTGGACTGATTCACACATGCACCGGTCACACTTCTTTTAGATTAGACGGTTAAAAATGATGAACAGTCCATATTCAACATCCAAGTTTGCCTTACCAAAGTAGACCTGCTCGATTTTCAAGTTAGTGCATGCTTTCGCCGTACCTGATGGATGTCCCACATTTCTCCCAGATGCGATATTTTGGCACATGTGCGAGAAAGACCTAGGTCCATCTCACGCGAGCGATTCACGTAGGTTTGTACGACAACTCGCCTCTGATCGCCATGGCTCTAAATAATGGACGCGGATGGCTGACTGACGCTGCAATTAGTCGGTTGCTACTGGTGGTGCTCTGTGGATCCCACCATGATGTATATGTTTTATCTGTACTGTACATCTATTTTATGGATCATTTTAGAATATGATACTGGAAAATGAGACGGATCAAAGTCTCAGGTGGAACACACCGTAGGAAAACAATGATGATTGAACGGCCACCATTAAAACTTTGTAACGCCCACTGTAATGTTTTATTTGCCACCCAACTTGTTGATTAGTTCATACAGACCTGAACGAAGGTATAATACTTTATCAGTATCCAAGAACCTTTCGTGCCTCGGGTAAGTTTTTAACGGTGGGGATTCAATTACTTAGTGGTTAATGTGGGATTTTAATTTGACTTATTTTAAGGTTCATGCCAGTAAATGATTTCGTAAAATGAATGTACTGAATGGGAAGCGGATTATCTGGTGTACCACACACCACCGGCGGGTGTGGGTACGTGTAGATGTGAAGACGAGCTCAAGATATTGGATCAAATGAAATTAAAGTTATATGGCCCAAAATTATATATTTATTTTATCCATACCATTCATACATTTAGCAAGATAATTTTTGAGCATTGGTCCAAAAATGAGTCATATCCAAAGCTCAAGTGGACCACACCACAAATAGCAGTGGGACAATGATTCTCACTGTTAAAACACTCATGGGACCCACTATAATGTTTATTTCTCATACAATTTGTCTATAAGGTCACACAGACCTGGATGAAGAGGAAAAACAAATATCATATTGATCCAAAACTTCTGTAACCCC
Source organism: Magnolia kwangsiensis (assembly GCA_037074715.1). Lineage (NCBI taxonomy): Eukaryota > Viridiplantae > Streptophyta > Magnoliopsida > Magnoliales > Magnoliaceae > Magnolia > Magnolia kwangsiensis. The sequence continues at coordinate 55,976,406 of CM073588.1, read as the reverse complement.
TGAAGAATTTCAATGGTGGACGTTAAATTCTCCACTGCTTTTTATAACGTGGTCCAGTAAATGCTTGGAGCTGTCTTATTTTTCGATTCAAGCCTTGCAATGAGCTCGCCAAATGGACGGACAGTTTGGATACAATATATACTTCATAATGGGACCCACATAACTTGATGACGTCAACATACACACCACGGCACATCCGTGGTGTGTGACACACTAACCTATCTGCTTCCGAAGGAACCGATTAAATGCAAACACCAAAGCGAGTTCCACGATGTACGAACCAGAAGTGACTGGCTACTGGCAGCGTAAGTAGGCAGTCTACGCTCACCACCCACTGGAGGTGGGAACGATCCAACTTGATCCGGCCAACTTGACTCGTCGGACTTGTTCAGATCCGACTAGACCCGAACCAAATGAGTGAGTCAGTTCGAACCGAGTCGGATTCGTCCAAACCGGACTCAAACCGAGTCAAATTCAAGTTACCCCAAAACTCAACCTGGTTAGACTTGACTCGATTCGAAACTCAACTCGACCCGACCCTCTAACCCTGTCCGCCGCACCCTACCCTGACCCAATCCCAAACTCTCTCCCTCCCTCCCTCCCTCCCTCCCTCCCTCCCTCATCCTCCTCTTCTTTTAAGCCCAACAACTACCCACCACCATTACCCTCCCCCTTCTCCTCCTCTTCTCCCTCCTCTCCACTCCCTCCCTCTCTCCCTCATCCTCCTCCTCTTCTAAGCCCGACAACCACCCACCACCATCACCCTCATCCTCCTCCTCCCCTCTCTCTTCTCTCCACTCCCTCCCTCAATCCCTCATATCTCAATCCAACTCGGTGCCAACTTGACCCAACTTGGTACTTCTAAATGTGAACTCGAATCGAGTCAGGCATGCTAGACTCGGTCTCGAGTCAAATTGAGTTTGGGTAAGGCTTATTTCAAAATTGGATCAAGTCGAGTTAGCCCTAACTCGGTCCAACTCGACTCGATGCCCAACTCTACCACCCACTACTTTGAAGTTAGGCCTGCATGACAGACGGTCCACAAATGGACCCACATAATGGATAGCCCAATCCAAGGTGAGCCCTAGTTGATGGATAGCCCACATTAAAAGTGGGCCTTACATGGTAGATGGTCCACATCGAAGGTAGGCCACACATGATGGACACTTCACAATGAAAGGCCAAGGTGAGCCTAACATAATGAACGGTTTAAATCAAAAGTTGGGCCTATAAGATGGACAGTAGATTTTAAGAGTGGACGAAACAAACTTAGGTATAAGTAACTTTGTAAAGTAACTAATAATCTAAATGTCCCCCTAAATAATACCGTAATTCGAGGCGGTGAGGTTGGCCAACATAGTATCCAAACTCCAGGGCCAATACGATGCATGTGTGTAGGACGTGCCAATGTATGTGAGTATAAATATCATATGTATCTTTCATTGTCATCTCTTGTGAATCTACATTTGGATTCACCTTCTCTCAAGCATTCCTACGGTGAGGGCTTTGTCAGGCCGAGTGCAAGCCCAAACTATCATTAAAGCACAATGCTAGAAACTAACTGCCGCCATCCTATATACACTACGTGTAGTGATTATTATTATTATTATTACTTGGATGAAGGAAAAAAAATCACCTTATTAACTTTAACTATCGCCAAGATGATGCTCATCTTATGTTGATTGATATCTTAAATCTATAAATCAACGGGTCTGTCAATGACAGCTCGATGTTTACTAGATGCCATCAGAAAATTTTGAAAAATAAATGTTTAATCGCTAGAACGTTCTGGTGTTTAGTTCAATGAGATCGAAGATGTTCAATGTCATCGAAGGCTGATAGATGCCATCGAAGTGTCATCGAAAGATCGCGCAGAGTTACGTAAGTGCAGGATTTATTTTCTATTTCGATTATGATTCTCATAGAGGCTATATATATGGGTGTAATTGAGAATAAGAGGTATCTAAGGGCTTTCTAATTCATTCCAAAAAGTTTCAAGGGCTCGTAAGGGAGATTCGAGGCTTGTTCAAATCGGGTAATCTCTATCTTTTGTAATTTTCTACTTTCATAGTGCATTATTGTCACTTTGTGCCATGATATTTTCGGTAAAAGTTTTTCCACGTTAAATTTGGAGTGTTTGCGATTGGACTTGGCTGTGTGATTGGAATACTTTGCTTGATTCATCTATGTGTGCTTCCGCAGTCCCCCAACAAGTGGTATCAGAGATTAACGTTTAGGTGAAGATTAAATCTGAAAGCATAGTATCAATGACTTCTAATCCCAAGTTTGAAGTTGAGAAATATTCCAGAAAAAATAATTTTAAACTTTGAAAGGTAAAGAAGATCGTTATCTTAGTTCAGCAAGGATTAGATGATGCACTCCTTGAGAAGCGGCCAAAATCTAAGACAGATGAAGAATGGAACAAGATTGATAAAAAAAAACGAGAACATCTATCCAATTGTGTCTAACAAATGAAGTCCTCTACAACGTCATGAGAGAGAAAACTTCAGCAAGTACATGGGTGAAATTAGAGGACATCAATGCCAAGAAATCTCTTGAGAATCGTCCGTACTTGAAGCTTTAATTGTTCAATTTAAAAATGGTAGATGGGTCTAATGTTGAGGCCCACATTAGTACCTTTAGCAAGATTATTTGTAAATTGTTGGATGTGGAAGAAATAATAAAAGATGAGGATCAGGCATGTATCCTGTTAAATTCTCTCCCGGCTTCGTATGAGTCATTCAAGGACTCGTTCTACACCGATAGATTGACCATTAGTGTCGATACCGTTATCTTAGCCCTTTAAGGAAGGCGGTGAGAAAGAAAAGGGGTGATGTGGGTGCCTCTACTGATGCATTGGTTATGAGGGGACAAAATTTTAAGTGGGATAATGGTTCTTCTTGATCGAGGTCCAAATTCAAGAGCAAGAGCAAAGGAAAGTTGAAGTGAAGAAATTGTGGGATATATGGTCACATAAAGAAAGATTATATAAATCCTAAGGTTAAGAAAGAGAACTTAGAGGCTTCTTCTAAGGAGGCTAACACTGCAAAGTCTGATGAAGGCACAAGTGTTTATGATGTGTTATCAGTGTCCATGGTTGGACACTTATACGATGAATATAAGGACGAGTGGATTTTAGATGTCAAGGCATCATATCACATAACTGTTCATCAGAGTTAACCACAAATTACAGAGAGTGCGATGGTGATAAGGTATTTATGGGTAATAATAATGCACGTAATGTTGTGGGTGTTGGATCAGTGCACATCGAGATGTTTAATTGCATGGAGTGTACCTTAATTGAGTTGAAGCACGTTCCTGATATGAGGAAAGCTTGATACCTCTTGGAGCACTCGAGGCGTTTGAGTGCAAATTCACTAGTTTTGATCATGTCCTTAAAGTTTTAAAGGGGGCACTCGTAGTCATGAAGGCACGGTAGAACAAAAATCTTTACAAGTTGATAGGGAGCACTTCGTCGGGTGGATCAATAACATATGTAGTGGATTCCACATCTGCACGTATGTGGCATACACGCTTAGGCCACATGAGTGAGCAGGGCATGAAGGTACTTTCTGACTATTTTTTAATTTCAGCTTTTAAAAGTTTTGATTTAAGTAAATGCGAGCATTGTATATATGGTAAACATTCAATGTTATTTTTTAAATCTGAAAAACATGTATCTAAGGGTGTTGTTGATTATGTGCATTCTAATGTATGGGAATTGTCGTCCATGGTTTCTAGTAGAAGGTCGTCATAATTCGTAACGTTCATTAACGACTATTCCAATAAAGTATGGATTTATTTTATGAAAAATTACCAACTTCAAGTAGTGAAAGGCTATGCTAGAAAAATAGACAGGGTGAAAAGAAAAGGTACTGAGGACAGATAACAGTGGTGAATTCACTTCTGGGGAATTCAATCAACGCAGCAAATATAAGGGATCATGAGTCACAACACAGTGCGCTACACACTAGAGCAGAATGGTGTGGCTGAGCGGATGAATCAGACTCTCTTGGAGAGGGCCTAATTCATGTTTAGTAATGTTGGGTTGGGCAGGAAATTGTAGACTAAGGCTGTTAACACAAATCATTACTTGGTGAATCGGTCCCCTTTTACAGTTATTGATTGCAAGATTTCAGAGGAAATGTGGAATGGTAAGCATGTAGACTACTCACGACTGTGTGTATTTGGTTACGATGCTTACTCTCATGTACCGTCAGTTAAAAGAGAAAATCTAGATCAAAGAGCTAAGAAATACATCTTTGTTAGTTATGGTGGTGGTGTGAATGAGGTATAGGTTATATGACCGGGTCACACAAAAAATCATCCTTAGCCATGACGTCAAATTTGACAAATAATCCTTGTTCTGTAAGGATGAACATGAGGAACTGGAAAAGGTGGTGATGGACGTTCAGTTAAACAAAGCTGAGACAGAGACACAGATAGAGGTACATGAGCAGGTGGAGCAGGCACCGGTGAGAAGGAATCCGTTGTAAGATCGCAGGTTACCAATGAGACACAAGGATGACTCAAATGTCACATATGCCTTCATTACAAATGAGGGTGATTTTTCTACTCTTCAAGAGGCTCTTGATGAGCCAGACGCCAAAAAGTCGAAGGCTTGAACAGATGATGAGATGGACTTCTTGTACAAGAAAGAGATGTGGGAGCTGGTGGAGCTTCCCGTTGGCTGAAAAGTAAACGAGTGCAGGTGGATCAATAAGAAAAAATAGGATAGGTATGAGGGAAGGTTGGTAGCAATGGGATATACTTAGATGAAAGGTGTCAATTTCATTGAGATATTCACACTGGTTGTGAAGCAAGTATCTATTAGATTCATGTTAGCGTTGGTTTCCCAATACGATCTTAAGCTGGAGAAAATGAATGTGAAGACTGCCTTCTTTCATGGGGAATTGGAAGAGTAGATTTACATAAAGAAATCCGAAGGCTTCAAAATAAAAGGAGTAAAAAAATAAGGTTTACAGGTTGAAAATGTCATTGTACGGTATGGAACAGTCACCTAGGCAATAGTATAAAAATTTTGACTCTTTTATGGTGAGTTAGAGGTTTACCAGGACTGAATATGATCATTATGTTTATTACAAGACACTGAGTGATGGGAAGTTCATTATCCTGGTGTTGTATATTGATGACATGTTAATCGTTAGTCATAGCATGTCTGAGATCAATTTACTAAAGATTCAATTATCAAGGACATTCGAGATGAAAGATTTGGAGGTTGTAAAGAGAGTTTTCGACATTGATATACACAGAGATAGGAAGATGAGCAGACTTTAATTATTTCAGGCAGAATATCTTGAGAAGGTATCGATTAAGTATGCGATGGACAAGGCAAAGCCATTTAGCATTCCCTACATAGCTCACTTTAATCTTTCTTCTGAACAGTGTCTTAAAGAAGATAAAGAAAAGTAATATATGTCTCGTGTGCCTTATTCAAGTGTGGTTGGCAGCTTCATGCATGTTATGGTTTGTACTAGACTGGATATTTCACATGCAGTGGTTGTTGTCAGTAGATACATGTTTAATCTTAGAAAGGAATACTTATAAGCAATGAAATGGCTACTTTGATACATTCGAGGTACACAGGACTACGTCTTATTATTTGAAAAATCAGGAACCAAGTTAGCAGGCTATATGTATTTTGATTATGCAGGCAGTGTGAATCTCGTTTGTGCTAGCGGGTTGAGAGATTAATTGAATGTTGAAGCTTTAGTCTATGGTGGCTCTTTTCACGACCAAAGCTGAGTATATGTCAATGACGAAGGCATTCAAGGAAGGTGTTTATGATAAATCAGTTGGAGCTTCAGTAGGAGGTCGTGTCGGTTAATTGTGACAGCGAAAGCGTGATCAATTTGGCTAAAAACTTTATTTGTCACTCACGTACTAAAGTCATTAATGTTCGTCATCATTTTATCTGATGGGTGCTTGAAGAATCAGGTGTAACTCTAGAGAAAATTTACACAAGCATAAATCCGACTAACATACTCATTAAGGTGGTTCTCACAGAGAAGTTTAAGTTCTTTGCAACTTCTCTGGGTTTGGTGAAGACATACATGGAAGACAGAGTGTGCACGAGAAGTGATGGTGGAGCTATAATGCAACATGGAATTAGATATGAGGAAAAAAGCTATGAAGATTGGCAACTGAAGACATGGTGGAGATTGTTGATTGATGTCTTAAACCTATAAATCAACAGGTATATCAATGACAACTCGATGCCATCGAGTAGACTTTGACACCATCAAAAGTTGCTCAATGCCATCAAAAAAATATAGAATATAGATGTTTAGTCGTTAGAACGTTTTGGTGTTTAGTTTGATGACATCGAAGATGTTCGATGCCATCGAACGATCGTGCAGAGTTACACAAAGTTGTGAAAGTACGGGATTTCTTCGTATTTCGATTGTGATTCTCATAGAAGCTATATATATATATGGGTGTAGGAATAAGTATCTCAGGGGCTTTCTAATTCGTTCCAAAGGATTTCAAGGTCTTATAAGGGAGATGCAAGGCTTGTTCGAATTGGATAATCTCTATCTCTTGTAATTCTCTGCTTTCATAGTGCATTATTGTAGCTTTTTACCGTGGTTTTTTCCCGCAAGGGTTTTTTTTATGTTAAATTCGAAGGGTTTGTGATTAGACTTGGTTGTGTGATTGGAATTCTTTGCTTGATTCATCTCTGTGTGCGTCCGTGGTCCCCCAACATCTAAAGTATTGAGCTACTTTATATACAAAATATTCAAACCTAATGAGTCACGAATCCTTTTTGCACCATATATCATTCCTTTAAATCGGATGAAGAAATCACCTCACTGACCTTAAAAATCAAAAATTTAATGCTTACCTACTTTATGTACCAAATGTTAACACTATGAGTCATGAACTCCGTACCTACCTCCATCCTTATAGGGCATTCTTCTAGGTGTTTCTTCATTAGTGGCATTGCCTTATTAAATTCATAGTTGATCTCCTACTATTCCTTCATTGATCAATTGAGAAATTGGCTGATCTTTCTTTTGTGACAAAATCGTGTTATGTTCCCGGGAAAGTTTTTGGGTTGTATTTTATTGACGAGCATGTAATTGTGTATGCATTAGATATTTCCTGTGTGTTATTAAACTCAGACCAACTAGCCCAATTGGGCCATCTTATTTAATTCTCTTAATAAATCATTGGAGAGAGACTTCAAACCCTAACAACATCCCTCTCCCTCTTTCCTTCTCTTCTCTATCTCAGGTCTCTCTCTCTCTTCTTCTTCTTCTTCTTCTTCTTCTTCTTCTTCTTCTTCTATTTCTCATCTCATTCACATCTTCCTCTCTTATTTTTCTTATAATGTGTTCATTACATGGTACCCACATCATGGGTTAATTAGTGTCCAAATTGTCAGATCATATTTCACATGGTATCAGAGCGCTAATCGACACTAGGAGCCTCCTTTTGATCATATTTACAAGGGACATCACTGATCATGTTGAACAAATATGTTATTTTGATCTTGTAAGAATGCTCTCCTCTTTCATTTCTTCAAAACCAGTTCATTTTTGTATCGGAATTACAAGCCAGTGAAAATGATCTACATCTCTTATTAGCATTGGATTTGGTGGTCAATTTGGCCATCTGTGTATAGTATGATTTATGATCCTTCTTCTTTGGTTATTACATATGGTTCTTGGATACCCTAACATCAATCTCTCTTTCTATTGTAACATGTTTTTTGGATCTTTTTTTCTACTACTATTTTTAGCGTGGATCCATAGTTTTTTTTTTTTTTTTTTTTTTTTTTGTTCTCATTTCTTAAGAATATTGGATCATATTCTCTACTTGAAGTGATCCAAGATCCTTGCTAAAATTTAAAATAACCATAGAGCATAATGTGATCTCAGTTTTTAGTCTTCTTTAATTGTTGGACAATAGGCAGCATGTTATTGAACATCAAGTGTTGAAGGTATAGACATTGGGCAAGTTAAGATATTTATATTGCTAGATTTTTTTTCTTTCCCTTAAAACATCTTATCAATTGCTTTGAGTATTGGGAATTGTCTCCATTGTTAGGTCTAAAATCTACCAATTAATGCTAGACCAGTGGGATCAACAAGTTCAATTTACTGATGGACGTGGTTGGGCCAGTTTGTTGCTAGACCATTATTATTGGTCATTATTTCTTTGTGTTGTTGGTTCATGAATTCTTATAGTTGAACATATTATCAAAACCTAATGTTAGAGTAGACAATTAGTAGATTTCCTTACTTCAACTGATAGGTGTTCACAATTATCTTTAATGGGTCCATTCTGTTTGCATCTTCCTTACATCCAAAAGAAAATTGAAATGCTTGATCGATACACGACCCTTAGAAGAAACTGACAACTAGTCCTAATGGAAAGAAGATGATTGTCAGGTCATGAATTGGCTCTTCCATAGTATGGAAGAAAATATTTATCATAATGTAATATGTGGTGAGAATGCTAAGGAAGCTTGGGATACTCTACAACAACTTTACTCAAATGAGAAAAACATAAAATGTTTATATGATATTTATAAAGATTTTCAAACTATGAAGAAATGAGAAAATCTCCATGAACAGTATACCCTACTTGGGGGATTGTTTGATGAGTGAAACCTCCATCATTCATTCACCAATGACATTGCCCAACACCGGGTCAAGGGGGAGAACTTGGAGTTGCCTTGTTCCTTGTCATAGTTCACTCATATCTTAGCCCGGATCTAGACACCCCACCCAAAACGAGAGCAACTACCCCCAAGATATCAACTAGACTTTGGAAACAACTTCGAAATCAACTCGACGAAGCTTTAAAAATCTAAATGGGTTAAATAAAAAGGACATTCGAAACCACCCACAGTTAATCGACAGACCCGATCGACTTATCTAAATGGGCCTTTTGTTTTTCTCACTTATCCGTCTATATTAAGATCCACAGGAGGTTTATAATTATGTCTACCCATGAGGGGAATGTCATCACTCAAATGCCTTATTATGATGGATCTAATTACACCTATTGGAAGGTTATGATGAGGGTATTCTTGAGCTCCTTTGATCCTATGGTTTGGGTAATTGTCAAACAAGGATGGACTATACCCGTAGAACAAGTTTTTATTGACATTAGAACCATGAGCACTCCTAAAGATAAATCCAAATGGAGTTTTGATGAGAAAACTTAGTATACCTATAATTCCAAATCTCTTAATGCAATTTACTGTATGATTTCCCCGCATGGGGAAAGGAAGAGTTGGACATCTTAGAAAACACCCATGAGGGAACTAGCATAACGAAATGTTTAAAGCTTCAGCTCTTGACCATACAACTTAAGAACATTAAAATGGAAGAGTCTGAAACTATTATGGAGTTCTACTATTATTATGGGGAAATCCAACTCGACAAGTCAAGCCAACTACGGACCTCAGAGCTCGGAGGGGAGACCTTGGGAATGTATGAAGGAGAAGCAGGGCCGAGTCCTCTCTCGGCCAATCCCGACTCCGAGCAGCCATCGTTTAAGAACTCAATGGTCAATCTACATTCCAGTCTTAATCTGAGGCCATGAGCCAAAAGCAAAGGCTATGCAACCAGCCCCGACTACTAATACTCAGCCTCGGCTTAAATGAGGCCAGATGTGATTATTCTGGTGCCAAACCAGTAAGCTATCCAAACGCGGATGTGACCGAAGATCTCGCCCAAGGATACACGCCCTTAAGACATGATACGCTACATGAATCCATAGATTATGGATAATATCTCCATGATCATGATATCTTGCTGATTGAGAAAATCGTACTGAGATTAACGGACGTGGATCATCTAACCCATAGGTATAAATACCAGGGGACCCCATTGCTACAGGTACGTAATATCTCCCACCCTCTCCCTACATTCGACTTAGACCCAAATTCCCTAGCCTGACTTAGGCATCCAAGGGTCCCCTGGCTGAGCCAAGGTCTCCTTTGCTTACCATTTTGCGCAAGATCAGGGTTCATCGAAGGTTTGGAGCATTGAGTGGAGGGTGGTCTAGATTTTGACATAAACATTTTTTTACGCCGTCTGTGGGAATCATAAACAAGTTTTGGCATCATCTATGGGAAACATAAACAAAAGGCTAGAAGGTTTTATTAAAAATGGTGAGAGAAAAGAATAAAGTGACAACAGTAGAGCCCAAACCTAGCGGGCACCATCAGTCCTCTTCACTACTACATACCGAGTCATTTCCAAGCAATCCATCTCAACAAACTCAGAGCCGAGGAGGAAAGTATAAGGCATTGTAAAATGAAGTACAGATACTGAAGGACAAAATCGGCCAAATGAGAGCGTAGCAAAACCAGCAGCCACTTCTTAATATGCTGGAAGCCACTCCAGCTCCCCAGGAACGACCACAACAGGTTAGTCCCTTGGCCAAAGGGTCCCGGGCACAGTTCATACGAGCTCCCAACCTTGTGCGCAATACAGTGTCCTAGGAATGATTCGCTCGAATCTCGAAACCTATTCGGGACGCCGAGCCATCTTATGTGTCCGTCACTTCGGTTCTGACCCCCACCGATCTCCGCCATTGGCTGAAGAGGAGAAGACAGGATAGAGTGCCCAAGGTGGCGGGGGCCTACCAAGAGACAGTAGTTGAGAACCAGAATCCTTGGGAGCTTAGCTTAAGGAACTTCATGATCAGTTCAAAACGTTTCAAAAGAATCAACAATCTGCATCTATCCCGACCACAGTCCAAGCGATGATGGAAGAGACCGAGCCTCCCTTCACATTAGAGATCATGGATGAGGTGATGCCGTCGAGGTTCAAGATGCCTCCCGTCATTCAATTCTCTGGGTCTGGAGACCCGTCTAAGCATGTAGAATCGTACCATTCATGGATATACATTCAGTCAGTCACGGATGCAATGATGTGTAGAGCTTTCTTGATAACCCTCTCTGAATCTGCTCGGAGTTGGTATCGACATCTTAAACCAAAGTCAATCGGCTCTTTCGCAGAGCTCAGCGGATTGTTCCTTACCCAATTCATCTCGAGTAAGAAGAGTCGGAAGCCGACTACCCATCTATTTATCCTCAAACAAGGGAATAAGGAGTCACTAAAGGACTTCATTGCCTGCTTCAATGAGGAAGCATTATTAGTGGAAGACTACGACGATAAAGTGGCACTCTCAGCCATGTTCAACAGGCTCAAAGAGGGGAAGATCACTTTCTCGATCGGGAAGAATCCACCGACCACCTTAGCTGAACTTATCAGCAGGGCTCAAAAATCTACCAACACTAAGGAATTCTCCGACTCCCGTAGGAACATATAAGTAGCTAAGCAGTCATCTAAGAAGAAGAGACCGAGGAATGAAGAGCCTCAGAAATCTAGCAAGAAGCCTGACGATCGAGCCTCTCATGATCACCAACCGAGCAGGAGGCCTGAGAGAAAATTTTGCTCCTACACTCCACTCAATACATCCCCAAATCAGATCTTGTTGGATATCAAGGGTCAAAAACTCCTGACCTGGCCGGTTTGTATAAAGACCAAAGCAGAGAACCGAGACAAGTACAAGTATTGTCGATTTTATCATGACCACGGACATAACACAAGTGACTGCGTGGACCTCAATGATAAGATTGAGGCTCTCATCCATAAGGGTCATTTACACCGATACACCAAGGAGGAGAGATCGACCCGGAGAGAAGAGCAACCGAGCAAGCCTGCAAAAGAACTGGCCAAGATCCACACTATCTATGGTGGCTAGTCCAGTGGAGGCGACTCGAATATATCTCGCAAAGCCCACCCCCAGAGTTCAGACCCCGAGCACTACGTCCACTTGGCCGAAAGGCTGAAGAAAGAACTCTAAGTCAACCCCTGTAGCCTAATTTTCTTAAAGGATGACGCACAAAGAATCTATCATCCGCATGACGATGCCCTCATCGTGACTATGACCATAGCCAACCACAAGGTTTACCGTATTCTGGTCAACACAGGGAGCTTAGTTGATGTTATCTATTTTAAAGCATTCAAGAAAATGGGGATCAAAATGTCACGCCTTCGACTCATGAAAACCCCTTTACACGGCTTTACCGGAGATAGGGTGATCTCTAAGGGAGCCGTTACTCTCCCTGTGACAGCAGGCGAAGGACAACATCAAGTCACACTTCTTGTGGACTTTCTTATTATTAATGTATCGTCAATACACAATGTCATTCTGGGCCGACCTTCCCTTAACTTAATGAAGGCGGTTGTGTCCACATACCATTTGATGATGAAGTTCCCCACCGAAGATGGGGTTAGATATCTCCGAGGGGACTAGCGTGAAGCTTGAAGATGTTATGTAATAGCTGTGAGAAAAGGATCAGTAAAATAAGCCCTCACCATCAACGTCCACGACCCCAGAATTTCCATGAAAGATCCCCCATGGAGGACCTGGAGACCATCCCACTTGAGGAGGCCGATCCGAGCAGAACTATTCAGCTCGAATCTTCGTTGAATTCTAAGCAGAGATCTTAGATACTAACTTTCCTACAACAGCAAAGGGATGTCTTCGCGTGGTCGCACCATGATATGTTGGGCATCTCTCCCGACATCATGGTCCACCGGTTGAACGTGGATCTGGATCACAAACCAGTAAAATAGAAGAGAAGAGCATTCGACGCCAAGAGGTACATAGCCATAGCCAATGAAGTCTCTAAACTCCTTAGCGTTAGCTTCATCGAGGAAGTACATTATCCAGACTGGATCGCCAACATGGTCCTGGTGAAGAAATCAAATGGGAAGTGGTGAGTCTATGTAAACTACTCAGACATGAACAAGGCCTGTCCTAAGAACAACTTCCCCTTGCCTCAATTGACTAGCTGGTGGACAGTACGACTAGACATGAGTGACTCTCCTTCCTAGATGCCTATTTTGGGTACAATCAGATCTAATGCACCCCCCAGACAGGCAGAAGACTACATTTGTCACTGACAACAGAGTCTACTGTTATCGGGTCATGTCTTTTGGCTTAAAGAATGTTGGGGCAACATACCAGAGATTGGTGAACCAGATGTTTACCAAGCTGATTGGTCGAACAATGGAAGTTTACGTCGATGACATGCTCGTCAAGAGCATCGAAGCATCTAACCACCTTACGGACCTCGGGGTGACATTTTCAATCCTCTAAGAGTACTGTATGAAGCTGAACCCAGCCAAGTGTGTCTTCGGAGTCGGTTCAGGTAAGTTCCTCGAGTTTCAAGTCAGCCAGAGAGGCATTAAGATGAATCTCGAGAAGATCAAAGCATTGCTCGACATGAGCTCGCCCAAGACAATGAAAGAGATCCAATGTCTGACTGGCCGAGTAGCAACACCCGGTCGGTTCATCTCTAGAGCTACAGACAGGTGTCTCCCCTTTTTTCAGCAACCGAAAGGTCATAAGAAAGCCAAGTGGACTCCCAAATATGAGCAAGTGTTCCAACAGTTGAAGTAATACCTAGATTCGCCTCCCCTACTGACGAAGCAGGAATAGGGTGAGCTCCTATTCTTGTACCTAGTAGTCTTTGCCTCGGCCATCAGTTCTGTGCTCATTAGGGAGGTGAAGGTAAGCATTATCCTGTCTACTACATAAGCATGGAAATGGTACCCGTCGAGACTAGGTCCCCAAGCATGGAGAAGCTAGCACTCAGTTTGGTCTTCTCAACATGAAGAATGCATCCGTACTTCCAAGCACACAACATCATCATCTTGACCGACTCCTCCCTTTGACAAGTCCTTTAAAAGTCAGACGTATCAGGTCGGCTGATGAAATGGGCAATAAAACTCAAGGAGTTCGATATCCAATATCACTCGAGGACTGCAACCAAGGGCCAAGTTGTGGCTGAATTTATAGCCGAGTTTACCATTCCAAATGTAGACACCAAAGCAGAAGCAGCTCTCACAACCTAACTTGTTCCCTCGCCTATCAAGGATATGGAGTCGGAGTAGAGATGGGTCCTATATGTCAATGGGTCATCCAATGTCAAGCGCACCATGGCAGAAATTATCCTAGTCACGCCTGATTCTACGACTATACAATACGCTATTAGGCTTAGTTTCAGAGCTTCCAATAATGAAGAAGAGTACGAGGCCCTGTTGGTAGGACTCAGACTGGCAGCTAGTCTAGGGGTTCAATCCCTCGAACTATGGTGTGATTCTCAACTTGTGGTGAACCATATCTCCATCGAGTATGAAGCTAAGGAGACCAGCCAGGAAATTGATAGAGAGGTTTTGGAGCAACACAATCAACCAGATTTTGAGGGCAGAGAATTTTTGGGTCGATCGATGCCCTCGTAAGGTTAACCTCGGCCACAAAAGGAAAGATTCCTCGATTATCCCCGTGGAATTCATGGAAAGCCCGAGCATCGACCGAACGAATCAGGAAGTGGTCAACTCGGTGAAAAATCCCCCTAGTTGGATGGACCCAATCTATAACTATCTTATATCTGGTGAGGTCCCCTAGGATAAATTGGAGGCCCGACGCCTGAAGATCAGAGCTGCCCTATATATTGTCTTGGATGGAACTTTATACAAAAAGGGGCACTCATAACCCTACCTCAGGTGCCTCCAACCCGAGGAAGTAGACTATGTGATACGCGAGATTCACGAGAAAATCTGCAGAAATCACTCGGGTGGTCAAGCCTTGGCTCTCAAGATACTCCATCAAGGGTATTTTTGACCAACCATTTGAGAAGACAAGAAAGATTATGTCCAAAGATATGACAAGTGTTAGAGGTTCGAGGCAATACCGAGGAAGCCCGCAGAAGAAATGACCCCCATGAGTGGGTCATAGTTGTTTACTCAGTGGGGGATCGACATCATCGGACCTCTACCCATAAAGAAAGGACTAGTGAAGTTTGTTATTGTTGTGGTCGATTACTTCACTAAATGAGCCGAGACCGAACCCGTGGCTAAGATCACCAAAAGAAAAGTGATTGACTTCGTCTGGAAAAATGTCATCTGTCAGTTTGGAATTCCATGCACCATTCATTTCTGATAACGGTAAGCAGTTTGACAATGACAAGTTTCGAAGCACGTGTAGGGGGCTCGGCATCTCAAATGCATATTCCTCACCTCAACATCCGCAATCCAACAGACGGGTGGAAGCTATGAATAAGGTCATCAAGCACCATCTTAAGAAAAAGTTGGAGAAAGTGAAAGGTAACTGGGTTGAGGAGCTCTCATTTGTCCTCTAGGCCTACCGGACAATGGCTCAGTTGTCTACTGGGGAGACTCCCTTTTCGCTATACTAGGCTCGAAGGCAATCATTCTAGTTGAGATCAACCTCCCAACAGCTCGGGTCAGAAGCTACTAGGAGGATCAAAACACAAAGCAGATTACAATAAGCCTCGACCTACTTAAGGAAGCCAATGTTGTCAGACTTCGACTCGCAGCCAGGCATCATCAAGTTGCACGATTTTACAACTCGAGAGTCAAGACAAGGTAGTTCTGGCTAGGGAACTTGGTCCTTCGCCGCATCTTTTAAAATATAACAGAATCGGGGGGTGGGACACTCGGGCCCAACTGGGAAGGGCCTTATTTTGTGGTCAGATTGACTCAGCTAGGCTCCTATCACTTGGAAGACCTCAAGGGATGTCAGCTCCTCCATCCCTGGAATGCCGAGCACTTGAAGATCTACTATCCGTAAAGTCTATTAGCTGTTGAAGGCCCTCAATAAATGTACTACTCCAAGCTACTAACCTCTTAAGGCCTCTAATAAAAGTACTTTTTTTTACATCGTGTACTTATGCAATTTACAAATGAAAAAAGTTACCTCTCAAAGCAGAGGCTAACTTAACAAACCAATCCCTTAAAGAAGGGGTTGGAACGTTAAACCCATGAATATCTACAAAGGGATCCCCTCATATGCAAGGAAAAAGCCCGGAGACGACCCAATTCCCTAAGAAAGGGGTTAACTCGTCATACAGACCTATGAAAATGACTAAGGAGCGAGCTATTCGTTTGGGGGGGGGGGGGGTGACCTCTTAAGGAGTCTGTCCTTAAAAACTAAAATTAAAGAAGTGTTATAACAATCAACACATGCGAACATGCCATCTCCTAATGAACACCATTCATTCAAAAAGTTGTCAACAAAAATTATACAAAAAAAAAAAAAAATAACAATGTCTCATTCCCTCCTAGTAGAGGGACCAACTACCGATCTGGGGGGTTGAGCGTCATGGGTGGCCTCGTCCACAAGAGGGGCATTCTCAGGCTCATCTGCAGTGAGAGTGTCAAGGTAGAGGGTCAGATGAAGCTTTCAGACCTCGGTCAGGCAAGCATCGAAACCTATATCATAGCCAAAGTCATACAATTTGTCCAACTTCCTGGCCCTCTCAGCCGACCCCTTATAAGTTGCAACTACCACGGTGACTCGAGCCTCGAGCTCACTTCACAGTTTTTGTAAGACCCATATCCTAATCCGTACTATTCCGTCACTTCCTGCAATCCTTCTCGTCAAATTCCGGTAACCCGCGACCTGTAGTCGACGTTGTGCACGACTGTGAGATGTATCCTATACATTTGAGCCGACTTAATCCGAGACTTGTATCATTGCGACAGCACCGTCGCCGCAGTTCCAACGCCGCGACTCACTGTCCGATCCGATACCCTGACTAAGAGTGTGGGTCGGCGTTTATTTCGAGAAAACGCCGCGCGTTTACCTTCCCAAGAGAATATCTACAAGGTGTCAAATCAATTACATCAATCAATCCCATCAATCACCTCTCATGTCAAGTACAAAGCAACCATGCTTTCTTTCTCCACAAGCCAAGCAACCCCAAAGTCAACCAATCACTCACCTCACCCATCACTCACCTCACCCATCACTCACTTCACATCACTCCATCACTCTCACATCTCCCTACAACCCTCTCTCTCTCTCTCCCTCATTTCCCAACACTATTTCCAAGCAAAGGAGAGCATCCCACGACCAAGTTTTTCCCAAGAGAAAGTGTGATTTTGGTGGCCCACTTCCCATCCCAAATCTCTCATCTTAGCCATCCATTTTCCATCTCCACCATCAAAGTGAAGCTCTAGAAGATAGGCGTTCCAACGGGCCGAGTAGATTATAAGGCGGGTGCTTTGATAGAGTAGTTTTCATATTTTTAAGGTGGGCCAAGTGAGGCCAACCGATCAATGGTTTGGATCTCACTTGGGACCCTAAGATGTGGCCAATGGCCCATCTTGATCATCAAAACTATTCCATGATGGGGCCATTCTCCATGGACCCCATCATGATGTTTACTTTCTTGCATTAATAGGTCATATAGACCGTTCATTTTGAATGGAGAGGGATCTCCACCGTAGATCTTTTATTTGGATGGCCCATGTGCATTGGGACACATTGATGTATGATTGGATGGTTGAAATGGAGGGCCCATAGTGTCAGGGTCCCTCCATCACGCGTGTCCAACCCTCTCTCTCTCTCCCTCTCTTTCCGTTTATTTTATTTCTTTGTGTGTGATGAAATGGCCATGTGGCCCACTTGAATGAGCCCAACCATGAAATATGTATTTGTCCAAGCCCTCCATGGGTGGGGCCCATCTTAAATGCATCATTCATCATATGGTGGCCCACCTAAATAGGGCCCACCTTGAACGTGATTTATAAGCCCAAAAAAAAAAAAAAAATGTCCAGATGCTGGACGTCGCTGGAACAAAACACAAATATGGGCTTGATTTCAAGCCTATGAGATGGGCCACTTGTACAGGACCCACCTTGATGCATGTATCCAATCTAAGCCGTCCATCTTCTTCCCTGACTCATTTTAGGCGTTGAGGCAAAAAATGAGGTTGATCAAAATATCTGGTGGGCCATAGCATCAAGAACTATACTATTACCATTGAAATCTATCTAGAATTATTTTTACATGTTGAAAAGGGGCCGATATTGGTCTTGATAGATCTGTTTTGGTCTTTTGAATACAATGGATGGAGTGGATTTACTTGGGGTGGGCCGCACACATGAAAAATCGTGATATTTCATGATTTCAAAAAAAAAAAAAAACTATAGCAGCAGCAGCAAACTGCTGCTGCCAGGATGCTGGCCGCGCCAGCGGCGGGCGGGCGTGCTTGCATACGGGCAGGGCCCCACGGCTCCAGCCGTGGGCCCACCTTGATGTTTATATTCCATCTGAGCCATTTATAAGGTGGTCCCCTACCTTAAGCATGGGCACCCAAAAATCAGCATGATCCAAAGCTCAGGTGGCCCACACCATAAGAAACAGTTTGAATTGAATCCTACCATTGAAACTTTTTTTTGGGCCACAGAAGTTCTGGATCAAGCTGAAATTTATTTTTACCCTTCATTCAGGTCTGCGTGTCCTAATGAATGGGTCGGATGACATGTAAACAATATGGTGGGCCCCACATGGGACCCACGGTGATGTATGTGCCTAATTCCACCGTCCGCACGGACGGTGGAGCCCACTGAATGTATGTTATATCCACACCGTCCAGGAGACGGTGTGTGAGTGCACGTGTGTGTGTATGCGTGTGTGTGCATATGTGTAGATATATATATTTGTGTATATATATATATGTATATATAATATTATATTACATATGATATTGTATATATATATATATACTGTATATAAATTATATATTATATTAAACATAATATGTTTATGATGGTGGGCCTTCATGTGACCCCCACCATGATGCATGCGTTGCATCTCACCGTCTATCCATTTTGAAAACTCATGTCTTGAGCTGAAAATGAGCCAGATCTATGGTTCAAATGGGCCCACTTTGGTATGTATATAGGGCCCATGTTGATCCATTTATGGCCATTCATTTAGGCCCACCTTGGTGCACATCTATGGCCATGGGATTAAGCCCATTTGGCATATGTAATGCCCATGGGTTTGGGCCCATTTGACATATGCAATGCCCATGGGATCCGGCCCATTTATCCTATATAAGGCCCACGGGATTCAAGCCCATTTGATACATATTAAAGCCCATGAGATCAAGCCCATTTGATGTGCATGGGGCGTAAATAGAGTGGCCCATTTGATATATTTAAAGCTCATGAGTGTAGGCCCATCTGATATATTTAAGGCCTAAGTTATGAGGCCACTTTGATGTATTTCATGGCCCCTAGGTCATGGACCATTGCAATGTACATAAGGCTCATTGGTGAGGCCCATTAATGCAGTCATTTGATGAATGTAAGGCTCATGTAATTCGGCCCATTTGATGTATCTATGGCCCATGGATCGAGGCCCAACGGAATGACCTTACGGTCCATTGTAATGTGTGATTTCTCATGGTTCATGTAATGACATTTATGGCGGGTCGTGCCTAGGGAACAATGATGGTTTGACGTCCACATTGTATGTACAATGTTGGTTAAATGTCCGCATTGTAACTCTCCTTAGAGCTCATTGATAGGCCCATACTCGTTACCATTCATCGCTTTATAAATCCCATGACTCATGCCCATACGCATCATATGTATGCTTGATTTGAGTAGTGACTGATCATAGCATATGTCATTGGGCAGACCACTTATGGGACCCGTTACGAGACAGAGTGCCCCACATGATCGCGCAGTATGCGCCGGATTTCTGCATGATTTGACAGCGTGATTCATGCATCTCGCATACGTGTGACTTGATCACTGCACGCCCTAGCGACATCAGGGCCGTGGCTCTATAAGTACATCGTGGATGGCCGTATTGGATACCGAAAATACTTATTCTAGCACTGTGGGCACTCAGCATGTCCTTAGGTGAAAGTCTCAGAACCTTTTTGGTACCAGGAGCTGCTCCAACATCTAGACCGAGTGGATACACGAGCGCCCGAGTGCCGAATACCAGTAGGCCGCGTCTTCCACTGTGTCGTGGTCGGTTGGAAGGAGGTGTGGCCTTATCCACCTGAGTGAGGGGGCTATAAGCTAGGCTGAGTTTGACCAGCTCACAAATGAGTCCGCTATCGACGAGCCGGGTAGGTATTGGCAGACTACTGGTCAGGCGAATAGTGAGGTCTATTCCGCTTGTTTGACCGTGCAGCTAGGGAGGTGGCAGTCACTGCGAAGTGTATTAGACCCCGGTGATATCCAGAGAGGAACTGTACTGATATATGTACTTGAGGAGTACCGACTTTCTTGGATTATATTTCACATATGACATTCGGCTATACAGGCCTTGCATTGTATCGTTGTGGCCGATGACATTCATATCTCATCGCATAGCTTTGGCATGGTTGATTCTATGGACTTACCGCATACTTCCGCATTACCTGATCTTGTACACTCGGCGTTTGCCTTCCGCACACACTTACACCACCCTCTAAGCTTTTGTAAACTTATGCACGACAGTTGCATGCAGGTAGCGTTGGACAGCAGCAGCGCTGAGACAGGAGTGCATATCAGGACCTTTTGGAGATTTTGATCACCTTATACTTCCCTTTCCGCATTGTACTTAAAATTTTTGATATAGTGGATACGTGGTGATGTTGTTTTGTGACTTGGTTATGCTTGTGGTTATGCTCCATTATAAAAAAAAAATTCATTCTGAAAATCCTCCTTGTAGGATCCCAGGATCGGAATCTGACATTTGATTACCAGGAGCCGAGAATGGGGCACTACGGAGGCTGTCGGCACCGGATTCGGCAATCGGGATTCATGTGAATCCGATTTTCAGGTTTGGGGCATGACAGGTTTTCTTGGTCAACAACACCCGCAGCTTCGAGAACAACCCGTTGCTCAACCAGCCCCTAGGCAGCTTGATGTTTCACCAATTCGAAGTCCCTCTCTAGTCATGAAGCGTCGCCCTCTTCATCCTCGATAGAGACTTGTAAAAGCCTAACAGCCTCCTATAGGCTTACGACTTCGGGTTTAGGTACGTCGACGTGGGCTTAGAGTTATTTGACCTCACCCTGGAGTGCAAGCTCCCTTGCTCAACCCTCCTTAATAGCCTTTCTCAGTTCATCTCACTCCACAGATAAAGCCTCTAACATTTTCTCGAGCCTTGCCCTTCATGCCTCATGCTCCATCTTCTCTACTAAAAACTTGGCCCGTCCCGCTTCTTGTTCTGCCTTCTCGACCATAAACTTGGCTTGCTCCACTTCGAGTCGTTCCATCTCCTTCACCTCCACATCATTGGCAGCGACTGGTAACAGACTGCTGCGTAATCATTCATGAAGTTAACGTGACGACAGGAGAGCTTGTCAGTTATCTGTGCCTCAGGTACATGTTTAGCCGCCTATGAGTTCAGCAAAACCATGTGATAACCAGGAGGCGAAATCTCTAGAGAGGACTCAAAAACTTCTCCGACCCCGCTGGCCGAGGCAGCCACCTCAGGCGTGGTCGCGTATCTGATGAGGGCATCGATTCGAACGATTAAGGGTTTAGTCTCAGCAGTAGCGTGGGGGACTACAAATCGTGCAGGAGCAGCCATACTAGGAGTCTCCCTACTACCTGTCTCTCTGCCCTAGAAGGACCTGTAACATCTGAAGATGGAGCCTTGGGGGCTTACTCCTCCATAGAAGGTGACAAGATGGTGATAGGCTCGACTCTAGCAGAGGTCGGAGCAATGGTAGGAATGGCCTTGGGGGGGGGGGACTGTGGTATGCACGGCTTCAGCTGGGGCCATGATAGGCGCTACTTCGGCTGAGGTCACGGCTACTGCTGGAATAGCCTCGGCCTCAGAAGTCTTCCTCTTCTTCAGCATCACCTTTGTCCTCAGTTCGAAGGAGAGGACGACATCTATTGGAGGGCGCGACACGAATGGTTACCTCCTCTTTGAGTCGCCTACCTCCATTCCTGCTCAAAAAAGGAAAATCAGCCAAGTAAAATCTACTGAATGTCAGCAAACCAATCTTCAAACGTCCTTACCCTACTTACCCAGAGCAAAGAGAGTGGGATGGATTCTACAAAAGCTAGACGACACTAAGTTATCCTGGCTGATAAGTTCAAACCAGACACACTGGTCCTCAGGGAGCACTCTGACTCGGTCAACCTGCCACTTATAAAAAACAGAGAGGTCGGGGCCCCCTTCAGCTGAGCTGCAAATAGAAGCAAAGTGAGTTAAAGCATAAAAGGATGGATCAAGCATGTAGTGCGACTAAAGAGAAGTATCCGACTTTGGTTAGTAAACTTAGTCAGGACTTGGACCCGCAATCTACCCAATTTAGAGGTAGGGGCCTCCCATTCCCCCGAGGCCCAGAACTACTTCCCTTTCCTGTCATTGTTAGAAGAGGGAAGTTGGGTCACCAGACCCGAGATGCATGGAGGCCTAGCCAAGAAGTACCATCAGGCCTTATCTAACCTATCATACTTGGCCATGTATAAAAATAGGAACTCGTTTGGCATCAGCCTCTGATTCCCCGTCCAATGTCAGAGAATAAAGCTAGAGACGAGAGTCCTCCAGGAGTTCAGAACCGGCTGCCCCGGCGTGATTCTCAGCTGTGCGGTCAGCTCGCATAAGAATGGATGGATGGGGAATTGGAGCCCACATTGAAGGGCACAGATGAAGATAATAATCTCCCCCTCAGCTGGAGAGCCCACCTGGTTTGTGGGGGCAGGGGCTCGGATGTGCACTGAGTTTGAAATTTGATAGTCTTCGCTGATCTAGGCTATCCAGGACTTGACTAGGATCGAGCCCTTAGGGACTAACAGTTTCGACCTGCCTCCCGAGGGGCCTGCCTTCGACCATCCCATGGGATCTCTGAGAACCCTCTTTGGTCTCTTGCCTAGGCTTTTGGCCATCTGACTCGCGATTCTCTGAGTTGAGATCAAAGCGCCAAGGGGTACGGCCTCAAAAGGGCCTTCGGATTCTCCAGATTCAGAGGCGGTAATCTCTGGTTCAGATTATGAACCAGCTCCTCAGACCTCTTCTACATCGTCAGAGTTGCTTGACATGATGCAAGGGAAAATGCTTTAAAGTGATGGAATACTCACAGCGTTGCAGGTGATCTCCTCCGACAGAAATTTTCCTAACTCCGACGACTTCCTCTAAGAAAAATCTCTTCTTCAATAGTCAGAAACCCTTTATCTGGCAATGAAAATCTTTTTTTTAAGAGGGTGATTTCCGACAGAGGGTGATTTGGTAGGAAAAGAATAGAGAATGAGGAGTGAGTGCGCAGAAGTGTGAGAGTGAGAACGGGAGGGGTTTATATAACTGCCTCATTACTCAGTGTCATCATTGCAAACAGCCACCCTCGAAGCCAAAGCAACTCGAAACTTACACCAAGGGACACGTGAAAGAGAGCTATACGTCTAAATCTATGCTTCGAGGTTGGAGTCTTCTCAGCATTTAATGTCATTAATGATGTAGGCAGCTCCCCACCCCCCCACATGCACGTGGCTCTATTTCCTTCACTCCGTCAATTGCGAATCATAACCGTCGCTACGCATCATTCACCAAATGGATAGAAGCCGAAGGGTTACAGCCGTTATATAGCACGTGGGATCTGAGGCCAATTAGTGGCGCCCCGATCATCCCAATTGCCATCATGAGCAGAGGCATGGAGAAGTTGTTTCATTTCCTTAGGCGTTTACTCTCTAAGTCCAGACTCAAACCAAGAGAGTAGGGGGCTTTTGTTGTGGGGAAATCCAACTCAATAAGTCAAGCCAGCTACGGACCTCAAAGCTCGGAGGGGAGACCTCAGGAATGTATGAAGGAGAAGCAGGGTCGAGTCCTCTCTTAGCCCATTCTGACTTCAAGCAGCCATCGCTTAAGAACTTAACGGGTAATCTACGTTCCAGTCTTAGTCTGAGGCCAAGAGTCGAAAGCAAAGGCTATGCGAACAGCCCTGACTACTAACACTCGGCTTTGGCTTAGATGAGGTCGTGGTTAAGGCCAGATGTGGTTATTCTGAGTGCCGAACCAGTAAGCTATCCAAACGCGGATGTGACCAAAGATCTTACCCAAGGATATGCGCTCTTAAGACACGATACGCTACGTGAATCCATGAATTATAAATAATATCTCTACGATCATGATATATTGTTGATTGAGAGAATCATGCCAAGATTAACAGATGTGGATCATCCAACCCATAGGTATAAATACCAGGGGACCCCATTGCTACAGGTACGAAATATTTCGCACCCTCCCCCTACATTCGACTTAGACCTAGATTCTCTAGCTTGACTTAGGCATCAGAGGGTCGCCCAACTGAGCCAGGGTCTCCTTTGCTCACCCTTTTGTGAAGGATCAGGGTTCATTGAAGGTTTGAAGCATTGAGTGGAGGGCGGTCCAAATTTTGACATCAACAACTATAATTTGAACGATGTTTATAACTCTATATAAGGTTTAGGAGAAAAGATTCCAGATGTCTTACTATATAGAAAAATGCTTAGATCCAGTCCTAATAGGTTCACTCCCAAGATAACCTCAATAAAAGAGTATAGAAACATATATAAGATGAAAATAGAAGAACTTATAAGTTCCCTAAAAAAAAATATGAACTACACTTTAAAACACCATCTAGCAAAAAGAAACTCTCCATCCAAATTTTCACATAGGCACTAACATAGGCAAAAGAAATATGAATCTTAAGATTATAGTGACAATGAGGATGAGGATGAGAAAATGTTTAGAAAATTCAAGAACTTCCTTAAATTGAATAAAGGGAAAAGTTGGGACAAGAAAAGCAAAATAGTTGAGAAGCATATAAGTAAATTTGTTAAAACAACCTGAAGATGTCCAATGTTACAACTATAAAAGATATGGTCATGTTACCTCATGACGTACAAGTAAATCAAGAGCTAAAGGAAAGGCTATGGCAACAATATGGGATGATACAGTGGAGTCTGAATCAGATGTAGGAAACTCTACTAGTTATGAAGACCTTGGACATCAACGTGTTCCCTCCACCACTTCCTCTCTCCCTAAGGACATGGGAGAAGATCCAAATTATATCAAGGTTAAGGTTACCTAAGAATATTAAATAGGTAAATCATCTAATTTAGGTAAACAACCTTTTAGTGACAATAGAGGATTTGACCTTAATAGGAAAACCATTGCCACAACCTCTTCCCCTTTAGTAATCCAAAAGGGCTCGTCTGCTTCAATAAGTAGATTGAGAGCCTCTATTATGTGTCATTCTTATACATATGTTGTGTAACACCACAGATTTCGTAACCCAAGTTTAGTAACCAGTTTTTGAAAGCCCGAGTGTTAACCTTTAAAGATAGTCCGCTTTTACAATATAATTTTTTTATAAGTGAGCACCACAATGAAAGAAAGACAAATCAAGCATAAAGGAAAAGTCCAAATATATAAGATATACAAGTGGTTGTCCACAACGCTTATACATACCAATGACTCAAGTCTTATAAATACAGAAAAGTACAAAATCAATATAACTGAAATCTAGAATCTAGAGCTCCAAAATCATACAACTCTTCGTGCTCCACATGAGCACCAACCTGCACATCATCTACGTCTCCTACATAAACTAAATATGGTTCGATAGTGTCAATAGTTATCCTAATGAGGTATACATATTAAGATTTACCAAAATGTAATAGTAGTTAAACATAGTTTACCAAGATAAGTATATACTAAACCATTCATAATGATCATAACAAATAAGATTACAATCTATCACATTAGCCAATGATAGTTTTAAAGTAACAATCATACAAAACAATTCATAATGCAATCTTATTTAAACGCATGCATATACACATCAGTTTGGGGATGCTCATCCAGCTAGCGTTGGGCAAAAACCCATGAGTGGGGCAAACTCACATCCAATCTCAAGTAGTTAGTCACTAACGAAAGTACAACAAGTACAGGCGCAAGTGACTAGCTAGGACAAATTGATTTAATCAATAATGGTCTAGGAGCCAGTGAAAATACCTCGAGAAAGGGTACGTGCTACCACAACATTTAGATTAGCCACCTGATATCGCTCGTATACCATAAAATGCATGATTAGCCCAACCGTTGTTAGTCTAATTACAAACATCTATTTTAAGAAGGCTTAAAGGTCGCTATAAGAAGCTCATCACCCAGTATAGGTTGACAGCTCGAGCATAGTTAATAACGTGTAAATATTGCATATTTATCTTCTAGTATTTAAGTGTTAAATTGATTTAATTATATATGTTTACTTCATTCGATAAGATTTTAGACCTAAAGATGAATACATGCTTAAAAGGAGGTATTAAATCTCAAAAGAATGATCACCAAAGAATTAAAAATTTGAAGGACATTAATGAAGAATTCAAGTGCCAAAGATCAAAGAAAACCAAGGACAAAGGATGAAGAAAAGACTGAAGAATCACGCAGTGCATTAACAAAAATAATAGACTGTTCGGTCTCACCTGAGGTTCGTTCAATTTGAATGAATGTGCATAGAATAGTCTAACGATAAACTATGATTTTCGTATGAAATTCAGCTCAACACTTAAGCCCAACCGAAACCATGTTCGATGCCACCGAAGGGAGGTTCAGTGTGACCTAAGGGAAAGAAAGACTTCAAACGTATTTTGGAGAAATTAGGCTGCAGCTGAAGGAATATTCGTTTGGACTTTATAACTTCGATGCGACCGAAGATAATATCGGTGCGACCAAAGCGTAATATAAGTGCGTAAATTTTACGTCGATTCCAAGTTGGTGCGAGTTTTTCCTATAATTTAAAGAGTTGTTTTAAGCTTTCCTAAGTATGAATTAAGGCTTGGGAGAAACACCTAGGGGTGGTGGAGCTTCCATGAAACCGACCTTCTTCTTCGATCCCTCAAATCTAGTTTGTCTTTTTAGTTTTTCTTTTGTTTTCTTTCTAAGATGTTAGTCATGTTAGGTTAATCTCTTAGATAAGGCTAAGGGATAAACCTTGTACTTTAATTACAATATTTAGTTTATTTGATTCAATAACAATGGTTTGAATTATGATAATAGATTGATTTAATTTGAATTTACTTTAAAGTCTTTGAGTTGTTTATTTTTTATATGTTGTGCACTGTAGGTATAATGAATGCCTTGATTTAACAATTGTTTGGCATGAATTAGAGAATGATTCAATCTGTATAATTGATTGATTTATTATTGCCTAAGGGTGCATTAGAAACTTCTGATTCTCCACAATTGAAATCCGAGTGCTTCATGAGATAATTGTTCAATCGAATTCATATTCTTAATGATGTTAATGACTGGTTTAATAGCGTTGTCTTTTAATTAGATAAGATAGGACTTCAATTCCAATTGAGTTATATATTGAATCAATGAATGAGATATTGTGGTTGCTATAAGTAGATTCATGTATCATTAGGCGTTTATTTATTTGTTTGAAAACCCTTTTTACTTTGCTGGATTAAAAACACAAACCAACCTTTATTGTTAGACTAGTTATAGACAGTGTTCCCCATTTTCTGAGGATTCGACCTTGGTCTCGCAGAGTTATTATTACATCACAGCCCTACACTTGGTGTTGTCAACCCTTCGGTTGGATTAATAGTATCTCATATCACCATTCTCGGCTCATGAGACTTTAGCAAGTATGATAATAATGCATTTTAATGATTATAGGTAGTGTTTGTAATACAATGAAATCAGGATATTCCATTTATATAAACCTCTACAACTAGTGGCCTATCATGATCCACCAAGTAGCCCTTACCATCAATAAATTCAAACATAAATCTAACAAAAAAGGGCTCATCTCAACAAGCCTCATTAAGATCAAGTCCATTAAAAAAAAAATCACAAAAAAAGTTCAACCCACAAGCCACGTGGCATAAATAATTCATGAGTTGGTAAGTCTACGACCAAATAGCATTTAATCAATTCACAAAACAACCACCAGTTCAAGGAACCTCTAATAATTTCTAAGTGGCAAAGAAAGCCATAATCAATTCAACATATATCATCAATGGCAAATACATATGTAATATCTTAAGCCAGAATATATCCATAACATATTATAATACTTAAATTAAATCTAAACACCAATCGTATATAAAGAACTCTTCAAATAGAAACTTACATTTATCATTCATTCCACTAAACACTATATTAAGCAAGTAATAGAACTAAATGAACTAAACTAACTATAATAATGTTGGAAGCTTAAAGGGTGATCCTCACCTGCCAAGTCAACGTCCCTAGATAAATAAACACCCGATCCGGATACAACTCAATTTAGGTGAACCCTAGGGAAGAAATGGGGGAAAAAACTAATTACAACTCCAATTTGAAACAACTAATCTAATTCCAATCAAATTAAAGTCCTAAAAGCAGCTAGAGAGATTGGCCCACCTCATGTCTTTGAGTCGGCTCTACTTAAATCCAACTAGTTCTCAATTCAGACCTAATGAGATGGTTAAATGTAGGATTTAGAAGAAAATCAAGTTCCCTACAATAATCAAACGATATACATGATCAATAAACATGAATCATACTCTAATTAAACTTTCATTAAAAGGTTTAAGAGGTTACCTCAATTACTCCCATTTGACTTACTTTTTACCTGACCCAACATAATCAAACAAGATTAATCTCTATGCTATGATTCTGAAAAAATCTAACACTCTAGAATTAATAAAATATTGTAAATTAGACAACTAGAAATGAACTTGATTTAAAGTCAAAACCCTAAGAATAACTCTCACCTCCCTCAGTCACTTGAGCTGACTCCAAATCTGGACAAGATCGACTTAATTTAGCTCAATATGCTGGGACCAGCCACTGCTTTTGGACCAAGGATTCTAAAAGTTATATTTCTCCCATCTAAAAACTCATAAACATGCACTAAGTTAACTCGACTATGGTGATATGAACCAATCAGGCCAGATTCTCCCAAATCGACTCAATTTCGAATTCTCTATCGAAACCAGTTACTAAACTCAACTCGTTGCTAAAGTTGAACTGAAACAACCACAAAACTAGATTCATGTTGCTCAACTTAGTGGATTTTTACCGAGTTAACTCAATAACAGTTCGGATTAACCTAATCTAACTCAATTTTGAGTTAAGCTCATCACAGCATCACACCTACTCGGACCAATTTTCTCCACAAACTAGCTGGTTATTCATCCCATTAACAATGCTCACGATGAGGGTTGAAGCGAGCTCACTCAACAACAGACTCAGCTCGTCTCGTCGAAACACAATGAGACAACTTGAACATCTCGATCTCCTTACCTCTTTGTCTCTCCTTATTTTCTCTCTCACTCTTCTTTCTTTCTTTTCTTCTTCTTTCTTTCTCTTTTCTTTCTTTTCCTCTCTCTAAGCTGAAGCGTCCAAACACGGATGTGGACTCAAATATATCTCAAAACCCACTCAACTTAGCGAGCTACTCAATTCGAATAGATCTTGAACCCATGGTTGATTTATCTTCTTCCTTCCTCCTTGCTCTCCTTTCTCCTCTACTCTCCTGCTGAAATGACCCGCAACTCACTAGACAAGGACACTACAAAGATGAGTTAGACTCGGTAGGTTGATGAGCGAAGCACTCGACTTTCTTTCTCTTTCTTCTTCTTCTTCTTTCTTTTCTTTCTTCTTTCTGCCTGTCCTCAACATTCTCAGATTGCAAAAGACCAAGATCACATGGAAAATAACTCGACTCGATATGAGACTCAATTTGAGTCACTCAGTGTGGCAAAGTGAGAAACAACACTCACTTTCTCTCTTTCATTTTCTATTTCTGGAAATGAGGTGCCCCAACGAAAGAGAACTTATATAGCCTCTCTTAATCTAATTCTAGAGCCTTCAAACCTAACTAATTGAATATTTAGTTATAGGATATTTTTTATTCTAATCAATGAGTTTTGAGATGATATAATCAAATTCCCTTTGCAAGGATGAAAGTAACCATTAAGGATGAATTTCTGGGTCCCTAGCCCACCAAACGAGCAACTTTGATTAGCGAATGAGCAACATCACAGGTTAGTGGGTTTTTTTATCAAGCAAAGAAGATGACTAAGTTGTAAATGGCAGATCATCAACACTAGGGTGTTCTTTCAATCTAACGCACACGGATGGCCATGATTGGGTCAGAGAACACTGTGGGACCCACCATTCGGACAAAGGTCAAGAAAATACTAATGGTTCATGAGAATCTCTCATTCTGCAATTTATCTCGCGACACCAAATATCTCCTACAAAAACTTGTAATAGTTACGAGAAAGGATAAGTGAAACCCTAGCTTTGACTTTCAGAATGAGCCCAGGAGAGGTTTCTAGAAGCATATCAATGGCTAGGATTATGCCAGCACACAGATGAGAAAAGATTCTTTCCACCTAAACTCCTATTGTGGAAAACGCTAAAATAAAGATGAAATAAAGGCTGAGATTTGTTCAAATGAAGGGTTGGGATTGGAGGGAAATGGCTGCGTTTATGCAATAGTTACATGCAATACTACTTTCGCTTGTGTTTGTGCATTTGTTTATGAGAGTTAATAAGTGAACCTTGCTAGGGTTTGGTCAGAAATGATGTCCGAGGATGATGGATGGTTCAGATCTCTAATGAGGTCTCTAATGGTGGGCCCAATTTCAAATTAATGAACGTTGTCTATTCGCTAGTGGGAAAGCACGGAAAGGAAGAGGACTTCCTTCCTCTTCAAGTATTATCAGGTCAACCCCAGTTTGACCAGGGTTTGGGTTCGGTGTGTCGTGGGTGTGCATCCTGTCACTCACACACACAGTGTGTGTGGGTTCCACAAGGTTCATCTATGAGATTTGTGCCATTCACCAAGTTATACTAGTCCCATTAGGAACCCTGACCAGTGATGAGACTGATCCATCACTTGGATGGCCTACATTAATAGCAATTTGGGATTTATTTATGAAAATCTAATGGTCAGATTGACCTTATATTATCTACTCATGGTGACAGGGATCCCTACCACGATTTTAGAAGTTGATTAATGATAAATTTTATAATTCAACGATTTAACATAAGGTGATCAAATGTTGGACTGCGTGAATATCCATTGCAAATTTGATGAACGATCGGATCTTTGTAAGTCTGTTCATCATAAATCTAAAGGGTCTCAGGGATTTATGGGCTTCAATTCGAGAATGTTGCAATAAAATCCACCTTAAGAATAAAAAGGTTGCAATACAACTTTTTAAAATTTTTGATGTATCTCAAGAGAGTATGAGTTCTGCTTCTCAAAATGGAGTTACTCCTATAGTTCGTCAAGACAATGGGAGTAAATCTCAGCAGGCTCTTGAGTTACGTTGAAGCAAAAAAGGATTGATTCCCTGAAGTACTTCAATATCAAGGGTCAGTCATTCTCTTACATTATGGTTGACAATGATGAACTTGATTCTTATCAGGATACGTTGTTGTCTCCAAAATCAGTTAATTGGGTGACTATAAAGGGTGAAGAGATTGTCTTCATGAAGAAGAATAAAGTCTAGGAACTTTTTTATCCACATTCCAACCACAAAATGATAAGTAACAATTAAGTACTTAAGATAAAAATAAACACAAATGGTACAATAGATATGTATAAGCACAATTGATTGCTAAAGGTTTTACACAAAAAGAATGCATTGATTGCGAGGATAATTTTTCACCTATTGCAAAATTCTTCTCAATTTATCCACATTCCAATCATAAAATGATAAGTAACAATTAAGTACTTAAGATAAAAATAAACACAAATGGTACAATAGATATGTATAAGCACAATTGATTGTTAAAGGTTTTACACAAAAAGAATGCATTGATTGCGAGGATAATTTTTCACCTATTGCAAAATTCTTCTCAATCTGCATGATCTTATCCAATGTCGCAAGCTTAGATTTAGACTTATATCAAATGGATGTAAAGACTGCATTATTAAATGGTAACTTGGATGAAGAGATACATACAACATCTCATAAGCTATGTAGATAAAAAGCATCAAAAGAAAGTCTGTAAGTTATTAAAATCTATCTATGGGCTGAAGCAATCTCCAAGATAGTGGTACATGAAGTTCCACTTAACCATCACCACTTTCAAGTTCACAATAAATGAATAAGGTCATTTGGTATATATGAAACGGTCTAAAAGATCTTTTCTGATACTATATCTATATGTATACAATATCATTCTAGTTGGTAATGACATGCAATTGTTGATGTTGACTAAATATTGGTTCTTTTTTAACTTTGAGATGAAATTTCTTAGTGAAGACAACTTTATTCTCAAGGTAAAAATCATTAAAGATCGCCCTAGGAGATTCTTAAGTTTGTCTCAAGCCACCTACATACAAAAAATCTTAGAGCAGTTCAGGATGAAAAATTTCAAATCTGTTGAAACCCCTATGAAAAACGCTACCAAGTTAGACAGGAAATCATATCTCCATACTAAAGTTGAGAAATTAGCTATATTCTCGGTACCTTATACAAGCATTATCGGTAACTTAATATATGATATGTTTTACACCAGATCAAATATTAGTTATGCAGTTGGTATAGTCAGTCGTTACCAAAGTAACTCGTGATAGTCTTATTGACAAGCTGTTAAAAGGATATTTCGCTATCTTAGAGAAACTAAAGACCTAATGTTGTGTTATAAAGGCATGAATCTCAAGCTCAAATGTTATTTAGATGCCGCTTAGGGTAATGATGCCAATGAGAAAAAGTCTACTTCAAGATGTCTTCTTGCTCAAAGGGGGAGCTATCTTATAGTCGAGTAAGAAACAAATGTCCATACCCCTTTTATCTATGAAGGTTAAGTACATTACATGTTTGCTGCAGTTCAAGAGTGTGTATGAGTTTGCAGATTCTTACTAGGTCTGGGTGTTGTATCGGGCGTTCATAAGCCTATATATCATTGAGAATATATAAAACTTCTGTTATTGACTTGGTAAATGACTTCAAACAACACCAGAAGTCCAAGCACATTGAAATCAAGTATCATTACGTCTATGATCAAGTAAGAGATAAGAAGGTTACCCTCAACTACATTCCCACTAAGGAGATAATGATTTATCCCATGACGAAACCTATAGTTGTATATCTATTCCAAGTTTATATGAAGCATACGGGATTGAGGAGATCCTAATTGATATGCTTGTATCATAAACCTTTGATTTTTAATAAATAAATAATACATTCATTTATTCAGTATTGAGCACTGATATATACTAGGTGTGTAGATCATCAGTATTTACCTTAAGATTATGTAGTGTTTTTACTTTTGTTGGCAGGTCGCTCACCAAATCGCATAGGTTGACCAACCCAGAATGAACAAGAGAGGTACATTTAGGGTGATGTTCATTCTTGAGGGTCAAATATTGCATATTATCCCCTATTTATATCTTGAATTTATAAACTTGATAATGCTTAATGTTCTATTTTACTCATGTTTGTATTACAAGGTGAATTTAAAAGCTTGGATTGAAAATGGTGTTAAAAGTATTGATTTGATACTCAAGAATCACCAAGGTAAGGGATGGATCTTAGGAGATAAAGATTGAAGAATTTATACGCCAAAAGTCCAAGAAAACCAAGTGAGGAATGAAGAGAATCAAAGATTTGAAGTGACAAAAAAGGAAAGCCTGAAATTGTCCTGAAAAAGTATATTCTGAAACTCTAGGTCATTTTATGAAATTGGTATAGTGGAATCTATTTTAACAAACTGCATAAATTTGATACGGTTTATAGAGTTTTCCAACTAGGTACGAAAGTTGGAGTTCCAAAACTATAAATATGACTCTCTAAGATGTTCTTAGGCATCTTCTAGGGTTTAAGAAGTGGAGCAAAAGGGTGGAGAAGCCGTCACTAAAAATTTTTCTTCTTCTTTCTTAGTTGTTTTCATGTTTTCTTTTAGGATTTTAAATCCAATCATGTCTATGGTTGGTTAAACCTCTTAACTAGGGTTAAGAGGTGAGGCTTATAGCATGATGTGATGTTTCTATTGCTTTGATGCATATTTATGTTGAACTCCATGGATTCTAATTTGATATTTAAGGAATACTTTCATTTTTTAATGGTTTATTGTGATTCAAATTACAATAGCTTTGAGTATCTTCTTTTCTTGATTTAAGATTGTGAAATTAGTCAGTCTTTTTGTTCACTATTGTCTCTTAGGTATGGTAGGGTGGTAAAATCCTTCATAATCTTCACAATTCTCCTGCTTTGAGTTTATGGGATTGGTAAATCCTGTTGTTTATCATTATCTCCTGAGCATAGTTTAGTGATGGAATCCCTACCAATTATCATAGTTCTCTTTCATTAAGAATCAGGTCAATGAAAGTTCAAATTTGATTTTATTGATATATTTTTCAATTAGATATGATAGGACTCCAATTCTAATTATGTTACTTGAATCAAGCAAGAGATTTCCATGATCACTACAAGTAGATCCTTAACACCCTAGTTTACACCTTTAAATTCTTAGTTTTCATTACTCTATTCACAATTACTCTCTCAAATACTTCAAAATTAGTTTCACATCTTCTTCTAGTTCTACTTCTAGTTAATTTCAGAAACGTACAAGTTTCAGATCCTGTGGATTCGACCTCGATTTTACCGAGATTATTACTACATCTCGAACCTACACTTGGGATTGTGAACATACATACATTAAAGTGTGAACCTCCTTTTATTGTGAATAATGGAGGATGATGATAGAAGTAAATCAAATCTAATTTCAATCCTAAAAGATTGAAGATGAAACTGATGAAGTTGAATAACATAACCGCTCCACCGCTCTTCATGTGAATAATGTTATGACCTAAATTAAATCCAGGTTTCAAGAATATGAGATAAGTCGTACCTTAGACGATCCGCATATTGTAGACCCAACATATGCCTAGTATTGTCTATTTTACAGCATTGACTGTAGTAATGTGCAGGGACCTTTTACCTACTGATTGCTTTGATTCGATCTAATTATTGTAATGTGCGAGTAGCCAATCCTATAGGTGACTCTTTGTATCCTTACCTACCCTCCTCTTGTGTACAGGAGGATGAGATTGAGT
Source organism: Magnolia kwangsiensis (assembly GCA_037074715.1). Taxonomy (NCBI): domain Eukaryota; kingdom Viridiplantae; phylum Streptophyta; class Magnoliopsida; order Magnoliales; family Magnoliaceae; genus Magnolia; species Magnolia kwangsiensis. The sequence continues at coordinate 55,941,524 of CM073588.1, read as the reverse complement.
GTCATTACTTAAATGTATGATGACAAAGGACCCTTGATTGGCTAGACTTGATTACGTTAGGAAAGCACCTTGATATATTCCAAATTACACATCTGCATGGGAAAAATCCTGTGACAGCTACACCGAGTTTATAAAAGTATAAAAACGCACTTAAATACTTATCTGCCAGCATTATCAAGTTTCTTATAAATTTTTTATAAATAATATTCTTTTCCAAACATATATATATATATATATATATATATATATATATATATATATTTGTATTTTGAAAATAAACTCGATAAATTGGATAAGTGCCTATGTTGGCCGAGTATTCCTAATCAGGAATTAACTCCATCCAGTGTGGTCATGTGAACTTGGGCAGAAATTGTAAAGCTTGGATTATTAAGTGCTAGTTAGATGGTCAATTAGTACTCAAACAATTTGTGAGAAGATAACGGTGTTCCAGCTGGTCCCACACCTCTGGTTCTTTTTATCATGATTCTTTGTTTTTGGTTGTTTAGTGACTAGCTGGATAGACAATCTATGAGCTCATCCCATGATGTGCTTGAGTGGGAGATGTTGGACATGGGCATGTAGGGCCCACTTGTGGACAACTACTAATCGATAGGTCCCACATACCTTTCTCGCTATCCTCTCTTGCAGGACTTTGAAATTCAATGAGAATTTGAAATTTTTATAAGGGAGAGATACATAAGAAATTGGATTAGGGATAAAATTTATCCTATTAAATCTCATCCATTATCTCTCGATTCTTTGTTTTATGGATGGAGAAAAATACCTTTGATGAAAAAAAAATGCAATTACTAATATGAGAAACCTTAAGAAGAGAAGAAATAGTGAGTTTGTGTCCGTCTAACCCGTTCCTTAAACAATTCAAGATGTAGATCAAAATCAATGGTCATCTATACCGTAAAATCAAAGGGGTGATTAGACCCATCTACTCCAGTAGTAATTAGGTGGACTGTTGGACCTGCGCCGTTCATCTTCAGCTTTGTAGTGGTACCATATCATCTAGACAGTCGGATCCTTAAGGCCCACTCTTCTGCGCCCGACTTTCAAGGAGTCTACCATCCAAGAGACTTTTGGATCCATCAGATGTAGGGCACCAAACAGTAAGCCCCATTGGCGTAAATTAAAGAAGAAGGGATGTAATACATTCTCAAGTGAGTCGTTCTGAGAAAGAGGTGACTTCTAAAAATTTTGGTAGGGAGAGTAGATGATGAAATTCAAACCATATTTTGTGCATGTGCCATCCAATTAGCACATTGAGTGATCTCTGCGATGATGACATGGTTCCCCCAAAAATCAGATCTATCAAGCAATTAGGTGAGCCACACTATAGAAAAGAAAGGATAACCACCCAAAAACCTCCAAATTCACGTGTTGGCTACATGATGGTTGGATCGACCTTATTTTTGGGCCATCCATCTTTCAGCTTGGGGGTGACCCTTCTTAGACAGGCTAGCTGCCATACACACACCACGGTAGGCCCCATGAGAAACCTTGTACCATAAGTTTATTCTACAACGACTTGTAGATAGGGTTGTACATCGAGCCGAGTCGAGTCGAGGTGGGCCAAGCTTGGCTTGACTCATTCATGCTCTCCTCGAGTTTGAGTTCAAGCTCAAGCTCAGCTTTGAGCTTACCATTGGAGCTTGGCTTGTTTGCCAAACCTTTCGAGTCGAACTCGAGGCAAGCTAACTTACCTTGAGTCGAGTCGATCTTGCTCCCAACTCGACCCAACTCGCACCCAACTCAACTCAGCAACCCGACCCAATTGACACCCGACTCAGCCTAGCCACCCGAACCAACTAACTCAACTCACACTAACCTACCTCCCAAATCAAATATTCAGTTTATATATATATAATATTTATTTTTTATTTTAAAATATAATATAATATATATTCAAGTCCAGCCAAGCATGAGCTTCGAGTCGAGCCAAGTTCGAGTCGAGTCGAGTTGAGTCAAGATCCACTATGATCGAAATCGGCTTGTTTTCAAAACGAACTATATCAAGCAGAGCCATGCGAGCTCTTCGAGTTAGCTTGGCTTGTGTACAGCCCTACTTGTAGAGAGGAACCGGCCTCCTCAAACCACGTCCTTTTCTTTTTAGATTTTATCTTTACAACCCGTGCAAAAGGATAACGCAATCCTCACCGTTGAAAATTTTTTGAGGATTTAAAACGGATACTTAAAAACTTACAAACGAACGTTGATCAACTATGGTGGTTAGGATTGGAGGACCGATGTGAGGGTAGGTGATCATTTGGCCGGATGTCACGTGCACAGGATCACATAACAAGTAGCTAAAGTTCTACTAGCGCCGTACACGGCCACACGCGCCAACCTGGTTAGCACATACGTGGGACATCCAAACCGTGTATCAGGAGGGACCCAACGTGGGACTCCAAATTAGGCCGCTCAGATTGTAGATGATCCACTCATGTGCATTGGATGTGGACTGTTGGCAATTTGATCCAAAATGTCCTCCATTTTCATCATCTATGTGTGGCCCACCCAATGGATGGAATTAGTCCCATTTTGTGCCAAGGCACATGCATGGTGGGGCCCAACTGATCGCACGGTTCTGATGTCACACACTGATGGGCCCCCCTTTCATATAGAGAATGTATGAGATATGTTGTTGTGGACTAATTTTGCTGGCAAAAAGAAGAAAATTTATAATAAGAAAGATAGAGAAAAATCCCGATATACAAGGGTTAGTTAGGGATCTTCCAATCTGAGAGATTTCTTGCATATTCCTAATTCGAAGAGAGATACATCAGATGAACGGTTAGGATGCTGTTGGGGGACCAAAGAACCTATGACTATAAACAGAGGATAAAACAAAAGAGGTAGTATGACAATGTCATAGCGTGGTGGAAAAATCAAAGGGTATCCAATACGAAGGAAGCCTTCATATCTCATCAAAGGAGGAGAAAAGAAAAGAGAGTAAGAAAAATGGCTTCTCTTGTTAGGCTATTGATGGTTTTAGCTGTGATCATGGGTTCATGTGGTACAATTAGTGGTGCGCCCAACACCAACGTGACGTCGGTTCTCTGCAACTCTGGTACTTACACAAGAGGAGATCCCTTCACTATAAGTCTGGCTTATGTCCTGGCCGATTTGGAGGCAGTCACACCGTCATACAAGAGCCATGACTACCACAACATCTCACCCTTCCCAAACGCTTTTGCTTATGGCCATGCCACATGCGGTGGGACCATCTCCGATGCTGACTGCACCACCTGTCTAGCCTCCGCGATGAAGACTATGACCGATACTTGCAATAGCCGTATCGGTGGACGAGCGGTTCTCTATGATTGTTCCATTAGATATGAGCAATACCCGTTTACTGGTTAAGTATTAGATTGAATTTTATTTTATTTTTTTTAAATTTTAATCAAGGCTTTTATGGGATGTTATGGGCAATCATTGGAGTTGTTTGTTGGTTATCTTAGCTGTTTGACTTTGGATTTTTGGTTTGGTTTTGTTTGGTTTGGTTGTAACTGGGTGTTTACCTTGTAAGGCAATCAATCATTTTCATTCCTGTCTGGTTCAATTGTTTTCTTGAATGTTGAATTATATTTGATTGAGTAGGAGAGATTTGATGAAATAAGGAACAACTTACCAAAGTTCATTTGGGTGCATCTCCAGTCTGCGTCGAAACAGCTGTACAGTCGTATTATCTGAACCATCCATCTCACTAGTAATACATCATGAATGTGCAAGAGTTAAAGAATCATACCGAATTGATATCTTAGTCGGAGTATGGGTTAATTCTCGCCTACCTTTATTATTCCAACCTTGCATGAATGACCATCAAAATCGTGGGTGCGAATTAGGTACTACCCTTGCCTGATCGGAGCTCGGGACAGGCGGAGGCTCCGATGGCCACTGAGGGGCCACCGTTATGTATGAATTTTATCCACCCCGTCTATCCATTTTTTTCATATCATTTTAGATTATGAAATCCCCACTGTGTGGTCCATTTGAGCATTGGATATTTTCTATTTTTGATTTCATAATCTAAAATGAAATATTTAAAAAAATAAAAATAAAAATAAAAAAAATGGATAGAAGGTGTGGATAAAATTCATACATAACGGTGGAGCCTCCACCTGTGCCGAGTGCGCCCCAAAATCGTGCCCATTCTAGGATGACGACAGTACCTATCATCAAATGTCACCCATTCAGGGACACTATAAGACGAGCAACATGCACTCTTTTCTCAAGTAGATGGGAATGCTATTATTGAGTCTAGTCCTCCCCACTGTCCTAAACACCTACATTCTGAACACTGATTAGGTAGGTCCATCCATCTGTGGCCAACAGTTCAAAAACAACACAGATTGGCACCTATCAACCATCCGCTCAGTGTCCTACAAATGGACTGTAAAAGTATAAAAATGGTTAACTGTTGATGTTTGACGAGTATCATAAGGTCCACCTTTGCTGAAATAGGTAGGTTGTATGGGAATTGCAGAGATCGAAAGGGAAACATATAGGAAAGGTGGAAACACACGCGCGCGCACACGGTTCAAATCCCATTATTTCATTCCCTTGATTATTACTCTTTTTCTTCTGTAAAGAAGGCTAAACCTATTTGACTCTTCAATATTCCTATTTATGGAAATGAAAATCCCAACACTTAAAAGTCGTTCATGTGTAGAGAACCCTACACCCTCGTAGGGCACCTTTTTCTACTCATTCACTTGCCTGAATTTCTGATTAAGGGTGATTTTCTGATTAATTAGTCTAATTTGGTGCCAACCAAACACACCCTCAATCAAGGTGCATGTTGGCATACTTCATCTTTTCTGAATCCATGGGATATTTCACATCCTCATATAAAGCTTCCAAGACCTAAACTTTGATACAAGAGCACTAATAAGAAACAGTACATGGCTAACAACAAAAACGATAATAATAAAAAAGGTCCACTTTAGATGGATCCCCTAAAAAAAAAGCAAAATTTTGATTTCCTAAGTGGCTGATTGGTGGATATCTATTTGATAGTTGACATGAAAAGTAACAACGGGTCCTAATTCAGCAAATATTCATAGACAAAACCAGAGCTTAGGATTGTTTTTTTATTCCGACAACCTATTTACAGTGGATCACAAAATACAAGGTTTCACTTTTCATTCCTTTTTATTATAGTAGGATTTTTATAATTTGTGAGATAAGGATTGTTATTTAACCAATCAAGTGTAAGAACTTGCCTTTGGAAGGGAAACAATAACTGGAAATAGCTATTCCCAGAGCAACTACTTGAGTAGATCCCAAATTGCATTAGTAATAGGTCTTACATGTAAAGGGTTCATTTACTTTTGAGTTATAATGAGTTCAACATGTACCATCTCTCATTGAGTTATAATGAGTTCGTTCAACATGTACCATCTCTCATTGCCTGCAGATCAACCTTCACATTCTGCCAGAGAATCGAATAATTCCCCTTCCACAAAAGACAAGGCATACTAGAGCTTAGCATGTAAGATGAATGCTACGATGGTTTAAGCAACAAGATATTGAAGGACGGACTCACTGTACACCTGCCTGACCTGGCACATTGATGCAAGATCCAAGCCATTCATCAGATGAGGCCCATGACAAACATGCTGCAGCCCTGAAATCAAACCACGCCCTTATCATCAAGAGGACTGCACTTGTTCGGGGAAATTGGACAGCTCAAAGAATTATGAATCATCATATTACATCCAACCCACCTGATGAGTTGACCAACCAGATATGGCATGTTCAAAGCGCCTGATGAATGGCCCAGATATTGTCTCTTCAATCTATCCAAATGCAAATCATCTTAGCATCTCTAGTCCATACAATATTAATGTAAACCGAATTCAATTTGGTTAGCTGCAACATTTGTAGACTAAACACAAACTCCGTGTTCTTGTATTTTTATATCCCCTTACAAAATGAAAGAAGCAAGACTCTTTGAAAGTAGCAATTGGTAAAAGACATTCTCACTTCCCAACTTCATCTACACATATTTCATCCATTCCCAAATGCATCAAAATGCGCCCTATTACTGACATCTTTCGACATATCTTGACAAATCAAACCCAACAGAATGACATGACCCAAAAGCCCTACTCGCCAAGTGCCTCTTTCACTCCCTCGGTGTTTTCAGAATACATTTTCACAAAGTAAAATTCAAAGGCATGGAGCAGAAAAAAAAAAATCATGCCCCACCAGCCGTGTCCATGTCTGCAACCCCATCAATGATCCCCTTGAACATGACCCGCAATTTCCTAAGGCATGACGTCTTCTTGCCATTCACACTGGTCATGCCTGTGGCATGGATGATATCTTTCGGGAGTTTACCCATGAGCTCAAAAAGAGGAAGCTGTAGATTCGAACGTGTCATCTCTTCCAGTACAGGGGGTGCCTGCATGTATAGATTCTTTCCGCGGTGTGTGATGCTCGGCTTTGATAGGAGCAGCCTCGGGTGTTCTCCAATGAGTTCAATGAACTGTTCCACACAGAGTAAACGGACATGAGAAGAACAGATGCAAGCTTAAGGAAGAAACATGAATCAAGAGCTATAAAGATGACACGGGGGATAGATGGGTGTTGTAGCGTAGAAGAGCAGTCGCACACCTCGAGAAGAGGAAGTTACTGGGTCATGATCCTCAGCACATTTACAATTTGCTAAGGTGCCTTATTGTAAACTGGGGCCCATGTTTTGTTGTTCTAGATCGCACCACTGATGCGGGATGTCCCAGCAGACTGGAAGATCCCAACCCTTCGATCAGTGGCCTACAAATGGAAAAAGAATCTGGAGCAACAGTTGAGTTTCATCTAGAAAGAATGCATATTGGATGGCTAGATGCTTCTACTAGGTATGAACCTGATATATGGTGGGGCCCACTAGATCAAGTCTGGATCACCAAACCATGTGCCCGCAAGCACAGAATTGAGCACCATAGGAAGCTGTATAGATCCCCAGATAAAGGCCAAACACCATAGCCTTCATAAGAAGGATCAATTTTAATCCTCATCAAGGATAACTTCATTCTGCAATAAGCATGAATTTTACATATTCCAAACATCTGAAACAAAATTTAGATCATGTCAAGTGTGTGACATCTTCTCCAAGTTCTCAACATACTTTTTTTTTTCTCTTTTTCTTTGTTCCTTTGAGATAAATCGCTATTTAATTAGTAAGAGAGAACACAATTATAATGGGTAAAGCATCCCCACTACATTTTTCTTTTCCTTTTTTTGTTAGAGCAACGGGCCGACTGCCTACCAAACGTCCATGGTGAAATTCGATCCCAGGCTATGCCACATCAGAACAGTGGACACTACGAACTCGAATACTGAGCTAGGTGTATGCCCACTATTATTTTTATTTTTTTTATGCTTGTAAGATAACTGACCCTTCTTTTTTGTTTTTTTTTTTGAAGGATGACAATTTATTTTAAAAAAAAAAAAAAAAAGCAGCGAAGCTGAAAGAATACGAGAGAACGAAAAATAAAGCAAGAGAAAGCAAAGAGATGCAGCCCCGCAAAACAGCCCACAAATTACAAGCCTCTACATCGAAGGAGGTCACAGCCCAAAGGAAGCATAAGATTTAGCCCTAAGAAAGACCCCCTTTGAACAAGCGCATATATTCTGAAAGCATCTATTGTTTCTTTCCTTCCACATGGTCCAAAACCCAGCTAAATGGGATAGCTTCCACACCTTATGACCCTGATTGCCATGACCACCACCATTCCGCTGCCTAAAGAAATCTTCCATAGATCTCGGAAACACCCAAAAGATGCCGAGAAGCTCAAGGAGGTCAAGCCCATACCTCCCTTGAGAAAGAGCAATGCAAAAGAAGATGGAATACCAATTCCTTGGCCTTCTAACACAAAGGGCAAGCATTGACAATAATGAGGCCCCTCTTCTACAAATTATCAATCGTCAATACCCTATTCCAACCCGTTAACCAAGCAAAAGCCGCCACCCTAGAGCGGGCACCATAGGAGCAAAGGAAGAATGTGTGTGTTTTGACATGAACACTATAGTCAACAATCAAGGAATAAAGAGACTTCATCGAAAACCTTCCAGATTTCTCCTCTAACCCACGCACTAAGTCGGCTCCTTCCAAAATAGAGATCCCCAACAACTTATTTAACATAGCCAAAAGTTATACAAATTCATCCTCATGAAGATCCCTCCTACACAACGGAGTCCAAACACTGATAGCCTCATGAGAGAAAAACACAATATCGGGATCCATTGGCACTTGAGCAAGTCTTGGAAAATTTGTCTTCCAATTTCCAATCACCTAACCACACATCTGTCCAAAATCTCACCCTTGAATTGTCATACACCCCAAAGACCACCCCTTTAAGGACCACATCTTTTAACTTCAAAATAGTTTCCAAACCCCCGAAGGTTTGTACATAGAAGCACTATTAGGCCACCACCCCTCCTCTTGACCCGAATCTCCAAATCCACTTCCCCAAGTCCTAATGTAATATCCCACAAGGCATCTAAGCAGATTTCCAAGACTCCTATTAATTACCTCAGTTTGTCCATCTGTTTGGGAATAATAGGCTTATGAGAGTTGAAGTCACGTCCCCATCATGTGCCATAGTGTCTTCCAAACGTAGCTCATAAAGCGCACATTACAGTCAGACACTATGGTCTTAGGGTGACCATGTAAGCGTACCATCGCCCCCCCCATTCCCCCCCCCCCCCCCCCCCCCCCCCCCGAGTAAAAAAAAAAAAGCAATATTGGAGGTGTCCAATGTTTTAGAGCTCGAAATGAAATGGACCATCTTGGAAAAACGGTCCACAACAACAAAGATGGAATTGTATTTCTTGATAGCCTTTGGTAAGCCTAACACAAAATCCATACTGATATCTTGACACGGAGCATGTGGCACTGGCAAAAATGTATACAATCCTGTATTTTGCTTCTTTTGCTTTGCCAGTTAATAAGTCTTACACTGCCCAATGATCTTGGCTACATCTAGCTTGAGACTTGGCCGGTAGAATTGATCTTCCACAAGGGCAATGGTTGTCCCTCCCAAAATGACCAGCTACTCCCCAACATGAAGCTCCCAAACTAGAAAATTGTGGAAGGACGCATGAGGGATGCAAAGTCTGTCACCCTTAAATAGGAAGTCATCAATGATGACAAACCCACAATTGTCTCTCGACTAATCATTACCCAGTGACGCATATAACTCTCCAAAATCTGGGCACACGGGATACTCTCCCTTTAGTTGCTCAAACTCAGTCAGTACACTCATACTCTGTAGTAGGCCACTCAAAGACTAATAGCATCGGTTGGTTTATTCTCGATCTTGGCCTTGTGTTTGAGAACGAAAGTGTATTCCTGAATAAACTGAACCCATTCAGCATACCTAGAATTTGGTTTCTTCTAGGAATTAAGGTAACGCAAGGCCTCATGATCAGATAATAAGACGAATTCTTATGGTAACAAATAATGACGCCAATGGCATAAGGATTGAACAACCACATAGAACTCTTTATCATAAGTAGAATACTATTGTTTAGCTTCATTTAGTTTCTCACTTAAATAAGTTATTGGATGTCCTTCTTGGCATAGTACTCCACATATACCAACACCCGACGCATCACATGCAACTTCGAAGACTTTGGAAAAGTTAGGAAGACCCATGACAAGGGCCTTTGTCATCTTAACTTTTATCTCCTTGAAAGCTTTAGAGGCTACTTTAGTCCATTAGAACTCTCATTTTGTATTACAATTGGTGATGAGCCATAATGGAAATAAACCTTCTAATGAACCGACTATAGAAAGTAGGTAAGTCGTGAAAGCTACATACCTCATGAATGTTTCACGGTTCAGGCCAACTAACAATGACTTTAATTTTCTCAAGATCTGCAAACATTCCCTCAGACGACACAACAAACCCAAAGAAGATAACTCTATCTGTCATGAAGGAACATTTCTTAAGGTTGGCATATAGCTTTTCAATCCTAAGTATCCCACAAACTTGTCTCAAGTGGTTGAGATGTTGTTCCTTCGAAGTGCTATTGATGAGAATATCGTCAAAGCATACCCACTAGGAACTTCCCTATTAAAAGTCTCAACACTTAGGTCGTCACACTCATAAATGTACTTGGAGCGTTGGTCAAGCCAAATGGCATGACTAACCACTCGTAAAGCCCATCTTTCATTTTGAACATCGTTTTCCACTCATCTCCTAGGCATATGCGGATTTGGTGGTACCCACTCTTGAGATCAATCTTTGAAAAGAAGGTGGCACCCGCCATCATCTAGCGTATCATCAAGATGCAGTATGGGAAATCGGTACTTGACCGTGATCTTATTGATGGCCCTACTGTCCACACATGCATCACGTGCCATCTTTCTTGGGTGTGAGAAGGGCGGGCACGATGCACGGGCTCATGCTTTCCTGAATGAATCCTTTCCTCAGAAGCTCGTCAACTTGCTTCTTTAAATCTGCATACTCTGTGGGATTCATTCGGTAATGTAGGAGATTAGGTAGAGTTGACCTCGAGACAAGATCAATGGCATGTTGTATGTCCCGCATAAGTGGGAGCTCATCCAGGAGGTCATCAGGAAAAACATACTTGAATTCCTCCATCATCGAAATCACTTCACATGGCAACTCCACATCAACCTGGGGTGTAACTTCCCTAGCCACAAGGGCATACACCTCGGAATCAGTCCTAATCACATTCTCAAATTCTTTTCCGTTTATAATAAGCAAAGACTTGGACTGGGGTTTCTTCACATCCTTCCGATCACCCCTCGTGACATCTCCTTTCTTATATGGGGTGCTCTTGGGCGAGAGAAGATAATCATCTTGCCTTCATACTTAAACGAACATGTATTCGAGTTACCGAATAGTGTTGCATCCCTGTCATACAACCAAGGCTTGCTCAAGATGATGTGGCCGATATCCATAGGCACTACGTCACATCGCAGTGTCTCTTTGTAAGATCGAAACTCGATAGGGATAAGACACTATAGGGACACAGGAATGGAAAATGCAACAACCCAGGCAACACAATATGGTTGGGGATGGGAAATGGCCATTAAACCTAACTGAGCCACTATGCTCGCTGAGACCACTTTGGTGCAACTTCTGCCATCTATGATCACTTTGCAGCTCTTGTCCCCACACTTGACATAAGTATGGAAGATGGCAGTTCTAAGCCAATCGTCAATCTCCTTGGCATGTGTTTAAGGCACATATCACGACTGCGATTGGCACGATCTCAATTTCCTCTGCATCTTTGTCACTAGCACCAGTCGCATTAGGCTAATATACTTAGTCTTCGTAATCGCCCTACTCATATACCTCTTCTTCACATTCGCCAAGCATGAGGGTCTTGTTCCTCTCTTTCGAGGGATACCGGTGCGCAAAATTACCGAATCCTTGGCAATTGGAACACCGCACTGGCTCACCTCCCCTAGAGTAGGTACTTGCCATCCCTTTACCCTTAACATCCCTAGGGTTAGATTGAGAACCAATAAGGGGCTTGGATTAACTCTCAAACTTAGATTAAACTCCCTGGGGAGTAATCTTAACATTTGAATCCCAAGAGTCAAATTGTCTCCCAAATTAAGGCTTGAGGTAATACTTGAGTTCTTGCACCACTTGGTACATTTGTTCTAGGGTGTCGATGTCACGAGAAAGGAGTTCTTGGAAGCCCATTCTAAAATGGGAAAGTGTAATCATCGAGTCCTCGACATCACATCGCATCATGTATTCCTCAAATTTAGTGATGTAATCCGACACGGGCATTATTCCTTGGCGAAAGGACTGCCATGATCCAAGAATATTTTATGGTACGAGAAGGGGATGTACTTTTCCTTCAGAATTTCCTTCATCTCTACCCAGTGTGCGACCAGGGCATCTCTAGACCTCTCAATCTTCTACTCCGTGTGGGTCTAAAATAATTAGGCCTGGCCCACTAACTTCCTCTTGGCAAACCTCGCACGACGGGCATCAAACATGCCATGCCACTCAAAATAGTGGTCCATGTCCATCATCCAGTCAAGGAATGCCTTGGGGTCTAGGCAACCATCAAAACTAGGGGCCACAACTTTTAGACTCTTCATGACATGCGCATCTAGATTATGGTGGTCATGACATGCCTCACGATGTGGTTGCACATGCGCTCCACCATAGCCAACACCTTGGCTACGTCCATGCCGACGTCCTTTAACTTGTCCCCCAGGGGTCGCCTAGAGAGATGCTTCTAGCTAATTGACGCATGTGTTGGTCACGTTCAATTAAGTAGCGATGGTCCTATTATGAGCCCAGTGGCCGTAAGACAGTTGTTGATAGCATTAAGAGCCTCAACAATTTGTTCTAGATTCATGGTGGGATGAAGATCAAAACCACGCCCAAAACGAGTGGGCATAAACTAGGGTTGCCGAAATAGCCTAGACCTAACACTAAGGGATGATGGGGTGCAATAGTATGCGGTATAATGATATGGAATGCAAACTATATGTGAACAAAAGAAACTAAGACCCTTGAAAGCGAAATTTCAGCCTAAATGCAACTTTAACTTGGATGTAGCAACAATAGCCTATGCTAAACCTATGGGCTCCAATACCAAATTTGATGCAAGATGCATGCATATGACTAAATAATTAAGAGAGATCAATTAGCAACTTAATCTGAATAATCAAAATTCACGAACTATGCTAAATCATCAAATATATCAAGAATCAAGCATGTAACTATGAGAAGTTCCAAGTCACATATCAAACTACGCAATGCATGACCATTAAATACTAAAAGATGGGATCTTATGGATTTAGGAACATCCAACTAACATAGGAATTAGTTTCATTTCAAAAGGGGAAAGCTAATACTACCTAGGGTTTTCTCAATTACGGTTTAGGCAACCGAGGGTTCATGGGATTTGGGGGAAAGTGAATTTAAGGCTTAGGTTGCTTAATTGTTAAAGGGATTTGAGGCTTCATGTCTTAATAGAAGGGAAATGGAGGATTTGGATGGTTGGAACTTTGGAATTTATGGCCAATAAGGGAAGTTTGGAATCCAGGGTTTAGGTGATTTGGGGAAACTGGCATAATTGGGGATCTAGGGTTTAGGTTAGGATTAAGGTATGGGATTCAAGGGGGTTTTGATGTGGAAGCAAGAAGGAATCAAAGGGACGAAAGGTGGGCCGTACGGCCAGCTATAGGGGTTCACACGTGTGGTTGTATGGTCACACGTGTGGGTTATTTTGGCTAGGGTTTGGGGTTTCAAGGGTTGGGTTTATACGGGAGGATGTAAAGAGGTAGAAAGGAATGGATTTTAGTGGGTTTTGGGAAAAGGGGAAGAAAAGATGAAAACTTGAAAGAAATACCTCTTTGATGGAGAAAAATGAAGAGTACGGAAGAAAAGTGGAAACCTCGCACCTCCGTCGAATAGGAATGGCCTCTAATTAATCATAATCTCCAAATCACATTGAGAATCCTTCAAATCATATGAAGAAAGAAGAGAAACTATGAAGCTTTTAAGAAGAAATAGCATGGTGAGAGCCCCCTCCGATAGTTTCAAAAATTCATTGTTACAAAAAGACGCTCTCAAGAAATATTTCTTTTTAAAATAAACCCTAATATCTAAAATGTCCTTTAATGCATAAAATAAAATAAAACCGCAAAATAAACTAAATCCTAATAAAGTAAGAAATAAAAACTAAGGCACCTAAGTCCTAAGGTGTCCATGATTGAGGCGGGCCATAATCATAAGTGGGTAAACAGCTCGATATGCGCGATCCAATGTAGTGCTCTATCCACGATATGAACCACAATTTACATGGTCTAGATTAATCTAATGTAGTGCCACGTGTGATAGAGATGAGTGACCACCATTTTAAAATTGGTGTTGAACTTACATAGAAGATTTTTTATTTTATTTAAAAAAAAAGAGAGAGGAGATTTCAGGTAACATACACTACCTGTGCTACACCACATGCTACGCTACGTAGCGTATGCTACATGCATCATAGCTTATGCTACGTAGCGTTTTAGCTAAGCTACGAGTGCTACTAAAAACACTACTCTCACCAATCCTAATCTCCAAATCACATGAAAGAAGATAATGAAGTTTCTGAGAAGCAATAGCACGGAGCGCCTTCATAAATTTGTTTTTTACAAAAAGACGCTCTCAGGAAAGATTTCTTTATATATATATATATATATATATATATATATATATATATATATATATATATATATAAACCTTAATACCTAAAATATGTCATTAAATGCATAAAACAAAATATAATCGCAAAATAAACTAAATCCTAATAAAGTAAGAAATAAAAACTAAGACACCTAAGTGTCTACGATCGAGGCAAGCCACAATCAAAAGTGGGTAAACAGCCCGATACGCACAATCCAACGATCAAATTGACGCGTGCGCTCAATCCAATGGTCTGGAACTCCACAATATGAAGCCCAAGTGCATCTTCCCAATGTGGGGTCTTCAAAGATGCACAAACCATGCACGTGTGGTCTTCTATGGTGGTTAGGGATGTGATCTGGACCCCGTGGGTCCCATGTAATACTCGTCTAGCCACGAAAAAGGTTGCGTCGCTATCCTCCTTCGTTGGTACCCTTTGAACCGCCAGATGTCCTCATCAAATTCTATATTTGCTTTTTTGTATATTCTACAAAACGATAGTAGTAAAATGTTTTATTGACCCAGCTCGTAGACCCATTAAGTCCTAGGTCGACCCAACCTAGTTACTGATCAAGTCCCAAGCCAAGTCATGGCACGCAAACTGCAAAAAGAACATGGGCAAGTAACTACAAGGCCATGAGCCCCAATACATGAGAGATTCTCGAGTCTCGACACCCCTCTTCATGAGCGTATCTGTAACATTTTTTGCCTCCCTTTGACATGATTAGATGAAATACTAATCAAGCTTTGAGACCACAAATTTTATTGAAAATGAAAACTTACATGGCCACAGCTCCCTTTTCCAGCTTTGCAAATCGCGTTCCTCAGGTTATCTCTAGAGGTGAGACTGAATATTCGTAAACCCATTGTGAGTTTTTCTATTTTGACTTCTCCCCTACCATGATTGAATGAGAATGGATACTCATGGGATTGGCTTAAGGATGGGATCGATATATTGTTGGGAGTAAACTCCATGCTCTCGTTGGGATAAATGTAACCCCTTACCCTATTCCCACCAACATATATAAAGATCCTTAAAGAAGTTAATTGCTTTCTTAGTGGCAAGGCCTAGGGAAAGAATAGAAAATATGATTTCACTATATTTCTGATTAGGAACAGGACCTACCACAAGAATATTAGTTTCAGTGGGGCAGTAACTTTGAAAAGATAGATCACTCATTTTCTTTCATCTCAAGAGAAATATGACCAGATCATCAGGGGGAGGAGCTAAGTTGACTCCCTTGCATAAAATAAGAACAATCCCCACATTCAAAGTCCCCTTTAGAGGAAAAGTGATCTAAGAAAAGAAATTAGAAATCATGCTTGATATCCATCCCCAGGAGTTAACACTATTCGAATGAGATATAGCCGAGTAAGACAAGGATCCAACCAAACAACTAAGAGATGAACAGAGGTCGAGTGAATGAGAGAGATGGAAAATCTAAGATTAGCACCGTTTGTACTAGTTAGATCCTCAGTTGTAGGAACCTCCAACCCAAGGTGTCGCTCCTACTCCCACTCTCGCACTCAAACCACTCACACTTCATGCAACATGCAATTAAGCTTCCATCAATGCGAGGGCCTTTATTGGCAGGCAGAATCTTCATGATTCTCATGACAATCTTATTCCATCCAACATACCCACATTTTCTTTTCTTTCAAGATGACAAAAAAGAAAAGAAACAACTAAGGAGAATACAAAGATGACTCCATAGCGAGTGACCCTCTTGCCACTTCTCTATGCGTATGGCCACCCCATTTTTGTCCGACCAACCAAAAAAGAAATGAGCTCCTAAGGGGGGTAAAATCAACTTGCGCTCAGAGATGTAATATAAAAGTTTCCAAGGCACAGCTTACTATCAGACACCCAAAGAAGAGCCTGATTAGAGTATCCCTCAATAATAAGCATCGCTAAGAAAAAGGACAAAAAGATAAGAAGCCCTTTCCTTAAGAGCAAGAAGCAAAGCCTCACTACCCCATCTCCTGACAAGGAACAAAAAAAGCCAACAAAGGCAACCCCACTCATTCTCAGAATGCCTCCAAGCCTAGATGGACCAAGTTGCACAACAAGTAGCGCCGAAACTGAGCTTGAGAAACGCAACCTGAACCAGACCACATGATACTTTCGGCACCTTCAGGCAAGTGCCCTACCCCCAGTTAAACCTACTCTCCACTCTTTGAATGATTCCACGAAGGAAGACACTCAATACATAAGAAGAATGGGAACCCAATTAAAAATTATAGAGAAGATTCTCTAATTTCATTGTATCTACCCTAGAGTCGACCCCTATTAGTTGGGATAAGGCTTAGATAATGATGATGATCTACCAAAGCACTCTCAGCATCGAAGATCCTATTATTCATCTCCTTTCATAGCCCCAAATGATAACAAATGGCATATTCCTCCACACCACTTCATTTCTAGTCTACATGGCCACCCCCTATCACCACTTTAAGAGAGGCATTTTAAGCCCAACGTAAAGTTTAAATAAATAAAAATTAAGCCCATCATATCTAGAAAACATGGTCATGTAATGGCTCCATATCTCTATGTAGACTGCTTTGGAGGAGCATACAATCCACCATCTCTTTATCATTCCAATGTAAAAAACACAAATTGGGAAGAACCATCTAACGTAGGTTAGCATTTGGAAAGCAACATATGAAAGAGGACATTTAAACCACTCAACATACTTCACAAGTACCTCCCTTAATCAATTGATAAATTAGGGAAAATGGGTGTTTAATACGAAGGAGACAAGACTTCTAATCTCACTGTAACTAGCAACAAAGCTCGACATCATTCTTCACAAATAAATAATCTTATTTCTTTTAATAAATATTTTTTTAAACAATTATGATATTTTATAAACAAAGGACGAAGCCAAACACTACAAAAACAAATGTACAAATGTACAAATGTACAAGTAAACACCCTATCAAAACTCCAAGCACAAACAAACTAAGAATTCGATACTACCGTCCACTCCTTTACATTGAGGATCACCTTCTTGATGACATATTGATGAGGACATCACATCACATACACCTTTGCGTATGTATTAGAGGAGGAGGCAGGCCACACCAATTTCTCAGTGGCTAGGCGAGTATCCATGTTGAAGACCCCATGTACATGTGCGAGTATCTAGAAAATACCCACACTGGGAAGATACACATGGGTTGCTTTAGGGAACAATTAGGACCGTTGGATTTGCAGGACGTGACGATCAGGTCATTGGATCGCATGGATTACATGATCGGGTCGTTGATCATGGGCCCTTCTCCTCATCATATGACACATTTATGTTTTAGGATTTATTTTATGATTGATTTAAGCTTTAGGACACCTTGTGAGTCGTTTTATTTTTTTTTTTCATTAGACTAGGGTTATTTTGGTCAAAACTTATTAAACATGGTTTATTTTTTGTAATTTTAAAAGTTCCTAAGACTATATTGAGGGGGGCGGCGGTTGACCTCCTTAGTGTTTGTTTATGAAAAGAAAAAAGAGAGAGAACTCTTGTTTTCTCTCTACTCTTCATGTGATGTGAGAATATATTCCATGTGACTTAGAAGGAAGATTGGTGCGAGACCTATCTTTATCAACGGAAGTGCAAGGCTTCCTTCTATCCCCTCATGCATCTCTTCATCAACAATCGAGGCATTTTTTCAAGTTTCTTCTATCCTTCTTCTCTAAAATCCATCAACAACCTTCCAATTCTCCTCCTTTACACTTTTCTCTACAAGCTAAACCTTAGAACCAAAAACCCAACCCTACCTAGCCCACACGCGGGACCGTACGACACGTGTAAACTCATAGGGCTGGCCATACGCTCCCACCCCTTGTCCCTTTGGCCTTCCACTACCCCTACAACAAAACCCCTTCATTCCCACCAACAAACCCTAAACCTAAAATTCACAAGTCTTCCAAATTCCCAAACCCTAGATCTTTAAATCCTTCAATTCACCTAAAATCCCTAACTTCCCTACATCCAAAACCTTAATTCCCAACTCCTAATACCTAAACCATTTAATCCCTTTACTCAATTCCTCACTTTAACCTGAATTTCACCTTTTTCCCCAAACTTTCCTTACCCTAGCTTCACCCACACCCAAATCTAGTAAACCCTAGGTAGTATTAGACCTTCCCCACTCCCTTTCCAGTTATCCAAACTCTCCCCATGAAAATGGACAATCACAATCAATGGTCCATCTTTAGTGGAGGCTTTCTCATAAGGTTATGATCATCCAATATGAAAAACTTTTTTGGTATTCCATTTGTCATAAGCCTGCCATATGAACAATTAGGATCAGCAAAGGTTGGCCCTGCAAATAAAGTTCACTTGGCTGAACAAATGCTCAATCGAACATTGTATATTTCCTATTTTTTATCATCTCCAGTCTTTCTAGTCTTTTCTAATCATCTGCGGTCTTCTCTGATCATCTCAAATCTCTAACGACTTGATCTAGGTATGATGCACAACTCCTTTTTCTTATGTCTATACGATCATTTGGCAAATGCCACTGCAAGATTCCGTTACACACCCTGTTGTGTTTGCACATACATGCAATATATTACACGTTGGTAAATATTCAACCGCTAGTTTTGATGTCTCTCTTGTTTCCAGAATTTTTATTCTGCTATGTTGCATGCTATTGCTATGTAAAGTTATCCATACCTACCATCCATTTCTTAGGAACAGCATGTGCAGCGTAAGTGTAAACAGTAACCCCTTTAAACTACCAATTTCATATCAAATTACTTTACAGATTCAATTTCCAGATAGTAGAATAAATGCTATTTAAGTAGACATCATAGTTAGCATAAAGGCGTTAATAATAAAAAAAAATTTAAGTAATTGTTCTAATTTTCTCACTCAAACAAAATGACTTCAACTCAGGTTAGACAAATAGAACCAAATCTAATTCCATTCTTCTGATCAGAGAGTTTTTCACTACGGAGAACAGTTTAATTGGATTAATGTACCAAAGTGAAGCTACAAAGAAAGCTAAACAGAAATGAATCTCCCATAGCTTGAAAACAATGTGAGAGTTGGACATAAGTCTCAACTGCAACTAAAATAAGTCACAAAATACTAAAATTATTAGTCTAAAGAGCAACATGTAGCCCTTCTAAATCAAATAATCAATCTCACAAAAAACACATCTAAGCATTATGGGTTACTGACTTATTGTCGCTAATTCAGAATGAAATGCAGCCTGTGATATGATACAAACTATGTTAATCATATGTTCAGTAGAAAAGCCTCACATGAATTTATACCTTCTGTAAAGAAATTGACGCGTCCAGCTCAATAAGAATGCCAGGACCACAGACAAGGCAATCCTTGTCCTTGACAAACTCAGTCACTTTCGTATGAAGTCCTTCCAGACCATTATACCTGCAAACCATGCCAATAAGTTAATAGATACTATAACAAAATAAACTATTACTATTTGAGTTCAAAGTTTTCACGTTGGAATAATCCCAAATAGAGAAACACCGAATAGGCATCCTTTTACATGCTTCATAATAACGGAAAATAGTGCTTTTGAATTGGTAGGAGCTTGAGTGCAGGTGTCCATGTCCACATGTATACTTGAATGTCTGTAGCAGTGGGTATCGTTGGTGTCTTTTACTTTTCTGGCCCTTCAGGACACCAACATTTTTTACTTCCGTTTTTTGAAGATGAAACCTTTATTGAAAGAAGAAAATTACACAGCCAAGAAGCAACAAAAACAAAAAACATAAAGGAAAAGGACAACTAGACTAGAAAGCAAAAAACAACATGGGCAGCAACCAAGCAGCCAAAACTGAAAGGACCCTAAGGACGTAACCAAAAAGAAACACAGGAGCCTAGTCTCCATACAAAATTAACACCCTAGAGAACACCCCCGCAGCCGAGACCGATATATTCCTAAAACAACGGTAGTTGCGTTCTGCCCAGATCACCCAGATAACAGCCAGAAGAATAGTCCTCCACTTTCCCTTGCCGAGGGCTCTACCTGATTCCGCATGCCACCCACAAAATAAGTCTTCTATTGAGCTTGGCATAACCCAGGTGACACCAGAAAGCTTGAGAACGCTCCACCAAATATCAGACGAAAAAAGGCAATGTAAAAAAAGACGATCTACCGTCTTTGCAGCTTTGAGACAGATAAGGCATACATTCGGGTTTTGCATGCCTCCTCTCAGATTGTCAATAGTCAGAATTCTTTTTCTTCCAACCAGCCAACCGAAAGCAGCTACCTTGGGGGGGCACTCCGTAGAACCATACTGAACTGGTATGACAGGGAGAGAAGAAGGAAGAAGTAGACAGAGACTTCTAGAAAGATCGCACAGTAAACATCCCTGTATGCGACAGCAAGCAACAGATAATGTCTTCCAGAATTTGGAGGGGGGGGGGGGGGGGGGGGAGCTCCCTGCAAAAATGAGAGGAGGCTAGTAAATTCCTCAAGTTCAAAATCCAAGAAATTTCTACAGAAGAGGGGGAACCAAGTCACGCTGGTCCCCTGTAAACAGAAACAGTCCTCAACCACAACATTCAGGTCAGCAGAGATTGAAAACAAAGCGGGAAAAGATTCAGCAAGAGCACGGTTCCCGATATAAATATCCAGCCAGAATCTGATTTTAGTTCCTTTTCCCAAAGAGAATGAGATTATGTAAAACATAGCCGGGGCAGATTTGGCAATGTCTCTCCACAAATGGGAAGCATGATAAAAGGAAGAATTCTTAGTCTATCATCTTGAATCAAACACGCCATATTTTGCACCTATGATCTGGTGCCAGAGGTTGTCTTCCTCCTTCCCAAATCTCCACACCCATTTACCCAATAAAGATTCATTGACCAAGAGGAGATCCTCCCCCCCCCCCAAAGAGGATCAGACCTCTTTCCAATTCAAGAGAGGGAATTTACCACCAATCAATCCTCCGAAGAAAATTTCTTTTGAGTTTCTGTATTAACGATCACAAATTTAGGACATATAACAAGTTAGAAAGGGAAGCCTTTATGTGATTCAATCTCCTCCGAAAGACAACAAATTAAGTTTCTAGGATGAGAGTTTCCACTCCATTCTTTCGATAATTCTGTCCCACAACACAAGGGGGGGCTTTCCTATGCAAAAGGCAAACCCAAGTAAAGAGTTAGAAGCTGACATACCTTGCACCCAAAAAAATCGATGAAAGAGAAACAAACCACAGGATCTAGATTGATGCTGAAATACTCATGATCTAGATTGATGCCGAGAAGCTCAATCTTGGACATATTGATTTTCATACCTGAGACTGCTTGAAACCAGCAAATAGTCATACTCAAAAGAGCCACTTAAGATTCATCAGCTTCGCAAGAAAGCAACGTGTCTTTCGCAAACCGCAAATGACAGATCGGGATATGAAAATTCTCCACACAAAAGCCTCTAAACAACCCGACCTCTTGCCCTTGGGACAGTATTTCACTAAGGGCCTCTGTAACAACACAAAAAGAAAGGAAACGAGGGATCTCCCTGATGAAGTCCCCTTGAAGCCCTAAAGAAACCAAAAGGAGGGCTGTTAATGAGGATAGAGACATGATGCACGATTTCATCCAAGCTCTCCATTTGAAACCAAAGCCCATTCTATCCAGCATATAGTCCAGGAAAACTCAATCAATGTGATTGTAAGCCTTTTCTAGGTCTAGCTTACACATGATCCCGGACTTTTTGGACCTAGCTTGAGAATCCAGACATTCATTAGCTATAATAATTGAGTCCAGGATTTGTCTCCCTTCCACAAAAGCGTATTGGAAGGGGTAGACAATCTTAGGAATAACTATCCTCAACCTCTGACTCAGAATTTTAGATAAAATTTTGTAAGGGATGGTCTAAAAGACTAATTGGGTAGAAGTCCTTGACATTATGAGCACCCTCCAGCTTGGGGATAAGCGCAATGAAAGTGCTTCCCAACTCAGTGGCCAACCTGTTATGATAAAAACATCAGAAATAAAAGCCATCAAGTCTGCTACAACCACATCCCAGAAAGATTGGAAAAAAGCTATCGAAAAAACCATCAGGACCCGAGGCTTTATCCCTCCCCAAATCCCACAGCTTATTTAACCTCATCGATCAACAAAGGCTGCTCCAAGAAAGCAACATCCTCGTCTGATATACACCCGAAAGGGAGGTTATCCAAAGAAGGTCCGATTGCATTATCTATAGAAAGCAAATTAGAAAAGAAATTTACAAAAGAAGACGTAATGAATTTCTTATCTAAGAGAACTAGGCCTTCAACGAGGATGGAGGAAATGAAATTGGAGCACCTCCGAGCGTTGGCCACGGAGTGAAAAAATTTAGTGTTCCAATCACCCTCATTGAGCCATGTAGCCCTGAACTGCTGACGCCACTTAATTTCCTCCTCTTTTAACCTTGCACAGTACTCATAGGCGAGAAGATTTTTGGATTCCTTGTCCACCTCAGACAGGTCCCCAGCTTCTTGCATATCCAAGTCTGGAATGGATGCCAATAAGGAGGCCACTTCAGATTCTTGCTTTCCAAAAATGTCGCGATGCCATGATTTAAGTTTCCCTTTCAGCATTTGAAGTTTCTTGTGCAGGGAGAAGTTGGGCGTACCTTCAATCTGGAAGGAAGACCACCATTCACGCACCAGATCCCTAAATTCCTCCATTTCCAGCCAAGCCGTCTTGAACCTAAAAGGTTTTGGGCCCCAATTGATCTCCTCAATTTCGAGAAGAATTGGACAATGGTTAGAGACAGGTTTCGACAGTCCCATTTGGCAGGCGAAAGCAAACTGATGGAGCCAATCAAGCGAGACTAGAAATCGATCAAGGAGAGACATCGGCGCAGGTGATCGATTCTTTGACCAGGTGAAATTAATTGTCCCCATCAGAAGATCTAGCAAGCCATGATTGGCCACCCAATCGGCAAAGGCTCTTATGGATCTAGTAATACTAGACCCATTCGACTTCTCATAGGAGAAACGAACAACATTAAAGTCGCTACCCAGAACCCAAGGAAGGCTCCATCTTCCAGATACAGAGGATAGTTCCGCCTAGAACATAGGGCAATTGGCTAGGGTAGAAGGCCTGTAAACCCCCGAGAACATCCAGTGAAAACTCAGATGATTCACGAAACACCACATTAACTTAGAACTATCCAATCCAGCTATCTGCTATGGATCTAACAAAATGATCCCCGAGAATAATAATATTTCCTGCAGCACCACTGGAATTCAGGGCAAGCCAATTGATGCCTTTTTTTTCTCCAAATGGACCTGACTAAACCTCTGTTCATGGATTTAAGCTTCGCTTCTTACAAAACAATCGTGTTTGCTTTGGATCTAGAACACATCTCTTTCACATGAGACCGTTTATGAGGGTAGCCCAAGCCTCGAACATTCTAGGAGAGAATCTTCATTGAGGAACTACTCTGCCCCCTCTTCATTTCCTTTTCGCTCTAAGGGTGTTCTCTATCACTTCCAAGTCTGCTACACCAAGCCTGGCTATTCCCTATTAGGGTGAGAAGACCTTGGGGTTTTAACTGAAGGGACCCTTCCACTGTAACTTTTAGCCCTCTTTCTGCCACTAGCTTAAAGAGGGCTATGTAGTCGTCGTCCGAATCTTTGAACACAACCCCCAGTAGTCTTCCGACATGCCCTACAGCTTCCATGACCCAAAGTTTTCTTTTGATTGACTCCACCAACCCTTTCATAACTTCTACCAGGATATGAGAGGAATACAGGTCCCCCAGGGGAAGAAAAGAGTTTTCAAAGGTGAAAACGGTCCTAATGGGTGGAACATCAAGAGAAAACTCCGACGACACCCGAACCTAACCTTCTCCTATGTCATGGATAATCGGATCATAGGGAGATGGATCAAGGCAAGGGGCCCACAGCGGACGAAGAGATATATGCATCCACTGATGAAACCGGCAAAGGAAAAAGCATAGAGGATGGAGAGGAAGGAGGGGTAAGAAATACATCTACTGAAAAGGGAGAACTAACAACTAGAAAGAACTGGTGACTGTGAATAGGAGGCTCAAATTCTTCAGATGAGGACGAGACAGAGAACTTGTAAGAAGCTCCCTGCATACTCTCATCGTCAGAAGAGGTGGTCGAGACACGATATAGGCCCCGATTTATCGTGCACTGAAGAGAAGTCAGGTAAGAAGAAAGGAACGAAAATCTCCTGAATTGACTACCCAATCTGACAAATCCGATGGGAGATCTCTTCTTGGCTCTCCAAGGCCACGTGTCCTCCATCGAGATGCATGTTCTGCTCCGCATGGATCTCGTTCAAGGATGGAAGGTCACACGTGGTAGCAGTGTGGAATGGAACTCCAAACGACATCGAAAATGGTGGTCCTTTGTTCATGGCAGCCGGCTGCATAGTGGGAGGAACAATCTGTTGGAGAGCTATCCAGTCTGGGGTTAGCCAAAACATGGTTTCCCGGTAAACTCTGATTGGAAGAAGAAGACCACCCACCTTGATCTTGATTTCATTCGGGATTTCCCCCAACCTCTTGACCCTAATCCGAAGTCTAGAAAATCGGAGCTCCTCCCAGTTCATGGTCACCTGATCCACCTGCACAAGTTCACCTATACAAGAAGCCAAGACCTTAAAACAGTCCTCAAACCAAAATTCAAGAGGGATTTGAGGAAAACCAAACGAATTTTCTTCGAATCCAAAGGACCACTCAGACCAAGTCCTCATCCCTTCCATAATGCCGACTCTTCTTGAGTGAGTGAGAGTGTGTGTGTGTGTGTTTTTTTTTTTGTTTTTTTTTTTTTTTTGGGGGGGGGGGGGGGGGGAGGGGGGGGGGCATTAGGATTCAACCCGCAAAAGAATTGGAACCATAAAGACAAGTAGAAAAAAGATTGGTCATTGCGAAAATAAACCACCCCTGACCATTTAAGGTTTTCTTTTGCCTTGGTAAGAATAGAATCCGCGACCCGCACCACAGGAAAACTCCTTTCATCTACCATTTTAGAGAGAGAGTGAGGATGTAGGGGGGAGTAGAGGAGAAACATTAGGGATTGATTGGGGAATTGTGACAAAAGCCTCCTGTGTGGAAATGGGAGGATCAATAGGAGGCAAGGGGGAAGGGCAAAAGGAGGTTGGAGGGGGCAGAGTCAAGGAAGGGGAAGAGGAGGGGAGGTGAGGGTCCTGAGGAGTAGTTGGAGGCATAGAGATATGGCCACCCACTAGAACTTTGAAGGACTTGTCCCCACCTGGGGATGATGAGATCCCTCTACACCCAGCATAGTCGTGAGAGAAGCGGGCAAAGAGACTAAATGGACTTTCGGCGGTTGTCGAAAAGTCCGTCTGTCGGTGACGATCAGCTGGGAATCATCATCACCCTATCCAACCCAAAATGAGCGACGTTTACATTGATCTCCTTCCCATGGAAAACCTTTCCTTTGAGGGTCTCCACTGCACACAATAACTCGTCGTCTAAATCCATATGGACAAAAGCAAAACCTCTCATGGAGGATGATCCTTTCTCCTTAGGAATGACAACCTCCCTAATGGTGTCGAATCTTCCAAAAACTCTACGAAAGTGGATGTCCATCCAATCTTCTGGAAAATTGTTGACAAAAAGAGTTGGAAGTACTCGTAGAGGTTTCGGAGGATGGGTATTGTTTTCATGGAGACGGGATTTAGTCGAAACCGCCTTCACCTACCCTCCATCTTCGTCAAGCCTTTTGAACTCGCAATAATCCCTTTCCCTGGAAGGGGCAAAGGTCCAAGCACTTCTATTAGAAGCCACTTCAGCAGTCTTTGAACTCTTCTTACTCTTTGCGACTTAGGAGCTGTCAAGGAGTTTTCTTTGTTCTCTTGAACGAGCGTATTCCTTAACAAAGTCCCCATCCATTGATAAACTCGTATGGCAATGGGAGGAGCCACTTCAAGAGGCCCTAGATCTGTCTCCACCATAGGCTAATCTGTTCGATAGCCTAGCAAATCTTACCGTCGACCTCGAGGAAACCCTATGGGAGGGTCTGCCTCTTTCGCAGCTCGATCTTTTCTTCTCGCACTATTAGACTTTGTTGATCCACTCTTTGGCATCGAGGAACGTTGATCCCCCATCCTTGCATCTCTAAGTGAAGGTGTATTTCTATCTTCTTCATTACTCCAGTAGTATCGTGACGGATCATGGACACTATAATTTTATGTTTAAGGCTTCGTAATAAAGGGATATTAGATGAGAGGAGTTTAAACTCACTGCATCTTTTCTCTCCCAATATTTTTCCTTAACTTTTCCCTGTTTCGACGTTACACCATGTGATTTGACTTGGTATCAAAGAAGGTCGATTATATTCATCTCTTCTACTCCCTTATCCCTCTTCCAATTACCCACTTTCCTTCTTCTTCTTCTTCTCCTTCTTCTTCTTTTCCTTCTCAACAGCTGGCTTTGATTGCAGTAGAAAGAAGTTGGGTTACATAACTGGAAATAACAAGCCAACTGCAGATAACCTATTCCATTACGATTGGAAAAGTGGAAGTCTGATAATTATGTCATGACTTCTTGGCTCAATGCAACTTAGGTTTAGTTATAACCAGTGTTCGAGTTGTCGGTATCATTACAAGTTTCGCTGGGCAGAGATAAAGATATAATATCGTTATCGCCGATAATATCGCTGATAACTAGAAATGCAGGGAAAATGGTGGAAACATAGAGAAAATGGTGGAATTTTTCAGTGAAACTTCAGGACATGCCTGAATACACATTTACATATTGAGTAATAAAAAAATTACAAAAAGAATGCATTAAATGATAAGTTTCCATTTAATAGGGGCCAAAAGGATGTCCAAAGCTCAAGTGGACCACATGATGGATGGATTGGATCTCATCTCAATTTGCCATGCCAGTACATATAGTGCCATTTGAGCTCCTTAATGTACACGAATTACAGATGGAAGTGCATAGATCCACTTGATCTTAACTGTTTGATTTTGCCCATTGAATTTGTACTTTTGACCAATTTTCAGATTTTATTTTATTTTTCTTTCAGTTTGTAATTGTATGGTGTCCCATGATTCAGTGATCCAAACTGTTTATATGATGGGCCTCAGCACCAAGGTGTCCCGTATCGGTTACGTATCGGCCGTATCGGCCGATACGTAACGGAATCGGTAAGGGCCGATATGCGTATCGGCTCCGTATCGGCCGTTACCGATTTTTGTAGCCGTATCGGCCGATACGGGGTGTATCGGACCGTTACGGGGGCGTAACGGTCACCCGTAACGGTCAGATAACGGCTATTTTTTTTTTTCTTTTTAAGCACTTTTTTTTGCTGTTTTTTCCAAACTTATTACTTCCAAACTGTTTTTCACTCCTTCTAATAGTAATTTCGACCAACCTTGGTTGGTTATTTGGGACAAAAACACATTATATTACGGATTTGGTTGAATCAAAGCTCGGTGGGCCATTTTTCAGAAATTCTTCAAAAATAGTTATTTACTTTCTTTAATATGTTTTGCTGTTTTAATCATGCCATTTGATGTGTTAATCATAGTAGAACATGATAATGTGCATTTTACAGATTTGGGGTGCCATTTAATATTTTTTTTTTATATTTTTTTCTATTTACGCATGAATTTTGAGCCCTTTTTTAAAAATTCGAAAAATCAATTTTTAATAGTTGTTTTGCTTTTTTAATGATGCCATATGATGTGTTAATCATAGTAGAACAGCTTAATGTGCATTTTACATATTTGGGGTGCCATTTTATATTTTTTTCTATTTACGCATGAATTTTGGGCCCTTTTTTTAAAATTCGAAAAATCAATTTTTAATGGTTGTTTTGCTGTTTTAATGATGCCATATGATATGTTAATCATAGTGGAACATGTTAATGTGCATTTTACAGATTTGGGGTGCCATTTAATTTTTTTTTATATTTTTTTCTATTTACGCATGAATTTTGGGCCCTTTTTTTAAAATTCGAAAAATCAATTTTTAATAGTTGTTTTGTTGTTTTAATGATGCCATATGATGTGTTAATCATAGTAGAACAGCTTAATGTGCATTTTACAGATTTGAGGTGCCATTTTATATTTTTTTTTTATATTTTTTTATTTACGCATTTATTTTGGCCTTTTTTTTGAAAATTCGAAAAATCAATTTTTAATGGTTGTTTTGCTGTTTTAATGATTGCATATGATGTGTTAATCATAGTAGAACATGTTAATGTGCATTTTACATATTTGGGGTGCCATTTTATATTTTTTTTATATTTTTTTCTATTTACGCATGAATTTTAGCCCCTTTTTTAAAAATTTGAAAAAACAATTTTTAATGGTTGTTTTGCTGTTTTAATCATGCTATATGATGTGTTAATCATAGTAGAACATTTTAATGTGCATTTTACATATTTGGGGTGCCATTTTATATTTTTTTCTATTTACGCATGAATTTTGGCCCCTTTTTTTAAAATTTGAAAAAACAATTTTTAATGGTTGTTTTGCTGTTTTAATCATGCCGTATGATGTGTTAATCATAGTAGAACATTTTAATGTGCATTTTACATATTTGAGGTGCCATTTTATATTTTTTTTATATTTTTTTCTATTTATGCATGAATTTTGGCCCCTTTTTTAAAATTTGAAAAATCAATTTTTAATGGTTGTTTTGCTGTTTTGATGATGCCATATGATGTGTTAATCATAGTAGAACATGTTAATGTGCATTTTACATATTTTGGGTGTCATTTTATATTTTTTTATATTTTTTTTCTATTTACGCATGAATTTTGGCCCCTTTTTTTAAAATTTGAAAAATCAATTTTTAATGGTTGTTTTGCTGTTTTAATCATGCCATATGATGTGTTAATCATAGTAGAATATGTTAATGTGCATTTTACATATTTGGGGTGTCATTTTATAAATTTTTCTTTGTATTTTCGAATTAGTGACTTTATATTTTTATTTGCTTATATTGGACAGGTTTTGGAGCTTCTTAGGGTTTAGTTAGAACATAAAATTATCTTTATTAACATAGGTCATACACTCATACTCATATCCTAAACCTAAAAAAATGTCTGAGTCTGGCCAACAACAAGTGAGGATATTGGATGGCAACATTGTGAGAGGGTTGGTGGTACTAGGCACCAAATAAAGTGCAAGTATTGTGATAGGATAGTGTCTGGTGGAATTACCCGTCTCAAACAACATTTGGCACATCGAAAGGGTCAAGTTGCGCCATGTGTCAGAGTACCGAAAGAGATAATGCTATTAATGCAAGCTAGTTTGGATAAGTCGAAGGGTAAACGTGCTGCTGTACAAAAGAAGAGAGATGATATTTTAGAAGCAGCTCGACAGGAGGTGTTTGGTCCTGAATATATGGGCGTTCGTGATGAAGATATTATTGATTCTAACGAAGATTCAGATCGGGAATTAACCATAGCTAGGAGAGAGAGCGTGCGTCTAGCTCGTGAAGAGGAAGAACGTCACCGCATATTTGGCACGCATGGGTCAGTGCATGATACAGGAGGGGGCAGTGGGAGTGGGAGTGGGACAGGGAGTGCAACTGGAAGTGCAACTGCTTCTGCAGCTGGTACTGAGGGTAAGGGGGTAAGGTTTGTTGGGTTACGACGTGTATTTGGGAGCCGACGACAGACATCTTCACGTGATGCCCCTATACATTTGGATGAAGAAGTAAATGAGCCTAGGAGACCCTCTATTGATCCAATCCTGTTTAGGAAAGAATCAACTAAACAAAAGAAGATAAAACAAATGTGGAATAGAACTTCCGTTGAGAAATTAGGTAGAGCAGCAGCAAAGTTATTTATACACGCCGACATACCTCCTAACGCGGCCAATTCTCCATATTGGCAGGTGGTAATTGATGCAGCAGTAGAAGCAGGTGAAGGAATAAAAGCTCCCACGGCTAAGGAGATTAGGGGGAAATGGACAGATGCAGAGTATGTGAATGTGAAAACATACGTGGCTACCTTTAAACCTGTATGGCAAGCCAGAGGATGCACGATCATGTGCGATGGTTGGACTGGCCCAACCAGACGCAGCATGATCAACTTCATGGTGTACTGCCACTTGGGAACTATATATCACAAGTCAATTGATGCCTCAGAAGTAACAAAAAATTCTGATTATATTACTGGACTAATGGATAAAGTTGTGGATGAGATTGGAGAGGAGAACATAGTGCAGATTGTGACAGATAATGAAGCATCATATAAGCTTGCAGGACATATGTTGATGAATAAGAGAAAACATCTTTTTTGGTCACCATGTGCTGCCCATTGTATTGATCTTATATTGGAAGATATTGGGAAGAAGAAGAATGTTAAGGAAATGGCCGAAAGGGCAAGGGAAGTAACGACGTTTATTTACAACCATAATCAAGTAGTCGCAATAATGAGAAAGTTCACGAAAGGACGAGAATTGTTGAGGCCCGCGGCGACTAGATTCGCAACAAACTTTATAGTATTAGAGAGTTTATTCTAGCATATGGGAGAGTTGAGTGAAATGTTCGCTTCCCAACAATGGCTCAACACAAAACATGGGAAGAAGACATCAGGGACACTGGTCGACGTTGTGAACACCATACGGGACAACAAATATTGGAAGAAGGTTAAGGCGATCCTAAAGGTGATGGAGCCACTAATGAGGGTACTCCGTCTTGTTGAAACCGATGAAGCACCTACTATAGACTTCCTATATGATGCCATGGATAAGGCAAAGCTTGCAATTCAACGTGATTGTAGAAGCTGGGAGACTTATTGGAAGATGATCGACAGGAAATGGACAAAACAACTCCATCACGATCTTCATGCAGCAGGTTATTACTTAAATCCTAGGTATAGATATGCCCAATCATTTGTTGCGGATGATGAAGTTCGTGTCGAGCTAAAAAATGTGATAAAGAGATTAGAACCTGACTTAGATCTTCAAATAAAGGCGTTGAATGAATTAGATACATTTGGAAATCATCTTGGTAGTTTTGGAGATGCTCTTGCACAGCATGCAGTATCTAGGTTGCAACCGGCCGAATGGTGGATTAATTTCGGAGAGAGTACGAAGGCTCTCCAAAAAATTACAGTAAAAGTTTTGAGCCAAACAACATCTTCCTCTAGCTGCGAAAGGAATTGGAGTTGTTTTGCGCTCATTCATTCAAAGAATAGGAATAGATTGCAGACTAGAACATTAGATAGACTTGTTTTCATGCACTACAATATAAAACTAAGAATGCGACGACATCATAGGAGCATTACAGCTGCCGATGACGGAGACTACTGTCCAATAAACTTGGACAATATTTATGATGAGGATGACCTACTTTTATCTTGGTTGGAAACAAGGGAAAAGCAAATTGAAGAAGATAGTGAAGAATTGGAAATTGATGACCCAGAAATACGCAAAGCACAACAAGAGTCGTGCAGATGTGTTGGACCCAGTAAGAGGGGTAGCGTTTATGCCACGTACGGAAACGGCTCGAGATCAACAAAAGAGTACGAGTAGTGGTAGTGTGTCCGTGTCGGATGATGGTGACGATGACCCCCCTGCCTCTGGTGCTGGCACTTTTGGTGTTGCTCAACGCCCTATTCAACCGTCTACAGATCGCGATGCCGATGAACATCGATGAGGTGGTACACGAGGTCGAACCTACGAGTGTACCGAGTCACGATACAGCCAGCAAGAGGGTACATCTAGTGGTGCACCGCGTCCGGGAGGTCCGGAACATCAGCAGGCTCATGGTCTTGGTTATTATGATGGATATTCTTATGGTCAATTGGATTATAATTATGATGGTTATACTAAGCCCGTTCCATCACATTCATGTTGGAGTAGCTCTCCCGATCAATATCCATATGATTATATAGATATCCAGATCCAAATCCAAGTTACTCATCACAGCAGACGCACTCTCAATCTCAAGATTCTCAACAGCCTGAGTATGGTTACCAGTATGGCTATTCGACGGGCACTGGTGGATATCCTTACTCAGGGTCAGAGTCGTTACCTAGTCAGGATCAGTCATCCTCTGGTTTCGTTGATCTAGTATTTCCTTCTGGCACTGGATATTATGGATATGCAGAACCTACACCTATTGGACAGCCTCAGCCTGATGGTGACGATGACGATGATGTGGAGGTCGAGCAACCACAAAAAAGCAGATTTTCATTTTGGTGGTGACTTGTGATTGTAAGTATATATTTGTATTAAGGTAAGTATTTGCATTTTGCAGCAAATAGCTCACAAGTATTATTGCAAGAAGCCATACAATTATGCACACACTTGACACTGCCGAACTTGTATTTAAAATAGCTCCCCTGACAACCAATCAAGTAATCCTTAATCAAGTTGCAGGGGAGTATATCAGACACCACTAATTTTATTTTTTTTAATATTCTTGACTTGAGGATGACAGGTCATAGACATGAATCACAGTCACCTGCACACTGCACAGGTATGTTCGAGAAATTCCTCGAAAATAATTGCAAACACACCTAATGTAAGATATTTACATATTACATTCATTCTAATATATCTATCATTGGTAGTAGATAGTTAGAAAATTAAATATATGAATTTTGTAGTCAAATTCAGGTTATCTGGTTCATAAATTCATCAGATAGTCCGATACAACTTCTCACCAAAGAGTGGACCGTTACGCCCCCATAAACATGTTCCATTTTATAAATGAATGCATATTTGGAATGCTTAGAATATTCCGAATTTAATCCATATTTTTTTGGCAAAAAAAAAAATTTGCGCCGTTACGGGCCGTTACGCCCCCGTATCGCTGTTACGCCCCCGTATCCGTATCGATTTTGGAGGTCACCGTTACGCCAACCGATACCGATACGGGACACCTTGCTCAGCACCGATGCTTCATGCACCAAAACTCTACCACATCAAAATTTATGTGAACCCCAAATAGGTATCAATCGTAGGGCGTTCAATCCTCCACTACTTTTTACAGTGTGGTCCACTTGATTTTTGGATCTGTCTTATTTTTCAGAACAAGACTGACGAAGAGCTCACCAAGTGGAAGGACGGTTTGGATATAACTTAAACCTCATGATGGGACCCACAAAACTTGGTGACGTCAACACACTGGTTTGTGTTACACCAGCCAATCCACTTTAGAAGCGGATTGCGTACCAAGTAACTTAGTACGCCAGGCGTACTGAATAAACTCTGTGGGGCCCACCGTCAGTCATGCACGGTATCAATGTCGTCCATCCGTTTTATCATATAAATTTATATCTTTAAACCAAATATTAAGAATATCCAAATCTCAAATGGAACACACCATCGGAAACAGTGTGAATTGAATTCTACAGTTGAAAAGTTCTTCGTGGCTACATAAGTTTTACATAAAGATGATATTTGTGTTTTCCTTTCATCCATATCTTTTTTATGTTATTAACAGTTTGGATGAAAAATAAACATCATTGGGAGCCTCAGAAAGGTTTCAACAGTGGAAATCAATACTTCCACTGTTTCCTGTGGCATGGTCTACTTGAGCTTTTGATATACTTCAATTTTGGCCTCAACCCTTAAAATAATCTGTAAAAATGTATGGACGGTGTGGATAAACCACATGAATTCACAGTGGGCCCAACAGAGTTTACTCAATAGCATAAGAGGGTACTGAGTAACTCAATACGCAATCCGCTTTCATCCGAGTCCGATATCCCATGCGCGTGGAGGATCCGATGGCCACTGAAAGGCCACCGTGATGTATGAAATTTATCCACACCGTCCATTCTTTTTTTCATATTATTTTAAAACATTATCCAACAAATACATAATATCTAAATCTCAAATGGGTGACACGGTGGTA
Source organism: Magnolia kwangsiensis (assembly GCA_037074715.1). Lineage (NCBI taxonomy): Eukaryota > Viridiplantae > Streptophyta > Magnoliopsida > Magnoliales > Magnoliaceae > Magnolia > Magnolia kwangsiensis. Next base: position 55,907,529 of record CM073588.1, on the reverse strand, counting down.
ATTAAATTAATACCGTTGAAAAATTCTTAAGGGGCACATAAGTTTTAAATCAAGATTATATTTGTTTTTTTCTCTCCATCTAGGTGTATATTATCATATCAAAGGGTTGTATGTAAAATAAACAATACAGTGGGGCCTAGGAAGGTTTCAACGATGGACATCCTTAGCATCATTGCTTCCTATGGTGTGGTCCACTTGAGCCTTTGATATGATTTATTTTTGGTCTAGTACTCTAAAATGATATGAAAAGATGGATGGACAGTGTGGATAATATTCATACATCACGGTGGTCCTTCAGTAGCCCTTGGATCCTCCCCTATACTGAGCTCCGAACGGACCGGGCGGTAGGTGATCCGCTGAAACAGATTGGCTACTGCCACTGGCGGATGGCTAGTGGTCGGTGCTCTGTGGGCCCACTACGATTTATGTGTTTCATCCATACCGTCTATCTATTTTTATAGATCATTTTGTGGTATGAGAAAAAAAAATGAGGTATATACTAATCTCAATTGGGCCACATTACAGGAAACAGTTTTGAATGAACTTAGACCATAAAAAAAATTTTGGGGGCCATAAAAGTTTTGGATCAAGCTGATCTTTGTTTTTTCCCTTCATCTGGGTCTGTATGGCCTAATTAATAGATTGGAAGTCAAATAAACAGTACAGTGGGCCTTAGGAGGATTTATATGGTGGATATCCAATCACTATTATTTTCTTGTGGTGTGGTCCACCTGAGATACGTATCCCTCTCGATTTTGGGATAAAGCCCTAAAATGATCCATAAAAATGGAAGAACAGAATGGATAAGATACATACATCATGGTGGGGCCTAGAAAGGTTTCAACGGTTGAAATCATTATACCCACCATTTCCTATGGTATGATCCACTTGATCTTTGGATTTGCTTCAATTTTGGGATCAACCCCTTAAAGTGGATGGAAAAACAGATGGACGGCGTAGATAGACCACATACATCCAAGGTGGGCCCAACTGAGTTTAGTCAGTATGATAAAAGCGTACTCGGTAACCGATTTCCCATGAAAACCTTAGATAAGGCCGGTGCGACTGCGAGAGGGTTTTTCGCTAAAGGGAAAAACCAAAAAAAAAAAAAAAAAACCCTAAAGAGGGTTTTGCGGGGAGACAATGAGATGCAAAGGGTTTTGCAGGAGATTTCAAATCCCTAAATCTGTACCAGCTCTGTCGATCGAGATTCGAGAAGATCTTCTTGTTCCGACTTCCGATTAACCAGGTACGTAAATCACTCTCATTTTTTTCCCCAATTTTCACGTATTCACCAATTTCAGCCCCGATATTTCAATTTTTCTTCCGATTTATTCACGCAACCCCGATGATATCGCCCGTATTTCGATAATATCGCCCATATCAAAAAAATCGCCGATATTTCACTGACAACTAGGAGAGAAACGAAAAAAGGGATTTTCAGTGTTGCAGGGCTGGCGACACCGATAATATCGTCGATATTATCGACTTTTCGCTGACAATTTGAACATTGGTTATAACTTGATACAAGATATGATGGCCACAATGTATTCTCAGAATGATGATCTTGTGCGTACATATCAGTTACACCAGGATATCACCAATATGCAACAAGGGAGTATTTTGCTACTCAGCAGAAGTGGAAAATCTAGATCATTGCAAGCCCATTGCTTCCACTCCCAAAGAAATCAGGAGACAATTTCAGCAGAGGAGAGTACTTGAGTTCCTTGCTGGGCTTCACTCTGATTTCAGCTTCAATGTGTTTAAGTTCTGGTTATGGAATCTTTACCCTCCCTGGAATCAGTGTATAACTACATCAAAGAAGCCAGTCATTGTGCTGATTCCAGTATGTAGAGCTTCATGATTCCAAAGAGACCAACTCTTGCCATTAGGTCGAAACCATCTCAAGCAACCCAAGAGTAATCATGCTCCTTTATAGAAACAGTGATAAGGAATTAAAGATACAATCCTTTACACACGTAGTGGCTTTCACCAACATGTTAATGATCACTGTTGGGTTCTTCATCTTCATTCACACCCCAAGACAAAAGTTGTTGTTTATAGTGTTCAGGTTGAGGGGGAGCCAGCTCTCATTGTGTTGGACCCTTGACATCAGACCATCAGTGACTTTTGCCAGGAGCTAGCAAATCTTCATGCATCTTATGCAACCAGTACATCGAGCAAGCAGTCGTGCATATCTATTAATCATGCAATCCCCCTCGAATACTTCCACCTCCTGGATTATTGACTCCAGTGAAATCAATCTTGTAACTGGTAAGGACAGAAACTTCCTGTCATATTCTACTTCCTTGAGTCACATAAAACTTGCAGATGGTCGCTTCCGGGAAAGGAAACTATCAACTTCATCTCTAACGGTACCTTCTATCATTAATGTCCCTTCTTTTCCATCTGATTTGCTATCTGTGAGTGCTCTTACTAAGTAATTAAATTGCTGTGTCACCTTTACATCTCATTGTGTTATACAGGATCTACAAACCGAGAAGGGGGCAATGTGGACATGAAGCTCATAGGCTATACCTATTTGATGCTAGTGATATTTCCACTGCATTTGTTTCAAGTCTCATCTTAGTAATAAAGGGAATGCCCAATCATGGCATACACGCTTAGGTCATGGCTCTGTCAAGTCTCTTAGGTTATTATTTCTTAATAAAGTTTTCAAATGAAGTTGACTTTCAGTATGATGGATGTCAGCTTTCCAAACAGTGTAGAACCACTTTTTTCTCTGAGTAATTGTAAAAGCATTGCACCATATGATTTGGTTCGCTCTGATGCATGAGGTCACACTCCCATTGTTTGTCTTTTTGCTATAAATACTTAATTTCATTTATAAATGACTACGCTAGATGTATTTGTATATACCTGATGAAGACTTTGAATTAAGTCATAAGTGTCATCCATTCTAAACATGTTCCATAAAATGATCCTCACACAGTTTGATGTCAAAATATAAGTGTTTGAATTGGACAATGTGAAGAAATATTTGTGCCACGATTTACAAAGTTTCCTTCGGGATCAAGACAGAAAAATCCAATCCTCTTTTCCATTTACTCTCAGCAGAATGAAATTGCTGAGCAGCAAAAATCATCTCCTTGAAGTAACTAGGTCCATTTTAATACAGATGATGGTTCCCAAGATCTATCGAGTTGAGGCAATTCTTACTACCAGCTATGTGAACAACTGAATGCCAACTTCCCTACATAGAAAGAGTTATTCTCTCAAACTATTAAATCCAAATCGATATTCAGTGTTTTTCCAAAAACCTTTGGACGTGTTTATTTTGTAAAGGCCTTGGGGTTGTCCAAAGATAAGTTGGGTCCTCAGTCAGTGATGTAAATTTTCTTAGGGTATGCTTATAGTTAGAAGGGTGCAAGTGGTATTGTCCTACGAATAGGAAGAGGTATGTCTACAAGATTGTGTTACTTTTTTTTAGAATGCACTGGATATCCCTCACATACAACCAGTGTTCAAATTATCTCCAATATTATCAAAATATCTCCGATATATCTTTATCTCTAGCTCAACGATACCGATAACACTGGTAGTGATACCGATAACGCTAGTAGTATCAGAAATACCAGGTACTAGCAATATATCGCTAAGTATATCCAACATATCAATATCGCTAATGTAATCGTCAATATTTTCAACTATGTAAATTCTAGGTGTTGCTTGTATTGCCAATGCATTGCCAATATTTTCGACTATGTAAATTCTAGGTAATGCTTGTGTCATACGTGTATTGATGATATTTCAATAATATCACCAACATATTGATATCAACACATTTTTGTTTATTAGAAATTTTCTATTTCAAATTTTTTTTCATGGGCACGTGGCTGTATGTAGTGTTCAATTTGCCATTGATAATATCTCGATATTATTGATATCGCAACATGCGAGATATTGAGACCATAATCTTTTTGTTTCCTTTCCAATCCTTGATTATTTCTTGGTGAAATATCATGTGTTGTTGATACTTTGCAATATCGATGGATGTTTGGATGGTTAAATAAGACGAAGGGGATGTTTAGATTGATTTCTTACAACAACACATGCTTTTAAGGCCCCATTAAATAGAAACTTGTTATATATGCATTCTTTTTGCAATTTTTGTATTCCTAAACATGCAAACATGTACATTTCAACATCTCTTGAAGTTTTGATGAAACTTCCACCATCAAGCCTATGTTTCTCCGCATTTCCAGTTATCAGTGATATTATCGGCGATACCGATATTGTTTCCGTATCCCGAGCCAGCGAAACTTGTAGAGATACCAATACTTCGAACACTGCATACAACTGTCACTATCCCTCCTTGTCATGATGCTCTTCCCCTCACAGTCATCTAGGATTCTTCTAATCTCATTACGGTCTTCTTCTTTTTGTCTATGGAGAAGCCATTAAAGGCGTACACTAAGAGGAAACATAGGGATCGGCCTTAGAGATGATCAACCACTATCCATCCTCAGTCCCAGCACCTCCATCATCTCCCTATTTACCAATTGCTCTTCATAAAAGCTAAGTGCTCATGCACATCTCACCCAATAAGTAATTTTGTGTTTTATCATTCCATCTCACCAGCTTCTAAAGCTTTTCTTTGATTTCCTCTCTCTATTCCCTTTAGAGTTGCAGAAGCTCTGCATGATCCTCATAGGGAAGCCATTATAATGGAAGAAATTACTACTCTTGACAAAACAGGAAAGATGGGACCTGGTTGAACAGCCAAAAGGAAAGCATGTGATTGGATGCAAGTGGATGTACACCCTAAAGCATAACTAAAAGGCTCAATTGCTATCAATAGAAATTGTGACACGTACAATATTTGTGAGATCCTCCACTATGGGAATAGAAGTGGATTCATGGAAGATGGACAGGAAGAAGTATCAGAGTCCAGGCATCCCGAAGATGTAGCTAATGAAGAGGAGCCAGCAGGACTCATTTTGAACCACTAGATGCAATGGGAGAAGAGAATACAAGGTTGATAACAACAACAGGTGGAACTAGGGGCCGGCCACTGATGAGACCATGAGAAGGTGGGCCATGGATAGGATTTATAATGCCAAGGAGAACAATTGAGGAAGGGCAATGAATGGACAAAAATTCATGGCTCCAAACATCACAAAGGAAAGGAAGCTTCATAAGAAAATGATGTTTTTAGAGATATAAACATGTAATGAAAGAGGTTAAAGGAGCGATAACCTTTGTCTGAACTATTAAATCCAAGGAGAACACACTTAACAGATCTGGTACTCAATTTGATTTTCCAGAAAGAACCCAAAGAAGGACAGCAAGCACCACAAAAATCTCGTAGAGCATTGTAGTCAGCCTTTATCTAAAGAAGATCTTGAATAGGGACTGATTATGTACAACTTGTGTAGACATTTGGTTTGAACAAGAAAACTGCAATGTAGAAAGCTCCTATCCAAAGAGATTGTCAAGCTCCTCTATGAAACATAAGAGTTTTCTATTAGACTCACCAATATGATGATGTTGGCCCTCAACAACACCATTTTGTCCTAATGTAATAAGCAAGACTGTTTATGCCATGAGAATGTAAATAGGAATTAAATGGAACACCAACATATTCCATACCACCATCTATAACACCCCGAACTTTTCAATACCCGAGTATTGAACATTCTCGAGTGCTACCATGAAATTTAATTTAGTATATACATGTGTATGTCACTAATTTAGCATATCCTAACCTTACATCTATTCTCTAACTTGAATTTGACTATTGGGAATAATCTTCATTCATAGATTCAAGTCATCCAACCGTTGATTTTTAGAATAATATCATCATATATCCAAGTATTTTCACTAGTTCATCATAACTAACCATTCGATCAACTATTCACTACTAGGTAAAGATATATATGACCGTCCACTTTGAGTTTGGACCACTCAATCATGGTAAACTAACTACCTAATCTCTACATCCACTCGTACACGTATCGAATCGAGATGTTGATTCGTTCATCTTGATCACCACCTATGAATATGCTTAACCCACCATCAGGACTACAATTTGAGGAACTTACACATGTAAACAAGTCATTTGAATCTAACGGTATACATTTTCTACCTCTTAATCACTCCAAAAACCTACTTGTCTTCATCCGTTTACAAAACAGACCATACAACCACCTACAAACATGATCAAAGTACTAATAATCAAATTTTTCTATTTTTAACATGTCATCTAACCATCCATCATATTTGGATCTGCCAAATGGGCCGCCTAAATATTAAAATGAACTGCTTAGTTCGAAGATCGTAAGGTATATGCCACAACTACCAGCTAACTTCTCCATTAGATATATGAAAACGTTGATTTAAACCTCGGGGCGGTATAACCCATTAAAAAGGCATCTTGGTCATCTGTAAGCGATCAAGGCCCAAAATGGGGCAAGGGAAAGAGAATGAAAAATAAAGAATGTTCGTCAAATTTCAATGCATTTGGATGGTGTGGTCCAACATAATAGACGGTGAAAGTTGGAGAAATAAAAGATGGCAAAATCGTAAATACTTAATGTTATTAACCTATACTCTAAATTATAGATCGCATAGTTCTCATAATCCGTTTCATGTGAAATTTTATACCATGCCTATTTATTATAAATTAACCATACACATCAAATTTCAGCCTTTAAATCATTGTAAAAGTGGCCTAATTGACAAATCAGCCCCTTATCCATTGATTTTGGTGTCCATCGAGTGAAGAAAGGTAATGGGTAGCCATAGTAGGATATTTTTCTTCGTATGAACGACTTACATTTTCTATCATAAAGACCAAGTGTGAAATATGAGAACCCCACCTTGGTAGGCTTTTACTTAGCCGCAAAATCTAGAGCTTTCGATTGACCCACATTACACAGTCAATCGCAACTTAAATTTGGACCAAACTGTGGCTTCATATGACTACGATATCATAAAAAATTTAGACCCCAATCTATGATCCTACACCGTTGAATGATGACCGCCTTGACTCCAGTTCCTTCCTTTTGGTGCAAAACGTGAAATTTCAAATTTAGGGCTTTTTCACCATTGATCAACCACCACCTTTAGTCCAACCGTTTGCCTATCCTGGCTACACATTTCACACAAAATTAGGCCATGTTCATTAAGTGTGAATCGTTAATTGAAATCAAGTTCGTTTTGGCACCCGTTAAGAGAATTTTCAAGTTAAGCCAATCTCAATTTCGGATCACCAAGAAAATCATATACCATGGCTCTATTCGACGACCACGACACACTGAACGAATTAGATTTAAAGAAAGATCATCAGAAAAGGTCAAATTGGATAAACTCAATCCAAGTGGGATGTGAAACACACCCACTCCTCTATAAAACGGGTGTGCGTCCCTTCTCCACTCACACGCCCAATGAAGAGAGAGAGATAGAGAGAGGGGGGGGGAGAGAGAAAAAGAAAGCCTAGACACCATCATCCTCTTCCTTCTCCACATGGATGGCGTCTCCCTCTTGTTCGAGCGATATCGTGGTTCATGTAAAAGCTTTCCTACATCGAGATCTACATAGGTTTTAGATCTAAGGCTAAGGTAAGGGATTTCTTTAGAGCTTAAGACTAATTTGAGTTGATATGATTTATCTTGTTTTTACACTTTCATATTACTGTAATTTTTCATGCAATTGATTGATCAGCCGTTATAAATTATTTATCATTTTGGGATTTATGGTTATGATTTTAATTATGCGTGATTTTATGAATTTATGTGGGGTGATGGATACAAGCCTTGCCCTTTGCCAATTTTGATAGCGACGCAGGCTCCCACACTATATTGAGTTGGTCTTTTGCTAATCTCCCCTTATTTTTATTAAGTTAGCTTATTTGCTACTCTTTTCTTTTATTGAATTTGCTTATTGCTACTCTTCTCCTTTATTAGGTCAGCCTTGTACTATCTTCCTTGATGGCTTGGGCAGGTGTCTTAAAATTCCAAAATCATCATGGTTCGACTTATTTTTCTATTGATGCAAATGATATGTTATAGGCCTCATATATAGTGGTTCATATAATTTATCATATATATAATGCGCTCTGGTTAGTGACCCTCTTGGTCAATGCGTAATTCCATGGATTTTGGATAGTGGTGCACAAATCAATGTAAGTAATCCGCAATGCACATTACATCACTTCTAGGATTAGATGTCGCAAATAGTCGCTCCATGAACAAATCGTGTCACGTGATTCATTTGATCCGTGTGTTGTGGTATCTTGAGGTGTTCAGGTAAATCCACGCTAGCGTTGGACACGCTGACGAATCTCCGTAGTATGGGATGCAGGGCGAGCCGGGTTTTCCATGAATTATATTATATATTGTGATGATCACTATGCATGATGGACCGCACACACTTTGCTAGGCATGCATTCATATATATATTATATAAGTTGCACATACTGATACCACTCGTAGTGGTGGAGTACAAGACGTATCAGAACCTTCATATTATTCTTATGAATATCTTGAATTATTGTTAATCTTAAAGGATAATCTTCACTATGAGTAGGGCATTGACCCTCTCCAAGCATACAGATGATGCAGGTGATGTACAGATTGAAGATACAGATGATGATCTCCCTGTGGAAGATTATTCCGAATAAAGAAGGAGATAGCATTATAATTAGTTTTATTTATTTTCTGTTGCACGCTTTGAACAATGTAATGAGCTCCCAATTGAGAGGGCATTAGACAGTTAGCTGAATTTTATGTCTTGATGAAAGAATAAGCACAGATGATTTTGTTCTTGTGAATGTGTACCTTCGTGAAGGTAACTGGATGTGATCTAAATGGGAAAAAAAAAAATGTGTGATTTTAAAGCATCCAATTATTACTTTATTAACACCCAGTCACACCATCACTCTAAAAATATTTAACCTTAGCATCAAAAGAGAGAGAGAGAGAGAGAGAGAGAGAGAGAGAAGAAAAAAAAAAAAAAAAAAAGAACCTTCTCCACCATTCTAAAATGATAAAAATAACAGTGGCTCTCATCTTTTGTGTGCAGAGGATAAATTCATGTCTATCTAATATGATTATCCACAAACACAACAATACTGGCAGGTGCAACTACAAAAAGTAGCAACTGGTCCTCATACATCATTGTGAGTTAAATACAGTATTGATTGAGAGGTACTTGAAGAGTGATGAAACATCAATTTCCCACTATAGCTAACAATCGGAACAAATTTATGTTTCAATCAACTAGAATCAAGGCATTGATTCATACTTAAAAGCAGATAAAATCTAGGAGTTGAATGGCCTAACTGTTTGTGCCAAATACTTGCAAAAAGTATAATTCTGGAAAATCCTATTGACTTTGAACCTTCTAAGAAGACCCCAAATTAAAAACGGATCTCCCTTAATCAGCCCGTCGAGAAGAAATGCCCCCATTCTAAGGTCATTCACCATAAAGACTCAAGGATGAAAAGTCAAGGCACAGCTATTATTATGAATTAGACGAGCAATGTGAAGAACATTCTTCTTGATGTCATCAAGCACAAGGACAATCATTCCAATACAATGTGGTAGATGGTGTGTCTACGAAAGCCCTACCAATTTTTATGAGATGGAAATATCATCACCATTTCCAACCATTACATGATCTGAACCATTATACTAATTTGGAATGATAAAGAGCCCTCTGATGCCATAGGGCTAGCACTGCCAAAGTCAGAACACCAGTTGAGATCATACTCATTATTGATATGAAGAGCCGCTAAGAACTATTCCAAAATCTCATCTTGATATCCCTTATTACGTTGTTACTGTCGAGTTCATGCAACATGATTAGGAAGTTGCACATTTAATAGGAGCCAACAAAGTGTCCAAAAGAGGAGGAACACCACAACCTTGACCATTAGGATTATGTTGTGGAATACAAAAAAAAAAAAAAAAAAAAAAACTGGTTGTCTATGACCATCAAGATGAGACAATTGTCCACAATTATGCCCATGACCATGTTGATTGTTTGGATTGCGAGCAATAAACAAAGATTTCCAAGTCTTATCAGGGGGAAGGTTGTTCATGGAGAAGGCAAGAACATAATTTAAAAAAGCAAACTGGTTTAACCCCATTCAACGTAGTAGTGGCAACTATTTCAAATTCAACACCAAGTTCACCAAGGGTGCACAACACCAAATCTTGATCAGAGAAAGTTTGTTGAAGCAGTGCAAGATAATTGTTGAGCAATTTGATCTTGAGTATATACTTCAGAAAGGAATGAAGAGATTCCCTTAATCATTCACAATTGCATATATTCTGCTTATAATTGTTGAGGAAAGATATTTCCAAGGGGATCTTAAATGTCTCATAGTGATGAGACCAACAACTTGAGCCAAAACTATCCCATGAAGTGTGGCATGAAGAATATAAGTTATCGTATCGATTCGTGTGATGTCATAGCGCATAACATGGATTAACGAACAAATTGTTGGATGTGTAGTATTTGGATGCATATTAACTAGTAGTGGAGACAGTGACATCAACAAAACTAATGAGATCTTGAGAAAAGAGAATTAACAAAAGCTAATTTTTTTCAAATTAAATAGCCATTGTCATCCAAAGATGAAATTTGTAATATTGATGAAAGGATGAAAAGGAGGATTTAGCAAAGAGGTCCAAGTAAAGGAAGATGTGGGATGAGGATTTGGCAATGTAAAGAAGATGTGGTAGTGGAGGACATGATAAGGGGATTAAGATGATCTAAATTTAGCTGGGTGAGAATAATGGAGCTTGTGGATGAAAACTGGAAAACACGAGAACAGATCCAGCAGGCAACAAGTAAGAAAACAATTCCGCCAAGCAAACAAGAAATAGACTCACCAAATGCTAGTCACCAGTGGTAGAGATGCAATGAATGCAACATCTTCACCTGCAACAATTAAGACAGCAACAATTGGGTTTCAGCATCAACAAAGGTCCATTGTATAACCAACAAAGAGCAAATGTGGTAGTAGTAACTGGCAATGTGTGTCACAATGGTTGGTGATGGGTGCAAGATCCACCCTTCATGGGTTTCAAAAGGATATGCACATATTGTGGATGTTGGTCAGAAACCGTTTTATCGACTGTAGGGGATTCTAATAAGGCACTGGCTTTATTTTTCCATTCTAAGACATTTCATTCCAACTGATAAAGATCGGTGATTGTCCTGATACCAACAACAGTTATGATCTAAACCAGTATCTCAACTCTAGCACTATTAGTATTACGATATTAGACAGCTCACTCCATTCTAATAAGTATCATAATTCAAACCAATCCGGACTTTGGCACTACTAGTTATATGAAATCATATAGGTCCACTCTAATGAGTACCATGATTTGAATCATATAATGGTCGGAAATGGTAATGCATTCTCTCCAATATGACTATTGTCCCTTGGTATCAGAGCAATCTCCAACCTCCATCCTCTAGAATTAGATAGTTATCGCCTCGCAAAACAGCCTTCAACCACCATCCGCTACCCGTCCACATCCTTTTGCAATACGCGAAGGCTATGTCTTGCACCCATCGTTAGTTATTGAATCACCCATCATCAATGACTACTGCTACATTACCAATTGTTGATGCGTTTGCCAACTACTACAATGAATCTCTATCATTACCATCTCACTCACCAAATCTTCACCGTAGAAATCCAACATCCAATGCCTCATCAAAATCCCTAGAATCGCTAGAATAGTCTCCAATCACCATCCACCACCCATGCATATCCTTTTGCAACCCAAAAAACTCAGACTCCACACCCATTAAGCTATTGCAATATCAATTTCAGTTGTTGGAGCTCTATTATCGATTATTGTTGCCTCTGTCATGTAACAAATCTCTACCAATGCCAAATCTCTACCACTACCACATTTGTTGTCATCTCGATTGCATGTTCTTTGTTGCTGGTAATGAAGATGACCCAGCCATTGTCACATCTCTGCCACCAAATGGTGAGCCACTTTTCAAGTCTACTTTCTTGTTGACATGCCAGATCTATTCTTCTGTCAAAAAGTCGTTGTTGTCGCTCATCTCCTACCTTAAATCCGATCTAGACATCAACCACTATATCCAAATCAGAAGCTATATTCTTCTCATCCATCTAATTTGGATCATCTAAACCCCCTCATCGTTTTCTCCACCACATCTTCCACCTTGTCAAATCCTCATTATACATCTTTCACTACTTTGACCTCATTGTCAAACCCTTCTTCTCATCCCATTATTAATATTACAAACTTTGTCTCTATTAAACTAGATGGATACAACTGCTTAATTTTAAAAAATCGGATTCTAGTTATCCTCTTTTTTCAAGATCTAATGGTTTTGTTGATTGCATTGTCAAGGCTCCACCAAAAGTTGTTGATGCATGCAAGGAGTTTATAACCAACAACTTAATTGTTAATCCAAATTACGGGCAATGGTATCACACAAATTAATACATAATCATTCTTCTTCATGCCACTTTTCATGAGACCAAGTTGGTTCAAGTTATTGTCATTGCATCTAAGGATGCTTGGGATGCTATTGAACAGGTCTTTGTTGAACGCTCACGTGCAATGTTGTATCAAATACAATTGCAAACGATCAAGAAGGGAAGCTCCCCATTCTTGAGTATGTACTCAAGATCAAATACGTTAACAATTCTCCTACAACGATTCGGTAAGGTATTTCTAATCAAGATTTGGTGTTGTACACCCTTGGTAAACTTAGTGTTGAATATGAGTCATTCGTCTGCTCAACAGGGGTTAACCAATTCGCTTTTTCCTAATTATGGCCTCATCTTCTCATCTATGAATGACAAGTCTAATGATTGCACATTCCTCCATTTGATAGGACAAACAACTTTGTTTACCTCTCGAAATCTAACCATTCAACGCAGTTGTGGGCATGGCCGTAAATGTATCATTGTGGTCTGCATCATGATCATAATAATTGAGCGCGCAGAGATTCCCCGTCTTCTGGATGCTTGGCTAGCTCTTGTCAAATCTATAACATTTCTTGTCATTTTTCCCTGACTTATCACCAATAACATAATTGGCCACATCAAGATGAGATTCTAGAATTTGTCATTCTTCAATTGATAACAAGTATGATTCCAACTAACATCCCGAATGTGGCACTATTAGGCATATAACATCAAATAACAAGTATGATTCCAACTGACATCCTGACTCTGGCACTATTAGGCATATAACATCAAATAGCTCACTCTATCATTCCGATAAGTAACATGATCAAATAACGTAAACAATGGAAATGGTAATGCTATTCTCATCACGTACATTGGCACCAGTACAATCTTTTAATGATGTCATGCTCTCTTAAATACACTAGCTACTACATTATCTTTGAATAATATCCTGTTTGAGCCTGGCATTAAGAAGAATCTTCTTTCATTGCTCCTCTAACTCATAACGCTAATTGCACCTTTGCCTTTTGTCCTTGGGGTTTTGTCGTGAAGGACCTTCGAATGGTGACACTTGGAGTATTCACTTATGTGTGATACCAAGAACAAAGGATATAACCCTAGTCAAACACATACATATACTTTATAAACTTTCTACTCATGGTTTGTCAATTAACTGAAGTACATAAAAGACCCCTTGAGCTCTATGTTATAGTCATGGAGAAACTCCATTTCAATACTTGCCCGATTGGAGTAACAAATGGAAACCCATTGATCAAACATGTAAAGAGACTTGAAGTTAATTGAAACATTCATAATTAAGTAGCCCGTCTTAAAGTTGGATTAAAAAGAACAAGAACAAACTTCAACAAAGCTCAATTGTGCAAACGACCAATCTTAATCAAAATCAACAACAAAAGTTATGAGTTATGACAACTCTACCCTCCAAAATCAACAACAAAAGTTATGAGTTATGACAACTCTACCCTCCAAAATTTCTAATCATAAGGAGAAACACATTGTGTTTCTTATTTTCATAAGCATGACAAATGTATAATGCGCAAGCAGTGTTCGAAATATCGGTATCGCACAATGTATCGCACCTTTGGGATACAAATACGTATCGGTTATCGCATGGGATATATCGTTTGTATCGCATAATTTATCGCACTTTTTGAGAAACATGGGGAAACATTGAGAAAATGGTTGAATTTTTCAATGAAACTTCGGAGATTATTAAAAAAGACCTTAATACACATTTTTAAATCATAAAATCTTAAAAAAGAAGTGCACATAATAGGTTTCCTTTGTATAGGATCTAAGCTATGTGTTGTCCTATTGAACTAAGACAACTATATTCAGTATCCGCCCCATCCATCTATTTTTCCATATCATTTTAGGACATTATCCAAAAATTGAAGCAGATCCAATAATTAGGTAGACCATACCATAGGTAACAATGGTGATTGCCCATTAGTGGGGCACAAAAGTTTTGGATCAAGCTAATAATTTTTTTTTCTCTTCATTTATGTGAAGTTATCAGTGGATTGGATGCCTAATAAAATATAAGAAAAATTAAGGTGCACCCTAATAAGTTTTTAATGATACCGTGTTTGACTTATACTGTTTCCTTGCGTATAGTCTACCTGATAATTGGATCTTTTTAATTATTAGGATCATGTTGTAAAATGATCCGAAAAAACAGATGGATGGAGTAGACACAGTATACATACGTCAAGTTGGGCCCCACGGTACAGTTGTATGGTCTTGGGTGAGGCGGGGGGTCTCACCTAATCCACTCCTATAGTACTGAGTAAACTTATTGGGTCCACCGTAAATGTACATAGTTTATCCATGTTGTCCATCTATTTTTTCGGCTCATTTTAGGAGTTAAGCACAAATTTGAAACATATTCAAAGGTCAAGTGGACCATACGCAGGAAACAATAGGAATAATGATTTGCACTTTTGAAACCTCCCTTAGGGCCTACATTGATGTTTATTTTTCATCCAACTTCTTCGTAAGATCACAAAGATATGGATAAAGGAAAAAAGCAAATATCAGCTTGATCCAAAACTTCTTTGGCTTCTAAGGATTTTTTAATAGTAGATGTTCAATTCGCATAGTCCAGTTGAGCTTTGGATATGCTTCATTTTTTGGGCTAAAAATCATAAAATTATATGGTAAAATGGATGGATGGGAGATAAAATACATGAATTATGGTGGGCCCCATAGAGTTTATGTAGTACACTACTCACGATGCCGGCTTCCTACCACACTACGAAGACAGCAGCGACGGAAACGGATTGGCTACTCCCCCGACACCAGCCCCGGGCTGGTGGTCGGTGCTCTGTGGGCCCCACCATGATGTATGTGTTTCATCCATTCCGTTCATCCATTTTTACAAATCATTTTATGGCTTGGTACCAAAAATGAGAGGTATATAAATCTCCGGTGGACCGACACCACATGAAAACAATAGTGGTTGGATATCTATCATTAAAATCCTCCTAAGCCCACTGTACCGTTTATTTTAAATCTAATGTGTTGATTCGGTCATACAGAGCCAGATGAAGGGAAAAAACAAAAATCATAAAATCATCTTGATCCAAAACTTTTATGGCCACAAAATGTTTTTTTAATGGTCGACGCTCATTCAACACTGTTTCATGTAATGTGGTCCACTTAAGATTGGGATATACCTCATTTTTGGTTTCATACCATAAAATGATCCATAAAAATAGATGGACAGCATGGATGAAACACATACATCATGGTGGGCCCCACGGAGCACCGAACCATTGGCTGGTGTCAGGGGGAGTAG
This sequence comes from Magnolia kwangsiensis, assembly GCA_037074715.1. NCBI lineage: Eukaryota > Viridiplantae > Streptophyta > Magnoliopsida > Magnoliales > Magnoliaceae > Magnolia > Magnolia kwangsiensis. The sequence goes on along the minus strand of CM073588.1, from coordinate 55,891,768 downwards.
CCAATCCGCGTCCGGCAGTGATGCTGCTCCTGCAACTCGAGTGGTACCAACGGTTCAAAGTTACATGGCCCCACAATAATGTATTTATTATATCTACACCGTTCATGCATTTGGAGAGATCATTTTAGATCATGAGCCCAAAAATGAGCCATATTCAAAGCTCAATTGGACCACACCACAAATAACAGTGGGGCTGATTCTCACCGTTAAAATATTCGTAGGGCCCACTATAATGATTATTTTCCATCCAATCTGTTCATTAGGTCACACAGATCTAGATGAAGAGGAAAAACAAATATCATATTGATCGAAAACTCCTGTGATCCCAAAAGGGTTTCAATGGTAAACGTTTAATCTCCCACTCCTGTTTTCAGTGTGGTCCACTTGATCTTTGGATCTGTCTTATTTTTCGGCTCAAGCCTTACAACGAGCTTGCCAAATGGATGGACGGTTTGGATATAACACATGCCTTATGATGGGACCCACGGAACTTGGTGACGTCAACACACAAGTCGACTCGGTGGTGTGCGGCACACCTGCCGTAAAAAACGGATCGGACGCCATTTTTTTCGAGCAGAGAGGGTTCCGGCCTTTCTGGAACCCTAAAATCTCTCCAAAATCTCCCAAATCTTCGGATTTTGGCGAGGATTTCTCCGGATTGCAGCAAGGATTTCTCCAGATTTCGCCCAAATACTTGGATTTCTCCCTATTTCGATGGATTTCTCTTCCAAATCGGAGATTTTGTTTGCACTAACCCACGGACGACGCTTTGATTCGAATGGCGCACCAAAGAGAAGCTTCCGATCATAAAAATCTCTTGTACAGGTATCGAAATCCACCTGTTGAAAGTTTCTCCATATATTTTTTTAATTTTTCCATTTTTTTTTTGGATAATGACACTGTCCCGGACGATATTTGGTGTTTTTCTTTTTACTTGGTATGTTTCGACGATAAATCGTGCGATATCGACGATAATATCGGCCGATATCTAGATTTTGGGATTTTCGGTATCTTCCCGGAGTTATCGGAGGGGTTTCATCTCGCTGGGGCCCGATACCGATAATATTGGCCGATATATCGGCCGATAGCATCGATATTTTGAACACTGTGTGCAAGTATTTTCAATGGATCTAAAAGATGAACCCCTATGACCCATACCACACTAAGAAACAGAAGCAAGCAATGATGCATGAAGGAATCCATTTTATAGAAATCGATATGGTTACCAAAAAGCACAAGAAAAATGTCAGATACGTATAGTCGAATAGAGAAGGATTGAGATCTGTAAGGGAAAACAAGTTTCTTCCTACATATGGTATGCCTCTTTTAATTTTAAACAAAATGAAGCTATGTATATAGAAAGCTCTCAGAAAGACCTCTCTAATTCTTATTGAGCAAGAACAAGGATGGACCAGTATGCACCATGACAACCAGTTGGACTATCGACTTGAGTCTAAGCCTCACAGTTTTGAATTGGACCACTACATAGGTGAAATGGGCAAGTAGGATCATGTGAAATATATGCGTGTCAAGAAGAATCAACATGACGCCCTCTTATTTTCACAAAGCAAAAGACAGTCGTATTCACGAATGGAATGGGTAAATGCCCATGAAACAAATTTCACACCAAACGAGACATATTGAAGACGTGCAAGATCTGAACCATGCAACCAATGGGTCGTATCCAACAATTAGGTCAGTTGGAGGATCCTAATTTCTCAATGTGAAGGAAAAAAACAATAGTTTGCACAAAACGTGAAGCGAAGCAGCAATATATTCAGATGCAGAAGTGGGGAAGTCTCTGTTTTAAAATTTAACCAAGCATAAATCACTAGGAAGTGGAAGGAGTCATCTGAATTATACCTTGAAGCAAGAGGGGCAACTGAATGAAAAATTTCTGCAAGGGAAACAAATTAACACTTGCCAATTTTTGGGTATTTGTTTTGATCAAGCTGTTGGGTTAGCCTAATTACCCCCCTCTCTCCCCATGTGTAGTCCAATCATCCCTCCCCATGTAGTCTGATCCCCTGCTTCAGATCTTGCACACAATTTCCAAGTGTTCCCTCCCTCCCTCACTCCCTACCCTGCCTAATCCTCCCGCCCTCCTTGTCACTCGCTGGCTCTCTCTGCAAATGCTGAACAGTTTGAAATAAGTCTACCACACTAAAAGGATCAGCAGACCATTCAGCGATGACATAGAAAAACAGACCACTCAACACCACATCAAACTTTAAACATCTCAACAACAACGATCCCAAGTGACGTGTATCGTGACAATGAATGAACAAATAATCCACTGATTCCTCTTCTTTCCAACACAAAAAACACATGCTGGGCATCACCATATTCCGCTTCTTAAGATTGTCAACAGTTAGGATTTTACTGGCTGTGGCAATCCAAACGAACACTTGAACCCTAGGATGAATAGGGGCTTTCCACACTTGGGCATATGGATAGCACGGAGAACAGGATTCTAAGCTACTATGTAATGGTATTGGCCAAGCTTGTTGACCAATACGATCCAGGCTGTATCGGCCTCTTCTTCTTCTTTTCTTTAAACAGGGAATCTAAAATCATTATTGGTAAAATTCTAAAAATGTGAGGACCCAAATATGCTATTCTTTTTTTCTTTTTGGACATCTATTTGCTAGTGTAACCAGCCATTCATTGGTAAGAATGTCGTTTGTTGGCCAGCATCAGCTTGGCCAGCTGAAAGTCAACCAAACAATCTCTAATCAAATATGAATTAAGCACAATTTTGTGGATTATGGCCTGTTACATATAAGTATAAAAGAAAAGATGGAAAATGATAATTTTTATAAATAAAAAAAAAATCATGGCTTACCCCTTCTTCCAATATTTCCAAAAATAACCACTCGGCTCCGGTTCACCGAGTCCCAGTCAACTCAAATTCTTTTTTTTTATCCTCAAAATATGATTAGTAAGTCGGCCTTTCACGTGCAAGACTATTCAACATCATTCTCTTGGTTTTATGGAGCGCCTCCCAAGATTGCAACGATTGTTTGGTTGGTGGGTAAAAACAGTGTACTCACCATTGATCATCTCCAAAAAAGGGCCAAGATGCTCACAAATGTCTACTCTGTTTATGGAAGATGCCTAGTCGATTAATCATCTCTCTATACATTGCAAGTTTGCTAGGGAGGTTTGGACCACTTTCTTTGGTCTGTTCAATATGGCATGGGTGATGCCAGAATCCATTGAAGGATTCCTTTGGGCTTGGCATGGTAGCGGTGTAGGCAAAGATGGCAAGGCTTTGTGGCATCTTGTTCTTATGGCGTCGCTTTGGGCCATTTGGGGGAAAAGATTAATTGGTGATTCCGCAACCGTTAGGGTTCGGTAAGCGAGGTTGTTAGGAGAATTATGATAGATGTAGTGGGTTGGGCATCCAACTTAGAATCTGTGGACACTTGCAATTTTCTTCCCCTGGAGGGTTTGTAATTCTCTGCGTCCTCCTTTATGGGAGCAGCTTCTTAATAAATTTAAGTTACCTCTTAAAAATAAATAAATAAATAAAAGCCTAGGTCTAGTTTAAAATTAGTTGATAGTGCAGTGGAAAAAGAGAGAAAATTGAAAATAAAAACTTTCGTAATGGGCACTCTGTGGGTGTGTATCAGTTTGTAACAATCACATTGGCTCTTATCAACCGATATAACCCGATTTTCATAACCGACTGGTCAGTCCCATATCTTGTAGTGGGGGTGGCCATTTCCTTCATGTAATGGCCAATATGGCCGTTATGTAACCATTTATAATACCATGCCAGATTCACAAAGTTCGGATAAAATCAATTACACGTCGATCTCTTTTCGATTCTTTCAACAGCAGGATCCTACGAGGAGGCATTTGCATCGCCCAATAGGAAGGCCAAGATATTTCGCCAGGAGTAGCAATACATTACGTCCTAAGGCCTCTACAAAAGGATCTACTTCCCCATCCACGACCATACGTCCAAGGACACTATTTCTCATGTTGACCCTTAGGCCAAAAACCACTACAAAACACCACCTTCGATGAACTTCGACTCCTACAGGCCTCAAAGCAGTGTGCCATCTACAAATTGAAGGTGGGAAATCAACACCTCTGGTCTTTCAAACCCAAACCCTCTTAACCATGCCTAGTTTGGAAGCATTATCAACATATTCAAACTCTCTTCCATGACTGTGAATAAGAGAAAGGACAATGTATCTCCTTGCCGAAGACATCTTAAACAAGAGAAGAAACCCACCAGCGAACCATTTTACCAAAATAGAAAAGGATCTCATACTAATGCATTCCCTAACCTAGGACAACCATCTTATAACTTTAAAAACTCCCAATATGAACCTTTCCACATCCACTTTGCAGAACAACCCATCTCCCCACTTCTATTTTTGGGTCAATGGATTCATAAGCCACTAGAATGTTGTCTAAGATCTGCCAATTTTTTCCTATAAAAGCCCCCTGAAAAGGAGATGGCTAAGTGACGCAGTCACTACTCCCAAATGTGAAATATAACAAGAAATAAAGTGTTAACACAAGCAAGATATGTAAAATACCACCTTACCAGTATTGATTTCACGTCCCAACAGGATCTACCAAAAAGGTTTACACCAAGAAAACCAAGCTGAGAACTTTTTACTAATATGCAAGAATTACCCAGGTCTGTTTTCTCTTTTGCAAGAGTTACATACTTATAAACAGTAAATTTGAATCTAGACACTTTATTCTAGATACAACAAACTTAGACACAAACTAGATACAACGAATGTAGACAATCTAGATACAATTAATCTTTATTGTAAATACAACGACCTCAGACACAATCTAGATGAAATGAATCTAGATACAACAAATCTAGACACAATCAAGATACAATGAATTTAGACACATTATTATAGACACAATGAACTTGGAAACAATCTAGATTCAATAAATCTAGACACAATCTAGATCCAATGAATCTAGACACTTTATTCTAAAATATCTTTTTTTTTCTAAATAATGATCTAATCATGGGTATGTTTGTGGGTCCCCCACTTAGATCATTTAATCTAGCCGTCCAAACTCATATCAAACTCTTTCAAACCTTTTTGCTATTTTCAAAATGATTTAAGAACTTCTTTGCTAATGCCATCACTCGATTTGTCTCGTCATCAGTCTCCCCTTTGTGAGAACTCCTCGATCTTGAGTTTGCTTCGTCCTCCTCTAGCACTTCAACAGTCAGTTGCTCTCCCTTGTAGGATGTAAATCATCGACGTTGAAAACATTGGAAGTCTTCACATGATCAAGCAACTTCACCTTGTAGGCATCATCATTAATCTTCTTTAGAATGCGATAAAGCCCAATCCGCTTTTCTTTAAGCTTGCTATAAGCACCCATGGGGAACCTCCCTCATCGAAGAAAGACCCACACCAAGTCCCCCTCCTCAAAAATCAACGACCTGCGGTTATGATCTACGGCTTCCTTATACTTGACATTTTTAGCTTGCAATTGTGTTCTCACTTCCTCATGCATTGATCGGATGTTCCGAGCCATCTCCTCGACATCCTCGTTCACCTTTCCAAGCTTTTGGATTGGTACAAGGTCCAAAACATTAATTGGATTGGCCCTATACACAATCTCAAAAGGGCTCATCTGCGTAGACCTGTTTCACGAGCTATTGTAAGCGAATTCTGTGTGAGGTAGCATGAGGTTCCATTGTCTTGCACAACGGCCCACCAAGCTACGAAGCAAGTTTCCCAAGCTTTTGTTGACAACTTCAGTCTGTCCATCTGTACGTGGGTGATAGGCAGTACCGAAGCACAAATTTGTTCCCAATCTCCTCCATAACGTGCACCAAAAGTGGCCCACGAATCTGGTGTCTCTGTCGAAAGTAATGGTCTTTGGCATACTATGCAATCGAACAACCTTCCGGAAATAAAGGTTGGCCACATATGAAGCATCTGAAGTCTTCTTACAAGGAATGAAGTGTGCCACTTTAGATAACTTGCCAACAACCACAAAAACACTGTCCATACCTCGTTGGGTCCGTGAAAGACCCAACATGAAATCCATGCTAACATCTTCTCATGGTGTCTTAGGAACAAGAAGTGGAGTATAAAGGCCAATATTCTGAATCTGACAATTGGCCATCTAGCAAATATGAGAACATTCCACGAACCGAGACATCCCAACTCAATCTAAGCCAAAAAATTCTTGTTCCACCAAAGCCAGTCTTGTCGCGACCAAAGTGATCCAACAAAAGCACATGCATGCAACTCCATAATGATCCGCTCATGGAAGGATCAATTTGGGTCACAGTTGTATACCCCTGAATAGAAACTCATCCTGCATAAGATATTTTCCCAATTGTCCCATTTGCAAATCTGACCAAATCTGTCCAAAGACCGGATCTTCTCGATACATCTGGGGGAATATATTAAACCCAACTACACGCACCCATAAAGTAGCCAATAATGCCACCTTCCAACCTAATGCATCAGTCATCTTAATGTGTGTACCACACTTGTGCTTCAAAGAGAATGTGAATTCCTGCAAATAAGAAATAAACTTCATGTGCATGCAATTCATTTTATGTTGCCCATTTATATATTTCAATGCTTCATGATCGGATTACAAGACGAACTCCCTATTGAATCTGATAATGTCGTCAATGTCGTAGGGCCTGGACAATGGCATAAAACTCGATATCATAAGTGGAATACCGAGTCCTAGCTTCATTGAGCTTCTCACTGAAATATGTAGTAGGCCTTCCATCTTGGCTTAACACTGCACCTATGAGGACATGTGATGCATCCGTAGCTACTAGAAATACTTTTCCAAATTCTGGTAGTGCCAAAACTGGAACTTCCGACAAATTTTTCTTAATCACATCAAAGCTATGAGCTACTTCCTTTGTCCAAACGAACGGACCCTTCTTAATACAATTCATTATTGGTGGCATCACGGTGTTGAAATTTCTTATAAATTGGCAATAGAAAGATGCCAACCCATGGAAACTCTACACTTCCTACACACTAGAAGGGGTAGGTCATTCTCGGACAGCCATCACCTTCTCATTATCAGCAGTAATTCTAACCGCTGACACCACATAACCCAAGAATATCACCCTATCAGTCACAAAACTACACTTCTGAGTATCGGCATCTATCCGCTCACCCCTTAGAACCTCACACACTTCTCGAAGGTGATGTATATGAGTATGCTCGTCTACATTGTACATCAATATATCATCAAAATAAACCACAACAAACTTGCCAATGAATTGTCTAAACATCTGGTTAATCACCCACATGAAAGTGCTAAGTGCGTTTGACAAACAGAATGGCATGACAAGCCATTCATAAAGCCCTTCGCACATCTTAAACATTGTTTTCCATTCATCTCCCGGGCATATTGTGATCTGGTGGTAACCACTTCTTAGATCATCTTAGAGAACACATTTGCACCAATGAACATATCAAGCATATCATCTAACCGTAGAATTGGGATTTTGTATTTTATTGTGATCTTATTGATAGCCTTACTATCCACGCACATTCTCCATGAATTGTCCTTGTTAGGTCTTAAGAGGGCCGGAACAGCACAAGGACTCATGCTCTCCCTTATGTAACCACGATCCAATAACTCCCTAATCTGCCGATTGAGCTCCTCATGCTCTTTTGGGCTCATTCGGTAGGTTGGTCTATCAAGATCAATATGATGTTGCATGTCTCGCATAGGTGGCAATCCAACTAGCAAGTCATCGGTAAAATAACATAAAAAGTACAAATTCCCTCATTGTAGGCTTCATTACATCCAGCACTTCTATACCACTCATCGTATCTTTCCCAACCACGACAAAAACTATCCCTCTTTTGTCTCTACTATAAACTGTGTCATGGAGAGGAAATTCATCTCTCAATAAGTGGGTTTCATAGATTCCTTCTTTAGTGGGACCCAATACAACTTTCACATTATCCTTCAAAAAAGTGAAAGTGTTCTTCTAGTTATGATGTACAACACTCCGATCAAACTGCCATGGTACACCAAACAAAATCCAACATGCGTCCATCGGGGCGATGTCACACCACATGTTGTCATGTTACTTTCTTCCAATTGAAAATGAAATAAATGCACAGGTTGAAACTGTTATCTCATTACCTTCCTTAAACTAAGAAATGCGATATGGCGTAGGGTGCTTCTCTGTAGGAATTTCAAGCTTTTCGATGACCTCCTGAGCGACAACATTCTCACTGCTACCTCCATCAATGATCATGCAGCAATAACGTCCATTAACCATGCATTGATTATAGAAGATACTTGTGCGTAGAAAATACTTGTGCGTAGCCAGTCCTCATCCTTCGGAGCCTTAGGTGCTAATAGACTCTTCAAGACTACAAGTGATTGGCCTAAATCGGCATAAATAATGTCATCTGCATCTTCTGCTCCCACTTCCTCATCATAAAGAGGATCATCCAAGTCATCACCATATGCTGCCACATCACCATGATCGTCCGAGTGGGAATTCTTGCAATATGCACCTCCCTTTTTCTACATTCAGATGAAATATGCCCCATGCCTCCGCATTTAAAGTAGTGTATAGCAGCCTTGTTTTTCCCTTTACATCGATCTCAATGCCACGTCGTCCTACTAGAGTCGTGTGGTTGGTCCTATGTTGAGCTCATTTGACCTTAGTGAGTTGCTCCACACTTCTGGTACCGTTGCCTTCGCCAACCAACCCATTATCCATCCGATAACTCGACGACCCAGCCCTTCTAAAAGTCCTCTTTTGGAACTTTTTGATGGCCAATGCGCATTGATAAGCCTCCGTAATTGTCCACAATGGATGGACAGCTAAAGCCTCCTACATCATCCATTTTAATCCATGAAGATAATGTGCCAGCTACTCTTCATCTTCTCTCACGTCATTCCTTGCAACCAAGTAGTGAAATTATTCCATGTAATCATCAACACTCCGATCTCCTTGACGTAGAGATTGAAGTTAATGATATAAGGCTTGCACATAATTTGGTGGAAGAAGATACCCCTTCATATGATGCTTCATCTTGTCCCATGAAGTGATCCGATCTTTGCCCATCCGAAGCCTTGATTTTTTAAGTTGTTCCCACCATGCGGATGCACAGCCTTTCGGGTTAATGGTGACCAACTTCACGCATTTATGATCGGCCAACTCTGTATTCAAAAATCTTCTCCACAACATTCAACCAATCCAAAAACTCTTCCCCTTTCATACTACTGCTACAGTCTAGGATGTCAAATTTAACATCCAATTCTCTTCCTCGCTCCTCTCGAATATACCTCCGCTCTATGATCCAAGGTCTTTTAACTAGCAATCTATCATAAAAGTCATTATAAAAGTCTCCTCCCTCCGATTCATCATTAAAATCATTATGATGAACCAATGGTTCCATGCACTCAAGGCGTTGGGTCAAGATCTCCACCTGTCTCCTTAACTCTTGTATTTCCACATCATAGGGGTCGGGCAGATTGGGATTGGCTTCTCCTTCATCACGTCTGCCTCAACCTCTCACTCTACAAAGAGGCATAGCGATCAGAGAATCAATTTGAACCTTGTTGGATGAAGATCGGGAAGCTCTAATACCAAATTGACGCAGTCACTACTCCCAAATGTGAAATATAACAAGAAATAAAAGTCAAAACAAGCAAGATACGTAAAATACCACCTTACTGGTGTTGATTTCACGTCCCAACAAGCTCTACCAACAAGTTTTACACCAAGAAAACCAAGCTGAGAACTTTTTACGAATATGTAAGAATTACCCAAGTATGTTTTCTCTTTTGTAGGAGTTACATACTTATAAACAGTAAATATGAATCTAGACCCTTTATTCTAGATACAACGAACCTGGACACAATCTAAACACAATCTCGATACAATGAATCTAGACACTTTATTGTAGATACACTGAACCTAGACACAATCTAGATACAATGAATCTAGACACTTATTGTAAATACAACAAACTTAGATACCCTATATTCAATGAATCTAGACACAATCTAAATACAATGAATCTAGACACAATCTAAATACAATGAATCTAGACACTTTATTCTAAAATATCTTTTTTTTCATAATGATCTAATCATGGGTATATTTGCAGGTCCCCCACTTAGATCATTCAATCCAGCCATCCAATCTCAGATTAGACTCTTTTGAGCTTTTTTGCTATTTTCAAAATGATCCAAGAACTTATGTGTTAATGCCATCACTCAATTTGTCTCTCATCATCACTAAGCCAAGGGCCTCCATTAATCTCATGAAAAGAGTACTCGCTTATATCTTGTACACTCCTCCAATCAAGCTTATTGGTTTGAAATCCCTAAAACTCGAAGAATCCTCAATCTTACTAATAATAGTAATAGAAGTTGCATTAAGACACTAAAATTGCTCAATCATCAAAATTCCTTCATAAAACACATTAACTTCTATTATAATCACCTAATATAAAAAGCAATAGAAACCCTATGCATACCCAAGGCTTTCTTTCTATCCGTGTCCCCTATCACCTTCTTAATCTCCTCAAAAAACTTTCTTGAACCAAGCTGCGTCCTCCTCAACAATGCGTATAAAGGAGAGGCCATCCAACCTTGGCCTCAAGAGATCTTTGGTACAAAGTTGCCTATAGAAGTCAACAATTGCGTCTCTAACCTAAACCGGGTCCTCTATGGTATTGTGACTTGTGAGCATAGATCTTATTAATATGGTTCATTCTTCACCTCCCATTTGCAATGTTATAAAAAAAAATGGTGTACTTAACACCTCCCTTCAGCAATGGTGCCCTATGCTTTTGTCTCCAAGTTGCCTCTCCTCCCCGGGTCTTTATTAAGCTGCACAACTTCTTCCCTTCTATCTATATCACTTATCTTTCATAGCTACTCCTCCTTTTTCAACCCATCAGCCCCAAATGTGGATTTGCTCCAGGTCTTCATCTTTTGGAGCCAATACTCGGCCCAACCCTCGACCACTTTCTTGGATTTTAAGTTCCTTTTTTTTAATTGAATATCTAGCCTCTGAAGAGTTTGTGGTGGGATTAAAGTTAAGGACAACCAGTGTTCCAAATATCGCTGCTATATATTGGTGATATTATCGGTATCACGGGCGATACAAATACTAGGGCAAAAAAAAAAAAAAATTTACTTCTATTGACAACAAAATTGGCCATATCACCAAAATATCACCGATGTTATCGACATCTCCAATATATCACTGACCCACCAATACAAATATTTACCTTTATCAGTGTTATCGACAATATTATTGCCAATACAGGAGATCGTTGAATGTTTTGAAAATTAAGAAAAATAAATTAAAAAACCATTTATTTTTAAAAATAATAATTATGTTGTTTCCTAATTATGTATGCATGTACATGTGGATGGATGTAGTGATGGATCGATAATAGATATTGTTATGCATGCATCAATGTATCATATACGCAATGCATGTATGTATGTATGTACCTGTGGAGGGATGGATGGAAAGATGGATGGGTGTGTCCTCTATGTATGTAGTGGGGACAGAAATGATGACTTCTCTTTTTATTTTTAGAGATGATGAGTTCAAGCTGCCTCATTACTTCATCTAGGTTTGAAGCAAAGGTATACTTTTTTTATTATCTTTAGTTTGTGCATGTATTTCTTATGTTTTTTACTTGCATTGTATGGTATTAGAATGATATGAACTCATTGTGGTTATAATTGCACTGGTTTTTAAAAAAAAAAAACAACACATGGTTTAGGCCCCTATAAAATGAAAACTTATCATGTACAGTTGCTCTACAATATTTTGATTCCTAAATATGTAAACATGTCTTTTAACATCTCTTGAAGTTTCACTCAGAAATTCCACCTTTTCCCCATTGTTTTCCCCAAAAAGCGATATTTCTCCGAATATCAGTGACATCAATGCATGTTTCCCTATCCCCGATCAACAATACATGTAATGATACCAATACTCTAAAAACTGAGGACAACACATAAATACATCCCAAATAAGACTACAAGCAATCCATCCATTCATGAGGCAAAAGCACAATAGCTCATTTGATGGAGTAGGATACAACTCTTTCTAGGGTCTCACAGTCAGTTGAAAAGGGACCAACTTGTTTTTCAAGGATTGCAAAACAAGGTACGTAATAAAGTGAGTACTGGATGCCGAATGGATGAGTAGAATTAAAAAACAAATACTGAAAGAAAAATTGCAAGATTTTTTATTATTCAAAGTTCAAACCATCCTGTTGTTGCTGTTATATCTCATAAAAATATATTGAGTAAAAAGGCTTCTTACTAAAGCTAAAAAAACAAAATGAACTCATAAGGCGGATGCAACTCATATTCATGATATTGTGACATGTCAGCAAAAGTCAAGCAAAATATATAGCCCTGCATTGATTTAAAAAGAAAACAAAAAAGTACATATGTGGCCTTACAATCAATAACTTGATAAAACTACCATTTGAGTCTAGAAAGATGGGAGGAATAACTTTACCACCTTATTTTTTTCATGAAACATGATGTGACGTATACAAATGTGTCCAAGGAACTAATTAAAAAGGGGAAAGAAGTATCCAAGTCAAGAGTTGAAAGTCCTTCACGGACAATCTTTATCCTAGACAATCTTTATCCAAGTCATTTACCATAGAAGTATAGGGTTGGCAATGGGCAAGGCTGGCTGGTTGAGCTTCTGGGACATTGCCCTAAACAAGCAGGGACAGACCTGATTTTAGTCCCACAGATCAGATATGAACCTGATTTTTAGGCCTTAGAAGGGCCAGGAGCAGCCCAGTTGTGACAGCGCTTTTCAGTGGAATGGCCCAAACATGATCATTGGCAGTGTTGTCATGTGCAACCGTATATGCGCATATCCATATGCAGATTGCATATGCGATCATGGCACATGTGCAATCACTTACGCATACGCAATCGCATATTGGCCACGGCACATTAATTTATTTTTATTTTAAAAAAAAAAAAAAAAAACTGTCTATAAGAAGGCTTCCAAACCTCCCCCATTTGCAATATTCTCACCCCATAACTCTCTTGTTGATTTTCTACAACAATATTGTTGAATGTTGATGACTTGATGTTTAATTCATCATTTATTAGATTTTATCTCTCAAATGTATTTTAAATATGTAAAATTAGTTATCTATTAACTTAGGAAAGTTTCCCTTAGTTTCTTATATTTTTTACATTTTTTTATTTTTCCCTATTTTTCAACTTTTTTTATTTTCGAAAAAAAAATGCAGTCGCCTATGCGATTGTGTGATTGCATATGCGTGCATGATCGCATATGCAATTCAACAACATTGATCATTGGCCATGAGTCTAGAGCCCTTGTGCCTGCAACAAGCCAGGCTCGGGCCCAAAAGACTGACCTGAATTTCCACAAAATATGTAAATAGACCATGTATGGGCTGAACCCAACCTGGCTTTCCCTGGACACAGCCGATTGCCACCCTTGTTCTTTTTTACACAACTAGAAGTTCAAATTTGCATAACACAGAACAGGAGAAAGGATTTACGTCAGATAATTGGATAATGTTTTGCTGCATCCTGTTACTATCTTCAGGGCTTCCAGTGCACATGCAGCTGATATAATTGCATTTGTAGAAGCAATAGCTGGAATTATATTCTTCACAACACCCTGTAAAGCGGCAGGAAAAAAAAGAGTGTATATTACTAAAGCTGCACAACCCACAGTACAAGGGAATGTGTGATACTAGAAAGGAGATAGATACTAACACATTATGTGCATGCACCAATACTTTTTAAGTAACTTATGATCCAACAGGTGAAATATAACAACATCATTCACAGTGTATATTCATCTCTGAAATAAGTGTGAATGATGTCAACTAGCAAAATAAATTTATTATCTTATGAGACCATCAATGATTGCTTGACATGTTATTATCTTATAAAATTTTCTTGAAAATAAATTTACCTCATGCCCTAAACAGAAAGAAGTATCCAACTGATATAAAGGGGTAGACTCCTCGATTGGTTGCGCAAAGTAATAATTTGTGGCAACCCATCCACAACATGTGAAGAATGCATTCACAGGAATAGAGACGGACCATCAGCCATTGTGGATGAAGTATTGCCCAAAAAATTAAATCAATTAGAGTAGGCATAAAAACGGTCAGGTCGACCCACCAGCTCATTGGACCCAGCCCAACCCGACAATAAATGTATCTTGATCTGAATTTAAGCCCATTAGAGAAGGAATCAGTCCAAAAGTTTGTCCCAATTACTAAATGGGACAGGTCTGGAAACATTTGAAATCAAGCATATCCTACCTGCCTCAGATCAAATTTTGAAATGGGTCTGATTCTTACTAATCAAATTTTGAAATGGGTCTGATTCTGACTTACCTAAAATGGTCCCAACTGGAATCTGATCTAGGTCCAGACACCCGGACCCAACTGAGGGCTAATGCTTATAATTCCAAATATGTTTCCACTTTATTGTATCCTATGTCAAGAGGAGGTTTTCGCATGCATGACTCCATTGATTTAGACTATATTACAACTTTGACTCCTATATTTTGTTCATGGATCTTCTTCTTTTTCTTTTTCTTTTTTCCTTTTTTGTTGTTGTTGTTGTAATCCAAACAGTAAGATTACTAGATCAAAGATATTTTATACTTGAATTCTTTTTTCTTAAAATTCTTCTCAACTTCTATATAAGGTGGTATAAGAGTGTGTACCTTTGCATGGACCGACTAGTCGACCTTTCAGCAGGTCAACCCACCCACAAGCATTCTAATCAAAGATTAGTCCGATACACCATTGAATACATGTTAAAAATACAAAAATGATAGATTTTGGTGTTTTACATTTTTTTTTTCCTATTTTCCCAATAAGATTTTTTGGGCCAAAACAATTTTGACTAATGCAATCTGATATGCTCTTTTTCATATCATTTTTTTGCCCAAGCTGACACGAGTGTGTACATTGGATGGACCAACTAATCGACTTTCAGCAGGTCAAGCCACCCACAAGCATTCTAATCAAAGATTAGTCCAATACACCATTGAATACATGTTAAATATACAAAAAATCATAGATTCTGGTGTTTTAAATTTTTTTTTCTATTTTCCCAATAAGATTTTTTGGGCCAAAACAATTTTGGCTGATACAATCTGATATGCTCCTTTTCATATCGTTTTTTGCCCAAGCTAACACGCCCACTAATATCATTATTCAAAACCTTGTTCACAAGTTGAATTTGTAGATTTGTATTTTTACATTGTTTTCTATGGTGTGACCCACTTGATAATTCGGTCAACTTAATTTTGCAGTGTCAGATTAATATAGTGGGGCCTTTTGGACTAATTGGATGTTACACACCCCAGGTAGGCCCCATAACAATAGAGACCATGGCATTATTCATACATGTCGGGGTGCATTCACATGGTAATGGTGCCACCACAACCAAGGGTGGTTCCAGGCTATTGTGGGGCCCACATGGTGTATGCACCTAATTTGCTCTGTCCAAAATGTTGGCCCCCTCCTGTTCACTGTATAACCCAAAAATCAGGCCAATCCAAGACTTATGTGGACCACACCATAGGGAACAATGTCAAATCATGATTAAAACCTCTAAAATTCATGTGGTGTGGGCCACGTAAGTTTTCGAATGGCCTGCTTTTTTGTGTTCCTTCATCCTGGTGGGGCATGTATATTTCTTTTGAAGGATGTGGGGTGCATATGATGAATGGCTGGGATGACATATATACAACACGATGGGCCCCTGTGTGTGCGTGTCCATACTTGCACATGCTCAGCAAGAGAAAGATTGCCGTCATCATCATCATCATCTAAGCCTTATACCAACTAATTGGGGTCGGCTACATGAATCCTTTTCCGCCATTCCACTCTATCAAGGGCCATAACTTCAGTTAGATAAGTCATCAAAGCCTTTCTCATTATCTCCACCGATGTCTTTTTGGGCCTTTAACTTGTACAAACTCACTCCTAACCTGCACAGTTTTAGGTCTCCATTGAACATAAGCAAGCCATCTAAGTCTACTTTCCCTCGTCTTATTACCTATTGGTTATACTCTTAAGTTCCCTCCAATGCATTCATTTCTAATCTTATCGTTGCTTGTCTTGCCACTCATCCATCTTAACATCCTCATTTCAGCTACACAAATCCTCTGAACATGTTTTTCCTTAGCTGCCCAACATTTTGTCCCATAAAGCATGGCTAGTCTTATAGCTACCCTATAAACTTTTAAATTCAGTTTGAGTGGCTGCAAGAGAAAGATGCTCATATCCAAACACTTAGACCGCTAATTTACCATCCAACCAAAACATTATTTCCATCTTTTCATCCAGTTCATCCAAAAGGTTGGACCAAGCTTGGATGACTCGGCGAGTTGGCTCAGAACTCACCCGAGTCGACCCAGTTTTTATGCCCCACTGACTGGGATTTATTAAAAAAAAAAAAGAAGAAGAAGAAGAAGAAGAAGAAGAAGAAGCAGACTCAGTGCGGTTGAAATAACCACATGAATTGAGCAAGTTTTTCCGAGCCATCTTATGGCTCGGTGGCTTGGACAAGTCATGTAACTCGGGCAAATGTGGTCTTCCTTTCTTCTAGTTCTTCCTCTTCCTTCCTTCTCCTTTGTTCCCATTCCTCCTCCTTTCCTCCCCTTCTTCCTCCTTTTGTATTATCCTTCTCCTTTCTTCTTCTCCTTCTTCCTTTAGTACTGCCGCTGGCTGCTGCTTTGCCGCTGAGACGGTTCAAATTAAAAACCTAAAAAAGAGAGATCCTTTGGTATGTGATAATTGATGCACGGGCATTATTAAACTCTACACATGGAATTTAACATGTCCAAATTGTGGCCTTCAGTTTAGATGGACTACAAATGCATACCAATTAAAATTCATAACTTAACTGATTTTTGGATGTTTAAGGAACAGCTGAAATGAAAATTGATGGTCCCAATTCAGCAAATATATGACCATTAATCGAAGTTTAGGATCAGTCAATCAATTAGTTTCAAGATGGTGAACTATCTATCATAGGTAAAACATTTTTGACAATTTAGTTTTAGTGAGCATATGCCATGCATACAATTCCTGAGTACTTGCATATCAAGCATATCATGCTATCACTGGAGTATCAGATAACTCCCCAAGAGGTAGATTCCCATGATAGTTTACCACCATTTCAAAAATGGTGGTGGCACATCCTCAGATGTGGCACCCACATAGACCTATCTAGGCCATCCGAATAGTAGTGGATGGTGCTGTCTCTAGAATCACACTAATCAACCAATCTTCTAACCATTAAATTGATGCTTATCAAGTGGATGGTTAAATGTAAAACAGGGAACGGTCCATATTGCAAGTGCAAAGTCAGATGGTTGATATCATATGCTGCATGTAATGTTGGGTTATGCTCCATCAATAAATGGGTCAGTGATTTGGACAGTTTGGTTTCTCATACGACTAAGCCATGTGTAGGATGGAAGAGTCACCAGGATTTTAGATGGTGGTGAACTATCACAGAAGAAGCCCACTACCAAAATGAGGGCTTTATTTGCTACTTTTGGCGACCACTGACAAAATGTGTATGTGCGACACATTGACCCAAAATAGATAGTCCAAATTGAGGGTTCCACTGGACATTTCAAAATGAGATTTATTTAACTCTTCTGAGTCCCTGACCTTTAATTGATGGAGGTTTTGTTGGCTAAGTTTGGGCCATCAACTATTTTTTCGTTTGAAGGTCCACTTAGTGTCCATCAATCAGACAATTAGACAATCAGATTGGTGTAAATTTAACTGTGATCCATCTAACATGATAGTTTAAGTAACTTGTATGCAATGTATACAATTAATTACTACCTGTGTATGAACCACCAGACTCAAAAGGCTAGTGTACAGTATCTTTTAGTCTGGGTTATTTGTAAATGGGCCGATATAAAGACCCATCATATTAATAGCATTGATTTGTGAACTGGCCAAATGTGCCCCAATTCTACGAAAAATGACTCACCAGAGACACCGTTTGACTAACCCAAGTCAAATTTTATAGGTGGGCTGAGTCGAGTCCAACACCTAGAGTAGCCAACCTTTAGTTATAAAGCATCCCCATTAACCTTAAGATTCTCAAGTATCCCCACATAGTTCTATCTTTGTGTTTACCCCCTCACCTCCTCAATCCAAATTGTCATCTGCAACCAACATGCACTGCAAGACTCTTCCTATAAATGCATCATTAACTCATCCATAACCAAATAGGTGTTCTGCAACAGTAACGGTGGCCGTAACGGCCACCACCGTTACCTTTTACGATACGGGGCATAACGGTTGTTACGGCCCCGTAACGGCCATTATGGTCTCTTTTATTTATTTATTTATTTATTGAAAAACCCCCCAAAAAACCTGTATTTGACCCGTAGTGTTGATTAAAAAGTATGAAAAACATGTGTTTGTCCCGTAATAGACCATTACGGGGCTATTATTGCGTTTTATAGGGGACATAATGTGCCGTTAATGGCAATTACGGGTCATTTTTTTCCATAACATCCGTTACAGCCGTTACGACCCTGTAACGTGTAACGGTTGCCACCGTTACCTTTACGTAATGGCCTTTACGGCCCCGTAACGGCCTTAACGGCACACCATGTAACCAATACAAAGGTACGGGCTCAACACGGACCTTAGTTAGTGTTCATAGTATCGGTATCACTACAAGTTTCATTGGCCAGGGATATGGAAACAATATCGATATCACCCATAATATGCCGATAACCGGAAATGCAGAAACATTAGGGAAATATGGGAAAATGGTAGACTTTTTCAGTGAAACTTCAAGAGATGTTAAAATACACATATTTGCATATTTAGGAATTAAATTACAAAAAGAATGCATGAATAATAAGTTTCCATTTAATGGGGCCTAAAAGCATGTGTTGTTGTAAGAAATCAATTCAGCCATCTCATCCATCCCATCTATCCATCCAACCATCCAACCTTCCACATGATATTTCACCTAAAAATCGTAGACAACTAGAAAGAAAATGAAATAGTGCTCTTGATATAGCCCACGTTGCGATAATGATAATATCACGATATTATCATCTACAAATTAAAGACTGCATGCAACCATGCGCTTGTAAAAAAAATTGAAATGAATTTTTTTTTAATAAACAGATTTTTTGCAATAATATCGAAATATCACTAATACACTAGCGATACAAGCAACACTTGGAATTTCCCTAGTCGAAAATATTAGCTATACATTGCTAATAACGATACATTGGCAATACAAGCGACACCTGAAATTTACACAGTCGGAAATGTTGGCCATATCGATACATTGGCGTTACATCACCGATACCTAGAATTTTTAATATTACCAGTGTTATAGGTATCGCTGAGCTCAAGATAGAGATAATATCGGAGATATTTCAATAATATCGGAGATAATTTGAATCCCTGCTTCAGACTCTCCATTCCGCTCCTGCTTCCTACTTATTTATACACAATTACATTTTGAAAGAGACACTTCCCCACTCCCACACCCGATTTTGTTGCCGCATCCCCTCACACTTCGCACAACAATGCTTTGAACTAGGGAATTTTTTTAGGGATCAATAATCCGAGATGGAGTCCATCAAATCATCAACTTTGATCACCTAAACATGGTCCCACTTGCATGGACTGATGTTTCAAAGGCATTATGGTTTCTCATTTATAAAAGTAAACCAAATGAAATTCCTAAAATGTAAGGGTCCATTTGCTTGGAGAGAATCTGAAATATGGAAATGGAAAAATATGAATCCAACAATAATTCCATTGTTTGGCTGTGCTGTCTTCCATGGAAATGTCAAGACTACTTGTAAATTGTGTTATTAATTATTATCCCCTGTATCTGTATTACTGAGGTTTGAGACAGATAATATCAGCCTATATTATTGATAATATCATCTTTTAAAAAATTATTGTTGATAATATCAGCACCATTTGAACACTAATAGCCACTACTTGTAGATAACTAGGATTGTCCTTTCTAAGTAATATTCAAGAAATGCTCCACCCATAGTGGAACCAACAATTGGATAGACTGGACTTCTGTGAAGAATGCATGTTTTGTTCTGTGGATGAATGCATTGTCCCACCTTACTGCACAATAGTATGGATAATTTCTATTATCACAGACATTCTCTTTAGAGTTCCTGCATAAGTTATAAAGTTTCTGTAACGGGCTACACTCATAATCAGAGAGATTATCAGGCTATAATCTACACTCCTAAAACACAGATTAAAAGGTTCCACTCTCATTCTAATCAGAGAGAAGTTCTAGCCCTGCAGACATGCCTTCCAACACATGCCTCTACACATAGCACATGTTCATTATGCACGTTGAATAAGGATTGCTGACATTTTTCTTTTGACAATTGATTATTTTTGTGTAGGGGTGGCTCTCTGCATGGACTAACCTGATTTTTCACATTTGGAGTTACCCAATACACCACCCAGATGGCCCAACACACTTGATAAATGTGGTGCATTGGACAGTGCATGTGGTGATAGCAAACCTCAAGTGCAAGTGCTGAAGTAGACTTGTTTCTTGTTGTAGAGGAGGTGAGGAGGTGTACGAATTGGCCTCCCTCCTATTTGGGATTGAATGACAACATTGTCACAGTCCAATTTTATACCATTACTAAAGAGGAATATCTAAGACACGCAGCCATATCTTTGCACAGTACACATGGGTTTTCTATTTTGACAAGCAACTCCCACAGTTCTTGCTCCAGATAAATGGTCTATTGTGTCCCATGGCGGATGGACTAATCCTCAAAGTTTTTCTTGAGAAGAAATGGTTTCCTATGGTGCAAACGAGGTGTCCCAAAATGAATGGGCCATGGGCCAAAGATCACATTGATAGGATCCTCAAGAGCCATATTTGTCAAAACCATACGGTTTACAGTTCACGATTTAACTCGAACCTTGAATCCCTTTGCAGATGTATCCTATGATTCAATGGTTTGAATCTCACACTTTATGATTCAAATTATACCCATTCTCCTCTTTTTCAAATTTTATATTGCTTCCATTTTATCATATTGAATCACTAGATTACTGTTGACTGAGAGTAAATGAGCCCAACATTACATAAAAATCAATTTTTTCCGTTTTCTATACCTTTTTACCCTTTTGCTAAAACATGTAAAAGGCCCTCCCCTATTAAAAATCCTCATTTTTTGTCTTTCGAGAGAGAATATTTGGGGAGTTTCATATTCAAAACCCAAAACAAAGAATCAGAATATCTTTTTCATTGGCCAACAAAATCAAATGCCGCTTTTTCCAACGTGACTCGACACTAAAGTAAAAAGAATATAAAGGATCAGTGTGTTTTTGAAAGTACATTTCTTGAAATACAAAACAAAGGAAAGACAAGAATCCTTTTAACACTATCAAAATATGTATTACCTTTTTTGGTGCATATTGATAGAAAATGGATTACAATGATTTCTTTCTTTCTTTCAGATCTTTTTTTATTTTTAAGATATCAGAAAAAATCATACGATTTTGCAATTTGATGCGATTCAACCCCTATTACGATTTGCAACACGTTAACAATTTTGACAGCATTTAACAGCTTGACTGGAGTAATATTTTAGAGCAGACTATATTCCTTGATCAACAAGTTTCACATTCTATGTAAATCATAGAGATGCTTCCTTAGATTGATGGACTCAGATTAAAAATGAGTGACATTTAGATGTAAAAGCCAATCAATAAATATGATGTTTGTGCTATGCTTCATACACAATGGAAGCCAAACTTTGGGTACTGTGAAGTGAATTTGGATCTCTGACCATTTAATTTTTACCACCATTTGATGGCCACCAATTGAATTATTAGTTTGATTCCAACCTTCTGGCATATGTTGCATCCACAATGAGCAGCAGTGTTTGTGTAGTTTCGATTGAAATGTAGATATGTTGCATCCTAGAGGAAGGTTGTGGGTAGTTTCGTCATGTAAATTTATAGAGATATTTTAGTCAAAAGTCAAAGTTCAAAAAAATACATGATTTTTTTTTAATAGCAAAATGAAAATTTATTTGGCCTTACATTGTAGCATAGATATATAACAAGAATTGCAAGAGGCAAAAAATTGCATGCCAATCGTCGGTTAAAACAGTTAAACCATGTAATATGAAAGTATATGATGAAGGTTTTAAAGCAATTGAAAGATATTTAAATAATCTCTAGAATAGAGGGGGTTTTTTTTTTTTTTGAAAGATAACAATTTTATTACAAAACCCGCCAAGAGGCAGCAAAAGAATACAAAGCCCAGTTGTATAGAACGAAAAGAAAAAGAAGTAGCAACACTAGCTGTAGAAACATAAGGCGCCCATTCCTGAGCAAACCCCATAATCCTCTTGCCTACCCCATCCACTTAAGCTTCCCGGTTTGTAAAGCATCGATCATTTCTTTCTTTCCAAAGAGTTCAGAAAATAGCCAGCAGAAGCAACCTCCAGGTAATTTTAGATGCCTTCTACTTACCCCTCCATGCCACGCCCATATGAGGTTCTCAACTGACCTTGGCATAACCCAAGCTGTTTGAGCCTCTGCTAGGGCCTAGGAAAAACTCCCACACACTCCGGGCGAAAGCACAGTGGATAAACAAGTGATTAATGGAGTCTACATCCTTCATACACATAACATAAGGCATATGTTAAGGAGAATGAGAGACCTTTGGAGATTATCGATGGTGAGGACCTTCTTACAGCCAACAAGCCACACGAAAATCACAACACGAGGGGGGGGCATAATGCCAATAGAGGTAAGGGAAGGAAGAATGTGTGGGCCTCGTCGAGGTGGAGATAAGATTGTAAAAGGAAGCAACCGAAAAGATTCCCGAACGATGTTCTTTCCAAGTTGAGTCTTCCAATTTCATGGCAGGCACCACATGCTTAACCCTATCCAACAAGGCCATATACTGCAACGCTTCATCATCAGATAGATTCCTCCGATAGGGAGGGCAACAAACAACAACTCCACTAGAAATAGAGCAGCACCGAGAAACGAGAATGTGATGCTCTGTAGCAAGAATAGCCAACGCAGAGTACTCCCATTGCATCGTCCTATCTCCGCACCATAAATCCTCCCAAAAATGAACCTTATTTCCTTTGCCCAAAGAAAAGGATATCCCTCTTCTAAACAAGTGGTCCACCAGGGCAATAGCTTTCCATATGCTAGAAGCCCAGCATAGAGATGAATGGTTCACAAACCGACCCCCTTCCTGTACTCCGTACTTGCCCACAATGATCTCCCTCCAAAGACTCCAAGTTTTCGTGCCAAGGCTCCATAACCATTTCCCGAGAAGCACGGTATTCATCAGTCCCAAATCTTTGATCCTTGCTCCTCCTTCATTAAGCGGTTTGCACACCTCCACACATTTCAGGAGGTGGAACTTCCTCCCATCATGAGTCCCTCTCCAAACGAAATTTCTTCTCATCTTATCTAGTCGCTTTAGCACCAACTGGGGGCATTTGAACATGGACATAAAGTACATGGCCACATTAGAGAAGGTTGTTTTAATGAGTAACAGCACCCCACACCAACCCCCCCCCCCCCCCAAGCGATAGATATCAACATTGCCAAGTAGCTAGCTTCCTTTCAATTCTTTCAACCACCCAATCCCATAAATGAGTTGCAGGCTTTCCAATACCATGGGGACCGAGATATGTAGATGGGAAGGAACCCTTCTTGCACCCAAAAATCATAGCCAAACGATCCAAGTATTCCAGAATAGAGTTATTAATGCAAGTAGATCAAGGATGAAAATAACTGCATTAAGATTCAACGCACTAGATTGAAGTTTGAGCCAAAAAACAAAAAAAAAAAAAAAGAATACAAGACTGTCCATAAGCCTAAGCCTTATTTATAATGAGTCTTTACAATCTTCGATAAAATCTTTGGAATCTAAAAATAAAATTACTAACTATCCAAGATCTAAAAAATAGGAAACTACCTAAATAAGAAAACACTAAAATAAGAAAGTATTTAAATCAGAAACATCATAAAGATATTAAAAAAGGAAATTTCCTAATGTAGAGATTTGAAAAAGAAAAGGAAAGTAGAAATATTTCCTAATGTAGAGATGTGAAAGAAAAAGAAAGTGGGCATTTTCTTGAGCACATGTTTGGAGCATGCCCATGTAAGATGTAGGTCTTTTCTTCAAATGTTGATCAATCGGCTTGTGTAGCCATTCGGTTGCATCAATTCCACCCGACCTTTTTTTAAAAAAAAAAAAAAGAAACTCATCCTACAGTTTGAATTGGTAGTCATAATCTCTTGCGAAGATCCTAGTTTGTAGCACGTTTTCTTCAACTTTGCTAGCAGTTGATGGTGGAGACCCACATGCCCAATTGGTGCCGTGTGCGTAATACGATGTTCAAACACAAGCCATCTTTCCTTTTGCTTCTTGTTGGTCCTCCACATTCTAGACATGGATTGCGGCCCCTTCATTACAGTCAGCTTCCAATCTGCACACCCTAATTGATGTTGAGATGGTACCATTGGGTCGACCTCTACAGAGTTTGCTATTATGATTGTATCACTATCCGTCTCTTTGACCATCAAATCGTCCATATTTGTTAAACCTTTAGTCTCTTCAATTTGATCATCCGTCATCTAATCTTTTGGTTTAACTTGAACTTCCTCCGATTTGGCCATTGACCCATCACCATCCATTTAGCCATCAAGCAATCCAAAGGAGGATTCCTCTTGGGTCGCCACACTATCTACAACCACATTGTCTATAGGAAGTCCAGATAAAATAGATCGAAACACATAGCACTTTTCCCATTCAATCAAGGACTCAAACCAAGCTCCCACCGCCTCCTTGAGTTTCTTAAATTCTTTTGCAATATCTTTCTTGAACACTCTAATCTCCTTTTTGACTTCCTACAAATTCTCTTCCCACGTCTCTTGAACATTCTTGGATATCATTGATATTTCCATGCAATAGGATGCTTTTAAGTAGCCAACACATGGAAAGGAATCTCTTGAAGACTAAAATGAAAATAGGTAAGACTCGAGGCAATAGAAATGATGATCATGATAGTCAAAATGAGCTGGATAAGAATAAAGCAATAGATGTGGATGGGTAGGAAAGTCCATATAGGGATAATCGTATGAGGCGTAAGAAAACCTTCCTATCCACAACATCTCCAAATAAAAACATGGGTTTAACTATAGGCTTGGATTCTAGATCTAAGTTTATGGGGGTTATGGGGTTTAGGATGTTTTTGGGGACAAAAATTGGGGAAGGAAGAGGAGAGAAAATCTCAAAAGTTGAACTTGCTCTCATACTAATTTGATGCAACTAGATCAAAGATGAAACAAATTGCAATAAGATTCAACGCACAAGATTGAAGTTTTGGCCACACAAAAAAAAAAAAAAAAAGACTATGAGCAAGCTCAACAGTCCTCTATCAATAAATAAAAAAAAAAAACTATTGTAGAGAAATAAGAGAATTTTCATAAAAGAAAATATTATTCGACCGTCTTATTCCTTAAGCCTAAGCCTTGTTTATAATGAGTCCTTACAATCTTCAATAATATCTAAAAATAGAATTCCTAACCAGCCGAGATCTAAAAAAATAGGGAACTACCTAAATAAGAAAGCATTGAAATAAGAAAAATCTAAGATTACTTCTTGCCTAATATAAAGATATGAAAGAATAAAAGAAATTTCCTAATGTAGAGTTTTGAAAGAAAAGGAAAGTAATGATATTTCCTAATGTAAAGATTTAAAAGAAAAGTAGAGATATTTCTTAATGTAGAGATTTGAAAGAAAAGGAAAGTAGAGATATGCTAAAAAAAAGGAAAGTGGGTTTTTCCTTGTGCACACGTGTGAGATGTGGGTCTTTTCTTCAAATGTTGACCAATTGGCTTGTGTGGCCATTTGGTTGCATCAGGTATTGCACTGCCAAACAGATGTATCATGTGGCAGCTGATGTCAAGAATGTTCCTCATCTCTTGTTACAGTGCAAAGTAGCGAGACAGATATGGGAAGGGGTATTCAGACAATTTGATATACAATGTCTTGTTCCTGAGACAGTAACAGACTTCATTGCATGGTAATGGAGACTCACATGGGGGCCTGTGAAAGGTTTTTGTGGGAGTTAACCACCAAGGCTAGCCTTTGCTGCATCTGGCTCAAGTGAGACAGCAGAACATTAGAGGGTAAGGCATGCTCGTGGGCAGCGATCTTCAGAAAGATTAGTAACTGGATGGTCGAATGGGGAAATCAGCACATGCTTTTCTGCAGGAAATTCCGACTTTCCTTTTCCAATCCAAATGGGGGAGATGCTGATGTGTGACTAGGGGCTGTGAAGAGCTGTTTGTCTGTTTGTGTTGGGTCTATGTTTGCTAATGCTGACTGGGATCTTGTCCCCTAGTTGTTTCTTAGTTTGCTGTTTTTTCTCTCATTGAATAAAATTATCCAATCATCAAAATAAAAATGAAAGGACACTTAGGTAATTAGGATGAAGCTGTGTTATAAGCGACCTACTTTTTATCACCACTAACATACCCCTCTCCCACAACTTGCAAACCTCTTCCTCTCATTTCACGGCATTGCCCATGCCAATTTTACTAATATATATAACATGAAAAGCTTTCATTCTAGACAAAGGGATTTAGTAAAGAGTTAGCATACCTGGGTCAGGGAATAGGTAACTCCAGTAATGCCGAAAAGCTCAGCTCTTTTGACAGCCTAAGTATGATATTAACAAGACTCAGTAAGAGGATCAAAGAAGAAAAAACCATCCTAAGAAAACATCACGTAAAAATAATGTACATATAAACCTCTGAGTAGACCCACTGCATATGTTCTGGATCATCTGCATCAAAAGATTTTCCACCATGTACCTACAAGATTATCAGGAAAAGGCAATTGTGAACAGTCCAAAATCCCCACTGTAAAAGAATAGGAGAAATGCACCAGCTTTTACCTCATTCCATTTAATTAAATGGCCATATTCAATACAATGGGCAGGAGTTCTGGGGGTCTCTGCAAGAGTGCATAAAGGGAACTTCACTTGAGGGGGGAAAAGCCAGATGGTACACTCAAAGCACGGCGTAACTCCTGGAAGAATAACCCTGGCATGACCCTTGAAACCTTCAGTTCCACCATCCACCATGGGTTTGATTGTTTCTTCACATGGGTTGTCCTCAGAATCATACTCTATATTTGCAAGAACAAGGAAACATGGTATATAAACTTAGTGAGAGGACGGAAAGCATAGGCTTCTTTCTTTCTTTCTTCCGCCCAGAAAGATAGGAAAGAAAGCATAGGAACTTTAAGACATAAAGATTTGGGGCAGCAGAAGAAGTATATAAACAAATGAAGATCCTGAAGAGACATCATACAGAAGACAAGAATAGAAAATAAAAAAATAAAAAATGTGCTAAGCATTTGAAAAAAGGAAAGAGACAAAAGCAAACAAGACATCATGTGGCCTTTTTCAGTGAGAAGTAGAACAAGGCTAAACAACGCTACTCCACTTATGACAAGGAGTTCTATGCAGTTGTGCAATCATTGCGCCATTGGCGGCATGATTTATTACCGCAAGAATTTGTCATGTTCTCTGATCATGAGGCCTTGAAATATTTGAGCTCCTAAAAGATGTTGAGCCCTAGGCATGCCAAGTGGGCACAATTTCTTCAAGAGTACACATTTATGCTTAAGCACAAAGCCAGAAAAGAGAATAAGGTTGCTGATATGCTTAGCCGTCGTATCATGACGATGCGGTCCATGAGTATTGAAGTTACAAGCTTTGTGCAACTCAAGGGTGAATACTCAAACTGTCCTAATTTTGGAATCATTTATGCGTCATTGTCTAGTGACCCGCCCTCGAGAAGTGCAGAGCTCGTCCTTACAGATGGATATCTTTTTAGAGGGGACAAGCTCTATATCCCACGAACATCCCTCCGTGATTTTCTAGTTTGAGAGCTGCATGCTGGAGGGATGGCAGGTCACTTTGGTCGAGATAAAATAGTTGCCCCTGTGTCTGATCGTTTCCATTGGCCTAATCTCCGGTGAGATGTAGCTAAGATTGTAGGGCGGTGTCGGACATGTCAACTGGCGAAGCAAAGGAAGCAAAATACAAGTTTATATACTCCTTTGCCAGTTCCACATGCCTCGTGGCAAGATGTCGGTATGGACTTCGTGCTTGGGCTTCCCAAGACTATTCGTAAGCATGACTCCATACTCGTGGTTGTTGATCGATTTTCTAAGATGGTCCATTTCATGTTGCTAAGTTATTCTTTCAGGAGGTCGTGCGACTTCATGGAGTACTAGATCCATCGTGTCTAACAGAGATACTAGGTTTGCTAGTTATTTTTGAAAGACTCTATGGCATCTTTTAGGTACTTCAGGTCTTAAACCCCGAGCCCCTATAGATTTGATCCCCATGGCTACCCCACAGCATCCTTTAGAGTTCGGAGAGTCCTTTGCCTAGCATATACATGCATTGCATAATGAGATCAGGAGGAAAATTAATCAAGTAAACTTTCTGCTGACACTCACAAGATATATAGGGAATTTCAACCTAGAGATGGCGTCATGGTTCGTATTAGGTCTGATCGGTTTTCCCTGGATCCGTGAATAAGCTTCATGCCTGTAGTATAGGCCCACATAAAATTGTGAAAAGGTTAGGGTCTAATGCTTATCTTGTTGATATCCCTGCTACCATGGGCATCAGTTCCACATTTAATGTGGAAGATCTAATTCCCTTTCACGAGCCATTACCTCTATCCATTGGTCCCCCTATTTCTTCCCAGACCCTCCTTATATATGGACCTTGGCCACAGCTTAATCTTCCTATACCCATCTTACCTTCTCTTCAACCTGCACCGAGAAGAGACGAGATAGAGGAAATTTTGGACTCCGAGGCAGTTTCCACTCGCTCCGGGGTTTCTAAAAATTCCTAGTCAAATGGAGGAACAAACCTATTACAGATAACTCTTGGATCACAGAAGCAGAGCTGCAGCGCATCGACCCTGATTTGCTCGAGAGATACAGGAGTTCACTTTCACCAATGCGTATTCTTCCTACTCGGGGAGAATTGATGTGGACATCAGTGGTGCACCATTTAGAGTGTACCAAAGGAGGAGGCGTCGCCGACAGAGTACCAGAGCGGAGGAGTTGATGTGGATGGACGTTGGGTTGATCGGACCCATTTTCTGATGCGCTACGAGTGTTGGAGCGGCATAACCACACCCTGACCATAGATCCATGGGTCGAATTTCACACCCTACAACACGGGTGTTTTAGTTTTAGACATTTTTTTGTTCTTTTCCTTATTTTAGGGGCCTTATTGTACTCTCTTTACTTCTCGTCTTTTTTGTTATTCTTTTTATTTTCAGGGGCTTTAGTGCACTTTTACTTTTTTCATAGCTTATATATACATTGTGAGAAACCCTATTTTTATTATTATTGAATGAATAGAAATTCATCTCTTTTCTTCCTCTTTATTCAAGATATTAGGGTTTCAGGATTGGCCCCTGGGTGCTGAAGATTCCACCCCGATTTTAGGTTTCGTTCTTTCTAGATCTTCGAGGTGCAGGAAAAGGTAAGAATCATCTTCCTTCTTTTCCTCTGACGACAAAAGGACCCGTACCTTCTTCATCTCGAACCCTTCAGTCTTCACCATTTTCGTTCCTCTCTGGATACCCCCTTTCTAGTTTGAACGGAAAAGAGGGATGGTTAGTCAGTAGAATCAGATCCAAACTTGACCGTGGACTGACTTATACTAGATCTGATATATCCGCATATCCCTAGGTCCTCCCTTTTTACTGTTTACGTGATCTTATGCTAAGGGGCGTGATTGGAAACGATTAGTTAATTGGTGTATTTATTTGAATATTCTTTAACCTGCTTATACATGCATCTAGGGTTAGGTCATCACATATCCCTGTATCAGGTCCCCAACTATTGTCCAATATTTATGAAGGATGTAGCATCGGTGAAACACTTGTTCATCCATTGCACATTTGTCGGCATGTTATGGGGAAGCTTTCTTGCTCTCTTCAAGGTCTCATGGGTGATGCACACGTCTATCGAAGAGCTCTTCTTCGCGTGGCATGGGGGAAGAGAAGGGAGGAAAGATAAAGTGGCTTAGAAGTTTGTTCTAGTGGTGATCTTATGGGCCTTGTGGGAAGAGAGGAACAATCGAGTCTTTTAGGGTAATGGCAAGTCGGTTGCGGATGTATTCATAAGGGTGAATATTGATGTATTAGATTGGGTTATCCTTTTTAAAAAAAGTACTAGATTGGGTTAAGAGTTAGGTTGTCCCCATCCATAGCGATAGGGTTGAGTTGGTCGAGGCCTTGTAAATTTTTTGTGTTCTTTGCATTTTCTTAATAAAAGCTCAATTGCCTTAAAAAAAAAAAACAAAAAAGCAAGCATGATTTCACTACACATATCAAAACCAATGCAAATAGTTAATACATATGGTTATGGCCTTGTGGGAAGAGAGGAACAATCGAGTCTTTTAGGGTAATGGCAAGTCGGTTGCAGATGTATTCATAAGGGTGAATATTGATGTATTAGATTGGGTTATCCTTTAAAAAAAAGTACTAGATTGGGTTAAGAGTTAGGTCATCCCCATCCATAGCGATAGGGTTGAGTTGGTCGGGGCCTTGTAAATTTTTTGTATTCTTTGCATTTTCTTAATAAAAGCTCGATTGCCTTTAATTTTAAAAAAAAAAAACAAAAACAAAAAAAAACAAAAAAGCAAGCATGATTTCACTACACATATCAAAACCAATGCAAATAGTTAATACTATACTTGCAATTGAGCTTGTATTAGAAGTGGCTTAGAAGTTTGTTCCAGTGGCGATCTTATGGGCCTTGTGGGAAGAGAGGAGCAATCGAGTCTTTTAGGGTAATGGCAAGTCGGTTGCGGCTGTATTCATCAGGGTGAATAGATGTATTAGATTGGGTTATCCTTCAAAAAAAAAAAGTATTAGATTGGGTTAAGAGTTAGGTTGTCCCCATCCATAGCGATAGGGTTGAGTTGGTCGGGGCCTTGTAAATTTTTTGTATTCTTTGCCTTTTGGCCTTTTCTTAATAAAAGCTCAATTGCCTTTTTTAAAAATTAAAATAAATAAATAAATAAAAACAATAAAGAAAGCATGATTTCATTACACATCAAAACCAATGCAAATAGTTAATACATATGGTTATGCATAATTAGCCTTCTTTACAAACTTGCATTCCAAGTTAAAGAAGGCAAACCTTGTTGAAAGCCTATTGGCCAAATTCTTTCCTTCCCAGATTGCCTCAAGTTGGTCCTATAAACTTGCAATAAAGAAGGGAACTAAATAGATAAGGAAACAAATCCAAAAAGACTCCACATGCTCAAGGCAATTGCATATGCAGCCATATTGGGGGATTTATTGGCTTTGTACAATGGACAAGGGCCTCTTTAACAGTTATATGGCCTGTAACAAGTCTATAAGGACATCCAATTAACCCTAGGGGCACAAAGTCACTAAGCCCATTACATGGGCCTGCGAGTTCCATAGTCCAATCAGACCACTAATATGGTGCACAACATGCTGGTATTGTGTGCCCTAAAAAGACAATGACAATGGCTATAACCATGTTGATTAATGACCACGTGTTTGGTTTACACCATGGATGCCATGATTAATGTGAGGGAAAACCTTTACAAGCTATGATTAATAGGGAGGAATACCTCCAATTGTCCCAAGGGAAGATGAGTTTGGACACAACGGCTAGTGGCCAAAGGAAAGTTGTGTTTCATGGATCTTAGTACCATAAATTCCACGACCACAGTAGTGGTATTGGGCAATCTATGAAAGGTTAAATGTGGCCAGCGTATGCAAGGGAATCAGGGACGAGTTACGATGGGAGGCCTCCACCATCCAGATAATTGTGTCAAGGCCTTACCCCACATAAGTATGATAGTTCACGAAATGCAACTTCTAGTGTTTAGTGTTTAGGCCTTGTTGAGCACTTGCATTAGAGGATTGCATCAAGTCTCTAGTTTAGGAGACCCATCATGCCCGGATTGAATCTGATGCAAAACATGAAAATTAAATATGATATGCAAGATTTCAGGCTTAAGATCACGTTAGTTCATAAACAATTACACAAATTCCATATCCCACACGAAAGTCCAAACATTCAATTAAGGGGAATTTATGCGGGTCCAGGCCTACACATGATAGGGCTGGATCAATAAAAATTATAAACCAAACGACACTCAAAGATAAGAAATAATCACCCACACATGCATAGTAATCAGCCCATAATCCAAGGGATTCAGAAATTCCAATTCAAGGAACCTTAGGGTGAGAAAAGAGGCAAATAAATTAAGGATAATGCGATCTAGGGTTAGGGTTTATGAAAAACTGGTATGAGAGGATAGAATAAGAAGAAAACCTGAACCGAAAGACACTTTCCGCGAGCGGACAGCAACAATGGCGCAGACGTACGTGCGTGTGATCACGGCCGCACGTGTGTGGGGCCCACTATTCAGAAAAAGGCCACCTTGGCCCTGGTCAGCCAGGGATGGACTCCAAAACTCCCAAATATCAGCTCGATCCGATGTACGGTTTGAGCATGGTACCCCGTCGAAGTTTCAGCTCGCCTACGGGCCAAAATCTGAAAATCTGCTGTAATGAAGAAATCTGATGCAACAAAAGGGACGAATTCGAAATATGGATGGTGGTGGAAGATGGAAAAGAAGATGGAGGATGGGGGTGAATCGGGGTCGATGTGGCTTCGCACCACGGTAGTTAGCCCTTCGAAAAGGGAGGGCTTCGCACCCACTTTTGAATGCTTCCACAACTCACGAAGAGAGCAGAAAAATAAAGCAGGAATTTTTTTTTATTAACTTCAATGAATCAAAAGAACTACAAGGGGTGCCTATTTATAGGGAAAATCCTATACCCTAAAACTCGCACCATGTGCACAACCAATTACTTAGCGATGAAGTAAACTAAAACAAAAACCAAACAGAGAAATCTAAAGCGTTCATAATGTTCTAAATAATAACAATAAGCAAAACCTAAAATATAAAATCAATCCGACAAGTGGGCCACGATCATGAGATCCCATGATGGGCTTTTCTTGACTATCGGGCCCACTTTTTTTGAACCAAAACTTGTCTTCTCACTAGGAGGCCCTTCCTGAATGTCGTCATCGAGCCAGATCAATGGTGGGGTCCTCCTTCTGCGTACGTACGTGCGTAGGGGTCGTGGTGTGTGGGCGTGCGTGTACACGATGTCCTCATCAGAATCAACTTGATCATATACTAGCTTTGACAAATCCTTAGCCTAAGTTCATAAGGAAATACAAGCTCCTAGTATTTTGTGCCTTGGCTCACCCTGTGAGATTACATTAGTGGTAGACATATAGGTGTAATTGGTATATGCATCAAGAATGTGGTCGTAGTCCATATGCTCCAACATGGGATCCACATCCACTAGTTACTCCGTGATGGGGACATCACGCGCGCATGCACATGCACGCCGCCCCCTATGCACGTACCCAAGGAGGAGGAGGGCCCCACCGTCGATCTGGATCGATGACGACGTCCAGGGAGGGCCTCCTAGTTAGAAGACGGAGTTTTGGTTCGTTGGAGTGGGCCCGATAGTTAAGTAAAGCCCATCATGGGATCTCATGATCGTGACACACTAGTCTGATTAATCTCATATTTTAGGTTTTGCTTATTAATGTTATTTATAATATCATGGATAGTTTAGATTTCTTTTATTAGTTTTTATTTTTGTTTACTTCCATCGGCAAGTAATAAGTTGCACACATAGCACAAATTTTGGGGTATAAGGTTTTCTTATAAGTAGGCACCCATTGTAATTTTTTTGATTCATTGAAGATTAATTAAAAATTCCTGCGTTTTTCTACTACTCTGAGTTCTTGAGTTGTGGAAATCCAATTGGGTGCGAAGCCCTCCCTTCATCGAAGGGCTAACTACCGTGGTGTGAAGTCATATCTATCCCGATCCGCCCATCTTCTATCATCCATACTTCTCACCTTCTACACCCATCTTGGCTTCGAATCTGTCAGCTTTCGCAACAATTCTTCTCCCTACAACCGATTTTCAGAATCTGGCTCTGCAGGAAGGCTGAAATTCGGCGGAGCACCACACAGACCGTGCATCTGATTGACACAAGACTCGGGAGTTTTAAAGCCCTCCCCTGGCCGACCCTGGCCTGATGTCCGCACGCGGGAACTGTCTCCAGGTTCAGATTTCGTGCCTATTTTACTCCCCTCATACCTATTTTCTCCAACTCTAACCCTAGATTGCATTACTTTCAATTTATTTGCCCATTTTCTAATCCTAGGGTACTCTGAATTGAAACTGGTGAATCCCTTGGATTAGGGACTGATTGTTGTGCACGTGTAGATGAGTTTTACTTCCCTTTGAGTATCGTTTGGCTCATAATTTTTATTGATCCGGCCCTAACATGTGTAGGCCTGAACCCACACAGATTCCCCGTGCTTGAATGTTTGAACCTGTGTGGGATGTGAAAATTTTATGTGAATGTTTCTGAATTAGTTTGATCTAAAGCTTGAGATCTTACATATCATAGTTAATTTTCATGTCCCACATCACTCCGGGAAACTAATACATGGCTTAGATCTTAGTGATTGAACCATCCATGGGGCGGTTTTTAAGATGCGCCAAACGCTTAAAAAGGTTTTAATGTTCAATCAGAGATTCTTAACCATTGATCTTTCGTTTCGACCATTAAGAGTGTTTCATCACACTTTGGACATCTGATGGTTAAGATCCTGTCATCCACCTCTTAGACCAACATGGGATTATGGTTAAGAGTGAATGCCACTGAACAATGGAGGGATTGGGTCAGTTTGGGTGCATGGATGAAGCAAGTTTACAAACTTTTGTAGTAGGGCATACTGAAGTCTATGGTGGTGAGGAGCACCATACCTGGTGCATCCCTCTGAAACTAGTGGTGTGAATGGGTTAGGCTTGAGCCTGCAAAATCCGAATTTTGAATATGGCCGGCCCGACCCGAAACTGTTCAAAATCTGGGCCAAGACGAACCCCAAGCCCAGCCTGTTGACAGCCCTATTTGAAACCTTGCTTCCTCATAAATAGATCCTATCCAAAGGAGAGGGCATTCTAGGCTTAAACATCCCCCATCCCCTAAGGACGTCTAGTGTAAAGAGAGTAAAGAGAAAAGAGAAGAAGAAGAGAAGTAGAAGAGAGAAATCTCTCTCCTCCTCCATCACATTCCCACATGTGTGTGGTCCACCCAGCGACAGCTCTCAAGTACATGCACCCAACCTAAACTTGGGAGTGCATAACGACTCTCTCTCTCTCTCTCTCTCTCTCTCTCTCTCTCTCTCTCTCTCTCTCTCTCCTCTTTTCTAGGATAAATCAAGGAAATACCACCTGTGTAGGAGGATTTGCATCAAACTTTTGCATTGATCACATGACATGAAGCTGAGGTAACATCCTGGCCATTAGTTTCTATTTTTTGGAGCTTGATAATATCTAGACAATGATCCTTAATAAATAATAAAATTAAAAATTAAAAAAATAAAAATAAAAATAAAAAAGTGCACCCGTTGTATTCGATTATGGTAATGATGGCCGTTACAACCACTATGAAAACTGTTACGCTACAACCTGTAATGGTCAATTTTTATTTTTATTTTTTTGGAAAAAATCAAAAAAAAAAAAAAATTGTTAGAAAAAACCCAAAAATTGAGAGGATTCCAAATATGTATTCTTTTTTGGTTTTGAACATTGTATGATTATGTAATGGTTCATTCTTTGATAAGAATCTTGTCTCTAGCTATCTAATGATTTTATTAACCTGATAGGCTTAGACTGACTCCAAAATGAAGGAGCACTCACATTGCCCCAAATCAGCTCAAAATTCATGCAATCTATAGTACTCATCCCACTAATGTATATTCCCAAGCATTTGACATCATTCCCTCCCAAGAAATAAGAATAAAAAAATCAATTAAATCGGATGAATAGCATCAATTTGGAGGACCACTCAAATGGTGGCCCCAAATCAACCTATATTCATGCAATCTATGATACAGATCCCACTAATAGATATATCCCCAAGCATTTGATATCATTCACCCCAAAATAAATAAGAAAAAATTAAAATTAAAATCAAATGAACAGTGTTGTCTATGGCATTCATCACACTAATGCATATGCATATCCCTAAACATTTGACATTATTCTCCCAAAGAAATTCAAGTAATTTTAAGAAAGATTGAAATTAAATTCAGATGAATTGTGTGTGTGTGTGTTGGGGGGGCAGAAATCAACCACAAATTCATGCAATCTACGGCATTCATCCCACTAATTCATATCCCTAAGCATTTGACATCATTCTCCCCAAGGGAATTTAAGAAAAATTGGAATTAAATTCGGATAAATAGTGTCACTGATTTAGGGTACCACTCAAATGCCCCCAAATTCATGCAATCCATGGCGCTCATGTCACTAATGCTATGGCGCTCATGTCACTAATGCAATCAACCCAAAATTGTACTTAATTTAATCATCCGACTATTAGATCAATGGACATTTATTAGATGGTGAAGAATGAAAAATTATCCTGCGGTCCCTATTTCAACAAACGAGTGTTTGCATGATCGTCCAAACAATCTGATTTTGGGACTGTATGACTTAGCAACAGCTGGTCCCAGAATTTAATTGGTTTATTTTCAGTTAATATATGCCATGTATACAACATTTGAGTGCGAGTGTATCATGCGATATAAGCCACTACAGTATCTGGTCTTTTATTTTGAAAAGACGGGGGGGATTGATAAAGAAGAAAGTTTCTCCAGTGGCCCTTCTTCTTCGTCTTTTTCATTTTCCTTTTTATTTTTTGTTATCCTTCTTCTCTGGGGAAAAAAAAAAGGCCATTACGCTGAGGGCCATTAACTGGACCATAACTGATGTTACACCCCCGTAACTGCCAAAATTCCAAAACGAGGCGTTACAGCCCCGTATCACATAACATGGTCGACTGTTAAACATTTTTTAATACCTTGGCTACACAACATCCATCAAACCAGTTGACAGGTAATGATCTTTCATCATTTCATTCTGGACCCTTGATGAGGCCAGATCTTCAATATGGATGATTGAATCAGCCTGATCTTCAGTCGCGTTGTTGGATAGGCCTGATTTCTAGTCCATACGGTCTGATCGGGTCGATTACTCCCAACAATGGAGTACAATTGGACCTTATTTGAAGGATAGAATGGTCCTGCATAAGTTTCCTCCAGCTTAAAGGAACTCTCCGTAGTGTTGATGCTCGAAATCACCCTCATCATCTCTCTCACTCCCCCACTAGCTTTGGCAAGAGCTGATGCCAAAGACCAACATATCAGCTAGGCCTCTCACTTGGAGTGGTCTCATAAATCATATCACTTCTTGTGTAGTCATGCAGCCATGGTCGTTGATGTTCTCTTGACTTCAACTCTTATAGCAGGATGCATATTGCATGGCTAGACAGCTTGTTCACTGCCTATAGTTCATCCTTCACTTGATTGGTCACCTGAATCTTGAGAAAGAGGAGCAAGGCTCAGACGGTGATACTTCTCTATCATTTTTTCCATAAAGAAAACAATTTTTATACATTTTTTCACAAAAGGAAATTTCGAACTTGTGAAAAAGGGTTTCTTTTGGAGAATAAAATATGGTTTTCCAAAAGGCTTTCCTACCTTCTTCATATTCTTTCAAATTTTCTTAATAATTTTGATTTATTCTGCATATTATAAAATATTTAACCATCGTCAAATGTGAAGTGCTTCCATGGTTGGCTCCAGAGCCAAATAAATGATTAAGGATGATGTCTAGTGGGCAGCCAATCATAATACTTTTACAGATCTACCATTTAAAAGTTGGACCAAATTGATGTGAAAGGGTGAAGACGATAATGATGGTTGTGTCCAAATATTCATGATGTGACCAACTCTCCAGGTCAACTTGAATGACCTCTTCTTTCAAAAAAAAAAAAAAAACAAACTTGAATGACTGACCTCTTAGTTTAGATTATGATCAAGATTTAGAGTTAGAATAGGTAAACTAAATTGCTATCTCCATGGTTCAAAAGATGTCATCTCACCTATTGCACATCTAATAACAACAGTTCCAAGATCGAAAAGAAGCCATCATATTTAAAAAGGGAAACAGTTCCATGAGGTAGAGCAATATTCAACGAAAAGCAGATAAAGATAATTTTCAATATTGAGAAACAGAAAGCTTTCAGCCATTTTAGATTGCCAATAACAGAAGAAGATGATGGAGATGAACAACACACCTAAAAAGCTACAAGCTACCGCATTAATGTAGCTTCGAGCTTCAATAGAATCAAGACCAAGAGCAATAATATTGAAATCGCTATAAAACTCAAGATCTTTATCTTCAATCCGGCAAAAATGAGGTACAATGTTCACTCCACTGACTCTTTCCATTACACGCGTTGCAGCTACCTCAGCCTTTGGCTTTCCAACATCCTGAAGCCTTAAAAAAAAAAAAAAAAAAAAAATATATTGGAATTAATAAACACCTATGGGACTTGAATGAGACACGTCGTCAGCAGCAGCACATGGCGCTATCCTTACTAAATAGAGGCGGAACTACAAATCTGCCGATCAATCCTATCTAAGGCCTCATCCTCATTAAGTGACCAAGCCTCGCACCAACTAGTTGTATGAGCAACACGCATAACAACAAAAAGGACTCAGAAAACATCCACAATTTAACCACAGCAAGATGTGAACCAATTGTATATGACCGTATATAGCATGAGACAACAAGTAGATTTTCCAATGAACAAAATGCCAACAATCAAGCACGTAGGTCACAGAAATTAATACGTAACACATCTTTTCCAAGTATAAAGGAAAGTACAAAGGAGGCTTAACGATGTCATAAAGCAGATCATATGACCTTTACACACATGCCTACAACTGAAAATGTCCAGTCATATTTCCAAATAAATGTCACATTCTAAAGAAAGCAGAATGAATCTTATAATGCAAAATGCAAGCCTAAGAATAACATTTTTCTTACAAAAGCTATAGGTATCTCTTCCCTAGAATTGCTAGTATCTCTTTGGACCGATTCACTTGTGTAGACTACTGCTGTAATTTGTGTGGAGGGGTGGTGGTTTGGTCTCCTCCATGTCGGAGGAACTTATCGGATAAGGAGCTTGAAGAACTTGTTAGCTTAGTTGACTATCTAAAGCTTGTCATCCCTTTGCCTCAAGATGAAGATTTGATGGTTTGGAAAGTGCATAGCTCAGGTATCTTTTCAGTGCGTCCGTTCTACAATTTGATTTACAAGCCTTCCAGTTTGATCCTTTATTTGTTCCATCATTGTTCTTACGGAGCTCCGCCTAGAGTTGCAGCTTTCGTTTGACTTGTGGGTAGTAAAAGAGTGCTAACCATTGATAATCTTCAAAAGAGATCTCTCATCCTTCCTAACATTTGTTTGATGTGTATAGGAGGCAGAATCAATCGACCACCTGTTCATTCATTGCCCTTTCACTGATAGAGTTTGGGAGCATTTCCTAGCTTTCTTTCATGTTTCACGGGCTATGCTGAAGTCAGTTGACGATCTTTTGTGGGCATGGAAGCAATATAGGTAAATGATGTAGAACACATGATTTAATGCTAGCATGCAACGTGGAGATTATGAAAGAGTCGATAAAGTAATTCAACTAACAAAAAATGTTAACCTACCAA
This sequence comes from Magnolia kwangsiensis, assembly GCA_037074715.1. Classification (NCBI taxonomy): domain Eukaryota; kingdom Viridiplantae; phylum Streptophyta; class Magnoliopsida; order Magnoliales; family Magnoliaceae; genus Magnolia; species Magnolia kwangsiensis. Next base: position 55,851,946 of record CM073588.1, on the reverse strand, counting down.
TTAATTAAGAGTAAACAATAGGAAATAAAATATGATTTAACCTAAATCACATGCTCACATGCTAAGAATTTACATAAATCAATTAAAACTAGGACCGATAGAAGGATAAAACTTCCAATTTAGCATAGGCACGTTCCACACTCAATGGACAGATTTGTAGGCTTATTGATTAGGGTTAGGAAAGGGGAAAATATGAAATTAGGAAAATTAGGATTCATGGGAATTGGGGATTTTGGAATTAAAGTTTTTAAAATTGGAAAAAATAAGATACTGAAGATCTAGGGTTTAGAAGGTTGTAATGGGAAGGAAAAGAAGAAGACGAGAAGAAGAAGAATACCTTTCGAAGAAGAGAGAGAAAGGATGTAAGAAGAAGAATACATTGGGGAATCCACCACCAAACAAGTTTGTACCATTCCACGATTCAATTGGAAGGGAGGGTTTTTTTTCAAAAAAAAAAAAACCCTAGAAAACAATAAGGAAAATTCCTTAACACAAGAGAGCTAGGGTATAGGACATCAAATCATTACAAAAGATAGATATGGGGCATCATACCACTAGATCGAAAAGGACCATCACACCCCACAAATTCAACCAAACAGAGGCCTCAAAAAATGAGTTTAAATCACAAAACAAATACGCCCTTACACCCATATGTATGCCATATTAAACAATTTTTTCTTAGTTTAAATAAAATGTCAATTGCTTGCTAAACGAGTTTAACTAGAAAAGGAATCTAACCACTTTTGTAAAGGCAATATGCCTAACCATGTGACCAAAGGTGAATAGTGGGTCCCATGGTTAGTGAATAGAGTTGAACAATTGGTCCTGTGGGCCTCACAGGCCAACCGGAGCACAAAAAAGTCCACCCTATTTGATCTACTGGCCAAAAGTTTGAACAGAGCCTTATGGCTCAAATTATTGGATATGCAAGCAGGTGGAGCCCACCAATGGCCTATGCCTGACGGGTAGTATGGATTTACCAATCACCCCAGCTTGGAAAAACTCACCCTCGAGTTTGGCTGTTGCATTCATCCAGGGGCCTAATTCAACTCTGTACTGTCTTCTTGTGCTTCAGTGGAAGTTTATGGTGAAGACCCACTTATCAGCCCGGTGGAATCCCTGATGGATTTCATTGTAGGTCAGTTTGCATTATCTTGCATCCTCTTGCAATTGATTTCCTCTGTAATGCATTCACCACTGTCACCGAACTTCATGCTTAACCGCCCTTTATATGTTTGTTGATGCATTCATGCCTACGTTGTCAATTACTGTCCAGACGATTGTATCATCAGTTGAGACTTCTGAATCATGGTTACAACCTTTTACTCGTTGTGCCGAATCATCCTTCACAAGCGTTAAGTCATCATCTTTTTTTCTTCTTCTTTTTCTTCTTCTTCTTTTTTTTTTTTTTTTTTTTGAAAGATCATTAGAATCATCATCTTCCCATAGTGCATACATGAATGTGTATGCAAAACAATAATGCTGGACCTTAACCATGTAACAAAACTACAAAAGACATTCCCAACAGGATGCAACTGGGTTCCATGAAAATGACATTAAAACCAAACCAACTCCGTGTAATGCGATCCCATCAAATAGGCAACAAAGCAGCAATTGAATACCAGAATAGATGTGTCATTTGCCCAGTCAATGAGGTGTGGCTTCAGCTGCCTTTCCATCAAAACCTGCAATTTATCAACCAACCGTTGTGAGGCCATATTCGTACTACTTCTGCAATCAGTAATGACATTAGAAAGCTCCCCTTGGCTCTCCACTTAAGTACAGAAAATATTCGTTGGAAGCCAGTCTTCTGTTTTGACTTCCTTGGACATAGCCAGAATAAGCCTCATGATAAAGGTAGCACCCTCAAGCTCTAATTCTTCAGACGTTGTTGCCAATACTTTCTGTGCACTTCCTCTTTAGAGTCATCTTCAACTTATTAAAGACAGGCCTTAAGTTGGATAATGTCCACTGTGGAATCCAATGCCACCACAATCAAAAACACTTCATTCCACTGTTTCGGCATGTCTGCCCTGTCAAGGGAGACTCCTGGATTAGTGTTGTGTGCAGAAAAACTGAGCACCTGATTAATGCTACTTTTTATCATGAAAGTATTTGAGGAATTGCCTGAATTATGAGGAACCATCCTCCACTGCAAGAATCATCCATTTCATAGAACTACTTCATACCATGGATTTGCGCTTGGATTCATGTAGGAACTGTGATTATCCCACTATAAAGAGTCGAGCTTCTGACTCCTACTAACCGTGTTTCATGTCTTTTTGCTTTTCCAAATAGGATATATTACTTGCTACTTATCTCTTATATAAATGTGGAGATCACCATTTGTCTTCCTTAATACATGCTGATATTTAATTGATGTTCCAATTGCCTATTTTACCTACAAGGTCTTATTTTATCTAGAAGTATCCATAAATTACTTTCCGTGTATCACTATCATATACTGACATTAGCATTGCTGCATCAAGGTATGGTGAGGCACAGTATGTATATACTTGCTTTAGTCTTAATAGAAGATAATGGAGGGTCGATGTCCAACCCTAAACTCTATTCTCTCTCACTTTCTTCCATCTCTCATTCTTTCTCCCTCTTTTTTCTTCTCTTTTACCATGTAAATCTCCTAAAATCTACAACAATACATATTTTTAATAATAGAGTTTAATATAATAATATATATAGTACACATTTATCCTTACACGCTATGTTTTACATTGGCTGTTGGCTCTCATCCAACGGCTCTGGCAAGGGATAGAAGGATATATCTTATCATTCCTAAAACATGAAAAATATGGATAGTAGTTGGTTTGGGGCAACAACTAGGCGTGGTGCACACATGTTGTGCATAACTATGTACGACATCCAACCCATCCAACAGGTTCACCCACTATGATGTATACCCCAACAAAGCCAAGGGGAATAGTGCTCCTCTTTACTTACCAACTCCACAACCATGCCAAGCTAAGAAGAAGGGACCAATCGATGCCGGCATCACTCAGCAGCATTGGGAAAGATCTAAGACTCTTTCCAAAAGTGATCCAGCGAGCTTAACATGCAAAAAGAAATTATTAATAAATTTCACATCTTGAAGGCACATAACGTAGTCGTTTGGGATAAACCATATTCCTTTCTCCAAAAGTCACCGATGGTGAGGATCCTTTCCCTTCCAGCTAAACTGAAAGTCCTAAGCTTGGGTGGGCCCCTTTAAGACCAAATAAACCCCGTAGGCTCTTGGAAGCTACTACCATGGTTGGCCTAAAGAACCGAATAAAAGGAGCGAACTGAAATTTTTCTCAATCTCTACGACTTCCTCACCATTCATCCCTAATTTGAATTACTACATTCCAGCTTTGCAGAAGGCTAAGCAAACTGGTCATCTCTTCTGGTTCCTCATCCAACAAATTCCTTTGACATGTCAAGACCAAATCACTTGATCATCCAAAATAGTGAAAGCAACGCAAAAAAAGAACCCCCACTTTATGAGAAAACAAGTGCAAACCTCAGGAATAAAACTAAGCAGTTTATTCGAGCACTAAACATCCTCCCAAAATCAAATCCTAGATCCATCATCAATAACAAATGACACCTCCCAACATTCCTGACTATAGCCTCCCAAGTCGGAGGGGCACGGTACGCAGACAAGCCTCCTGATAACCAACCTCCCATTTCAATTCTATATTTACCAGACGGCACTGGTCTCCAAAGACTTACAGTTTCAATTCCAAATCACCAATGCCATTTGTCCAACAAAGCTAGATTCACAAAGAAAAGATCTCTAGAAAACTTCCTTTCTATCCTCTTAACCACTTTATTACATAGATGTTTAGCCAGCTTCCCAATGCAAAAAAGGAAGTCCAAAACAAGACAAAGGGAGCCATCCTTGCACCAAAGATCCAACTAGGCACTCGATTTCCACATCTTCTATTACTGAATCTTACTTCTACAAATGTTGACCCTCAGACCCAAAACAAACTCAAAGCAGCTGATCACTTTTCGCAAATTATCCACATGCAAAGCTTCCAGACCACAAAACAAGAAAGTATTGTTTGCAAATTGAAGATGAGGGATTTGGAATGATGCATTTCCACTTTGAACCCATTAATTGGGCCAACTTGCGATGTTCTCTCCATCATTTTGCTTAAAGCTTCTGCCGCCACCACAAATGAAAAGGGGTATAAAGGATCTCTCTGCCGTAAACCTCTCGATCCCCTAAAGAAGCCTTTAGTTAATCTATTCACTAGAACCAAGTAATGTTTTAACTATTGACGATATCGGCCAATATATCCCATGATATATATTGTATCCCACCTGTGAGATACAAAATGCACAAGTAGTGCTGATATATCCCACATGTTCAATCCGGTGAGCATTTTCAATTTCCGATCGCTTTTTTTTCAATTATGTTAAATCAGTGTCGAATGTTACAAATCCATTGGTTCTTCATGTTTTGCATGAAAAGTTTGAGCTTTGATTTCGATGTCCATTGGTTCTTCATGTTCTCCATGTTTTTTTCGAAATTTTCCTTCAACCAACTATCAATTGAGACTAATTTTGAAGTATTTAGGAGTATTTGATGAAATGATCATCACATACATTCTAATTTCGAAATTTAAGTGTAGGTGGTCCAATTTGGGGAAATTCGGGAAAATTCATAATTTCCCCAATTTCGCCCAAATTGATTGCAATGTTGCACTCCAAATATGAAATCAAGCATGTATGAGGGCTGATCTATTGATTTATTAAGTCTTTGTCAATTTTTGGAAAATAAAAATCATTTCTTAATTAAAATATTAATTTTAAAAAAAAAATTCCCTTCAACCAACTGTTAATTGAGACTAACTCGAAGTATTTATGAGTGTTTGATGAAATGAACATCATATTCACTCAAAATGTTATGCATTCAATTTGAATATAATTGCATTAGTTCAGTCAAACAACGCATAGCTTAAGACTCTATACAAAGGAAACCTATTATGTGCACTTCTTTTTTGAGAAGTTATAATTTAAAAGTGTGTACTAAGGTCTTTTTTAACAATCCGTGAAGTTTCATTGAAAAATTCAACCATTGTCCCAATGTTTCCCCATGTTTCCCAAAAGGTGTGATAAATTACCTGACACAAATGATATAGCCCGTGAGATAACCAATACATATCTATATCCCAAGGATGCGATACCGATATTTCGAACACTGCAACGTGAAACACATATCTTATGGCTCAATTATTGAATCGGCTTGCAGGTAGGCTCACCCCATCCTTATGAGTCGTGTATGGTCTGCATGCATCAATGTGTAGTGTACAAAGTTGGATGTATCGAAAACCCTGTATAAAAAGAAGGCCATGCAATACCTTCCTAAGTTAGGTCCCAAAAAATCTCTTGCCTCCCAATGGACATGGGAGAAAGGAACCTCTAGCAAATGACAAAGGTCATGAACCTCATCCATGACATCTGCTCATCTCCTTGTGTCGGCCCTTTCACCCACCAAATTAGATTAAGTGAATCCTTATCCACCAGCAATCAACCCTCTTTGTCCTTTTGAGAAGTAATGTCACAAATTTCTCCAAAGAAAAACAAAAGCTACATCGTGAGGAGGGAACAGATTCCCAATAACGAGAGTAACGAGAGGTGTCCCTCCAACAAGCCATCAACTAACGAATTCACCAACCTTGGCAAACAAAATGTTTAACCTCATGGTGAGACCAAATTTCATCAATACAAATGAGAGCCTTCAAGACTCGGCTTGATCCTTGCTAGCCATTTAATAACATTAATAGAATCGCCTTCTATAGAGAGTTACAGGAATGATATTCTTTTATGTGCTTTTTAGTGTGTGCATGTACATAGTATTAGGTATTCCTGTGGAGTATGTTTTTGTAACTCTAGTATTATAATAAAAGGTGTGGGGGGTTTGAAGCCCTTACACCAAAAAGTATTCTTCCAAACCTCTCTCTCTCTCTCTCTTCCATTCCTTTTATCTTATTCCTCAAATATTTGCAGCTCTACTTGATATCAAAGCCGAGGGACACTTGCGTTGATTGGAGCTGCAGGTACCTGCTGGCGTCAGCAGTCGTATGGTTGACGCCAGCAAGTGTACATATTGTCCACCCATTTTTGCATCGGGAAGAACATGATTTGATGTAGCTTGATTTTACGGGATTTTTGGAGCTGATTTGAGGTGCGTTTGGGCTGTTTTTTCAAGATCGGCGGAAAAACCCCAAATCTCTGTTTTTTGCGATTTCTTCCAAATCGATAAGTATATTTTGGCCGTTTTTCTTATCATGGGGAGATTTTTTTTGTGTTTTTCGACCACTATATTGGTGCGACTCCATTGTTTTTCGCCCCTAGGAACCCTAGACATACACCAGAACTTATGGTGTATATCTGATGTGTTCACTTATCATCATATGGCAGTGTTGTGTTTGTGCAAGTTCTCCTGTGAAGTTTCTTGTTGGATCTTGAGTCTTCTCTCCTTCTTGGATCTTGAGTTTTCTCTCCTTCCTAGACCCGTAGCCAATTGTTCAAATCATCTTTTGTGTGGAAATATGTCTCGTATAGTCTGGTGATCGACCTGATCTTCTGAGCACCACCATAAGTGCTTTTTTGCTTCAATTTAGCGTTCGTGGACCCATATGAATGACAAAATGTCTTCTAGATCTAGCGTGGGGTCTTCAGAATCTCATCCTTTGTTAAGTACAACGGTCATGTTGGATGGTAATAATTATTTACGATGGGCTCAACTCATGAAACTATTTTTGAGAGGAAGAGGTAGACTTACCTACATATTAGAGGTTGTTCTAGACCCTACAGATGGGCATTACAAAATTTGGACCAAGGAGAACTACCAAGCCATGGCTTGGTTACTTAACATTATAGATCCATCTGTCAGTAACTCCATTATGTTTATATCTTCTGCAAAAAAGATATGGGATACCCTCCATGGCATGTATTCAAAAGTGTAGAATTTATCAAGAGTTTTAAGTTAATTTCATATATCGACAGGTTCCAATAGGATTCTCGATCTCTAAAGGACTAATTTTCTGCCCTTCGGGGTATGTAAGATGAGTTGGACCTTTATCATCCTCTTTCGTCCGAGCGCGAGAAAGATTATGATCTTGTTTATAAGCAACAGGAAGAAACTCGAAGCATGCAGTTCCTTTCCTACCTTAACTCTAAATATAAACGTATTTGTGAGCAAATTGTTGTGATGGATACACTTCCTCCTTTGACTGCGATTTATGCCATGATCCAGTCTGTTACTACCTCGGCCTTTTCCACCTTTGTATAATCTGATAACTCTGCATACGCATTTGGTGACAGATCCTCTTCCAATCCTGCATTTAGAGCACCAGGGCATAGACGTGATTTTTGATTTAACAATCAAGACCAAGGTCGTGCTTTTGAACGTTCGTACGTGATGACAATCATGGCCGAAGTGGACGTGGACATGGATGCTGATGCAACCGAGATGCATTTCACAGTTGTACATATTATGGGGGCACAAACCATTCCATTGATCGGTGTTGGGAACTTATTGGTCGTCCATACTGTGCGAGTCATCTTTTGGCTAATAGTGCATCTTTTGGAGTTGATCCAGCTTTGCAGCCTTCTCTTAGAGCACCTCAAGGGAAGTCTCCTTCATGTGATATTGTCCTCATCTCCTGTGAGATCTATGATGCCTTTATGCGACTTCATGTTCATGATACTCCTAATGTTTCCAGAGCCATTGTAGCCCAGTCAAGTACTGTTTTCCATGTGTCCTCTTCTCCTTCACCCTGGGTCATTAACTCTGGAACTACCTCTCACATGATTAGTAAGCCTCACCTGTTTAATTCTTACCTTCCTTCCAATCAGTCACATTTTGTCACTGTTGCAGATGGAAACCAAACTCCTATATCTGGAACTGGTGCTATCAAGTTTTCTTCCTCCATGCATTTATCAACGGTTCTACATGTAACTAGTTTTACCGTTAATCTATTATCTATTACTTCTCTTACGAAATCCTTGAATTCTTCAGTAGCATTCTTTCCCTCATTGTGTGTTTCAGGACCTCTAGATGAAGCAAATGATTGGTGGGGGCCATGAACATGACAGCATTTACTTCCTATATGATGCTCTTGTGATAGGAACTAGAGCCTTGTCCTTAGATAGGGAGTCAGTGTCTAGATGGCATTGTTGCTTAGGGCACCCGTCCTTGTCTAGATTAAAGCTCTTATTTCCTTCAATTTCTGTATCTAAACATTTATGATGTGAAACTTGTGAGTTCTTCAAACATCACCAAACTATCTTTCCTCCTAGTTCATCTGACAGTAAACCTAGACCATTTGAGCTAGTCCACTCTAATGTTTGGGGTCTTGCTCGTGTTATCTCTCTTTTCGAATATAAATATTTTGTTACCTTTATTGATGATTGCACTTGAATGACATGGGTTTATCCTCTAAAGTCTAAACATGAAGTGTTTTATATGTTTAAAATATTTTACAATGAGGTGGTTACCCAATTTCAATGTCCTATCAAAGTTCTATATTCTGACAATGGGGGCAAGTATCTGTCATATGCCTTTCTGTCTTTTTTGCACGACCATGGTTTTTTGTCCAGTACTTCATGTCCACGGACCCCTCAATAAAAAGGTGTGGCTGAGCAAAAGAAACATCACCTTCTTCAAGTCACTTGTGCCCTCTTACTTGGTATGAATCTTCCTAAAAGTTTTTTCGATAATGCCTTGCTTACAACAGTATTTTCATTTAATCGCATTTCATCTCAAATATTGTCTCATAAGTCTTCATTTGAAATTTGCATGCCACACGATAAACCCTTTCCTTTACCCCCTAAGGTTTTTGGTTGTACATGTTTTGTTCAAATTCTTGATGCTACAAATGTTATGACCCTCGGACTGGTAAGAGATATGCATCCACCAATGTAACATTCTTTGAAGACATTTCATACTTCTCTGATGAAAGGAGACTTTGCATAGTCATCTTCCGAGTCAAGGGGAGCATATACAATCTAACTCTATCCCCATTCATGTCTCTTGTCTTGATGATGCTCCCACTCCATCTGTCTCAAAGCCCATCCTTGTGTATCATCGATGGACTAAATCCTCTACTGATCAGTCGCCCCCCTTCTCATTTGCTTTTGTTGGTAGTTCAGGTATAAGCTCTTTATCTCCTAATGATTTTCATATTGCCTTGCGCAAGCCTCCCCGCTCATGCACTAAGCATCCATTAGCAATTTTGTTTCATATCACCGTCTTTCACCTCCATTCAAGTCTTTTACAGCTTCCATATCCTCCACAGTTACCCCACGTAACTTGAAGGAAGCTATGAGTAGTCCTGACTAGACTAAGGCTATGATAGATGAAATGCAAGCGTTAGAGAAGAACAATACTTGAGAGTTAGCTCCCTTACCTGAAGGCAAACTGACAGCTGGATGTCGGTAGGTTTAAATCATCGAGTATCCTCCATATGGCTCTATTTGTCGGTATAAAACACGGTTAGTTGCAAAGGGTTATACTTAGACATATAGCATTGACTACTTTGAGACATTCTCTCATGTGGCCAAGCCTAACTCTATTCTTGTGGTTATCTCCTTGGCGGTCAATTCAACTCGATGTGAAGAATGTTTTCTTACTGAGGAGGTTTATATGAATCAAAACCCGGGTTTTTCTCTCTTCTAACAAACGCCTTGTGTATCGCCTAAAGAAGTCCATTAACGGTCTTAAACAATCCCCATGTGTTTGGTTTGATAAATTCAGTCATGCTCTCCTGGATTTTGGATTTATTCGAAGCCAAGCCAATCACTCCCTATTCATTTGTCATCAGCCTACTGGGATCATGGTGTTAATTGTCTATGTAGATGACATGGGTGCTGATTGTCTATGTAGATGACATAGTACTGTCATGCAATGATACTGAGGGAATGGTGTAAATTAAATATTTTCTCAAGACTCAATTTGAGATCAAAGATCTGGATACTTTGGTTTTTTCTGGGCATTGAAGTTGCTCGGTCTAAATTTGGAATTGTGCTCTCTCAAAGGAAATATGCCCTTGATCTATTCTCTGAAACTAGGATGCTAGGATGTAAGCCTACTACCACCCCTATGGATCTGACTTACAAAATTAATCCTAATGATGGTGAGCTCCTCTAATCCTGGAATATATTAGTGGTTGCTTGGTCAACTCATTTATCTCACTATTACTCGATCGGATTTTCGTATGTCATAACGGTTGTAATGCGAGGGCATTTTCACACCGGGCTCGAGTGGGGTGGCATGTGTGAAACAGAGGCACACTCGAGGTGGGTGGCCCATGTGAGGTGGGTGGCTCGTGTGAGGCGAGACCCGTGTGAAGTAGGGCTCACGAGGGGGTTCGGCTGAGGGCCTGACCTAGGCTATGAGATAAAGGGATTGATTCGCCGTGCTCTATCAGTTCAAGATTTTAGAGCAAGTGGTTGGTTGTCCTGCGTCAAAAGTGGTACTAGAGAGGAAGGTCTTGTGTTCGAGACTTCTCACCGGGGGTGATTAATGTAGGGGCATTTTCACACCCGGCTCGAGTGGGGTGGCCTGTGTGAAGCGGTGGCACACTCGATGCGGGCAACCCGAGTGAGACGAGACCCTTGCGAAGTGGGTCCATGTGAAGTGGGGCCCACAAGGGGGTTGTTGATTAATGCAGGTGCATTTTCACACCGGGCTCGAGTGGAGTGGCCTGTGTGAAGGGGGAGTACACTCGGGGTGGGTGGGTGGCTCATGTGAGGCGAGACCCATGTGAAGTGAAGCCCACGAAGGGGGTTCAGCTGAGGGTCTGACCTGTGCTATGAGATAAAGGGATTGATTCACCACGCTCTATCAGTTCAAGCTTTTAGAGCAAGTGGTTAGTTGTCCTACATCAAGTTGTAAGTCAATTTATGCATTGTCCTCGTACCACACATCTGACAACGGTGTATTGTATCCTTCGTTAGCTCAAATCTTCCCTGGGTAAAGGTTTACGTTTTCAACAGCATGGCCATCTTCATCTATCTAATTACTCCGGTACCGACTATGTTGGAAGTTTACATGATGATCAACGGTCTACATTCGGGTACTGCACGTTTGTAGGTGGCAACCTTGTCACCTGGAAGAGCAAGAAACAGTCCGTCATGGCACGATCTTCTGCCGAGGCAAAGTATCAAGCAATCACTCATGCGACATGTGAACTTATTTGGCTTCAAACCCTCTTACAGGAACTCGGTTATAATCCTTCGATTCACATTCCTTTGCATTACAACAATCAGGTTGCCATTCACATTGCCAGCAATCCTGATGCAAACCCGAAAGGAAAGGCAGATAAATCAAAAAGAAGTGAAAGAGGTTGCGGTAAAAGACCCAACAACCCTCTAGCCGAATGCTAGAGATCACAAATGCAAGATTTTGAGCACGCTCAACAGTCCTCTAGTCTTGAACTAGAGACCACTCCCACTCCCTTCAATATCTACCGTAGGGAAAATAAGAGAATTTCATAAAGAGAATATTAATCAGCTTTTCTTATTCCATAGGCCCTATCTATAATCAAACTTTACAATCTTGTAACAAAGGTTACGGAATCTAAAAATCTACAAAAAAGATGAAAGCACCTAAATAACAAAGCATTCTAATTAAGAAAATGCCTAAAATAAGAAGATAGTTAGACAAGAAAAGCATTCTAATTAAGAACATGCCTAAAATAAGAAGATACTTAGATAAGAAAATATCTAAAATTATTCCCTGCCTAAAATAAAGATATGAAAGAAAGAAAATTTCCTAATTAGAGATTTGAAAGAATAGGAAAGTAGAGATGAGCTAAAAAGGGAAAGTTGGCATTTTCTTGTGCACATGTGCGGAGTGTGCTCGCGTGAGATGCGGGCCTTTTCCTCAAATCTTGATCAATCAACACATGTGAACATTTGGTTGCATCAAATCCGATGTTCCATGAGCGCACAAAACACTTTGAGATTGACTGTCATTTCATTCAGGAAAAAGTTGCTAAAAAGGAAATTGCAACTCCTTTCATTCACTTTGGGGAACAATTGGCCGATGTTCTTACCAAATCTATTAGTCAAGATGCTCTTCTTCATATCACCAACAAGTTGGGCATGATCAATATTTGTGCTCCAACTTGAGGGGAAGTATAAAGAGTTACAAGAATGATGTTGTTTAATGTGTTTTTTAGTGTGCATGTACATAGCATTGGGTTCTCCTATGGAGTATGTTTTTATAACTCTAATAAAAGGTCTATAGGGGTTTGAAGCCCTAACACAGAGAAGTACTCTCTCTCTCTCTCTCTCTCTCTCTCTCTCTCTCTCTCTCTCTCTCTCTCTCTCTCTCTCTCTCTCATACCCTTTATCTTCTTCCTCAAATCTTTGCATCTCTACTCCTTCCACAATAACCAGACCCTCGTGCCCCTTAATGACAAGCCACAACCCTTCACAGAGGGGACACATTTTTTACAGCATGTCAGGGGCGTTCATGAAGATGTCAAGTGTAAGATTGTATAAAGTACAGAAAACTACGAGGAATACATTGACATTAGCCAACATTTCATAGAATTTGAAGACTGAATGATGGCCGATCCTGAGCCCAAACAGTTTCCACCAGGATCCTACAAAAAACTGCATTCAAGGAATGCGAGTCCTTACTATGTCAAGACGAGACTTCAAGAAAATGTGTGTATCTCATCGAACTTCAACCTGAACCAGAGATTAACCCTATCTTCAATATGGAATATTAAACTGCATACTTCAGACACCATGAAGATAGAAATGAGAAAGAACAAGTGATTTCGGTAATTGAAGTGCAATAGCAATGCAACGAAGTGATCGAAGATGTGTGGTTGAATGTTCGCCAACCATCCAGTAAATGTTTGTTAGTAAACCATCCGCTTACTATGATCGTAGGTCTATGACCCAAGAGTTCTTTTTGAGAGAACACATTTATTGAGAAACTCGAGAAATGCAGGAAAAGAATACAACTCAAAAACAAAATCAAGAATACAGAAAAAGAGGGCCAGCTGAAGTTGCCTTTACATACACAGCCCAACCCAAACAAGGCCTTTCACTTTGCTAATGACCTCACACACACCCTCGCAGTCATTCCAAAAGCAATGACCATTTCTAGAGCCCCAAATCCAGAGAACAGCCACAAGAATCAATCTCCACATAGATTTCCCAGCTTCGCCAATTCCTCCTCCATGTCATGCCCAAAGTAAGTCCTCCACTGAATTCGGCATCACCCAGTCAATGTGAAATAAGCCAAGAAAGTGACCCAAACTCTAGCAACAAACGGGCAGTGAATGAAGAGGTGATCAATCAACTCCCCATTCTCCACACACATCAAATAAATATAAGGGAGAACTAGCGGTTTTCTCTATAGATTATCAACTATAAGAATTCTCCGTTGACCTACAAGCCAAATGCAGACTGCCACCTAGGGAGGAGCTCTATAGAAGCAATGATGAAATGGGTGAGACGTGCCAGGATCACAAGACAGCTCAAAGATGACGATGTAGAGAGTTTTGAGTCTAACAAAGAACTTTCCATAATAGTGCCTCAACCAAAAGATCACCTTTATCCTAAAGAGCAAGTTTAGCATTCTTTAGAAAGTCCAAAACATCGACAACCTCCACTATCTCCTCGTCCATCATGTTCCTCCGGCAAGGAGGAGACCACACTATTGTCCCACCATCAAAAGAAAAACAGTCCACCACAGAAACATAGCGATCAGAAGCAGCACAGACAACTCTCAGAAACAGATCCTGAAGCGCACGCTGCAGTCTCCGCACCACACGTCCACCCAAAAACATATATGATACCCATTTCCAAGCACGAAGGAACAACCCCTGCGAACCAGGTGCTCAGTGGCTGGTATTGCTTTCCAAAAATCAGAAGCTCTATAGAGAGAAGAAGAGTTCCAATTCAAAAAGCCCATGATTTGGACAAATTAACTTGAGCTACACGTATGTCACATGTGCCATTTCACGGTGCATGAGTGTGATGATCACACACTACCAGAGTATCAATCTGTGGGGGAAGATGCCCACAGCACCAACCCATCCATTAAATGTCCCACCAGATGAACCGCCTGGATCATTGAAAGGCGGGCTGCACCAGTACGGGTTTTTTTTTTATCTAAATAGGTAAAGATGCATTTTATTAGACAAGCCAGAAAAACAAGCATAAAGGCATGATTAGAGAAAAAAAGGAAAGCGAACATGAAGTGGGTCCCAACGGGGAAAGGAAGTTGGAACACACGAGTAGAGAAGGAGAGGAACCTGAAGAGGAACTGGCGGTTGAGATTGGAGACCTCGATTGTGTCCATGTCGATCACTTCAAGATTACGGAAACCCGACAAGGCCAGGTCCTTCAGCAATTCGCAGCCCAAACCGCCCGCTCCGACCACCAAAACCCTCACATACGCTCGAAGATCATCTCTCAACTGCACCCAAAATCACAACAACTTCATCTCGTTCATTCCATTCTCTTGAACGCTCAAAAAGAGTATGATGGAGGGAATGAAGGGTGGGGCCTACCTCGGGTCCTGGTTCGAAGTTGGGCCCGACGAGATTGCCCGGGCGGAGGAGGAGCTTGTCGAGGTCGCGCCATCTGCTAACGTGCGCCGAGGGGTCCGCCATTGCACCCCCCTCCTCTCAACCGTTCTTTTGTGCAAGACAGTCACCGCCCTCAGATGGGGTACTGGAATGAGAGAGACCGTCCTCAGGTGGGGTACTTGAATGTGCGAGAGAGAGAGAGAGAGATGGCTTTACTCTTACGCGACGGACGCGACCGCTGTCTGTGAGAGAATCGTTTCGCGTGGAGAACGACCACCACACCTTTCTATTTCTCGTGAGACGCTTAATCGGAACGGTGTTCTCGTCGCACTGTAAGTGATGCCTAGGGCTATCACCCCAGGCCCGGATTTTGAACTGTATCGGCCTTCTCAAAGGGTTTTTCTTTTTTCAAAGTTTTATTTTGTCCGTTAAACTGTTTTGACAGCGGTTAATGGTAGCTAGTAGCGTCCGCTGGCGTGGAATAAAGATCTTTGGCCATGTTGATGCAAAAAAACTAGTGTGCCCTCTCCGTCACACCACCTGCATAAGGAAGAAATAAGGGAGATCCTGGCTAGAGCCGGGGACCCTCCGATGCTTAAGTCAGCTCTAGGTCTATGAGAATGGTTTTTGAGAAGAGTTTTCTACATACCTATAAGCTTGGAGGCCTCTATTTTTATAGAAGTGGGAGAGTCCCGGCGTACAGGGATTCTCTTCCGTATATCTCGGAAATATGATTTAATTGTAATATGTTTATGGATCCTGCTCGATCCTGAGATCTTCGGGGTCGAGAATCCTTTCACAAGATTTTCGAGACGGTATTTATATTTACACCATCTCTTCCTTGCTTAGCTCGGCCTTAACCGACTCTGATAATAATTGAGTCTCGGCCGGCTGCAAGAATGAGCTTTTTGCCTTCTGTCAGATGAAATAGAGTCAGTCCGTAACCAATATCCTCTCTTAATCCGGTAGCCGACAATAACCGACCTAATATGGGGTGGTTTTGTAGTCGGCTCGGTGGCTTCTAGCGTTCGGACTTTAATTAATCCCTTTAAACGTTATTGGCTCGATTTCCGAGTCAACTTTATGCGTTTTACATATTTTGCATATGGCTCATGATTCTAAAAATCTCGGTCGGGATTCATTTCTTACTGTTTGAGTTAAGTCTCTCCTTAGGCATTGACTCTTTTACCTCGGTCGGGCTTACAACCTCGGAATCACGGGCAGTGTCAATAGAGTTGGTCCATTCCATATCCGGGTCTCCGGACTTGTCATATTTTTCCCTAACAGTAAGCATCCTTACTCCTTATATCAACTATGTTGATGCAGAGGAGTAAAGAGTTTTTGGGTCGACTTGAACTAGAGACCGAGGTTATGATGGAGCATTTAATGCTTCTTGCATCGTCTATAACACACGTCGGTTCGTTGATCGACAGTCGTCAGAGTATTTTTCTGACTTATGAGCGTTGGACGCATGGCGTGGACAGTTCTCTCGTCAGTCGGCGTGCGCCACGTGTCGGGCGGAGGAGTCGAAACAATCGTCGATTCGACTCATCCTTAAATGCCTCTGCTACATAGCAGGGCTATAAAAGGAGGAGCGGGACGCCCATTCTTCATTTTCTCGCACCTGCTCTCTTCCCTCCCAATCCTGTTTTCACCATTCCAGTTTTCTCTACCATTTTCATCTCCATTTTCATTTTTGCCTCCACATTCGCGTACTCCTCGCCTCTCCGATGAGTTTTAACTCTCTCTCTCCCCTTCATTTTTGCTTTTCATAGCAATGTAAGGTTCTCAGAGCCCCCGGGAGGGAGCCTCCGATGATGAGAGCGAAGCGAGACATTTTCAGAATGTCTTGGAATCGTCCTCGCTGCTGGCAGAGATGGCGATTGGTGCCAATGAAGCTTTCCAGTTCTCTGAGAGAATATCTGGGACTTCAGCGGAGCGTCCTACTTCGGCAGATCCTTCCCATGGAGGTGTGTTGTTGATGACTGCCCCTAAGAGGCCTAACCCTCTTGAGGAAGACATGGAGGAGGATGAGGAGACTGAGGGAACCACTGGGTCGGTTCCCGCTAAGAGATTGGCACAGGCTGTTGACTCGATTGCCGAGGGAGGAGAGGCCGGAGACGAGCAGAGTAGTTCAGTCCCTTTGGTCTTAACTGAGGCGGACTTGGAAAGAATTCGATCGGGTATCATGTCCCGGACTCGGTTATCCTTCTCCTTCCTTTGCCGAGTGAATTATCCGACCATCCCCCTACTGGAATGGTTGCGATTTTTCAAGTCGCTTTACAATGCGACCTGCGTCTGCCTCTTCAAGGCATTGCTCGAGACTTACTTTTCCGACTCTAAATAGCGCGAGGGCAGATAGTTCCAAACAGGTGGAGAAACTTGTTTGGATGCTCGGTGTTGTGGGCTAAGACTAAACAGCCCCCACTGACCATTGATGAGTTTCTCTACTTGTACCAAATATGGTCGAATACACAGCAGCCGGGCTGGTACTTTCTCTGTGCTTGGCGGAACATGAGCGGACCTTTGATAACCGACCCTCCCACTTCCAATAAACTTTGGAGAGATAGATGGTTCTGGGCATGTGATCGCTGGGAGACTGCTGAGCCAGGACTCTTCGAGCCTCGCGTTCCTCGGGCGTTCTCGGAAGCAGGTGACTCAGTGTGCCCTTTCTCTCTTTTCTTGCTGTGATACCTTTAAGTCTGACTGAATGTGATGTGGATATTCCCAAGAAAAGGCCAAAGCTAAAAGCCTGTGCTCTAGCTCGGATCAAGGATTTAAAGGCATTAAATCTAGAGGATCGGTCTTGGAAGGTTCTTCTTCTACTAGAGCGTCTTCTTCTCTCAGGTTTAGACTCAGCTGTAACATGTATCTCGTGGATGTTCTGGTAATACTCTCCTCGAACTTTGCTTGACTCGTCCTACTTTTCTTAATGCAGATATGGTTGAGGCAAGGCCTATTCTCAATCCGCCCTCCAAAATGAAAGCTCCTCTGAGGTTGGAGACTCATCCTGAGGCTCGTCCTCCAAAGAGACCAAAAACGGTTTCGAATGCTAAGGGGCAAGCCACACCGGCCGTCTCGACCGAGGTCCCAACCATAGATTTAGAGGAAGGGGCGGAAGTGGTGGATACGGTGGCGAAAGTGGCAACTTCCGACTCTTAAACTCAGGCGGCTGCCAAGCCAGGACCTGTTGCTGACCAAGTCCTGGAATAGATGGAGGTGTAGAGAGGGGAGTCCTCTGGAGGGGAGATGACTCAACAGGAGACATCAGTCTTTCGGCGGGCCGTGTCTGATATGGTCCCTTGGGCCATTTCGATGGGAGCGAGAAAGAATTTGCTTTTCTCTTTGAAGCTCCCAGGAGTTGAATTCTCTCTCATGCTGCGAAAATCCTCCTCGAGGTAAGACTCGGACTTCTCACTCATCTCGTTGATTCCTTCAGTCTTAGTCTAACTTTGTCATTTTATTTTGCAGTTCACCCCTTGCTTACTCAGGGCTAACTTGGATTTGGCCATGGCTCAGAATCGAGCGGCAGATGTTAAAGCAGCTCGAAAATGGGCAACGGAGGCAGAAGGGCAACTCGAAGCTACCATGACTCGGGTTGGCCGGCTGTCTGGCGAGCTAGGGCTTGCTTGGAAGGCCACCGAGGATGTCAAGGCCGAGTGTGTTCACATGGCCTCGCTATTGAAAGAGCACCAGGAAGAGAGTCGGTAGAACCGCCTGGCCCGTGAACACTCATGTAATCCGATGTAAAAGTCATTTGATGAATGAATATACTGTCTCTTTGCTCATTTAACTTAGCTTTTTGACTCAGCTTACAAATTTTCCTTTTTTTTTACTTAACTGAGTCTCCATGAAAGCTTCGGCGGGCGACCTAGGGATAATAGATCTTTAGATGCTCGGCATTCTAAGGATGGGACAATATCTGCCCGGTTAGGTCTTCTAACCGATATGTTTCAGGTCAGATGATACTTGAGACGACATAGGGTCCTTCCCAATTGGGTCCCAGTGTGCCTGCACTTCCTTCGTATTTAGGAATATTTTTCGGAGGACCATATCTCCTACTCGGAAACGTCGAACCTTGACTCAGGCATTGTAAAACCAAGCTACTTGGCGTTGCCGAGGCATCATCCATTGTCAAGCTTCTTCTCTTTGTTCTTCCATTAGGTCGAGTTCAAGAGCGAGGAGTTCTTCATTATTGTCTTCGTTAAATGAGCTGACTCGGGATGAAGGCAATTCGATCTCGACTGGGGTAACGGTCTCCGAGCCATACGCGAGGGAGAAAGGAGTTTCACCTGTGGTCGTTCGAACAGTGGTTCAGTATGCCCATAGAATCTTAGGGAGCTCTTCAGCCCATGCTCCTTTAGCTCAGTCGAGTTTGGTTTGGAGATATTGTTTAATGATCTTATTGACTGCCTCGACCCGTTCATTCGTCTGAGGATGATGAGGGGAGGAATAAATGTTTCTGATCCCAAGATTGTTGCACATTTCTCGGTATTGTCTATTGTCGAACTGTTCGAAAGACGATATTTTTTCATATAAAGTCTGTAATCTTTTATTCGGTTATCCTGGTCAATGGTTCAGCCTTAGCCCACTTCGTAAAGTAGTCTACCGCCACGACAACAAATTTGATCTGACCTTTCCCCAAAGGGAGTGGTTCGACGATGTCGATGCCCTATTACGCGATGGGCCAAGGACCAGTCATTGGAGTCAACTCCTCAGAGAGTTGTCTCGAAATAGCTGTGAATCGTTGGCATTTATCGCATCTTTGGATGAGCTTACGAGCATCATGCTAGATAGTCGGCCAGTAATACCCCTGACGTAGGACCTTGTGTGCGAGTGACCGCCCTCCGAGTGATTTTCATAGATCCCTTTGTGGATCTCTCACAGTACGTAATCGGCTTCATCGGGATTTAGGCATCGTAACAAAAGAGCATAAAAAACTTTCTTATATAATGTCCCATTGAGTATGGTGTAACAGGAGGCTCGGGTCTTCAACAGTCGAGCCTCGGCACGATCCTCGGGCAACTTTCCACTGTCGAGGTACTAGACAATTAGGTCAAGCCAAGTGGGTTCTGAATCGACTGTGTGCACAGTCGAACTAACCGAGTCATTGACACTCGGCTTAACAACGTACTCGATTGAAACAGACCTGGGTATCTCGTCTTCGTCGGTAGAGGCAAGTTTTGCTAATAGATCGGCCTTAGCATTTTTCGCTCGAGGAATCTGAGTGACAACATAGAGTTAAAACCTGCTGATCAATTCCTTGGCTTTCTCCATGCATGCTTTCAATTGCTCTTTTCGTGTCTGATACACGCTGGTGACTTAATTAATAACCAATTGCGAGTCGACATTAAGATGAGTAACACCCAAACTAGCTGTAAGTCGGAGGCCGAGCAGTAAAGCTTCATATTTCGTTGTATTATTTGAGACTTGAAATTCAAGTCTTATGGCATATTGCATGTAGGTTTGATCGGGAGTTTCCAAGATGACTCTTACTCCGCTTGCCTTAGAGTTAGATGAGCCATCGACATATAGCTTCCAGGGTATAGGGTGGGGCGATGACTTGGGAGAAGCAGTTGTCGATTTTTCGCTTCCATGCTCGATAAGTGCATCGATTTGTGGTGTAACTTCAACAATGAAGTCGGCCACAACTTGTCCTTTTATCGCTACTGTTGGCTTATACTGAATATCGAATTCACTGAGCTCAATCACCCACTTCGTTAGTTGGCCGGATGCTTCCGATTTCTGAAGGATCTGATGCAGTGGGAGGTCGGTCACGACGACAATAGTATGAGCTTGAAAGTATGGCCGGAGTCGTCACGATGAGATTATCAGGACTAGGACCACCTTTTCCAGAGTTGGATATCTTTTTTCTGCCGATAACAATGCTTTGATGATGTAATAAACTGACAGCTGCTTTCTTTCATACTCGCGTATTAGGGCTGAGCTAACTGCTGCGTCAGACACTGCGAGATACAACATCAGAGCTCCCCAGGCTCGGGTTTTGACAAGAGGGGTGGAGATCCGAGATAAGACCTCAATTGCTGGAACGTTGCTTTGTACTCTTCCGTCCAATCTACCGTTTGTCGTCCCTTCAATTATTTGAAGAATGAGAGGCATTTGTCGGTAGCTCGGGAGAGGAAGTGGTTGAGTGCGGCTACTCGTTCGGTCAGCCTTTATATGTCTTTGATTATTTTTGGGGACTCCATATCGAATAATGCTTTAATTTTCTCTAGGTTCACCTCAATTCCTTATTGGTTGACGAAGAATCCGAGAAACTTACCTAAGCTTACGCCAAAGGCACACTTGCTCGGATTTAACTTCATCTGATATTTCTTAAGGATGAGAAACATCTCTTCTAGGTCGACTATATGGTCGGCCGCATGTATACTTTTGACGAGCATATCATCAATGTATACTTCCATTGTTCGGACGATCTGTCGAGCGAACATTTTGTTCACTAATCGTTGATAAGTTGCTCCAGCATTCTTCAAACTAAACTGCATCATACGGTAACAATAAAGGCCTTTGTCAGTGACAAAGGTAGTCTTAGATTTATTAGATTGATGCATTACAATTTGATTATATCCGGAATAAGCATCCATAAAACTAAGGAGTTCATGCCCCGTTGTGTTATCTACTAGCTGATCGATCCTTGGAAGAGGAAAGCTATCATTTGGGCAGGCTTTATTTAGGTCAGTATAGTCAATACAGACTCGCCACTTCCCATTAGCTTTCTTCACGAGTACGACATTAGCTACCCACTCTGGGTATTATATCTCCTCAATGAATTTCGCTTTAAGGAGTTTGCTCACCTCTTCTTCAATGATAGCGTATCTTTCGGGGCCGAGTGGTCATCGCTTCTGTGGGATCGGCCGGTAGGTCGGATCGATATTGAGTCGGTGAGTCATTACCGAGGGATCAATCCCTAACATGTCTCCATGGCTCCATGTAAACACATCACCGTATCGTCGGAGTAGAGATATCAGCTTGTCCTTCAGGGGTGACAGTAGAGATGACCCAATTTATACCGTTTTGGATTTATCTATCTCGGCCAAGGGTACCGAGATAAGGTCCTCTAGCGGTTGTCCTCGTTCGTGAGTCTCAGCCCGAGGATCTAACGATTCGATCATGGATACCTTGGCAGGCGCCTTTACGACTGTCGCGTAGCAACGTCTTGCACCATGTTGGTCTCCTTTGACGACTCCTACTCTCGAGTCGGTCGAAAATTTCATAGAGATGTGGCATGTCGATACCACGGCTTGGAGAAGACACAAAGAGGGTCGACCGAGTATAACATTATAAACTGATGATTGTTCGACTATCAGAAAGTCGACCATTATCATTGCCTGATGTGGAGGGTTTCCAGCAGTCATTAGTAATGAGATTCCTTCGAGGAGTGTCTGTCCACCTGAGAATCCGATCAACGGGGTACGAACTGGTCATAATGCCGATCTTTTAACACCCATTTTGTCAAACGCTTGAGTGAACAACACATCTGCAGATGATCCCGTGTCAACGAGGATGCGAAACACCTTATGGTTTGCAATAGTGATGTAACATCTCTGAAAAATTCGTACAAAAACCCGAGTACCACCTCAGGTAGAAATCACGAAGGACCAAATCTTTTAGAAATAAAATGAGAATTAACTAGTGTAAAACTAGATTACTTATGAAATTAGCCCAAATCACTTTAAACACAATCTGTAAACCCAAAATCTACAGGATCATTAATGCTACATTACCTAAAAACTTAGGATCCATCTCAAAACCCAGTTGCTCTCGGGAGCATCATGAAACTCCATATTGAACCTGAACCGTGCATCGAAAGTCCGATTACCCCGAAATAATACGGTTATGACTGCCTTGCTGGACCTGACAACCACCCCGAAAATCAAGTCTTAATAGTACCCAGAAACGCACAACTTGAGCCCGAAGCGAAGTGTGTGAGAAACGCGAATATCTTTAGGAAATGAACTGAAACTTAAGTGAATTGAGTTGGTTCGCTAGCAGGCCGAATCTAAGAATTCTGACCATCGAATCTGACCTAATTACACTCTCGAATCAGGAAATTTTTTTAACACATGTCAGTGTACTTGTGACCCTGATCGAGTACCAGTGACCGTTGAATTGAAACTGGTCCGCCACGGTTGATCTGTAAACCCGATCAGATTGAAAACTTAGCCTGACCTAGATCCATTGTCAGGAAAATTAAGTCTGACCACATGTAGAAAAGGGGCCTTCAGAATAGCTCCGTTAGACCGAAATAGCTAACCTTTGGCCATAACCTAAGTATATCATGGCTCTGTGGCCATTTTCATTAGTTCTGGGCCTATATAAGGGCCTTAAACCCTCTCTCTCCCTTGTCATACAAAATTTCTAAAACCCAAGGAGAGAGAAGAGAGGAAAGCGAAGGAAAGAGAGAAAAAGTGTGAGAGAGAGTTAGAGTTTACTACGGAGGTTCTTCCCTGCCGCTCTGCGTATTGAATCACTGCTACCGTATCACTATACCAGCAATTCTAGTTTTATTCTTATGTAATAAATCCTAACCCTAACCTATTTTAGAGTTTCAAATAGTGTAAATGATGAAATAGCTAACCTATTTCATACTATAGGTTGTCGTTGTGTCATAGACGAAGAAATAGTGTTTGAACTGAATTTATTACGAGTCTACCGGCGAAAGGTGCGGATTATAAATGTTTAAGTTATGGTTTTCAGGGTTTTCAATGTCAGTCAATGAATTATGACTGACTTGAGTACTATCACACATGCCTAATTAGAGTATTTCAGCATATTACTCATACATGTAGGTTAGGTTGATTTTCAATGCATTCCATGTCTTTATTAAAATGATTGAATGAATATGAAATTATGATTTGTGCCTATCATGATTATTGATCGTAAGTACATGATTGTTGTGCATGTGGTAACTCCTATGTGAAAGGATTTGTCATAATATGTATTTTACTATTTTGTTACATGTATGTTAATATGTGTATTCTAAGGTTTGATGAAATGCCTGAAAGAGTAAGTGTTTGGTTATTGGTATTTTCTAAGGGGGTTGAGATAAGATTCTCAACTACCTTGGCTATATATATGAATTCCTTAGTGAGACTTAAATGTAACTATGTGAACTATATGTGAATTACATGTTTAAGATGACGTGTTTAATATGTGTTCTTATAAACGCTTACATGGATGCAGTATTTGATTTATTTATTCTTTACTGTTTTGACTATCTCATGTGATTACTTGTTGGAGTTGAGTGTGATTGGGACTATGGTATAGTCCAGGCAATAGGTAACCGGTCCTGATCAGGTGGCTGAGGTTGTTTCGTCACACAAGACGCATTCGATGAACCCGATCCGTACGTTGCTTGTCGACAGTGGTTATACCACGCGGAGTGCTTACACACTTCATGTTGATCAACCCAACGTGCGCTCGTACTATTCGAACATGTCAAGTAACCCGATTGGCCCGATGTATGTTCACCGTGTATGGACATTACTGTTTAAATCTAAGATACCAAACTTACTAGTGAGAAACCCCATTAGCCTTGGTACCTCCATCCACTAAGACTCATGAGCCGGATATGGTGGTATGGGACACCGTGGTCGAGCTGTCGGCCTACGCCGGGATGATGAGCCCACCCGTAGTGACCAGTGAGCAACCTAAGCTCGTGAGCCAAATAGGGTGGTATGAGACAATGTATTCAAGCTGTCGACCTACAATGAGGTGACGAGCCGCTCATAGTGACCTCAAACATACTCCAAGTCTACGTTGAGGTGACGAGCCTTTCCGTAGCAATTAAAGTATAAACTATGCCTACATTGATCATGTGACAAGCCCTTTATAGTGTCCTAAAACCACAACATCGTATGAGATTTACTAGGACTGACAACCCTAGAATGGATCATTATCTTGAAATTGATATAAGGGAGGTACCTTAGCTTCCCAACCCTGCTGTATGAATAAACCTAAGTAAGAACTTGGTAATCCCGACCATAACATTACATTGCACAATGCATTGGCGAGGAAGTAGCATGTGTCTGAAGTGGTGCATGCCGCAACCATGAGATGAAGTTCGCTGAGGGAGTGTTGGTAAGGGCATACATCATTATCATACCATCCTTGCATTAACAAGAGTACTTAGGGCTTGACTGTTGTACTGCGTTATCATTACTGCTTGATTGAATTGATAACATGTTAACCTTTACAATATAGTCCTATTGATTTGATCACTCACTCCCACATTCTGGGATGGTGTTTTAAACACTAACTAGACTCTTTCTTAGATGCAGATGATGGCGCGACACATGAGGTCGAACAAGACTTCTACGATGATGAGGAGGAATTCTCATATATGCAGTTATCAGGCGGGTTTACTAGGCCGCTCTGATCGGCAGAGATTGTATATTTTGTATATTTTAGAATTTTACATGTAACTATTTGACCTGATAACATGATCATACTCATGAGACTTACAATCACTTATATACTTTATATACTAATCATAGTCTTCCGCTTGCATAATTTAACTGTCTCTGGAGTATGATATGTTATTTTCGAATAATCCCCCTCATGTTTAATGCACTAATATAGACAACATTTAATCATCATTATCTATGTTGCATAAGTGATGTGTTGGAACTTAGGCGTTGGGCTCCTGCTCGACCCCTGATTTTCAGGGTGTTACAAGTTGGTATCAGAGCATGATTTGGATTAAACCGGACCTGGGTTATGATCACACGACGCACATTGATGCATTCTGACTTAGGAGGGTGTGATATAACATAGAAATGATTGTAAGATTCCCAGTTTCGCCAATCGATGAAATTGACACTTAGAATCAGGGCCCATACGCATTCGAGATTATGCATGGTAACTCCAGACCTTTCCTAGACCGTTAATCGATGGGTTTAGACAAACATCCTGCCCATTCCACATCGAAATAACCCGAAGAGCGTGAATATACACGCAATAGGGCCTGAAATGACTCAAACGGAGCAGGGGGCCCAAATCGTACAAATCGGAGGATGCAAAGTGGACCCCGCATGTTTCTAGCACTCCCGGAGGGGATGGCATCACCCAAGGGGCGAGCCATCGCCGGACAGTCTAGGGACCAGCGATGGCATCAACGGGTCGGCGAGCCCTCGCGGATCGGACGATCCGGGCCTGTCAGGCCAACTAGGGCAGGTCGGGCCGATTCTTGTAGGACGTTGTGGGGCCCACAGAATCGCGTGGGGACCCCTATAACCTTTCAGTTTGCCCTATTTTCCCTCCTTATACACCACCAAGCTTCCCTTTTTCCCTAAAAACTCATTTTCTCCTCTCAAATCTCCCCTCAATTCTTCTATTTTCTCATTTTCCTTCAATACAAACATCCCTTCACCACCTTCATCAATACCCATCTTCCATTTCCTTCATTTTCCCTCTTTTGAGCACATAAGACTAGATTTGTGTCTCAACTATTTTCAAATCCACCAACCTATTCGATTTCCTCACATTATTCCACTTCCATGGCTCTTTTCGAGCTTATGACGATTATTTTCTCAATCTCCACACTTCTTTCTCTTATGGGGAAGAAGAGGGCTCCCACGGATGAAGTCGGGCCTAGCCGCCCTACTCGATCTCGAAGGCTGAGGAGCGCCGCCACAGATACAAGCGTCGATCGGGAGTTGAGGACAAAGCGGGATCTCGATCCCCAGGCTCCCCTTGAAAGGGTTCTATTGGTGAAATTGTCTCATGGAATTTATGAGGGCCATAGGGTCCTTTTCGAAGCACATGAGGACGAGAGGATCTTTGAACAATATCTGGTGATGGACCACTTAGTGGATGTCAGGTGAGGTCCCGTATTCGAGGGCAAGACTAAGGCAAATATGAACACTATTCGAGCCTTCTATGCACATATTTGGGAGCCGACACTGGAGCCCTTGCAGTTCAAATTTCCTGTGGGAGGGCGAGACCTCATAGTCAATATTGCCTTGATAGCTCGAGTCTTGGGAATGCCGCTTGGCGAGGTCCAAGCAAGTGAGAAGAACCTTTCAACTGCACGTGAAAGGGACCACCACACATGATTCCTCTGTGGCCACCTGGTCCACTGGAATCCAAACAATAGCCTTTTAGTGTCCAAGATGACCGACGATTTTCACTTGCTCCATCACATCTTCACGTACAATGTGTACCCTAGGTGGAACAATTGCAGCGAGTGTACGTGCTTGATGGGTGATTTCTTGTACCATGTTGGGTAAGGAGACAACCTGTGCTTGCCTACATTCATCCTGCGAGAGATAGTCCTGACTGCTCGGTCAACTAGGACGACCATTTCACTCCCATTCGGGCGACTCATATGCAAGCTTGCATGTGAGTTCAGCTACAGACTCGGCACACAACTTCCTGTGTTGATTCACTTCATTAACGACACTACTCTCCACATCATGGAGATTGGGCCACAACAACGTCGAGCTCGACGTGAAGAGAGTGAAGATGAAGTGGAGAGTGAAGAGGAAGAGACAGACGAAGTGGGTGATGAGATAGAAGAAGAGCAAGAAGGAGAGGAAAAGGAGGCCTAGGACACTGATGAGGACTCTCTTCCCTCTGCTATGCGAGAGCATGACAGTGATCGGGCTGCCAGGGAAGCTCGTTTGGCCCAACTGGAAGAGGGTCAAGCTGCCCTGTGACAGGAGGTTATGCAGATCCGAACCATGGTTGAGGAGACCGGGGCCTTCATAAAATAGAAATTCAGGAAGGTGTCTCGCACCTTGAGGGCCATCCTGTGCTATGTACAGGACAAGAGTGCTCCTCCATCATCGCCAGATTCTGACGACTAGTCCTGCACGTAGTCGTCCTTTTAGTTACTTTGTGTGTTTCTTTCCTTGTTGCTTTGTATAGGCTTGTTAGGCTTAGTCATGTGGTCGAGTAGTTAGTATGCTTCTTTTTAGTGTTTGAAACCCTGCTTGTGTTAGCTCTCATGCATCTTCTGTCATGATTCATGTAATACTGCGTCTCATGTATTGTGACAATTTTGACAAATGAAATACATGAAGTTCCTTTAAGTTGTGTGTGAATGGTGTATGCTGAATCTGACCTGGGTTGCACCCTATGTTGAATATAGGGAATGCCACCTAAGGCCGCATAGAGTACAACACGTTTCACTATTGGTGATTCAACTGACAGGGCACCTCCACTGAGCGATAGCCAGACGGACCCTAGTTCGGGCCTGACTTATGCTACTATGCCAGATTCTCCGCCGGCCACTGGTCTTACAAATGGGCCGGCACCTGTTACACCACTAGTTACAGAGCAGAACCATGCGTCTACTTCGACGCCATACATGCCTCAGCCTGCTCCCCCTACTGATAGGTTGGAGCAGATAATGCTCTTGATGCGACAGTAGCAACAGCATCAACAGCAGTAGTTCTTGACCTCCATAGCTAGTATCTTTGCCCAGAGCATGGGTATGGCTCCGTCTGCTCCATTTGTGCCTCTTGCTAGGAATGCGGGTGCTAGCGGCCTTTTCGAGGGATTTCAACGCTTACGGCCTCCTACCTTTGCGAGTACTCACCGACTGGAGGAGGCTGAGTATTGGCTTGACCACATCTCTAAGATGCTGAAGCCACTGCATTGTACAGAGGCAGAGTAGGTTGAGCTAGTTACCTTCATGTTTGAGAAGGAGGCCAGCCTTTGGTGGGACAGTGTCCTTCGGACGATAGCCATTGGATATGTATGATAGTGGGAGGCCTTCGAGGTGCGCTTCTAGGAGAAGTACTTTCTTCTCACGTATCGGCACGAGAAGGAAGTGAGTTCCTTCACCTCCGTCAGGGAGGGATGTTTGTTGTAGAGTATGAGAACAGATTCATGGAGCTGACTAGGTATGCTCCATTGATATTAGCTGACTAGATGATGTGGATGTGGCAGTTTTCAAAGGGCCTGTGACCCAAGATATGATTGAAGATGTGTTGTGCTAGCATTTCCACCCATGCTGAGCTAATAAGTATGTCTTTGCAAGCTGAGTAGGACGGGGACAGACTGACCTGCACTCGCGTGCCTATGGCTCTTAGGCCGCGACCAGATCTACCGAGCAGGCCGTTCCTCGGTAAGAGGCCGCGTGCAGATTCGCCCCCAGGCTTGCAGCTCCACCAGCTTAGCTGAGAGGAGCAGACTTGTGGTGTACCTACTATAAGAGGTTGGCCACACGAAGATAAGCTGCTTCACCAGGATGAGGGACAGTGGTTTCTCACCGCCTCAAAGGATCAACCACCAGCTTCCTCAGACGATTATAGCTCCACCTCTGTGGTCAGCACCGGCACATCCATCATTTCGACCACCTGTACCTCATTTTAGGCCGCCTTAACGGCCTATGGTACCGCAGTCGAACCGTCCACAGCAGGCTCGGGTACATACACTTATAGTTAAAGCGCTCGAGGTAGACGTAGTACCGATGACTTTTGAGGTCACGACACAGATCCAAGGTACTTCAGTTTTCTTGTTGGTGGACACCGGGTTCACTATCTCTATTATGTCATGTGCAGCAGTCAAGCGACTGGGGTTAGAAACTAGTCCTATGGTTGGGGTGAGAATCTTTACAGCCACAAGAACTTTCTCAGATGCTACCAGGATATGTAAGGGGTGTTCGATAGACGTAGGGAGCAGAACAGTGCACATTGACTTGATTGTCACCCCATTGCATCATTATGACATCATTCTTGGTATGGATTTTCTTACGGAGATGAAGGCAGAGATCGACTGTGATACTAGAGTGGTGATAGCTTGTGGACCAGAAGGCACGACCTTTACATTCCCAGTGCAGGTCAGTTGGCCCTATCGCATCAGTTATTACGCTTCCTTGCTAGAGGATGTTCTTGGTCCGACACTCGAGGACACCCTAGTAGTCCATTAGATGTATTCAGAAAGATACCTAGATTACCCCCTCAACGCGAAATCAATTTTACCATCGATCTAATACCTAGTGTGACACCTATATCTCTTCCGACCTATCGTATGACTCCATATGAGATGAAGGAGCTGAGGAAATAGATCAATGATCTATTGGATGTAGGCTTTATACGACCTAGTGTGTCTTCATGGGGAGCACCCGTATTGTTTGTAAAGAAGAAGGACGGGTCACTGCGATTGTGTTTTGATTATCGTAAGCTGAACCAGGTGAAGGTAAAGAATAAGAACCCTTTGCTCAAGATAGATGATCTGTTTGATCAGTTGAATGGGGCACAGTATTTCTCAAAGATCAACTTACTGTTGGGGTATCACCAGTTATGCGTCAGGAATGAGGACATACAGAAGACAGCTTTTAGGACCAGCTTTGGGCACTACGAGTTCCTAGTGATATCGTTTGGACTCACGAATGCATCAGCCGTGTTTATGGACCTGATGAATAGGGTGTTTCGGTCGTACTTGTACCGATTCGTCATCGTATTTATAGATGACATCTTGATATACTTCAAGAGTTAGGAGGAGCACGAGAAATACCTACGAGCAGTCTTCAATACTCTCAGGAAGAACCAGTTGTTTACACAGTATAAGAAGTGCCACTTCTGGAAGGAAGAGTCAAGTTCCTCAGACATGTGGTGTCCAAGGAAGGGATAGCGATGGGCCTTGCTAAGGTAGCCGCAGTTTAGGACTGGGAACAGCCTGGTTCGGTTACTGAAGTGAGGAGTTTCCTGGGCCTGGCAGGTTACTACCGTCGATTCATTCGAGACTTTTCCAAGATAACTAGACCATTGTCTCAGTTGACTCGGAAGGATCTCAAGTTCTCCTGGAACGAGAAGGCAGAAGCAGCTTTTCAAGAGCTGAAGGATAAGTTGACCTCCGCTCCTATGCTAGTATTGTCAGAGCAAGGGGTTAAGTATACGATATACACCGATACATCTTGCGTTGGTTTGGGTGGTGTTCTAATATAGAAAGACAGGGTTATTGCCTATCAATCGCGGCAGTTGCGGAAACACGAGGAAAACTACCCTACGCACAACCTAGAGTTAGTGGGAATCATTTTTTAGTTAAAAATCTAGAGACATTACCTCTATGGAGAGGAGTTTGAGCTCTTTTACGACCATAAGAGCCTCATATACATATTCACCCAGAGAGACCTGAATATGAGGCAACGACAATAGATGAAAACCTTAAAGGACTTCAAGTTTGAGGTCTCCTACCATCCTGGCAAGGCCAACCTCATAGTAGATGCTTTGAGCTGCAAGAAGGTGATAGCATGTACGACACTGCTGATGATTGAGGAGTCGAATATGGTGGAGTTTATGCATGAGTTTGAGCAGAAACTCACGGTGGAGGAACCATTTGAGAGCGTCGCACACGTTTGTGTGTGGCCACTTATTGATGATAAGATCATCGCGGCTCAGAAGGACGATGAGCAATTGGTAGAGTTGAGAGAGCAGGCGAGCGACAGTCAAGCCTCGGAATGGAGAGTTGGTACAGACGGGGGCTCACATTACCGGGGCCGCCTATGGGTCCCGAACCTTCACGTCTTGAGGCAGGAGGTTCTAGAGGCTGTGCATAATTCGATGATGGCGATGCATCCTGGTAGTACGAAGATGTATCGAGATATAAAGAGGTCGTACTGGTGGGACAACATGAAGGCCCACATAGCAAATTATGTGTCTCATTGTCTCATGTGCCAGCAAGTCAAGGCTGAACATCACTGACCTCCTGAATTGCTTCAGCCCATGCCCATAGCTGAATGAAAGTGGGACTTCATCTCTATGGATTTCATATTTGGGCTACCGAAGATGAGGAAGGGACATGACTCCATTTGGGTGATCATGGACCGATTAACAAAACAGCTCATTTTCTTCCTATTAGAGTTTCGAACTCTACAGACGATTTGACCAAGTTGTACATCAAGGAGATTGTACGTCTGCATGGAGTTCCTATGGAGATCGTGTCAAACCGAGACACACAATTCACATCTATCTTCTGGACTCGTATCTAGGAAGCAATGGGTGTGAAGTTGAAGTTCAGTAATGCATTTCACCCACAGACTAACGGACAGACGGAATAGGTAAATCAGGTGTTAGAAGACATGCTACAAGCTTGTGTGCTAGATTTCAAGGACAATCGGGATGACTGTCTTCCTTATGCAAAGTTCGCGTATAACAACAGTTTTCAGGCGAGTATTGGCATGGCTCCATATGAGGCCTTGTATGGGCGACCCTATTGAGTATCGCATTACTGGGCAGAGGTTGGTGAGAAGAGTTTACTTGGCCCAGAGTTGGTGCAGGCGACCTCAGAGAAGATCGACATTATCAGGCGTCGACTTCTGGCAGCACAGAGCAGACAGAAGAGCTATGCCGATACGAGGTGGCGATCGCTTAAGTTTGAGGTCGGGGACCATGTATTCCTTCAGGTTTTTCCTATGAAGGGAGTCCTTCGATTTGGCAAGAAGGGAAAACTCACGCTGAGATTTATTGACCCATTTCAGATATTCGATCGAGTGAGGGTGGTAGCGTACCGTCTGGCTTTGCACACGCCACTCGTAGGCATGCAAAATGTATTTCATGTATCTATACTAAAGAAATACGTTCCTGATCCTTCACACATTATCAGATAGGAGCAAGTGCAGTTGAGCGAAGGTGCTATATATGTACTGCAATCGAAACGTATCATAGATACGAAGGAGCAGGGGTTGCGCAGTAAGGTGATTCCACTTGTGAAGATACTGTGTACACATCATACTGAAGAGGAGACTACTTGGGAGACAGAAGTCGAGGTTCGAAAGAACTACCCTCTGATTTTCGAGGAGTACGAAAAGATACTAATTTTGAGGATAAAAATTTTCTTTAAGGGGGTAGATTGTAACTTCTCAAAAAAATCCGTACAAAGACCCAAGTACCACCTCAAGCAGAAATCACTAAAGACTAAATCCTTTAAAAATTAAACAAGAATTAACTAGTGCTAAACTAAATTACTTATAAAATTAGACCTAATCATTTTAAACACGATTTGTAAGACCCAAAATCTACAGGATTGTTAACGCTACATTACCTAAAAACTTAAAATCCATCTCAAAACTCAGTTACTCTCGAGAGCATCATGAAACCCTTGTCGGATCTGGACTACGCGTTAAAAGTCCGTTTATCTTGAAACTATATGGTTATGACTGCCTTACTGGACCTGACAACTACCTCAAAAATCAAGTCCTAATAGTACTGACAAACGCACAACTTAAGCCCGGAGCGAAGTGTGTGAGAAATGCAAATATCTTTCAGAAATGAACTGAAACTTGAGTGAATTGAGTTGGTTCACCTATAGGTCAAATCTAAGGATTCTGATCATCAGAATCTGACCCAATTACACTCTCAAATCAAGAAAAATTTCCAACACGTGTCAGTGTACTTGTGACCCTGATCGAGTACCGGTGACCGTTGAACTGAAACTGGTCCGCCACAGTCGATCTGTAAACCCGATCGGACTGAAAACTTAGCCTAACCTAAATCTATTGTCAGGGAGCTTAAGTCCGACCGCATGTAGAAAAGGAGCCTTTAGAACAACTCCATTGGATCGAAACAACTAACCTTTGGCTATAACCTAAGTATACCATGGCCCTGTGGCCATTTCCATTAGTTCTGGGCCTATATAAGGGCCTTAAACCCTCTCTCTCCCTTGCCATACAAATTTTCTAAAACCCTAAGAGAGAGAAGAGAAGAAAGAGAAGGAAAGAGAGAAAAAGTGTGAGAGAGAGTTAGGGTTTGCTGTAAAGATTCTGGTTTCATTCTTGGATAAGAAATCCTAACCCTAACCTATTTTAGAATTTCAAACAGTGTAAATGATAAAATAACTAACCTACTTCATACTATAGGTTTTCGTTGTGCCGTAGACGAAGAAATAGTGTTCGAATTGAATTCGTTACGAGTCTACCGGCGAAAGGTGCAGATTATAAACGTCTATGTTATGGTTTTCAGGGCTTTCAATGTCAGTCAATGATTTATGACTGACTTGAGTGCTATCACACATGCCTAGTTAGAGTATTTCAGCATATTACTCATATATGTAGGTTAGGTTGACTTTCAATCCATTCCATGTCTTTGTCGAAATGACTGAATGAATATGATATTATGATTTG
Organism: Magnolia kwangsiensis; assembly: GCA_037074715.1. NCBI lineage: Eukaryota > Viridiplantae > Streptophyta > Magnoliopsida > Magnoliales > Magnoliaceae > Magnolia > Magnolia kwangsiensis. The sequence continues at coordinate 55,818,286 of CM073588.1, read as the reverse complement.
TGCCTATCATGATTATTGATTGTAAATACACGATAGTTGTGTATGTGGTAACTCCTATGTGAAAGGATTTGTCATAATATGTGTTTTACTATTTTATTACATGTATGTTAATATGTGTATTCTAAGGTTTGATGAAATGCTTGAAAGAGTAAGTGTTCGGTGATTGGTATTTTTTAAGGGGGTTGAGATGAGATTCTCAACTACCTTAGCTATATATATGAATTCCTTCATGAGACTTAAATGTAACTATGTGAACTATGTATGAATTACATGTTTAGGATGACTTGTTTAATATGTGTTCTTATAAATGCTTATATGGATGTAATATTTGATTTATTTGTTCTTTAGTGTTTTGACTATCTCATGTGATTACTTGTTAGAGTTAAGTGTGATTGGGACTATGGTATAGTCCAGGCAATCGGTAACCGGTCCTGATCTAGTGACTGAGGTTTTTTCACCACACAAGATGCATTCGACGAACCCAACCCGTATGTTGCTTGTCGACGGTGCTTATCCCACGCGGAGTGCTTACACATTCATGTTGATCAACCCAACGTGCGCTCGTACTAGTCGAGCGTGTCAAGTAACCCGATTGGCCCGATGTATGTTCACCATGTATGGATGCTACTGTTTAAATCTAAAGTACTAAACTTTCCAGTGAGAAACCCCGTTAACCTTGGTACCCCGATCCGCTAAGACCCATGAGCCGGACATGGTGGTATGGGACACCGTGGTCGAGCTGTCGGCCTATGCCGGGGTGACGGACCCACCCGTGGTGATCAGTGAGCAACCTAAGCTCATGAGCCGAAACTATGGTATGGGACACTGTATTCAAGCTGTCGGCCTATAACGAGGTGACAAGCCACTCATAGTGACCTCAAGAATACTCTAAGTCTACGCTGAGGTGATGAGCCTTTTCGTAGCTATTAAAGTATAAACTATGCCTACACTGATCATGTGCGAGCCCTTTATAGTGACCTAAAACCACAACATCGTATGAGATTTACTAGGACTGACGACTCTATAATGAATCATTATTTAGAAATTGATATAAGGGAGGTACCTTAGCTTCCCAACCCTACTGTATGAATAAACCTAAGTAAGACTTGGTAATGACGACCATAACATTGCATTACACGGTGCTTTGGTGAGGAAGTAGCATGTGTCTGGAGTGGTGCATGCCACGACCATGAGATAAAGTTCGCTGAGGGAGTGTTGGCAAGGGCATACATCTTTGTCATACCATCATTACATTAACAAGAGTACTTAGGGCTTGACTGTTGTATTGCATTATCATTACTACTTGATTGAATTGATAACATGTTAACCTTTACAATATAGTCCCACTGAGTTGATCACTCACTCCCACATTTTGGGGCGGTGTTTTAAACACCAACCAGACTTTGTCTTAGATGCAGATGATGGCGCAATGAATGAGGCTGAGCTAGACTTCTACGACGATGAGGAGGAATTCTCATATATGCAGATTCTCATATATGCAGTTATTAGGCGGGTTTACATATGCCGCTCTAATCGACGGGGATTGTTGGGTTGTTGATTAGATGACATTTCACATTTTGTATATTTTAAAATTTTGCATGTAAATATTTGACCTGGTAACATGATCATACTCAGGAGACTTACAATCGCTTATATACTTTATATACTTATCACAGTCTTTCCCTTGTGTAATTTAACTGTCTTTAGAGTACGATATGCTGTTTTGGTATAATCTCCCTCATGTTTAATGCACTAATACAAAAAATATTTAATCATCATTATCTATGTTGCATAAGTGATGTGTTGGAACTCAGGAGTTGGGCTCCTGCTTGACCTCCAATTTTCAGGGCGTTACAAGTGAGGGTGACGACCAATGTATCATCATGGGGGTGATGGATGCCCCAAACATCTTCGTTAGTGAACGAGATACAATACTTCTCTCTTTTCTTTTCCTTCGAAGGTCGAGATAAGATCAGGATCTCGGACTCCGGTCGACTGATGCTCCTAACGTAATTTTTCTGAGCGTTGTTTGAGTCACCCCCGCATCGGATACCGCCTACAATGGTTTGAATTTCCTCTGTGGGTCGGTTGTCTCTCGGACATTCGTCGTTGTCTCGATTCTCTCGATATGTTCTTTGAGACGGCCTTCTTGGATGAGTCTTTCGATCTCTTCCTTCAGATGATAGCAATCAATCGTGTTGTGTCCATGATCGCGATGGTAATGGTAATATTTATTTTTACTTCATCGGTTTAGGTTTCTTTGAAGCCTATCTAGCCAGTTGATAAATCCTTCACCCTTGATTTCCATTAGAACCTGTTCTTGAGGCTTATTGTGCGGGGTATACGTTGAAAACTTTCAGTCGGGTCGTTTACCCGACTTGGGTTCATTGCACATTCAGTCATCCTCACGCTTTTTCCCTCCGGCCGAGTCAACTTCATTTTTGGTTGAATCTTTGGTTGGGGCTTTTGCGTTCTAGGCAGCTTCGTGCATGATTCGTGTTTTCCCGACATTCGCGTATTTATCTAACCAAGCCATAAACTCAGCCAGAGTCATAAGTGGATTCTTATCCAAGGATTCCAGAAATGTCTTAACCCTAATGCCTTGCATGATTGAGTTGAGAGCTGTCTCCTCCGAATGTTTTCGAACTTGAAGCGATTAGAAATTGAAGAACTTGACATAGTCTTTTAGTAACTCTCCCTCCTTCTGAACTATGTTGTTCATATGTACGGGTAGCTTCAACTTCTTTCCACCAATGAAGTTGATGAGGAAGGCATCGCTGAATTCTGCAAATGAGCTAATGGACTTTGGTTGTAACTGTTTGAACCAAAGTTGAGCTGCGTCGGCTAAGGTGAGGGAGAAGGCTCTGCACATTATGAAGTTTGAGGCATCATGTAACTCTATATACGTCCAGAAGCACTCGATGTGCTCGGTTGGGTCGGTTTTGCCGGTGAAGGGTGTAATCTGTAGAAGACGGAACCGTTCTAGTAACCGAGCTTGCATTATTTCTTCCACGAATAGGGATACCTTTGTCTCGGACCTGGTTTGACGTACATCCCGACTCTGTTTTATGTCTGCAATTTCTTCACACACTTCTCCTGAAGTCTTAGAGGTCAGCTTTCCATGGTACGTCACTTTTTACCGTTCCCTCAACCGGAGGCCTATTGCACCTCCTCCGATCTATTTCGTGTTGAAGATCGATGTCAGGCAGCGGGGTAGTCAAGAAATGAGCCGGTCAGATGGACTGTGGTGTTGAACCTGTAGAGGGACAGACCGTGGAGCGATAAGGTGAAGGTCGACATATTATTGCGGGGCATTCGTCGCCTGACCATGATGGGGTTGTTGAACTTGTTGATGATGCATCTGTTCCAGCATTTGCTTCATGAAGTTTATGTCAGATTTGAGTTCCTAAACCTCCCTGTCCAATCGTCCATTACCTCGATTCCACTAGGTATTCCTAGTCGCGGCAGAGGCTGTTGGACTTGCCACGGAACCCTGTCGGTTGTCAGGCTGATTCTTAGCTCCCCGGGCCCTGTCCGGACCTGGCGGTCCAGTGATATCAGCCTCATTCGGCTCCTCTTAAACAATTCTTTTGGTTCTTGCCATTAAAACTCGTTTGAAGCTTCCAGATAGAGCCTGAAACATGACTTTTTGTACCGTTTTCCATAGACGACATCAATCTGTTGATGCAAAAAACTGGTGCGCCCTCCCTTGTCCTACCACCTGCACAAGGAAGAAACAAGGGAGATCCTGGATAGAGCAGAGGACCCTCCGATGCTTAAGTCACGTTAGGACTGTGAGAAGGGTTTTTGAGAAGAGTTTTATGCATACCTTTAAGCTTGGAGGTCTCGGTTTTTATAGAAATGGGAGGGTCCCGGCGTGCAGGGATTCTCTTCCGTATATCTCGGAGGTACGATTTAATTGTAATCTGTTTATGGATTCTGCCCGATCCCGAGATCTTTGGGGTCGAGAATCCTTTCACAAGATTTTCGGGATGGTATTTATGTTTACACCATCTCTCCCTTGTTTAGCTCGGCCTTAACCGACTCTGATAATAATTAAGTCTCAGCCGGCTGTAAGAATGAGCTTTTTGCCTTCTGTCGGATGAAATAGAATCGGTCCGTAACCGATATCCTTTCTTAATCCAATAGCTAACAATAACTGATCTAATATGGGGCGGTTTTATAGTTGGCCTGGTGGCTTCCAGCGTTCGGACTTTAATCCGTTCCTTTAGACGTTGCTGGCTCGGTATCCGAGTTAACTTTATGCATTTTACATATTTTGCCTATGGCTTATGACTCTATAAATCTCGGTCGGGATTCATTTCCTACTATCCGAGCTAAGTCTCTCCTTAGGCATTGACTCTTTTACCTCGGTCGGGCTTACAACCTCAGAATCACGGGCATTGTTAATAGAGTTGGTCCATTCCATATCCGAGTCTCCGGACTTGTCATATTTTTCCCTAACAGGCCATAATAGTAGAAGTATTGGAAGATGAGAACATGCATGAATGGAATAGTTTGGTGCACTTTTCTCGTCATGGATTACAAAGTTGTGAATAGGAGGGTGGAGCATCCTAATACCCCAATTTTTTCAGCAGCCAGTCGTGTGTTCATACGCCTGTGTCTCAGCTAACTACCCTAGTACCTTACATCTCTTTCTGCACATGTGTGCACATCGTCCAGACTCTGAGTGTCCTTGAGTAGTACACACCCGAGTGAGACAGACCTCAAGACATCGATGCCCCCGCTATATTGACCGCCAGGTCTCCCCGAGGGCAGAGGTCTCATCCATTTGTCCATGCGGCGCTTCGTTTGTGAGATACGCCATGTAGAACCCAACTGTTTGAATGGAGTACGTACTCAAGTGACCCAAACCGAAGACCTCATAACCTGTGTCATATTGACCACCATAATGGTGTGATCGCGGAGGTACAATTTGTTCATGCATGCGATGCTCCGTTTGTGAGGTACAACGAGAAGAACTCTAGAGCACAAGTGCACAAAAAAACCACGCATGCGTACACCTCAATGGGCTTGGGCCCATGACCCATTTTGGGAAGCCCATCTCATGCCTTAGTATAGTATGCCAACACTCTTTACTCACTTAACCAGCACATGAGCATGATATCATGATTCACTCGCACCACATGCACATTCTCCATGTGACACCTCACCCCACATGCACATTCTCCTCGTGACACATCACCCTCCTATGCATGAGCCATGGTCATGCACTGTCATTATTCCCCACTAACTACCTAACCTAAGTAAGCTAATCTCTCACCCCTAATCTATGGTTAAGCCTCTATACAAAATAGGGTAACCAATGTGGTTGGCCATTCAACAAGAAAACTTTCAGAGAGAGAGAGAGAGAGAGAGAGAGAGAGAGAGAGAGAGAGAGAGAGAGAGAGAGGTGGAGGGCCACATTTGGAGAGAATATCAAAGTCATTCAACCTAAGGTGGTTACATCTATCCCTTTATTTCTTTATTATTTTTCTTTTTTTAAGTTAAAGTGGGCCTTACCATGAGATTATAGTGGCGTTGGTTGGCCCAAAACCAAATCCAAGTGGGCCACCCCTTTGAGGATTTAATGGAAATTGAATCAAATTGAGGAAGTATGGGAAGGAAATTCACCATTGAATCTCATGATGCCCACTTATTTGCATGTTTTTCTACATTATTCTCTTTTACTTTAATTGTGTTAGTGAGACCCAATTTATGTGTGATGATAGTATATTTGATGAATAATGTATGTACTAAGTTTGGGGTTAGTCTATTCTGTCTAAATTATTCATCCGAATTATGTAATGTGGATCATGTTTGCTGCCCAGTGCAATGGTCAACACTAATACTCTTATGAATGGTAGAGATTTAAGGTATCCACAAATATCCAGTTGGGCCCAAATTTTATAAAATGATAGTGTACTTGATGAATAATGTATGTGTTATGGTTCAATTTACATTTTCAGTTATGTGATAAATGCGGGCATGCCATAATTAAATGTGCGACTCAATTTAAACCGAACAACTATGGACCCAAGTGCCGAGATAGGCAAATAGATAGTATGTGACCAAAATCGAATAAGACTGATCGCCTATGCAACCAGTTGCATGCTATTTTAAAATGATCAGGTGATATTCAGAGTGTATGGTTCATCCTCTGAGAATGGCTTCCACTTTTGTCTTCTGTACAAAATGACTTTTCAATACAAGGAAAAAAAAAGGAATTCTTATAGTCGGTCATGGAAAATAGTTGCAAAACATATCCTTGGATGGAGAACTTTGCTTGATACCTGAATTGAATTCAACGTATTAGCGTAGACTATAATTACAACTAAGGTTTAACAACTACTTTATCACCGTTATGTATTACACCAAGGAATGTAAATAGCAGGTAAAAGTAAATGATTATACTACTTAATGTAATTGACTGGTAAAAGTAAAGGATTACACTAAGGAATGTAAATGACAAATAACTAAAAGGATAATTGAAACATATATTTGGTTTGGTTTGGTTGGTATGAGATGGTTTTCCTTATTGAATTCATTTATTATTTATAACCTTAACCTGGCCATCTAGATGCTTCCCACGTTATGACGGTTGATATAACTATTTCAGCACAATTTAACCATCTTTGCTTCTAAACCCACCATCTATCCTATAACCACATTAACACGATCACTCTTCACTTGACCATTTAGAGGATGACGTGGTTGTAACACCCCGAAATTTTTAGCACTCAAGTGTTACCATGGATATCTAAATTACTTCACACATGCAAGGAAATACATGTAACTTACATCACTCATCCAGCAATTCATGATCTGTCCATCTTAACCATTTGATTTGGACTATGACGGCAATGGACCTTTAAGAGTTGAGTTCAATCCACCATGGATCCTTAATAGGAATTTTCAACCATCTGAATTTGGGATAGGGCACCCCATAATGTATCTGTAAGGTCTAAAGTCAAACCACTTTGAATTGACCTTTCATTTCTCGTAGTAAGATTGCATCACGAAGATCATCCGACCCGCCGTCTAAGTCGGTGTTGTGATGCAGGATCAACCATTCAATCCTAAGGTAGACCATTCATCTACATTAGGGATACTTAGAGAAACAATGGATCAATCATCGTACATTAGCTACACAATTAATAAGATCTACACATGATAATAGGCAATCCATCATTGATTGCCACAATTAAATTATCTAATAATTAAAACTACCACTCATTACCCTTCAAACAAGGTTAATAAACATTTTGTTTCGATGTGGATCAAATTTGGAATAGATATAACCATTGGAAGTAATCTGCATCGATAAATCGAGTCATCCATCCATTAATTTTCAAGATGAACCAACACACCACATGAGAAGCCTATTTTTAGGACCTTAACATTCTCGATGGATAGATCCAACCGTCTATCTTAAATCATCAAGCCTAACCCATAAGATCCATCGTTCATCATGTCCCCTAAAGCTTGACGGTCATTCCACACCATATGTGGAATGACCTATCAATTGAAGGTTTGGTCATTATACATAACAATTAGATGCCTATTAATAGTAGGGCCGTTCATGAGTCGAGCTAGCTCGAAAAACTCGCTCGACTCGGCTCGAGCCAGCTCGGATTGACTCAGCTTGAATGGCCGATTTGGGCTGATTCAAGTTAATTATTTGAAGCTCGAGTTGAGTTCAAGCCGAGTTCGACCAAGGGGCATTTCAACTCGACTCGAAGCTTGAACTCGAGCTCGACTCAGCTCGATTAATAAATATATTAAAGTTGTGGGGAATGCAGAGAAAGTTAAAGTGGGATCTCTTTGATTTCAACCCAGCAGCGAAGAGTTTAATGTCGGTGTTGATGATCTCTTGATTCCAAAATGGTATATTATATGGAGCACTCACATGAATAGACATATGCTTCCTGAATATGTTGTGAGCTACAAGACCTCAGATCATCTACAAAACTGCACATTTTTCTGAGCAGCAACAATACAGGTGGGTCCCCACTTTTCTGTGGTCCCAGGTCTATTCAAAATCTTATCCATTGGAAAGTATGGCCTTGATGATGGGTAATTTAGAACATACAATTGAGGATGCTTTTAGCCCCAGGTTCTTCTATCATAGGGCCCACACAGATGGATTTTCTGGATTGCTGAAAGATGGACTACACCCTGTTTCGATTGCCAGGCTAAACCAAAAATGATTTTCGCTTGGTGGAGCATCATGTAAAATGCCTCTTTAATTTTATTTTTTTATCTTCTCTTCTAAATCAATGGAGGAGAATCAAGAACAGAATCCATTACTTTCTTACGCAACAAGCTCGAGCTCGACTTGATTCGAACCACTAGCTCGACTCGAACTCGACTCGACAACTTTGACAAACAAGCCAAGCTTCAATGTTGAGCTCGAGCTCGAACTTGAGTATAGCATGGACAAGCTGAGCTGAGCTTGGCCAACCTCGACTCCACTCGGCTCGATGCCCACCCGTAATCAATGGTCAAAAGATCCCAAATCAGAAGATTTGACCATTGGTTAGTCATTAATATGCATTTAGAACCAAATGTCATTGGAGGCGGACCATCTGCCCAGATATGCCCGATCATTGGATAAACATTCCATTAGAAATGTGAGTACGTGATGAGTGGATAAAATCCCTCAAAATAGTGTTGTGGACCCCACATCGAGGTTGTGCGTGTGCACAGTACATGCTCACCCATGGTGCACCAGACCACCAGCCCGGGTTAAATAGGGTTTGACCTGATAATTCCAAAAATGGAGAGGAATTCTCTCCCTTTCATCTTTTCCCACTTGCGGCCATTTTAAACATAAGTCATCTGTGTGTTTGTTATGTGGGCCACCACCCGGGATCAATTTGATGATCCAAACCGTTTATCGTGTTTGGCAAATGAATCTAACCAAACCTATGTAGTTCTACACGTTGCGTCACACGTGTGTGTGCACAAACAGGGACCCAAGCAGAGGTGTGCGTGTGGCATCATTATGTAAAGGGAAATCATAGTCTGTTTGTTGCCAGTCTGGCAATCCACATGCGTCTCTCCTCCTCCATCTCAGCCGTAGGATGCAGAGCAATCCTAGCCCTTTAACCTAGGGCTTTCATCCATATCAAGGCAGAAACAATGACCACTTTTCTTCTTTACCAGCTATATTCGATGTTTGTGGCAAAACATAACTTCTGGGCCATTTATTTTTCATCTGACGACTCTAAATGGATTAAGGCAACACTATAAAAGAGGTAGGAATCGAGTGAAATCTAGTTTTCCTCCCTGTTCCTACAACAACCCTTTAAAAAATTGCCCGAAATCTCTCATCTCCAAACCCACCTCCCAAAGCTCTTCTAACCTTCGATTTCTCTACTCCATAAGCTCCTTTATCTAATCTAGGTTTGTCTATGAAAGCTAGATTGACAAAAAATACCACTGTTTGGAAGCCGTGTAACATCCCAAATTTCATTGCCCAAGTATATACTCGTGCCCAAGAATTTTGGGTGTTAATAATGTAAAAGTTTGGTGCTTCAAAATCGCACCTTATTTTTTTTTTCTCTCTTTTTTTTTTTTAAAAAAAATATATAAATCACATCCAATTACATTCACGAAGGTAACCGTTCGCGAGAATAAAATCGACTATATTTATTATTCATTTAAAGTAAAAAAGTGTACAAATAACTCTTTAATGCCCTCTTAATGGGGGCTTATTAGATTACTAAAGTTTACAACAGAAAATAAATAAAATAATTTGTGGTGTTATCCTTCTTTTTTACTTGAAAGAATCTTCCTCAGAATGATTATCATCCACATTACTATCCTATCATTCACCTGCAATATTTGTATGGTTGGAGAAGGTCAATGCCTTACTCATAGTGGTGGTTATCCTTTAAATTTTATAATGATTCAAGTGATTCATAAAAATAATAGAAGTGTCCCGATATGTCTTATACTCCACAAATACAAGTAGTATCGCTATGCGCAAACATTCTATATGAAATACATGCCTAGCAAAGTATATGCGGTTCATCACACTCAGCAATCATGATCACAATGTGAAAAATAGTTCAAAATATCTGACTCGCCCGCATTCTCACACTACAGATATTCGTCGGCGTGTCCAACATTAACATGGATTTATGCGAACGTTTCAAGGTGACATAACAATGCGATTGGAAGATTTACGTGACATGATGTATTCATGGAGTGACTATTTACGACATCCAATCCTGAGAGGTGATGTTACACTGTTGAGTGTCAAATATTATATATTTTTTCCTATTTATATCTTAGTTTTATAAACATGATAACACTTAATTGATATATTTATGCATGTTTGCCTTGTAAGGTGAATCTGAGAGCTTGGAATGAAAAAAATGTTAAAAGCATGGATTTAATGATAAAGAATCACCAAGGCAAGGGATGGATCTTAGGAGACCAAGATTGAAGATTTTAAGACCTTAAGAGTTAAGGAAACCAAGTGGAAAAGGAAGGAAGTCAAAAGTATAAAGTGCATAAATTTAGAGAACTAAACTTCACTGTTTATGTCATCGACCGAACATCGAAGATAATGTTTGATGACATCGAACATGAATCTATGACATCGAAAAATTACATGAAAATCGAGTTTGGTTGCTGGACAAATTGGATGCAGTTCTCGATGACATTGAAGCCTCGTTCGATTGCTCGAAGGCCGGTTCCATGACATCGAAATTTTTGAAGATTTCTGGAGCAACTCGTTGGAACACTTTAGACACATTCTCGATTAATCGAACACCCTTTGATGACATCAAAGGTATGTTCGATGACATGAAGAGGTATGCAGTGCGTGTAACACCCTGAACTTTTTAATACCCATGCATTGAAAGTTCTCGAGTGTTACCATGAAGTTTAACTCAATACATACATGTGTACTGTACCAATCGAGCTATCCTAACCTTACATCAGGTCCTAAACCCTACTATGTAGCTAATTCATCGTTGATCGGTCGTTTAGAACAACCCAAGTGTTATTAGGGACCTATAAATCCATAGATGACCGATTGTGGTAAAATCTGACCATTAGGAGCAATCTACACTCATAAATTGAATCATCCCTCTGTCATTTCCAAAAAAGGGATTGTCAATCGATAATATCGGACCCTGAAATGCTATATCCACCATTCATCGGGCCTGCATCCCTGACGAGACAAATTACCATCTAATGGAATAATCTAGTTATCAAATTATAAATATTAATGTCAGAACTTTATTAAAAGAGTAATAAGGGTGTTAGATGTGTTATGGGTCAGAGTTTGGAAGGGATCAGACTGTTAAATAGACAGAAATCCATGAATAAGACTCAAGATTTAAAGTATGGCCCAATTGAATTTTAGATCAGCCTCATTCTAAGGCTCATGGCCTTACGTAGGTAAATAAATTGAATGGCTGAAGTGGATTCTATAATGCATCACTGTGGGCCCCACACAAATATTGAATGTGCACCAGGAATGGTGCACCCGCAGTGCAGCGGAACCATTAGCACGATCAAACCAAGTTCGAACGTGTTTTTCTAAAAGAAAGAGAGAGTTCTCTTTGTTTAATGGTTTTCCCGCTTGTAAGTCATTCGAACGTCTCTCTGTTGGCATTGCTGGTGGCCCACTATTGTGACCCACATAGATGATCTGGACCGTCCATCATGTGTAGTCTCCACCTCCAACCAAAGCCTAGCAAGCGGTAGAAAGCAATCTAGTCGGCATCAGCAGCAGGGGCCACTTAAACATGGCCCAAACTCCAAACTAAGAGCCGTAACTAAAAGACTCTGTTAAACAGATGAACGGATCAGATCTTGTAAAGGAGCAGTAAGAATGGACCCCACAAATTCCAACAAGAAAATCAATAAAAAACCTTCCGCACTCATCTGTATTCCTCTCCTCACACGACGCCAAAGTCGAACCCAATTCAAACACCCCGCGTAGTAATCCCATGGAAAACTCTCCGGCTCTGATATGAACTATCCAGAATAAAGGAGAGGGGGTTCCGATCCTCTAAGAGGTGTCAAAAATATCGAAAAAGGGCCCTACCTTGTTGGGAACTTTTAGGATTCGCCGGACGCTCACGCAAGGTGCAAAAAATTCATCTGCAATCTAGCTTAAAGAAGATGTTGACCTTCATGTCCGAGTGTCCGATCAAGGGGGGCCCATGAAGTTCATCAGACCATCCTCTAAGACCGACGTTACTGTACTATGTAGTAGAGCAATTCGATCAAACGTGGGCCATCCAGAATCGATCCAACTTCAGATTGCGTAGCCGAACACGCACGCCTTCCCCTGCTTATGCAAGAACCTCCTAGATACTAGAAATGGTTATAAAAACTCCATCTCATCCACTGAAAAAGACATCTAACAAAACAGGGAGAAGAGAGAGAGAGAGAGAGAGAGAGAGAGAGAGAGAGAGAGAGAGAGAGAGAGAGAGAGAGAGAACGACAAGGTGAGAGCAAGTCAACCCGCTGTCTTTTTGGCTGCCAAGCCTGATCCGAGTCAGGCATGGTCTGGGTGCTGCTGGACATTCCAGCCTAAGGAGAAAGGAAAAGAAGAGTAGGGAAATAGAGAGAAAGAGAAAGAAACAAGAAAGAAAGAAGAGAAAGAGAGAGATCGAGAGGAAAGATGGAAGGATGGTGTGACTCACTGAGTCAAACCAGTTCTTGACGAGTCTAGCCTTTGTTAGGTGCATTCTGGAGCAGGAAAGAAGAAAAAAAGGAAGAAAAAAAAGGAAAGAAAGAAGAGAAAAGAAGAAGGATGAAAAGGAGAGTCAAGCCGAAGCGACTCCGTGAATCGACTCGACCAGGATGTCCTCTTAAACTCCGAGTTGCACTGGTGGAGGCTAGCTACTGAATAAGGTAAGTTCGTCATCCCTTGAAGTCTTCTCAAAAGATTTGATTCCATGTAGATAATTTAGGGGAATTGGCTTAATTTCATCCAAATTACGTTTAAATCTCTGTGCAAACAATAATAGCAAAAATCAAACTTAAACCTTGGGCTGACAATCTAACCATGTAATATGTGTACTCATGATAGAAATCCAACTCTAGAAGCATACTTAAGATCTTTGCCATACAGAAGGGTAATTTGACCTTAAGGCGAGGGTTTTTCCTTTAAGCTTACTTTAATTTAAGTTGATATGAATTATCTTACATTTTACCTATTCTCATGTTACTATGATTCTCTCTCTGCGATTGTTTAATTTACCATCAATAATTATTTACCCTTTAGGATTATGGTATGATGATTATGAGTAATCTTCATTATTTTTATGTGGGGCGATGGATACAAGCATTGTCGTTACCTTTACCAATTTTGTTGAGTTAGCCCTTGTTACTCTATTTTTATTGAGGTAACCATTGTCACTCTCCTCTTTGTTGAGTTAGTCATTGCTACTCTCCTTTTATTGAGTTGATCATTACTACTCTTCTCTTTGTTGAGCTAGCCATCGCTACTCTCCTCTTTGATGAATTGGCCATTGTCACTCTCCTCTTTGTTGAGTTAGCCATTGCTACTGTAATGCCCCGGTTTTTGAAACCCGAGTATATGACTTATTTTCTAAAAACCGGAGTGTTGGCCTTTAAAATTCAGTCTAAATTTAAATCATCTTATCAAATATCAGAGTTAAGCAACAATTGTCGGTGGAATAAACCATGCATTATATAAAAACATTCTGATCATCACAAAATTTCAAATGTAGCGCCTATGCAGGACTTGTATAATCTCAAATAACAAAGTTCATTTAACAAAAACAAGAATCTATTAACTAGTGATGGAGTTTAATATGAGTCGCAGGGACTTTGTCTAGCTCCTTAGCTACCCAATCTTCTTTAGCGACCTTATGAACAACATCGGCTCGCTCTACACTTGCATTAACTGATATGGTTTGATAGCGTATATGATTATTGTAGTGAGGAGTATCCTCTAAGATTACACATTTATCATTCATAATCCAGAATAGATCGCAAGTCATAGGAATGGATATGTGAAGCAGCGTAATTCATATTCATGATCTTATACTCAAAAAATTAAGCCGATCAACATAATCTCAACATTAAGGAAATATAGTAGCAATCGTAATGCAAGTGAATGTGTCTAAATAGTTAAATAATCAATCATATGACTTTCTATTACACCCAAAAATCACATCGTATGTGAACTTCGTAAGATGACTAAAAAATTGATAAGCGAACTCCCGCTCTACCAGAAAATCACAATACAAGTAAACTCCACAAGATAAATAAAAAATCAACATTTAAACCTCTACTTCACTAGGGAATTATATCGTACATGAACTCCGTAAGATGGCAAGATAATAGAAAAGCGAACTCCCGTGCCATCCGAAAATTATGGTACGACTAAACACCGCAAGATGAAGAGAGAATCAGCAAAGGCATTCCAACATTATCTGAAAATTGTATGAACTTCACAAGATGGCTAAAAAATTGATAAGTGAACTCCTGCTCCACCCAGAAATCATAACGAACTTCGCATAATGACTCAAAAATCAACAAGATATGTGAATATAACCAACAAGCCATAAAAGGGCACCAATGTCCATCAAAGCCACGAATGAAAAATAAGCAATTCGAGTCACGTAAGACAAATATGTTGTGAGACCCGTATCCTATCTCGTACTGGTCCGTATGCCTCAGCGGTCCTCCCGGTCGAATTCTGGTGACTCGCGATTTGTTATCGGTGTTTGCGCATGATCCTGAGTTGTGTCCTGTGTATCAGAGTCAGCTCGACTTAAAACTGTACCTTTACAACCGTGCCATCATCGCGTATTACGCGCCAAGATGATACCTGAACCAGGAGATGTGGGCTCGCGTTTAGTTCAAGGAAAAACGTCGTGCGTTGCAATCCTTATAGAATCTATCACATCAATCACTTCACTTGTCAAAATACACCCATTACTCTATCCCATCCCTAAGTATAAAAGCAACCCTTAAAAGTCAACTCTCTCCCTTACACAAGTACACCCATCCATCCCTCTCTCCTATCACCCCTCTCTCTCATTCTCTCTCTCTTTCCATTTTCAAACAACACCCATGAGTGTCCAGCGTCCATGGATTCCATGGGTGAGAAGTTAGTGTGGTCCACCTTCCTACCACCCAATCCCACCATCCAAAGTCCATCTCAACCGTTGAAGTTCGTCCATTGGAACTTTAGGATGCTTTGGCGGAAGAAGAAGGAGAAGATCACAGGTGGGTGATCTTATATTTGTCTTTTGGTGATTTAAGGGCCCACGTTGGTGGGACCCATCTTGATGTATACTTTTTATAGGGAGGGCCCATAGTGGCGGGGTCCCTCCCTCTATCTCACCGATCTCTCTCTCTCTCTTACTGTTGATGTGTGGCCCACCATGATGCTGGACGGTGGAGATCTATCGCACCATGATGTAGGTTTTCATCGCACACCATCCATCTAGACGGGAGGTGTGGGACCACCTTGATGTATGTGGCATATGCACAAGGTTCAATGGATTTGGACGGTGCTGACTTATATGGACAAGTCTGGACGGCGCTGATCCACCGTGATGTATGTGTTTTATCAATGCCACCATTCCATCCAGCAAATGTGTGGGGCCACCCACACGTGTTGCACATGTGGGATGGGACCCACCTTTATACATGTTTTTTTTTTTATTTCAGTCGTCCATCTCTTCCTGATGATGGAGACTTTTATATATATATTAATATAATATATTATATACTTGGTGGGCCACGTGTGTGACCCCACCACAATGCATACGTTATATCTATATTGTTTATCCAAATGTCCAGCATCTGGACGTTGGACTGGATGAATAATAATAATAATAAACTATTATATTAATATAAAATATTATATATATATGGTGGTCCCTACATGGGACCCACCTTGTCTAGAAGTGGATTGGCCGGTGAGTGCTGACAGCAACTATATTGCTGCTGTCATGACGTCAGCAATTTCTGTGGGCCCCACCGTTAGGTATGTGTTTCATCCAATCGTCCGTGTGGGGCCTGCCTCGATTTGGTGCATTGCACCTACACCATCCGTTAGCTAGATGAGGGCCCTACAATGATGTGTGTGTTGTAACTCCACACGTGCAACAACTACACGTGTAGGGCCTATAATGATGTATGTATTTTATATCATCACCATCTAGATTACTAGACGGTGAGACCCACTATTGAAGTATGTGTGTAACACCCCGGATTTTTGCCAACCTGGGGTTAGACTCTCTTAGGCAATGGGTCAACCATAACATCTTGGTAATCTCTCAGAACCCGATTCCAAAGCCAGAGAAATCATTTAGAACCTAATTCTTTAGAAATTTAACGTGAATTAGCCAGCGCTGCACTAGATTTTCTGTAAAATTAGCACCAACCACTTTAAATATGATCTGAAAGACCCAAAACTTATAGAATCATTGACGCTACGTTACCGTAAAACTTAGGATCAAACTCTAAACCTGTTTGCTCTCAGGAACCCTTTGAAACTTTGTATTGGATCTAAACTGTACGTCGAAAGTCCGATATCTACCATCTTAGACCATTATGACTGCCTTGTTGGACTTGACAATCGTTTCAAAAATCAAGCCCAACTGATGTTCTGAGGCTATTTTATTGGGTCTGGAGCAAGGAGTGTGAGAAAGAGTAAAATTCTTTTTACTTAAATGTGATTTAAATAAATCTGGTATGTTTAGCTTGCAGGTTAAGTATAAGCATTCAAACCGTTGGAATCTGACCCAAATACACCCTCGGATCAGGGAACATTTCCCACTCAGGTCAGTGTACTTGGAATTCCTGATCGAGTCTCCGTGACCGCTGAACTGAAACCGGTCCGCCACGTGCGATCTGGGAATACTACCAGACAGAAAACTTAATGTGATCAGGATCCAATATTCATGAGCTTAAATCCGACCGCATTCAGTCAGGGGACCTCCAGAAACGTCCTTTTGGACCGGGAAAGACCTGATTTGGCTATAACCCAAGTATACCTTGACTTGGAGTCTGTTTTGGTTATGTTTGGGCTTATAAAAGGGCCTTAAACCCTTAGCCTTCTAACCCATATGAATTTGGAGAAAACCCTAGGAGAGAGGAGAAAAAGGATAGAGAAAGTGAGGGAGAAGCTTCCTGGGATTCTTCCCTGCTGCTCCACGTGCCAAATCCTTCCACCTACATCACTATTCTGGCGATTCCAATGCTGTTCTAGGTAAGAAAATCCTAACCTTAACCTGTTTTAGGGATTCCTTCGATACAAGTAGCGACGTAGCTGATGTATCTTGTGCTATAGGTCGTCATACAGGCGTTGACGAAGCGTAGAATTTTTATTCGATTCGTTACGCTTCTACGGTGAAAGTTGAGGATTCTAGGTGCTTAGGTTAACTGTTTTCAAAGCTTTCAATGTCGTTTAATAGTAGATTAGCGACAAGATCGCCGTTTGACATGTAGAACATGCTGTCTGTTTTCCATTTCGATTGCATACGAAGAATATGAGATTTAGGGTATTTTGGGTATTTGTAGGAAATACTGTATACGTACGTATTTTGCCGGTATGATTGTCATGAGTATTTACCATGTACCAATACTAGTTATATGTGTATGATCTGTTTGGCGAAGAGATTCGCCCTAATGCACATATTGGCCGACATATGCTATGTAGACTAATGTGTGTAGTCTAAGTGTTTGTTGAAATACCTAAATCAATATGATTTATGCCTGCTATATATTTTGAATGTATGAACATGATTGTTGTGTATTAGACAACTCCTTAATATAAGGATCTGTCATATTATATGTTGGAATCAACATACGTCAAGTACGTTGGAGTTGAATAGTCTAAGTGTTTGTATAAATGTATGTATTAGTAAGTATTGAGTAAATGGTGTTGTAGATTAGCGTTGAGACTGGATTCTCAACTACTATGATGATGCACATGAATTCCTCCATGCTTGTTGTATTTGAATTGCCTACCTTAAGTGTGAAATACTCGTGTATGGTTAACTGCTTATGACGTATGTTATAATATGTTGATAACATGCTAGAATTTTTTATATTTCAATTATCTTTCTCATATGATTATTGATGTAGATTATATGTGTTTGGGGCTATACTCTAGTCCAGACAGTCGGTAACAGTTTAGAATTCGTGGTTGGATTCTATTCGCCACGAAGGATGTGTATGACGAACCCGAGTCATACTAGAGTCGTCGGCAGTGGTTAGGCCACACGAAGTGCTTGTATACTTCATGTCGGTCGATTCAACGTGCGCTCGTGCTAGTCGGACTCATCAAGTAACCCGACTGACTATTGTATATTTACCTTGTATTCGTTATAACTGCTTGAACCTAGGATACTAAACTTACCATTGGAAAGCCCCTTTAACCTTGGTACCTCGATCCCCTAAGACTCATGAGCCGGGCATGGTGGTATAGGACATCATGCTCGAGCTGTCGGCCTATACAGGGGCCACAAACCTCCTCGTAGTGACCAGTGAGCACCCTACTCTAAGCAGATTATGGTGGTATGGGACACTATATTCTTGCTGTCGGCCTACATTGATAAGGTGATGGAGGAGTAGAGCAACGAGTGCGAGCAACAGCCTTGGCAGCCCTTTGTAGTGACCTTGAGTTTATCCTGACACCGCATGGGGGCGACTAGTCCTGATGTAGTCTTAAGGATATAAACTAGTCCTGTATTGATAAGGTGATGGGAGAGTGGGGCAACGAGTGCGTGCAACAGCCCTGGCAGCCCTTGCAGCGACTTATAAATATATTATCGTATGAGATTACTAGGAGTGACGACCCTAGACAGGATCATTGTTTGGGTATTGATATAAGGGAGGTACCTTAGTTTCTCAATCCTGCTATATGAAAAGGACTAATAATAACTCAATAATCATATTCATATCGCACTGCATGTGCCTGGAAGATGTGGAGCACTGAGGGAAGAAAGCATGTCGCAGACGTAAGATGGTGTCGCATGAGGGAGTATGTCGGTGAGGGCATCCATCATGTCATTTCATGCTTGCATTAATCACAGTATATAGGAGTGTCTGATTGTTTGCTTTACTATTATCGCGTGATTGATTTGATAACATGTTAACCCTTGCTCTATGATTCCACTGAGTTAGCTACTCACTCCCACGTTACGGGACGGTGTTGTATACACCAACCAGTTCCTATTTCAGTTTCAGATGATGGCGATGCTTGGGAAGCAGAGCCGCTGGACTTGATGTTGATGAGGAGGATCCCTCCTATATGCAGGTTCTGATTGACGGGGTTTACAGGGTTACTGATTAGATGCTAGTACACTTGGTATCTTGCCTTTTATTTTCACACCCATGTATATTTTTTTCTTTCTATTTTGGAGTATACATGTAATTAGTTAACCTGGTAACAAGTTCACACTCTGGAGACTTACAATCATTTATATATTTTATATATTTATCACAGTCTTCTGCTTGCTAATTTAACTGTCTCTGGAGTATGATATGCTATTTTGGCTTAGTCCCAATCTTATTTTATGCCATTCTACAGACAACATGCATTCATCATTATCTATGGTGCATAAGTAACGTTTTGGAACTCGGGAGTTGGGTTTCTACCCGACCCCCGATTTTCAGGATATTATAATGTGTTTTATCCAACCGTCCATCCCTTTTTAGGACGATGGGACCCACCCTGCACGTGTGACACGTGTGGGGTGGGGCCTACCTTTGATGTATGTATTCTACATCCAGGTCGTTCGTCTACTGACTAGACGTGAGCCACCATGATACATATGTTGCATCTACACCATCCCACCTCAGTGCATATGTGTTATGAGCACGTTGGCCGTCTGTTTTCTGGGCATGGGATGAGGTATGTGTTATATCCCAGCAGTTCATCTGCTTCTGATGGTGGGCCCTCCTACGATGTATGTATTACATCCAAATTATCCATCCATTATGGACTCACCTTATATGTGTTTTACCCAAGCCGTTCACCTATTTTGCCAGCATGGACACCCCCATGATGTATTTATTTGATCCACACCGTCCAGATTGTGCTGGACGGTGCCGGACAACGTTTGGACGGTGCTATCCAATGTATGAATAATGCTGATTTACATAGACAAGGGTTGGACGGTGCTGATTTACACATCCAATGTTGGACAGTGCTGATCTTCATTAGTGGCCATGCACCTCATAGAATGAACGTGTACAGTGATACACATGTTATACCTGCAACTAGTGAAATGATTTTGGTGTGGTCGAAGCCCATTTGAGACCCACCCGTTGTGTATTAAGGCCCATGGGTTGTGGCCCATTGTGATGTATGTTAGGCCCATGAGAGAGGCCCATCGTGATATGTATTAAGCTCTTGAGTGAGGCCCATGGTGTTATATATTTGGCCCTTGTATGAGGTCATGGGCCCACTGTATGTTTAGCCCTATATAGACCACTCCTTGGGTGCAATGTTGGTTAAACGTCCACATTGATGGGCAATGATGGTTGGATGTCCACATTGTGACCTTCCCTTAGGCCTTGTTAGGCCCATTCTCATAATTCTCTTGTAGGTTAACCCAGATAAGTGGGCCCCATTTGCCATAAATGGATAGTTTCATACTATCGGATTTAATATAACCTCGATTGAGGGCCAATCCTTATATTATGGTTGATCAGTTGTTCCTCTATGAACCCCGCCTTGCTTACATTCTGATTATCGATGCTGATTGTCAATGCCGATTATCGATGTTGATTGTCGGTACCAATTGTCGGTGTTAATTATTAATCATTGGTGTCGATTGTCGAGGCAGATTTAAATTGTTAAGGTCGATTCCGATTATCGTGGACAATTTCAATTATCGAGGCCGATTCTATTTGGTCAAGGTCGATTTAGATTATCGAGGCCGATTCCGTTTGGTCGAGGTCGATTCCGTTTGGTCGAGGCCGATTTCGATTGTCGATGCCGATTCCAATTATCAAGGCTGATTCCATTTGGTCAAGGCCGATTCCGTTTGTCGAAGTCGATTCCATTGTTGAGGCCGATTCCGTTTGTAGAGGCCGATTCTATTGTTGAGGCCGATTTTGTTGGTCGAGGCCAATTCCATGAAGCTGATTCCGATTATTGAGGTTGATTCCAATTGTTGAGGCCGATCATTGAGGTCGATTCTAATTATCAAGGCCGATTCCAATT
Organism: Magnolia kwangsiensis; assembly: GCA_037074715.1. Taxonomy (NCBI): domain Eukaryota; kingdom Viridiplantae; phylum Streptophyta; class Magnoliopsida; order Magnoliales; family Magnoliaceae; genus Magnolia; species Magnolia kwangsiensis. Next base: position 55,797,093 of record CM073588.1, on the reverse strand, counting down.
GTTGAGGCCGATCATCGAGGTTGATTCCAATTGTCAAGGCCTAATGTAATGTACATAAGGCTCATGGGATGTGGCCCTTTGTGATCTATATTAGGCCCGTATTGGAGGCCCATTGTGATGTATATGCGGCCCGTGTTTGAGGCCCAATGTGATGTTTATGCGGCCCATATTTAAGGCCCATTATGATGTGTATTCAGCCCGTGTTTAAGGCCTAGTGTGATGAATATGAGGTTTATGTGATGAGGCCCATTGTGATGCATTTGAGGGTCAGGCGATGGAGTCCATTGTGATGTATATTAGGCCCATGAGTGAGGTCCATTGTGATGTGTATTATGCCCTTGAGTAAGGCTCATGGTGTTGTATATTATGCCCTTGTGCGAGGCCACAGGTTCACTATATGTTAGACTCTATGTGGGTCATTCTTTGGGACAATGTTAGTTAAATGTCTACATTGTCGAGATCGATTGTGGATACCGATTATGAGTATATGACAACATAGCATCATGATACATGCCCATACGCATCATCTGCATGTTTGTTATGAGATGTGGTTGACTATTGCATATGTCATTGGGTAGATTGTTATGAGACTTCCTGATAGGCGGAGGTTATCTCACATGAGCGCACCGTATGCGAAGGATTGATGCATGACTGGATTGTATGACTCATGCATCTTGCATTGTGTATTGTGACTACTGTACGACCTAGCGATATCAGGGTCATAACCTCCACAGCTATATCGTGGATGGCCAGATGGGACACCGAAAATGTTTGGTTCTAGCATACGGGTGCCATAGATGTCCTTGGGTAAAAATTCCTAAACCTCCATAGGGCTGTTCACGAGTCGAGCTAACTCGAAAAACTCACTTGACTCGGCTCGAGTCAGCTTGGATTGACTCGGCTTGAATGGCCGATTCGGGTCGATTCAAGCTAAATATTTGAAGGTCAACTTGAGTTCAAGTCGAGTTCGATTAGGGGGCATTTCAACTCAACTCGACTTGACTCGAAGCTCGACTCGGCTCAATTAATAAATATATTAAAGTTATGGGGAATGCAGAGAAAGTTGAAGTGGGATCTCTTTGCTTTCAACCTAGCAACGAAGAGTTTAATGTTGGTGTTGATGATCTCTTGAATCCAAAATGGTATATTGTATGGAGCACTCACATGAATAGACGTATCCTTCCTGAATATGTTGTGAGCTACAAGTCCTTAGATCATCTGCAAGGTAACGAAAACTGCGCTTTTGTCTGAGCAGCAACAATACAGGTGGGTCCCACTTTTCTGTGGTCCCAGGTCTGTTTAAAATCCTATCCATTGGAAAGTATGGCCTTGATGATGGGTAATTCAGAACATACAATTGAGGATGCTTTTGGCCCCATGGTTCTTCTATCATAGGGCCACATAGACAGATTTTATGAACTGCTGAAAGATGGACTACACCTTGTTTCAGTTGCTGGGCTAAACCAAAAATGATTTTCGCTTGGTGGAGCATCATGTAAAATGCCTCTTTAAAATATATTTTTTTTAACATCTCTTCTAAATCAATGGAGGAGGATCAAGTACAGAATCCATTACTTTCTCACCCAACAAGCTCGAGCTCAACTCAAGGTAAACTCGACTCGATTCGAACCACTAGCTCAACTCGAACTCGACTCGACAACTTTGACTAACAAGCTAAGCTTCAATGTTAAGCTCAAGGCCGAGTTCAAACGCGAGCTCGAACTCGAGTACAGCATGGACAAGCTGTGCTGAGCTTGGCCCACCTCGACTCAACTTAGCTTGATGCCCACCCCTAAACCTCCGTGGCCAAGAGATGCCCCAATGTTGAGACCGAGTGGATATATATGAGCGCATGAGGGTCGAATACCAGGAGGCCACATCTCCCATTGTGTCACGGTCAGTGGGGAGAGGGTGTGGCCTTACCTACCTGAGGGTAAGGGGCATTGCTGGGCTAAGTTTGACCAGCTCGTGAATGGGTCCGCTATTGACGTGTCAGGTAGATATTGGCTAATTACTGGCCAGGCGGATGGTGAGGTCTCTTCCACTTGCATGGTCCCATGTCAATGTGCGGCAATTTACATGTAGAGTGTACTAGACCCCGGTGATGATCCCAGAGATGAACAGTACTGATATATGGACTTATTGGACAAGAGTTGCATACGCATTCGTTCATTCATTCACTATCCACTCAAGTTGGTGGTGCGTAACTATTTGTTACGTGTGCCTTCATAATGGCCAGGATTTCAGTTGGACGCGCGACTAACTTGAGATCAGGAGTTTACCACATTAAGTCTAACTATCCAAATTTAGGTATGGGACTAGTTTAGATAAAAGTCCCTTGTGATTGGCCTCATAGCCTGCGATACTACGTATTATCATCCCGACTTCACACTCTAGCATGGTCATTCCATTCACACCGCATATTACATTACATCTGCAGCATATGACATTTTAGGTTACTGTGTTTCTGCATTTATATGGTCTAGATACGGGTGATGGTATTCGTGAACTCATCAGGAATTATATATTGCATTGCATCCTCAACATATGATATTTAGCTCTCTATGATTCTACATTTACATAGTCAATTTGCATTGCGTGCTCTGATATTGTTTGACTCATGAACTTGTCAGTATTTCTATTTCCTCTAATATCATATGATTCATGATCTTACCAGTATTTTTGATATTATATGATTATAGCAATGGATTGAATACTTGACACTTACCTTGTGCATACACTTACACCACCCTCTAAGCTTTCTATAAGCTTATGCTCGATAAATGCGTGTATGTGATGTTAGGTTGCAGCAACGTGGAGCTTGGAGCATATAGCTAACTTTTGAAACTTGATTTTATCTTGACATATGTATTTCCCTTTTAGCATTGTATTTAAATATTTATATTAGTGGATATGTGATGATGATGTTACTTTTGTGATTTGAGTAAACTTATAGTTACGCTTCTTATGAGACAAATGTACGTTTGAAAATCCTCCTTGTAGAATCTTAGGATCGAAATCTGGCGTATGTGCGCTAGGAGCCAAGAATGAGGTACTATGGAGGCTGTCGGCACTGAATTCAGCGATCGAGAATTTTATGAGCCCGATTTCTGAGTTTGGGGCGTGACATATGCGATCCAAGCCATATAAGAAAAATATGATCGAAGTCGCACAGGTCAAATATGGACCGCAAGATGGTAAGTCCACAACAAGTCACATTTAATCCTTTAAATGATCGCAAGTAGCAACATCAAATTAATTAGCATGTTATACAACTGAAAATAGCATATGAACATCAAATCAATTATGTTTGCCAAATTTAAAGAGACATGTCCATTATCTAACACATGAATCAATTGCGCAATAGATTAACATATTCATGTAGTAAGATAAGCAACTCAATGAGAGAAATCAAGGCATCATCTATGTCTGTATTGATGTATTTAAGTGGGAAACTCAAAGGGTGAGTCCTCACCTTAGAGTGTAGATCTATTTCTTGCTTGGTTAGAAACCACTACAGCACTCAAAACACTTGATTAACATAAAATATCATATGTGAATGGTTAGGATACAATAGATTCGGATGCCCCCAGATGATTAAAGTTCCCAATGTGTATCTGGGTTAGATTCAAATTGGCACAACTAGATAAACTAAGTGTAAATTTTAATTTAAGAAAATATGTAATCTCAAATCCTAAATTAGTCACTAATTAGTTAAAATGAACATTCTAGATAGAGTAGGGCTTGCTTACCAAAAATCCAAGTCAACTTGGATCTAGCCCGACTCAAAATGATTTATCCTTCTCAACGAAAATGATCTGCACCAATATCATTCACATACTTGCAACTAAGAAAATGACTAAATATTTAAGTGCATTAAATTAGTGTTAATCATTTTAAGAAGCTAAGTTGACTCACCTTAACCTGGATCAACTCATTTGGGCTGGGCGAGTTTCAACCGAGTAGACTCATCAGGCCCACTCTTTTCAATACCCTTTTTTACTCTCCTTCTCCATTCCTTTCCTTCTTTCTTTTCTACTGCTGGACCAGACCGCACCCAATCGAAAGTGTCCTAGTGTGGTAGCAAACAGAAAGAAGAAAGAGGACAACATCCTCTCTCTCTCTCTCCCCCTTCCTCTCTCTCTCTCTCTCATTTTCTTTCTTCCTCTGCTCTATCTTTTTCCCCTCCTTCTCTCTCTATCTCCCCTTATTCTTTCTTCAGCCACACCCAACAGCGGGCTTGGACAAATCAAACCCAAGACTAGACTTAGCTTCATGACTCGGGGCGAGACTCAACCCGAACTCAACTACTAGGTCAGCCAAGCTTGGTGCAACAGTAGTAGTAGCTCCCTGCCTCTCTCTTTCCCCCTCATTTCTCCTTCTTCCTTCTCATTTGAAGGTTCAAGGGGGCCCAATTGCACCCTAGCTGGACATAGGATAGGTGTGACAGCCCCCTAGTCGCGTTCAAGCAGGAGTGCGCACTACTCCTCCTTGTCTCACTCATTTCTCTCCCTTTGTCCTGCTCTCTTTCTCTCCATTTTCTTCTTTTGCTTCTTCTTCTTCTTCTTCTTTTTTCTCTGGACAGGGGAGGAACCCCGACTCGAACTGTGGCTCGATCGAGTCCGCAACCCAATGTGGCAGCGGACAACAAGAAGAACGACGCTCTCTCTCTCTCTTTTTCATTTTCTTCTTTGGACAAGGTTTACCTAAAAGGGTCGCTTTTATAAGCCACTCTAATCCCTTTGGAGCTTTCGAATGCTAATCAATGGTTTAGCTAAAGATCATATTTTCATTCTAGTTAAATGCCTTAAGAATCATTGATCGTGTGGAATCCTTTGTGCATGGTTATGATCTAACATCACAAGTAGATTTCTAACACCATGGTCCATCAGATGGATGATCTCGATCAGGAAATGGGATCCACTAAAAGATGTTGGGTTTCTTGGACAGCCGGAGAGGAGGATGGCCATAATCATGATAAATTTTGATCGAGTGGCCCATCCCTCGATCTGGGTCACATGGATGGTGTGGATAGGTCTCATGACTGTTGTGGGACCCACCGAACGGCTTAATGAGCATGGTTTTATCTTGCGGCGGTGGCGAGAGAGCTTCAAGCATAGCCGAGGGAAGCCTTACTTTAAAGGGCTGAGATGGACTGCAATGGATGGCTAAGATGCTGCAAGAGCCATCGCACGTGGATTGCCAGCTCGACGCTGACACAATTTCCATTTTCAGTAAAATAGTCTTACACAGCTCTGTTTATGCAAAAGATTGTGCGCATGAACACATGAGACAATGTGCGAAATCAGATGGGGTTTGGTTAAGACCTAGCCCTGAACATGATGGACAGTTTGGATTAGACAAGGATCCATGATGGTGGGCCATATTTAGAAGAAGACGGGCTCTGTCTGCTCATTCGTTGCAGGTGAGAGAAAGCTCTCAGCTTTCTTTCCTTTTTCATCGAGTCAAACTCGATTGATCAGTTTTCTTGGTTCGGTGCGGTGCTGGTGCACCCACTCCCATGTACATGCACACTAGAGTGGGGCCCACAGAGATGTCTTGACAAAATCCACTCCGTTCATTGGCTTTGTCAGCCCACATTAGGGCCCAGCCCAAAGGATGGGGCAAATCCTAAATTTCGGTGGGCCATACCTCGAGATCTCATGATCAATTGTTGACTCCTGCTAATACAATGGTCAGATTTCTCTTAGATTCAATCATCACTTATCCAAAGGGTTTTAAGAGCTCAAGGACTATCCACCTAATGATTTAGGGTCCCATTCTTACAATATAGTCGTGTGTCACTTATAACCTGTTTCGAAGGTTGACGATTAATGGATTCAATTATCCAACACTATATGCTACTAGTAGATGGTTAGATTTACTTAACAAGGAGGTCAAGTCGTAAAAATAGGTCCTTCATGTAACGTGATGGCCCATTTTTTTTAAAAAAATCCATGGATGGATGGCTGTAGATCCTTTTGATGGTCAGACCCAAACCAGAGTGAAAGTAGATGTATAAGTGAGTCAGGTTCATGTTTATATTAAGTTAGGTCCTCATAGTAACACCTGAGTACTGAAAAGTACGGGACGTTACAACTATTCATCTCCTTTGTTATATTAGCCTTGTACTATTTACCTTTATGGCTTGAGCATGTGTCTTGCAATTCCAAAGCTCTCATGATTTAATGGATTTCATTCTCTTTTTTTTTGTGCAAGTACCATGTTGGGAATCCCACTTATAGTGATCAAATAAATATGATGAACGTAATACAGTTTCGGTTGCGACCCTAGGTCGACATGTAATTTCATTAATTTTGGGTAGTAGAGCACAAATCGATGTAAATAATTCACAGTGCATGTTACATCACTTTTAGAATTAGATGGCGTAAATAGTCGCTCTATGATCAAATCGTGGCACGTAATTCATCCAAGTCATGCGTTGTTCTCGTCTTGTGATAACCACGTAAATCTATGTTAAATGTGGGACACGTCAGCGAATCTCCGTATAAGGGGATGTGGGGTGAGTCGGATAATTCTAAATCATTTTCTACATTATGGTTGTCGCTAAGTGTGATGAACTGCATATACTTTGCTAGGCATGCATCTCATGTAGGTTGTTTGTGCATATTAATACCTCTTGTAGTTGTAAAGTACGGAACGTATCAGAATCCTTACATTACTTTTATGAATCTCTTGAATTATCGTTAATCTTAAAGGATAACCATCACTATGAGTAGGGCGTTGACCCTCTCCAACCATACAGATGATGCAGTTGATGTACAGATTAAAGACCTAGAGGACTATCCCCCCATGGAAGAGAATATGGAAAGAATAAGAAGATAGTTTTATAATTCAGTTTTATACTTCCGCTGTAAACTCGATAAATGTAATAAGCTCCCATTGAGAGGGCGTTTGATTATTTACTGAATTCTTTTACTTTGATAAAATAAATAATACAGTCAATTTTATTCTTGTGAATGTTACCTCCATGAATGTAATCGGTGATCTAAATGAAAAATAATAATTATAATAAGGTGCGATTTTTAAAGCATTCGATTTATACATTATTAACACCCGATTTTCTCAGGCATGAGTATAAACTTTGGTCGTGAAAATTCAGAATATTACAGTACGAAAAGGCATGACTTTCGAATCCAATTCAACTTAATATTTTATGTTCAATGACATAGAAGGTTGTTCGATGACATTGAATGCGTTACACAGAGTTCACACGGAATGTGTAAATTTGAGGCAGTTTACAGATTTTTTTAACTCAGTGCGAAAGTTGGAGTTCCCTAACTATAAATAGGAGTCCTTAGGATACTCCAAATGATCTTATAAGGTTTGGAAAGGGATATGAGGCCTACGTGGAGTGCCGACAATGTTCTTCCACTTTTATTTCTTCACGGGTTCTAGTTGAACTTTTTATTTTTCTTGTAGGATGTTAGTCTTGCTAGGCTAATCTCTTAGTTAAGGCTAAGGGATGAAACCTATAGTTTATTTTAATGTTTATTTTGTTTTAATTCAAGTTTATGTTAAACTTCATTGATTTCTAGTTTGATTTAAGGAATATTTTTAGTTTTCTATGATTTATTGTGAATGAAATTACAATAGATGCAGTGATAGCTTTGAATATCTTATTTCCCTTTATAAGATTATGAGATTAGTAAATCCTCTTGTTTACCATTGTCTCCTGAGCATGGTAGGACGATGGAATCCCTTCCAATCACCATAATACTCCTTCAAGTGTGTCTAGGTCAATGAAGAGTTCAGATTTTATTTTAATTGCTCCATCATTCGATTGAATAGGATAGGACTTCGATTCCAATCAAGTTATCGTTGAACCAAGTAAATTGAATATTGAGATTGTTATAGGTGAATTCTTGGATCCCTAGTCTTTTTATCTTTATTATTCAAAACTCATTTTATCTCGCTGGATTAAAAATCCATACAAACCAAGTTAGACTTTGATTAGTTCTAGACCGTGTTCCCCATTTCCTGTGGATTCAACCTTGTTCTCATTGAGTTGTTACTACATCGCGACCCTACACTTGAGGTTGTGAATAAACACGCATGATGATTTACTTACATCGATTGTGCATTACTTACCAACCCACAAGATTACATGTCGACCAAGAGGGCCGTTACCCGAAACGCACTACATCCATGATAATATATTGATCGCTAGAAGTGGGATTTCTAACATGACACTTACGTGCAAGATAATAATATAGTCATTTGAATTATGTAATAATGATTCATATAGTAAAGATAAATAATACTAAAATTTTGAAATATATAAGGAAGATGTAATCAAATCAATTAAATTACAAAATTTAAAGGAAAAACCCTAACATTTGGTTATCTATCTGTCTACTACTAAGGTTAATTAAATGTTCAAAAATGCACTTTGGGATTAAATCTTGTCCTAATTCACCTGGTTTGAAGTGGTGATGGTAATTGTTAGATTTAACTAGGTTTAAGGAATATGAGAGAACTTGATTTAAGTTAGGAGCTAAATGTACTATGCATCGCCTTCGTTGATAAGTTTCAACTTAGGAGGTTTAGGTGTCTTTTTCTACTTTTGTTAGAGGAAAGGATTTGAAAGGAAAAGAACGTAAAGACGAGAAAATAAAACATTAATAAAAATTGAAACTAGTTATGCTCGGGCAACAACTCAGTGAGTTGACTCACGCACCCGATCAGTTTCTTCTTCTCGGTCTATGGCCGATTTGAGTTGTTCTTCCATGCCCGAATTCTTGCTGAAGATCGGTGGATCCCCGTGCCTGATCCTTCCTTCTCCTTCTCTCTTTCCCTCATTTCTTTCTCCCTCTATAGTTTCTTTCTCTTTCTCTCTCTCGTTTATTTGTGCGTATTCTCCTAGCCAAGTGGTGGAGGATTTTATAGTGCATCAGGGCCTCTAGGTTGATCACGTGCAACTCGTTTGCGAGGCGAAGTGTGCAGAAATAATCAATGCAAGTCCGTTCATTATCTCAAGATTCTGATCCTCCCAGGATTGTTCTTCTCATCATATTGTCCGGTCCACTAAGAGTTCCAGTGATCTATCAATGGGTTGTTTTGGACCCCGGATCAGATGATCTAGAAGGAGTGTCTATCGGACTTTTGGATGAGGAAGATGACCTTCGTTTTATGGTGTATCTTTCCTGATCCGTTTCCTTCTCATGCAGTTACTTCCTGGTAGTCCAATTTATTGTCTGATGGCCATCAGATTAATGGTTGGTACAAAATCGTCGGACATGTTGCGAAAAGAATCCTCCCGCATGGTGCAATATTGCATGAAAAGTGGCAAAACGGTAAAATATCATTCCTTCTTCACTTTCCTCATCTCCTTTCCTTATAGCAAAGGATTCGTACTCTCCTGTGTTGGAGATTGGATGATTCGGCACGTATGAAGAATCAGGAGTTCCCTATTTCCACCAAATCAACCGCATGGTTTGTGATTTTGCTGGAAACGGTGTGCGGGTCTGGTCCTTTCACATGCATGCATCACTTTGGCCGAAAATAGGAGTGGTAGCTAACAGACGGCTCTAATTCTTCATCCTTTCGTGATGGTGGGCCACATCTGAATCGGACGGTTGAGGTTTATTGTGATCGTCTGATTGATTCGGTTTGAGGGAATTAGGGACTATCCTATTTGCAAGTTGACGTTTACAAGTTGAATGGTTCATCCGCACGACTCTTATCCAGTGTATTGGTCTTGGACATTTTCTCCATTGTGTGGGGTCCACTGTGGCATCTATGAGAAGATTCGAACCATCATCCATTTTTCTAGGTTGTGTTGGGCCACGGTTCCAAATATGAAACTGATTTGAGCCTCTGTTGGGCCAGACACTGCAAAATCATGTGAGTGAAACTCACTGTTAAAACATCCATGAAACACTCACTGTGTATATGAATTTTAGGTTCATAATTACAATTCTGCCCTTTTCCTTTGTCGTAACTTTTGTCATCCATAACTTATGACTAAACCATCCAAATGGAATGAAATTTCACCAATGTTTGTTATATTTCATGCTCTTTCCAACACCTCCATTTGGGCCTTGATCACTTATAGATGACCAAGATGTTCTTTTAATGGCTAACACACTTCATTATCCAAAATAATGTTTGTACACATCTAATTGACAATTTACCAGATAATTTGGACCTATTCCCTAAGATCTTCATGGTGATCAGTTTACCACGATATTCACATGACTAGCTTGATGGATCCAAGTATGATGGACGAACAGATGATATGCTAAAAATATGGAAACTCGCTCATGTACATCGGTGGGTGTACGGTCAATTTTGTAAACAAATGAACACAAATAGGTTTCTGGAGTGATCAAAGGTAGAACATGGGTACCGTTAGATTTGAGTGATTTGTTCACATATGTGAGTTTCTCACATTGTACTTTTGATGGTCAGTTAGGCTAATTGATAGGTGGCGAACTAGATGAGCAAATCAGAATCTCAATCTGATGCATGTACAAACGGATACATAGATCAAGTAGCTAGTTTACTACGATCGGGTGGTCCAAAATCAAAGTGGACGATCAGATATCTCTATCTAGCAGTGAATATTAGACGAGCAGTTGGTTATAATGGATAGGTGAGGATACTTATATATAGGATGGTCATATCTTAAAATCAACAGTCAGATGGCTAAATCTATGGATGAAGATCATTCACAACGGTTATATTCATGTTGGAGAATAGGTGTAAGGTTAAGATAGCTAAATTGGTATCCTACACATGTACATACTAAGTTAAATTTCATTGTAATACTCAAGAACTTTCAATACTTGGGTATTGAAAAGTTCGGGGTGTTACAAGGCGCCATTAAAGCCCAATCTCCTTCCTCGTCGGAAAGTAGCCATCGTTCGAAGCTGTGTGGCTACTTAATCCAAATCCAAATCATCGATCAGGTGGGCCTTTCAAACATCATTCGATCACTGATAATCATCCGGAGCTGATATGGGTTATTGTGGTGAAACTCCAATTAAGGTAATGTGTAATCGGGCCTTTCGACGTGTGATTATAATTAGTCATAGCTCGGTCTGAGTCTGGTTGAGTTTTGTGGCATGTTGAGGCAAGTCTGAGTCTAGTCTAGCAAGAGAGGAAAGAAAGGAGAAGACATAGAGAATGGATGAAGAAGAATGAAGAGAGAGAGAGAGAGATTGAATGGGTTGTTGTGTCGAGTTCGGGTCAAGCTGGGTGAGTTCTATCTGAGTCCAGATATTGTTGGACTTGCATTGTGAGTAGGAAGAAAAAATAAAATAGTAGGAAGAAGAAAGAGGATAAATCAGAGTAAGAAAGTGAGAGAGAGAGAGGGGGTGTTGTCGTTTGAGTCATGGGGTCGCTGACTCGGCCCATTCTCATCAAGTCTAGCTGGGTTGAGTCAGGTTAAGTCTAACATCCATTGTTGGACATCAAGAAGGGGGGAGAAAGTAGGATGAAGAATACAAGAAAAGGAAGGAGAAAGAAAGAAGAATGAGCCAGCAGGTGTTCAACTTCCCTAGTTAACTCAGCCAAGTCGACTTTGCAACTGCCGAGTCCATAACCTTGTTCAGATATTTCTTGGTGCGTTCTTAGCCTAGTAAATCGGATTTGAGTCACATTGTATGATGAGTTATTATAGATCTTCATGTTTTTCAGTAACTCCACTTCTCATCGGGTTGATTCAAAACTGAGTTTCATCTTGTTGGCACGGTGGACTTGCTAAGTTCCGAACATGGCGTTCGTCTATGTTAATTCTTCAACAGCGGGGAGATGTAACAAGACGGTCTTAATCCCATCAGTTTTAGGATAGAACCTCGAGTCAAGGCTTCGTTAAGTTGTCTTGGCCACACGTTCTATTGAGTTCAATATTAGGTTTGAACCGATTATACTAGATGTGTTTTGATAGAAAATGAAGAAGAAAGAGGGAGAGAGAGGAGAGTTGTGGTCGAGTCATAATTAGGTCAACTCGGTTGAGTCGTGTACGGGTCGCCAATCTAGATTGAGTTATGTTAAGTTTGGTGGGCTAATTGTTGTTGTTGGGCCTTCAATGGGTGCAGATGAGAGGAGGAATAAGAGTGGTAATGCTATGTTAATTTGTCGAGTTCAGCCAAGTTCAGCCCTATGCAGCTGAGTCCAGGTAAGTTCAACTGAGTTCAGTAGTGACATTAGACCATGGAATTCGAATCGAGGTGGGTCAAGTTACAAATTGGATTGACGCAGTTGATCAAGGATTCGATTCTAAAGGCACATGCGCTTCCTAACAACATTTGTAGGCAATTCGATTAGTAAGGTGATAACTTTTTTCCCTCTGGCTTTTTGCTTTCGTGTTAGCTTAAGCGATAGTTTTTATTTGGTTTTTAACTGATAATTGATATCTCTATTTCATGATCAAATGTGTTAGTTATTGGAATTGATTCTTAAATTGTATTTTTGACATTTATCTTGTATAAACATGTACTCGTTGCAGTTGAATACCATCTCATACTCGTGTATTGTTTGTGGAATTTAAATTGCTAAATATATTAGTAGAAAACTCTACTTATATATGTACATCCATACTTGGGATATAACTTGATCGATTGTGATTATAATGGACCGTCAACCTAGTAGTTATTTTTGCCTAATGTATTAAATGGAATTTTATTATGGACTTACCATCTTGTGGATCATTGTGCCTATGTGGCTTTTATAGATAATCCCTTGCTAGCCAAATAACCAAATCCTTTGGCTATAAATAGAGATATTCCCTCATTATTTTAGTGACGAAAATGTGAGATAATTCTTCATCGAGTAAAGAGAGAAAATGTAGTCCTTTTCAAGCTATTCGTGTGGTAATTCTTATTTTATTTATAACTTATTCAATTCTCTTTCTCAGGTTAGATTTAAATTCAATTAGAGAGTAAGCATGTCACGCCCCAAACTCAGAAACCGGGCTCACAAAATTCTCGATCGCCGAATCTGGCGCTGACAACCTCCGTAGTACCCCATTTTCGGCTCCCGGCACCCATATACCAGGTTCCGATCCTGGGATGCTACAAGGAGGATTTCCACTATCTATTTAATTCGTAATGAGCATAACCATAAGCATAACCCACGAACAATAACCACAAGAACACCATCACAAAATCCACTATGATCAAAAACTTTGAGTACAAGGTGTATAAAGGGAAATACAAGATAGTGCTAATAACAAAACTCCAAAAGCTTGACTGCACGCTCCTGCTGCTAATATGCTACGGCTGCGTCCTAACGTCACCTGCACGCATCAATTGTGCATAAGCTTATAGAAATCTTAAAGGGCGGTGTAAGTGTGTGCGCAATACGAGCATGCTCAGAATGCAAGGTCAGAATAATGTTGTAATGTGCTGATGAGTACATGAATACAATCAGTTGTACCAAGGCTATGCGGTGCAAGATATGAATACGATCGGCCACATCCAGGCCATGTGATGCAGAATGCAAGTCAAGCATGTCAATCCTCATCATATACCAGTACAGTTCTCATTCTGGATAATCACCGGGGTCTAGTACACTCTACGCCAGCTTGGCATCCCTATCCGAACGCACAACTGGGAGAGCAAAAGAGACCTCACTATCCGCCTGCCAATATCGGGCCCGGCTCGTCGATAGCGGACCGATTCCTCAAGCTGGTCAAACTCAACCTAGAAGTTGCCCCCTCACTCAGGCGGGTAAGGTCACACCCCTTTCCAACCGACCACGACACAGTGAGAGACGCGGCCTACTGGTATATGGCCCTCGCACGCTCATGTATCCACTCGGTCTCGACATTGGAGTCATCCTCTGGTACCATCGGGTTTAGGAATTTTCACCCAGGGACATCTATGGCGCCCGTATGCTAGAACCAAACATTTTCGGTATCCAATCCAGCCACCCACGATGCATCTGTAGAGGTTATGGCCCTGATGTCGCTAGGGCATACAATAATTACAATCATACAAATCAAGTGCATGAGTCACACTACCAGTCATGCAGCAGTCCTACGTATACCATGCACTCATGTAGGGAAACTCCGCCTACCAGGGAGCCCATAAACAGTTCACCCGAAGGCATATGCTATGATCAGTCACTTCTTATATCAGTCATACATATGATGCGAATGATAATGAATCATGAATCTATACTAAACATGTATATAGAGATGGACTCTGCGTATAACTGAGATGGGCCGAGATAGCCTACTTACTACAAGTATGGGCCTATTAGTGGGCCTTAGGGAGAGTGACAATGCGGACATTTAACCGATGTCATCCTTACAATGTGGGCATCTAACCATCATTGTTCCTAAGGCATTACTTACTATAAATATCTTTATATGCCATGGAGGGATCATGCATTGCAATGGACCTAGTTGGACTCAATTAGGTCTTAAGTACATCAATTAGGCCGTATCATATGGGCCTTACATTCATCAAGCGGATCACCTCAATGAGCCTCACCAATGGGCCTGAGGTCCTTTGCAATGGGTCATAACCCATGGGCCTTAGAATTCATTAAAAATGAGCCCAATCACATGAGATTTATGTGCATCAAATGGGCCTAATCACATAGGCCTTATATATACCAAAGTGGGCCTCAACAATGGGCCACAAATACATCAATTAGGCCTACACACATGGGCCCATAAATAACAAAGTCGGCCTTAGTGGGCGGGCCACAAATACATTAAGATGGGCCTCAACAATGGCCTTAAAATGATCTCAAAATGGTTGGACGGTTTGGATGAAACTCATGCATCATGGTAGACTCCCATGTGGGCCCACTATAACATTTATTTTCCAGCTAATCCTGGGCCCACTGAAATGCTTATCTGCCACCCAACCTGTTGTTAAGGCCGTGTGGCAAGGGGCCCACCAAAATGTTTATTTTACATCCCACCTGTTGATAAGGCCATGTAGCAAGGGGCCCACCAAAATGTTTATTTTCCATTCAAACCTGTTGATAAGGTCATATAGACCCAGGGCCCACCGAAATGTATATTTTCTACCCAACCTGGGTCCACTGTACTATTTATTTGCATCCAAACTATTCATTGAATCACATGGCCTAGGGCCCACTGTAATGTTTATTGCCATCCAAACCTGTTCATAACGTCACGTGGCCAGGGGCCCACGTGATGGACGGCGTGGACACAATACATACATCTGAGTGGGGGTCACCGTCCACTACCGTGGACGGACGGCGTGAGTAAAACACTTGCATCACAGTGGGTGTCACCACCCACTGTTGTGTACGGTGTGGTAAGCCACACATACCACAGTGGGTCCCATGTAGGGCCCACCAAGGTGTTTATTTGCAATCCAACCGTCCATTACGTGTGTCCCACCTGTTTGAGGGTTCACACCAAGTTTTAGCCACATTCAAAATTCAGGTAGGCCCCACCAAGTGTTTTTATATGATTTAGGCATGTCTTCACATGATTTGGATGGTATGGCCCACCTGAGTTCAGTTTGTGGATGATTTTTGGAGTCAACGCACCATTCAAGGGGACCTATTAAATGAACGGTATAGATGTAAAATATACATCATGGTGGAGTCTACAAGTGGGCCAATGCGGCCACCCTTTTTAACGTGGACGTCTCTGGACTCATGGCACAAAGTCATGCCAAAAAAAATAAATTATTTTTTTATCCTAGGTGGGACCCACATTAACCAGATCTACCCCATCCATTGCATGTGCTCCACAAAATTAGGCGTCCAAACCAAGTTTCAGCCACGTCCAAATGTCAGATAGGCCCCACCAAATGCTTTTGTATGTTTCAGGCATGTCTTCACATGATTTTAGATGGTATGGCCCACCTGAGTTCTGGATTGGTACCAAAATTTGGTTCAACGCCTAAATCAACCTGAGGAAGATGGTGGAAGGCTTGGATTAAATACATGCATTAAGTTGGGGCTTGCAAGACTGGCCCACCATTTCCCTTCTTTTCCTTTCTTTCTTTTTTTTTTTTTTAGTTGGACGTCCAGACTCCTCTGGACGTCAAGTAGGCAAATGCATGCATGGATTTTCTTTATTTTTGTTTTCCTAGGTGGGACCCACATTAAACAGATCTACCCCGTCCATTGCATGTGTCCCACAAAATTAAGGATCCAAACCAAGTTTCAGGTGGGTCCAAGCTTCTGGTAGACCCCAGAAATCATTCTTCCAAGTTTTCAACGGAAAATACTACCATTCTTAATACCACGGCCCGCCAGATGATTGGATCGGTCTCATTTTTCACCTCAACGCCTAAAATGATATGAAAAATGGAATGGATGGCGTAGATTGCATACATACATCAAAGTGGGGCCTGCATGCAAGGTCCACCCCAAAGCAACCCCTTTTTCTTTTTTTTTCTTTTTTTTTTCTTTCTTGTCAGTACACGCCCATACCGCCTGTACACATACTCCATGATGGCCAACACGCCCGTCCAGCGTCCAGGGACGCTGGACAGCATGGATAAATACATCATCATGGTGGGTTCCACATATACGTGGCCCACCATATACATATACATATATATATATGTGTAATATTAATATAATATAATATATATGTATATATATACGTATCATATCACCTAAAGTGTGGTGGGGCACACCATTTGATGAATGGAGTAGATTTATCATGAATTGGTGGGGCCCACTTCATTTTAAGAAAAGGATAAGGAGAGAGAAAGAGAGAGAGAGAGAGAGAGAGAGAGAGAGAGAGGGAACAATAGACGGTGATGGTGGGGCCCCGCCACTATGGGCCCCACATAATACAAATCATACATAAAAAATGGGTCCCACCAATAAGTGGTCCCTAAAAAGAATTTAACGGTGGATCACCCACCTCTAAGCCTCCTCCTTGCTCCCTTGGCCTCCAATGCTCCTTGCCTTCGCCTTGGACGGTGGATGATGGACCTTTGATGGTGTGGATGAGAGATGAGAGGGTGGGCCACACTTGGCCTTTGGAAAAGCTTGGGAATGCTTCGACGTGTAGAATTTTTGCTTAGGAGAGATTTTTTTTTTTTGAGAAATGAGGGAGAGAGAGAAGTGATGGGTTGATAAGAAGTGATTGAGTGATGTGTGATGGGTTTGGTGATGGATGAAGTGATGTGAGAGTAGATTTTGGGTTGCTTGTGTAAGAGAAAGGTATGGGCATGACATGGGTTAGTTGTACTTGGGTATGGAGTGACTTGGCTTGTACTTGACATGAGTGATTGATTGATTGATGGGACATCTCGTAGAGATTCCCTCGTGATTCACAACGTGCGGTGTTTTCTTCGAATTGAACGCAGACTGACATCTTTTAGCCTGGGTATCGGGTCGGTGCGCGAGTCGCGGCGTTAGAACCGCGGTGACGGTGCGGTCGCTAAGGTATAAGTTTCAATTTTAGCTGACTTTGGCATACAAGTCTAGCTTAGGATTGCGCGCAAACATCAGAAAGTGGTCGAGGATTGCCAAATTTGACCGGAAGGATCGCGGGAATCGATGGAACAGTACGAACTAGGATACGGGTCTTACAAAGCAACACTCAACTTGAGATTAGAGAATTGAATTTGCAGCTTTTAGGATTCTATTTCATAAGAAATTATATATCCCTAGATCTTTTCTTGTTGAGCATACATTGATTCATCATCATCTAATAAATAAGATCGCTCCATTGATTGAAGCATTGACTTCATTGGTATTTTCACATCGACATTCAATCTTCAAGAAGATAAGTATTTGTCTTAATTAAATTTATGTCATTTGGGTTTGTTGAGATTGCCTGGAATTCTCATCGAGTTGTGTAGTGGTTAACTCGTGAAAACCGCTAAAGGTTTTATTATGGTAAGCTTGTGAAAATCACAAGAAGTGTAAGAGATTATTGAGATGATCCTATAAAAACCTTGAAAATAGTGGAAATTTAAAATTACATGGAGTATTAATTTTAGGAGTGGAGTTGGTGTGTGTTAAACACTGAACCATTATAATTCTTTATATGTTAAACACCAAACCACTATAATTCTTTATGTATTATGGTGATTACTTTTCTTATTCTCTGCTTTTATTATTTTGAAGTATTTGTTTCAAGGACGTCGTGAAATAAGGTTATTCTGCCTAAAGTTTTAGGCGAAGGTTGTCCTACGACTTAGTTGAAATCAGGGTTTCAATAACTTTTGTGATTGAGAATATATTTTCTGTGATTAATTATTAGAAATTGGTTTAATCCTATTCATCCCCCTCTAGGACATCTATATCTCATATTTCAGGTAGTATTAGAGCGAGGTTGCTCTTATTGGGATTTACCTTCTAAAGCTAGATTCAGAGTTAAAAGATGTCAATATTTGAAAGTTTGAAAGTTTATCAATATCCAGGCCACTTCCCTTTAATGGCTCAAATTATTCTTATTGGAAATCTAAGATGAGTATCTTCCTCAAATCCATTGATGAAAGTGTGTGGCAAGCCATCGTAACTCATTGATTCCCTCCTTCCATGGAAGTAATAGTTAAGGATAGAATGATGTACAAGAAAGAGAAGAATAGGACCATGTACATGAAAAAGATATCCTATAGTCTATGAACAACTACTCAAAAAAATGAAAGTAATGCAAATGTAAAAGCCTTGAATGCTATAACTTGTGCTCTATCACCAGATGAGTTCAAAAAATCATTTCGTGTAATACATCAAATTAAGCTTGGGATATACTTGAAACGGCACATGAAGGAACAAACATTGTGAAAAAGTCTACAATCCAAATCCTCACAACCAAATTTGAGAGAACTCATATGAAAGAAAATGAGACATTTATGAACTCATATACGAAATTAAATGACATAGTTAATTCTATATGAGGTCTTGGTGAAAGTATCCCTGAAAGCAAGGTTTGTGCAAAAATACTGCGATCACTTCCTGAAAGGTTTTATTTCAAGGTTACTTCTGTATAAGAATTAAGGGATATCAACATAATGAAGGTTAAAGAGTTGGATCTCTTCAAACTTATGAGTTAAATTTCAAAGCTCATAAGATCAAGTCCATTGCTCTTAAATCCTCTAAGTCCAAATCAAATGTTTTAAATGAAAATTCATATGATGAAGAAAATGATGATGATATGAATTTGTTGGCAAAGAAATTTTATAAAATTTTAAAAAATAAGAGAAAAATTATTTTAAAAAACCGTTTGATAAAAGAAAAGAAAATTCAAACTATTGGAAATCTAAATCTAAAGACACCAAATGCTACAACTTGTCTAAATTTGGGCATCTTGCTTTAAAATGTCCTATAAAGGATAAATCGATGAGAAATGACATGATTGCTACTTGGAATGAATCATTATAATCTGAAACTAATTCAGAAATGGATGAATCATATCAAGAAGATGTAAAAGAACATAAAGCCTTTATGACTATAGCCAAAGTCACTTATTTAAAAGATTGTAAAAATCTGATTACGAAACTCCCGAAAGTGACTCTGAAAATAAAGAAGATTTTCAAGAAGCTTATCATGCCTTTATAGAGAGAGTTGCAAAATTGCGATAATATTAAAAACTCAAAAGTAAAAATGTAAGGAATTACATTTAGAACTTGAAAATGTTGTTTTGAAAAAATCTCATTTTTCTTACTATTTTGAAAAATCAAAACTAGATTTAAGTTTAAAATTTTCATAATTGTAAAATCTTAAATATGAGAATGAGAAATTGAAAATTGAAGTTTATTCACTTCAGCGTTCAAAGGATACTTGAAAATATATCAAAGGAGACTTGAAACTTGAAAAATTGCTAACTTCATCTCGCTGGAATGGTGACAAGTGTTGACTTAACTATATTAGAAATAACAATCTAAAATTTTAGAATTCTACTCCTACCTTTGTAAAAGAAGAATGCTCTAACTATAAATGAGTTTAATCGTAAAATCTTCAAAAATCTAAAATCCTTTTAAGAATTTTTTAAAGTGAAAACATTTTCCAACAACCAAAAATATCAAAGGAGAGAAAATAGAAATCCTTCTCTTGGTGATAAAATTGTGAACTTGCTCAAAGAGTTGTTAAAATCTAACCTAGGTAAGAAAGGAGTAAAGATGAATATAAGAAATCCTAACTAAAAAAAACAACAAAAGGAAAGAGACCTTCCAAAGCCTAAAACCGTCATGAAGTACGTTCTTAAGGTAAAGTGTATTATTATCCACACAGCTTTCAAAGCGAGTAGCCATTCAAGATGATACCTAGACAATAGATATTCTAGACATATGATGGGTGATAAAGCCATTCTTTCAAATATCAACCAAGTCAATGGCGGCTCAATTACATTTGGAGATGGTAGCAACTGAAAGATCATCGACAAATATAATGTACAACTTCTCAACTTACATATATTCGAAAATGTATTATCTGTTAAAGGATTAAAATATAACATTTTTAGTATATCTCAAAATTGTAATAATAATCATACCATAAAATTTTATGATCATGAATGTGAGATAATAAATAAAGAAGGACGTGATATTAAATGGCCGCAAAACTTATTAAAATTGTTATATCATTGATGACACTTGCTCAACAAACTATTCATGTTACATGGTCTAAACAGACGAAACTGAATTATGGCACCAATGTCTTGGACATATAAACTATAGAGATATTTACAAATTGATCAAAAGATATCACTTGCGAGTCTTACCCAATCTAAGAAAGAAATAAAATAGAGTATGTGGTGCTTATGAGGTTAGCAAGTAAATTAAGACTTGTCACGAGAGAGTAAACTCCATAGCCACTATTAGACCTCTTGAACTTCTCCACATGAACTTAGTCGGACGAATAAAAACAGATAATAGAGGGAGGAAAATACTTTATAGTCCTAGTTGATGACTACATTAGACACACTTGGGTTGCATTATTGAGAGAAAAGTCGAATACTTTTTTGACAAAGTCAAAAATCTTATTAAACGCATCCAGATTGAAAAATAATTGTTTGTAGTTAGAATAAGAAGTGATCATGCTACTGAATTCAAAAATAGCAATTTTAAAAAATACCGCAATGATCATGGTATATTATTTTAATTTTTAGCTCCAAAAACACCTCACCAAAATATAGTTGTTGAAAGAAAGAATATTGTATCACAAGAAATGACAAGCGTAATGCTAAACAATATGAAATTGACTAAATATTTATGGTTGAAGCTATAAATATTATCTGCTATATAATTAACCGTGTTTACATAAAAGCTGAGAATAATAAAACAACATATGAAATATGGTTTGGGAAAAGGTGCAGCGTAAAATATTTATTTACTTTCGAAAGCAAGTGCTACATTTTACGTTATCGTGCAAATCTGAGAAAGTTTGATGCAAAAAGCGATAAGGAAATGTTCTTGAGATATGCATTAAATAGTCGTGTATATCGTGTTCTAAACAAAATAACGAGGGTAATTTGAGAATCGATAAATGTTGTGATCTTGATCAGTCGATTAATCTCAGTCTTCACCAAGATGATGATATTATTATGATTAATCAAAATGAACCATCATCCAAATCAAATTATACTGAGTTAAGGTTGGTAAAAGATCATCCAACAGATCAAATACTTGGCAACCCTCATACTGGTATTCAAACCAGAAGACAATTGAAAAATGTTTGCAATCATATTTGCTTTACTTTCCAAATAGAACCGCCCAACGTAAATGAAGCTATATCTGATGAAAGTTGGATTTTGGCTATGCAAGATGAACAAAATCAATTTGTAAGAAATGACATATGATATCTTGTTCCCAAACCATCTAATAAACATGTTATTAGAACCAAGTGAATTTTTAAAAATAAATATGATGAACTTGAAAATATTATCAGAAACAAGGCACGATTGGTTGTGTAAGGTTATACTCGAATAAAAGGAATAGATTACGATGAAACCTTTGCATCAGTTGCTCACCTTGAATCCATCAAGTTATTTATTTATATTGCTTATTATAAAAAATTTAAAATTTATCAAATGGATGTTAAGAGTGCTTTTCTAAACAGTGACTTGAATAAAGAAGTTTATGTTAAACATCCAAAGGGTTTTGAAGATCCCAAACTTTCTAATCATGTGTATCGCATTAAAAAAGACCTATATGGTTTGAAACTGAAACATGCCCCTAGAGCATAGTATGAAAAGTTGACTAAAATTTTACTTAGTCATAACTTTCTTATGGGTAGTGCTGACAAAACTCTGTTTGTCAAAAAAAAAATAAATGATGATATCTTAATTATGCAAATATATGTTGATGATATTATCTATAGATCTACATGTGTTAATCTTTCATCTAAGTTTACAAAACTTATGAAATCAGAATTCGAAATGAGTATAGTCAGCAAGCTAACTTATTTTCTTGGACTTTAAGCCAAGCAGCTCAAAGATGAGATCTTTGGCGGGAGCCCCCCAGAAAAGTCCCTACACCGAAGTTCGATGATCTGATTATCTCATGCTACTCTTACCCCCCTCAGAATGCTACTAGTTAATCGTCAACAAAATCAACAACCACCATAATGTCGATCTCTATAATAGGTGATAGCTATGTGACGGTTACTAAAACCATTTATTTTGGGACTAAGGCCCCTTTTAATTGAATGACCACTACCAGCGAGCTCTACCTATAGAAAAGATCATGAAAGAGGCAATCAGAATGGTAGCCGAATCCATTTACGATCCTGAGTTTCCAGACACATCGCACTTCCGCTCGGGTCGAGGTTACCACTTGGCCCTAAGACGGATCAAAGAAGAGTGGGGAACCTCTCGCTGGTTTTTGAAATTTGACATCAGGAAGTGTTTTCACACCATCGACCGACATTGACTCATCCCAATCTTTAAGGAAGAGATCGATGATCCCAAGTTCTTTTACCCCACTTAGAAAATTTTTTTCGCCGAACGACTCGTAGGAGGTGAGAAGGGCCCTTACTCCGTCCCACACAGCGCAAAAGTCAAGGTAGCAGAGCCTATTTCACTCGTAGATGACGGTGGTATAGAGATTACCAATACACTATAGCATAATGAAGGCGCAGGTGTTGGCATTTCATTGAAAATATGACTTTTTGGTATGAGTATTGCTTGGAGAATTGTATAGACACATGGGAACATGAAATATCTAATGGGAATATGAAACGATGTATTGGAATTTAAAAAGGGTTTTTGAGAATCTCAATGCACCGAACATATCTCAATATTTGACGAACCGCTTTGTCATGGGGCTTCCTCGGATTCTACATGAACTGGCTCACAACACCCACTGCAAATGTGATGTCTGGCCTGGTAATGGTGAGGTATATCAGTCTACCCACCAACTGACGATACATACGCTTATCCTCCAGTTTATCCCCAACGTCTGCTCTCAGCTTCAGATTTTCTTCTATCGGCGAAGCAATTGGTTTGCAGTTCGTCATCCCGAGCTTGCTTAACAAGTCCGAAGCATATCTTATCTGACACAAGAAGATCCCTTTTTCACACTTTTTCACTTCCAAACTAAGGAAGTGCTTCAGCTCACCGAGCTCCTTCATCTCGAACCCAACAGAAAGTCATTTTTTTAGTTTCAACTTTCTGTGGAACAAATAAATTGTTGAAAAAGCAAGCGTAGGTCTTCCTCGAGAGAGAAGCCCGAGCGCAGTGCCTAACAAGCTAATGTGCAAGCAAGCCTCAACGAGCGCTAACAAGAGGAGAGGCCTCCGACTTTTATAAATAAAACCCTCCGGCCAGCTGGCTTAACTGTAGCTCAGTCCGCCGAAGGCGCTTCCTAATTATATTGATGTTGGTTGGCCAAGGAGGAAAAATGCTTTTATGCAACTAACAACTATCCATCCGCTGGTCGGTATTAAATGCCCAAATGGTGACTGCCTCCCCGCCACAACTGAGAATTAGATCGAGGATTGTCGGTGAGAAGGAAAGATTTGAGGCTTTCATGCCTGGAATCGAGTCCTCAACAACAGATATTGAAATGATCAGATCCCCACTTCCATCTTTTCTGATCCGGGTGGATGGTCGGTGAATCCCATCCCGAGGTATGAATTAATGGGCCGACTGGACCATATGGTGATCCAGAGTTGGTTTTGTTTAGTTCGGGGAATGGACCCCTCGGAGAATGCATTTCTATTTGTTTGGGCTGGAAGGGAAATGGCTAGCTTGGCTTGGTCGATCAAAGAGAAATCTCTCCTCAAGGGAAACTCTTCGTGTAGCAAGTTATGGGAAGGCGGTAAGTTCAATAAGTCAAGGCAGTAAGCGAACCCCTCTCAGTGGAAGGTATGAAGCATGCTTTTTGAGAAAACTCCTTTTGGTTTTGGGTTACAGGTATATATATCTCTCAAACTAAGTACGCGCAAAATTTAGATAAAATGTTTGAATTTGAAAAGGTAGAAATTTCAATACTTCGATGAGTACAATACTCAGTTTATGTAAAGATGAATTAGGTAAAAGTATTAACTCTCGTCTCTATTGTAGCATGATTGATAGCTTACTTTATTTGACTGCCAATAGACCTAATATATCATTTAGAGTCGGTATTTGTGCAAGATATCAATCTGACCCTAAAGAATCACATTTATTAGCTGTCTAATGGATAATCAGGTATATTATGAGCACTGCTAATATTGGTTTATGATATCCACATGATACGTCTATTCAAATAGCAAGATACACTGATGCAGATTGGACATGAAATATTAACAATAGAAAATCCATAAGCGGAAAATGTTTTTATATTGGAAAATGTATAGTCTTTTTATAAGACCCGTGTCTTAGTCCGTACCATTCCGTAGGCTTCTGCGGTCTTCCCGGTCAAATTTTGACAACCTTCGACCCTTAATCGACATTTGCGCGTAACTCTGCGTCACATGCCGTCAACCTGAATCGACTCAAACTGAGACTTATACCCTTGCGACCGTGCCGTTGCTGCGGTTCTGATGCCATGACTCGCGCGTCGATCCGATACCCTGGTTAGGAGATGTGGGCCTGCATTCGGTGCGAGGAAAATGCCGCGCGTGCGAATTCTGAGAGAATCTTTACAATATGTCACATCAATCAATCTCATCAAGGGTTAAGTACATGTCAAGTACACATCACCTCACACCCATCCCCAAGTAACCCCATAAGTCAATAAATCCTTACACACCTCATACCTTTCTTACACAAATTACCTCAAAAGTCAAAAAGCTCTTACACACCCATCACTCACAACATCTATCACCCATCTCTCTCTCTCTCATTCTCAAACCATTTTCCAAGCAACCCTAAAATATCACACGTCCAAACATTTTCTAACCTCTAAGAGAACTTTGTGTGTGACCCACTTTCCTACTCTCTCATTTTCCACTCAACCATCAAAATTTCATCTCCTTCGTTAGGATCAAAGTTAAGGAGCAAAGGAAGCCAAGGGAGCAAGGATAAGACGGTGGGTGATCTTGGATGTTTGTCTTTTATTTGTTTATTTATTTTTCTTGATTTAATGGTCCACATTTGATGGGACCCACCTTGATGTATGTTTGTATACAAGAGGGGTCCATAGTGGCGGGGCCCCTCTGTCATCGCCGATCTCTCTTCCTTCCTCTTTCTCACCCCTCTTTCTTTCTCTACTATTGATGGCCTGTCTAGGATGTATGTATTTTATCCATGATGTCCAACAAATGAACCATCTTGATCTCAGTTGGGGCCTACATGATTGAACGGTCACATGGGCCCGGACGAGAGGGAAGGACAAATGTCAACTTGATCGAAACCCCATGGCCCACTACGTGGGACCACCTTGATGCATGAACATCATCCAAGCTGGATGGTGGCTAGACACTGGACAGATATTATATAAATATATGTATATATTATGATATTATATTATATTATATTATGATTAGATGATATGATATTATATTATATATAAATATATATAAAAGATATATTTTTTATATATGTGCGTGTACTGTATGTCTGGGCCCCACACTTGTTTGAAACGGATGGGATGGTGTACGTGTACAGCAGCTAAATAGCTACTGTACAGACGTCACCCAGTAACGTGGGACCCACCTTTTTAAGAGGTTTGGCGGGCGGGCGTTGGCCAGCAGCCAGCCACACGGCTGCTGTGTAAAGGTGATTACGGTGGGCCACACCTGGTACCCACCTTGATGATATGTTGTATTCAGATCCAAACCATGACGCCCATGTTTTATCTATGCCATCAACCGTTTTGATGAGGTCCCACCTAATGACTGGCATCAATAAGTTTTGTGGGTCCCACGTGAGATCCAGACTGCCCAGACGGTGGGACCCAAGTCCATAGCTCCGGTAGTAGGCTGAGTGAAGGATAGCTCCGGTAGTAGGCTGAGTGAAGGATACCTCCTTTCTACACTGAGGTTATGGCAATGATTCCCTAGCAGGGTGGCTAACAGAGAAGCGTGATTGGACGGTGGGGTCTATGGGACCCATTCACGTTGTTCACCCATTTGTTGGGCCACACCGTGATGCGTGTGGGACATCCACCGTTCTTGGACGGTGGGACCCACCCCACATGTGGGGCCACTTTGGTGCGTGCGTCCGTCCAAGGCCTGGACATGGTGAATGTTATGTATATTATATTATATATGATATAGTATATTATATATTATATTATAATATTTTATTATCTTATAGATAGATGTGGTGGTGGCCCTACGAGGGAACCACCTCTCTTCCTTTTAATGCATAAAGCTGCAGTAGTAGCAGTTATACAGATGTATTAAATATATATAGTATATTATATACTTTTAGTATATATAAGGGTGGGCCCTACGTGGGACCCACCTTTACTTTTCTTAAAAGCAGCTTAGCTGCAAGTGAGGTAGCTACACGACTACCCTTTTTGGCACCAGCAGGTCTGCACTTGTCGTACGTGTGGGAGTAACCCACACTGTCCAGTTACGTGGACCCCACCCCTAGTCGTTGTACTGATGGAAGTAAGTTCTGTGGGTCCCGCCTGTTCCATCCATGCCGTCTATCTATGGGACCCACCATGATACATGTGTTGTATACAAACCGTCCAACTATTGGAAATATCATTTTATGGCGTGAGCAAAAGAATGGGTCAGATCTAAAGTTCAAGTGAACCCCACCATTTAAATAGTGGACCGCGACCTCCACCGTTCAAACTTCTAAGGGCCACAGTAGTTCCAATTAAAACTGATAATTATTTTCACTTCATTTATCTCTATGTTAATTTATAAATAGGTCAGATCTTAAATATACATAAGGGTGGGCTCGATTTGATATACATGAGGCCCATCGATGCGGCCTATTTGATGTACATAAAGCCCGTTGGTGCGGCTCATATAATGCGGCCCCTGTGATGTGGCCCGCTTGACATAAGAGGCCCATTAAGATGTATTCGATGTTTAGGTGTGAGGCCCACCTGTTGTGTATTCGAGGCCCGATGAGATGTAGGTTGGCCCAATATGGTGAGGCCTATGTGACGTAAATGAGACCCATCGTGATTGTACTTAAGGCCATGGGCCCACTATATGTTTGGCCTTATGTAGGCCACTCCTTAGGAGCAATGCTGGTTAGATGTCCACATTAATGGGTAATGATGATTGGATGTCCACATTGTGACCTTCCCTTAGGCCTTGTTTGGCTAATTCTCATCATTCCCTTAGTGGGTTAAACCCAATAAGTGGTCCCCATTCACCGTAGACGGATGACTCCATACTATCGGATTTAATATAACTACGGTCGAGTGCCGATCTTTATACTAGGGTTGATCGGCTGATCATTTATGGACCCCGTTTTATTTATCTGTTGATTTTTGGTGCCATTACCACGACCGATTTTCTTATTCCGACTATCAATCGATTCCGATTGTCATGGTCGATTACCGATTATCGATCGAGGCCGTTTATCATGACCGATTACCGATTCTTGATTTACGTGACCGAATTACCTATTCTAATTATTGACTGATTTTAATTATCGTGGCCGATTGCCAATTAGCGATCGATGCCATTTATCATGACCGATTGTCGATTTTCGATTTACGTGACCGAATTATCTATTTCTATTATTGACTGATTCTGATTGTCATGGCCGATTGACCTGGCCGATTTGCCGATTCCGATTGTCGAGGCCGATTATCGATATCGATATCGATTATCGATTCCGACTCTGATTGTCGAGGTTGATTTCGATTGTCAAGGCCAATTGTCGAGACCTATATGATGTATATGCAACCTGTAGTTGAGGCCTATTGTGACTCGTATTAGGCCCATGATGCATGGCCCATTTGATGTGTATTAAACCCTTGAGTAAGGCCCATCGTGTTGTATATTAGGCCTTTGTGTGAGGCCGTGGGCCCATTATATGTTTGGCTCTATGTGGTCATTCCTTGGGGGTAATGTTGGTTGAATGTCAACATTGTCAGGCCGATTGTTGATACCGGTTATTGATACCGATTATGAGTAGGTGACAGCATATCATCACAATACATACGCATCATCTGCATATTTGTTATGAAATGTGATTGACCATCGTATATACCATAGAACAAGTTATTCATGGGGCTCCCTTATAGGGAAATTGCCCCACATGAGCTCACGGTATGCACAAGATTTATGCATGATTGCACTATGTGACTCATGCATCTCGCATTTGTGTGACATGACTACTGTACGCCCTAGCGACATCAGGGCTGTAGCCTTCACAGGCATATCGTGGATGGCCAGATGAGACACCGAAAATGTTTGGTTTGAGTATCGGGCTGCCATAGATGGCCCTGGGTGAAAATCTGTAAAACCCTCTTGGTACCAGAGGACGCCCCAACGTCGAGACCGAGTGGATACATGAGCGCCTGAGTGCCGAATACCAAGATGCCACGTCTTCCACTGTGCCGTGGTCAGTTGGGAGGGGGTGTGACCTTACTCGCCCGAGTGCAGGGGGCATTGCTAGGCTGAGTTTGACCAGCTCGTGAATGGGTCCGCTATCGACGTGCCGAATAGGTATTAACAGACTATTGGTCAGGTGGATAGTGAGGTTTCTTACGCTCACTTGGACTGTGCGGCTAGGGAGAGCGGCAGTGCCATTTGAAGTGTACTAAACCCCGGTGATGATCCTAGAGATGAACAATACTGATATGTGAACTTATTGAGCAGGAGTTAAATAATCATTCATTCATTCATTCACTATCCACTCGGGCTGGTGGTGTACAATTAATTGCTGTATACCTTCGTATGGCCAGGATTTCGGTTGGGAGCGCGACTAACCTGAGATCAGGAGTTTACCACATTGAGTTTGACTATCCAAATTTAAGTATGGGACTGGTTTGGATAGAAGTCCCTTGTGATGGACCCCATAGCCTGCGATACTACTTACTATAATCCCGACTTCACTCCAGCTTGGTCATTTCATTCGCACCGTATATTACATTACATCCATAGTACTTAGCATTTTGGGTTTCCATGTTTCTGCATTGATATAGCCATTAGTACTCATGCCTTGCATCGCATAGCCTTGGTACGGCTGATGACACTCATAAACTTATCAGTTAATTTTTACAATATTTCGATATTGTATGATTTATGGCATTGTATCCTCGGCATCTAATATTTGGCTCACTTTGACTCCTCATTTGCATAACTGATTTGCATTATGTACCCTGATATTGTATAACTCATGGACTTGTCAGTACTTCCGTTTACTCTGATTACTCTGATTTACTTACTTGACACTTACCTTGTGCATAAACTTTCACCACTCACTAAGCTTTGTATAAGCTTATGCACGATAGATGCGTGCAGGTGACGTCAGGTTGCAGCAGCATTGAGCTTGGAGCGTGCAACGAACTTATGGAGCTTTGATTTTTAGCATATGTATTTTCCTTTCAGCACTGTAATCAACTATTTATATTAGTGGATATGTGATGATGATGTTGCCTTTGTGACTTGGGTAAACTTGTGGTTATGCTTATCATGAGCTAAATATACATTGTAAAATCCTCCTTATAGGATCCCTGGATCGGAATTTATCGTATGAACTCTGGGAGCCGAGAATGGAGTACTACGGAGGCTGTCGGCACCGGATTCGGCGATCGAAAATTTTGTGAGCCCAGTTTCTGAGTTTGGGGCATGACACTTTTGAATGAGAAAAAAATAAATTTCAATATCTTTATCCACTATAGAAGCGAAATATATCGTTGTAGGGAATTCATATACTTTGCTTATGTGAATGAAATGAATGCTATCTAATTGCAACATAGTTAAAAATACAATAAATTTGTAATGCAATAACACAAGTGGTATTAATATATCAAAAATCTTATCCAACACTTTTGTATAAAACACATTGACATAAGATAACATTATATACGAGAATTAGTTTAAGAAAAGATGATTGTGTTGGAATACATTCAAATTGAAAATCAGCTTGTGGATATTCTGACTAAGCCGCTCGATAGTGTTAAATTTTATAACTTAAGGTATAATATTGGCTGGTGTTTTATTTAAAATTTCAAATGCTAATATTTTTTGTTTGTTTTTTTTCTTTAATCATTATTTTTAAAGAAAAAATAAAATAAATGGATTTTTGGCCAGTCGGTCCGTGACCGACCTATTCGACCAGTTGAACATGAAGTCTAGCTAGCCGAGTAGTGTGCGGTTCCTTTTAAAAAATTTTAAAAAACTTATTTTTCCTAAATTTACTATCTTCTTTGGCTCACGGTGCTTCCTTCGACCAACCCATCTTCCATTTCTTCATTATAAGTGCATTTGAGTCCTCTTTTTTTTTTAATTGTTGATTCAAGTTAATCTTTACATTTACATATTGATATCACATTTTCCTTTAATCTTGCAACCCATTTGGTGGGTTTTTCAAATAGAATATGATCTACCTTTTTCCCTTGATTTATTCTTGTTTAACTCATGGAACATCAACCTAAATGGGTTGTGCGCAAAGTACAAGTCGGTTCCTCATCCTGATCCGGTTCCTGTGATGTCCGGTCCATTCGTCCATCGGAGGATGACTTTGGAAATCTTTGAAATTTTAAAACGAGAGGGATCATTATTGAGAGATCGGTTAAATCATGTTGCTGAATATGGATTATTTGATATGCTATATGAGGTATGAGAAAAAAATCTCCAATGAAGAGGGACTGCATACCGATATATTGTATAAGGAATGTATGCATTTATTTTAGAATTATTTGTTTAAAATGAAATATTTTTATTTTTATTTTTTTTTGGAAACAATATTGGTTACACCTTTTACCATCACATCTTTAATGGAAATCGAATTGGCAGAAGATGAATTTCCTAATATGACTCTTTTAGATAAAATGTATAATTATGAGAAAGGGTCTGTCACATGCATTTTGTGTGATTTTAATGTGGATTGGAGATCGGATAATGCCCTTCCTATAAAAAAAACTATTTTTAAAATAATACATTCTTCATCGAAATTTCACTTCTAATATCTATCAAAGAGCAGGTAATAAAACCGATTTACTCCCTTTATGGTTCGTATTCTTCATGCGATCGCTATTGGAGTTAAGATTTGCTTTCCTACACTCATATGTTATTCTATCATTTAGTATCGCATGCATGGCATTATTCGCTTCATTTTATTCATCTTGTGATGTCACTCGCATTGTCTTTCCATGTCCAAATTCCATTAATTAAGGCACCAGAATCCAAGCTTTCCTTTAATTCTTTGGACCTACATATGATGAATTTGATGCCTCTACTTGAGCAACGCGGAGTTCATGATGAAAGACATGAAGCAAACATGAATATGGATAACATTTTTTATGAGTTGGAGGAAGAATTTGCAGGAGATGAAGATGACTTGGACTATCATCATTCTAAATTTGATGAGTGGTTATATTCCTTAGGGCAGAGGATGGATGCATTACATGTATCTCAGGAAGCTCTGGCACAACATTACAAGCTAAATATGAAATACATGAACAGGTACTTTCATTGACTCAACGAGAGTTCAAAACCATTAATCCTGAGATGCCTGCTCCATTTTTCTCTTAATCAGAATGAGTTTTATTAAAATGGTTTGTAATAGCTTATATTGCTTGGATCTACTTTATACTTTGAAACCTAATAGCATGTTGATTAGTATGTTATTTTGATATTGGTTAGTTATTTAATGTTCCTTGAGTTATCTTCCCATATTTTATCGCTTCTTATATTTTATGTTACTTTGTCAACTTTTGACAAAAAGGGAGAGAGAGATTTACACATCTATATTTCTATGAAAAATGAAAAAACTTATGTTTTTGGTAACTATCTCATATTTATTTGGAAATAAGATTTTCTTGCATATTCTTGAGTATATTTTCTCAGGGGGAGCAACAGTTAAAGCATTTAATAGATTTGATCTTCAAATATTTGAACCAAAACTACAATTTTATTTTGATGATTGAGTACACGTGTCTAATTTAATTAATCATAAAGTGATGTTTTTATGGGATGTGATGTGTATGTATAGTTTTATCATGAAATTAACAAATGGGGAGATTGTAAGTGTTAATTTTCTAAGCACACATATAGTTGTCAAATTTCGTAGGCAAAATTCAGGTTGGATTTTCAACACACTTCAGTCCTCTATGACATTTCAAGAACACGAATCAACATCTTAAGTAAAGAAGGTCTTGGAAAGATTTCAAGTGAAAGATCACATGTATGCCAACATTTAGGTAATTTGACTTTAGAAGAGACTATAGGATAGAGTACTTGATTTTGGCTTTCATAGCTTTAAAATGTGTAAATTTTTTTTATGTAAAATTGATGATGTTCGGCCAGCCCAATCTTAGGTTCGGCTAGTCGAATTCAGCTCGAGTTAGCCCGACAGCAGTTTAGGTTAAGTTTCCAGCAACTTGAAATGGAAAAACAGTTGCAAGGTTCGCCCAGCCCGACCTGGGGTTCGACCAACCGAACTTGGCTCGGGTCAGCTCGAGGGTGACCCAGGTCAAGTTTCCAGCAATGTATATTTTCAAAATTTAAAGGAATTAGGCCAGTCAAATCTTGCTCGGGCCAGCCGAATTTTTGATAAAATAAAATCCCGTTAAATCTGATAGGTGTTAGAATAATATCATTGAAATTCGGTCAGTCGAAGCTATTTTTAGGTTGACTGAATAACCAAATCCTCTAGCTATAAATAGAGATATTCTCTCATTGTTTTAGATACAAAAAAGTAAGATAACTCTTCCTCAAGCAAAGAGAGAAACTCTGGTCATTTCCAAGCTATTTGTGTAGTAATTCTTATTTTATTTATAGCTTATTTAATTCATTTCTCAAGTTAGATTTAAATTCAATTAGAGAGTAAGCAATACTTAGCTTGAGATTAGAGAATTGAATCTGCAACTTTTAGGGTTTTATTCCTTGAGAAATTATATATCCCTATATCATTTTTGGTTTAACATACATTAAATAATCATCATCCAGGAAAGAAGATCATTGCATTGATTGAAGCGTCGGCTTCATCAGTATATTCACATCGATGTTTGGTCTTTAAGAAGATAAGTATTTGTTTTGATTAAATTATTGTCAATTTGGTTTGTTGAGATTGCCCGAAAATCTCATCGAGTTGTGTAGCGATTAGGCCGTGAAAATTAATAGAGGTTTTAGTGTGGTAAGCATGTGAAAATCATAAGAATTGTATGATGTTATTTATATGATCCAGTGGAAACACTGAAAAATATGGAAAGCTAAAATTATGTGGAGTAGTAATTTTTGGAGTGGAGTAAGTGTGTGTTAAACACCAAACCACTATAATTCTTTATATATTGTGGTGATTGCTTATCTTATTCTTTGCTTTTATTATTTTGAAAGATTGGTCTCGAGGACGTTGTGAAATAAGGTTATCTTGCCTTAAGTTTTAGGTGAAAGTTGTCATACGACTTAGTTGAAATCAATGTTTTAATATATTTTGTGATCAAGAATATATTTTCCGTGATTAATTATTAAGAATTGATTTGGTCTTATTCACACCCCCTCTAGGACATTTATAGCTCATCTTTCAGTTAACCATTATGAATGAATTCTTTTTGCCTTATGTCAATGGACTTAAGGAGTTGTTCTTTCAACAATACTGTTTAGCTTGATATTTCTCAAAGGAATAAAGTTGAAGGGGTAAACAGAAGAAGGCTAAAAATGTCAATTTTATTAATATTTGAATGGATAACCCATACAATCGACAACATATCAAATAACTAGATAAATAAAATAAATGAGAGAAAAATACCTAATTCGTCTATCAAAATAAACAATCGAGGCGGATGGTTATAAGGATGTGACTAGATTAGTATGATGACTTAAATCAAAACTTAGTTGATCATAATCTAACAACTTAGGATTGTGGATATTTAATCTACTCATATGGTATTGTAGCAGGAGCCGCACATGGGTACTGTCTCATAAGAGCCACCTGCCTCACATGAGCGGCCCACCTCGAGCATGTCCCTGCATCCCACGAGCTACGGTACTCGAGCCCGGTGGAAAATGACCCTGCATTAATCACCCCTGGTGAGAAGTTTCGAACATGAGACCTCCCGCTCTAATACCACTTTAATGCAAGACAATCAACCACTTGCTTTAAAAGCTCGAACTAACATAGCATGATAAATTAATCCCTTCATCTCATGGCTCAGGTCCCATATCTCATGGGTTAAGACCTCAGCTAAACCCCACTCATGGGCCCCACATCACATGGGTACCGCCTCACATGAGCCACCCGCTTCACACGGGCCTCCCACTTCGAGCCTGTCCCTTGCATTCCACAGGCTACCCCACTGGAGCCTAGTGTGAAAATGTAACATCCTGAAAATCGGAGGTTGAGCATAAACTCCACTCCCGAGTTCCAGAACATCACTTATGTAATATTTTCAATGATGGATGAATGTCGACTGTATTAGTGCATAAAACATGAAGTGGATTAAGCTAAAACAACATATTATACTCTAGAGACAGTTAAATTTCGTAAGCGAAAGACTGTGATAAATATATAAAATGTATAATTGATTGTAAGTCTTCAGAGTGTGAACATGTTACCAAGTTAACTAAATACATGTACACTCCAAAAATGGAAAGAAAAGAATATACACGGGTGTTTAAATAAAAGGTGAAATACCAAGTGTATTGGCATCTAATCAGTAACCCCGTAACCCCGTCGATCAGAACATGTATATAGGAGAAATCCTCCCCAACATTATAAAGTCCGGCTCTGCTTCGCAAGCATTGTCATCATCTGAAACTAAAATAGGGACTAGTTGGTGTGGCCAACACTGTCCCGTAACGTGGGAGTGAGTGATCAACTCAGTGGAATCATAGAGCAAAGGTTAACATGTTATCAATTCAGTCAAGCAGTAATGATAAAGCAAGCTAATCAAATATTCCTAAATACCGTGATTAATACAAGGATGAGATGCAATAATGATGCATGCCCTCGCCAACATACTCCCTCGTACGACACTATCTTACGTTCGCAGCATGCTTTCGTCCCTCAAGTGTTCCACATCTTCCAGGCACATGCAATGCGATATGGGCATGATTACCGAGTTGTTATTAGTCCTTTTCATACAACAGGATTGGAAAACTAAGGTACCTCCCTTATATCATTCCCAAACAAGGATCTTGTCTAAGGTCGTCACTCCTAGTTAATCTCATACGATGATGCGATTCTAGGTCGCTGCAAGGGCTGTCAGGGCTGTTACACGTACTCGTTGCACCACTCCCCCATCACCTTATCAATATAGGCCTAGTTTATACTTTATTTACTACGGGAAGGCTCGTTGCCTCTCCACAGATTCAGAGTATGCTCGAGGTCACTATAAAGGGCTATTAGGGCTGTTACATGCACTCGTTGCACCGCTCCCCCATCACCTTATCAGTGTAGGCCGAAAACTCGAATATAGTGTCTCATACCACCATAATCGGCTCACGAGTCTGGATTGCTCACTAGTCACTACGGGGAGGCTCGTGGCCCCAGCATAGGCCGACAACTCGATCACGGTGTCCCATACCACCATGTCCGGCTCATGAGTCTTAATGGATCAAGGCACCACGGTTATCAGGGTTTTCACTGGTAAGTTCAGTACCCTAGGTTTAAGCAGTTATGACCAATACAAGGTGAACATACAACGGTTAATCGGGTTACTTGACGAGTTCGACTAGTACGAGCGCCCGTTGAGTTGTATGACATGAAGTGCATATCGTGTGGCCTAACCACTGCCGACAAGCAACGCACGACTCGGGTTTGTCAAACATGTCTTGAGTGGCGTATAGATGCCAAACACGAGCTCAAATCTGTTACCGATTGCCTGGACCATAATGTAGCCCCAAACACATTCATATTAACCAGTAAACATGTACAGTAGCCAGAACAGAAATAACCAAATAATTCAAGTATATTTCCCAACATGTTATAAGATACAACATGAACAAAAATCCATACGCATGCATTTCAAAGTAAAGCGACTAAGTTAAACAACTTGCATGGAGGAAATCATAAACATCGCTAAGGTAGTTGAGAATTCTATCTCAACACCCAAGTAAAATATTATTTACTACGTATATTGTAACATCCCGAAAATCGGGGGTCGAGCATAAACTCTACTCCCGAGTTCCAAAACATCACTTATGCAACATTTTCAATGATGGATGAATTGTTATCAGCATAAGGCATAAAACATGAGGTAGATTAAGCCAAAACAGCATATCATACTACAGAGACAGTTAAGTTTCTCAAGCGGAAGACTATGATAAATATATAAAATGTATAATTAATTGTAAGTCTCCAGAGTGTGAACATGTTACCAGGTTAACTAAATACATGTTTACTCCAAAAATGAACAAAAAGAATATACATGAGTGTAAATAAAAGATAAAATACCAAGTGTATTGACATCTAATCAATAACCCTGTAACCCCGTCGATCAGAACCTGCATATAGGAGGAATCCTCCTCATCATCATCAAGTCCGGCTCTGCTTTGCAAGCATCACCATCATCTGTAACTAAAATAGAGACTGGTTGGTGTGTACAACACCGTCCCGTAACGTGGGAGTGAGTAGCTAACTCAGTGGAAACTATGCAGCAAAGGTTAACATGTTACCAATTCAATCAAGCAGTAATGATAAGGTGGTACAATCAAATAGGTCCTAGATACTCTTGTTAATACAAGGATGGTATGAAGAATGATGCATGCCCTCACCATAAACTCCTTCTGCGATCTTCATCTTATTATCGCGCATGTCAGTCACTTCCTCAGTGCTTTAACGCCAACACTGATAGCACATGCAATGCGATGATATGAGTATGCTTACCAAGTTCTTATTAGTCCTTTTCACAGAGCAGGATTGGAAAGCTAAGACACCTCCCTTGTATCATTTCCTAACATCGATCCATTCTAAGGTCTTCAGTCCTAGGAATCTCATACGATGTTATGGTTCTATGTCGTTGTAAGGGCTGTCAAGGCTGTTGCGCGCAATCGTTGCTCCTCTCCCCCATCACCTTATCAATACAGGCCTATTTATATCCTTAACACTGCATCAGGACTCGTCGTCCCTATGCAGTGTCAGGATAAACTCAAGGTCACTACAGAGGGCTGTCAGGGCTGTTGCACGTAATCGTTGCTCCTCTCCCCCATCACCAAACAGTGTAGGCCGACAACAAGAATATAGTATCTCGTACCACCATAATCTACTCAGAGTAGGGTGCTCACTGGTCACTATGGAGAGGTTTGTGGCCCCAGCGTAGGCCGACAGCATGACCACAATGTCCCATACCACCATGCCCGGCTCATGAGTCTTAGGAGATCTTGGTACCATGGTTAACGGGAGTTTGCTGGTAAGCTCAGTGTCTTAGATTCAAACAGTGGCGACCAAACATGGTGAACAAGCATCGGTCAATCGGGTTAGTTGATAAGCTCAACTAGGCCAAGCGCACGTTAAGTTGAACGACATGGAATGCATAAGCACTTCGTGTGGCCTAACCACTGCCGAACATCCCAAGCACGACTCAGATTCGTAAACTCATCCTACGTGGTGAACAACCTCAACCACCATTTGGAGTACGGTTACCGATTACCTGGACTGTAGTACAATCCCAATCACATACACGTACAATAACTGGCATATGATTCATATTCTGCATCCATATGGACAATCATGAAGTATAACTTAAATGTAAACATTACATATAGAAAATCATACACACATGTAACATGATTCAATTAAATACATAAGCCATGGAGGAAATCATACACTTATTTAGCATGGATGACCTAAGTTACATGATTCATGAAGTGAATCATACACATCATTGATGTAGTTGAGAATCATATTTCAACCCGCATATAGGTACATCTTACTAACTCCTAACTCATTCAGACACTTTTACATACACTTAGTCTACACATTATATCGTACATATTATGTATCCATTAGCATACGTATTAGGGCAAATCCTTTCGTCAAAGGGTTATCGCCCATACAACAATCATATATCCATGACAATTAGTCATGGCGAGCATGAAAGCAAATTCCATACTCATTCAGTCATTTTCACAAACACTTAGAATACATACATTATCATACATGTGTATGTTGGTTATACATGTATTAGGCCAAATCCTTTCACTAGGGAGTTGCCCCATATACCACCTACATATACCCACGACGGATAATCATGGCATGCATGAATCCGGGTTCCGTATTCATTTAGACATTTTCACAAACACGTGGGCTACACACTTTTACATGTATAGCGTATATTGGCCGTGGCGTGATTTAGGGCAAGTCTTTTCCCTAAGAAGTTGTCACACATGTAACAAGCATATATACACTGCAAATAATCATGTTGAATACAAATCCAAATTCTATATGTATATGGTATTTTCTACAATACGAGGAATACAGTATATTCAACATAATTAACGTACAACTGAAAAACGAAACAGACAGCACTTTATACATGTGAAATAACATCCTAAGCAAGAATAAATCATTACTTAACATTGAAAGTCTTGAAAACCATAACCTAAACGTATATAGTCCGCACCTTAAACCAAAAAAGACGTATTCAAGATGATTCAGACGATAAGTCTTCATCAACGGCGGATACGCTACCTATGGTAAGAAACAAGTTAGCTAGAACATCATTGGAACTATCCTAGGCTTCAAAACAGGTTAGGTTTAGCTTCACTTACCCAAGAACTGAGTCAGAAACGCCGTAATAGCGATACGGTAGAGGTGTTGAAGCACGTGGAGTGGCAGGGTAGAATCCCTGGGAGAAACTCCAACTCTCTCTCACTTTCTCTCTCTTTTTTCTCTTCTCTCTCCTAGGGTTTTCCCCAAATTCGTATGAGAGGAGAGAGTGAGGGCTTAAGGCCTTTTTATAAGCCCAAAAATGACAGAAATAGACTTGGGGCCAAGGTATACTTAAGTTATAACCGAAGTGGGTCTGTTTCGATCCAATGGAGTATTTTTGGAGGTCCTGTTATCAAATGTGGTCGGACTTAAGCTCACTAACATTGGATCTTTAGTCAGTTAGGTTTTCAGTCCGATCAGATTTTCAAATCGTCCGTGGCAGACCAGTGTCAATTCAACGG
Source organism: Magnolia kwangsiensis (assembly GCA_037074715.1). Classification (NCBI taxonomy): domain Eukaryota; kingdom Viridiplantae; phylum Streptophyta; class Magnoliopsida; order Magnoliales; family Magnoliaceae; genus Magnolia; species Magnolia kwangsiensis. Next base: position 55,757,541 of record CM073588.1, on the reverse strand, counting down.
TTACCAAACTCCGATCAAGGCCACAAGTCCTTGGAATGTAAGGGCAAATTTTCCTGATCCGAGGGTGAAATTTGGTTGAATTCTGATGGTTAGAACGCTTAAAAATAACGCGCAAGTGAAACGTTCCAGATTCTAATTTATTTTCTAAAAATCTTCCTTTTCTCAGTCTCTTTACTCCGAACGCAAGGAAATGGTCTCAGGACATCGGTTGAGCTTGATTTTCGAAATGATAGTCAAGTCTAACTAGGCGGTCGTAATGGTTTAAGTTCACAGCTATCAGACTTTCGACGTACGGTCCAGGTCCGATACGGAGTTTCTGAATGCTCCCGTGAGCAACTGGGTTTAGAGATTGATCCTAGATTTTAGGATAATGTAGTGGTAACAATTCTAGAGGTTTTGGGTCTTACAGATCGTATTTAAAGTGGCTGGTACTAATTTTACAGGAAATCTAGTGTAGCGCTGTCTAATTCACGTTAAATTTCTAAAGAATTGGGTTCTAAATGATTCCTTTAGCTTTGGAATTGAGTTCTAAGAGGTTACCAAGGTGTTATGGTTGACCCATTGCCTAAGGATGTCTAACTCCAGATTGGTAAAAATCTGGAGTATTACATATATACTTATACAAGCATTTATACAAACACTTAGACTACACATATTAGCCTACACATCATATGTTGGCTAAAACCTGTATTAGGGCGAATCCTTTCACCAAACAGATACTGCATTCATGACTCGCATGTATATACGACAAATACTCATGGCAATCACAGTTACAAAATTTATACGTATACGATATTTTTTACAAATACATAAAATTTCATATACTTCGTATGTATTCGAAATGAAAAATGGACAACATGTTCTACATGTGAAATAGCACCCTCGTCAATAATCTACCATTAGCCAATATTAAAAGCTTTGAAAAATGACAACCTAAGCGTCTAAAATCCGCACCTTACGCCGTAGAAGTGTAATGAATTCAATAAAGACTCTAAGTCTTTGTCAACGACTGATTGACAACCTACAGCATGATTTAGGTTAGCTACTTCACCACTTGCACCAATTGAAACCCTAGAATAGGTTAGGGTTAGGCTTTCTTACCTAAGAACGAAGTTAGAATCGTCGGAAAAGCGATTAGATCGTAATGGTTAAGCACGTAGGATAGTAGGGTAGGATAACAGGAAGATCCTCCTACTTTTCTCACACTTTCTCTCTCTTTTCTCTCTTCTCTCTCCTAGGTTTTTTTCAAATTCGTATAGGATGAAAGAGTGAGGGTTTAAGGTCCTTATATAGGCTCAAAACTCTCCAAATTAGAATCAGGGCCATGGTATACTTAGGTTATGTCCAAATACAGACTGTTTCGTCTCAACGGAGCACTTCTGGAGGTCCTGATACTGTGTGCGGTCGGACTTAAGCTCATAGATGCTGGATCTTGATCACGTTAAGTTTTCAGTTCGATCGGATTTCCAGATCGACCGTGGCGGACCAGTTTCAGTTCAATGGTTACGAGAACTCGATCAGAGCTACAAGTACTATGACATGTAAGGGCCACCTATCTTGATCCGAGGGTGAATTTGGGTCAAATTCTAATGGTCAGAACGCTTAAAAATAACGCGCAAGTGAACCGTTCCAGATTACTTAAAAATATATTTAATTTTCTATAAATCTTCACTTTCTCACTCTCTTCACTCCAGACTTAAGGAAACAGTCCCAGGACATCGTTTTGGCCTTAATTTTTGAGGTGATAGTCAAGTCCAACTAGGTGGTCATACTGGTCTAAGTTCATCGCTATCAGACTTTTAACGTGCGGTCTAGATCCAATACGGAGTTTCAAAGTGCTCCCGAGAGCAAACGGGAATAGAGATTGATACGGGATTTTAGGATAGTGTAGCGTTACTGATTTTACAGGTTTTGGGTCTTACAGATCGTATTTAAAGTGGTTGGTGCTTATTTCACAGGTAATCTAGTGTAGCGCTAGTTACTTCATGTTAAATTTCTAAAGAATTTCGTTCTAAATGATTTCTTTGGCTTTGGAATTGTGCTTTAAGAGTGCTATGGTTGACCTATTGCCTAAGGACGTCTAACTCCAGGTTGGCAAAAATCTAGGGTGTTACAGAAAATGCTCTGCATTACGTTTTCTTATTGATCTTGAATCCTTCGAGTTTACGACGTGCTTTTCAGATAAGAAAATCTCTTAGACCGCTTTCTTATAGGATCTTCTCATAGATGATTCTTTGATGGGAGATTTCATGGCCCACTATTCGGATTCAAGATTGATTAAGAGATCGCTGATTGGACCTCAAATTGATCATAACCACTCACCTGATGGCCCACCTCCTGCACTTCCAATTGAGGTGTTGGATGGTCTAAATCGAACCACTAACCACATTTAACCATCCACAATGTGATGGTTTGAAGTGCTCGAGAGGATAGATGGGCATGATTCACCAAATACCAATCCATTACCGGAGATGGGTCAAACAAGATCTTCCATCTAGTTCTCCCATTCTCTTGATTCTAATTGGACCACGGCCATAGGATAAGATCCTCAAGCTCTCCCATTCCTTTTATTCTGATCAACATACAGCTTGGGACTTAATATAGCCGTTGTCCATTTTATCTCAATTTAGGTCCAAATCATAGCCTTGTTTGCTTGAAAATTGGTCCAATTTCCTGATATTCGGAACCTTCTCGAATGCTACAACTTTTTAAACTTCTATGAGAAGATCTCCCATTGTGAAAGGATCATGAGAGATGGCTTCACTAAGTGTATCATAGCCAGATATTGTTGGGGGCCATGCACAAAACCTTAGGATCTAGCCTCCCAAAACAAACTAGAATTATGGGTTAATAAAGCAATGAAATAAATCAAAGTATAAACCAAACCATACCACACAAGAGATTTTTATGTGGAAAACCCTCAAAGATGTAAAAAACACGGGACCTCGTCCAGATCAACAATCCACTATGAAGTAGAATGTTACAACCTTCTTCACTCATAAAGGAGTGGATGAACAATAAGAGAATAAAAGAAAAACAGATAAATCTCACCAATTACGAGGACATGAAAGCGCTAAGTTATAGTAGATCACCTCTACGAGCATAACCTCCCTTCCACAAGCTTCATCTCTCTCTTTCTCTCTCTCTCTCTCACGCCTTTGATATCCCTAAACCCTTTAGCAAACCCTCTTGTATTTCCTAGAAAAGCCATAAGCACCCCTATTTATAGTTTAGGAAACTCCCTTCTACACCTTGTTGTGAAAGAATTCAGATTTCAACAATACGCACAAAATCACGGAATGAATCTGCGTAAGCTTGACTAGTCGAGCAGTGTCCTCGACCCGTCGAGCAGCCCACTCGACCGGTCGAGCACCTCGGAGAAAATAATCAGATGATCGCTAGACTTTGAGTCGAACCCCACTCGACCAGTCGAACGCCACCCACGACCGGTCGAGCGAGGCTCACGACCAATCGAATCCTGGGAGGAAATTCCATCAAAAATCCCCCTTTCCAACCCAAGAGGGATTCACCTTCTTCAAGCTAGCCAGGTTTCTACAAACCTCAAACTTGCCCTTGAGCAAAGCCTTGGTTATCATGGCTAACCCATTATCGTTTGTGTGGACCTTTTCAAGCCCTAACACCTTCTGTTCCAAAGTATCCATGATCTAGTGATACCGAATCTGTATGTGATTCGACTTGAAATACTGACTTGGATTCTTGCTCAAGTGTATAGCACTTTGACTATCGCAATAGACCACATGCTGCTCCTGCTTCAGGCTAAGTTCCTATAGGATCTTCTTCATCCAAAGCATTTCTTTGCATGCATATGTGACCGCAATGTACTCGGCCTCAACATTGATATTGTTATGACCTTCTGTAGCTTGCTCTGTCAAGAAACCTCTCCCCCTGCAAACATGAACATGAACCCCGATGTAGACTTCATAGAGTCTATGTTACCTGCGATATCTGCATCTGTGTAGCCCTCTAACACAGGTTTACCATCACTATAGTATAGGCTCAACCTGGATGAGCCTCTTAGATACCGCAATATCCATTTCACCGCTGCCCAATGCTCTTTGCTAGGTTTTGCAAGATACTAGCTGACAACACCAACCGCATATGCTATGTCTAAGCGTGTACATACTATAACATACATTAAACTTTCTACCGCCGTTACGTAGGGTATTTCTGCACCTCATCCACATATACCTTCATCTTGGGACACTGCTTGTCGCTCAATCTGAAGTAACCATCTAGTGGAGTACTGACCGGCTTTGTTACATTACTCTATGACTTTCTGAATATACCGCTCTTGTGACAGTCAAAGCTTCCTACTACTTCTGTCATGGGTTACCTACATTCCTAGGACTTGTTTAGTTGGGCCCAAGTCTTTCATTGCAAATGACTTTCCCAACTCCTGTTTCAGCCTATCGATCTTCTTGATGTCTTTTCCCATGATAAGCTTGTCATCAACGTATAATAACAGAACTAAGAAATCACATCTGAGAACTTGCGTATGAACACACAGTGGTCTGACTCCGTTATGTCATTTTCATGCTTTAACATAAACGAATCGAACTTCTTGTACCATTACTGTGGAGCTTGTTTCAGCTCATACAAGCTCTTCCTTAGCCTACACACCATATGCTCTTTGCCCTTGACTTGAACCCATCTGGTTGGTACATGTAGATCTTTTCTTCCATGTCACTATGGAGGAGACAGTTTTAACATCTAACTGCTCTATCTCTAGATCCATGCTAACCGCCAACCCAAGTAACATCCGTATGGATGTCATCTTCACCACTGGTGAGAATATCTCCTTGAAATTTATGTCTTTCTTCTGATCAAACTCTTTCACCACAAGTCTAGCCTTGAACCTCGTCTGTGAATTCTTTTGCTTAACATTCTTTCTGAACACCCACTTATTGCTCAAAGCTTTCTTGCCCTTAGGTAATTTCACCATATCATAGGTGTGGTTCTTATGTAAGGATTTCATCTTCTCTTGCATAGCTTTCAACTACTCCCTTTTATGCTCATCGACTAAGGCCTCAGAATAATCTTCTGGTTCTCCCCCATCAGTCAACATAATGTACTGATGTGGTGAGTATCTCTTGAACGGTTATCTGTCCCTAGATGACCTCCTCACTTGTGGCTCAACAGGTAGATCAAGTGGGGGTTGCTCCATCGGTCCATCTTCTTTAGGAACTCCCTTGTCCTTTGCATTTTGCTGTACTCCTCCGTCATCAGGCACCAAAGTAGGAATAACCGGATCCATGTCCTCTAGCTCACCTGAACTATGCTAGTACTTTTCTTGCTTACTAATGTCTTCTATACACTGATCTTCAAAGAAAATCACATCTCTGCTCCTGACGAGCTTCTTTTCGATCGGATCTCACAATCTGTGACCGAACTTTTCATCATCGTACCCCAAGAACACATACTGTCTGATCTTCACATCGAGCTTAGACCCATCGTCTTTTGGTACGTGAACGGATGCTTCGCATCCAAATACCTTGAGATGACTGTACGATGGATCCTGTCTAGTCCACACCTTCTCAGGTACTTATCCATTCAAAAGGGCTGATGGAGACCTGCTTATCAAATACATCGTCGTGTGCATTACTTTTTCCTAAAACGTCTTGGTCAACTTTGCATGGGATAACATGCATCTGATTCTCTCAACAACGGTGCGATTCATTCGCTCAGCCACACCATTATGATAGGAGGTCTTGGGAACCGTCTGTTCATGTTGTATACCCAGGGACTTATAATACTCATTAAAGTCACGAATGTATTCACCACTATTGTCAGTGCGGATGCACTTCAATGATCTACTTATCTCTCTCTCGACCATAGCATGAAACAATTTAAACACACCAAAGACCTCGTCCTTGGATTTTAAAGCATAAACCCAAAACCTCCTAGATGCATCATCTATAAAAGTGACAAAATACAATGCCCGTGTCACGCCCCAAACTCGGAACACGGGCTCACAAAATTCTCGATCGCTGAATTCGGCGCCGATAGCCTCCGTAGAACCCCATTCTCGGATCCCAATGCCCATTCCCCAAGTTCCGATCCTGATATGCTACGAGGAGGGTTTTAACGTCAGTTTGATTCATAATAAGTATAACAAAGGCATAACCCACAAAAAATAACCAAAAACTCCATTACATTTTCACTATTATAAAAAACTTTACAAGTACAATGAGCATAAAAGGAAATACAATGATGAAGAATAAAAACTCCAAAAAGATCTGCAAAGCGCTCCTGCCTCAGCGCTGCTGCACCCCAACGTCACCTGCACGCAACGGTTGTGCATAAGCTTATAAAAAGCTTAGAGGGTGGTGAAAGTGTGTGCGTAAGGTAGTAATATAATCATGCAATATCAGAGTAATGCAGAATATACTGATGGATCCATGAATACCGAAAGTCATACCAAGACTATGCGGTGCAAAGTATGAATGATGTTGGCCATACCAGGGCTATGCGATGCAAGATGCAAGTCAAGCATACAATCCTTATCTAAGTCCACATGTCAATATAGCTCAACTTTGGGATATCACCGGGGTCTAATACACTCTAAACCAGATCACCGCCCCATCGCGCGTGATAAGGAAAGTGGAAGAGACCTCACTATCCATCTGTCAATATCGGGCTCGACTCATCTATAGCGGACCCATTCCTCGAGCTGGTCAGACTTAGCCTAGCTTTGCCCCCTACTCTCTGGTGGGTAAGGTGGCATCCCCTTCCAACCGACCACAACACAGTAGAGAGCGCAGCCATCTGGTAATCGGCACTCAACGCTCATCTACCCACTCGGTCTAGACGTTGGAGCAATCTCTTGGTACCATAAGGGTTTAGGGACTTTCACACAAGGATATCTATAGCACCCCATGTAGAACAAAATTTTCGATATCCAATCCTGCCAACCACGATGCGTCTGTGGCGGCTACGGCCCCGATGTCGCTAGGGCGTACAGTAACCATATCACATAATGCGTAATGTATGAATCATACCATCCAATCATGCAGCAAATCTCGTGTGCACCATGCGCTCATGTGGGACGCTCCATCTCATATGGAATCCCGTAAATGTCTCGGCCCAACGGCTTATATGATGATTAAACATTCCTCATATCAAGAATACATATGATGCGTATGGGCATGAGTAATGGAATGATACTAAGCATGTTACAAAGTAATGAATTATCCTTACAACGCAGATGGGCCTAGACGGCCTACACACAACAATTACGGCCTATCAATGGTCCTAGGGAGAGTCATAATGCGGACATTTAACCAACACTATACTTGCAATGTGGATGTCAAACCACCATTGCTCTCAAGCTATAACCTGTAGTAAACATCATTACACAAACCATGTTGAGTTCACACATTGCAATGGACCTTTGTTATATCCTTTTGGGCCTTCATTACATCAAATGGGATACATTAGTGGGCCTTACGTTCATTAAATTGGCCGCATTACTGGGCTTCACCAATGGCCTTAGGTACATTGCAATGGGTCATAACCCATGGGCCTCAAAGTACATCATAATGGGTCTAATCACGTGGGCCTTATGTGTCTTAAATGGGCCTAATCCCATGGGTTTTATACATATCAAATGGGCCTAATCCCATAGGCCTTATATAAATTAAATGGGCCTAAACCCATAGGCCCTATATCAAGTGGGCCTAAATCCATAGGCCTTATATGTCAAATGGGCCTAAATCCATAGGCCTTATATAAATCACATGGGCTTAAACCCATAGGCCCTATATCAAGTAGGCCTAATTCCGTGACCTTACATCCACATCAAAGTGGGCCCCGATGAATTATTATAACTACAATAAGATATGCCTCAAAACAGGCCAAGGTGGGGTCCTCTTAGACTATGGATCTAGCTCATCTTAGCCTCAAGTTATGAGCTTTTAAAATGGCTAGACGGTTTAGATGCAACACATGCATCCCGGTGGGTCCACAAAAGCCGACCATCAAGTATATTACATAATATAATATATATATATATAGTATATACAATAATATATATGTGTGTGTGTGTGTGTGTGTGTGTGTGTGTGTGTGTGTGTGTGTATATATAATATACAATTCAATATATACACACATGCACAACCCCACACATACACACACACACCCACACGCATGCACACGTACACACACGCCCAGTGGGCTCCACCGTCCACTGGACGGTGGAGCTGAAACACATATATCATGGTGGGTACCACCGTCCGCCTGGACGGTGGATGTAGAACACATACATCACTGTGGGTCCCATGTGGGGCCCACCTTAACTTATATTTTTCATCCAATCGGTTGATAAGGTCACATAGACCTGGATAAGGAGGAAAAACAAATTTCATTTTGATCCAAAATTTTTATGGCCCAGGAGAAGGGTTTCAAGGGCAGATATTTAATCACACTGTTTCCTACAGTGTGGGCCACTCGAGTCTTGGATCGGCCTCATTTTTGGAGGGGACCCGCTTCAGGGAGCGGCCCACCAAATGAACGGCGTGGATGTTACATATACATCATGGTGGGGCCCATAGCAGCAGTCGTGGGTGGCTGGTCGCCCGCCCGCTGCACACATCAGCGTGCTGCTGCTGCAGCTCGTTAGAGGCAGAGGCAGAGCCTCTGTACCTTTTTAAAATTTTTTTGGGAAAACCCATTTTTCCCGGGTTTTTCGCATCTGGGGCCCGCATCAAGTAGATCCACCCCGTCCATTGGCTTCCTCAGCTCAGAACAAATCTAACGAGTCTAATATAAAGTAATTTTTGTGTTTAGAAAATAAAATTTTTTTAAAAAAATATCTTTGAATGGTAAGGGTGCAATCTTCGATGCTATGGCCCACCAAACCTTCCATTCAACCCCATCACTTGGCTCAACGCCTAAAATGACTCAGGGAAGGAGTGGACGGCGTGGATTGAACACATACAATAAGGTGGGGCCTATACAAGTGGCCCACCCCCAAAAGGCTCTCTTTTCCTTTTTTTTTTTATTTCTATCCAGCGTCCTTGGACCATAATAAGTACGTTGAGGTGGGCCCCACCTATAGATGTGGGCCACCAAAAGGGGTTGGAGGGCATGCGAAAAATACATACATCAAGTGGGGTCCATCCAAGTGGGCCATTAAGCTATATCATCACAAAAGAAAGAAAAAGAAAAGAAGAAAGAGAGAGAGATAGAGAGTGGGACATGCTTGTGATGGAGGGCTCCGCCACTATGAGCCCTTCCTTGTAAAATAAATCATACATCAAATGAATCCCCTAGCACATGGGACTATCAAAATCGAAATCAAAGATGGAGATCTTTCCCCCACCAATATGGACGGTCTAGATAACCTTTAAATGTAATGAAATAAACATCATGGTGGGGTCCATGGAGAATGGCCCCATCATGGATGATCATGATGATCAAAGTGGGCCATCGACCACAACTTAGGGTCCCAAGTGAGATCCAAACCATTGATCGGTTGGCCTCACTTGGCCCACCTTAAAAGCATAAAAAATGACCACTATCAAGCACCTACCGTTCGATCTTCTTGCTCCTATGGGTTCCTTAGCACCTTAGCTTTGATTTCAATGAGTGAGATGAGGAATGGATAGCTAGGATGGGAGATGATGGGGTAGGAAAGTGGGTCACCTTTGTTGCTTGGGAATACTTGGAGAGCTCATACGTATAGAGTCTTGCTTGGATTTATTTTTTTTTGAGTTTGAAAATGAGAGAGAGAGTTGTAAAAGGGAGAGAGAGATAGATGGGTGATGGATGTGGTGAATGATGGGTGTGTAAGAAAATATTGACTTTTGTGGCCATTTGTGTAAGAAAAGCATGGGTGGTGTAAGAACTTTTTGACTTTGAGGGTTTTTGGTGTAAGAAAAGTATGGGCTTTGTAAGAGATTCTTGACTTTTGTGGTTCCTTGGGAATGGGTGAAAGGTGATGTGTACTTGACATGTACTTGACATGTGATGTGATGAGATTGATTGATTGATGGGATTGATGTGACACCTCGTAAAGATTCTCTTGGATTTCGCAACGCGTGGCGTTTTCCTCACATTGAATGTTGGCCCACATCTCTTGACCAGGTATCGCCTCGGCGCGCAAGTTGCGGCATCGGAACCGCAGCGACTGCGCGGTCGCTATGGTAATAGTCTTGGGTTGAGTCGACTCGGGTTAACGGCGTATGTATCAAGGTCGCGCGTAAATATCGATTAAGGATCGAAGGTTACCGAAATTCGACCGGTAATACCGCGAAAGTCTACGGAACGGTATGGACTAAGATACGGGTCTTACAGCTCTCCCCTCCTAATAAAAATTTCATCCTCGAAATTTACACAATTATCACAACTAGGCATAACTCATGAAGAAGAAGAGACATAACATCATTATATAAAACCAGAGATAACATATAAAATACATCACATGATCAACCATCAAAAAGATGAGGATAACATTCTCGAATCTCGACCTCACGCTCTCAAGAAGCCTCCTCTACAGAATGGTGACCCCATTGAACCTTCACCAAAGGAATGACTTTGGTCCTGAGGACCTGCTCCTTCCGATCAAGGATACGGACTGACTGCTCGATGTAAGAAGCGTCCTCACGAACCTCCAGCGGCTGCCAATCAATGATGGGAACTATGTCTGACCCACACTTCCTCAACATGGAGACGTGGAAAACGTTGTGGATGCCAGACAACTGAGATGGCAAGGCAAGCCGATAGGCCACGGTGCCAACGTGTCCAGTGATCTCAAAAGGTCCTATGAATCTCGGAGCAAGCTTGCCCTTCGCTCCAAATCAAACTACGCCCTTCATGGGTGAGACCTTGAGATACACATGGTCCCTTACATCGAACTCTAAGGGAGGACGCTGACGATCAGCGAAACTCTTCTGCCGGCTTTAAGCTGTGCGCATCCTCTGCCTGATGATATCAATAGTCTCTGACGTCTCCTGCACAAGCTCGGGACCTACGAGACGACGCTCTCCAATCTCAGTCCAGCAAATCGGTGATCTGCATGGTCTGTTATATAGTGCCTCAAAAGGAGCCATGCTGATGGTCGCCTGATAGCTGTTATTGTATATGAACTCAGCCAATCGCAGATGCTCATCCCAGCTACCTCCGAAATCAATCGCGTAAGCCCAAAGCATTTCCTCAAGGATCTGGTTGACCCTCTCGGTCTGGTCATCGGTCTGCGATGGTACGTCGTGCTGAGCTATAAATTAGTCCCCATCGCTCGCTGGAAGCTCTCCCAAAACTGAGACGTGAACCTCGAATCTCGGTCAGAAACGATCCAGACCGGAACGCCATGCAGTCTCACGATCTCCTCGATGAATAATCTCTCAAGTCGGTCCATAGACCAAGTCGCACGCATCGCAAGGAAATGTGTCGACTTCGTCAGACGATCCACAACAACCCAAATGGCGTCATGACCGCGCTGAGTCCTCGGTAATCCCATAATGAAATCAGTCGACACGTGCTCTCACTTCCACATCAGGACGCTCAACGGCTGTAATAGACCAGGGGGTCTCTGATGATCGGCCTTGACAAGCTGGCACGTGTCACACTTAGCCACAAAACTGGCGATCTGACGCGCTTCATCCCCGTCCAAAAGTACTATCGCCTCATGTCCAGGTACATCTTCGTCGAGCCAGGGTGGATAGAAAATCACGATCGATGTGCCTTAGTCATAAGATCTCTGCGTAACTCTGGAATATCCGGGACACATAATCAGCCTCTGAAGCAAAGTCCACTGTCTACACCAATCTGCCAATCTATCTGACTCTCAAATGTCGCCTCAGTCATATAACTCTGCAACGACTCATCAGCCTGCTGAGCCTCAATCACCCTAGCGACAAGAGAGGGTTGAATCGATAGGCTCGATAACTGTACGATGGAAGACTGCAGGCCGAACTCAAAATCATACGCTACGATATCCTCAAGCATCCGCCACTCCTGAATCATCATATGCGCTACTAGGCCTCGTGGCTAACGGCTGAGGGCATTTGCCACCACGTTCACCTTGTCTGGGTGGTATTAAAGGTTAAAATCATAGTCTTTCAGGAGTTCCATCCAGCGCCTCTATCTCATATTCAACTCAGACTACGAGAAGAGGTACTTCAAGCTCTTATGATCGGAGAAGAGCTCAAACCTGACCCCATAAAGATAGTGCCTCCACACCTTCAATGCGAAGAAAACTACGGTCAGCTCCAGATCATGCGTAGGATAGTTCAGCTCATGAACCTTAAGCTGACGAGATGCGAAGGCCACTGGTCTCCCGTGCTGCATCAGGACAGCACCCAAACCAATATGCGAGGCATCAGTGAATATAATAAATCCGTCACTCCCAGAGGGAAGAGTGAGGACAAGAGCAGACGTCAGACGGTCCTTCAACTCAGTAAATTCTAGCTCGCAGGCGTCACTCCAAATAAACTTTACACCCTTCCGAGTCAACCTGGTCAGCGGGGCTGAAATACGAGAGAAACCCTCAATGAAACGTCGATAATAGCCCTCTAAACTAAGGAAACTACGAATATCTGTTGCAGTCGTGGGCTGGCCCCACTGACGCACTGCCTCGACCTTCGAGGGGTCCACTGCGATGCCCTCCCTCGTCACCACATGACAGAGAAACTTCACCTCTTCCTGCCAGAACTCACACTTCTCCAGCTTCGCATACAGCTGGTGTGCGTGAAGGGTCTGCAAAGTAATCTCCAAGTGTTGCTCGTGCTCCTTACGGGTCCTCGAATAGATCAGAATGTCGTCGATGAAGACTATAACAAACTGATCGAGATAAGGGCGGAAGACCTCGTTCATCAGCTGCATGAAGACCGCGGGTGCATCGGTCAGTCTGAAGGACATGACCTGAAACTCAAAATGACCGTAACGCGTCCTGAATGCTGTCATCGGAATGTCCTCATCTCGGACCCGAATCTGATGATATCCGGAACGCAAGTCAATCTTCGAAAAGAACTGTACACCCTGCAGCTGATCAAATAAATCATCAATCCTAGGGAGCGGGTATCTGTTCTTGATCGTGACTTTGTTGAGCTCGCGGTAGTCAACGCAGAGCCTCAACGAGCCATCCTTCTTCTTCACAAAGAGTACCGGTGCTCCGCACGGTGAATTGCTCGGACGGATAAAGCCTAACTCACGCAACTCGTCCAACTGCTTCTGCAGTTCCCGTAACTTCAATGGTGTCATGTGATACGGGGCCTTCGAAATAGGCGATACTGGGCATGAGATCAATCTGAAACTCGGTGAGTCGATGAGGCGGTAATCCCGGAACTCCTGAGATACATCGGGAAAATTGCAAACCACGGGCAACTGGTCGATACAAGCGGCAACAGGCTCCTCTATGGCACACGACATCAAACAAGACAACCGCTCTCCTTTGGGCTCTGCAACGAACTGGAACTACGACACGCTGGGTATACAAAACGTGACTGTCCTCGCGGCACAGTCCAATATGGCATAGTACTCGGCGAGCCAATCCATGCCCAGGATGACATCGAACTCGGACATCGACAACACAAATAGATCGACAGGCAAAAAGGTATCCCCAATTAGAACAGGGCAAGATGAGCAAAATCAGCCCAATACTGCAGTCCTCTCCAAGGGAGTCGATACTGATAGGCTCTCACAAGAAGACTTTAGCGGTAAACCAGTCGATCGGCAGAAGCTCTCGGCCACAAAAGAATGCGATGCACTGGAATCGAATAACACATGAGCAATGCATGCAGAGACTGTAAGTATACCCTCAACAACTCCTCCAGATGACTGCGGATCCTACTGAGCCGTATAGAATCTAGCCTGAGCCGGCTGGGGAGGTGCCTGTCCCCTCTGAGTGTGCTGTTGTTGCTGTTGGGGGCTGGGACACTCCCACGAACGGTGTCCCGTCGCACCGCACCTAAAACAAGTACCGGTGAACTGCCTCAGAGGTGGTAGTGGAGGTGCTGCTAGTGCTCGGAAGGCTGGGTGACCTATACGCCTCTGCTGCTGTAGACGACGCTAATGAGAGTCACTGGAAGGAGTCTGCCTCTTCCGGTCTCTCCTCTGACTGCGATCAGACTGAGAACCTGCCCACTCAGCCTCAAAGATCTGGGCCTTCCACACCACTTCCTCAAAAGTCAGAAGCTCATGCCCAATAACACGGCTGCGAAGACCGTAACGTAAGCCGTCCTCGAAGCGGCGGGCTCTCCGCTCCTCATCATCTACTAGGTAAGGTGCAAATCTGGACAGTGCTACAAAGCGAGCTGCGTACTGGGCCACTGTCATATCGCCCTGCACCAAGGCCTCGAACTCCAACGCTCGCTGTCGTCGGATGTGATCTGAGAAATACTGTTGGTTAAAACGATCCACAAAATCCTCCTAAGTCCACACAAAATCAGCTCCTGCTGCTCGAGAGACTGATGCCCACCAGTGCTTAGCCTCACCCTGGAGAAGAAATACGACTAATCGAACTCGTCGCTCAGTCGTACATCTCATCGTCTTGAATATCTTCTCCAAATCAACGCACCATCTCTCAGCTACAGTCGGATCTGGCGTATCCTAGAAACGCAGGGGATCGAGCAGTCGAAACTCTCGAAGGAGTGCGCTCGCACGATCTTGCTCTGCCTGTGCTGGTGAAACAATTGGCTGCCTGCCCTGCCCCTGAAGTGCAGCCGTCACAGCCTGTAACATCTGCTGCAACTGAGAGGCACTCACGGATATGGTCGGGTCCGCACCAGTCTCTGGTGGAGGAGCAGCATACTCAGGATGAGCAGTAGGGATCTCTGGTGGTGGAACGGGCATCGTAGGTGGTATTGTGGGAGCCGCAGGTGGTGGAGTGGGATCCTCAGGTGGTGGTACGGGAGTCGATCGGATAACTCTCCTGGGCGGCATGTCATACAGGAAAGAGTGAAGACGCCTATCAACTTGAAAGCTCTCGAAGGCACGCACGTTAAAGGCCTATAACGGAAGGCCGCGAAGCTATCCGAACTTCGGGACTTAGTCATAATACACTCATAGCAAATATATAATATTATTCTTGGTTATTTTCAAGTTATGCTCTGATACCAACTTCTGTCACGCCCCAAACTAGGAAATCGAGCTCACAAAATTCTCGATCGCCGAATTCGGTGCCGACAGCCTCCATAGAACCCCATTCTCGGATCCTAATGCCCATTCGCCAGGTTCCGATCCCGGGATGCTACGAGGAGGGTTTCAACATCAGTTTGATTCATAATAAGTATAACCAAATGCATAACCCACAAAAAATAACCAAGAACTCCATTACATTTCCACTATGATCAAAAACTTTACAAGTACAATGAGCATGAAAGGAAATACAATGATGAAGAATAAAAACTCTAAAAAGATCTGCAAAGCGCTCCTACCTCAGCGCTGCTGCGCCCCAACGTCACCTGCACGCAACGGTCGTGCATAAGCTTATAGAAAGCTTAAAGGGTGGTGAAAGTGTATGCGCAAGGTAGTAATATGATCATGCAATATCAGAGTAATGCAGAATATACTGATGGATCCATGAATATCGTAAGCCGTACTAAGATTATGCGGTGCAAAGTATGAATGATGTCGGCCATACCAGGGCTATGCGATGTAAGATGCAAGTCAAGCATACAATCCTCATCTAAGTCCACATGTCAACACAGCTCAACTCTGGGATATCACCGGGGTCTAGTACACTCTAAACTAGATCACCGCCCCATCGCGCGCGATAAGGTAAGTGGAAGAGACCTCACTATCTGTCTGCCAATATCGGGCTCGATTCGTCGATAGCGGACCCATTCCTCGAGCTGGTCAGACTCAGCCTAGCTTTGCCCCTTACTCTCGGACGGGTAAGGTCGCACCCCCTTCCAACCGACCACGACACAGTGGAGAGTGCAGCCATCTGGTAATCGACACTCAACGCTCATCTACCGACTCGGTCTAGACGTTGGAGCAACCTCTTAGTACCATAAGGGTTTAGGGACTTTCACTCAAGGATATCTATAACACCCCATGTAGAACAAAATTTTTGATATCCAATCCTGCCAACCAAGATGCGTCTGTGGCGGCTACGGCCCCGATGTCGCTAGGCCGTACAGTAACCATATCTCACAATGCATAATGCATGAATCATACCATCTAATCATGCAGCAAATCTCATGCGCACCATGCGCTCATGTGGGACACTCCGTCTCATATGGAATCCCGTAAATGTCTCGGCCCAACGGCTTATATGATGATTAAACATTCCTCATATCAAGCATACATATGATGCGTATGGGCATGAGTAATGGAATGATACTAAGCATGTTACAAAGTAATGAATTATCCTTACAACGCAGATGGGCCTAGACGGCCTATACACAACAATTACGGCCTATTAATGGTCCTAGGGAGAGTCATAATGCGGACACTTAACCAACACTATACTTGTAATGTGGACGTCAAACCACCATTGCTCACAAGCCATAACCCGTAGTAAACATCATTACACAAACCATGTTGGGTTCACACATTGCAATGGACCTTTGGTACATCCTTTTGGGCCTTCATTACATCAAATGGGATACATTAGTGGGCCTTACGTTCATCAAATGGACCGCATTACTGGGCTTCACCAATGGCCTTAGGTACATTGCAATGGGTCATAACCCATGGGCCTCAAAGTACATCATAATGGGTCTAATCACGTGGGCCTTATGTGTCTTAAATGGGCCTAATCCCATGGGTTTTATACATATCAAATGGGCCTAATCCCATAGGCCTTATATAAATTAAATGGGCCTAAACCCATAGGACCTATATCAAGTGAGCCTAAATCCATAGGCCTTATATGTCAAATGGGCCTAAATCCATAGGCCTTATATAAATCACATGGGCTTAAACCCATAGGCCCTATATCAAGTGGGCCTAATTCCGTGACCTTACATCCACATCAAAATGGGCCCCGATGAATTATTACAACTACAATAAGATATGCCTCAAAACAGGCCAAGGTGGGGTCCTCTTGAACTATGGATCTAGCTCATCTTAGCCTCAAGTTATGAGCTTTTAAAATGGATAGACGGTTTAGATGCAACACATGCATCCCGGTGGGTCCACAAAAGCCCACCATCAAGTATATTACATAATATAATATATATGTATATAGTATATACAATAATATATGTGTATATATATATAATATACAATATAATATATACACACATGCACAACCCCGCACGTACACACACACCCACATGCATGCACACGTACACACACGCCCAGTGAAACACATATATCACGGTGGGTACCACCGTTCGCCTGGACGGTGGATGTAGAACACATACATCACTGTGGGTCCCATGTGGGGCCCACCTTAACTTATATTTTCCATCCAACCGGTTGATAAGGTCACACAGACCTAGATAAGGAGGAAAAACAAATTTCATTTTGATCCAAAATTTCTGTGGCCCAGGAGAAGGCTTTCAAGGGCAGATGTTCAATCACACTATTTCCTATAGTATGGGCCACTCGAGTCTTGGATCGGCCTGATTTTTGGAGGGGACCCGCTTCAGGGAGTGGCCCACCAAATGAACGGCGTGGATGTTACATATACATCATGGTGGGGCCCACGACAGTAGCCGTGGGTGGCTGGTCGCCCACCCGCTGCACGCAGTAGCGTGCTGCTGCTGTTGCTCGTCAGAGGCAGAGGTAGAGCCTCTGTACCTTTTTTAAAAAAATTTAGGAAAACCCATTTTTGTAGGATTTTTCACATCTGGGGCCCGCATCAAGTAGATCCACCCCGTCCATTGGCTTCCTCGGCTCGTAACAAATCTAACGAGTCTAATATAGAGTAATTTTTGTGTTTAGAAAATAATAATAAAAAAAAATCTTTGAATGGTAAGGGTGCAATCTCCAACGCTATGGCCCACCAGACCTTCCAACCAATCCCATCACTTGGCTCAACGCCTAAAATGACCCAGGGAAGGAGATGGATGGCGTGGATTGAACACATACAACAAGGTGAGGCCTATACAAGTGGCCCACCCCCAAAAGGCCCTCTTTTCCTTTTCTTTTTTATTTCTATCCAGCGTCTAGGGAACGTTCAGCGTCCCTGGACCATAATAAGTAGCTTGAGGTGGGCCCCACCTATAGATGTGGGCCACCAAAAGGGGTTGGAGGGGATGGGGAAAATACATACATCAAGTGGGGTCCATCCAAGTGGGCCATTAGGCTATATCATCACAAAAGAAAGAAAAAGAAAAGAAGAGAGAGAGAGAGATAGAGAGTGGGACACGCTTGTGATGGAGGGCTCCGCCACTATGAGCCCTCCCTTATAAAACAAATCATACATCAAATGAATCCCCTATCACATGGGACCACCAAAATCGAAATCAAAGGTGAAGATCCTTTCCCCACCAATATGGACGGTCTAGATGACCTTTAAATGTAATGAAATAAACATCATGATGGGGTCCATGGAGAATGGCCCCATCATGGATGATCATAATGATCAAAGTGGGCCATCGGCCACAACTTAGGGTCCCAAGTGAGATCCAAACCATTGATCGGTTGGCCTCACTTGGCCCACCTTAAAAACATGAGAAATGACCACTATCAAGCACCTACCGTTCGATCTTCTTGCTCCTATGGGTTCTTTAGCACCTTAGTTTTGATTTCAATGAGTGAGATGAGGAATGGATAGGTAGGATGGGAGATGATGGGGTAGGAGAGTGGGCCACCTTTGTTGCTTGGGAATGCTTGGAGAGCTCATACGTATGGAGTCTTACTTGGATTTTTTTTTTGAGTTTTAAAATGAGAGAGAGAGTTGTAAAAGGGAGAGAGAGATAAATGGGTGATGGATGTGGTGAATGATGGGTGTGTAAGAAAATCTTGACTTTTGTGGCCATTTGTGTAAGAAAAGCATCGGTGGTGTAAGAACTTTTTGACTTTGAGAGTTTTTGGTGTAAGAAAGGTATGGGCTTTGTAAGAGATTATTGACTTTTGTGGTTGCTTGGGAATGGGTGAAAGGTGATGTGTACTTGACATGTGATGTGATGAGATTGATTGATTGATGAGATTGATGTGACACCTCGTAGAGATTCTCTTGGGTTTCGCAACGCGCGGCGTTTTTCTCACACCGAACGTTGACCCACATCTCTTGACCAGAGTATCGCCTCGGCGCGCAAGTCGTGGCATCGGAATCGCAGCGACTGCGCGGTCGCTATGGTAATGGTCTTAGGTTGAGTCGACTCAGGTTGACAGTGTATGAATCAGGGTAGGCGCAAATATCGATTAAGGGTCGAAGGTTGCCGAAATTCGACCGATAATAGCGCGGAAGTCTACGAAACGGTACGGACTAAGATACGGGTCTTACAGCCCCACCGAAGGTTTTTGTTCTCATAGGACCACAAACATTAGAATAAACCAAAACTAATGCATACACTTTATTAATATGAGAAACAGATTTAACAAATAAAACTCTATGCTGTTTTTCTGATAAAAAATCAAGACAGGTTTTGAGAGGCATATCTGTCACGTTTGGAATGAGCCGCTTCCTTACTAGTACCTGAAGCCCTTTCTCACTCATGTGGCCTAGACGCCTATGCCACATGTCAATAGATGAATCTTCTGCTGCGTTCAACCCACTCTTGCACATACTGATAGTTGCCTTGTAATGGGTACAACACTTCTTTCCTCTGACAACGATCAACGAACCCTTGATGAACTTCCATCGCCCACTAGCAAACTGGCTTTCATAGCCATCATCATCCAGCCTTCTCGTCGACATCAAGTTCAGGCGAAGGTCTGGGATATGCCTCACATCCCTGAGAACCAATGTGCAGCCCACATCGGTCTTCACATAAATATCACCGACCTCTACCACCTTCGATACGCTAAAATTTTCCATCTTCACGGTCTCAAAGTCACCTGACTTATAGCTTGTAAAGAAGTCCTTATATGGAGTCGCATGAAACGAAGCTCCCGAGTCTATCACCTAGCGTAGTGGAATATGATTCATCTTCTTCTCCATTCATTTTCCTTTCTTCTCATTCTTCTTACCACGACATTCATGTTTGTAGTGACCCTTCTTACCACAATTCCATCATTCAACATCCTTCCTAGTACTCAACTTGTCTCTTGATTTATCTCGGGCCTTCCCGCCCTTCCTGTTTTTTTCTCTCCCCGTTCCTATGTCACAAGGGCCTCTTGCTGAGTAGACTCCTGAGACTTCATCATTGTCTCCTCATTGAAGAGACAACTGGTTACTTGTTCCATGAATATCTTTCCGTCTGGCGAAGAGTTACTTAGAGACATTGCCGATGTCTCCCAATTGTCAGGCAATGAACTAAGCAATTGCAAAGCCTGCAATTCATCATCCAAGACTATCTTCATAGCGGAGAACTGATCCATTATATTGCTAACCTCATTAATGTGCTCGGCCACAGAACCACCATCTTTGAACTTGAGATTCACAAGTCATCTTATCAGGAAGATTTTATTACCGACTATCTTCCTCTCATACAACCTTTCCAATTTTAACTATAGGTTAGCAGCTGAGGTCTCCGTAGACACATGGTGGAATACGGAATCGTCCAACCATTGTCTAATAAACCCCACCGCCTTTCGGTCCATCTTCTTCCGATCATCATAAGATATATCCTTCGATTTTGCTGATATGCCTAAAATTGAAGAATATAAATTCTTGCAATAAAGCAATTCCTCCATCTTAGCCTTCCATATGGTCCAGTTAGAACCATTGAGTCTGATCATCCTTGATGAGACACCTTCCATAATTCAAAACCGATCCTACCCATTCAATGAACTTAGTTTTGATACCACTTTGTTGGGGGCCTTGCATAAAACCTTAGGATCTAGCCTCCTAAAACAAATCAGAATTATGGGATAATAAAGCAATGAAATAAATCAAAGCATAAACCACACTACACAAGAGATTTTTACGTGAAAAACTCTTAAAGAGGTAAAAACTATGGGACCTCGTCCAGATCAACAATCTACTATAAAATAGAACGTTACAATTTTCTTCAGTCACGTAGGAGTGGATGAATAATAAGAGAAAAAAAGAAAAACAGAGAAATCTCACTGATTACGAGGATGTAGAAGCACTGAGTTATAGTAGATCACCTCTACGAGCATAACTTTCATTCCATAAGCTTCCTCTCTCTCTCTTTCTTTCTCTCATACCTTTGATAGCCCTAAACCCTTTAGCAAACCCTTGTAAAACTTTAAGAAACCCTCTTGTATTTCTTAGAAAAGCCCTAGACACCCCTATTTATAGTTTAAGAAACTCCCTTCCACACCTTGTTGCGAAAGGACTCAGATTTCCGCAATCCGCACAAAATTGAAGAACGAATCTGCATAAGCTCTACTAGTTGAGCAATGTCCTCAACCGGTCGAGTAGCCCACTTGACCGGTGGAGCACTTCCCTCAACCGGTCGAGCACCTCAAAGAAAATAATTAGATGGTCGCTAGACTTTGAGTCGAGCCCCACTTGGTCGATCGAGCGCCATCCACGACCGGTCGAGCGAGAGGCTGACGACCAGTCAAGTCCTGGGAGGAAATCTCATTAGATATGTGATAAAACAAATTTTCTCAGCGAGTCTTTTATAGACGTGCTAAGATCGCTGCCTTATTAATTGATACGTTTATTCGTGCCTACGTGACATTCATCGATTTGCTCCTTTAAAGGCATGCATAAGGATCTGTACCTCTATATTAATAATAAAATATGTAATATCGAAGGAAGATCAAGCAAGGGTACTTACAGGCATGAGTAGTAATTTTGTCATTGTTAACCTCGAAGTGTAAACACATAGTTTATGTCCTAAAATGAGCCGGACAGACGAATAGACTGCATGAATATAAAACATATACATATGAAGGTGGGCCTCACAACACATCCCATCCCATCAGCCCGTCTCAATTAGGAACCATCTAATCTTTGAGGCTCATCACGATGTATCATGAGTTTTATGTGCACCGTTTATCCATTTTTCCATATGATTTTATAATATAGGATCAAAATGAAGCAGATCCAAGGACGCCCATTAAGTACTGCGTGAGGGCCCACCATGATTTATGGAGCATATGTTCATTTGGCTATATCACTATAGAATAGGATCTTAAAAATGAGGCAGATCCCAATAGTGGTGATGACTCCCACCGTTGTAACCTTCATGTGATCACTGCGATGTTTATTTGCCATCCAACTCATTTATAAGCCGTAAAGACTTTAACGGAGGCAAAACACAATTATCAGCTTGATCCAAAACTTTTGTGGCCCAAAAAGTTTTGGACGGTAGCTGTTTAATCTCCACCGTATGGCTCACCTGATCTTTGTAACTGCCTCAATTTTTGTCCTGTGACAGATGAATGTTGTTGATAAAGCCATACATCATGGTGGGCCCCTCATAACACCAGCCTGTTCCGAGCTGAGAACAGGCTGGGGTAATACCCGATCCGCATCCCAGATCCCAAGGATCAAGTGGACCACAGGGTGCGGATTAAACACCTGCCACTGAAATCTTCTTGGTAGGCACAAAAGTATTGGATCAAGCTGACATTTGTGTTTTCCCTTAGTTGCGGCCTGTGTGACGTTCTGAACGGGTTGGATCGCAGTCAACCATCACGGTGGGCCTTAGGAGTTTCAACGGTGGGTATCATTAGCACCATTTCTTCCTGTATTGTGGTATACTCGAGACTTGGATGTACCTCATTTTTGGCCTCGTATCCTAAACTGATGTGGAAAAATGGATGGACGGTGTGGATAAAACCCTTACACCACGGTGGCACCTCAAAGGTTCTGTCCGTTCCTAGGTATGGACGGGCGGCGTAGTACGCTACCCGCGTTCATCGCCGGGGATCTTAAGCCAAGGGTATTTCCAATATTGTCTTCCATCTTCCAGTCGGACCCGAACCCTTCCAAATAGAAGAAAAAGAGAGGGAAAAAAACCCTGGATCGCAGATCCCCTCTCTCTCTCTCTCTCTCTCTCTCTCTCTCTCTCTCTCTCTCTAACATTTCTACAAACATCTTCTCTCCACTTCTGTACTTTTATCTTAGTCATTTCTACAAACCTCTCTCTCTCTCCCCGTCTGTGTGGTGCAACTAGTAAATAAAGATGGATGCGAAGGACATATTGGGAATTATTCCAAAAGCAACGCCTCAGGATAAGAAGCCTCGCTCCCAGAAAGACTCTCATCGCAAACCAGATGGCGTCTCTCGCGAGGCATCTCTCTCTCACTCTCTCAATCTCTCTCTCTCTCTCTCTCAATCTCTCTCTCTCTCTCTCTAATTTACAGATTCCTAATTTTTTTTCTTGAAATTAGGTTTACGCGCTTACGGGCGGATTGGGCCCACTCATGCCTTCTCTCGATGCCTCCCACTTGAAACGCCGGCCTCCGTCTGACAAAGAAAAGGCAGGGCCTTCCTGCCCTACCCAAATTGAATTTTCATTAAGATTGCGTTTGGATACACGAGTGAACTGAATTGCGAACATTTTGGTTTAAACAATTGGAAATCAGGCCATATCGCAACAGAGTAGTGAGTGACAGACCTAAAATTCTTAGAAGATTACATCCATTTTGAAATCCAACCTCAAACTATCGT
Source organism: Magnolia kwangsiensis (assembly GCA_037074715.1). Taxonomy (NCBI): domain Eukaryota; kingdom Viridiplantae; phylum Streptophyta; class Magnoliopsida; order Magnoliales; family Magnoliaceae; genus Magnolia; species Magnolia kwangsiensis. The sequence continues at coordinate 55,733,930 of CM073588.1, read as the reverse complement.
CATTTTGACATAGAGCATGATCGCCCCGATGTTAGTGCTAATGACCATACTAGTTATTGCAATTCGATTTGATTGTGCATCCAAACGTGCCCTTCCACAGCTCATGTTGTAAGCAATTGTTTCCGCATAGTAGCTTTGACATATGCATTATTTTATGATTATATTGGGGCTTGTACCATATTTATGATGCAGGTCACGTGGCAGTGGCTTCCTTTTATGTCCTCTGCTCGGGCGGATACTTTGCAGCTTTATCACTGGGTAAATGTTTTGTCATTCATACGATTGTATGTAGTTAGTTTCAGTCATTTAATCAGCCTGAACTGGTGCCATTTTAGTTCAGCCAGATTTCGTGCAGGTAAGGCTGAACTTTGAATGATCCAAACTGTTCATCTGGTGGGAAATGATATGGGTTGGCAACTATCCAGCATTTAGATTGTTGGTATGGAAACGGACAATTAGTGGTAAAAGATAGCAAACAGTTCATTTGCAATTGGAAAAGGTTCTCCAGTCGGGTTGCTGAGATTATTCAATGGAGAAAATATTTTGGTCTATTGGTCATCGGTGGGTCCACCAAATAAACAATCTGTTTCACTAAAAGTGGGGCCCACGTTGCCCTGAATTCTGTCCATAGTTAAAAAAGGCTGAGGATCGGCTGATACATCTAAGAGAATAAGTCTGTGCACCTAACTTTATTTTGGTTATGATTTCCTGAAAATTTTGACTGCCACAATCATTTATTTTAATATGATGCATTTGGCATCTCATTTTTCCAGGTCAGGGTTGTAAACAGTATTCCTCCAACAGGCGACTACTCTTTTGCCAAGTATAACAAGGTATGTGCAAGGGTAATCAAGCATACCATAATATAATTTAATACACTGCCTTTAAAAAAAAATAAAAATTCAACTTGACTCATATCCATGATTCACACAATTGGCATCAGCGCATGCATCAGATGACATCTAAAACCATTCATTTTGGTACATATCAGATGATACCTGTGTCATGCCATCTGTAACATCGTAAAATTTCCATATATAGTGCCATCTCGAGCTGAAGAACATTTTTGCATCATTTAGGCCAGAAATGCAAAAGATGGTGAATGTATATTTAATCTCTGCCATCATCTTACTGGTTTCTTGTATATGTAGTGCTATTATTGCTTCTTTTCTTCTTCCTTTTATTTTTTAGTTGAGTAAATTATAAATGTTCGTTAATATGGATGCAGTCTGTTGATATTGTCAAATACACGGATGAGGAATACGAGAAGCATTTGACTGATCCTGTAGGTACAAATAACTATAGCATCTTTGATTTTTCTATACATCACTATCTATGTGCAAGTTAAGTTTTGTGTGGAATAGGTGTGCATCTACGCTTGCGAACCTTAAAAATATCGTTTTTGGCCTTATTTTTCTTATCTATTGTTCATTTCTTGTTCTTGTTGTTTCATGTTTCATATGTGTGGGGAGATTCTTTGTCTATTCCTCAATCTTTTCTTCTTCTTCTTCTTTTTAATGTTGAATAGTTTGCCATGTTTCAGTTCTCTTTTTTCCCTACGAGTAACAAGTTTTGATCAAAAACAAAAAATACAAGCTGAATAAACCATTAGGTACAAGAAACCCTCACAACCCTTTCCTGGAGACAATCTCTCCTTTCTGTTCATGTCTGCCGCTATTTCTCATATCTGTCTGGAAGTGGCTAAGTGCACAAAACTGATTACCAACTGGCATTCTACTTGCTAATGCTGTAATTTGGAGCTATTCTGATCTTCAGTTGTGGATCTTAATAGTTTACCAAATGCAGAGGAGCTGTCAATAACCCATCAACTAATATTACTGGAAACTAGGCCATATCCATCATGCGCAACTTCTGGAACTGGTTGAATCCCTATCTCCATTTGGGGGGAGGGTAGGGTTACCTTGCGGGAGGAAAATTTATTTGATCAGAATCTCCTTTGCCAAGGAGAAAAGTTAGAGAACATAAGACAGGAGAAAGAAGGGGGATCTCCCTTGTCTCGTTCCTTTTTCCAGTGCAATCCTCATTTCTCTGTATTGCAGGGGCAAATGACATATTCTGAACAATACTTTTAAATAAGATGCAATACATGTCACTTACATCTGCTTTATTGGATACCTATAAAATGCCTTCAATGGTTGGTGGGATTATATTTTAGCCTATTGAAAATGTTTCTTCTTCCTATCATTCCACCATTGACAGTGACTTTCCTGTAGATCAAGTGTTCATTTTGCTTACGCATGCATAAATGCATTCATGGGTCCAAAAGCTTTAATAATGGAAATTTTGGATTGCCATTTTGCAATCTTTATTATGTCAGTATTGTAAATTTATCTATGCTGCTAGTTGAAGATAAAGTCTTTAAAGATTTACGAATGAATAGATATTTACAAGAAAAAAACAAGCTTCCCAACTTCTAATTTCTGACGTTGTACATGGTACTCCTGTTTCCTTGGTGCAACATTATCAGTCCTCTTGCATTTCTTGAGTATATTATATTGCTATGTAACTTCGCTGCTCTATCGTGAATGTGGTTGTTTTCTTGCCATTATTGCTTTAAAGTTGAATCTTTATGATATCAGTCCATACTATTGAATGTACTCTACAGCCTCCCATTGCCTTGAAGGAACTGATTCGTTTTGAATTTCTGGAGTTACCTTGACATGTTATAGTCATTGTAGAGTGAACATCTCACTTGCCTATACTTGTCTATTTAGATGTGGACCAAGGAAGAGACAGATCAGTTATTTGACTTGTGTGAACGGTTCGATCTACGTTTTATAGTGATAGCTGACAGGTTTCCATCCTCTCGAAGTGTGGAGGAATTGAAGAGTCGTTATTATGCAGGTAATGCTTATGTTGCATTATCTTGGATTGCTGTGTACTATGTTTCCTTATACTTCTATCAGTTGCCTTGATTATGTTATACCTTCGTGTGCAAAGTTCAAGTTTACAATGTGTGGAGCCCATTTTAGTAATTCTTTACCTGCTTACAGTTTCTCGAGCGCTTTTGGTTGCTAGAGCTCCATCTCCTGGTGATGTCTCTGGTCATCCTCTTGTTAAGGTCTGACCTTGTTTACACATGCGTACTTAAATAAAATTATATTTTTATACCAAACTATTTCCTTAAGAAATCTTGGCCTCTAAAATGTGAGGTTTGGTAGTTGCTACTGATATTTGGCCTTTTAATTTTAAGATTCTCCTTCTCTCTATAGGAATCATACAATATGTCACAGGAGGTTGAACGCAAGCGTGCATTGTCTACGATTTTCTCTCAAACAAAGCAGCAGGAGCGAAAAGATGCTGAGGTATAAATTATTAGGGTATTTGTTCTATGGAAAAAAAGTCCATGCAGAGAACACAAACGTTGCAAAACACACTAGAAAAAAGTTATTTACTATAAATGCCTCCTCTCAAATATTGAAGAAGAAGATGAAGGAGAAGATGGAGCAGGGGAAAAGGGAGGAAAAGAAAAGTTTGCTTAATATAACTCTTACTACAAATATTCGTTTCAAGTTGCAACACAATCATACAAGGAAGACTTCCACAATCCCATCGCCAAGAATTCTAGCCTATGTTTCCTAATTTAATCCTGTCAATTTTTCTAATCAATCTTGCATTTTTAACAGTGTCAAATAATCCACATAACTTCAATTTGAATATGAGTGTTGCCTGATTGTGTTATGCTTTCCAATCATTTAAAATTGTGGAATTTGGGGCTTTACCATATTATGGATTTCTTTCTCTTTTTGCCTCAGATTCTTGCTGAAGCAAAGAGAATAGCCGAGTCACGCATGCTTAGCAAGGTAAGAGTCCTGTATTGGATATTCCATTATGCATAGGTTTTCATTACTCATTCCTAAGACTAATCACAAGTTCACAACTACCGGAGGCTAGTCTATTATACATAGGTTTTCATTACTCATTCCTAAGATTAATCACAACTATTGGAGGCACCACCTTAAAACATTGTAATAGATGTCACCATTGCCTTCTAGCAGGTTATCAGATAGTTATAATTTACATTTATTTCTGATTGCTTCTGCAGGCTGCTGAAGAAGCTGAGTTGCCAGTGGATGAAACTGTTGGTCCTGAAAGTACTGAAAAGGCAGCTGTTCCTGTTGAATCTGTCTCACCTTCTTCCAATGCTCAGCCTACAACCACACAAGATAGTGCCTCTGTTCCTGCTTCACTTCGCATGGTAAGTGTGGTACTTCACTTTTTCTTTACCATTTCTGAATATATGAAAATTTATGCAATACACCCATATATCCTTTCTATACTTTCTTTTTATCTCAGTACTTTATTTGTTGCATTTCTTTTGCTCGATTCACATGAATATATTTTAAGCTGTTATAATCCCTCATTATCATCATCTAAGACTTATCCCAGCTAATTGCGGTTGGCTACATGAATCTTGTTCCCCCATTCCACTCTATCAAGGAGGGAGGTGGGTTGATTTGACTCCTGATCCTTGATTCCAATGAGTTTGCAAATGTTGGGACTCCAAAAGTTGTCATCCGTGGAAATTGTTAATGAAAATTTCCACTACTTGCTGATGAAATTTGTGATTTCAAACCTGTAATAAGATGGTTAGCATCTTGGTTGCCTTCTCTCATGTTTCTAAGGATGTAAATTTGTATTGGATGATTTGGCTAGAAAAGGATCTAGTCTCCATTACTTTGTGATTGGAAATTCCCTCTTGTATAGCCATTTATTTCTTATTTTCTGTAATCAAGTGTTTCTGTTCAAAACAAAAAGAGGCAATAAGCATCTCATTTTGTCATGTACAATGATAAGCTACTGAGATCGATGGCACGTTTGCCAAAGTCTGGGTGTTGGATTTGATTATGTGTAGGGCCCCTAATGCAGGGGCATTTTCATACCGGGCTTGAGTGGGGTGGCCTGTGAGATGCATGGGCACACTCACGGTGGGCAGCCCGTGTGAAGCGGGTGGCTAGTGTGATGCAGGCCCCACCCGTGTGAGGTGGGTGACTCATGTGAAGTGGGGCCCATGAGAGGGGTTTGGCCGAGGTCTAACCCATGAGATATGGGGCTTGGACTATGAGATAAAGGGATTAATTTGCCATGCTCTATCAGTTCAAGCTTTTAGAGCAAGTGGTTAATTGTCTCGCATTAGAGCCAATTTCCCCTTGATGTTTTCTCTAGACTTGTATCTTTAGTCTTTACTCACTATGCATACAAAGAAAAGAAAAGAAAAATAGAAAGCAAACTACCTTCATCCATTCAATACCGCAGTTTGCCTGAAATGTGGCTTATGGCATAGTTGAAGCCTGAAAGAAGGAATGGTACAATGAATATGTAGATCTTTTCTTAAGTGCAGTTTGTTTAAAATAGTGGCTTTAAAAAAATTGCCTAGATGACCGCATAAACATACAAGAGTACTTTCCTTATGAAGGATCCTAGTTGCAATTTGAGGGTGTCTTGGTGCACTGTGAATTGAATTGCAATTATTAATCTACTAATAAAGTGGAAGTAATGTAGGGGCATTTTCACACCGGGCTCGAGTGGGGTTGCCTGTGAGATGCAGGGGCACACTCGGGGTGCGCGGCCCATGTGATTTGGGGCCCACGAGGGGGGTTCGGCCGATGTCCTAACCCACGAGATGTGGGGCTTGGGCTATGAGATAAAGGATTTGATTTACCTTGCTCTAACAGTTCGAGCTTTTAGAGTAAGCGGTTAATTGTCTTGCATCAAATTGGTATCAGAGCGGGAGGTCTCGTGTTCGAGACTCTTTACTAGGAGTAATTAATGCAGGGGCATTTTTACACTGGGTTCGAGTGGGGTTACTTGTGGGATGCAGAGACACACTCGGGGTCGGCGGCCCGTGTGAGGCGAGTGGCTTGTGTGAGGCGGTACCTATGTGATTTGGGGCTCACAAGGGGGGTTCGACTGAGGTCCTAACCCATGAGATGTGGGGCCTGGGCTATGAGATAAAGGGATTGATTCACCATGCTTTAACAGTTCGAGCTTTTAGAGCAAGTGGTTAATTGTCTTGCATCAGGAAGTAATCGTACTTCAATCTCCTTCTCATTGACATTGAGGGTTGGTGCTCCAACTTGCAGCTAACATTACTTTCAAGTTGCAGTTGAAAGAACGACAAGTGCCATTCAAAAAAGGCGGGAAAAATAAATAAAGAAAAAGGATAAGAAAGAAACAGGACCACAATTTGAGAGTTACTTTCTTCCTATGAGTGCTATGAAACATGAACAGTTTTTTGTGTCCTCTTGATTAAACTGAATGTTCACAGTTCAACTTGTTCAATAGAGCCTTATTGTCAGATTAGCATTGCATTTTCAGAAAGTGGTAAGAAATCAGGATGCAATGGCAATGGAGCATTTCATGGTCTTGTTTAAGGCGCTAGAGTCGTAGATCTAAATATTGGTATCATATCGGCCGATACGGCCGTATCATATCTGTATTGGCACAAGATAATACACGATAAGGGGCCATATCAGCCTGACACGAAAAAACTGACCTGTATTTGCCCGTATTGGCTGATACAGGGCATATCGACATTGATACAAGGCCGATATCCCCATAAAAGTCTAATTTTGATTTATTTTTTTTTCAAAATTTCACTCATGTCTCCTCTTTGTTTTTTTTTTTTTTTTTTTTTTTTGGCTTTTGTTTTTGTTTTTGTTTTGTTTTGTTTTGTTTTTTTTTGTTTTTTTTTTTTTTCCATTTAAATCATGGAGGTAACTTGAAGACTCATTTTAGGCTTGATCTAGATCTATTGTGGGATTAAAACAAAAGATTTGAATGTGATTTGAGAAATCGACGTGAAGTGGACCATTAGGGAAAAAATCAGAAAGAAAGGCAAACCTTCACTTTCTTTTTGATATTTTCATGTTCTTTTTGTTGTATTTCAATGTAATATGCCCTTTATTCACCAAATCATGCTTGATTTGTGTTCAATTAGGGCCCATTTAGTTGCCCTTCAACAAGTCAAACCGACAGACAACATTCTCATCAAAGAATGGTCCAATACATTCTCCAGAATGCTAAGGTTTTGTCTGGAGGTTTGTTTGAATAATTGGGTTGGAATAGTTTATTTTTGTGTTTAGCTGTCTTCTTGAAAAATATTCCATGCATAGAAATCATATGCTTGACTTTTGAAATAATTGTGGTTGTATTCAGATATTATCAATTATCAGAAGATTTTTTTTTATACCATGTCTAACTTATTTGAAAAAATTTCAGCTCCGTGTATATTTGAGAACACATGCTCTTGATCAAATGGTGCAAGCAGCAAGCACATCTGCCGGACTCCGTACTACCAAGAGGGTTGAACAGACTTTACAAGAGCTTGGGGTTTGTTTTCTTTTGCTTCAAAACCATGTGGCAATTAGTATATTCACTGTTATAACTTATAATGCTTTTTTTCCCCTTTGTTCATGTTATGAGGAACAAAGGAGGGAGGGTGAGTGGGTGGGTGGGAGGGAGGGCTGCCTGCAATTTTATTAAGAAGGAAACAATAATGTTACATCAAAACATGGTTGTGTTTCCTACACAATGAGATGATCTATTCACACCCTCTCTGGCTAAAGATCTGAATCATGTTTGTGTGCTTGGGACATATATTCAAGAAGGGAGGGAGGGATTCACACTTCCTCTGGCTAAAGAGCTGAATCGTGTCTGTGTGCTTGGAACATATATTCAAGAAGGGAGGGATTCACACCCTCTCCGGCTAAAGAGCTGAATCATGTCTGTCTGCTTAGAACATATACTCAAGAAGGGAGGGATTCACACCCTTTCTGGCTAAAGGGCTGAAGCATGTTTATGTGCCTGGAACACAGTGCTGAAATTTTATTAAGAAGGAAACAATAATTTTGCATTAGGAGGGTGTTTCCTACACAATGAGATGACCCATTCACACCCTCTCTGGCTGAGGAGCTGAATCACGTTGTGTGCTTGGAACATATATTAAAACGCCGATTTCCTTCCTAGTGATAAGTATTTGGTTTGTTTTGAATGAAGAGAAAAAATTATTTGAAGCTGGTGGTTCGAAAGCACTCTTCTCTGCAACTTTGAGGTCTTGGGTTCAAGCCCAGCTTACCTACCAGAAAAAAAATTACTTGAAGTTGTGGGTGCTGTTTTTGGAGGATTTATGAACCTCACTTTTTTACCGATACCATGTTTTATTCACCAGTCTTAGTGTTTCTAACTTAGTTTTCCCTATATTATTAGGACCTGTTTGGTGGACACTGAAACTGGGTTCATCTCATTTCAGTTAAATGTAAATTATGTTAGCGATCATTGAACTATGTATTGGAGATCATGATCTCTAATATATAAATTCTGATTAACTAAAATGAAATTATTTATTTTCAGGCATCTACAAAACAGGGCCTTAGGTTTTTCATTCATTGCCAGAAATGTTGCAATATAACTATTTGCGCATCAAACATCTAATTTATTGTTAATTCCATCAGCAGCAGCATCTGCAATAAGTTTATCTATATTAAACATGCCACTTTTGACAGATCGCTTGCCAATGTTTCAGATTCATCTAAAACCAAAGGTTCCGACCAAAGCAGTTTGTGCAGAGCACCTGGAATTACGAAAAGAAATACTTACTCTACTTAACCTCCAGAAACAGGTTATTATCCTTGGGAATTCAATGTGTGGTATATTTATCTGATGTTTTCCCATTCATTTGTTTTGAGTTAAGGTTTGTTGATATGCAGAAAGATAACAGCAAGATAAAGAAAGAGCTCATAATTTACTGTGAATCAGTTCATATATACATTTGATTGGGTTTGCATCATATTAGTCCATACATTTCATTAGGTTAGCATCATGCTTCTTGAATCGAGCATCACAATCGATTATGTTGAGAAATTGCTCCCTAAGTGGAAAACCATCATGTTTCAATTTGTGGATGAGAAAAGGGGAAATAGGCTAAAAATAAATGGAAATAACTAAAATAACAGACAACAATGCATATATATGCCTGCTCCATTTGATATGCCACCCTAAATGTTTGATGTTTATGAATTCCTCATATTTTATAATCAGGTGCAATATAAGGAGGTGGAAGCTTCTGGTCACAATGACAGTTCATATGTTGAAACACCAGGCACTCCCAAGGTAAGGAAATATGATTGTTTCAATCATTTATGCAACAATAATCTAGATCTTTCACAGAATGATAAGTGACCGTCTGCAATCTTTCTGAGACCTGGTGCATGTTTGGTTTGTCATGGTTCCCGAGGGTGTTGGTATACAGTACTGCCAAATCATGTTTGGGTCAGAAATGGTAGCATAGGCTGTAGGATTCCTTCCCAGTTTACCTTGTTTGTGACTTGAGGACAAGGCAGGAAAACACTACCTCGCAGGCTCCATTTTCCAAGCCATATGCTTGGAAACCCCACCAACTGTAATTTGCAGCACTCCATGGTACACCCATGCCGTGCCCATGCAATAATATAGGTGTTGGGGCTGTACTGGTGTGAGAACATATTTGAAAACCATCGAGTTATAAAAATATGTGCTTGCCTTTTATTTTGGACGCCTATCTCGAGTGTTTCCCGTATCGTTATCATGTAATGTATCACACCCTTGGGATAAGGATACATATCAGTTATCACACGAGATATATCGGTTGTATCGTGTAATTTACTGTTATTGTTGGGAAACATTGGGAAATTGGTCAAATTTTTCAATGAAACTTCATGAATTGTTAAAGAAGACACTATTACACACTTAGAAATAAAAAAGTCACAAAAAACTAGTGCACATAATAGGTTTCCTTGTATGGGGTCCTAATCTATAAGCTGTTTGACTGAATTGATGCAACCGTATTCAAAGTCAATTCATAAATTTATAAATTTAAGAAAACATGTATAGAGACACAAGCATTACATTCAAAAGCAAAATAAGATGTAGAAAACTAGAAATAGACCTGTGGATTTCTTAAAAAAAATTATTGTTTAAGATTTTTTAATAATAATAATAAATTTTTTTTTTTCCTAAAAAACCCCCAATTGCCAAGAATGCGTAGATCAAGTTATATACATGTTTGATTTTGTGTTTGGACACTAAGATTGTAACCGATTTGGGAAAATTTCATTTTTTTTTTTCCAAATTTCCGCAATTAGACCCATCTCCGCCAAATCACAAAATCAAAGCTCCAAAGCTCCAAATCCATACCTTTTCATGCAAAACATGAAAAATCATGGATTTCTTACCATTAGACACTCTTTACAACATAGAAAAATGAAAAAACAAAAAATTTAAAACAAAAAACAAGCACCTTTTAGAATCTGACCTCAAGAAGCTTCGTATCACGATTTTGGAGAAATTTCGAAGATTTTTTTCCAACAAACTAGAATGGATTGGTTGAAATTGCTTTACAATGTACTAGGAAGTTTTTTTATTTTTTTTTTTAAATAAAAAAAAATTTTAAAAAACGATTTTTGTGAATTTTCTATAGAAAACAATGCCGGTTTCCTTTTACCCCTTTTGATATCACACTCGACATCGATATATCACACGATACATTAAGAATTTATAAAGGCGAAGTGTGGATGTATCACATGATATCGCGATATCGTGTGATATATTGAAAAATAGATAAAGCTGGGTTTTGTATCGCTCAGCTAGGATAATAGATATATCGTGGGTTATATTGGTGATATCGTAAGATACTGAAAGCACTGCCCATCTCTAGTTGCATTATAAAAATATCTGATGGCAGAATCTATAAAATGTGAACAGCGCTCTCACCGTGGAGGAGATCAAGATCGGCCTTTTGTCATTCCTGATTCTGTTGCTTTTGGAGGTAAGCTAATTATCTTCTGCCAGAAATACTTGATCTACACACCCAGCATCAAATCTTTTTAATGTTGTGGCCACGTTCTTGTTTCTGGTTGAGATTTCAGGTGAAAGAGTTGGAAAACGGGAGCAAAAACGCAAGGTAAATCACCGTCTCCACTCATTTCCTTTTGCAATTATTGTATTTGTTGGCAGTGATCCTTTGACTATTTTTTGGAGGCTTATGCTGTTATTTCCTTACGACTCTTATGGTTTTTCAAGGCCCCCGGAAGATATTCTGAAGCACCACCATCACCCCCTCAGTCAACAAAGAGGGCTCGAAAATTAAAAGCTTCTGACTAATGAGGTAGTTTTCTTTTGCTCTTCTTTTAATTTCTTTACTACGATATGCACCATGATTAAGGAGCCTCCATAGGTATGTGCATCTTCTCGAAATGCTTTAACTAATGGGGGCCTACGCAAAAATACACCAGGCCCCATCATTTTTTTTGGGGTGTTGGTCCATGCCTTCTGCCAATGGCGGGGATCATTGGTTGACCCCTTACCCCTAAGATAGAAGCTAACGTGGTTCTTTTATCTTGTGTAGCCTTAGAATAACTACACTGAGAAAGCGGAAGACCCCCTGTTGGCCCTGGAGGAGCTAGATGAGTGGTGGTGATCTCATATATGTCGAATTCAGTTGAGAAACAAGTGGGCCCAATTGATGAAATCCCTAATATTTTGGATTTTTCATGCTTATTATTGCTTTGTTCTTGAAACGACAGATGTGCCTCCTGCTGCAAGCACGCCTTGCAATCTTGTGAATCCAATCTTCTACGGCCCATCACAATCCCGTACGTGCATACGTGTCCACAAGAATGGAAGCATACTAATCTCCTTGTGGAATTGCTTCCGCATCCACTTGCATTGAGATGTTTATTGGATTATATATATATCATGTACATGAAAAAAGGGTGATTTCTGTATATGAAGAGGAAGATGTGATCCTCAGCCCGAAGATATCCATAAACTTGCCTTTTCAGGTTTTCATTTTGGGCAATTGGCATCCATTGTTCAGTAATCCAGGCCGTCAGTCCGTTGGGACCCATGGACCATGCTTAGTTTAGCGGTCCATCATGACTACACAGCTAGTCGCAATTCTCAGCTTTCATTGAACACTAGCTACTGAAACAGGGCCCCCATGAAACGTTGCGTGTCGTTTGACTCCCCTGAATTTTAAAAGGGGTTGTGAATCTGCCTCTAGAAATAATTCCCATAAAAAAAGAAATTATGTCTAAAGGGTTTGCTTAGAGAAATTTATTCCCAATAATCCTTTGTGTTTGGATATGCTGGGAAAGAGTAAGCTGTTATCATTTTCCAAAATTATGACCGTTGGGTGGGATTCCATTTATTTTGTGAACGATAGTAAAGTTGGGAATAGTGAAAGTGACAAATTTTGGAATTTGGATTCTTGAGGGGATTTCTTTTACCCTGCTTTCTCAGGACTTGAAAACACAAATTTTCAGGGGCCCACCAGGGTAATTCATCACGCTTTAGATAAAAGGCCCAACAGCTGTAGAGAGAGGGAGCTTCAATATGTCTGTATGCAAGTAATCCTAGGCATCTATTAAAATGGCCACCGCTACTGGAACCTAGGTTGGAATGCCTACTGCTTGGTAGCCTACAATGCCCATTGCTTGGATGGTCAATACAAATATAACCTACAGCCTTTTGGATTCTTTGAAATTGAAAGGAGCAAAATTGATTTCCTTCCTAAGCAATTACACAATACATAAATAGAAGAAAATCAATGGTCCAATGAAAAATGCCATTGAGCCGCTGAGAGAATTCAACGTGATTATATACAAGCACCACCCCCAATGCACAGGCGCCTGAGCATGTATCATACATACAATGTATTGAGATGGGTAGGATGCATGCGAAGGCTCCAAGCCTAGCTAGTGAATGCTACATCAGCTAGTGAATGATACATTGACAATGTCTGGGAATTTCTCCTTGATGGCTGCATTGATTCCTGACCCGATGGGACTCAGGTCCCAAATACTTGACGTGGCAATATCCGAGCCATCCAGAGATACGATTTCCACACTCCCCCATAAATCTTGATTGCAGGTCCGTTCGATCGGACAGCTCCCGCATGCCCCTGTTCTATGGTCATTGGTAGAGTTAGAAAAGACTCTTCTGTTTACTGTGCAAATAGACAGATTTCGTAAGCCCAAATACACCACTACATGCAAGCTGTGTAGGCTAGGTCACCTTGCCACTCATCAGATGGTCCACATGTGTACATTGTATGTGGACACTTGACAGTTTCTATCAGACAATCTAATACTCTCTTACGTGTGATCGCCTGACACGAAACTTTTTTAATGCATCGGGGCTCTATACAATTTAAGTCATTGCTCCCATTTCATTTCATTTACCATTAACCGCTATAGTATAACTCACGTAGGCATACGGGGGTGTGTGTCTATGCTAACCGAGCACCACATGGGGGAGAACATGCATGATATCCACACCGTCCATCCAGTGTGATGCCTCATATTCACCCTCAACCCAAAAATCAGTAGGACACACCAAGGGAGGAGTCGGGATGGGATGCCCACGGGAGTAGAATAGGTGTGGCCCACCTTGATGTATGTATTCTACATCCATGCAGTCCGTTCGTTTTGCTATATCATTTTAGTGCAGGAGCCCAAACAATGAAGCAGATCCAAATCTCATGTGGGCCATATTATAGGAAACCATGGTGATTGAACTCCCCACCATTAAAAACTTCCTAGGGCCCAATGTAAAGTTTCTATAATGTTTATTTGCCATTCAACTTGTTGATAAGGTCATAGAAACCTGGATGAAGAAAAAAAAAAAAAAAAAAAACCAAATATCAACTTAATCAAAAACTTGTGGCTCACAAGAGGTTTTCAATGGTCAATCACCACTATTCCCTGTAGCATGGCCTACCTGAGATTTGGATCCACTTCGGCTCATGCCCTAAACTGATCTAGAAAAATTGATGCACAACGTTGATTTAGAATACATAGAACAATGTGGGCCCCACGGTAAGGGTTGCACCGTCTTAGGTTAGGCTAGGGTTGCACCTAATCCGCTCCATGTGCCCACAATTAGTTTAGTGGGGGGCCCACCCGATATTTTAAATATCAACGATATTATTGATTATATCACTGATATTTTCGGTATCGCACACTTGGAAATATTATCAATATCAATGATACTTTGATAAGAATCTCTCGTAAAAGTTTTTTTATAAGCTAACTATCGATGACATTCCTAATGCCACATAAACATTGTAAATGGGTCAAAATTGATAGAAATTTAGAAAAAAATTTCAAATAACAATTTTTGTTTTTCATTTTGAAGATTTTCTTTGAAATTTTGTTTCTTTGATGATTTCGATCACTCTTAATTTTTATTGAATAAAAGTTTGGATTTGGGGACAAATCTGAACTCGAAATGAAGATGGACCAAAATATAAAGACAACAAAAGATCTATAGAAACTTTTTCAAATGTTAGAATGGATTATAATAAAAATCCATGACTATACAGGATTCTCATGCATCGAAATGGATTTATGGTGAAAAAATTAACATGCAAGTGAAAATGGAAGAAATTGTGAAAATTCTAATTTCCAAATTTATATTGAAAAATATTTTTTAAATGTTACATAATGTAAAAATTATATATTAATGAGTGTTTACCAATCTTTTGATTAGCAGCAAAATTTATATATTCATTTTATATATATATATATATATATATATATATATATATATATATATATATATATATATATATATATATATTTCAACAACACATTGGTAGGCCCTATAATATAGAAACTTATTATATGTAGCTGTTTTTAATAATAGTTTGATTTCAACTAGTGTAAACATGTCTTTTAACATCTTCTAAAGTTTCACCGAAAATGGATACATTTTTTTTTTTCCAATGTTTTCCTTATATAATGATATTTTTCCTAGTATGATAATGTTGGCGATAACGTTACATGTTTCCAAATCTCCAATCATGATGAAACTGATAGTTTGAACACTGAATCTCCAATCATAATGAAACTGATAGTTTGAACACTGGGCCCACTGTGGTGCATAAATATGTCATTCGATCCATCATCTTATATGTCTCCCCAAGATGAAGGAACACTCCAAAACTAATGCTACTGCAAAGCTCATGTGCACCACATCATGTGAAATAAGAGGTTTATGATGGGGTTTTCCTCCTCAGGTCAGAGGAGATGAGGTGCGGTTCGGATGCCACAAATAGTGGAATCCCCGCGCTGCTCGACCAGTCCTAGGTCACTCGACTCAAAGTCCAGTGAGCTTTGTGAATAGTGCTCGACCAGTTGAGGGTCAACTCGACCAGTTGAGTGAATAGTATTCGACCAATCCTGCAGCCTACACGATCAGTCCTGGTTATGTAGATTTGAGTCCGATTTTGTGCGGGATTCAGAATTTTGAGGCGGCTTTCGCAAGGGTGCGAAAGAGAGTTTCTTAAACTATAAATAGGAGGTCTCTAGGATTTTTTAAGGTATTTAAGAGGTAAGGTAAGAGGGTTTCCTAAAGCTTTGCAAGAGTTTGCTAAAGGGTTTAGAGCTATCAAAGGCATGAGAGAGAGAGAGAGAGAGAAAGAGAGAGAGAGAAAGCTTGTGGAAGGGAGGCTATGTTCATAGAGGTGATCTACCATATCCAGTGCTTCCACGTCCTCGTAATCAGTGAGATCTCTTTATTTTCTTTGTTTCTCTTGTTATTTATTCACTCGTGTGTGAGTGAAGAAGGTTGTAACGTTCTACTTCATAGTGGATTGTTGATTTGGACAAGGTCCTGTGGTTTTTACCTCTTTAAGGGTTTTCCATGTAAAAATCTCTTGTATAGTGTGGTTTATGCTATGATTTATTTCATTACTTTATTATTCCATAATTGTAGTTTGTTTCGGGAGGCTAGATCCTAAGGTTTTGTGCAAGACCCCCAACAAAGTGGTATCAGAGCTACGTTCATTGAACGGAGTGTGATCGATTTTGAATTATGGAAGGTGGCTTATCAAGGATGATCAGCCTTAATGGTTCTAACTGGATCATATGGAAGACTAAGATGAAGGACTTGCTTTATTACAACGACTTATATTCTTCAATTTTAGACATATCAGCAAAATCCAAAGATATGTCTGATGATGATTAGAAGAAGATGAACCGAAAGGTGGTGGGGATCATTAGACAATGGATGGATGATTCTGTGTTCCACCATGTGTCTACAGAGACCTCAGCCACTAGCCTATTGCTGAAATTACAAGGGTTGTATGAGAGGAAGACTGTAACACCCTGGATTTTTGCCAACCTGGGATTAGACGTCCTTAGGCAATGGGTCAACCTTAACACTCTCAAAGCTCAATCCCAAAGCTAAAGAAATCACTTTTCAACCCATTTCCTTCAAAACTCACCTTTCACCACCTCATTCTTCAAATTTCTCTAAGTACTTTCATTTTAGACACGACTCCTCAAGTTTAAATAGTAAAGAACACAAATCGTAGGGTATTAATGATGAAGAACAATACCGAAGCTAAAAATTACAATGCATAGTAAATAAATGGGTAAAATGGGTTTCGACCCTTAACCTTTTGGAATCTAACAAAATATATGGGTTAGTTGGATGGATTAGCCTCTTCTACCCCAAAATCATATGCCACATAATGCATAAACTCATTTTGGTTTACAAACTGGCCCCGAAACGCTCCAAATAGAATCTTGGGCCTATCCAAGCCCAAATACAATGAACCATGGTGGGTCCCACATATATTTGGGGTCCCTAGGGCAGGGGGAACCCAGCCCATATGGCTGTCCTCGCCGGAAATGATTTTCATCGGTGATGGCATCGCCGGTCAAAATGCTCGGTTGGGTCCGGGCTTCGGGCCGGAGGTATTTGGGGGATAGGGTAGCCCCCTGGTATGTGGGCCGTCCCTTAAAACCTCCCCGATCAGGTACTTCCTTCACAAGGTGACCCTCCAAGATCTCTTTTCTCACCAAAACGCCTGATTTTTGGCAAAAATCACTCCTCCAAACTCTTTCTTCTTCCGTTTCCAAACACCCTTGCTCCACCCTTCAAATCTCATCTCAAACAAAAATCAATAAAGGCTACTTCCTTTAGAAATCTAACGAGAATCAACTAGCGCTGCACTAGATGACCTCTGAAATTCTCACCAATCACTTTCAATACGATCTGCTAGAGTCAAGACGTATAGGATAGGTGACGCTACAATACCGTAAAACCTAGGATCAAACTCTATTCCCGATTGCTCTCGGGAGCACCTTGAAACTTTGTATCGGCTCTGGACCGCACGTCGGAAGTCCGATTACCCCGAACTTAGACAATCCTGACCGCCTAGTTGGACTTGACAATCACCTCAAAAATTAAGTCCAAATGATATCCCACGATGATTTTCTTGAGTCCAGAGTGAAGAGTGTGAGAAATGTTAGAAATTAATATAATTTATGAAATCTGTCACGTGTCGCTTGCGCACCTTTTTCTAAGCGTTCTGACTGTCAGAATTCAATCAAATTTTACCCTCGGATCAGGATAGGTGGCCCTTACATGTCAACGCACTTGTAGCCCTGATCGAGTACCGGTAGCCGTTGAACTGAAACTGGTCCGCCACGTGCGATCTGTGAACACTACCGGACTGAAAACTTGATGTGAGCAGGATCCAGTATCCATGAGCTTAAGTCCGACCGCATTCGGCCAGGGGACCTCCAGAAATGCTCCGTTGAGACGGAACAGTCCGTATTTGGACATAAAAGATGTATACTTTGGCCCCAAGTCTATTTCTCTCGCTTTTGGACTTATAAAAAGGGCTTAAAACCCTTCATATCTCTCCCATACGAATTTGGGAAAGAAGGAAGAAAAGAGTGAGAAAGGGAGGGAGATTTGGAGCTCTCTCCTGAAATTTTTCCCTGCTGCTCCATGTTCCATAGCCGCCGCTTCTGCACCGCCATTCTGGTATTTTCAGCTCTATTCTTAGGTAAGAAATCCTAACCCTAACCTGATTTGAAGCTTAAAATAGTTGTAGTGTTGGTATAGCTAACCTGTTTCATGCCATAGGTAGCGTACCCGCCGTTGATGAAGACTTATCGTCTGAATCAACTCCATTTCACAATTTCTGATTTAAGGTGAGGATTCTAGACGCTTTGATTGACTGATTTCAAAGCTTTCAATGTTGTTTAATAGTAGATTATCGATGAGCACGCTGTTTGACATGTAAAACATGCTGTCCGTTTTCCATTTCGACTGCGTATAGAAAATATGAGATTTAGGGTATTTTAGTCATTTGTAGGAAATACTGTTTACGTCTATATTTTGCTGAAATGATTGCCATGGCTATTTTTCGTGTTATGATATTAGGAATGCGTGTATGATCTGTTTGGCGAAAAGATTCGTCCAAATGCGCACTTTGAGTCGACATATGCTATGTAGACTAAAGTGTGTAGGCTAAGTGTTTGTATAAATGTTTGTATTAGTATGTATTGAGTAGATGGTGTTGTGAATGAGTTTTGAGATTGAATTCTCAAGTAATATGCTGATGTAAATGATTTCCATCATGTTGGCTATATGTGTTGCTTTCATTATATACATGAAATGCATGTGTTGGATGATTTGCTTACGTTGTGCGTTATAACATGTGTCAACATGCTTGTATTATTTATATTCATTCCTGTTACTCATATATGCTTACTGATGTTGATATACAGATGCTTGGGGCTATGACCTAGTCCAGGCAGTCGGTAATGGATCGAATTCGTGGTTGACTTCTATTTACTACGAAGGACGTGTCGATGAACGCGAGTCGTGTTTTGGGTTGGCGGCAGTGGTTAGATACACATGAAGTTTTTTATGCACTTCATGTCGCTCAGCTTGAGATGTGCTCGTACTAGTCGAGCCCGTCAAGTAACCCGACTGGCCATTGTATGTTTACCATGTATGAGTCATAACTGCTTGAACCTAGGGTACTGAACTTACCATTGGAAACCTTGTTAACCATGGTACTTTGATCCATAAAGACTCATGAGCCGGGCATGGTGGTATGGGACACCGTGGTCGAGCTGTCGGCCTATGCTGGGGCCATAAACCTCCCCTTAGTGACCAGTGAGCAACCCAGACTCGTGAGCAGATTATGGTGGTATGAGACACTATATTCTTGCTGTTGGCCTACACTGATCAGGTGACGAGCCCTTTGTAGTGACCGCGAGCGTATTCTGAGCCTACACGAGGCGACGACCCTTCCGTAGCGACAAGAGTACATTAGGCCTGTATTGGTAAGGTGATGGGGGAGCGGTGCAACGAGTGCGAGCAACAGCCCTAGCAGCCCTTGCAGCGACCTACAAATATAACATCGTATGAGATTACTAGGAGTGACGACCCTAGACAGGATCTGTGTTGGGATTGATATAAGGAAGGTACCTTAGTTTCTCAATCCTGCTGTATGAAAAGGACTAATAACAACTTGGTAATCATTATCCATATCGCATTGCATGTGCCTGAAAGATGTGGAACACTGAGGGAAGAAAGCATGCCGCAGGCGTAAGATGGTGCCGTATGAGGGAGTATGTCGGTGAGGGCATCCATCATGTCATTTCATGCATGCATTAACAACAGTATATAGGAATGTTTGATTGTTTGCTTTACTATTATCGTGTGATTGATTTGATAACATGATAATCCTTGCTCTATTATTTCACTGAGTTGATCACTCACTCCCACGTTACGGGACGGTGTTTCCGGACACCCACCAGACCCAATTGTAGTTGCAGATGATGGCGCTGCTTGTGAGGCGGAGCCGGACTTATATGATGCTAAGGAGGACTTCTCCTCCATGTTTTGATCGACGAGATTACAGGGAGGTTGATTAGATACCATGACACTTGTCATTTTATATTTTTTGAGCACTCATGTATATTCTTTTCTTTCTATTTTGAAGTATACATGTATTTAGTTAACCTGGTAACATGTTCACACTCTGGAGACCTACAATCATTTATATATTTTATGTATTTATCACAGTCTTCCACTTGCTAATTTAACTGTCTCTGGAGTATGATATGCTGTTTTGGCTTAATCTCAATCTTGTTTAATG
Source organism: Magnolia kwangsiensis (assembly GCA_037074715.1). Lineage (NCBI taxonomy): Eukaryota > Viridiplantae > Streptophyta > Magnoliopsida > Magnoliales > Magnoliaceae > Magnolia > Magnolia kwangsiensis. Next base: position 55,713,958 of record CM073588.1, on the reverse strand, counting down.
CCATTCTACAGACAACATGTATTTATCATTATCTATGTTGCATAAGTGACATTCTGGAACTCAGGAGTTGGGTTTCTACCCGACTTCCGATTTTCGGGATGTTACAAAGACAGCTGGTAATAAGAATTTTCTGATAAGGTGACTTGTGAATCTCAAGTTCAAAGATAGTGGTTTTGTGGCCGAGTAAATGAATGAGGTCAGTAATATAGTGAACTGGCTCTCCGCTATGAAGATGGTCTTGGATGATGAATTGCAGGCTTTACTATTGCTTAGTTCATTGCCTGACAGTTGGGAGACATTGGTGGTGTCTTTAAGTAACTTCGTGCCAGACGGAAAAATATTCATGGAATAGGTAATTAGCTATCTCTTCAACGAGGAGACAAGGAGGAAGTCTCAGGGGTCTACTCAGCAAGAGGCCCTTGTGACATAGGAACGGGGGAGAGGAAAAACAGGAAGGGCGGGAAGGCCCGAGATAAATCAAGAGGCAAGTCGAGTGCCAGAAAGGATGTTGATTGTTAGAATTGTAGAAGGAAGGGCCACTACAAGCATAAATGTTGTGGTAAAAAGAATGACAAGAAAAGAAAAGGAAAGGAGAAGGAAGATGACTCAGATTTCACTGTGGTCACTTCAGATGGCGACGTTGTAGTTATTCTTTCAGCAGATCACGACGTATGTCTCATGCCTACGATTCAGGACACCGACTGGGTGATTGATTTGGGAGTTTCTTTTCATGCGACTCCATGCAGGGACTTCTTCACAAGCTACAAGTCTGGTGAATATGGGACCATGAAGATGAGAAATTTTGGCATATCAAAGATCGTAGGGGTTAGTGATATTTGTGTGAAGATCGATGTGGGCTGCACATTGGTTCTCAGGGATATGAGGCACATTCCAAACCTTCATGTCAACTTGATGTCGACGGGAAGGCTGGATGATGATGGTTATGAAAGTCGGTTTACTGGTGAGCGCTGGAAGCTCATTAAGGATTCCTTGATCGCAGACAAAGGAAAGAAGTGTTGCACCCTTTACAAGGCAAGTATCAGTGTGTGCAAGGGTGAGTTGAACGCAACAGAAGATTTAACTATTGACATATGACACAAGTGTCTAGGTCACATGAGTGAAAAATAACTTTAGCTACTAGCGAGGAAGCGGCTCTTTCCAGACGTGACATGTATACCTCTTAAAACTTGTCTTGATTGTTTATCAGGAAAACATCATAGACTTTCATTTATTAATTCTGCTTCTCATGTTAATAAAGTGCATGCATTAGATTTAGTTTATTCTGATGTTTGTGGACCTATGAGGATAAAAACCTTGGGTGGGGTATTGAATTTTGTTACTTTTATAGATGATGCATCTAGGAGGGTTTAAGTTTATGCTTTGAAATTCAAGGACGAGGTCTTTGGTGTGTTTAAATTATTTCATTCTATGGTCGAGAGAGAGACATATAGATCATTGAAGTGTATCCGCACTGACAATGGTGGTGAATACATTGGAGGCTTTCATGAGTATTGTAAGTCCCTGGGTATACGACATGAACTGATGGTTCCCAAGACCCCCCAGCATAATGGTGTGGCTGAGCGAATGAATCGCACCATTGTAGAGAGAATCAGATGCATGTTATCCCATGTGAAGTTGCCCAAGATGTTCTGGGGAGAAGCAATGCACATGGAGGTGTATTTGATAAACAAGTCTCCATCAGCCCCGTTGAATGGAGAAGTGCCTGAGAAGGTGCGGACTGGATAGGATCCATCGTACAGTCATCTCAGGGTGTTTGGATCCAGGGCATCTGTTCACGTACCAAAAGACAAGAGGTCCAAGCTCGATATGAAGATCAGACTGTGTGTTCTTAGGGTACGGTGATGAAAATTTCGGTTACAGATTGTAGGATCCGACCGAGAGAAAGCTCGTCAGGAGCAGAGATGTGGTTTTCTTTGAAGATCACTATACAGAAGACATTGGTAAGCCAGAGAAGAACCAGCCTAGTTCAGGCGAGCTAGAAGATATGAATTTAGTTATTCTTTCCTTGGTGTCTGATGATGAGGGAGTATATTATGGTGCAGAGGACGAGGGAGTTCCTATAGAAGATGGACCAGGAGAGCAGCCCCCACTTGATCCACCTGTTGAGCCACAAGTGAGGAGGTCATCTAGGGACAGACAGCCGTCTAAGAGGTCTCGCCACATGAGTACCTTATGCTGACTGATTGGGGAGAGCCACAAGATTATTCTGAGCCCTTAGTCGACGAGCATAAAAGAGAGTGGTTGAGAGCTATGCAAGAAGAGATGAGATCTTTATGTAAGAACCACACCTATGATATGGTGAAGTGGATACTGTAGTATCTAAGAGACTCATCTAGGCTGAACCTATGCTATGGTGACGAAAAACCTGTGTTGAAGGGCTACACAGATGCAGATATGGCAGTCGACATAAACTTAAGGAAGTCTACATCGGGGTTCATGTTCACGTTTGTAGGGGGAGCGGTCTCTTGGCAGAGCAAGTTATAGAAGATAGTAACCTTGTTGATGACAGAGGTCGAGTACTTTGCAGTCATAGAGGCATGTAAAGAGATGTTTTAGATGAAGAGGTTCCTACAGGAACTTAGCTTGAAGCAGGAGTAACACGTGGTTTATTGCCATAGTCAAAGTGCTATACACTTGAGCAAGAATCTAAGTCAGCACTCCAACTCGAAGCACATAGAGATTTGGTATCACTGGATCATGGATACTTTAGAATAGAAGGTGTTACAACTTGAGAAGGTCCACACGGATGATAATGGGTCAGACATGATGACCAAGGCTTTGCTCAAGGATAAGTTTGAGATTTGTAGAAACCTTGCTGGCTTGAAGAAGGTGAATTCCTTTTGAGTCGGAAAGGGAGAGATTTGATGAGATTTTTTTCCTCAAGTAAGAGGAGATGAGGTGCGGTTTGGATGTCATAAACAGTGGAATCCCCGCGTTGCTTGACCAGTCCTGTAGCCTGCTCGACCGGTCGAGTGAACAGTGCTCAACCAGTTATGGGTCACTTGACTCAAAGTCCAGTGAGCTCTATGAATAGTGCTCAACCAGTCAAGTGAACAATGCTTGACCAGTCCTGCAGCCTGCACGACCAGTCCTAGTTAAGCAGATTTGAGTCCGATTTTGTGCGGGATTCAGAATTTTGAGGCGGCTTTCACAAGGATGCGAAAGAGAGTTTCCTAAACTAAAATAGGAGGTCCCTATGGTTTTCTAGGGTATTCAAGAGGTAATTTTTTAGGGTATTCAAGAGGTAAGAAAAGAGGGTTTCCTAAAGCTTTGTAAGGGTTTACTAAAAGGTTTAAAGCTATCAAAGGTGTGTGTGAGAGAGAGAGAGGAAGCTTGTGGAAGGGATGCTATGCTCGTAGAGGTGATCTACCATATCTCAACGCTTCCACATCCTCGTAATCGGTGAGATTTCTCCGTTTTCTTTGTTTCTCTTATTGTTTATCCACTCCCGCATGAGTGAAGAAGGTTATAATGTTCTACTTCATAGTGGATTGTTGATCTGGATGAGGTCCCATGATTTTTACGTCTTTGAGGGTTTTTTACTTAAAAATCTCTTGTGTGGTGTGATTTATGCTTTGATTTATTTCATTGCTTTATTATTCCATTATTCTGGTTTGTTTCTGGAGGCTAGATCCTAAGGTTTTGTGCAAGCCCCCCAACATTTTAGGCATATGAACTTATGCCATCCTCTATGGGTTGGATAACATGAAGCATTAGATCAGCCTGATGTTTGGTATTCAGGATAAACACGGTGGATCTCATGTAGATAAAGTCATTCATTGCACAGAAGTGGTACAAACGCGGAACGCGCCCTATATACCTAGGACTAGTGACACTTGCGTTTTCCATTTTCTATAGCAGCAGCTTATGCCCAAACGCACTGATGTTAAGCATAAAGAGATATAAAGAAAGATAGGGAGTGACTGCCAAATTCCCATTAATCTGGTTTAAGAACACTCCAGTGTTATTATTATTATTATTATTTTTTTATTTTTTACACATACTCACACTCTCCACACTCACACACTCACATCACACCCCCACACACTTTCACGCACTCACAACAAGAAATGCTCAAACCCATGACCTGGTATTGAAACTCCAGAGAATCTACCACTCAGAGACTGCAATGGGTGATCCAGTCCAATGTTAGCTAGACCATCATTCCCACTGCATTTTCCGTTCAAATCATGTAATCAAAGTCACTGGTCATTTGCAATTTAGATCGCTAGCTATTTTTACCATTTTCAAGTATGATTCTCTACTCTTATCATTGATTATGTGGTAATATAAATTTCTACCGAGAACGTAGAGATATATTCTCTGATTTATTCAATAGTAAGCATATAATGGCATGCACATAGGATCTATAGTAATAATATTCATCATTTGATATGCATGCACATTGCCCATGCATTATCTACATCATCAGAATATCAGTCTATACATATAACTATACAGCGGATGCTTCATATCGTATGTTGGAGCAAGCCACAACATCCTATTCATAGCATACCATGTATTGGAAAAAGTAGCATAAGGCATACCCATTTAAGTCCACCAAGTACTGGAGTGACCCATGATCCAGGGGGGCGGATTAGGTGAGGCCCCAGCGGTGTGGTCCACCTTGATTTATATATATATATATATATTCTATATTCATGCTGTCCCTCTGTTTTTTAGGATCATATTGGGACATGAGCCCAAAAATGAAGTAGATCCATATCTACCACAAGAAAGGAAACAATGATGATTGAGCATTAAAAATTTCATGGGCCACAAATTTTTTTGATCAATTTAATATTTGTTTCTTTTTTTTTCTTTGTCTAATTTTGTGTGACCTCATCAACAGGTTAAGATAGAAAATAAATATTATGTAAATGTTAAGGTGGGACTTAAGAATTTTTTAAATGGTAGGGCATTCAATCACCACTTTTTCCTATAATATGGTCCACTTGAGATTTTGGATCTCCTTCGTTTCTGGGCTCATACCTTAAAGGATCTATAAAAATAGATGAATGACATGTATGCATAATACATACATCAAGGTGGGCCCCACGGTAAGGGCCACACCTGGATGTAATGCGGGATGGAGGTTATTGTCACGCAGGTTGTATGAATCTAGGTAATCATCCATTTAGGGTCCAAGTTGTCATCCACTCGGTAATGCAGTTTGCAGTTATTGCAAATGTAAGGGTTGAGGTTGTCATCCATTAAGGGTTGAGGTTTTCAACCAACCTGTAAGGATTGGGGTTATCATCCGTTAAGGGTTGAGGTTGTCATTTATTTTGTAATGTAATATGCACTTGTTGCAAGTGTAAGGGTCAAGCTTGTCATCCATTAAAGGTTGATGTTGTCAACCATTTGTAAGGGTCAATGTTATTATCCATTAAAGGTCGAGGTTATTATCTATTCTGTAATGAAATTGACTCTGAACCATTCTTAAAGGGTCCAGATTATCATCAATTCTGTTTAGGTCAAGGTTGTCATAATACAATAACAACACATCTATTAAATACAGAGATATCATTTTCACATTCACAATACCCATAATCAAACAATAAGCATATTAAGTGGCCTAAAAGTCCTAAAACATGTGGAAGTATAAAAATATAAGGTCACTCTAATGTTGACAATACACAATATTAATTTTATATGCCTATAGGGAGAAATGTGCACCTGACCTGATTGTGAAATGTTCGCTTGCTCTCGAGTATCTAATAGTTGGCCTATTTTTTTTTTCCTGAGATGTAATTCTAATATTTTTCGGTCTTCTTACAAATCTTTTTTATTTTGGGAGTTCGATCTTTTAACACATTGCTTTAATTTTGTCTGAGGTGTTTCATTGGCTCTCGTCAAGTGCTGGGTAGACCGACTCTTGCTATATTCTATGGTATAACTTTGTTATGTAAAAAGAAAGCAATAGTCATAAAGATTAAGCCGATACTTATCACAAGCCACGATTACATGTAGACAAGGCATCATCATCATATTCAACTCATCAAATGTACACTTCATGTCTCTTATGCAAACTATGTCATTAATACCCTTGTTATCACTTTAAACTCATCCTAAAAAAATAGCAGTACATTATGTCCTTTGCGTAACTCAATAAAGCTTTCTCAGCATTTTCTCCGCCACAGAGTCAAGTTGTCGAGAATGTTGAAGCCTCCTCTCTTTTTATAGAGGAAGAACTATTGGATTTTATTTCTCACCGTATTAAGGAGTTTGATCATAGTGTATTCTCTTTCTTCTATGAACAGTGCATTCACGCTCTCGACAATGTTGGTAATTGTGATGTTATATCTTTTTAGGGAAAGAATGTAGAGATGTACATATCTTTCCTTATCTATACTTGTAAGCCACTGATATGCGGTAGGATTGGTCAATTACATTCATTACATCACCTTTCCAAATATAGATGTTCTAGATGTCTTAATAGCAGCTAAAAGTACTTCTTCAATAAATTATTTTTACATACTTTCATTATATTTGAGAATACATGGTGCACACAATAGCTATGAACTTCACTGACCAATCCTTTATGACGATCTAAATATTACAATAAGTCCTAAAATGATTCTGATTGCCTTATTTAAATTGCAGAGGAATTACTTACAACTACTATTATTCTCCAATTCTTGAATCTCGTATGCTATTGGAAGGATGTGATTATTTTCATCTAATGTTATAACCATGAAGATAACACCTTTATACTTTCCTTTTAAATATGCCCCATTAACATACAAAATCATTCGAAACATCAGTTAAAAGCTTCAGATGCACTATTCGATTGTGATGAAGCATCTCTTGAAATTATTTATCTCTTTGTTCACTTGCAAATTCGTCGTAGTCCAAATTTTTACTTTTGTCACCTCATGCAGATACACTAAAAGCTCATTATAATACTCATCGTAAGATCCCAATACATGTTTTATTGTAATCTCCTTACCTTTTCATGCTTTTGTGTAGTTAATTTTAACTCCGTATTCGATATTAAATGTCTTTTGACTAGTAAATTAGTCTCAACCTTATGCGACTAACAACAAACTTAATACTTATCATACTGTTTAGTGTTTGCTGGACGATGATATCTTTCCATTCCCTTAGAAGTTCAATACTTGTATGGAAATGACTTATCGTCTCAAAGGACATACTACATGTGTGTTTAGACCTGTATGTCTTTATTTTAAAAACCCATGTACCGTCCGCTATTGATGCATGCGCCTTTCAACTACAACTTTCTACAAGATCCCTAACTAATATATCAGTTTGTTTAATTTCAAAACCTTATACTAGAAGTGGTGATGCATCGAATACTTGTATAGAATATTTTTAATTGGCTCTTGTCTTTAAACATTTGTTCGACGGATATTTTAATGGGGTCGTCCACCACATCCAAATATCCCTCATATTCTTCGTTAATGAAAGCTGCATCGAATAGAAGTATATCCAGTGGAATGATATCGGATGGAGTAACCACGATATCTACTGAAGTATGTATTGGTTGAATTTATGATCCAAGAACATCTCCATATTCTTTGTTGACTGATAAGCCTAAATTTAGGTTAATAGATGATGAGGTGAATTGAACTAAATGGTTAAGACACGGAGCATTGATTGAAGGGCTGGGGATATCGATATCTGTACCATCCTCACTATCCAGCAATCGAAATGATGGCTATTCGCAATTGTTGAGTCCTCAATCACAAAACTAAGCATTAGTTGAATGGCCAAGGATATCAGTAGCGTCCTTGCTATCCAGAAACTGAAACGACGGTAGCTCGCAACTGTCGAGTCTTCGATAATGACACATAGCATTTCTTGAAGGGTTAGAGATATCTATAGTGTCCTCACTATCCAACAATTGAAACGATGACATATCACAATTGTCGAGTATTTAATCACGACACAGAGCATTACTTAAAAGGAAGGGAATGTTTGTAGCATCCTCACTATCTAGCAACCAAAATGATGATAGCTCGTAATTGTTGAGTATCTGATCATGACAGAGAGTATTGCTTAAGGTGTGTGGGATATTTGTATTATCCTCGTTAATTAATCTTACACTAAATTCAAGATCCATTATTAGATGTTGTTCATTCAAATCTACTGTGACAGGTTCACAAGCAGAAATAGGATTAGGGGCACTCTAAACAACAGGCTGAATATCAAGACATAATATGTTCAAATGTATAAGGTGTATTATCTTTCCATGGACAAAAGGTGTACACCTCTCTTTCTCTATATATAGTGATATCTGAAAAGATGAACTTTGTTCGCAGAAGAGCATATACACAATGACATCTCTTGTTGTATTTGATTATATGTGGAAGGAGTCATTCATGAATCTATTCACCATACACAATTTTTATTATCAAATCAAATTCATTTGGTATTATCTTCGTAATCTTATGGATTTTAATTACGAACTTCTTATATATAATTTCATTGCTAACGACAATACATTTTGAGTCCCCACTCTCGCAACAGAAACTCCCATTTTCATTTACACACTCGCCATCATAATAACATAGGATGGGCCAAAGAGCTATAATATTCTAATATGGGTTAACTTTAAAAAAATAAACAAGGGATTATTATGCTTACAAAAAAGGGTTCAAATTGTCATGTGTTAAGGGTTCAGGTTTGTATGTGCTAAGGGTCCAAGTTGGCATGTGCTAAGGGTGTAGGTTGTCACCTGTTAAGAGTCGAGGTTTTCATTTGTTAATGTTCGAGGTTGTCATCTACTAAGAGTCGACGTTGGCAGGTGCTAAGGGTCTAGGTTATCATCTGTTGGCAGATGATGTAACAACCCTAAATTTTGTATACAGGCAGTACATATGTGTAGCTTTCACGTAAATAATTGAAAGGGTTTAAAAATATAATTCTGTCTTTTAAAAGTAAAATTGGCTTGTTATAGCTAAGTAGTAAGAACTTTCTCGGGTTGTAGAATAGTTTGGAGGATCAATACTCGTAATCATAATACAGTATTCTCTTATCTTGATCTCCCTTTCTAAAGAAAGAATGGGCTGATAAATGGCCCTCAGTCTAACCTATAAAGGGTTAGTTGGAGTACTTACACTTTGATTTTGAGGAATTTGATTAATCGAATCGTTTAATTTGTTATCGTTTAGTAATTTTGTAATTGATGGGTTGTTAAATGTCGATTTAAAGATGAAGATCACTTTAATTGATCCAGTAGGTCCCACATGAGATTGTGGGGACTACCAACCTTGTGTCAAGGGTTGGATATGAAGGAATTTAATTTAATGATGCTATGGACCCTAATCATGATCTTGATCAATCATAGGTAGGCCTCACTATACAGATTAGTATGAATCAGAAGAATGATTGTTAATTGTATTTTAGAAAAATTTTGAATCGTTCTAGATCAATTAATTTATATCAATCAACCTCATTGAATACTTAGGTGAGGGACCCCAACCTATTTCATTTCCATTCGAATCAAAATAGTATTTATTTTATATCTGATTTAATATTTCTATTTTGATAATTGTTTCAATTATACTACTTATTCACGTTAATATTTATTCACATGTGTAGACACTTAAAAACTGTGAACTGATTGTCATACATGTATATACTGATCAATCTGTTATAACTGTAAATCTACAAATAAATGGCGAAAACTTAAATGTCATGTATAGATGACACATGCGTAGTCGATCCTGAGAGATATCTCTAGAAGAATTGTCACGCCCCAAATTCGATTTCCGACACTTATTTGTCATAAACTGAATCTAGTATTGACAGCTTCCGTGGTACCCTAATTTCAATTCCTAATTTGTGTCAAATTCTGAAAATGGAATCCCACAAAGAGGATTTTTAGGGTAGGTTTTTAAAAGGGAAGCATAACCATGAATGTACCATAAGCTAAAACATCATCACATTCATCCACTATAAAAAGATTTGAGTACAATACTAGAAATGAAAATACAATATATATATATATATATATATATATATATATATATATATATATATATATATATATATATATATATATATATATAAACTCCAAAATGTTAGGCATGTGCTCTTGCCTCACTACTGCTGCCGTCTAGCATAACTTACATATGAAAAACGTGCATACGCTTACTACGAAGTTTGAAAAATGCATGTGTGCATGTACAATAAATATGAAAAGTATAACGATATCAGAGTATGCGAAAATGATGGAGAACTATGCTGCTAAGTCCATGAATGCTAACAATCATACTAAGGTTATACAGAGTAAAAGGCCCACCGAGCTAAATTTCATATACAACAATGCAATACAAAAGCACATGATGAATGAATGGGTCGTAGTGCGTAGTATCATATATCGATGGAGGCCTCACACCTAAGAATACAACACATGTGAATCTCATACCTAACATGTAGTATAATTCCAAGATGATAGACTCCTGATCCCGAATAGTCCCATGCCTATTTGGGGAACGGGCTATGATTGTATGACACTGAATTATATTTACGCATTTACAATCTCTAGTGCTATATGAATGTATGATTACCATATGTCACATGTCAATCCTGATGTCTATTCCACATCTCAGAATAGTTCAAAATTGGATCATCACCGGGGTTTAGTACACTTTCGACACCGGTTGTCACTTATCGCGTACGAGACCAAGCGAGTGTAAGAGACCTCACTATCCGCATCATCAGTGGTATACGAAAACCCATTCAGCTCGTCGATAGCGAACCCATTTCATGAGCTGGTCAGACTCAACCTAGCATATAGTCCTCTTCACCTGGGCGGATAAGGTCAAATCCCATTCCAATTGACCTCAACACGATTAGAGACGTGGCCTACCAGTATCGAACTATCCACTTAAAAATTCATTCGGTCTAAACATTGGAGCATCCTACTGGTACCACATGGTTTAAAGACTTTCACAAAGGGACGCCTGTGACGTCTTATAACCTCAATAGTTTTCGGTATCCATACTCATATATGTCAGCCACATCCTGGATGTGAGACTACATCCCTAGTGTCACTAGGGAGTAGATGCAACATGCCATACATAACGCGTGAGGCATGAATCACACTATTCAAGTCATGCGTCAAATCATACAATGATCATGCGGGCGACCCTATCTCGTACGGGTTTACTAAGTATATCAATCCAAAAGGCATATGCTATGATCAATCAGAATCCATAACACACATACAAATGATGCACGCTGGCATATGAATGAGCATGGTATGCCTTATACTAAGCATATTATTATTGTTGACCTTATCAGGGCTAGGTATACTAGTATGTTACACATACACACATATTCTCATTCATATATATAATGCAGGGTACATAATATATGTGATAATTTGCATTGAATGACTTAATATGAAGAAAATGAGAGCCGAATGGTGGTCCTTATTAGAAGTTTAGATGTTTACGTGGTGTGGTCTTCCTGAGAATAGAATCAATCCCACACATGGGCCTTTGCACGTAACATGACCTAGCAAAATGCATGTTCGGTGATGATGTAAGATATACATCAAGGTAAGTACCATGGAGGCCCCAAACAAAGATGACAAGGCGACCAGTCAAACAACCCATCGTTCGGTAGTGTGGCCCACTCGAGCTACCATTCACCTCATTTTGGGTCCACGCTCTAAAAATAGCTGAAAAAACAAATAGGCCTAGTAGATATTCAATACATTCATTAAGGTGGCCACATAGTAGCTCACACCCACTGGATGGTGTGGCTAAACACACATAGAGTAGCAGGCCCCATGGATATGTTGAGTATATGGATGGTGTAGTTAAAACCCATAGGTCACGATGGACTATAATAAGGTTTCAATAGCGAGAGGCATTGTAACCACTTACAATTGCTAGGGTGATTTGATCAAGCCTGTAAATGTGATTTCCTTTCATCCAGGTCTTAGGACATTATCAACAGGTTTGTTGGAAAATAGGCTGTGTATGGATAGTGCGCATAATTCATGGTAGGTCCCGCATCAGGACTATGTGATTGGACGGCATCTACATTAGGGTGGGTCCCACACCTTGGTGGGACACGAGTAATAAAGCTGGAAACTTAATGGATACAAAACCTGCGTTCCAATAGTTCTTACCGGCAGGTATCAAATCCTCGTTTACAACGGTGGGTAGCGGATTGCGTACTGAGTAAACTCTGTGGGCCCACCATCAATCATGCATTTTATCAACTCCGTCCATCCGTTTTATCATGTAAATTTAGGGATTTAACCCAAATATTAAGCATATCCAAAGCTCAAGTGGACCACACCACCGGAAACAGTGTGAATTTAAGTCTACCGTTGAAAAGTTCTTAGGGGCCACATAAGTTTTAGATCAAGCTGATATTCGTGTTTTCCCTTGATCCATGTCCGTGTGACTTTATGAACAGTTTGGATGACAAATAAACATCACTGGGGCCGGCCGTAGAAAGGTTTCAACGGTGAAAATAAATAATTCCACTGTTTCTTGTGGTACGAGATATACTTAAATTTTGGGCTCAACTACTAAAATGATACGGAAAAACAGATGGACGGCGTGGATAAACCACATGAATTCACAGTGGGCCCAGCAGAGTTTACTCAGTACGATAAGAGTGTACTGAGTAACTCAGTACGCAATCCGATTTCATGAACGGGGTAGAAGGTAAATAAACATCATGTGGGGCCTACAAAGCTTTCAATGGTGGGCGTTCAATATCCTTAATTTTCCCTACGGTGTAGTTCATATGAATCTTGGATCTCACTGAAACTTGGGATGGAGCCATAAAATGATCTAATGAAACATATGGACGGTGTGGATTAAATTCATACATCATAGTGGCTCCTACGAATGGGGCCCATTTCTAACGCCCAGAGGGCTTCCGCCAAATGGTCACGCTGCTGGACGGCAGGGTGACAGTGTCTTCTGGACGCTGCTGTTCCAGCGGCTCCCTCCACTCCCTTTTTTTTAATTAGTGTCTTGGGGCTGAGTGGATCATATTTGTACGATCTGGTCCGTTCACTGTGTTGGCCAGACCAAGGAGATCCTAAATGGACCTGCAAACAATAAATTTTGACGAACATTAAAGCTTATAATGATACTAGAGGATTTCAATGGTGGAAAACATTATTCTTAGTGGTATGGTCCACCTGAGATCTGAATCTTCCTCAGATTTGGTAACATTAGCTTAAAATGAACTTACAAAATGAATGGACGGAATCGACATAAAGTATATATCATGGTGGGGCCGCACCGGGTCCTACCGCCCATTTTAAAAAAATCAGGACTGGACGTCCGGCTCTGGACGCTGACATCCAGAGAGGAAGTCCTCTCTCTTCCTTTACCTTATATAAATATTATAATATATTATATATAATATTATATTAACATATTATACTATATGTATGACCTATATAATATAGTATATATACATATCAACATGTAGTATATGGTATATAATATATGTATGATATATATATACATATCCTATTATATAAACATCACCTGTGCAAGGAAGGGTTTAAGGTTGGATGTCCCAGTCCAGTTGATTTTCGTGGTATGGCACAGGATCTGCATCAGACGGGCCTATCCCCTAAAATAATATGGAGAAACAAATGGGCGGTGAGGATTAAACGCATACATCGAGGTGGACACCACGCTTATAGCCCACCAAAATTTTGGATCAAACTGGCATTCGTCTTGTCCCATGCAAGTGACAGGACGTCCTTACATGGCAAGACGGGGACGTCTTAACGGGAAACGGATTGGCTAGACCCCTGTCACCAGCCAATGGCTGATGGTCGGTATTCTGTGGGCCCTACAATGATATATGTGTTTCATCCCTGCCGTTTATTTATTTTTCTAGATCATTTTATAGTATGAGACAAAAAATGAGATATATCCAAATCTAAACCCAACCGCGTTAAATGAACTTTGACCATTAAAGTTTGTTTAGGGGCCATAAAAGCTTTTAATCAAGATGATGATCTTTGTTTTTTCCCTTCATCTGGATCTGTATGACCTAATCAACAGATTGGATGTCAAACAAACACTACAGTGGGCCTTAGGAGATTTTAACGGTAGATATCCAATCACTATTGTTTCCAATGGTGTGGTCTACCTGAGACTTATTTCCCTCTCATTTTTGGGATCAAGCCCTAAAGTGATACGTAAAAATGGATGAACAGAGGAAGAAACATATACATCATGGTGGAGCCCACACACCGACCACCAGCCACCGGGCTGGTGGCAGGGGGAGTAGCCAATCCGTTCTCGTTTTAACGGTGGTCATTACTGTCACTGCTGTTCCCTGCAATGTGGCCCACCTATGATCAGGCTCCACCTTAAATTTGGTCCCTAGCCCTAAAAATGACATGACATAATAGATAGACGGTCTGAATTTAACAAACCTCAAGGTGGGTCCCATAAGTGGACCACCTACTGTTTTTGTTTTCTCCTGCATGATATTAATTGCAAGTTGGGTGGCACTAAATGCTAAATTCAATGGTGATATTCTGTGGTGTGGCCCATGGACTTATCTCATCTTTTAACCCTACCATAAAATCACGTGACAAAAAGGATGGATGGCATGGATTAATCACAAGTTTCAAGGTGGGTCTACGGGTGAAAACCTCACTCACTCAGTTGACACATACAACTTCTATGCATGCTGACTTTATACTGACTACTTGTTTTATTTTTATTTTTGTAAATATATAGGTGGGGTCCATGTGAGTGACCTACTCCGCCCTTGAGATTGGCCAGCTCTTGGTAGGCTTACAAGGCTTTGCTTATCCATTAAAACCCAAGAAACGAGAAGTAGAGAGGGCAAAGAAAATATAGAATTCTAGCCATCGAATGAGCGTTCGCCACTATAAGACCCATATAAACGAATCATACACACATCAAGGTGGATCACATGTTGGCCATGTTGGGAAGCGTGGACAAGTGGGTCCCGCCTTCTTTAAAAAATGAAAAAATGACACGAACATCAATATATACATTAAGATGGAGTCCATTTGATGAGCTCAACATCAAGACAATGACTAAACAACCCGTACACTCACATGTTGATTTGGAGACAGGGTGTATACGAACGGTTGAGATCACCTCTCCTTCTCCCTAATTTTCTCTAATCTCTCGTCCAACTCTATCTTTTCTTTTCTTCTCTATTTCTTTTGTGCAGTCGAGATGGTGAGATGGATAGAAGTGGTTTAAATAGTCGAGGACGACATGGCCGTTGTTGAAAAAAGAGGCAAGAAGACATGGGAGAGGCATAACTTGATATGTATTGACGCGTAAATGTGTTTGATTGTTTATTATTTGAAAGCAATGTTTTACTATTTCAGGTATTTTAATACTAAGTGCGACCCATGTGATGTGTGTGCATATGTACGATACGTGCCATTCGTTGATTTTGATAGGGTGCACATCTTTTGATCTGGCTGTTGAAATGGAGCATATTGCTTGACGTTGGAATCACAACGTCGGCATGGTCGCTAAGGTATAAATCTTGGGTCATTACAGCACTAACACAGAACAACCAATCAAAACTTGCCAATTCGGTCCATCTGAGGTAGGCCGGCACTAGAAGTTAAGCGTACTAAATGTTAATCAGAGTGCGGGTCTCACAACAATTATTTATTATGGTAGCTACGTTTCCAATACAAGTTGATGATTTTCCAACTCATGCAGATAGATATATCCCCTGCTTGGTGCAAACATGCATTTCATACATTTAACAAGATTAACAATTATTAAATATGATTTTATATTATTTTACTATAGTTGGTTCTAATGTAAATGAACCATGGTGGGAACTTTCATTCGGCCTGGCCAACTCACCCTTTGATTGATGAAAAACAAACAAATATAACTGAATCCGAGCCATTGGTGCAAGAGCTTAAAGACGTGGTTGAGCTAGTGAACGACCCACGGGACACATGACCTTATCTTGCTAAAGAAGAACTTGCTGCAATGAACTGAATTTCATTTTAGTTATTTGACTACTTGGGACTTTATGTTTTCTTATTATTTTGGGTTCATTATGTTAGTGCATTGATTTGTGCACCTGTTTTTTAATTACTTCTGCTTATATTTTAGTGAGTCGGTTGAGCCATTGGAAGCTGAAGACTGAAGACACATGAAAACTTAGAGTATCAAGGAAGTGAAGAACAGATAAATGAGGTGCCTTGGTGACCCTAACCTTAAACTTAAAACAACCCAAACCTTTACGTGATCGTTCCTTATTAGGTAAATCTTCATTTGATCATCACGTAGCCTTATGAACTTGTTTAAAATTGTAATGCCTCGAGAATCGGCACCCAAGTATAGAGACTGCAGTTCTAAGTTCTGAGTGTGAACCAAATGAAAATGCACATGTGACCTCGTTCAAATTCACATTCATTTCACATACGAGCAATCAAAGTAGCATAATTCAAATTAGCGGATCTAAAGCGAAGTATAGATAATAAAAATCAATAAATATAGGGCTAACAGTTAAAGTATAATTAAAAAGTGGTATCCGCACAAATGTGGATTATATAAGCCACAATATACATACCCAAGATGATTAAAGTGTAAAGTTTTTTTTTTCGTCCAATCCTTCAAACCATAACGACAGTGGTACAAGTCAATCAAAGCCTACCCATCTGAGGTTTCACTAGTACCTGCATCAATAATATTGTTTAGTTAGTGTTTTAAAACACCGTCCTAGGTGAGAAGTTAGTTCTAAGTTACATATGTTATCAACTCAACCAGTACAGTTAATAATAAACATGAAATCAAACATTTTCTAAATACTCTTGTTAAATGCACGAATGAGATTATGGAATGATGCATGTGCGTTACAATTCAACACTCCTTCATAAGCGACTCCAACGCCTATTTTGTAAATGCCAACACTCCAACACGCGACTACAATGCCCAAGTCGCAAAATAATATCTAATGCAATGCGTTAAATGTGTATGTTAGATTAAGTTCTATTCATCCAACATATTGGTGAAGCTAGATACTGACGTTATATCATGAGTTCTTATCCAAATCATATGGCTCGTTGTAGCACGTAACGGCTTCTTACCAGTGTCCCTTGATCCAAATTTATGTATCACTCGTATATCTTACAAATCAACAATTCCAAAGGTATGACATAATACCCAAGTGTATGAGGATCAACTCGATATGGGTCCTCATCCAAACATCAAGTATGATTACTCAGGTCTAAGGTGTGAGCTTGTCACATAAAATCAAATCATATAAAGAAAAGGGTTCGTCACCCAATTCCATTCATGCCCGGCTCATTTGAACGGTACTCTTACATGGAACCATTGACCAAGTAATTTGACGGAAGCCGTTCGAACAATGATCTATCACTTCCATTAGTGCTCACTGGTCACTATAGGGAGGCTTTCGCCCTAGCATAGGCCGACAGCTCGAACACAGTGTCTCATACCACCATGCCCGGCTCACGAGTCTTAGTGGGATTCTATTGCACTGACGGTTATGAATGAACTCATTCATTGGGAGTAAGGAATCCTAGAATCTATTTAGTCGTGTTACACATTTTGAACATACATGATAAGTTGGCTAGTGAACTAATTTGATTGACCTGAGAGAACCTTGATGCAACCGACTTTGGGTACAAGTATCTCGTGTAGTCTTACTACTGTCGGTCGTCCGTGTTTAACTCGGGTCGATCGAATAAGCATAGGGTGACCGCCCCAACTTCGAACACTCCTTTTGTTTTAGCGGTTATTCAACTAACTCAACATCATAACAATCATAAGTATTGCAATGGACTAAACACTACTTCACGTAATTATAACATAGGTTCTACCACACAACCATTTAGGCATTTCTTTAAACATGTGAGCATCAATATAAGCAACACACTTACTTAGACATTTTATCAAACATGTAAGCATCAATGAAACAATACATCTACTTAGGCATTATATCAAACATGTGGGCATCAACAAAATAACACCTTTAATTGAGTATTCAATCAAAAATATGAGCATCCATAAAACAACGCATTTAATCACCTAGACATTTTATCAAACATGTGAGCATCCATATCCAACCAATAGCATATATTATAGACAAATCGAAATGTTAACATATTAGCATACATAAATTCATCTACAAGCATCTAATCATTAACTGAGACCCTCAAGGGTCGATAAATGATAACCTAGAAATAATGGTCCGCACCTTGTGATGATTCGCCCAACTCACAGTCGAAAGGTTAGGGTGTTAGAGAAAGATCGTCGAGAACCTAGGTAAGCATGCAAGTTTGTAAGAATTGGAATGAATTAGATACAAGACCTAAACCTATAAACATGACTCAATACTTACCTTCAACTATCTCCAAATTGATAACGATGAAGGGCAATATTACTATAAAGGGAAAGAGAGGGTGAAGGTGTACAAATCCTCACACTTTTAAGCTTTCTCTCTCTCTCTCTCTCTCTCTCTCATATCCTTTCTCTTCTTTCTCTTCTCTCTTTAAAGCTAGGCTCAAAATTCGTATGAGGAGAGGGGGTATGAAATGAATGTGTATTTATAATACTAGAAGCAGTGCAAATGGCCTTAATGACCCTTTATTCATTATATTAACCCTAAGGAAGATTGCTTCCCACTAATGGGACCCGATGGAAGGTATATGAGTCAATCTAAACCATGGAATAAGTGTCCAGCAATGCGATCTCTGTTTAGACACAAATATACGATGATCGGGCGTACGATCAACCGGGAAGGCTCTAACTTAGATTGACGGTCATTGATGATTAATCGCGGTTGTGACTATATGAATATGTGTAGAGAAATATCTTTAGTCAGTACCCTGAATTTGGTCATAAACTGATGGTTCAAAAGTTACAACTTCGCGAAAGAGCAATGAACTAATTTCACTTATATTTTAGGTTTTCACTTAAGGCATTCACACATCTCATGCACTTGGCTTGTGGGTGAAAAATTGAGTAATTCAAGATGTGACCTCGGCTCGATGTCTCGCGATGGACGTCAAGCCCACTAAGACAAATGTCTTTTTATAGTTTCGGGTTTAATGGCCTACTAACGAGCGATTTAGAACTTGTTTAAATAATCAGGGCATTTCTATAATGAATTGGGTATATAAATTTCTTGTGCACAATGATTAGGGTTTGTATTAGCTAAGTTGTGGTGTGGCCTATTCACAATTAACGAATTGGTAATTCAGTCAAAGTCACTCTAAGCTGTTGGTTCTTAGGCTAAAAGGATAAGTGGGTCAGTTTGGTTTGTTAATTAAGATTCAACCCATACTTGTCTAAGCTTTTGGTAGGTCTTTATTTAAATGCGGTTGTTTTGATTATTCAGTGATAGGTCGGCTAGATTTAGGCCCTATGTGAACAAATCACGATGCTAAGCTTGATGTTTAAGTGATCGAGCGGATTCGTTGGCTTCTTACGGTTGATTAATTAGATTTGTGTGGTTTTTTATTGGTACTACTCACATATATGCTCACCTTGATTGTCAAGAGTTAATGACAATGTAGGCTAGTTATATAAAAAAATTTCAAGGATTTTTAGAAATTCAAAATAGCAAAAATTTAAGACGTTATAAGAATATACTTAGTCTAGTTATAGAGGTCTCGAGTTGCTGGAAAACAAAATGCCCAAGCAAGATAACTTAGGGTGAGTTCGACCAATCGATCGATCGAGCACATCCTCGATCGATAGTTTGTGATTTAGCTTGATCAATCAAACTTGGCCAAAACAATCCAGAGAGTTCACTAGAATATTTTGGCCTTGCTCGATCGATCAATGACACTCGGTCAATTGATCGAAGCTAGCCATTAAAGATCTGTTAGAGCTTATTCTCGATATATTTTGCAATCAGATCTTTGTGAAAAGAATGAATATTAGTATTTTAAAGACTATAGTGTATCCCAAACTCTACCAAACCTCCTATGCTCTATTTCAAAGAGATTTATGCTCTCTTCTTAGTGATTCTTCACTCTAATGAACATTCTAGACTCCTTTATAGGAAGAACATGATCTTGAGTAGGGATGAAAGTTGGGCGGGTTTAACTTGACTGACCCGACATTGGGTTGGGCTCGGGTAGGATGTATCGGGTCTGGTCTCAGGCTTGGGTTATACAAACACCAAACTGATAAAACTTGGGTCGAGCTCTAGTTGAGGTCTCGAGTTGACCGAGCCAACCCGAACCTGATCGATATATAAGTTATTTATAAATTATAATTGAGTGTGGATTGTATGTGTTGAAGGAATAGGAAATTCCAGTGTCGTCGGGTGTCATTAGTCCACGTCATTTCTGAAGACTCAAGCTAATAAGATACGTGGTATTTCTCTCTCCCAAATAAATTGTGTGCTACAACATGACTTTTAAAGGAGTAGTTCTTAGTGCACTTATTTACACATATGTTTGTCAATCACGTGACTAGTTGTGTCAAGTAGTTGAATGAGTCCTTTGCAAATGAAGACTGACGAAGCAACTGGAGAAGAAGCCTGAGCTACAAAGTCAGAATCTAAATAAGCTTATATGATCAGGATCTTGCAAATAGATGATCCCAACCCAAATAGGAAAACCTACTTAGGTCATCTATTCAAAGCCAATTCTAATTTCATATTTTCTGTCATTTAGTCTTGGCTTTAGCAAGTTCCAAGTTGATGAATGATTAAATAGATAAGGAATTAAAATAGGAAAATCTATCCACATTCGGTAGTAAGAAGGTATCATAGAATAATACTTTCGGTATCACCGATGATACCTTCGGTGTTACTGAAAGCGCTCAAAACAGTCTAGCAACATTTTAAAGGTAATTTGAAATCATTGACTGGACATTTCGGTAACACTGACTACCACCGACGAACAAATTTCGGTGTCACCGAAAGAGAATTTTTAATTCAGCTACTCGAGGATTTAATTTGGTACTAACGATTGATAATTCGGTACCACCGAAGCAAGTCCGGTGATACCGAAGTTAGCTTTAGTAGCACCGTAAACTAGTCATTTTGTATCTGTTAGAACTTTTTCTCTATAAAAGTGACTTGTAGAAACTTGCAAAAAGTGTGGATTTAGCCATTTTAGAGTCCCTAGGTTGTCCTAAGCTCTTATCACTCATCCTAGATTCTATCCATATAAGATTCATGTTCTTTTCATTGTGATTTATTACTCATGAGCATTCAAAGTTCTTATTTATGAAGAACATAATCTCAAGCCTTCACTAGAGTATGGAGACCAAACCTATAAGTATATCGTTAGTCTCAATCAACTCTAGTGTATCCATAGGTTGAATCCCTTAGAAAATTTACTCATTATCCCAGATAGGAGATTCTCATTAACTTAGTCACCTTTATAGGTATATCTTATGCAAGGTTCTTGATCGTGAAGCTGAACCAATAGAAAAATCTAAGCTACGTGATCGGGGAAGCATCAGGGAGCTAATTCAAACACAAAAGAACGAAGATCAAGCAACCCAAGACAAGCTACAAAAGAGGACTCATTTCGACAAGTAAGTGTCATTATCAAGAGTCTAAAGTTTAGTCTCTATCCTTGTGTAGGATAGAGGCTAAGAGTTTTGTCACGTCCCAAACTCGGAAACCGGGCTCACAAAATTCCCGATCGTCGAATCCGGCGCCGACAGCATCCGTAGAACCCCATTCTCGGCTCCTAGCTCCCATTCGCCAGGTTCCGATCCTGGGATACTACGAGGAGGATTTTCAACGTCAGTTTGATACGTAATAAGCATAACCAAAGGCATAACCCACAATAACAACCAAGAACTCCATTACATTTCCACTATGATAAAAAACTTTACAAGTACAATAAGCATAAAGGGAAATACAATGGTAAAAAAACTCCAAAATGATCTGCAACATGCTCCTGCCTCAGCGCTGCTGCTAGCCAACGTCACCTGCACGCAATGGTCGTGCATAAGCATATAGAAAGCTTTGAGGGTGGTGAAAGTGTGTGTGCAAGGTAGTAATATGATCATGCAGTATCAGAGTAATGCAGAATATGTAAATGGATCCATGAGCCGTACCAAGGCTATGCGATGCAAGACATGAATGATATCGGTCATCCTAAGACCATGCGATGTGAAATGCAACTCAAGCATACAAATCCTCATCTATGTCCACACATCAATACAGCTCAAATCTGGAATATCACCGGGGTCTAGTACACTCTAAACTAGATTATCGCCACGTCGCGCGCAATAAGGTCCTCACTATCCGTCTGCCAATATCGGGCGCGACTCGTCGATAGCGGACCCATTCCTCGAGCTGGTCAAACTCAGCCTAGCATTGCCCCCTACTCTCGGGCGGGTAAGGCCGCACCCCCTTCCAACTGACCACGATACAGTGGAGAGCGTAACCGTCTGGTAATTGACACTCAACGCTCGTCTACCCACTCGGTCTAGACATTGGAGCAACCTCTTGGTACCATAAGGGTTTAGGGACTTTCATCCAGGGATATCTATAGCACTCCATATAAAATAAGATTTTCGGTATCCAATCCTGCCAACCATGATACGCCTGTGGAGGCTACGGCCCCGATGTCGCTAGGGCGTAATAACCATATCACATAAATGCGAGATGCATGAATCACGCTATCCAGTCATGCAACAAATCCTGCTCGTATCATGTGCTCATGTAGGGCAACACCGCCTAACCGAGAGCCCATAAACAACCTGCCCGAAGGCATATGCTATGATCCGACAATTCTCTCGTCAAGCATACATATGATGCGTATGATCATGAGTCATGGAACTATACTAAACATATTATAATGAGATGAACTATCCTTATAATGTAGATGGGCCTGGATGGCCTATACACAATAAGTACGGGCCTAACAATGGGCCCTAAGGAGAGTCGTAATGTGGACATCCAACCAACATTACACTCGCAATGTGGACGTCAAACCAACATTGCTCCCAAGGCACGATCTTTATAAACATCGCTACTTAATCCGTGTTGGGATTACACATTGCAATGGACCTTAGGTTCATCTCATTGGGCCTTACATATATATCAAATGGGCCATATCATATGGGCCTTCTATTCATCAAATGGGCCACATAAATGGGCCACACCAAGGGGCCTTATGTGTATTGCAATGGGTCATAACCCATGGGCCTTAGATTGCATCAAATGGGCCTAATCTTATGGGTCTTATATGTAACAAATGGGCCACACCAATTGGGCCCCATATGAACATCAAATAGGCCTCAACCCACAGCCCTACTACATCTCAATGGGCCTTAATCCATGGGCCCCCAAAATATCAAATGAGCCTAATCCCATGAGCCAAGGAATACATCGTTCTGATTCAATCCCATGGGCCTTTAAATATATATAATGGGCCCCGACCCCATGGGCCTTACAAAATGTTTATTTCCATCTAAACTATTCATAGGGACACATGGCCTAGGGCCCACTGTAATATTTGTTTACAATCCATTATGTTCAAAAGGTCATATGAACCTTGGGCCCACATATATAATATGTATAGTAATATACATACATTATAACTACAACAACAACTCATACATTAAGGGCATGTACGTAAATTTTATATATATATATATATATATATATATATATATATATATAGCTGTACAAAAAATAGATATATAATATAAACTATATAATATATAACATATAATATATAATGTATATATAATGGTGGGACCCACAGAATTCGCTGTTACAAGGAGACAATGGGCCCCACCATCAAGACAGATGGACGGCAAGGAAGACACGACGAGGTGACCTCCACCGTCAGGCAGACGGTGCGAGTGAAACCCGCACATCATGGTAGGTCCCACCGTCCACAGCCGTGGACGGTGGATAAAACATATCCATCACTGTGGGTCTCACGAATGTGGCCCACCAAAATGTCTATTTGAAATCCAATCCATTCATAAGGTCACTCAGACCTGGATGAAGTGAAAACATAAATTTTAACTTGATCCGAAACTTCTGTGGGCCCAAAAAGAATTCTAAGGGCAGCCATTAAATCACCACTATTTCCTGTGTTGTGGGCCACCTAAGCTTTGGATCGGATTGAAATTTGGAGGGGGCCCACCTGAGGAGGGGACCCACCTCATGAACGGTTTAGATGGCATATAAAAATCAAGGTGGGGCCTACGGCTGGAGGCCGTGGGTCTCGGTCGTCCGCCCGCACGACGCGCTGCAGGCAACGCCTGCTGCCTGATGTGCGCTGGCAGAGGTAGAGGCAATGCCTCTTGCTTATGTATTTTATTTTTTTTTGAAAAACCGCTGGTTCGAGGATTTTAGAGTGTGGGGCCCACATCGTATAAATCCACTCCGTCCATTATGTTCAGTGGCTCAAAACAAGCTCAATGAGTCCAAGGTTGGACATTTTTCAGCGTGTAGAACAATTATGGGAAACTTTAGATGGTGAAGGTTGCTATTTACTGATTTATGGCCCACCAGATGCTCAGATCAGGCCCATCCTTGTACTCAACGGCTAAAATGAGGCCGGTAAGAGGATGGACGGCTTGGATTGGATATATACATCAAGGTGGGGCCTACACAAGGGTCCACTTCAAGCTTCCTTCTTTCTCTTTGTTTTTTTTACAGGGACGTCCAGCGTCCCAGATGCTGGACGGTTTGGCTTTTAAAAAAAATTACATTATGGTGGTCCCTATTGAAGTGGGCCACCACAGATGAATGTTGTGGGTACAACATGTAAGGTGGGCCCCACTTGAGGAACACTTGGATCAAATAAATACCTCAAGGTGGGGTCCATTCAAGTGGGCCACACTACCCTATTACATAAAATAACATAAAATAAACTAAAAAGAAATAAAAAGAGAGAGAGAGAGAGAGATAGAGGGTTGGACACGCTTGATGGAGGGTCCCCAGCACTATGGGCCTTCCCTTTCATGATCTACAACATACATCATAGCATATGGGCCCTCTTAACCAAGGATCGATGGTGGAGATCCATTCTCCACAAAAATAAACGGTCTAGATGAACTTGCTATTGCAATGAAATAAACATCATGATAGGGTCCATGGAGAATGGCCCCATCATGGAATGATCATGATGATCAAGTGGGCCATCGGCCACATCTTAGGGTCTTAAATGAGATCCAAACCATTGATTGGTTGGCCTCACTTGGCCCATCTGAAAAATAGAAAAAAACTACTATGATCATGCACCCACCGTCCAATCTTCTTACTCCTATGGGCTCCTTAGCACCTTAGCTTCAACTTCAATGGATGAGAAGAGGAATAGATGGCTAGGATGGGAGATGATGGGGTAGGAAAGTGGGCCACCTTGGAACTTTGGAAGGAGAGGGAGAATTCCATACGTGGGATCTTTCTTGCTTGAGAAAATGAGATGAGAATGAGAGAGAAAGAGTTGTAAAAGGGAGATGTGAGGTGATGGGGTGATGGAGGTGTGTAAGAAAATCTTGACTTTGGTGCCCTTTTGTGTAAGAAAAGCATGGGCTTTGGAAGACTTTTGTGGCATTTGTATAAGAAAAGTATGGGCATGGAAGACTTTTGTGGTTGCTTGGGAATGGGTGAAAGTGATGTGTACTTGACATGTGATGGATTGATGGATTGATTGATTGATGGGATTGATGTAATCGATGTGACACATCGTAGAGATTCTCTTTAGTTTCGCAACGCGCGACGTTTTTCTCGCACCGAACGTTGGCCCACATCTCTTGATCAGGGTATTGCCTCGGTGCGCAAGTCACGACATCGGAACCGCAGCGACGGCGCGGTCGCTAGGGTACGGGTCTCGAGTTGAGTCGACTCGGATCGACGACATATGAATCAGGGTCGCGCGTAAATATCGATTAAGGGTCGAAGGTTGCCGGAATTCAACCGGTAAGACCGCGGAAGTCTACGGGACGGTACGGACTAAGATACGGGTCTTACAAGTTTGCTATCAACAAACTCGTATAGGTGTCTTGTGTGAGACCTTGGTCAGTGGACCTAAACATAGGTTCCTAGTGTGGGACCCTGGACGGTGGTCCTAAACGGAGGTGCCTTGTGTGGGACCTTGGCTAGTGGGCCTAAACGTGGATTCTTAGTGTCGGACCTTTGCTCTTGTGGAAAACATAAATTGGTGTCCTTAGTGTAGGACTGTAAAGGTTATTGGTAAACATGTATTAAAACCATTAATATTGAAATCCGGTGCACTCTGGGATTGAGTGTGGATGGTGGGAGTGGAGTAGGCATGTAGCCAAACCACTATACATGTTTGTGTTTAGAATTTTCATTTGTACATCTGTTTAATTATGCCTATATATGCTTAAATGTTTAAATTCTTATACATGATTGAATTAATGCTATTGATTAATAAGTGGCACATTCCACACACAAGCTCACATTACTATAGGCTAGTTGCTCTATTTGTATATCTTGAGTAGCCTTTGTAATTATATCCTCTATGGGCTTGGGAGCATTAGAGTTATATCACTTTACTTGCTTTAAAGTGAATGATTATTTAAATTAGGCAATTAGGATTTTTATATAGACAAAATATTTGAAAAGTCCTATTCACCCCCCTCTAGGACATTGCCTCATATTCATTCTTCAGTATCAGTAGTATAAATCACAATTTCAATTAGTATCAATGCAAGGTTCCTCTGAAAAAGGTCTAACAACCTAGAAGAAGATCTTGAATGAAGAAAGAATTATGGACAAAGGAAAGGGACCATCTGTCTTAAGGCCACCCATCTTTAATGGTACAAACTATGCATATTGGAAGGCCAGAATGATATATTTTCTCCACGGCTTAGATGATGATGTATGTGAGATTGTTGAAATTGGATACATTGCACCAATAGAACAAATTGTTCTTGAGGATGACACAACAATCACCAAACCAAAACCAAAGTCCAAATGGACTTAGTATGATAAAGAGATGAGGATGTGCGAAGTCAAAGCCATGAATGCAATTTGCTATAGAGTTTCAAAAGAAGTATTTCATCAGATAAGTTTGTGTGCAAACTCTATGGCAGCATCGGAGTTATTACAAACTACCCATGAAGGAACTAATACAGTAAAAATGTTAAGGCTTCAACTCCTATCATCTTAGTTTGAACATATAAAGATGAAAGAAGATGAGACGTTCATAGAGTTTTTCATAAGATTAAATGGTATATGCAACTCCATGGGAGGACTTGGAGAAAGAATTCCGGCACCCAAAATATGTAGGAAAATTCTAAGATCCCTACCGAAACGTTTTAACTCAAATGTCACTACAATTGAAGAATGTAGAAATATAGAAGAAATGAAGGTAGAAGAACTAGTAGGTTCCCTACAAACCTTTGAACTACACTTCAAACCTTTTACAAAAATAAAGAACAATGCCCTCAAAATTACTAAAGACATGAATATAATAGAGGAAGAAGAAAATGAAGATGAAGACGTTGATAAGGAAGTAGCTCTGTTGGCTTAACGGTTCAAAAAATTCTTCAATAAGAACTGTGGGAGACCATAAAATAATAAATGAGCTCAACTGGACCACAAACGCCAAATAGGCAAAACCTTTAGGCAGTCCAAAGAACCCCAATGTTATAATTGCTAAAAGTATGGACATATATCCATGAAGTGTCCATCCAAAAAATCAAAAGGAAAAGCTATGGTAGCTGCATGGGATGACACAGATGAATCCAACTATGAAAACAGTGAGTCTGAAAGTGAAGATGACCAAAAGTCACTAAAAATACTTATGAAATTTATAACTACAAATTGAAGAACAAAATAGAACAAAAACATATAAATATGAAGGATGGGAGCCAAATATGCAGTCTATTGGCTCACATTACATCATCCCCTCAAGAATATTGAAAAGCGACCCCAGTGGTCTACTTGAGCTGAATCGGTATATCTGAGGATCATTCCTCCTATATAAACATTAAAGTCAAATCAAATGATTAAGCCTGGTGATCGGTTCAATCGATAAATCTGAGGACTCCTGGCCTCTAAACATTTTGGTGATTTCATGCTATATCTTCACTCATAAATCATATCATGAACACAATGTGTATATTAGGAAAAACTGTTATAACAACTTCTGAATTCTAAGGATACTTTGGTAACACCAAACTTACCTTCGATACTACCGAAATCAATTCGTGTCAAGTTACTTAAATTCCTCACTGCTCAGTTCTATTTAGATTGTCACTTCTCTTGTTTCTTCGCAAGTTCGGTTGAAGGGCTGTGTAACCAAAATCAGCAAAATCTAAAGTATCTCCTAATGCTCTCTCTTTACATCTTAAAAACTAGGATCATTTTCCTTAGGTTTGTCTTCTCTTGATAGGTCCTTATCATTCCACTTTATTTCCATAAATGGAGTCATCACCGCCTAGAGAAAACAGATCCAAGATGAAGCATGACAGAGAAGATTCAACCAGAATTAGGCAAAAACTCTGTGTTCTAAAGTGTGGACGATCTTCTAACCAATCGTCTAGACCCTCGTCCTCTTTGAATACTGCCTCCACCAGTCCCATTACTGCTAGATTTCTGAAGAGAAGGATTGTATGTGAAAGAAGAGTAGATGTGAAATGTCTTGAAAATTTTGAAGTTCAGGAGATTCTTTCACGACAAGGATGGCTGCAAGTTCTGTCATTTGTAGGGCCAATGAACGAAACCTTGGTTCGATCATTCTTGTCTCATTACACTCTATCTAAGGGTTTTGAAGTTAACTGCGATGGTTGAATAGTTAAAATCACTCCATATCACATTTCAACCCTTATAGGAATACCATTGTGCTCCAAACAACCCACTGATTTAAATCTATCCTCTGAAGAAAAAAGGGCTGTTTGGACTAAATTTTTGTGCAATGGGAAGAATGTACCTTGGCATCACAAGAGCGCACTACGGGCCACAAATATGTCTAATGATTATTATATACTTCATTTGATTTGCATTTCCAACATCTATCATAGATACAGAAATCACACTGAGCTTACGCCATTCATGGTGGAGACCCTATATCATATTGGTAAAGGGGAACCATTATGCCTGCCTACTTTGATATACGATGAAATAGTTTCAAGTTTTGTGTCTAACTTCACAACAATACCTTT
Organism: Magnolia kwangsiensis; assembly: GCA_037074715.1. Lineage (NCBI taxonomy): Eukaryota > Viridiplantae > Streptophyta > Magnoliopsida > Magnoliales > Magnoliaceae > Magnolia > Magnolia kwangsiensis. The sequence goes on along the minus strand of CM073588.1, from coordinate 55,684,856 downwards.
CAGACATTTGCTGTGTAAGTTGGCCCATCAATGTGGGGTTCAGGGTGCCTGAAGGTGAATCGATATCAGCCCAAAAAATCAATGTTCATAGTATCAGGAAAATGAATCTCTCTTCTATCTATAAAGTTGATCATCAAATAGAAGAAGAATTTCCAGACAAGGAGGATGAGACACTACAAGAAGCCCCAGATAGTGATCTACCAACCTCTGCTCCTACAGCTTCTACCTCTCAGAGTGATACTCTCGTACAAATCTTAGAGGAACAATATAGACTCGGTGAGATGATGAAGTCAATGGAAGAAAAGCTCTACTCACTCCAACAATCAGTGGAACGGATTGCGGCACATCTATCATGCTCTCAAGAAGATACTGTTGATGGATCTTCCTAGATTAATTGTGTATCAGGATCATTTTTATTTTTATTTTTTTTACTGTGGTTTTTGGATATTGTATTTTACAGCCTGAATTTTTTTATAGGGGTATATTGATGCATCAACCATCCATTTCCCTGATAACTGATTTTTCAAGGAAATTAGAGGTCTCCAGCCTTTTGCTATATTGGTAAATTTATAGTCGGAACCTTATTTTGGAGATAAGTTAATTTGAAGTTTCATATGCATAACTTAACTCTTGCTGAAATACTTCATTTGCTTTTCTTGCTATATCTAAGAATCTGGAACTTCATATGCATATTGTTAAGATATGTTAATCTTTACATTAACTTCTCTAATATATGATTATTGGTCAACAATGGTAAAAGATAAAGGCAAAGCTCCTGCAAAAGGAGAACACTCCACTAGACGAAATAACTATTGTCGTTCTCCCTATTCTAATCCCACCGAAATGGCTATGTCAAACAAAACTGCCTTTGACATGTTGATTAAATCCCTTCTCATCAAACCATATGGGATTAATCTCTACTTAGGATCAATTGGGTGGGATAACCTAATGTACTTTGGAGGAGAGGTTCAGCATGACCTCATTCATCAAATCTTAAACTCTTTCCATGACACTAATGATGACCCTCCATCCATCAGCATCAACTTCATGAACAAATCCAAGGAGATCACTCCTTTGGTGCTGACTCAACTATTGCACCTTAGAGTAACACAAATTCCCCCAACTAATCGTCCTCTAAATCATCTTGAAGTTTGGGGTGAATTAACTCGATCATTGTGTAATGGTGCCACAATCCCTAAGAACAAACGAAACTTCCTTCACTCATTGCATTTGGACTCAACCACGAAAGTATGAAACAACATTTTGAGTACCAATGCATACCCATATGAAGTTTCTGGAGATATGATCTCTCCATTTGTTCTGAATATCCTATATGACATCTTTCAGGGGATTGAAGTATGCCTACCTACTCTTATCTTGAAACAATTGATCCTAGTTGTCAAAGGCATTCATTGTACTAGCCTTCCCTTTCCAAGTGTTATCTGCAAACTTTTAAAATTCTTTTGGTTTGCCACCTACCTATGATACGGTATATCCTGCCGTATGTTTTACCAAGGAGACTCTAATTCAACTAAATGTATTTACAACTACATTTGAAGAGAATCAAGAATGCAGGAGCGACAAAGAAGCTCAAGACACTCCCATGGCTGCTAGTTGGGACTCTTGTCGCACCCCAGTGCTTGCACCAAGTCCATTATCAATTAGCATTGGGCATCTTCTTCACCAGAACTATCTAGCTCATCAACTTCTAGAAGGGCAGTCAAATACAGAAGCTTGCCTCCGGTAGTGCAAAAATCAACTCTCTAAGATTAACCTGCGTCTTGATGCTCTTCAACATACTAGGGAGCACATCACTGAATTGCTTTTGACTCATCGCTCTTATATCCCTCCATATGAGGGTGGATCGTCTTGAAGATCTTTTTCTAATGTTTTTCTAAATCATAGTACATTTTATTTTTGGATGATTATGCCCTTAAGGGCTTGTTGGTTTTTGCATGATGATTATTCTACCCAAGCTTGGGGTAGTAATTTTGATATAGTTATGATGATATCCATTTAGCTCATGTTTGCTAGTCTTCTTTCATGGTTATATCTTTCTTCTGACATGGGTTATATCCTTCTTTTGATCACATAATGCTTATATAATTCATAACTCTTCCATTCTGCCTTTATGTGATTTGCATGTTCTCTCTTTCTTTCTACACTGAATTTCACCATATATTGGCTTGCTTCTTGGTAAATCCTTTGCCAATGACTAACAAAAAGAGGGAGAAGAAACCTATCCACCCACCAAAACAGTTCGTTATTTCTTTTGCAGAATACAGGTTGATTAGGAAAGAAATTATGAGGGAGTAACATCTCTATGTTACATATCTAGTCTTATGTTTGAGTTGTAATTTGGTACATGATATGTAATTTTTTATTGTTTTGGTAGGTCATTAGTATGGACCATGACAGTGTCCTAGGATAGATTGTTTTTGTCACATAATAGACAAAGGGAGAGATTGTTAGTGCGCTTATTTGCACATATGTTTGTCAATCATGTGACTAGTAGTGTCAAGTAGTCAGATGAGTCCTTTGCAAATGAAGACCGATGACGCAACTAGAGCAGAAGCCCGAGCTTCAAAGTCAGAATTTAAAGAAACTTCTACAATCAGGATCTTACAAATAGATGATCCCAACCCAAATAGGAAAACCTACTTAGGTCATCTATTCAAAGCCAATTCTGAGTTCATATTTTCTATCCTTTAGTCTTGGCTTTAGCAAGTTCCAAGTTGATGAATGATTAAATGGACAAGGAATTAAACAGAAAAATCTGTCCACATTCGGTAGGAAAAAGGTGCCACTAAATAGCACTTTTGGTATCACCGAAGATACCTTCAGTGTTGCCAAAAGCACTCAAAACAGTCTAGCAACATTTCAAAGCTAATTCGGTATCATTGACTGGACATTTCGATAACACTAACTGCCACTGACGAACAAATTTCGATGTCACTACATGAGACCTTTTTCATTCAGCAACTTGAGGATTTAATTCGATACTAACGATTGATAATTCAGTACCACCGAAGCAAGTTTGGTGATACCGAAGTTGGCTTCGGTAGCACTGTAAACTAACCGTTTTCTATTCGTTGGAACTTTTCCTCTATAAAAGCGACTTGTAGAAACTTACAAAAAGTGTGGATTTAGGCATTTCAGAATTCCTAGGCTGTCCAAATCTCTTATCACTCATCCTAGACTCTATCCACATGAGATTCATGTTCTTTTCATTGTGATTCATCACTCGTGAGCATTCAAAGCTCTTATTTATGACGAACATGATCTCAAGTCTTCACTAGAGTATTGAGACCAAACCTATAGGTATATCCTTAGTCTCAAACATACTCTGGTGTATCCATAGGTTTAATCCCTTATAAAATTCACTCATTATCCTAGATAGGAGATTCAACCAACTCTCATTACCTTGGTTATCTTTATATGTATATCTTATGCATGATTTTTTATCGTGAAGCTGAACCAATAGAAAAATTCAAGCTACACGATCGGGGGAAAATCGAGGAGCTGATTCAAGCACGAAAAAGCGAAGATCAATTAACTCAAGACAAGCTACAAAAGATGACTCATTCCGACAAGTGTCATTATCAAGAGTCTAAAGTTTAGTCTCTATCCTCAGGTAGGGTAGAGGCTAAGAGTTTGCTATCAACAAACTCACGTAGGTGCCTTGTGTGGGACTTTGGTCGGTAGGCCTAAACGAAGGTGCCTTGTGTAGGACCTTGGCCGATGGGCCTAAATGGAGGTGCCTTGTGTGGGACCTTGGCCGGTGGGCCTAAACGGAGGTGCCTAGTATGGGACCTTGGCCGGTGGGCCTAAACATGGGTTCTTAGTGTAGGACCTTTGCTCTTGGGGATAGCATAAATTGGTGTCCTTAATATAGGATTGTAAAGGTTATTGGTGAACTTTTTTTAAAACTATTAATAGTGAAATCCGGTGTACTCCGGGATTGAGCGTGGATGCCGGGAGTCGAGTAGGCATGTAGCTGAACCACTATACATGCTCGTGTTTGAAATTTTTATTTGCGCATCTATTTAATTATGCTTATGTATGCTTGAATGTTTAAATTCTTATACATGATTGAATGAATACTATTAATTAATAGGTAGCACATTCCACACACAAGCTCACATTACTATAGGCTAGTTGCTATATTTGTATATCTTGAGTAGCCTTTGTAATTTGATTCTCTATTGGCTTAGAAGCCTTAGAGTTACATTGCCTTACTTGCTTTAAAGTGAATGATTTTTTAAGTTAGGTAATTAGGATTTTTAAATAGGTAAAATATTTAAAAAGTCCTATTCACCCCCCTCTAGGACATTCCCTCATATTCATTCTTCAGTATCAGTGGTATAAACTGCAATTTCAGTAGTAGTCCTATATTTTAGGTTGTTTGTTTGGAAAAATAAAGTTATTTACAATAAATAACTACATATATAATCAATAAAATTATAGAAACAAAAAATAAGACATGTATTGAAATATAATGTACTAATGTAATAAGAAAAATATTAACATGTATCAACCCAACCAACCCGACCGAGCCTGCTTGGGTTGGGCTTGGGTTGAGAATTCCCAACTCGAGGTTAGACTGGGTTGAGTTAGGGTTAAAGTATAAGAACCTTGGATCGGGCTAGGGTTGAGCACCAACTCGACCCAACCCACCTGACTTGTAGCCCTAATCTCAAGCCTTCTCTAGAACTTGGACATCCAATCCCATAAGCAAATCCTAATGTTTATCAACCTCAAGAGTATCCATCTAGGTGAATCCGTACTAGGAACTTACTCACATCATTAGGTGTAGGAGGTTCAACCCAACTCCCATTACTTTGGTAACCTCATTGGAGTATCAATACTGTCTTCAAAAAATTAGGGAGCGCAAGAGAAGCTGATTGAAGCATAGGAGAGCATTGATCAAGCATCTCAAGAAGGCACTACAAAAGAGCTTTATCTGTCAAGTAAGTTGTTAAGTGTGAGGCCAAACACTCTTTCCTTATATAGGATTGAATGTATGAGTTTGTGAACCAAATTCAAATACATTCTTATGTAGGATCTAGGCTCTTGTGTATGACTAAATTCATCAGACATGAGTGTGTACGTGTTAGTCTCTGTGGGAGCCTCTGGCGGGAGTAAACGTAGGTACTTGAATTAGAATCGAGTTTGTTAGTTAGCCGATAGAAAATCAACTAAGTCTCTGAGGGAGCCTTCGAAAGGAGTATATGTTTAGGTCCTTGTGTAGGGTTGTAAAAGTTAGAGTGAACCTATTGAAAACTCCTAAGATAGTGAATATTGGTACACTCGAGGAGAGTGCGTCCGTCGGGGGTGGAGTAGGAAAACCAAATCACTATACATGCTTGTGTTTGTAATTATCATTTGAGCACAATTCTGTTCGTGCTTATGTGTTTATTTAGTTAAACTATATGAATGCTTGAATTAGATTGTATGCTAGGAACTTAACTTGCAAAGCACAAACAAGTACACTATCTATATAAACTAGTTGCTTAATTAACATATCTCTTATAGTATATGTGATTGGACCCACTTAGGCTTGGAAGCCTTAATATTAATTTTCCTTGATTAGTTTAATTGGTAAATTATATTAATTATGTAAGAAATTTGTAATTGGTCCTAATTATCCCCTCTACAAATTAGCCATAATTCTATAGCACTGCCGAACTTTCACACGTGCCATGGTAGACTATTCCAAGAAATTTCAAATTATGGTAAACATGGAATTGTAATTTTTTTATTATTGGAATATTATGTATAAATAAGACCCTAAATGAGTGGGTCATTAGATGATTTTTATATATGATTTTTAGATAGTTTTTAGATGAGGATATGGTTGAAACTTATATATGCCATTATTTATATTTGATTGTTGCCTGGGATTATATATATATATTGGTGGGGACTGGGGATGATCGCTCGGTTTCTAAATTTTAGGTTGTGACAAATGACAACTTGGACCCTTAACACATGCCAACCTGGATCCTTATCAAGATTTAAGGTTTTATCTTAAATAATGACTCCAATTGTCATTCCCGGAGATGATAGAGACATTGGAGAATGGAATAGAGATGAACAATTCATCAAAAAATAGAAAGTACGATCGTGGTATTGGAATCAATGGAGGAAGCTTCAAAGAAGACGAGTTTTTAGACGAATGCCAGAAAATGCCGAAAATACTAGAGAATTGAATGCCAGACACAAACACCAGAGACCAACGCTAGAGGGAGAGTGGTGGTGGGTCCCATGAAGGAAGTTTTCAAGGAAGAAGAACCTCCTGCAAAAGCTATAAATGAAAAATGTTATCCTCAAATGACCCTATCTAAAGGAGCTTTCTACACAATTTGTGGGGACCACCATCAACTGTGTGGAATCCACTCTGTCCATTCTACTGAAAATTTCATGGAAGGCCATGATCAGAAGAATGACCCACATCCACCAATTAGATGGACCACATCACGAGGAAATAGTTGGCTGTGAATGGACATCATTATCGATTGTTGGTTTTAATGAGTCACACAGAGATCATTTCGGCTTGAGGTTATCGTCTTTCCAAATAAATGGCAAGCCCAAAGAGAATGAATGGAATAGATCTACCTTCTAGTGGGCCTAATGACCAAGTCTTGTCCACAACATGCCTTAGATCGATGCCAGATAACTTCTCTTACACAGAATGGTCATACTGGTGGTGGAATCTGAGCAGGGGTATTTTCATCCCATTATTTTTCATTTGCATGTTATAGGATAGAAAAAAGAGTGTTTTGTAAAGGGAGGCCAAAGACGTGAAAAGAGTCCAGCTTGGGCATTTTGGTCAAAATTTCTTTTTTAACACTTGTCAAACTTGGATGCATTTTGGTAAAAATCCATTCCTTAAACAATAGAGACGTCAGATGCACCATTGCCATCAACCCGACCTAGCTTGTCCAAATTATACCCCGAGTCGTTATTACGCATAGAGCTATACATGAGCTGAGTTGAACCGAGTTTGACCCTAGTTTGGTTTGGCTTGTTTAGGTGACATCTCTTGTTTGACCTTTACACAAGCCAAGCTTCGAGCCTATCCCTATTGTTTGAGCTTGGTTTGGTCTATATTATACGACTTGAGCTTAGTTTGGTTTTGTCCAAATATCCAAGTCAAGCCGAGCTGAACCAAGCCAAGTTCGAACGTGGGTCAACTCATTTTTTTAGTTAAATAAACAATATACATAATATGAGCTTTTTAATACAAAAATTATATTACAAAATAACATTAACAAAGACTAATACAAAAGTAACAACACTAAAAAATAACATAAAGTTTAATATCTGTCGTATGACGATAACAATGAATAAAAAGTTACGAATTAAAATACAAGCATATATGAGTATCAAAGTAAGTAATATAATTACATGGAAGGAACATCTCAATGCAGGAAAAAAAAAGGGACATTCATGCGAACATAGTCTCACCTTGATCCTCATGCTCGTGTTCGTCCTCATCATCCTTCTCAAAATCGTTACTAGTATATCCCCAAACTGGTTGCCACCAATTTTGGCAACATATGATGACCTCAATTATTTTTGGTATAAGTGAGTTACAATGCTTGCTCATAACTCTACTATATGTGCAGAAAGCAACTTTTGATGCCATAGTTGAGATTGGAATTGATAGTGTATCATGTGCCATCATCATTAACGCTAGGTATAACTTCTTACTTTGTTTCAATTTCCACCATCCCAAAACATTAAAATTTAAATTAGAGTTCAATACTTGTAGCTCCTTAAGATACAAGTCTAATTTCAATTCAATTGTCTATTCCATTAAGAACGACATAAAATTAAAATCATTAACATCTTAATCAGAATCATTTTCTACTAATGCACTAGGTTCAACCAACATAAAAATTTAATAGCTCATTAAGTAAATCGTGAACCAAAGAGACCTCTTTTTGAACCCTATCTACAAGAAAAATCTTGGCAAAACATAATTTAACTATTTCCATCTTGTATCGAGGATTAAGAACACCTGTAATGACAATTAATAACCTGCAATCAGCCCAATACTTAAATAAATTTTAATTTCATCATAAATACCATGATTTTGAGAAAATACGGATCTCTATTAGCTTATTTCTGTAAAGTATCTTTAATCTTATAAACTTCTGTAAGGAACATATTCGTTGTAGGATATTTATTTCCTGAAAAATCTTGGTATATTGATAAAAAATCTTAAGAAGATTATGTACCTCTCTAGCCATTTTCCAATCAATTTCATAAGGCAGTCAGACATAGCTTCTATCACGATCTGCAAAGTGAGGAAATGCTTACTGCAACTCTAAGGCCGAATCCAACATTTCATAAATTAAATTTCAATGTGTACATATATTTAACTTTAATGTCTTCTATGATTTCAAATTTAACTATTAGATTGTTTCATTTCACATATTTAACATTGAAGGTGATCCCCTACTCAATTTAACACTCTCTCAGATATTCGTTATCGTCCTATCAATTGTTTTAAGCCATTCCACTACAATCAAGTTGAGTATCTGGGTATAACACCTCACTTGGAATATTTTTCCCCCAAGATATAAATTTCTAATAACCTCGAATGTTTTTCGTATAATTATAACGACACTATCATTTGCGGAGGCATTATCTAAGGTTATTGCAGAAGCTTTATTTACAATAACCCACTCAACAAGACAATTAAAAATGTTCATGCCACTATGAGAATGAGGAAGGTGGTGGAAGTTTAGAATTATTTTGCATAATTTTCATTCTGCATCAACATAGTGAACAATCAATGACATATAACCATTTATTTGATTTGAAGTCGTCCAAAAATCTAATGTCAAATTAACTTGCAACACTGATGCTAAAAGAGTATTCAACTTCATTTTTTTCTGACTCATATATCTTTATGCACTCCCTTTTTACTGTTACACGGAAAATTTTCTCACATTTGGGATTATGAACTTTGCATAATCCAATGAAAACATTGCTTTATATTATTCTGAACAGTTTTTCCTTGACGATCAAAGGTCTCGCAAACCACTCTTTTAATTTTTATTTGTCAAATTTGTAATCAAAGAGGTTGGCTCGAGACTTGCCTCCGTCAGATGTGGTAAAGGAAAGTATTTGTTTATCTTTACCTGAATTCCTATGTTTCATTTTACAAATCTAAATGACTAGTTGCCCCATCTGGATTCGTTGCATATAAACCTTTACAAGGTAGACATTCGATCTTCACAATACCCTGAATGGTGGCTTCCTCAAAATCTATCTATATAGATGATATTTTCTTCATGTTTTTACTTTTCCTGAATCTTTAGTCACACTGTTTCTAATTGTATCATTTCCTTTCACATTAAGAGGAGAGGTAACTAATATACCGGGATTAGGGGTTTGGACGTCCTCGCTAGTCATTTATTCATTTATAGTGAAGTAAGATAAGGACATTTAAATACAAAATATGTTGAATCGTAAAACAAGTGTAAGGTACTCATTTTAATTATAAAGGAAACATAATGTTATACTAATTAAGAAAGGAATCAACACCGATAAGGATAAGATAAAGATTGTTACGTTTAGTTATCGATAATTTTGTTGTCGAGTTTATTGTAAGGAACAACTAAATGTTTCTTTGCAAGTGTCAATCCAACTGCATTAACAATACATTGACCAAGAGGGCCTATGGAGAAGAACATAATGAAAAAGGCAATAATCCAAATAGAATTAATACCCAAATGACAAAAAGGCAAAAATGCAAGTAGCTATGCATCTACTAAAAAGAGCTACACATCATAAGACCATTTCTTCTTTATTATTATTATTATTTTAATTTACTTCTGCTGATCTAAAGCAAGCAATCTTAAAAGATGATTTTTCAAGAGCATAGAAATATTCATGATCATTACAACAAAAAGTGGTATACACGGCATTTGCGCTAGCCCTTCATCGGCGCTATGTGAGACCTACCCGACGAATATCTCACCATATTAAAAAAAAATAAATCCCACTGGCTAGCGTGACTCTCTCATATTTCCTACCCGTCTCTCTCTCTCTCTCTCTCTCTCTCTCTCTTTCTCTCTCTCTGCGACTCCATGACTCTCTTCTTCTCTCTCTCTCCCCTTTCTCTCTCACGGTTGCTTTGGGATCTCTCCAGCCGCAACAACCTACTTTGGAATCTCACCGTAGTATCTAGATCTGCTACTCTCTCGTTTCCTAGGATTTTGGATCAATTTTTTGCACTTTGCAAGGTTTTTTGACTGGTTATAGTGGGGATTTACTAGATCTAGAACTAGGGTTTGGATTTCAGAAAATTCAAGTGAGATAGATACTTTCTCCCTATCTATCTCTCTCAAAACCCTATTCCTCGACTCTTTGCTGCAGTTTGGTCTTCTGCTGCTCGTGAATCTCAGATTCTCAGGTATAATGTAATGCTTTTCTCTTCTTGTTGCTTTCTGAAATTTAGAATACTTGATTAGGAATATGCTTTGTTGAATACAAATCTCTAATTAGGGATTTGTGTTGTCGAATCCATTTTTAGGGATTTGCATTATCGAATCCATTTTTAGGGATTTGCATGGTCGAATCCCTAATTTAGAAGTGCTTATTACATAGAAGTGCTTATTACATCTACAGATTCTCGAATCAGGATTGTTGATGGTGTTGATCTGATTCACAAGTTCGAAGGTATTAGCTAAAACCTTCATAAATTGGTCTTGTCTATATCTTGTCCATCTTTTTTGTTGAAAATGTTTTAGGATTTTGCTATTCTGACTTATTTCTTACCAGGAATAGTATAAAATAGGGACATTTCTCTTCCGAATTGGTCTCATTGCTTGAGAATATGGATTTTTTCTGAGGTTGTTCTTACTTGTTCTTGGTCTCTCTATAATGAAATAGAATTTTTCTCTGTTTTGGGAATGAATATTTGCACCCTTGTTTTCAATATGTACACCCCCTTTTCCAATACTCTGCATGTCATGGCAATTCGTCTGCATCAGAATGTAGGGTCGAAATTCTAATTATTTATGAATTCCTTTGTTTCTTTTATAAGAATGAGGATTTTCTGAGGTGGGTTTTTGTTGTTGGTGTGTGTGGAATTCAATTCTTCTGTGCCACAGTAGTAGATGTTTATACCCTTGTTTTTTAAAAGATACACCCCTTTTTGGATAGGGTGCATGTCATTTGTTGTAATTATGGGGTGATATGTTAATTTTTTTTTGTGTGGTGTTCTAATCGAAATTGTGAATTATAAGATTTGGATTTTCTTTAAGAGAAGATTTAAATTTTGGGTTTCTATCTGATGTTTTGTAGAGTGTGAATTGGTGGTTGACCGAATTCGGTATGACTGAGTTCTAGTGGAAATTTGATTCAATGTCGTTATGGTTAGATTCTCATATGGGGAGGTTTGGTTGAATTACATTCCTAGCTACTTTATTTATTTATTTATTTATTTTTATTTTTATTTATCAGTTTGGATTTTTAATGGCTATCATAGTTTTCCAACTTCATTTCTTGCATCTTGAACTGGAACATGTAAAATGGTGTTTGGGACGACATATCATGGGACCTTTTTTCGGTTGATATGTTATATTTTGGTTTCGTGTCGGTTTGAAGGTAATTTAGGTCACCTTCCAATGAAAATTGGTTTCAGGCATTGTTTTTACTTTGATTTGAATTTGGACTTTTATGGGCACAGTGACACCAGTCGACTTTGCTCAAGTTGGTGATAAAGGTCCACTCAAAATTCTACAGTCTGATTTTAGTATGGGTTTTTCTTCTTATAGAATGCGTGGCTTGTTTTAAAGATGGGATTTTTGGAGGAATTTTAAGTTCTGAAGTTGAATAATTCTGTTGGTATGTCTGATTTACTAGGATCATTTTTCTTTCTAGTTGAATCAGCTTGATTGCCTCTGTTTAACCCATTCCATTTTGTGGATTATAAGATGTAAATGGTTTCTCCTTGGGTTCAGTTTGTATGAGTGGGGCCTATGATATTTTTTGCAGTCAGAGGCTGTGATCAGACGGTTCGGTTGGTGGTAGAAGGCCATTTGTTAGAATAAAGCTATTTGATTATGTTCAGCCACTACAACAAAATGGTGTAAAAACGACACTTAGGGCGCATCATGCACTGACCTTTAACCAAAGTTAGGCACATGCCCAACCTGAGTGTCTAAGCCAGTATGTAAAGCACCAGCTCAACTAGAAGCATGCCAGGGCTGAAAAGTCTGCCAGGCCAACCTTTCCTGTTTATACATTTGACTAAAATGGAGAAAATAAGAAGAGACTGAGTTTGTCTAGGCCTATGTTTTCTCTATGTGGACAAGAACTTGCCACTCTCTAGTTAAAAGCGTCTTCTCTATGATTTCATTGTTCTTGGGGAAAAATATTAACCTTATGTTCAGCCATTTTAGTTTGAATTTTTGTAAATAAATATAACAAAAGAGGGTCAATTTTAGGCAGGTAGCTGGTCATAGAAACTTTGTAACCAATCACAAGGATGCTTGTTCAGAATCTTATTCAAGCTACAGGTGGATATAGGACCTTTAAAGAGGGATTATTGGTAAACACAATCTGAAATGTCAGACCCAAATAGCTGGGACAAAGCTATGATAATGACAACAAATCTGTCTTAATGATGGTATGTTGTTATAGATTTGAGTATTAGAGGTTTCTGATTATGTTGGTTTCCTAGTTAGGTAATGTTTGTGGTTTCTAAATTTTTCTGTTGAGTTAATGCGTTGTGCTTAACAGTTTCTTATATGTTTAGATTCCCTTGTGCTTGGCATGTTGGTTCTATAGAGCTCATTTGTAACTTATTTTTGTCTTGTTCACCTTGTTAGATATGCTAAGAGTTCTGATTTGTAGGTTGGACACTTACAGCTACATATGTTTTTACAGGTTAGAGATTTTTTTTCCGGTCAGCGTTCAAGAGTAAGACGGCTTGTTCAACTTCATGGGAGAAGACAATCAACATGTTTCTCTCCATCTGTTTGTTTTTATTTGGTAGTCTTATTTTATGCTTATACCTATGAAGACATTTAATTTAATGGATTTGATATTGAATTTAGTATGCTTATAGGAGTTGAGGCTAGGGGCTTTATATTCAGGCCTCCAATTGTGTTAGTAAGTGGTGCAAAGTTTGTTCTCTTAAGAAAATCGAGAAAATTGCTTGGTATTATTCATAAATCTCTTCCATAAATAATTGATCTTGCTTAATTTATATTTTTTTCACTTCTTTTATATGTTTTCCTAGAGGCCCAACTTGTAACTCCTCAGAACCCGCTCTGCCGCAAGATATTACGGTGTATGACGGTTCCCAACAGGTTAAGTTGCAAGTTATTATATAAAGTTGGCTGGATGTCTTTTATTTTTGTAAATGTTGTTAATAGTTGGATGATGAATGATACTTGTGATTGTGAATGACAATAAACAACTTATTATATATATATGTTATGCTTGGAGGATTTATTTTTTAAGGGGACATAATATTCTTGCAGCCTATGGTATGGTGCCCCAATATTGCTCGTATGTTATTAGTATGTAGTAGATATTACTAGGTTAATTTATCAAAATAAAATTCATTTCTTTAGTTTAAAATTCATTTTGTTATTATTTAGCTAGATGATGAATGCTAATTATGATTGATTATGTAATTGTTTAAATATAGGATAATCAGTTGCCCATTTGAGAATTTTTGAGCAAGGATCCGCTCACAAAAGTAGAGGGGCACGAACTTGAAATTGGTTTTTGGGAAGTATTAATTCATGTGGCAATAGTACGGGAGGAGGTTTTTATAAGACCTTATGGACGATATAAAACAATTGGGGATGCTATTGGAACGAGTATTGTTTGGCCCTCTATTATGTGTAAGGTCAGATTTTTTTTTTTTCATATACAATAGAATTTCTTGTACAAGAATGCGAGTACTAATTAATTTCTTTTTATTGTTTTATTTTACAGGTTTAAGGAAAGATGGATTGAGATAAATGAAAGGATCTCTCTCTCTCTCTTGTAAATGTTTTGTGCATGGGTTTAGGACTGATGTGTGATTGGTTTTGGATAGTAAGTGTTTAACTCTAATTTTGGAATTTGGATTGACTTAAGATCCAATGCATATGATAGGTTGGGTAACTAAATCAACAAGTTAGCCAACATGATTTACTCTTGTTCTTATCAATTTTCTTTATAACTTAATGCAACTCTTGTTCTTTCCATGTTTCTTTACAACATTAATAGGAGGGCGTTTACCTTTTTAAGCGTGTTTTTTGAGGTAGTGTTAGATTATGGAAGCCAAGCAAAGGAGAATAACTACATTTATATAAGTATTATAAGTCTTAAGCTCCATTTGGTCATCACATCAATCTTTATGAATATAATTTTTATCAAACCAAATGGATCCTAAGCCCCTTTTTTAACTCCACCAATGCAACTACTTGCATTGCCGGTCCCAAGCTCGGGTAAATGAGGAGGGAGAAAGGGTTGAGTGTCAAGGTGAGTTATATCATTTTCCTCCATATTTCTTTAATGCAGCAATGCTATGTTGAAATTTTCAGCATTTTTACAGGTTGAGAAGTGGGTTGATCCAAAATTCTGTTGATAATGTAATCTCTAATTGCTTTATGCTTCTTGTAGGTGCATTTGTTGTGTATTTGGAGCCATGAAATTTGCTGGAATCGGAATGACAAAAAGTGGTTAAATACAACCGCCTATCATAAGTGGGACCCTCCTGATGAATGTTCCAGACAGTGGATCATTGTCCCATTTCCAATTTTAGAAGTTGTCAGACTGTCAACTGACTTTGCATTCACACCCAGCTGAATGAGGTGAACAGGTTGATTTTTGGGCCAGGTCAAGCAGATCCTCAGGCCCCTCCTGATGCATGGCTTAGATCACATGACAATTGACAACCCACATGGATTTTGAAGATGGTCTTGGTTTTTGCAAGTGCCACGAGAAGCAGAGGAAAGAGGCTTCTAGACTTCAGACTATTAACAGGAAACTGACGGCTATGAACAAGTTGTTGATGCAGGAAAATGATCACCTGCAGAAACAAGTCTCACAACTGGTTTATGAGAATGGGTACATGCGGCAGCAACTGCAAAATGTAAATTCTCTCATCACAGGCTTTTACCTGTTACCTTCTTTTTGTTTCTTTTCGCCGCTTTCTCCAGACCTTATTTACAATGCCAGAGGATTCTACTCATGCAAGGGTACTTTCTGTAACCATCATTAGACAATTTTTAGTTCTTTCTTCTATCTAAGCATGTTAAGCTGATTCATATTATCTGTGTTGAGATTTAGAGGAACTTTGCCCCACTCTCAGAGAAATTTAGTTTTGAGTTCAATATGTGCAAATTATATGTGCACGCTATGATTTTAGTTTTAATTAACTCTAGAAGAATGTGACCCCTGACCCACTTAGTGGAGAAACTAGGTGGGGCCTACCAGAGAAATTCAACTGTCAACCCTTTTTTAGCTCATGTTAGGACAAAAGCTAATAAAAGAAGTCAACCCTTTTTTAGCTCATGTTAGGACATTCTCTGGTGAGTAGAGCTCATGAATTGATTGGCTCAAGGTGTTTCTATTCGATCGTCATTCTCCTTTTTTTAGGTAAATTATTTTGATGGACGTATTTTATATAGTTGCTGATGTTGGTGGATTTTTTGGCAACCCTGAGCCTGAATTGTTAGTTCACTGGTATTAGCTAGGTGCATACTATCCTTTCTTTAGAGGCCATGCCCATCATGACACCAGAAGGAGAGAACCTTGGCTGTTTGGGTAATATATTTATTTAGTTTAAAAGAATGTTCAAAATGGAAATTTGTACTTTGCACTTACATTGCATTGTGCATATTAAATTGCTAGCCTCTGTACTGGTTCCTCATAGCCTCTTTCTTGATTTTATTTTTTGATGTCTCTCTTAATAAAAGTTGTTGTCATATATTAAAACAAATAAACACAAATAAATCCATGGTAATATTTTTCTATCTAAGACGCTAATTCTATCTCTATGGTTCCTTTTCTGTCTATATGCATCCTGTGTTTTGCTAGCTTTAATGTGTAGATGTGCATTCAAATTTTAATACTTGATTCCTATTCAGACAAAGTAGAGATCTGATTACTCCAAATTTGTATATGCACCATATAGGCTAGATGGGATGTACAAATATACCAAGGTTTGGTTGGTTCACCAAATGTAGCCAATCATTATGCAGAAGTACAGCTATACCAGGAGCGAACCTAGTAAGCAATTCATTCTAGATTAATAAACCCTCTTTCTGTGGTGTAAACTGTTTACATCCTCAAATGAAGAAATGTCAGGGTTATTTGTATTTTCATACATATGTACATAGGCATGCACATCTATTCCCATGTTTGCATGCTTGTAGTGTGTAGTGAGTGGCACAGGCTACATAGTGTGTAGGGTAACTTTTAGATGTTTAATTACAATAATAGGAAAAATAGGGCAAATACTAAAAATAAAGATAAAAACAGTAGCAGAAATGATTTACTAGTGTTACTCATATCATTTCACTAAGGGGTGTTTGGTTTTCTAATTATATCGGTAAATGGCTGTAAATGGGTAATGGTTACCTATTCCTGTACAGCAGAAATGATTTCCTGTAGTTTTTTTTAAAATGTTTCAAATATTTAAAAAATTCAAGTTTCAATTGAATTACTAGCATGCTAGGGTTCCTCAAATCCATACAAAGACATTTATCGGCACTTGTTAGAAATCTTACAGTGCTTTTTTGTAAAAAAAAAAGTGTCCACAAATGAAAAAAATTAGTGACATACGCTGATATCTCATTTGCAGGCGCTTTCCGGTACTTTTAGCAGCGCCGCTAAAACTCTCACCTATTGTTAAAATCAACAAAATCGCTCTTTCATTGGCATATGACAGCAAAAACCATTCTTTTAACAACATGCATGGAGTGTTCTGTGACAAAAAAAAATATTCACATGACACTCAATTTTTGCAACTAATCCAAATCTGAAGAACATCGCAATCGATTATTTTCACCAAAAATCAAAGAAACTTCAAAAGGAGATGCATCCACTAGAGATTTCTTTCTATGCAACATAAAGCTAATCTGAAATAGAATATAAACAGATGTAAAAGAAAGATTTAAAATGTATAAACCTCGTTATTGCACTGCTGGATCGAAGAGCCACGATCATAACTGTAACCCAAAAGAAGAGAGAAAATTGCATTGAGAGAGAGAGAGAGAGGGCGACTGGGTGAGTGGCTGTGTATGGGAAACCAAAAGGCCGGTTTCGCGGAGACTCGGAGAGTCGGATTCGGCAGTGACCCTCTAAGTACTAAAGTCGGTACAAGTCGGTGTTGTGGGCTCCACTATGATGTATGTGTTTTATCCACCCTGTCCATCCACTTTATAACATAGTTTTATTGCATGAACCTAAAAATGAGATAGATCCAAATCTCAGGTGGACCACATTATGCGACATAATGGGGATTGAATGCTTACCATTAAAAATTATCTAGGGCCTACAAAAGTTCTGAATCCAACTGATATTTATGTTTTCCCTTCATCCAGGTCTGTGTGACATAATCAACAGGTTGGATGGCAAATAAACATTACAGTGGGCCCCAAAAAGGCATTCAATCACTATTATGTCCTCTAGTGTGGTCCACCGTAGACTCGGATTTGTCTCATTTTTTGGATCATTCTAAAAAATGATGTTGTAAAGTGAATGGACGAAGTGGATAAAACATATACATCAAGGTGGGGCTCACACAACTTTTCCAGCACCGACCAACTGGATCCAAGCTTGCTTGAAGGACTAGTTCCATCAAAATTTTCCAGTGGGGCTCACCTAAATGTATGTGTTGTATATCCACGCATCCCATTTGTTTTTCCATATCATTTCAGGACATGGGCCCAAAAAATGAAGCAGTTCCAAATCTCGGATGTGCCATACCACAAGAAAAAATGATCATTGAACAACCACCATTACAACTTTTCTAGGGTCTACCGTAGTGTTTATTCACGATCCAAACTGCTGATAATGTCACACAGACGTGGATAAAAATGATTGAACATGAAATACTGTGTGGTCCACAAAAATTTTGGATCAAGACGATAATTGATGGTCATTCAATGATCAATGTTTCATGTGGTATGGCTCACACGATATTTGGATCTACTTCATTTTTTGGTCTATGCCATAAAATGAGCTAGAAAAATGGATGGGTGGCGTGGATATGTATCACATACATTGAGGTGGACCCCACCACAGGAAAACAATATTGATCCGAAACTTCTGCCCCCCAACTACTTTAGATTTGTATTTTAGCCTGTCCGAGCTTTGACACCTGCTACGTGGTGGGTGTTGAGGTCACCAGCCAATTCAAATCTCATTTTAGTGTATTGAGTAAACTCTCTGGGCCCACCGTCATGTATATGTATTATCCATGCCATCCATCTATTTTTACACATCATTTTAGGATATGATCTAAAATTGAATCATATCCTCAGCTCAAGTGGACCAAATCACAAGAAACAATGTGCATTCATGTATATCTATTATGTATTATGCACATCGTCATGTATTTGTATTATCCACGTCGTCCATTCATTTTTACATGTTATGTTAGTACATGATCTCAAAATTAAATAATATCGAAAGCTCAAGTGGGTCACACCACAAGAAACATGGTGCATACAATTCATGAGCCAAATCAAGCTGAGCTGAGCCGATACTGTCCTGGTTTAAGCTTGGTTTATATATATATATATATAATGAGCTTAAACTCCAAGCTGAGCTTTTTCAAACCAATCGGAGCCAAGCTGTCGAGCTGGCTTGGTTTGTGGCCACTCTAAAGTTACGCATGCCCAGGCCGGTGACCCATCGACCCTCGGTGAGAAACCAAGATCCGGACCTAAGCCCATAAACGCCGCCCCTAACGGATCTTTTTTTTCTTCTATATTTATTAATATACGAGAGAGTGAGAGAGAGAGAGACGGAGGGAGAGAAAAATGCAGCAGCAGATTTCATTCTGCTCTCCTCTCAAATACCAATCGTCTCCTCGTTTTCTTCGTCATCATCATCTTGTTCTTCTTCCGCTTAGAATCCCCAATCTCCGTATATCTGGAGATCTCCCATTTTCCCATAGAATCTCAGAAATCTCTCATCCCATTCTCAAAATTCCAAATCCTGCAGGAAATTCGATCACCCCAGCAGTAGCAGAAACAAAGAGAAAGATTCGAAGGAGGAGGCAAGACGGATGGCGAGACGGAGTAGAGAGCGCGTTGCTGCGGTGCATTGCCTTGTTCGTCGCTCAGAATCTGAATCTGTTGCCGGAGCCGTTGGGTTCACTTCTCCTACTATCCGACGGTGGTGGGAGGGGCGGAGGAGGATTAGGGTTTTGGAAGAAAGGGTTTGGCGGGGGAGGAGGGTCTAAGAGGTGGAAACTAGGGTTTATCATTCTGGTATTGATTTTGGGGGCGTTTGTGTTGTTAATTTTGGGGGAATGGATGGAAGGAGATATATTAGGGTTTGGTAGGGTTCGTTTTCGGATGCTTTTGAAGAGGTTAGGTAGAAGAGGAAGAAGAAGAAGAAGAAGAAGAAGAATATGGGCATTGTAATGCAACGGATTTTTTTTTAATTATTATTTATAAAGAGATTCCTTTGATGGATTTATTTGGTTGCTTTATTTATTTATTTATTTTGATGTTTTATGTTACATTTGATTGGGGAAATTATAGGAACAGTGAGATGAATATTTTGAAAATAACGGGATAAATTCACAAAACGATATATGAAAATCTCGGAAGATTTTTAAACTATCGCGTTTTATGGCGATGTTATCCCAAAATAATAAAAACAGTAAGAAATTTGTTATATAAATCTATATTTCAATTTTAATTTTAACTTTTTTTCCTTAATAAATTTTAACAAATATTTTATTTTCGGCGAGATTTTCATGATAATTCTAAATAAAAACTTCAAAATTTGAAAATCTACCGAAATTGCTGGAGGACGAGATTTGTCATTATGCTTTTCGAAGGAACCCGACTTCTGCCACATCACGTGGATGTTCGGTCCGTTCCCTTGTGTCAGATGATCAGGATCAATCAACATACATCCAACGGTTTGTAGGAATAAAAAAGTAGAGACTTAGCCTATTTGATTGTCAGAAAGAAATGCATGATTATCCTTTATTGCCTTAGTCGAACGAAAAGAATTTCGGGCCACTACTGGTATAGAGGGTAGAAATCCCAAGAATATATCAATGCCCTATTCAATTTAGATGCGGGGCGGGGGTGATACCAGCCTTTTATTTATCTATTGTGGGGGGGGGGGGGGGGGGGGGGGGGCTTACAATGACGAATCACAGCCTTTTCTTTCATTTTGGCTCAGATGTCAAAGTCAGTCATATTAAGAGACGGCAACAAAAGTTCTATCCTTAACTAACAGATAATCATTTCTATGATTATGATGGATTTGAAGAAAAGACAACAAAAGTTCTATCCTTTTAACTAATAAATAATTCATTCCATAATAATAATAATAAGCTTGTAAGAACATATTTTTTATTTTTTCTGTTACGATTAGTAAAGTACAGTTAGGCCATTCTATTGTAATACACCAAAATCACATGTACCAATATGCCACAAGCACCGCTAATCATTTTCCAAATGCTCCAAAGTTTTTGAGCATGCACTATAGATCATCAAGCGCTGACCAAACACACGCCGAGTGCTACATTACAAATTCTCATGCAACCCTGAATACACATGCCAAAGTGCTAAATCACAAATTCTCAAGCACCCCTGCATACAACACGTCGCCTTACAATTTCAATAACCACGCTCTCACCTTACAATTTCAATAACCACGCTGGTATTCACAGAGTTTTCAATTTGCACTTGCACAACAAATAATCCTTATCATTCACAAACAACATAATACCTGGATGAGCTTGACCTAGACAATCATGGTCCCACCTAACATTGGAGCCATGATCCACCCTGCACGAGGCCCACATGCATCTCAATTAGAGCCACTCATCAGCATTGGCTTACCATGCCAACGAAACAAAGATCCAAGCTGTCAAACAGAAAGGGCAACACTACCGCCTGCTGCTTGTATTTTGGCAAGGCAAACTAAATTAACTAGACAAATCCAGTAATTAGTCATACACTCATCTGGCATAATGCTCTATTCCTAGTGAGACCAGCAAGATGAATGTTTCAGATCACCAAGGATATGGGTCATGCAACTCAAAGTTCCTGTAAAACTTAAAAACCGTTGCCAAAGCAATCATCCCACCCACCCACACGGACCAAAAATATTAAATAAATAAATAAATAAATAATGAATGAATGAAAGAAAAGAAAGAAAAAACAAGAAGCTCTATGACAACTGAAGTCCAATGTATTTACATATCAACAGCCAAATCCAAACAACAGGTGAAAAGGAACCCTCAAAAATCTGCCACTCGTGGCAGTTATAACAGTAAACTTGAGACAACCAAAAAAAAAAGTTCCAAATAATACCCAATATTCCTCCCATACAAACTAATCAGGAGAATGAATACAAACATCCTCCATTATCAGGCATTCTATATCCACCATCCACATCCT
Source organism: Magnolia kwangsiensis (assembly GCA_037074715.1). Classification (NCBI taxonomy): domain Eukaryota; kingdom Viridiplantae; phylum Streptophyta; class Magnoliopsida; order Magnoliales; family Magnoliaceae; genus Magnolia; species Magnolia kwangsiensis. Next base: position 55,663,230 of record CM073588.1, on the reverse strand, counting down.
GATATCTAGACTCGTTCATCTACAGATCCCCAAAAGTCACTCTCACACCGCCAATTGACAGTTAATGGAAAATTCCCCAAAAATCAAAATTCATGAGTCCAGTAGACAATAGTCCTACAATCAGCAGCCACGATCATCCAACCTCTGCAGGTTTCAGGGTACACCCCATCCATCAGGTTTGGATCTCATACATGTAGGCCACAAGTACAGATCAGAGCACACATGTAGGCCACAAGTACAGATCAGAGCACTTGATAACTACAGATATTTGCATCTAAGAATGGATTCCTTTACTGTCCAGATATTACTCATACTCCTACCAAGAAGGACACATGCGATTCTGGCAAGATGTAACTGGTGGAATGCCACCAGCCAATCGATACAAGCATCAATGGAAGTTGGGTTTCCTTCAGTTTTCATGCAAAAATAACTTGCTTGAGCTTTCCGAAAATCACGCTGTTAGTTATCTTCTTCATAAATGGCTCACCAGATAACGGGCACAATCTCATTTCTTTCGCCTGTTGTTGTAGAGTAGGCACAAAGCTTTCTTCATTGCTCTTGCATGTGCTTGTACTACCTTTCTGCCACATAGGACGCTGATGAATTTTGCTGGCGCAGCATCTCCCGCCTGAGGAAGACTGTGTAGAGGAGCTCGTTCCATGCATCAGGGACCCCCGGAAGGCACCAGTGACTGCAGTCCTGCCTGTGGAGGGGCGCAGGGCCTGCTGTGGGCCCCAGATAGTACAGGGATGAGTGACCGTCTTTCCTTAACGCAGTCATTTGGGTCACATTCAACATGTCCAGTTGTAGCACAGGAGCCTTAGTTGACACTATGGCCATGACTGTTCTCAGCAGCTGGGCCCATGAACGGGATGATGGCTGAGACGATCCTATTTCTGGCAGACTCTCTAAATGACAGTTCCCTCCAGTCCGCCAATCCCCACCTCTGTGTTCAAGCATACTACTTCAGATTTAATCTTCAGAAACTTGAAATTACATGATTGTGGCAATTTGATAAATTTATTATGATAAATAATTGAAGATATTTATTTACTGACTTCTACAATAGTATTTGATGATACCCAAATCTGTGTGGACATTTTTCTAACTCATGTTACCATAGTTGCTTAGTGCCTTTTTCTTTTTTCTTTTTTTTCTCGTGGGCCTTTCCCTAGATTCAGGGAAAAGCCTACCAAAAATAAGTGTGTGTGTGTGTGTGTGTGTGTTGGGCAGGGGGTGGGGGGGAAGTAGGAAAGCCTGCATTCCGGAAATGTGAGGACTGAGGATTGCTTCCACTAGGCTACATCTGAGTGCTGTGTTCTCGACAGAACCCACTTGCTCTTGTAAATGAAAAGAAAAAGGAGCTCAATCCTTACACCTCAGCCAAACAGACCCTTAAATTGTCAAAATTTTCAAATGATGATTTGTTTTACTTTAAAGTCAGAATATTGACAGAGATTTTTTAATTTTACTTATTATTGAGAATATAAGCACAGATTTCGACAATATTAGCTATCTGACTTGGACAATTACAATTTGCATCATTGATCAAAAAAGAAATACGTACAAGCATGCATAAGAGCATAGAAGCATGCATTAAATATAGAAAATATCCATTTCTAATTGTATTCATAAAGGTAAATAGGTCATGGCCATGCAATTCATTATATGAAGAAACCAAACTGTCATCACTGTGACAAAAATAGCTGAGAAATAGAAAATACCGCAATATTTTGGCGAACAATCAGCTAAATAATGTAATGGTGATAATATTGCAAGATTTTCAAAATATTGGCATTTTTAATTTATCATGATTTTATCACCAAAAAAAAAAGAAGCCATCACTGTGACAAAAATCGCTGAGATTTTGAAAATCTCACAATATTTTCCCGAACAATCAGCTAAATGATGTAATGGTGATGATATCACAAGATTTTCAAAGTATCAGCATTTTTAATTAATCCTGTTTTTATCACAAAATTATCCTGATATTAATATGAAAATTATTTAAAATTTTTCCTAAATAATTGTATTTATTTATTTAAAAATCTAAAATAATTTATTAATTTATAATAGTTGTTTAACTTTTTATTTTTAGCAAGATTTTCTCAATGATATCATGCAGGAAAAAAAAAAAAAAAACAGAATTTGAAAGTCTCCCAAGAAATTCCTGAGAACAAGATTTGCTGCCACAATGAGCAAGATGTGACTGAAAGGTGGGAAATGACAAGTCTCTATACAAGTAGTTGTTGGTGGGAACCATGAGGCCAGGCTAAGCCTGACCCCAAAAAATGTCTGGGCCTAGGCCCAACCCAACTTGGCCCAGCCTGAAAATCAATATAAAAAAATCCCTATTTTCCACTTGAATGTTCCTAATCTATCCATTGATCAAGTGGGCCACACATGTACGACACCTAGAGGATTGAAATCAATGTCTACATTCAAGATGCATGGGTTGCCTACTCAAGGATTAGAATGGAATACTTGCAGGCTATAAGAAATGCAATGTTTTAAGTATCGACGATATTAGCCGATATATCCCATGATATATCTTGTATCACACCTATACGATACGAAACGCACAAGTAGTGTGATATATCTTGCATGTTTGATCTAGTGAGCATTTTCAATTTTTTATCCTTTTTTTTTTTTTTTTTCTCTCTGTAAATCATGTTAAATTAGTGTCAAATTGTTACAAATCCATGATTTTTCATGTTTTACAGGAAAATTAATGGATCAAGAGCTTTGATTTTGAGATTTGGAGGAGATGGACCGAGTGGTGGAAAATCGAAAAAAAAAAAATCAAAATTTCTCAATTTCTCGCAAATCAGTTGCAATCTTTGTGTCCAAACATAAAATCAAACATGTATGTAACCTGATCTAATGATTTTTCTTTTACTTTTGAATGTATTGCTTGTGTTTCCACACATCTTCTTATATTTATAAATTATATGAATAGACTTTTAATATACTTACATCAATTCAGTTAGACAGTGCATAAATTAGGACCGCATACAAAGAAAACCTATTATGTGCACCTTTTTTTTATAATGTTTTAATTTATAATTGTATATCGATGTCTTTTTTAACAATCACTGAAGTTTCATTAAAAAATTCGACCAGATACGTATCCATATCCCAAGGGTGCGATATGCAACACGATATTGATATTTCGAACACTAAAGTACATATGAAGTCTGATCAAGCTAGGCCAAAAGAAAACAACTTCAGCCCAAGCCCAAGCCCAAGCACAACCCAAAAAATTATCAGGCCATGCATGCTAGGCCCAAGCCTGGCCCACAGGCCAAGCTAATACATCCAAGCCTAGTACAAAGGCAGATTAGGGTCCCACCCGATCCATCCCTACCCTTATAGAGGAGGGTGTTAACTGCAGCGCCAGGCAAAACCTCCAATAGGATATGTAATTTACTATAGGTTGTAGCATTAATCATTGACTAAATATGAAAGCCTTCCATTTAGTTTCTATTATCCTTGGACGGATTCCTTAAACTACTAATAAAAAATTTTATGTCCCCTCCCTTCTCAATAAAATAAAATAAAACACGTAAAAATAATGAAAAAAGGATGTGAAAATATAGTATGATTGAAATGCCACGTAAGGCTGGAAGCAAAGCAACGCATTGGCATTGCTATCAAGGTATTCGATAATGGTAATGGTGGTCAAAACAGCCAGCCATAGGGCCTGTTTGGGAGCGTGGATTTGAAACCCCCTGGATTCAGAACCACCTGGATTTGAAATCCTTCGTTGTGTTTGGCGCCTTGGATTTAGAATCCCTTGCAATCCAAAAGGAGCTATGCATAGTATATAATCCAAAAGGAGCTATGCATAGTATATTTACAAGGGTATGAATTTAATTAGAAAATCAACTTTAATATCTCTAATTAGTGTACATATGTAATGTTTAACACAATGGTTGCAACAAGCCTGTTGAAATATATACTTTGCTCGAAAATGATGAAATTCCATGTCTCGGATGGGCCACAAGCACAAGATCACATCCGAGTCACTAACCAACGATTTTTAACCATCGATTTACATGGACAATGTTTGGATGGCACGGATCATCATATTAAAGTAATTATAGTGATGCAGGACATGAAATTTTAAACATGATACGTGAGATTCCAGGCTTTAGATCATACTAGTTCAAAACAATCATACAAAATTCCACATCCCACATAAAGTCAAGCATTCAACAAGAGGAATCTATAGGGGTCCAAGCCTACACATGTTAGGGCTGATCAATTAAAAATTATAGACCAAATAATGCTCAAAGGATAGTAGATTCATCCACACATGCAAAGGATTATTTCCCAATCCAAGGGAGTCTCACGTTTCAATTCGAGAAAACTTAGGGTTTCAAAAGTGGAATAGAACTTGGGGATTTGAGATGATCCAGGATTAGGGTTATGGAAATAAGGCGAAAGAGAAGTGAAATAGAAACGAGAGGGAACCTGTGATCAGCCCGCATGTGTGGACGGTAAACCGGCCTGACGCACATGCATGAATGGCGGCCCACACGTGTGTGGGGCCCACGAATCTGAAATCGACCAGCTAAGGCCTGGTCAACCAAGGATAGGCCAACTTCCCTCCAAATTTCAAGCCAAACAGATAATCGGTTTGAACACGGTGCTCTGCCGAAGTTTCAGTCCTCCTGCAGGGCCAGATTCTGAAAATCTGCTATAGAGAAAAGATTAGTTGTAAACGTGGGTGAATTTGATGAGGGGATGGCTGTAGGAAATGAGGAATATGGAGGGTAAGAGATGAGGGTGATTTGGGATGGATGTAGCTTCGCACCACGGTAGTTAGCCCTTCGAAGAAATGAGAGTTTCACACCCAATTAGGTTTTCACAACTCAGAGAATTAGATAAATAGGAAAACGCAGAATTTTATTAATTATCTTCAATGAAAAAAACCATACGAGGGGCTGCCTATTTATAAGAAAAACCTATACCCCAAAAGCCGCGCCATGTGCGCATACTATTACTTAAAGACGAAGTAATAAAAAATAACAACTAATCAATGCAATCTAAACTATTCATGATGTTCCTAATAACGGTAATAAGCAAAACTCAAAGTCCTATGTCACCTAGGGTAGTGGGCTACAATCATGAGAGCCAATGATGGGATCCACATGATGATCGGGTCCACCTTAAGGAACCAAAACAGAGTCCTCTAACTAGGAGGCCCTCCATGGATGTCGTCATCGATCCAGATCAAAGGTGGGGCCCTCCTTGTGTACGTGCGTAAGGGGGGCGTGCGTGTGCATGAGATATCCCCATCATATAGTGATGCAATCGATAATTTGATTGTTTTGGGATATCATCAGTGGACCATGTGCCTAATAGATTAATAGTCTAGTGACGCACACGTTACACATGCAACTCTTGGAAGGATTTTAGATGTAATCCTTGGTTTCTTTTATGCACATTGGGTAGCACATCACCCCTCCCTTTCACAAGCAATAAGAAAGAGAAGGGGATACCACATGGAAATATGTTGCCATGAACAAAGAAGCTGATCATAATCCTACAAATACAATCTAATGTTTTCTTAAAAGAAAACATGGCATGACCTATAATGACTGACAACTTGCATAAACAATACCTTTGTGATGATGAACAATACTATAATGAGGATGAACTAGCTTAACTCCAAAAGTAACTAGGGAGCTTTGCTAAGCACATACCAACCACCATGCAGCTGCACAAATCAACCTGGCAGGTATCAGGGACATCTTGAGTGTGGTACATCAGGTGGTCTCAGCATTGCAAAGATGACTTGGACCAAAAATTCAGGCTAGTCAATTCAGAAGGTGCGCTGAACATGTACAAAAAGCAATTGCCAGTTGAGTTGGCCAGCCTGACTTTTAGGCGAAGCCATCTACAGAGTGGACCCATGTAATGCACAACTCCGATGTCCCACACACGCCACTTTGGCATGCCATGTGGAGAATGTGGGATTAGAAAAACTCTAGAACCAGCTCAAAAGACTTCAAGTAATCCAATAAGGTCTAATCTTCAACAACTTGGTCACAACACAGTTAAGATAGTACAATGACCCTGACAATAATCGAGAAGATAAAGCTGATGATTACCTGATTTCAAGGAAACGCAGCATCATGCTAAATATCCACAAACCTTGGGGGCTGTTTGGGATGAGGGATTTGGGAAATCCATGGATTTCAAATCTCCCATTTTTTTTATTTTTTTTATTTCTTTTATTGTATTTTATTATTATTTATTTTTTTATTTTATTTTTTTGGTGGGGGGGGGGGGGGCAAGTTGGGAATCTGCCAAGTCCGTGGAATTCCAAAATCCAAACCTCCATAGATCCATGCATATGGGGAAAAAAAATGCAAATTTCCTAAATTAAAAAAAAAAAAAACTTATGACTTGGCAAATCCTCAAAATGAGAGGCTCTTTTAAAAGAAAAGAAGTTATGGGAAGGTCTAAAATTGACAACATAATGTGGACCAACCTTGATGGTCTTTGAGGATTTTCCCTCAAGGCCAACATACTGTGGACCAACCTTAACAATATACCGGGTTGCAATAACAAAGGGACACTACGTTTCCCTCCAAGTTTGCCATTTAAAATGTCACATCAACAGGAAACCTTTTTTCTCACACCTTTGCTTTTTGAAAAAAAGAAGAAGAGGATTTACTCCCTCATTCAGGTGAGAAAGGCAAAGGCAAACAGTGCCACGACATCTCTGCTTCCCAAGCAAGTGCAAACGTTTTGTCGATGTAAACTGAATGCTTCCCCTAATTTACCCACAATCCAAGCACATCCTTATTTTATGTCACAATTTGCTTTCCATACACTTCAATAGACACAGGATCTTGGAGAGAGCATTGTAAATCGTTAAGTGTTCTAAGGATTCTAGAGAACCCACCCAATAAATCGACTGTTGTTAAACCCCTACAGAATACTCACATGTAGTGCTTTCCTAAGAAACAAGCCAAGTTAGACAAACACAAATGTTTTTTTTTTTTGGAAGACACAAGGTGTCCCCACCTCTTTTTGAAGTGAGACTAATCCCTGTGGATACGCACAATCACCCACAACCATGTGTATCGGGTAAAGCCAAGGAGGGGAATCGAATCCTCACCTATACAGAGCAAACCTACGGTAAAGACCATTCGCCCAAACATATAAACACAAACACCAAGAAATAAGAAATCATGAAAAAACATATAAGAATTGCACCCAAAGAGGATAGAAAATTCAAAATGGAACATTAAAGATCAAGGGTGTATATATATAAAAAAGAAAAGAAAATAAGACTAACCTGAAATGAACTGGAGCATATGTGCGATAGACGACCTGGGTCTTACTCAAGTTTACTTCTTTATTGATCCAATCAGCAAGTGTCTCAATTGATATCCGGTAAGCACTTTCTACACTCATCTTCATCTTCACATCCTCCCCAATTTGGAAATAACAATCCCTGTTTGAAAATTACAGTTTCAAAATATAAGCAATGGTATTGAAAGCTAAATTCTCACATCTGTATACAGATCAGCACGTCATGCAAATCCGCTCTACCATTTCTCTCCTTGCGCACGTGGCCTTAGCAATTAGCATTTCTATCACAGGATAAGCACATTATCAGCCCCCTTAATCCACAAGTCCCAGTGATTGATCAGACCATCAAATAATAACAAAGTCCACTACTCAAAAAGAGAATCACAAATATATTGAAGTTATAGACTGTTTGGACAGGGGGTGCCTGCATGGCAGCTCTCTCCTCTGCTCTTGCCATGTTTCTCCATTTTTTATTGCTTATTTTAATTTTGATAACACACATGTTAGTTACGACTTATAACAGATATAATACTATTATGGACATCCAGCAAGCTACTTAAGGTATTCTAAATACACAGGAACACATTCTAATGTGATGTGTGTCAGATCAATGACCACCTGATGAGTTGGCTGGCTTGATTTTTGGTCAGATATCTAATACAAAATACCCATTTCATCTAAAGCCAACAAATTCCGTTAGCATCCCTCTTTCAAAGCAAGTCTGGCCAACATTGATCATCTTGATTTAGGTCTCAAAACATTCAGTAGGTGGTCGCCACTATGTATGTAAACTGGCACAAAATCAGGTTGATTTCATCTTGGCCACACTTGCATGAAAGAGGAATGTTTGTGGTACTCAATCTGGAGCCATTAATCCATGGAATCCCACTCAAAAGATCTAGGACATTCATGGGTGGAACCCAATATTACATGCGCTGGCCCGAAAATCAAGCATGCCCACTCATGGTGGACATCCCTCCAACATGCGTATCATGTTGGCATGTGTGTTCACAAAGTTAGAATAACTTCCACAGAGCAGTCCACCGGATCACTGAAAATAATATTCTATGAATCCCAATTTCCAAGAAGTTGAAGATGGATATGTTAAAGCCTGAAGAACCTACAATAGCAGGGCTATTTTTCGGGGTCAGTTGAATTATCTTTGGATCCATGCATCTATTGGGCCCTAATAAGACTTATGTCTGAAAAATCAGATGTATTAGACAATACTATTCATCACCTTCTTGCCTCATTGAATTACCTTTCTTTGTAAGATTGCATTGATGGCCGCTGATCATTTGGATAGACGTTTCCAAAAGGGGTAATTTTTTATGCACAAACCATCCATGCCAGGGCCCATTTTATGAATGGACTCAATTACATAGCCATGCCACATATACTATGGAGAGATGGCTCTACCATACTCTGGTTCCACTGGTTCAACCGTATACTATGGAGAGCATGGCTATGTAGATAGCCCTATGTGGGAACAAGTTTTTCTCTACTATATCTATAGATATGAAGTCCTCGTGGTGTTTCTTCTGGCAAAGTAGGTAGACCATGGTAAATTCATGACAAAGTTGAAATGTTAGAAGGAGAAGCTTAAAACTGGAATTAAGAGAGATTTAGGGATGTTACGAAATTGAACCTTTTGACTGCAAGGTTTTAAATATCACCATATCACCCAGTCCCTCCCCCAATCACCGCCAACTCCTAATACATGATATGGTAGGATGGTGCAACCAGCTCTTTTCTCTAAAGACGCTATGTTACAGGTCTTTGAGGATTTTTATTTTTATTTTTCCCTTGTTCTTATATCAGATTTGGAAATGAGTAGGAAAACTCCTTTCACACCTGAAGATCATGGAAAGGGTGTTTAGAATGGAGGGAATATCACACCCTGTCTACTCACTGGCACCTTGAAATTTTATTGGAGCTGCTCAAACTTGATTCAAGATGAAGGCTTTAGTGTCTTTGAGGAATTATTTAATGAAGCCATCAACTCAAAGAGTGGGAATGATTGTTTTTACTGATAGAAAAAAGAATGTTTCTTTGATCATTTTGATCCCTACGAAACAAGTAGCTGAAGATGTCAGGGAGAGGGTGGAGAGGGAGTTATTGAGATGGAAGAGTCGACATTTATCAATGGGAGGAAGAATTTCACTCATCAAAGCTGCTCTTGCCAACATGACTATCTATTTCATGTCTTTATTTTGGGGCCCGAAGTTGGTTTTGAATAAATTAGAGAAACTTACATTAGACTTCTTGTGGAATGGTGTAGAAGGGAAGCATAAATTCCACCTCCTGAATTGGAAAGTGTGCAAGCTCTTGTCAGAGGGAGGAGCAAGAATTAAGGACTTGGAAGTGATGAATCAAGCTCTCCTTGGGAGGCGGGTGTGGAGGTTTGGCATAGAACGAAGGCTTTGGAGAGAGACAATCACTAGCAAGTACCCGCGGGGGGAGGGGGTGGTGTTCTCTACCAGTCATCAAGCTTGCGGAAAGTGGTCTAGCGAGTTTTCAAGGAAGTTGTCTCCTTTTCGTTGGGTGGTGGAAATCGTATCCGGTGTTGGGAAGACATTTGGAGTAGAGACAAACCACTCTCGGAATTGTTCATGCACATAGCTTGTTGTCTCTAGCAAGGAATATTACAGTAGCTCGTTGTTGCCCCGGCAGAAGTGACAAAGTGGTTTGGATTCCTCCTGTCGGTGGGCCCTTTTGGCTGAGGAAACAAAGGATTTTATCAAACTTCTAGACCTTTTGCAACATTACCATCCAAATCTGAGAGTCAGTGATGTGATGGTGTGGCATGCTGAAAAGTCGAGCCTGTTTTCGGTTCGATCATTTTTCAAGCTTAATGTGAAAGCTAACCTCAAAGGTTCTGAGAGATCCTACTTCATTCTCTTGGTTTTATGGTGCCCCTCCAAAGTAGCAGCTTTCGTTTGGTTAGTGGGCAGGAAAAGAATGCTAAGAGAGCCATGGGGCTCACTAACGTATGCGTGATGTGTATGGAAAATGCAGAATCAATAGATCATCTTTTCATGCCATAACATTACATAGTGTAGCTTTAACACCATAGCTCATGAATATAATTTAAGTCATATGTAGCCTATGCTACATGCTGATTTTGCATATGCTACATGCTACATAGCTTACACTACAATTTATTTTTCAATAAAACATAAAAATCAATTATTGTTTTCTATGATTTGTTGCATTTTTTAAAATAAAAGTTAGTTAATCTTTTCAATGATTTTAGTAAAATAATATAAGCAAAGTATTCAATCAGTTAAGTTACTCTAATTAAAAATCTAGAAGAAGCGTGTGGCAAGCTACACGCTATGCAGCTTAACCTCATGCTTTAGAGGGGTGAATGCTACATTGCATGCTATTCGCTATTTAAAACACTGATCACGCCCTAGGATGTGGAAACATATTGGCCTTGCATAGGAAATATTTCATTTATCAGGGAATGTATCATTGTATGATGGAAACACTGAATATGGAATTTTTCAATGACACTCCATGCACTCTTAAAAGAGACATGATTACATAAAGATTACAAAACGAAAAAGAAAAAAGTCAGCATAATAAGTTATTGTACAGGGAGTACCTGACAGAAGCGATGCAGGTTTATATCCAGAAAGAGTTCATATCGTTCAAATATCCAAAATAATTGTATCAATTAGTTCCTTATAGTTCAGGGAGAATGACCAATGGCCCCTCCCTGGTGCTTTATGGTCCCAGTACCCCTTCATATATTCTGATTCCAACAAAACCCCATCTAGAAAACCAGTTGTAAGCATCCTCTATCATTGAAGAGAACACATGATAGCCACTAGTTTTTCTTCCACAAATGTGCCCTCATGTCCATGTTGTCTTACCTCCTTCCCAAATAGACTCCCGCACACACTCCATGCATGGCATGCATAGGAGGGATCCAGTCCATTCATTAGATCCACCATGAGAATGCATGAGGGATTCATGCAGGTTTTGCGCTATGGACACATGCACTAGAGATCTGATGACATGCACTTATATGAGTAGAATTACTAGCACGTGCACTTGGACATACCCACGATGTGCTGTAACAGCCGGTACAAGGCTGTAAAGGTCATTACGTAAAGGTAATGATGGCAACCATTACATGTTACATGGTAATAAAGGTCGTAACAAGTGTTTTTGGTAGCGCTTGTTGTGTAGCTAAAATGCTACGTAGCTCCTTGGTAGCGTAAGCTACATGTAGCATAGTGCAGGTAGCGTATGATACCTGAAATCTCCTCTCTTTTTTCTTTAGTTTTTCTTTTATGCTAGTTCAACACCTATTTTAAAATGGTGGTGACTCATCCCCATCACATGTGGCACTACATTAGATCAATCTGAACCATCTAAATAGTGGTCCAAATCATGGATAGAGCACTTAAAATCAATCCGGCCCACCCGAATTGTGGTCCATATTGTCACACTTAGAGATGTCTGAAGGCAAAGAGAAAGATATTTTGCATGGAAATATGCGGTTGACGATCCAGATTTGCAGTAAAAAAAAAAAATTTCCTCATAGGAATTATGCATTTTGTAAATTTTATCATATTTTCTATTATTTTAATTAAAAAATATCAAGTATCATGTAGCTGACACTATATGCTACACGCTATAGACCAAATGCTACGCGCTATTTAAAACACCGGTCATAACGGATGTTATGGAAAAAATGACCCGTAAAGGCCGTTATAACTCCCGTAATGGCCAATTACGCCACCCAAAAAGGCCTCATAACGGTCCACGACAGGGTTGATACAGGTTTTTCAGGTTTTTTTTTTCAAAAAAAAAAAAGAAAACAGAAAAACAATAGGAAAAAAAAAGAGAAGGAGAGACTATAACAGCTGTTACGGCAGCCGTAACTGCTGTTACAGCCCGTATGGTAAAGGTAATGGTGGTGGCCATTATGCACACTGTTACCATTACAGAAGACCTTGGACATACCAAAATGCATTATCCAAGTCGCTCATCGGGTGGACCATGCTACATAGATCTGATGGGAAATTTTTGGGCAGCTTCTCTAGTCTTAATAGATAGCAAGTGCAGGCCCTAACAGATGAGTAAACCAGCTTGATTTTTACTCCAAGGAGCAATAATGGCAGGCCTACCTGTTGGGCGGTTTGGATATTACACTTCATTAAATATGGCCTTTTAGCACACTTGCAATGCACTTGCATTTCTCAGGAGAGGGAGGAAAAGGAGGGTTCAGAGCTGGAAGTTTCATTACAATACATCGGAACATACTGCTATCTTTTTCATCGCAATTACAGCCATTGGATCTGGGTCATTTTGCAATCTAAACCACTTATATGATGGGGCTTTGATGTATGGATGATATTCGAAAATCTTAAGGCCCAATTTGGCAGGTGCCTAAAAATGAGTTCATCTCATTTTAGTCAACAGTAATCATGTGTTAGAAATATTGATCTCTAATACATAATTACTGTTACCAACTTACCATCAACTGAGTTTTAGAGATTAAGATCTCTAACGCACAATTACTGTTAGCTCAAATTAGATTAACTCGTTTTTAGCTGTCAACGAAACAGGGCCTAGGATTGTAAGATCTTGTCAATGAACCCGAAAACAATGGTTGAAGTAATGGTCCACATTCAATTGAAAAGAATTAAATGACTAGAGGATTAAGAGTATTTTAATATGGAGTTTTTTGCCTATTCCCCATCCACAGTGGCATCCATCATATAAACAGTTCATAATATAGAATCACAAACCCAGATCCCACGACTAGATTTAGACCTAAAGGTAGTAATTTTTCAAAATCTGAAAATGCTTGCATCCACCTACAGGGGTCACTTCTCTAACACGGGGAAATGACTCAACGTGCATGAAATCCATGCCGTCCATCAGGTACACCACCCCTTATTTGGCCTTAATCCCAAACTTCAGGCTGACTCAACACTCAGGCAGGCCACCTCAAAAGAATTAGACCTAAAACCTTTGCATTCACGTGGTATGGCTCGACTGAGTCTTGGAATAGTGTGATTTTGGGTAATTCTTTCAACCTGATAAGTCACAGCAGATTGGATTAGATAGCATAACACCATTGTGTCCCTACACAAAACTAGTAGGGAGCATGCTTCTTAGGTTCAGTGGTTAAAATATGGAAGCGTACCTGATGGACAGTGGATCTGATAAAAGTTCCACTCACATGGCTATAGGTTTGCAAAAGTAACCCTACTAGTTTCCTAGCACACGTATGTATGTTTATACGATAGTCCATCAGCATTTTGAAAATGATGGTAACTCATCCTCATGAGTCACCCATTTATGGAAATCCAAACTATCCAATTTGCTGGGCACATTGTGTGTCAAGCATATTTCTAAAGCGAAATTGGTCAGACAATCCCAATTTAGAAGTATTGACTCATTCAAACTAAGACCAAAATTAGATGGTAACCATCGTATTCTTTGTATAATTTTTGGGTTATGCTCCATTAAAATTCGGGTTGATGAGTAGGACGGTCTATGTTGGCATAGAACTATGTTTTGTACATGATTCAAGCATCACAACCATTTATAAAATTGTGGTTGACTATCACAAAGTCCAGCTCATGAGCAAGGGTATAATTGGAACCATGTAAAATTCTTTCATCGAAGGGGCCATTGGTGGGATAGTTTCTAAAATTGAGGATTGAGTTGGATTAAAAATAAAAGCAGGGGGCGGTTTGTCCTGTAAGCAAGAGAGGGAGTGTTTGGTCTTTATCCCTATAATTAATATATATTACAACGCATTTTGTTAAAAATACAATTTTAGAATAATCTTCTATAAAATTAATTTTATTTAAAAAAAGAGAAAGATTGCGGCTGATATATAGATCATCCTACACTCATCAATAGACACAAAGATTAGCTAATTTTGGTTGATCAACATTTTTCTAAAAAAGTGAATTTTATTTTATTTTTTCCTTTTGAGAGATGAGAATTTTAATGCAACAGCCAGGGGCTGAAAAAAAAAAAGGAATGACAAAAACAAAAAGGAAATTCAAACATGACAAACCCCAATCCCTGATAAAAGAAGAACAAGAAGAAAAAAAACTCTTCTAAGTTCTAACAGTGATTCCCACATTTTCTCCCATGTCCTTAAAGCATCTACTATTTCTTTCCAACCAGATGCTCCAAAGAATGGCCATCATGGCGATCCTCCAATTCCGTCTCTCTTTTTAGCTAGTGTTTAATTAAAAAAAAAAAATTCACAATTGAAGAAACCGTCACCAATCCATGGATAAGCCTGCAAGTAGTGTCATATAACTTCTTGACACTCTAGTTGCCTTATAAAGGGGTGCAAACCGAAGATTTTCAGACTTTCCCCCAAATTCTATTGATTTCCCCATATTAAAAAATCAAAGCATACAATATATAATTTTGCATGCAAAACACACAGACATGGATTCATGTTGTGCCGTAATGGCCGTAACAGCCAATATGAAGAAAATGGCCTGTAAAGGCCCCATAACAACCATAATGGTCCATTATGGGGCCAATACAAGATTTCTTTAAAAAATGAAAAATAAAACGGCATTACTGCCTGTATCATAACAGTAACGGTGGTGGCATTACAGCCACGTTACCGTTACTGAATACCTTGCATGGATTAATAAGTTACTTCACTTCTAATAAATCTATATAAAAGAACAAAGTATAAACAACCAAAAAAAAAACAAACCACCGAATGGATTCCAGCCTGTTTCCACTCTTGAATCTCGATTTCTCCACCTGAACATTGATTTCTCTCAAAACGACTCGAACGGAGTTCCCTAAGTTCTCCAATGAAGAGATTCCTCCAAAAATTTCCCCACAAAAAAAAAAAAAAATGAGTTTTAAAATTTTTCTTCAAATTTTTTGGTTTTTCCCCCTCGGTGCCCTCACACATTGCGTTGATAACGTCTATACGCATCATGTGCATCAATGAACAGGGAACTTTATAAAGGCAGGCTGATGATATCTTTTAATATTTTGAAATATCACGATATATGTCGATAACATGTATTATTTTCCGCAATACCAGGGAATTTTATCACTTCTTGTCAGTTTCAGGCATGTGCGAACAATGATAATATCAACAGAAATTATTGATATTTAGAACATTAGATCGGCAATTGCAGTTTTCAAACCAATGGATGTTTGGCTGACAAATGTGGATCCTTGTCTTGATCGTTCATTTGCAAGCTTTAAATTAAATAGTTAACATCTTACACTCAAAGTTGCTTTTGGGCCTTGAAAATCAAATGCACATCCTGCCCATCCAACAACCATGATCGGTCAAAGGCAGGTCGGCATATCTATACACTGGTCCAAAGTGCAGACTCAATCACCAGATGCTTTATTATCTATTTATTTTACTAGGCATCATCCTCTCTATATCTTTAAAGAATAAAAAAGAATTCACCCATATGCCATGATTTTAAATGTCCACTCAAACCCAGTTGACCTGACCAAGTTAAACTAGACCTCAGTGGAGAATGAAACCAGTAGCCCCCTCCGAAACATGAATGTGTAAGACCAAGTTAGAATGGGTCATGCCGGTTTTGGAACATTGTAAATTCGACATCCACCTTTGAAATTTGAAACTGTGATTTCTACCCTCACTACTCAACCCTTTTGAACCTTTGATTTTGAAATTTAATGGTGAAATTACTAAATCTTGTCTCATTGTGGGATCAAATGACCAAAATAGCCTTGAAAATTATATCGCCAATGATTTCTTTTGTACCAGAACACCTCAAATTCCCGAGCAATAAAATAACTAGACTACACCTTAAGTGGACCAAGTAACTACTTCAAATGTTTCTTGAGAAAACCAAAATTTGAGTTCCCATCTATTCAAATTACACACACACACACACACACACACACACACACACACACACACACATGATAGTTAATTCCAGATTCTCCTCCTTCAATAAATACCCTCTCCCCCTTCAAAAAGGAAAGAGAACATACTTTAGGAAAAGATCCCAGAAATTACTAAAAACACTGCTTCCATATCAGTTGTAGTTTCATGGATTCATTCAAAAAATAAATATACATGAAAAAGGGTAAACCATATTGTTGGAAACACCAGCAGATACAGCTCATTGCTGATGGACCTTATCACTGTCCAAATAATGGGAAATTGGACCACTTAATCCTGTCACATTATGAAGAAGGTAGAATGGAGCCCACTTCTAATGACTAATGGTGAGAAGTGTTCACATACAGTGAGTTTTGCTCAAGATCATGATTTTAGATACCACCCAGCACATACCACATCTCCCAATACCTACTGGCTTGCTAACCCATTTATACATGTGTTTTCTATATGTGTTGCTGATATTGCACAAAAACTACTTAAAAGCTATGCTGAAACAGTCGATACACACAATACGAATCAGTTTGAAGTTGACCGGTATGTGCTCCTACACTGAATCTTAAACTTTGCTCCAGAACATGCCTAGTAAAAATGGTGAAGAATCTGAATTTATCAATCTGTAGAGAAGTAACTTACGATCTTATGGTCTTCTCGTAGTTCCACCAGTGTCCTGTGTTGAAAACTAGCACATCTGCATCCCTCCATTGTTCAGAGGTCCAGTCCATGACATCCAATTTTAGTGTGGTCTTCGCCCTCTCTGGAGCTCCAGCTGGAGGCCGGCTTTGCAGTACCAGAAATGGGGCTCTGTAGTACTCCACAGTGCAGTTAAAATCCCTGAATTTGAATACCAAGAACCCTTTATGCTTTGTGATCGGGCTGCCATTCACTTCATAAATCGAATCCTTGTCAACAACTGCTGAGGAAAGCATGCACAAAAGGGACTCCCACTGGTTTCTTCCAATAGAGTCACCCACAAAAACCATTCGCCGGTTCCGCAGCTTCTCCAACATTGTCTTTGCATCAAACCTTTAAAAGAAAAAGGAACGGGAGATTCAACTAAGTCCTTTTGAAAACATCTAAGTGTTTTAAAATTAAAGGAATGTTTTTCTTTTTAAAGCATTGGTAATTGAAATTAGTATATCCATCCATTACAAGTATTGGGAAGTTCAAATGGGGATTAGAAAGCAAACATAAAAGAGAAAAATCATTTGATAATTACATGGGTATGTCTGAGAGAAAATGATATATAAAAAAAAGAAAGAATGATGGCAATAAAAAGGAATATTTGAAAGAATATCAGAGAGCAGCCACAAAACTTCAAGCACATCCAGCTCATAAAATAACGAAAAGTTCCCCAAACTATATATATATATATATATATATATATATATATATATATATATATATATATATATATAATGGAAATTCTCCATCTTTTCCTAGATTTTGAATGGAAAAACAAGAGGAAAACAAAAAAACCATCGAAACAAAGAAAAAGAGAATCCCAACAATTTTCTGAAATAACACCATAGGAGTTTCAAATCTGAACAAAGACAACGAAGCTTTTACAAATTTAGCAGTAAATAAACATGAAATTAAATAAATATAGAATCAAGAAGCCTCCAAAGAGGAATGTATTACTATTATGAAAAGTATTGAAATAAAGGGACATACCCCTCAACACAGACAAGCATCCGAAAAAGTTCAAAAACTCACACGAAAATAAAGTAAAACAGGAACAAAAGGTGCTACTTTCTAATACAAGAATGTCATTACTCATTACTAAAACTACCTACAAAAATTCCAAATAAAATACCATGGCACAAAAGACAAGAAAGGAAAAGAAAGGACCTTTTAGACACCCGCTACCAAAAAAAAGTTATTGCTAGACAGAATCCTTCAAAATAATAGCAAGAAGCAAACATCCACCTGCCAAATTCCCTTTCCTTCACAAGATTTCTCAAATGCACCTAATCCTTTTCCAACTTACCCCCCACCCTGCCCCAAAGGAAGCTCTATTTTTCTACTCAAGAAGAAAATCGCCCGAACTCTATTAAAAAACAAAAAAAAAAAACAAAAAAAAAAAAAAAGAAAAAAAAAGAAAAAGAAGAACATGCCCACTTCCAATATACAGAAATGGGGAACAACCCCAAGATAAAAAGCAGATATCTTAGTTACTAAGCACTGAATCTGTGTACTTGGCAGTGGGCATCGTGTACAGGATCTAGACTGTTCATCTTTTGGTCCCTACAATGGATGGGTTATATGCCACAAATCACAACACCCTATGACCCTAGCTACAATTCATTCAATCAGTGGCTATCATCACAAGATGAGTGTGATTTTAAGGGTATCCCTATCCATGGTTGGGCCCAACAAATGAATGGTTTAGAATTGCACACACGGACCACATTTGCGGACATTGAGTGCTCCATAACTAACGGAGTCATTTGTGTTTGGCACCCCATACTCTCCAAGACAAAAAGAGAGTGGACAAATTTCCCTTCACTGCCACTAGTTTGACAAAATTCAAAGTTCAGAGTCAAGCGTACTTAGCAATCGCATACACCCATTAATATCAATACGTTTCTCTCCTAGCCGCATATAGACTCATCAATATTGATATGCTCTTCTCATGGATTTCTAGCTGGTACTATTGATTGGAAACATGAATTTGACAGCATACAAGGATTGAAAAAAAAAAAAAAAAATCTACAAAATTGCCCTAATGAAAATTCATAAAGAGAGAAAAAGACCATCATACAGTGCAATGTTGCAATATGCTAATGAATTTTTCGGGGCCATTTGGATGCCTGTATCTTGAGTAAAATGTAAGAAAGTTACAGGTAACTTTCTTACAGTTGGTGTTTGGGGGAGAACTCTTACAAGTAACAAAGTCTCAACCTATAACTTTGTATCAGGTACTAAATACTAATAGAGTGTCTTCAAAACAAACCCATAAAAATGAAAATAAAGCATATCCAACAATTTCCCCAAATAGAAAGATACCTTAACAAATTTACCAATTGAAAGATTGTGACAAACCCGTTTAATTTGTTTCGACTAAGAAGAAAGACAACATTTAAAGTGTGTTTAGATACAACGAAATCTATGCAGAAATGGAACTTGTTTTCCACTAACAAGACAGTTGAGCTGTTTGGATACACAGATTTCAATGGTCAGAATTCTCTAGCACAATAAACAAGTCGACAATCATTTACACCCCGTTTGGCACCTTGGATTTGGTGGTAAATGGATGTATTTCAAATTCAAATAGCTGTTTTTTGCATTTGACAACCTTGGATTTTGAGGTAAATGGAATCGGAGGCATTTCAAAACTTCCGTTTTGGTGTGTTTTGAAATCTCAGCAAAATGTTGAGATTCCGATGTAATGCAAAGGAAATGCCTTTTTTGCTTCGTTTTTTTAAGGGCAGAAGAGTTGCACATGTAACAAAGGTATCTCTAAGCTACTAATCCATTAGACACATGACACACTGATGATACTCCAAAACAATTCAATTATCAACTGCAACACTAAAATCACATCAATAGAATGATTTGAACCATCCAAACATCGGACATCTAAATTGACATTTAAAAAACGTTTGTGAGTCGCTTGTTTGTGATCCATGCATTTGTCGCTCACCCAAGGCTAAGAATTTTCTCCTTTTTAGCCAAAGTATATATTTTAATGGGCTTATTATAATTATTCTATCAAATATCACACACACACATATAGAGGAATAATCACTTGCACACTAGTTCTCATGAGAACTTTTTCAAAACTCATCACCTGTGATATGAACCCAAAATCTAAACGGTCCATGTGATGCCGCACCCCATGAAGTCCCCATGGCCCAACTTTTACTTGTATCCAAAACTTTGGTGGGCCATGACAAAAGAGAGGCAAATCAAGAGAGGAAATTATTTCCTTTTGCCATGGCCTACCAAAGTTTTGCATCAGGGTGAAAGTTGAGCCCTGGGGGTTTCACGGGGTGCTGCATCACATGGACGGTTTAGATGTTGCACTGATAGCATGGAAGATGAGATCTGAAAAAGTTCTCACAAGAACTCATGAGAACTGGTGCGTAGATGAGTGTGTGTGTGTGTGTGTGTGGGGGGGGGGGGGGGGGGGGGGATATGAAAACTAATTTAGTTAATCAAATCTAAGTCCTATGAATATACCAAAGAATTCCTTTGCCCTCCTAATACAAGCTCCCAAATAGAAAATTTGAATTCCAGTGCATTTCAACCAAACGCAAATGAGAATTCGGAATCACCTTGATCCCAACATAATTGTGATTTGGATTCCAATGCATTCTAAATCCAAGCTCCCAAACAGGCCCAATGAATTTGAGGATTCCACTTGCTATTCAAAAAAGAACCCCATTTTTTTAATCTTATCTTCAAGAGTGACCATGCAAATTATCAAACAGAATCTACGTATCCAAACACACCCTAAAGAAAATCAAAAGAAGAGAACAAGAAGAAACAACCTGGGCAGATTGCAATGCTTCGGCTGCCACCGCCACTTCGTGTAGAATTTATCAGGCCTCCCATTCTCTGAACAACGGAATCCTACGTCCAAGAACCTGCAATACCTCGACTGATACAATGGATACGTCTCGTCCCAGACCCACTCCCCTTCAAACAAATTGCACCCATCCCCTTCTCCACTGGAGAACCCCGGCCGCCGATTCACATTCAAATCTTCGAACCCAAAACGCAGCTGCTGCTGCGACTGTGCTTGAAGCCGGAATCCTCTGCTGACGACCCTGTAGTCTAAGTAAAAAAAGCAGCAGAGGAAGCAGAAAATGGTCACAAAGAAAAAGCCCAAAATACCCAATGGCTCCACGGGTTTTAGTCTCTTGAGTTTGTTCAAGAGCTCCATGGCATGAGGCGTTGATGGGTTCTTGGTAATTACAGAAGAAGGGAGGGGTATTTCTGAAAATAGGTGTGGAAGGGGAGAATCTGAGGCGTCTGGAAGATGGGTCTGTTTGGAAATGGGTTTTGGGTGGGTAAATGGGTTTTTAGTACTTGGAGAAAAATGGAGGGGTATTTCTAGAAATGGATTTTGGGAAGGAGAATCTAAGGGATTTGGGGAGATGGGTTTTGTTAGTTACAGGAGGAGAGGAGATGAGCATGTCTGGAAATGGGTTTAAGAGGAAGAGATGGGGGGTTCTGGGTAGGTGGGTTTTTAGTCATTAGAGAAGGAAAGAGGGGCATTTCTGGAAATGGATTTTGGAAGGGGTAATGGGGGTCTTGGAGAGATTGGTTTTGAATGATTTGGAGAAGGAGAGAAGATGGGATTTGGAGTGAGACTTCTTGGAAGAAATTCTTTTCGTTTATCTTGGTTTTATTAGAGAGAGAGGTTTTGGAGGTTTTCAAGCAATGATAGCATTCATTGAGGTGTGCTTTCACTGGTCCTTAAGGACCACATGATGTTTATTTAGCGGGGTTTTGAGTGTGAGAGAGAGAGAGTATTTAGTGGGGTTTTAAGAGAAGGGAGTGAGAAAAAGAGAGGAGGTTGTCTGTTACTGCCATGGAAGCAAGAATGAGCATATTCATCCAGAACTCCATTTTAGACACAGATTCTGAGCAGTCGCAGGAGTTAAGCGTATAAAACTCGAGAAAGAGAATATGCACATGATTCTCGGTTTCCAACCCCGTACAATGGGACATGGGCACCTCATCGGCTGATCTCCCTTCACGTATGGATCAATCTTCCTAACTTTTCTCAGTTGAATGTAGACCATTGATTTACGCCTCTCTTGACTCTCTATTTGGAGGACACAAATCTAACGGTTATGATTGTCCTTTTGATTTTATTCTTTTGAAATGATCCATCCACGGTGCGGCTCACCATACCAACGGCTATGATCACCCAACGGCGTCGCCCCGTTTTAAAAACTAAAAGCCGGGTGTGACATGCGTATATGTCTCCGTAAGGGCCACAAAAGTGTAACTTTCTCACGTTTGAATTTTTATTTTTATTTTTATTTTCTTTGTCGACGGGGCTATTATCTGCTGAAGCGGACTGAGTAAACTCCGTGGAGACAACCGTAATGTATTATATGCCTTATTCACGCCGTCCATCCATTTTATCAGTTCATTTTAAACCATGTATGAAAAATATAACTATATTCAAATCCCAAGTTGACAACATAGCGAGAAACAGTGGGAATTGAGCGCTTACCATTGAAAACTTTTTCAGAATCATTGAAGTTTTAAATCCAGCTGATATTTGTATTTTCTTTTCATTCATTGTCTACGTTATCTGATAAGCAGGTTATATTAGATGACAAATAAACACTACTACAGGGCCTAAGGTTTCAATGGTTAAAGTCATTATTCCTACTGTTCCTGTGGTGTGGTCCACCTGAGCTTTCGATATATTTTAATTCGTACGTATTACACTAAAATAAGCTGAAAAAACAGATGGACGGCATAGATATGACACATACGTCGTAGTGGGACCAACAATTTTACTCGGTACACAATCCGCCTCCAACCTTCTCACGTCTGGATTTTTTTATGTTTTTTTTTTTTTTTTTTCCATCGGAGCCATAATCTGCAGACTGGTAGGCCCCACGTGCACGAGAAATCAGGCTTATCCATTTACGGTGCGTGAGTGATCAATGCCATTCATCGAGTGGGGACATAGTAAACATATCCTGGCCCAAAAGACTGACACGTGACTCATGAGGGGGCTGCACATTCACGCGGAAGATGAATGATAATAAAGGAAAATGACCCACGGCCTTCACTTACGAATGCTTTGGATATATCCTAATATTTGGGTCAGGACACTTTCATGCTGTACCCCACTAATGAACGGCTACGGGAGCAACTCCTGGTATTCTGTACCTCCGGTGTACAATAAACTACAGTTCTTTGCACCTGGAGGCACATGCGAAGTTTCAGAACCATTCAAGAAGTAGCCCACGATGGATAGGCCATCGTATGAAAATCAACGGTTCTTGTGGTCACTTTCTCAGATTGTCTACGTAGTAAACTCGTGATGTACGTGTCTTATTCATGCCCTCTGTCAATTTTTTCAACCCATCTCGAGACAAGAGTTAGAAATTAAGCAATTTTAAAAGATTGAGTTGATCGATGGGAAACAATGGAAATTGTATTTCTTATTCTTTTCTTCCACTGATTCCTCTTGGTATGGTTTACTTGTGCTTTTGTCCTGCTTCAATTTTAGGTTCAACCTCTAAAATGATATGTGAATATAGATGAACTGAGTTGATAAACTGCACGAGCTCATAGTGTGCTCAACATAGTTTACTCAGCATGATAACAGCCCACACAGTATCTCAATAGGAAATTTGATTCATGGTAAAAGGGGGAAACGGATCGGCTACCCCTGCCAGTAGCCCGGTTGTTAATGGCCGGTGTTCTACGGGGCCTACTATGAGGTATATCTTTTATTCATGTTGTACATCCATTTTTATGGATTATTTTAGGAATTGATCCTAAATGGAAGGTATATAAATCTTAGGTAGACCATGCCATGAAAAAATAATAGTGATTAGATATCCACTGTTAAAATTCTCCTAAAGCCCACATAACTATTTATTTAACATACAGCCTGTTGATTTGGTCATACAGACCTCGGTGAAAGGAAAAACCAATATTCAGCTTCTCGATACAAAACTTTTATGGCTTAAAAAGTTTTTATCAATTAACATTGTTTTCTGTGTTGTGGTCTACTTGAGATTAGGATATATCTTAGTTTTGGGCTCGTACCATGAAATGATCTAAAAAAATATACATCATGGTGAGGCGCATAGAGCACCGACCACTGGCCAGTGGAAAAGGGAGTAGCCAATCCATATGGCGTGGAAAAGACACATACATGACAGTGGTGCCACTGAGTTTACACTCAGTTCGAATCTGAGTTCTCCTTTCAGATTCTAGCTAAACCATAGCAGACGGACTCAGCTTATTAGGACGACGACAATGACCGGAGGAAGAACTGTTATGATTCACATTCAATGGCAAAAGTCCCCAAATGGACAAAATATTATCATTTGAACGGTGTGTTTTTGCCACATGGACCACATAATGTGTGGCCCCACCTCATGAACGGTTCTGGTGACCCAGCCCTAATTGTGGAGTCCTGCGGCATACCTTTCAAAAGCACTCCATTGGACTCCTCATTGCAGGTAAAAATGGTAGGCGCCACTTCGACAAGCCAATCACCCCCATTTAGAAGATCCTAACCATTCAACAAGAAGACAATTAAAAAAAAAAAAAAAAAAAAAAGAACAATTTCGGTCATGATCATCTCGACAGCTCTACGGTTGGACTGCCATTTGAATCCAAATATGGCATCGAGAGCCGGAGGTGTACAAGCCCCAAATAGCGCGGAAGTGGGGGGCAAGAAATTCCAAAAACAAGCGGTCCAGATGACAGGAAATTAAGAAAGGGATGACTGATGTGATTTAGCAAGACCATACCCAACGAATCCGCTTCCAGAATCCAACAAATCCAAAACTGTCGCTTTCGGCACCCTGTAACCGTCTCTGCACGACCAAGAGAGAGAGTGCGTGTCGTTTTCATTGGAGAGAGTCATGTGATACTCGGACAGCCGCATGACGCTTGATGCGCTCGAAATCAGAAAATGTACACGTGGCATAACTTAATTCAAATTGAAACGACTAAATCGGTTAGCACAAATTGAAAAGTCACGCGACTGAAATCGGATTTGGTTGAAGAATTCTAACCGCTGATTCGTGAAAACTTGTGGGCTGAAATAGGACCATTGAATGTTTTGATTTTTAACTGTCCAATAGATGTTTCTAATCCAATGGTTAGATTATCAAAAAAGCTTCTTTTTTTATGGGACATCTAAATTGAGACCATAGTCTGAAGAGTCTACTTTGATTTAATTTAAGCATGTAAATTTTAAGTAAATTTTGAGTGTCTGCGTATCATCCATTACTATTAGCGGAGTATCCAATTGTTTTATATTCCGCTCTTCTCGGTCAGTGTGGGGGAACGTGGAAAGACGATGGCAGAAACATCCCGAAAAAACTTAGGGAGAAAAATTCCCGGGTGGGCGTGCGCGCTTACGGGAGTAATTCTGCACGGAGAGTAAACTGCGTGGGGGGCTGCCATATGCATGTGTCTTATCCATTTCTCTAGCTTATTTTAAGGCATGATCCTGGAATCCACGCATATCAAGAGCCCAAATGGACTACACCGCAGTAAACAGTGAGGATAAGGACATACATTCTACTGTTGAGACCTTCTTAGGGCTTGTAGTAATATTTATTCATCATTCACCCAAACTGTTGATAAGGTTATGAGGACATGGCCGAATGAAAAGCACATATGTCATCTTGATTAAAAAAATCCATAGCCCTTTAGAAGTTTTAAATCTTATGCATTTAATTCCCATTTGCTTCCTGTGGCGTAGTCCACTTGAGCTTTGGATATACTTTAATTATGGGCTCATGCCCTAAAATGAGTTGCAAAATTGATGGATGGCATGAATAATGCACATACTTTATGGTGGGTCACATAGAGTTTATAGCGTGTATGTAATCCACAGCAAAAAACTTAAGGTTATAAATGATGAGCAACTCTATGGGGCCCACCATACTTTATGGTGGGTCACATAGAGTTTATAGCGTGTATGTAATCCACAACAAAAAACTTAAGGTTATAAATGATGAGCAACTCTATGGGGCCCACTATCATATATGTCTTATTCATGTTGTCCATTCATTTTTTTTGGGTCATCTTAGGGCATGAGCCCAAAATTGAAGCATATCAAAAGATAAGTGGATCACACCAAAAGAATAGGTGGGGATAATGATGTTTACTTTTGAAATTTTCCTAATGACCACATGATGTTTATTTGCCATCCAACTTGTTCACAAGGTCATTGACCTTACATATGGATGAAGCGAAAACATAAATATTCACTTGATTCTAAAACTTCTATGGTCGAAGAAGTTTTCAATTGTAGGCATTTAATTCGAGCTATTTTCCATGGAGTGGTCCGCTAGCTTGAGTTTTGGATATGCTTTAATTTTGAGCTCTATATTTAACACTTGACTAGTCATCACCAGTGTTCATCCCCATTATTATTATTCCTCTTAAGAGCCAATCAAAGTTGATTATGTGTGATTTATATAAAATCTGTGTGGTGTATTCGAAGATTTGAAAATATTTCTTTGCAAACAACAGTTGGAACATATCACACAATGCCACGTCAATGTTTAAGCGTCTGATGAAGAAGCAATTGTGAAGAACTAATTACAGGACAGATGATAAAGGGAGACACAGAGGAACTCAAGTAGTAGCGAATAGTTATGGCAACCATTAGAACATTAGAAGGATCTAAATGAATGGATTAAAGCTATAAATAGAAGAGGAATACAAGAGGAAATTTTCCTCTCATATCAACCCAGACAAACCAAAGTTATCTTTCAATTACCAGTCAATTTACATTTCATAATGTAATCATTTACTTTTTCTGTCAAGCAAATTACATTTCTTAATGTAATTCTTTATTTTCAGCCTATTGTTTACATTCCGTAGCATTAATCAAGTAGTTGGTAAGTTTAGTTGTAATTTGAGTTTATGCTCACATGCTAGATTCAGTTCTTCGCTCGGAAAGGTGTGTTGCAGCTGTTCTTCACGGCCTACTGTAAGAATCACTTTTTTTCACTTTGTTTGTATTGAAAAATCCTTTTATAAGAAAGTTAAATGTGTAACCCATTATCAAAGGACGAACCCCACCCTCTGAATTTCGCATGATCATATTTATACACTAAGCGAGTGGCTGAATAGGCAACCGATCTCACCAGATCTTGGTCATACACTATGTGTTTGCCTATCTTAGAGCTTGGGGTCATAGTTGTTCGGTTTGAATTAAAGCCGCAATTTCAATTCTGGCACGGCCGCACACGTATAGCCAAAGACTGAATAAGCAACGCACGAACGGTTTTTGGCACACCCGGTGGGACCTCTTCTTTGATTAATCAATGTAATATTGCCAATTATGAATCGAATGAGTGCTCGCATTGCTAGGATCGATCCCTCTATGGCAACCGCATCACCTCCAATTGAGGATGTGTCGATTCCAACAGCCCATGAGGTGTTGAATTTAAATAATAGTCCAACGCCTAGTACTGGGGATCAGGGAGGAGCATCAACCTTTGGAACTATTCTTCCGAATGACGTAGTTATCATGCTTCAAGATGTATAACTAAGCATTCGTCTTGTTTAGGAATATGGACGAGCCTGGGGAGAGCAATTCCGCATTCAAGCTGAAAATATTAATCGATATATGGCTAATTAGACTGAAGTCATGCATCGATTGATAACTAGGATAGTCGAGCAAACGCTATCAGTAACGCAATACTGTAACGTCCCGAAAAAATCCATACAAAAACTCGAGTACCACCTCAGGCAGAAATCGCTAAAGATGAAATCCTTTAGAAATTAGTCATGAATTAACTAAGTACTAAACTAGATTATCTATGAAATTAGCACTAATCACTTTAAATACAAACTGCAAGACCCAAAACTAGCAGAACCATTGACGCTACATTACCCTAAAACTTAGGATCTATCTCAAAACCCAATTGCTCTCGAAAGCATCATGAGACTCCGTATCGGACCTGGACCGCACGTCGAAAGTCCGATTTCTCCAAGATTATACGGTTACGACCGCCTAGCTAACAACTATCTCAGAAATCAAATCCTAAAGGTATCCAAAAATACACAACTTGAGCCCGGAGCGACGTGTGTAAAAAACATGAATATCTTTAGGAAACGAACTAAAACTTAAGTGAATTGAGTCGTTCACTTGCAAGACGAATCTAAGGATTCAGACCGTCAGAATTTGACCCAATTACACCCTTGGATCAGGAAAAATGTCCAAGACATGTCAGTATGCTTGTGGCCCTGATCGAGTGCTGGTGACCGTTGAGCTGAAACTGGTCCGCCACGGTCGATCTGTAAACTCCATCGGACTGAAACCTTAGCCTGACCTAGATCTAATGTCAAGGAGCTTAATTCTGACCGCATGTAAAAAAAGGGTCGTCTAGAACAACTCCGTTAGACTGAAACAATCAACTATTGGCTATAACTTAAGTATACCCTAACCCTGGGGCCATTCCCATCAGTTTTGGGCCTATATAAGTGCCTTAAACCCTCTCTCTCCCATTCCATACGAATTTACAAAACCCTAGAAAGAGAAGAGAACAGAAAGAGAAGGAAAGAGGAGAAAGAGTGTGTGAGAGTTGGAGTTTGTTCCTGGGATTCTTCCCTGCCGCTCCTCGTGCTTAGCCACCCCGTCCGTATCTTTATACCAGTGATTCCGACTCCGTACTTGGGTAAGAAATCCTAACCCTAATCTGTTTTAGATATTCAAATGGAGTAAAGGGTGAAATAGTTAATCAATTCCATGTTATAGGTTGTCGTTGTGCTGTAGACGAGGACTTAACATTTAAACTGAATTCGTTATGAGTCTACCGGCGAAAGGTGCGGACTATAAATGTTTAGGTTATGGTTTTCAAGGCTTTCAATGACAGTAATAATTTATGACTGGCTTGATTGTTATCCCATGTGCTTAGTTACAAGGGTTTCTGTGTATTATGCATATATATAAACTATGTTGATTTATAATGCATTCCATGTGTTTGTTGAAATGTGTGAATGAGTATGGAATTGTGATTTATGCTTACCATGTTTATAGACTAAGAATTCATGATTGTTGTACGTATGGTGAACCCTTATAAAGGAATTTACTATAATACCTGTTATAACTACCTTACTATATGTATATGATATGTGTAGCTTAAATGTTTGATAAAATGCCTGAATGTGAAAATGCTTGGTTAAATGCATGTAATGAGGGTGTTGAGATAAGATTCTCAATTCCCTTAACTATGGTTATAATATCTTTTATATAATTTATCTTCCTATGATGTGCTGTATGGGTGGAATATTTATGAATGATAATACGTGTAGTATGTGTTTGTTAAATTGCTCAAGTAAAATCTATATCTGATTTTAGTTGTCACATGTTGTTTTAGATTACTATATGTAAATGTTATTGTAACACTCTGGATTTTTTTCAACCTGGGATTAGACGTCCTTAGGCAATGGGTCAACTAAAACACCTGGGTAACCGCTCATAACCCAATTCCAAAGCCAAAGAAATCACTTAGGATTAATTCCTTTAGAAATTAAGAGTAAGTTAGCTAGCGCTACGCTGGAGTAGCTGTGAAATTGTCCCTGATCACTTTAAATACGTTCTGCAAGACCCAAAACTTGTAGAATCGTTGATGCTACGTTACGCTAAAATTCAGGATCAAACTCTAAACCGGTTTGTTCTCAGAAACCTTTTGAAACTTTGTATTGGATCTAGACCGCGCGTCGAAAGTCCGATATCTACCATCTTAGACCGTTATGACTGCTTGGCTGGACTTGACAATCGTTTCGAAAATCAAGGCCAACCGACGTTCAGAGGCTATTTCATTGAGCCTGGAGTGAAGAGAGTGAGAAAGGGGTTAGATTTGAAAATTTAAATCCAAATCTGGCATGTGACTTGGCGCGTTATTATTAAGCGTTCTGACCGTCAGAATTCAGCCAAATTATACCCTCGGATCAGGAAAAATTTCTCTTTCATATCATAAGACTTGTAGACCTGATCTAGGTGCGATGACCGCTGAACTGAAACTAGACCGCCGAACTGAAACTAGACCGCCACGTGCGATCTGGGAACTCTACCGGTCTGCAAACTTGATGTGTGCTACATCCAGTGACCATGAGCTTAAGTCCGACAGCGTTTGGTCAGGGGACCTCCAGAAATACTCTTTTGGACCAGAACAGCCCCGATTTTGTTATACCTCAAGTGAACCTTGTTCCCAAGCCTAATTTGGGAAGGTTTTAGGCTATAAAAGGGTTTGAAACTCTCACTTCTCTCATCCATCTGAATTTGCTGGAAACCCTAGCTAGAGAGAGAGAAAAAGTGAGAGTTTGTGAGAGAGTGTGGGAGAGATCTTCCTGCCACTTGCTGCTGCTGCTACACGTGCTAAAGCAACGCACTCCAATCACTTTCCCGGCGATTCCAAGACACTTCTAGGTAAGGAAAACCCTAACCACTTGCTGATTTGGGAATTTCTTCGATTCAAATAGTAAAGTAGCTGATGTACTTGTGCATTAGGTCGCCTGTACGCCGTTGACGAAGCGTATACGCTCCGTTCGAAATGATACACATCTAAAGTGAAAGGTGCAGATTGTAGATGCTTTGATTGGCTGATTTCAACGCTTTCAATGTCGTTTAATAGTAGATTATCGACGGTAATGCCATTTGACATGTACAACATGCTGTCCGTTTTTCGTTTCGTAAATGTACGAAAAATATGAGATTTAGGGCATTTTAGTCATTTGTAGGAAATACTGTATACATGCATATTTTGCTGAAATAGTTGCCATGGCTATTTGTCGCATTAGGATATTAGGAGTGCGTGCATAATTGGTTTGGCGAAGAGATTCGTCCAAATGCGCACTTTGAGCCGACATACACTAGGTAGACTTAAGTGTGTAGACTAAGTGTTTGTATAAATATTTGTATTAGTATGTATTGAGTATATGGTGTTGTGAATGAGTTTTGAGATTGAATTCTAAAGTAATACACTGATGTAAATGATTTCCATCATGTTGGCTATATGTATTGATTTCATTATATGTATGAAATGCATGTGTTGGATGATTTTCTTAAGTTGTATGTTATAACACGTGTGAATATGCTTACAATGTTGTATTTCATTTTTGTTACTCACATATGCTTACTGATGTTGATGCACAAATGCTTGGGGCTATGACCTAGTCCAGGCAGTCGGTAATGGATCGAATTCATGGTTGGTTTTTAGGTACCACAAAGGACGTGTCGATGAACGTGAGTCGTGTTTTGGATTGGCGGCAGTGGTTAGGCCATATAAGGTGTTTCATGCACTTCATGTCGTTCATCTTGAGATGCGCTCGTACTAGTCGAGCCCGTCAAGTAACCCGACTGGCCATTGTATGTTCACCATGTATGAGTCATAACTGCTTGAACCTAGGGTACTGAACTTACCATTGAAAACTCTATTAACCATGGTACCTTGATCCAATAAGACTCATGAGCCGGGCATGGTGGTATGAGACACCGTGGTCGAGCTGTCAGCCTACGCTGGGGCCACAAATCTTCTCGTAGTGACCAGTGAACACCCTACTCTGAGCAGATTATGGTGGTATGGGATACTATATTCTTGCTGTCGGCCTACACTGATCAGGTGACGAGCCCTTTGTAGTGACCTTGAGTTTATCCTGACACCGTATGGGGGCGACGAGTCCTGATGCAGTCTTAAGGATAATTAGGCCTGTATTGATAAGGTGATGGGGGAGCGGTGCAACGAGTGCGAGCAACAGCCCTTGCAGCGACCTACAAATATAACATCGTATGAGATTACTAGGAGTGACGACCGTAGACAGGATCTGTGTTGGGATTAATATAAGTAAAGTACCTTAGTTTTCCAATACTGCTGTATGAAAAGGACTAATAATAACTCGGTAATCATATCAACATCACATTGTATGTGCCTGGAAGATGTGGAGCACTGAGCGGTAAGCAAGCATGCCGCGGACGCAGATGGTGTCGTATGAGGGAGAATGTCGGTGAGGGCATCCATCATGTCTTGTCATATTACATTAACAACAGTATCTAGGAATGTTTGATTAATTATTTTACTATTATCGCATGATTGATTTGAGAACATGCTAATCTTTGCTATATGATTCCACTGAGTTAATTACTCACTCCCACGTTACGGGATGGTGTTGCGCACACCAAACAGTTCCTATCTTAATTGCAGATGATGGCGATGCTTGCGAAACAAAGCCGGACTTGATGATGAGGAGGAGGATCCCTCCTATATGCAGGTTCTGATTGACGGGGTTACTGAATTACTGATTAGGTGCCAATATACTTGGTATTTCACCTTTTTCTTACACACCCATGTATATTCTTTTTATCATTTTTGGAGTATACATGTATATGTTTAACTTAGTAACATGTTCACACTCTGGAGACCCACAACAGTTCATATACTTTATTATCTATTACATTCTTCCGCTTGCTAATTTAACTGTCTCTGGAGTATGATATGCTGTTTTGGTCTAATCGCACTCATGTTTTCTGCACTAATATGAACAACATTCATCCATCATTGAAAATGTTGCATAAATGATGTTCTGGAACTCGGGAGTGGAGTTTTTGCTCGACCCCCAATTTTTGGGATGTTACAGTTATTGTTTGAAATGTGCTTGGGGCTACAATGTAGTTCAGACAATCGATAAATGTCTGTGAACGGTGGTTAAACTGCTTAACCACGACCGACACACCCGATGAATCTAAGTTATACGCTGTTTGTCAGCAGTGGCTAGGCTATGCAGGGTGCTTACGCTCTCCATGTTGATTGACTCGACGTATGCTCGTACCAATCGAGCTTGTCAAGCAACCTGATTGACCTGATGTATGTTTACCATGTATGAACGTTATTGTTTGAATCTAAGGTACCAACTTACCAGTGCAAAACCCGTTTAACCTTGGTACTTCGATCCGCTAAGACTCATGAGCCGGACATGGTGGAATGGGACACCATGGTTGAGCTATTAGCCTACGCCGGGGTGACGAGCCCACCCATAGTGACCAGTGAGCAACCTAAGCTCGTGAGCCAAATATGGTGGTATGGGACACTGTATTCAAGCTATCAGCTTACGACTTGGTGACGAACCATTCGTAGTGACCTCGAGCATACTCGGAGGTTACGTTGAGACGACAAGCCTTTCCGTAGCAACTAAAATATAAGTTAGGCCTGCATTATATGACGAGCCCTTTGTAGCGACCTGGAATCACAACATTATATGAGACTAGCTAGGACTGACGATCCTAGAATGGATCATTGTTTGGAAAATGATATAAGAGAGGTATCTTAGTTTTTCAATCTTGCTATATGAAAAAGTCTAATAAGAACTCAGTAATCACGCTCATGCACTGCATTGCATGTGCCTTTGGCGTTGGTGTTGATCACAGTGAGAGTGTTGCATGCCGCGACCGTAAGAGGAAGATCGCAGAGGGAGTGCAGGTGAGGGCATGCATCATTAATACATATCACGTTTACATTAACCTGAGTAATTAGGGATGCTTGATTATATTGCTTTATCTTACTGCTTGATTGAATTGATAACATGTTAACCTTTGCCTTATAGCTCCACTGAGTAGATCACTCACTCCCATGTTCTGGGACGGTGCTTTAAACACCAACCAGACCCTATTGTAGATGCAGATGATGGCGATGCTTATAAGGTAGAGCCAGACTATTTCAATGACGAGGAGGAGTTCTCCTCTATGCAACTCTCTGGCGGGTCTATGTAGACTTGGAGTTACGTTGGTGGGGCTATAGGGTTTTGGATAGAGAACATTACACTTTCTTATTTTATACATTTTGGAACTAAACTTGTAATTATTTAACCTAGTGACAATCATACTCCGTGGGCTTGCTATATTTTTTTATACAGTTATATACATATCACAGACTTCCACTTGCGTAATTTACTGTCTCTGGAGTATAATATGCTGTTTCGGTATAATCCCACTCATGTTTAAGATGCTAATACAGACAACATTTAATCATCATTATCTATGTTGCATAAGTGATGTGTTGGAATTCGAGAGTTGGGCTCCTGCTCGACCCCCAATTTTCAGGGTGTTACAAATATAATGTCGAGGGAAGTTCTATCAGCAATGCAACTCCATTGCCATCCATGCCCCCTCCGCAATGGAATCCACCACCAATCCCGATTTAAGAGATAAGAAATGTTCTACCTCATGTGGAAGCTAAGCGACCAAAACGAGTCTAGGAACTTCATACCCGAGATTCAGAATAAGGGTTACCTAGGAGGATTCAATCCTTAATAATTCCTAAATTTCAAGATAATTTGAACCAATTTGACCCTAACTCACTGCCAATCTTGGAACCTCAGCGGATGGATTGTGACCAAATTGTGCAAATCGTCCAAGAAGTTACTGGTCAAGTACTCAACCACAAACACTATCCCGATATATCATAAACTATATACTGAATGGATAAATTGGCAACACACATGGCCAAGGAATTATTGACTAGATTTTGCTTTGTTTTCAGGTGAGCCTGATAATTAACCACCGAACATGTTGGCCGATTTACGATGCAATGTGAAGAATTGGTCAACAATGATTATCACCAATTGTAGTTATTTGGTCATTCGCTAACAACAACGGCCTTCATGTGGTATTCAAACCTATTGCTAGATTCAGTACACACTCGACAAGAAATGGAAAAGAAGTTCCATGCCCAATTCTTCTCTAAGAACATAGAAATCACTATTTCCAATCTTGTTTGTTTTCAAAAATTGCCAGGAGAGACATGCGAGAGTTATATCATACGATTTAAATGGGCAAAGAACCATTATAAGGTTGTCATGATTAAAGTCAAACTTGTGCAACTTGCATAAGATGGGCTTAAGTATAAATTGTGTAAGAAGTTCATAGGCATGGAGTTCATAGACTTATATGACTTAACCAAGAAGGTTTCTCGCTATAAAGAACTCCTGCAAGAAGGATACTAGCAAAAAAAAATCATTATTAGGGACGTATTACAATGACCCGAATTACGAGATCATAATTGCTGAAGTGGTGGCTAAGAAGCCGCTAGTATGCTCCGCATTGGTCAAAGTGGAATCGACCGCATCAACCGCACAGAAGGTTCAAACGGTTTACAGCTTTGACATTACTAGAGCTGAGGAAATATTTGATATTTTGTTGGCCAGGAAGTTTATTAAAATCCCTATGAACCATAAGATACCCCTGGCCGATGAATTGCAAAAGACCGAATATTGTAAATGTCACAAAACTCGGTCTCATTCAACTAACAAATGCGTTGTATTCAGGAATGTTATCTAGGATCACAGCGACTGTAGATTGCTGAAGTTTCCTGAGAAAGGTGAGGAAGCCATGCTGATCAACACAGATCCGTTCCCATTTAACCTCAAGGTCAATATGGTCACGACTAATCTAAAGAATCAATCATGTTTAAAGGTCGATCTCGACCCGAATAATCAAGAAGAGGTATCACTACGACTCGTACAGGGCCATCGTTGATCCTCTCGTTCTAATGATAATCGGCCGAATGCCATTCGACGGGCCAATCAAGGCTCTTAGCTATGTGACTGGTGTGCTCGAAGAGCTATTCCAAGATGGGGAATCCTCTCGAGCTAAGATAGAGAGGCCATTATGTGGCCCCTTGGCCAGTTAGAAGCAACAACTGTCATAGACCACAACAGATGGCTCCCACTTATCGCCAACAAATGCAACCACTGAGCCAAAGGAGGGTCAAACCTCCAACGAATCGAGAAGGAATATGGATGCAGGTCACGCATTTGAAATTTCCAGCGGTGCCAGAAGCGCTAACCCAGACTCAAAAAGAGTCAATGGCAAAGGCATCGAGTCATGATAAGAAGGAAGTCAGAAGATAATGAAAGACCTTCTCAGTCAGAAATAGCTCTGGCTAGGCCTTTTTAGAGAATTCCTATGACAGAAGGACATATGACTATAAACACAATAGGGGTAGTACTGTCTCCCATGTTACAGAACCAGGATTATGATGTTCTCGACCTAACTAATCGGTCAACGAGCTTAAGGATGAAGACAATTGTGGTAACTTATCAAACTACCTTAACGATGAATGCTTCCTGGTGGATAAATGGTTAGCAAATGAACTAATGTCAACCATTGAGGCACTAAAGATTGTCTCACCAACAAACGACTTAGACGACCTAACGGCTGATGAGAGCCCTGATCAGACAGAAAGCAAACCCTAAAACACTAAGGGGGCAATATCCAAATGATGGAATTATGTTTGGGACATTGTCATCAGTTGTGTTCCATTGCAATATAATTTTCACATTGCCTTCTAGTTTCCAAGGTAGACCAACCCAACAAATAGAATGGCGGGTGACGTGGAAGAATATACCCCCAGTAATAATACAACATGCTTCTTTCCCATTTGAAGAGGATGCTAGAAATGAATCGAAGGCTGACGAAGCCCCTTATATTAACACCATTACAGTAGAGGCGGGGACTACATTTGAGAGGGTGGTCATAGATAAACCAACCCACGGCATGATACAACACCTCAACATTGTACACATCAGCTCACCTTGAAGGGTGCCCCATTACCAGAATCTTGGTCGATAACGGGGTCACGATTATCCTTTACCATTGAGAATGATGGCTAAATTGGGAAAAACCTAGGTTGATTTGATTCCATTAGAGGTTACCGTTAATAATATTGTTGGACATATCATGAGTACTCACGATGTCTTACTAGTTGATCTGATTATTGG
Source organism: Magnolia kwangsiensis (assembly GCA_037074715.1). Classification (NCBI taxonomy): domain Eukaryota; kingdom Viridiplantae; phylum Streptophyta; class Magnoliopsida; order Magnoliales; family Magnoliaceae; genus Magnolia; species Magnolia kwangsiensis. The sequence goes on along the minus strand of CM073588.1, from coordinate 55,626,533 downwards.
AATTAAGACAGTATTAACACCATTTTTTATGGTCGATACCTCATCAAGCTATAATGCTTTGTTGGGGAGGGATTGGATTCATTCATTTACATGTTTCCCATCCTCCCTTCATCAATTCGTAATTTTATGGAACCAAGATAATGTCAAATTAGTCTTGGCCAATAATAAACCTTTTTTGGCCACTTCGAATGCCAATGTGGCTTATTATTATGGGGAAGAGGTGGGACCGATTTGGTTCAATGGGAGAAATAAGTTGTTCATCCAACCGGAATATCAGTGAAGAAGAACACAGAGAGTATTATGCAAGCCATCACCGAAGTAACGCGACAAGTGACACCCCTGTCGAGGGACATCGTTCCTTATCGGCCGGTTTTGCGCTGCACTATCAAAGAAATTCCATGATCAGCACACCAAGAGATGAGTGCCTCCATGCTAATTTCACGACTAGAATAAGAAGGCTTGAAGAAAGACTGAAAGAGACGGATGATAAATGTCTTGCAAATTTCACGGCCATAATAAGAAGGCTCAAAGAAAGCATTTCATCTGATTGGCCCCTCACCTTAAGGATACTTCTTCACCCATGTATTGATTCATGAGGTGGGAATCTGATAACTACTATCCCAGCCTGCAAGTGTCAGGCTATAACTAGAAGGTTAATATTAACAGACTGGTTTGGACAGATACAAGTATTCCTTCTGGTTCTTTCTCACACCTTGTTAACAATTTCTTGGACATTAACCTCTTCTTGCACAATAGTTTTCCTATCAACCATATGTCTAGGCCCTTTCTTTTTAAACCCTTTCGGGTGGGGAGGCTTTTGAGGCTTTGTTCACAACCCTAAGTGTAAGCTCACAATGTAGAAATAATATCAGTGAGACCGAGTCGAATCCATAGGGACTAAACCTATATGTATTCTGAAAATAACTAGAACTAGAACTAGAAGAAGATTTAAAACTAAATATGGAATAAGAGAGAGTAATTATGAATAATGTTGATTAAAACTTATAAATTTAAAGGTGGGAACTAGGGTGTCAAGGATCCACTTGGGGTGAGCGTCTCCTGTATTAGTTGACTGGTGTACTTTGGAGACATGCTAACGTCACTAACTCCTCGCCTTAAAATGGCCTAATTTTTAGGGCTTCTTGATATACTTCCTCTTGATAGGTTTGATCTAATTGTTCTTATTTCTTCAACAATTTTACATTTGATTTTTAAGCTTCGCATGGATTAATTGATCGATTCTGACCATTCTTTTCCTTCAAATTGGGGTTTATTGCTTGATTGATGTCTTGGATCGATGAATCACCTCCTGAATGGTGAAGATAACCAAATCAAGATCCTTAGCCGTGAGATTTCTCATTGATTTGGCCTTGAAGTGCCTCTATTCATGTTTGTACGATACAAATCTCAAGATTGATGGATTGTATGGTCCAGATTTGCGATCTCGCCCATTGATCAATGGTGGGCCTTTATTGCCTCCGTCGGTCATATTTAATCCCCTTTTCTTAGCAATTTGATGTGTTAGAAAGGTTGTGGATGGTCTAGATTGCATAACCCTAAAATTTGGAGGCAAACAAAGCTCTTAGCTGCGATCTAACTGCCATATTGCCACGTGGCATTGTCCTTGCCCAGATGCAGACCCTGTTGACCAATTGTAACACCCCATGCTTTTTCGTACTCGGGCGTTACTTGGGAGACCTAGTTAGGCACATGAGTGTGTGAAAAATGCTATGATCCATCATTCGATGATTCATAAAGTTACCATCTTAAACATCAAATTTTGGACTTTGTTAAACCACAATGCATTTGTCATTTTGAGTACAACTAGCCCTTAATTAAGCCTTTGATATCTCAACATAGAGTACATCATGAATAGTTGTACAACCTTTCAATCTCACCATCGATTAGACCGTTCATTTAATTGACCATAAGATCAATCCTTAGGAAGTAATCTTCATTCATAATTAACTCATCCATTCGTTGATTCTCAAGATGGACCATCACACCATTAGAGAAACCATGTTTTAGGATTTCAGTTGCCTTGATAGACAAAATAAACCGTCCATTGTCAATGACGAACCTCGAATCATCAGATTCATTGTTCATCACATCCTGAACAGCTTGATAATCAATTCATACCTAAACTATAAAGGTTAATGAATTAACATTGAATCAAACAACCCAATTATCTGGGTAGGATAACAACCATTAAATTCCCTCTAAAGTTGACTAGGAGCCTATAGGAACCATGAAGATTAGATCTAGAGATGATTTGACCCTTGAGTCGATAGAAACACACCAAGAGAACCCAAAAATCAACCCTAGATGTGATATAAGTTGTTATGACCGATCATCAATGAGTCTGACCCTTAAATCGACCATCAAAACCGTTTAGTATGGATCATGGAAGGCCTTAATCTTACATCATCTTAAATTTTGGGACCAAAATTATCATATTCACGTTCACCATATTCACACTACTTAATTTGGAAATCCATCACTTGACCACAATAGAAAATAATGGTGACAATGACACCCACTGTTGAAACTTTCTAGGCCCATTGTGATGTTTGTTAGAAGTGGACACTGCCCAGGTTAGGACTTTTTGAGCCCACGGCTAGCTAGTCGACAAGGTGGACGAACGGATCACCCCATTGTGGGCCTCGACTCCTATTATTTAAAAATAATCAAGTTCTTAATCACATCAACCTGATAATGATGACCCTTACTACATTACAACCATGACCCTGTGGTTTTAATATGGTAAGTGTCGTGGTTGTCATTGAAAAGGAGAGCTTAAGATGTAATTAAGAACTTGATTATTTTTATTCTGCAGGTCAGTAGTGTCCAGCATGTGCCGTTTCTTAGTGCCTGAGTGTGTGTGTGTGTGTGTGTGTGTGTGTGTGTGTGTGTGTGTGTGTGTCCATATATATATATATATATATATATATATATATATATTGTTTTTGTTCTGCAGGTCAGTAGTGTCCAACGTCCAGTGATGGACGGCTGGATAAAATACATACATCAAGTGAGCTCCACCATCCCAGCTGGATGGCTGGTTGAAACACATTCATCAGGTGGGTCTCACCATCCAGGTTTTCTGGACAGTGTGGATTTCTCACATACACCAAGGTGGGCTCCACCGTGATGGATGGCATGGATGCACGCATCAGGTGGGCCATCAAACAGTAAGAGAGAGAGAGAGAGAAGGGGAGGGACCCCGCCACTATGGGCCCTCCCTATACAATGCATACATCAAGATGGGTCCCACCATATGTGGGTCCTCAAATACACAATAATGAATGGTTGAGAAATCATAAAATCACCCACCTATTGCTCGTCTTCTTTAGCTCCTTGGACTACCTAGCTTCAAAGCTACAAGTTTAATGGAGGATGATGGAGATTGGATAGTTAGATGATGGGGATCTTGGCTAGGAAGTGGGCCACACTAGGCTCTCTCATGGAGCTTGGACGGTCTCTTATGGTTTCTTGGGAGGAAAATGAGAGAGAGAGAGGTTGTAAGAGAGAGAGTGATGGGTGAGTGAGTGATGAGTGTACTTGAAAAGGGATGGGTGGAGAGAGAGAGCGTTGACTTTAGGCGTTGCTTATACTTGGGGATGAGATATATACTTGACATGATTTATGTGATTGATGGGACATATTCTCTTAGGTTTACAAATGCACAGTATTTTTCTCGAACTGAATGTGAGCCCATATTTCCTAGCCTGGGTATCGCATCGGCGTGCGAGATGCGGAGTCAAAACATCGGTGACGGCGGGGTCGCAAGGGTGCAAGTCTTGGGTTCAGCTGACTCAGATTGAGAGGGTACGACTCAGGGATGCGGTGTTAAAATATCGGTGATGGCGCGGTCGTAAGGGTCCAAGTCTTGGGTTAAGCCGACTCAGATTGATAGGGTACGACTCAAGGATGCGGGCAAATGCTATCTACGCATCGCGGGTCTTTGGAATTCAACTGGGAGGATCGGGGAAGCCTATGGAACGGTAGGGTCTAGGATACGGGTCTCACAGCCCTCCCCTCCTAATAAAAATTTCATCCTCAAAATTTAAATCACAATATAACCAATACAGAGCTCACCAAGGGAGAAAAATCCTATCAGAACACAACATACCAACATAATCATATACCTAAGAGATAGGGATAACGTCAACGAATTTCAGCCTCTTGCTCCCAAGATGCCTCCTCAGCATTATGATGACCTCACTGAACCTCAGATCCCGAATAAAAATGATCAAAATTGGAATACTATGCATCCTCACAATCTCAACGGTAGGGAGCTATATCAGAAAATCTCTAAGTTATTCGAACTCGGGGAAGTAACCATTCTAAGTTCTCAATAATTATAGAGTGCAAGGTAGCTATCAGCAGATATGTGATGTTATTTTCAGGTATTCCCAAGTTATGCTCTGATATAAACTTCTGTCACACCCCAAACTTGGAAACTAGGCTCACAAAATTTTTAATCGTCGAATCTGGTGCCGATAGCCTTCGTAGTACCCCATTCTCGACTCCCAGCATCCATACACCAAATTTTGATCCTGTGATCTTATAAGGAGAATTTTTCAAAGTATATTTAACTCGCAATAAGTATAACCACAAATTTACCCAAATCATAAAAGTGACATCATCATCACATATCCACCAATGTAAGCAATTGAATACAATATTGAAAGGAAAAATACTATATCAAAGATAAAAGCTCTAGAAGACTGTTGCATGCTCCAAGCTTAGCGCTATTGCGACCTAACGCCACCTGCACACGTCTATCGTGCATAAGCTTAAAGAAAGATTAGAGGGTAGTGAAAGTGTGTGCGTAAGGTAAGTGCCAAACATACAGATATCAGAGTAAGCAGAAGTACTGACAAGTCCATGAATATCATCATCTTTATCCAGGCTATGTAAACATAGAAACGTAGCATAGCAACCCAAAATGCGGATGTAATACAATATGCGGTGCGAATGAAATGACTAAGATAAAGTGTGAAGTCAGGATGATAGTACGTAGTATCGCAGGCTATGAGATCCATAACAAGGGACTTCTATCAAAACTAGTCCTATACTTAAATTTGAATAGTTAGACTGAATGTAGTAAACTCCTGATCTCAGATTGGTTGCCCGCCCCAACCGAAATCCTGACCATTGCGAAGGTACACATAACAATTAGTTACATACCACCAGCCCAAGTGGATAGTGAATGAATGAATGAATGAATGAGTAGAATGCTAAGTATGCAACTCTTGCTCAATAAGTCTACATATCAGTATTGTACATCTCTGAGATCATCAACGGGGTCTAATACACTCTATGTCAACTTACCGCCCCTATCCGAGCGCACAACTGGGTAAGTGGAAGAGATCTCACTATTTGCCTACCAATATCGAGCATGACTCGTTGATAGCAGACCCATTACTCAAGCTGGTCAAACTCAATATAGATATTGCCCCCTCACTCAAGCGGGTAAGGTCACACCCCCTCTCAACCGACCACGACACAGTGGAAGACACAACCTACTGGTATACGGTCCTCATGCACTCATATATATATATCCACTAAGTCTAGACATTAGGGCGTCTCCTGGCCACGGAGGTTTAAGGATTTTCACGCAGGGACATCTATGGCGTTCGTATGCTAGAACTAAATATTTTTGGTGTCCCATCTGACCATCCACGATATGCCTGTGGAGGCCATAACCTTGATATCGTTAGGGCGTACAGTAATTATGGCATACAAATGCAAAATGCATGAATCACATTATCAGTCATGCAGCAGTCCTGCGCATACCGTGTACTCATGTGGGTCAACTCTGCCTATCAGGGAGCCTATAAACAATCTGCCTAAAGGCATATACTATGATCAGTCACTCCTCATATCAAGCATACATATGATACGTGTGGGCATGAATCATGGAGTTATACTAAGCATATTATGTGGTGATGGACTCTATTCATAACGAAGATGGGCCTAGACGGCTTACACACAACAAGTATGGGCCTAACAATGGGCCCTATGTAGAGTTACAATGTAGACATTTAACCATCATTGCTCCTGCAATGTGGATGTTAAACCATCATTGCTCTCAAGGCATGACCCGTCGTAAACATCATTACATACATCATGGTGAAATTTCACATCGCAATGGTCCACCTGATCATTAGATCTGCTTCATTTTTCTATCTCAAGCCTTAAGATGAGCTTGCCAAATGGCTGGACGGTATGGATATACCTCACATACATCACGGTGGGGTACTCACAGTTCGTCGAGATGAACAACGTGGAATATAAAACATACATCATGTTAGTGGGTCCCACGGGCCTGCTGACATTGATACACAGCCATATAGCTGGTGTGTGGTACCCCAGCCAGTCCGTCCAGTAGGTGGGTCCCACATGGGGCCCACCACATACATAATAATACATATATATAACACTATATTATTATTATTATTTTATTTCTTTTCTTCTCTCTTTTTTTTTTTTTTTAAAATCTGACTAGTGTCCAGACCACATGCAGGGTGGACGGTGATAGAACACTAACATCAAGGTGGGCCATTGTATGGACGATGCAGATGCAACACTGCATTATGGTGGGGCCGTACATGGCACTGTCCAGATGGACGGTGCAGATGAGACACATACATATAAGGTGGGGCCAACACACCACCGTCCAGCAACTGGATGGTGCAGATACAAATATACATCATGGTGAGGTCCACGTGGTGGCCCACCACAGATTTGAATTTGTTTGGGACGAATGGAGTGGATGAAATGCATATATCATGTGGGTCCATGTGGTGTGGCCCACCCATGATATACATATACATATTATATATATTATTTTTGTTCTGCAGGTCAGTAGTGTCCGGCGTCCAGTGATGGACGGCTGGATAAAATACATACATCAAGTGAGCTCCACCGTCCCAGCTGGACAGCTGGATGAAACACATTCATTAAGTGGGTCTCATCGTTCACGTTTGCTGGACGGTGCAGATTTCTCACATACACCAAGGTGGGCTCCACCATGATGGATGCACGCATCAGGTGGGCCATCAAACAGTAAAAAAAGGAGAGAGATAGAGAGAGAGAGAGAGATGTGAGAAGGGGAGGGACCCCGCCACTATGAGACCTCCCTATACAATGCACACATCAAGATGGGTCCCACCATATGTGGGTCCTTAAATACACAATAATTAACGGTTGAGAAATCATAAAATCACCCACTTATTGCTCCTCTTCTTTAGCTCCATGGACTCCCTAGCTCCAAAACTACAGGTTTAATGGAGGATGATGGAGATTGGACGATTGGATGGTGGGGATCTTGCGTAGAAAGTGGGCCACACTAGACTCTCTCATGGAGCTTGGACGGTCTCTCATGGTTGCTTGGGAGGAAAATGAGAGAGATGAGAGAGAGAGAGGTTATAAGAGAGAGAGAGAGGGATGAGTTTACTTGAAAAGGGATGGGTGGAGAGAGAGTTGACTTTAGGGGTTATTGTACTTGGGGATGGGATGTGTACTTGAATGATTGATGTGATTGATGGGACATGTTCTCTTGGGTTTGTAAATGCACAACGTTTTTCCTCGAACTGAACGCGGGACCACATCTCTTGACCCAGGTATCGTAGCAGCATGCGAGACTTAACATTGGAACCGCGGCGATGGTGCGGTCGCAAGGGTGTAAGTCTCGGGTTGAGCCAACTCAGATTGATAGGGTACGAATCAAGGATGTGTGCAAATGCTATCTATGCATCGCGGGTCACCGGAATTCGACGGGGAGGGCCACAAAAGCCTATGCAACGGTACGGTTTAGGATACGGGCCTCACACGGGTAGGGTAACTGGACCTATGTAGAGATGGATGGTCTTCTTGGGCCCACTGTGATGTATATATTTTATTCACGCTGTCCATTCATTTTGAAAGATCATTTGAACGAATGAACCCAAAATTGAGGCATATCAAAGGCTTATATGGACCACACCATAGAAAGCAAAGAAATTGAAAACCTATCATCGAAAACCTTTAGGAGGCCATAAATTTTCTGGATGTAACTCATTTTTTGACCCATGACATTAAATTAAATTCTAAATCCAATGGACGGATCGAATTTAACACATAAATTACGAAATGACCCATATAATAGGACAACCTTGACCCTTATGAACTCCACACGTCACATGACAACCATGACCCATATAACATGATAACCGCGACCCATATAATATGACAACCTCGACCCATGACAACTATGACCCATATAACATGACAACTATGACCCATATAACATGACAACCACGACCCCATATAACATGGTAAGGGTCGTGGTTGTAATATAGTAAGGGTCGTGATTGTCAGGTTGATGTAATTAATAACTTCATTATTTTTAAATATTAGGAGTCGAGGCCCACAATGGGGTGATCCATTTCGTCCACCTTGTTGGCCAACTCACAGTGGGCCCAAAAAGTCCTGACTTGGTCAGTGTCCACTTCTAATAAACATCATAGTGAGCCTGGAAATTTTCATTAGTGGGTGTCATTGTCATTATTATTTTATATTATTTGGCCTACAAAAGCTCTAGATCAAGATGATATTTGCGCCCTAGCCCTAAAATTACATGACAAAAAGGATGGGTGGCATGGATTATACACATACATTAATATGAGCCCCACAAGTTGGGCCTTACCCACGCACATGACAACCACAACCCATATAATATGACGACCACGACCCATATAATATAACAACATCGACCCTTATCACATTACAACCACGACCCATATAACATAATAACATCGACCCTTATCACGTTACAACCACGACCCTTACCATGTTATATGGGTATTGGTTGTGGTTGTCATGTTATATGGGTCGTGACTGTAATATGGTAAGGGTCGTGGTTGTCAGGTTGATGTAATTAATAACTTAATTATTTTAAATAATAGGAGTTAAGGCTCATAATGGGTGATCTATTCCATCCACGTTGTTGGTCAGCTCGCCATGGGCCTAAAAAGTCTTGACTTGGGCTGTGTCCACTTCTAACAAACATTAAAGTGAGCTTGGAAAGTTTCAACAGTGGGTATCATTGTCACCATTATTTTTTATTATGTGGCCCACACGAGCTCTGGATTAGGCTGATATTTAGGCCCTAGCCTTAAAATGACACGACAAAAAAGATGGCTAACATGGATTATACACATACATCAATGTGGGCCTCACGAGTTAGGCCTTGCCCATGACCAAAAAGGCTTCCGTCCACATCACTTTCGCGGCATTAAATACGATGTAACTTCTCAAAAACCGTACAACTACTAAACCAAGGACAAAGGCATTTTGGTCCAAATTTTTTTCCAAAGCTTATCAGAAGGCCACCCTCAGAATATTTGGAAGGTGGAACCTCTTTCAGGAATTTGACCATATAACTAGGCCAATACGGTCAAAATCCCCAATTTAAACGGACAATGTCTGTTTGTAATAAATGTACCCACCATCATGATCGGCTTGGAGGATCCAAGCCATCCATCTTCCTTAGACATTGCTTCTTACTAGAACTTGATAATTTTTTTTTTTTTTTAAAATAGAGTTCTCTCTCTTTCTTCAGTTTCCCACCAAGTGGGTGTTTAAATGAAAACCAACTGTATTTTATGATCGGTGGCCACCATTACTGTCTACCCGAGAGATCTAAACCATTAATCTTGTTGGGTGGGAAATTCCGATCAAACCCTGGCCCTTCATGTGCGATGAAACACGTGTGTATATACATGTGTTTTCAGACAAACAGGGCGCTGTGTGTGGCTATCTTTCTGAAAATAGAATGTTTCGATTTTTACTGCTCTGGCGATCTGCATCGAAGTGGATTATTCAATCCTAACCCTACGTCCTCGAGAAATCTCTACCGTTCAAAGTAGCTTATAAGGATTAGACAACTGATGGTTGTCCTCGTCTTCTTGTAAAATACATTGACAATTCACCGTAACCTCCAAACTTCGAAACCACCACCTGAATCTCCATGAAGCTTTGAAGGGCCACTCCTACAAGCTCCCTACAGTCCATCCGAACTATTTAGAAGAAAGAAAACAAATTTGGAAGTGCTCGTGGTGAAAATACCATTAATGGCTGCCTTCTTCTTCCCCGTTCGAGCCACACCGAGTCATCTTAAGTCAGGGCGAGTGCTGGTCGAGTTAGAGCTCTTGCTGACCATGTTTAAAAGAAAGAAAGAGAGGAGGAGGAAAAGTGGGTAGATAGAGAAGAATGAGAGAGAGAGAGAGAGAGAGAGAGAGAGAGAGTGGGTGGTGGTAGCGTTACACTCACTGTCGATCAGGCATCTTGACTTGCTGTCGAGTTGGGGCGGATTGTTAGTTATGATGGGAAAGAAGGAAAGAAAGAATGAAGGTAGAAAGGAGAAAAAAGAAGAAGAAATAGATAGAAAGAGAGAGAGAGATCTGTGTTAGTTGCCACACCACTTGAACTGACCGAGTCAGATCAACTCATTGGTTCAACTCAGTCGAGCCTTTATCTGAGTTGAGGCTCTGGTGTGGTCCAAGAGAGGTTGTTGGACACCCCTAGTAACCTTCTGAATGAAAATGGAAGGATAAAAGGAGAAAAGAAAAGAGAATGAGAGAGAGAGAGAGAGAGAGAGAGAGAGAGATTGACTTAGTGGGGTTGATTCATTATGTCGACTTGCTGCCGTTTGAGTCGAGATGAGTCCCGACTAGGTAGAATACGCCCAGTCCTAGGTGGGTCAGTACATCAGAAAAAAGAGGAAGAGGAAGAAAATAAGAGAGAGAGAGTGAGTGAGGACTAAATCTACTCAGTTGGATCGGGCTTGAATCTAGCAAGTTGATTGAGGAGTGTGAGGAGAAGAAGAAAAGTGAGAAGGAAGAGAGAGTGGGAGAGAATCGGGTTTGGTTGGGTTTGTGTAAGACCCGTATCCTAATTCGCACTGTTCCGTTGATTCCCGCGACCCTTCTCGTTAAATTTCGACAATCCGCGACTTATGGTTGACGTTGCGCACGACCGTAAGTCGTATCCTATTCATTTGAGCCGGCTTAATCCGAGACTTGTATCATTGCGACCGCACCGTCGCCGCGGTTCTAACGCCGCAACTCACGCACCGATCCGATACCCAGACGATGAGATACGGACCCACGTTTAGTTCGAGCAAAAACACCACGCGTTGCAAATCCTAAGGAATCTCTACAAAGTGTCCCATCAATCACATCAATCAATCCCATCAATCACCTCTCATGTCAAGTACAAACACCCATACTTCCTTTCTCCACAAGTCAAGCAACCACCCAAGTCAACTACACATCACCTCACCCATCACTCACATCCCTCAACCATCACCCCTTCACATCACTCCATCTCTCATTAATCACATCTCTCTCTCTCTCTCTCTCATTTCTCAACACTCCAACTCCAAGCAAGGAAGAGAGAGCTCACGTCCAAGCTCTCTTCCATGAGAAAGAAGTGATTTTAGTGGCCCACTTCCCATCTCCAAATCCCATCATCCTAGCCATCCATTTCCCATCTCCACCATCAAAGTGAAGCTCTAGGTGACCGGCTATCCAACGGACCAAGAAGATCAAGAGGTGGGTGCTTCTATAGGGTAGATTTATGTGTTTTTATGGTGGACCAAGTGGGGCCCACCGATTAATGGTGTGGATCTCACTTGGGACCCTTATTTGTGGCCGATGGACCACTTGGATCATCATGATCGTTCCATGAGGGGACCATTCTCCATGGACCCCATCATGATGTTTATTTCATTTCAAAAAGGTCATCTAGACCGTCCATAACGGTGGAGAATGGATCTCCACCGTTGATTTACATTTTTGATGGTCCTTCGTTCAAAGGGGTCCGTTGTTGTATGATTTCATGTAAGGGAGGGCCCATAATGACGGGGACCCTCCATCACAAGCCGTGTCCCACTCTCCATGTCTCTCTCTCTCTATTTTATTTTTATTTTATTTTATTTTATTTATTACAAAAGGATGGGGTGGACCACTTGAATAGATCCCATCTTGATGTATTTATTTTACCCAAGTGGGGCCCACCTTTCACGCCATTCCCATGCCGCCCATCATGTGGTGGCCCACTTCATCAGGGCCTACCATTTTAGAAAAAAAAAAAATATACAATAAATAAAATTATATCACCGTCCAGCGTCTTGGACGCTGGACGTTGTGAAGGAAAAAGAAAAAGGAAGAATGAAAGAAAAGATTTTGGGTGGCCTCCTTGCATAGGCCCCACCCTGATGTTTATATCCGATCCGAGCCGTCCATCCTCTTACCCACGGCATTGTAGCCGTTGGGTAGAAGTTTGGAGCTGATCCAATCACCTGGTGGGCCATAGCGTCAAAGGTCGCACCTTTACCATTCAAACATCACTTTCTTAGTTTATTTCACTTCCATGCATCAAAAAAATTCAAACTCTGGACTCATTTGGACGGCCTCGGGCCACTGATCGTAATGGTCGGAGCAGATTTCATTTTAGCGGGCCCCACAGGCGAAAAACTGCGGAAAAACCGCTTTCTTTCCAAATCTTTTTTTTTTAAAAACGAGCAGCAGAGGCGCTGCTGCCTCTGACCTCACGCAGGACGCCTGGCGTCCTGCGCTCTCCAGCGGCGGGCGGACGAGGCCGACCCACGGCCCTAGCCGTGGGCCCCACCTTGATGTCTGTTTCACCATCCAACCCATTTATTAGGTGGGCCAGCCTCCTGACGTGCCCCCCTCCAAAGATCAGACTGATCTGACGCTCGGGTGGCCCACACCATAAGGAACAGTATTGATTGAGTGCGTACCATTGAAACTTTTTGGCGGGCCACAGAAGTTTTGGATCACGATGATATTTATTTTTCTCCCCTTCATCCAGGCCCTTGTGACCTTACCAACAGACTGGATGGAAGGTAAACATTATGGTGGGCCCCACATGGGACCCACAGTGATGTGGTGCTTGCAATCCACCGTCCGTACGGACGGTGGAGCCCACTGTATATATGTGTGGGTGTGTGTGTGCGTGTGTATGCATGTGTGAGTGCATATGTGTGTGTGCGTGTGTGTATGCGTGTGTGTGTGCATGTGCAGATATATATAACAATATATATATATATATATATATATATATATGTACATATAATATTATATCACATATAATTTTGTATATATGTATACATATATTGTTTATAAATTATATATTAAACATAATATGATTGTGATGGTGGGCCTTCATGTGACCCCCGCCATGATGCATATGTTGCATCTAAACCGTCCATTTATTGGTTGTTGTAAAATTATTTCATGGCTTGTGCCAAAATGAACTAGATCTATGGTTCAAATGGGCCACCATGGTATGTGTATAGGGCCGTGTTGACCCATTCTTGGCCATTCATTTAGGCCCACCTTGGTGCACATCTAAGACCATGGGATTAATCCCATTTGGCATGTGTAATGTCCATGGGATTAAGCCCATTTGGCATATCTAAAGCCCATGGGTTTCGACCCATTTGATATATACAATGCCCATGAGATCCGGCCCACTTATTCTATATAAGGCCACGGGATCTAAGCCCATTTGGTACATATAAAGCCATGGGATCAGGCCCATTTGAAGTGCATGGGGCGCAAATGGAATGGTCCATTGGACATATTTAAAACTCATGTGTGTAGTCCCACTTTGATGTATTTCATGGCCCATGAGTCATAGACCATTGCAATGTACATAAGGCTCCTTGGCGAGGCCCATTAACGTAGTCATTTGAAGAATGTAAGGCCCACGCAATTCGGCTCATTGATATATCCAAGGCCCAGGGATCGAGGCCCAATGGATGTCCTTAGGGTCCATTGCAATGTACGTCTATCCTGGATCGTGAAATGATATTTATGGTAAGTCGTGCCTAGAAAACAATGTTGGTTTGACGTCCACATTGTATGTACAGTGTTGGTTAAATGTCCGCATTGTAACTTTCTTTAGGGCCCATTGATAGATCCATAACCGTTGCTATTCATTGCCTTATAACATGCTTAGAATAATCTCATGACTCATGCCCATACGCATCATATGTATGCTTGATATGAGTAATGACTGATCATAGCATACGCCATTGGGCAGACCATCTATGGGGCTCGTTATGTGACTGAGCGCCCCACATGACCGCGCAGTACGCGCTGGATTGCTGCATGTTTTGACAGCGTGATTCATGCATCTCGCATACGTATGACTTGATCACTGCACGCCCTAGCGACATCAGGGCCGTGGCTCCACAGGTACATCGTGGATGGCCGTATTGGATACCGAAAATGCATATTTTAGCACTGTGGGCACTTAGGATGTCCTTGGGTGAGAGTCCCAGAACCTTTTTGGTACCAGGAGATGCTCCAACGTCTAGACCGAGTGGATACACGAGCGCCCGAGTGCCGAATACCAGTAGGCGGCATCTCCCACTGTGTCGTGGTCAGTTGGAAGGGGGTGTGGCCTTATCCGCCTGAGTGAGAGGGCTATAAGCTAGGCTGAGTTTGACTAGCTCGCAAATGAGTCCGCTATCGACGAGCCAGGTAGGTATTGGCATACTACTGGTCAGGCGGATAGTGAGGTCTTATCCGCTTGCTTGACTGTGCAGCTAGGGAGGTGGCAGTCTCTGCGAAGTGTATTAGACCCCGGTGATATCCAGAGAGGAACTGTACTGATATACGCGTTTGAGGAGTACCGACTTGCTTGGATTGCATTTCGCATATGACATTTGGCTATATAGGCCTTGCATTGCATCGGTGTGGCCGATGGCATCCATATCTCGCATCATGCCTTGCATTACATAGCCTTGGTATATTCATGGACTTACCACATACTTCCGCATTGTTCTGATACTGTACACTTGGCGTTTGCCTTACGCATACACTTACACCACCCTCTAAGCTTTTGTAAGCTTATGCACGATAGTTGCGTGCAGGTAGCGTTGGACGACAGCAGCGCTGAGACAGGAGTGCACATCAGGACCTTTTGGAGCTTTTTTGATCACCTTGTATTTCCCTTTCTGCATTGTACTTAAAATTGTTGTTATAGTGGATATGTGGTGATGTTGTTTGTGACTTGGTATGTCTGTGGTTATGCTCCTTTACAAAAAAAAATTCATTCTGAAAATCCTCCTTATAGGATCCCAGGATCGGAAATCTGGCATTAGATTATCAGAAGCCGAGAATGGGGCACTACGGAGGCTGTCGACACCGGATTCGGCAATCGGGATTCATGTGAATCCGATTTTCGGGTTTGGGGCGTGACAGTTTGGACTCGCTAACTCGTTCGACTGAGTTAAACCTAGCATCTGTCACGCCCCAAATCTGAAAATTGGATTCGTAGAAATCCCGATCGCCAAACTCGGTGTCGACAGCCTCCATAGTACCCCATTCTCGGCTCCCAGCATTCATACGCCAAGTTTTGATCCTAGGATCCTACAAGGAGGATTTTTCAACGTGCATTTGTCTCATAAGAAGCATAACCACAAGTATACCCAAATCATAAAGGCAACATCATCATCACATATCCACTAATATAATCATTTGAGAACAATGCTGAAAGGGAAATACATATTTCGAAATTAAAGCTCCAGAAGACAGCTGCATGCTCCAAGCTCAACACTGCAGCAACCTAACGCCTCTTGCACGTATCTATCGTGTATAAGCTTATAGAAAGCTTAGAGGGTGGTGAAAGTGTGTGCGCAAGATAAGTGCCAAGTATACCATAAAGCTCACAAATCATGCATTATCGGAATAAGTGAAAATACTGACAAGATCATGAATCATATGATGTCAGAGTAATCAGAGTAAGCGAAAATATATTGGTAAGTCCATGAGTCATATAATATCAAAATATACAATACAGATCAGCAATACAAATGAGGAATCATAGAGAGCCATATATCATATATAGATGGTACAATGCAATATGTAATTCCTGCTAAGTCCGTCTAGGCCATATAGGTATAGAAAACATAACGAGCCAAAATGCCATATGAATGCGGATGCAATATGCGATGCGAATGAGATGACCAAGCTGGAGTGTGAGGTCGGGATGATAGTACGTAGTATCACAGGCTACGGGGTCCATCACAAGGGACTTATACCAAACCAGTCTCATACCTAAATTTGGATAGTCAGATTCAATGTGGTAAACTCCTGGTCTTAGGTTAGTCGCGCCCCCAACCGAACCTGGCCATGCGAAGGTATACATAATAAATAGTTATGTACCACCAGTCCGAGTGGATAGTGAATGAATGAATGAATATGTAATTCCTGCTCAATAAGTCTACACATCAGTACGGTTCCTCTCTGAGATCATCATCGGGGTCTAGTACACTCCACGCCACCTGTCACACCATCAAGCGCACAACTGGGTAAGTGGAAGAAACCTCACTATCTGTCTGGCCAGTAGTCTGCCAATACCTACCCAGCTCGTCGATAGCGGACCCATTCCTCGAGCTGGTCAAACTCAGCCTAGTTATGCCTACTCCCTCAGGCGGGTAAGGCCACACCCCCTCCCAACTGACCACGACACAGTGGGAGACGAGGCCTCTTAGTATTAGGCACTTGGGTGCTCATGTATATCCACTCGGTCTCGACATTGGGGCGTCCTTGGGTACCAAGAGGGTTTTAGAGATTTTCACCCAGGGCCATCTATGGTAGCCCGATGCTCAAACTAAACATTTCTGGTATTCCATTTGGCCATCCATGATATGCCTGTGGAGGCTACGGCCCTGATGTTACTAGGGCATACAGTAATCACAACACACAATACAAGATACATGAGTCATACAATCCAATCATGCATCAATCCTGCGCATATCGTGCGCTCATGTGAGATAGCCTCCGCCTATCAGGGAATCTCATAGCAATCTGCCCAATAACATATGCAATGGTCAACCACACATCATAACAAACATGCAGATGATGCGTATGGGCATATATCATGATGTTATGCTGTCACATACTCATAATTTGTATTAATAATTCAGTATTGATAACCGGCACTGATAATCGGCCTCGACAATCGGCCTCGACAAGCAGAATCGGTAATCAGCCTAACAAAGGGCCGAAGGAAAGGTCACAATGAGGATATTTAACCATCATTGCCCATTAATGTGGACATTCAACCAACATTGCTCCCAAGGAGTGGCCCTCATAGGGCCAAACTTATAGTAGGCTTAATCACATAGGCCTCATATATATATATATATATATATATATATATATCGAATAGGCCGCACCAACTGGGCCTTACATACATTGCAATGGGCCATAACCCATGGGCCTTGCATACATCACAATGGACCACAACCCATGAGCCTTAATACACAATGGGTGGACCCTACACATGGGCCTAATATACCTCACAGGTGGGCCTCAACAATGGGCTTCATACACATCAAGGTGGGCCTCAACAACGGGCCATAAACATATCAAAGGTGGGCCTCACAGATGGGCCATAAACATATCAAAGGTGGGCTTCATAGATGGGCCATAAACATATCAAAGGTGGGCCTCACAGATAGGCCATATACATATCAAAGGTGGGCCTCACAGATGGGCCATAAACATATCAAAGGTGGGCTTCACAGATGGGCCATAAACATATCAAAGGTAGGCATCTTGAATGAGCCACAAAATATGTCAAAGTGGACCACAAAATACATCAAAGTGGGTCTCACAGATGGGAGCTTGGATTACACCTAAAATCATGTAAATAGTTGTAGGTGCAACATATGTATCACTGTACACAATCATTACATAGGGCACATGGCCCACTAATGATGATCAGCACTACCCAAATATTTTCCATGTGAATCAATACCATCCAAACATTGTCCAGCACCGTCCAGATAAACGGTGCAGATGAAACACATACTATTAAGGTGGGTCCCATGGAATGTGGTGACGTCAATGCACAGCTATATAGCTGGTGTGGGGATCCCAACCAGTCCGTCCAGCAGATGGGTCCCACAGGGGGCTCACTACACACCTAAATATGAGATATATTATATACATTAATATATATATATGTAGTTTTATATAAAAACTACTGTCCAGAGGCTAGATGAATGGACAGTTGGGTGTGAAGCACGTACACCATTCACATGCACCGTTCAGGTGGACGGTGCTGGATAGAAATACATACATATGGGTGGGCCCTACCCTCACACGAGTCACACGTGTGAGGTGGCCCCCACGTCCCAGAGGAATGGATAGTAGGTGTGGATATACACATTATGGTGGTTTCCACCGTCCACAGCCGTGGACGGTGAGAGTAAAACATATACATCAGTGTGGCGCCCACCAAAACGTTTACTTTCCATCCAATCCGTTAATAAGGTCACACGGACACAGATGAATAGGAAGAACAAATTTCATAATGTTCCAAAACTTCTGTGACCCAGAAAGGGGTTTTAATAGTAGCCGTTCAATCACACTATTTCCTGCCATGTGGGCCACCTGACTTCCATATACGGCTAATTTTTGGGGAGCCCATTGTCCCAAAGGGGACCCAACATATGCACGGTGTGGATGTTAAAAACACATCACAGTGGGGCCCACATATGGGACCGTGGTCCCTGCCCGCCCGCCAACCAATGCAGCAGCATCCTGCTGCAGCCTCAGTAGCAGTAGGCGTTGCCTCTATTATTATAATTATTTTTTCTTTTCTTTGAAATATGAAAATTTTGGAGTTTTTTGTACGTGGGGCCCACATCAGGTGAATCCAACCCATCCATTGCATTCCATGCCTCAAGACAGACCAAACAAGCCCAATATTCAATATGTTTTGATGGTGTAGAAAGATCAGAGTACATTTTAACAGTGAAAACCACTATTTTCTAAGTTATGGCCGCCAGATAGTCGGATTGACTTCATTTTTCAGTTCAACATCTAATATGACATGGGGAATGGAATGGTCGGTGTGGATTGGATTGATTCATCAAGGTGAGGCCTGCATGAGCAGCCCACCTAAAGACCTTAAAGCAAGTTTATTTTATTATAATTTTTTTCTTACTGTGAGCACGTCTCACTGTCTGTTCACATTTCACTAGCCACGTCCAGCATCCTGGGACGCTAGACGGACGTCATGAATGTATTTCAACAAGGTGGCTCCTACATGGATGTGGCCCACTTGATAGGATCAATCTCATATTCATGTCTTCCCATTGCCATAAGGTAGGGCCCACGTGGTTTGGACGGTTGGATAAGACATACATCAAGGTGGGGTCTATCCGGGTGGGACACACAATCACATCATCACACATAATAAAAAAATGAAGAGAGAGAGGGAGAGAAAGAGAGAAAGGAAGACTGAGTGATGGAGGGACCCCGGCACTATGGGCCCTCCCTTTCATGATCTATAACATACATCAAGTGGGTCTCATTTCATATGGGCCCACCGATCAAAATCAACGGTGGAGATCCTTTCTCCACCGAAATAGAAGGTCTAGATGACCCCTTTTCAAACTAGAAAGTAAACATCTTGATGGGGTCCATGAAGAATGACCCCATCATGGAATGGTATTGATAATCAAGGTAGGCCATCAGCCACATCCTAGGGTCCAAAGTGAGATCCATACCATCGATCGGTAGGCCTCACTTGGACCGTCATAAAAACATAAAAACTAGCCTATAGAAGCACCCACCATTCGATCTTCTTGCTCCCTTAGCTTCCTTTGCTCCTTAGCTTTGATTCCAATGGAGGAGATAGAGTTTAGATGGGAGATGAGGGGGTAGGAAGTGGACCACACACAAATCCCTTGGAAGGTAGAAATGGCTTGGATGTGTGATGCTTTGGGGTTGCTTGGGAAGTGGCTTGAGAATAAGAGAGAGAGAGAGAGAGGTTTGTAAAGGAAGAGAGAGATGGGTGATAGAGTGATGGATGTGGTGAGTGATGGGTGTAAGAACCTTTTGACTTTTAGGGGTAGATGATGTAAGAAAAGTATGGGTGTGTAAGAACCTTTTTGCCTTTAGGGGTTGCTTGGGGAAGGGTGAGAGGTGATGGTGTACTTGACATGATGAGATTGATTGATGGATTGAGGTGACATGTTGTAGAGATTCTCTTGGGTTTTGCAATGCGCGGTATTTTTCTCGTACCGCACGTGGACCCACATCTCCTTACCAGGGTATCGGATAGGTGCGCGAGTCGCGGTATCGGAACCGCTGCGACGACGCAGTCGCTAGGGTACAAGTCTCGGGTTGAGTCGACTCGGGTTGATGACGTGTGAATCAGGGTCGCGCGTAAATGCCAGTTAAGAGTCAAAGGTTGCCGCAATTCGACCAGGAAGTTCGCGAGAACCCACAGAACGGTATGATCTAGGGTATGGGTCTTACAGCATCCATCTCTAACCATGAGTGAGGACAATCATAAATAAAGGAAGAAGTAATAAAAGGGGGAGAAAAAGGAGAAGGAGAAGTGACGGTGGTAGGTTGATTCAGCTAAGTTCAGTCTAGTGCGACTGGGTTTAGACTAGTTTAGCTAAGTTTGATCAAGTGGCATTGGAGTCATGTTGGGGGTTGAGGTGATTCAAGCCAAATCAACTAGGTGCGTTTCTCTCTCAAACTTGCTTTGGAGTTCTAATTAAAGGTTTAGTTGGTTAATTAATTTCCTAATCTCAGTTAAGATGTAGCTTAATATCACGTTTTTGGTTTCACTTTATTCTAGCTGAGGGCGAGTCGAGTTTAAGGGCTTGCTTGTTAAATCTAAAATCCGAAGTCTAAATCTGAAGTTTGAATATGAAATCTAAATTTGAAGTCGGAAAATGAATAGTGAATCTAGAATAACTTGTTTATTAACTAACATCTGAAATGTTTGAAATATATTAATTTGACACATTTACCCATATGAAACAATTGTGATTGAATCCTTACCTTTAAAAACTCCATGAATTTCACTGAAATGTTTATTTATCATCCAACCTATTGAAAATGTCACAAACAGCTAGACAAAGAGATGACACAAATATCAACATGATCAAAAGATTTTATGGCCCAAAAGAATTTTTAAATGATTAATCACCGTTGTTTCCTATACAAAGGTCCATCTAAGATTTGAAGCTAATTTATTTTTTGGATCATGCCCTAAAATATGCTTTCAATATAGATGGACGGTATGGATATAGTCACATATATCATAGTAGGCCCCACAGTCAGGGTCCCATCCACCTCAGTGGATCCGGGGTTGCACCAAATCCACTCCCCCACATTGGGGATGCAAATTAGCTAGTTACCCTGTTGCTAGCCAATGGCTATTGGTCAATATTCTGTGGGCTCCACCATGATGTATTCATTTCATCCACTCTTTCCATCCATGTTTACATGTCATTTTATGACATGATCCCAAAAATGAGGTATATCCAAATCTCAAGTGGATCACATTATAGGAAACAGTGTTGATTGATTGCCCACCATTAAAAACTTATTTGGCCCACAAAAGCTTTGGATCAAGTTGATATTTGTTTTTCCCTTCAATCTAGGTGTGTATGACCTAATCAACAACTTTGAGGTCAAAGAAACATTACAGTGGTCACTAAGAGATTTTTTATGGTGGTCGCTCAATCACTATTGTTTTCCTTTGTTGTGGTCCACCTAAGATTTATATATGCCTCATTTTTTATATCGATGATCTATTAAATGATATGGAAAATGGATGAATGGTGTAGATGAAACACATACATCATGGTGGGTCCACAGAGCACTGACCACTAGCCACCCGGCTAATGGCATCGTCACTGGCCAAACCACGTCCCCAGGTGTGAACCGGATTTCATGGGAAAGCCTTTCCCAGGAAGTCCACTGTTGGAAATCTAGGTGGCACCCACCATGATGTTTGTGTAAAATCCACGCCGTCCATCTGTTTTGTGAGATCATTTTAGGACATAGTGTTAAAAATGAGCCGTATCCAATACTCAAATGGGCCAAAAATATGAGGATTGGACGCCCATAATTAAAATATTTATGGGGCCACAAAAGTTTTTAATCATGCTAATATTTGTGGTTTGATTTCATCTCACTAGGAATGACAATATGAACAATATTGATGGCATGTAAACATCATTGTCGACCCCGTGGAGGTTTCAATGATAGGAATTTTCCTACCCACCTTTTCCTTTAGTGTGGCCCACTTAAGTCTTACATCCTCCTCATTTTTTATCTCTAGTCCTAAAATGATCTCAAAACATGGATGGATAGATTAGATTTATCACAAGCATAACAGTGGGCTACACCTAAGATTCTAGCACAGGAACTTCCTGCAAAAGGCATTTGCACATAATTCGCATCCCAAATTTGGGAGGGGATTGCGTACTGCCCCACTAAGATCTACTTAAATATGGACAATTAAGGGCTCTGTGGGGCCTACCATGGTATATATGTTTTATCCATACCATCCATTCATTTTTTCATATTATTTTAGAAATTAAGACAAAAAACATGGCAAATCTAAGGCTTAAGTGGGCCACACTACAAGAAACTGTGGGAATTGGGTGCCTATCATTGAAAACTTCTTAGGGCCACATAAGGCTATGATCAAGCTGATTTTTTGTGTTTTTCCTTCATCTAGGTCTATGTGACCTTCTAAAGAGATTTGATGGCAAATAAGCTTCACGGTGGACATCAGGAAGGTTTTAACGATAGTCGTTCCTATCCCACTACTTTATGTGGTGTGGTTGACTTAAGCTTTGGATGTGCATCTTTTTTCGGATCATGCTTTAGAATAATATAGAAAATTTGATAGACGGTGTGGATCTAACACATAAATCATGGTGGGCTCAGAGAAGTGCCACATGTTAAAAGTTGGGATGTGTATAACATAAGGGAGAAAATCTTTGTCGCAAAGGGAAATTTTGGATATTAAAAAAATAAAATCATGGAGCGCATTCTTGATTCCCCATTAAGCTAGACTCTTATCACAGAAAAATTTCGTCATTAAATGGTGTAGTGCTTTCCTTCTTCTACGTTAACAAACACCACTAAACATGAAACATTTTCCAAATTTCACGTTAAGTACAAAAATTCAGCGTTAACAAACAGTCCCCAAGTCTATCTCGGGAAGATTCTAAGGGCGCGCGCACCTCCTGACAACATTAGTAGGCGATTCAACATGTAAGGTGATGACTTCTTCCCCTTGAGCTTTCTACTTGCTTGTTAACTTAAGTGATAATTAAAATTTTGATGCCAATGATACTTGATCTCTCCATCACATAGTCACTTGTGTTAGTTATTAATTTTCCACTCCTATGATATGAACTTACCTAATATGAAAGCTTACATATTAAACCTGAATGTGTTTAATTAGGCTAGCCTTAGACCCTTTAGATTCCACTTCATGAGGTGCCTTGGTAAACCTAGCCTTAAACCCTTTAGATTCCAAAAGAATTCACCTCTAGATGAGTCATTCCATAGCTAAACATTTGACTCATCTAATCCAAGCCTTAGACAATTAATGAACATGTTTAGTTAGGCTTTGAAGACATACAAAGATATTGTAATTCAAACAACCCAAAATAGTAGTTTTTGAGTGGTCTTCGTCCCATCGACAGGTTGTCAATGGGTTTCAATGGAATCGAAGGACCACTCGATGCGATCAAAGAAATAGTATATTTTTCGATAAAATGGGTTCTTGGGCATTTTGATGGATTTTTGGTGCAATAAATGCCTAGGTGATTTCTCCCTCTAAGACTTAGCCATAATTCTATGGCTTTGTCAAGCTTTCGCACGCTATGATAGACAATCCATACAATTTCAATTGGTATCAAAGCAGTTTGCTCTTCAAGGACTTAACCATCTTGAGTAACATCCATAAGGGTTTTAGAATTATGTTTGTTGATGCAAAAATCCTATCCACCCTTTTTAGGCCTTCAAGTACCTGCACAGGAAGAAGCTAAAGAAGACCCTAGCTAGAGCAGGGGACCCTCTGATGCCAAGGTCAGGCGAGGAATCTGGGTCTGGTAGTATCGATGGGTTTTGGGTGAGAGATTTTGCCTACCTTTCGCCATTAGAGGCCTCTCTATTTAGAGCTTATGAGAGGCAGTATCATGGAATTGATCTTCCTTTTTTGTGGGCAGTATTGTAGGCGGAATCGGATCCTGGATTAGTAGGAGGATACTCCAAGATCCTCAGCGAAGATCCCAGGATCTTAAGCGCGTCGAAGATATCCTCCAGGATCTTAGGAGTATACCTCGGACGGATCTCTCTTGGATGAGTGTAGGAGGCTGAGGTGGCCTTACCAATGACCTAGTGCCGACCTGGGTTATGCCGACCTGCCTTCCTAGTTAAGCGGAAGAACAAGATCTCCTGGTGAACTTTAGAGATCTTGGAGTTGACGGAGGTGGTGCTTTTGCGGGCATGTTACTCTGC
Source organism: Magnolia kwangsiensis (assembly GCA_037074715.1). Classification (NCBI taxonomy): domain Eukaryota; kingdom Viridiplantae; phylum Streptophyta; class Magnoliopsida; order Magnoliales; family Magnoliaceae; genus Magnolia; species Magnolia kwangsiensis. The sequence continues at coordinate 55,602,147 of CM073588.1, read as the reverse complement.
CATGGACTGCAAGTAGGAAGTGGGCCTTTGTGAGATCCGAGCTTCGTGTCGTCTTTCGCTTGACTGAGCTTGTAGGGTTCCAACCTGACTTTTAACCATAGGTTGCTCCATTTTCTCCCATAACAATTCTAACCATGAAGGGAGTACCATCGCACGACCATCATATTTCGATGTGTCTAACTACGCCTATTGGAAGGCTATGACGGGGGTATTTTTGAAATCCCTTGACCCTATGGTTTTGGTTATTGTCGAATAATGATGGACTATACGTATAGAACAAGTCATGCTTGATTATAGAAATATTAGCACTCTTAAAGACCAATCCAAATATAGTGCAGATGAGAGGGTTCAATATACCTATGATCCCAAAGCTCTCAATGCAATTTTCTATGTGGTTTCCCCCAATGAATTTAAATGCATATGTACATATGAAATGGGTAAGGAAGCATAGGACACATTGGAAACCACCTACGAGAAAACTGGCACCATAAAGCGCTCGAAGATTTCATTCTTAATGACCTAATTTCAAAATATTAAAATGGAAGGGTTTGAAACTTTTATGGAGTTCTATTTCAAATTGAATGATATTTACAACTCCATGTGGGGTTTAGGAGAGAGAATACCACAAGGCCGTATATGTAGGAAAATAATTGGGTCCATTCTAAAAAGATTTAACTCCAAAGTTATATCAATAGAGGAGTCTGGGAATATAAATGAGATGAAAGTAGAAAAACTTACAGGTTCCTAACAAACATATGATTTATACTTTAAGACCCTCTCTGGTAAGAAGAAACTAGTCATCCTTTAAATTTCACATAGGCATCCACATAGGCAAAAGATTGTTGAAATTGAAAGTGATAGTGATGATGAGGATGAGAAAGAGGAATTGTTTAAATTTTTTTAAGAAATTACTCACGTTTAATAGAGGAGAGAATTGTGACAAAAATGTTAAAATGGTTTTGAAGCGCATAGGTAAACACTTCAAGAATACTAGAGATATCCAATATCACAGCCATGATGATTATGGACTTGTTGCCTCCTAATGCATTAGCAAAGTAAGATCCAAAGGCTAGACTATGATAGCAACATGGGACAATACAAAAGAGTTCTAATCCAATTTAAGATATTCCTCTGGTAATGAAAACCTTAGACACGTGTTCTAACGGCCTCCACTGTAATTTTCCTACCTAAAGACTTGAGAGACCATAACACCTTAGATAGGTGAACTTATAAAGTCCTTATGGGCTTTATAAATAAATATGAGAAGTTTAACATCTTGAGTAAGCCCAATAGAAAATTTTGAAGATTAAGCCTCATTTTTGTGCTTAATAGGAAGATTCGAGGATTATAGCCTTATTTACATTTTGATAGTTTAACATTATTGTTGCTATCATATGTTTATTCCTAGGCTATCACTGGTCATTGATATTTCAAATGGTATATCTTTTAAATTACTATAATATGCATGCTCCATATTTTAATGTTATATGCTCTCTTACATTCCCTAGTCAGTATGTGCTTATATCAAAATGTATAACTTATCAAGCTTTTCATTTTCTGTACTTATTGGTATATCTATGAAATTAAGTCTTTGTCAAATACTGACAAATCAAGGAAGAAAAATCAAGTCCGACCAAAACAAGTTGAATTCTGTTTTACAATTTTTGTTTGTTGTTGTAGGGAATTGATGGAGATAATAAAGCATTTACGCGAGAGAAATACAATGTCTACATGGCTTATTTGTAATAGAGTTGTAAATCTTTATATTTGACATTTAATAATATTGGTTATTGTAGATTGTCATTGGTATAGACCATGACAAGGTCTAAGTTAGTTTTTGTCACGTAATTGACAAAGGGGGAGATTGTTAATATGATGCCCCATCACTGTTATACATGTGGACGAGCGCATGTGAGCGGGGCTTAAGGGCTTGGGCGATTTACCAATGGTTGGCAGGCTACTATGTACACAGTGAAAGTGGAACGTTGTCCCACATCAGAAGCGTTGTCCGAAGTTGTGGTGGTTATATGTGGAGTTAGCACCTTTATAGTATGAGGCCTTTTGGGGGAAACTCTGAGAATAAAACCGTGTGGGCGCAAGGTCAGCACGGATAATATCATACTGTGTTGGTCGTGCTGTTACAAATGGTATCAGAGTCGAGGACGGCTCTGCCCTTGGTGGGGGATAGTGTGATGCCCCGTCACTGTTGCACATGTGGGCGGGCGCTAATGTGGGTGGGGCTTAAGGGCCTGGGCGAGGTACCAATGGTTGGCAGGCTACTGTGCTGGCTGGCTACTATGTACGCAGTAAGAGTGGAACGTTGTCCCAAATTAAAAGTGCTGTCTGAAGTTGTGGTGGTTATATATGGAGTTAACACCTTCATAGTATGAGGCCTTTTAGGAAAAACCTTGAGAACAAAACTGTGCGGCGCAAGCTCAGAGCGGACAATATCATACTGTGCTGGTCGGGCTGTTACAAATGCCTTGGTTTTGTTAATGACATATGCTAGGGTGTCTTGAGTGGGTTGAGCCTCCATATGAAGATATTAAAGACCAAAGACTTGAGACTTGAAGAATCAAGACTGAATACAACAGGTAAACCATGAGGTGCCTTGGTAAACCTAACCTTGGACCCTTTACATTCCAAAACAATTCACATCTAGATGAATCATCTCATAGCTAAACATTTAACTCATCTAATCCAAGCCTTAGATCATTAATGAACATGCTTAGTTAGGCTTTGAAGAGGTACAAAGCTATTGTAAATCAAACGACCCAAAACAATAGTTTTTCAGTGGTCATTGATCCCATCGACAAGCTGTCGATTGGTTTCTATACAATCGACGGATCACTTGATACAATCGAAGTAGCAATCCAGCAACCATACAAAATTTTTCTTAATTTTCTTGATAAGATCGAAGGACAGTTCAATCCTATTGAAGGGCCTTTTGATCCTATCAAATGGCCTTTTCGATCCTATTGATGGAACCATTAACTAGCCATTTTATAGTTGTTGAAAGCATTTTTATATAAAATGGGCATTCGGTTCTTGGGCATTTAGATGGATTTTTTGTGTAATAGAAGTCAAGGTGATCCCCTCTCCCCCCTCTTGGACTTAGCCATAATTCTATACCTCTACCAAGCTTTCGAATGCATCGTGGTAGACAATCCACATAATTTTACTAAAATTAGCTCTTTGATGAGTTAGAGAAATGGATGGATGGTCTAAGTAGATATAATATAAACATCAAAGCTTGGAGGCTATACAGGTGCTTTTAACAACATATGCAGGCTTTTAACTTGAACAAAGTGGGGCTAGTGCTTCTATAATCTAGACTGTTACTCTATTTCAGTTTGCCATGGATGGATGATGACTAAAAATCTATCCAAGATGATCATAACCTTCCTGGTTGTGGCCTACAAACTGATCAGTTAATGATAGAAATGCATTTTTTAGGAATCAACTACCTCAAAACAATTCCTTAGATCTAACAGCAACAAAAGATGGAAGCTCAGTTATTGGATCTCCCTAAATGTGTCTCACATCATCGAAAGATGGTTATATCGCTTTCACTAGTGTAAGAAAAGGTCAAAAGGAACACTCTTCTTCAAATAAAATCCACACTATAAATCATGTGGCAAAGATGGAGCTTGAATTCCCTCTCTTAATTGATCACTCTGCACTATATGGATTGGTGCTAAAAAATCAATACTTTGGTCACGAGTTCTTAACACATCTTACAGAAATGCAGCCATGACCGTTATCAAATTGTTGGAGAAATTGGTCATGCAGTTTAGAAACTACCAGAGTAATAAACTACATGAGAAATTGTTCATGCAGTTTGAAAATTGCTTGAGTAATGGGTAGGAAATTACCCTAAAACCACAACAACCCATAATCTCAATCTCTTAGTAGGTGGAGCCCACTCAGACCACGTGTTACAGTTACTTTTCCTATTCAAACAAGTTGGGCATCAACTCAATTAATAACCAAAATTCAAGCTGTGTTAGAAGTCCTCATACTACGAAATACAATGTGCGCCAGTGAAGTGCATAACCTCTGGAGAGAACAAATATACCAAGTTTCCATCAACTGGTATAATGCACCTTATCTTCCTAAACACTAATATGCCGTAAACTCGTGTCAGTTACACCGAAAAGTATATAGTCTAATGTAACACCCCAATTTTTGAAACTTAAGTATAAGCCCAAATTCTCAAAAATCTGAGAGTTAATTTCAAATGACGAGGTACTTGGCATAAACAAATCAGAGTGCAAGAGATAAGAAAAACATGGTAATCCATCACAACTAAGTAGTACCAAATCCTTGTCCACACAAATGGGGACTTAATACAAAACTAAAAATGTTCTTGCTAGGAATTAACAGAATTCATCTGTAATCTACTGATTAACTCTGTAAAGCTCTACTACATCCTGAGGGTAATCCTCCCCAAGGGTTTCTCCTTCACCTCTGGCTGTGTCTACTTCATGATCCACGTCATAGTCACCTCCCTCTAGATTTATACCCGTGTCATCTGTACGTTTGGATATTCAAAATGAGTGGTTACTCAGTGAGGATTCCCTTAAGATTACGTACCATAATATTAAATGAGTAAAGTATTATACCAAAAGACTATATATGCATTTCAATTTAGAGAATGTACTAAGGTATGACTGCGTAGTGGACTTTTCAAACAGCCGGTGTCACGCCCCAAACTCAAAAATCAGGCTTACAAAATTTTCGATCACCGAATTCGGTGCCGACAGCCTCCGTAGTACCCCATTCTTAGCTTCAAGTGTACATACGCCAGGTTCCGATCCTTGGATCCTATAAGGAGGATTTTTCAACATACATTTATCTTATAAGAAGCATAACCACAAGTTTACCCAAATCACAAAGGCAACATCATCATCACATATCCACTAATATGAACATTGGAATACAATGCTGAAAGGGAAATATCGAAAATCAAAGCTCCAGAGGTCCGTTGCATGCTCCAAGCTCAATGCTGCTGCAACCTAATGCCACCTGCATGCATTTATCGTGCATAAGCTTATAGAAAACTTGGTGGGTGGTAAAAGTGTGTGTACAAGATAAGTGTCAAGTAAGCAATATCAGAGTAATTAGAGTAAGCGAAAACATTACAAGCCTATAAAAATATCATCAACCTCATCCAGGATATGTGATAAAAAGACATAACAAGCCGTGTCATATACTGAGAAAGTAATATAAATCGCTATGTAATGCGAAAATATAATGAACCAGATATTAGATATCGAGGATGTAATTCGGAAGAGCTACTAATACCATTAGCCTTATCTAGGTCATATAAATGCAGAAATATAGCAACCCAATATGCCATATGCCGTGGATGTAATGCGATATGCGGTGTGAATGGAATGACCATGCTGGAGTGTGAAGTCGGGATGATAGTACGTAGTATCGCATGCTTTGGGATCCATCATAAGGGACTTCTATCCAAACTAGTCTCATTCCTAATTTGGATAGCCAGACTCAATGTGGTAAACTCCTGATCTTAGGTTATTCGTGCGCTCCAACCGAAATCCTGACCATTACGGGGTATATGTAACAAATAGTTGCGCACCACTAGCCCGAGTAGATAATGAATGAATAAATAAATAAATATGCAACTCCTGCTTAATAAGTCCACATATCAATATTGTTCATCTCTGGGATCATCACTAGAGTCTAGTATACTCTACACTAGCTTGCCATCTCATCAAGCGCACAACTGGGTAAATGGAAGAGACCTCACTATCCACCTGGCCAGTAGTTAGTTAATATCTACCCGACATGTGGATAGTGGACCCATTCACGAGCTAGTCAAACTCAGCCTAGCTATGCCTACTCCCTCTGGCGAGTAAGGCCACACCTCCCAACTGACCACAACACAGTGGGAGACGCAACCTACAGGTATACGACCCTCATGCACTCATATATATATCCATTCGGTTTCGACGTTAGGGCGTCTTCTGGTACCAAGAGGGTTTAAGAATTTTTACTTAGGGCCATCTATGGTAGCCCGATGCTCGAACTAAACATTTCTGATGTCCCATTTGGCCATTTACGATATGCCTGTGGAGGCTACGACCCTGATGTCACTAGGGCATATAGTAATCACAACACAATGTAAGATGCATGAGTCATACAATCCAGTCATGTATCAATCTTGAGCATACTATGCGCTCATGTGAGATAACCTCCACCTATCAAGGAGTCTCATAACAACCTGCCCAATGACATATGCAATAATCAACCACATCTCATAACAAACATGCAGATAATGCGTATGGGCATGTATCATGATGCTATGTTGTCATACACTCATAATCGATATCAATAATCAGCCTCGACAATGTGGACATTTAACCAATATTGCCCTAAGAAATGGCCCACATAGAGCCTAACATATAGTGGATCCATGGCCTTGCATAAGGGCCTAATATAAAACACCAGAGGCCTTACTCAAGAGCTTAATACACATCATGATGGGCCTCTCACATGGGCCTAATATACAATACCATGGACTCCATCGCCTAACCCTCAAATGTATCACAATGGGCGTCATCTCATAGGCCTCATATACATCAAGTGAGCCGTATCACATGGGCCTCAACAATGGGCCTTAACAATCGGCCTCAATAATTGGAATCGGCCTCGACAATGTGGACATTTAACCATCATTGCCATCAATGTGGACATTTAACTAACATTGCTCCCAAGGAGTGGCCCATATAATGGATTCATACACAATGAAATGGGCCATACATACATCATATTGGGCCTCAACCATGTGCCTCGAATGCATCACAATGGGCCTTGCCCATGGGCCACGAATACATCATAATGGGCCTTATACAAGGGCTACATATATATCACTATGGGTCGCATCACATGGTCCTAATACACGTCACAGCGGGCCGCATCACATGGGCCTAATACATATCATGATGGGCTGCAACCCATAGGCCTTAAATACAACAAGTGGGCTGCACCAATGGTCCTCATTTACATCAAGTCGGCTACATCAATGAGCCGCACTAATGGGCCTTAAATTTAGAATAGGTGGGCCTACAACTTTGAAATGGGCCCACCAAATGATCGACATGGATGAACAATACATATAACGGTGGGTTGCACGTCCAGCGGATTGGACGGTGTGGTTATAACACATACACAAGATGGGCCCATTGCATCTCAAGGTGGGACTAATGGGGCAGCCCATACTGGGGAAATTAGGTGGACAGATTGTCTATAATGCATGCCTCAAGGTGGGCCTGTTGCATCACTAAAATGGGCCCAATGGGCAGCCTATAATTCAGGAAAAATGGATGGGCAACTTGGATATGCAACGAATTCATTCAGGTGGACCACTGTCCTGTGCGTTGCGAGTATCCAGCACATGGATCATGGTGGCCCTACGTCCCATGGACTGTACAGATGTACATCTCGATGGGGTCCACATCCAGCCGAACCGCATGGCAAGGATGAAATACATGCAGCATGGTGGCCCACGTCCAGCCCAACTGGACAGATGGTTGGATATACAATCATACATCAAGGTAGGCTCCACGTGCGGCAAACAGATGTATGGCGTGAATGTAGGATACATAGATCAAGGTGGGTCGCGGACGGACAACATGTAAATAAAGTACATATATCAAGGTGGACCACACAGATGGAAGGCATGACATACAGTACATCATCAAGGCAGGGGACCACACAGCCCAAAACGGGCGAACAGCGTGGATGTAAAACAAATACATCAAGGTGGGGTTCACATGCCCACACGTGTGGGATGGCCCCTCGTCCCAAAACAGATGGACGGATGGAAAAACACATACATCGTGGTGTGGCCCATCGTCCAGATCTGCTGGACGGTGTGCATACAATAAATACATGAAAGTGTGGTCCACTGTCCATATCTGTTGGACGGTGTGTATACACCGCATACATCAAGGTGTGGCCCACACTTGCTGGTGACCACATAGCACAGCAATTAGGTTGCTGGGACCCACCGTCCGTGGGCTGGACGGTGTTTATCCAGCACATCATCAAATGGGCCCCAAGTGGCTGGAGGTGTACGGCTAGGATAAAGCACATATACCATGGTGGTCCCATACGTGCAACACTTGTGGATCTAAAACATACATCACGAGGGTCACGTCCAGATGCTGGCGTGTCTGGATGGCCTGGATATGACACCCACATCATGCTGGGATCCACGTCCGGCCAGTATAAAATACATACATCATGATGGGGTCCACGATCTGGACGGTCCATCAAGGCAGGCCCCACACGGATGGTTGGATGAAAACACATTCATCATTAGGGGCCACCGTCCCTGGACAGTGCACCTACAAAAAATACATCAAGGCTAGCCCCACGGCACCGTCAAAACACTCCAGCACCGTCCGGGTCTGCTGGATGGTGTGGATGGAGCAATTACATCACGGTGTGGCCCACATGGCAGACAGCGTGGCTAAGATACGTACATCATGCGGGGCACTACACCACCATCCAAACTGTTCAACACCGTCCAGATGGTATGGACGGTGTGGATATTAGTCACATATATCAAAGTGGGTACCACATCACCGTCTAACCCTTTTCCAGCAAATCAGCACCGTCATCATCAAGGTGAGCCCCACCCTCACACGTGCAACACGTGTGGGGTGGGTCCACGCTTGGCAAAACAGATGGACGCTGTGGCTATACAATACATGCATCCAAGGTGGGTCCCAAAGAGATGGATGGTGTGGCTGAAATATATCCACAGAGGTGAGTCCCACGTGATGGACGGCTGGTAAATCAACTGTATCAGGTGGTCCCACGTGGGTGTGGGCCACACGTGCTGCTGAGCAGCAGGGATAAAACACTACATCACGGTGGCGTCCCACAGCAGATGAACGGCTGGATGGCAGAGATAAGATGCATATATTTGGTGGGACCCACAGAACTTACTGATGTCATATGCATCAGTTGTGTGCTGCTGGGGTCCCCCAAATGGACGGTTTGGATGTAATATATACATCACACGGGACCCACAGAGGTTGCCAATGTCGGTATAGCAGCTAATAGGTGGAGATCGCCACTGTCTAGATGGACGGTGGGATAAAATACATTGAGGTGGGTCCTGCACGGACGGGTTGTGCAGATATAACACATACGTCCTGGTGGTCCCCACTGTCCAGACCACTTGACGGTGTGGATAAACATCACGTGTAAGCTCCACACGGATGGACAGTACGGAGATAACACATACCTGTGATGGACCTACAAAACTTGCTGCGTCAATGTAGCGGCTGCAGCGGCTGGCTGCTGGCACACCAGCAGAATGGATGGACGGTCTGAATGCATCACAGTGGTCAGCCGTTCCAGCAGGATGGTTGGATAAAAAACATGCATCAGGTGGGCTCCACCATCCCAGCTGGACGGCTGAATTTTTCACATACATCAAGTGGGCTCCACCGTGATGGATGGCATGGATACAATGCACGCATCAAGTGGGCCACACGACATCACAAAGAGAGAGAGAGAGAGAGAGAGAGAGAGAGAGAGAGAGAGAGAGAGAGAGAAGGGGAGGGACCCCGCCACTATGGGCCCTCCCTAAACAATACTTACATCAAAATGGGTTCTACTATACGTGGGCCCTAAATAAAAAAATCAAGATCAATGTCATGAACACTTATCTTTGATCTTCTTAGACTTCTTCTTTCATCGATGCGTCCTAAAGCTTTATGGAATGCACTTTAACGACCGAGATGAAGCTTGGATGGTAGAGATGAGAGGTAGGAAGGTGGGCCACACTAGCTTCTCCATGGAAGCCATGGACATTGTGTGCTTGGGAATTGCTTGGAATGAGAGATAAATGAGAGAGATGAGTGATGTAGGGAGAGAGTGATGGGTGTGTAAGAAGAGGGATGGGCTTGGTTGAATTTTGGGTTAGAGAGGGATGGATGGAGAGAGAGAGAGCTGACTTTGGGTAAGGTTGTGTAAGAAAGGGATGAGTTGGGTTGCTTTGTACTTGATTAATTTGATGGGTGGTAGAGATTCTCTCGAAATTCACACGCGCGACATTTTTCTCAAACTGAACGCGGGCCCACATCTTCTACCCCGGGTATCGCCTTGGCGCGTGAGACACAGCATTGAAACCGCGACGACGGCATGGTTGCTAAGGTACAAGTCTCAGAGCTGACTCTGAAATACAGGATATGACTCAGGGTTGCGCGTAAATGTTATATACGCGTCCCAGGTGGTCGGAATTCGACCGGGAGGACTGCGAAAGCCTACAGAATGGTACGGGCTAAGATATATGCCTCAGAGCCGGTCCATTAAGCAAGAGATGACATTTCCAATAGTCGGCCTATTAAGCAAAAGAATGGGCATCTCCAACAGTCAACCCATTAAACAAGAAAGTGGGCCTTTCCAACAGTTAGCCCATTAAATAAAAGAGTGGGCCTTTCCAAAAGTCAGCCCATTAGGCAAAAGAATGGGCTTTTCCAATAGTCGTCCCATTGAACAAAAGAATGGGCCTTTCCAATAGTTGGCCCATTGAACAAAAGAATGGGCCTTTCCAACAGTTAGCCCATTAAACAAGAGAATTGGCCTTTCCAACAGTCGGCCCATTAAGTAAGAGAATGAACCTTTCAAAAAGTCGGATCATTTAAGTAAAGAATGAGTTTTTCAAATAGTCAGCTCATTTATACATAGGAATGAGCCTTTCAAATAGTCTGCCCATTAAGGAAGAAAATGGGCCTTTCAAATAGTTGGCCCATTCGGCTTATTCAAAATTTCCTTTCAAGTTAGATTTCACATGTATGTAGGGAAAATCACCCTCATCCTTTAAGATGCCACAAATTCTATCAATATTTCGTAAGGGAATATAACATGAATTAATTATGATTGAATTGAATAATGAATCTATCAGATATAACACTTGTCAATACATGGAATTAAGTACGAGAATCATGATTAATGTGGAATTGTGACTGTATTTATACTAATAAGAGGGTAGTAATCTTAAAGGGAGAAATCATCACCTTGGAGAGGGGATTCACTTTCGTTTTTGTGCAACTTGATTGAAAGTAGTTTGAGTCATGGAATTTGAAGAAAATAAGTTTCCTATAATCAAATCAGCATTTAAGAGTTAATAAGTTTAATTTAAGCTCTAATTCAGATTTCTATAGGTGGATTAGAGGCTAACTCACTTCATGTTTCGAGCCCACTCGATTTTTATAGCCAATCTAACTTGAATAAGATGGATCTAAATAAAAATATCTAAATCAGCCAGATGAAAGAAGATCCCTCTCATTGTCTTTGGTTGTCATTGGATCTACTGGATTGATAAGTGGGTGATCAATATCCCAGTCCTCATCGAGTGATGGCTGAGTGATTGGGACTGAGTTAGAGTTAGAGTTTATCATCTTAAAGAACTCATGAGTGTCTTGAGACTTCTTCCTACTCGAAAAATTGTTCTCGACGAAATTGACATCTCGCAACTCCATTTCAATTGCTCCATAGTTTTCTTGTTCATGAATCATAACATAACCCTTGGAGTGCTCAGGGTATCCGATGAAAATGCACTTCAGATATCTTTGATCAAATTTCTTGGTTTTTTGAGATAGGATGTGAATGAAACCAGCTGATCCTTAGGGGCATAGATGAGTTAAGTTTGGTTTTCTACTATACCACAACTCATAGGGGATTGTTGGAACCAATTTAGAAGGTACTCGATTGAGAATATAAGCAGCATTCATTAGTGCATCCCCTCAAAATTAAGGAAAAGGTTGGCTCGTGCCATCATTAATCTCACCATGTCGAGTCATGTTCTATTCATTCTCTCTACAACATCATTTTGTTATGGAGTGTGAGGAACAATCAATTATTTAAGAATACCTCTTTCTTCACATAGGCTTGAAAAGTGCTTAGATAAATATTTGTGTTTGTGATTTGTCTGTAAGATCTTAATCCTTTTATCGAACTGGTTCTCAACTTCAAGCATATACTTTCTAGAGTATTCTGGTGCCTCAGATCTAAGCAATATCAAGAACACATGACCGTATCGTGTGTAATTGTCTATAAATTTGATGAAATAGGATTATTTGTATCATATCCTAACATTAAGGGGTCCGTAGATTTTAGAGTGGATTAGCTCTAAGGTAGCTGAAGCATGTATTGCTTTTCCAAATGGTTTCCTAATCAACTTCCTATTCAGATAATGCTCACAAGTAAGAAGAACTACATTTGTGAATGGACCTAAGAGGCATTCTCTAACAAGTCTATGAATTCTAGCATAATTTATATGACTTAATCTAGCATGCCAAATGCATAGGTCAGTATCGACTGAAATAAAAAAGGCATCTACAACAGAATCATATGAGTAATTATAATCAACCACAAATAAACCATTACAAATCACACCACATTCTTAAAAGGAAGTATCTACATAGATTGTCACAGCCCGAAATCCAACACCTGGGTATATCCGACCCCGATTTTGTATCTGAAGGCATGAATTATATTTTGTATGTTTACATTTCATAATCTGCACATATATTGACAAAATAATTCTCATCATAACATATAACATGGAGGGAGGCGAGAACTCCGGTGGTGCCCTGCAAATAGTAAAAAACAACAGGAGTCAGCCAACAAAAAGGGAGAACATATATACAAAAAAGACTGTTGTTAAACATCGACGCCACACCACCTAACAGGGGTTCGAGTTGTAGGAAGAGCATTAAGCCAACCTCCTTCTCAGTCACGTGGTGGTAGTTCCAGCGTGCAGCATTGCCATGTGATGAGGGAGGGGTGCGGGAGCTGCTAAGGTAGACACCCCAGCCACCTCGAGAGCCTGGCATTCGGAAGTACTCCCCACCGCTACCTTTGGCTCCACAGATGCAGCGACCTCTACCAGTTCCTCCTTAACGCGGGCCGGGGATGACTCAAGGTCGACAATCTCCCTCAAGGCTGAATTCGAATGAGCACCTCAGGCTGAACCATTTGAGGTAGCTTCCTGAAGCACCCCAGTGTTCACAACCCCAACTGTAGGGTTGCGATGTAGTAATTACTTGGTAAGACTGAGGTCGAATCCGTAAGGACTAAACTCTCATGTATTCTGAAAATAGATAGAACTAGAACTAGAAATAGAAAAAGATCTAAATTGAAATCTGAATAATTGAGAGTAATTGTGAATAATGTTGATTAAAACTTATGAATTTAAAGGTGGGAACTAAGGTGCTAAGAATCTACTTGTAGCTATCAAGATGCTACATTACTTGATTTAAGGAACATAATTTGAATTGGAGTCTCATCCTATCCAATTGGAAGATAATGTAATTTAAATCAAATTTGAACTTTTAATTGACCTAATTCTTAATGGAGGATAATTGTGATGATTGGAAGGGATTCTATCACCCTACCATGACTAGGAGACGATGGTGAACAATAAGATTTACTAATCTCACAATCTCAAAATAGGAAAAGAAGATATCCAAAGCTATCACAATATCTATTGTAATTTGAGTCACAATAAATCATAAAAAATTAAAAATATTTCCTTAATATCAAACTAAAAATTAATGAAGTTTAATAAGAATAAGAATCAAAGCAAAATAAACATGTAAACACGTTATAAGCTTCACCTCTTAGCCCAGCCAACTATATACATGATTGAAACCAAATCTCTTAAATAAAGCACAGAAAATAAATTAGGGAAGAAGAAAAACTCTTTGACGGCTGCTCCACCCTTGTGTATGCTCCTTGAGACCTTTCCAAACTCTAGAAGATACTTTGGAGCATCCTAGGGAGTCTTATTTATAGTTGTGGAACTCCAACTTTTGCGCTGAGATGAAAAAATCTAGAAACCCCCTCAAATTTACACACTCTATGCAGTTTCTCAAAATAGACTCGGAGTTTAAACCGCCTAAAATTTACACACTCTGTGCAGTTTCTCAAAATAAACTGGAGTTTCAGAATATACTTTTTCAGGATAATTTCAGGAATATATTTATTTTCAGAACAATTTTAGGATTCTTTTTCTTCACTTTAAATATTTAATTCTCTTCATTCCTCACTTAATTTTCTTGGATCTTTGGCATTTGAAATCTTCATTAATGACTTTCAAATCTTCAAGTCTTCATTTAGTAATCTTTTGAGCATAAGTCTTCCTTTAGCATCAATTTCACCTTAAGCTCTCGAAATCATCTCGCACATGAAAACATGCATAATTAAATCAATTAAGCATTATTATGTTTATAAAACCAAGGTATAATTAGGGAGAAATATGCAATATTTTACACTCAACACACCCCCAACCAACATTTTGTTACTTTCGAGTAAAATATGCGTAAAGTGATCTTCAATCTTTAATGTTCAAATCACTTTTAGAAAACAGTCTTTTGTGCAATCAAGTATGAATGAGTACAATCTAAATAAGCGAGAGTGCAATTTTGAAAACCTAGAGCCGAATCACATGAGTAATCAATCAAAAAATTTCTTTGTCAATCATTTAAGAGCATAAGTTCATATATCAAAAATTTCTAATATACTTAGTGAATTCTATTTACTTTCCATAACATATTACTATTTCATTATGTTAGTTATGCTTATCACCTCAAGTTTTATTGAATAATCAAGTACTGATTCTGAACTTATCACATTTTTCTTCTTTTTTTAATTTTTGATTTTATATCGATGATCCCTTTTATTTATTCATTTCCAGTCTTTTCATCATACATGACCTTTTTGTCGATCTCTATGTTTTTTAATTGGTTCTTTTCACCTTTTAAAGTGGATAAAATTCTCTAGACTTAATTATCAATATCTATCAATGATACACATACTAAAAATGAGAAATTCTAGTATAATTCACAGAAAGTAATTTGAATGTGGCTTGTGACTTAGATTAACATGATATTTAAATTTCCTCTTAATCAATTAAATGTAAGAATTTAAACGATAGTCTACTCGGTTGATCAAACTCCAACAATTCAAAGATCAATCTCCATCTTATCATCATACTCAAAACATTCTTAATTCCACAAATTATCATTTCTCAAACGTGTTTTTAACTTGAAAATTTTCACAATTTTTACTCAAAAATTTTCACAATTTTTACTCAAAACTAGGAAAACACTAATTAGTTTACCTAATCCACTCTCCCAACCTAAAACCTACATTGTCCTCAATGTAAAAGATATGAGCACACAATATACATGAGACAATGAAAAGAAATGGGAAGTATTGGAAGATATACCTAAAGAAGGAGAATTAAAGCTTTTCCAAAGTTCTTAACATGTAAATGGGTTATCACGAAACTGAAATCAAAGTATCCTAATTCTAAATCCTATGAAAGTAATAAACCTAATTATACCTCCATCAGACTAGGAGGTCAATCCTGGTACACAGGATTAGTTAGAGGCATGAACATGTCCTCTGAATCAAACTTCTCAACAAATGACTTAAGATGATGTCCATTTACTTTAAAAACATTACCATTCGCTGAATTGTTTATTTTGACGACCTTAGGAGGATAAACAGTAGTAAGTGCTGGTCCAACAAGATTAAGGTTTCCCGAAAAAAGATATAACCAATAATTGTATAAGAAGATTTTTTGGTCATATGTAAATGATTTCTGAAGGATGTTTTGTAACGTCTCGGAAAATCCGTACAAAGACCCGAGTACTACCTTAGGTAGAAATCGCTAAGAATTGAATTATGTAGAAATTAAACAAAAATTAATTAAGTACTAAGCTGAATTAATCTGTAAATTATCTTGAACTGCTTTTTATATGAACTGCAAGACCCAAAACTAATAGCATCGCTAACGCTACATTACCTAAAAACCTAGGATCAATCTCAAAACCCAGCTGCTCTCGAGAGCATCATGAAACTCCGTATCAGACTTGGACCGCGCATCGAAAGTCCGATTTCTGTGAAACTATATGGTTATGACTACCTTACTGGGCTTGACAACCATCTTAAAAATAAAATCCAAATAGTATCCAGAAATGTACAACTTGAGCCCGAAGCAAAGTGTGTGAGAAACGCGAATCTTTAGAAAATGAACTAAAACTTAAGTAATTTAGGCCGATCGCTTGTAAGCCAAACTAAGGTTTCAGACCATTAATTTCTCACCCAACTACACCCTCAGATCAGGAAAACTTTTCTACATATGTCAGTTCACTTGTGGCCCTGATTAAGTGACGATGACCGTTGAAACTAGTCCTCCACAGTCGATCCATTGATCCGATCGGACCAAAATCTTAACCTGATATAGACCCAATGTCAGGAAAATTTTTTCAGACCGGATGTAGGAAATGGGCCTCCAGATGAGCTCCGTTGGACTGAAATAGTCACTCTTTCGCTATAACCTAAGTATACCATGACCCTAGGGCCATTTACACCAGTTTTAGGCCTATATAAGGACCTTAACCCACCCCTCTCTCATTCCATACAAATTTTAAAACCTTAAGAGAGAGAAGAGAGAAAAAGAGAAGGAAATAATGAGGAGAAGAGAGAGAGAGAGTGTGAGATATCGTTGCTGGGATTCGATCCCACTACTTCATGTGTTTGATAAAATGCCTGAATGAGAAAATGGTGCTGAAATGTATTTAATGAGGGTGTTGAGAAAGGATTCTTAATTACCTTATCTATAGTTACAGTTTCCTTCATGTAACCTACCTTACTACTATGTGCTTTATGGATGGATGTCTATGTATGACAACATGTGTACTATATGCTTGTTAAAATGCTCAAATGAGATTTATATTTGAATTATTTGTCACATGTTGTTTGACTATCACCCTATGAATGCCTATTGTGTTTGAATATGATTGAGACTACTGTGTAGTCTAGGAAATCGATAATGATTCCCGAATTAGTAGCCGGGGTCATTTCGCCATATAAGAAACATTTGAGGAATTTGAGTCATATACTGCTTGTCAACAGTGGTTAGACCATGCGGAATGCTTATACACTCCATGTCAATTAATTCAATGTACGCTTGTACTAGTCGAGCTTGTCAAGTAACCCGATTGGCCCAATTGTATGTTCACCATGTATGGACGTTACTGCTTGAATCTAAGGTACCACTTACCAGTGAAAAGCCTGTTTAACCTTGGTACTACTATCCGCTAAGACTCATGAGCCGGACATGGTGGTATGGGACACCGTGGTTGAGCTGTCGGCCTACGCTGGGGTGACAAGCCTCCTCGTAGTGTCCATTAAGTAAACCAAACCGTGAGCCGAATACGGTGGTATAAGACACTATATTCAAGCTGTCGGCCTACAATCATGTGACGAGCCTCTTGTAGTGACCTCGAGTATATACTAGGATTACGCTAAGGTGACGAGCCTTTCCGTAATGACCTCGAGTATAAACTAGGCCTGCACTAAGGTGACGAGCCTCTCCATAGTGGCCTAGAACTGCCCATCATATGTGATTAACTAGGATTGACAACCCTAGATGGATCAATGCTTGGATCAATGATATAAAGGGAGGTACCTTAACTTTCCAAACCTGTTGTATGAATAAGTCTAATTAAGAACTTAGCTAATCACGCACATGCATCACATTGCATGTGCCTTTGGCATTGGTGTTGAGCACAGTGGGAGTGTTACATGCGCGAACATGAGATGATGTCACAGAGGGAGTGTAGGTGAGGGCATACATGAGTATCGTATTCCATCCTTACATTAACAAGAATACTTAGGGCATGATTGTTGTACTGCTTTATCATTATTATTTGACTGAAGTGATAACATGTTAACCTTTACCTTATATCCCCACTGAGTTGCTCACTCACTCCCACTCTAGGACGGTGTTTTAAAACACCAACCAGACTCTGTTGTAGTTTTAGATAATAGTGAGGCATACGAGATGGAACCTGCCTTCTATGATGATGAGGAGTTCTTCTATCTACAACTCTCTGGAAAGTCTACATAGACCTGGAGTTGCGCCACCGGGGCTATAGGGATATGGACTAGATGATATTATACTTTATCATTTTGTGAATTTTGATATTATACGTGTAATTATTTAACTTGGTGACATTCATACTCTGGGGACTTACAATCACTTATATGCTTATATGTATTTATCACAGTCTTTCACTTGCATAATTTAACTGTCTCCGGAGTATGATATGCTGATTTGGTATAATCTCACTCATGTTTAATGCACTAATGTGGACAACATTTAATCATCATTATCTATGTTGTATAAGTGATGTGTTGGAACTCGGGAGTTGGGCTCCTGCTTGACCCCCAATTTTTAGGGCGTTACATGTTCCGATCATGAAACACCTTCATCCTGTCCTTGTAAATTCTCGAGTTCTTGTATGCATCATTCCGAATTTCTTCAAGTTTATTCAATTGAAGTTTGCGCAGCGAACTAACATTGTCCAAGTTAAAATTTAGATTTTTAATAACCAGTATGCTCTATGTTCCAACTGTATAGGAAAGTGGCAAGCTTTCCCATATACGAGTCTAAAGGGAGACATTTCAATGGGGGTCTTAAAAACTGTACGATAAGCCCATAATGCATCAGTCTAGTGGATTGACCAATCCTTACAGTCAAGGTTAACCATTTTTTTTAAAATTTGCTTAATTTTCTTATTGAAAATCTTAGCTTGCCCGCTTGGCTGCGAGTGGTATGGAGTGCTCACCCTATGAGAGATGCCATATTTTTTCATTAAGTTCTCAAATGGACTATTATAAAAGTGTGAACCTCCATCACTAATGATAGCCCGAGGCATTCCGAACCGAGAAAGGATGTTTTCTTTTAAGAATCTAATCACCGTTTTGTGATCATTATTCCAGCACGGGATCACTTCGACCCACTTAGTGACATAATCTACTACCAATAAAATGTTAAAATTTTCCAAAGGATTGGGAGAATGGTCCTATAAAATTAATGCCCCAACAATTGAATGCTTCAATGATAAGAATTGGGTTTAGTGGCATCATATTTCTACAGGATAATCCTCCCAATTTCTGACAATACTCACAAGCTTTGCAAAACTCATGAGTATCTTTGAACATAGTGGGCCAGTAAAAGCCACATTGTAGAATTTTGGCCGTGATCTTTTTAGCAGAAAAGTGACCATCACAGGCCTAAGAGTGATAAAAGGAGATGAGACTCTGATATTTATTGTTTGGCATACATCTCTTTAGAATTTAGTTTGGGAAATATTTAAACAAAGAAGGATCATCCTTGAAGAGCATGCGTACCTCGATGAAGAATTTCTTCTTATCTTGTGCAGTCCAATATGTTAGTGTGAAAGCTGTGGCAAGATAATTTGCAATGTCAGAAAACTAAGGTAATTAAGAAAGTTTAAATAATTATTCATCAGGGAACCTGTCATTTATTGGTGTCGGTTCAAGGGAATCAGGAAGATCATGCCTAGAGAGATGGTCAACCACTACGTTCTCTACTCCCTTTTTATCTCGTATTTCTATGTCAAATTCTTAGAGTAGAAGGATTCATCTTATCAAACGGGGCTTGACATCATTCTTAGAAATAAGGTACTTTAGCGCCTCATGATTAGTGTAAATGATAATTTTGGATCCAATCAAGTAGGACCTAAATTTCTCAAAAGTGAACACTAGGCTTAGAGTTCCTTCTTCGCAGTAGAGTAGTTCACTTGGGTCGAATTTAGAGTTTTACTTACATAATGAATCACATAGGGCTTCTTATCTTTTCTCTGGCCTAACACCACCCCAATAGCATAGTCAGATGTATCGCACATAATCTCAAAAGACATGCTCCGGTCGGGTGGCTGCATGATAGGAGAGGCATTTAACATGCCCTCGAGCTTAGAAAAAGCTCTCTGACATTCTTCACTCCACTCGAATGGTGTATCCTTTTAAAGTAGATTACATAAAGGACGAGAGAGATGAGTAAAATCCTTTATGAATCATCTGTAAAATCCAGTGTGTCCTAAGAAGGATCGCACGACACATATGCTCTTGGGTGGAGGTAGGTTAGAGATAAGATCAATTTTTACCTTGTCTACCTCAATTCCTTTGGATGAAATTATATGTTTAAGAATAATTCCCTTGGGAACCATGAAATGACACTTCTCAAAATTCAAAACTAAATTCTTCTCATCGCATCGCTTCAGAACATTTTAAATATTTTTCTGTAACACCCCGCACTTCTGGTACGCGGGTGTTACCATTTAAAACCTACATCAATGAGACCCATAAATAATTAACAAATAACTTGAACTCAACACAAGTAGGGTGGGATTTTTAGTCATCGTTGAAGCCATCCATCTGAGGCCTTGGGAGCTAAGTCAAAGCCTACAACAGCCATCAGGGTAAGCTTGACTGAACTCCTTAAGTTTAAGCAGTATGTGAACCTTCTAGTCGAGGGGTATTGGGATAATATACTAATGATCGACCTTTGGAGGCTAATGAATAGCCAACTAAGCATTCACTACCCTTCAAATTCATATTTGACTGTTGAAATCAAGTATTGAACTGATCCAGCCATCGGATCAATGGATGGTAGAGCCAAAAAGAAAGGAGCTCGTAGTCCTTCAACTTCTAGGTCGACTCCTATCATAGTGTGCCACCTTCATCCATCTTATGTGCGAGATATTAGGTTGCGCAATGTTATAGTTGAATGACCTGTTCATGTTGAACATCTAGCTCCGTTTGTTATCCTTCCTCTCCTCCAATCTGTAAGATGAGATAACATTCTACATTAGGGTGGGCAGGCATACCGGTCCATTGCGCAAGCTATCTATGCTTGTAATGTTGATTTATCTACTGATAATATGACATTTATTATTGAACTAGAGAAGGTCCAGTTGAAGTAGACCAATATTTGATCTCTGGTCTAATGAACATACTTGTCAATGATGAAGGTATTTCCATTAGCACTTTTGTGACTAAACCATCTGAATCTGAGAAGTGTATGCTTACTAGAGCTTTATGCAATATAGATGTAGAATAGAATACTTCTGAAAATGCGCTTGCCTCAAAGTATTTGCTACCCAGATATAGAGTCCTTTATAGGATATTCATTTTGAATGTCTATCCTTGTTCTGGTAACAAAACTGAACTCACTACTTTCATAGTTCAGATTCTTCATTCTATCATCTCTGGTACCACTATATGTCTTCCTTCCTTGATTTGTCATTGCATCATTTAGTTTCGTCTCCATCTAGGACACAGTGACATTCCCTTCGCCTATCTTATGACTGTGTTGGCTACCCATATTTTAGTGGCTATGCCTATTGGAGAAGCTCCCATTCAACACCTAATCTTCAACAACTCCAATATAAACAAAATGAATTTGAGGTTGGCTGTAGGCCAAGTCAATGTGAGTGTTGGTGGAGCTGATACAGTAAATGAAGAGGAATGTGATTTACCTCTAGATAACATTAACATGGATGATATTTTTGATGAGATCGAATCCGATTCAGTAGATGATCCTGATTATCAGTTATCTGACTTTGATGCACAGTTGCACTCACTTGAGGAGAAGGTAGAAAACATGAATGTGTCCCATGATTTGCAGTTCAAATATATGCGTAAATATCTTAGATGCCTTAACAAGGGACTTCATCAACTTGATCCTACCATACCTGCTCCTTCTTCGGGTTCTGATTAGTATTTTCTCATGTAGGTTGTAATAACTTTAATGATTCTTGGATTTCTTTTATTTTTTGGCTTGAACTTGGTGGATCATGCTTGACAATGCTTGCTTATGAATTTCTTATCTTAACTATCTTGATCATTTATTCCTTATTACTCTTCTTATATTCCTTGTTTATCTACGTCCTGTTCTATTTATTGGTTTCTTCCTTTGTCATATTGTGACAAAAAGGGGGAGAATTTTTCTCATGCTTGTGATATATGGCATGTGGATTGTGGATAGGTAGGTAACCTTCTTTTTGTAAGGGGGAGTAAGTAAGGGGGAGTTTTATTTTTGACGCTTTTTGACATGTTTAGAAATGGTGCATGATTCTTTAACGATTCTTTAACCAGGTTGTAACTGGTTTATATTGATAACTGGTGCATGATTCTTTGTGCATATAATGTTTATGTTATTATGAAGTGTGTTTTGTCACAAATTTGACAAAGGGGGAGATTGTAAGTACTATGGTATCTAGCTCCTATGATTGTCAAATTTTGTAGTGTCAAAACCTCTTGGAATCTGTGTCTTGTGTAGCGCATCTACATATACAAGACAGTGCATCTCATGTACAAGGACAAAGGTCTTTACTTCAAGAACTTCAAATGTAAGATTACATGTTCATGTTCAAGTACAATATCAAGTCTGAATTCTATCTTTCAAGCTTCAATAGTGTAAGTTTTCAAAGCTTCGTCCAAGTTAAGACAAAGTTCATATACTTTGAATCTCAAGCTCAAGATTCAATGTTAGTCAAATTCAAGCTTCAGAAGTCTCAAGTTCAAGCTTCATCATATGACAAGATATCAAGCTTCATGAACTTTAAAGATCAACTATCAACTGAAGCAAAAGAAAATTTAATGTTCATACATCATGTAGAAGGTATGAATGACCCTAGATTGACCATAAGATAGGTCATTTTGAATACATAATTTAATTGGGTCATTTTATAAGTGCATAGTCTGTTTCTCAACTAGTCTTGGACTAAGTTCAACTAATCCTAGCACTGGTTTGATCAGTCCAAGAATTCATCAACCAGTCTTAAGTTTGTTACTTATTTTTAGAAATTTTTGTTAAAGCCTTGACCATCCTGGAGACTGCTTGATCGGTCGTATGAACAGTGCTCGACCTATGCTTGACCAATCTTGCAAGCTCGACTCAAAGTCCAGCAACTAAATTAGGTTCCACACGACCAGTTGTGGATAGGACTTGACCACTCGTGGAGGCTACTCAACTGGTCTAGCGGGTCCTTCGACTAGTCGTGGAACAGCCTTATCCTATCCTGCCCAAATTTTTAAAAGTTTGTTGATCCTACGATTAGTCGTACCGACCTCAGCACCAGTCGAGAGTACGATTTCTACATTTATAAATAGATCATGAATTTCAAAGTTTGGTATCCAATTCAAGCAAAATCAATATACCACTCTAAGAGATAAGTAAGTGATATTCTTAAGATATTTAGTACTCATTTTATATTATCTTTAATTAGCTTTCTTTGAATTTGATTTTGTATTCTGCATTTCAATTTTATTTGAAAGAGGGATTGAAGTATTCCAATTTCTTGGAATCAAAATCAAATCAAGCTAGCCTAAGGTGATTTAATTTAAAATCAATTTAGAACTTAGAACCATTTCACAAGTGAGTGTGAACATTGAACTTCTACGTTGAACTTCTACTTAAAATTGGTTCTTCCGGGCTGCATCAAAAGGAGAATATCCAGATAAGTATTTTACAATTTTATAAATTCATTCTTTTGGTTTCATTGAGATTGTGCCAAAAAAATCTTGTTGTTTTGGTTTGTCTGAGGTGATCCAGAAAACTTAGAGTGTGGAGTTTTGAATTGTATAGGGTTTTGGGTGAACCTTGAAAAACCTATATCATAGTGAACCCTAATATCCACTATGTGAGGATATTAGGAGTGGAGTAGTTGTGTAGCTGTTTTTCTAAACAATTAGTGTACACATATGAAAACTACTGTAATTTCTGGTCTTGTGGTAATTGATTGAATATTTCATTTTGTGGATATTGTAATTTTCCTTTATGCATTTGTTAAGAATGTTGTAATTTCTTTTATGCAAGTGTGGGAATGTTATAATAGCTTAGTTATTTCCTTTGCTATTTATTTCTTTATTCCTTTGTATCAGTTTGAGATTTTGATACAAAGACCGTTCTAGGAATCAGGTTGTCCTACCATAAACCTTTAGTTTTCGGTGCAAGGTTGTCCTTAAAACAACATCTGTATTAACATCTCAATACTTGTACACTTGAGGTTGTTTTACATTTCTGCATTGTGGGATTGTTTAATTGCTATCTTTATTTATATTTGATTAAATTTCGCAGTTTATTTTTAATTTGGCATAGTCCTATACAACCCCCCTCTAGGACTCATAGCTCGGTCTTTTCACTTGCTCAGGGCCGAAACCCAAGCCTTCATCAAGTCATGTGGGACCTGTAATGTGGGCCACAAACTGGTCCGAAGTTGGGCCTTCTTCAGGCTCTGAGGTGGTCTAAAAACCACCTATGAATGGGCCTTGATTTGAACTGGAATCAGGCCTCAAATAGGCCCTGATTCGAGTTGAGATGCTGACCTTACAGATGGGCCTTACATGGACATTGAACTGGGCTAAGATCAAACCTAGTTTCAGCTCGGAGGTGGGCCGAAACCAACCAGTCCTTAGGCTGAAACCACCTCAAGATTTTTGGGCCAAATCAAGCCAGCCCAACCCCCTCTAGCTAACAGTAAATCATGCCGGCCCAGTTTCCTGTAGTGGGCAGTGCAGAGTGTTGGGCCGGGATAACCGGCCCAGTCCTAGCAAGTGTATGTAGGCCGCACCTGGGGTAAACCTCAGTGGGCCTCACTACAAGCCTCAGTGGGCCATGTTCCACTTCAGTGGGCCACAATGAAATCAGGTGGGCCGCACGTTGGAATCAGGGTGGGCCTTACTTGAGTGTAAAGCTCATTGGGCCGCACACTAGAATCAGGGTGGGCCGCACCTGAGTGTAAAGCTCAGTGGGCCGCACCACATTAAACAGGGTGGGTTGCACCTGAGTTTACAGCTCAGGATACCACACCACATAACGGTGGGTCTCACCTTAAATCACGCTGCTGGGCTAGAAATGGCCTAGCCCGGTCTGGGTTTTTCAGGCTTGTACTAGACCCAATATCTACGCCAAAGCAGGCCCAGTTCGGCCCCTAGTAAGGATAATTTTTGGGCCTTGATTTGGACACTTGCTGGACATAGGTCTATTAGGCCTGGTCACCCTGAAATAGGTCTAATTCACATACTAGTGAGCCGTTACAAACCCCACACAATATCGATTGTTTAAGACCCTAGAAACATGTGACTAATTCAAACTATAACTCTAGGAGCTACTTGCATGATTTTGTGCCGTAAGATATTCACAGGGGCTTGAATCGAGGACAGAACCACAACTCTTAAGGTGATGATTTTCTTCCCCTTAGGCTTTCCATTCACAAGCTAGACTAAGGGTAGCGTTTATGATAGCTACGAATGATAACCTAGAAATGGTAAATCATTCGGTTAGCTGTTTGAACTTATGCCTTATAGGTGGTATGATACTTGATTAGTTACTTAAACTTATGTTTAAAAAGTGATTCGAACACTTGGATAGCTTAACACATGTCTTAGAATTGACTAGAATTGTTTAGAATATTTGATTAGTTAACAATTCACATGTCTTAGAAATGATTAAACCATCTGATTAGTTTACTTAAAATTTAGTAGGATACTCGATTAGTCTGCTTAACCAAGTGTCCTAAGATTAATTGGACACTTGATTTGTTGAATTTAAAAGCATGCCCTAGATTTATTATAACACTTAATTAGTTTGCTTAAGCATGTGTTAAACTTGTCTAAACTATTTTGACTAGTTACTCAACATATGAACTACGTGTTTAGCTTCCTGGAGTACATGCCTTAGAACTGATAAATTATGGTTATGTGACTCTTGCACTATATGTGTACATGTATTCTACTTTGGTTAATTCATGTCTGAACCTCAATGCCATGCCTTCGTATTATTATATGGGTTACAAACACAAATACTATTGAAATCTCTCTATGGAAACCTCTACTTAAGGAAAGTTTGTACTTAGGGTGAAATTAGACTGGTTGTGATTGAGTAGACACTCAATATGGAAGTTATGATTAGTGGTAGTTGATTTATGGGATTTACCATCTATGAAATGGTTCCACCTTCTTGACTATGTAATGACCATCTTCAACATTTTTATTATTTTTGTTTACTCGTAATTAAATCATACATACCGTCTAACTTTAGTCGTTATATTTAATTTTTCAATATCCATTCCTAGTCGACATACGATGGTAGTTCCTTTACATGGAGAGTTAATTGGTCACGTGTTGATGGGTTCTATACACACCCTAAGGTGGTAAACTTACGCACTGGGGATGGTGGTCATGGGACACTATACCTGAGCTGTCGGCCTACGCTGGTGAAGAGCTCCTATAGTGACCTTTGAGTTTATTTAAATTGGATTATGGTAATTGGACTAATAATGGCTTGACCAATCATGCAAACATGGCACAGACCATCGTTTATCAATTACGTACATGATGTACGATAGGCAGTCGTTATATGGTACGTGATGTACATATGTGATGTGCTTCGCAAACGGCCAGCCTTTGCATGGGTGACGAGCCCAACTTTTGAACGGATGAGCATCCCCGGGTCGATGATGCATTTACGCATCCATGCATATAATAAGACTGCATTTACTATGTTTTGGTTGCCTGAGTATTTTTATGTTATTTCTTATCTAGGGCGGCTGTGTGTAATCTTAAGGGGAAATCATACTGAGCTATCCACTCATTCATCAATGTTCAACCGTACAGAGGATGCAGGTGTAAGGATGGATGACTACATAGTGGATCTCGGAATTATTACCGTCGCAGCAGAGGAAAAGCCTTACGAGGATGAGTCGTACCAGGAAGCGGCTGCTTACTTTGGACTAAATATAGTTGCTTATGTTTATTTGAATACACTTGGGAACTTAAGTTTTTGTATTTAGGCCCCAGCTAAGTGGCCCAGGATATTATTATCATTTGGGTTACATTTATACTACTCTTGATTTCCATTAATAACACTTTAATCTTGTTTGATTATCATTTGATTATCTGCTAACATTCGGGTTTTCAGGAAATGAGTTGTATACTTGGGTTTTGAAAACCAGGGTGTTATATTTTCAGACACTTGGTGAAGGATGAACCAAAGATAGAGAAGTCATCCATGAAGACCTCTAAATATTACCCCACTATGTCAGAAAAATACTCAATATGCATTGTTAAAAAGTGGCGGGAGCATTACACAGTCCGAATGGCATCCTTTAGTAAGCAAAGGTGCTAAATGGACATGTGAATGTTGTCGTTTCTTGATCTTTAAGGGCTATCTCTCTAGTTGTAGTCCGAATATTTGTCAAGGAAGTAATAGTAAGAGTGACCAGTTAGCCTTTCCAAAATTTGATCAATGAAGGGCAAAGGAAAGTGGTCATTCCTTATGATGGTATGCAACTTTCTATAGTCAATGCACATTCTTCAACCAGTACTAACTCTAGTTGGCACAAGATTATTGTCAGCATTGGCTAAGATGGTGATTTTGGACTTCTTAGGAACTACCTAAGTTAGACTCACCCATTGACTATCGGATATAGGGTATATGATACCCACATCTAACAATTTTATTACCTAATCTTTAACCACTTCTTTCATATTTGGATTGAGTCGATGTTGTGGTTGTCAGGAGTTTTTTTCATATTATCCTCAAGACAAATGCAGTGAATGAAAATTAAAGGACCAATTACCTTGAGGTCCACAATCGACCATCCAAGAGCTCCTTTATGCACAATGAGAGTGGAAATAAGCACGCTCTCTTGTTCTTTCTCAAGGTGAGAAGAGATCACCACTGGGTATGTCTCATCTTGACTTAAATAGATATATTTAAGATCGTGGGTAAAGGTTTTAGGTCAAGCTTCTGTGCTTTGAGGTTAGACATGTAACGCCCGTGAAAAATCCGTACTTGGAATCGAGTACCGATTTGACCCGAAATCGCGTATAAATAATTTCCATGGAAATTAAACGTAAGTTGGCTAGCGCAACGCTAGATTAGCTGGGAAATAGTCCCTGATCACTTTAAATACGTTCTACAAGACCCAATTCGAGTAGAACAGACAACTCTACAATACTCTATAACCTTGGATCAAACTCTAAGCAGGTTTGTCCTCTGGACCATATTGAACTTTTGTATTGGATTTAGACCGCGCGTCGAAAGTCCGATACCTCCTATCTTAGACCGTTAGAACCGCCCAGCTGGACTTGACAATCATCTCGAAAATCAAGTCATACCGATAATCACAGAGTATTTCGTTGAACCTGGACTGAAGCGACCGCGAATAGGGACGAAATTGGAATTTCAAATTCAAATCTGGCACACGACTTGACGTGTCAGTATTAAGCATTCTGACCGTCAGAATTCATCCAGATTACACCCTCGGATCAGGAAAAATATCTATTTATTATCATGGAACTTTCAGCCCTGATCTATGTGCGGTGACCGCTGAACTGAACTGGTCCGCTACGTGCGATCTGCGAACCCTGCCAGACTGAAAACTTAATACGAGGTACATCTGGTACCCATGAGCTTAAGTCTGATCGCAATCGACCAGGGGAGCACCAGAAATCAGTTTTTGGACCGAAACAGCCCCGAAATGGATAGGTAATAAGTAAACTTCGTCCCGGAGCCTATTTTCGGCGTTTCCAAGCTTATAAAAGGGGTTGAAACCCTCATTCCTTCCTTGCATACGAATTTTCCTAAACCCTAGAAAAGAGAGAGAGAGTTTGAGAGAAAGGGAAGAGGAGATTTTTCCCGCTTCCGAGCCACCAACGGTTGCTGCATCAACACTTCCTTCCAATCACCTGGCTGGTGATTTCTACACTTTTTCAGGTATAGAAAAATCTCAAAAACTTGCTGATTTAGGGTTCACGTAGATTCTGAACGTGTTAGCTAACGTATTCCATAAATCAGGATCTCCTACTGTCGTAGACGAAGCGTACACGCTCCGTTCAAATTCCCGCGACCGTAAGAGACTAGGTGAGGATTTTAGACGCTTTGATTGTCGGTTTACAACGCTTTCAATGTCGTTTAATAGTAGATTATCGACGGCATCGCCGTTTGACATGTACAACATGCTCTCCGTTTCCTGTTTCGTAAGCTAACGAAGAATATGAGATTTAGGGCATTTTAGTCATTTGTAGGAAGTACGGTCTCCATGCATAATTTACTGACGTGATTGACATGATTTGTCGCCGCATTAGAGAGTTAGGAATGCTTGCATAATCAGTTTGGCGAAGAGATTCGCCAAGTTGCGCACGTTGGGTCGACATACTATATGTGGACTTAAATGTGTAGTGTATGTGTTTGTATAAATGCTTGTATTATTATGTATTGAATTAAATGATGTTATGTAGTAGATTGAGATTGATTTCATGATTAATATGCTGACATGAATGTTTTTCTACATGTTTACCTTATGCATGATTACACTACATGCATAGAAAGTACGCCTTGAAGATTTGCTTAAGTTGAATATACATGGGAAAGTATGCCTTGAAGATTTGCCTTAGTTGAATGTTATAACATGTGCTAACATGCTCACATGATGTGTTTCAATTCCAATACCCTGACATGTAGCGTTAATGTGATTCAATAGATGTGTGGGACTTGACTTAGTCCAGGCAGTCGGTAACCGAACGAATTCGTGACTGACTGGTCATAGCCACGAACGACGCGTCGATGAATGTGATTCGTGTTGAGAGTTGGCGGCAGTGGTTAGGCCACGCGAAGTGTTTTACGCACTTCATGTCGTTCAATTCGAGATGCGATCGCGCTAGTCGAGCCCGTCAAGTAACCCGACTGGCCGATGTTTGTTCACCTTGTATGTATCATAACTGCTTGAACCTAGGGTACTGAACTTACCATTGTAAACCCTATTAACCATGGTACCTTGATCCACGAAGACTCATGAGCCGGGCATGGTGGTATGGGACACCGTGGTCGAGCTGTCGGCCTACGCTGGGGCCACAAACCTCCCCGTAGTGACCAATGAGCACCTTGACTCGTGAGCAGATTATGGTGGTATGGGACACTATATTCTAGCTGTCGGCCTACACTGATCAGGCGACGAGCCCTTTGTAGTGACCGCGAGCGTATTCTGAGTCCACGGGAGGCGACGACCCTTCCGTGCAGTAGAGTACAGTAGGCCTGTATTGATAAGGTGATGGGGGAGCGGTGCAACGAGTGCGAGCAACAGCCCTGGCAGCCCTTGCAGTGACCTACGAAATATACATCGTATGAGATTACTAGGAGTGACGACCCTAGATAGGATCCGTGTTGGGATTGATACAAGGGAAGTACCTTAGTTTCCCAATCCTGCTGTTTGAATGGACTAATAACAACTTGGTAATCATATCACCATAGCATTGCATGTGCCTGGAAGATGTGGAGCACTCTAGGGAGTGTGGCATGCCGCGGTCGTAAGATGTTGCCGCATGAGGGTGATCGTCGGTGAGGGCATACATCACGTCATATCATCTTGCATTAAACAACAGTATTAGGATTGTCTGATTTACTGCTTTACTATTATCGCGTGATTGAATTGTGAACATGCTAATCTTTGCTCTATGATTCCACTGAGTTGATCATTCATTCCCACGTTACGGGATGGTGTTTGCAACACCCACCAGACCCTGCTGTAGTTGCAGGTGAGGACGAGATCCAGGAGGTGGAGCTAGATGATGACGAGGACCAGGATGAGTTCTCGTATATGCAGTATCACGACGGCTTCCCGTAGGTGACCTGGATCGAGGGGGACTTCAGTGGGACTATTTTGAACTTATTCTTTTGTTTATTTACATGTATATGAGACTCAGAGATGTAGTCATACTTTGGAGACAGATGAGATTACTTTATTTTTTCCATACAGTGATATATATTGTTTAGTCTTTCGCTTGCTTTTATCACTGGATCTGAAGTATGAATTGCAGTTTTGGTATACTTTTACTCATGTGAATGCTTTAAATCAGACAACATCGAATCATAACCATTTTTGTTGCATAAGTGACGGTCTGGAACTCGGGAGTTGAGTTTATACACGACCCCCGATTTTCAGGGTGTTACAAGACAGTAGAAGCACTACATCGATTTGGGGCAATTTTTCAAATTGTGGCATTCACTGGTTAACTTTAAGTACCAATATAGTATCAAGCAAGGAATCAATCTACCTAATCATGTCATCATCTAAATCGGGGGAGTGGGCTAAGCACGTCTCTAGAGTGTCAGAGTATAGAGTTAGGAGTGCTCTATATTTCATGAAAGAATCGATCATGTTAATGTCGTGGGTATCGTCATCATCCTCTGACTGTTTTTTCATGTTAAAAAAGATGTTGAGCTCCAATGTCATATTTTTGAAAGATAAATTCATAATTCCATTCCTTCAATTAATGATAGCATTTAATGTAGCAAGGAATGGGTGATCAAGAATGATGAGTATTTGAGTGCTCACATCTATGATGGGTTGAGTAACCAGGACAATAAAATTTATTGGATATTAGAATTTATTAACTTAGACCAACACATCCTCAAATCATCCCTTTTGGTACACGAACTGAGCAATTGACAAGTTGTAATGTGGTCCAGGTGGGTTTTAATTCATCTAGACCCAAATGTTTATAAATCGAGTAAGGGATCAAATTTACGCTCGCTCCCAAGTTAAGAACTACGTGCTCAATACGGTGGTTCCCAATTAAACAAGTGATTGTTGGACTATAGGTATCTTTGTATTTTTGTGTCACATCTTGCTTGAGGATGTCACTCACTTTTTCTGTCAAAAAGATTTTCTTTTATATGTTTTATTGTCTTTTGGTCATATATAAATCTTTCAAAAATTTGGCATATGAAGAGATTTGTTTAACGACATCCAGTAAAGGGATGTTGACCTTCACTTGTTTAAGCACCTCTAGAATATTTTGAGAGTTTGAGAGAGGTTTTGGTGCAATTAACCATTGAGAGAATGACGCAATCGACTTACTTTGAGGTTTCGGTTCTAACCCATATGGAGTATTACTAGGTTTATCATTCTCATCTATTTTTGGGTCCTTAGGCTTTTCTGGCCTCATCGGAATAAATTTGTCAATTGTCTTCCCATTCCTAAGAGTGGTGATAGACTTAGCTTCCTCCATCTATTTTGAAGAGCTTGGGTCACTGATTTCATATTGGTGTTTTGAGTTGGGGAGAGGCTGAGCTGGAAAGATCCCTTTCTCCCCAATCTAATTTTTTATTTCAAGCCCTTGTATGGCCTTTGTAAGGTCTTGAAAGGCTTATAACATACCCTGATTAAAAAGCTTTTATAGTTTTGTATATGTTTTAAGACTGAATCCTCTTGAGGTTTCCTTTGATTCATAAATTGGTTAAGGATCCCTAGAGGAGTAGTCATTTATTCGTTCCTCCAATTGAAGTTTGGATGATTCCTCTAGCTTGGGTTATATATATTTGAGGTCGGTCTACTAAAAGGTTTTTGGTATTTGTTTACAGCATTTGATTGCTTATTCTATATCTCTTGAAAAGTAAGAAGTGTTGGGAAATTCTCAATTGTATATATGTTACAAGCATGAATACCACAAACAACTCCGCAGTCCTTTCGAGTTCTACCTTCTTAAGTTCCATGGCCTCAACTTTTCTTGTGAGTTTGGCCACTCTTGCATTTATATCATCTTTCTCTTTTAAAAGATAAATTCCTCCCATTTCCTTTGA
Source organism: Magnolia kwangsiensis (assembly GCA_037074715.1). Taxonomy (NCBI): domain Eukaryota; kingdom Viridiplantae; phylum Streptophyta; class Magnoliopsida; order Magnoliales; family Magnoliaceae; genus Magnolia; species Magnolia kwangsiensis. Next base: position 55,569,632 of record CM073588.1, on the reverse strand, counting down.
ATAAGTAGGCTTAGAAGTGGTAATTCTTAAAGAGGTATCCCATGATTGTGCGTTTTCAACAAATTTATCAAAATAATCCTACACATCATTGGCTTCCTTATTCATAAATTCCCCATTACACATCATCTTCACAAATTGACACATGGCTGAGGTCAATCCCTCATAGAAAAAGCTTGTTATACCCCATGTTTCGTAGTCATGTTGTGAACATGAATTTACGAGATCCTAAAATTGCACCTAACATTGAAAGAAGGTCCCATCATCTTTTTGTGCGAAATTCATGATCGCTTTCCTTAAGGTATTCATTTTATGATATGGGAAGAACTTTTTAAGGAACTCCCCTGTCATCTCAGCCCATGTGTCAATAGACCTTGGTCTTAAGAATGTAACCATGACTTAGCCTTTTCTTGTAAAGAGAAAGGAAACAATTTTAGCCTAATTGTGTCCTCAGACACGTTTGGGAAGTGTAATGTAAATATAATTTCATCGAACTCTTTCATATGCAAGTATGGACTTTCATATTCTAGTCCATGAAACTTAGGGAGGAGTTGAATTACCCCTGGTTTAATATCTACGGTTCTTGCATTCAATAGAAATATCATGCAGGAAGGTGTACTCACCCCCACCGGTTATAAATAATCTCGTAGAGTACAAGGCGGGGGTACATTCTGTACCTTATTTTCATCTTGAACTTCCTCAACTAGAGGTTGAGGTTAATTTTTAGCCATCACTTTTATTGACTTAGAGGGTCTCAAGTGGTGTCTAATCCTGTAATGGATAGGCAATCCTTCAACTAATCCTCCTTCATTCAAAAGACGTAGAGTGTTATCACGGACTCACTTGGGCATGAAACACTCTCAACCTTCAAGTAACTAAACAAATAAGTAAAAAAAAAAGTAAAAAAACTAAAATAAATAAGAGATCTAGAAAAGATAAGAGTGAGGGTTGGAACAAAATTGCTAAATAAGAGTTGCTATGTTGGTTCCTACAAAACAGAAAATAATATTAGTTTCAAAAAATAATTTTAGAAAAAATTCAAACCTAAAAACATAGCAGAAAAATAAACCCTAATCTTAACCTGATTTTAATACCAATTAATTCCTGAAAAACATAGCTGCAGTCCCCAGCAATGGCGCCAAAAACTTGTTCATAACCCCAAGTGTAGGGTTGCGATGTAGTAATAACTTAGTAAGGCCGAGGTCGAATCCATAGGGACTAAACTTACACATATTCTGAAAATAACTAAAACTATAACTAGAAAAAGATCTAAATTGATATATAAAAAAATGAGAATAATGGTGAATAATGTTGATTAAAACTTGTGAATTTAAATGTCAAAACTAGGGTGCCAAGGATCCACTTATAGCTATCAAGATGCTACCATACTTGATTCTAGGAACACAATTTGAATTGGAGTCTTATCCTATCCAATTAGAAGATAAAGTAATTTAAATCAAATATTAACCTTTCAATGACCTAATTCTCAATGGAAGAGAATTCTGATAATTGGAAGGGATTCCATCACCCTACCATGCCCATAAGACGATGGTGAACAACAGGATTTACCAATCTCACAATCTCAAAATAGGAAAAGAAGATAACAAAAGTTATCCTAGCATTTATTGTTATTTGAGTCACAATAAATCATAAAAAACTAAAAATATTTACTTAATATCAAACTAGAAATCAATGAAGTTCAATAAGAACAAGAATCAAAGTAAAGTAAACATCCAAACACACTACAAGCTTCACCTCTTAGTGTAAGACCCGTATCTTGGTCCGTACCTTTCCTTAGACTTCCGCGGTCTTACCAGTCGAATTCCGGCAACCTTCGACCCTTAACCGATATCGACGCACGACCTTAATTCTTATACCGACAACTCGAGTCGACTCAGCTCGAGACCAATACCATAGCGACCGCGCCGTCGTTGTGGTTCCGATACCGCGACTCGCGCGCCGAGGCGATACCCTGGTCGAGAGATGTGGGCTAACGTTCGGTGCGAGAAAACGCCACGCGTTGCGAAAACCAAGAGAATCTCTATGATGTGTCACATCAATCACATCAATCCCATCAATCAATCAACCCATCAAGCCATCACATGTCAAGTACACATCACTTTATTCCCTTTTCCCAAGCAACCACAAAAGTCTCCCAAACCCATACCTCTCTTACACAAAAAGCCACAAAAGTCTTCACCACCCATACCTCTCTTACACAAAAGCCTCAAAAGTCAATCTTTTCTTACTCAACCATCATTCATCTATCCATCCATCTCTCTCTACATCACTCTCTCTCTTTCTCTCTTTCTCATTTCAAAAACCCCAAGCAACAAAGAGTCCATACGTATGGAATTTTCTAAAATTCCCAAGCTCCAAGTGTGGCCCACCTCTTCACCCCATCATCTCTCATCTCAACCCTCCATTCTTCATCACATCCATTAAAGTTGAAGCTAAGGTGCCAAGGAATCCCTAGGTGCGAGAAGATCGGACGGTGGGTGCTAGATCATACTTATTTTTCTTATTTTTATGATGGGTCAAGTGAGGCCCACAGATCAATGGTGTGGATCTCACTTGGGACCCTAAAATGTGGCCGATGGCCTACTTGGATCATCATGATCATTCCATGATGGGGCCATTCTCCATGGACCCCATCATGATGTTTATTTCATTTAGAAAGGTCATCTAGACCGTCCATATCGGTGGGGAATGGATCTCCACCGTTGATTTGCATTTTGATGATCCCATGTTCAAAGGGATCCGTTTATTGTATGATTTCATTCAAGGGAGGGCTCATAGTGGCGGAGCCCTCCATCACAAGCCGTGTCCCACTCTCTCTCTATCTCTCTCTCCCTCTCTTTTCTTTTAATTATTTGTTTTATATGATGAAATGGCCTTATGGCCTACTTGGATGGACTCCACCATGGAGCATGTATTAGATCCAAACCATCTAAAGGAGGGGCCCACTTTACACATGCAGTGCAATCTCACCACCTCATCATGTGGTGGCCCACCTAAACAGGGCCCACCCTAGATGTATTTGATGAGCCCAAAAATAAAAAAAAAGGAAGAAGAAAACGTCCACGGACGTTGCTGGACGGAAGTAAGGCAAATATTTTGGCCTTACTTTTAAAGGTCATTGGGGTAGGCCACTTGTATAGGCCCCACCGTGATGTTTGTATCCAATCCATACCGTCCATCCTATTCTTTGGACCATTTTAGGCGTTGAGCCAAGAGGTGGGTTTGATCGGAGTATTTAGTGGGCCATAGTGTTATAAATAACCTCATTACCATTAAAAATCTATTTAGATTTCTTCTACAGGTCGAAAGTGGGCCGTTAGCGGACTCATTGGATTGGTCTTGAGCCGGGGAAACTAGTGAGCGGAGCAGATTCATGTGATGCGGGCCCCACACTCGAAAAACCCCAAAAATCTGGTTTTTCCCCAAAATTTTCAAGAAGGCTGCCTCCCCTCTGACGTTGTACAGTAGCTGCACGTTGCTGCGTGTAGCAACAACGTGCGGGCGGGCGTCTGGCAGGGACCCACGGCTCCAGTCGTGGGCCCCACCGTAATGTTCGTTTGTCATCCAATCTGTTCATGAGGTGGGTCCCCTCCTCAGGTGGGCCCCCTCCAAAAATCAGCTCCATCTATTACGTGGGTGGCCCACACCGAAGGAAAAAGTGAATTGAACCTCTACCATTAAAACTTACTTAGGGGCCCACAGAAGTTTTTGATCAAGCTGAAATTTATTTTTTTCCCTTTCTTCCAGGACCGTGTGACCTTATGAGCGGCCTGGATGGCATAATAAATATTTTAGTGGGCCCCACATGGGACCCACAGTGAGGTATGGGTTTCATTCCCACCGTCAGCGTGACGGTGGGGCCCAATCGCCGTGTGTGTGTGTTGCGTGTGTGTGCATTGCATGTATGTGTGTTGCATGTGGGTGCAGCGTGTGTGCAGCGTGTGTACATGTGTAGTGTGTGTGCAGCGTGTGTGCAGCGTGTGTGCATGTGCAGCGTGTGTGTGCAGCATGTGTGTCTATATATTTTTATATATTTATATTATATATAATATAGTATATACTATATATATATATATATATATATATATATATATATATATATATATATATATATATATATATATATATATATTATGTAGTTTATATATATTATATAACATATCCTATACGCTATGGCGGGCCCTCATGTGGACCTCGCCATGATGTATGTGAGGCATCCGGACCATCTATCCACTTAGAAAGATCATTTTAAGGCCTATGGGATAGGCCCATTTGAATTATAAAAGGCCTATGGGTTAGGCCCATTTGATTTGTAAAGGCCTATGGATTAGGCCCATCTGATTTATTCAAGGGCTATGGGATAGGCCCATTTGAATTATAAAAGGCCTATGGGTTAAACCCATTTGAAATACATAAATCCCATACGACTAGGCCCATCTAAGACACATAAGACGCATGAGATTAGGCCCATTGAATGCAACCTAAGGCCCACTGGTTATGACCCATTGCAATGCACATAAGGCCCATTAGAGTGATTCATTTATGTAGCTCATCTGATGAGTAAAAAGGCCCATATGTTATGGACCATTTGATGTATTTAAGGCCCAATGGGATATACCTAAGGTCCATTGCAATGTGCGAGCCCAACACGGATTATGTAGCGATGTTTGCAACGATCGTTCCTTGGGTGCAATGTTGGTTTGACGTCCACATTGCGAGTGTAATGCTAGTTGGATGTCCACATTACGACTCTCCTTAGAGCCCATTATTAGCCCGTACTTATTATGTATAGGCCGTCCCGACCCATCTGGATTGCAAGGATAGTTCATTTCACTATAACATGTTTAGTATAATTCCATGACTCATGACCATACGCATCATATGTATGCTTGACATGAGAATTGACTGATCATAGCATATGCCTTCGGCAGGTCGTTTATGGGCTCCCGGTTGGGCGGTGTTGCCCTACATGAGCGCACGATATGCACAGGATTTGTTGCATGACTGGATAGCGTGAATCATGCATTTCGCATTTGTGTGACATGGTTATTGTACACCCCAACGACATCAGGGCCGTAGCCTCCACAGACGCATCGTGGTTGGCAGGATTGGATACCGAAAATCATGTTCTACATAGGGTGCTATTGATATCCCTGGGTGAAAGTCCCTAAACCCTTATGGTACCAAGAGGTTGTTCCAACGTCTAGACCGAGTGGGTAGATGAGCGTTGAGTGCCGATTACCATACGGTTACGCTCTCCACTGTGTCGTGGTCGGTTGGAAGGGGGTGCGACCTTACCCATTCGAGAGTAGGGGGCAATGCTAGGCTGAGTTTGACCAGCTCGAGGAATGGGTCCGCTATCGACGAGTCGCGCCCGATATTGGCTGAAGGATAGTGAGGTCTCTTCCACTTACCTTATTGCGCGCGATGTGGCGGCAATCTGGTTTAGAGTGTACTAGACCCCGGTGATATTCCATATTTTGAGCTGTATTGATGTGTGGACATAGATGAGGATCTGTATGCTTGAGTTGCATTGCACATCGCATGGCCTTGGGATGGCCGATACCATTCATGTCTTGCATTGCATAAGCCTTGGTACGGCTCATGATATTATGGATCCATCTGCATATTCCGCATTACTCTGACATTACATGTTCATATTACTACCTTGCGCACACACTTTCACCACCCTCTAAGCTTTCTATAAGCTTATGCACGACCGTTGCGTGCAGGTGACGTTGGATCGCAGCAGCGCTGAGGCAGGAGCACGTTGCAGAGCATTTTGGAGTCTTTGTTCTTTACCATTGTATTTCCCTTTATGCTCATTGTACTTGTAAAGTTTTTGATCATAGTGAAAATGTAATGGATTTCTTGGTTGTTGTTTGTGGGTTATGCCTTTGGTTATGCTTATTACGAATCAAACTGATATTGAAAATCCTCCACGTAGCATCCCAGGATCTGAACCTGGCGAATGGGAGCTAGGAGCCGAGAATGGGGTTCTACGGAGGCTGTCGGCGCTGGATTCGGCGATCGAGAATTTTGTGAGCCCGGTTTCCAAGTTTGGGGCGTGACACTTAGCACTAGATAAGAGGTTTAGCAAACCATAGACACGATTGGAATCAAATCTCTTCAACAAAGGATGAAAAATAAATTACATAAGAAGAAAAACTCTTTGGCGGCTGCTCCACCCTTATGTATGCTCCTTAAGACCTTTTCAAACCCTAAAAGATGCTTTGGTGCATCCTAAGGAGTCCTATTTATAGTTGTGCAACTCCATTTTTCATACTTAGTTGGAAAAATTAGAAACTGCCTTAAATTTGCGCACTCTATGTGGTTTTTCAAAATAGATTCAGAGTTTCTGAATATATTTTTTCAGGACAATTTCAGGAATATGTTTGTTTTCAGGACAATTTCAAGATTCATTTTCTTCACTTCAAATCTTTTCCTCACTTGGTTTTCTTGGATCTTTGGCAGTGAATTCTTCATTAATGACTTCTAAATCTCAAAATCTTCATTTAGTAATCTTTTTAGCATAAATCTTCCTTTTAACATCAATTTCACCTTAACCAAGTCGAAATATCTCTCCTCTTCCTTTTGTTCCTCTCTTCTTCCTTTCGCCTTTCCCTCTTGTTCTTCTACTGCTTCCTCTCTTCTTCTTTTTTTTAAATGCTGGAGCGTCCAGCAAGAACCTGGACTAACCCAAACCACTTGACCCAGTCAAACTCGGTTTCAACCGAGTTGACTTAGCAGCCACTAAAGCCAACTCCCTCTCTTTCTCCCTTATTTTTCTTCCTCTCTCTCTCTCTCTCTTGTTCTCTCTTTCTCATCACTTTCCTGGAATGTCTAGCATGATTGTTGGACCAAAACCTGACCAACACTCGCACTAGCGAGCCAATGGTGAGTCGGCAGAGAGTTGGCTCTTTAACTCAGTTTCCCACCAAGTGAACCTCCTTTGTTCTTCCCTTCTTCTCTCTCTCTAGTTTTCTATCACTCTCCTTCTCTCTCTTCTTCCTGCTACAACCAGTAGCTCTACCAAGTCGAGTTGGTGTAGCACCAACGTGTTAACTTAACTTGACACCCGGGCTCACTCTCTGCCCTCTCCTTACTCTCTTCTCTCTCGCCTCTGAAATCTCTAGCCGGACCTAGAGTAGAGCCAAACTAACCCCTGTTGACTTAACCTAAGCTTGACAACAGCTTCTTCCTAGACCAGCTCGACGTGGAAACATAATCACATCTCTCTCTCCCTCATTTTTCTTCCTTCTCTTCTCTCACTACCTATTCCCTCTCTCACTCTCTTTCTCTCCCTTTTCCTCTTCCTCGTTCTCCATCTCCTACTTCTAACAGTGCCTGGAATGAGTCGGCCCTACTCCAACTGGTGCGGTAATGACGGGCAGCGTTCCACTCCTATATACTCTTTCTTCTCTTTTCTTTTTCCCTTTTTTTCGTGTGGGCAAGGGCTGCCCTAAAGGAGGCACTTATAAGCCCTAACGGTTCTTCTAGGGGCCTCGAATGCTAATCTGTTGATTAACAATAGCCTGAGCTTTTGCTTGAACTAAAACGCCCCAAAAATACCAACCGTGTGGAATCCTATATGCATGGCTATAAAGCATCCACACGAATGGATTTCTGGCATAATGGTCCATCTATTGGATGTTTTTTAGATCATCAAACAGGGCCCACTTAAGATGATGGGTCTTTCAGCCTACGAAGAAGATGACCACCTCACTAATGACAGACTTGATTCTGAGGGGTGATCTCCCGATTTGAGCCTTATGAATGGATTAGATTTGACCATTGAACATTGTGGGACCCACTAGATGGATGGTCATTAGTGTATTTGCTTGATGGGTTCGGTTGTAGCATGCAGCAACGGAAAGAAAAGCTCATTTGATAGCTATAAAGCCCTAAAGCTGAGGCAGAACGGAGGGCTAGGATCCTCTCAGTGGAGGGCCGAGATTACAACAGATGGAGCACGCAAATTTCCAGTGTGGAAAGAAGTTTCCATTTTTAAAAAAATGGCAGCACAAATAGCCTTCTTGCGTTGGTGTTTATGAGTACAAGTGTGTGATTTGTCAGGTGAAACCACTAAGGTTTTGGTTAGAGTGGCTCCTAGGAACGATGGACGGTTTGGATTAGTCTACGAGTCCCTGATGGTGGGCCACGATCGTCCCAGCGAATATCACCTTTCGAACGTTGTTGCTGGCGGGAAAATCAAAGGAGAAGAGGAAAATTTCTCTTTCATCAGGTCAAACATCATTTGACCAGGTGACAAGTTTGGCATCTTGCGGATGCACGCACGGTTCGTGCCCATGCTCCAAAGATGGGACCCACTGTCACACCCCAAACTCGGAAACCGGGCTCATAAAATTTTTGATTACCGAATCCAGTGTCGACAACCTCCGTAGTACCCCATTCTCGGCTCCCAGCGTCCATACGCCAAATTCTTATCTTGGGATCTTACAAAGAGAATTTTATAATGTACATTTAACTCGTAATAAGCATAACCACAAGTTTACCTAAATCACAAAGGCAACATCATCATAACATATCCACTAATATAAACAGTTGAATACAGTACAGAAAGGAAAATACATATATTAAAAATCAAAGCTCCAGTAGACAGTTGCATGCTTCAAGCTAAACGCTGCTGCAACCTAACGCCACCTAAACGCATCTATCGTGCATATGCTTATAGAAAGCTTAGAGGGTGGTGAAAGTGTGTGCACAAGGTTAGTGCCAAGTATTCAATATTAGAGTAATCAGAGTAAGTGAAAATACTGACAAGTCTATAAATGTTATCAGTGATACGGGCATGTTAATAAATCATACAATATCAGAGTAATGCAAAAACATGTTGATAAGCCCATAAATACCATCTGCCTTATCCAGGCTATGCAATGAAAAAATATAATAAACCAATATCATATACTGAGGAAATAATGTAGATCAACTATACAATGGAGAGACATAGTATGCCAAATATTAAATACCGAGTCCACGAATATCGTCAACCTTAATTATGTTATGCAATATAGAAGCACAGTAAACCAAGTGTTATGTGTTGAAGATGCAATGCGATGTGAATGAAATGACCAAGCTGGAGTATGAAGTCGGGATGACAGTACGTAGTATTGTAGGCTACAGGGTCCATCACAAGGGACTTCTATCCAAACTAGTCCCATACCTAAATTTGTATAGCCAGACTCAATGTAGTAGACTCCTAATCTCAAGTTAGTCGCACACCCAACCAAAATCCTTACCATTGCGAAGGTACACAAAAATTAGTTGCGCACTACCAACCCAAGTGGATAGTGAATGAATGAATATGAAAATCCTACTCAATAAGTCTACATATCAGTACGGTTCCTCTCTAAGAAATCATCGGAGTCTATTACACTCCAAACTGAATTTTCGCCCCATCGCGTACAACAAGATGAGTGGAAGAGACCTCACTATCTGCCTACCAATATTGAACCCGGCTTATTGATAGCAGACCCATTCCTCGAGCTAGTCAGACTCAGCCTAGCATTGCCCCCCCTCTCTTGCAGGTAAGGCGGTACCCCCTTCCAACCGACCAAGACACAGTGGGAGACGCGGCCTAACGGTATACGACCCTCATGCGCTCATGCATCCACTCGGTCTAGATGTTGGAGCAACCTTTGGAACCAAGAGGGTTCTGAGACTTTCACCCAAAGATATTTATAGCACCCCATGTAAAACAGATTTTTGGTGTCCCATCTGACCATCCACGATATACCTGTGGAGGCTACGACCCTGATGTCGCTAGGGCATACGCTGATCATATCCCAAAATGCGAGATGCATGAGTCATACCATCCAGTCGTGCATTAAACCTGCACGTACCACGTGCTCATGTGAGCAACTCCTCCTATTAAGGAGTCCCACAATAATCTGTCTAATGGCATGTGCTATGATCAATCATTCCTCATATCAAGCATACATATGATGCGCATGGGCATGGGTCGTGAAGTTATACTAAGCATATTATATGATGATGTTGTGATGTACATAGGCATGGGTTATGAAGCTATACTAAGCATGTTATATGATAATGGTGTACTTTCCTCATATCAAAGATAGGCCTAGACAGCCTACTCATAACAAGAATGGGCCTCACAATGGGCCCATGGGAAGGTCATAATGTGGACATCTAATCATCATTGCCCATCAATGTGGTCATTTAACCAACATCGCTCCCAAGCAGTGGCCCACATAAATATCATTACATACATTATAGTGAAATCACACATTTTCTCGATCCGTACCTTCATCGCATTGGGCCTCACTCAAGGGCCACATATACACCACATCGGGTCTCGCCATATGGGCCATAAATACATCGTAATGGGCCTTATCAAATGGGCCACAAATACATCACAACGGGCTACATACCTGGGCCTAATAAATATCGCAATGGGCTGCATGACATGGGTCTAATGTACATTGTAATGGATTACTCACACGAGCCTAACATACGTTAAGTCGGGCCTCATCACATGGGCCTAATATGCATCGAATGGGCCGCATGACACGGGCCTAATACACATCACTATGGGCCTCGACACATGGGCCATAAATACATCACATTGGGCCTCACTCATGGGCTGCACATACATCACAATGAGCCTCAGCACATGGGTCATAAATACATCACATCGGCCTCAAATATGCATCATAGGTGAGCCTTGCACATAAAGTAAGTAGGCCCTGAAAACTGATGGACAGCAAGGACAAAACATATATCACGATGGTCCCTTGTCCTTGGACGGTGTGGATGAAATCACACATCAAGGTGGATCACACGTCCCACGGACGGTGTGGATAAAACATACTTTGTGTGGGGTCCACGTCCCATAGATGGTCAGGATATAAGGCACATATATCACCTGTGTCCCATGTGGACAGCAGGGATGAAACACGTACATCATGGCAAGCCCACCATCCCATGCTGGACGGTGCGGCAGATACATCACCTAGGTGGGCCCCAAGGTGTAGGTATCATGATGTTACGCTATCACATACTCATAATCGGTATCGATAACCAGCCTATACAATCGGCCACGATAATTGGAATCGACCTCGACAATCAGAATCGGCGTTGACAATCGACACCAATGATCGATATCAACAATCGACACCGATAATCTGCATCAATAATCGACACCGATAATCAGAATCGATAATCGACACCGACAACTAACACATAAATAGGGCAGGGTCCATCGATGAATAACCGATCAACCATAATAGGTTGCGCTTGCCTCAAAGTATTTGAAGGGCAGTGAATGCTTGGTTTCTTTTTGACCTAAAGGAACGCTCTTCTTTAAGCAAAATCCACACTGTAAATCATGTGGCAGAGATATAGGCTGACTTCCTCTCATAATTGATCTCTCTATACAACGGATTGGTGCTCGAAAATCAATGTTTTGGCCATAAGTGCCTCACATATCTTATAGAAATGCAGTCACGATTGTTATCAAAATGTAAGAGAAACTACTCGTATAGTTTAGTGTTATAGTTGAAGGCGGAAAAAATAGAAAAATAATCACTTAAAGATAAGCTTAAGGCGCGTTATGATGTCGCTATTTTTAAGGCAATATTTGCACCATACTGGGGATTAAACCAATTTGTAAGAGGGTTACAGCAAATCCGCCTTCATGATACAATAAACCTCTTCTCCAAGACCGGAGAAATGTGGGTTTCGGCCTACAAAACTGAAAAACTGCACCCCGAACACTCTTTTACAGCGTACAACCCTGACTTTTGTACTGTTACAATTTAACCCCTAAAAAATGTTTGCAATTTACTACCTAAAAAACTATTTACAGTTAAGCGCTTGAAAATTGTATTTTTCAAAGAACATCCAAAAATAAAATTGGAGAAGAAGAAGAAGATGAGAAGAGATTGTTGAAAATTGTGAATTCGGATTGACCCAAAGATGGGTTTATATAGAATTACAAGAGATGCATAAGGTCCTTTTCATGAAAAGACATCTTCTTTTGCAGTGTCTTTTCATCAATAGTGGTGTCTTTCCAACAATGGCATCCCTCCATTTCAAATTCAAAAGATGTTCCCTTTACTAAGAGACATCATCATTCACACTAATAATCACCAAAGTCACAACCCTTCTTTTCACAAAAATCCTTCTTATTTTGAAAACAAACCCAACAATCCCCCACTATTTTTCAAAATACAGAGGTCAGGGTGTATAAGGAAAATATGTGCATAGGAGAAGGTGTCTTATGGACTTAAACCTTCACTTAGTGTAAACAAATCAAAGTTAAATTAAAATTCTTAGTGACTATGGTCTTGAACTAAGTATTCTATATGACACAACCGGACTGTTACACATATATATTTCAATTATCATGCGTTCTAAAATTATAGCACATTAACGGCATTGTGCTGTCCTAGATTCATGAGTTCATGAGAGTAACCAAAGACTTTCGAACATCAGAAAGCGGCCCCACTTCCAATAGGTGAGACCTTATGAATGCCCCTGTAACTATAGCACCCTTGAAAGAACTCATTAAGAGCAGCATCTCATCTTCCTTTTTATCATTACAGGTACCCAACACTATACATACATCCAGGAATGAGACAGATAGAAAACGTACAGTGCTGCTTCAACCACTTCCTGTGAGGTACTTTGCTCGTTGAACCTATTAACTTAGGTTAGGTTTTCCTCATCCAGTGTCTATGAAATTGGCTTAAGTCCCATTCTTTTTTATGTTGTACTGACAACATCCCTTGCCAGTCCCTTAGTGAATGGGTCCGCTAGATTCTGGATAGATCGTACATATTGTATTGCTATAACACTATCACCAAGTATTTGCCACATAAAACTATGTCTTAGACTAATATGTCTAAATTTTCCATTATAAGTTTTGTTATATACCTTTGATAGTGTCGCTTCACTATTAAGTAGATGGAGATTGGTAGTAAATGCCTTACCAATAATGGTATTTCTAATAATAGGTTTCTTGACCACTCTGCCTCTTTACCACTAGCTGCTAAAGCTATGAATTTAGATTTCATGATAGAGTGAGATATGCAAGTTTGCTTCTTGGATCCCCAAGAAATGATAGCCCCTTCAAGTATAAAAATTTATTTACTGGTAGACTTGGATTCATTAGAATCAGTGACCCAACTTGCATCACTATACCCTTCAAGTACACTAGGGTAACTAGAAAAATATAAACTATAGTTAATAGTTTTTCTTAAGTATCTAAGTACTGTAGAGACAATATTCCAATGATCTAAACTTGGATTACTTATAAACCTACTCAATTTACCTATTGTAAAAGCAATATCAGGTCGAGTAAAAATTATGGCATACATAAGACTGTCAATCACCTTGAAATACTCTAACTGAGATACATCATGACCTTTATTTTTAATTAACTTGATATTAGAATCAAAAGGAGTAGAAACTGAGTTCTTATCATAGTGATTAAACTTTTTAAGTATCTTTTTAATATAATGTGATTGAGATAGAGTTATACCATTATTGTTTCTTAATAGCTTGATAACTAAAATCACATTAGCTTTATCCATATCTTTTATGTTAAAACTAGATGATAAGAATATTTTATTGTTATTTATAACTTCTAAACATGTACCAAAGATTAGCATATCATTTATATATAGACATATAATTACTATTTTATTATCAGAGAATTTTGAATATACACATTTATCAAATTCATTAATCTTAAAGCCATATGAGGTGACTACTTTATCGAAATTTTTATTCTATTGCTTAGGTGCTTGTTTAAGTCCATATAGTGACTTGATCAATTTACACACTTTATTTTTCTGTCCTAAAATTATAAAACCTTTTGGTTGGTCCATATAAACCTCTTTATTGAGGTCACTATTTAGCTAAGCTGTCTTTATATCCATCTGATGGATTTCTAACTTATAAATGAATGCTAGAGCAACTAAAATTCGGATAGTCGATATCCTTGCTACTGAAGCATAGGTATCGAAAAAATTAATACCTTCTTTTTGTGTAAATCCTTTAGCCACTAATCTTGCCTTAAACCTTTCTGTAGTTCCATCTGGTCTTAATTTTCTTTTGAAAATCTATTTACAGCTTATTGGTTTTGATCCTGGGGACAGATCCACAAGTTTTCATGTTCCATTTTGTAATATAGAATCCATCTCATTATCTTTCTTCCAAAAGGAAGTATCCTGAGATCTAAGGGCATCATCTATTGTTACTGGATCATTTTTTATATTACAAACCAACATGATTTCTTTTATTATATTATCTTTATCTCCTTCCATTAGCAGAAGGTAGAAGTCGAATTCGAAAGTTGTACCTTTTTTTATTCTCTTAGTCCTTCTAGGTTCTATGCCCCCTTTATCGAGACTATTGATATCTTAATCAGGTATTTGAGAACTACTGTTTGTACTAGGATCTTGAGGTCTTGTCTCTTTTCTAGTTATAAAAGAGAATGAGTTTCCATAACACTCTGCATCTCTAGATTTTATTATAGTGTTTATTGGGATCGTATGATTAGACCCTACAACTATAAACCTATAAGCCTTACTATTTTTGTGCATATCCTATTAAAATATACTCAAGAGATCTCAACCTTATCTTGGGCTGTTTAGGATCAGTAAGCCTAACTAAGGCTCTATAACCCCATACCTTAAAGTATGAGATATTAAGAATTTTATTCTCCCATAGTTCATATGTAGTCTTACAAGTCTTAGAGTGAGGTATCCTATTAAAGATATAACAGACAGTCAATAAGGCTTCTTCCTAAAATCCTAAACTTAAACCTGAATTATTCAGCATAGAGTTTACCATGTCTATGAAAGATCTGTTTTTCCATTTTGCTATCCCATTTTGTTGGGGTGAATAGGGAGTTATAATTTGGTGAATTATACTATGAGTTTTGCAAAACTCTGAGAATTCTAATGATAGATATTCTCCTCCCCTGTCCAACCTTAGAATTTTAATGTTTCGGTCTAATTGGTTATCAACTTCTGACTTGTATATCTTGAATTTTTGTAGTGCCTTATCTTTATTCTTCAATAGGTATACTAAGGTATAATGGGAGAAATCATCTATAAAGATTATGAAGTACCACTTTTCTCGTCTTGTTATTAAACCACTTATTTCACATATATCACTATGAACTAGGTCTAGGAGTTGAGATTCTCTTTCCACCATTAGAAACGGTTTTCTAATTATTTTAGATTGTATAAAAATACTACATTTGTCATTAGGTTTTATATACTTAAAAAATAAATTAGGATTAGACATATTATCCATTCTACGATAACTAATATGTCCTAATCTAGCATGTCAAACATCATATGAATCAAGTATATAAAAGGAAAAAAAATTTTCATTTATAAGGTTCAATTTGAACATTCCATTAGATACATAGTCCTTCCCTACATATACCCCATTTTTAGACACAATCAATTTATTGAATTCAAATAGGAGTCAGAATCTAAACTTAGTCAATAAACTAGTTGATATAAAATTTCTCCTAATATCTGATACATGCAAAACATTGTTCAGAGTAAGGACTTTTTCGAAAGTTAAATTAAGACATACCTTCCCTTTTCCCATAACCTTGCATGTGGAGGCATTCCTCATATATAGTTCTTGATCATTCCCCACTAATTCATAGGAATTAAACATGTTGTAATTTCTATAAACATGTTTGGTAGCACCAGAATCTACCTACCATTCAACATCCTCATTCAACACATTAACTTCAAATACGACACCTACCAGATTCATGTCTTCCGTCATATTGACTTGTCATTTTTTTTTCTTGCGTTTTCTTTTTATATTTTCGGCAGTCTTTCTTAAAGTGACTAGGGATTTTGTAAAAGAAGCATGGACCCTTCTTGGTTGTGTTCTTTTTGAACCCTTGGTTATTAGGTTTGGGCCTATCATCTTTCTTGAAAGGTGGCTTATCTAATTTCTGATTCACACTATTCTCAACTATATTAGTGTTACTTAGGGCCTCTTGTTGTTCTTCATTTTTATCACGGAGCCTAGATTCTTCTTCTATTCGAAGAAACATTAGGATGTCCTCTAAGGATATTTTCTCTTTTTTCTATTTCAATGATTTTTTATTATCCTTCCATTGAGGTGGAAGTTTAGCAATAATGGTGAATACTTGAAAGGATTTGTCGAGATTAGTGCTACCGGAAATAATCTGTTAGATGATGACCTGTAACTTATGTACTTAATCAAGAATAGGTTTTTCATCCAACATTTTGAATTCTAAAAACTGACTTATAAGAAATTTTTTGTTGCCTTCGTCATCTGATGTGTATTTAGTGAGCAACGCCTGCCTCAAATCCTTAGCAGTCTTTTTTTTTAATGGTAAACAACATATAATGAATCAAAAAGAGCATTGAAGATATGACCTTTACATAGGTAGTCGTTACGCTCCCAACTTTATCTCTTTTGAATTTGTTCTAACGTATCATTGTCATATGGTGGTGAAGGAGGATTTTCAGTGAGCACATGATCCAACTTGAGTGATGTGAGGAAGAGATGGACCCTCAATTGCCATCGAAGAAAATTTGAGCTTTCAAACGCCATAATTCGAACAAAGTCAGAATGACCCATAGAAGAGGTCATAATATTGCTTTAAAATTGTTATAGTTGAAGGCGGAAAAAATAGAAAAATTATCACTTAAAGATAGGCTTAAGGTGCGTTACGATGTCGTGATCTTTAAGGCGATATTTACACCATACTGGTGATTAAACCAATTTGCAAGAGGGTTACAGCAAATTCACCTCCAGGATATAATAAGTCTCTTCTCCAAGACCAGAGAAATGTGGGTTTCGGCCTGCAAAACTGAAAAATCGCACCCCGAACACACTTTTACAGTGTATAACCCTGACTTCTGTGTTATTACAATTTACCCCTTGAAAACTGTTTACAATTTATTGCCTGAAAAACTATTTGCAGTTAAGCGCCTGAAAACTGTATTTTTTAAAGAACATCCTAAAACGAAATTGGAGAAGAAGAAGAAGAAGATGGAGAAGAGATTGTTGAAAATTGTGAATTCGGATTGACCCAAAGATGGGTTTATATAAAATCACAAGAGATGCATAAGTTCCTTGTCATGAAAAGACATCTTCTTCCATAGTGTCTTTTCATCAATGGTGGTGTCTTTCCAACAATGACATCCCTCCATTTTAAATTCAAAAGATGCTCCCTTTACCAAGAGACATAATCATTCACACCAACAATCACCAAAGTCACAACCCTTCTTTTCCCAAAAATCCTTCTTATTTTGAAAAAACCCAACATTTAGAAACTACTAGAGTAATGGGTAGTCAGTTACCCTAAAACTGCCACAACCCATAATCTCCATCTTCCAGTGGATGAGGCCCACTTGAATGACAAGTGTTATAGTTACAACAACAACAGTCCATGTTCAATTGAAAAATGCGCAAAGGCTAGTATCTTCCAATTTAGGAAAATTTGGTGAAAACCATCCATATATTCTTTCATGGCATGTTTGGTCGGTGGAATTGAATGGTATTGAATTGTATTAGATAGGATTAACATTATTATTGCACAATGATTGCATGTATGAAATTTCCATGGTATTGTAGCCATCCAATCCCATGTTTGGGATAAAAATTTTGCTATCGAAAAACACAGGATTAAACAAAATCATGTTTGGTGGACCATGGAATTGTAATCAACAAATCAAATTCACAACACATGTCGTTCACTTGTACACATATATAACCAGAATGTTATGTGTAAACAGTGTATATGGATGGATGGCATGGATAAATGCATGCATCAATGTGGGGCCCACATGTATAGTGGATTTCAAAATCCACCTAATTCCTGCATGGTTATCTAACTAAATGTAATTCCATCCCACCTAATCCTAACCTTTCCTGTCTTCTCCAAATGTTGGATGGAATTATATGACCCAAATACAATTCTATCCCACCTAATCTCACCTAATACCGGCACCAAATGACCCCTTAGGCTACAAATTAAAAGGTTATGAATGGCACAACGTGGAGCTTTTTAGGACATGGTCCATCCATGGTTATGCCCCAACTTGTTAATCACTGAGCAACAATCATCCCACCATACCTCGCATAACTATATATAGGCCCACCATGGTGTTTAACGGCTATCAAATCATCAAATCAAGTGCCTTGCAAGGATCCTTACTCTTGTTCCAGTGGTAACTCTCAGGAGTTTCAACGCCTGGTCAAGGGTTCAAGTATCCATAGGTGGTGAAATCCCACTACGGCGTGAGTGTGGGGTGCGTGTGCGTGTGTAAAAAAAAAAAAGTGCCTTACAACGATGAAAGGATCCCAAAAAATAATCAGGTGCATCATACAAAGAGAAATGTGTATAGTTTTGGTGTGGGTGGGCAACCTCAGTGTTGAACGAGGGATCTAGGCCAAATAAGGGGTTGGGTACTTGGGAGCCAATTAGCTATTACTTGGTGACAACTTAGTAGGTGTTACCTAACCATGTGGGGCCACCTTAATGTATTTGTTGTATATACACACTGTCTATTTGTCTTTCTATTTCAATTTAGGACGCGGTCCCAAAAATTAAGAAGATCCAAATCTCAGGTGGACCATACCACTTGAAACAGTTACAACTTTTCATGAACAACTTTTTATGGACCAAAATTTTTTTGAATGAATCCAATCTTTGTATTTTCCCTTTATCCATTTCTTTTTGACATTATCAACAGCTTGGATGGCAAATAAACATTGAAAAGCCTTACAAAGGGTCATTTGGAATTTTTAATGGTGAGACATTCAAAAACCATTGTTCCCTGTGGTGTGGTCCACCTGAGATTTGGATATGCTTATTATTTGGTATCATGTTCTAAAATAGGTCAGAGAAACGGATGAATATATAACATATCATTAGCTGGACCCAGTGGTAACAGTAACGCCCACTAATCTGTTACCCGGGTAACACTTAATTAGCTCCATGTGTTTTTCAGTAACATTGTTGAGGCCATGATGCATGCAAAGGCATATCAAAAGGGGATCTACAACCTTTTAAAAATTGAGGTTTAACAAGGAAGCGGATTGCGTGGTGTGCCTCACCCATCAACCTCCATGGTCTGTTGGGCTCATGAAGTTATGTGGCTCTCACTATGATTTATGTGTTATATCAACACTGTCCATCCATTTTAGGTGATCAATTTAGAGCATAGGGGTAGATACAAGCCTCCGGTGGGCCACACCATCGAAAGCAGTGTGATGATGAGGCACACTATTGAAAACTTGGGGAGGGGCTAACAAAGTTTTGGTTCAAGCTGATATTTATAATTTCTTTTGGTGCAGGACTATATGACTTTATAAATAGATTAGACTAGGTGACTTTATGAATAGATTAGATAGAAAATAAAAATCGGTTTCAACGGTGGATATCATTGCCCCAACTACATCATTGCATATGTTGTAAAGTGCCCAAGCAATATGGATGAAGGGTGGGTATATAACACGTATGTAATAGAACTTGGTTACGTAAACACACCACCACCTTGCCAATCAATCCACTTCCACTTATTAGGTACTACCCCCCCTTGTCTAGAGCTTAAGACGAGCTAGACGTGTAGCTCGTTGAGTGGTGGTAAGTGGTTACGTCAGGAGGCACGAGGCCACATCAGTAGACAGAGGCATTAGTTCACGTCCACAGAGAACCCCAAACCTTCTCCTTTTTTTTCTGCCTTTTTTCGTGCGCGGAGGTTGAGTAGCGAGACTCACTACTGAAGTAACATTGCCCAGTTTTATGAGCCCCACAATGATGCATGTGTTGTATCCACACCGTCCATACATTGGAGAAATCATTTTAGGGCATGATACAAAGAATAAGTAAGATCTAAGGCTAGAGTGGACCCCACCACAAAAAATAGTGGGGAGAGTGATGCCTACCGTTGACACCTTCCGAAGGTCCACCATGATGTTTATTTGAGATCCAACTTGTTCATGTATTAACTCAAACATGAAAGAAAGGAAACACAAATAACAACTTGATCAAAAACTTTTGTTGCCCTTAGAAATTTTTAATGATAGGTATCGCTCTCTCCATAATTTTTATGGTGGGGTCCACTCTAGATTTGGATCTAACTCATTGTTTAGACCATGCCCAAATATGATCTCTCCAAATGGATGGACGGTGTGGATACTAAACGTATATCATGGTGAAGTACTTTGGTAGCTAGTCTTGCTACTCAACTACTCAACCTGTTAGTTGCTAATTCGTGAATCCCATCGAGGTAATTGTAGGAAGCGGATTGCTTATTGAGTAACGTACGCTAACAGTACTGAGTACACTCTATGGGGTCCACTGTCATTCATTAATTGTATAAACTCTGTCCATCCGTTTTATCATGTAAATTTAGGGCTTTAACCCAAATATTAAGCACATATCCAAATCTCAAGTGGACCACACCACTCGAAACAGTGTGAATTGAAGTCTACTGTTGAAAAATTCTTAAGAGGCAACATAAGTTTTAGATCAAGCTGATATTCGTGTTTTCCCTTCATCCATGTCATTGTGATTTTATGAACCATTTGGATGACAAATAAAAATCATTGGGCCTTAGAAAGGTTTCAACTGTGTAAATAAATAATTCCACTTGTTGGGGAAAAATATGATAAGTCTCGGAGACCTAGTTATGGAATGGACCAACTCTACTGACAAGGCCCGGGAATTCGAGCTAATAAGCCTGACCGAGGCAAAAGAACTAAAAGCCTCAAGGATAGACTTGGCTCAGATCGCGAGGAATGAAACTCCGATCGAGATTTATAAAGTCATGAGCCAAAGGCAAAGTACAAAGTACATAAGATGCATGAATTTGACTCGAAAAATGAGGCAACAACATTTAAAAGGCCAACGAAGGCCTAAACTTCAGAAGCCGCCCGACCGTCGGTTAAAAGGTCGGCTATCAAAGTAAAAGAGGATGTCAATTACGGATCAACACCGTCTCACCCGATGGATGGCAAAGAAACTTAATCCATAAAGTCGGTCTAGACTTAGAGTTGGCCAAAGCTGGACCGAGCAAGGAAAAGACTCTATCCTAAAAATCTATCCTAAAAATCTCGTAAAAGGATCCCTGATCCCGAAGATCTTGGGATCAGGTAGAGACTAAAAATGGATCAAAATCAAATCTCCAAAATAACAGGGAAAGAATCCTTGCATGATGAGGCCCTCCCATTCTTATAAAATCAGGAACCTCTTAGCTCAGAGGTATGCAGAAAACTCTTCTCAAAAACTCTTTTTACGGTCCTATCACTGACTTAAGCATCGGAGGGTCCTCGGCTCTAGCCAGGGTCTCCTTTGTTTCATTCCTATGCAGAGGTAGGACGAAGAAGGGCTCACCAATTTTTTGCATCAACAGATTGGCGCCGTTTGTGGGAAACGATACGAAAAGTCATTTTCCAAGCTCTATCTAGTAGCTTCAAACAAGAGTCTATGGCGCGAACTAGCCCATTGAGGCCGTTATTGCACCACCAACTCTTGAAGGTCCATCAAATGCGAACTGGACCTAAGGGGCTCAGAACCAACCCGATAACTGACAAGGCCCTGCTCCTCGACCAACATCCTCTATTTCAACCAGGAAAAACCCATGAAACTGAGGAAACGGTCTACTGGATAGAGAAGTCCAAGAGCTCAGGACCGACCTGAACTATATGAAGCAGATGCTGGAGTAGATCCATCTCTAGCAAGTTCTGCTCCAATGTGATAGCGGTTGGGCGAATGTTCCACAAAAATTCATCGACCCTAGCCTGCCATTTCGTGATCTTTCCCTCAGCACCAGGGTTCGGCCGATCCTACGCCTACTCATTTTGTGACTGTCCCACTGCCAGCCTCCGATCTACCACATGAAATAGATCGGAGAAGGCACAGTAGGCCTCTAGTTGAGGGTACGACAGATAATAACGAACCCTAGAAAGCCAACCTTCAGGACTTCAACGAGAAGAGATTGCAGATATGAAGAAAGGTCGCGACACATATCAGACAAGGCCCAAGGTAAAAGCATCTCTCTTCAAAGAAGAGATAATGCAAGCTCGGCTACCAGAATGATTTCATCTTTCGTAGATCATACCCTTTACCAACAAGACCAATCCAATCGAACACATCGAATGCTTCCGAACATATATGGAACTGCATGATGCCTCAGATGCAGTAATGTGCCGAGCCTTCTCCCTCACGTTAACTGACGTAACACGACTTTGGTTCAAGCAGTTGAAACCTAAGTCCATTAGTTCATTTGCAGAGCTTAACGATGCCTTCCTCACCAATTTCATTGGTGGGAAGAAAAAGCTGAAGCCAACTACGCACCTAAATAACATAGTGCAAAAAGAGGGCGAATTGCTTAAAGACTATATCAAGCATTTTAACTTAGAGACGCTCTAAGTTCGGAAACATTCGGATGAAACAACACTCAATTCACTCATGCAAGGTGTCAGAGACAAGCCATTTCTGACATCCTTGGACAAAAACTCACCTATTACTCTAGCTGAGTTCATGCCCAATCAGATAAGTATACGGATGCCGAAGAAACCCGAATCATGCGTGAAGCTGTCCAAAGCGCAAAAGTCCCAGCCAAAGAGTCAACAAAGAAAGAAGTTGACTCGGCTAGTGGAAGGAAGCATAAGGATTATCGAACACGCGATAAACGTAAGTCGGGTAAGCGGCGGATCACAAAATTTTGACATATACCCTGCTCAACAAGCTACAAGAACAGGTATTAATGGAGATTAAAGGTGAAGGATTCATTAACTGGCCAGATAGGCTCCGAAGCTATCCGAACCAATGGAGCAAAAAAAAGTATTATCATTACCATCGCGATCATGGACATAACACGAGTGATTGCTATCATTTGAAAGAAGAAATCGAGCGACTCATCAGAGAAGGCCATCTCAGAGAGCACGTTGAAAGAACCATGACGACGGAAGAACGCCCGGGCGATAACTGACCCAAGGAGGAAATCTGAACTAATGTCGGTGGTCCCCGAGGTGAAGGCGACTCAAACAACGCTCAGAAAAAGCACGCTATGAGCATCAGTCAGCCTGAGTCTGAAATTGTAATACTAGCTCGGCCTCTAAAAGAAAAGAAAAGAGAAAAATATTACATATCGTTCATCGACGAAGATGTTCGAGGCATTTATCATCCGCACGATGATGCATTAGTCGTTACCCTTATGATAATGAATCGTAAGGTATTCCACATTCTCATTGATACAGGGTCATTCGCCAATGTATTATTCACACAAGTGTTTGATAAAATAGGTGTTGAACGATCAGTGTTGCGACCAGTTCACACCCCCTTGATTAGTTTCTCTAGTGGATGAACGCTCCCCAAAGGATCATCTCATTGCCACTAACTGCTGGTAATTTACCACACCAGGCCCCAGTAATAGTCGACTTTCTGATAGTTGAACAACTATAGGTTTATAATGCCATACTCGACCGACCCGCTCTGAGTCTTCTCTAAGCCGTGGTGTCAACGTACCATCTCTCCATGAAATTCTCAACTGAGTCGGGAGTGGAGGTGGTAAAAGGTGACCAACAAGACTCATGACGCTGTTACGCGACGTCCATAAAGGCTCCAACCAAGGTAATCATAATTGAATCGTTGGATCCTTGGGCCGAGACATACGAGCGAGGACAACCGGTAGAAGACCTCATCCCAGTACCCCTGGTCGACATAGATGAGTCTAAAACGGTACAAATTGGCTCGTCTCTACAGTCACCTCTGAAAGATAAGTTGATATCATTATTCTGACGATACGCTGATGTATTCACATGGAGTCATGAAAAGATGCCAGGGATCAACCCCTCAGTGATGACTCACCAACTCAACATCGATCCGACCTACTTGCCGATCCGATAGAAGCGACGTCTGCTAGGCCCTGAAAGGTATGTTATCAATAAAGAAGAGGTCAATAAGCTCCTCAAGACTAAATTCATCGAGGAGGTCTACTATCTAGAATGGGTAGCCAATGTCATCCTCGTGAAGAAAGCCAATGGGAAGTGGTGAGTCTATATTGACTATACCGACTTAAACAAAGCTTGTCCAGAGGATAGATTCCCTCTTCATAGAATCGATCAACTAGTAGATAGCACAACAGGGCATGAACTACTTAGTTTTATGGATGCTTATTCTGGGTACAATCAAATTGTAATGCATCAATCAGATAAATCTAAAATTACCTTTGTCACCGACAAAGAACTTTATGTTACCGTGTCATACCATTTGGTCTAAAGAATGCAGGAGCGACATACTAACAGTTGGTGAATAAAATATTTGCTCGGTAAATCGGTCAAACCATTGAAGTATACATTGATGACATGCTCATCAAAAGTATATATGCGGTCGACCATATTACCGACCTAGAAGAGATATTTCTCATTCTTCGCAAGTACCAGATGAAGTTAAACCTGACTAAATGTGCCTTTGGGGTAGGTTCGGGTAAGTTTCTAGAATTCCTGGTCAGCCAGCAAGGAATTGGGCAAATATGAAAAAAATCAAAGCATTACTTGACATGAAATCCCCAAAAGCGATCAAGGATATATAGAGACTGACTGGACGAGTAGTCGAACTCAATCACTTCCTTTCCCGAGCTACCGACAAATGTCTCCCGTTCTTCAAATAACTTAAGGGTCGGCAAACGATAGAATGGACGGAAGAGTGTGAAGTAACGTTCTAGCAGTTGAAGTCCTACCTTGGATCTCCACTTGTATTATCGAAACCTGAGCCAGGGGAAGCTTTATTATTATACCTGGCGGTTTTCGACACAACCATAAGCTCGGCATTGATACGCGAGCATGGAGGAAAATAATTACCGGTATATTACGTCAACAAAGCGTTATTGCCTGCAGAAACAAGATATCTGCCTCTAGAGAAGTTGGCCCTAGTCCTAGTCGTCCCCTCACGACGACTTTGGCTATACTTTCAAGCTCACACTATCATCATTATGACCAATCTCCCACTGCATTAGATCCTTCAGAAACCAGAAGCCTCCAGTTGACTAACAAAGTGGGTGATCGAGCTCAGTGAATTTGATATTCAGTACAAGCCAAGAGTAGTGATAAAATGATAAGTTGTGGCCGACTTCATCACTGAAGTTACACCGCAAATCGACTCACTTATCGAGCATGGAACTGAAAAATCGACGACCGCTCCTCTCGAGTCTTCTCCCGACCCAATCCTCTGGAAACTTTATGTCGACAGCCCATCCAACTCTAAGGCAAGTGGGGCAAGAGTCGTCTTGAAAACTCAAAATCAAACCTACATGCAATATGCCTTAAGACTTGGATTTTAAGCTTCGAACAACACAGCAGAGTATGAAGCCTTGTTGCTCGGCCTCCAACTCGTTGCCAGTCTGGGTGTTACTCTTCTCAACGTATTCAGCGACCTGCAGTTGGTCGTCAACCAAGTCACCAACGTGTATCAAACATGAAAAGAGTAACTGAAAGCATACATGAAGAAAGCTAAAGAGTTGATCGATGATTTTCAGATATGTATCGTGACTCAAATCCCTCGAACAGAAAATGCTAAGGCCGATCTACTAGCAAAACTCGCCTCTACCGACGAAGATGACATACCCAGGTCTGTCCCGATCGAGTACGTCGCTAAGCCGAGTATCAATGACCCGATTAACTCGACTGTACATGCAATTAATTCAGGACCAACTTGGCTTGACCCAATCGTCCAATATCTCAACAGTGGAGAGTTACCCGAGGATTGTGCCGAGGCCCGACGATTGAAAATACGAGCCTCTCGTTATACCATACTTAATGGCATATTGTAGAAGAAAGGATTCTTTGCTCCCTTGCTACGGTGCCTAAGTCTCGATGAGGCCGATTATGTGTTATAAGAAATACATGAAGGGATCTATGAAAATCACTCAGGAGGACAATCACTTGAGTATAAGGTCTTACGATAAGGATACTACTGGCCGACTATACAGCACGACACTCAGAAGTTCATCCAATGCTGCAACAAATGCCAATGATTTGTTGTCGTTCCACGATAACCTCCTGAGGAACTGACTCCAATGACCAGTCCTTGGCCATTTGCACAATGGAGAATTGACATCATCGGACCACTCCCTTTGGGGAAGGGACAAACCAAGTTCGTTGTTGTTGCAGTGGACTACTTCACAAAATGGGTCGAGGTTGAGCCATTGGCTAGGATAACTGAAAGAAAGATCACAAACTTTGTATGGAAAAATATTGTCTGCTGGTTTGGGATACCTCGAACCATTATTACCGACAATGGGAAACAGTTCGACAACAGGCAGTACTGAGAAATATGCAGTAATCTCGGGATCAGAAATGTTTATGCATCTCCGCATCATCCTCTGACGAACGGACAGGTCGAGGAAGTTAACAAGATCATCAAATAGTATCTCCAAACCAAACTCGACCGAGCTAAATGTACATGGGTTGAAGAGCTTCCTAAAATACTGTGGGCATACCGAGCTACTACATGAATGACTATAGGAGAAACTCCTTTCTCCCTTACATATGGCTCGAAAGCTGTGACCCCGGTCGAGATCGGGTTGCCCTCAGCCCGAGTCAACTCGTTTAATGAAGAGGACAACGAAGAACTGCTAGCTCTCGGACTCGATCTTGTGGAAGAACAAAGGGAAAAAGCTCGGATACGAATGATGGCTTGACAACGCCAAGTAGCTCGGTTCTACAATGCCCGAGTCAAGATTAGGCGCTTCCGAATGGGAGATATGGTCGTCCGAAAAATGTTCCTAAACACTAAGGAAGTTGGTGCAGGCACATTGAAACCTAATTAGGAAGGACCCTATGTCGTCTTGAGCACCATCCGACCTGGGACTTATCATTGGAAGACCTAATTGGGCAATTATTGCCCCATCCTAGGAATACTGAGCATATCTAAAGATATATTATCCCTAGGTCAGCCGTTGAGCATTCGTAAAGACTCAGTTTAAAAAATGAATGAAAAAACTTATAAGTTAATTCAAAAAGCTGAGTTAAATGAGCAAAAAGACTAAGTATATTCACTCATCAAATGACTTTTACATTAGATTACATAATTATCTACTGTGGAATTACATTGCTGGATAAAAGCAGAAAGAGTCGGCTGCGATACGTCGTGTCCCCTCTCAGTTGTAAATGCTCCCGAGCCCATCTGGTGTGCTTAAAGTGCTTGAAGCTTGGTGTGCTTAAAGTGCTTAACATCTTCAAACTAGCTCTAAGGTTCATCAGGAGCTAACACAGGAGTTGGCTTAGACTTAGCTGCTGTCACCATTCGGAACGACCTCCGGAGCTGCCTCAGGCTCGACCTCAATACCAGCCACTGTGTCAGCGGACCCGGTTGCCTCGGCTTCCAGGCCCTCAAACCCCAAGGTGACTTCATCAAATCCCAAGAGATCAAGGTTGGGGAAGGCTTCCTTCATCAGTCTGACACACTTGGTGTAGCCATCCTGGAACAAGCGATCCCATTCATCCAAGTACTTTGGGGATTCGAGGAAGGCCTTTATGGCCTAGTCCCTGGCCTCTTCCTTGATCGCCTCAAGGACAGCTCTGGTTTCATCTTTAAGCTGAGTCAACTTCTCCTTAGAAGAGGCAAGAGCCAGAAAATTCTGTCGATTCTCTTCCTGAGCCTCTTTCAATAGAGAGGCCACATGAGCACACTCGGCCTTGGCATATTCGGTGGCTTTTCGGGCAAGCCCTAATTCGCCAGACAGTCAATCGACCCGAGCCATGGTAACTTCTGAAAAGGCCTAGCTATATGTCCTGGAGGGGGGGGGGGGGGGGGGAGGGGTGAATAGGACAATGCCAAATAAAACTTGTAACAACGGAAATTAAACAAATACGATAGCCACCAATTAAAGTAAACCAATCCCAATGCAGGAATGTAAAGAATGTAAAGCCACCTCAAAATTCAGATCTTAAGAGGTTGATACAAATGTTATTCTAAGGACAACCTTACACCAAAAAGCAGAGTTTATGGTAGGACAACCTTATTTCTAGAAAGGTTTTTGTATCAAATCTCAAATCGAAAAGGAAAAAAAAATTAAATGCAAACAGTACTGAAGAATAAACTGCAATCAATTATATAGTGTTCTAAGGATAACCATGCACCATAGAAATGGCAGGGCAACCTTAATAAAATAAATAAGAATGCTGAAAAAGGAATTGCAAGAAGTAAATTCTAAATTATTACAACATTCCCACAATGCTTGAAATAAATGATTACAGCATTCACATCCACATATACATCCCACAAATGAATAATGAAAGATATGAAATATAAACCATTTAACCACGAGACACAAGGGATTATAGTGGTTCGCCTGTGTGTTCACCAACTGTTTAATAACAGCCACACAGAATGCTACTCCACTCCTAATATTCTCACACAGGGGATATTAGCGTTCACTATCAAGTTAGGATTTTATAAGTTCACCCAAAACCTTACAATTATGTCTTTGTATGTGGGCTTACACAATTAAAAAAAAAAAAACCTTCTGAGTTTTCCTAGCTCTCCTCTAATAACCAATACAATGGGATTTTTCTGGAAAATCCTAAATAAAACTAAAAGAAAGTAAATTTCTCAAACGTAAAATGCCTAGATTTCTCCTTCATTGTAATAGCCCAGAAGAACCAATCAGAGTAGAATTTGAATCAACGTTCAATGTCCAATACTCACTTTAAAATGGTTCTAGTTCTAATTGATTTTAAATTAAACCAAATTAGGCGTAGCTCTATTTGATTTTAATTCCAAGAAGAAGGAATACAACAATTCCTCTTTTTAAATTAGATTGGAATTCAAGAACAAAATCAAATAATGAAAGCTAACAAAAGAGAATAGAAATTATGCACATTGTAGCTTAAAATGAACACTAACTTATCTCGGAGTGGACTTTTGAATTTTCTATGAAACCTCTGAAATTCGTGTTCAATTTATAAGCGAGCAAATCACATTTTCGACTGATCTTAGAACCAACAGAAATTTGAAATTTCGGGCGCGATAAGATTTTATAGTTGCACGACCAGTCGTGTGTACCCTACGACTAGTAGTAGGTCACCTTCGACCAGTCGTAAGTTCCACACGACTGGTTATAGACCAAAGAATTTCATTGCTGGACTTTGAGTCGAAGGTCTATGACTGGTCGAAGAACCAGTCGACACTATTCCTACGACTGGTCGAACAGTCACCAGGACTGGTCGTAGAGTAACCAATTTTTTTTTAAAATCCTCAATAACTTAGGACTGGTCGTGTAATTTCTTGGACTGGTCGAACCAATGCTAGGACTAGTCGAACAAGGTCCAAGACTAGTCTTAGAACATACTAAATTTACGTATAAAACATATATGGATTATGTATCCAAAATGTCCTACTCTAAAGGTTAACCTAAGGTCAATCTTACCTCAATAGTGAAGCAAGGACATTGAAACTTGAAGAAAAGTGACCCTTGAGTATAACAAAGCCTGAGATCTTTAAACTTGAAGGCTTCTTAAACTTGAACACTTCTGAGATCTTGAAAGCTTCTTGAACTTGAACACTTTTGTGATCTTGAAAGCTTCTTGAACTTGAACACTTATTTTGTTCGTCACATATACAAGCTTCAAAGTAGTGTCTTTGTCACCACAAATTTGACAATAATAAGGGGCTATAAATTATAGCACTTACAATCTCCCCCTTTGTCAAATTCGTGACAAAACACACTTTCAAGATATGATACATAACCCAGAATATTTGATTAAAGAATCATGCACCAGTTGTTATCAACTAGCACACATTCATGTACTTACAAATCAATATTCAACCAACATACAATCCATACTCATGCACATACAGTCATGCTCTCATACAGTCTATCTCTGCACATACTCCCCCTGAGTAATATATATCTCAAAAATATATAGCACTAGCATAATGCAATGCAATGCAACTCCCTCCTTATAACACCAATCCAGCATTAAAATCAGAATCCATACTCCTCCTTTTTGTCACAATATGACAAAGGAAGCACAAAAACAGATTGGTAAGGAGTAATAGACAAGGAGATAAAGAAGAGGAAATCTAACAAGAGTTAGAGAACATAGCATGAGCAACATATAAAATGTAAGAACTGAGTAGATACATGCGCATATAGTAAATCCAGTTAAGTGAACAAAATAGAAATATAGTTATTACAGACCAACAAATAGAAAATGAACTAATCTGAACCAGATGAAGGAGCAGGGATAGAAGGATCAAGTTTATGCATGCCCTTATTCAAGCGCCTAAGATACTTGCGCATATACTTGAATTGTAAATCATAGGAAATGGACATGTTTTCCATCCTAACATTTATATTCTCAACTTTCTCCTCTAATGCACTCAGTAGAGCATCAAAGACAGAAGGCACATAATTTGGATCATATGCAGAGTCAGATTCAATTTCTTCAAAAAATTTATCCATATTAATATCATCAAGAGGAAGGTCACCAGCTTCTTCCTCATGTTCAGCTTCAACCGTATCAACACCATCTCTTTAGCCAGGAAGAAATTCTAGCTTCATTTTATTGATATTAGAGTTGTTAAATATCAAATGATGGATAGGGGCTTCACCAACCAGCATATAGACTAACATATGCGAAGCCAATACAATTATTAAATAATTAAAAGGGATATCACTATGACCAGGATGGAGTCGAAACTGAATGATAGAGTGAAAAATCAAGGATGGAAAGAAGATATTTGCACCTCTGGCAATATTATGAAGAACACGAACCATGAACACCGTTAACTCAGTTTTATTACCCGTTCGAGAATACAAATTCGACACAAAGATCTTATGAAGAACTCTTTATTTAGGTAATAAAAATCTTGAGAGGAGTGTATTTCCTTTATGCGTCCATTGAACATCCAGATTGCACAAATCCTTAGTTAACATATGTTTTTCAGCCTGTGAGGGTTTTTCAGATAGTGTATGAATGGGAACTCCCTTATCATTCACAGAAATTTTCATAAGAGATAAAATCAAGTGACGATCAATGTCAAATGGTCCTTCTCTTGTGGCAATTCTAAACGTTAGATTTTTCAGTGAGAAATCACATACACAAGCAAATATGGATTGGGCAATGGACTGGTAAGTTGGCCCACCCTAATGCACTGAAGCATTGTAAGTGCTATAGTTTATAGCCCCCTGTTATTGTCAAATTTGTGATGATAAAGACACTACTTTGAAGCTTGTATATGTAATTCAAGAAGCTTTCAAGATCACAAAAGTGTTCAAGTTCAAGAAGCTTTCAAGATCTCAGAAGTGTTCAAGATCAAGAAGCCTTCAAGTTCAAAGATCTCAGGCTTTGTTATACTCAAAGGTCACTTGTCTTCAAGTTTCAATGTCCTTGCTTCACTATTGAGGTAAGATTGACCTTAGGTTAACCTTTAGAGTAGGACATTTTGGATACATAATCCATATATGTTTTATACGTAAATTTGGTCTGTTCTAAGACTAGTCCTGAACCTTGTTCGACTAATCCTAGCACTGGTTTGACCAGTCCAAGAAATTCCACTACCAGTCCTAAGTTGTTAAGGATTTTCAGAATTTTTTGGGTAACTCTTTGACCAGTCCTGGTGACTGTTCGACCAGTCGTAGGAACAGTGTCGACTGATTCTTCGACCATTCGTAGACGTTCGACTCAAAGTCCAGCAATGAAATTCATAGGTCCATGACCAGTCGTGTGGAACCTATGACTGGTCGAAGGTGACCTACGACCGGTCGAAGGTGACCCACGACCGGTCTTGAAACCATCTTATCTTATCCCGTTCGAAATTTTAAATGTCTGTTGGTTCTCAGACCAGTCATAAGGGTCTTAATACCAGTCGAAGATGTGATTTGCTCGACTATAAATTGAACACGAATTTCAGAGGTTTGATATGTAATTCAAGTATATTCAAAGCTCCACTCTGAGATAAGTTAGTGTTCATTTTTAATCTACATTGTGCACAATTTTTATTCTCTTTTATTAGCTTTCATTATTTGATTTTGTTCCTGAATTCCAATCTAATTTAAAAAGAGGAATTGTCGTATTCCTTCTTCTTGGAATTAAAATCAAATAGAGCTGCGCCCAATTTGGTTTAATTTAAAATCAATTAGAATTAGAACCATTGTAATGTGAGTTTGGACATTGAACTTGGACATTCAATCATCTACTCTGACTTGGTTCTTCTGGGCTGCTACAACGAAGGAGATATTCAAGTATTTTACATTTAATTATAAATTCCTTTTTGTATTGGTTTTGTTTGGGATTTTTCAGAAAAATCTCATTGTATTGATTATCTGAGGGGAGCCAAGAAAACTCAGAAGTGGAGTTTTTTTAATTGTGTAAGCCCACGTAGAAAGACACAATTATAAGGTTTTGGGTGAACCTGTAAAACCTAACTTGATAGTGAACACTAATATCCCCTGTGTGAGGATATTAGGAGTGGAGTAGCATTCTGTGTGGTTGTTATTAAACAGTTGGTAAACACACAGGCGAACCACTATAATCCCTTGTGTCTCGTGGTTGAATGGTTTATATTTCATATATTTTATTATTCATTTGTGGGATGTATATGTCGATGTGAATACTGTAATCATTTATTCCAAGCATAGTAGGAATGTTATAATAATTTAGCAATTATTTCTTTTGATTCCTTTATCAACATTCTTATTTGTTCTAGTAAGGTTGCCCTGGCATTTCTATGGTGCATGGTTGTCCTTAGAACAGTATATAATTGATTGCAGTTTATTCTTCTGTACAGTTTGCATTTAATTTTGTTTTCCTATTCGATTTGAGTTTTGATACAAAGACCTTTCTAGAAATAAGTTTGTTCTACCATAAACTCTGGTTTTTTGTATAAGGTTGTCCTTAGAATAACATTTGTATCAACCTCTCAAGATCTGAATTTTGAGGTTGCTTTACATTCTTTACATTCCTGTATTAGGATTGGTTTACTTTAATTGTTGGCTATCGTATTTGTTTAATTTTTGTTGTTACAATTTTTATTTGGCATTGTCCTATTCATCCCCCCTCCTCCCCTCTAGGACTTATAGCTAGGTCTTTTCAAGTGGTATCGGAGCCTAATAACTCTTTTTTCTTTATTCTTGGATTTATTTCCTGAGCTAACGATTTAAGCTATTTAAGATGTCAAATTTTGATAGCCTATCAGTCACTAGGCCACCACCCTTTGATGGCTCCAACTATGCTTATTGGAAAGCCAGGATGAGAAGATTTTTAAAATTCATGGATGAAAGTGTGTGGCTGGCCACTGTGAATGGTTGGAACCCTCCTACCACTAAAGTAACTGGAGTTAATGGTTCAAAATCTATGAGAATAACACCTTATTTCTCGTGGACCACACTTCAGAAAAGTGATAGTAGTGCAAATGCTAAAGTATTAAATGCAATCACTTGCGCACTATCACCTGATGAATTCAAAAGAATTATATCCTGTGATTTTGCAAAGCAAGCTTGGGATATATTAGAAATGACCCACGAGGGTACCTCAATTGTCAAGAAATTGAAAGTCCAACTCCTTACAACTAAATTTGAAGAAATTCATATGGAGGAAAATGAAACATTTATAGACTTTTATACTCGATTAAATGACATTGTAAAATCTATGTGGGGTCTTGGTGATAGAATCCTAGAAAGTAAAGTGTGTGCAAAAATACTATGCTCACTTCCTGAACGGTTCAACTCTAAAGTAACCGTAATATAGGAACTTCGTGATATGGATAATATGAAGGTTATGGAGTTAGTTGGTTCTTTACAAACCTATGAGTTAACTTTCAAAGCTCCAAAAGAAAAATTAATTACTCTTAAAACTTTTAAAAATAATTTTCAAGAAAATTCTAATGTAGATAACTCTGAAGATGATATGTCTCTTTTGGCAAAAAAGTTTTATAAAATCTTCAAAAGTAAAAAAGAGAGTTGATTTTCAAAAAGAAAATGATAAGAAAAAATCTAAATCTAAATCTAAAACTAGGAAATCTTTGAAAGATAGTCAATGTTATAACTACCAAGAATATGGACATTTGGCTAACAAGTGTCCTAAAAAGAAAAAACTCAAGAAGAATAGTATGTTGGCTACTTGGGATGAATCCTCTGATTCTGAAGCTTGTTCTGAATCTAAAGATTCTGAATCTGAGTCAGGCAATGAAGTGAAAACCCTTATGACTCTTGTCAAATTCATATATTCAAATAATGATTCAACAAGTGAAGAAAATCTGAATAGTGAATGTGAAAATGAAGATGATCTTCAAGATGCCTATAATGCTCTATACAAGGAGAGTTGTGAAATTGCGGTAAAATTGAAACTTCAAAAAGAGAAATTTTCTAAACTCAAAGAAATTTATGAATCTCTTATTTTAGGAAAGTACCATATTTCAGACTATTTTGAATAGACAAAATGCGATTTAGATTTTAAGACTGTCCAAGTTGAAAATCTTAAATCTGAAAATGAACATTTAAAACATGAAGTCTCTTCTCTCTTGAGTTTAAAAGATACTTGGAAGTATGCCTAAGGAGACCCAAAGTTAGAAAAATTTTTGTCTGGATCAAGGAAATGTGGTGATAGATCCGGTTTGGGGTACGAGAAAAGTGGTTCTCCTGAACTGAAGAATACTCCTCCTAGGTTTGTAAAAGGAGAAACTTTACATTCAAAAGGGAGAGATCAAATGTTTTCTAAAAACTCTAAATCTTTTCAAAAACCTAAAAATAATTATATCAACTATAATCATAAGAATCAAAACCCTTGGGCTGAAAAGATAGTTGATTTACTTAAGGAGCTTCTAAAGTCTAACTCAATAGGTCCTACTTATAATTCTTACAATCTGAAGAAAACCAACTATCCACCCAAACCCAAAATGGTTATAAAATGGATTCCAAAGGTCACTTGCTTGGTTGCCCACACTGCTTTCAAAGCTACAAGCCATTCAAAGTGGTACCTAAATAGTAGATGCTCCAGGCATATGACAGGAGACAGGGCTCTATTCACCGATCTAAAAGATATGACTAATGGTTCAGTCACATTTGGTGATGGCAGTAACTACAAAATTATGGGACAAGGTACGGTTCAACTCTATAACCTTCCCTTGTTTAAAA
This sequence comes from Magnolia kwangsiensis, assembly GCA_037074715.1. Classification (NCBI taxonomy): domain Eukaryota; kingdom Viridiplantae; phylum Streptophyta; class Magnoliopsida; order Magnoliales; family Magnoliaceae; genus Magnolia; species Magnolia kwangsiensis. The sequence continues at coordinate 55,534,470 of CM073588.1, read as the reverse complement.
ATGTCTTATATGTTGAAGGACTTAAACATAATTTGCTAAGCATATCTCAAATATGCGATAATAACCATAGTTTTCAGTTTTCTAATCAAAGCTATGAGATTTTAAACAACAAGGGTTCGGTAATATTAACTAGACGTAGAACGTCTGAAAACTGCTATATTGTTAGTGAATCCAAATCATCTAATCAAACATGTTACATGGTCCATACAGATAAGACTAAATTAAGGCACAAATGTCTTGGACATGTACACTACCGAATTTTATTTAGATTGAGCAAAAAAGAACTTATAAGAGGTCTACCCAAACTTCAAAAATTAGATAAGATATGTGGGGAATGCCAGTTTAGCAAACAAATAAGGAACTCGCACAAAAAGGTAAATTTCAATACCACATCAAGACCACTCGAACTTCTCCACATAGATCTAATAGGACCTACCAGAACAGAGAGTCGAGGTCGCAAAAGGTATATCTTGGTAATAGTAGATGACATTACTAGATACACATGGATAGTTTTTTTTAAGGGACAAATCAAAAACCCTTGAAGAAGTAAGAAAAGTTCTTAAAATGATTTAAATTGAAAAAGGTTCTCAAATCAGTAAGATTCATAATGATCATAGATTTGAATTTGAGAATAGCGATTTTGAGAAGTTTTATAGCAACCAAGGAATATTACAAGAATTTTCAACGCCCAAAACTCCACAACAAAATGGGATAGTGGAAAGAAAAAATAGAGTGCTATAAGAAATGGCTAATGTCATGTCGAATAGCATGAAGCTCTCTAAGAAGCTTTGGGCTGAAGCAGTCAATACAGCTTGCTATATTATTAACCGAGTTTACACTATTAAAGGCAATAATAAAACGGCTTATGAAATGTGGTTCGATAAAAAGCCTACTAACAAATACATTCAGGTTTTTGGCAGCAAGTGGTATATTTTACGAGATCATGAAAATCTGGAAAAATTTGATACGAAAAGTGATGAAGGGATCTTTCTAGGGTATTATTTAAATAGTCATGCTTATAGGGTTCTGAACAAAAGGATCGATGTGATTCAAGAGTCTATCAATGTGGTCATTGATGATCACTTAAACACACTAGTCTCAAGTTCAGATAATGATGAAATTTGTATAGTTGATAAACCTGATATTTTATCTAATCAGACTGATTCTGAACTAAGGACTGTTAAAGATCATTAACTACTTAAATTCTTGAAAACCCTCCCACTAGTGTGCGTACTCGTAGACAACTTGAGGATATATGTAATTATGTATGTTTTACATCCCAGATAGAACCTTCTAGCGTAAAAGAAGCTCTTGCTGATCAAAACTGAATTGTTGCGATGCAAGAAGAACTTAACCAATTCGTACGAAATGATGTTTGGTATCTCGTACCTAGACCCAAAGATAAACAAATCATTGGAGAAAAATGGATTTTCAAAAATAAGTTTGATGAGCTTGGAAATATAATTAGGAACAAGGCTAGGCTAGTGGTACAAGGTTACACTCAAATTGAAGGTATTGATTTTGATGAAACCTTTGCACCAGTAGCACGTCTTAAATCAATCAGACTATTTATATCCATTACATGTTTTAGAAAAATTAAGATTTATCAAATGGATGTGAAAAGTGCTTTCTTAAATGGTGATTTGCATGAAGAAGTCTATATTGAACAACCAATGGGCTTTGAAGATCCCAAAAATACTGATCATGTGTATCGCCTTAAAAAGACACTTTACGGATTAAAACAAGCTCTCAGGGCATGGTATGAGAAATTAACAAAGTTTCTGTTAAGCCATAATTTTCAAATGGGATCTGTTGATAAAAATCTTTTTGTTAAAAAATAAAATGATCATATTTTAATGGTACAGATTTATGTTGGTGATATCATTTATGGATCTACCTGTACTGACATGACTACTGAGTTTGCAAATTTGATGAAGTTACAGTTTGAAATGAGCATGGTTGGGGAATTGAATTATTTCTTAGGGTTGCAAGTAAAGCAACAACCTGATGGAATATTCATTTCTCAATTTAAATATGTCTTGAATCTAATTAAAAGATTTGGATTTTAGAATGGTAAGAACTTTGATACTCTATGAGTACTACATTGAAACTCTCAAAAGATTCTAAAAGTAAAAAATGTTGATCCGAAATTATATCGGAGTATGATTGGTAGCCTATTATATTTAACTGCTAGTAGACCTGATATCGCACTAAGTGTTGATATTTGCACCAGATATCAATCTGATCCTAAAGAATCGCATTTGATCGCTGTCAAGCGGATTATTCGACATGTCGTAAGTACTGTGAATCTCGGTCTCTGGTATCCACATGAGACTAGTGTTCAACTAGCTGAATACTCGGATGCTGATTAGGCTGGTAATCTAGATGATAGAAAATCAACCAGTGGTGGTTGCTTTTATATCGAAAACTGTTTAGTTTCTTGGTTTAGCAAGAAACAAAGTTCTATATCACTTTCAACAACTGAAGCTGAATACATCGCAACTGGTAATGCGTGTACGCAGTTTGTTTGGATGAATCAAATGTTAAGTGATTATGGAATTAAATAGGATTCTATGTTATTATATTGTGATAATTCTAGTGCCAGAAATATTTCAAAAAATCTTATTCAGCATTCTCGTACTAAGCACATTGACATTAGATTTCATTATATCCGAGAGTTAGTAGAAGAAAAGGTTATATCTTTAGAATATATACCTACCGAGAATCAACGTTTTGATATTTTCACTAAACTTCTCGATAAAAGCAGGTTTAACCAAATAAAATTTGATCTTGGCATATGCATTTTAATATGATAATTTATGCCTTTTTGTATTATATTGTCTATTCTTGCTAGTTTAGACTTTAATTTTTACAATTCATACTGAAAAATTGAGTAAAACTTAATGGAATACTGCATTTTTGGCTGGTACTCAACCGGTTGTGAATATACACAACCAGTCGTGGTACGACCGGTTATGTACATCCATGACCATTCGTGAATTGCGTGGTTACCTTTTATTTGGAAAAAATCCATCATCTTCCTTATTTCTATTTCACGCTCCAAGGGGCCGAACCTCGACTAGTCGAAACCAACTTCCAAAATCTTCATGGTTAGTGCTCCATTTTCATTTCTTCATGTAGTTTTGTGTTTAGATTACTTCAATTTCTCTCTTGAAGGAATTTATTTCAAATTTCATTGTGATTCGGGTTTTTTTTCTTTTAAAAAATCTGATTTGAGAAAACTCACTTCTTAATCGTTTACAACTCTTTATTTCTTTGAAATCCTTATTGCAAATAGCTTCTAGGGAAAGAAAAATAACTTCTTGTGGTCCATTTTCTTCCAGATCATCCACTATCACTAAGTGTCATCTTAGGGCTCCCGAGGATGATCCATCCTTTGTTCGGGACATCTGATTGCGTAACGTTATTTTTGAACAACGTGTTGATGTTAATTATACTGCACCTTTTGATATCCTTCCTATGTTTCAAGTTGTAGATTGAGATAACTTATTGCAATGGGGTGAGCTTGCATACCGGTCCATTACCCAATCTATGTTTGTTTGCATATCTGATTTTTCATTGAAAAATCTAACGTTTAGAATTTGCACAAGAGAAGAAGCATTTGACGTTGATCGTCACTTGATTTCAACTCTTATAGAAATTCTTGTGAATGATGAGGGAGTTTCCATTCATACACTATCTGAAAAACCCTCACAGACTGAAAAATGTATGCTAACAAAGGACTTATGCAATCTGGATGCTCAATGAACACATAAAGGAAATGCGTTCCCCTCAAGATTTTTGTTACCCAAACACAGAGTGCTTTATAGGATCTTTGTGTCAAATTTTTATCCTCGTTTAGGTAATAAAACTGAGTTAACGGCATTCATAGTTCGTGTTCTTCATAATATTGCCAGAGGTGCTAATATTTGCTTACCATCCTTGATTTGTCACTCTATCATTCAGTTTCGACTCCATCCTGATTATAGTGATATCCTTTTTGGTTATTTGATGATTATTTTAGCCACCCATATGTTAATCGACATGCCAGTTGGTGAAGCCTCTATCCATCATCTAATATTTAACAACTCTAATATCAATAAGATGAAGCTGAAATTTCTTCCTGGCCAAAGAGATGGTGTTGATACGGCTGAAGCTGAACATGAGGAAGAAGCTGGTGATCTTCCTCCTGATGATACTAATATGGATGATATTTTTGAAGAAATTAAATCTAACTCTACAAATGATCCAGATTATGAGCCTTCTTTCTTTGATGCTCGACTGAGTGCATTGGAAGAGAAAGTTAAGAATATAAATGTTAGGATGGAAAACATGTCTGTTGCCCATGATTTACAATTCAAGTATATGCGCAAGTATCTTAGGCGCTTGAATAAGGGCATGCATAGACTTGATCCTTCCATCCCTGCTCCTTCATCTGGTTCAGATTAGTTCATTTTCTATTTGCTGGTCTATAATAACTATATTTTTATTATGTTCACTTGACTGGATTTGCTACTTTAGATATTGTTAATTTAGCTCAATTCATACATTATATATGTTGCTTATGCTCTGTTCTCAAACTCTTGTCTAATATCCTCTTCTTTATCTCCTTGATTTTTACTCCTTACGAATCTGTTTTCTTGCTTCCTTTATCATATTGTGACAAAAAGGGAGAGTATGGATATTCATATATTTTACTGGATTATTAGTGCTATAAGGAGGGAGTAGCATTGCATTGCATTATGCTAGTATCATGTTTGTAGAGATAGACTGTATGAGCAAGAGTCTGCATGAGCATGAGTGTATGAGTATGGATTGTATGTTGATTAAATATTGGTTTGCAGGTACATGAATGTGTGCTAGTTGATATCAACTGATGCATGATTCTTTAATCAGATATTCGGTGTTATGTATCATATCTTGAATATGTGTTTTATCATGAATTTGACAAAGGGGGAGATTGTAAGTGCTATAGTTTATAGCCCCTTGTTATTGTCAAATTTATGGTGACAAAGACACTACTTTGAAGCTTGTATATGTAATTTAAGAAGCTTTCAAGATCATAGAAGTGTTCAAGTTCAAAAAGCTTTCAAGATCTCAGAAGTGTTCAAGTTCAAGAAGCCTTTAAGTTCAAAGATCTCTGGCTTTGTTATACTTAAAGGTCACTTGTCTTCAAGTTTCAATGTCCTTGCTTCACTATTAAGGTAAGACTGACCTTATGTTGACCTTTAGAGTAGGACATTTTGGATACATAATCCATATATGTTTTATACGTAAATTTGGTTTATTCTAAGACCAATTCTGGACCTTATTCGACTAGTCCTAACACTGGTTCGACTAGTCCAAGAAATTCCACGACCAGTCCTAAGTTGTTGAGGATTTTCAGAATTTTTTAGGTTACTCTTCGACCAGTCCTGGTGACTGTTCGACCAATCGTAGGAACAGTGTCGACTTATTCTTCGGCCAGTCGTAGACCTTCGACTCAAAGTCCAGCAATGAAATTCATAGGTCTACGACCAGTCGTGTGGAACCTACAACCGGTCGAAGGTGACTTACGACCAGTCGTAGGATACCCACGACTAGTCGTGAAACCGTCTTATCTTATCCCGCTCGAAATTTTAAATGTCTGTTGGTTCTAAGACCAGTCGTAGGGGTCTTAAGACCAGTCGAAGACGTGATTTGCTCGACTATAAAAATAACATTACGCAATCGGATGTCCCAAACAAAGGATGGATCATCCTTGAAAGCCCTAAGATGATGCTTAGAGATAATGGCCGATCTGGTAGAAGATGGACCATGAGAAGTTATTTTTCTTCCCTTAGAAGCCATTTGCAACAAGGATTTCAAAGAAATAAAGAGTTGCGAATGATTGAGAAGGAGGTTTTCTCAAATAAGATTTTTCAAAAGAAAAATCCCAAATCTCAATGAAATTTGAAATAAATAACTTCAAGAGAGAAATGTAAGTAATCTAAACACAAAACCACAAGAAGAAAAGAAAATGGAGCACTAACCATGAAGATTTTAGAACTTGGCTTCGACTAATCGAGGTTCGGCCCCTTAAAGCGTGAAATAAAAATGAGGAAGATGGTGGTTTTTCCCCAAATAAAAGATATCCACGCGATTCACAACTGGTCGTGGATGTACACAAACAGTCGTACCACGACTGGTCATATATATTCACGATCAGTCGAGTACCAGCCAAAAATGCAGTATTCCATTAAGTTTTACACAATTTTTCAGTATGAATTGTAGAAATTAAAGTCTAAACTAGCAAGAATATACAATATAATACAAAAAAGGCATAAATTATCATCTTAAAATGCACATGTAAAGATCAAATTTCATTTGGTTAAACCTACTTTTATTAAGAAGTTTAGTAAAAATATCAGCACGTTGATTCTCGGTAGGTATATATTTCAAAGATATGACCTTTTCTTCGACTAATTCATGATTATAATGAAATCTAATGTCAATGTGCTTAGTACGAGAATGCTGAATTAAATTTTTTGAAATATTTATGGCACTATAATTATCACAATATAATAACATAGAATCTTGTTTAATTTCATAATCACTTAACATTCGATTCATCCAAACAAGCTGCGTACACGCATTACTAGCTGCGATGTATTCAGCTTCAGTTGTTGAAAGTGATATATAACTTTGTTTCTTGCCAAACCAAGAAACTAAACAGTTTTCGATATAAAAGCAACCACTACTGGTTGATTTTCTATCATCTAGATTACCGGCCCAATCAGCATCCGAGTACCCAGTTAGTTGAACACTAGTCTCATGTGGATACCAGTGACCGAGATTCACAGTACTTGTGACATATCGAATAATCCACTTGACAGCGATCAAATGCGATTCTTTAGGATCAGATTGATATCTGGTGCAAATACCAACACTTAGTGCGATATCAGGTCTACTAGCAGTTAAATATAATAGGCTACCAATCATACTCCGATATAATTTCGGATCATCATTTTTACTTTTAGAATCTTTTGAGAGTTTCAATGTAATACTCATAGGAGTATCAAAGTTCTTACCATTCTCAAATCCAAATCTCTTAATTAAATTCAAGGCATATTTAGATTGAGAAATAAATATTCCATCAGGTTGTTGCTTTACTTGTAACCCTAGAAAATAATTCAATTCCCCGACCATGCTCATTTCAAACTGTGACTTCATCAAATCTGCAAACTCAGTAGTCATGTCAGTATGGGTAGATCCATAAATGATATCATCAACATAAATCTGTACCATTAAAATATAATCATTATATTTTTTAACAAACAAAGTTTTATCAACAGATCCCATATGAAAATTATAGCTTATCAGAAACTTTGTTAGTTTCTCATACCATGCCCTGGGAGCTTGTTTTAATCCGTAAAGTGCCTTTTTAAGGCGATACACATGATCAGCATTTTTGAGATCTTCAAAACCCATTGGTTGTTCAACATAGACTTTCTCTTGCAAATCACCATTTAAGAAAGCACTTTTCGCATCCATTTGATAAATCTTAATTTTTCTAAAACATGCAATGGATATGAATAGTCTGATTGATTTAAGACATGCTACTGGTGCAAAGGTTTCATCAAAATTAATACCTTCAATTTGAGTGTAACCTTATACCACTAGCCTAGCCTTGTTCCTAATTATATTTCCAAACTCATCAAACTTATTTTTGAAAATTCATTTTATTCCAATGCTGTGTTTATCTTTGGGTCTAGGTACGAGATACCAAACATCATTTCTTACGAATTGGTTAAGTTCTTCTTGCATTGCAACAATCCAGTTTTCATCAGCAAGGGCTTCTTTTACCCTAGAAGGTTCTATCTGGGATGTAAAACATACGTAATTACATATATCCTCAAGTTGTCTACGAGTATGCACACCAGTGAAAGGGTTTCCAAGAATTTGAGTAGTTGGATGATCTTTACCAGTCTTTAGTTCAGAATCAGTCTGATTAGATGAAGTATCAGGTTTATCAACTACAAAAACTTCATCATTATCTGAACTTGAGACTGGTATGTTTAAGTGATCATCAATGACCACATCGATAGACTCTTGTATCACACCGGTCCTTTTGTTCAGAACCCTATAAGCACGACTATTTAAAAAGTACCCTAGAAAGATCCCTTCATCACTTTTCGTATCAAATTTTCTCAGATTTTCATGATCTCGTAAAATATAGCACTTACTGTCAAAAACTCGAAAATATTTGATAGTAGGCTTTTTGTCGAACCACATATCGTAAGCCGTTTTATTATTGCCTTTAGTAGTGTAAACTCGGTTAATAATATATAAAGCTGTATTGACTGCTTCAGCCCAAAGATTCTTAGAGAGCTTCATGCTATTCAACATAACATTAGCTATTTCTTGTAGCACTTTATTTTTTCTTTTCACTATCCCATTTTGTTGTGGAGTTTTAGGTGCTGAAAATTCATGTTATATTCCTTGGTCGCTACAGAACTTCTTAAAACTGCTATTCTGAAATTCAGATTCATGATCACTACAAATCTAACTGATTTGAGAACCTTTTTCAATTTGAATCCTTTTAAGAACTTTTCTTACTTCTTCAAGGGTCTCTGATTTGTCCCTTAAGAAGACTACCCATGTATATCTAGTAAAGTCATCTACTATTACCAAGATATACCTTTTGCCACCTCGACTCTCTATTCTGGTAAGTTCTATCAGATTCATATGGAGAAGTTTGAGTAGTCTTGATGTGGTATCGGAATTCACCTTTTTGTGTGAGTTCCTAGTTTGTTTACCAAACTGGCATTCACCACATATCTTATCTAACTTTTAAAGTTTGGGTAGACCTCTTATAAGTTCCTTTTTACTCAATCTAAATAAGTTTCGGCAGTGTACATATCCAAGACGTTTGTGCCATAATTCAGTCTCATCTGTATGGACCATGTAACATGTTTGATTAGATGAGCTGGATTCACTAACAATATAGCAGTTTTCAGACGTTCTACGTCCAGTTAATATTACTGAACCCTTGTTGTTTAGAATCTCACAGCTTTGATTAAAAAATCGAACACTATCGTTATTATCTTATATTTGAGATATGCTTAGCAAATTATGTTTTAGTCCTTCAACATATAAGACATTCTTAAATAACGGAAGGTTATAGAGTTGAATCGTACCTTGACCCGTAATTTTGCAGTTACTGCCATCACCAAATGTGACTGAACCATCAATCCTATCTTTTAAATTGGTGAATAGAGCCTTGTCGCCTATCATATGCCTGGAGCATCCACTATCTAGGTACCACTTTGAATGACTTGTAGCTTTGAAAGTAGTGTGGGTAACCAAGCAAGTGACCTTTGGAATCCATTTCATAACCATTTTGGGTTTGCGTGGATAGTTGGTCTTCTTCCGATTGTAAGAATTATAAGTATGTCCTATTAAGTTAGACTTTAGAAGCTCCTTAAGTAAATCAACTATCTTTTCAGTCAAAGGATTTTGGTTATGCTTCCTATAGTTGAAATAATTTTCTTTAGGTTTTTAAACAGACTTAAGGTCTTTAGAAAACACTTGCCCTTTCCCTTTTGAGTTTAAGGTCTCTCCTTTTGCAAACTTAGGAGGTGCATTCTTCGGTTTAGGAGAAACATTCTTATCATAACCTAGACCGGATCGATCACCACATTTTCTCGATCCTGATAAGAATTTTTCTAATTTAGAATCACCTTGGGCATATTTCCAAGTTTTCTTTAAATTCAAGAGAGAAAAGACTTCATGTTTTAATTGGTCATTTTCAGATTTAAGAGTTTCAACTTGGGCAGTCTTAAAATTCAAATCGCATTTTGTCTTTTCAAAACAGTCTGAAATATGGGTCTTTTCTAAAACAAGAGATTTATAAATTTCTTTGAGTTTAGAAAATTTCTCTTTTTGAAGTTTCAGTTTTACTTTAATTTGCAACTCTCCTTGTATAGGGCATTATAGGCATCTTGAAGATCATTTTCATTTTCACATTCACTATTCAGATTTTCTTCACTTGTTGAATCATTATCTGAAAATGTGAATTTGGCTAGAGTCATAAGGGCTTTCACTTCATTGCCCGACTCAGTTTCAGAATCTTCAGATTCAGAAGAAGCCTCAGAATCAGAGGATTCATCCCAAGTAGCCAACATATCCTTCTTCTTGGGTTTGTCCTTTTTAGGACACTTGTTAGCCAAATTCCTATATTCTTGGCAGTTGTAACATTGACTATCTTTCAAAGATTTTCTAGTTTTAGATTTAGATTTAGATTTTTTCTTATCATTTCCTTTTTGAAAATCAATTCTCTTTTTACTTTTGAAGATTTTATAAAACTTTTTTGCCAAAAGTGCCATATCATCTTCAAAGTTATTTACATCAGAATGTTCTTGAAAATTATTTTTAAAAGTTTTAAGAGTAATTGATTTTCCTTTTGGAGCTTTAAAAGTTAACTCGTAGGTTTGTAAAGAACCAACTAACTCCTCAACTCTCATATTATCCGTATTACGAAGTGAGCGTAGTATTTTTGCACACACTTTACTTTCTGGGATTCTATCACCAAGATTCCACATAGAGTTTACAATGTCATTTAATCGTGTATAAAAGTCCATAAATTTTTCATTTTCCTCTATATGAATTTCTTTAAATTTGATTGTAAGGAGTTGGACTTTCCATTTCTTGACAATTGAGGTACCCTCGTGTGTTATTTCTAATATATCCCAAGCTTGCTTTGCAGAATCACAGGATATAATTCTTTTGAATTCATCCGGTGATAGTGTGCAAGTGATTGCATTTAGTGCTTTAGCATTTGTACTACTCTCACTTTTTTGAAGTGTGGTCCACGAGAAATAAGGTGCTATTCTCTTAGATTTTGAACCATCAACTCCAGTTACTTCAGTGGTAGGAGGGTTCTAACCATTCACAGTGGCCAGCCACACACTTTCATCCATGGATTTTAAGAATATTCTCATCATGGCTTTCCAATAAGCATAGTTGGAGCCATCAAAGGGTGGTAGCCTAGTGACTGATAGGTTATTAAAATTTGACATCTTAAATAGCTTAAATCGTTAGCTCAGGAAATAAATCCAAGAATTAAGAATTAAAAAGAGCTAATAGGCTCTGATACCACTTGAAAAGGCCTAGCTATATGTCCTACAGGGGGAGTGAATAGGGCAATGCCAAATAAAACTTGTAACATCAGAAATTAAATAAATATGATAGCCACCAATTAAAGTAAACCAATCCCAATGCAGGAATGTAAAGAATGTAAAGCCACCTCAAAATTTAGATCTTGAGAGGTTGATACAAATTTTATTCTAAGGACAAGCTTACACCAAAAACTAGAGTTTATGGTAGGACAACCTTATTTCTAGAAAGGTTTTTGTATTAAATTTCAAATCGAAGAGGAAAAGAAAGGTTTTTGTAGTAAAGAATAAACTGCAATCAATTATATACTGTTCTAAGGACAACTATGCACTATAGAAATGGCAGGGCAACCTTACTAAAACAAATAAGAATGCTGAAAAATGTTATTGCAAGAAGTAAATTCTAAATTATTACAATATTCCCACAATGCTTGAAATAAATGATTACAACATTCACATCCACATATACATCCCACAAATGAATAATGAAAGATATGAAATATAAATCATTCAACCACGAGACACAAGGGATTATAGTGGTTCGCCTGTGTGTTCACCAACTGTTTAATAACAGCCACACAGAATGCTACTCCACTCCTAATATCCTCACACAGGGGATATTAACGTTCACTATCAAGTTAGGTTTTTACGGGTTCACCCAAAACCTTACAATTGTGTCTTTGTATGCGGGCTTACATAATTAAAAAAAAAAAACCCTTCTGAGTTTTCCTGGCTCTCCTCAGATAACCAATACAATGAGATTTTTCTGGCAAATTCCAAACAAAACTAAAAGAAAGTAAATTTCTCAAACATAAAATACCTGGATTTCTCCTTCATTGTAGCAGCCCAGAAGAACCAATCGGAGTAGAAGTTCGAATCAACGTTCAATGTCCAATACTCACTTTAAAACGGTTCTAGTTCTAATTGATGTTAAATTAAACCAAATTGGGCGTAGCTCTATTTGATTTTAATTCCAAGAAGAAGGAATACAACAATTCCTCTTTTCAAATTAAATTGAAATTCAAGAACAAAATCAAATAATGAAAGCTAACAAAAGAGAATAGAAATTATGCACATTATAACTTAAAATGAACACTAACTTATCTCAGAGTGGAGCTTTGAATTTACTTGAATATCCTATGAAATCTCTGAAATTCATGTTCAATTTATAGGCGAGCAAATCACGTTTTCGACTGGTCTTAGAACTAACAGAAATTTGAAATTTCGGACGCGATAAGATTTTGCAGTTGCATGACCGGTCGTGTGTACCCCACGACTGGTCGTAGGTCACCTTCGACCGGTCGTAGGTTCCACACGACTAGTCGTAGACCAAAGAATTTCATTGCTGGACTTTGAGTCGAAGGTTTACGACTGGTCGAAGAACCAATCGACACTATTCCTACGACTGGTCGAACAGTCACCAGGACTGGTCGTAGAGTAACCAAAAATTTTTAAAAATCCTTAACAACTTAGGACTAGTCGTGAAATTTCTTAGACTGGTTGAACCAGTGCTAGGACTAGTCGTACAAGGTCCAGGACTAGTCTTAGAACAGACCAAATTTACGTATAAAACATATATGGATTGTGTATCCAAAATGGCCTACATTAAAGGTTAACCTAAGGTCAGTCTTACCTCAATAGTGAAGCAAGGACATTGAAACTGAAGACAAGTGACCTTTGAGTATAACTAAATACTGAGATCTTTGAGCTTGAAAGCTTCTTGATCTTGAAAACTTCTGAGATCTTGAAAGCCTCTTGAACTTGAACACTTCTGAAATCTTGAAAGCTTCTTGAACTTGAACACTTCTTTTGTTCGTCACATATACAAGCTTCAAAGTAGTGTCTTTGTCACCACAAATTTGACAATAACAAGGGGCTATAACCTATAGCACTTACAACTTCAAGTTGTGCTTCCGCCTCCACTGCCCATTTTCGAGCTACTTCAGCATCTGCCGCTTGATTCTGAGCCTCGGCTAGATCCGAGCTAGCCCTGAGCAAACAAGGAGCAAACTAAAAAAGAAAAAGGAAAAACCATATTAAAATCGAAGGGATTAGCAAGACTAGTGAGAAGTCCGAGTCTTACCTCAAGGAGAATCTTGACAGTATAAGAGAGAGTCCACCTCTAAGGAGCTTCGAAGAGGGCAGCAAACTCCTTCCCGCTCACATGGGAAAGCGCCTAAGGGACCATGTGTGACACAACCCGTTGGAAGAATGCCTCCTGTTGAGTCATCTCCCCTCCTGAGGGCTCCCTGCTCTGCTCCTCCCTCTGTTCCGGGACTCGCTCTGCAACGGGTCCTGGCTCGGGAGCCATCGTGTCGGCCACTTCCTCCCCTTCTGCCAAGTCTATGCTCGGAACCTCGGTCGGGATGTCCGGTGTGGCTTGACCCTTTGCCTTCGAGACCATTTTCGGTCTCTTTGAAGGACGAGCCTCGGGACGGGTCTCTAACCACGGAGGAGCTTTCATCTTAGAAGGAGAATGAAGAATGGGCCTTGCTTTGGCCATCTCTGCATCATGAAAAGCAAGACGAGTCAGAAACAGTTTGAAGAAAATGCAACCGGACATTTAGAAGTTACCTATTGCAGTGGAGTTTAAACCTGAGAGAAGAAGACGCTCCGGCTGAAGAAGTGTCTTCCAAGACCGCTCCTCCGGATCCAATGCCCTCAGATCCTTGATCTGCTCTAGGGCGTCAGCTCCTAGCTTCGGCTTTCGCGTAGGAATATCTGCGAAGCACATTCAGTCAGATTCAAAGACTCAACAGTGTAAGGAAATAGAGGGAAAACGCATGCCGAGTCACCTGCTTGGAAAAGCGCCCGAGGAACGCAAGGTTCGAAGAATCCTGGCACGACAGTCTTCCAGCAGCCACACGCCTAGAACCATCTGTCTCTCCAATGTTTGTTGGAGGAAGGAGGGTTGGTTATCAAAGGGCCACCCTTGTTCCACCAAGCACACAAAAAGTACCAACCGAGTTGCTGTGGATTCGGTTGTACTTGATACAGATAGAGAAACTCATCGATAGTCAGTGGGGGTTGCTCTGTCTCAACCCACAACACCGAGCATCTGAATAAATTCCTCCATCCGTTTGGAACTATCTGCCCCAATGCAATCTGGAGTCGAGAAAGTAAATCTCAAGCAATGCCTTAGAGGGGCAGACGCAAGCTGCATTATAAAGCGACCTGGAAGATTGCGACCATCCCAGCCGGAGGACGAGTCCGGGATATGATACCCGGCCCTGATCCTATCTAAGTCCGCCTCGGTCAAGACCGAGGGAACCGGACCCTTCTACTCATCTCTAGCCTCTCCTCCTTTGGCAGCCAATTCAACAACTCTTGCTGGTCTCCGCGTAGGGATCGACTCACTGTTCACTCTCTTCATCTTCTTCCTCCAATTCCTCCTTAGGAAGATTGTGTCGACCAAGGGCAGTTATCAGTGACACCTCTCCACAAGAGGGACCCATAGAAGTAAGGCGCTCCGTTGAGGACCCAGTTGTCCTTTCAGAGTACCGAAAGGCCTCAGCGACACCAATGACCATCTCCACCAGCAGTGAGGGTGACTCCGAGACATTTCAAAAATGTTTGGCTTCGCCCTCATCACCGGAAGCTCACTCCCAGGGGCTCTAGGAACCGTGCATTGCCATTGAAATTCAAAAGAAAAAAGGGAGGGAGAGAGTTTGAGAACTCACTGTAGATGGCGATTCAGACCGAAAAAGGAATATATGTGAAAGCAAAAATCAAAGAGGAAGATGAAAATGGTGAGAGGCGGGAGGACAGTAAAAACGGGAAAAGTAAGGAGAGAGGAGTGCGCGCGAAAAATGGAAGAGGGGCGTCTCGATCCTCCTTATATAGCTCAGCCACGTGGTAAGGGCATATAAAGAGGAGTTGAATCGATGGTCGTTTCGACTCCCTTGCCCGACACGTGGTGCATGCTGACTGACTGATACGTCGCACCCGCCACGTGTCCCAAGCTCATTAGCCGAAGAAACGCTCTGACGGCTTCTTGCACGTGCGGCCTCGACTAACGAATCAACGCATGTTCAGGACGATACAAGAACTTAAATGCTCCATCATAATATTGGTCTCCGGTCCAATCCGACTCAAAACTATACTCCTTAGAATCAACACAATTGACACAATGAGTAAGGGAGCTTACTGTTGGGGAAAAATATGATAAGTCCCGGAGACCTGGTTATGGAATGGACTAACTCTATTGACAAGGTCCGAGAATCCGAGACAATAAGCTTGACCGAGGCAAAAGAACTAAAAGCCTCAGGGAGAGACTTGGCTCGGATCACGAGGAATAAAACCCCGACTGAGATTTATAAAATCATGAGTCAAAGGCAAAGTACAAAGTACATAAGATGCATGAAGTTGAATCAGAAAACGGGGCAACAACATTTAAAAGGCCAATAAAGGCCTAAACTTCAGAAGCCGCCTAACTGTTGGTTAGAAGGTCGGCTATCGAAGTAAAAGAGGATGTCGATTACGGATCGGCCTTGTCTCATCCGACAAACAACAAAGCAACTTGATCCATAAAGCTGGTCCAGACTTAGAGTCTACCAAAGTTCGACCGAGCGAGGAAAAGACGGTGTAAACAGCAACGTTGTCTCAAAAATCTCGTAAAAGGATCCCCGATGCTGAGGATCTCGAGAGCGGGTACAGACCAAAAATGGATCAAAATCAAATCTCCAAAATAATAAGGAAAGATCCCTGCACGATGGGGCCCTCCCATTCCTATAAAAATAGGAACCTCCTAGCTCAAAGGTACACAGAAAACTCTTCTCAAAAACCTTTTTTACGGTCCTATCACTGACTTAAGCATCGGGGGGTCCCTGACTCTAGCCAAGGTCTCCTTTGTTTCATTCCTGTGCAGGATGTAGGACGAGGAAGGGCTCACCAGTTTTTTGCATCAACACCACTGTTTCCTATAGTATGGTCTATTTAAGCTTTAGATATACTTCAAATTTGGGTTGAACCCCTAAAGTAATCTGAAAAATCAAATGGACAGCGTGGATAAAACACATGAATTTATGGCAGGCCCAACAGAGTTTACTCAATACGTACTCAGTACGCAATCCGATTTCGTAATTGTATTTGGATTTCTTGGAATGCACATTATCTGTTTAGTGCACAGATTAAGCAGCCATACTCTCTACCAAGTAACGTAACCCAGTTCTATGGGCCCCACCATGATATATGTTTTGTATCTACACTGTCCATCCATTTGGAGAGATCATATTTGGGCATGGTCCAAACAATGAGTTAGATCCAAATCTCGAGTGGACCCCACCATACAAAATAGTGGAGAGAGGCCTATCATTAAAAAGTTTTAAGGGCAACAAAAGTTTTTGATCATGCTGTTATTTGTGTTTTCCTTTCTTTCATGTCTGAGTTAATACATGAAGAGGTTGAATCTCAAATAAACATCACGGTGGACCTTCAGAAGGTTTCAACGGTAGGCATCACTCTCCCCACTATTTTTTGTGGTGAGGTCCACTCTAGCCTTGGATCTGACTTATTCTTTGTATCATGCCCTAAAATGATTTCTCCAAATGTATGGATGGTGTGGATAAAACACATGCATCATCGTGGGGCCCACAAAACTTGGCGACATTACTTTAGTAGTGAGTCTCGCTACTCAACCTTCACGCACAGAAAATGGTAGAAAATAAAATTAATAGGAGACGGTTGGGGTTCTCTGTGGACGCGAGCTAATGCCTCTTTTTACTAGCCTCATGCCTTATGACGTAACAACTTACCACCACTCAACGAGCTACACGTCCGGCCCGTTCTGACCTCGAGACGGGTGGGGGTAGTACCTAATCCTAAGCTCCAGACGTAAACTATTTAACAGGTGTACAAATAGGTGTGGAACTTTATTGGAATCCAACCCCCATTCATGAGTAAGCTACCTCACGTGCACCGGAAGCGGATTGGCTGGTGTGCTACACACCACCAATATGGGTGGTGTGGGTCAGGGTCGAGCATAAACAACCGTTGACACTGGTCAAGTTTCAAGTTGTACGAACTGGTGTACCACACAACCAATATAGCTGGTGTGGGTACGTGTGGTGCGAAGACGATAGCTAACACTCCAAGTTGTTCCAACGGTTCAAAGGAAATCAAAGTTACATGGATCATATATGGATCACTCAATGATTTATTTATTATATCCATGCCATTCATCCATTTGATGAGATCATGAGCTCAAAAATGAGTTATATCTAAAGCACAAGTAGACCATACTACAAATAGTAGTGGGACAATGATTCTTATTGTTAAAATATTTGTAGGGCTTATCATGATGTTTATGTTGAAAAGTTATATAGAAATAATATTTTTTGTACAATATGAAAATCGAAAATATTCTCAAATCAGGACAGGCTGAAGCATGTATTAAAATGTTGTCATGAAAGCGTTATTTGCCACTACTTAAGTAAATTGAGTATGCTGAAAGTGTAATACCCCAGATTTTGGCCAATCTGGGATTTGACGTCCTTAGGCAGTGGGTCAACTAAAACACCCGGAAAATCGCTCAGAACCCAATTCCATAGCCAAAGATACCACTTGGGATTAATTCCTATGGAAATTAAGCGTAAGTTAGCAAGCGCAACGTTAGAGTAGCTGGGAAATAGTCCCTGATCACTTTAAATACGTTCTACAAGACCCAAATCGAGTAGAACCAACGACTCTATAATACTCTATAACCTCGGACCAAACTCTAAGCAGGTTTGTTCTCTGGACCACTTTGAATCTTTGTATTGGATCTATACTGCGCGTCGAAAGTCCGATACCTCCTATCGTAGACCGTTAGAACCACCTAGCTGGACTTGACAGTCATTCAAAAATCAACTCAAACCGATAATCACAGACTATTTCATTGAGCCCGGACCGAAGAGAGTGCGAATAGGGACAGAATTGGAATTTCAAATTCAAATCTGGCACACGACTTGATGCATCAGTATTAGACGTTCTGACCATCAGAATTCAGCCAGATTACACCCTCGGATCAGGAGAAATTTCTATTTTTTATCATGAGACTTTCAGCCCTGATCTACGTGCGGTGACCGCTGAACTGAAACTGGTCCGCCACGTGCGATCTGCGAACCCTGCCGGACTGAAAACTTAATACGTGTTAGATCTGGTACGCATGAGCTTAAGTCCGATCACATTCGACCAGGGGACCACCAGAAAGCATCTTTTGGACCGAAACAGCCCCGAATTGGATATGCACTAAGTAAACTTTGTACCGGAGCCTATTTTCAGCGTTTTTGGGCTTATAAAAGGGGTTAAAACCCTCACTCCTCTCTCCCATCCGAAATTGCAAGAAACCCTAGATTTGGAAGAGAGAAAAGGTGAGAGTTTGTGAGAGAGAGTGGGATAGATTTTTTCAGCCTTCGAGCCACCTGTTGCTAGTGCCTAAGCAACACCTCCTGATCACCAAGCCGGTGATTCTTCCGTGTTTTCAGGTAATAACTAACTCTAGAAGTTGCTGATTTGAGGATCACTAGGATCCATAGCTTTTTAACCAATAGATCTTGTAAAACAAGTTCTCTTATCGCCGTTGACGAAGCGTATACGCTCCGTTCGAAACGACACGTTTATAAGAGACTAGGTGCGGATTTTAGACGCTTTGATTGACTGTTTCCAAAGCTTTCAATGTCGTTTAATAGTAGATTATCGACGGCATCGCCGTTTGACATGTACAACATGCTATCCGTTTCCTGTTTCGTAAATCAACGAAGAATATGAGATTTAGGGCATTTTAGTCATTTGTAGGAAGTACTGATTACATTCATATTTTGCTGATGTGATTGACATGGTTTGTTGTCGCATTAGAAAGTTAGGAATACGTGCATAATTAGTTTGGCGAAGAGATTCGCCCAATTGCGCACTTCGGGTCGACATACTATATGTAGACTTAAGTGTGTAGTGTATGTGTTTGTATAAATGCTTGTATTAGTATGTATTGAATTAAATGATGTTATGAATTAGTTCGAGATGGATTTCTCAATTTATATGTTGACATAAATGATTTCCTACATGTTGACTATGTACATGATTCCATACTATGCATGAAATGTATGTGCTTGAAGATTTGCTTAAGTTGAATGTTATAACATGTGTTAACATGCTCACATGATTGTATTTCAATTCCAATACTCCTACATAAATTCCTGATGTGAATTCATATGTGTTTGGGACTATACTTAGTCCAGGCAGTCGGTAACCGAACGAATTCGTAGTTGGCTGATCTTGGCCATGAACGACGCGTCGATGAACGCGAGCCGTGTTCTGGAGTTGGCGGCAGTGGTTAGGCCACGCGAAGTGTTTTACGCACTTCATGTCGTTCGACTTGAGATGCGATCGCGCTAGTCGAGCCCGTCAAGTAACCCGACTGGCCGATGTATGTTCACCCTGCATGAGTCATAACTGCTTGAACCTAGGGTACTGAACTTACCATTGTAAACCCTGTTAACCAGGGTACCTTGATCCACGAAGACTCATGAGTCGGGCATGGTGGTATGGGACACCGTGGTCGAGCTGTCGGCCTACGCTGGGGCCACTAATCTCCCCGTAGTGACCAGTGAACACCTAGTCTCGTGAGCAGATTATGGTAGTATGGGACACTATATTCTTGTTGTCGGCCTACACTGATCAGGCAACGAGTCCTTTTTAGTGACCGCGAGCGTATTCTGAGTCTACGGGAGGCGACGACCCTTCAGTAGCAGTAGAGTACAGTAAGCCTGTATTGATAAGGTGATGGGGGAGCGGAGCAACGAGTGCGTGCAACAGCCCTGGCAGCCCTTGCAGCGACCTACAAAATATACATCGTATGAGATTACTAGGAGTGACGACCCTAGACAGGATCTGTGTTGGGATTGATACAAGGGAAGTACCTTAGTTTCCCAATCCTGCTGTTTGAATGGACTAATAACAACTCGAAAATCATATCACCATAACATTGCACGTGCCTGGAAGATGTGGAGTACTTGAGGGACAATTGCATGCCGCAGTCGTAAGATGGTGCCGTATGAGGGAGATCGTCGGTGAGGGCATACATCACGTCATGTCATATTGCATTAACAACAGTATTAGGATTGTCTGATTCACTACTTTACTATTATCTCATGATTGATTTGAGAACATGTAAATCCTTGCTCTATTATTCCACTGAGTTAGCTACTCATTCCCACGTTACGGGATGGTGTTTGCAACACCCACCAGATCCTGTTGTAGATGCAGGTGATGCTGAGATCCAGGAGGCAGAGCCAGACTTCGACGAGGAACAAGACGAGTTCTCGTACATGCAGTATCATGATGGCTTTTCTTAGGCGACCTGGGTTGACGGGACTTCAGTGGGACTATTTTGAACATTTATTTTTGTCATTTACATGTATATGAGACTCAGTGATGTATTCATACTTTATTAACAGTTGAGATCCACTTTGTTTTTCCATATAGTGATATATATATTATTTAGTCTTCCGCTTGCTTTTATCACTGGACCTGGAGTATGAATTACAATTTTGGTATACTTTTACTCATGTGAATGCTTTAACTCAGACAACATTGAATCATAATCATTTTTGTTGCATAAGTGACGGTCTGAAACTCGGGAGTTGAGTTTATACACGACCCCCGATTTTCAGGGTGTTACAGAAAGGTTACAGGCAAATTGCTCCTACGATACGACGAGCCTGGTGTGGATCCATATTCAGCAAACACGAAGACCCACTAATGAAACTCTATTACACAATTTTTGGCAGAAAATAAAAGAAAAAAATCTCAAGAAAAAATGTGAATTAGACCACTGCACTGGTTAGTTATTCAGCTAATGGTTCGGATGAACCGTTCTAAACCATACCACTAGTCTGTACTTCAAGCAATGGTTCAAATGAACCTTACTGGAACTTGTGGTTTATAAGAGATGATATGGTTCATATGAGTCTGTTAGAGTGTGTTGTAATGGTTTGGAAGACCATCCAGGCCCGGGAGTTATGATCTAGGCAATTTAATCCAAATGACCGTTTCTATCTATTATGAGAAACTAGCTATTATTGGCAATTTCTGACCGTTTTATATGTGCTGTAACAGCTGACGGTCAACAATCAATTACATGAGGAGTTCCACCTTTCTGCAACAACTCTATTTCCCGACTCTATATAAGTTAAGAGACCTCATTCAATCCTCTAGACTTCCAGCCACTCCCTATAGCTCTCCGTCGCTCCGATTCGTATAATGTCGCGAAGGAGCGACTCTCTGCGAGACAATGCAGACATGCGAAGTGCGCCATTAGCGCCTCTACAACCACACTGCTTCACATGCTCACACCCTCACACTGAGTCCGAGATTGTACATGTGGGCACACAAATCTGATTCTCCTAGGACTAGATGAGTAAACATTACAATATTCCACCGTTACCATATATACACAAAAATCTCCGTCTCTTTTTCCAGTGTGGGACTGTTCCCTTTTTCAAAATATTTTATTTAAAATATATTAAAAACCAATACTTTTCACCATTTGTTTTCCATCCAGTACGTTGATAAGGTCACAAATATTATATTGATCCAAAACTTTTGTGACCGTAAAAATGGTTTCAATGCTAGACGTTCAATCTCCTCCGTATTTTGCAGTGCGGTCTACGTGATATTTGTATCTATTTTATTTTTCAGCTCAAGCATTACAACCTGCTCGTCGAATGGAGTGATGGTATGGATATAACACGTACCTGGTGGTAGGACCCACGGAACTCGGTAACGTAAACACACCACACTAGCCAATCGCTTCCCACGTGCACCTTGGATTTGACAGATCATGAAGCTCCTAAACTAAGTTAGGCCACAGCCTTGTAAAAGTTGGGATGGAATGCCACCGTTAGTTTTGTTTTTGGCCGCTTTGGTTTTTATATGCTATCAGGTTCATTCATCTGATGTGATCGTGTGACTCAGGAAGAATTAACCAAAACTTAGGTGGGCCATACAACGTAAATTAAGAGGTTTCAGGTATAATGTTAAGAGTGGCCTAGATGAGATTTGAATCAGCCCAATTTCTAAGATCAAGGCTAAGGAATGGGTGATGCAGCTGATGGACGGCGAGGATTTCACGTACGTTAAGTTCTTCTTATACATATTCGTTTTGGCACTTGAATCTAGGATCTTGTACGGTTTGATTGCTCCTTCGAAAGTGAAATCCACGGGAAGCGGATTACCTGATGCATCACACAGCAGCGTATGGCTGATGAATTGACGTCAGCGAATTCTGTGGGTCCCATCATGAGGTGTATGTTATATCCAAACCGTCCATCCATCTAGCGTGCTAGTCTTAAGACTTGAGCCTGACAATAAGATGGACATAAATATGGAGTGGACCACATGGGTCTGCTTTGCAAAAAGCAATGGGAGATTGAACGTCTACCATTGAAACCCTTTCGGGAGCCACAGAAGTTTTGGATCAATATGATACTTGTTTCCCCTTTTAATCCAGGTCTTTGTCAAATTTGATGGAAAATAAACGTTATGGTGGGTCCTACTAATGTTTTAACGGTGAAGATCATTATCCCTACTTCTGTTTGTGGTGTGGCCCATTGCCTTTGTATATGATTCGATTTTTGTTTCATGCACTAAAATGATCTCGAAAACTGGATGATCGGTGTGGATATAATAAGTACATCATTTTTGGGGCCATGCAACTTTGATCTCCTTTGAACCGTCCGTATAACTCGGAGCTCGAGGAGCGTCTGCGCTCGTCGTCGCACGACACGTACATACATCAGCTATATAGCTGGTGTGTGGTACACCAGCCAATCCGCGTCCAAATCCACATGCCTCTTTCCTACAAGTTTCCTCGTTCTCTCTTCAATCCCTTGCGGGTAAGCGCTCTCTCTCTCTCCTTGCTGCATTTCATTTTCCTTAAAGTAAATATTTTTACATAATTCTCTTCTGGAATTTGTAATTTCCCTACAGAATTCATCAAATCTCTGCTGGAATTTCGAATTCTGGACTCTTTTTTTTTTCCTTATTCTTTTCTAGATGTTTGCCAATGTATGGCCCCAGCCCATCTGACCCAAAATTGATAGATCCAAGCCATCCATCCTGTGGGTCCTGCTGTGTAGAAGATGCACTGCTCACAAAACAT
This sequence comes from Magnolia kwangsiensis, assembly GCA_037074715.1. Classification (NCBI taxonomy): domain Eukaryota; kingdom Viridiplantae; phylum Streptophyta; class Magnoliopsida; order Magnoliales; family Magnoliaceae; genus Magnolia; species Magnolia kwangsiensis. The sequence goes on along the minus strand of CM073588.1, from coordinate 55,511,199 downwards.
TCGCTTCTACCCAATAGTTTACTCGTTGTATACACTGGCATGATCTTTTTAGCCAAGTCATTTACAAGGCGGGACCTGCCTGACGGACCGCTTGGATGTTTACCCCAGCTGGCGTGTAGATGGCATTAGGGATCCTCCTGTTTTATTAATTCTCCTTTCTTGGTTGGAGTTGAAATGGAACTAGGCCTGCTAGCAATGGGTCCGGAAGTCCCGAGCATGGGTAAAGGAGGATGGTTGATTTCAGGTGGTCTGCCGGTTGTTGAGCTCTTTCCAAGCAAATGAGACCATGGGAATTCCTTCTATACTTCGAGGATAAGGCCTTTGATAGGAATTATTGGTGAAACAGGATTTGAATGGTGAAAAAGGACTTGTAAAACCCAACCCCAAACAGTTGGGATGTGGCTATGATGATGATGATGGTGGTTGAGATTGAATGGTTTTGTCCTTTGAAGCTGCTCTGTTAATGGGCCATTTTAGGATAGGACCGTGTTGTTGGAATTTTGGATTTATAAATCTGTAATTATGAAAATTCAGGCTAAAAAATAATTGTAAATGAAAATTAAAACAAGAAAATAGAAATTCGAGTAAGGAAGAATTTAGAAAACTTATTTGATTTGAGGTGCGACGAAAGTTACTCGGCTTGAAGTTGGTTCGCCCTCCTTTGGATGTTATCCGTAGTGCAACAGGAATACCAGACAATCAACTTCCAGGATACTCTCAAATGTTGTCTCGTCACACCAGCGCATTCAATGTATGAAGACCCAAACCAACAACTATGTGTCTAACCTGAAGACGCCAAGACAAACCAGAGAACAAAATTCTTTCTTGTATATAATCATAGTACAGAGAGAGCTGAAAATATGAATTGAATCAAAAATTCAGAACTAGAGAAGTCCTTTTATAGATTTCAAAGGTCGAATTGAATGGGTGTGTACGCACCCTTTCCAACAAACATGGCTGTTGGGTTTTCGAAGGAGACAACCTTTGGATTTTCATCTATATTTGGAAATTCAAAAATTGACCTTTTGGTCAACTGTTGCAAAAAGAAAAACCAAATTTTCAAAAGAAAAAAGAAAAAAAAAAAACGTTTAGGCTTGCAAGTATACTCACGCGCACGTGTGTTTAATGGCATGACGCCCCCCACAAACAACCAAATTCACGTGCCCCCTAAAAGGGGCTCAAGCCCTATGCAAAATTCTCTTCTTATAAACCCGAGTTTTTCTCTCTGCCTATCCATTGTGGGGCTAAACCCACACTACTATAAGACAAAATTCATATTGCTTTTGAAATGACTTTTGGAGAGAATTTTCAAACCATTTTAAAAATTAATTTTTATTTATTTTAAAACACGAAAATACAACAATCCTCATGTTTCAAAATAACGACTTTTGGGTTAGACAAGAATGATTGTGCATTATATTGATGTCTAATAGACTTGAATTGATACTTATGATAGACAAGGTAGGTTTACAGGAGTTAGGTGACAAAGAATCTTGAACCAGAGTCCTATTAATGTAAAACGGCTACACATGCTACTCACACAATTGTTCCGATACAGATGATTCTATGGTTTGATACTTTTTGGCCATGCACATTTACCTGGATTTCACTAATGCTCTAGAGAATTCGTCCAAGTTCTCATAAGAAGCAGCCTCGCCCCCACACTAGTATAAGTAATTTTCATAAAGTGTACATAACAACCGAATACATCACCAATAAGTATATGACATAGGGATTCCTTAAAAGTTCAAGACTTAACCTTATTAATTGTTGCTTGCACTGCCTATACTATGGAAATGACTTTCTTATCGTAGTACTAAATGTCTCCTAGTGTCTTGTTGTTTACCCATTTGAAACCTATCGCATGAGATCTCCATTTGTATAGGTTGAGTTGCCGACACTGGTAGCTCATTGACGCAGGGGAGGACGTGAGGTCCAGCATCATCTTCCTCAGGGGAGTAATTGTTCTGAATCCACAGAACTTCTCTGGACTCCTCACAGAGACTTATCAAATCCACGAGAAAGAAAGCAAGCAAAATAGAAAATAAATTCTATAAAATTCAAAATTGATCGATTGATAATAATTGTCTATTGTGTCCCCTTACACCATTAATAAAGAAAAAATAAACTAAAATTCATAATTACCAAAAATAGCAAAATTCTAACTCTAATAAAAATCATAATTCTAATAAAACTCTTTTAAAGCTTAATTTCTAAAAATAAAATTTCCAAATAAACTTTTGCTAGAAGAGTCCCAACATAATTACAAGTTATTTATAAAAAGGAAGAAAATCTAAAACTCTAAAAATAAGAAAATATTAAAAAATTCGGAATTACTAAAAATAGTAATTTTTTCCTATAAATTCGTTTTTGAGTTGAAAGCGCGCATTTTCTGACGAAACAGACAAATGCGACCCACATTGTGGGTCGGTTCACCTCGGACGGCCCATTTTAGTAAAGATTGATAGGTTGTGCACCCCGTAATGATACTCGGATCAAAAGTTACAGTCAATTTACGGTCCACCTTCTTATGGCCCAAGCATGCTAGGAACGTATTTGTAACACATTCTACATCAGACCCTTCCACTTGAAAAAACTCATCCTCGAGTTACTCAAGAGACTTGACTTATGATTATGAGATAACTTCTGACGCCGATATTTATTAGCCATTTTCTTGTACTTGGTATTAAGCTCTTGAGCTGACACAACACATGTACTTATGCTTTCCTTGACTTGACTAATATCGATCAGTTCCTTCACTTCTGCCTTTAAGATTTCATATTCTTTCTGATAATGTGGGCAATTAGGTAGACTTGCCCTTGAGACGGGATCAATGTGATTTTTTATATCTTGTATGGGAGGCAATTTATTAGGGAGTTCATCGAGCACAACCGCCTTGAACTCCCGTAATACTGGTTCCAAATCTTCTGGGATATTCACAAGCTCCACATATTTATTCTCTTCAACTAATGGATATATATCTCCCATTTCCTCAGATTGTTTAACAAAGGCTCGTTCAGTTATGAGATATTGTCCCTCAACCTTAGAAGTCTTGAGTTGGTTCTTCGTTCCTATAGGGGCCATATGTTTGCCACTAATGAATCCTGCTGCCTGTCATGATTTTGTTTCGATGAGGTCGTTTCTTGTTGACAAATAATAGGATTTTTTTGCATAACTTTTTACTGATCGGCTATCCTGGTAATAATTTTGATTTTATTGGAACAATACCTGATCGTAATCTCGGGGGAAGAATCGCATGCACAATAACTGTTTCATCCACGGCCATGTGTAGATTGACGCATTCATCTATCTCGTTCGATCGAGTTGAAGTTGTTCCCACCAAGTTGAAGCTACGCTCTTCAACTTGTATGCCACAAGCTTAACCTTCTTTGCTTTAGGAATTTCCATATATTTAAAGAATCTCTGAACTTCAGAAGGCCAATCAAAGAAATCCTCCTAGTGAAGTTGGCCATTGAAGTTAGGAAGATCGACACTCATCTTGAATTCTCGATCTATCTGATCACTGGCTCGTCCAGGATGTTGTGGAATCATGTAATTGGATCTTACCTTCTCAGGAGCAATCATGTAGTTAACTGTTGGCACCATCCTGCGATTAGGGTGATTACAAGTTCCAACAATTGCTGGTGGTAGATCACCGCTAGGAACACGGAGTTGCCCTATAAATTTTGTCATGCAATCGACGGAAGCCTGCAACCCTTGCATGGCTTGCCAATTCTCTCGCCGTGCTGCTTCGAAAGTTGTTAAAAGATGATTCCATGGAGCATCGTCCATGGAATTTTTGCCTGGCCTGTCGTTAGAAGTCATCGATCCGAGGAGAATACCTCACTTTGATACTAATTGACGCAGGGGAGGATGTGAGGTCGAGCATCGTCTTCCTCGGGGGGATAACTACTTCGAATCCACGGAACTTCTCTGGACTCCTCACAGAGACTTCTCGAATCCAAGGGAAAAAAAGCAAGCAAAATAAAAAATAAATTCTATAAAATTGGAAATTGATTGATTGATGAATAATTGTCTGATGTGTCCCCTTACACCATTAATAAAGAAAAAATAAACTAAATTCGTAATTACCAAAAATAGCAAAATTCTAACTCTAGTAAAGATCTTAATTCTAATAAAACTCTTCTAAAGCCTAATTTCTAAAAATAAAAATTCCAAATAAACTTTTGTTAGAAGAGTCCTGGCATAATTATAAGTTATTTATAAAAAGGAAGAAAATCTAAAACTCTAAAAATAGGAAAATATTAAAAAATTCGGAATTATTAAAAATAGTAATTTTTTCCTAAAAAATCGTTTTTGAGCTGAAAGCGCGCGTTTTTTAACGAAACGGACAGATGCGACCCACATTGCAGGTCGGTTCACCTTGGATGGCCCATTTCAGTAAAGATTGATAGGTTGTGTGCCCCGTAACGATACCTGAATTGAAAGTTACGGTCAATTTACGGTCCACCTTTTGGCCCAACCATGCTAGTAACGTATCTGTGACATGTTCTACATCACTCATGGTATTGGACTTGGCTCCATTCCCTTCGATGTATCTAAGACTAGTTGTTTACTAAGTCATTTAGTTAAAGGCTGATGTATCTAGAGAATTTGTCCAATTTCTCATAGGAAGTGGCCTCACTTCCACACTAGTATAGGTGAATTCCATCAAGTGTACACAACAGCTGAATACATCACCAATAAGTATATGCATATGGATTCATTAAAAGTTCAAGACTCAACCTTACTAATTATTGCTTGCATTGCCTACACTATAGAAGGGGCTTTCTTATCTCAGTGTTAAACGTCTCCTAGTGTTTTATTGTTTACCCATTTGAAACCTATTACATGGGATCTTCATTTATATAGGTTGGGTTGCCAATACTGGTAACTCATGATATTGGACTCAGCCCCATTCCCTTTGATGTATCTAGGACTAGTTGTTTACTAAGTCATTTAGTTAGAGGATCTGCCGGGTTCTTTTTTAATCTCACAAAATCAATGGCTATTACTCCATCATGTAGTAAATGTCTTATTATGTTATACTGGATTCGAATATGCCTACTTTTGCCATTAGAGATCTTACTATTGGCCCTTGCTACAACAACTTGCTAATCACAATGCAAAGATACAGTTGAAACATGTTTTGACTAGAAATGTATATCAACCAACAAATTTTTAATCCATTTTGCTTTTGTTCCTGCATTTTCCAAAGCAATGAACTCAGATTCTATAGTGGACCGAGCAATAAGGTCTGTTTGGTGGATTTTCAGGAGACAACTCCACCACCCAAACTGAAAACATATCCACTTGTGGATTTTGTTTTATCTGAATCTGTAATTCAGTTAGCATCGCTGCATCCTTCCAATATAGTGGGAAACCCAATATAATGTATACCATATGCAATAGTGCCTTTTAGATACCTTAAAACTCTAAATAAAGCATTCTAATGATCATGACTAGGGTTATGAGTATATCTACTCAATGTATTTACGACATAAGCTATATCAGGTCTTGTACAATTTGTTAGGTGCATTAGGCTACCAATGATTATGGAATATTCAAGCTGTGATACACTCTCACCTGTGTTATTCTTTAGATGTATGGAATATTCATAAGGAGTGCTAACAAGCATGCTATCAAAGTGATTAGGGCGTGTTCGGTCCGTGGAATTGAATAATATTGAATTGTATTAGATGGGATTAACATCATTATTGTACAATGATTGCATGTTTGGAAATACCATGGTATTGTAGCTATCCAATCCCATGTTTGGGATAAATTTTTTACTACAAGAAAACACCGGATTAAGCAAAATCATATTTGGTGGACCATGGAATTGTAATCAACGGACCAAATTCAAAACAAATGTTGTTCACTTGTACACATATATAACTAGAATGTCATGTGTAAACGGTGTATATGGATGGATGACATGGATAAATGCATGCATCAATGTGTGGCCCACATGTGTAGTGTATTTCAAAATTCACAAAAATCTTGCATGGGACCAAATGCAATTCCATGGGACTAAATGAAATTCCATCCCACCTAATCCCAACCCTACGCCAAACGCCCCCTTAGTACTTTATCAATGTAATGAGACCGAGACAGAATAAAACCATCATCTTTAGCCTCCCCTAGATCTTTCATATCAAAATGTGACGACAAGAATTTCTTAGTAGAGTTAATCAACTTAAGACTGATTCCAAAAATGAGCATGTCATCTACATACAAACAAATAATAACTCTTTCATTACCCGTGAATTTACTATATACGCATCTGTTTGCATCATTTATCCTATATCCATTGGATTTCAAAGCATTGTCGAATTTTTCATGCCATTGTTTAGGAGCTTGTTTTAAGTTATATAGAAATTTGATTAATATACATACTTTGCTTTCTTGACCTTCGATTTTGTAGTCCTTAGGTTGATCCATGTATATTTCTTCTTCTAAATCTACATTCAAGAAAGCTTTCTTGACATCCATTTGATGTACAAGAAATTTATATATAGAGGCTATTGCTATAAGGATTCTAATAAAAGACATCCTAACTACATGCGAATAGGCATCAAAGTAGTCTATCCATTCCTTTTGTTTGAAACCCTTATCCACTAATATAGCTTCAAACTTGTCAATTGTACCATCTGGTTTTAACTTTTTTCCTAAAAACCCATTTACACTCTATTGGCTTATTCTCAACTGGTAGGTCTGCTAATTCCCAAGTTTTATTATACCTAATAGATTCTAATTCATCATTTCTAACTTCTTTCCAAAAGGATGCATCTGGTGAATTAATATCTTTTGTATAGCTTAAAGGATCATACTCAAGGAGAAAAGTATAGAACCCATCTTCGAGGTTAGTCTTTTTTCTGACCCTTACGCTCCTCCTTTGTTTTATTTCTTCTATATTTTCATTTTCTACAATCTTACTAGTTGAGACAATATTTGAAGCATCATTATTTTCAACTTCTTTAGATATAGCTTTTATTGGAAAAACATTCCCAAAGAATTCTGCATCTCTTGCATCAATGATGGTGTTAAGGTCTAGGATGTTACTTAGATTTCAAAACTAAGAATTTGTAGGCCGCACTATTTTCTGCATATCCTATAAACGCATAGTTTGTTGTTTTCAGACCTAACTTTCTTTTCTTAGGGCTCATTTGGCATCTCTGCTCTAATTCAATAAGAGATGCTCCAATAAGCTCTTTTTGTTCTAGCTCTTGTTTTAAATAAGCTCGTTTGGTAAAATCACATTTTTATGTTTTAAAAAAAGCACTTATTTGAAATAAGCACGTTTGATAAAACCTTCAAATAAAAGCTTTTTTTTAGGTGCAGTTGACGTAATTTTTAAAGATCACTACAACTCTATTACAAGAGTAGTCCAAATGGTTGTTTTGGTGGACCTCACCATAGATGAACCATGCCCCAAACCACAGAATGGATGACTATAATCTTCATATTTTAAGACATTTGGGTCATCCATTATGTCATACATTAGATGTGGATCAACCATCATATGGAGCCCACCTTTGTTGTGGACCGTCCATTGTGTGAGCCAAACCTTCAAAGTGGATCGTCCATTATACAAGGAATGTCTTGGATGTGGACCATTCATCATTAGGGGCCCACTGTAGGTCATCCATCGTGTGGGGCCCACCATCAATGCTAATTGTCTTTTATGTGGGAGCTCTCAATGTCCACTACCCATCACTCATCACGGGGAGTCCACATTTGATGTGTCCAAAATGTGGCCCTACCTTCAAAGTGGATTGTCCATCATGTGGGGCCGACTTCTGATATCCACCATTCATCGTGTAGGGTGCACCTTCTATGTGGATCATCCATCATATGGCCCACTTTGAATATGGGTCATCCATCATGTGAGACCTTAAATGTGGACCGTCCATTACTTGGGGCCCACTTGATGTGGACCGTCTATTATGAGGGGCCACACTTTGATGCGGGCCATCCATTGTGTGAAGCCCACTCCGTCCATTATTGTCACGTCCCTAAATCTAGTGTTAGTAATCCGTGATTACTATACACCAAATTTTGGTTGACAGCTTTCGTGGAACTCCGATTTTGGGGCTTCCAACTATCGTATACTAAGTCCCATAAGCAGGGCTCCACAAGGAGGATTTCTGAAAGTAAAGACGACACATACTTATCATTTCTCAAAATTTCATCATATTCAACATGTGTTACTATGTATGACTGAGCACATCAAGGCAAAACTAAAACATAAACCGTGTCATATTTACTATACTTGTTTTACATATACAGGGTACTACAAAAAAAATATATACACTAATATGTACAAGACAAAAAGGACAACTGGAGTCTGTAATCTCTACTCCTTCAGCTCCCTACTCTTACCTGTAAAAAAAAATAGAAAGGAAACCTTGAGCTACTAAGCTCAATGAGTGCGTGTGTGCAGTGAAAATGCATGTTTCATGTCATGCTCATATCATGCACAAGCCTCGTCATGCCCCAAACCCGGAAATCGGATTCACATTATTCTCGATTGCCGAGCCCGATGCTGACAGCCTCCGTAGTACCCCATTCTCAGCTCCCAGCATCCATACGCCAGGTTCCTATCCTGGGATCCTACAATGAGGATTTTTCAATGTACATTTGTTTCATAAGAAGCATAACCACAAGTATACTCAAATCATAAAGGCAACATCATCATCACATATCCACTAATATAATCATTTGAATACAATGCTGAAAGGAAAATACATATATTGAAATCAAAGCTCCAGAAGACAGCTGCACGCTCAAAGCTCAACGCTGCTGTAACCTAATGCCACCTGCACGCATCTATCCTGCATAAGCTTATAGAAAGCTTAGAGGGTGGTCAAAGTGTGTGTAAGGTAAGTGCCAAGTATACAATAAAGCTCATAAATCATATATCATCGGGATAAGCGGAAATACTGACAAGATCATAAATCATACGATATCAGAGTAAGCAGAAATATACTGGTAAGTCCATGAGTCATATAATATCAGAGTATGCAATGCGGATAGGCTATACAAATGAGGAGTCATAGAGAGCCAAATATTAGATGCCGAACGTACAATGCAATATGTAAATTCTGCTAAGTCCGTTTAGGCCATATAAGTATAGAAAACATAATGACCCAAAATGTCATATGCATATGGATGTAATATGTAATGCGAATGAAATGACCAAGCTGGAGTGTGAGGTCGGGATGATAATACATAGTATCGCAGGCTACGGGGTCCATCACAAGGGACTTCTATTTAAATCAGTCCCATACCTAAATTTGGATAGTCAGACTCAATGTGGTAAACTCCTGGTCTCAGGTTAGTCGCGCGCCCAACCGAAATACTGGCCATGCGAAGATACACGTGACAAATAGTTGCACACCACCAGCCTGAGTGGATAGTGAATAAATGAATGAATGAATATGTAATTCATGCTCAGTAAGTCCACATATCAGTACGGTTCCTCTCTGGGATCATCACTAGGGTCTAGTACACTCCATGCCACCTGCTGCGTCATCAAGCTCACAATTGGGTAAGTGGAAGAGACCTCATTATCCGCCTGATCAGTAGTCTGCCAATACCTACCCGGCTCGTCGATAGTGGACCCATTCCTCGAGCTGGTCAAACTCAGCCTAGCTATGCCTACTCCCTTGGGCGGGTAAGGCCACACCCCCTCCCAACCGATTATGACATAGTGGGAGACACGGCCTCCTGGTATTCGACACTCGGGCGCTCATGTATATCCACTAGGTCTCGACATTGGAGCGTCCTCTGGTACTAAGAGGGTTTTAGGGATTTTCACTCAGGGCCATCTATGGTAGCCCGATGCTAGAACAGATTTCCGGTGTCTCATCTGACCATCCACGATATGCCTGTGGATGCTATGGCCCTGATGTCGCTAGCGCGTATAGTAATCACAACTCACAATGCAAGATACATGAGTCATACAATCTAGTCATGCATCAATCCTGCGCATACCATGCGCTCACATGAGATAACCTCCGCCTATAAGGGAGTCTCATAACAATTTGTCCAATGACATATACAATGGTCAACCACACAGCATAACAAACATGCAAATGATGCGTATGGGCATGTATCATGATGCTATGCTGTCACATACTCATAATCAGTATTAATAACCGGCACTGATAATCGGCCTTGACAATCAGCCTCGACAAGCAAAGTCAGTAATCAGCCTAACAAAGGGCCAAAGAGAATGTCACAATAAGGACATTTAACCATCATTGCCCATTAATGTGGACATTCAGCCAACATTTCTGACAAGGAGTGGCCCTCGTATGGCCAAACTTATAGTGGGCCTAATCACATGGGCCTCATATATATATCGAATAGGCTATACCAATTGGGCCTTACATACATTGCAATGGGCTATAACCCATGGGCCTTACATACATCACATTGGGCCTCATATATATATTAAGGTGGGCCTCATACACATCAAGGTAGGCCTCAACAACGGGCCTCATACACATCAAGGTGGGCCTCAACAACGGGCCTCATACACATCAAGGTGGGCCTCAACAACGGGCCTCATATATATATATATATATATATATATATAAGTGGGCCTCTCGAATGGGCCACAAAATATATCAAAGTGAGCCTGACGGATGGGCCACAAAGTACATCACATGGGCCTCAACCCATGGGCCCCAAATACATCACAATGGGCCTCAACCCATGGGCCTCAAATACATTACATCGGGCCTCATCAAATGGGCTGATTCAAATGGGCTTCATGTATATCAATTGGGCCCACCCTTATGTATTTTTGAGATCTGACCTATTCATAAGTCAACATAGAGGTAGATGAAGTGAGGACAAATATCAGCTTAGTTGAAAACTACCATGGCCCTTAGAAGTTGGAACGGTGGATGTCATTGTCCCCACTATTTTAAATGGTGGGGTCTACTTGAACTATAGATCTGTCTTATTTTTAGTCTCAAGCCTTAAGACGAGCTTTCAAAATGGTTGGGCGGTAAGGATACAACACGTGCCTCATGGTGGGTCCCACCGTCCAAGGTATTGACGATGTGAATTTGACCCACACATACATCATGCACATGGATGGATGGATGTAATGGATTGCACATACATCACAGTGACCCCAAGCTATTGCTGCACGTGCAGCAGCTATTGGCCCACCATACATCAAACGGACGGTGTGGATAGGGTCCACACAGTAGTCCCACATGCCGCTAACGTCAATATCACCAGCCATATAGCTGGTGTACATTATACCAACCAATTCATTTTCTAGACATGTGGGTCCCATGTGGGGCCCACCATAACGTTTATTTGTCATCCAGCTGTTGATAAGGTCACACGGACCTAGATGAAAAGGAAAAACAAATTTCATGATAATCCAAAACTTCTGTGACACCCAAAAGGGTTTCAATGGCAGACATTCAATTACACTATTTCTGGTGACATGGGCCACCTGAGTTCCCTACACGGTTGATTTTGGGGGGGGCCCACTGCCCTAAGGGGCCCACCCAAATGCACGGTGTTGATGACGACACACATCACAATGGGGCCCACGGCTGGGACCCATGGTCCCTGGTCGTCCGCCCACGCAGCAGCAGGACGCTGCTGCGCGTCCTCTGCCAGTAGCAACAACAACACTGTTGTTGTTTATTTATTTTTTATTTTTTGAAAAACTGAAATTTCGGGGTTTTTCATACGTGGGGCCCGCATCAAGAAAATCCAACCCAGCCACTGCATTTTACGGCTCAAGACAGACCCATCAAGCCCAATATTCGTGGTATTTTGGTGTATAAAAACATCAGGGTAGTTTTCAACGATAAAAACACTGTTTTCTATGCTGCGGTCCACCAGATAGTCGGATTAGCTCCATTTTTCGGCTCGCCTAAAATGAGCCGGGGAATAGAATGGACGGCGTGGATTAGACTTATACATCAAAGTGGAGCTTGCATAAGCAGCCCACCCAAAAGTTAAGAATCAAACTGATATTTTGTTTTTTGGTAGCTCGTCAGTACACCACCTTGTCAGCTCACACTTCACTTCGTGGCCACGTCCAGCGTCCCTGGAAGCTGGACGGTTTGAATATAACACATTTTCAAGGTGGGATCCACCTACAGACGTGCTACGGGTGGGCCACCAAGTGGTTGGATGGTGTAGGTAAGACACATCAAGGTGGGGTCCATCTGGGTGGGCCACACGGCCACATCATCATACACAACAAAAATGAAAGAGAGGAAGAGAGAGAAAGAGAGAGAGACCGAGTGATGGAGGGACCCTGACACTATAGGCCGTCCCTTCCATACATCACAACATACATCAAGTGGGTCCCATTACATATGGGCCCACCGATCAAAATCAACGGTAGAGATCCTTTCTCCACTAAAATGCAAGGTCTAGATGACCCTATTTGTGCAAGGAAAATAAACATCATGATGGGGTCCATAGAGAATGGCCCCATCATGGAATGATCATGAAAATTTAAGTGGGTCATCGGCCACATATAGGGTCCAAAGTGAGATCCATACCATCAATCGGTAGGCCTCACTTGGCCCATCATAAAAACATGAAATCTAGGCCTATAGAAACACCCACCGTTTGATCTTCTTGGTTTGATAAAACGCCGATCTCCTTGAGCTTCTCTTTAATGGAAGATGATGAGAGATGAAAAGCTAAGATGAAGGATTTTGGGGTGGGAAGTGGGCCACACACGCACTTTTCTCTCACTTGGGATGCTTGGACGTCCATCACTTTTGCTTGAGATTTATGTTTGAGAAATGGGAGCGAGAGGGTTGTAAGGAGAGAGAGTGATGGGTGATGGATGTGAGGTGAGAGACTTATTGACTTTTGGGATAGATTGCTTGACTTGTGAAGAAAGAAAGCATGGGGTGCTCTTGTACTTGACATGAGGTGATCGATTGATTGATTGAGTGATTGATTGATGGGACATATTGTAGAGATTCTCTTGGAATTGCAAATGCGGGGTGTTTTCTCAAACGGAACGCGGGCCCACATCCCCCTGCTAGGGTATTGGATCGGTATGCAAGACGCTGCATTGGAACCACGGTAACGGTGCGGTCGCAATGGTACAAGTTTCAGATTAAGCCGACTCAAATCTAAAGGATACGACTTAGGGTCGCGCGCAAACGTTGATTATAAGTCGTGGGTTGTCAGAATTCGTCGAGAAGGATCGCGAGAGTCGACAGAACAGTACGGACTAGGATATGGGCCTTACAGGCCTACTGAGCCGATAACAATAAAAGAAAGATACAATGCATGCCACTTTACATGTTCCAAATTTTCCATATTTCCCAATTGGATCACCAAGGTCTGAAATAGAGGTGGGACTCGCATATGATTGCTACCCACTTGCCCAGGCTTTTCCACCATGGTCCACTACAGAGGTGGGACTACATAATTCTTAGGCTGAACTAGTCTAACCCACTTGTGTTGAACCTCACTATCTACCTAACAGCGAGAAGTCATAAGTCGCCTGACAAAACGATAGCGGACAATTTACGAGCTCGTCACACACAACCTATCTTTGCTTGCCCATAAGCAAGTCAGGTTAAACCTCTCAACCAATCGACACGCATCGGTGGGAGTCGCCGCTTACTTTGGTATTTCGGCATTTCAACACTGTTCTTCCACCCTATCTATGCATTGGTTGCTCCCAATGGTACCAATCGGGATTTAGGGACTTTCACCTAGGGACCCTCTAATCATGTCCTATTGAATTACACATTTCTAGTGTGGTGTCTAACTCAAGTCATAACAAAGTATGTTTCATCACATTTGCAATCACCGTATGCATATGTCTACACACAAGCACAATATATCATGTTTTTCAAGGCAAGCATGGGACAACCTTCCTCATATGGTCTCCTCATGAATTTAAGTTCCTCATAGGGGTCTCATGTAATGCAACCTGTATCTAGACGGTTCACATACTAATCATAGACATATCGTGTGTCGCAACACAACCCACTGTGATCACCATACCATGCTATGAATCATTCACTCTCAATCATACAATGATACAACAACTATGAACCATGCATATGATATGCACATGCTTAGCCAATCTAAATCCAATCCGGGATTCATTCCGCTATAAGACTTTATGCCACAAGCATGTTTTTTCTCAAGAGTTAACTACACCAAAAGGAGGAAGGATAACTCTTTCAAACATTTTGTCAAACAGGTAGCGGGCGGACTTTGTAAGGGACAGAGAGAAACCAATGAAAATACGTATGAATTTAAACAAAACAAAATCATCTCTATCATCCAATCTTCCATTAATAACCTAACCAACTAAATCAGAAAATCCAGCAATAACTTTAAGAAAATCCAACAATAACCTAACCAACTAAATCAGAAAAACCAGCAATAACCTAATCAACTAAATCAGAAAATCGATTCTTCTATAGGGCTTTCAAGGAAAATCCAGCAATAACCTAACCAACTAAATCAGAAAATCTAGTCTTCTATAGGGCTTTCAAGGAAAATCTAGCAAAAACCTAACCAACTAAATCAGAAAATCCAGCAATAGCCTAACCCTAAATCATAAAATCTATTCCTCTATAGGGCTTTCAAGCAATCTAACGTGCATATATGTGTGCTTCTTATCTATGCACTCACCTGTAACAATCAGAGGATTGGATTTCAAACTCGGCTTCTGCTTCCTTTTCTTCCTCTTCTTCTTCTCAACTTCAAACTTAAGTTAGAAGAGAGTGCTAGAAATGAGTTGTTGAAAGAGGTTTTTTATGTTTATGGACTTGAAAATGGTTTTAAAATTAGCTTTTGTCTAAAAGAAGGGTTGGGAGGTGTTTCGTGATATTTTTGAGAAGTTTAAGTTGGTGATAACAAAAAAAAAAATGTTATTTAAGTGATTTGACATAAAACATTCCAAGGATTTTAAAAAAAATTGAGGTCACTTGAGTTATTTTATCAAAATATATATGTGCATATCTATTCATAACTTACAATCCGGGTGTCATATTGAGATGCCGTTTTCGTCAATAATTCCGTAACTCAACTACGGTCACAATGGTTAGGCTCTTCGACCTAACGGATTTTGAAAACTCGATGATGGCCCACCTCCAGATAAAATAAGGACAGTTGTCATTTCTCAGATTGTTTAATTTTAAGTCCGTATATTAAAATTCGGACATCGGGTTGCAATGCGGCTTGTGGCTCGATAACAGAACAACATTTTGATCAAGTCAAAATATTCTCGGGGCCAATGGACCCAAGTCAACGGCTATTCAGTGTACGAACCAGATGTTAGGGCCTCGGGTCTTACAATTATGTTGGCCCACCTTGATGTGGACCATTCATCGTGTGCGGCCCCACCTTCAATATGGGTGGTTCATCATGTGGGCCCACCTTTGATATCAATCGACGATGTGGGCCCACCTTCAATGTCCATCATCCATCATGTGAGTCCCACATTTGATGTGGATTGCCCATCAAATGGGACCCATGATCATTGTCACTAGGAGTTGAAAATGTATGCCAAAAGTATCCTAGCATAAAAGATGAGAAATAGAGAATTTGAATTGCATGGTCCCATGATCCAACTGAGTCATCTGATTCATTCAAAACAGCAAAACAGTTCATGTGGCTCCAATCCATTTGTTCTCAAGTCACAATTTTTTCCCCCCTTTTATTAGCTTGAAGGATAACTATATAGATCTACCAGGAGATCTTAATGATGGTAAGTCCAAATGAGGACAAGTTTACTTCTCTGAAGAGGTAGTTTCCTCATAAAAAATGGTACGCCTTTTTCTTTTTGAGAAATGAACAAAATTATTTAGAGAGATTGATAGAAAGTCAAGATGAGGGGAACAAGTTGCCAACACAAGGGAGAGGATCAGATTCTGTAAAGACTTGTGGGGTGCAGAGGCCTTGCTTAGTGAAAGTTTTGAAGAGTTTGAATGCAATCATTGTTGATAAGGACGCCAACATTCACAATTACTTTCAACGAATCAATGTTAAAGTTGTTTGGGGGCCAGCCTTCTGTTGTAATCTTAGAGAGGGCAAATTTGACTCCTTGGTCAGGATGATGAGGTTCTTAGAGTTGGTCTATTTTCTGCTGCACAATGTTGAAAGGAGGAAATGGGTGAAGGAATCAGATGGGGATTTTTCTGTCAGGTCTGCTGCCCTGCTTTTGGTGGCAGATTCTGGTGCATGCATCTCAGTTCAAATGGAAAATTATCTGGAATGTATCTGTTCCCTTAAAAGTTAAAACTTTGCTTGGGTGGTGCATTGGGGAAAATTTTTTATGATCGACAATTTGAAAAAGAGAGGCATTGAGTTGGCAAACTGCTGTGTAATGTGTCTCAACGATGAAGAGACGGTCAACTATCTCCTCATTACTTGCCCTGCTGCTTGGGAAATTTGGTCAATTGTAGTGAATAGCTGTGGCGTGAGTTGGGTGATGCCAAGCTTGGTTGCAGATGCAATGGTTGATTTGTCAGCTCATGAGGTTTGGCAGGCAGTTATTTCTGGAAAATGGCAGCTTTAGCAATTCTATGGGGAATTTGGCTGGAGAGAAATAATAGGGTGTTTAGGGGGGAAGCAACTGAAGATTTTGGAGATTGTGCACAAGATTAGTAGGGTGTTGATTAATTGGAGCCAGGCTGTCCTAGAGTCAAGACTATTCCCCGTCTGTTATTCTGTGCTGATTGGCCAGAAGTGCTGAAATGGATCCCCAAAAATAACAATGTAAGGGAGACCTGGGTTCTCACTCCTCGTGGGCAATTCAAGGCAAATTCTTATGGCTGCTCCTTTGGGAATCCAGGTTTCTAGGGGTTGGATGGTTGCATTAGAGACATCATCCCAATTAATTGGGGTCAGCTACATGAATCCCGTTCCACCATTCCACCCAATCAAGGAGGTTGCATTGGAGATAATGATGGCAAAATCTTAATAGAATTTTGAGGGCCTGCTGGATTTCAAGACTGACTTTGCAAAGGCTGCAGCTGTTCTCCAAGCGATAAAGCTGGTGGTGTCCATGTCACAGCAGCAACCTTCATCTTGTTTCTTGTGACGAATCAACAATCATTTTTCCATTAATCTGGTCGTCAAAAACTCTCACACAATGGGTTTGTCGATCCATTGACACGTTCCTCAATTGATCCACCCACAATGCCAAACAATTCAATCACGAAGTCTTTGCATTCATCATGTAAGACCCTGATGTTTTCATTAGGAACCTTTTCCTTAGGAATTCTAGGCAATTCTTTTTTCTCTTTCGTTGATAATTTTCCTCTAAAGATTTGGAGGACCAAGCTCTTTAAACATCAGGTTCATTGTGAATTTTTTTCCATCCTTCATGAATTTATAAGTATTTATTTCTAATCATTGATGGTCATGCGATGATGCATCCATGGTCTACCAAATATCACATGATAATGGTCCATGTGAGTGATCTACACCATACATCTCACAACTACCTTCCGCTAAACAAATACGTTAAAAGGCATCATCAAATGAGGCGTCCTTCATACTTGGACAACACTTCATCACTACTTCCATAGTAAGGGTACTTACTTGGGGGTTTCTAGCAGGCGTCTAGCTCATCTATCATTTATTGAGCATCTTCATCATGTCACTTGATTCTAAAGTTGGGTTTGGGTGATGGTAAAGGGCTTATTTGGATTTTAACATTGAAATTAGGTTACTTATTTGGGAAATTTTGAGGAAGATGGGAATTTAAGTTAATTTGGAGATTGTGGCAAATTAGGTGTTGAGGATAAGTTCAGAAATTTTCAAAATGGCTTTCTAGGGTTTCAACATTTTAGCGATTTTGGTGTAATTGTGTTGTCAAATTCCAAATTTGGGGAAATATAGAAGTTCAGGGTTTTGGATGAGGAAATATTGAGGGTTTACTAAACTGGAGTTTTTATGAAGGAAATTCAGAAATTTGGAAATCTATTTTGGAAATCTAGGGTTAGGCAATTAGGCAATATTGGAGATTTTGAAAATTTTAGGGGTTGTTAATGGGGAAGGTAAATAAAAAAGGAAAAGAAAACAAATCCCAAGGATTGGAATTTGCTCTAATACCAAAGGTGCAACCAAATTGAAAAGAACCCAAATTGGATACATACTTTTTTCTAGTAAAGATAAAAACACCAAATTTCTTCACAACACAACAAAAATAAAAATAAAGGGTTGTGGATTTATATCCAACAGCCTACTAGCTTCTATACAAGTAATCGCAATATTCACCACTCTTCTTCTCCTGTATGCAACACATGCCAAAGGGACAATAATACATGGTATAACCTAAGAAAATAACATTTGCATTCCATCATAAGTAGTCAGAAAAGAGCCTTTACATGCTTATACAAGCATCTATTACTTTTTACCTGGACCATCTATTTCACTAAAACATTAAAAATGATCGAAATATCCCTTAATTTCATATGCAACCATACACAACAATCGAAAACTGGCCAGAACTCAAATGATATTGGAATCCCATCATCTTGGGCTCGTCTGAAAGATAATTCAATAGGTTTTCAAACATGGCCCAATTCATGTCATTTGAACAGTTTGATACCAAAAAATGTGTTTCACAAGATAAGCGATTAAAATACCCAGGGAAACTCATTCCACAAGCCATTGTCACTTTCACTCTAATAGCTAATTAAATAATAAATATGGACCTTTGGAACCACAAAATTCAATATGATCACTGATTTAGGACCAAATCTTCCATTGAATTGTTGATCTGATCCAAATCCTCGGTCAAGCCAATCTAGATGTTGGATGGTTTAGATCTTTGATATGCCAACTAGTCAACTTGCGTGGCTTGGACACATCCTTTGATCATTTGTGTATGACCACAGATGCATTGGATTATCAATGTGTTAAGCTAAGCAATGACATGCAACAGGGCTTAGCTTGGAATGTGCTGGGCTTGGGCTATTTTTTACACTTATTGTGCCTTATTAGGCTAGGATTTATACTCATGCAACATTTTCTAGCTTGTTAGTGGCCCAACGAAAACAAGTCAATGCCCATTTATGATTTCCATGGGAAGAGTTTAGGCTATGTGTTGGGCCTAGTTCTAATTTTGAGGCCCAACAAATTTAAGGGGCCGTCTAAGTGATGCAGGACATGAAATTCAAATATGATGTGTAAGATTTTCAAGCTTTAGATCACACTAGTTTAGAAACAATTACACAAAATTCCACATCCCACACAAAAGTTCAAACACTCAATCAAGGGGAATCTTATGTGGATCCAGGTTTATATATGCTAGGGCTGGATCAATCAAAAGTATAGACCAAATAAGAATCAAAGGAAGGTAAATTCATCCACACGTGCACAAAAAGAATTTTCCCAATCCAAGGGATTCAGAAATTTAAATTCGGGGAACCCTAAGGTTGAAGAAAGGGCATAAAATTGGGGATTTGAATAATTTAGGGTTAGGTTTAGGGATTTTGGGTGAAAGAGGAGTGAAGGAGAGGAGAGATGAACCAGAGAAGTACTGCACGTATGGACAACAACAATGGCACTGACGTGGCCGCACGTGTGTGAGGCCCACTATCCAGAAAAAGGCCAGCTTGGTCCTGGTCGGCCAGGGGTGAACTCAAAAACCCCCAAATATTAGCTTGATCCGATGCATGGTTTGTGCGTGGTGCTTCGCTGAAGTTTTAACCCTCCTGTAGGGCTAAATTCTGGAAATGTACTGTAGAGAGAAACGGTTGCAATAGAGGATGGATTGGAAGCATAGATGATTATAGGAGGAGAAATATGGATGAAAGAAGGTGAGGGTGAATCGGGATAGGTGTGGCTTTGCACCACGGTAGTTAGCCCTTCGAAGAAGGGAGGGCTTCGCACCCAATTTGGCTTTCACACCTCTAAAAGGAGCAAGAAAAACGCATAAATTTTTTTCAATCTTCCATGCATAAAAGAGACTACAAGGGGTGCCTATTTATGATAAAACTCTATACCTCAAAACTCGCCCCATGTGTGCAACCTATTACTTGGTGACGAAGTAATAAAAAATAACAACTAATCAAAGCAATCTAAACCATCCATGATACTCATAATAACAATAATAAGCAAAATCTAAAATATCAAATTAATTAGAATAGTGGGCCACGATCATGAGAACCCATGGTGGGAGTCACATGACTATCGGGTCTACTCTAACTAACTAAAACACAGTCCTCTAACTAGAAGGCCCTCCCTGGACGTCGTCATCGATCTAAATCGATGGTGGGGTCCTCTTCATTGCGTACGTGTGTAAAGGGGGGGGGGGCGTGTGTGCCCGATGTCCCCATCAACTCTCCCTAGTTGAGGAGATTTTGCCATTGGTGAAAGAAAACTTTTGAACCACTCCAAGATGTCAGGATCAAGTCTATGAAGCTCCTCCTCAGTGAGCCACGTACTGTCTAAAGCTGCGCGTGACTTCCACTTAACTAGTTACTTCTGAAACCCGCCGTCCGACGTTGATACTATCTGATGGTTCAGAATATCCTTTATTTCTTCTCTGGGTGTAGGAAGGTTAGGTATGGAAGGTAGAGGCTGGGAAGAATGGTCAGGAAAAGGCCATGGATCAAGGGACAGGTCTGGGGAAGCAGGATGGTTGGGCGAAGGGCTGGACAAAGTATCAGTGGTCCCCTGAAAAGTAATTAGATCCTCCACATTGAATGTGGAATTGATTTCCATGGAAGGTGGAAGATCTACCACATACTCACTGAGATCGTTTCGTTTTATAATTTTGAAGGGTCCAACGTTACGCGCGTGTAATTTACGAACGGCTCCCTGAGGATACCGCTCGGGTTTAATGCAGACCATCACAGAGTCTCTTACATTGAATTCTTTGAAACATTTATGTTAATCTAAAAAAAAATTGTAATGTTCATTACGAGTAATGATCTTTCGCCTAATTTCTTGATGCAATTAATGAATGTGATGTGCAAAGGACTCTGCGACTCTGATGGCCTATGGGACAGTGACATAGGGACAAGATCAACAGATTTCCTACGCTTATAACTAGTAACGACTTCAAAAGGACTCAGACCTGTGGACCTATTGATAGAATTATTGAATGCAAACTCGGTTATACGTAATACAGTGTCCCACGTCCCGGTGTGCTCCCCCACTAAACATGTGAGCAAACTCCCTAGGCTCCTATTGACCACCTCAGTCTGACCATCGGTCTGAGGGTGGTAGGCAGAAGAAAATTGGAGCCTAGTATTCATCATGTGTCATAGTGACTTCCAAAAGAAACTCATGAATCGCACGTTACGGTCAGACACTGATTTTTGGTAACCCATGTAGTTTGACGACCTCGCTAAAGAACAACTTGGCAACATGAGATACGTCGGTCTTAAAACAAGAAATGAAGTGGGCCATTTTAGAAAAACTATCCAGGACAACAAATATGGAATCGTGTTTACGAATAGTTTTGGGGAGTCCAAGCATGAAGTCCATACTGATGTCCTGTCAAGGGATGAATGGAACTGGGAAAGGTGTGTACAATCCGGTATTTTTCTTTTTCTGCTTTACTAGATAAGTACGACGTTGCCCTATAATTTTGGCCATGTCTCGCTTGAGGCTTAGCCAATGAAAACCTATCCTCTACTAGGGCAATGGTCTTGTCTCGACCGAAATGACCCGCGACCCCTCCTGAATGTAACTCCCAGACAAGAAAATCGTAGAGGGAGGTGCGAGGTATGCACAAGCGGTCACTCCTAAACAAATATCCGTCTAAAATCAAGTACTCACTACTAGCTCCTGACGAACTCTCTAACAATGATGCATACACAACTCCAAAATTTGAACACTCAGAATAATCTTCTTTGATGCGCTTGAGGACCATGACTTCGACACTCATGGAATTGAGTAACGTGACTCGACGACTCAACGCGTCGGCAGACTTATTCTCTACATCGGCCTTGTGCTTAAGCACAAAAGTGTACTCTTGAAGGAATTGTACCACTTGGCATGCCTAAGGTTTAATTTCTTCTAAGAGTTCAGATATCTTAAGGCTTCGTGATCTGAGAATAAGACGAATTCTTACAGTAATAGGCAATGATGCTAATGGCGCAGTGATTGCACTATCGCATGGAACTCTGTTATAAGTGGAATATTTTTGTTTCACCTCATTCAGTTTCTCACTAAAAAAGGCAACAGGGTGCCCTTCCTGACTAAGTACTCCTATGCCGATTCCTAAGGCGTTACATGTGACTTTAAAAGCTTTTGAAAAATTCGAAAGTCATGTGACTAGAGCTTCGGTCATCTTGACCTTTATCTCCTTGAAGGCCTTCGAGGCTGCCTTTGTCCATTGAAGCTCTCCCTTTTTTATATAATCTGTTATGGGAGCCATAATGGAACTGAAGCCTCGAATGAACCACCTATAAAAAGTGGTTAAGCCGTGAAAGCTGCGTACCTCATGAATATTGCGGGGTTTAAGCCAATTGACGATGGCCTTAACCTTTTCGGGATCTGCTGATACACCCTCAGCTGACACAACAAAACCTAAGAAGATAAACTACTAGACAAAAATGCACACTTCTTTAGGTTGGCGTACAATTTCTCGGCTTTAAGAATCCCAAAAACTTGTCTCAAATTGTTGAGGTGTTGTTCCTTGGTCATGATATAAGTCAAGATATCATCAAAGTATACGACTAGAAACTTCCTCATAAAGAGCCTCAACACTTAGGTCATCACACACATAAAAGTGCTTGAGGGGTTAGTCAACCCAAAAGGCATAACTAGCCACTCGTATAGCCGATCCTTCATTTTGAAGGCTGTCTTCCACTCATCACCAGGGCATACATGGATTGGGTGATAACCACTTTTGAGGTCAATTTTCGAGAAGAGCATTGGCCATCATATCCAACATGTCATCAAGACGCGGTATGGGAAACCGATACTTGACTGTGATTTTGTTGATGGCCTTACTATCAACACACATCCTTCATGTGTTATCCTTCTTAGGTGTAAGAAGGGCGGGCACAACACACAGGCTCATGCTCTCTCGAATGAAACCCTTTTCTAGGAGCTCATCAATCTGTCTCTTCAACTCTGTATGCTCCTTTGGGTTCATTTTATAATGATGCATGTTTGGTAAAGTCGCCCCAGGGACTAAATCAATGGCATGCTATATATCCATCATAGGAGGAAGCTCATTCGGTAGATCATCAGGAAAGACATCACGAAACTCATGCACTACTTGAATGACCTCAATGCGTAACTCTACACTAGCCTCTGGTATACTTTCCCTAGCTACAAGGGTGTATACCATCCAGTCCGCCTCAATTTCTCACTCAAAGTCTTTGTCATTTAGAATATGGAGAGGTTTGGACTTTGGACTTCGACTCCTTCAATTCTTTCGAGCTGCTCACACCACCCTGTGTGGTGGCTTCCTTTCCGGTCGTGTTCTTGGGTGGAAGTGGATTTAGCTCAACTTTCTTGCCCTCAAACCAGAATGTACATACATTCGAACGACCAAATATGGTGACATCTCTGTCATAGAGCCAAGGTCTACCCAGAATGATATGGCCAACATCCATGGGAACAACATCACACCAAAGTGTCTTTATATGATCCAAACTAAATAGGAACAAGACAACGGTGCGAGACTGGAATGGAAGTTTCATCAACCCAGGACACTATAGGGTTGAGGATGGGCTTCGTGCTTCAAGCCCAAATGACTCACAGTGCTAGTCGATGCCACATTGGCACAACTACCACTATCCGCGATCATCTTACAGCTCTTTTCCCCGCATTTTGTGTAAGTATAGAAGATTTTGTTGTAGCGCCAATCGTCAGTGCTCTTGGCTTGAGCAAAGGTGCAATGCACAACTACGAG
Organism: Magnolia kwangsiensis; assembly: GCA_037074715.1. NCBI lineage: Eukaryota > Viridiplantae > Streptophyta > Magnoliopsida > Magnoliales > Magnoliaceae > Magnolia > Magnolia kwangsiensis. Next base: position 55,487,333 of record CM073588.1, on the reverse strand, counting down.
GGTCGCAGACTCATGTGCTCCCTCTTCTTCATCACTAGGGGTTTCTATTGACTCATATTCTTCATCTTTGCCGTCACTCTCTGAGGGCACTACTATTTGCCCATTAATAAGAAGCACCTTGGTGCCCTCTCATGTCGCACTGGTGGGCAAAGTAACCAAATCCTTGACACTTAAAACACTTAGTTGCTCCACTTACTTGAGGTAGACCCGATAACTTCTTTACCCTTATCATCGTTGGGCCTAGGCTGAAAATTACTGGAAGGTTTGCTTTGGTATCCAGCGTTATGCTTAGCCCCAGAAGGGTTGGCCTTAGCGCCAGAATCGCGAAACTCAAACCGCCTTCCCACAGATGCTTTGAGGTATTACTCAACCTCCAACACTGCTTGATACAACTGTTCAATAGTGTCTATGTCTTTGGCGAGTAATTCTCTTCTAATGTCAGTACAGAGGCCCATTTTAAATCGAGCAAGGGTGAGTACGGGATCCTCATCAACTCCACACCTGGTCAAGTACTCTTCGAACTTCTAAATGTATTTTACCACATTCATAGTACCTTGTCGAAAAGACTGTCATTCCTCAATCAACCGTAAGTAATAAGAGAAAGGGAGGAACTTCTTCTTAAGTGTTTCTTTCATTTCTCCCCAATGGACTATTGGGAGCTCCCTCACTCTTTTTTTCTTTCGCTCTACAGTAGCCCAAAACATCTTTGTTTGGCCCACAAGCTTCATCTTGGCAAATCGGACTCGACGAGCATCCAACATGTCATACCACTTAAAATAGTGATCCATATCCGCCAGCCAGTCTAAAAAGGCTATAGGGTTCAAGTGGCCATAAAACGTAGGAGCATCTACTATAACTCCCTTGAGAAGCTGCGCATCTAGGTCATATTGATCATGATGTCCCTTGCAGGGTGGGTGCACGGGTGCGCACCCATGACCAATTCCTTGGCCACCTCCATTCCTTGGTCTAACCTCTTGACCACCTGCCTGAGATTGGGCATCTTCCCCAATGGTGGGGTTTGCCCCGACGGAGGTCCCTAGTTGGGTAACGCGCACATTAAACTGCTCAAGGCGTTGGTCCATACATTGTTCCAAGCGCTTACCCAAATATTTAAACTGCTGGATCAGCTTGTTCATTGACTCTTGCAATTGCTCCATGTATAGTGTAGGGTGCAAGCCAAAACCATGACCCGTACGTGTGGGCATACAACTACGAACTCAATCTAAGGACCTTGTACTATGAATATATGCACCTAGATAGGACTAAATGCTCCTATAGGACTCTATATGTAGAAAACGACACAATATTACTCAATTTCTAGCAACCTATCTGTCCAAAAAAACTGTCAATAGAAAATCCAGCAAAGAGTTGTGGATTTTCTGATAGCAGAAAATTCAGCAGCTTATATCAGAAATTATGGACCTTTAAATAACTCTATATGATGATACTTAATGCATAATGGACACAAATAAATTAAACCCTAAACATGTCATGCTTTCCCCTATAAAAACCTTGAGCTTTGATACCAAATTTGATACAGGACATGAAATTCAAAAATGATGTACGAAATTTTCAGGCTTTATATCACACCAGTTCAAAAATAATTCCACAAAATTCCACATCCCACACAAAAGTTCAAACAATCAATCAAGGGAAATCTTATTCAAATCCAGGCCAATTCATGCTAGGGCTAGATCAATCAAAATTACAACCAAACAATAATCAAAGGAGGGTAAATTCATCCACACATGCACAGAAATAATTCCCTTATCCAAGGGATACACAGATCTCAATTCGGGGTACCTTAAGGTTGAAGAAATGGCATAAAATTAGGGATTTGAATAATTTAGGGTTAGGTTTAGGGATTTTGGGTGAAAGAGAGGAGAGATGAACCAGATAAGTACTGCACATGTGGACAACAACAATGGCTCAGACGCATGTGCGTGTGACCCCGGTTGCACGTGTGTGGGGCCCACTATTTATAAAAAGGCCAGCTTGCCCCTGGTCGACCAGGGGTGGACTCCAAAACTCCCAAATATCAGCTCGATCTGATGCACGGTTTGTGCGTGGTACTCTGCAAAAGTTTCGGCCCTCTTGCAGGGTCAGATTCTGGAAATCTGCTGTAGAGAGAAAAATGGCTGCAATAGAGGATGGATTTGAAGCGTAGATGATTGTATGAGAAGAGAAATATGGATGGAAGAAGGTGGAGTGAATCGGGATAGGTGTGACTTCGCACTATGGTAGATAAGAAGGGAGGGCTTCGCACCTAATTAGGCTTTCACAACTCCGAAATGAGCAAGAAAAATGCAGAAATTTTATTCAATCTTCCATGCATAAAAAAAAGACTACAAGGGGTGGCTATTAATAATAAAACCCTATACCCAAAAACTCACGCCATGTGCGCAACCTATTACTTGGCGATTAAGTAATAAAAAATAACAACTAATCAAAGCAATCTAAACCGTCTATAATACTCCTAATAACAATAATAAGCAAAACCCAAAGTATAGATTAATTAGAATAGTGGGCCACAATCATGAGAACCTATGGTGGGATTCACATGACTATTGGGTCCACTCCAACGGACCAAAACACAGTCCTCTAACTAGGAGACCCTCCGTGGACGTCATCATCGATTTAGATCGATGGTGAGGCCCTCCTTTTTGCGTACGTGGGGGGGGGAGGGGGTGATGTCCCCATCACTGACGCTTACACATGTTGTATTTTGGTGTTTCAAAATAAATAAAATCAAATTTTAAAATGGTTTGAAAATTCCCTCCAAAGGCCATTTCAAAAGCACCATGAATTTTTTATCTTGTAGCGGTGTGGGTTTAGTCCTACATCGGATAGGCAAAGAGAAAAACTTGGGTTTATAAGAAAGAGGATTTTGCATAGAGCTTGAGCCCATTTCAGGAGGCATGTGAATTTGGTTGTTTGGGGGGGGGGGGGGGGGCACGGCGTGATGTCCCCATCATTGATGCTTACACGTTGTATTTTGGTGTTTCAACATAAATAAAATCAATTTTTAAAATGGTTTGAAAATTCCCTCCAAAAGCACCATGAAATTTTTTATCTTTTAGTGGTGTGGGTTTAGTCCCACATTGGATAGGCAAAAGAGAAAAACTTGGGTTTATAAGAAGAGGATTTTACATAGAGCTTGAGCCCCTTTCAGGAGGCATGTGAATTTGGTTGTTGGGGGGGGGGGGGGGGGGGGCTATGCCATGAACCACATGTGTGTGCGCCCCATGCCAGGGCATAGGCTGTGGGTGTAATGTGGCACGGTGCATGCGTGCATGCACAAGTATACTTGCAAGCCTAAACGTTTTTTTGTTGCTTTTGAAATTTTGGTTTTTCTTTCTGCAACGATTGACCAAATGGTCGCTTTTTGAATTTCTGAACAGATCCGAAAACCCAATGGTTTTCTCCTTTGAAAACCCTACAGCCATGTCTATTGGCAGGGATGCGTACACACTCATACAATGCAACCTGTGAAGTCTATAAAAGGACTTCTCTCGTTCCGAAATTTCAATTCAATTCATTTTTTTAGCTCTCTCTGTACTCTGATTATATATATAAAAAAGAATTTTGTTCTTTGGTTCGTCATGGTGTCTTCAGGTTAAACACAGTTGTTGGTTTAGGTCTTCATACATTGAGTGCACCGGTGTAACGAGACAACATTCAAGGGTATCGTGGAAGTAGATTGTCCGGTATTCTTGTTGCACTATGGACAATGTCCAAAGGAGGGCAAATCAACTTCAAGCCGAGTGACTTTCACCGTGCCTGGAATCAAATGAGTTTTCTAAATTCTTCCTTACTCAAAATTTTATTTTTTGTTTTAATTTTCTTTTTTTATTATTTTTTAATCCGAATTTCCATAATTACGGATTTACAGATCCAAAATTCCAACAATCTTGAAGTTAATATGTTGATCTGTACCTCTATAACAATAGCAAATATCATAGCAAACCCTACCACAAATTATCCAAAATCAAACCATTTTCTAAAAACCATTTTAAAAGGTGGAAACAGAAACTCACCTTCGCTTTAGATACTTTGAAAGTATCATATGTGCTATCCGATACTTTCCAATATGAAGTCGATAAAGAATTTGTTGTAAGGAATGACCACAACTTAAAAATTACATCTTAAATTCCCTATCTAATGAGTTGTATGATGTTTACCTCACATATGAAAGAGTCAAGGATTGGTCAACATTGGCTAAGAAATATGTTTTGGAAGAAGCCGATGCCAAATAGCGTGTCATTTCCTCTTTTTTGAATTTTTCTATGTTAGATAATAAACCCGTCTTTGATCAGATACTTGAGTATCAAAGTTTAGTGCACGGGCTTATATCTGAAGGATTAAAAACGGATTATGTTTTACTTGGAGGTGCTCTAATTGAAAAACTCATCTCCTGGAAAGAATACAAAAATAAGACGAAACACAAGAAAAATGGGATATCTATGAAAAATATTATTGTACACATTTGTATAAAAGAAGCTAATCGTATACGAAATCAAAAGGAAAATGTTATTGGCAGTACTTTTAATGCCAGCTTGGTTGAAACGAATTAAGAGAACAAAAAGATCAAAGGATCCTATTCTCAGTGTGGAAAGGCAAGTCACCTTATTGATCAATGTTGATACTTGAAAGGGACCTGTTTCCATTGTGGAAAACCAGGCCATCGTGCTAAACAATGTAGGCTCAAAAATAAGAAAGAGAAATTGGTAAAAAAGAATGGAAATTGCTTTCATTGTGGCAAACTTGGGCATCATATTGGAGAGTGTAGACACAAGAAGGCGGCTTCTAAAGCTCATGCCACTTTGACCAAACAAGAGGACAAGATGAAATAGTTGTTGTCGTATTTGAAGTAAATCTTGTCTACACAATGCATTGGGTAATAGACACTGGAGCTACGTGTCATATCTATAAGGATCGAAGCATGTTTGCCTCCTATCAAGCTGAATGGTATAAACAAGTGTTTATGGGAAATGCTTGAATCTCCTTAGTAGTCGGAAAAGGAAAAGTGATCTTAAAGCTCACTTCCAGAAAGACCCTTACATGGAATAATGTTTTGCATGTGCCTAACATCAGAAAGATTTAGTTTTTGGCTTCCTCCTGAATAAAGTTGGTGTCAAATTGGTTTTCGATTAAGAGAAGGTTGTACTATACAAGAATGAGACATTTGTTAGGAAGGGTTATTGTTTGTACCGAATGTATCCTCTATTGATATTAATAAGATGAATTCCAATTCTGCTTACTTGATTGAGTCACTTGATTTATGGCACAACAAATTAGGATATGTAAATGCAGATGTTATGAAAAGCATGAAGAAACTAGCTCTTATACCTGATTTTTGGAATAAAGAAACAAACAAATGTGAACCGTGTGTAGAATCTAAGTTCCATAAGAAACCATTCAAATCAGTTTTTAGAGAATCCGAAATTCTAAAATTGATTCATACCGACTTTGGTGATTTTAAGAATCACATGTCTAGTTATGGAAAAGGATACTATATAACCTTCATAGATGATTTCTATAGGTATACTAGGGTATACCTACTAAGAAGTTAAGATGAAGCCTTGGAGTTCTTTATCAAGTATAAGACATAAGTTGAAAACCAGGTAAATAAGAAAATCGAGAGACTTAGGGCTTGTTTGTTAACTCTGAAAAATATTACTTAATGCGGAATTGAGAAAATGATCCGTGTTAAGTGTTGTTTGTTAACGCCAAATTCGGAAAGCGCTACGGGATTTTTCATTGAATTTTTTCCATGATAGGGATCTGGCTTATGATGAATACGGAATGCGCTCCATGAATTCTTGTATATTAAAAAAATTTTGGTTCCAAAATTACCTATTCTCAAGTTACTAAGGAGATTTTTTCTCTTCTGAATAGTTTGTGTAATACATAACCCAACTTTTAACACGTGGAACTTCTTTAGCCCCCACCATAATTTATGTCTTAAATCCACACCATCCATCAACTTTTTCAGATTATTCTAGAACATGAGCCCAAAAATGAGGCACATGTAAAACTCAAGTGGACCACACCATAAAAAACCAACGAAAATTGAATAACTATTGTTGAAACTTTCCTAGAATCCAATGTGACATTTATCTCCCATATAACCTCTTCATAATATCACACTGACAAGGATGAAAAAGGAAAAACAAAAATATCAGCTTGATTAGGGCCTTTTATGGCTCTAAGTAATTTTCAATGGTAGGTGCCCAATTTTCACTATTTCTTGCAATGTGGTCCACTTGAGCCTTAAATTTGCCTCTCTCTCTCTCTCTCTTATATATATATATATATATATATATCTTATGCCCCAAATGATATGGAAAAGTGGATGGACGGTGTGGATAAAACATATACATCATGGTAGGCCCCATAGATCCACTAATAGGCCACCCTTCGGATTTCCTGCAAAAGACTTTACCACCAGGTTCTTGCACTGGAATGTAAGGTGGGGTCCAACTTGATGTTTAAGAGAAATCCAACCTGTCTATCCATTTTTCAAGCTTATTTTAGGACATGCGACCAAAAATGAGGAGGATCCAAAACTCAAGTGGATGGATGGAGTGGATATGAAACAAATACATTATGGTGGGCCCCACAATGTCTAACATATCAAATACAATGAGAAGCAAGAGGGATAATAGTGTTCACGTTCAATTTTTGTTAAAACGCAACAAGCCTCTCATTCACATCTCCATTGCATAATTGATTGTTTCTTTAGCTTCTTTGTAGAAGATTAGAAGTATTTCTCTTTGGCAAGTATTATAGTCTCTCTCTTTGAAGAATGACTTAAATTTTCTTGATTTTTTGTCTTTTCTATCTATGTTGATTTTATTTTTGTTGTATTTTCTTTACTTATACATACAAATCATTGATGTTTTATTTGTTTTTTTAATAATGATATATATATATATATATATATATATATATATATATATATATATATATAAAATTAAGCACTTTAGTATATTTGAATTAATTAGAATTATTTTAATTTCATTTAATAAAAAATAATTTCTTCATAATGTAAAACATTTCCAAACAGGAGATATGGGCAAATGTGTCAAATTAACAGATTTTAGACATTTCAGATGTTTGTTAACAAACAAGTTGTTTCAAATTTAGTACTTAATTTTCAGACTTCAGCAATAGTTACCAAACAAGTTTTTTGATTTTAGATTCAGATTTCATATTCAAATTTTAGATTCAGATTTAGGCTTTTAGACTTCAGATTTAACAAACGGGGCCTTAGAACAGATAGGGGAGGTGAATATGAATCCTCACAGTTTAAGGAATTCTATGAAAAGAATGTCATTATACATGAAACCACTACCCCATATACTCCTGAACAATACGGTAGCAAAATGGAAAAATAGAACTTTGAAAGAAATGATGAATGCAATGTTGAACAATTGTGATTTACCCTCAACCATGTGGGGAGAAGTCATTCTTTCTACTTGTCACATTCTAAGTAGGATATCATATAAGGTTACAGGTAAGACACCATATGAACTATGGAAGAAACATCCTGTAGCTACAAATATCTTAAAGTGTGGGGATGCTTCGCAAAAGTAGAGTTATCGGAAACTAAGCGGGTGTTTGGCATCTCTACAAATAAGAGCTTATTGGATTAAAAAAAAAAAAAAAACTTTTAGACTATTTGGTAAAAGTCTAATCAGAGTGCTTATTTGTTTAGAAAGCAGCAAATAAGCTCCGATTTTAGAAGTTAGGGAGGTGTTACTTTTTGAAACAAAGCTTATTTGGCTTAAGCAGGTAAACATTTTGGACTAATTTTTTAACAAGGTCGTCCTTGAACTTTCCAAGTAATTCCCATCTTACCCTCTTCTCTTCTCTTTACAATTTCTTCAAGGTAAGCCCACATGATGAACAATCCATATTGAAGGTGGGCCCAACATGATGAATGGTCCACATCAAAGGTGGGCCGAAATAATGCACAATCACATCAAAGGTGAACCCCACATGATGGACGATCCGCATCAAGCAGGCCCTACCTGATGGATGGCCCGTATCAAAGGTGGGACCCACATGATGGATGGTGGACATTGAATGTGGGACCACATGATGGAATGTTGACATTAAAGTTGGGGCCCACATGATGAATGACCCATATTGAAGGTTGGCCCCCACATGATGGATGGTCCACAACAAAGGTGGGACCTACATGATGGATGGTGGACATCAAAGGTAGGTCCCACATGATGGACTATCCACATCAAGTGGGCCTCACATGATAGATGGTCCACAACAAAGGTGGGACCCATGTAGTGGATGATGGACATCAAAGGTGGCCTCTCATGATGAACAACTCATTGAACGTGGGGTCCCACATTCCATGGTAAACCCCATCTACTGCGATGCATATCTAACTCTACCTAGAGTCCATCTCCTAGTTTTGGTTTGCACGGCCCATAAACTGCAGAAAACACCATTTGTAACCAGACAAAATTTCTTCAGACACCACTGAAACATAATAATTCCCTTTCTAGCAGTCCTCTTTATTACAAATGTTCGAGTTCTAGAGCACTAGAATACCTCCCGTTATGCCAACTGCATCTACAACTTACCCTTCTTTTTGTTGACCCCATGGTAATGAATTAATTAGACCCTGATCTATCCCCTACAACTTAAGCTTTTTGAAAAGCAGCTATCTGAATTTTGTATCTCTTACACGTGTCGTTTTTCTGCCCCTGCTTTTGCGGACAACCCAAACCCTTGATGTTCCAACTGACTGATCCCTGATGGCTCCCTAGCATGCACATAAGAACGAAATGTTAGGCGTACATAACATCTGGTTAATCTATTTGTTTTCAAATAAAATTAATTTTAATTAATTTTTAACATTTTTTTTTGGTCCTTACTCATGCCTCAATGGTAGACTCACAAGAGTTTCAACACGAGGTCATGGGTTCGAGTACCCATTATGGCAAAAAACCACTGTAGTGTGAGTGCGTGTGTATATATTAAAAAAAAAAATCAACAGTTTTAATTAATATTTTTTAACTTCTAACCAAATTCCCTTTCCTCTCCAAACAATCAAATTTTCGTAGGAATATAATGAAAGCAATGACTTTCAGAGAGAGAGAGAGAGAGAGAGAGAGAGAGAGAGAGAGAGAGAGAGAGAGAGAGAGAGAGAGAGAGAGAGAGAGAGAGAGAGAGAGAGAGAGAGAGAGAGAGAGAGAGAGGAGAGAGAGAGAGAGAGAGAGAGAGAGAGAGAGAGAGAGAGAGAGAGAGAGAGAGAGAGAGAGAGAGAGAGAGAGAGAGAGAGAGAGAGAGAGAGAGAGAGAGAGAGAGAGAGAGAGAGAGAGAGAGAGAGAGAGAGAGAGAGAGAGAGAGAGAGAATTTTGTTATTTTTTCCAATATTTTCACAAAGGCACTGACGCACTCAAGGTATCATCAATAAATTGTGATACATAGAGATATATTACTTGCAATACATTGCAATATATCGGTTGATTTTGGGAAGTTTCCCAACTAAAGCCCAGTATCTAATTGATACTGTGTGACACCGATAATATTGGCTGATATTATCGATAATGCAATCATTAGGTTCCTCCCTTAGCAATTTGCATGTCATAAATGTGATGCTCACAGATGTGTGATCCATATCATTGATCTGATGGATCCCTAATGTATGGGGGATGGCTAAAGATCAAGGGATTGGATCCATCATTTAACTGTGGATCTTTTTTTACTGAATTCTTTTGACATTTCTTTGATGATCAACATCAATTAAAATGTGAACATTTCCTGTATCTTTTGTTGTTGTTGGTTCAAAACCCCAAATCTGCCTTTCTTAATTGTCCAGCTGGGTTGGGACTTGGGACTCAGTCGGGTCTTGTAGGCTTGACTTAGTTATGTCATAATATTTTTTAAGTTTTATTTACATACATTTGTAAAATTCATGAAATAAAATTTAAATGTAGCAAACTAGAAAATAAAAAAAGGTTTGCATATAATCTAACACTGCAAAATAGCTAAATAAGAATGCCACCTCTTTCTCACTTAGATTGGTTAAATGGAGTCTGCAAGTCTCATCTTGAAAAGGTGACTCAGCTGATTTGGATGAGTTTCGAGTTGATGAGTTCTAGTCATTTGGATCTACCCTGCAGTTCTTTTATGCCCTAAGCAGTTAAAAAGCCTTTTATTGCTCTTCATCTCTGAAAACCATGCTGTATTTTGCAGGTCGAACAGCATGGAGAGCTTGTTTCAGGCTGCAGAGGCTATATAACCCCTGTGGCATCAGATGCCTCCAATATACGCAACTTAATGGCGACAACTAATGATCAACGCTTCCTCTTGACTTTCATCATGGGTACCTACTTTGGGCCAGACCTGAAAGCCGAGAAGCCTAAAAGGTCAGCTTTACAGAGAATAGCTGAAGGTATTCCACCATACTCTTCTGACCAATTATCAGGGTCGCAGATGAAAATGGTGGAAGCAGAGCGAGTGTACTATTACGTGCTTAGAAAGGCAGATCGATCTGTGGTAGTGAAGCTACCCTCATTGCACCAGTTCTTTCAAGGAAGTCTCTTTCCTCCCGCATGCAATTTGTCTGATGAGCACCGTCAATTTCCTGATCTTTTCCCTCCACATTTGCATCAGCAGAGCCGATTCAGGAACAGATACAAAATCATTGAGAACATTGTTTTTATCAACAACCCAGAAATCTCTTACATAAAACCAGAGAATGTTGAGAGGTTTAAGAGGCTAACCAGCCTCGAAGATTTATTGCTTGATAGGGATGCTGCAAGGTTATATGGTGGTGTTGGTGTTAGTGTTGGCGGACTTGCAAATGATGTGGCGGTGCAGGAGTCCAATGGGAAGCTGCCCTTGAGAAGGTCTTCACGGAAGTCTCGCAAAAGACGGCGACCAAATGATTATCTGGAAATGGAAACCGAGCAGCCTCTGCCAGCTGTTTGTGATGTACCTTACCGTATCAGACCACACCGTAATATACCGCGCAGAAATGCACATTACCAGAACTTAGCATCATTGGCTACTAAAATGAAAGTTGGACCAGTGGAGAAAGTTGGGCCCGCAATGCTCTTTCTTCCTTCACATCCTACCCTAGATGAGTGGAATGGCATTGTGAGCTCTACTAAGTCTGGGATTGCTTTAACAGGAACTATTGCTGAGAGGCAAGCTGGGCCATTGATAGGATTGGTTGACATTGGTGTATGTGAGGATGCTTATTTGTTCCGTATGTCCTTGCCAGGCGTGAAAAAGGATGAGAGTAAGTTGGGTTCATGAAAGAGAAACGGGTTGATTACCGAGCTTCCACACATCTCATGGGAATGACTAATAACAGCCCTCTTAATTCATTAATGTTCGTTGAAGGTGAGTTTGGATTCTCCCTCAAAATGAATTGCAATAGTCCAGTTCAATATAGAAGAATAGACCAAAGTTGTGGGTTGGCCCAATTTTAATTCATAATGACAGCCAAACTAATAATTCCACACTTGAAACAATCACAATTTCAACTTTGGTTCTTGTCCCTTGTACATCGAGGGGGACAAATCCTTTGCCATTTCCATGTCACCGAATTGAATTATTGCAATCCATTTCGATTAGCATCCAAATGCTGCCCCAAACTAGGAGATGTGTATGCATACATCAATGAAGCCTCACTTCTCTGTGAATCAATGTACAATGCATATTTGTGGAAAGTTTCACATGAATCGTGACAGTTGATTTGCCAAATTGTGTTGCTGCTTTCATAATAAAAGACAAGGAACTTTACTTTTTTCCCAAACGAACTACTTGCCTCCACGTATGTCTGTACTGTTGGCTAATCTGGACTGCTGATTTTGTGGACCTTACCATGGATGCCCACGGTACAAAACCACATAGTTTCCATGATTCTAGGCTTCAGAATGGGTTTTCCCATTTGAATGTGAGTTGTGAGCCAATGGTCACATTTCATATTCCCAGTTCTCACTGGCTGTTTGAAGGCCTCAGCTAGGGTGGTGTGTTGTGTGCTAATCTGCACAGTTAGAAACAATACACACTGTTATAGACTTGGTACTCTGCAGAGTACCATTCCTTTAATTATGCTTGGTTTAGGATTATGTTACAAATAAGATGTTAATAGAGAGAGAGGTTATGCTCTCACCCCATCTCCATTTTCTCCCCACTTCGTCTTCTTCTCTAATGTCATTGATTTGAACATGGACCATCCATGGTAGGGCCACCACATGGACTATCTGGATTCACTGACCATACAACCAGTTGCACACCATCATGGCATTGAACCAATATTTATTAATCATGTGGTGAACTGTCATTGACTGCATAAAAAACTGTACTGTGATTAACAAATAAAGCAGCAACTTCAGTCATTTCTTAACTGTTTGGGTATATTTTTGTTAACCATTATATTCAGTCTAATTATTTTGGTTTCTTTGTAGTCATTCTCTTTGTTTTTTTCTTATAACTGTTTTTTACAGCTGCATTTCATGTCTGGTTGAATTGCAGGAATTGAATTCAATAAAACTGTAAATGACCCAATTGTGGTAGTGATATTCCATTTTTATACACTACCTGCCCTAAATTTCAATTACCATCATTTCAACCCATCTTGAAATGCACAGAAGGTGCAATTGAGCATGTGTTTGTCATTGGAATTAACATGGGGCCACCCCTACTCCACTCATTTCCTCTAATCCAAATTTTATTTAATTGCAATTCAGTTCACTTTAGCCATCCAAATGCATGCTAAGACAATCAAACGCTTCAGTAATTAATCAGTCTTTTTATGTTTCAATTAGTGAAGAGATGTGGAAATTTGTAACTTCCTTAGACACTGTTGTAAGTGTGCAAGTCCTTTCCAAAATTCATCAGTGATTTTGCTGACAGTAGTCCTTCCATTTTGCCTTTGTGGTAGGTACTTCATTAATGCATCATTAACGAAATAAAAGTAATGGAAGGTTTCATCAGATTCTTGGTCATTTGTATGAGTCTAGGATGTTCCTATGATAATGCTAACTCATCTTTGAACCATCATTTGATCTCTCACATCTGTTGCTGAGCTTTGCTTCTTTTGATGGCAGGGGAATTCAGTTGTGAAGTTGAAACTGACGGACGGGTATTGATAAAGGGAGTGACTATGACAGGTGAGAGATTGGTGTTCAAGAAGTCACAAGTGTTTGAGATGCAAACACAGTATCTTTGCCGGTCAGGACATTTCTCCATCTCATTTCAGCTGCCGGGGCCAGTAGAACCTCAAGAATTCTCTGGCAATTTTGGCTCCGATGGGATTCTTGAGGGGGTCGTGATGAAAGAGAGAGTTGGGAGACGGTAACTTTGTATTATGTACTGAAAGAGGAAGTATATGATCATTGATTCGAGTATATGAATAGTATCGTTGGGTTTTCAGTTTGTACAATGGTGCCATGGTTCAGTGATCCAACTGTCAGTCAAGTGGGCCTAACCGTGGATGGAACATAGCCCAATAGTCTTATTAATTGCAGATTGTAACCCTCCAGTCCATGGCTTTTTTCTTTTCAGCTGAATGTGAATTGTTTCTGTATTTTCTTCTTACCCTTACGTTTGCAGGCCACTGGTTGACTTTTATGGTTACTCCATTTTTGAGATTTTTTGGGCATGGTCCTTCCACTGGCCCACTCAGATCAACAGGTCTGGATCACCATACCCCTCAAGGTCCACTTGTATGAGAGGGGAACCTATGTAATAAAGAGAAAAGGGACTCAGGAAGTTTTAGAATTTCCTAAACTTACAATATGACATTTCATCTTGACATGCTGAGCACTTATGTAAGTTAATACCATCATTGTAGTAATTTCACTTGCTAATAAAATTTATATTTTCAATTTTCTTTTCTATTGGGTGATTGAATGCTTTCACATTTGAAGAGGTATGTATATATCATATGATGCTCAATCGAAAGAGCGGTGATTTGTGTCCATGCAGTGCCCCCCTTTCTGATTTCTCAAGCTCTTCATCTTGTGTGGTCATATCATTAGATGGGTCATGCTCAAATTTCTCCCTTACCAAATGATCCTATCCGTGCAACCAGCCACCCATGGATGGACAATTGAAGATTCGAGCTGGTCCCTTGGTCGTGGGCAGCCTGCATGTGGCCCAGTCAAGGTCAATGGTTCGACTGTTTTTGAACCAGACCTGGGCTAGTGGGATGTTAATGATGTGTGTATGTGAACAAATTGCATGAGATTAATATACGTGTAGAAATTGCTTTTAACTGGTTGGTGCAGGGCTTGACAAACTTTTTTTAACCCACCCAATCTCCTCCATTATTGAATTATTTTGTGACAATTTCTCATACTGAACCACTTCATATATGGCCGACACACCACTTCTGTAGAACTGAACCATGCAAATGGCTGGTCTGCTCAATAAGTTAGCCATACTTCTATGTTGAGTTTAATTGTCATCTGACCATTGATTGCAACATTGTTCAGCTGATGACATGACCCGCCTGATTCTTTCCCATGTGATCGTTGTGGTGGGGCATGTTAAATGGTAAGGATTTTCTACACAAGTGGCTTGTTGGCAGGAGAGATGGGGCTTCATGACCAGATAGTGTACTTGGCTCTGCATATGATCGGTTCTTTTGCTAAAACTAATCAAATCTATGCTACTCAAAAGGGGATTGAGTTGCTTTATTTTCCTGCTCTTTTTAGATGAAAAATGATTTTTCTTTTTTCTTTTTTTTTTGGGTTGTTTGTACGAGAATGACTTTAAAGTAAGGTATTGAGGGATTTTAGGTAATTATCAAAGTCTTTTTCTACTTTCTCCCTTGGTGTTTCCCCTACTTTATTGAAAAGGCAAGTGTTTTTTCCCTATATACTCGGGGTACCATGGGAGCCCTAAATAACAATCATTTTGAAATCTTTACTTTTCTACCACTTCAACACCTTTTTGAATTTTCTTGGGACGAAAATGCCTTGCATCGAGCCTTGTGTTGTAAAGGTCTTGGGACTTTTTTTCTACACTTGGACCTTCTTTTATCAGTATTATATGGTTAACTCTTCTTTTACCACCGCACTACACCGTTCTTTCATGCTTTTTGACTATTCTTTTTGGCAAAAACTCACACCTCATAAAAACGGGTTCTAAGCTTGTATGGAAAGAAAATGAGAGGAAGTGAAATGAAAAAAAGAGAATGACGTATAATTATCTATCCTTTGGGTTATCCCAAAAAAAGAGCCTGCTTTTAAACTCTTTACAAAACCTTGCCTTATGTTTCTACTGTTAGCCATATTAGTGCTTGTTGTCTAATACTGTTAGGCATAAAATATTGTATTTTGCAAAAGAAAAATATACTCTTTGTCATTTAAAACACATTTCATCTCAACCTCTCTCTCTTGCTAGGCCTCTCGCCCAAACCAACCCCCTCCCCTCCTCTCTCTCTCTCTCTCTCTCTCGTCCGGAAGCTATCTCACTAGAAACCATCCTCATCACAAACCAAATTCACTCAAAAGTTGTCCAACAACCCTCTCTCGCTACACTCGTTCCACTATCACAGATACCACGTAGCTTGTAATGTTAGGGTTTTTTGTATGTTAGGATTTCATCATCATCATCACATCCTGGTATCAACTTTGCATTGAACAAACCTTTTTCAGTTCGTATTTTACAACTAAGGTTGATTATTATTATTATTATTATTATTATTATTATTTTCTTTTTCTTTTTTTAGGGGGGGGGGGGGGGGGTGGGTGGCGGAGGGCTTTCGGTCGAGATCTAGGGCATGTAATGTTGGGTTGCTTCTTCTTGAGTACATGTAATAAGCTATGTTAGATGAACATTATCTGTTTATCACGTACTGTATGGTGTCTGTTCTCGTGGAGCGTATCTAATAAGCTTGGAGTATATGTTCACCATAATATGCTCTTACAGCCTTAGCTGAGTTTATATATATATATATATATATAATTTTAATATCTAGTTTACAACATGCTTTGGTTTTTGTTTGTTTGTGGCCTAGCTATGTAATTTTGTGAATAAGTATGGGGGTGAAGGTAGCAATCTTCTCTTTTGAAAATGTTTGTAGTTGACTGGTTTTTACGATAGGCTGCTTTGGAGTATGGTTGGTTCCAACGGTAGGTTGCCTTGGAGTATGGAGTGGATTCACCTTCATTTCCATCAACATGTGATTCCACAAAAATAGTCATAACAACCTTGTTACAAGTCATATTGGGGTAATCATAGGCTCATTGAAAAGATAATTCGATGGGCTTTCAAATGAGACTGGAATAATCACATTTAGATGCCATTTGTCCTTTCAAAACTGCGTCTAAAATTTATGATGGCATTTACAAACTGTTCATGTTCACTCACATTTTCAATATTGGGCAATCCTACTCCCTTGCTACAGATAAGATCGGAGTGATCTTGAGCTCGTTAGAAAGATAATTCGACGAGCTTTCAAATGAGGCTAGAACTACTTCATTTGAATACCATTTAACCTTTTAAAAGTGGGCCCAAATTTCATTATGATGTTTGCGAACTGTTCGTGCTCGCACTTGTTTCCAAAAAAAAAAAAAGACTAATATAAGTAGAATCTTTTAAAGAAATAATAAAAACTTCTTCTAAAAGTGGAGCTTCGGCTTTCGTTTCTTTCATTATATTTATTTCTTAGCAAAAGACTTGTCAACATAAAATCTTTTGAAGAAATGACCCCATCTTCTAAAAGTAGAGTTTGTACTCTCTTTTCTTTCCTTCTATCCATTTCTTGACAAAAAACCTATCTAAGATCAATATTTTGAAGAAATAAGAAAAACTCATCTTCTAAAAGTGATTTTTTTTAATAATATTAGTAAAATTTTTACAATATTTTTTCATCTCATTTTCTTCTTTAAACATGCTTAGAATCCTTCTAATTTTTTTTAATTTTTTTTTTTTGGAGTTTCTACTAGAGAGAATAGTAGGAAAGTACAAAAGATCCCAGAGTGCAATGATAAAAGAAGAGTCAGCCGAAGTATAGTGATAAAAGAAGGTTCAGGTGTAAAAAAGGTCCAAAGGCCTCTACAGACATGGGGCTTGATGCAGGGTTTTTTTTCCTCTACCTAGACTATGTTTGAGATCCATTGAGGATACTTGATTCTCTAATGAATCCAACTCGAATGAGCTTATTAACCTCTTCTTTAGTATGTGGCAAGATTTGGATGGAATCGTCTTTGTACCTATTTCATGGGCGGCTTCTATGAGGAGATGCTTAGCCTATGCATGGCGATGGTGGGATTCAAGCCCAACATTTCAAAGTATGTCTAAGCGAAGACATCTTTATGATGTCTTAAGAGGTTAATGAATTTGTCTACTTTGGTACGAGATATGTTTCCACTTAGGTCTGTATTACATGGCTACTCTTGCATGCCAAGGTTCACTTCTCATAATTCATCTACCATGGGTTAGCCCCCATCTTCTATTCATGCTAGTGTAGGCTTAGCTTGGATACCTCATCTTCTACTTTAGCGTCTGCCGAAGTTTTGAATATTTGAGAGGTAAGATGCACCACAAGGAAGTTTTCCTTTGCCTCGGGATCATTGATCTCACATTCGATGCCCAGGCCTTGTGGCCTTTTATGATTATGGATTCCCCTTTGCTGGACAGCTTCAACTACCCCTAATAGTATTTGCATTCGTCTTCCATCTCTTAACCTGGCAGGGTTGTTGTAATTGAATCCCATAATTTGCATCATATTTATGCTTGCTTTGCCATAATGTTCAACTTCAACAATATTTAACTTTCCACGGGTGGGAACTGACGCGCCCATACAAGGAGTTGCGTCCCTGATGCTAAATAGGATGGGCATAGTCATATTTTCATAGCCTAGATCATAAAAAGTGTGCTGGAGAATTGTGAAATGACGTTGTTTTTTGGACTCTCAGGAGAGGCATAATGTGTTTAGCCTGTAACATGTTCATTTCTTCTGAGGACACCATTATGCGGGTGCCTATCTTGGTTGTCAGAGATATTTCAGTATGAGGTAGAATTTCTTCCTTGGCCAGCCAAGCATCATTCTCAGGCTGTTTGGATCAACTATCTCTTCTGCTAGTTTGTCCTCCTCTTGGCCTACTTGTGCTTGTCTATTTTTGCCAACTAAAGGCTTTACCTTGATTCAATCGGAAATTAAAAAATTATAAAAAGAATGCATATATAATAAGTTTTCATTTAATGAGGGCTTAAATATATGTATTGTGTTGTAAGAAATTATTTCAATCATCACATTCATATACCATCTATCCATACAACCATTTGTCAATATTTTAGGATATCGACAACACAGGATATTTCACCGAAAAATTGTTGACAATGGATATTACCATTAACAAATTGGATATTGTATATAACATGCAGTTATAATTTTTTTTTTTTTTTTGAAATGACATGTTTTTATTAAATTGATTTTGTGATGAAATTAATGCATTGATGATATTACCGAAATATTTTTGATACACTTGTGATACAAGCAATACATGAAATTGATATAATAAAAAATATTAGCGATATATTAATAATATTGTTATAATGGCAATACAAGCGGCATCTGAAATTTGCATAGTTGAAAATTTGGTGATACATTAGTGATATTGATATATTGGCGATATTTAGCAATACATTACCCATGCTTGAAATTTCAAATACGACCCATGCTATCAATATCACCACTAGTGTTATTGGTATTGGAGATGCAAATTCCAAGTAAACTATACAGTGGAAAACAATATTGATTAAATACCCCACTGTTAGAAACTTCCTGCGCAATGTTTTTGCAATGCCTATTTCCCATCCAACCAATTGATAACGTCACACAAATCTTGATGAAGGACAAAAACAAATATCAACTTTATCCAAAGCTTTTGTGGCCTATAAGAAGGTTTTAATGATCATCCACCATTGTTTCTTATGGTATGATCCACCTGAATACTGGATTAGATTCATTTTTAGACTGATGCTCTAAAAATATCTTGCAAAATGTATAGACAGCATGGATTTTAGAATACATGCATCAAGGTGGGGCCCCCAGTAACGGCCGCACTAATCTGCTCCCTTCGAAGCAACAACGAAAGAAAACAAAAATGGTTGAATCAAAAGCAAGAGAATTACGATAATATGATAGTAATTTATTTCTAAACATAAGCCCTCCACGAGCGTGTCAGAGTCTGGAGGCAAATCGGGAATTACTCCCGCCTGTCCCAAGCTCGGCATAGGCGGACCCGGATTAGCTACTGTCACGCAGCGAAACTCCTACTAAAGCTATGTCACTAAGTTTTGTGGGTCCCACCATGATGGATGTGTTGTATCCACACCGTCCATTCATTTGGAGAGATCATTTTAGGGTATGAGCCAAAGTTACAGTGAGCCCCACCACAGAAAATAGTGGAGAGAGTGACGCCCACCATTGAAACCTTACTAAGGTCCACCGTGATGTTTATTTGAGATCCAACTTGTTAATAAGTTAACACAGACATTTAATAAGGGAAAAAACAAATATCAGCTTGATCGAAAACATTTAATGCCGTTAGAAGTTTTTGATAGTAGGTGTCACTTTCTCCACTGTTTTCTGTGGTGGGGTCCACTCAGATTTGGATCGGACTCAATCTTTGGTTTATGTCCTAAAATGGTCTCTCCAAATGGATAAATGATGTATATACAAAACATACATAAAGCGGGACGACATCACTACTTCAGTAGTGAGTCTCCCTACCCAACTCAACCTGTCAGTAGCTAATCCGCGTCCGGCACAGGGCTCGCTCTATGGACTACTGTTATGCATGGGTTTATCCACATTGCCCATCTATTTTGTCAAATCATTTTAGATTTTTAGTTAAAATATATGTGACTCGAGTGTGTACCACACCAAAGTAGAGCTGATGATGATGTCAACGGTTGAAAACTTGCTTGGCCCGACCATGATGCTTCTTTACAATCCAACTGGTTTATATCGTCACACTGAAGGAAAAACAAAAATATTAGCTTGATCCAGAAATTCTTCACCCCCTCTCAGAAGTTTTCAACCGTGGATGTTTAATCCCCAACCTGTGGTCAACTTGAGCCTTGGAATGTATCATTTTTTGGGGCATGTCATAAAATGTCATGGAAAAATGGACGGACAGATGGCGTGAATAAAACTCATGGATCTTGGTGGCCCCTCTGATGCCCTGCCTGTGCCAACCTTGGGACAGGCAGGGTTAGTAAATCCGACGTGGATTGCGTCTTGCCCTGCCGTCTCAAGCCACGAAAGGGCAGTTTTGTGGGCGGCCGACTGTGCTGTTTATCTACGCCATTCATCCCCTCTCTTACACCATTTTAAAGTCAGAAGATTAATTTAGATTCAGCACACAAATGGGCCACACCAAATAACAAGCTTGGCTGCATTAAATGCACATGGAATATAAGTGTTATTAAATGTAAGAGTCATATGTGGTGTGTCCGCTTGGGCGTTGAATCTGCCTCAAAATTATTACTTTTTTCATTCCTCTCTTAAAATCATCCAAAAAAAATTCCGAACGTAATTGTGATGGATAAACGGATACATCATGGTGGGCCCGGCACACAAAACTACTGGCTAGAGCGCGGGTAAATTAGAACGCAATCCGCGTCCAGTAAATCTCAGTACAAGACAGTCACGGTTCATCGGGGACGCAGATTGCGTACAACCGTTTCTAGTCACGAAGGGCAGTTCTATGGGAGAGCACACCGTGATGTATCTTCTTATCCACTCCGTCCATACTTTCTCTTACATTATTTTAATGAATGTGCACAAAAATGAGGCAGATCCAACGCTTAAGTAAACCACACCGAAGGAATTTAATGTTAGTCATCTGTGGTGTGGTCCACTCGAACTTTGAATCTACCTCATTTTTGTGCAAATATATTAAAATGACATAAGAGAAGACATGGACGGTGTGGATAAAAAGATACATCACAGTGGGCCCGCCACATAACTGCCCGTTCGTGGCTAGGGACGGGCTGTCGGCGTCCGTTCATCAGATATTTGGCAGCGATTGCGTAACCAGTAACTCTATACGCTAGAGTGAACTTTATAGGTCTACCGTAAATGTATGTGTCTTATCCGCGCTATCCATTTGTTTTTAAAGATCATTTTATAATATCATTTCAAATTCAAAACATATTCAAAGCTTAAGTGGACCACACCAAGAAACATCAGATATTCGCACTTTCCCTTCGTCCATTTTTGTGTGAAGGTTTCAACGGTAGGCGTTCATTTAACACAGTCTCCTGCAGTCGTCCACTTAGATTTTGATATGCTTTTATTTTAAGATAATTCCCAATATGATATGGAAAAACGGATGATAGTACGCAATCCGCTTTCAAGAATAGCCGCCCAGTCGGATTGCGTACTGAGTTACTCAGTACACTTTTATCCTACTGAGTAAACTCAGTTGGGCCCACTGTGAATGTATGTGGTTTATCCACACCGTCCATCTATTTTTCCCGCTAATTTTAGGGGTTGATCCAAAATTTTAACTAAATCCAAAGCTTGAGAGGACCATACCACAGGAAATAGTGTGGAATAATGATTTCTACCGTTGAAACCTTTACGAGACTTACAGTGACGTTTATTGGTCATCCAACGTATTATTAAGATCACAGAGACATGGATGAAGAGAAAACATAAACATGATTCAAAACTTCTGTGGCCTCCATAAATTTTTCAATGGTAGAGGTTCAATCACACTGTTTTCTGTAGTGTGGTCCACGTTAGGTTTATATACGCTGCCAATTTAGCATTAAAACTTAAAACTATCCGTTAAAATGTATTACTGAAGTAGATAAAATAAATAAATAACCATGAACCCCACAAGGTTTACTCAGTACGCTATGCGCTTCCCCCCCGGGTAACATAAATGTGGACGGGAGAGAAGTCTCAGACAAAAAGAAGAGATGGCAGCGGCAGCGGCAACAGCAAAAGATGATTTCGGAGCTTTCACGGAGAAATTCGAACTGCCTTCTCCGCACAGCTCTCCCCAGCTTCCGTTACACGGTCTCACCTTCGCTGTCAAAGACATGTGCGTTTCATTTCAATCTTCATTTGATTTCCTTCTCATTTCATTTAACTGACACAGCTCTTTTGAAACCATTGAATGCTGCGACAAGGAAAAGATAAAAAAAGAAAAAAAAAATCATTAGATAATTCAATGTACGGTTGAGAAATGCTACAGCTCTGCCGTAGCACACTCCTAAGTGAATAGTGGACTCTTCAGTCAATCTATTCGGACCGTCCTTTTGGTCCATTCCACTTTTCATGGTCCACTGTTCAAATATTGTAGCGATTGAGGATCCCGTTAATCTGATTAGGGTCCTGCGAAATGGATGGTTGGATCATGTCTAACCAAAAAGAGAAAAGGTCTTATCATTGATCTGAGCCATCCATTCACCTCTGATTGTGTATACTTCTCAAGAGCCACTTTGATGAGGTGATCCTAACCATCCCTTAATGTTGATGTGCAAGAGTGGACGAGAAATCTCAACTTAAACAAGATGATAAGTGTTGAGGTCAAAATCTGGTCGGCCCTCTCTCCACGTCGCCCTCTACGTGTCGTCCCTGAAGCCTGCACCAAGAAAACGGGCAAAGGTGACCCTGGCTAAGCCGGGGGACCCTCCGATGCCTAAGTCAGGACAAGGGAATCGGGGTCTAGGTAGAGAGTAGAGGAGAAGAGAGCTTGATCTCGCGTACCTGTAGATATGGCGCTGTGTGCTATTTATACTTGCCTGTGGGGCGGTCTGGTCTCGATAATCTCGGCACGATCAGGGGGATTCCCGGATCGTGGAAATACCATCCGCAATCTGTTGATCGTGTAGCGTATCCGACGAATAGTGCGTATCAGCGAGCGACGTTATCGGCCACGTTTGGTTATGGCAGTTTCCGTGTTTAGTGAATGGGATATGCGCATCTGAATGTCCGTTCGGCTCGGCTCGTCAGACAATAGTAAAGAACATTCTCCAAGTCAGACGACGTCTGACCCGACCCGTCATGCCGAATCCGATGCGGCCAGCTTGAGCATATCGTGGTTGGGGAATAATAGGTTATCCGATCGGATTGTTAGGACCCCTCCGAGTTGACCCTCACCCAAATACGCTCACGTGTCCTTGTTGCGATGCTGAAGTCTGGCCAGATGGGTTGTGCCTCGGGCGCCTCGGCTCTGACTTACAGCCGAATCGATGTTCTACCATGGGCTCGAATCTCCCCATAACAGAAGCCTCCTACTCTTCGAGTTTGCTTGCAGGCTCGGAGAGAACTCATGTAGGAAATCTCCCGCCCTTATTGCAATGATAACGGGTCTCGAATTGCGCGCGTGCTGGTCGCTTCGGTTGACGCGTGGCGACGGTTACGATTCCGAATCTCCTTCCAGCCTATGAGAGGTTGCCACGCAGACCTGAGGAGGCGTGTACGTGACGACTCCGACTGCTGGGGCATCGCTTCGCATATCGAGGTACACTGTCCGATGTCAGAGCCGTACTAACGGTTCAGTACTCTTCTAATGCGGTGCGGCCATGTGTGTTCGGAGATTGGCTTGCGTCGATTCGGCTGCGGCCATTAAGGCTCGCCATCAATGCAGAATTCCTTCGTTGCCTATATAAGGCACCTCGAATTTTCGTTCGTTACTTTACATTCTAAATCAGAAGAGCATACTGGAGGAGGCGATTTCCGGCGAGGTGATTCCGGCCGAGTTCGAAGTTTTCCGTAGAAGGCGATTTCCGGCAGTCACCCGGTGAGTCCTCTGGATCTTCATCCTTCTTCCTGCCATGTCTTCCGACCTTGAGATGGTTCTTGAATACGCCAATGATTCCGAGCCGGGGAGTTCTGAAAGTGTGAGTGGGGCTTCCTAAGGCCCTTTCGAGACCACTCTCCCATACCCCCGCCTCGGAGGCAAAAGACGTTGGGCTCTAAGACCAAACAGCTCAGCAAGAAGAGGGCCACCCGAGCCCGCCGAGTCGAGACCACTGCCACCACCGAAATGCCCGTGAGTTTGCGAGCCACGGAGGTACTCCCAGGAGGTTCTGTTATGTCGGAACCTCAGATGGAATGGATCCGTTAGGAGTTCCAAATCCCTAACTCCGTTCAGATAAGGGCCCCTGGGCCTATGGACGTGGCTGGTACTCCCGCCAAGGGAAAAGTTGTCATCTTCCTTTGTGCGCTGCAGTGCGGGGTCCGGCTCCCACTACACCCCTTTATCAGGAAGGTTGCGGCTTACCTTGGATTGGCTCCCGGGCAATTTACTCCGAATGTCTGGAGAGATGATTTTCGCCTACATTATTTGGAGACAAGTTGGAAACTCCGAGCTGACCCCAGAGGAACTGCTGAGTCTGTACCTGGTCAAGCATGACAACAACGATCCATGGTACTATTTTGTGACTCGAGGGAGCAAGGGGTCGGGATTGGTGATGCACCTGCCGTCCTCTAATAAGGACTGAAAAAATAAGTGGTTCTGGGCGGCAGGTGAATGAGAGGCACCAGCAGCTGAGCTTAGGACCTCAACGGCTCGTATTCTGATCCATTTTACGAAACCAGGTCGGACTTCATCTAACATTCGGATTGCTGCTTTAGTTTTCACCTGTTTTAATTGAAGTAAAATTTCTCCTTTTCCTTTTGCAGCTTTCCCAAAGCGGTTGCCGCTCCTCGACTCAGACCAGAAAAATCGTATTGCGAAGGCCAGAGCGCGATCGGAGACGATTCGTTCCTGGGCTGATCTGATCACCGCGGCCAATCTTCACTGGTTTGGGCTTTGCAAGTCCTAGCCTTTGCCCACGTCCCTCAGTAAGCTGCCCTAATCTCTTCGATAGGCTTCCTTTCGGCCAATTAGTAGCTGATACCGTCTTTTCTTTCGCAGGCATGACCGAGGCGTCCGGAGCTCAGAAGAGAAAAACGGCTCCAACAGTGGCGGAGTTGTTGAAGGAAGCCCCCCTAGTGAAGATCACTCGGAAGAAGTCAGTCCTCCCTCGCGCTGGGGAATCTTCTGTTGCGCTGACCTTAGCACCCCCAGCTCCAAGATCAGTCGGCTTTGCCCCCGCGGTGCCGACCCCTGCGCGCCCTAGTACTGCCGCGGCTCCTTCGACAGTTTTGCACCCGGTGGTATCTCCTCCTCCGGGGCTCGTCCAAACGACCGTGGCCGACACCTCAGTCGTTCCGAGCCCTGTTGCTCTTGCTCATGCTATCGCCGTTCCCTCCACTGCGGAGGCTCCTGCCGTTACCCCCCATCGCTATCCCATCTTCCTCCGAACGGGAGGAGGCCATTAGAATGGCTGACAATATGATTTCCCCCCCCTCCTGAGATCGGGGGAGATGTCCGCACCGAGGGTCAAAACTCGGCCGGCAGCAGGGTAAGGGCCGAGGAGGCTGTGGCCTCGCCCCAGGCGGGCACGAGCGGTGAGAGATTCGAGCCGGGCTATCATATGGCTTGCTTGGCTCGTGGGCCGCCAAGCATGCTCCCGAGGAGGACATTGCACGGAACATTAGTAGATCGGAAGGCGGCTTTCTGAATGACCTAGCCACCGTATGCTACACGGTACGTCTTCGAGAGGATTCTCCCTTTCTTTCATATTGTTATATATATATTTTTTAGATTCTGACCTTTGTTTCCTGTTCAGGCCGTCCCGGTGTTGCTCTCAATTCAAGAGAGAGTGCGGGAGCATCGGAGGAGGGAGTAGAGTTCGAGGCTCTCCAGGCTGAGACGACGGCCTTGAAGTCCGAGCAGATCGAATTGCGCCGGCAGCTTTCGGGCGAGAGGGCCAGGGTGAGCCGACTGCAGGGAGTCGTCGTCGACCTGGAGGCCAGGGAACTGCACTTGCAGGAGAGGGCGGATAATCTTAAGGCGAGTGGCGATGCAGCGACCGCTGAGCTGACCCGCGCCAGGGCTCACGCGGATTCTTTGGCCATGGAGACTACTCGACTGGGTGAAGCCCTGAAACGAGCCAAGGCCGAGGCGGCTGAAGAGCGGACCCGAGCCGTGGATCAGGCCGTGGAGGCTCAGCGGGCCAAAGATGAGGCCTCTCTGGCCGCAGCGGTTGCCGCCGCGGTTGAAGATTTCAAGACCTCCAAGGAGAGGGATGCCGAAGCTGCGACATTCTACAATCGCGACTTCGATGCTTGTCTCGAGGCAGTCTTGGGTTTGTACCCAGACCTCGATCTCGACCCTCTTCTGCCTGAGGACCCCGAAGATGCCCCTGCTGAAGTTGCCCGATCGGACCAAGCCCCTGACGCTCAGGCTCCTTCTCCAGCATGAAGACATTTTATCATTTTTTTTTATACTGTAAATGTATTTTTTGCCCCTCCGAGGGGATTCAATGAAAAACATTTATTTGGTATTGCGTTAACTCGTTCTGAGATGTAGTCGAGCAGGCCTCTTTACGGGCCTGGCCCCTTCATTCCGTCATATTGTCGAGCTGAGTACTCCAATGGAGGGTCGGGTCATTATTAGGCTTTTTCTTTCGAGGGGATGCTTTGTTGATCTTTCGTAAGATTAGGCTCCGATCCCTTAAAGGATCGAACCATTTAATTCGTGCTTGTGTTGATAAGACAATCGGACAAGCATCTAAAGTAGAATTGAACTTTTATAAAGAGCCTTAAAGGCTAACCGCTCGGAGGCGTACATTTTATTATGAGCCTTAAAGGCTAGTTCCTCATGGGTAGTAGATCTTCAAGTGCTCGGCGTTCCAAGGATGAGGGAGATGACGGCCTTCGAGGTCTTCTAGGTGATACGAGCCTAGTTTGGCAGACCTGACCACACGATATGATCCTTCCCAATTGGGTCCGAGCGCTCTTGCCCCTGGCTCAGCCGTGTTCTGGAAGACCCGTCGGAGGACTAAGTCCCCTGGGCGGAAGCGCCTGACTTTGACCTTTGAATTGTAGAAACGCGCTACTTGCTGATGTCGAGCCGCCGTTCGGAGCTTGGAAACCTCTCTGAGTTCTTCGAACAAATCCAGATTAG
The DNA here is from genome assembly GCA_037074715.1 of Magnolia kwangsiensis. NCBI lineage: Eukaryota > Viridiplantae > Streptophyta > Magnoliopsida > Magnoliales > Magnoliaceae > Magnolia > Magnolia kwangsiensis. Next base: position 55,460,352 of record CM073588.1, on the reverse strand, counting down.
TAACGATCTGCTCAGAGTTTTGATTTTCTTCGAAGCTTCTTACCCGCGCCGTTGGGAGTCCGATTTCCACTGGCAGCATTGCCTCCGAGCCATAGGACAACGAAAACGGGATTTCTCCCCTTGAAGTCTGGGCTGTGGTCCTATAAGCCCAGAGGACGAAGGGGAGCTCCTCGGCCCAATTTCCTTTCGCTTTTTCCAGCTTTGTCTTGGGATGATACTTGATGATCTTGTTGACTGCCTTTATCTGTCCATTCGACTGCGGGTGCCGAGGCGATGAGTAAGCGTTCACAATGCCAAGCCCTTGACACATATTACGGAACTTGTCATTATCGAATTGGCGGCCGTTATCAGAAACGATGGTTCGTGGGATTCCGAACCGGCAGATGATATTTTTTCACACAAAGTCGATTACTTTTTGCTTAGTGATCTTCGCGACTGGCTCGACCTCGGCCCACTTAGTGAAGTAGTCGATTGCAACTATAGCGAACTTGACTTGTCCCTTCCCAGTGGGCAAGGGACCGATGATGTCGATCCCCCATTGGGCGAACGGCCACAGCCCACTCATGAGGGTCATTTCTTTTGCCGGTTGCCTCGACACGGCAGCAAAACGCTGACACTTGTCACACTTTCGAACAAAGTCCTTGGAGTCTTGCTTAAGAGTTGGCCAGAAATACCCTTGACGAAGTATCTTCATAGCCAAGGCGTGACTGCCAGAATGGTTCCCGCAGATTCCCTTGTGAATCTCTCGAATCACGTAGTCGGCCTCGTCCGGTCGGAGGCATCTAAGGTAAGGCTGAGAATGTCTCTTCTTGTACAACACTCCATCCAATATAGCGTACCGGGCCGCTCTGACCCTAAGTCGCCTCGCCTCTAGTTTGTTCGAGGGGGTTTCGCCGGATGACAGATAATTGAAGATCGAGTCCATCCAACTAGGAATGGACTGGACGGGATTGACTTTCTCCGACTGGCTGATACTCGGGTGTTCAATGAACTCGACAGGAACGAAACGCGGGATCTTTCCCTCGGAGGCTGAGGCGAGTTTTGCTAAGGCATCGGCCCATGAGTTCTCGGCTCTGGGGATCTGCCGGATGGTGCAACTCCAAAATCTCTCGATCAATTTCCTTGCTTCCTCGAGGTAGGCGATCATTCTAACTTCTTTAGCTTCGTACTCCGAAGAGATGTGGTTCACTACCAGCTGCGAGTCGCAACGGACTTGCAGGGTCTGAACGCCTAGGCTCGCTGCTAGCCTGAGCCCAGCTAACAATGCTTCGTACTCGGCTTCGTTGTTTGAAGCTTTGAATCCGAGTCTGATTGCGTATTGGATTGTCGTTGAATCAGGTGCAACCAGGACAACACCGGCTCCTGCTCCTTTAATATTGGAAGACCCATCAACATAAAAGATCCACCCCGGATCCGATGCTGCCTCTTGGTTGCTCAACGGGACAGGTGGTGTCATTTCGACTTCTTTACTGACTTGCTCCTCATCCGGAGTTGTGAACTCAGTGATAAAGTCGGCTACAGCTTGACCCTTGAGTGCCGTCCTGGGGCGGAATTGAATGTCAAACTCTCCGATCTCTACGGCCCACTTGGTCATCCGACCCGACACTTCGGGTCTCTGGAGGATCTGCCTCAGAGGAGACTTTGTTAGCACAACTATGGAGTGGGCCTGGAAGTATGGCCGCAGTCTTCTGGCCGAGACGACGAGGCAGAGCGCCAGTTTTTCCAAGGACTGGTACCTTGTTTCAGCTGGTACCATGGCTTTGCTTATGTAGTACACGGGGTACTGCTTGCTTCCGACCTCTCTGATCAGAGCCGAACTGACAGCTGAAGCCGAGACTGCGAGATAGAGGAACAAAGGCTCCCCTTCTTCAGGCTTGGACAATAGAGACGGTGAACCCAAGTATTGTTTTAATTGTTGGAAGGCATGCTCACACTCTGGCGTCCACTCCGCCTTCTTATGGCCCTTCAGCTGCTGGAAGAAGGGAAGACACTTATCTGTAGCCCTAGATATGAAGCGTCCGAGAGCGGCAACTCTTCCCGTGAAACACTGTATCTCCTTAAGAGTCCGAGGCGAGTTCATGTCGAGGAGAGCCTTGATCTTATCCGGGTTGGCCTCGATACCTCGCTGACTGACTTGAAAGCTAAGAAACTTCCCTGACTCAACCCCGAATGCACACTTAACGGGATTTAATTTCATCTGATATTCTCGGAGGACGCTGAATGTTTCTCCGAGGTCGGCAAGGTGGTTGGAGGCTTGGGTACTTTTCACTAACATATCGTCCACGTACACCTCCATGGTGCGCCCAATCTGGCTAGCAAACATCTGATTCACCAGCCTCTGATATGTTGCCCCAGCGTTTTTCAGGCCAAATGGCATGACCCGGTAACAGTAGAGCCCTTTGTCCGTGACAAAGGTAGTCTTCTGCCTGTCTGGGGGATACATAGCGATCTGGTTGTACCCGGAATAAGCGTCCAGAAACGAGAGTAACTCATGTCCGGCCGTGCTGTCCACTAGTTGGTCGATCCGAGGTAACGGGAAACTGTCTTTGGGACATGCCTTATTTAGATCAGAATAGTCTACACAGACCCGCCACTTCCCGTTGGATTTCCTGACGAGCACAACATTTGCTATCTAATCAGGATAGTACACTTCTTCTATGAAACCCGCATCGAGCAGGACTGAGACCTCCTCGACAATGGCTTCATATCGTTCGGCATCGAATGGTCTTCTTTTTTACTTAACTGGCCGGTGATCTGGGTCCATGTTCAGCCTGTGGACCAGCACATCAGGTGAGATCCCCGACATATCTGCCTGCGACCATGCGAAGATGTCTCGGTGTTGCTTCAAGAAGGCCAATAACTCGTTCCTCCACTCGGGATTCAGTGATGATCCGAGTTGAACAGTTTTGCTCGGGTCTGATTCATCGAGTGGTACTCTTACCAGATCTTCGACTGAGGAGCTTTCCGTCGGTCCTCGAGGATCCAAGGCGTCCATTACGAGCGTTTGTTTGGCAGCTCCTTTTCTCACGGCTATCACATAACACCTCCAGGCCTTGCGTTGATCGCCTCGGAGATAACCAATCCCACCTTCAGCTGGGAACTTCATCATCAGATGGTAAGTTGAGACGACCGCTCTCATTGCGTTGAGGGAGGGTCGGCCCAGGATCACATTGTGGACAGATGGAACATTGACAACTAAAAAGTCCACCAATAGTGTGACTTGATGTTGCCCTTCTCCTGCTGTTACTGGGAGGGAGATGGCTCCTTCGGAAATGACTCGCTCTCCGGTAAAGCCGTGCAAGGGAGTCTTCACGGGTCAGAGCCGGGACCGTGGAATTCCCATCTTTTCGAATGCTTCAGAATACATAACATCAGCCGAACTTCCGGTGCCGACCAAGATGCGGTACACTTTGTGAAATGCTATGGTCATGGTAACCACTAGCGCGTCATCTTGCGGATGTTGGATCCCGCGCGCATCATCTTCCGTGAAAGTTAGGCTGCACGGAGCGACTCGGAGTTCCTTGCTGGGACATTCCGCCAGGTGAATGTAGTGTACCGGCTCGGATCTTCGAAAATGGGCTTTTCGAGCCCTGTTTGAATCCCCTCCCCCAGCTGAACCCCCGAAGATGGTGCGAATTTCGGCGAGTTCCTCTGGGGGATTGTTCGACTGTTCTGGCGGCCGTTCCTCTCTCCGATCGGACTTCTCTTTTTTGGTGTAACGACGTAGATGTCCCTTGCGGATAAGGGACTCAATCTCGTCTTTCAGATCCACACAGGTCCATGTTGTGACCATGGTCCCGGTGAAAATGGCAGAATTTCCGCTTGTCCCGGTGCTCTGGGTTAGCCCTCATGTAGACCGACCAATTAAGTAGTCTGTCTCCTCGGATATCCAGCAGAATCTGCTCGGCGGATGTATTAAGTGGGGTATAGGATCAGAATTTTCATTCCGGCCTGCGGCTCGGTCGACGATAGCAGGAAGCGCGGTCATCCGCCCCTTTGCCAGCGGCTGAAGTCTTCGTTCCGAGGTCTCTTCCCTTTGTTCGTCGAGTCGGATACTTGTGTGCCTTTTCGAGCGTTAGTGAACTCCTCGGTGTTAATATACTTCTGGGCTTTCGCCATGAAGTCCGCTAGCGTCTTTGGCGGATTCTTTCCGATAGAGAAGACGAATTTTCCTTCCTTCAATCCGCTCAGAATGGCAGCGAGAGCCATCTTGTCATCGTAGTCCTTGACATGCAATGCTTTTTCATTAAAGCGGGAGATGTAATCCTTTAACGACTCTTTCGGGGCCTGCTTGATGGTGAGCAGGTGAGTGTTGGGTTTCCGACTTCTCTTACCGCTTATAAACTGCGTAAGGAATAGTCGACTTAGTTCCGCAAAAGAACCCATGGAGTTGGATTTGAGCTGGTGATACCAAATCCGAGCAGACACTGTGAGGGTGATAGAAAACCCCCTACACATCATTGCATTCGTTGCAGTCTGGATCTGCATCCACGATCGGTAGGACTCCAGGTGTTCGGATGGGTCCCCAGATCCTGAATACTGGATGACGGGAGGCATTCGAAACCTCTGCGGCATCACTTTAGCCATGATGGCTGGGGTGAAGGGAGGCTCGGTCTCTTCCATCATCGCCTGGATCGTGGTTGGAACTGTCGATTGTTGCTGCTTTTTTTCCAATGTCAGGAACCGGTCTTTCAACTCCGGAAATCGTGCCTCCCATGGGTCCCTATTTTCCGTGACGACCTTTGGGGCATCCTCGACCTTCGGCGTTCTCCTTTCTCTCCTCCGTTCTAACTGATGACGGTGGTCCGTGGGTGGTAGGGCGGATGTGGCTGAATGAATGGTTGTGGGGGCCCGAGTGGTGGTGTTCCCCGAGGATACTTCGGCGTGTGCCGCAGGAGGATTTTGACTCCAATGTGGCACCCCCGAGTGTTGGGGGGCTTCAAGTCTCATATTCCTCGGTACAGAGCGAGTTTCCATGAACAACCTCACTGACTCGAGAATGGGTCGTTCTTGAGCCGGACGTGGCTCTGGCTCTCTCCGCTGTTTCATTCGGTTTATCTCGTCGTGCAGAGCCTGGATCTCGTTCTACATGGCTCGATACTTACTTGACCGATTGCGTGAACGTTGGGAAGGTCCTGGTGCAGACTCGGCATGAAGCGGTGATGACGACCGAATCTGCTCATTAGGTTGTGGCTGCACCACTGCAGCTTTCTTCTTCCTCGCCATTGCTTGGGAAAATGAGAACCTGACTTCTAGTTTCAGGTTCCCACAGACGGCGCCAAAAAATGTTGAGGTCAAAATCTGGTCGACCCTCTCTCCACGTCGCCCTCTACGTGTCGTCCCTGAAGCCTGCACCAAGAAAACGGGCAAAGGCGACCCTGGCTAAGCCGGGGGACCCTCGGATGCTTAAGTCAGGACAAGGGAATCGGGGTCTAGGTAGAGAGTAGAGGAGAAGAGAGCTTGATCTCGCGTACCTGTAGATATGGCGCTGTGTGCTATTTATACTTGCCTGTGGGGCGGTCTGGTCTCGATAATCTCGGCACGATCAGGGGGATTCCCGGATCGTGGAGATACCATCCGCAATCTGTTGATCGTGTAGCGTATCCGACGAATAGTGCGTATCAACGAGCGACGTTATCGGCCACGTTTGGTTATGACAGTTTCCGTGTTTAGTGAATGGGATATGTGAATCTGAATATCCATTCGGCTCGGCTCGTCAGACCATAGTAAAGAACATTCTCCAAGTCAGACGACGTCTGACCCGACCCGTCATGTCGAATCCGATGCGGCCGGCTTGAGCATATCGTGGTTGGGGAATAATAGGTTATCCGATGGGATTGTTAGGACCCCTCCGAGTTGACCCTCACCCAAAGACGCTCGCGTGTCCTTGTTGCGATGCTGAAGTCTGGCCAGATGGGTCGTGCCTCGGGTGCCTCGGCTCGGACTTACAGCCGGATCGATGTTCTACCATGGGCTTGGATCTCCCCATAACAATAAGAACATTCTAATTAGGGAAACGGATTGCATCCTGCCCCTGCCTGGATGGAATCGGTCCAAGCAGGAGCTTTGTGGGGCCCACCGTGATTTATGAGTTTTATCCATGCTGTTCATCCATTTTTCCATATCATTTTAGGGTATTGTTGAACTAATGCACTTTATATTTACATATGCACAAGTGCCTCAGTAATATACATGCATTAAAAGTTGCATATTTAGATGCATATGTAGGATGTTTATAATTAGTGCATGCATGGATCCGTACCTTATCATCATCTAAGCCTTATCCCAATTGATTGGGATCAGCAACGAATTTATACCTAAAATAGCATAAAGTCTCTTAGGTTTTGTTACATGCATTAAGTAAGTGTCAAATGCCTAGGAAGATGAAATGTGTTTGTTTAGAATTGCGTAGTTATTAAATGTTGTCTAGAAATATGAGATGATACCTTGTATGTGTTGAAGATGAATGTCTTTGAAACTCTATTAAAGGTGTGGAGAGTTTCATTTTGTAGCATGAAGAAGAAATACAATATGAAGAAAGCCTCAAGTCTCATCTTCTCTTCTTATTCGTATTTCTCCTCTTTTCTTTATCAGAATACAAGAAGAAGGCTTTAAGAGCCTCCAAAGTGCTATTAGAGTCATGATTCGGGAATTGGGAGTTAACTGGGCATTATAAACATGTAAAGAAGTAGAATCTATGGCTATGAATACCGGAATGCTTCAACTGTGTTTCCCATTTTTGGAGGGGGGGATTTTGATTATTGAAGAATCGAAATGAAGGCCTTGTTCCAATCTCAAGGGCTATTGGGAATTGATCACATTCCAACTGATCTCAAAATTCTCCCACTTGTACAACATTATCAATTTAAGGAGAATAAGAAGAAAGATGCAAAGGCCCTCTTCTTCATCTAGCAACACATCTCTAATTCTATCCTTTTTAGAATTGTTCCATCTCAAACCACAAAGAAAGCTTGGGTCACTTTGCAAAATGAATACAAAGGTACATTGGAAATGATTGCCATTAAGTAATAAACTCTACAGAGGGAGTATGAAAATATGAAGATGAAAGATGCATAAAAGATGAAGGATTATCTTTCTTAAGTTGAAAACTTGTTGATTGTAATCGCTCGTTGATTGTAGTCAACCTATGTACTAGACTACTAGATAGCGCTTGATTGTAAACCAATGTAATAGTCTGTTACATTGCGACAGTGGAGTTTCTTGCTCTCGTTGATTGTAATTGCTTGTTGATTGTAATGAACCTATGTACTAGATTATTAAATAACACTTGATTGTAAACCTATGTAATAGTCTATTACATTGCGTATGTGGAGTTTTGTTCTCTCATTACCCATTAACGGGAAAAAAAATGGCTCGTAATGGCTGTTACGGGTCCATAATAGGTCATTAAGGAAGGTATTCAAAATTGGTTACATAACGGTAATGGTCTAACTATTACGCATGTTATGTGGTTGAAATGGCCATTACAGAAAAAATAGGCTGTAACAGTCCCGTAATGGACCGTAATGGTTTGTAATGGCCCTGTGACGGTCCTGTAACTGTTTTTTCAAAAAAAAAAGAGAGGACCTTAACGGTCGATACGGTGGCTGTTACGGCTGCCTTTAACGTTTTGGAACACCTTGCCATTAAGAGAGGCTGATTCATTTTTTATTGATTGGCCGTAACGACGTTAGTTACCGTTATTGAATACCTTGCTTTGATCTCAAAGCTTGTTCATGTTTGCTGTGAGTGTACTCTCAGGATTCATGAATTCCCCAAATCAAACTCACTTAGGAGCTGCAAGAAGGGTGTTGTGATACATCCAAAGACGCTTGACTATGGAATCATGTATACTCATATTCCAAACTCAAAGTTGGTACGATATACACACAATGATTGGGTGGGTCCTGTAGATGATATGAAAAGCACCTCGGCATTTGCTTTGATGCTTTCGCTCTTGGATCCCGGGTATTTTAATTTTTCATAGGCATGAAAGTAGCAAAGTACTGTTGCTCAATCTTCAACAGAAGTAGAGTACATGGTAGCATCTCTTGCTATTTCTCAAGCAATATGGCTATGAAAAATTCTTAAAGATATGGGTGAAAAGAAAAATGAAGGAACCGTTGTATATTGTGACGCCTTCACCATTTCAATTGCAAAGAATCTGGTGTATCACAACAAGACGAAGCTTATCAACCCCAAGCATCCCTTCATTTGCGAAGTTGTTGATAGCGGTAAGATCCAGTTGAACTATTGCAATACGAAAGATCAAATGGTTGACATTTTATTTATAAAAAAGGCAGGTATTTTCACCAAGGCACTCTTAAAAGGTTTCGTTACCTTCGAGAGATGTTGAGAGTAATCCAAGCGCATTAAGGTAGTGTTGAATTAATGCTTGCGCATGTGCCTTGTAGTCAGTGTTTGAAGTATTGGTATTGCTACAAATTTCTCTGGCCAGGGATAGAAAACAATATCGATATCACAAATAATATCACTGATAACCAGAAATGCGGAGAATCATGGGAAAAATGGTGGAATTTTCAGCGAAACTTCAGGAGATGTTAAAATGTACATATTTGCATATTTAAAAATAATAAACTTGCAAAAAGAATGCATACATTACAAATTTTCATTTAATGGGGCCTTAAAAGCATGTGATGTTTTAAGAAATCAGTCCAAACATCCAACCTGGTCTATTTAACCATTCAAACATTCATTGATATTGCAAAATATCAACAACACATGATATTTCATCAAGAAATCACCAACAATTGGAAAGGAAACAAAAGATTGTGGTTTCAATATCGCGCATGTTGCGATATCGATAATATTGAGATATTATCAATATTATCAATGACAAATTGAACACTATATACAACCATGTGCCCAAGAAAAAAAATTGAAATAAATTTTTTTTTTTTTCTAATAAACAAAATTTTGATGATATCAATACATTAACGTCCTCCATCCAGAAAAAATAGTGGATTAGAGATGCTATGGGCCACATCGGTAGATTCTTAGGCCTCTCTTTCGGGGATCATCCTGAAGATTTTTTAGCTCTCTTCCATTGCATTGAAGCTCGTGGCAAGCCTCTGAAAAGTCAAAAATCTCCAAGAAAAGTTCCTGCTAAGCCCATCAGAAACAGAGGGTTGCAGAGCCTCCTAATCAGTCCTGGACATTGTTTGGAACCCACAGAAGGTGTTATCCGTGGCGGTCATAGGGGACGATCGGTTCTAAAATGAAAATTCTTTCTTGGAATGTTAGAGGTCTCGGCTCCAAGAAGAAGCGATGCCTGATAAAAGATATCATGGGAAGAAGCAAAGCTGATATAATCTGCTTCCAGGAAACCAAATCCCTGGCTTTTTCGACTTCTCTTTTGAATACGCTTTGGAAAATTCGTAATACTCAATGGGAGGTTTCAAATGCGGCAGGTAGTGCTGGTGGGATTCTTATTGCTTGGAATTCATATTTGTGGTCGATGGAACGTAGTCAGATTGGTGAATTCTCGGTTTCAGTGGTCCTTAAGTAGATTGGATCCAATTTTTCCTTCCTCATTTCTTCAGTCTATGGTCCTAATCATGCTGACAGGAGATCTGATTTTTGGAAGGATCTACACACTGCCAGGGAAATTTTCGGCGGTCCGTGGTGTATCGGAGGTGACTTCAATATCACGTGGTATGTGGAGGAACGATCTCAGCCTGGTCGAGTCACTGCTGCCATGTGGGCTTTCTCTCGTTGGATTGATTATCATGAGCTGATAGATATTCCGCTATTCGGCTCCAGTTTTACCTGGTCAAACTTGCGTGACCCGCCTTCTTTTGCAAGGTTAGATCGCTTTCTTGTTTCTGCAGATTGGCCCGAAATTTTTCCCAATGTTTTGCAGACGTCTCTCCCTCGGCCAACGTCTGATCATTCTTTTATTCTTCTCTCGATGGAAGAGGAAAACTGGGGTCCTAAGCCGTTTCGCTTCGATATTTCATGGCTGAAGATTGAAGGTTTCGATAAGCTCATTTCTAACTAGTGGAAGGAGATGAAGGTCGACGGTTTCGCAGGTTTTAGACTAAGTAAAAAGTTGAACATGCTAAAGACTCATCTCAAAGCTTGGATATCAGATTTTCTTCTCAAACGGTAGGCTGAAACTGATGATATTTTGGGTCAAATCCACTTCATCGATGCTGCTTACGAAGGTGACCCGACAGATCGTGCATTGTCTTCCAAACAAGCTGAGCTTATTACTGTTTATTCAGCTCGGGTTTTAGAGGAGGAGATATCTTGGAGACAGAAGGCTAGGTGTCAATGGATAAAGGAAGGCAACAAAAACACATGTTTTTTTCATGCCATCGCGAGTGCTCGGGCTAGTGCTAATAAGATAACTTGCCTTTCAGTAAATGGGGTGCGCACAGAAGATAGGCAGATGATTTCTGATGAGGCTGTCTATTTTTTCTCCAATCTCCTTAAGTCAGATTCCTATCATAGGCCTACTCTTGACTTACTGCTTGTGGACCGGATCTTTGAGTTGGACGTTGCCTCCCTGGAAATTGGTTTCTCCCCTGACGAGGTCAAACTCGCCATTCAATCGCTCGAAGGGACAAAGCCCCGGGCCCAGATGGATTTCCCATCTTATTTTTCCAGTGTTTCTGGGATCTGTTGCAAGGGTACATCCTTGATTTCGTTAATGAATTCTATGAAAGGGGTCATTTGTCATATGCCCTTGGGGCCACATTCATGGTCCTCATCCCAAAGGTGCAGGGGGCAGACTCTCTCCATAATTTTAGGCCTATCAGTCTTCTTGGGAGCCCGTATAAAATTCTAGCAAAAATTCTCGCCAACGCCTTCAAGGAGTTATGGACAAGATTATTTCCCACCACCAAAGTGCTTTCATCCAGGGTAGACAAATCATTGATAGTGCCCTCATGGATGTCGAATGCCTGCACTCTAGCCATATATCCGGGTCAAGAGGTATCTTATGCAAACTCGATCTTGAGAAGGCCTATGATCACATTGATTGGAATTTCCTTCTATACATGTTAAAACGGATGGGTTTCGGTGATAGATGGTTAAATTGGATTAAGACGTGTGTCAGATCAGCTAGGTATTCGATCCTCATCAATGGATCCCCAAAAGGCTACTTCAAAAGTACTAGAGGCCTTCGTCAAGGAGATCCGCTATCTCCATTCCTCTTTCTAATTGTGGTCGAGGCATTATCGTGTATGCTAAGAAACGGCCAGGCGAAAGGTATTATTGGAGGTTTTTAGATAAAAGATATGGAACACCCCATCTCTCACATCCAGTATGCCGATGATACGCTCCTGTTTTGCGAAGCCGATTGGGATAAAGTGGGCAATCTTCGTATAGCTATCCGTTGTTTTGAGGCAGTTTCAGGTCTGAAAGTTAATCTCAGCAAGTCCAAGTTGATAGGTGTTAATATTAGCGACTCCTACACTCGCCGTTTTGCAGATTTTTTTGGTTGCATGCCCGACAGTCTCCCTACAAATTTCGTTGGTCTCCCCCTCTGTATTGGCAAGCCTCCGACCGTTTTTTGGGACAAAATCATTGATCGCTTTGAGCTCTACCTTGCGAGGTGGAAATGCAGATATCTCTCACTAGGGGGTCGGCTCACATTGATAAAAGCGGCTCTCTCAAATCTCCCCTTGTATTTTATGTCCCTTTTTAAATGCCCCGTAAAGATTTTACATACCTTATTATCAGAATGGTGGAGCTGGTATCAGAAATCTCAAAACTATGAATCGCGCCCTCCTAGGTAAATGGTGGTGGAGACTTGGAGCAGAAGAAGGTACCCTATGGAATAGGTTGATCAAATGCAAATACGGGAAATCGCCTCAGGGTTGGTGGACAAAGGGGGTGTCTAATAGTAGTGTTTCTGCGGTTTGGAGAGGAATCATATCTTCTCATAGAGAGGTTCAAACTCATTGTCATTTCTCCATGGGGAAAGGAGACATAATTCGATTTTGGGAGGACATATGGGTGGGCTCCCAGGTTCTAAAAGAGGAATTTCCAGATATGTACAGGCTAGCCCCAAATCCGTCTATAATAGTGGCCGAATGTTATTCTATTCAAGGAAATGCCGTGGTCTGGATTCCCCCCTGCAGAAGAAATCTTCACGATTGGGAAATAGTCTTATGCGAAGCTCCTTCAACGGATAGGAAACTGCCATCCTCATCCGGATCATCATGATACGCTTGTGTGGTCCCTGGGCAGTAAGGGCATGTTCTCTGTTAAATCTTTATACCGTTTTCTGGATCAGAAGACCGAATCTTCAAAAGTGACGCTCTACGCGAAGGTATGGAAATACAAAGTCCCTCCCAAAATTGTTGTTTTGAGGTGGTTGGTTGGAAAGAGAAAAGTGCTCACTATTGATAATCTAAGGAAAAGAGGGATGATTTTATCGAATGTTTGCCTTTGCTGCCTATCAAACGAAGAAATGACGGATCATCTGTTCGTTCATTGTCCTTATTTTAATTCAATTTGGTCAACTATTCTCTCAAACTTTGACATTTCCTTGTCCTCTCCTAATTCCAATAATGCTGTCTTCGCGGCATGGCATGATGCCTCCCTGGATAAGAACAGAGCTGCAGTGTGGCGTATCTCTCTCCTGGCTGCCTGGTGGGCCATCTGGGAAGAAAGAAATTGGCGCTGCTTAAGAGACGAGTCCCATTCTGTCGCCCATGTGATTAACAGAATTCAACATTTCCTCTCTGAATGGACTTGTCACTCTACAACCATTGGCCACATTCCTCTTCTCGTCAGCCCTTAGATTGGCAGGGTGTAGCTGTTTTTGTGGATAGTTTTGATCTTTCTGTCTGTTTCTTGGCTGGGCTTTTTTTGTATCCTTTTTTGTTTTTCCTCTCTCTTTTTCTTGTTTCTTGTTTTCTTGTTTTCTTTGTTTCTGGAAGCTCTCAGTTCGCTATCTCAGCGGTCTGTATCCTTCCTTTTCTTTAATAAAATTTTCGTTGCCTTTCAAAAATAAAATTAAAAAATCAATACATTAGCATTATTATTGAAATATCGTCGGTACACTTATGATACAAGCATTACCTAGAATTTACATGGTTGAAAATATTGGCGATACATTGGCAATATTGATGCATTGGCAATATAAGTGACATTTAGAATTTACATAGTTGAAAATATTGGCGATTACATTAGTGATATTGATATGTTAGCGATACTTAGCGATACATTGCTAATACCTGGAATTTCTGATACTACTAGTGTTATCAGTATCGTTGAGCTAGAGATAAAGATAATATCAGAGATAATTCGAACACTGCTTGTAGTATACATGCATTGAAAGTTGCATACATAGATGCATTCTAGGATGTTTGCTATTACTGCATGCATGAATCCATACCTAGAATTGCATAACGTCTCTTATGTTTTGCTTCATGCATCAAGTAGTGACTTGGATGTGGTGTATGTTGCCTAGGAAGATTAAATGGTTTGCTTAGAATTGTATAGCTATCAAATGTTGTCTAAAAACATGAGAACATACATTCTGTTTGTTGAAGATATGTATTTGGAACTCTATAAAAGGGGTGGAGAGTTTCATTTTGTAGCATGATGAAGAAATACAATATAAAGAAAGCTTCAAGTCTCATCTTCTCATTCTTATCTATATTTATCATCTTTTCTTTACCACAAAACAAGAAGAAGGCTTTAAGAGTCATAAAGTTGTCTTTTCCTATTCCTGAACTCTTTAAATACCTGGCTCATATAATAAAATCTTTACAAAATTAATTTCCAACACTCCCCTTGCCCCATTAATTTTGAAAAAAAATAATTAATTTTGATTTCTTCATTGCAATCAGGGCTTCCAATTCAGTTTTTACTGTAGTAGCATGAAAATATGCTGTTCATACTATTCCAATTCTTTTTCCAACCACTGCTTCGAATATTTCTTTTGCTGTTTTAAACTTCTCATTCTATTGCTTGATAAAAATGATAAAAATTTTCAATGCTTCTTCTGAAGTTGCATTTAGATCTGGCATGCTTCCATTGACGGCTTAGATCTTCACAATCTCTTCTTACTACAGTCCTTTCAATGCACAATGAGCTGTTTGTTCTCTGCTTCCTTCTTTAACTATCTTGGTGCACTTACATATTGTAGGTGAAATTGAGATGCTACTTATTGGGCTTGGTGATCCCATCCGATCTTCTGAATTTTATGCGTCGGCTCATTGAGATGCACTTTGCAATTTACCTCCTACAATACTGTCTTAAACAGAATAGAAATTCTAACTGTATTCTCCATCTTTGCATAAATATAAGATTGATCATCTACATAGGTTTTCTGTATCAGCAAACACGGTGAGTAACACATCTATTCAAGCCAATCTTACGGTGTGGATTTGCTAACCACTAATCGTTGAACACATTTTCATTAAGAACTCTCAAATGATCAAGGTGGGTCTCTTTGAATGGTGTTGATCTTCTGATTATTCTCATGCCATTTCAATTCTTCAATTACGCTCCACTTTCATTTCTCTTAATTTGACCCCTTGTCAAGTCCAACTATTGTCTGTATTGATTTTGAATCATATACAAATCACTGACCACTTGGGTCACATACTTGATCCACCTGTGAGATTTCAATCTCACCCATGCAATGGATCCTTTCAACTTATCCATTCAAAAAAATCACAACTACCTTAAGAAGATCACCATTTCTTGTATTAAGTTACCCAAAACATGCCACTTCACCTGCCTGGGGTTTGGGTGAATGGCTAGCATCATGGGTTTGTTCCCCACAAACGCGAGATTGATTCCCCTCCCTGTCTTTACCTGATGTATGTGGTTTGTGGGTGATTGCGTGCATCCTTAACAAAATAGTCTCGCCTTAAATAAAGGGGTGGGGACACCCTTACGTCATAAAAAAATGCCACTTCCAATTTTTTTGCAAAAAAAAAGAAAAAGAAAAAAAAGATTGTATCCGTCAGCTATAATACCAGTTTGTTAATTGAAAAATGACTACAAAAGCATGCACAACGAAAGAAAATTAAAAAAAACAAAGGAGACTTTTGGAGATGTACGACCTTAGGTTGTACAATTGTCACGCCCCAAATCCGGAAATCGGATTCATAGGAATCCCGATCGCCGAATCCGGTGCTAACAGCCTCCGTAGTACCCATTCTCGGCTCCTAGCATTCATGTGTCAGGTTCCGATCCTGGGATCCTACAAGGAGGATTTTTTTAAAAAAATTTTTTTTTTTGAAAAGTACATTCAACTAGTAATAAGCATAACCACAAGATTACCCAATTCACAACAGCAACATCGTCATCACATATTCACTAATATAATCATTTGAATACAATACTGAAAGGGAAATACATAAATAGAGAATCAAGCTCCAGAAGACCACCGCACGCTCCAAGCTCAACACTGCTGCAGCCTAACATCACCTGCACGCATCTATCGTGCATAAGCTTATAGAAAGCTTAGAGGGTGGTGTAAGTGTGTGCACGAGGCAAGTGTCAAGTATTCAATACAATGTCATAATCATACAATACCAAAAACACTGATAATTCATAATTCGCACATCATCGAAATAAGCAGAAATACTGATAAGTCCATAAGTCAATAAATATCAGGATACGCAATATAGAACAGTTATGCAATAAAGAATCATAAAGAGCTAAATATCAGATGCCAAGGATGCAATGCAATATACAAATCCTGCTAATTCTATTTAGGCCATATAAGGGCAGTAACATAGCAACTCAAAATGTCATATGCCTGCGGATGTAATGCAATATGCGATGCGAATGAAATGACCATGCTTGGAGGGTGAAGTCGGGATGATAGCACGTAGTATCGCAGGCTACGGGGCCTACCACAAGGGACTTCTATCCAAACCAGTCCCATACCTAAATTTGGATAGTCAGACTCATCGTGATAAACTCCTGATCTCAGGTTAGTCGCGCGCCCAACCGAAATCCTTGCCATAACGAAGGTACACAACAATTAGTTGCGCACCACCAGCCCGAGTGTATAGTGAATGAATGAATGAGCATGCAATTCTTACTCAATAAGTCCACATATCAGTACGGTTCCTCTCTGGGAAATCACCGGGGTCTATTACACTTCAAACCAGATTTGCCGCCCCATCGCGCACAACAAGGTGAGTGGAAGAGACCTCACTATCCGCCTGCCAACATCGGGCCCGGCTCGTCAATAGCGGACCCATTCCTCGAGCTGGTCAGACTCAGCCTAGCATTGCCCCCTCCTCTCGGGCAGGTAAGGCCACACCCCCTTCCAACCCACCACGACACAGTGGAGAGCGCAGCCGTCTGGTAATCGGCACTCGGCGCTCATCTACCCACTCGGTCTAGACGTTGGAGCAACCTCTGGAACCAAGAGGGTTCTGGGACTTTCACCCAAGGATATCTATAGCACCCCATGTAGAACAGATTTCCGGTGTCGCATCTGGCCATCCACGATATGCCTGTGGAGGCTGCGACCCTGATGTCGCTAGGGCATACAGTAATCACAGTACCCAATACAAGATGCGTGAGTCGTACAATCCAGTCATGCATCAATCCTACGCAAACAGTGCGCTCATGTGAGACAATCTCCGCCTATCAGGGAGTCTCATAACAACCAGCACTATGACATATGCAATGGTCAATCATATCTCATAACAGACATGCAGATGATGCGTATGGGCATGGATCATGATGCTATGCAGTCACATACTCATAATCGGTATCAATAACCGGTATCACAATCGGCCTTAACAATATGGACATCTAACCAACATTGCCCCAAGGAGTGACCCTCACAGATCCAAACATATAATGGGCCCACGGCTTCACACCAGGGCCTAATATACAACACAATGGACCTTACTCAAGGGTTACATGTACACAACAGGTGAGCCCTGCTCATGGGCCTAATATACATCACAATGGGCTCCTCTGCCTGACCCTCAAATGCATCACAGTGGGCCTCATCACCTAGGCCTCGATATACATCACATTAGGCCTTAGACACGGGCTGAATACACATCACGTCGGGCCTCAAATACAGATCGCATGTTCATCACATTGGGTCTCGACAATCAGAATCGGCAATCGGCCATGACAATTTAAAATCGGTAATCGACCTTGATCGATAATCAGCCCCGATCGATAATCGGCAATTGGCTATCAGAATCGGTAATCGGCCGTCAGAATCGGTAATCGGCCGTGATCGATAATTGGCAATCAGCCACGACAAATCAGAATCGGTAATCAGGGTCGATAATCGGCATCGGCCTGAATTATCGACACCGATAATCAGTAGATCAATAAAGCGGGGTCCATAAATGATCGCCCGATCAACCATAATATAATGATCGGTACTCGGCCGTAGTTATATCAAATCCGATAGCACGATGCTATCCATCTATGGTGAATGGGGCCCACTTATTTGGGTTAACCCACGAAGAGGATGGGCCTAACAAGGCCTAAGGAAAGGTCACAATGAGGACATCTAACCGTCATTGCCCATCAATGTGAACATTCAACCAACATTGCTCCCAAGAAGTGGCCCATAAAACGTCAAACATAAGGTGGGCCCATAGACTTATGTAAAGGCCTAATGTACATTACATTGGGCCTCATACAAAGGATACATATGCAACAAGTGGGCCCTGCACATAGGCCTTAGATACATCGCATGACCACAACCCATGGGCCCAATGCACATCATAATGGACCTCGTTAAATGGATTGCAAAACATCACAATAGCTATGCCACATGGGCTGAAAATACACAACAGGTGGGCCTCCAATATCCAACAAGTGGGCCTTGTACCTATAGCAAGTGGTCTACACATCATAGCTGGGCTTACCAGAGGTCTAGCTAAAGAACGACTTGGATAACACACACATCACGATGGGTTGCATCATTAGGCCACACCAATGGGCCTCATATACAATAAGTGGGCCGCATTAATGGGCACACTAATGGGCCACAAGTATATCAAAGTGGGTCTGACAGATGGGCCACAGACACATCAAAGGTGGGCCTCATGGATAGGCCACAATCCATGGGCGTAACACCCAACAGGTGGGCCACATCCATAGGCCTCAATATATAACAATGGGCCTCCCTCACGGGCCTAATATTCATCGTGATAGGCCTCTATACATGGGCTGAAAATTCATCACAATGGGCCACGTTAATGGGCCGCACCAATGGCCACATATCCATCGCATTGGCCATATCAATGGGCCGCGTCATTGGGCCTCATATACATCAAGTGAGCTACATCAATGGGCCTTGAATATAAGGTAGGTGGGCCCCATCACATGGATCAAAAACCCAACAGGTAGGCCCGGCAAATGGGCCACAAATACATCACAACAGGCCTCATACAAGGGCCAAAAATTCATAAAAATAGGGTCCACGTAGGTGTGGATCAAACACATACCATAGCAGGCCCTACCATCTGATGGCTAGCGTGGATGGGATACATACATCAGGTCAGCCCCACGCAACACCTGTTCGGAAATGGACGGCGATGATGAAACCTCACGGTGTGGCCCATTGTCCAACTATCTGGACAGTGCGTCTACAACATATATATCATGTCGTGGTCATGGAACTTGTTGTTGTAAATATAGTAACTATACGGTTGGGCTACTGGCCCACAACAGATGGACAGTTTGGATATACCTCACGTCAGAGGTGGGCCCCACAGCTCGCACATCACGGTGGAGTCCACACGTGTGTACATGGGGTCATGCTTCTGGGCAGCATGGATGGAACACATATATCAGGTGTGGCCCATCGCAATTTGGTGTAGACAGCAGCGTGTGGCTGGCTGCTGACCAGCGCGTGCCAGCCATCCGTTTTCAAAACAGGTGGCCCCCACCTTGGATGGACGGTGTGGATAAGACCCAAACATCACGTGTGGTGGGCCCCACACAACCTACTAACGTCAACTCACAGCAGGGATTGTTGTGAGACGTGGGCCATCCAATCCACTCATCAGGTGGGTCCCACGTACGTGGCCCACCTGCTGCACATGCGTCACCCAATCAGTTCATCAGGTGGGTCCCATGAGATCGATGGAGGATGTGGATTTCATTCTACGCTACAACAGTCAAGCTGCTGCCACGTGGGGTGTGTCCCACGTACACGGCCACCACCACATAAGGTATATATTATATACTATTATATATATACATATTATATTTATTATTTTAAAAAAAATAATAATAAATCCAGCATCCCCAGCGTCCAGCGTCTGTGGAATAGATGGACGGCTGAACGTACAATCACATCATGGTGGGCTCCACATGCTGCCATGGTGGGGTCCACGTGCTGCCCTCAGCACATCACCAAGGTAGGCTCCGGGACCCCTGCGTGGACAAGGTGGGTTCAAAACACATACATCAGTGTGGGGTCCACGACACCCTCCAAACATTGTCCAGCACCGTCCAACATATTCGGGATGGTGTGGATGAAATAAATACATCGTGGTGATGTCCACGGCGTGGATCAAACACATGCATCAGCCTGTGGCCCACCGTTCTAGCCGGACAGCTGGATGAAACTCATAAATCAGGTGGGGGGTCCACGATGCGTGGCCAGTGGCCAGCATGACAAATGGGTGGACGGTTGGGTGTGCCTCATCCAACATGGTGGGGCCACGTCCTAGATGACGTCAACACAGCAGCTATAGAGCTGACGTGTATCTTTCAAATGGCACAGGTGGGTCCATGTGGGGCCCACCGTAATGTTTATCGACCATCCAATCCATTAATAAGGTCACACGGACCTGAATCAATGGAAAAAAAAAAAATAAAGTTCATAATGATCTAAAACTTCTGTGAGCTCAAACAGGGTTTCAATGGCAAGCGATTAATCTCACTATTTCCTATGATGTGGGCCACCTGGGTCCCAGATCTGGCTGATTTTCGGGGAGCCCACTGTCCCAAAGGGGACCTACCCAATGCACGGTGTTGATATTCTATCCACATCACGGTGGGGCCCATGGTTGGGACCTACGGTCCTTGGCCAATCAGGCCGTGGCAGCATAACAGGACGCCGCTGACGTCCTCTGACGGGTAGCAGCGGTAGCAGCTGCTGCTGCTTTCTTTTTTTTTTTTTGAAAATTTGAAATTTTCAAGTTTTACCTAAGTGGGGCCCTCATCAGAAAAATCCACTCCAGCCATTGTATTCTATAGCCCGTAATCAACCAAATGAGACCAATATGCGTAGTGTTCTTGGCGAATAAAAGAATCCAGGTGGGTTTTAATGGTAATACCACTATTTCCTATAGTATGGCCTGCTTGATTATCAGATTTGTCTCAAATTTGGGCTCAACACCTAAAATGTACTAAACAACGAAATGAATGGCGTGGATTATCTACATACATCAAGGTGGGGCATACATAAGCGGCCCACCCCAAAGCTTATTGAAACAAGCTAATATTTTGTTTCCCAGTGGACGGTACCACACCGTCAGTTTACGCTTATTTGTCTAGCCATGTCCAGGGACCTCGACGGTTGGGTATAACACATTTAAGGTGGGCCCCACCTTCAGAGGTGTTGTCCAGGTAGGCCACCAAATGCATGGACAGTGTAGATAAGACATACATCAAAGTGGGGTCCATCCAAGTGGGCCACACATCACGCAAAATGGGAAAAAGGGAGAGAGAGAGAGAGAAAGAAGCATCCACATCATAAAAATGGAGAAATCTAACCTAAAGATGCACCCACCTTTGATCTTTTTGGACCTTTTTCTTCCATCAATGTATGCCAGAGATCCAATGGAGGCACTTCAACGGTTGAGATCGACTTAGGATGGTGGAGATGGGAGATAGAAAAGTGGGCCACATTTTTTCTCCATGAAAGCCATGGAAGTCCAAGCTCTCATGGTGCTTGGGAGAAATGAGAGAGAGGGAGAGAGAGGAGTGGTGATGGAGTAGAAAGGGATGGGTTCTTTTGACTTTTTTGTAAGAAAAGAATGGGCTAAGCATGGGTTGCATTGACTTTGGGTAAGGAGAGGTAAGGATGAGTGATGGCTTGTGATGGGATGTACTTGACTTATGATTGATGTGATTGATGGGACATATCGTAGAGATTCCCTTGATACTTGCAACGCGCGGTGTTTTTCTCGAACTGAACGCGGGCCCACATCTCCTGGCCTGGGTATCGCCTCGGCGCGTGAGACGCGGCATCGGAACCGCGGCGACAGCGCGGTCGCACTGGTACAAGTCTCGAGTCGAACTGACTCAGACCGACGGGGTCCGTCTCAGGATTGCGCGCAACGCCGGTTGCAGATCGCGAGTCGCTGGAAATCGATTGGAATGACCGTGAAAGCCTAAGGAACAGTACGAATTAGGATACGGGTTTTACAACAATACTCATTTGCTTTACTAGAAGGGTCCTTTTGTCCGAAGAGATATTCTTTTCTTGATTCAAATACACCACATCAACACTTC
The DNA here is from genome assembly GCA_037074715.1 of Magnolia kwangsiensis. NCBI lineage: Eukaryota > Viridiplantae > Streptophyta > Magnoliopsida > Magnoliales > Magnoliaceae > Magnolia > Magnolia kwangsiensis. Next base: position 55,438,896 of record CM073588.1, on the reverse strand, counting down.
CACTATAATGCTCCCACACCTCTTATCTGCTCTTCTTACTTTACTCTCTCCTAGGACATGTTTGTTTATTTGGAATCTAAGGCAGAAAAAGCAATAATTATTAATGAAAACCATGAGAAATACTGAAACATGGATTTCAATTTTGACTTCTTGTTTGGATAGCAAGTGGAAATCTCATATTCTTCTCACAATACTCACCTCATTTCTTGTGCCAGGAATCAAAATTATAGAAAGGTGTAATGATTGCTTGGTAGAATCCATCATTTCCTTTGCTATCCAAACAACACAAATTGTCACATTGAAGGAAAACTCTTTTCCTTTTCCCTTTTTTGGCATGGACTGCATGGTCTCCAAGCATGGGCCTTAATTGTAGGATCCTTCTAACTATGTGCCGCTCTCGCTTCAAATCTCTACTTTGGAATCTTCCTCCCACTCCCGCTTCTAACATACTTATACATGTTTACATTTTGAAAGAGATGCTTCCCTGCCCCTGAACTTGAATTTGTTGCCTCTTCACTTCACGCTTCATGCAACTATACTTTCTCTCATATTTGTAAACAATCCGTTTACTAAAATAAGCAAATAAGCATTTTTTATAGCTTCGCTATGTAGCATGTAGCTTACTTTACGTAGCATAGCTTAGTGTTAATGCCACATAGCTCATGAAAATAGCTTAAGTCACTTGTAGACTTGCTCTTTTTTATTTTTTATTTTTTATTTTTTTACTTGTAGACTTGATCCATTCATGGATTTATCATACAATTCAATGGTGTATCCTGCACATTCATCATCTTGGATTGTGACACTTTCACTATGAGCATATTCCTTAGGTTTTTTAGAAGTTGCTTCTTTAGATTCCGCCATTTTCTAGTGTTCCCTCGATCAGTTCTTTTTCTTCTTTTCATGAAGATTTTGTGGACAACTCTGAAGGAATAAACACTTCACACTTGGGATAATATCCCGACTTTGACAATTTCATTTGCACCTCATTGGATATGAAGTTAACTATTTCCATAGATTGTCATCTTAATGCCTCTTCCGTGTACAATTATTCTTATTCTTATTACTTTGGAGCCTTTTAGTAGGCATGAAACCATCTTTTCCATCACCTGCGGGAGCATCTCTGTGATCTGCGCAAAATACCTTTTCTCTCTTTGATTCTAAATACATTAAGCTATTCTATAAATGAACGACTGTGTGGATAGTTCTTAGCTTATAATATTGCAATTCTAGCGTCATGTTTATCTGCATGAAAAGAAAAAGGAATTGTATTTGTGCAGAACTTGATGTACACTGCTCAAACCTGAATAAAATTTCAAAGTTTCTAATGTTTTGATTATCACATAAGATATATGAATGTATTTGACATCAATATTTTGTTATCCTAAATATTAGTGTGAGTCCACGAGTCTTATGAGGAAACTTATCGATAAGGAAATTGTGTTTGGCATTGTGTCTTCCGCTAAGGCTACTTACTAGTGTAGGTTTTCTAATCTCACCCTTCTCTCGTATGCCAATGTGTCACGGGTGTGCTAGACCCCAGCTGGTAATCAGGTGGGGACCACCAAGTATGTGCCATGGCCTGAAAATTAAGCTGCTCAGCAATCAAGTGAATCACATGAAGTAGATTGTATGTTGATCATTTCCTTTGATAGTTCATCCCTTTGTATGCATGTGCATAGCCGCTGGTCGGACTAGCCTGATCTTTTGTCCACAGCTTATGGACATGGGTCCCACCTGATGAATCTCGTGCACAAGTCCTACATTGTCACATGTGGTGAGTGGGGATCAAAATCCTACATTGGAGAGTAGGCTTCACATTTCTCAGTCCTCAAATCTCATGCTTCGCAGCTGTTTCTAGTTTAACCACAATGTGTGCTGGTAGATTAGCTTCTGTTGCAGACTTGCAGTATAAGTGCTTGGGTTGCTCATTGTCATTTCATTTGAGGGGGATCTTTTGTATTTTCTCCATACTATATGTTTCTGAATGTTATGCTTGGTAGCAGATTTGATGTCAAGGGATATGTTGCTGGATTTGGAAATCCCGACTGGGCAAGGACTCATGCAGCTGCCACCTCAACAGCTCCTGCTGTTTTGGCCATTTTAGGAGCTGGTGCCTCATTTGTTGGTAAAACTGTCATGGATGAGATGGCCTACAGGTTTGTGTTGAAACACTTGATGCGTGTGTTTGAGAATTATCATTACTAGATAAGTCGGCATTGTTTAGTTCATAGAATCTTAAGCTAAAGCCAGGTGCATGATGTGATGGGAATGCTTCTTTAACCATGTTTCTGTAACGTATCTTGTACCTTGTTCAGTTTTGGGATGAAATTTGCATTGCCAACTAATCTATCGGTGTCACTTTCACATATGGGAGTTTTGCTAACTACACCTGTCCATGCACTTCTCTGCATGGGGCTACACGGGCCAATGTGGCATGGCTGTGGGACACCTGAGCATTGTATCAGGGGTCCCACCATGTAGATGACCTAGCTGATGAAATAGGCCTATTCCCTCATCATTTGATCCCACATGATTATTTGATTGATTGATTATTGGACTAGGGTTAGATCTCCTGAACACATGTAAAGCTGTGCATGTGCTTAGCAAAGCTTTGCACCTTTAAGGTGCTTTTTGATGTTTACTTCGTATGTCGAAATCATTTTATAAACTCCCGAACTATTTGTTTTCAGTATAGATGGAGAAAACAAACATTATGGAACTCCCGCTAATCCATGTGCTCCTGATCGGATACCTGGAGGATCTTCTAGTGGTTCTTCTGTTGCTGTTGCTGCAGAGCTTGTAGATTTCTCCTTAGGTGAGATTCTTTCATGCAGTTTGCTGAACATCTTGTTTTTCTCTGTCTTGTTCACTCCATTTCTACAAGTTTTTAAATCTTCGATATTGACACCATAAATTCACAACAAAACTTGGGATGAAACTTATATCACATTAAAATAACTATTGGTCTATCAACTGCGACATACTAATTAACATGATTACAAACAATATAAACAAAGAAAGAAAAACATTTTCCATGATTTTTTTGGATCATACATAATTGCATCGATCATAACAATTTGGTTCTTTGTACCGGCTTGATGAACCTCAAGAAGCTCCATAACCCCTTTACTAGAATTATCTCTTTCTCATGCTTTGCTGGCTAATTAGCTATCTGATGCCACTGCCTCTCATGTTCAACCCATGATGCCAACCACGGCTAAATGAGATACTTAACACCCAATGGCTAACGGAAAGGTCAAAACACTACTTCCTACCAAACAAACAACTAAATTTAACTAGTACATTTTGTCTCAAATAACATCCCTCATTCTTCCGTTAGTATCTATTTATATTGTTCATTATGGTAGTAGGAGTTATGTTTGAAGGAAATTTATGAACAATATGATTATCTGTCCAGCTTAATCATCCTTCTCTGTTATTGTTGTTAATCAGCATTAATCTTTCTATTGTGGTAACCTGAGTATTGAGAAGGTAATTGTTGGTTGTTGACATCATCATGCAGGTACTGATACTGGAGGAAGTGTAAGAGTGCCGGCAGCTTTCTGTGGTATTTTGGGCTTCCGTCCTTCACATGGAGTTATTTCTACTTCAGGTGTTATTCCTATGGCTCAAAGCTTCGATACCGTTGGTAAGGAATCACTATCGGTCTTCAGTCCATTTGAAAATATTTTAGGCCTTTATTTTAGGCTGGGATCAAATCCATTACACAACATCACCCCATTACATCTTGGCACAAGCCTTGACTCAAAATTTATAACTAAATGCATTGGATTGTCTAATTTAATTCAGTATCTCTAAATTTTCCAGTCTATTAGTTATCATGAAAACATACTCATTTTTTCTATGTTTTCCTTAGTCTGTGTTAATCTACAGAAATAAATTTTCCAATCCCATCAACATCATACCTATTTGAGATGGCCAACTTTCTGATAACTGAAGGCAGCATTTCCTTTGCATTTGGGATGATCAACGAGTTTGAAACTGAATACTTTAAGCAGTCCATGCATTTTTCCAACTTAACTATTAAATTGTTTTTCTTGTTGTGAATGTTTTCTTCTCCCAAAGCACACAATACGAAGATAATTGATTGCAACTGAACTAATTTTAGTGCTAAATATTAATATTTCAAAATATTTCAATTACCATGTCAAAAGCCAGTTGTGATCATTTTCTCTCAGCATCTTCAATGGTTAAACTGTCAATAGGATCCATGTCGCATTAGCCATATACTTTACTGAAACTTATTTGTTGCCATGTATCCATCTGCTAGTTTAGAGACCAAAAGCTCCATGTGTTAGTGTTTGTAGCGTAGGAGATCTCTTGGTGGGTTTTAAATTTAGAAAATGTTGCTAAAAACAGCATACACAGTTGCAGAAAAGTTTCTGCTTTTTCGGATAAAAATAATTCAAACATCAAGAACATGTACCAAATATAACCCATATTTAAAACTCATAGATTAGCATGGAATTCTTCGTCCTTCCAGACCAGTTGATTCAAAACTCTCTACTGTGATTAATAGAATTGAAGCTCTCACCTTGGTGAAGAGTATCCTTAGTAGACCTTCATGAAGTGTATTGACAATTCTCCTTGTAGAACACACACTAACTTGGTTCAAGTGTGTATCGAGGCCATTCATCAAGTGGTACACTTTGAACTTGCCTAGCTCAAAAATTAGGTCAGTCCACTAACCTGGTTGGCTACACAAGTATGTTTGATATGGATGGTCAAATTTTCCCTACTCCATATACATGCATAGCCCAATGTTTTCACCTAGATAGCTCCATTAAATCGATAGAGAAATTTTAATTCATATGTTTTTTTTTTTTTTTTCAATCCGTATAATTGTCCTGTTCATGGGATATTTGTATTCCGGAATTGCTATTCTTGGTGGGAAAAAATTGTGGTTCATATTGTCCCTTGTTTAACCACTCACCACAAGATACACAGCACAAGCATAATGGCTGAGAGATGTAATCCTATTTCCATTAGTGATCCAAATTGTTAATCAATCATACCCTCAGAAAAGGAAAACAATTATCCAAGAGCATGATGGCTTTGGTGTGTTGCCGACATCATCTTCATCAGTAGGTATCGAAGTTGGTATGGATTACAAAATGCTGCTTCTCTTCCTGATTTTGACTGCTAAGGGGAACGGAATAAGTGTCATTTCAGGCGTAGATATAGGGAGTTTGTTGAAGATGACTATCGATGCTCCTTCTTGATCAGATTTTTGTATTTTTGTTCGGTGTTACATGAATTTATTTACTTTATCTTTTCTGGCAACCTTGGAGCACATAAATACTTCCATCAGACCATCTCAGGCATAATTTCATGAAGAATTATAAGGCCATGATCTTCAGAAAATGCATGGTTTGCTGACACGTAGGATTCCATAGATGTAGGTCCCATGGTTCGATCATCCAAATCCTCGATCTGATGGGCGCTACTGTGGATAAGGATGCATTGGAAATCTCCCAGATTGGAAAGTCCTAAACCTTTAATATTTGACCTTATATTTTCTGTTCCGTGTGAACCATTGAGGTTTTTTCTAATTCACCATCCATTTGTAGGAGACCTTATAGAAGGGTTGGGATCTTCCATTTTGGAACATTTGTGGGGCACCATTCATCCACAGTGAAGCCTGTAAACAATTTGGATGCTCGAATCCTGGGCCACACATGTTAAGAATCCTGCACATCAGTAAGAAAATGATCAGGAATCTACATTGTCATTCTCTGTTTTCGTGCTCCGAACTACAGCTGTACTGTGCTTCCAGTTTGCTGGCCTTGTGCTTAAATAAACAAGAAGATCAATAATACTAAACATCCTTCTGGCGAAAATATTGTAGTTGCGGCAAATTTCTACTTATGATAATTCTAATGCTCATGCTGCATGATTTTTATCATCATTGGGTAATGTAGGATTGGTGTGAAACTAGTTCCCCTACCCAAATACTTATTTAATTCTACAAGCATGTGTTATTCATTGTCAGTCATTTTCATATTATTAACAAAAACAATTACTGTCAGGATTGTTTGCTAGGGATCCCATGATCCTGACCCGAGTAGGCCACGTGCTAATTCAATTGCCTGAGGTGGATCCTGTGCAACCTAGTCAGGTTATCATTGCAGATGACTGTTTCCAACTTCTGAATGTTCCAAGTGATCGAGTTACTGGTGTTCTCGTTAAAGCCGTAGAGAAATTGTTTGGGTGTAAGTAATCTTTCATCAAAGTATTCACCTTTCAATCTTCATGTTATTCTTTGTGTGTCAGTGGTTATCTGGGTTGGTTGAGGTTTTTATAAAGTAACCAACTTTTATTTTTTATTTTTTATTTTTGTGGGGAGTTCAAATATCTGACCTCAATGTATTTTCGTATAATTTCTTCCATTGCAGATCAAGTTGTTAATCATGCAAAACTTGGGGACTATGTTAAAGATAGAGTTCCAAGTTTGAAACATTTTATGGATACCTACTGTGAAAATCAAGAGTACCCAATACCATCCCTAATGGCACTTTGGAGTGCCTTGCGATCGCTTCAAAGGTTTGAATCTTAACACAATTGCATGGTTCTTAAATCCATTGGATATCCTCATTTTAACTAAAATTATTTTCTCATCAAAACCCTCATGGAAAGAAAATATGATATTTAGCTAAAGAGGATTAGAATGCCAATCTTGGTTGAAAAATTTTTACCTTTCCATCATGTGGTCAGCCTATGATTGAGTTCTTACACATTCTTAGGGTCTCTTTCATGGACGTCTTAAGAAGGATAGTGAGGTACTTAATTCTTCTCCATGTAAATAATAGTGAGGGCCTACGACCCATGTTCTTGATACACGTTCCCTAGGTTTGATGCAGGGTGAAGATTTTCAAGCTAATGTGATAATGAGATTAATTTCCAGATTAATACAATTAAATCAAGCATTAAAAAACACGTACTCAACCACAAATCAGAAAAATCAGATTCGATTAGCAAGGTTCTAACCAAAGCGATCATCCCACCATATATAATCAATATAAAACTATGAAAGAATGGTCCTTACGAGATGTAGGAATCCCGTTCTAGCATATGATAGTCCCAACACTCAATTAGATTGATGATTTCAAGTCTTGGACACAATTTGGCGTTAAGGGTTCAAAATAGGAAGCCTAGGGTTAGGGTTTATGGGAAGATTATGGTTTCAAAGAAGATGAAATAGGGTATTAGGGTTAGTGGGATGTAGGGGTACACTCGGGGCGGGCGACTCGTGTGAGGCGGGTGGCTCGTGTGAAGTGGAACCCATGTGAAGTGGGGCCCACGAGGGGGGTTCGGCCGAGGTCCTAACCCATGGGATGTGGGGCTTGGGCTATGAGATAAAGGGATTGATTCACCATGCTCTATTAATTTGAGCTTTTACAACAAGTGGTTAGTTGTCCTGCATCAAAAGGCCAAGGAACATGGGACAAATTTGGTATATTCGGGTCTTTAGGAGGGTTAGTGGTGCAGTAACAGGTCCATCACAAGAAATCAGGTCCTTTACGTTGAACGTGTAACTAATGCCCATACTGGATGGGATGTCCACCACATATGCATTAGCGTTCATTCTTTGCAAAATTTTACAGGGATCGGCACTACGGGCATGCAACTTTTTAACGGCTCCCTAGGGAAACTGCTCTGGTTGTATACGAACCATGTAGTCACCCACTGGAAATTCTTTGAACCTGCGGTGAGAATCAGCATGAATCTTATCATTTTCATTACTTGCATTAATCATTCTTTTGATCTCAACATGCAAATCGTGGATATGCTGTGCAATTGCAGATGCTGACTCAGATGGCCTATGTGAGATGGACATGGGGATGAGATCTATTGGTTTCTTAAGTTTATACCCATGCACGACTTCAAATGGACTCGTACCTATGGACCTATTCACCGATTTGTTGTATGGTAGCTCGACTACAGGTAAACTTCATCCTAGGTCCTAGTATGGTCTCCCATAAGACAACACAACAGGTTTCCTAGGCTCCAAATGACCACTTCCATCTGCCCATTAATTTGAGGATGGTATGCTGACGAGAACTGAAGTCTTGTGCCTATCATATGCTAAAGTGTCTTCCAAAAGTAGCTCATAAAGCGTACATCCTGTCAGACACTATGGTCTTTGGCAAACCATGCAAGTGAACCACCTCCCCAAAGAAAATCTTAACTATGTGGGAGGTGTACAACGTTTTCGAACACGGTAGAAAGTGGGCCATTTTAGAAAAAACGTTCCACCACGACAAAGATGGAATTGTGCTTCTTGATTGTCTTGTGAAACGCAAACACGAAATCTATACTAATGTCCTGCCACGGAGCATTAGGTACTGACAAAATTGTATATAATCTTGAATTTTTCCTTCATTGCTTTGCCAGTTGACAAGTTCTACATTGCCCAATAATTTGCCCAATAATTTTGGCTGCATCTCTCTTGAGACTTGGTAGTAAAATCTGTCCTCCACAAGGGCATTAGTCTTGTCCCTCCCAAAATGACCAACTACCCTTTCGGAATGAAGCTCCTAAACAAGAAAGTCCCAGACAGTGTTCGAAATATCGGTATCGCACAATGTATCGCACCCTTGGGATACAGATACGTATCGGTTATCGCACGGGATATATCGTTTGTATCGCATAGTTTATCGCACTTTTTGGGAAACATGGGGAAACATTGGGAAAATGGTTGAATTTTTTAATGAAACTTTGGGGATTGTTAAAAAGGCTCTTAATACACATTTTTAAATCATAACATCTCAAAAAAAAGATGCACATAATAAATTTCCTTTGTATAGGGTCCTAAGTTATGCGATGTTTAATTGAACTAATGCAACTATATTTAAATTGAATGCATGATATTTATAAATATATCATAGTCATGTATAAAAACACAACCAATTTATTGAAAAGCAAAATAAGAACTGAAGAAGTAAAATTTGATAAATATACATATCAATGATGGGGATAGTTGTGGTCTAGACCCACATAGAGTTGCGTGGTGGCTCATAATCATCATCTCCATCTCGACGGGGCTGGGCATAGTATTGTTGCTCTACCAATCGACAATATTGTGCCCAAGTAATATTATATTAGTACTTGTTAGGGCCCACCTAGGGGCATGTGCTGTACATCCATGACACTCATCCATTTTGTCAGATTATTTTAAGGAATGGTCCATAGAGCACCATCCACATGTACAATTATTCATACATGCAACAGTACCACATGTAAATCAAGTGGACTAGAGCACCATCCACATGTACAGTTGTCTCATTGTTCATACATTTTATCCAACCCGTTCATCCATTTCACTAAATAATTTTAAGTCCTTAGCCAAAAAATGAAGCTTATTAAAAAATCAAGTGGACCACATCAAGGCAAACGGTGTGAATTAAATTTCTACCATAAAACCTTTATTGGGGTCACAGAATCTCCGCTGCCATCTGTGGTGGTTCCAACTGATCTTTAACGTTGGCCTCACGAATTATTTAACGGTGATATTTGGATATGATTCATTTGTTGGATAATGCTCTAATATGATCTCTAAAAATAGATGAACGCTGTAGATATAATAAATACATCACATTGGGCCCATGTAACTTTGATCTCCTTTGAACCGTTCGTGCAACTGGAGCTCGAGGAGCATCAGTGCTCGTCTTTATGCACGTCACGGACGTGGATTGCGCCCTTCCCCTACCCGTCTCTAGCCCCGACCGGGCAGTTATGTGGGTTGGGCCCACCTTGAATGTATGTGATCTATCCACACCGTCCATTCGTTTTTCCATCTAATTAAGGGGTTGAGCCAAAAATTGAATCATATCCAAAGATCAAGTGGACCATACCACAGGAAACAGCAGGGATAATGATATCCACCATTGAAACCTTGCTAGGCCCAACAATGATGTTTATTTGTCATCTAACCTATTCATAAGATCGTACAGACATGGATGAAGGAAAAAAATAAATATAAACTTGATCCAAAATTTATGTGGCCCCAAGAAATTTTCAACGGTAGATGTTCAATTCAACTGTTTCCTATGGTGTGGTCGATTTGAACATTGTATATGTTTCATTTTTGGGTTGAAGCCCTAGAATTATCTATTAAAATAGATAGACGGAGCAGATAAAATACATAAATCATGGTGGACCATACAGAGTTTACTCAGCACACTAAGTGTAGTGTGTTACGCCGTACGGAAATTGGATTGCGTACTGAGTTACTCAGTACGCTTTTATCGTACTGAGTAAAATTAGTTGGGCCCACTATGAATTTATATGGTTTATCCACACCGTCCATCCATTTTTACAAATAATTTTAGGGGTTGATCCCAAATTGAAGTAAATACAAAGCTCAAGTGGACCATTACATAGGAAACAGTGTGGAACAATGATTTCCACCGTTGAAACCTTCCTAGTGTTTAAAGTAATTTTTAGAGAGTCATCCAACCTATTCGTAAGATCACAAAGACATGGATGAAGAGAAACCACAAACAGTGGCTTGATCCAAAACTTCTTTGGCCTCCAAAAATTTTTTAATGGTAGAGGTTCAATCAAACTGTTTCCTATGGTGTAGTCCACTTGAGATTTTAATTTGCTTCGTTTTTGGCATCAAGCCCTAAAATTATCTTTTAACATGGATTAACAGAGTGGATAAAATAAATAAATAACAGTGGACCCCACAGTTTACTCAGTACCCCAAGGGTACTGAGTTACTCAGTACGCAATCCGCGCTGGCTCAGTATGCAATTTGCTTCCAGCGCGGATTAATGAAGTGACGTCAACAAGTTACGTGGGTCCCACCATGATATATTTTTTCTATCCACACTGTCCATCCATTTGAATGGATCATTTTATGGCGTGAGCCAAAAAATGAGTCAGATCCAGAGCTTGAGTGGACCCCACCACAGAAAACAGTGGAGAGAGTAACGTTCACTATTAAAAATTTCTTGAGGGCCACAAAAGATGGATTGTTAAGATGATATTTATGTTTTCCATTATTCCATATCTTTCTGGACTTATGAACAGAGTAGATCACAAATAAACATTATGATGGGCTCTCAAGAATGCTACGAGTTTCAATGGTGGGCGTCACTCTCTCCCCCCCTTTTTTTTTGTGGCAGGGTCCACTAAAGACTTATATCTATATCATTGTTTGTGTCATGCCTAAAAAATTATTTTCAAATTAATGAACGGTGTGGATACGACACACACATTACCGTGGGATCCACAGAACACAAACACCACTTTATACGATTGTACAATGAGTAACTCCATAAGCTTGGCGTAGTGTAAACTCATGTGAGGTCCACCACGATTTATGTATTTTATCCACTCCGTCCATACATTTTAACAGATAATTTCAGTGCTTCAGCCCAAAAATAAACCATATACAATGTTTAAATGGGCCACACCTTACAAAACAGTTGAATTGAACATCCACCGTTGAAATACCATTTTTGGCCATATTAAATTTAGATGACTGATAAACATCACTTCAGGGCCCATATGATCTTATCAAATTCGTATTTTCCTTTCATCCACGTCCATATGATCTTATTAACGGTTTGGATGACTGATAAACATCACTGCAGGGGCCAGAAAGGTTTCAACGGTGGAAATCAGTGTCACCACTGTTTCCTGTGTTATGATCCACCTCCCGTTCTAAGTTTTGGGATCAACCCCTTAATTTAGATAGGAAAACAGATGGACGGCGTGTATAGACCACATACATCAAAGGTGGGCCCCCAACTGAGTTTATTGAGTATGATAGGAGCGTGCTCAGTAAACCACACCCGCGCCGATCCCCAGTTCACCCATCCGGCCCCCATCTTCTTCATTTTCCCCCTTTTGTCGCGAGCGCTCTCCCTCTCCTTCACGCGCGAGGGTTCGGGACGAGGAAATCCGGCCTGATTTCTCGCCGAATCTCTGAGAAATCCGCACATACATCCTCAGATCAGCGAAGAAAGAGAAAAAAATGAAGAAAATAGCGAGAAAAATTCGAAGAAAGAGGGATGCAGGTACTTACCTGTCGAATGGCCCACCTCCGATCACCGCTACAGGTACTCTCTCTCTCTCTCTCTCTTTTTACCTATCGACAATGTATCGCATGATGTCGACGATATATCACATGATATCTACGATAATATCGTACGATATCTGAAGTTTGGGATTTTTGGTGTCTTCTAGGTGTTATCGGTGGGGTTTCGTCTCGCACTAGTGCGATACTGATAATATCGGCCGATAGTATCGATATTTCGAACACTGGTCCCAGAGAGGTATGGGGAATGCAGAGTCTATCGCCTTTGAATAGAAAATCATCAACAGTGACAAACCCACGATCATTCCTCGTCTGATCGCCTAATAATACATATACCTCTCTAAAATCCGGGCATGATGGATATTCTTCTTTTAAACGCTCAAATCCAGTAACATTGATATTCATGGATTGGAGTAGCATCACTCTGCGACTAGGGGCATTGGCTAGTTTATTTTCAACCTTGGCCTTGTGCTTTAATACAAGTGAATATTTTTGAAGAAATTGAACCCACTTGGCATGCTTTTTGTTTAATTTCTTTTGGGAGTTAAGATAGCGTAAGGACTTACGGTTAGAAAATAACACGAATTATTGCAGTAGAAGATAGTATCGCCAATGATGTAAAGACTACACAACTACATAGAACTCCTTGTCATAGGTAGAGTACCATTCCTTTACTTCATTCGATTTCTCACTAAAGTAAGCAATGAGGTGCCCTTCTTGAGTAAGAACACCTATACTAATGCTTGAAGCATCACATGCAAATTTGAAGACTATAAAAAAGTCAGGAAAGTGCGTGACAGAAGCCTTTGTCATCTTGCCCTTAGAAAATATGACAAACCCTAAGAAGATGACTTTCTCTGACATGAACATGCACTTCTTCAGGTTCGCAAATTACTTCTCTTCTCTAAGGACCCTGCAAACATGCCTCAAGTAGAGATGCTACTCCTTAGTGGTACTATAAATAAGAATGTTATCAAAGTATACCACTAGGAACTTCTTAATGAAGGGTTTTAACACCTGGGTTATCACCCTTCATAAACGTACTCGGAGCGTTAGTTAAACCAAAAGGCATGACCAACCACTTGTAAAGCCCATCCTTCATCTTGAAGGCATTCTTTCATTCATCTCTTAGGTGAATACGTATTTGGTGGTACCCGCTCATGAGATCGATCTTCGAAAAGATCGTGGCATCGGCCATCATATCTAACATGTTGTTAAGACGTGATATGGGAAACCGATACTTGACCGTGATCGTATTGATGGTGCGATTGTCCACACACATGCGTCATGTACCATCTTTCTTAGGTGTGAAAAGGGCAGGCATGACGCATTGACTCATACTCTCCTGGATGAATCCTTTTCTAAGGAGCTCGTCTTCTTGCTTCTTCAACTCCGCATGCTCGGTAGGATTTATTCGATAGTGGGGAAGGTTCGGTAGAGTCGACCCAAGGACCACATCTATGGGTGGAAGCTCGTCCAACAAATCATTAAGAAAAACATCTTTAAACTTCTCGAAAACTGGATTCACCTCACGTGGCAAACCTACGTTAACCTGGGGTGTAACCTCTTTAGCCACGAGGGCATACACCCTCGAATCTACCTTAGTCTTTGCCATAAATTCTCTGGCATTTATGATATGTAGAGACTTAAGGTAGGATTTTCTTGATACTTTAGGATCGCTTTTCTTAACGTCCTCTTTTCCGGAGTGCTATTGGGTGGAAGAGGGACTTACTTGATCTTTTTGCCCTCATGTATGAATGAACAAGTATTCGAATGACTGAATATTGTCACATCACTATCGAACAGCCAAAGCCTACCCAAGATGATATGGCTTACATCCATAGGTAACACTCACACCAAAGCATGTCCTTATAAGATCCAAACTCGATAGGTAACACTCACACTAGGAAAACTTCGGGTCTAAACAACCATCAAAACTAGGAGCGTCAACCTTTGCACTCTTAATCACCCCATCCTCAGGATCATAGTGATTGTGGAACTCTTTGCAGGGTGGTTGGGCATGCATCCCTCCACGGCCTACTCCCAGACCTTGGTACCTCACACGTCCTCTAATAGGCTCTTCCCTATCATGCCCACCTTCAACTTGTTCCTCAACTTGAGAATAACGATCTTCCCCAGTGTTGGGGTTAGCTTGATGGGACGCTTCTAACTGAGTTATGCTTTGGTTACTTGCAGTAAGTTGGGTGGCAATGGTTCGTTGGTGGTTCTCAATTTTTGTGAGGCGACGATTGATGTTTTCAACAGTGTCGGCAAGCTGTTCCATGTTCATTGTGGGGGATAGACCAAAACCACGACCTATGCGAGTGTGCATACACCAAGAACTCTAATAGATACTACAATACGATGCACCTACACTCTATGCATGATGAATTTAAATTCTCTAACCTAATGAACAACTTTAGGACACTTCTAATAATGCAAAAAAATAGAAAATCCAGCAACAAGGAACTTTAAAAGTCACAAAATCTGGAGATTCCAGCAATATGGGAATTGTAAAGTACCAAGTCAGAAAATCTAGCAACTTAACTAGGGCCCATATGCTCTATTATGAACTAGGGAACTAGATTGATGAGGACATCAGGCCATATAGGGTCTACCAGAAGAGGAGGGCCCGGGCAACAGCCCCAGTTTCGTTATGGATGGATGACATCTATATGGGGCCCATTGAGCCACTTTGAATTCCCCACATGCATGGATCATGCATCTGAAAGACCCAATATTGGGAAGATGTATGTGGGTTGCTATTATAGGAGCATTTGACTGTTGGATTAAGATAGTTGGCCCATCTGACTGTCAGACTATCATATGAGAGCCATCAGATTGCTTGTCCACTCAAATTTTGGACCACATGGATCCCTGGTTATAGGCATTTTTATTTTTACTTTGTGTTGGGCATGAGTGATGGTTTGGATTGGGATTTGATGATTTAGATTCATTATTTTTTAGTATGCACATTTTTTCAGTACTAAGGGCATTATTGTAAAATTTGTTTTTTGAGAATATATACATATATATATATATATATATAATATATATATATATATATATATATATATATATATATATATATATATATATATATATATATATATATATATTTTCACGGGGGGGGGGGGGGGATAGCCCTAGTCGTTGCATGAGATTTGCAGGTGAAGATCTAGACTATGAGGGGACAACCACACCCTAACTCAAAAGCCCATTCTTTTCTCTCTTCCTCCTTGCATGAGATTTGCAGATGAAGATCTAGATTCTCCAGGGATTGGAAAGAAGTGCAAAGCCTCGAGGGTGATCCTCATCTTTCTTCTTCTTCAAAGGTAAGTAATCTCTCTCTTTTCATTCTCTTCTTATTTAAACCCCAAACCCCATCCATTTTCTATATTTCTTCATCCTTTCTTCTCCTCAATCATCAAAACACCCAACCCATCAAAAACTGTAAGCCATGCACCCTTTCCAGTGGCCATATGCTTGTGCACACTCATGCATGCACATAGGGGCGTATCTTTCCCCTTTTGCTTTGTTTCTCTCATAAAAAACTCTAACCTTAATACCCTATTTTATGCCCTTTGAAACCCTAACCCTAATCTCCCCCTAAACCCTAACCCTAGGTTTTCTATTTTGAACCATTTGCCACAAATTGTGTCCAAGACTTGAAATCATCAATCTAGTTGGGTGTTGGGACTATCCCGTGCTAGAACGAGATTCCCACATCTCGTAGGGACCATTATTTTATAATTTTATATTGAATATGCATGGTGGTATGATTACTTTGGTCAGAACCTCGCTAATCAAATTTGGGTTTTTTTTTTTTATTATTATTATAAATTTGTGGTAGAGTATGTGTTTTTTAATGCTTGATTTAATTGTATTAATATGAAAATTGATCTCATTATCACATTAGCTTAGAAAACCTTCATTTACATCAAAGTGGTATCAGAGCGGGAGGTCTCGTGTTCGAGATTCCTCACCGGGGGTGATTAATGCATGGGCATTTTCACACTGGGCTTGAGTGGGGTGGCCTGTGTGAAGAGGGGGCACACTCGGGGTGGGTGGCCCACGTGAGATAGGTGGCTTGAGTGAGGTGAGACCCATGTGAAGTGGGGTCCACGAGGGGGGTTCGGCGAGGGCCTGACACGTGAAGTGGGGCCCGGGCTATCAGATAAAGGGATTGATTCGCCATGCTCTATCAATTCAAGTTTTTAGAGCAAGTGGTTAATTTTCTTGTGTTAGGGTCTCTCTTATAGATGTCATAAGCAAGATAGTCGGGACCTATTGATGAACCAACTTAAGGGAGTATGCCTAGTTATTTTGCGCATTGGATGTAATATTCTTTTACGTAGGTAATTTTGTATAGGGTATTACTAATTTGTGCAACATGAATTAAGTAGAGGCCAGAATAAAGATGTCGACTGCATGTCTTGAGAAAAACTTCAGTCAAATTTTGAAGATACCAACATTATCAAGGCCTTTCTGCCGGTGCCTTTTTTTTAATAGCCGATTGCTGCCTCCGGCATGTTTTAGATACATGATGCTCTAGATATTGTTCCCCTTTGGTTGGATCCTTAGTTTCATTCCATGGACTAGTTTAGCAGCTTTGTACCATGACTCACTTGGTTTAGGGAAATCTTCTATTAAACAATGGAGAATACCACTAGTTGAGTTCCGATTTGGTTGTTATACTTAATTGTTTTTCTTTTTTACCCTTTCGGTAATATGTTCTTTGATACTTTGTGTAGGTCCATGCTTGCCAAGAGCTACAAAATGCCCAGTTCTTCTTCAAATGCATGTTCCTATATCACTGATCTAATCTCTGTGTGTGTGTGTGTGAAATAATTGAGTTGCATTATTGAGGATTCTTGAGTAGCATTCGTAATCATAAAATTTCATTTGTTTTTGCTTGATTGGTATGCAAGTACGTTATCATGACTTCCGCTTGATAGAGTAGGCCTTGTTAACCTTCAATTCTCTTGATCCTTTGATGTTTGATTTTTTGGGGATCAAAGTGTTGCGGTTGTGCATAGAGGTCTGTTTTTCTCATTATATAGCTTTGTATTGAGGGTTTAGTTAGGGCCATCCCCTATCTAGGTGTATCTATTTTGTTTCATGAAATATACACAGCAGTGGCGGTGTGGTATTATTATTATTATTATTGTTATTAATATTTATTATCATGATTCCCTTATAAAAATTGTATGTGATTTTTTTTTTTTTTTTTTTGGTGCTGATGCCTCAAAAATTTTGAATCATAGGTATGAGTTCAAAAGCAACCATGGAGAATGGGTCATAACAGTGAAACCCGATTTAGGTCCTGGAATATCTGAACGAGTTTGGGAAGCTATTAGGACAACGGGTGAGGATGTTGAATGGTGTCATGCAGTTAAGAATGAACTCCGTGCATCACTTAGTTCTCTTTTGGAGGTACTTCGATCTCGTTATAAATTTCTTTTTTCAGTTTGGATGCACTAGTGAATTGGATTGCGGACATTTCATTTAGCATTCAGAGTCCACGGCAAGAATTAATGATGTTTCCTAGTATTCATAATGACTAAGTGGTCTTCTGATTGCAGCTATGTTTCTTTCGAGTCCAACTTGAAAGTAAGTTAATTGCAATTTGGAGCCTAGATAATAATTTTGCTAAGGAAATAAATTACAATTCATTTATTTCCCCTTCATTTGGCTAATAGTTGCAGATCAATTCAATAGTTCCTGAAGACGTGCCCTTATTACCCAAGGAAAATGATCAAGTGCCATCATTTGCACGATTTTATAGTGCAAACAGTTGCTGTTTGCCCCATGTGATATGTTGATCACATCCACTCTAACCATCTTGCATGCATTGCTTTTTTGTTCTTGGACCTAAAAATCAGGCCAATCCATGACTCAGGTGGGCCACATGATCAGGAAAAAATTTGGAGGGAATGTCCACCCTTGACTATTATAGTGGGCCCACCCCATGATTTCAGTATTGGCATCGGTGCATGTATTGCACCCATATCGGTATCGCATGGAAATATCTCATGTATCGCAAAATGCACCATTGTTTTTTGGGAAACATTGGCAAATTGTGATTTTTTAAAATGAAACTTTAGGGGATGTTAAAATGACATTATTACACACTTAGAACTCAAAAGATCACAAAAAATGAATGCACATAATAAGTTTCCTTTTTATAAAGTCCTACACTATGCATTGTTTGACAGAAGTGATTCAATTATATTTAAAAATCAATTCATATAATTTATAAATCATAGAATACATGTATAAAAACATGACCAATACACTCAAATATTTTCATAATTTTTAATGTTTTAAAATTAAAATTTAAAGTAATAAATATAAAAATCACTACTATTTCTATAATTCATAAAAGTTATTAGCACATTCATTGTATTAATTACTTTCACTAAATTTATACAATGTATGATGCATTATTTAACAAAATATATATTTTCAATTATTTTTTTTATAATGTTTTAAAAACTTTAATTTAATTTTGAAAATAAATGAGCGTGACTGATGTTTAAAGTCAGCATACACTCATGAATAGATAAATATTAGGAACAAATAGGATTTGGTTAATGTAATTTTAAAAAAATATTATTTATTTATTTTTCATTAATTTTTTTTTTTTTTCAAAAATTCTAGAAACTTCCTTCAATCTCTAGATCAGCCTCCAAGTACCCTCATACGATTTTTTCACTCTAATTACCAGTTAAATGGGTGAAATCATGAAAATTTCAGATTTTCTTGAAATTCCCTCATTTTGAACAAAATAAAAATTGGAGACAGTTTTCCAAATATCACCAATATTGGTGATATTATCAATAATATTGTTGATATTATTGGTATCGTTAGGTCAACAAGACCGAAATTTATGGAAGTATAAAAATTTCCAAATAGCGCTGATATTTTCGATAATATTGGTAGTACTTGCTCCATACTATTGATATCAGTGATACTTTAAGAAGAATCCCTTGTAAAAATTTTCTAGTATTGATGATACTGTCAATAATATACCTAATATTAGCAATAATATTCCCAATATCCGAGAAACATCTGTAAATAGGTGAAAATTGACATACATTTAGAAAAAATTTCAAAAATCCAAAAATCTTCATTTTTTAGGAGTTTCTTTCGAATTTTATTTCTTATGTGATTTTGATCACACTCTTGGTTTATATTGAATAAAAGTTTGGATTTTGAGAGATATCTTGACTTGAAAAGAAGACGGGTTGGAACTCAAAGGTGACAAAAAATCCATAGAAACTTCATTTATTTTTTCAAATGTTAGCATGGATTGTAATGGAATCCCATGGAAATCCATGTTTGTGCATGATTATCATTTCATTGACAAGGATTTGTAGTGAAAAAAAAAAACATTTAAGTGAAAATGGGGCAAATTTGAAAAATCCAAAATTTTCCATTTTTATATTGGAAACTGTGTTTTTCATTCTTAATTAATGTGGAAATTTAATATATTAATGAGTGTTGGCCAATTTATTGATTGAACGCAAATTTTATATATTATTTTATGTTGATTTCTTTTAATAACACATGGTTAGGTCCCTATAAAATGGAACTTATTATGTATAGTTTTTTTAACAATATTTTTATTTCTATATGTGTAAATATGGGTCTTTTAACATCTTTTAGTTTTACTAAAAGATTCTACAGTTTTCCCAATTTTTTCCCAATGTTTTCCTCAGACAACAATATTTCCGAGTATTTACAATAAGTCGATAATATCAATGATATCTATACATGTTTTTTTATTCCTGGTCTTTGATACATGTAACGATACCGAAACTCTGAATACTGATTGGAGGTTAAAATCCATCGTTTTTTTGAAAGATGAAAATTTTATTAGCCCTCGAAGTGAGGAAAGAAAGGAAAAGGAGAAAAACTACAAGGGAAAGGGACAACTGGAGCCGCCTTAACGAAGGTTGCCCACTTAGTCAGCAAATGAATCACTTTACAAATGACCTGCCTAACCCATTCCTCCTCATTTCTAAAACATCTACCATTTATGGCCTTCCAAATAACCTAGAGAACCACCATAATGAGCAAATGCCAAACCGCTTTCCCAGCCTTGCCGACTCCGCCTCCATGCCAAGCCCACAAGAGATCGTTAGCCTTCATTGGCACAACCCAATCCGTGTGGAGAAGACAAAGGAAAAACTCAACCTTGGTAACGAAAGGACAATGAATAAATATGTGATCAATTGATTCCTTATTCTCCATATACATCAAGCAAAGATTCAGAAGGACGAGGGCGCGTCTTTGCAGGTTATCGATAGTGAGAATCCTCTTCCTCCCAACCAACCGCACAAAGGCAGCAACCTGAGGAAGGGCTCCATAGAACCAATGGAAATAAGGGAGGGAAATACTGGAGTGAACGGAGAGCATATTATAAAGCGATTTAACCGAGAATTTCCCTGAACTTTGACCTGAACAAATAATTTCGTCTTCTTGGAACAAGTCTAGCTTGATCGAATCGAGCAAGAGCAATAAGGCTAGCCACTCCACAAGTTCCTCTTCTGATAGAATTTTGCGGCGATGGGGAAACCAAACTATCTGACCACCTTCCGTTGAGAAGCATTCCCTAACTTCAACAAACCGATCGGGAGCTAAACGAGCAATGAGGGGGAAAGAGTCTTGAAGCGCAGCAGTGCTGCACCAAATGTCTACCCAAATTCTTATACGCAATCCGTTGCCAATTCTAAAGGAAGTGCCTCTACGAACAATGGGTTGTAACTCCATTGCTTTCCACGTGGCAAAAGCCCTATAAAGCGAAGATTGGTTTGCAAACCAACCCCCCACTTGCAAACAGTACCTGCCGACAGCTAAGTTTCCCCCAAAGCTTGTCCTCTTTGACACTAAATTTTCAGATCCATTTCCCTAATAGAGCTTTGTTCATGGTTTCCAAAGGTTTAATCCTAGCTCCCCCTTCCGAAATAGGCTTGCACGCTTCACTCCATCTAAGCAAATGAAACTTTCTACCCACCAAGGTGTTCGGTATCGGTTACGTATCGGTCGATATGTAACGAAAACGACTGACCCCGTTACGCGTCATGGGGTCGTAATGGCCACCCCCCCTGATTTTGCGACCGTAACGGCCCTGTAACGGCTGTTACTGCCCAGTAATGGTCAGGGCGTAACGGTTAGTAAACGACTAGTTTGTTTTTTTTTTTTCTTTTTAAGCTCCGATTTTTCACTTTTTTTGATACTTTTTTCTTCCAAATTCTTCCTAAATCATTCTATTGCAATTTTCAACCACCCTTAGTTTGAAATTAAGGATCAAAACAAGTTGTATTACGGATTTTCTTGGTTCGAAGCTCTATGGGCCATTTTCCAAAAATTCCTCAAAAATAGGTATTTATACTTTTTATTCAATGTATCGTTGTTTTAATGGTAGCATACGATGTGTTAATCGTAATAGAACATATTAATGTCCAATTAATAGATTATTGTTGTGATTTTATATATTTTTATATATTTTTCTATTTACGCACTATTTTTAGCCTTTTTTAAAAAAAAAATTTGAAAAATCAATTTTTATTCAATGTGTTGTTGTTTTAATCGTAGAATATGATGTGTTAATCATAGTAGACATATTAATGTCCATTTAACAGATTATTGTTGTGATTTTGTATTGTTTTATAATCTTTTTCTATTTACGCACTATTTTCGACCCTTTTCGAAAAATCAATTTTTATTCAATGTTTTGTTGTTTTAATGGCTGAATATGATGTGTTAATCATAGTAGAACATATTAATGTCCATTTAACAAATTATTGTTATGATTTTATATATTTTTTCTAATTACGCACTATTTTCAGCCCCCCCCCTCTTTTTTAAAAAAAAAATTCGAAAAATTAATTTTTATTCAATGTTTTGCTATTTTAATGGTAGAATATGATGTGTTAATCATATTATAATATATTAATATCCATTTAACAGATTATTGTTATGATTATATATATATATATATATATATATATATATATATATATATATATATATATATATATATATATATATATATATATATAATATTTACGCACTATTTTTGGCCATTTTTTTAAAAATTTGAAAAATCAGTTTTTATTTAATGTGTTGTTTTAATGGTCGAATATGATATGTTAATCATATTAGAACATATTAATGTCCATTTAACAGATTGTTATTATAATTATATATATATTTATATATTTTTTCTATTTAAGCACTATTTTTGATCCTTTTTTTTTTAAAATTTGAAAAATCAATTTTTATTCAATACGTTGCTGTTTTAATGGTAGAATATGATGTGTTAATCATAGTAGAACATATTAATGTTCATTTAACAGATTATTATTGTGATTTTATAAATTTTTTAATATTTTTTTCTATTTTCGGCCATTTTTTAAAAAATTTGAAAAATCATTTTTTATTCAATGTGTTGTTGTTTTAATGGTAGAATATGATGTGTTACTCATAATAGAACATATTAATGTCCATTTAATAGATTATTGTTGTGATTTATATATATATATATATAAAATATTTTTGCACTATTTTCGGCTTTTTTTTTATTCAAAAAATAATTTCTTATTCAATTTTTTGCTGTTTTAGTGGTAGAATTTGATATGTTCATCATAGTAGAATATATTAATGTCCATTTAACAGATTATTGTTGTGATTTTATATTTTTTTATATATTTTTTTATGTTTGAATTAGTGACTTTATGTTTATATTTTCTTATTTTGGACAGGTTTTGGAGCTTCTTAGGGTTTAGAACATAAAATCATCTTTATTGATTAAATTTAGAAGTTCGAAGTTTCTATTATTAATCTATTTACATTAGGTTTTCGAGATTTAAATTAATTAATTCATTCATTCTCTTATAAAAAGTAAATACTGTATATAAATTTAGAATAATGAGTAGACTCACCATCTCACATAGACATAGGTCATGTCTAATCTACCTAAGGAAATATCTGGGTCTGGCCAATAAGTGAATATATTGGATGACAACATTGTCAGAGGGTAGGTGGTACTAGGTACCAAATGAAGCGCAACTATTGTGATAGACTAGTAACTAGTAGAATTGCGCATCTCAAACAACATTTGACACATCAAAAGGGTCAAGTTGCGGGATATACTAGAGTACTAAAAGAGATAATGATTTTAATGCAAGCCAATCTGGATGAATCGAAGGGTAAACGTGTTGCTCGACAAAAGAAGAAAGATGAGATTTTTGATGCGGCCCGACTGGAGGCATTTGGTCATGAATATATGGGCATTCGTGATGAAGATATTATTGATTTTTACGAAGATTTAGATGAGAATTAACTATAGTTAGGAGAGAGCTTGTGTCTTGCTCGTGAAGCGGAATAACGTCGCCGCATGTTTGGCGCGAGTGGGTCAATACGTGATATAAGGAGGGGGGAGTGGGAGTGCGACTGCTTTGCAGGTGGGGGTGGGGGATAGGTTTGGTGGGTTACGACATATGTTTGGGAGTCGACGAGAGGCATCTTCACGTGATGCCCCTATACATTTGGATGAAGAAGTAAATGAGCCTAGGAGACCCTCTATTGATCCAATTCTGTTTAGGAAAGAATCAACTAAACAAAAGAAGATAAAACAAATGTGGAGTAGAACTTCCCTTGAGAAGCTAAGTAGGGCAGCGACAAAGTTATTTATACATGCCAACATACCTCCTAACGCGGTCACTTCTCCATATTGTCAGGTGGTAATTGATACAGCAGCAGAAGCAGGTGAAGGAATTAAGGGCCTGTTTGGTTTTCCAAATTACATCGTATTTGGATGTAAATAAGTAATAATTACTTCTTACATGTAATTGTAATGATTGGTACTACTTCCATTGACTGTCATCGCATGTTTGTTTAATATAAAAAATACGGTGTATTAGAGATAAAATCATCAGCCGTGTATTTGGTTTAATGGTGTAATAGACATGTCAAATAAAAAAGGATGTTATGGTGTCCTTCACCTCACCTCTAATATAGCTGCAAATGCTGTTTGATTTCCATTGCAATTCCGAAAAAAGTAAGATTGTTGACCGTTTGCTCAGAGTGACCACCGGTCACTGGTCAATGTGTTCTCACCCCCAATTTCTGTACATCTTTAATCCACGCCGTTCATCAATATTTAATCATGTGCTCCTTGTTCTATACATCTTTCATCCACGCTGTTCATCCATATTTAATCATCCATGCTAATACTCGACACAAGAAGATGCTAAGGATCGAACTCTCTTCTAATCAGTTGGTGGTTTAAATGTGGGTGTTATTTTAATATCCTAAAATTTTAAGCTTGACTTACCTTTTGGATACAAGTTGTTCTGATTTTAACCAAGGACATTCGTATAACTTCGATTTCTTTCTCTAGTTAATCCTTATTATTATTATTTTTTTATAAGCTCTCATCCAGTTTGCCTCTAATTATGAGTTAAACATCTGGAATGCACCATGGGTAGATTTGCTAAGATTGTTCTAATGGTGTGGGGAGTGTGAGTGTGTTTGGTGGATCAAAGGATATTGACACAGTTTTTTTCAGAAGAATGACATTGCATTAGCATGCACAGATTTGTAACCTTCAGAACAGGTTCACCACAAATGCAAGTCTATTGAAAAGTGCAAAAAGACTAGAGAAGGACAAGGGGAAAACCCTGTTTCAATTCTTTTTTCCCTATCCTTTGCCACCGACAAAGTATGTAAAAAATTGCACCAGCTATGACAGATGGTGTTCACAAGAGCAACCTAGTTCAATCAGGCCACCGTTTCTGAGTATGACCTGGGAGGGGAAGGAGATCTGTTCAAAGCTCCGGAGCCCATCATAGAAGAACCCGAAGTGGGGCTTGAGTTGCTTGACCCCATGACTGTTGCCATTTCCATGATTTCCATTGGTGAAGATGTTATCTACCCAGAGATGATGAAGGTTATAGGCATTGAATCAATTCAAAGCAAACAACTGTTAAGTGAGGTCTTCAATGAGTGCAAGAATGACCTTTTACAGAAATCTATCCTCGTTTAACAGCAAATCCATTTCCAAACCATGTAAATGAAATATGTTTTCATAGTCCATGACACTACAAAACCTATGTAAATCATTGTCCAAAACATATCCCAGAACGTAAAAAAAAAAACGAAACAAAAACTAGCTAGTAGCGCCACGAGAAGAGATGAATGGCGAGGATAAACATCAAGCAACTGACTATTATCCGTATCAAGGCCTCCAGTGCATGTGGCGTTCCTTCAATGCCATCTCCCTGTGTCCCGTGGCTAGCACTGTAATGACAGTAATATGATGCTGATCTGGAGCTCCCTATAGGATCGTTGCTGCAACCGGCAATGCAATGAGGTCCATGCGTCGATCCCATGTTCTCATAATCCTCTTCCAATTCGGTCACTGCTGCATTTTGATGAGCTGAAGCGTTGCAGAAAGTAGTCCATTGAGTAAATGCCTCCGACGCTGATTTGTAGCTTCTGAAGCGGGCGGAGGAATATCCCTGGACCTGTTGATGGCACTCCTCCCACGTATAATAGATCCCGGGTCTTCGACCATTGAAAACAACGTACATCTTTTTACCCATCTGTACATTATGATATATTATCAACAATGTCAAACCATTTGTATTAATACTGGAACATATTAGGATAAAAATTACTATTTGTATATAACCACATCAGATTAGTGAAGATACAGCGACTGTTAACCACTAATACCTGAAGCGATGCCCGAAAGTGTAAGGCTGTGTACTTATCCTATACAGATTGCAAATGTGAACAAGGTAGTCATATAATTAAAACGAATTTACCAGCAGATTAAAACAGGTAATGCAGGTTAATAGGCATCTATGGATAGATCATTAAATACTCATTACAATCCAAAAAAGAAACAAAAAATATTATCCAATATAACCCACATTCATCCAGCTAGTGAACACAACTAGCACGTGAAACCAAAGAAAGTTATGTCCAAAAAAACATTGGCTGACTAGCCAATGAACACAGGAACCCAAACGGTCAGGTGGAAGGGACTATGCTTAGTTGGACGACTGATCAGGAGCAAGCAACATCAACACAAACTCCAACCTCCTATGCTCAGGGAGGGAAATGAATGAAGCAGATTGTTGTTCATCTTTTAATAGTATCCTTGTTGCGTGTATGATCTCATGACCTGTAAGCCCCTCAATTTGCTCCAGAGCCGGTACAACCTGCGACATTCGTACCATGTCCCTCCCTTGGTGTATGGTAATAGCTAGTGACTTGATGCCTTCAACAACATCACTCATTCCTTTGCTTATGATATCACAAGGGCGATTCATCCTAGCTCTCTTCCTTGAATTGTTTGTGCTTCCTGTGTTGACCGAGTTGTTCCCATTCACAGATGGATTTCGGTTTGCAATAAGCGTACCATCATGACTTTGATACGACCAGTGGATGTTAGGCGCACTGTCCCCAACATCGTCACTCGATAACACGAGTGTATCGTCATTGAGATCGACCGACGGTGTCTGTGAAGTATCAGGATCCCTGGACCTTCTCGATGGCTGAGTACTACGCATGTTTCCTGTGGAAGCATGCAATCCAGTCGCTTGGTCTTTACCAAATAGGTATGTTAGGTCATCGTACCTTTGCACCGTTTTCCCCCGAACATGTTGTGCGTAAGGATGTGACTAGTGACAACAACGAAGAAAAACCAATATAAGTAAACATACATGGGAAGATACGTACAACTTAAAAAGGTATTAATTGCTAAAGTTAATAAGTTATATAGAATTTTATTTCTAAAATAGTCTCACCCGTATGTAATCCTCCCAAACATCGTTTGGAGCGGTCACAGTCTTCAAGTCATTGTCCTATCCAAACCCACTAGCGTTTAGGGTGTCCCGAACCTCGAAATACAACCTCTTCAAAGTGTGAAGGCGATTCCCAACATGTTTCTTTTGCACTGTTATTCCTATTGCACTCCTCACAGTCTCCACAACTGTTTTGTAGGTCTCATTCTTAAAACCATTGGCACTCTTGCGGCCATTTGCAACCACATCCATCAGCGTATCAATAAGACGGTCATCCATTTCATCTATCGAGCGCATTACACCACTTGACGATCATCCATTTCCATCAGGTGATTTTAATTTATATTTCCTCGGTGTCCTTCGTGGTGTAGCACACGGGTCTTGATCAGCTTGTTTCGTTGGGATGGATTGGTTGTTTCGTTTGGTTGGTGATATTTCTCCGTCACTAACTTCAATTATCTATAAATAGTGATATGAACATATTTAGTAAGCATTACATCCTCACGTGATAGTCATATAATAAAGGCAAAATTTTCACTAAAATATGAATGAAGATACACACAATTCATACATGATACAAAAGTTGAAAGAGAGAATAGGCATATTTTCAAACCTCCAAAATGATACTAATCTAGACACATGCTTATAGGTAACTGAGCTTACAACCACATATTTCTTTATCCTACTACAAAATAACAATTTAGCATGTGGTAATCATTCTCTACGATTCACAAGAAGAGATTCATTCCACATCCTCTCAGCTATATTGTCTCGATATGTCGCCCATTCATCCTTTTCACGTTGTGTGACATTACCCTCACATGTTGACAGATCTATACTCTCCGTTACATCCGTTGAGGTGACCTCCTCTTAGATTAAACCGTCTCCTCCAAACGAACGGATAAAGTTGTGTAACACACAACATGCGATCACTATCTTTACTTGTGTTTTAAGGTTGTATTGTGGAGCTGATTTGAGGATCGGAAACCGCTTAATAACATTTCGTAATTGAGCATGTTGGTAGTTGAAAAGTTCTTTGCTCGAAGGATTGTGGCCCGTGCGGTATTCAATGAGGTGGTACCGTACATCGCGGTAAGGAGCTATAAATCCAGGTGAATGGGCATAACCAACATTAACTACGTAGTATTTATCTACAATTAATTATGAGTAAATATTATGATTCGAAATTAAAAATCACCCTATGAAGATGTTCCATCATATTTTTGCATTCGAAGTACCCTGGGGTATAGTAAAACGATCACTGGAATGTGTCAATGCACTCTGTAAGACGAGTGTGTCAGAGGCAGAACCTTCCCATCCGGCGAGCACATATACGAACTTCATATCAAATGTACATGCGTCCATTACGTTCTGAGAGAGGATCCCTTTCCTGTTACGGTAGGTTGCACTTTCCAATGCTGGGACATAGGCGGGTACATGGGTGCCATCAATTGCACCAGTAGAGTCCTAATTTCAACATGCATTATCAATAAAGAAATAGAAAAAAAAAAGTTTGCACTATAAGATGAAGGCATGTTGAATACTGTGATTACAATTGAGCTTACCTGAAAATACGTGCTCCAATTGGGATTGGCTAGAATCTTGACAAGTGTTTCCGCACTTGGGAGTTTTACAAACTCTGGATATAGTCCGACAACAACATCCGGAGCTTTACTAAAATAACGGCTTACCGTTTCTCCAGACCGTATAAACCGGTTTCCAATGACACGATTTCTCACATTATGGCCTACTGTATGAAGGAACATGACAAGTTGTTCTTCCATACAAACATGCTTCCCATCAGGAAGGATATTTCTATCCTTGAGAAAGGAGCATAGGTTGAAGAATGTGGCCTTGTTCATTCTGAGTTGTGCGACACACTTGGTCACCCTCTCTAATTATCCCATATATTATCCGGCTTCTTTCAGTCTTCAAATCTTGAGGGTGTCCTAAATAAATAATTTCTGCAGTATTCTCCCACTGCAATAGTTATTGTTGCTACAACAAGTGTAGTTCAAAATACAACCATTTCCTCTTCTGTCCATCCATGTCCCTCCATGTTACGATTATTTCTTGTACAACACACCGAATGACAGTTAGTCAACAACTACCACACTATATCAAATACTAGTTTCATATCGGTCCCATAAAGTGGATCAAAACAAGACAGAGAAACTTTTAGTTATACCCAAAATACACCTCCTAATTGATCATAATGAGCAACTGAACATCAGATTGTAGATGACAGACAGACCCATTATTGGATACTAAATAGCTTGATTAAGCTACTGACTACAGGTCCAATCAGGCCACACTTGTAAAGCTGTTTTGACGGTTCTCTTTAATAAATATTTGACAATTCTACACGGAACTTTGTATACGTATTATATTTATATATATATATATATATATATATATATATATATATATATATATATATATATATCAGTTTCTGGAACATGATGAAGAAGGCATTGCAATACTAGAGATATGAAAATCGAATTATCAAACCACATGCTTATATAAAAAATCAATTCAACCATTCCAATTAATAATCGGCTTTGTTGACGTGTCGCAACACCCAGTGTTTGTAATATCGATACCATCGGCCAATATTATTGTTATCGCTGGCCAGCGATATGAAACTCTGTGGAATTTGCTCAGAAATGAAAAATAAATAGGCAATTCTTTGTATCGTGCGATATATCGCACAATATCGCAAAATATTGTGTGATATTGCCAATATTGATGATATATCCCAATGTATCGTAAAATTTCCAATGATTTTATACACAATATCGTCGATATCTGTTGATATCGACGAAATCTTCTGTAGCCACCTACCACAGAATCTTTCTGTAGTGGCATCGTTTTCGGCGGTATGAGGCAAAATCCTCTCTACTACCCCACAAAATCAAAAATATATATAGATAAATCTCTCTTACCTAAAGATGTAGTCGCCTTTAATCAGATTTGGTGGGCCAAACGTCGAGCGCGCCAGATTAGGTATGAAAATCGTAAAACCTCCAATTTTATTTTATTTTTCCTTTCGGAGAGAAATTCCCGGGAAAAAAAAAAAAACTACATTGCTGTCTAGGTTTTCGGGATTTTGGTAGGGATTCTAGTGAGATCTTTGGGGCTTTCGAACCGAAATCCAGCACCTTCCGGAGCGTACGGAGAAGAAAACAATTTGATAGGGTTTCGTCGACTCTCTCCTTATATAAGGAGTGGATTTGGTGCGTGTACAATGTATTTAGGACAGTGCAATCCTTACGGTGGGGCCCACCTTGATGTATATATTGTATATCCATTCCGTTTATACGTTTTTAAATATCCATTTAGGTAATGAAACAAAGAATGAGGTAGATCCAAAGCTCAATTGGACCTCATCACAAAAAACAGTGGGGATTGAATGTTTAACATAGCAAAACTTATTGAGGGCCAAAGAAGTTTTCAATCACGCTGATATTTGTGTTTTCCCTTATTCCATATCTCCCTGGACTTATGAACAGGTTTGATCACAAATAAACATTATTATGGGCCCTAGAAACATTAAAAGTTTCAATGGTGGGCATCACTGTACCTGTTATTTCATGTGGTGAGGTCCACTTGAGCTTTAAATCGGCCTCATTATTTGGCCGATTCCCTAAACTGATCTCTCCAAATGGATGGATGGTGTGGATATAGCACATACATAATGGTGGGGCCCACAGTCAATGTCCCACTCACATAGCTCGTCCGTTGTGCAACGCGGACTGAGAGTGTAGAGTGGGTTAACGGTTACCGTGGAACAGCTTAGTGAGTATACCCTAACCATGTTGGGCCCATCTTGATGTTTTTTTTTTTTTTTTTTTTTTAATATATCCATAACAAGCATCTGTTTTTCCATCTCATTTTAGGATGAGATCCTAAATCATCAAAATCCAAATCTCAGGTGGACCATACCAATAGAAATAGTGATGAATAACCATTAAAAACTTTTTATGGGCCATGAAAGTTTTGGTTGAATCTGATATTTCTATTTTCCATTCATCCAGATCTTCTTGACATTGTCAATAGGTTGGATTTGCAAATAAACATTACAAAAACCTTATGATGGGCCCTTTGGATTTTTTAATGGTGAGGCACTAAATCACTACTCTTTCTTGTGGTGTGGTCTAAGTGAGATTTGGATCTGCATAATTTTTGGTATCCCATCCTAAAATGGGCTAGAAAAATGAATGGTCAGCGTTGATATACACAACATCATCAAGGTGGGCCCTACGGTAGGGGCAACACCCACTAAGCTACTACACGGGTAACGCCTAATTTGCGTCCCTGTTTTGGGACACCGATTGCCTAGTGCTATGTGGGCTCCGCATGATATATATGTGTTTTATCCATCTATTTTTCCAGATTAATATAGAGCATGGGCTAAAAAATGAGGGAGATCCAAATCTAAGTGGACCACATCACAAGAAAACAATGGTGATTGAATGCCCACCATTAAAAACTTCCTAGAGCTCACTGTGATATTTATTTGTCATCTAACCCGTTGATTATGTCATGCAAACCTGGATGAACAGAAAACACAAATATCAGCTTAATCCAAAACTTTTGTGGCCCTAACAAGTTTTTAACGGTGAGTGTTCAATCACCACTCTTTCCCATGGTATGGTCCATATGAGATTTGGATCTGCCTCATTTTTAAGCTCATGCCATAAAATAGTCTGGCAAAATGGATGGATGGAGTGGATAGGACACGCACATCATGGTGGGGCGCACAGAGCATTGTCAGCTTGTTCGCCATCCAACCTGTTGCTTGTTGGTAAGGTCAGAAAGACCTGGATGAAGAGACCACACAAATATCAGCTTGTTCCAAAGCTTTTGTGGCCCATGAAAAGTTTGTAATGGTTGATTACCATTGTTTCCTGTATTATGGTCCACCTAAAAAAAATTAAAAAATTAATTTATTTTTATATCTTTTGCTTTTGAATACATTAGTTGTGTTTTCATTCATGTCTCGATACATTTATAAAAGTTATGCATCATATTTGAATATAGTTACCTTTGTTCAACCAGACAACGCATAACTTAGGATCCTATACAAAGGAAACCTATTATGTGCACTTGTTTTTTAAGATTTTATGATTTAAAAGAGTGTATTAAGGTCCTTTTAAATAATTCCTGAAGTTTCATTGAAAAATTCAACCATTTTCCCAATGTTTCCCAAAAAGTGCGATGAATTACGCGATACAAATGATATATCCCCTGTGATAACCGATACGTATTTGTATCCCAAGGTTGCGATACATTGCGCGATACCGATATTTCGAACACTGGCAGCACCATTGACTGTTTTAATCAAACCGACTTACAAATCAAAGAAGAAAAGTGAGAGAAGTGCCGTATTTGAGTGTGAGAACCTTTTGTCACTAGCTTTTCACACGTGATATAATAGCCTGATTGAAAGAGAACTAAGCTACTAATCAGGAAAGTCTTATTTTACCTTGTTTAAAAAAATAGGTGGGTTTTCTAACCCAATACTCTTCTTTCATATACAAGATTAGACTAACATGATGGATGGTTGAGATCTCACAAGCATGTGCCAGGAATGGTGTGTACCTCAGCTTTATTGCACACGACTGTGTACTTGGCAAAGGTCTCCATAGAGATTTAAACCCAAATTGGGTCTATGGCCTTGGGCTAATGCAGTGGCATCATTTATGGATGAAATCGGTTCTCATTGGGTAATAGGTATCAGTTTGAGCCAATCCTTTAAACCACCTGAGGCTGGTTTGGGTGTAACATTCTAGTTAATAGTAGTTATGTATTAAAAATCATATATTTTTTTGACAGGCACTAGAAGTAATTTTGAGAACCAACATTGTGCAATCTGTAATATATAATTACTATCAACTAGAATGATATTGTTTGGTTGTGGACTCCATGTAGGGGCTTATTGGAGTACCCACACACCTAGCGAGTCCAAGATTGGTTTGTATGTTTTGGATTTCAATAATAGCACCTAAGAGATCAGTTGGTAGATAAATTCTTGATTTAGTATTGAGTAAGATCTTATGTCCAAATTATTAAAGAAATTACGGGTGGGTCTATATTTTGAATCAGATGGCATACACTGCATTTGTATGTTCCAAAACAATCCTCCTCTTAATAAATATTTGGCAAATCTATATGGATCTCTATATATGTAATATATAATCAGATTGTAGAACATGACAAAGTAGGCATCGCAATACTAGAGATATTAAGATTGAAATAAAAACAAAAAAAAAGTATATTCAGTTATACTTTCCATACATCTACAAGTTAGGAATGTAAAGGATTTGGAATTCAACTGAAATTGATGCTGTTTAGGTATTCTCTAATCAATATTTGGCAATTTTATATGGAACTCTATATATGTAATATATAAATCAGTTTCAAGAACATGACAAACAAGGCATTGCAATACTAGGGATATAAAATTCGATAAAAGAAAATAGTATCTTCAATTATACTTTCCATACAACTACCACTATGACAGTTAGTCTCCAAAAGGATTTGGAATTCACCTGATACTGATGCTGTATTGGAATTCATATGTTTAAAATTTTGACAGACATGGAAGTATATTGATCTGGGTCTAGTTGTGACCGATCATCAATAAGTCATGCCCAGAAGAGATGTACATAATCTGGTTTTAATCCCAAGTGAAGGAGTTTAACCAGAAAATGTAAATTATTTTACTATAATAAGCAATAGAAAACAGACATCAGAACCGTTGAACATATACTCAGAGATTGCTCTTATATGACATAGCATCCATCGAAACATTACTTTTTACCATCCAGAACTGCTAATTAGGAATAAGTAGATTGCATACAGTACCATCTCTCAGTACATTGTAGGTTAGGAAGATCTCCTTTTTTTTTTTTTTCAAATAAACATTTTTGTTTATTTTTCTGTACCTGGCGCAAATATATTAGAGAAGCAAGCATTCCAGAACAATGGAATGGATGGAATGGATGCAGAGCAGCCAATAAACACCTTGTAACCATGGTAGGCTATATGTGCACAGGTATTAACATAAATCATTATGCTCTGTCCGCGTGCATTTGCACAACATAAAATCGCAAACAGTACCAACCACCCTAGCTATGGAATAAGGATGAAGAGAACATTTGTAGAAAGATATTTTTATCGAAATCTACATCATTGTTTAAATGACAATAACACTATTCCTTATCAAAGGAGGAGAAGAATAATTGGGTGCATTCGACTATCATTGCTGAAGATGTTGGTTCTTCAGCAACCCATCCGATGGCATTGCAGGGCTAGCTTCGTGTTTCATCTTGGTGTGCCACATATGTGGCGAAGAATATTAGGTCGTCATCAGATGGCCCACAAGTTTCACCCAAAATAAAAGTCATTAGGTGGTCCACATATGCCGGGCCATGTGCACAACACTATGATTGTTCTTTTTCCAGTTACTTCTACTGATATCCACTGAGTATTGGCATAGAAGAAAGGATGATTTCTTACCTGTTCTGGAGTTGGCGTAGGTTATGGGGAAGATGTGACGATCTTACGGCAGACAGAACCCCTGTCGGTGAGAGGAAATCGGTACCATAAAGGGTAAACACCTCATAGAATGGAATACACGATTTTCCAATAACATGCAAGCCATGTAAATTGTATTATCATGCAAAGCCAGAAACTTACAGTAACATGCAAGACGGGAACATTGGAAGAACATGCAAAACATAAAAATCATCAAGGAAGAAGATGAATTAAATCGCTGTAAATAACACAACAACCCTCTATAAGTACCTGCTATCCTATGGAGATGTTGCGGAATCTGCCGATGAGCAGCTTTCTCACAAGCTCTGAACCCCTTGTCGAGCATGGAAACAGGGAAGAAATGAGATATGAATATTGAGATTTCAGATGACGACGCACCACGTGTTCTCTGCAAAAAGAAGAGCGGAGATACATATGAAAGTATATCGCTGTCGTCGTCTTACCTTATCAGAGAGAATTTGCTTTGGGACGTTGGTTCGGTGCCTTGGTGAAGACGACGCAATGAGAGAAATGAATATTTTAAGTATTGCATTGACGGACCACGGAAGATGCAGTGCTCATGCGGACCACGACCCTGTACGGTGCCAGCTTCTGCTACCTTGATATCGTCTCTTTGATTACTTGTAAAGAGATGTATTTCGGGCGGCTACTTTTCGGTGAACTACCGCCATTTCTAATACAACTGTATGACGTTCAAATCCGGTTTTTTTCAAACAAGCATCAGAAGTAATAATTATTTCTTTACTTCCGATTGACAGTAAGTTGGAAAACCAAACAGGCCCTAAAGCTCTCACAACTAGGGATATTAGGGGGAAATGGTTAGATGTAGAGTATGCGGATGTGAAAGCATACATGGGTACCTTTAAACCTATATGGCAGGTTAGAGGATGCACGATTATGTGCGATGGTTGGACTGGCCTAACTAGATACAACATGATCAACTTCATGGTGTACTGCCACTTGGGAACTCTATTCCACAAGTCAATTGATGCCTCAGCCGCAATAAACAATTCTGATTATATTCTTGGACTAATGGATAAAGTTGTGGATTAGATTGGAGAGGAGAATGTGGTGCTGATTGTGATAGAAAATGAAACATCATATAAGCTTGCAGGACATATGTTGACGAGAAAGAGACTACATATTTTTTGGTCACCATGTACTGCGCATTGTATTAATCTTATATTGGAAGATATTGGGAGGAAGAAGAATGTTAAGAAAATGGTCGAAAGGGCAAAAGAAGTGACGACGTTTATTTACAACCATAATCAAGTAGTCGCAACAATGAGGAAGTTCACGAAAGCACGAGAGTTGTTGATGCCTGTGGTGACTAGATTCGCAACAAACTTTATAACATTAGAGAGTTTACACTAGCATAGGGGAGAGTTGAGTGAGATGTTCGCTTCCTGAGATTGGCTTAACACAAAAATGGGTAGAAGACATCAGGGACACCGGTTGATGTTGCGAACACCATATGGGACAACAAATATTGGAAAGGGGTCAAGTCGATCCTAAAGGTGATGGAGCCACTGAGGGTACTCCGTCTTGTTGAAACCGACGAAGCACCCACCATGGGCTTCTTATACGATGCCATGGATAAGACGAAGTTGGCAATTCAACGTAATTGTAGAAGCTGTGAGTCTTATTAGAGGATGATCGACAAGAGATGGACAAGACAACTCCATCACGATCTTCATGCAGTAGGTTACTACCTAAATCCTAGGTACAGATATGGCCAATCATTTGTTGCGGATAATGAAGTACTTGTCGGGCTAAAGAATGTGATAAAGAGATAAGAGCCTGACTTAGATATGCAAATAAAGGCGTTGAATGAATTAGATACATTTGGAAATCGCCTAGGAAGCTTTGGAGATGCTCTTACATAGTATGCAGTATCTAGGTTGCAACTGACCGAATGGTGATGAATTTCGGAGAGAGTATGAAGGCTCTCCAAAAAATTGCAGTAAAAGTTTTGAGCCAGACAACTTCTAGCTACGAAAGGAATCGAAGTTGTTTTGCACTTATTCATTTAAAGAATATGAATAGATTACAGACTAGGATGTTGGATGGACTTGTCTTCATGCACTACAATATGAAGCTAAGAATGCGACGCATCATAGGAACATTACAGTTGTTGATGACACAGACTACTGTCTAATAAACTTGGACAATATTTATGATGAGGACGACCCGTTTCTACTTTCGTTGGAAACAAGGAAAAAACAAATTGAAGAGGATAGTGAAGAATTGGAAATTGATTACCCACTAATACGTACAACGCAATAAGAGGGTTGTGCAACTGTGTTGGACCCAAAAAGAGGGGCAGCTTTTATGCCAAGTACGACTCAAGATTAACAGAAGAGTACGGGCAGTGGTAGCGTGACCGTGTTAGATGATGGTGATGATGACGCCCCTGCCCTTGGTGATGGCACTCCTGGTGTCGCTCAACACACCATACATCCGTCTACAGATCGCGATGCCGATGAACATCGACAAGGTAGTTCATGAGGTCAAACTTATGAGTGTACTGAGTCACGATACAACCAGCAGGAGGAGGGTAGGTCTAGTAGTGCACCAGGTCCGGGAGGTCCGGAACATCAGTAGGCCCATGGTCCTAGGCATTATGATAGATATTCTTATGGGCAATTGGATTATGGTTATGGTTATACTGAGCCTGTTCCATCACATTCATGTTGGAGTAGTCCTCCCAATCCATATCCATATGATTATAGATATCCAGATCCAAATCCAAGTTACTCATCACAAACACACTCTTAATCTCAAGATTCTCAACAGCCTAAGTACGGGCACCAGTATGGCTATTTGACAGGCACCAGTGGATATCCTTACTCGGGGTCGGAGTTGTAGCCTAGTTAGGATCAGTCATCTTTTAGTTTCGTTGACCTAGTATTTCCTTCTGGCACTGGATATTATGGATATATAGCACCTCCACCTATTGGACAGCCTCAGCCTGATGATGACGATTATGTGGAGGTCGAGCAGCCACAAAAAAAAAAAAAAAGATTTTCATTTTAGTGGTGACTTGTGAATTTTATTATGGTAATTGTATGTATATATTTGTATTAAGGTAAGTATTTGCAGCAGTACTATTGCAAGCACACACTCTGCCGAACTTGTATTTAAAATAACTCCCCTAACAACCAATCAAGTAATCCTTAATCAAGTTGCAGAGGAGTATATCAGACACTACTATATATATATATATATATATATATATATATATATATATATATATATATATATATTCTTGACTTGAGGATGACTGACAGGTCACAGGACAGGAATCACAGCCACAAGAACAAGATAGGAGGAGAAGTCTCTGACATATTGAAGAATGAAGATTTTAAAATAGAATGAACATTGTAATTTATGCAAGTCTGGACTCACTCTAGTCTAGGCTCCAGAGTAGAGACCTCACTCAAGTATGTTAAATTGTTAATAACTTAATATTGAATAAATTATGAAAAATAATTGTAAACACCTACACATGTAAGATATTTTGATATTACATTCATTCTAATATATGTATCATTGATAGTAGATAGTTAGAAAATTAAATATATGAGTTTTGTAATCAAATCCAAGTTGTTTGGTTCATAAATTCATCAGATTGTCCGGTACAACTTCTCACTAAAGAGTGGACCATTACACCACCATAATCGTGTTCCAAATTATAAATGAATGCATATTGGGAATATTTAGAATATTCCAGATTTAATCCATATTATTTCATATTTTTTTTTGGCAAAAAAATAAAAATAAAAAAGTTGCACCATTACGGGCCGTTACACTCCCGTATCGACCGATACGGGGCGTATCTATATCGGTAACGGTGGGCACTGTTACACCCACCAATACCGATACCGAACACCTTGCTACCCACCGAATCACCTTTCCATAAGAAGTCCTTCCTGAGCTTTTCCAATCTCTCTAAGATAGACTTCGGACAATTGAACAACGACATAAAGTACACCAACATATTTGAGAATGCAAATTTAATCAAAGACAGACAAGCCCCCAAAGATAGAGTTAGTCTTCTAGGAAATTTGTTTCCTTTCAATCCTCTCAATCATCGAGTCCCATGGGTGCTTAGTTGGCTTCTTGATACAAAGGGACAAACCAAGATACTTAGAAAGAAGCCAGCCTTGCAATAAAAAATGCTAGCAAAATGCGACAACTCCTTCTCCACATGAATACCTAACAACTCTGATTTCGCCACATCAATTCTCAAACCAAATTTGCCTCAAAACACACCGTAATCTTCCTCATTCTAATTAACTCGT
The DNA here is from genome assembly GCA_037074715.1 of Magnolia kwangsiensis. Lineage (NCBI taxonomy): Eukaryota > Viridiplantae > Streptophyta > Magnoliopsida > Magnoliales > Magnoliaceae > Magnolia > Magnolia kwangsiensis. The sequence goes on along the minus strand of CM073588.1, from coordinate 55,400,131 downwards.
CATTCGCCTCATAGAAGAGAAGAGTGTCATCCGCATACTGAAGATGATTGATTCTGTCCTGGCAACCCGCAATAGTAAACCCTGAAAAAGAGACTGTTCTCCTCGCCCTTCCGAAGCATTTGACTTAGTGCCTTTGCCACAACCACGAATAGACATGGCGACAGGGGATCGCCCTGTCTAAGGCCATGGGAAGCTCTAAAATACCCTTTCGACAATTCGTTAATCAACATAGAATATGAAGCAGAGTGAATGCAGGATTTCATCCAACCGCTCCACTTAATGCTGCAACCCAACCTCCTAAGCATGTAGTCTAGGAAATCCCAGTCCACGTGATCATAGGCTTTCTCAAAGTCTAATTTGCAGATTAGACCGCTGTTCTTCTCTTTGTACATAAAGTCTATGCACTCATGAGCTATAAGGGCACTATCTAGAATATGCCTATTGAGTATAAACGCCTTTGGAATTCTGAAATGACTTTAGAGATAAATTCCTTGAATCTCGAAGCTAGAATTTTTGCCAAGATCTTGTAGGGACTACCCAACAAACTTATCGGCCTGGAATTAGTCACTTGCTTGGCCCCTTCTTTCTTAGGAATTAAAGCTATGAATGAAGCACCCAATTTGTAAGATAATCTGCCATTATCGAGCCCCAGGATCCTTTTGCCTATTAGACCAAGTGAAACGAGTTCAATCTATCTGATTCCGACAACCAATTATCCTCTTCTAGCAAGTCCACGTGAATATCCTTTTATTTTATCGAATTCTAGTTCTCTTTTACCTAGGAACTCTTTTTTTTTTTTTTTCCAAACTTTGATATTCTCCTTCAACAACTTAAGCTTTCTGTGAAGCCGAAAACCTGTGAAACCTTCCAACTCAAAGGACGACCACTAATCTACAATGATATGATCGAATTCATCAACTTCTAACCAAGCTTTCTTGAATCCGAAAGGCCTAGGGCCCCAATTATCTTTTGAAACCTCTAAAACAATGGGTTTGTGATTTGAAGTAACCCTAGTTAGGGCCCGTTGAATAACAAGAGGGAATCTATCAATCCAGTTTGAGGAAACTAGAAACCTATCCAATCACGCAAGCACAAGATCCTTTTGCCAATTAGACCAATTGAAATGAGCCCCACCCAAAGGAAGATCCAACAAATCATGGCAGCCCACCCAATTTGTAAAGGAAGACATTTCTCGTGATCTTACCACCACTAGATTTCTCGAAGGAGAAGTGCACCACATTAAAATCATGATGGCCCACACAATTTGAAAAGGAAGACATTTCTCATGATCTTACCACCACTAGATTTCTTGAAGGAGAAGTGCACCACATTAAAATCCCCCCCCCCCCCAAATAAATAAATAAATAAATAAATAAATAAATAGTAAGGAACAACCATTGCCCCTGTGGACCATACACTGCGGTAAAAACCCATTGGAAACGGGAGGAGATATCACATAACAAAATAGAAACCGAAAATATTTTAGAGAAAGAATCCACATGCCTCCATCTATCTAACTTCCACGGTACACAAATACCCCAAGTTGCCCCATTTGAATTCTGAACCACTCAATCTCTAGATCTGTATCCTCATAGAGAATCAAGCGTACCTTTATCAAAGGATTGAAGCTTGGTTTCTTGAAAAGCTTCTATGTCAGGCTTTGCCTTGGAACATAAGTTCTTCACCTAAGCCCTCTTGCTCTTTTCTCCCAATCCACGAACATTCTAGGAAAGAATGATCATTGGAAAACCTCCTTACCCGATCTGATCCTCTTGTTGTTGTTGGTTCTCATAGTAGAGTCATAGTTAATGGAACACTCGAGATTTAGCAGCTCCCTCATTCCTTTAGAAGATATTTTAGATTACAGTTGATGCATATTGTGGAAATACTGAGTAACTTTATCTTGTGCAAATTGAAAGAAGGCGTGATGTCTTCATCTCGGTCCCTGTACGACATACCCACGAGGCCTCCCACCCTAATAAGGGCATCCCTAGCTTACTCGTGCCTTTCTGTCGATATAGACTCACCTTCGTTAACCTCCATTGTTGATTTTGAGAATGTCTATAACTTTGCTAACAATAGATGTGTTGACATTTTCTCTGCACAAAGGGGTGACGTTAAGAGCTTCCTCAAACAAGTCCCCCTCAACAAAGGAACCAACAGCCATCCTACCTTCATCCTTCGAACCAGAATCACCATCCACAGAAGCATTGTCATTAGTTATGCCCTCTGAGACAAGCCAACGACAAATCGAGTGAATCTCCATAAGCTTTCCACTTGGTAGCAAGGCGACCACAACTTCCATCGAAGAAGTCGTCTTCTCCTTGTCGAGACAAGTGACCCTACGCAACTGAGGAGAAAGAAACGACTTCGGAAGGGATATACTTACGATTCCGTCATATGTGAGATCGAAGGGATTAGGCACGAAAACTTGAACCGGATTCGCACGTGCCAACTTAACAAGTTGCGTCTCCACACGAGTCTCATCTACCAACGTTTGGATTGCAAAACAAATGTTTCCCTTCAAAGCCACATCCGCCTCACCATTCGGGCCTGTGCAGGGAAGCAGGGATGTCTGCTCGTTGAGACACGTAACATTGCTCGAATTTCGAGCTTGTGATTTGTCATTGATATAGAGGCTCGAAAAAGCCTCGAACTTTGAAACTGTACCCGAAGTTGTCTTGAAGAGAGGGAAATCCCCAAACTCTACAACCACTTTGCACGGGATCTCACGCGTCCCTTCCAGATTTGTCATCATCCCATAGCCTTCAGTTCCTCTAGCCGGCTGACACATCTAACTAAAGGGAGGAGTTGGTTTGTTTGGTTAGGGCATGGATGAGGATATCAGTCTTAATAGTCATGAGAGTCACCGATTCTCCTACTTTTAACATCTTTGGGGAGGCAGGAGGATAACCATGATCAAGTCAAGCGAAGCGGAACAAAGTGGAGTGAGGGGATTCTTCGGTGATAAGCTTTAGAGAGGAGGGGGTGAAACGAAGTGATGTGGGGGAATCAAATCACTTGACTATTATGAGGATCATTGCTCCAAGGGCGAAGGGGATTGGTACTCCGTCATTCAGAAGTGCTCTTCAATCACGGTCGTTCACTGCTGTCTCTGTCTCCCTCGATCTCCAAAAGATCCCCCCATCTGGGGGCTACTTCGGTGACCTTTTCTTTCTGGATGGGCATGACCACCCTCATTTCTCCAACAATTGCTGCGATATACTTACGGATTGCCGTATCCTTCTTCTTCGTCACCCGAACTCTAACCACCCCAATTTCTTATCCTAGTTTTCTATTGAGATCGACCTCCATAATCTCCCCCAAGCAAGAACCTGCAACGACGAAGAAGTCAAAATCCCATAACTCGAGTGGGATTGCCCAAATCAGGCACCAGACATCCTCAAAGCCGAAGAGGGAGAACTCTTCCCATATAAGAAATCAGCGAATAGGGCCCTCTTTATGGAGAGCTTCTGCCATGAACAAGAAATTCTCATTCACTCCCGGACTATTTGAATCCATAACGCATTGTAACCTATTGGTCTAATCGAATACATCTCTGAAGGTAATCTACAACAATCATCCAACCACAATCTAACTCGAGAAATTGCCGCACCTTCATTTGTTGTTGCAACCAGTGTTCGCAATATCCATACTATTGGTCGATATCGCAGTCCAACGATGCGAAATCCGAAGGAAGAGTCTAAGAAATTTTTTATTGTGAGTAAATATCCGAACAAATCAAAATTTTTTTATAAAACGAGAGAAACTTTTAACATGGTGGATTTCCGTACCTGTGGAAGAGATTGCCCTGATTGGAAGTTGCATTTGGTGGGCCATTCAAATTGAAGCGCCATTTGTAGGTTAGTGCAAAGAAAATATCCGATTCCCCTTTTTTCTTTCTTTGAATAGATCATTGCTTGAAAATGAAAGTGATTTTGGAAGATAATGTGAAAAATACCGGAGAAATCTAGACATTTGGGAGAGAATTTAGGGTTTTACGGGTTTGGAATGCTATCCTCTCTGCTTCCAAAAATGGCTTCCGAGCCCTTTTTGATTGTTCACGACTGGATGCGGATTTCAAGCTAAAGCCTTTTGCTCATGAAGTTCTTGCGCTAGGATGCTGGGTGGGGCCCATCGTGATGTTTGTGAGAAATCCACCATGCCCATTTGTTTTGCGAGTTCATTTTGAGGACATGCAACCGAAAATGAGGTGGATCCAAATCTCAGGTGGACCGCATGAGGGGAAACAATAGGGATTCAGTGACCACTGTTGAAACCTTTTTATGGCCACGAAAGTTTTGTATTAGGATAACTTTTTCGTGTTTTCACCTCATCCCAGTGGGAATGACCTCATAAACAGCTTGGATGGCATATAAACATCAAGGTGGAGCCCAGGAAAGTTTCAATGGTAGGAAACTCATTCCCTAGTTTTCCCTCTCATATTGCCCACTGGAGTTTTTGATCTACCTCATTTTCGGTTGCACGTCCTAAAATGAGCTCTCAGAATGGATGGACGGGGTGGATTTCTCACAAATATCACAATGGGCCCCACACCCCCACCTAGTATCCCAACGCAGTGTCCAGCGTGGATTGGGAGCCTTGGAGATGAACGATCCTATCAGGGGCTTTGTAGAGCCCACCATGATATGTGTTTTATCCACTCTGTCTATCCATATTAGTAGGTCATTTTGGGTATGAGCCCAAAATGTGGGCAGATATATGGCTCAAGTGGACCAAACGACAGGAAGCTGTGGATGCAATGATATCCACCGTTGAAGCTTTTATAGGGCCCACCATGATGTTTATTTGGCATCCAATTTGTTCATAAGGTCTGACAGACCTGGATGAAGGGAAAACATAAATATTAGCTTGATCCAAAACTTTTGTAGCCTCCAAAGGTTTTTTAATGGTGGCCATTCAATGATTTTTCATGTAGTGTGGTCCACCTCAGATTTGGATTTGCCTCGTTTTTTGGCCCATACCCTAAAATGATTTGTCAAAATGAATTGATGGTGTATACACACCATATTACGTCGAGGTGGCCCCACGGTCAGGGTCCCACCATATTACGTATGTCTTCTGTTTGAAATCAATGGAATTACAACAACACATCTCAATGTTATTTTATTACGGGAACTCTATGGGCTCCACGATGATGTGCTTTATCCACTCTGCCCATTCATTTCTTCATATCATTTTAGCCCATGAGCTTAAAAATAGGGCATAGCCAAAGCTTAAGTGAACCACACCAAAGAAAACAGTGGTTTCAATGGTGGCGTCATTATTCCCATTGTTTCCCATGATGTGGTCCACTTAATCTCTAGATCTGCCCCATTGTTTTGGCCTAGGCTTTAAAATGATCCGAAAAAATGAATGGACAACATGGATACATTGTATGGGGCCCACACAATCTACCTTGCCTTTTGAGACGAGACCTATAAAAAAGTATAAATGTCAATGTCAGGAATCGGAGAGTGGATTAGGTGAGACCCTAGACTCATCCAAGACGGTGTGACCCTTGATGCAGGGCCCACCTTAATGTATGTATTCTGTATCCATGTCGTTCATCCATTTTTCCAAATCATTTTAGTGTATGATCCAAAAAATGAAGCTCATCCAATTATCAGGTGGACCATACCAAAAGAAAAAGTGGTGATTGACTATTAATGGGCCACAAAAGTTCTGGATCAATTTGATATATGTTTTTGCCCTTTCATCCAGGCTTATATGAATGTATTAATAGATTGGATGGTAAATAAAAACTACGAAAACATTAAGGTGAGCCCGAAGAAGGTTTTAATGGTAGGGCCTTCAATCAATATTGTTTCCTATGGCATGGTCCACTTGATAATTGGATCGACTTCATTTTTGGGATGGTGCCGTAAATTAAGGTGGCAAAACAGATGGACAGTGTGGATATACATGTCTTAATACATTTGTAAATGTTATGCATTATATTTGAATATAGCCTTAAGCCCTTAGTTCAATTAGACAACACATAACTTAGGACCCTATACAAAGGAAACCTATTGCGTGCACTTTTTTTTTTTATATGTTATTATTTAAAAGTGTGTATTAAGGTCTTTTTTTAACAATACCTGAAGTTTCATTGAAAAATTCAACAATTTTCCCAATGTTTCCCCATGTTACCTAAAAAGTGTGATAAATTATACAATACAAACGATATATCCCGTGCGATAACCTATATGTATCTGTAGCCCAAGGGTGCGATACATTGTGCGATACTGATGTTTCAAACATTGGCTGCAACAATTGAAGATCGCATCGACTCCTAGGATCGAGAGATAATGTCCTCCTCTACTCGAATGGCTCTCTCCCCCACACTCTTCAATACGAAATTGTTTGAGCACAACAGTCTCAATGAACTCATCTAAACAAATGTCCTTCTGAACCTCCTACAAAGGAATAACTTTTCCTGCGACTCCATCTCTGTAGGAGTGATTTGCCTTTTGATTATGAGGACCCTCTACCCATTAGTCAACTGATCTCCACCCGCATTCGAGACGCCGCCTTTCGTGAATTGAGAGGAGGGTTTCATGGCCAACAAGAGTCGAGATTCTGTATTCCTTTGTTCCAACCCAAATCTAGCCCTAAGAACTCTCATCTTCCTTCCCTCGAAGCTTTCTCCGTGTAATAGTTCCACCACCCGACTAAGCTTTGCCTCTGAGCTCATGCAAACAAAAGCAAAACCACGAGGTTTCGCCATTAACCTATCTATGGGGATTACCACCTCCATTACCGCTTCCGCTCTTCCGAACACTTGTGGGAAGTAATTGGCAAACAACCCTCAGGGTACCCTTCAACGAAAAGAGTTGGGTAACCATACATATCCTTCTTGAGTTTTCCTTTATTTGCAACCTCCGATCTCCTCCAATTGATCGTAGTCCAGCCTTCCTCGTTTCCTTCAGGAACACTATTTCCCCTTTCGATACCATCCTTCCCTCCAGACTCACTGTCTGGCAATTTCTCTAACGATCTAGGACTTTTGACTAAGCTTGACTGTTTCTCAGAATCTGCTGCTAGCAGCTGCCCACCCAAATTCGTTTCCGATTGTTTCAGAGGTTTTTTTCGCCACATATTACCTGCTGGGAAAATAAAAAACTAAGTGGATTTTGCTTGAATTTGGTTTTTGTTTTGGACTGATTACTCGGCTTAAAGGAGAACTTCCATCATTGAGCATGCAAAATGTGCCAAATCATTGATAACTTTATTCCACAAATTCTAAGCAATTTAAACAAAAGAAAACAGTTTAAATTAACAAAAACTCATCAATTGGGTTTTTGGTACCACATGCTCTCCAATCTCAATTTCCTCACCCAAATCACCTTTTCTCACCAAATAAATGAAAATTATTGGTTGAAACCCCCTTGGTAATGTAATCCCAACAAATTTTTTCAAAAGAGAAAATGGTTTTTTTTTTTTTTTTTTTTGTGGATTTTTGGAAAATTCCCTTTTTCGTAAGGGGACTATTGCAAGGGCATTATTGTCAATACATATCTCACGTGTCAATGGTATCAGAGAATTTATAATAGTGATATTTTCAATATATCGCAATGTGTCGAAATATCGTTGATACATTACGATATATCGTGATATATCGACCAACACGGTTGTTGTTTCATATAGGCATTGTGCGATACCGATGGTATTGGCTGATACATTAGTCGATGCTATCGATACATAAATCCTTGGGACCACCGTGTTGTGTGTATGTGATCCAATTGATTGATATGAAACATTTTCCAAGGATGATGGCACACCTCAACCAGGCCATTTGGAAATTTGGGTGGGGCCCAACACAAATCAATGGTGCAAGTCCCTCTCAATAGTTCCTGCTCATGTGGTCCACCTGTGTCATGGATTGGCCTGATTTTTGGGTCCATGGCCGAATGAGGGATGAAAGCATGATGGTTGGAATGGATGTCATGCAACACATCATGGTTGAGCCCACACAACTCGTTTGCACTCTAAATGTAATTTTGCAATGCATATGTTTTCACTAGATCATGATCCCCCATCCCCATCCCCATAAAACATTTGTGATTTGAGACTGCCTGGTTCTTTTACATCTAAAGTTGTTCACATGAGTTGCAATCTAACAGGAGGATATTGAGTGACAAGACCATCTGAAAGTGTTCTTGTTCTTTCTTCAGTTCTTTACAAGATTGTATCAAATATTACAGAAAATGTTGTCCATACGTTTTGCTTGGAGGAGTTTTCCAGTTCGTTGCACTATGAACAACTCAGGGTTCTTTGCCTCTCCAAAGTAAAGATCACTGTATAGTCTATGAATCTGAAGCAACTAGTGGGCCCTTCTGTGCAATCCGCCTGAATAAAAAATCAATAGTTGAATGATACTAGCCTCTGTTAATGGCTTCTTTTGAATATGGACCATTGCCATTTTTTATTGCCACTACCCATTTGAAGGCCATTAATCGACAGCTCGGATTGTGTGTTTCTCCTACCATGGTTATTCCAATAGGGCCCACCAGAAGGACAATCCAGATTCACCAATTGTAAAACCACATGTGCCACGTAGCATCCATGAGACCAGAACTGGCTCATTAATTTTTGGGTCTTCTTTTTCTTAAAGTTGAGTTAGAAGGAAACATGTCTCCTATCATTATTTTTGTATTTTTGTCTTGGCATTGGATCCATTTGGGTAGGGATCCTGCAAAATAAGGCTAAGCCTTAATCCCAACTTTTGCAGGCACCATGCCCTCCATGTCAGATTCATACATACTGACTTTTCCCTGCTTTACTTTTTAAAAAGCTACACATAATTCTGGTTATGTAGGAAAAACGCCACTTCTGCACATGCAAATATGACATGTAGGGTATGGGCCCTGCCAAACTAATCTCCTGTCCAAACTGAGCCTTAGTTATCTGTTGCATTCCAATTTGTTGTTCAAAAAATTCTCTTAAGCTTCTATAGACAGTAGATAAATACAACAAAGTTGTCCATCTAAAAATGTTCTATTTTATTTGGGTTGTTAAGAGGAACCTGGTAAGATAGGTTGGTGGAGCCAGCTTATAGCAGGCCTATCTCCGCCCATTCTTTAGGCAGGGTTGTGTATGGATTGGGATGGGATTGTCCCGGTTGATGAATCCGATGGTCATTTATATGGCTTTCATGTACTTTTATCTGTTGAATGTTGTATGCTGCTGATTTCCCCTTTCCACCATCAGTTTTGAGGGTCACGGATACGATGACATGGATCACCCTATCCGTATGGTTTTCGAATTGTGTGCCACTCACATAAAGTCCAGATGGACAGTCCTTATTCATACCTACCCCTGCGACATGCACAATGAAGAGAGGTCTCTATGCTGTTCTGGTTCTACGTCAGTATCCTTTTCTTGCTAAGTGTGATCAAACATCAAATTCGACATATCACATTCCATCTTTTAGATTTGTGAAGATTTATATGATTAATGGAATTCCTTGGAAAAATATGTCCAAGCATCCTAGTCATTGTTCGGAGTATCCTCGATATATCGATAATATCCTCGATATTATCCTTATCTCCAACTCAACAATACCAATAACACTACTAGTGATATCAATAACATTGGTAGTATCAGAAATTCCAGGTATTAGCGATATATCGCCAAGTATCACTGATGTATCGATATTGCCAATATTTTCGACTCTGTAAATTTCAGGTGTCGCTTGTATCGCCAATGTATTGATATTGCTAATGTATCATCAATATTTTCAATTGTATAAATTCTAGGTGTCACTTATATTGGCAATGTATTGGCGATTTTTTGATAATATCACCAATGTATTGTTAATGTATCGATATTGCCAAAAATCTATTTAGTAGAAAAATTTCCATTTCCATTTCAATTTCTTTCTTTCTTTCTTTTTTTATTTTTTTTTATTTTTTTATTTTTTATTTTATTTTATTTTATTTTAATGAGTGCATGGTTGTACTTGTATTATGAAACGCATGTTTTTATGTGTGTATATGTATGCATGCATGGATGGATGGATGGTTGGATGGTTGATTGGGTGGATAGATGGAAGGATCATGCATGTGTTTTTGTATTTATGTATATGCATGCTTGGATGGATGGATCCACCATTTTCCCCATGTTTCCCTATTGTTTCTCGAGTCAATGATCCATTCTTTTAGGCCCCATTAAAGGAAAACTTATTATTTGATTCCTAAATATGCAAATATGCATATTTTTCACTGTTATCTGATTATTAAATATGCAAATATATGTATTTTAGCATCTTCTAAAGTGTCATTGAAAAACTCCACCATTTCCTCATATTTCTCTAATGTTTCCTTGGGTCAACATTATATGCTTTTAGACCTCCATTAGAGAAACTTATTATGTATGCATCTTTTTTGCAATTATTTGATTTCTAAATATGCAACTCTTGAAGTTTCATTGAGAAATTCCACCATTTACTTAGTTTTTTTCAATGTTTCCCTTGGTCACTGATACCTGGTGACGCAGGACAGCCCTAATTATGATGCATGCTTATGAACATAATTAAACAGCGGAAAGACAATGAATAAATGATCTAAAATTCTAGCAATAATCATCATAACTGGGAAAATCATAAAGGAAACATGCAATGGAGCGAGCCATCATCACAACCGTGGAATATGGGATTCAATTAATACTTAGGTTGGATCCGGCGAGGGATGAGACCTCCCGATCTTGCATGGTCACACCCAATCGATCAATGAAGATCACTAGTCCGAAGAACCAGGAAGTTTATCGGATTAGGGATTTGAGAATTTGGGGGTTTGAGAATTTGGGGGTTTAGGGTTTAGATCGGTTCTCAAGATTTTGATCGAAGAAGGATTAGCCAAAACTGAAAAATAGAAAGAAGAAAATAATTACCATGAAGAAGTTGGAGGGACATAAGAAGAAATTAGAAGAAGAAGATCAAGGAAAGAGAGGAAGCACCGTTAGAGAGGAAGAGAGGAATGAGGCAACTAAAGGGTTTGCTTTTCATTAATCAATAGTTAAAATTTGAGTTTAGGGCTTTAGCCCACTTAAATAAGCAAATAAAGAAATAAAATTACTAAAATACCCCTAGAATAAGCAAATAAAGACATATAATTACTAAAATACCCTAAACTAAGAAAAAACGCGCAAATAACATAAATACGAGAAAGTTCGAGCGCTTGGTCTTCTTTCTCCAATCTTCCTTCACATGTGTCTTCCTTAAATGGGGTCTTCTATATGTCCAATCACATGTGAAAGGTTTTCAGCTCCTCAATAGTCGCCTATCCACATGGACGACACTTGTGGTTGACGCTTTCTTCGTTGGTACACCTTGAATGCGCTTGTGTCCGCATCAATTCCCCTCGGGTGAGAAAAACTCGACTCCGACGAGTTGAAACTTTTGTAGCGCTCTAGTAGATCTGGATCAATATCCTGTAATGCGTCGTTCGACAGCCACGTAGATTCAGACGATGGTTTGTTCTTCCACTTGACAAGATACCTTTGGAAACCTCTATCTCTCGTGGATACTATCTCATCATCCAAGATTTTCTCAATTTCTTTTGTATGGGTAATGGGTGGAGGAGGAGGTGGAAGGGGTTGGGTAGCAAACTCAGAAAAAGGCCATGAAAGGGACGATGTATCAACAATGGGAGTATGAGCATGGACTATATCTTCCACATTAAAAGTTGGATTAATGCTCATTACAGGTGTAAGGTCAATCCGATACGCGTTGGACCCAACCTTTTGTAATATCCTGAATGGCCCAGCACTACGCGCTTGTAATTTTTTAGCAGATCCTTGAGAGAATCGCTCTGGCCTTATTCACACCATTACAGTCTCCTTCTTGAAATTCTTGCACTCTACGATGAGAATCAGCTGAAACTTTATAATCATCATTGCTCTTATTTAACCGCTGTCTAATATGTGTATGCAAATCATGAATATGGTGTGCAAATGCATCAGCTGACTCAGAAGACCTTTAGGTAACAGCCATATGTAAGAGATCTATGGGCATTCTAGGCTTATAACCACTTACACTTTCAAAAGGACTCAACCCTGTAGATCTATTAACTGACCCATTATAAGCAAGTTCAGCAGTTGGTAAAATTAGGTCCCAAGTTTTAACATGTTCACCCACTAGACAACGTAGAAGATTTCCAAGGCTACGGTTTACCACTTCAGTTTGACCATCTGTTTGTGGGTGGTAAGCAGTAGAAAATTGCAAACGAGTTCCCATAATGTGCCACAGTGTCTTCCAAAAATAGCTAGTAAATCGAACATCACGATCAGATACTATGGTTTTAGGTAACCCATGGAGATGCACCACACCATCAAAAAAGAGACGAGCAACATGAGACGCATCCGACGTCTTCGAACATGGGAGGAAATGCGCCATTTTAGAAAAACGGTCCACAACGACAAAAATGGAATCGTGCTTTTTTATAGTATTAGGAAGCCAAAGTACGAAGTCCCTACTAATGTCCTGCCACGGAGCATGTGGCACTGGTAATGGCGTGTATAGCCCGATATTTTGCTTTCTTTGCTTTGCCAGCTAACATGTTCGACACTGCCCTAAAACTTTGTCTTCGTCTCGCTTGAGACTTGGCCAATAGAAACGATCTTCCACGAGGGCAATGGTCTTATCACGACCAAAATGACCAGCTATCCCTCCTGAATGAAGCTCCCAGATGAGGAATTCACGAAGGGACATACGGGGAATACAAAGTCTGTCTCCCTTGAAAAGGAAGCCGTCTTTAAGAACATATTCACCCATAATATGCTGGTCACTAGAGAGCGACGCGTAAGTACCCCCAAAATCAGGACTTATGGGGTATTCATCTTTCAGTTGCTCAAATCCGACTACCTCTACACTCAAGGAGTTGAGCAACGCCACTCTCCTACTAAGGGTATCCGCCGGTTTGTTTTCAACCTCAGCCTTGTGTTTCAAAACAAATGAATATTCCTAAAGAAACGCTACCCACTTGGCATGCCTTGGGTTGAGTTTCTTCTGAGAATGCAAATATCTCAAAGCCTCATGGTCAGAAAACAAAACGAATTCTTGCGGTAGGAGATAGTATCGCCAATGTCTCAGGGATTGCACTACCGCATAAAATTCTTTGTCGTAAGTGGAGTATTTTTGTTTTGCCTCATTTAGTTTCTCACTGAAATAGGCCACTGGGTGTCCTTCTTGACTCAACACTCCACCTATCCCGACACCAGACGCATCACACGCTACTTCAAAGACTTTAGAAAAGTCAGGTAAATGCATGATAGGAGTTTCCACCATCTTGCCCTTAATTTCTTTAAAAGCCTTGACTGTGGCTTTAGACCACACGAACTCTCCCTTTTTCATGCACTCGGTAATGGGAGCCATGATCGTGCTAAAACCCCTAATGAACCGACGATAAAAAGTAGCTAGGTCGTGAAAGCTTCACATCTCATGAATGTTCCTTGGTTCTGGCCACTCAACTATGACCTTGACCTTTTCAAGGTCTGCACGCATCCCGTCAGATGACACTATAAATCCTAAGAACACAACTTGGCTAGACATGAATGCACATTTCTTAAGATTAGCGTACAACTTTTCCTCCCTAAGGACACTACAGACCTTCTTTAAATGTTCAAGGTGTGATTCCTTAGTGGTACTATAAATAAGAATATCGTCAAAGTACACCACTAGGAATTTTTTCATGAACGGCCTCAAAGCTTGTGTCATCACCCGCATGAAAGTACTGAGTGCATTAGTTAAGCCGAAGGGCATGACCAACCACTCATACAGCCCATCTTTCGTCTTAAACGCCATCTTCCACTCATCTCCTGTGCGTATACGGACTTGGTGATATCCACTCTTGAGGTTTATCTTAGAGAATATAGTGGACCTGGCCATCATGTCAAGCATATCATCAAGTCTAGGTATAGGGAACCTATACTTGACAGTAATTTTGTTTATGGCACGGCTGTCCACACACATGCGCCACGTGCCATCTTTCTTTGGCGTCAACAATGCAGGCACGGCACACGGGCTCATACTCTCTTGGATGAAACCCTTTTGCAGAAGCTCATCAACTTGCCTCTTCAACTTTGCATGCTCCGTAGGGTTCATCCTGTAGTGAGGAAGGTTCGGTAGAGTAGACCCTAGGACAAGATCAATGGCATGTTGTATGTCCCTCATAGGTGGTAACTCATTCGGTAATTCTTCGGGAAATACATCACTGTATTCCTTCAGGACCGAGGTCACCTCACGGGGCAACTCTGATGGAACCTCAAGTGTAATCTCTCTAGCCATAAGGGCATACACCATAGAATCTTCCTTAGCCTCTTTTTCAAACTCTCTTGCGCTGATTATATGTAAAGACTTAGGTTTGAATTTCCCCACTTCTCTAGGCTCACTTGCCTTCTCATCCTTCTTCTTCCCTACTATATTCTCAGGTGGCATGGGATTAAGTTTGATCTTTTTACCGTTATACATAAAAGTACACGCATTCGAATGGCCAAAGATCGTGACATCATTATTGAATAACCATGGTCTACCTAGGATAACATGTCCCACATCCATAGGTAAAACATCACACCACAGGGACTCTTTGTATGACCCAAACTCGATGGAGACTAGACATTGCTGGGTGACAGGTAGGGATGTCTTGTCAATCCAAGAAACTTTATACGGGTCTGGATGAGGTGCGGATTTCAATTTTAAGCGATCTAAGGTGCTAGTGGAAATCACATTCTGACAACTTCCACTGTCCACTATCACCTTATAATTCTTTTCACCACACTTGACAATAGTGTAGAAGATAGTGCTTCGACGCCAGTCAGCACTACTTCTAGACTGAGCTAACACACGTCTGACTACTGCAAGTATTGCTTCTCCATCCACTTCTTCTTCATCAGTAAGTCCTCCTTTAGGGTGATACTCTTCAACTTCATAATCACCCTGGTCATCTCCACCCTCATGGGACTCGCCTATAACTAAGGCTCTCCCATGGTTTTTTGTAGGACACTGATTAGACATGTGACCAAGATTGCCACACTCATAGCACCTTACTTGGCTCATGTTACTATGACCGGCACCAAGAACCCCTTTGCCCTTGTCCTCCATAGGCCTAGGCGGAATAGTCGCCTGTGCCCTAGGTTGACTACCGACATTAGGTCTAGTTTCCTGGAAACTAAATCTAGCACTGGAGTCTCGGGACTCAAAACGACGAACGACAGGAGCCTTCAGATATTGCTCTAACTCCTGCACGACTTGATATGCTTCATCCAAGTCCGCTAAGGGCCGAGTCATAAGCTCGCGCTGAAGATCCGCACGAAGGCCCGTCTTGAAACGCGAGAGCGTTACTAGAGGGTCTTCTTGGATATCACATCGCATCACATATTCTACAAATTTAGCGATGTATTCAGTGATAGACATTGACCCTTGGCGTAAGGATTGCCATTGGTCAAGGAGCTTCTGACGGTATGAGAGAGGAAGGTACTTCTCCTTCGACTTCTCTTTCATCTCATACCAATGTGTGATAGGGGCCCTACCAACTCTCTCTATCCTATGCTTGGTGTTGGTCCAGAAGAGCTTGGCTTGACCCACAAGCTTCATCTTAGCAAACCGCATTTGACGGTTTTCCGACATGCCATACCACTCAAAGTAGTGGTCCATGTCAGCAACCCAGTCAAGGAATGCCTTGGGATCCAAGCCCCATCAAAACTCGGGGCCTCAACTCTCACACTCTTCATCGCACGCTCATCTGGATCATAGCGGTCTTGATGATCACATGTGGCTCGTACCTCTCGCACCACACCACGACCGTTATCACGATCTCTATTCTCATGACCACCATGTGTGGCAGCGCGTTCTTCAATGATTCCTCCCACTTGGGAGTACGCATCATCCCCTACAGCGAGGGTTTCTTTTTGGGATGCCTCTAGTTGCTCGACCTTAGTCATGGTAGTGGTAATTTGGTTCTCAAGGCGGGCAAATTCAAGCTTTTGACCCGCTTCTAGGGCGGTTATCTTTTGTATCAATTGAGCAAGTTGCTCAGATAATTGCTCGTTATTCATGGTAGGTTGAAGTCCGAAACCTCTACCACTTCTCGTGGGCATACAATGAAGACTTGAACCAAACTCTACCCAACTAAACTACTAGGTGTTTTGACTTTTAAGATGAATGTGATGAATGCAAAACTACTATGAACTGTCACAATTAAGTTGAAACAGGAAACAACTCAAATCTGAAAATTTTCCAGATTAGGAACTTTCTAAAATTGGAAAGTTTCTAAAATTGAAAACTTTCTAAATCTGGAACTTTTCCAAATTAAACCTAAAAATCAAAACCCTAATTTGATAACTCGATCTAGACAAAAACCATGCAAGCCTAGGCTCTGATACCAAATTTGACGCATGACAACCCTAATTATGATGCATGCTCATGAATATAATTAAACAGCGGAAATAAAATGAATAAATGATCTAAAATTCTAGCAATAATCATCATAACTGAGAAAATCATAAAGGAAACATGCAATGGAGCGAGCCATCATCACAACCGTGGAATATGGAATTCAATTAATACTTAGGTTGGGTCCGGCGAGGGATGAGACCTCCCGATCTTGAATGGTCACACCCAATCGATCAATGAAGATCACTAGTCCGAAGAATCAGGAAGTTTATCGGATTAGGGATTTGAGAATTTGGGGGTTTAGGGTTTAGATCGGTTCTCAAGATTTTGATCGAAGAAGGATTAGCCAAAACTGGAAAATAGAAAGAAGAAAATAATTACCTTGAAGAAGTTGGAGAGGCATAAGAAAAAATTAGAAGAAGAAGATCAATGGAAGAGAGGAAGCACCGTTAGAGAGAAGAGATGAAGGAGGCAACTAAAGGGTTTGCTTTTCATTAATCAATAGTTAAAATTTGAGTTTAGGGCTTTAGCCCACTTAAATAAGCAAATAAAGACATAAATTTACAAAAATACCCCTATAATAAGCAAATAAAGACATATAATTACTAAAATACCCTAAACTAAGCAAAAACGCGCAAATAACATAAGTACGAGAAAGTTCGGGCGCCTGGTCTTCTTTCTCCAATCTTCCTTCACATGTGTCTTCCCTAAGTGGGGTCTTCTATATGTCCAATCACATGTGAAAGGTCTTCAGCTCCTCAATAGTCGCCTATCCACATGGACGGCACTTGTGGTTGGCGCTTTCTTCGTTGACACACCTTGAATGTGCTTGTGTCCGCATCACCTGGGTATCAGCAATATCAATACATGTTTCTGTATCCCCATATATTGATATCAATACTGCAAACACTGATCCTAGCTGATATCATGTTAATTTGTTCATTCATTTTTCTTAATGTCGTGTGATTGTGAAATGTTTTATTTTTGGTTTTGTTTTTGACACTTCCTCTAGGAATATGGAATCCTTGCAATCCCTACAGTTCCTGAGCCTCCACCTAAACTTCATACTGAAGTGATTACATTGGAAGGCTTCCAAGCACGTGCTTTTAGTTTGCTGGCTATCGCTGGAATGTCTGGGTTTTGTCAGGTATCCTATTTGTTAATGGACTGAAGATTGATTCTACCCTATACAACATGTATGAAATGTTTGAACACGGGTCTTGTTTATTTCTAAATTACAGGTTACTATACCACTAGGAATGTACAATAACCTTCCAGTGGCAGTTTCTCTCATAGCTAGACATGGTTCGGATCGGTTTCTACTTAATCTTGTGCAGACCCTTTATGGTGGACTTAAAGAACAGGTTGAAAAAGCAGAATAACAGCAAATGAAACTGGCAAGAAATTAATCGAAATTGCTCGAGGTAGTGTTTCATCTTTTCGTTTGTCTCTGTTCTGGCGTTCTTTATGATTGATGAACAAGATCTGGAAGGGATGATTGAATCATTTATGCTAGTGATGGTGCAGGTGGGCTGAAGAAACAAAATACATTCAGTCAACTATCTCCAAGGACTGGGAATTGTCAATATTTAAGCTGTGTTTGTATGTTCAAGAAAATTGGATTGCAATAATTCAGTTCTATAAAGAGTAAATGACTGAAGTGGTGGTAGAACGATTCTATTCCTAATCAAGGATCAACTCTCAAATTAGAATTACCATCATTTTACGTTTTATTTCAAACTGGAGCACATGGAAATGCAACCAGGCGTTTGATTCTCACTGTGGATTAAGATAGTGCCGCCCACTTTTTCCATGAATTGAGATAGTGCTACCCACTGTTCATTTCCTCTTAATAATAAATTGAATGAATTGAAGTTCAGTTAAATTGCTGCAACCAAGCACCCCTACTGAAAAGCTTGGATTTGGAAGCTCTTCAAAGAAGCTAGTTTCTGCAGAAGGGCCTATTGATATTTGAGTGAAGCTGTAAAATTGGAACCATACATCTCTGACAACATTGGACCAATACAGGTATCTGAGGAAAGCTGGACGCGTCTAGCGTATTTATTATTGCTACTTTTTGTCATTTAACTGTGAGGGTAATGTTTCCTTACTCTGTGCATGAACATATGCTTTTCTGATTTCAAAAGGGGCTTTTGGAAAAATTGGAATTTAAAATGCTTGCTAGATTCCCTCAAACCGGTTCACTCATCAAGTGGGCACAAATGTGGATGAGACACGGGATGGGATGTATCTTGTGCCTATTTGAGATCATAGCATGAACATTGTTAATCAACTCTTAGGAATGTAAGTTATGTTTTCTTTTGTAAAATTTTAACTTATTTTAAACTAATGGAAGGAAATCTTAGTCGTTTAATCTTTCTAATCAAGGTAAATTAGCTGCATTTAGTTTCCATGGATGGAATGGAATGACAGAAGGGTGTTTGCAAGTTACACTGTAGCCAACAAGGTGGCCGTGATTTCAGAAAATGTAGGTATGTTTATGATGTAGGACGGATGATCTAACTTAAGATGAAGCAATAAAATCAAATAACGGATTAATTAGGGAAGTCAAAGTACAAAATAAAACTAATCTACCACAAATTTGAAGAATTCAATATTAAATATGCTCAAGTTCAAAACAGACAATAATCCCGCAATGAGATCTTTAGAAGATATTAATCAATTAGGACCTATGTGTAAGACCCGTATCTTGGTCCGTACCTTTCCGTACACTTCCGCGGTCGTACCGGTCGAATTCCGGCAACCTTCGACCCTTAACCAGTATCGACGCGCGACCCTGATTCATGTGCCGACAACCCGAGTCGACTCAACCCGAGACCAATACCATAGCGACCGCACCGTCGCCGCGGTTCCGATACCGCGACTCGCGCGCCGAGGCGATACCCTGATCAAGAGTTATGGGCCAACGTTCGGTGCGAGAAAACGCCGCGCGTTGCGAAAACCAAGGGAATCTCAACGATGTGTCACATCAATCACATCAATCCCATCAATCAATCACCCATCAAGCCATCACATGTCAAGTACACATCACTCTCACCCATTTTCCCAAGCAACCACAAAAGTCTTCCTAACCCATACCTCTCTTACACAAAAAGTCACAAAAGTCTTCACCACCCATACCTCTCTTACACAAAAGCCTCATAAGTCAAAGATTTCTTACACAAACATCACTCACCCCATCCATCCATCACTCTCTCTCTCTCCCTTTACATCACTCTCTCTCTTTCTCTCTTTCTCATTCCAAAATTTCCAAGCAACAAAAATTCCAAGAGCCCCATACGTATGGAAATTTCCCAACTTTCCTAAGCTCTAAGTGGCCCACCTTCCTACCCCAAAATCTCCCATCTCAACCCTCCATTCTTCATCTTAGCCATTGAAGTTGAAGACAAGGTGCCAAGGAACCCCTAGGAGCGAGAAGATCGGACGGTGGGTGCCTCTATAGGGTAGTTTTCCTTATTTTAATGGTGGACCAAGTGAGACCCACCGATCAATGGTGTGGATCTCACTTGGGACCCTAAAATGTGGCCGGTGGACCACTTGGATCATCATGATCATTCCATGATGGGGCCAATCTCCATGGACCCCATCATGATGTTTATTTTCATTTGAAAAGGTCATCTAGACCATCCATATTGGTGGGGAAAGGATCCCCACCGTTGATCTTTAGTTTTGATGGTCATATGTGCAAAATGACCCATTTGATGTATGATTTCATGTATGGGAGGGCCCATAATGACGGGGTCCCTCCATCACAAGCCGTGTCCCACTCTCCATCTCTCTCTCTCTCTCTCTCTCTCTCTTTTATTTATTTTATTTTATTTTATTCTATTTTATTTTATTTCTTGTGCAAAAGGATTGTGTGGCCCACTTGAATGGATCCCACCTTGGCATTATATATTTTTTTCTTCTTCTTCAAGATTTATTCAAGTGGGGCCCACCATATGTGTTGTACACCCATCTGTGGTGGCCCACTTCATCAAGGCCCACCACAAATTATTTTTTTTAAGGAAAGCCAACCGTGGGACGCTGGACGTTTCTAAGGAAATGAGAAAAAGAAGAAAAAGAAAGTAAGGGATTTGGGTGGTTCCCTTGCATAGGCCTCACCCTGATGTTTATGTCCGATCCAAGCCGTTCATCCTCTTACCCACGACATTTTAGCCGTTGGGTAGAAGTTTGGAGTTGATCCAATCACTTGGTGGGCCATAGAGCCAAATATTGCGTCCTCACCATTCAAATGCCATTTCTTGTGTTATTTCACTTTCCAAGCGTCAAAAAAATTCGAACTCTAGACTCGTTTCGACTGTTACGGTCCACTGAACGCAATGGCTGGAGTGGATTTCCAGATTGCGGGCCCCACGAATGATTTTTGGCAAAAATGAAATCCAGGAGAGAGAGAAAGGGCGGCCAGCGGGCGGTCGTCCAGCAGGGGCCCACGGCCCTGTGTGTGGGCCCCACGGTAATGTTTATTCGTAATCCAATCTATTCATGAGGTGGGCCCCCTTCTCAGGTGGGTCCCCTCCAAGTTTCGGCTCCATCCGAGGCTCAGGTGGCCCACACCACGTGAAACAGTGTGGATGAAATTCTACCATTGAAAAGTTTCTAGGGCCCATAGAAGTTTTGGATCAAGATGAAAATTTTGTATTCCCTTCATCCAGGTCGGAGTGACCCCGTGAACTGGTTGGATTTCAAATAGGCATTTCAGTGGGCCCCACATGGGACCCACAGAGATGTATGCATTTTAACTCCACCGTCCAGCGGACGGTGGAGCCGGGTGACGTTGTGAAGCCCATTTGGGCGTGAGTCCGTGCATGCGTGTGAGCGTGCACGAGTGTGTACATGCAGCATGAGTGTGTGTGTGCACGTGCCGCATGAGTGCATGCAGCGAGTGCGTAAATTTATATATATATATATATATATATATATATATATATATTACTATATATAATGTTATTATATATTATACATAATATTGTATAAATTATATATATATATATTTATATATATAACATCAGTAGATTTCTTGTTACATACATGATGGTGGGTCCTCATGTGGGCCCCCACCATTGATTCAGGTGCTACATCTACTCTGGCCGTCCACTTTAAAGATCATTTTTATGGAATGAGTCGAAGTATGAGCCAAATCCACGGTCCAAGTGGACCCCATCTTAGCATGAATTGAGGCTCATTTTAAATGTAGTTGTGACATTTATTGGGGCCCACTTTGATGTGGATGTACGACCCATGGGACTGGACCGTTTGATATGTTCCAAGGCCCTTGGGTCCAGGCCCATTTAAATTGTATAAAGCCCATGAGTACAAACCTATTTGATATATATAAGGCCTAGGGGTTTAGGCCCACTTTGATATGCATACAAGGCCTACGGGTTTAGGTCCATCTGATTCGTTTACGGCCTAGGGAGTTAGGCCCATTTGACTCATATAAGGTCTATGGGTTGAGTCCCAATTGATGCACATGTGGGGACCCGATTGGTGTGGCCCATTGGTCATATTTTAGACTCATGTGACTACGCTCATTTGATGCAATCCAAGGCCACGGGTTTGACCCATTGCAATGCACATCAGACCCATTGGTGTGGCCCATTTATGTGGCCTATCTGATGAATAAAAGGCCCATAGGATATGGCCCATTTGATATATATGTGAGGTCCAATGGGGACAACCTACGGTCCATTGCAATGTGTAAATCCATTATAGACTAAGTACTGAGGTTTACAAAGATCCTGACTTGGGTGCAATGTTGGTTTGACGTCCACATCGCGAGTGTAATGTTGGTTGGATGTCCACATTACGACTCTCCTTAGGGCCCAGTACTGGGCCGTGCTTATCGTGTATAGGCCGTCCAGATCCATCTACGTTGTAAGAATGGTTCATCACTCGTGCACATGTTTAGTATAGTTTCATGACTCATGATCATACGCACCATATGCATGCTTGATATGAGGATTGACTGATCATAGCATATGCCTTCGGGCAGGTTGTTTATGGGCTCCTGGTTAGGCAGTGTTGCCTTACATGAGCGCACGATATGTGCTGGACTTGATGCATGACTGGATAGCGTGAATCATGCATATCGCATTTGTATAACATGGATATTGTACGCCCTAGCGACATTAGGGCCGTAGCCTCCACAGACGCATCGTGGGTGGCAGGATTGGATACCGGAAATCTTGTTCTACATGGGGTATTATGGATATCCCTGGGTGAAAGTCCCTAAACCCTTATGGTACCAAGAGGTTGCTCCAACGTCTAGACCGAGTGGGTAGATGAGCGTTGAGTGCCGATTACCAGACGGTTATGCTCTCCACTATGTCGTGGTCGGTTGGAAGGGGGTACGGCCTTACCCGTCCGAGTGTAGGGGGCAATGCTAGGCTGAGTTTGACCAGCTCGAGGAATGGGTCCGCTATCGACGAGTCGCGCCCGATATTGGCAGACGGATAGTGAGGTCTCTTCCACTTACCTTATTGCGCGCGATGTGGCGGCAATCTGGTTAGAGTGTACTAGACCCCGGTGATATCCCATATTGAGTTGTATTGATGTGTGGACATAGATGAGGACCTGTATGCTTGAGTTGCATTGCATATAGCATGGCCTTTGGTGGCCGATACCATTCATGTCTTGCATTGTATAGCTTTGGTACGGCTCATGATGTTATGGTTCATTTGTATATTCCGCATCACTCTGTCATTTGCAGGTTCATATTATTACCTTGCGCACACACTTTCACCACCCTCTAAGCTTTCTGTAAGCTTATGCACGACCGTTGCGTGCAGGTGACGTTGGATCACAGCAGCGTTGAGGTAGGAGCACGTTGCTGAGCATTTTGGAGTTTTTGTACTTTACCACTGTATTTCCCTTTATGCTCATTGTACTTGTAAAGTTTTTGATCATAGTGGAAATGTAATGGATTTCTTGGTTGTTGATTGTGGGTTATGCCTTTGGTTATGCTTATTACGAATCAAACTGATGTTGAAAATCCTCTTCGTAGCATCCCAGGATCGGAACCTGGCGAATGGGAGCTAGGAGCCGAGAATGAGGTTCTACGGAGGCTGTCGGCGCCGGATTCGGCGATCGAAAATTTTGTGAGCCCGGTTTCCGAGTCTGGGGCGTGACACTATGGAAGGTAGAACTTCCATCTAACATAGGGATTAGTCTTAATTCAAAAGGAATCACTTGTCCTAATAGGGTTTGGCAAGTTAGGAACTAGGAAATTGGGAATTGGATTAGCGTTTTGGGATTAAGCTAGGATTTGGGAATCATGGTTTTGGGAATCTAGCTTCTAGGTTAGGGTTATGGGATTTAAGGGGAAATGATGAAGGATCAAAGATGGAGAGAAACGGGGAATGGGCTAGCCATACGGTCACGTCCTTATGGTCATATAGTTAAGGGTGGTGATCCGTATGGTAGTATGGTTATGGGTTATGGTAGGTTTAGTTTAGGTGGGTTTTAGAGATGATAGGGAGTGGTTTTAAGGGAAACAAAAGGAAAATAAAGGAATAGAGAGAAATAAAGAGAGATTGAGGGAAGTAAAGAGGGAAAAGAAGAGAAAAGTGACGATAATACCTTGAAAGAAGAGAATAAGAGAGAAGATGGAATCATTCCATGGCTTCACAACACTCCAATCTCAGAAGGTTTTCTTTTCTCAAACCAAAGAGAAATTTTTTATATTCAATGCATCATATATTCATTAAACATAGCGATGTAATCAGCCATGGGCATTGATCTCTGAGGAAAAGATTGCCATTGATCCAAAAGCTTCTGACAGTATGAGAGAGGAAGGTACTTTTCCTTTAAGATCTCTTTCATCTTGGCCCAAAGTGAGATTGGGTCATCCCCAAACCTCTCCATCTTTCGCTTGACATTCATCCAAAATAACTTAGCTTGGCTCACTAACTTCATCTTGGCGAACCTCGCCCAATGACGTTCAGGCACATCATACCACTCAAAATAATGATCCATGTTTGCAAACCAATCGAGGAAAGCCTGGATCTAAGCAGCGACCATCATAACTTAGAACCTCAACTTTCATGCTTTTCATTACTCGCTCGTCAGGATCATGGTGGTCTTGATACTCTCCAAGGGTTGGTTGGGTATGCACCCCGTCTCTTCTACGTCCTCTAACTTGGTTTCCTCGAACTTTCTCTCCCACTTGAGAGTGACCATCTTCCCTATTGTCGGGGTTTGCTTGGAGGGAAGTTTCCAATTGGGTTATGCGAGTGTTAGTCGCCGCTAGTTGGTTGGTAGTGGTTTTACATTGGGTCTCAAGGGTCACAAGACATGGTATTGATAGTTTCGTTAAGCTATTCTAAACTCATTGTGGGGTGTAGAGCAAAACCACACCTAGTATGAATGGGCATAAACTAGGGATCTAATAGAGAACTTAAGAACTAAATACTCTAGATGCAATGTAATGAAAAATGAAAGACTACTAACCCTAGACACGGCAAGATGAAAATCCTATTTTAATTTGATGACCACACTAAATCCTATGCTAAATCATAGGCTCTAATACCAAAATTTGATGTTGAATAACCCTTAGGCATTCACACGCCCAAGCCTTTATGATATATTATGTTTTTTTTTTTTTTTTTAACAAAAAAAAAAAAAACAAAAACACCCTTATTCCTAAGAAATGTACAAAATGCCCCCTAATTTCAATTAAAACATAAATAAACCAAAAGTCTTGAATAAATAAACAAAACAACTAAACTAAGTCATCCAATGACTCCATCGTGTCCAAATGGTCCACGATCCCACAATCAAGATGGTCCACGGTCATGATCCAACGGTCTGACAAGTGTATCCAATGAATCCAATGGTCTAGATGTGTCAAATCAGGTCCTATGTGCAGCCCACATGCATCTTCCCAATGTGGGGCCTTCAAAGATGCATAAACATGCACGCGGGGTCTTCTGACATGGCTACGTACTCGATCTAGGCTCCATATAACGATCATCCAACCATAGAGATGTTGGAAGTTGGAACTGGGGACGAAGCTCTCCTCTTGCTCTAGTATACTCTGAATGGTGCTCGGATGTC
The DNA here is from genome assembly GCA_037074715.1 of Magnolia kwangsiensis. Classification (NCBI taxonomy): domain Eukaryota; kingdom Viridiplantae; phylum Streptophyta; class Magnoliopsida; order Magnoliales; family Magnoliaceae; genus Magnolia; species Magnolia kwangsiensis. The sequence goes on along the minus strand of CM073588.1, from coordinate 55,374,663 downwards.
CTCTCAGTTTATACAAAAATTTTAAAATAAAAGAGGGAATATGCAAAATCCCTAATTAAAATGGCCATCTGTAAGTAATAAGTAGGATCATATTGGTCGCATCTCTTACTAAAGGCACACCTCTTGCATGACTTCTACTCTCTTTTTTCTTTTCTAAAGTGGTCTAGTTATCGTAGAGATTTATTTTATTTTAAGAAAAGGAGACTCCCGTCTATATATGGCTGTCAAAGTATTGGGCTTGCTTAGGTACTAGTGTACATCTTGATGTTTTGGTTCAGGCAATCAGATTAATGGAAGTTAGATCTACTGGGTTTTTCATTGTTTCAATTACAAAATTATGTTAGACTTGTTTAAGAGCTTACTTTGGAGTTTTGATTACTTGTAAAATGAATACAGAAGAATTGGATGGTTGGGCTAAACATTTATAGTTATTGAGCTGCAAATACTATTGTTCTGCCTCCAAGCACCTTAGCTCAGATTTTTTCTTAGGGTGCGAGATAATGTAATGGACAACTTGAGATGGAAGTGTGATCCTAGGAAGGTCTCATAGAGGAGAAAATCCTTCCCAGTTTCTGTCTCAATGTAAATAGTAAAGCCTAAGCTTATTCCTAAGTCCAATAAAAAGAAGAAATTCTATCTATAACCTTTTGGTTTGTGGTGCCTCTAGATCAATCTCATTATTTCTCAACTAGGCTGGAAATCTTCCTCATCCAATTTCTCGTGGTGAAAAATTCAGTTTCTTGTGGCAGGAGAAATTGATGACAAATGCCATATATATATATATATATATATAGAGAGAGAGAGAGAGAGAGAGAGAGAGAGAGAGAGAGAGAGAGAGAGAGAGAGAGAGAGAGAGATGGTACTATGAGGTCAACCTCATTGGAACTTCCCATGAGGTCGAGTTGTGTGGGCCCCACTATGATCTGTGTCGAACATCTACCCCATCAGTCAGATGCACCGTTTCATGATGGGCCATGGGCTTAAAAATTAGGTCAATCCATGATTAGGTGGACCACACCACATACAATAGTTTAGAGGGGTTATCCACTCATTAAAACCTTCATCATCGTTTATTGAGCCCACCGAGATGTGGTTCACAAATCCAGCCCATCCATTATGTGTGTCCCACTTGGATGAGGGGCCGGACCAAGTTTCAGCCGCATCCAAAACTTAGGTGGGCCCCACCAAGTGCTTTTATATGTTTTAGGAATGTCTTCACATGGTTTTAGATGGTATGGCCCACCTAAGTTCCGTATATGGATGATTTTTGAGATATCCCATAACCTAAAGGGGACCTATCAAATGCACAGTGTTGATGTTTGACATACATCACAGTGGGGCCCACAAAGCTCGACCTCATGGGAAGTTCCCATGAGGTCGACCTTATAGTACCATTTCCCTATATATATATGTGTGTGTGTGTGTGAAAAATTGAATTTGGTATTATGTGAACTCAATTGTTAAACCAGGGATGCTAAGCCAATGTCATTATCTGATTATTATTGGTAACACTAAAGAGAGGTCCTCCTGATCTTCAACATATACAGGCCATCTACCCAAAATAGTAAAATCCAATTACTAGATTTACTAAGATCTTGATATGAATGGAATATGAATATATATATATCCCTATGATAAGTTAATCCTCTAATCGAGGGTTGATTTAAATGGTGAGATTAAGTGCATTGCCATTGAATGACCTTAACTTGGCGGATCACTGCTTTATGTACTTCATGCACATATCCAAACATAGAAGGGCCATAATGATAATCTTTATCCCAACCTGAGCTTAAGGCTTACGAGCTTAGGAACCATGTCATACCCTTAGTTAAATACGGAATAGGATGATCATTTGTAATCGCATATTGAAACTATAATATACAAGAAATAATCATGACATAATGATCTCATCAACATTAGTTAATGTATAAATGGATATCCATAATATTAACATACATGCCTATGGCTCAAATAAGGCCACAATAAGACTAATAGTCTAACAATATCCCACTTGCCTATGAGAGTCAAGTATCTTACAAACATATTCTCATGTTTTCCACATTGTGAAAACATTTATATGCAAACCTTCTATCATCTAGTCAAATGTTCTTGCACTTTGCTTTTCCATGAAACAGTACCACCTCCAAACACCATTCCACATACCATAAAACATCTTCATAGACACTCAGTAAGCCTATCTAGTGTTACTATCATATCTACTTAAGAGGCTACTTGCAAAACAGAACTCTTCCTAATGTGCTTGATATACCCATACATAAGGGTCCTTGCAGCCCCAGCATATGGGATGTTCTTCATAGCTTTTCTGTCAACCTCATTGCAAGGACACTGACATAGTACACTATTGAGTTGACAGTTTTGTATACTGATTTTTCAAGGATATCATCTATATACCACTTTTGAGGCATGCCCAACATCAGAAGATGCATAGGCCTTCATCCCAAAATTCTCAAACAATCATTCACTATAATATTGATGAGCTTGACATTATTCCAAGTAAGAAGAATGTCAGCTACATAGAATGTGAGAAAATTATATTTTTCTCCCATTTTTCATTATACACACAATGGTCTCAGTCATTTTCAATGAAGCACAATACAGGTACTTCCTACCATTGCTTCCATCCATTTCTTACATTCCTTGTTTCAAAGGGAGTTTATGTTTGAAGGCGGCTTGATAATGTAATTGGGTGCTGGATGAAATGGAGTTCATCTCATTAGTTTATGTAAATTGTTGGTTATTAAGATTATTTTTAATCCCTACAAAAAAATCTCTAATACCTAATTATTATTAACTAAATTGAGATTAATTCAAATTTATAGTGGCGCCCAAATGGCCCTGAGGGATTCTCCGACTCCAAATCTAAGATGCATGGGATGTCTCTCCAAGATATGCCACATGCTCAGAGTAGCCGGGAACTACTTTCTCCCTTCAACTTCTTAACATAGGTAGGCTAATTACAGTGATTTAACCTTTAAGGCTTTGATTTTTTAAACAACTTGACTTTTGAAATATCTAGTGAAATATCTCCTAGCTATACTTCATTCCTTTGTACCTCGTGCTTTCAAAATCATTTTCAATGAATTCAATATTTCTTTGACTTAAAAATAATTCATTTTCTGTTATAAAGCTGAAAACCTTTTGAACAGCCAAGAATTGTATAAGTGGTGCCTGAAAAATAGGTAGTTAGGAACATAAATGAGCCATGCTTCAGATTCAACAAATAAACAAAATATTTTATAGCCAGGACCTTCTGACACACAGGACACTTGAGTTGAGGACCTTCGAATGAACAGTTTGGATCATTGAATCATGAGGAACACTTGTAAGTACTGAAGACTTGAACATACTACCCAAAATTTCAACCTGAGGCAAAATTTCAGGGGAACACTTCCACAATACCTTTCATTTTGAACTATAATGTAACAGCATATGAAAATTGATATATGGAATGTGAAAAAGAAGGATAACCATAAGATCAACCATGCTTTGCATGACAGAATATTGGGTAGTTAAGGAACACCATGTTTAAGGAAAGATAGAAATCTATGCTTTCGAGGAAACTCAAGGATAGAAATAGAAATCTATGCATTCGAGGAAACTTAGGGTAGCACCAATAGGTACTAAGATGAGAGAAACTAGACTTGGATTGTTTGATCATGTGTGCAATGGGGACTAAGAACTGCACCTCATAGGAGTGAATTGGTATTTACTTGAATGCTTTAGAAAGCAAAGAAAAGATCCAAAAGGATGTGGGTGGAGGTAGTAAGAAAAGACTAGATAACTTATGGTCTAATTACCCTAAATAGAGTGGATGGCAGAACAGGGTTCATGTAGCCAAACCCAATTAATTGGGATAAGGGTTAGATGACGACGGGGATGAATGAAAAAAGGATGAAAAGAGCTCTCTACAAAAAGGCACCCATTATTCTTGTTTAAGACCATCAGCTTCTATTACAATGGATGGATCCATACCCATAAGAACTTTCATCATCCTTAAACCACTAACTGATTTTCTTACATAAAACTTACTTCATAATAATGTAAACTGCAATTATTTATGAGATTTGGATGCTCATCTTCGCATCTGCTAATTACAACTGCAATTCATTTTTTGGTAATCATCACACCATAAACTTATCGAAGAATGCTATGTGCCTTCCAACTTGTGCACTCTTTTGCCACTCGCGCATAACACACATGCTAGATCTAATCTATGCACCAGGCAGATCCCACCATATACATGCCTTTTCTAAAATGTCATATTGTTATGATGATCAAGAGGGCCCCAATAAGTGTAGGATGAAAAGGAATTGGCAAATACATGTTTGGCCCTCCCGATGTAATTTTATAGACATGACATCTGAATGGTGGGACTCGCCTGATGAACGGATTGAATCTTGAACAAATGTGACATATTAGATCATACAATGCTCATATTAATGAATTAGAAAACCTGCAAGATCTCCCAATTCCTCTACTTCTTTGGCCAGTGCTTCCACCTTGTCCACCATCTGTATTAAGATGAATACAAAGCTTGCAATGGGAAGTGCATCATCATTGGCGCCATTTCCATTCTCTGGGGTTCTTAGATTGGAGACTCAAATTGCTGAAATTAGTTCCAATCTCATTAGCTGTAACTTTGCCGCAATCAATCCCCATGGTAGACATTGGCGCATGTTGAAGATATCGTCACTGAATTCTCTTAAGTGTGAAACTTAGCAATGTGCCCATTGCCTCACATGGTTCCTTAATAGCCAACTTTAGGCTTGGTGGTGACTGTAAACCAAAGAAAAAGATGGAAGTCATTTGGGTGTAGAGGAGAAGAATCGAATTCATTTAGTATTTGACTATTTAGGGCTTGTTTGGCATCTCTAATCTAATGCAATAAAAGCTTTTCAAATAAGAGCTACTGTATTGTTTTAACTCTTGTTTTAAATAAGCATGTTTGGTAAAATTACTTTTCAAAATTGAAAAAAGCTCTTATTTGAAATAAACATTTTTATTTTTGGAAATAACCATGCTTGGTAGAATGTTCAAGTAAGAGTAGTTGATATTATTTTTAAAATTTGCAACAACTTTATTATAAGAGCAATTCAAATGGTTGTTTTGAAATCTGAAAATTAATGGGTTGCTTGAGTTCAAGGAAATGGTAAAATATGAAAAAGAAAGACAATTCAAAGAAGCAACTAACTTTCGCTTGTAGCATGTGCTAAAGACGAGTGTCTTGATCATCATTCAAGCCACATCTTTTAGCATTTGCATTGAAGGAACGGTCCTAATCACCACACAGGTTGGTGGGACCCCACTTGCCACTACAAAGGAACAGTCCTAATCAACATACAGCTTTGGTGGGACACTGCTTCGTAGAACTAGGAAACGCCCATGATAATAGGATTTTTTCTGCAATTCAAATGCGTTTGGAAGAACACTCTGCAAGAAGAGGAATGAAGATAAACACTCAGTCATCCTTGGCGTTTGAAAATCATCCCAACCAAGGGGCCGGTTGGCATCTCTGCTAATAAGAACTTATTTGCTTATTTTAAAAAATAAGCTTTTATTTTGAAAATAGACCATTTGGTAAAACTCTAATTTTATAGCTCATTTTTTTAGAAACTAGGAAAAAAGCGCTTAAAGAATAACTGATGGGGAGGTCATTTTTTCTTGAAAAGCTTATTGGGCTTAAGAGTAGATATTTTTAGTTAATTTTTAGACAAGTTTATCCATAAACTTTCTCCCATCTTGCCCTCTTCTTATCTCTTTACAATCTCTCTAAAGTGGGCCCACGTGATGAACAACCCATATTGAAGGTGGGGCTCCACGTGATGAATGGTCCACATCAAAGTGAGCCCTCGTAATGCACGATCACATCAAAGTTGGGCCCACATGATAGACAACCCATATTGAAGGTTGGGCCCCACATGATGGATAGTCCATATCAAAGGTGAGACCCACATGATGAATGATGAACATAAAAGGTGGGTCCCACATGATGGATGGAGAACATTAAAGGTAAGTCCCACATGATGGATTGCCCGCATCAAAATGTGACCCTGCATGATGGACTATCTACATCAAGTAGGCCCTACATTATGGATAGTGGACATCAAAGGTGGGCCAGCATGATGAATGACCCATATTGAAGGTGCTCCACACATGATGAATAGTCCACATCATGGTGGGCCCACATAATGCACATTCACATCAAAGGTGGGCTCTACATGATGGATGGTCCACATGAAAGTGTGGTCCATCATGATGGGCCATCCACTTTAGTGGGCCCCACTTGATGGATGGTTCACACCAAAGGTGGGACCCACATGATGGATGATGGACATCAAAGGTGGGCTCACGTGATGGACGTTTGAATTAATGGTGGGCCCACATGATGAATGACCCGTGTAGTAGGTGGGGCCCTAAATAATGAAATGTCCACATCAAGGTGGCCCAAATAATGGATGGAGTGGGCCTCACATGATGGATGGCCTACATCAAAATGCATGATAGACAATCCATATCAAGCGGGCCCCACCTAATGGATGGTCGACATTTAAGGTCTCGCATGATGGATAGCCTATATCCAAAAGTGGCCAACATGATGGATGATCCACATAAAAGGTGTGCCCCACATGATGAATGGTGGACATCAAAAGTGGGCTCCACATGATAGGCAACCCACTTTGACGGTGGGGCAACACGATGAACACATCAAATGTGGATTCCATGTGGTGGGTAGTAGACATTGAGGGGCCCCACAAAAAGGACAATTAACATTGATGGTGGGCCCCGCATGATGGATGGCCTACATTAAGGTAGGCCCCACACAATGGAAATTGACTTCAAAGGTTTGGCTCACAAGATGTACAATCCACATCAAAGGTGGGCTCTATATGATGGAGGATCCACATCCAATGTTTGACATAATGGATAGCCCAAATGTCTTTAAAGATGAAGGTTGTAGACGTCCATTCTTTTGCCATTTGAGGCACGGTCTATCTATAATGGGATCCATCAAAACTGCCATCTCAATTGCTCATATAATGGAGTTGTTGCAATCTTTAAAAATAACATCAACTACTCTTAAAAAAGCTCTTATTTGATCTTTTTACCATATGTGTTTATTTCAAATAAGAGCTTTTTTTTTTTTTTTTTTTGAAAAAATAATTATCAAATGAGCCTATTTAAAACAAGAGCTAGAACAATTTTTATTTTTATTTTTTTAAAATTATAATAACTCTTATTAAAAAAGCTTTTATTAAATTAGAGTAGAGATTCCACAAGAATGCAAACAAGCCCATACCCAACACATGATATCTTTCAAAATTTGGGCCTTTTTCTCATGCAGAAGAATTTGTCACATACCACCGTCTCCATTTTGCAAGATGTGCCAAATTCCTCAGGCTGCAAAATGTTGCCAGGATTGTCTCACTTTGATAATGGGGTGAATCCAAACGGGTCCCAAAGTTTCATTTAGTTTACTGGGCCTACTTGGATCCGGAATTAGCATGGTATACCATAATAGAGTAAGCTACCAATCACACCATACCATGTGATATCTCAAAAGCACTTTTAGGAAAGAAATCCTAAATTTTTTAAGTGACTTTGATAGGTGGCTTACCCTATTATAGTACATCATGGCTTATTGTATCATTTCCCTTTAGGAATTCACTAAATTCATGGATTTAGAAAATTTGTTGATCTGTAGCAATATTGGATTTGCTAAATTCTGGTATACCAAATGCATGGATTTCCAAAAAAAAGAAAAAGAAAAATAGAAAAAATCTTCCTCAAAAGTTGTTGTTTGCCAATTTTTAAAAATGGGAGATTCTCTCAAAGTAATAAAAGCTAGGGTTTTACAATAAATGCTCCTTAATTCTGTGGACTCATATCTTCATTACTAAATACAAGATTTTAGGATTTACCAAATGCAAATTCCAAGCAATTCATGAATGAGTCAAATTCATGGATTTCCAAATCCACATTCCCATTTCCTTGATCTCAAACTAGCCCTGGAGTTGGCTGGATCCATGGAACTAGAGTTGGTGGAAAGAAAGCTATTCTACTGAGGAAAACTTTCATCTCCATGGAAAGTTAGAGAACTTCAATCTCAATGGAAAGTTCTTCCATGGATAATCATTTCCATGCATCAAAACAACCCCAAATTAAATAGGTATTTGGTTATTTAATTAATGGTTTATATAGAATCCATGCCTGTCTATGAGAGTGCATACATCCCTCTAATGAAAGGACGCAAGCAGCTAACTCCCTAAGTAATTCCCCAAGACGTAAGTACTTGTCCCAAGGATATGAGAAGCCGAATTTCCCGTGCCATGGCTCCCAATTTGCAAAATTGGCCTGAAAGAGAAAAAAGAAGAAAGGATAATTTCCTACTTTTTCATAGAAACATTTTTAATTTGATAGAAATGAAAGGAGGTCAGATCCCACATACAATCTGGAAGGTTTTTATTAGTGGGTATTCCATTCCAATTGTTCCTTTTGGAGTGACCCATGCCAGTTCGGAGAAAATTAGGACAACACATGATAATTAGATTTAATATCATTAAAACATTGAAACTAGGACTTGGAAGTTCCTAATCTCCAAAGCTATAGGGAGCCCACCATAATATTTGTGAGAAATCCACCTCATTTATCTATTTTGATAGATCATATGAAACTAAAATTAAGATAAATCCAAAACTCAAGTGGGTCACATGATAGTCAAAAGTGAGGATTGAACATCCACCGTTGAAACATTCTTGGGGCCATAGAAGTTTGGATTGGCCTAGTATTTTTGTGTTTTCAGTTCATCCGAGTAGGAATGACCTTATGAATGGCCATAGAGGTTTCAATGCTAGACATTTTCTATCCACTTTTTCCTATCATGCAGACATTTGAGTTTTGGATCTGCCACATTTTTGGGCTCATGTTCTAACACGATGTAACAAAATAAATGGACAGAATGATAGATTTCTCACAAACAACAGTGTGGGTCCTACCTAGATCCTGAGAGCATGAACTTTCTGCGCGACAGGGTGTTGCCGGGAATCTGCGACCATCGATTGCCACCATCTTGACATCTCATCTTTGAAATGCGTGTGTGATTCAGCCCACTATCTCTAGACATTAGGTGGTGGGAGAAACGTGTGCACTCACTCTCGTGGAACAAAATGTGTATAGAAGTAAGGACATGAGTAATTAATGGAAAGATGATACGTACCATCATCTCATCTGCTGGTCTGGTGTGTAGCATAGATTTGTAGCTGCTGATACTGGCACTTGCATGAGTTTCAGTTTTTAAATCTAACGGTTTGAAGTACTCCTTCAGGCACACTAAGATTGAAGATTAATGAGTAACTGCGTGTAAACACTTTTACATGTTTTTCTTGTTTTATTTTCTCAACCAAAGAACTTTATAAGGATGCATTTAGTTAGGTGATCCACTAAAATTGAGATTAGGAGAGCTGGAAAAAGAGACCCATGTTTTTGGTGAAAATTAATTTAAGCAATTAATAAGTAGATTGGCCAAATAATCTGAATCAGTGAAAATCATTGAAAATACCAAATTTCAGTGATAAGTGCTGAAAATAAGTTCTATTAAATGCCCCTAACTATTAGTAGGCCATGTACCCTTAATGTCAAATTCACATAAGATACGCCACATTTCCTTTCACTTTAAAAAATAAGATTAAGTGGAAGAAAGCATATACATTGTGGGTACTTCCTTTCACTTGGAAAGTAGTGATTAAATGGAAGAAAGCATCGCTTTGGGAAAGTGAATCTGAGTTGGAGGGCACAGGGTCAAATGGAGCTTAACATGAATATATTAGAGAGAAATGATCCAGTGGACTCAGTGTATGAAGACCTTTCACGTACCTGATTGCATTTAGACTCATCGGTATCCACGTCAGCAATCTAGACTGTCTGCTAAGTGGACGCGGCTTCCGTGGATTCCTGACTGTGGGCCCTACCATTATATATGTACCCTACATCTACCCTGTCCATCCGTTTTGACAGATCATTTTAGGGCATGATCGAAAAATTGAAGCAGATCCAAATCTCGGGTGGACCACACCATAGGAAACAGTGGTGATTGACAATTAAAAACTTCTTGTGACTATATGTGTGTGGTCCCTTCGTCCACGTCTTCGTGACCTTATAGGTTGGATGGAAAATAAACATTCCAGTGAGCCCCAGGAACTTTTTAATGGTGGGTATTCAATCACCACCGTTTCCTATGGTGTGGTTCACTTTGAGATTTGTATATGTTTCATTTTTTATATCATACCCTAACATTAGCTGTCAAAATAAATGGACCACAAGGACATAAGGTACATACATCATGGTGGGCCCCAAAGTTAGGGATCCACCGAAGCTTCCTTCCCACTAAGTTCAGTTCACACTTTGTCTGCTGCTTTGAGAACTTGGATCGGAGAACCGCAGAAGCATATGGAGATGAATCAAGCAAAGTATTCCAATCACACAACTAAATTAAATACAAACAAACCAAATTTAATGTGGAAAAACCATTGAGGGAAAAAACTATAACACAAAGCGGCAGTAATTGACTATGAAAACAGAAAATTACAAGTGATAGAGATTACCCGATTTGAACAAGCCTTAAAGCACCCTTTAAACCTTTTGTAACAAATTTGAAAGTTCTGGGATATACCCTATTCCTGATTGTGTGTGTGTGTGTGTGTGTGTGTGTGTAGCCTTTATGAGAAACACAATTTAAATAGGAAACAAATCTCGTACTTACGCAACTTCGCTTAACTCTACATGATGGTTTGATGGCACTTCGATGACATCATACATCTTTGATGTCATCGAACTAAAAACCAAAATGCTCCAGCGACTAAACATGTATTTTTTGAATTTTTCCAATGACATCGAACTATCATCGACATATATATTGATTTACAGATTTAAGACATCAATCAACAATCTCTACCATTTCTTCAATCGCCAATCTTTATAGTTTTTTTCTCCTCATCTCCAATTTCACCTTGCATCATAGTTCCATCATCACTTTTCTTGCACACTTTATCTTCCATTTATGCCTTCGCCAAGCTAGTAGAAGTTGCACATGACTTAAACTTTTATGTGGGAACCACCTTAGTAAGCATGTCTGCCGGATTCACGCTTGTGTGAATCTTCTCTAGAGTCATGCATCCTTCCTCAAGCACCTGTTGGATATATTGATGATGAACATCAGTGTGTTTAGCATGTGAGTGATAAATAGAATTTTTAGTCAAATTGATCATGCTTTCGCTGTTATAATTAATCGGCATGGCCTCCTACTAAAGCCCCAACTGATTTATCATCCCCCTTGACCAAACACCTTCATTAAATGCCTCTGTTATTATCATATACTCAACTTCAGTTGTGAAAAGAACACCACAAATTGAAGTTTCGACATCCAATTGATTGCTTTACCTGGTAAAACAAATGAGTAACCGGAAGTCGACCTTTTAGTATCCATACTATCAGTTTAATAAAAATCTACATACACTACTAACTTGGCACATGATTTCTCAAATGTCAAGACATAGTCCCAAGTTCCTCGAATGTATCGAAGTATCCATTTCACTGCTTCCTAGTGTTGCTTGCAAGGGTTAAACATGTATCTGCTGACAACATCCACCACATGTGAAATATTCAACCTAATACAAACCATGACATACATCAAACTGCCAATCGCATTTGAATAAGGCACATGAGATATATCCTTTTTTTCTTCATTGCTTTTAGGACACTGTTGTTACGCCCCAAACCCAAAAATCGGATTCACAGGAATTCCGATCGCCGAATCTGGTGCCGACAGCCTCCGTAGTACCCCATTCTCGGCTCCTAACATTCATATGCCAGATTTCTGATCCTGTGATCCTATAAGGAGGATTTTTTTTTGTACATTTAACTAGTAATAAGCATAACCACAAGTTTACTCAAAATCATAAAGGCAACATCATCATCACATATCCACTAATATAATTATTTGAATACAATGCTGAAAGGAAAATATATATGTCAAAATCAAAGCTACAGAAAACAGCTGCTCGCTCCAAGCTCAATGCTGCTGCAACCTAACATCACCTGTACGCATCTATCGTGCATAAGCTTATAGAAAGCTTAGAGGGTGGTGTAAGTGTGTGCACGAGATAAGTGTCAAGTATTCAATACAATATCATAATCATACAATACCGAAAATCTATTAATCCATAAACCATATAATGACTGAATAAGCAGAAACACTGATAAGAGTAGGAATTATCAGCGTAAACAGAAATACTAACAGGATTATAATCATGCGATAACAGAATAAGCGAAAGTATGAACAAGTCCATAAGTTAACCAATATCAGAATACGTAATATAGGACAGCTATGCAAATGATGAGTCAGAAATAATCAAATGTCGAATGACAAGGATATAATGTAATACACAATTCGAAAGAGCTAACAAATATCATCACTCTCATTTAAGTCACAGGAATACAGAAACATAACAACCCACAATGTCACACGCTGAAGATGTAATGGAATATACAGTATATGGTGCCAATGGAATGACCATGCTGAAGTGTGATGTCAGGATGATAGTGCATAGTATCGCAGGCTATGGGGTCCACCACAAGGAACCTCTATCCAAACCAGTCCCATACCTAAATTTGGATAGTTTGACTCAACGTGGTAAACTCCTGATCTCAGGCTAGTCGCGCGCCTAATTGAAATCCTTGCCATAACGAAGATACACAACAATTAGTTGCGCACCACCAGCCCGAGTGGATAGTAAATGGATGAATGAATGAGTATGTAACTCCTACTCAGTAGCCTGTTAGCACAGTAGCCTGCCAACCTTGGTAGCTCACCCAGTGTGGTAGCTCGCCCAGGCCTCAGCCCTGCCCACATCATACCCGCCCACATCAGCGTCCGCCCACGTGCGCCCGCCCACATGCACAACAGTGACGGGGTGTCATAATATCATGTCAGTCCTCGTATCAGTACGGTTCCTCTATGGAAAAATCACCGGGGTCTATTACACTTCACACCACCTGCCGCCCCAATCAAGCGCACAACTAGGTAAGTGGAAAAGACCTCACTATCCGCCTGTCAATAGTCTGCCAATACCTACCCAGCTCACCGATAGCGGACCCATTTCTCGAGCTGGTCAAACTCAGCCTAGCCATGCCTACTCCCTCGGGCGGGTAAGGCCGCACCCCCTTCCAACCGACCACGACACAGTGGAGAGCGCAACCATCTGGTAATCGGCACTCAACGCTCATCTACCCACTCGGTCTAGACGTTGGAGCATCCTATGGAACCAAGAGGGTGTTTAGGGATTTTCATCCAGGGCCATCTATGGCAGCCCAATACTCGAATAGATTTTCGGTGTCCCATCTGGCCATCCACGATATGCCTGTGGAGGCTACAGCCCTGATGTCACTAGGGCGTACAGTAATCACAACACAATGCAAGATGCATGAGTCATACAATCCAATCATGCATCAATCCTGCGCATGTCAAACGCTCATGTGAGATAATCTTCACCTATCAGGGAGTCTCACATCATCCTGCCCAATGACTATGTAATGGTCAATCACATCTTATAATAAACATGCAGATGATGCGAATGGGCATGTATTATGATGTTATGATGTCACATACTCATAAATGGTATCAATAACCGACGTCGATAATGTGGACTTTTAACCAACATTGCCCCTAAGGAATGGCCCACATAGAATCAAATATATAATGGGCACATGGCCTCACACAAGGGCCAAATATACGAAACAGGTGGGCCCTGGTCATGGGCCTAACACATATCACAATGGGCCTCAAATATACTTCACAGGTGAGTCACATACCTGGGTCTAATACACATCAGTATGGGCTACATCACATAAGCCTAATATACATCACTATGACCACAACTCATTGTAACATCCTGAAAATTGGGGGTCGAGTAAAAACTCCACTCCCGAGTTTCAGAACATCACTTATGCAACATAAATGTGTATGATTGAATGTTGTCTATGTTAATATATTAAACTTGAGTGGGATTACGCCAGAACAGCATATCATACTCCAGAGACAGTTAAATTAACAAGCGGAAGACTGTGATAGTATGTATAACATATATAAACTATTGTATGTCTCTAGAGTGTGAACATGTTACCAGGTTAAACATATACATGTATACCTCAAAATAGAAAGAAAGAATATACATGAGTGCTCTGAAAATATAAAATGACAAGTGTCATGGCATCTAATGAATCTTCCTGTAATCCCGTCGTTCAGAACACGCATAAAGGAGGAATCCTCCTCATCATCATCAAGTCTGGCTCCGCCTCGCAGGCCGCGTCATCATCTGCAATCACAATAGAGACTGGTGGGTGTCCGGAAACACCATCCCGTAACGTGAGAGTGAGTGATCAACTCAGTGGAATAATAGATCAGAGATTAGCATGTTCTCAAATCAATCATGCGATAATAGTAAAGCAATTAATCAAACATTCCTAAATACTATTGTTAACGCAATATGACATGACATGATGGATGCCCTCACTGATGATCTCCCTCATACGGCACCATCTTACGCCCGCGGCATGCTTTCTTCACACAGTGCTCCACATCTTCCAGGCACCTGCAATGTGATGATGATATGATTACCGAGTTATTATTAGTCCTTTTCATACAGTAGGATTGAGAAACTAAGGTACTTCCCTTATATCAATCCCAACACAGATCCTGTCTAGGGTCGTCACTCCTAGTAATCTCATACGATGTATATTTTGTAGGTCGCTACAAGGGCTGCTAGGGCTGTTGCTCGCACTCGTTGCACTGCTCCCCCATCACCTTATCAATACAGGCCTACTGTACCCTCATTGCTACGGAAGGGTCATCGCCTCCCGTAGACTCAGAATACGCTCGCGGTCACTACAAAGGGCTCGTCGCCTGATCAGTGTAGGCCGACAGCAAGAATATAGTGTCCCATACCACCATAATCTGCTCACGAGTCATAGGTGCTCACTGGTCACTACGGGGAGGTTTGTGGCCCCAGCGTAGGCCGACAGCTCGACCACGGTGTCCCATACCACCATGCCCGGCTCATGAGTCTTTGTGGATCAAGGTACCATGGTTGACAGGGTTTTCAATGGTAAGTTCAGTACCTAGGTTCAAGCGTTATGACTCATATATGATGAACATACAATGGCCAGTCGGGTTACTTGACGGGCTCGACTAGCACGAGCGCATCTCAAGCTGAACGACATGAAGTGCATCTAACACTTCGTGTGGCATAACCACTGCCGCCAACTCAAAACACGACTCGCGTTCATCGACACATCCTTCGTGGTAAAGATAAGCCAACCACGAATTTAATCGGTTACCGACTGCCTGGACTAAGTATAGTCCCAAACATTTATGAATCCACATCAGCAATCATATAAAGGTAATGGAAATGCATTACAACAATGTGAGCATGTTAACACATGTTATAACATACAACTTAAGTAAATCATCTAGCACATGCATTTCTTACATATGATGAAATCATACATATAGCGAACATGAAGGAAATCATTTACATCAGTATATTATTTGAGAATTCAATCTCAAAACTATTTCACAACACCATTTAATTCAATAAATACTAATACAAACATTTATACAAACACTTAGTCTACACACTTAAGTCTACATATTGTATGTCGACCCAAAGTGCGCATTTGGGCGAATCTCTTCGCCAAACTGATTATGCACGCATTCCTAATATCCTAAGGTGACAAAAACCCATGTCAATCATATCAACAAAATATGGATGCAAACAGTATTTCCTACAAATGACTAAAATGCCCTAAATCTCATATTTTTTGTCTGCTTACGAAACAGGAAACGGATAGCATGTTGTACATGTCAAACGGCGTTGCCGTCGATAATCTACTATTAAACAACATTGAAAGCGTTGAAATTAGCCAATCAAAGCGTCTAAAATCTGCACCTTTTACTCTAGATGTGTATCGCTTCGAACGGAGCGTATATGCTTCATCTACGGCGAACAGGCAACCTAATACACAAGCTACATAAGCTACATCGCTAATGGAATCGACGGAATGCTAAATCAGCAAATGGTTAGGGTTTTCCTTACCTAGAAATGCGGCGGAATCACCGGGAAAGTGATTGAGATACGTTGCTTAAGCACGTGTAGCAGCTGGTGCAGGTGGCAGGAAGATCCCTCCCACACTCTCTCACAATCTCTCACTTTTTCTCTCACTCTGCTAGGGTTTCTAGCAAATTCGGATGGGTGAGAGAAGTGAGGGTTTAAACCCCTTTTATAAGCTTAAAACTTTCCAAATTAGGCTTGGGAACAATGTTTACTTGAGGTCTAACCAAATCGGGGCTGTTTCGATCCAAAAGAGCATTTCTGGAGGTCCCCTGGCCGAACGTGGTCGGACTTAAGCTCAGGCATACTGGATCTAGCACACATCAAGTTCTCAGACCGGAAGAGTTCACAGATCGTACGTGGCGGTCCAATTTCAGTTCAGCTGTCACCGCACCTAGATCAGGTCTACAAGTCTCATGATATGAAAGAGAAATTTTTCCTGATCCGAGGTTGTAATTTGGATGAATTCTGACGGTCAGAACGCTTAATAATAACGCGCCAAGTCACGTGCCAGATTTGAATTAAAAATTTCAAATCTAACCCTATTCTCACTCTCTTCACTCCAGGCTCAATGAAATAGCCTTTGAACGTCGGTTGGCCTTGATTTTCAAAACGGTTGTCAAGTCCAGCCAAGCAGTCATAATGGTCTAATATTGTAGGTATCGAACTTTCGACGTGCGGTCTAAATCCAATACAAGGTTTCAAAGAGTTCCTGAGAGCAAACGGCTTTAGAGTTTGATCCTGGGTTTCAGGTTATTATAGCACCATTGATTCTACAAGTTTTGGGTATTGTAGAACGTATTTAAAGCTGTCAGGGAGAATTTCACTGCTACTCTAGCGTAGCGCTAGCTAACTTATGCTTAGTTTCTAAAGGAATTAATCCTAAGTGATTTCTTTGGCTATGGAATTGGGTTCTGAGCGGTTACCAAGGTGTTTTGGTTGACCCATTGCCTAAGGACGTCTAACCCCAGGTTGGCAAAAATTCTGGGTGTTACACTCATGGGCTTTAAATACACAATAGGTGGGCCCTACACATGGGCCTCAAATATATACCACGGGTGAGGCTCAATGGATGTGTCACCAATACAACAGGATGGGCCTAATGACATGGACCCCATAAATATATCGAATAGGCGGCACCAATTGGGCCTTACATACATTGCAATGGGCCATGACCCATGAGCCTTGCATACATCACAATGGGCCTTGCAACATGGACCTCATATATATTTAAGGTGGGCCTCAACAATGGGCCTCATACACATCAAGGTGGGCCTCAACAACGGGCCTCATACACATCAAGGTGGGCCTCAACAACGGGCCTCATACACATCAAGGTGGGCCTCAACAACGGGCTTCATACACATCAAGCTGGGCCTCAACAACGGGCCTCATATATGGCCTTAGCAACAGGCCACAAATATATCAAGATGGGCCTAATCAATTATATGGGCTAAATCAATCAAATGACCGATACGAGTAAGCCGATCAAATAGACCAATACAAATGGGTTGTGCGTCATGGAGTTATACTAAGCATGTTATAAAGTAATGCCCTATCCTTACAATGCAGCTGGCCTAGACGGCTTGCATACAACAAGTACGGGCCTACTAATAGGCTCTAGGGAGAGTCGCAATGCGGACATTTAACCAACATTATACTCACAATGTGGACGTCAAACTAACATTGCTCCCAAGGTGTAGCCCGTAGTGAATAATATTACGTAAACCAGGTTGGGAACACACATTGCAATGGACCTTAGGTACACCCCATTGGGCCTTAAATACATCAAATAAACCATGTCATATGGGCCTTTTACTCATCAAATGGGTCACATCAATGGGCCGCACCAATGGGTGTTATGTGCATTGCAATGGGTCATAACCCGTGGGCCTTAGATTGCATCAAATGGTTCTCGACCCATGGGCCTTATACATATCAAATGGGCCTAATCCCATGGGCTTTAAAATACATCAAATGGGTCCAATCCCATGGACCTTGGAACACATCAAATGGGTCCACTCTATGGGCCTTAAATTACATCAAATGGGCCTAATCCCATGCGCCTTGGAACACATCAAATGGGTCCACTCTATGGGCCTTAAATAGTTCAACAACTAGCTACATTCATGGACCCAATTAAATTCAACAGTGGTGGGCCTCAAAAGTGCATTCATTAAGCCCAACATTTAAGGAACTAAAGGTATAAATTATTTCCTCTAAGATCTTTATAATATGGTGGGCCCCACTCCTCAAAATTTCAGCCCAAGGCCAACATAGTTATAACATGTTGCTGTCCTAAATTTGGGCACTCTATTGGAGTGGGTCCAAAGCCTCTAAAACTATGAAAATTGATGGCTAAGGTCCCTCATCATGCATACAATGAGAGGAAACCCAAAAATGTGGCCCACCATCAGAAGAAATATTTTTGAATTATGATTTTTTTATCAAGGCATATTGCTGGACTGCACAGCAGAAAAAATCTGGGAGTCCAACCATCTTGGCCCATTCTTTTGGATACCCAAACGGGGTCACTTGAGGCTGAAATTTCAAAGAGTGATACTTCCATAGGTGGGCCACACCCCTACAAAATTTTATAATTTTTAGATATCTCTGAGTATTTTAATTAATTTTAAAAAATAGACTGTCCAGAAAAATCGGACAGACCTGGACGTCCCAACGTAGTGGGCCAGTCCGACGCTCACCACGGTGTGTAAAGGGGTCCATTGGCCCTAAAATTTTGTACGTGGGTTCTAAAATAAATAGACCATACTCCTAAAAAATTTCAGAATTTTTAGACATCTGTAAATATTTTAATTCATTTACATAAAGCAATTTGTCCTGAAAATCGGACTGATCTAGACACCATATTATAATGGGCCGGTCCTGCCATCACCATGGTGTGTACAGGCGTCCATTGGCCTCAAAATTTTGTAGGTGGGTCCTACCATAAGTAGGACATCCCCCTGAAAATCTTTATAATTTTAAAACACCCATAGGTATTTTAATAAAATTTAAAAATCCAACTGTCCATGGTGGAATGTTGTTGGAACAGTGCAGAAAATCCAGACTGTCCACCTCACTTGGACCACACCTTTGGGACCCCAATGAAGGTCAGTTGGGGCTCAAATTTGGGAGACATCAAGATGAGATCCCCACCTTTCAGAAAAGTATATTTAATAGGTACGAATAGTCCCCCAAACAGTCCCAAAATTTGGTCCAAAAATAACCAGAAACTGTCTAGAAAATTTTGGACAGCAACATGTACTTAGATAAAATTTATTATATAAGTTAAATAAAAAGGGAAATACATTAATGGGCCACACACATTAGGAAATAAAATGAGAAAAAAGAGAGATAGAAGGACAATCCGGCCATAGAAAAAGGGGCTCCGCCACTATTGAGCCCTCCCAAGATCAATCACACCCGCACATCATACCTAGATTTACATTTACAATATGGATCTTGCACATGCATGGCCTATAATTAAAATGCATGGTGGATGCCATCCCTACTATGGTTATAAGGTCTAGATGACCCAAACATAATATGATATAAAATAAAACTACCATGATGGGGCCCATAGAGAAAGGCCCCATGCATGGATCATGCATGCATTAGGTAGGCCATTAGGCCACAACCATGGGATTGTGTGGGATCTCCACCATTGATTGGTGGGTCCTACACTTCCCTTATGAAAGAAAGAAAACATCTAGGCTATAGAAATCAAATTTTTTTACATCTAGAGGAGCACCCACCGTTCGATCTTCTTGCTCCTATGAGTTCCTTAGCACCTTAGCTTTGATTCCAATGGAGGAGATGGGGAATGGATGGTTAGGATGGGAGATCATGGGGTAGGAAAGTCGGCCACACTTGAAGTTTTAAAAGAGAGGGAGAGGCTTGGAGAATTCTCATATGTATGGGATTTCTCTCCTTAGATTTTTTTGAGTTTGAAAATGAGAAAGAGAGAGAGAGAGTTGTAAAGGGAGAGAGAGATGGGTGATGGATGTGGTGAGTGATGGGTGTAAGAAAATCTTGACTTTTGTGGCCATTTGTGTAAGAAAAGCATGGGTGGTATAAGAACTTTTTGACTTTGAGGGCTTTTGGTGTAAGAGAGGTATGGGCTTGTAAGAGATTCTTGACTTTTGTAGTTGCTTGGGAATGGGTGAAAGGTGATGTGTACTTGACATGTACTTGACATGTGATGGATTGATGGATTGATGGGATTGATGTGACACCTCGTAGAGATTCTCTTGGGTTTCACAACGCGCGGCATTTTCTTCGCACCGAACGTTGGCCCACATCTCTTGACCAGGGTATCGCCTCGGCACGCAAGTCGCGGCATCGGAACCGCAGCGACGGCGCGGTCACTATGGTAAAGGTCTTGGGTTGAGTCGATACGGGTTGACGGCATACGAATCAGGGTCGCACGTAAATATTGGTTAAGGGTCCAAGGTTGCAGGAATTCGATCGGTAAGACCGTGGAAGTCTATGGAACGGTACGGTCTAGGATAAGGGGCTTACAAATGTTCAGAAGAAATCTTAAAATGAGCTATGTGAAGAACGCTAACCGACTTTACCTTGTCCATCCTATACTTTATTAACACCTTCTCAAGGTATTCTTTCTAAGATAACCAAAGCCTGTTCCCTTTTCGTCTCTGTATATATCAATGCCAAGAACCCTCTTTGCAGCCACCAGATCTTTCATCTCGAATGTCCCTGATAAATGAGTTTTCAATAAGTCAATCTTATATATACTATAACTGGAGATCAACATGTCATCAACATAAAATACTAGGATAATGAACTTCCTATCACTTAGTGACTTGTAATAGACACAATGATCTTATTTACTCCTATTAAACCTCTAACTTAACATGAAAGAATCAAACTTTCATAATATTGCTTAAGCGACAGTTTCAGGCCGTACAATGACCTCTTTAACCTGCAAACATTATTCTCTACCCCTTTTTATTTCGAAGCCTTTTGGTTGCTTGGATCCGTTCTTTCAATTCCCCTTACAGGAATGCAGTCTTCACATCCATCTGCTCCAACATGAATATGATAGATATATACTTTCTTCACAACTGGCGTGAATATCTCAGTGAAGTTGGAACCTTCCCTCTGTGCGTATCCCTTCGCTACCAACCTTGCCTTGTACCTATCTTATTTCTTCTTAATGATCAACTTGCATCGTATCTCTTTTCGGCTGATGGGAAGCTCTACCAGCTCCTACATCTCATTCGAGTCCATCTCACCATTCATCGTAGCTTTTCACTTTTTGGCATCCGACTCATCAAGAGCCTCGTGAAGAGTAGACGGATCCTCCTCATCCGTAATGAGGGCATATGTGACTTTAGAGTCATTCCTTTAAATCATTGATAACCTGAGATCCCGCGGTGGATTTTTTCTTATAGGGTGACTGCTCCACCTGCTCTTTTTACTCTGTCTACGTCTTTGTATCAGCTCATTTTTTATCTTTGTCTAATTGGACATCCACCACCAACTTTTTTGGTTCCTTGTGCTCATCCTCATGGAACAAGAATCCTTCGTCAAATTTGACGCAATGGCTAAGAATGATTTTCCGTGTGACTAGGTCATACAACCTGTATCCCTTCACACTACCATCATAATAGACAAAGATATATTTATTGGCTCTTTAGTCTAGCTTATCTCTTTCAAATGATGGTACATGAGAGAAAGCGTCACAACCAAATACACGCAGTCTCGAGTAGTCTACTTGCTGATCACTCTATACTTCCTCTGAAATCTTACAATCAATGGCCGTATAAGGGGACTAATTCACCAAGTATTAAGTCTTGTTAAGGGCCTTATTCTGTAAGTCCTTACCCAACCCGACATTACGAATTTTGTATCAGGCCCTCTCCAAGAGAGTGATTCCTTCGCTCAGTAATACTATTCTGCTCTGGTGTGTGGCGCACTATGTTATGCCTCATAATCCCTTAATCCTTGCAGTATTGATTGAATTCCCTAGAAGTGAATTCCCCATCGTCATTTGTCCTTAGTACATTCACTTTTTTCTCTGTTTTTTTTTCCACTATCGCCTTTCACTACTTGAAGATGGTAAAAACATCAGATTTATTTAATTTAAAATAAACCAACTTGAAATAGTTGTTAGTAAAAATGAACAACCATGTGTGTCACGCCCCGAACCCAAAAATTGGATTTACATGAATCCCGATCGCCGAATCCGGTACCGACAGCCTCCGTAGTGCCCCATTCTCGGCTCCTGACAATCATATGCCAGATTCCGATCTTGGGATCCTACAAGGAGGATTTTCAGATTTTTTTTTTGTAATGGAGTATAACCACAAGCATAACCAAGTCACAAAACAATATCACCATATATCCACTATATCAAAAACTTTAAATACAATGCGGAAAGAGAAATACAAGATGATAAAAAAGCTCCAAAATGGCCTGATACGAGCTCATTCCTCAGCGCCGCTGCTGTCCAACGACACTTGTACACAACGGTCATGCATAAGCTTATAAAATCTTAGAGGGTGGTGTAAGTGTGTGCCTAAGGCAAGTGCTAAGTTTATAATATCAGAGTAATGCGAAAACCTGCGGTAAGTCCATAAATAAAACCAACCATATCAATTTATGTGATGTAAGGTATGAATGCTATCGACCATTCCAAGGCCATGCGATGCGAGACATGAATGCTATCGGCCACACCGATGCAATGCGAGGCTTACATAGCCGAATGTTATATGCGAAATGTAATCCAAGTAAGTCGGTACTCATCAAGTACACATATCAATACAGTTTCTCTCTGGATATCACCGGGGTCTAATACACTTCGCAGTGACTGTCACCTCCCTACTTGCACAGTCAAGCAAGCAAAATATACCTCACTATCCGCCTGACCAGTAGTCTGCCAATACCTACCTGGCTCATCGACAGTGGACTCATTTGCGAGCTGGTCAAACTCAGCCTAACTTATAGCCTCCTCACTCAGGTGGATAAGGCCACACCCCCTCCCAACCGACCACGACACAGTGGGAGATGCAGCCTACTGGTATTCAGCACTCGGGTGCTCGTGTATCCACTCAGTTTAGATGTTGGAGCATCTCTTGATACCAAAAAGGTTCTGAGACTTTCACCCAAGGGCATCCTAAGTGCCCACAGTGCTAGAACCAAGTATTTTCGGTATCCGATACGGCCATCCACGATGTACTTGTGGAGCCACGGCCCTAATGTCGCTAGGGCATGTAGTGATCAAGTCACACATATGCGAGATGCATGAATCACACGTCAAATCATGCAGAAATCTATCGCATACTGCGCGATCATGTAGGGCACTCTGTCTCATAACGAGTCCCGTAAATGGTCTTCCCAATGGCGTATGCTATGATCAGTCACTACTCATATCAAGCATACATATGATGCATATGGGCATGAGTCATGAGATTATACTAAGCATGTTATAAAGCGATGAATATTAACGAGTATGAGCCTATCAATGGGCCCTAAGGAGAGTTACAATGTGGACATTTAACCTACATTGTACTTACAATGTAGACGTCAAACCATCATTGTTCCCTAGGGTCGGCCAGCCGTAAATATCATTACACAAACCATGGAGGAATCACACATTGTAATGGACCTTAGGTACATCCCATTGGGCCTTAAATATATCAAATGGGCCATATCATATGGGCCTTCTAGTTATCCAGTAAATGGGCCGCACTAATGGACCTAATATACATTGCAATGGGCCATAATCCATGGGCCTTTGAATACATCAAAATGGGTTTAATATATGCCAAACGAGCCTAATACCTTGGGCCTTATATATGTCAAATGGGCCTAATCCCATGGGCCTTATGTATGTCAAATGGGCCTGATCCCATGGGCCTTATAGGTACACCAAGGTGGGCCTCAATGAATGGCCACAAATAAATCAATCATGGGCCCTATACACATACTAAGGTGGGCCCACTTGATCCATAGATCTGACTCTTAGCTCAAGCCATAAAATGAGCTTACGAAGTAAATGGAAGGTTTGGATGCAACACATGCATCATGGTGGGGGTCCACATAAAAGCCCACCATCATGTATATATTATATATATAATATAATATATACTCTATATAGTATATATATGATATATACAACATAATATAATAATACACACACACACACACACACACACACACTGCACTCAGGTCCCACCGTCCAGCATGGACGGTGCGGATGAAACACATAAACCACAGTGGGGAAATACAATACATACATCACTGTGGGCTCCCACGTGGGGCCCACCATAACATTTATTTTCCATCCAATTCATTGGTAAGGTCCTACAGACCTGGATGAAGGGGAAACACAATTTTCAGCTTGATCCAAAACTTCTGTGGGCCATGAAAGGGCCTTTAATGGTAGACACTCAATTCACATTGTTTCCTCTGATGTGGGCCACCTGGGCATTGGATGCGGCTGGAATTTGGAGGGAACCCACCTCAGGGGGTGGTCCACCTCATGGATGGCATGGATACAAAATATACATCATGATGGGGCCCACATATAGGGCCGTGGGCGCCCTGGTGTCCGCCTACCCGTCATGTGCGTGGGTGGTACCTGCGCTGGCAGCAGCAATAGCTGCTTCCTCTGTTTTTATTTTTTTATTTTTTTGAAATCCCATTTTTTTTGGGTTTTTCTCATGTGGGGCCCCCATTAGGCGCATCCACTCCAGCCATTAGATTCCTCTGCCCATAACAAATCTATCAAGACCAATGTCGGCCCTTTTTCAGCGTGTAAAAAAAATCTGAAAAGGTTTCAATGGTAATGATAATGTTTTTAAAATCATGGCCCACTAGATACTTGGATCACTCTCATTTTTCGGCTTAATGCCTAAAATGATTTGGGGAAGAGGATGGATGGCTTGGATTGAATACATACATCAGGGTGGGGCCTATGTGAGTGGCCTTTCTCAAATGCTTGGAAGGCCAAGCTCCTTTTGTGTTTTAAGTCCAGCAACGTCCAGACGCTGGACATTTTTGAACCTATCAACATATTCAAGGTGGGCCACCACATGATGGATGGTGTGGGTTCAATACTTATAAGATGGGCCCCACTTTTAGATGGCTTGGGTCGATACATACCTAATGGTGGGGTCCATCCAAGTGGGCCACATGGCCATTACATCACACACACACAACAAAAATAAATAAATAAATGAAAAGAGAGGGAGAGAGAGATAGAGTGGGACACGCGTGTGATGGAGGGACCTCGACACTATGGGCCCTCCGTTCCATGATCTACATCACAAATCAAGTGGGTCCCATTACATATGGGCCCATAAAATCAAAGATCTACGGTGGAGATCCTTTCTCCACCCAAATAAAATGGTCTAGATGACCTCTTTCAAACTAGTATTAAACATCATGATGGGGTCCATGGAGAATGGCCCCATCATGGAATGATATTGATGATCGAGATGGGTCATCCTAGGGTCCAAATTGAGATCCATACCATTGATCGGTAGGCTTCACTTGGCCCATCTTAAAAATATAAAAAACTAAGCTATGGAAGCACCCACCACTTGATCATCTTGATCCGTTGGGAAGTCGATCTCCTTATGCTTCACTTTGATGGTGGAGATGAGAAGTGGATGGCTAGGATGAGAGTTAAAGGGATGGGAAAGTGGGCCTCACAAATGCACTTTTCTCTCCATGGGAAGAGCTTGGACGTGGGTTCTTTCTTACTTGGAATTTGTTGCTTGGGAAATGAGGGAGAGAGAGAGGGTTGTAAGGAGATGTGAGAGATGGGTGATGGATGTGAGTGATGGGTGAGGTGATGGTGTACTTGACATGAGAGTTGACTTGGTGGTTGCTTGACTTGTGGAGAAAGGAAGCATGGGTGCTTTGTACTTGATATGAGAGGTGATTGATGGAATTGATATGACATGTTGTAGAGATTCTCTTGGGATTGTAAATGCGCGGCATTTTCTCGAAATAAATGCGGGCTACATCTCTTAGTCAGGGTATCGAATCGGTACATGAGTCGCGGCGTTGGAACCGCGACGACTGTGCGGTCGCAATGGTACAAGTCTCGGATTAAGCCGACTCAAATGTATAGGATACGACTTACGGTCGTGCGCAACGTCGATTACCAGTCGCGGATTGCCGAAATTCGATGGGAAGGATTACGGGAGTCGATGGAATAGTACGGACTAGTATACGGGTCTTACAATGTGACCCTCCACCAGAAACCATGGCAACGACCCCTATACATCAGAATGTACATAATCGAGAATATCCTTCATGCCCCCCTCGCTCATGTGGCTTAAGCGTGTATGCCACATACATACAGACGTAGAATCCATTACAGATGTTGCAGCTCCACCCGATGAAGTGCTCTCAATCAACCTGTAAAGATTTTTGCTTCGTGTTTTCATGATTATGAGTGACCCCTTTGAAACTTTAAGGATAATCAAAACCAGTGAATTTGCACCTAATCGCTTCGAGCGCTCCAAGAGATATTAAGATCTTTTCTCATATCAGGAACATGTCTCACTTCGGTTAATGTACGTTTCATGTAATCAAACATCTTGATGCGCACCGATCCAACACCCACTACGTTATATGCATTATCATTGCCCATGAATACCTGGCTACCATCGCACTCTTTATAACTGGTGAACCAACTCTGATGAGGAGTTATGTGATAGAGTGCACTACTATTCAAAATCCACTTATCCTTATTGTAATCGTATAAGTATCCTATTATGGACACTCACAACACATCATAACTTATAACACCCTATATTTTTTAGTACTCAGGTGTTACCATGTAAATTAAATTAGTATAAATGCAAACCTAGCTTAAGTAAACATTCATGTACATCATAGTCTAAATCCGACCGTGAAAATATTCCCCATCCATATATTAAGCCATCTATTCGTTGATGTTCGAGATGAACCATCACACCATCAGCAAAACCCATTCTTAGGATTTTGATCATTTCATTGACAAATAAAACTGTACGCCGGCATTTTAGGACTCGAATCATAAAATCTATCGTTCACCGAATTTACAAAGCCCCATTAGATGATCCATCCTTTGAAAACACAAATCGGATTGTCTGGTTTCATATTCAACCCCGGGTTCACACCTAAATACTCTTTGGGACCTCTAGTATTATTGGTAACTAGATGTGAGTCAATCTAACTGATGGATTGGTTGAATGGGCAGGATGTTGAAAATTAATAATTAGACGTTTAAGTGATGTGGCCCATGTGACAATTGAAGTTAGTTAGGGAGTAGGTACATGAATTATAATAGTTAATTTACCATAAGGACTGTTTTGTTTAAGAATATGTCCTAAAAATTTAACTTAAAATAGTAATAATTATATTATTGACGATGTCATAATTGTGACACTCAATATTGTAAATTCATGGAATAGGTGGTCCCAACCATTTGAACAATTTTCAAGACCATTGAAGTTTAGATTGGAATCAACCTAACCGCTGAATCAATGTGAATCAATAAGTATGACTTAAATTAAGTTGTATGGCCCACCTGAGCGTTGGATCTGTCTCATCTCTGGTCAAATGACCTCGAGGGACTTGTAGAAGCTATTGGACGGAGTGGATTCCATAAAGCTCCACTATGGACCCCACAATCCATCTTGAGAGTGCACCAGCGGTGCATCAGACTAAAGAAAACCAGTCAAACAGGGTTTGACCAAGATTTCCCAAAAAGTAAATCTATCCTTCTCTTTTTCTTCTTCCCGCTCGTGAGGTGTTCGAACGAGATTCCACTGGCATCAAGTTATGACCCACCTCCATCATCTAAAAGGAGGATCTGAACCGTCCATCCAGTGCGAAAGTGAGTTCTAACCAAACCCCACCTAATCTCGTGCCTTGGAGCACGTGTGCATGCACACAATTCTTGATGTAAATAGGGCCTGCACGCATGATGTCTTCCAAAAATGGAATGCATGTCTAGCTACCATGCTGGCGATTCGTGTGAGGGAGATCTGTACAATCTCAGTCCTCCCTTTTGTTGGATCTCGACTGTCTTAGCTAGGGCTTCACTCTTAACGAAAAATGAGAAGAAAACCACAACTAGTTTTGGCCCTACCCACCATATTTGAAGGCGGTTTCTACCAGATCAAATCTGGGTCGTATGTTATCAATCTGACTATTCTAGGATGTTAGGGTAAGTGAATAAAAGGGAATGGATCGAGCAACAGGAGCTCACCCTCCATTCTTGCAGCCGCACTAAAAAATCCACCATTTCCTTCCAAGCTCAAACCCACCAGAAAAATATCATTGGAGCTTCAATCCAATCATGCTCTAAGCTCCCATAGGCATGTCTGCACCATTCCCATGCATTGTTTTGAAGAAAGTCATGGGCGTTCATGATCTGCCATTAATGGCAGGACATCTTCCTCATCAAGAAGAACGACCACCAGCTCTTGTTACAGCCTTTAACCTTGGATCAATTTCGCTCACCAGGTGGGCCATCTCATTAGCACTCCATGCAAATTGAAGAAAGAAGGAATAAGAAAGAGAAGGGAGAGTGCGTGGTGGCTGTTTTCTACATAACTCGACCGAGTCATGGTCCGAGTTGTGCCTGGTTCATACCATGTGGGGTTCCAGCAAAAGAAAAAGAAGGAAGAAAGAGATGAAGAAGAAACAGAAAGAAAATGGAAGAAGGAAGAAAGTGAGGGAGATTATGTGCTGCAATGCATCGAGTCACTGCACCAGGCAACTCGAGTCGACTGCAGATTGAGTTAGGTCCAGTCCAGGCCATCAAACTTGCTGTCGTATGGGTCTGAGTCCTTCCAAAACGCGAAAGAAGAAAGGAGCATAAGAAGAAGAATCAGAGAGATGAGGGAGAAGAAGACTATTAGGGAGCAGCTGGTTGGGCTGCAACTAAGTTAACTTGGAAAGAGTTGCCTCTAGTCCAACTCAGTCTTCTCCGAGCAAGGTAGGATCTGACCAGAAATTTCGTTAGGTGTTGTATTAGATTGTGAAGTGTGAACATAAGAGAAAAAAATAAAAGAAGATAGGAAGGGAGAAGAAGAGAAGGAAAAAGAAGGGAGAGTAGGCAGCTGAGTCAACCCGACTGAGTTGAATACGAATTTGGATCAGACCTAGACATTGTTAGGTCATGGGAAGGAAGATAGGGAAGAAGAAAATAAAGAAGAAGAAATAGAAAGAAGAGGAAAAGATGAGGAAGGAGGAGAATCAACTTAGTCGACTCTAATCGAGTTGACTCGCCGAGTCCTAAACCTAACTAACTTGGTTCGGGTCTAGGCCTTGCTGGAAAAGTGTTGACCTAGCCGAGTCAACTAATGTGAGTCAACTCTCTCTTCCCATATTAGATTATCTTGAATTACCATTAACTTCATTACTATGGTTATGATAATTATTAAGCATGAATAGCCATTAATACACTGTTTACACTAATATTAGTTGTCAGGCCTGTATTCTAGATTGTACCATTCCATAGGCTTCCATGGTCCTCCTGGTCGAATTCTAATGACTTGCGACGCGTAGATGGCAGTTGCGTGCGACCCTGAGTCGTATCCCATATTCTAGAGTCGGCTCAACCCGATACTTATACCCTAGTGACTGCACCGTCATCGAGGTTCCGAAGCTACGTCACACACGTTGAGGCGATACCCTAGCTAGGAGATGTGGGCCCATGTTTAGTTCAAGGAAAATGCTACGCTATGTAAAACCCAAGAGAACTTTCAAATCAATCCCATCAATCAAGTACACATCACCTCACATGTTAAGTACATGTCCCATCCCCAAGCAACCCCTAAAGTCAACTCTCTCTCGCTCTCCACCCATTAAGTATACCATCACTCACTCACCCATCACTCCCCATCACTCCATCACCCATCCCTCTCTCTCCTTAAAACCCCCCCTCTCTCATTTCTCACGCCATCTCCCAAGCAACAATGGTGGAACTGTCCAAGGGAGAGGAGAAGGCTAGTATGGCCCACCTTCCTACCACCCAATCCCACCATCCAAAGTCCTTCTCAACTGTTGAAATTCACCCCTTAGGGCTCTAGATCGCATCGGTGGAAGGAGGAGTCCAAGATCTAATAGTAGGTGATTTTATAATTTTTCAACCATTGATTATTATGTATTTGAGGACCCACATATGGTAGGACCTATATTGATGTATGCATTGAATAGGGAGGGCCCATAGTGGTGGGGTCTCATGTCTCTCTATCTCTCTCTTCCATATTTTATGGCCTACCATGATTTATGTGTGTTTTCATGCTGTCCGTACATCGGACGTGGACCCACCTGATGGACGTGTGTATCCACACCATCCATCCAACGAAGTAGATTCAAATCTCAAGTAGAAACCACCCTGAAGTAAGGGTTTTATCTGCACCACCCATTTGACGAGCAACACCTAGCTGCTATTGTGCAAGACGTCAGCAAGTTAGGTGGGTCCACCAGCATGATGTATATGTTTCATCAGGGCCGTCCATGTACGTAGGACCCACTTGATGTGCCATCAGACCGTCCAGATCAGGGCCCCACAATGATGTATATTTTGTATTTCCACAACGTCCAGACGCTGGACATGTGGGGACCACTGGATATGTATAATAATAATAATAATAATAATAATAATAATAATATATCATATACTCTGTGTGTGTGTGATATATTTATATATCTTTAGGTGGTGGGCCCACATGGGACCCACCTATCTGGAAGTTGATTGGCTAGTCTACCACCTCACTAGCTATATAGTTGATGTACTGGTGTCAGCCAGTACGTCTGATCAAACGGTCTGATATCCAGACCGTTCATCCATTTAGTTGGTGGTCCACCGCCAGTACGTCTGAACAAACGGTCTGATATCCAGACCGTTCATCCATTTAGTTGGTGGTCCACACGTGTGGACCCCACATGATGCATGTGTTACATCCAGCCGTCCATCATTGATACTGAGGTCGTCAACAAGTTCTTTGGGTCCCATGCGATGTATGTGCTTCATCTATAATGTCCAACCAGTTGACGTGGACCCCACCTTGGTGTATGCGATTTATAGCCACTGTCCATTTGTGTGGGTCCCACGCAGCAGCAACTGCTGCTGGATTGGAGTTAGTAAGTTCTGTGTGGTCCACACATGATATATATATATATATATATATATATATATATATATATATATATATATATATATATATATATATATATTGTAACATCCCGAAAATCGTGGGGTCGAGTAAAAACCCAACTCCCGAGTTCCAAAATGTTATTTATGCAACATAGATATGTATGATTGAATGTTGTCTGTGATAACGCATTAAACATGAGTGAGATTAAGCTAGAACAACATATCATACTCCAGAGACAGTTAAATTAACAAGCGGAAGACTGTGATAGTATGTATAACATATATAAACTGTTGTATGTCTCCAGAGTGTGAACATGTTACCAGGTTATATACATACATGTATACTCCAAAAGTAGACAAAACGAATATACATGAGTGTACTAAAAATATAAAATGACAAGTGTCAAAGTATCTAATCAACCTCCCTGTAATCCCGTCAATCAGAACACGCATAAAGGAGGGATCCTCCTCATCATCATCAAGTCCAGCTCTGCCTCACAGGCCGCGCCATCATCTGCAATCACAAAAGGGTCTGGTGGGTGTCCAGGAACACTGTCCCGTAACGTGGGAGTGAGTAGCTAACTCAGTGGAATAATAGAGCAAGGATTAACATGTTCTCAAATCAATCATGCGATAATAGTAAAGCAGTAATTCAAACATTCCTAATACTGTTGTTAATGAAAATATGACATGACGTGATGTATGCCCTCACCGACGATCTCCCTCATACGGCAACATCTTACGACCGCGGCATGCCACACTCCCTAGAGTGCTCCACATCTTCCAGGCACATGCAATGCTATGGTGATATGATTTCCGAGTTGTGATTAGTCCATTCAAACAGTAAGATTAGGAAACTAAGGTACTTCCCTTATATCAATCCCAACACAGATCCTGTCTAGGGTCGTCACTCCTAGTAATCTCATACGATGTATATTTTGTAGGTCGCTGCAAGGGCTGTCAGGGCTGTTGCACGCACTCGTTGCACCGCTCCTCCATCACCTTATCAATACAGGCCTACTGTACTCTACTGCTACTGAAGGGTCGTCGCCTCCCGTAGACTCATAATACGCTCGCGGTCACTACAAAGGACTCGTCGCTTGATCAGTGTAGGCCGACAGCAAGAATATAGTGTCCCATACCACCATAATCTGCTCACGAGACTAGGTGCTCACTGGTCACTACAGGGAGGTTTGTGGCCCCAGCGTAGGCCGACAGCTCGACCACGGTGTCCCATACCACCATGCCCGGCTCATGAGTCTTCGTGGATCAAGGTACCATGGTTAACAGGGTTTACAATGGTAAGTTCAGTACCCTAGGTTCAAGCAGTTATGACTCATGCAGGGTGAACATACAATGACCAGTCGGGTTACTTGACGGGCTCGACTAGCGCGATCGCATCTCAAGTTGACGACATGAAGTGCGTAAGACACTTCGTGTGGCCTAACCACTACCGCCAACTCCAGAACACGGCTCGCGTTCATCGACGCGTCGTTCGTGGCGAAGATAAGCTAACCACGAATTCGCTCAGTTACCGACTGCCTGGACTAAGCATAGTCCCAAACAATTAAGGAATCACATCAGCAAATTATATGAGAGTATTGGAATTGAAATACAACCATGTGAGCATGTTAACACATGTTATAACATAGAACTTAAGTAAATCATCAAGTACATGCATTTCATACATACCATGAAACCATGCATATAACTAACATGTAGGAAATCATTCACGTCAGCATATTAATTGAGAAACCAATCTCAAACTATTCCATAACATCATTTAATTCAATACATACTAATACAAGCATTTATACAAACACTTACACTACGCACTTAAGTCTACATATAGTATGTCGACCCGAAGTGCGCATTTAGGCGAATCTCTTCGCCAAACTAACTATGCATGCATTCCTAACATTCTAATGCGACAACAAACCATGTCAATCACATCAGCAAAATATGAATAAAAACAGTACTTCCTACAAATGACTAAAATGCCCTAAATCTCATATTCTTCGTTGGTTTACGAAACAGAAAACGGACAGCATGTTGTACATGTCAAACGGCGTTGCCGTCAAGAATCTACTATTAAACGACATTGAAAGCTTTGGAAACAGTCAATCAAAGCGTCTAATATCCGCACCTTATCTCTTATGGATGTGCAAATTCGAACGGAGCGTATACGCTTCGTCTACGGCGAATAGGGAACCTAATACACAAGCTACATAAGCTACATCGCTAATGGAATTGATGGAAGCTTAAATCAGCAAGTGTTGAAGGTTTTCCTCACCTAGAAGTGCGTTGGAATCGCCAGGAAAGTGATTGGAGTGCGTTGCCTAGGCACTTGCAGCAGGTGGCACGAGCAACAAGAAATTCTCTCCTACTCTCTCTCACAAACTCTCACCTTTTCTCTCCTCCAATCTAGGGATTTTTACAATTTCGGATGGGAGAGAGGAGTGAGGGTTTCAACCCCTTTTATAAGCTTAAAAATGTCGAAAACAGGCTCCGGAACGAAGTTTACTTAGTGCATATCCAATTCGGGGCTGTTTCGGTTCAAAAGATGTTTTCTGGTGGTCCCCTGGTCGAATGCGATCGGACTTAAGCTCACGCGTACCAGATCTAGCACATATTAAGTTTTCAGTCCGGCTGGATCCGCAGATCGCACGTGGCAGACCAGTTTCAGTTCAGCGGTCACCGCACGTAGATCAGGGCTGAAAGTCTCATGATATAAAATAGAAATTTCTCCTGATCCAAGGGTGTAATCTGGATGAATTCTGACGGTCAGAACGCTCAATACTGACGCGTCAAGTCGTGTGCCAGATTTAAATTTGAAATTCCAACTATGTCCCTATTCGCACTCTCTTCGGTCCGGGCTTAATGAAATAGCCTGTGATTATCGGTTTGACTTGATTTTCGAATTGAGTGTCAAGTCCAGCTAGGCGGTTCTAACGGTCTAAGATAGGAGGTATCGGACTTTCGACGCGCGGTCTAAATCCAATACAAAGATTCAAAGTGGTCCA
Organism: Magnolia kwangsiensis; assembly: GCA_037074715.1. Lineage (NCBI taxonomy): Eukaryota > Viridiplantae > Streptophyta > Magnoliopsida > Magnoliales > Magnoliaceae > Magnolia > Magnolia kwangsiensis. The sequence continues at coordinate 55,340,323 of CM073588.1, read as the reverse complement.
GAGAACAAACCTGCTTAGAATTTGGTCCGAGGTTATAGAGTATTATAGAGTCATTGGTTCTACTCGATTTGGGTCTTGTAGAACGTATTTAAAGTGATCAGGGACTATTTCCCAGCTACTCCAGCGTTGTGCTAGCTAACTTACGCTTAATTTTCATAGGAATTAATCCTAAGTGGCTTCTTTGGCTATGAAATTGGGTTCTGAGCGATTTTCCTGGTGTTTTAGTTGACCCACTGCCTAAGGACGTCAAATCCCAGATTGGCCAAAATCTGGGGTGTTACATATATATATATATATATATATATATATATATATATATATATATATATATATATATATATATATATATATATATATTATCCATGCTATTTATCAAGTGGACCACACTGCAGTAAACAGTGGTCAGTTGAACGTCTACCATTAAAACCCCTTTTGGGAGTGCAGAAGTTTTGGATTAGTATAAGATTTGTTTTCCCCCCTTAATTTAGGCATTTTTGACCTTATGAACAAATTGGATAGAAAATAAATGTTATGGTGGGCCCTGGTAATTTTAAACGGCAGGAAACATTATCACCACTGTTATTTAGGGTGTGGTCTAGATGATCTTTCGATATGATTCATTTTTTTTTGGGTAATGTTCTAAAATGATCTCTAAAAACAGATGAATGGTGTACATAGTTCACCTAGAACGGTGGGCCCGACTTGATGTATTGTAACGCCCGTGAAAAATTCGTACTTGGGCTCGAGTACCAACTCGACCCGAAATCGCGAAAAATTAATTTCCATGGAAATTAAGCGTAAGTTAGCTAGCGCAACGCTAGAGTAGCTGGAAAATAGTCCCTGATCACTTTAAATACGTTCTACAAGACCCAAATCGAGTAGAACAAACAACTCTACAATACTCTATAACCTCGGATCAAACTCTAAGCAGGTCTGTTCTCTGGACCACATTGAATTTTTGTATTGGATCTAGACCGCGCGTCGAAGGTCCGATACTTCCTATCTTAGACCGTTAGAACCGCCCAGCTGGACTTGACAATCATCTCAAAAATCAAGTCAAACCGATAATCACAGACTATTTCATTGAACCCGGACTGAAGCGACCGCGAATAGGGACAGAATTGGAATTTTAAATTCAAATCTGGCACACGACTTGACGCGTCAGTATTAAGCGTTCTGACCATCAGAATTCATCCAGATTACACCCTCGGATCAGGAAAAATTTCTATTTATTATCATGAGACTTTCAGCCCTGATCTACGTGCGGTGATCGCTGAATTGAAACTGGTCCTCCACGTGCGATCTGCGAACCCTGCCAGACTGAAAACTTAATACGAGCTACATCTGGTACACATGAGCTTAAGTCCGATCGCAATAGACCAGGGGACCACCAGAAAGCAGCTTTTGAACCGAAACAGCCCCGAAATGGATAGGCACCAAGTAAACTTCGTTCCGGAGCCTATTTCCGGCGTTTTTAAGCTTATAAAAGGGGTTGAAACCCTCATTTCCCTCTCCCATCCGAAAATTGCAAACCCTAGGAGAAAAGGAGAGAGAGTTTGAGAGAGAGATTGGAAGGGATTTTTCCCGCTTCCGAGCCACCGATTGCTACTGCTTCAGCACCTCTTCCCAACCACCTGGCTGGTGATTTCTCCGTTCTTTCAGGTACAAAACAACCCTAGAACTTGCTGATTTAGGGTTTATCCAGATTTAGGGCGTGTTAGCTAACGTATTTCGTAAATCAGGTTGTCCTACTGCCGTAGACGAAGCGTACACGCTCCGTTCAAAATCACGCTTCCGTAAGAGACTAGGTGAGAATTTTAGACGCTTTGATTGACGGTTTACAACGCTTTCAATGTCGTTTAATCGTAGATTATCGACGGCATCGCCGTTTGACATGTACAACATGCTCTCCGTTTCCTGTTTCGTAAATTAACGAAGAATATGAGATTTAGGGCATTTTAGTCATTTGTAGGAAGTACGGTCTACATTCATATTTTGCTGATGTGATTGACATAGTTTGTTGTCGCATTAGGGAGTTAGGAATGCTTGCATAATTAGTTTGGCGAAGAGATTCGCCTAGTTGCGCACTTTGGGTCGACATACTATATGTAGACTTAAGTGTGTAGTGTATGTGTTTGTATAAATGTTTGTATTAGTATGTATTGAATCGAATGATGTTATGAGATAGTTTTTGATTGATTCTTCAATTAATATGCTGACCTAAATGATTTTCTAAATGTTGACTAAGTGCATGATTTCATTATATGCATGGAATATGTGTGTTGGAAGATTTGCTTAAGTTGAATGTTATGACATGTGTTAACATGCTCACATGATTGTATTTCAATTTCAATACTCTCACATATATTGCTAATGTGATTCCATAGATGTGTGGGACTAGACTTAGTCCAGGCAGTCGGTAACCGAGCGAATTCGTGGCTGACTGGTCATAGCCACGAACGACGCGTCGATGAACGTGATTCATGTTTGGGGTTGGCGGCAGTGGTTAGGCCACGCGAAGTGTTTTACGCACTTCATGTCGTTCGACTTGAGATGCGATCGCGCTAGTCGAGCCCGTCAAGTAACCCGACTGGCCGATGTATGTTCACCTTGTATGAGTCATAACTGCTTGAACCTAGGGTACTGAACTTACCATTGTAAACCCTGTTAACCATGGTACCTTGATCCACGAAGACTCATGAGCCGGGCATGGTGGTATGGGACACCGTGGTCGAGCTGTCGGCCTACGCTGGGGCCACAAACCTCCCCGTAGTGACCAGTGAGCACCTAGACTCGTGAGCAGATTATGGTGGTATGGGACACTATATTCTAGCTGTCGGCCTACACTGATCAGGCGACGAGCCCTTTGTAGTGACCGCGAGCGTATTCTGAGTCCACGGGAGGCGACGACCCTTCCGTTGCAGTAGAGTACGGTACGCCTGTATTGATAAGGTGATGGGGGAGCGGTGCAACGAGTGCGAGCAACAGCCTTGGCAGCCCTTGCAGTGACCTACGAAATATACATCGTATGAGATTACTAGGAGTGACGACCCTAGACAGGATCTGTGTTGGGATTGATACAAGGGAAGTACCTTAGTTTCCCAATCCTGCTGTTTGAATGGACTAATAACAACTTGGAATTCATATCACCATAGCATTGCATGTGCCTGGAAGATGTGGAACACTCTAGGGAGTGTGGCATGCCGCGGTCGTAAGATGTTGCCGCATGAGGGTGATCGTCGGTGAGGGCATACATCACGTCATATCATCTTGCATTAACAACAGTATTAGGATTGTCTGATTTACTGCTTTACTATTATCGCGTGATTGAATTGTGAACATGCTAATCTTTGCTCTATGATTCCACTGAGTTGATCACTCATTCCCACGTTACGGGATGGTGTTTGCAACACCCACCAGACCCTGTTGTAGATGCAGGTGAGGCCGAGATCCAGGAGGTGGAGCCAGAGATCGACGAGGACCAGGATGAGTTCTCGTATATGCAGTATCACGACGGCTTCCCGTAGGCGACCTGGATCGAGGGGACATCAGTGGGACTTTTTTGAACATTATTCTTTTGTTTATGTATATGTATATGAGACTCAGAGATGTAGTCATACTTTGGAGACAGATGAGATTTACTTTTTTTTCCATACAGTGATATATATATTGTTTAGTCTTCCGCTTGCTTTTATCACTGGATCTGAAGTATGAATTGCAGTTTTGGTATACTTTTACTCATGTGAATGCTTTAAATCAGACAACAATGAATCATAACCATTTTTGTTGCATAAGTGACGGTCTGAAACTCGGGAGTTGAGTTTATACACGACCCCCGATTTTCAGGGTGTTACAAGTTGGTATCAGAGCATGAATGAGAGTATACTGGGCCTGGGTTATGGTCTTGCGACGTACGCTGTCGCTTCCTTTGACTTAGGTGGGTGCGAGAAGGGTCTAGAAACACTTCTAGGATCGCAGATTCGCCGATAGGCGAAGTCTATTAGAATCGATCGCAAGATCGAGTCTGTAACGTATCTCGGGTCGCGTAAGGCAACCCGAATCGCTTCTAAACTGTAGGAAGTCAGGTTGAGACGACCTATGAGCGGTTTTAAACTGCAAAAGTGAATCCTTGGGCCGTGGGATGACCACGATTCCTGTAATCAATCGCCAGGGCTTAAAAACCCCGTTTCACCAAAAATCTTCAGAATTCCTCCTCTAAACACTCTGATATTCATTTATTTCTTATCCATTTCATGTTAAAAATCAAACCTAATATGAAAATAACACAAATTAGTACTTTCACAAAATTTTACAGTGAATAGTAAAATTTCATGAAAAATGACCATAAGTCCATTCTAACTTCACTTTATTTAGAAACTAAGGATCTAGATAGATGTACTGGCTCCTTCTACCCCAAATTCATATGCTGCATCATATGATTTGGTATTTGGGATTGCGATGTGGTCCCGGAAAGCCCCGAACACATATTTGAGCTCATACAGATCAAAATACAATGAACTAGGAGGTGGGCCATATATTTTTGGAACCCCTGGACCATGGGGGACCAGACCCATGTGGTCCCACCGGCCAACTTGGAGGTTGGCCGGCGATGCCATCGCCGGTCCGGCGATGCATCGCCGACCGGTGGGGTCCGTTTGCCATGATTTTTGGGCGCACGCCCTTAAATGGCACGTGCATCATCCCCATGTAGCTCCCATCTCATGAAAACCCCTAAATCATACCCCTCCTTCACAAACAGCCCTCCCCATAGCCCTATTTCTGATTTTCAGCAACCACCTCCAAACTTCGACGTCCCAAATCACTCCTAGGTCCCTCCTTGGCTAAAAACGACCACCACCCATCACTTATTGGGAGTTGGCAGCCCCTTTTCTTGAAGATCTCACCATTTGGAGCTCCAAAAATCCCCAAATAGAGCTGAAATCGTGAGGTGCTCCATTCTACTTTTTTGTTTGTATTTCTCCTTGAAATTATAGCCTTAGGAAGCTTGAAGCATCCCTCTACGATGCCTAGATTTCCTTTTTCCAGATTGGGCAGCCACTTCTCCGCATTTTCATCGTTTTCCATGGCTTTCGTGGAAGCCATTTTGGGCCTTTTATCACTCTCATCCATCATATTTTTGATGGGTAAGAGGAAAACCGCAACAGACGAGGCTGGGTCGAGCCGCCCTGCTCGATCGAGAAGACCGCGGGGTGGTGCCGCAAGTTCAAGTGCCGCCGCAGGTCCAGCTCCAGTCCTGGAGTGCCGTACAAAGCAGGATTTGGATCCCCATGCACACCTTGGGCGAACAATTCTTTCAGACATGCCTCATGTCCAATACACTGATCTCAAAGTGTTATTTGAGGCAGACGTAGATGGACGATTGTTCGACGAGTATCTGTTGTTCGAGCGCATTGAAGCTGCGCATTGGGGTCCGATCTTTGAAGCTCGCGCTCGTGCTAATATGAGCACCGTCTGTGCCTTCTACGCAAGTATCCAGAATCCTACCTTGGAGCCTTTGCAGTTTAAAATCCCTTTTGGTAGAGATCGGATGGCTACGATCGACGTTCGGTTGATTGCACGACTTCTCAACGTGCCTCTAGGTGATGTGCATCCTAGTGAGAAGAATCTGAGGACTAGACGTGAACGAGATCGCCGCACCAGGTTTCTGTGCGGTAAGTTGGTTCCATGGCAGCCTAATAATAGCCTCAAGGCGACGTACATGTCTGAGGATTTACGCCTGCTGCACCATATCTGCACGTTCAATGTTTATCCCAGGTCGACGAACCGCATTGAATGTACACGTCTTATGGTCGATTTCTTATTTCTGGTGGCCCAGGGAGAGAACGTATGTATGGCCACTTTCATCTTACGGCAGATAGTTCTCATAGCCAGGTCAAGAAGAACATCCGAATCGCTTCCCTTTGGCCGACTTATTTGCAAGATTGCGCTTGAGTTTGCCTATAGACTTGGGCCGAAATTACCGGTATCGATTCACACCATCGATGAGTCGACAATGGTCAAGCTGAAGATTGGGTCACAATACCGTGAAAATCAACTTGAAAGGGATAGTGGGGATGACTTTGATGATGAGGAAGATCAAAGCGAAGAAGAACCTAGAGCAGAGGTTCAGGAAGAAGCTCAGGAAGGAGCAGAAGAGGAGGCTCAGGATACTGATAAGAGCCCTCCTCCTTCTGCGCAGGCTACTATCGACGATCGCATTGCTCAGATGGAGGAGAGTCAGACCGCTTTGCGAAGGAAAGTCCAAGAACTTCGCGCATAAGTCGCTGATGCCAAGGCCGTTACAAAGAAGAAATTTGGCAAGGTGACTCGCACCTTGAAGGCGATCCTGTGTTGCTTACAGGATAAGGGTGCTCCTCCTCTGTCACCAGACTCCGACTAGCGATGCGATCTTTGATGTTATTATCAGTAGTTAGTCATTTCCTGCTTTACGTGTGTAAGCCTGTTAGGGCTAGTGCTTTGTTCATGTTGTTGTTGTTTAACTGTCTTAATTTTCATGTAATTCTCTTCATGATGCTTGTAAGGATATATCCCTTGTATTGTGACAATTTTGATTAATTGAAATGCATGGAATGCCTTTGACTCTTTATGTGGATGATTGTGGTGTATTTGTGCAATTGAGACTGACAAGGTTGCGCCCTATTTTGAATATAGAGAATGCCACCTAAGACTACGCGGAGCACGGCTCGTCTTGCGCTGACCGAGCATATGGATCAGACTCCCTCTCAGTCTGGCACCCATTCGGACCCTGCTGTGGGCCTGATTCCTGAGGCGGTTCGATCGTCTCAGCCTGCCGCTGGTCCTACAGATGGACCACCACCATTTACGCCATCAGTCAGAGAGCCACATCGCGCATCTACTTCCATACCGCATCCGCCACAGCCTGCTCCACCCCCTGATAGATTTAGCAGATGATGGCTATGATGCTGCAGCAGCAACAGCTTCTGACCACCATAGTGGGGACATTAGCCCAGGGTGGGGGTGCGACTACATCTACTCCACCTGCACACCTGCGCATCCAGCTGAGGATGCCTATACATACGCCCAGGATGAGGGCATGGCTCATCCTGCGCCGCCTGCTTTCCCTGCAGGGAATCCTGCCGACACACGGGGCCTATTGGAGCGATTTCAGCGCTTGCGGCCTCCTACTTTCACGGGTTCTCACAGACCCGAGGAGGCTGAGTACTGGCTCGACCGGGTGTCGAAGATCTTGCGGATATTGCATTGTACCGAGGCCGAGCAGGTAGAGCTGGCTACCTTCCTGTTTGAGAGAGAGGCCAGCATGTGGTGGGATAGCGTACTGCAGACCGTTGCCGCAGACTTTGTATGGACGTGGGCAGCATTTGAGTTCCGCTTCCATGAGAAGTATTATCCCCAGACCTACAGGCACGACAGGGAGAATGAGTTTCTCCGTCTCAGACAGGCAGCGATGACAGTTACCGAGTATGAGCATCGGTTCACGGAGTTGGGCAGGTACGTCCCGACGATCCTAGCTGATGAGTAGATGCGCATACGGTGCTTTTTGGAGGGTTTGCGACCGGATATTCGGTCGAAGATGTGCTGTGTTAGCATTCCCTCCTATGCGGAGTTGATTCACATGTCCATGCGGGCAGAGCAGGACGTGGATCGACTTGCGCGATCTCGAGGCCCGGCTGCTTCTAGGCCACGACCAGATTTGCCAGACAGGCCCTTCGCGGGCAAGAGGCCTCGCATTGATCCTCCTACTAGGACTACGGCGCCTGTACCACCGTTTCGGTGCCCTGATTTGACATGTACATACTGTGGGAGGACAGGCCACTTGGCGCAGAGCTGCTTTTTGAGGATGCGGGACAGTGGGTTCTTGCCGCCGCAGAAGATTGACCGTGTACGTCCACAGGCGATATCAGCACCGCCTATACGGTCAGCTCCTGCGCATCCTTCCTTCAGACCTACGGTATCGCAGATCCGACAGCCTCCACGGCCCTTGACACAGCGGCCGAATCGGCCACAGCAGGCTCGAGTTCATGCATTGACAGCTGAGGCAGCTGCGACGGGCACTTCTCAGCATTCGGCCTTCGAGGTCACCGCCCATATTGGAGGTACTCCTATTCTCGTGATGGTGGACACTAGATCCACGATTTCTTTGATATCGCGTGCTATTGTCAGACGTCTTGGCTTACACACCATTACTATGGATGGAGTGCGGGTTTATACAGCTCATGGGTCCTTTACAGATGCCACCCAGATGTGTGAGGGTTGTTTGGTGGATCTGGGGGGCAAGACGATAGTTTTAGATCTCGTCGTCGACCCTGCTCTTTATTATCTCGACGTCATTCTTGGCATGGACTGGTTGACTGCAGCGAGAGCCGAGATTGACTGCGAGACTCGTATAGTCACAGCGTACGAGCTTGAGGGTGCATCCTTCACATTTCCAGTGCGGGTAAATCTTCCTTTCCGCATACTTAGCTACGCCACTCTATTGCACGACGCTGGTGCCCAGGTACTTGAGCAGACGCCAGTTGTTTCCGAGTTCGGGGATCTGTTCAGGAAGATCCCTGGTTTGCCGCCTCGACGTGAGATCGATTTCACTATCGATCTGATTCCTGGTTCTACACCCGTCTCACTGCCGATGTATCGCATGGCACCATGTGAGATGGAGGAGTTGAGGACGCAGATTGATGGTCTGCTAGAGCTTGGCCTTATACGGCCTAGCGTGTCTCCTTGGGGAGCACCGGTCTTGTTCGTGAGGAAGAAAGATGGTTCGATGCGATTGTGTATTGATTATCGCAGGCTGAACCAGCTCACGGTGAAGAACAAGTACCCTTTGCCCAGGATCGATGACTTGTTCGATCAGCTGAGAGGAGCGCAGTACTTCTCGAAGATTGATCTTCAGTCAGGTTATCATCAGCTGCGCGTCAGGGATGAGGACGTGCAGAAGACAGCATTCAGGACCAGTTTTGGCCACTACGAGTTCCTCGTGATGTCGTTCGGTCTCACGAACGCACCGGCCGTGTTCATGGATCTGATGAACCGGATATTTCGGCCTTTCCTTTATCGATTCGTCGTTGTCTTCATTGACGACATTTTGGTGTACTCTAGGAGTCGAGAGGAGCATGAGGAGCACTTGCGTTTGGTCCTTGATACGCTCAGACGGCATCAGTTGTTCGCACAGTATAAGAAGTGCGACTTCTGGAAGCAGGAGGTGAAGTTTCTGGGACACGTGGTGTCCAAGGATGGCATGACAGTTGACCTGTCTAAGGTAGCTGCGGTGCAGGACTGGGAGCAGCCTGGTTCTGTCACTGAGGTGAGGAGCTTCTTGGGTCTCGCTGGCTACTATCGGCGCTTCATTCACGACTTCTCGAAGATCGCGAGACCCTTATCTCAGTTGACATGGAAGGACGTGAAGTTCGCCTGGAATGATAAGGCGGAGTCAGCTTTTCAGGAGCTGAAGGACAGACTTACGTCCGCCCCTGTGCTAGTATTGCCAAAGCAAGGGGTTAGATACACTATATACACTGACGCGTCTAGCGTTGGTTTGGGTTGTGTCCTTATGCAGAGGGACAGGGTAATTTCGTATGCCTCGAGACAATTAAGGAAGCACGAGGAGAATTACCCTACACACGACCTAGAGTTGGCAGCCGTTATATTCGCACTGAGACTCTGGAGACATTACCTCTATGGAGAGGAGTTCGAGCTCTTTTGCGACCCCAAGAGCCTCAAGTACATATTCACGCAGCGAGACTTGAATATGAGGCAGCGGCGATGGATGGAGACACTGAAGGACTTCAAGTTTGAAGTCTCTTACCATCCTGGGAAGGCGAACCTTGTGGCTGATGCGTTGAGCCGCAAGAAGGCGATAGAGTTTGCGGCTCCACTGATGGTTGCCGAGTGGGATATGGTTGAGTTTTTGCAAGACTTTGAGCAGAAACTCACCGTAGAGGAGCCATTTGAGTTCATCGCACATGTACAGGTGCGATCTCAGATCGATGACCGAGTCATCGAGGCGTAGAGGGACGATGCGCATCTTACTGAGCTTCGAGAGCACTTTAAATACGGCCTGCTCTTGAAGCTCAGTAAGATGCGCATCGTGCGTCTGCATGGAGTTCCGTTGGAGATCAGAGCACTTTAAATACTGAACTCTGCAGACGAGCTGGCTAGATTGTACATCAGAGAGATCGTGCGTCTGCATGGAGTTCCGTTAGAGATCGTGTCGGACAGAGACACGCGGTTCACTTCTATTTTCTGGACCCGCATTCAGGAGGCTATGGGTGTGAAGTTGAAGTTCAGTACTGCCTTCCACCCACAGACGGATGGACAGACAGAGCGAGTGAACCAGATCCTGGAGGACATGTTGCGAGCTTGCGCATTGGACTTCAAGGACAGTTGGGATGACTGTCTTGTATATACGGAGTTTGCGTACAATAATAGCTTCCAGGCGAGTATCGGTATGGCACCTTATGAGGCGCTGTATGGGCAACCTTGTCGGGCACCGCATTGCTGGTTAGAGGTTGGTGAGCGTAGCTTGATTGGCCCAGAGTTGGTGCAGGTGACGTTAGAGAAGATTGATATTATTCGACGTCGGCTTCTTACAGCGCAGAGCAGACAGAAGAGCTACGCCGATACGAGACGGAGGCCACTAGAGTTCACAGTTGGGGATCACGTGTTTTTGTGAGTTTCCCCTATGAAGGGAGTCCTTCGGTTCGGGAAGAAGGGGAAGCTGGCACCGCGATTCATTGGTCCATTTCAGATCCTCGATCGTGTGGGAGCGGTGGCTTACCGATTGGCTTTACCCACGCCCCTCGCGAGCGTCCACAACGTATTTCATGTTTCTATGCTGAAGAAGTACGTTGCTGATCCTTCCCATATCATCAGATGGGAGCAGGTGCAGTTAGGAGAGGATGTTACTTATATCCTGCGACCGACACGCATCTTAGACAGGAAGGAGCAGGTACTGCGTAGCAAGGTGATTCCCCTTGTGAAGGTACTATGGACGCATCACTCTGAGGAGGAGGCTACTTGGGAGACAGAAGCCGAGATCAGAAAGAACTACCCACAGCTTCTCGAGGAGTACGAAAAGGTACAAATTTCGAGGACGAAATTATTTGTTAAGGGGGGTAGATTGTAACGCCCGTGAAAAATCCGTACTTGGGCTCGAGTACCAACTCGATCCGAAATTGCGAAAAATTAATTTCCATGGAAATTAAGCGTAAGTTAGCTAGCGCAACGCTAGAGTAGCTGGGAAATAGTCCCTGATCACTTTAAATACGTTCTACAAGACCCAAATCGAGTAGAACAAACAACTCTACAATACTCTATAACCTCGGATCAAACTCTAAGCAGGTCTGTTCTCTGGACCACATTGAATTTTTGTATTGGATCTAGACCGCGCGCGTCGAAGGTCCGATTCTTCCTATCTTAGACCGTTAGAACTGCCCAGCTGGACTTGACAATCATCTCGAAAATCAAGTCAAACCGATAATCACAGACTATTTCATTGAACCCGGACTGAAGCGACCGCGAATAGGGACAGAATTGGAATTTCAAATTCAAATCTGGCACACGACTTGACGCGTTAGTATTAAGCGTTCTGACCGTCAGAATTCATCCAGATTACACCCTCGGATCAAGAAAAATTTCTATTTATTATCATGAGACTTTCAGCCCTGATCTACGTGCGGTGACCGCTGAACTGAAACTGGTCCGCCACGTACGATCTGCGAACCCTGCCAGACCGAAAACTTAATACGAGCTACATCTGGTACACATGAGCTTAAGTCCGATCGCAATCGACTAGGGGACCACCAGAAAGCATCTTTTGAACCGAAACAGCCCCGAAATGGATAGGCACCAAGTAAACTTCGTTCCGGAGCCTATTTTCGGCATTTTTAAGCTTATAAAAGGGGTTGAAACCCTCATTTCCCTCTCCCATCCGAAATTGCAAACCCTAGGAGAAAAGGAGAGAGAGTTTGAGAGAGAGATTGGAAGGGATTTTTCCCGCTTCCGAGCCACCGATTGCTGCTGCTTCAGCACATCTTCCCAATCACCTGGCTGGTGATTTCTCCGTTCTTTCAGGTACAAAACAACCCTAGAACTTGCTGATTTAGGGTTTATCCAGATTTAGGGCGTGTTAGCTAACGTATTTCGTAAATCAGGTTGTCCTACTGCCGTAGACGAAGCGTACACGCTCCGTTCAAAATCACGCTTCCGTAAGAGACTAGGTGAGAATTTTAGACGCTTTGATTGACGGTTTACAATGCTTTCAATGTCGTTTAATCGTAGATTATCGAAGGCATCGCCGTTTGACATGTACAACATGCTCTCCGTTTCCTGTTTCGTAAATTAACGAAGAATATGAGATTTAGGGCATTTTAGTCATTTGTAGGAAGTACGGTCTACATTCATATTTTGCTGACGTGATTGACATGGTTTGTTGTCGCATTAGGGAGTTAGGAATGCTTGCATAATTAGTTTGGCGAAGAGATTCACCTAGTTGCGCACTTTGGGTCGACATACTATATGTAGACTTAAGTGTGTAGTGTATGTGTTTGTATAAATGTTTGTATTAGTATGTATTGAATCGAATGATGTTATGAGATAGTTTTTAATTGATTCTTCAATTAATATGCTGACCTAAATGATTTTCTAAATGTTGACTAAGTGCATGATTTCATTATATGCATGGAATATGTGTGTTGGAAGATTTGCTTAAGTTGAATGTTATGACATGTGTTAACATGCTCACATGATTGTATTTCAATTTCAATACTCTCACATATATTGCTAATGTGATTCCATAGATGTGTGGGACTAGACTTAGTCCAGGCAGTCGGTAACCGAGCGAATTCGTGGCTGACTGGTCATAGCCACGAACGACGCGTCGATGAACGTGATTCGTGTTTGGGGTTGGCGGCAGTGGTTAGGCCACGCGAAGTGTTTTACGCACTTCATGTCGTTCGACTTGAGATGCGATCGCGCTAGTCGAGCCCGTCAAGTAACCCGACTGGCCGATGTATGTTCACCTTGTATGAGTCATAACTGCTTGAACCTAGGGTACTGAACTTACCATTGTAAACCCTGTTAACCATGGTACCTTGATCCACGAAGACTCATGAGCCGGGCATGGTGGTATGGGACACCGTGGTCGAGCTGTCGGCCTACGCTGGGGCCACAAACCTCCCCGTAGTGACCAGTGAGCACCTAGACTCGTGAGCAGATTATGGTGGTATGGGACACTATATTCTAGCTGTCGGCCTACACTGATCAGGCGACGAGCCCTTTGTAGTGACCGCGAGTGTATTCTGAGTCCACGGGAGGCGACGACCCTTCCGTTGCAGTAGAGTACGGTACGCCTGTATTGATAAGGTGATGGGGGAGCGGTGCAACGAGTGCGAGCAACAGCCCTGACAGCCCTTGTAGTGACCTACGAAATATACATCGTATGAGATTACTAGGAGTGACGACCCTAGACAGGATCTGTGTTGGGATTGATACAAGGGAAGTACCTTAGTTTCCCAATCCTGCTGTTTGAATGGACTAATAACAACTTGGAATTCATATCACCATAGCATTGCATGTGCCTGGAAGATGTGGAACACTCTAGGGAGTGTGGCATGCCGCGGTCGTAAGATGTTGCCGCATGAGGGTGATCGTCGGTGAGGGCATACATCACGTCATATCATCTTGCATTAACAACAGTATTAGGATTGTCTGATTTACTGCTTTACTATTATCGCGTGATTGAATTGTGAACATGCTAATCTTTGCTCTATGATTCCACTGAGTTGATCACTCATTCCCACGTTACGGGATGGTGTTTGCAACACCCACCAGACCCTGTTGTAGATGCAGGTGAGGCCGAGATCCAGGAGGTGGAGCCAGAGATCTACGAGGACCAGGATGAGTTCTCGTATATGCAGTATCACGACGGCTTCCCGTAGGCGACCTAGATCGAGGGGACATCAGTGGGACTTTTTTGAACATTATTCTTTTGTTTATGTATATGTATATGAGACTCAGAGATGTAGTCATACTTTGGAGACAGATGAGATTTACTTTGTTTTTCCATACAGTGATATATATATTGTTTAGTCTTCCGCTTGCTTTTATCACTGGATCTGAAGTATGAATTGCAGTTTTGGTATACTTTTACTCATGTGAATGCTTTAAATCAGACAACAATGAATCATAACCATTTTTGTTGCATAAGTGACGGTCTGGAACTCGGGAGTTGAGTTTATACACGACCCCCGATTTTCAGGGTGTTACATGTATTTATGCCTCATTCATGAGGCCACCTTGATGTATTTGTGGCCCATCCGTTAAGGCCCACCTTGATGCATATGAGGCCCATTAGTGTGGCCCATGTATATACGGCCCATTTGATGTATATGAGGCCCTTTGGTGCGACCCATGTATATGCAGCCCATTTGATGTATATGAGGCCCATTGGTGTGGCCCATGTATATGCAGCCCATTTGATGTATATAAGGCCCATTGGTGCGGCTCATTTGATGTATAAGAGGCCCATTGGTACGACCCATGTATATGTAGCCTATTTGATATATATGAGCCCCATTGGTGTGACCCATGTATATACAGCCCATTGGTGCGGCCCATGTGATGCGGCCCACTTGATGTATATAAGGCCCATGCAATGCGGCCTAATATGATGCATGTGAGGCCCGATATGATGTATTTGTAGCCCTTGTGTGAGGCCCAATGTGATGTATCTAAGGCTCATTGGATGAGGCCTATTGAGATGTATTTGAGGCCCAGGTAAGAGGCCCATTATGATGTATTTGAGGCCTAGATATCAGGCCTCGATGTGATGTATATGTAACCCATTTGATAAATTCCATTATGACGTGTATGTGGCCTATGAGTGAGGCCCGTCGTGATATGTATTAGGCCCTTGAGAGAGGCCCATGGTGATGTATATTAGGCCATTGTGTGAGGCCATGGGCCCACTATACATTTGGCTCTATGTGGCCCACTCCTTGGGAGCAATGATAGTTAAATGTCCACATTAATAGGTGATAATGGTTAAATGTCCACATTGTGACCTTTCCTTAGGTCCTTTGTTAGACCGATTACCAATTACGATTGTTAAGGCTGATTATTGAGGTCAATTTCGATTATCGAGGATGATTGTTGAGGCTGAATATCGAGGTCGATTTTGATTATCAAGGTTGATTATCGAGGCTGATTATCAAGGCCGATTGTATAGACCGATTATCGGTGCCGGTTGTCAATACCGATTATGAGTATGTGACCACATAACATCATGATACATGCCCATACACATCATTTGCATATTTGTTATGAGATGTGATTGATTATTGCATATGCCATAGAGCAGGTTATTTATGGGACTCCCTGAGAGACAGAGTTGCCCCACATGAGCGTGCGGTACGCGCAGGTTTGATGCATGACTGGATGGTATGACTTATGCATCTAGTATTTTGGGATATGACTATTGTATGCCATAGCGACATCAGGGTCGTGGCCTTCATAGGCATGTCATGGATGGCCAGATGGGATACGAAACATGTTTGGTTCTAGCATGCGGGCACCATAAATGTCCTTGGGTAAAAATTCCTAAACCTATGTGGCCAGGAGACGCCCCAACGTCGAGACTGAGTGGATATGTATGAGTGCATGAGGGCTGTATACCAGTAGGCCACGTCTCCCACTGTGTCGTGTTCAGTTGGAGGGGGTGTGACCTTATTCACCTGAGTGAGGGGGCATTATCTAGGTTGAGTTTTATCAGCGTGAGGAATGGGTCCGCTATCGACGAGTCGGGCTCGATATTAGTAGGCGGATAATGAGGTCTCTTTCACTTACCCAGTTGTGCGCTCGGATAGGGGCAGCAGGCTGACGTAGAGTGTAATAGACCCCGATGATGATCCCAGAGATGTAAAGTACTGATATGTAGACTTATTGAGCAGGAGTTGTATACTCAGCATTTTACTCATTCATTCATTCACTATCCACTCAGGCTAATGGTGTGCAACTAATTATTATGTGTACCTTTGCAATGGCTAGGATTTCAGTTGGGGCGCACGACTAACCTGAGATCAGGAGTTTACCACATTGAGCCCATCTATTCAATTTAGATATGGGACTGGTTTGGATAGAAGTCCCTTGTGATGGACCCCATAGCTTGCGATACTACATACTATCATCCTGAGTTCACACTCCAGTTTGGTCATTTCATTTGCACCTCATACTGCATCTATGGCATATGACATTTTGAGTTGCCATGCTTTTGCATTTATATGGCCTAAATGATCCTGACGGTATTTTTAGATTCATCAGGATTTGTATACTACATTACTTCCTCAGTATATGATATTGGCTTATTATGTTTTTGCATCGCATTGCTTGGATAAGGTTGATGATATTTATGGACTTACTTTGATATTGTATGATTTATAGATTGCCAGTATTTTTACTTATTTTGATATTTATCGCTTACACTTATACCACCCTCTAAGTTTCCTATAAGCTTATGTAAGATAGATGCGTGCAGGTGACGTTAGGTCGTAGCAGCGTTGAGCTTGGAGCGTGCAGCGGTCTTCTGGAGCTTTGATTTTTGATATATGTATTTCCCTTTCAGTATTGTATTCAACTGTTTATATTAGTGGATATGTGATGATGATGTTGCTTTTGTGATTTAGATAAACTTATAGTTATGCTTCTTACGAAATAAATGTACGTTGGAAAATCCTCCTTGTAGGATCCCATGATCGAAATCTAGCGTATGTGCACTGGGAGCTTAGAATGGGATAGTACGGAGGCTATTGGCACCAGATTTGGTGATCAAAAATTTTATGAGCCTGATTTCTGAGTTTGGAGCGTGACATTGGTTATTGTCAATGAAATTACCATTAATGATATTAGCTTGGTATCCATCACCTGAAAATATTATCATTAACAATAGATTATATTATTTTATTACCATTGTAATACTTATTATTACCATGGTCTCAAATATTAATTATATCATTGATGTTAAATTATAACTAACTATATTATTACATTGTGTTTAAACTACACATACATTATAGTTCAACTTTTAGAACAAACCCTAGGTTAAGACCCTAACCATAAATAATGTGTAAAGCTTGGATCTAACCGTATAACTTTACAATTTATGGCAGGGTTTGATGCTAAGGGAACATGCATTCCCTAGCAATGTTGGAAGGCGATTCAAATAATAAGGTAATGATTTCTTCCCCTTGAGCTTTCCACTTTTATATTAGTTTAAGTGATAGTTTTTGTTTTAACTACAAATGATAATTAATATCTCTATAACTTGTGCTAGTTGTTGGATTTGACTTCTGACTTATATGCTCAACATTTATCTTGTATAAATATATGTATGCTGTATTTGTATACCTTCTCATGCTTGTAGATTACTTGTGGATTGCTTATGGAACTTAAACTGGTACATTAATCAGTGGGAAACCCTAATGGGAAACCCCACTTATAAATGTACACCCATACTTGGGATGCAACTTAATTGATTGTGGCTATAATGGGCCCTGACTTAATGGCCATTTTACCTAAGTTTGTGTGGAATGACCATCTCACGGATCCTTGTGCCCTCTATGGCTTTGATGTGATATCTGTCCTTTGTGCCTTTGATATGATATCTGCCCCTGCGCCTTTGATGTGATATCTGCCCTTGCTCCCCTTGCACTTTTGATGTGATATCTGCCCTTGCGCCTTTAATGTGATATTTGCCCTTTGGAAAACTGTCACGCCCCAGACTCGGTAACTGGACTCACAAGAAACTTGATGGCTGGTTCTGGCCGTAATAGCCTCCGTAGTGCCCCATTCTCAGCTCTTGAGGTGGGTTCCAATCCCGGGATCCTACAAGGAGGATTTTCATAATAATATAATCATTTTTAATATGAGTATACCCAAAATCACAGCAAGTAAATATGAGAATAACAAAGGCACACATCACAAAATCCACTATGAATTTGAACTTTTACAAGTTTTCATAAGGTCCAAAAGGACATACATAAGATAACAGAAGAAAGAAGGAAGAAGATCTACAACACTGGGTCCTCGGCTCGCACACCTATCCAAGCTCCGCTACAAAGACGCTAACTTACAATCTCTTGCACGCATCAATCGTGCATAAGCTTATAGAAAGCTTAGAGGGTGGTGAAAATGTATGACAATGGTGCTCAGAAGAAGATAGAGAATGCAGAAGGGAGTCACCATCAATACTAATACCACTAGCCATACTAAGGCGATCATGAACACAAGAAGCTATACCAAGGCAGTATGATAATGTAGGAAGCCATACCAAGGCTATATAGTGCAATGAGTAATGTAATGCAATAAGTACTGGGCGCCATGCTAAGGCGATGCATTATGAGGCTTACACAGCCGATGCAAATGCAATACGAAGTAATGCAAGTGCGCATATTCAATTTACATATCAAGTACATTTCCATCATAAGAAAATCACCAGGGTCCATTACACTACTGGATGACTGTCGTTCTACAAACCCCACACAGTCAAACGAGCGTAAGAGACCTCACTATCCTGCCTGCGGACAACCAATCACTAGCAAGGCCTGTAGGTAGAGGACCAATTCATAAGTTGGTCAGACTCAGCCTAGAAATGCCTCTTTACATCAGGCGAGTAAGGCCACACCCCTATCCAACCGACTACACGACAGTGGGAGTCGCAGCCTAACGGTATAAGGCCCTTGTGCGCTCATATATTCCACTCGGTCATGGCGCTGGAGCAGATCCTTGATACCATGGAAGTTTTAGAAATTTCACTCATTGGCATCCTATGCACCTGGTATGCTCAAGTAACATTTTCGGTGTCCAAACATGGCCATCCACGATGTATCTGTGGAGGTACAACCCTAATGAAGCAAGGGCGATAATGCTCATATGCTATGCAATGCTAGATGCATGAATCACACAATCAACCATGCATCAATCCCAAGCATCCAACGTGCTCAAGAGGGGATACTACGTCCCTCAGGAAAAGTATCATGCAATGTCCAACGACATAATATGACTACACACACAGTGTTAACCAAGCATACAATGATGTACATGGTCATGAGGATGAATTCAGTCACACTATAGGGTGATATGCAATGTATATTACATTCCTCCTATCCAAGAAGGAACCAAGACCAGGTACTTAGACAATATCTTTAAGGAATCCAACTTCTAGTGGGGGCCCTTTTACCTAGGGTAGCCCACGAAACTAATTGTACAAGCTTCGGATCTAAGTAATATAGAAATGAGCCTAGTAAGAGTCTAAGATGAGTATCCAATTACTCTTAAATACAACCGGGCCTAGAGGCGTCCATAATGGAGACATTTAACCACCATTCTCCATAAAGACATATCAACCATGAATGATGTGGATAGAAGGCCCAAGGCCTACATTTAAAATAAAAATAAAGGTAACCATATACATATATATTCCTCATAATAGGCCATAAAAAGATAAAATACTACTTTTAATAACATGAGCTCCAAGAAGGGAATTAAGGCCCAAGGCTCAATTCCCAATGGCCATAGGATCCATGCATTGAGTTGGACTTGGTGGGCAGCCCACATACACAATATACGACTAAATAAGTTTAAATTTGGATGAAATGGGCCCAATTACATCAGCCTAATAACTTAGCAATTTAAGTGGGCAACCAAGGGCCCAATACTATCATTATCTTAGCCCACAAGTCCATCAAAATGGTGAAAGTCGGCCCAATATATGGTTGGGCCAAGCTGGGATGTCCCAACCCACTCTAGGCCCATGGGATGCCCTAAAAAAATCTGATCTTAGATGAGGTCCTCATCTGATCACTAAAGGTGACCCAAAAGAATGTACAGATTAAGCCCAAAGATTATAAAAAAATATAAGCATGTAACACGTACACAAGTTCTCAATATGGTGAGCCCCACAGCCAAATAAAGTTTTAACCATAAAATTTTACATTTAAGGACCTTTGATAAACTTTTAGCCAGTTTGACTTCCTAGACCTGCTAAGGTCCAGAAATTAGTTAACTATGTGGAAATAATCTTATGAAAGCCAACTATATTCGCTGGGGGACCCCACTAGATGGAGAGTGTGTATGTATCATGAAAAGATTAAGTGGGCCTATTACTAGATTGTGACTCCAGCAGTAACCCAAGGTAAAGAGTGCATCCATAATTGGGCGATCCAAGGCTTGGATGGCTTGGACCAAACATGCGTTAAGGTAAGTTCCACATACATACACATTGAGCCTTAAACAAATGGTGTAGGGTTTATGGTGGGCCTTTAACCATCCATAGAGAAACCCATGGGCCTACCTTAGGATCACCCAGGAGGACATTCAACTTGACTTCTAAGAGGTATCCTGCCACTACTCATATAATATAAGGTCTAAAGCCCACGCAATGCATGGCCTAATGGGCCATACACCAAGCCCAACTTATAAGCCAGATAGTGGACCCTCAAGTAAGGTTTGACCCCAACTACAAAGGTCATAATTCCACATATTGTGGTGAGCTTTATGGGCAGCCCAGTAATTCATTTACATGGGCAAGTTTTACATTTAACACAAGTAAGTTGGACCTCACTTTTGGCCCAAGTATAGGGTCAATTTAGTGGGTAGCCAAGAGCCCAACTTCTTGCATATTATTGCCCTTAAGCCCATCACAATAAATGAGAGAGTATAGCCCCAAGATCAATGAGCCTATCCAAAAGAACTGAGTCCAAAAGGCCTAATCACTACCACAAAAGGGGTGGCCATACATATACTATATTATATAATGGGCCCTAAGAAAATGGCCCAAAATAAAAGTCATCCAATTCATACATTATGGTGGACTTGAGGTCAGCCCATAAGCCCAAGAATACACATGGGTAAGGCCTATACTGACAGTGTGGGCCTTGCCACATCAGCCCAATGACTTTGCAAGGCCCTCTACAATATACATTTATGTGGGCCTTGCAAGTCAGCCCACAATTAAGCATTTTATGAGGGCATCAAGGCTAATAAATACACATGATCAGCTTGTAGATGGCCCATTGGGCCTATAAAATAATAAGGTCAGCCCTTACACAGTCTTGGGCTCAAGGAATAGGTTTCCAGCTCAAATGTCCCATAAAACTATCAAAAATCTGGTCAAGGCTATCCCATATTATCACCTTAAAGATGGGCCTTAAGAGGCACTAATTATACCTAAACAAAATGTCTAAGGAAGGAAAGCAAGGAGTGTGTGCAACACTCTTTCAAATATGGTGTGCCACAATAGTTCCTAAACAATCAACCATGTAACAAATTTTGGGCCCCTTTCTTGGGCCTGCTGGAGTCTAGAAATTTATTCAATTTAGATGGGTTACTGACCCATGGTGATCATAGTGGACCCCACCAGATAAAAAGGGAGATATACAATACTTAATTCAAGTGGGCCATGCCATTAGAATGCAGGCACAACAACCCAAGGTAGGGGCGTCCCATGGTGGTTAGTCCTACCGGCCAGGGTATTTGGCCTAAAACTGATCCAAATTGCAGGCCACACCATGGTCGATACAGAGGCCCGATGGCCCTAAACATTTGTAGAGTGGTCCTTTCATGGGTTAGACACACCTATACAAAATTTTAAATTTTTAGACATCTGTAAATATTTTAATTAATTTGAATAAAATAATTTGTCCAGAAAATTAGATTGGCCTGGACGTCCCAACATGGTGGGTCAGTCTGGCCCTTGCCACAGTGTGCACAGGGGTCCATTAGCCCCAAAAATTTTTAGGTGGGACCTAACATGGGTATACCACACTTTCAAAAAATTTTAGAATTTTTGGACGTGGATAAATATTTTAATTCATTTAAAGAAATCAATCTGTCCTGAAAATCAGACTAATCTGGATACCACATTATAATGGGCCGGTCCAGCCACCACCATGGTGCGTACAGGTGTCCATTGGACCTAAAATTTGGTAGGTAGGTCATAACATGGGTGGGACATCTCTCTATAAATTTTTATAATTTTTAGACACACAAAAGTATTTTAAAAAATTTCAAAATTCTAACCTGTCCAGGGTGGAATGTTGTTGGAACAGTGCAAAAAATTCAGACTGTCTACCTCACTTGGACCACACCTTTGGGACCCCAATGAATGTCAAATGGGGATAAAATTTGGTATCGTTGTAGGTGAGTCATGAGGATATAAGAATCATATATTATTTTATTTCATTATTCTCACCAAAGATCCAGAAATTAGGCCCCAAGGTGGCCCAAAAATCTGTCCAGGCAGATTTGGACAACAACATGTTGCTGTCCAAACCACCCCAAAAGATAATTAAAAGGAAAATAAATCACCATTTTCTTAGGGTGGGGTCTACCTAGATGGGTCACACAACTCTCAGGCCCAAAGACCTTCCAAGATCATCCATAAAATCAAGCCCAAAGGCTGTCCAAAACATGCCAATAATATGGGGCAACAAGGTGGGCCTGGATGTCTAACCACTTGGGCCTAGTTGCATGGCACATCAAGTGGCCCACACATATATCAAATTTACTATAAAGACAGGAAAGAAAAGATGGAGAAGAAATACAATCCGGCCATGGGGTAGGGCCCCGCCACTAATGGGCCCTCCCAAGAATGAATCATACCCATGCAACTACATTGATTGTATATGCAACATAAAATCACTACATGCATGATTTATAATTGCTATGGATGGTTGAGATGTCATCCCAACATAATCCTTAAGGTCTAGATGACCTTGATATGGAGTGGATCATTAAACACATCATGATGGAGTCCATAGAGAATAGCCCCATCATGGATCATGACATGCATGTAGGATGGGCCAAAGGGCCACATCCATGGGATCAAATGGGATCCCCACCATGGATTGGTGGGTCCCATGTGATCCATCCATGAAGAAATAATGAGATTAAAGAAAGAAAGAAATTTATCAAAAGAATAGTCACCCACCTTAAGATCTCCATCAAAACTCCACTCCAAGCTTTTAACTGCCCAAGGAAACAAGATGAAGGGTTGAGATATGTTTTCAATGGAGGGATTAAGGGAAAAAAGGAGGACAAGGTGCTGGAGAAGAGGGAAAAAGGGGTTGAATTATTTTTTTTTTGTAAGAGAGAAAGAGAGAAGAGAATAGAGAGAAATGAGAGGGAGAGTAAGGAAATTTGCTAGAAAAGAAGGAGAGGGAGAGTAATTATCACTCTCTGTCCTAGATAAGAGAAAAATCATCATAGCCTATGGTGATATAAACTATGTTGCTAGGCTAGAGTGAGGATGGGTAGTGTGTGGGTGGTGTGTGTTGGAATTTGCACAAAAGAGGATGGCCATCTTGAAAAATGCGCTCTCCACACTAGGTGGGCCACATGATCATGATCAAAGGCTATAAATGAGATGCACACAACTTATGATCCACACATCGGATGGACACACAAGACACGACGTTGGAACCGCAATAACGAAGCGGACAAGATGGCACAGGTTTCAACTCGAACTATGTCAGGTCTTCATGACTGGATGTAAGGATGATCACAAACACTAAGGGTAACGGGTCATCGGGATTCAACTGGTAGGACCGTGAGACTAAGATGAACGAGATGCATACTTACACACACATGCACACATGAAAACTTAGCTCGGGTCTCACAGAAAATGAGTCATATACTCGGGTTTCGAAAACTCGGGGCGTTACATAACCACTCATACCTTTATCAGATTCGGCAATGTTGGCCTCCCTAAAAGAAGCCTCTGAATTCTCTTTCTTAACCTTAAGATTTGTGCAATCCTTCATCATGTGCCTAGGCATCCCACAATTTCAGAATTTCAACTTTCTTTTGTCCTTGCCCTCGGATTTGGACCTTGATCGAGAAGATCTACTGTTCTGCTCAGAATTTTGTCCCCTCGTAACCAATGCATCAGTAAAGGCACCCACGTCATTGCTTTTCTTCCTCATCACCTTTCCTTGAAGGGCTAAGATAATGGTATTGATACTAATGGTCGATCTACCGGTGCACAACGAGTCCTTGAATGACTCGTACGAAGCCAGGAGAGTTTAACAGGATGTATGCCTGATACTCAACTTTCATCATTTCCTCCACATTCAATAATTTACAAATTATCTTGTTAAAGTTACTAATGCGGGCCTCAACATCAGCCTCCTCTGCCATCTTCATATTGAACAACTTAAGCTTCAAGTATAGGCAATTCTTAAGAGATTTCTTCGCATAAATGTCCTCTAATTTCACCCATGTACTTGCTGCAGTTTTCTCTCTCATGACATTGTAGAGGACTCTACCTATTAGGCACAATTGGATAAGGTTTTCTTTTTTTTTTTTTTTTCTTTCTTATCCATATTGTTCCATTCATCATCTGTCATAGATTCCGTCCACTTCCCAAGAAGTGCATCATTTAATCCTTGTTGAACTAGGAGCCGGTTATCTTGACATTCCATAGTTCAAATTTTTTTTTCTCAGAATATTTCTCAACATCGAACTTAGGATTAGAAGCCATTAATATTATGTTTTTATATTTAAACTGTGTCTCAACGTTATGCTCTTATACCACTTGTTGGGGAAATGCAGAAGCACACAAAGATGAATTAAGCAAAGTATTCCAATTGAACAACCAAGTTCAAGCATAAACAAACTGAATTTAACTTGGAAAAATCCTTAAGGAAAAAACCATGGCACAAAGTGATAGAAATGCACTATGAAAGTAGAAAATTACAAGAGAGAGATTACCTGTTTCGAACAAACCTCAAATCACCCTTACAATCCCTTAAAACCCTTTGAAACGAATTCGAAAGCTCTGAGATATACCATATTCCCCATTACACCCATATATATAGCCTTTATGAGAATCATAATTGAAATATGAAATAAATCCCTCACTTACACAACTCTGCTTAACTTTACACGATCGTTCAATGACACTTCAATGTCACTTTGATGGCATCATGCAGCCTTCGATGGCATCAAACATCTTCGATGTCATCGAACTAAAAACCAAAACGTTCCAACGACTAAACATGCATTTTTCAAATTTTTTTAATGACATCGAAATCTGCTTGATGACATCGAATTGTCATCGAAAAGCCTGTTGATTTATAGATTTAAGACATCAATCAACAATCTCCATCATGTCTTCAAACATCAATCTTCATAGCTCCTTTTTCCACATCTCTGATTTTGCCTTGCATCATAGCTCCATCATTGTAAATGTTATCTTATCTAGCTCATACGTTTGTCAAATTTTGTTATGCCAAAACTTCATGGAATATGTTTCTTGTTTAGTAGTATTGTAAGATCAACTTCATGTCATCCTTGCCAATCTTGTCTACATTCAAGTACAAGATCGAGACATTCAAGTACAAGATCAAGTCATGCAAGTAAAAGAACAAGAAGTACAAGTACAACATCAAGAAGTTCACTTTCAAGAACAAGAAGTTCAAGTACAAGATCAAAAGGTTCAAGAACAAGAAGTTCAAGTATTACATCAAGTCTTCAAACTTCAACTACTCAAGAGAATGATATGTGATGAATGAATCTCATAAGTAAGGTTTGTTTGACCTTAGACTGACCTTAGGCTAGGTCATACAATGTCATAAGTCATTTGAAAATTTATAGGTCATTTTTTAGCCAGTCTTAGTCATGGTTTGGCTAGTCCAGACACTGGCTTGACCAGTCCAAGGTTTGTTGTGAATTTTTGAAATTTTCTGTTGGACCCTCGATCAATCCTGGAGACTATTCAACTAGTCCAGCAGGCTTGACTCAAAGTCCAACAACTTTTCTGGGTCTCACTTGACCAGTCGAGTGCAGGCTTGACCAGTTGAGCAGGCCACTCAACCAGTTCAGCAAGCCACTTGACCAGTTGAGTAGTGATCTTATCTTATCGCGTTAAAAATTTTGAAAAGTTGTTGGTCCTTTGACCCATCGAATTGACCACTAGGCCAGTCGAGTGAACAATATTTTTGTTTATAAATTGAGGATGATTTTCAGAGCTTTTTTACTTCATTTAAAGCTATTCAAGTCACAACTCTCACTACATGAAAAATGAAAAAAAATGACGGATTTATAGACGGTTCTGGACCATCTCTAAAATTGCTTGGTTTAAAGACGCTTTAGAGATGGCTGTAAACCATCTCTAAACTTTTAGACGGCCCTTGACCGTCCTTAATATTGTCTTAAAAATTTAAACGTCCACAAATCATTTAAGACAGTAAAAAACCTTCGTTAACTGCAGATAAAAGACGGCCATTGACTGTCTGGAATAAGAGACGGTCTCTAACCGTCATATATGCAGCCATTTGAGACGGTCAAGGACCGTACGGTCATTGGCCGTCTCTTACGGGTAATCTGGGACTGTCAAGGACCGTCTCAATTAGAGACAATCATTGGCCGTCTTTTCATGTAATCTAAGATAGTAAAAAATAGTCTGTTTTAGGGACGGTCCTTAGCTGTCTGCATTTGAGACTGTCAAAGACCATCTCATATGCGGTCATTTGAGACGGTCAAAGACCGTTCGTATTAGAGACAGTCATTGGCCATCTTTTATTGGTAATTTGAGACTGTCAAGGACCGTCTCAATTAGAGACGGTCATCGGCCGTCTTTTAGTGGTGATCTGAGGCCGTAAAAAATAGTATGTATTAGGGACGGTCCTTAGCAGTCTCCGTTTGAGACTGTCAAAGATCGTCTCTATTAGAGACGGTCCTTAGCCGTCTTATAGTAGTCATTTGAGACTGTCAAAGACCGTCTGCATTAAAAACGGTCCTAAACTGTCTCTAATGCTCAGGTCAAAAATTAAGAACAAAAAAATTTATGAATTTCGAAAAAAAAAGTTAAAAAACTTAGACAAATAATTAACAATGTTTAAGAAAAAAATTTGGATTTTGAAAAAAAAGTTAAGAACTTTGAATAATGTTGATAATTTTGAAAAAAAAAAGATTTCAATAAAAAATGATATTTTGAAAAAGAAAATTTGTAAAATTAAACAAAATTGTGAAAAAAATGACAAATTGTAAAAGAAAATATATATTTTAAGAAGGAAAACTAGATTTTGTATTTTGACGAGAAAAGTTAAAAAGTTATATAACAAAAGTGAGATTTAGAATATGATATTTTGAAAAAGAAAATTAAAAAAATTTGTGAAAAAATTGACAAATTGTAAAAATATATATATTTTAAAAAAGAAAACTAAATTTTGCATTTTGACAAGAAAAATTGAAAAGTTAAATAACAAAAGTCAGATTTTGATGATGTGTTGTATATCCTTGCTGCCCCTATGTTTCTCCAACCCATTTTTGGGCAGAGTAATAATGTAAAAATGTTATAATTTTTAAAAATTTTTGTAGGTAAAAATATGTATAATATATATATATATATATATATATATATATATATATATATATATATATATATATAGTTTTTATATCATATAAATGGAAATTTTTATATATATATAATTAAAAGGTAATATTTAAATGATTTGAAATATCACATGAAAAAGAATATTGAAAAGTTTAGAAATTTTAACTATGTTTAAGAAAAATTTGAGAACAAAATATTGCTTTTGAAGGAAAAAATCGGCATTTTCAAATTTTTGAGAAAGAATTAAAAATATGAGAATTTTTTTGAGATTTTGAAAATAAAAATTCAAAATTTGTATTTTAAATATTTTTGAAATATTTTATAATGAAAATGATATTTAGTTAAAAGAGAAAAGAATATATACATTTTGAAAAAAAAAATGTTAAATTTATTTGTGAAAAATAAAATTACTAAATTATCAGGCACATCCACTAATTGAACCTTTAATCATTTTTGGACAATCTAATCAGTTCAAATTGAAGAGTAAATAATTTCAGATGTTTAAATCAAATTTCATTGAAATTGTTGATCAATCTTGTATGCTCAATATCTTTCTCATATGTAGCCTAAGTGAGGCGAGTAACTATTCAAAATTGAGAGTATTGATCAGTAAAATAGAGTGAATGGACCAGACATGTAAAATGGGCTAAATATTCTGGTTAAAATTGTGACCCAACTTACTGACCTCGTGAGAACCTAAGAATTGATGTTAGTAAGTTTTGTGGGCTTCATCATGATGTGTGTCAAATATCAACACCGTGGATTTGATGTGTCCCCTTTAGGTTTTGACATATCTCAAAAATCATTGTTAAACGAAACTCAAGTGGGCCATACCATTTAAAACTATGTGAAGACATCCTAAAAGATATAAAAGCACTTGGTGGGGCCCACATGAGTTTTGGATGCGGTTGAAACTTGGTCTGACCCCTCATCCAAGTGGGACACACATAATGAGTGGGTTGGATATGTGAATCACATTTAGGTAGGCCCAATATATGATTATGAATGTTTTAAAGAAACATTTCTCCACTACATTTAAGTGAGTTACTTGTTACGTTTACTAGAGTAAACTCTGTGGGGTTCACCGTTATTTATTTATTTTATCCACTCCATTCATCCATGTTAATAGATAATTTGAGGTCTAAAGAACAAAAAGGAAGCATATCCAATGCCCAAGTGGACCACACCACAGGAAATAGTGTGATTGAACCTCTACCATTTAAAATTTCTTGGAGGCCATAAAAGTTTTGGATCAAGCTGATGTTTGTGTTTTCTATTCATTTATATATTTTTGATATTATGAACAACCTTTAACTATTTTTGGACAATCTGATCAGTTCGGACACGAAGAGTAAATAACTTCAGATGTTTAAATCAAAATTCACTCAAATTGTTGATCAATCTTGTTTAACCAATATCTTTCTCATATGAAGATCTAGATGAAGGTAAACTACAAAGATCAAATTGATCCAAAACTTTTGTGGCCTTCAAAAGGTTTTTAATAGTTATTCATCATTGTTTTGATTGGTATGGCTCAACTGAGATTATTGAGTTCTTATGATTTGAAATCACATTCTAAAATATATGGACGGTGTTGATATACATAAAATATATCAAGGTGGGCCCTACATGGTTAGAGTAACACCCATGAAGGAGTTACCTAAATAGTGAAATGGTACTATAAGGTCACCTCATGGGAACTTCCCATGAGGTTAATCTGTGTGTGCTCCACCATGATGTATGTAGAACATCAACACCATGCATCTGATATGTCCCATTTAAGTCCAAAAATCAGTCATATACAAAACTCTGGTGGGCCATAACATCTAAAACTATGTGAAGACATCCCTAAAACATATAAAAGCATTTAATTGGTGGGGCCCACATGAGTTTTGGATGTGTATGAAACTTGGGCTGACTCCTCATCTAAATGGGACACACATAATGAATGGGCTGGATCTATGAACCACATCTAGGTGGGTCCAATAAATGATTATGAATGTTTTAATGGGAGGGTAACCCTCTCAACTATAGTATGTGGTGTGGCCCACCCAAGTCATGGATTGACTTTATTTTTAAGGTCGTGCCCACCATGGAATGGTGCATTTGACTGACGAGGCAGATCCAAAAAGTTCAAGTGGACCCACCATAGAAAAGAGTGGGATAGTGACACCCACTATTGAAACCTTCTTAGGGCCCGCCGCGATGTTTATTTGAGATCTAACCTATTTATAAGTTAATACGGACATGGATGCAGTTGAAAATTGGTCTGACCCCTCATCCAAGTGGGACACACATAATGAGTGGGTTGGATATGTGAATCACATTTAGGCAGGCCCAATATATGATTATGAATGTTCAAGGAAACCCCTCCATTATATTATGTGGTGTGGCCCACATTTAGGATGATGTTTGTGTTTCCCCTTCATTCATATTTTATTTTTTGATATTATGAACATGTTAGATAACAAATAAACATTACTGTGGGCCTAAGGAAGGTATCAATGGTGAAAATCATTATTCCACACTATTTTGTGTGGCATGGTCCACTTGAGTTATGGATTTACCAAAAATTTGGGATCAACCCACACCGTTCATCCATTTTTTGAGATCATTTTATAGAATTATCCAAAAAATGAATCATATCCAAAGATTAAATGGACCAGACCACAAATAAGGGGAACGAATTGGCTCCTCCCCTACACCATCCAATAGCTTGTGGTTGGTGTTGTGTGGGCCCAACCATGATGTATTTTTACAAATACATGGATGAAGGGAAAACTAAAATATCAACTTGATCCAAAACTTCAATGGCCTCCTAAAATTTTTCAATGGTAGACGTTCATTTTATATTATTTCTTATGATGTGGTGTGAGACCCGACCTAAGTTTGCATGTGTGCATGTGTGTGTGTAAGTGTACATTTCATTTCTTGTGGTCTCGCGGTCCTATCGGTTGAATTTCGGTGACCCGCGACCCTCAGATAGTGTTGCGGTCATCCTTGATTCCGGTCATGTAGACCCAACTCGGATCGAGCTGAGATCTATGCCATTGCGACCACATTGTTACCGCGGTTCCAACGCCGCGTCTTGTACGTCCATCCGATATGTGGATCATAAGTTGTGTACGTTTCATTCTATGACCCTTGATTTTGATCATGTGGCCCACCTTGGAGTGGTGCATGTGGCCCACACTCCCTCTTTTGCACAAGTTCCAACACACACTACACACACTACCTAAATCTCCATAACTCACACTACCAAGACCTCACACACCATCCACACCTAACCTACCCTAGCAACATTGTTTGTATCACCATAGGTTAATGATTACTTTCCTTAAAAAGATTTTTCCTCTCATTTCTCTCTCTTCTCTTCTTCTCTAGCAATTTTCCTCCATTTCTCCAGCCCATTTTTCTCCATTTTCCAGCCACCTTTCTCCTTAATCCGCCACCATCTAACCCTTGAAACCTCATCTCCACCATTGATCCATCTCCCTTGGTGCTAAAGGACCTTAGTGTGAAAGTTTTGTGGTCATCTTTGAGGTGGGTACTCCTTTAGATGTAAAAATCTATTTTCTATAGCTTAGATGGTTTCTTTTTTTTCATGAGGGAAGTGTAGGACCCACCAATCAATGGTGGAGATCCCACACAATCCCATGGTTGTGGCCTAATGGCCTATCTTATGCATGCATGATCCATGCATGGGGCCTTTCTCTATGGGCCCCATCATGACCGTTTTCTTTCATATCATATTATGTTTGGGTCATCTAGACCTTATAACCATGGTGGGGATGACATCCTCACCATGCATTTTAATTATAGGCCATGCATGTGCAAGATTCATTTTATAAATGTAAATCTATGTATGATGTGTGGGTGTGATTGATCTAGGGAGGGCTCAATAGTGGCGGAGCCCTTTCCCTATGGCCGGATTGTCCTTCTATCTCTCTTTTTTTCTCATTTTATTTCCTGATGTGTGTAGCTCATTTGGTGGGCCTAGGACATCCATAAATTTCAGCAAGGTGGGATGCCCAAACTGCCCATTGTTTGATTTTGGGTGTCCTACTTGCTGCCTTAATGATGCATGCAAGGTGTGTTGGCTTTAGATTATGACATAGACATTTTTGGGGCCCACTAAGGAAGGCCACACCATCCTCCATTAATGTGTTTTCCTTTTTATTTAACCTATATAATAAATTTTATCTAAGTACATGTTGCTGTCCAGAATTTTCTGGACAATTTCTGGTTGTTTTTGGACTAGATTTTGGGACTGTTTGGGGGACTATTCGTACCCATCAAATATACTTTTCTGAAAGTTGAGGATCTCATCTTGATGTTTCCCAAATTTCAGCTCCATCTGACCTTGATTGAGGTCCCAAAGGTATGGTCCAAGTGAGGTGGACAGTCTGAATTTTCTACACTATTCTAGCAACATTCCACCATGGATAGTTAGATTTCTGAAATTTATTAAAATATCTATGGGTGTTTAAAAATTATAAAAATTTATTTAGGGGTGGCCTACTCAAGGTAGGACCCACCTACAAAATTTGGAGTCCAATGGACACCTGTACGTACCATAGTGGTGGCTGGACTAGCCCACTATAATATAGTGTCCAGATCAGTCTGATTTTTAGGACAGATTGATTTATCTAAATGAATTAAAATATTTATAGCTGTCTAAAAATTATAAAATTTTGTAAGGATGTGATCTACTCATGGTAAGACCTACCTACCAAATTTCAGGGCCAATGGACCCCTGTACACACCGTGGCAAGGGCCGGATTGGCCCACCACGTTGGGACGTTCAGGTCTGTCCGATTTTATGGACAGTCTATTTTGTTTAAACTAATTAAAATACTTATAAATATTTAAAAATTCTGAAATTTTGTGGGAGTATGGCCCACATATGGAAGTATCACTCTGTAAAATTTCAACCTCAAATGACCCCTTTAGGGCATCTAAAAAAAAATGGTCCAAGATGGTTGGACTCCCAATTTTTCTGTTGTGCAGTCCAGCAATATGCTTGATAAAAATCAAAATTTAAAAATATTTCTTTTGATGGTGGGCCATATTTTTGGGTTTCCTCTCATGGTATGCATGATGAGGGGCCATGGCCCTCAATTTCCAGAGTTTTAGGGGCCTTGGGCCCACTCCAATGGAGTGCCCAAATTTAGGACAACAACATGTTATAATTATACTTGGACTTGGGCTGAAATTTTGAGGAGTGAGGCCCACCACATTTATGAAGGTATTAGAGGAGATAATTTATACCTTTAGTTTTTTAAATTTTAGGCTTAATAAATGCACTTTTGAGGCACACCACAGTTGAATTTAATTGGGTCCATGAATGTAACTAGTTGTTGAACTCTTTAGGCCCAATTGGGTTGGAACTTTTCAGATAGACCCATTGAACTATTGGGCCATTTTACTATACTATTATGTTGGGTTAGTGGGCCAGATTACACAAGTAGATGGGCCCTTGATTGCCCATCAAATCAACTTTATACTTGGGCCGAGTTGTAGGCCCAACTTACTTGACTCAGAGCATGACATTGCCCATGTGGTTTGAGCAATGGGCAGCCCACTAGGCCACCATAATATATGGGATTAGTGGCCTTTATGTTGGGCCCTAACCTTTCCCTTATGGACCCATAGTGGTATATATGAGTTGGGTTATGTGTGTTCCCCTTGAACCCATATTTTGGGTAGGCCTTGGGCCGCCCTTTCTGAAGCCCAACATGAGTGTTGTAGTATAATTATGGCTGCTCATTTCTTATTTTTGATGTTGCATGGGCCTTGGTCCTTGATTCATGATCGATTAGAGATGGGCTACCTCTCAGGGACCAATTGTGGTTGGATGTCCATGTTGGTGGCAGTAGAACCTTGCTAAGCCATTTCACTATTTAGGCCCATACCATTGTTCTCCTTAGTCTTGTGGGCTACCCCAGGTATATGGGACCCCACTAGAGGTTGTATTCCTTATGAGGAATTAGTTAAGTACCTAGACCCTTCATGGTTAGGTAGAGAGTTCATATCCACCGTATTGGCACCCCTATTCATCTTCATGACCCACTCCCATACACATCATATGCATGCTTGGTTGAGGAATGATTGGCCATGGTTGTGGCATTGTGTAGGACATGTTGGTATCTCCCTGAGAGATGAATGCTTGGGATTGATGCATGGGTGATTGTGTGATTCATGCATCTGGCATTGCATAATATGTGGATATCTGCCCTTAGTTCATCAGGGCCTTACCTCCACAGGGATATTCATTGATGGTCGTATGTGTGGACACCGGAAATATTAGTTGAGCATATCGGGTGCATAGGATGCCCATGGGTGAAATTTCCAAAACTTTCATGGTACCAAGGATCTACTCCAACGCCGTGACCGGGTGGAATACATGAGCGTATGAGGGCCTTATACTGTTAGGCTGCGACTCCCACTGTCGTGTAGTCGGTTGGATAGGGGTGTGGCCTTACCTGCCTGGTGTGTAGTGGGCATTGCTAGGCTGAGTCTGACCAGCTCATAAATGAGTCCACTACCATCAGGCCTTGTTGGTGATTGGCTGTCCACAGGTGGGTAGTGAGGTCTCTTATGCTCGTTTGACTGTGCGGGGTCTGTAGAGCGACAGTCATTAAGCAGTGTAATGGACCCCAGTGATTTTCTTATGATTGGAAATGTACTTGACTTATGATTTGGATATGAGCACTGACATTACTTGCATCGCATTAGCATTGGTTGTACAAGCCCCCTTCATGCATTGCCTTGGTTTAACATCCAGTACTCATTGCATCATATTCATGATAAGCCTTGGTAAGGTTAGTGATTTTCCCATTGAGCACATTTCCCTTCTTGCATCTCCTACTATTCTTCTGTGCACCATTGTCACACAATTTCACCACCCTCTAAGCTTCTATAAGCTTATGTACGATTGATGCGTGCAGGAGATTCTAGGCAGGCATCGTAGCAGTAGTGCGTGGAGTAGAGCGGAGCTTTTGAGGACTCCAGTGTTGTTGACATTTCCCTCTTCTCCTTTTATCTCATGTATGTCCTTTTGGACCTTATGGATGATTGTAAAAGTTCAAATTCTTAGTGAATTTTATGATGTGTTCCTTTGTTATTCTCAGATGTATTTGCTGTGATCTTGGGTATGCTCATATTGGTAATGATTATACTGTTATGAAAAGCCTCCTTATAGGATCCCAGGATCGGAACCTGCCTCAGGAGCCAAGAATGGGGTACTATGGAGGTTGTTACGGCCAGAACCGGCCATCGGGTCCCTTGTGATTCCGGTTACCGAGTCTGGGGCGTGACATGTGGTCCACTTCAGATTTTTATAGGCTTCATTTTTGAGCTTATGTAATAAAATTATATGTTAAAATGGATGGATGGAGTGGATGAAATGAAAAAATCATGGTGGGCCCCAAAGGATTTACTTAATATGCTTGGGAACGGATTGGGTACTCCCTTGACACCGGCCGATGGCTGGTGGTCAGTGCTCTGTGGCCCCCACCATGATGTATGTGTTTCATCCATGTCGTCCATATATTTTTACAGATAATTTTACAATATGAGACCAAAAATGAGATATATCCAAATCTCAAGTGGACCACATTATAGGAAACAATGTTGAATGAGTGTCGACCATTAAACATTTTGGTGGCCATAAAAGTTTTTGATCAAGTTGATTTTTGTTTTTTCCCTTCATCTAGTCCTATATGACCAAATCAACAGATTGGATGTCAAATAAACAGTATAGTGGGCCTCAGGAGGATTTTAATGGTGGATATCCAATCACTATTGTTCTCATGTGGCGTGGACCACCTGAGATTTATATTCCTTTAATTTTTGGCATAAAGCTCTAAAATGATCTTTAAAAATGGATGAATGGAATAGATGAAATAGATACATCATGGTGGGGCCCACAGAGCACCGACCACCAGTTAGCCCAAAATTGGGCGCGCGCCCAATCTCTCACTCGGCACCCTCTCTCTCTCTCTCTCTCTCTCTCTCTCACCCCTGCCCTCCCTCGTCGTCCTCCCTCGCCGCCCTCTCTTACTCTCGCGCATCCTCTCTCTCTCTCTCTCTCTCTCTCTCTCTCTCTCTCTCTCTCTCTCTCTCTTGGTCCTCTCTCCACCGCGCCTTCTCTCTCTGTTTCTCTGTCTCTCTCGGTGCTCTCTCTCTCGCGCATCCACATGAGGTATCTCTCTCGCTCTCTCTCTCTCAATCTCTCTCAATCTCAATACCGATTGAAACGATTTGGGGATTTGGGGTTTGGGGATTTAGGGATTAAGGTGGGACCTACTAAGTTTACTCAGTACAATAAGAGCGTATTGAGTAACTCAGTATGCAATCTGATTTCCTTTGTAGCATCACCATGATCTATGGCCCCACCATGATGTATATATTTTATCCATGCCATTCATCCATTTTTACAGATCATTTTAGAGCTTTATCCCAAAAATTAGAGGCATGCAAATCAAAGAAATGGAGAAAAATCAGAGAAATGGATGAATGGCATGGAAAAAAATTAGAGAAATGGATGAAATGAATTAACAAATCCTGTACAGGCGATGATTGTTTGAGCTCGAATGCTGCTTGGAAGCAATCAATGGCTTGTTGTAGTGAGCCTTCCATCTTGGACACATACCCAAGCTCCAACCATGCATTGTGATTCATGGGTTTTAATCGTAGAGCATTCATTACAAAGCTTCTTGCAATTGGCAGTTAACTTCCTCTGAATTTCCTTATTATCACCGCTGTTGAAACCATGCTAGGAACGTGGTCTGGTTCGATCGAAAGTGCAGTTGAGAAGGCCTCAAGGGGTTCATTGTTTAATGATTGGGCTTCCAATAACATGCCTGAAATGCATGGAGAATCAATTTATAAGAAGAAATAAGGAACTGAAGTGCAAGGCTCTTAATGAATGAAAAATCCATATAAAGTTTGTTGAGATTGAAAAGGGAAAAATATTTGGGCATTGAGAAAAACATTTGGGCATTGATTTGCACTAGCATGGTGGTTGATATTGAAATCCTAGATTGAAATGAGTGATATCTTACAACATAAGATGTCCTACAAGTACTATGTACCATGATCATGCATGTACCCTATATGCAAATTGAGAAGCTATATAACAAATGCTAATGGTGCATGTTATGCCATACCATGCAAAGTATACTAAGAAATGGCATACTGCAACTGAATTGAAATACCAAAAAATAAAGATAAGTAATTAAATTCTCCAAATCACCATCACCATCGCCATCGCAATAATAGGCTTGATTGAGAACACGTTTATAGTTTCTTAGATCTTGTTTGGCTTGGAGTCAACAAGTAGATTTGAAAATGAAAATGTCACATTTGAGGAATGGAAAATAATTCGAAAAAGGTTGTTTGTTTTAATCTCCATGATTTTCAGAGAAATGTGGAATGGTCATTGTTCAAAAAGTGAATTAACTCTAAAAAAGTGAGGAAATGATAATTAGTAAGTTTTTTATTTTTATTTTTTTTATTTTTTTTTATTTTTTTTTTATTTTTTATAGAGGAAAACAGAAAACAACCTTCTTTTTTTTTTTTTTTTAATTTTTTTTTTTATTCTGAAAAGGTCTAGCTATACGTCCTAGAGGGGGGGGGGGGGGGGGGGTGAATAGGAATGTCAAATAAAATTTGTAACAGCGGAAATTAAACACATACGATAGCCAACAATTAAAGTAAACTAATCCCAATGCAGGAATGTAAATAATGTAAAGTAACCTCAAAATTCAGATCTTAAGAGGTTGATACAAATGTTATTCTAAGGATAACCTTACACTAAAAACCAGAGTTTATGGTAGGACAACCTTATCGGTCTTTGTATCAAAACTCAAATCGAAGAGGAAAAGAAAATTAAATGTAAACAGTACAGAAAAATAAACTGTAATCAATTATATACTGTTCTAAGGACAACCATGCACCATAAAAATGGCAGGGCAACCTTACTAGAACAAATAAGAATGCTGATAAAGGAATCGAAAGAAATAATAGTTAAATTATTACAACATTCCCATAATGCTTGAAATAAATGATTACAGCATTCACATTCACATATACATCCTACAAATGAATAATAAAAGATATGAAATATAAATCATTCAACCACGAGACACAAGGGATTATAGTGGTTCGCCTGTGTGTTCACTAACTGTTCAATAACAGCCACATAGAATGCTACTCTACTGCTAATATCCTCACACAGGGGATATTAACATTCACTATCAAATTAGGTTTTTACAGGTTCACCCAAAACCTTACAATTGTGTCTTTCTATGTGGGCTTACACAATTAAAAAAACCCCACTTTCTGAGTTTTCCTGGCTCTTCTCAGAAAACTAATACACTGAGATTTTTCTAACAAATCCCAAATAAAACTAAAAAAAAAAGGAATTTACAATTAAATGTAAAATACATGAATATCTCCTTCATTGTAGCAGCCCAGAAGAACCAAGTCAGAGTAGATGATTGAATGTCCAAGTTCAATGTCCAAACTCACTTTACGATGGTTCTAGTTCTAATTGATTTTAAATGAAACCAAATTGGGCGTAGCTCTATTTGATTTTAATTCCAAGAAGAAGGAATACAACAATTCCTCTTTTCAAATTAGTTTAGAATTCAGGAACAAAATCAAATAATGAAATCTAACAAAAGAGAATAGAAATTATGCATAATGTAGCTTAAAATGAACACTAACTTATCTCAGAGTGGAGCTTTGAATATACTTGAGTTACATATCAAATCTCTAAAATTCATGTTCAATTTATAGGCAAGCAAATCACGTCTTCGACTGGTCTTAAGACCCCTACGACTGGTCTTAGAATCAACAGACTTTTGAAATTTTGAGCGGGATAAGATAAGACAGTTTCACGACCGGTCGTGGGTACCCTACGACTGGTCATAGGTCACCTTCGACCGGTCGTAGGTTTCACATGATTGGTTGTAGACCTATGACAATCATTGCTAGACTTTGAGTCGAAGGTCTATGACTGGTCGAAGAACCAGTCGACATTGTTCCTACGACTGGTCGAACAGTCACCAGTACTGGTCGAAGAGTAATAAAATTTTTTTTAAAATTCTCAACAACTTAGGACTAGTCGTGAAATTTCTTGGACTGGTCGAACCAGTGCTAGGACTAGTCGAACAAGGTCCAAGACTAGTCTTAGAATAGATCAAATTTACGAATAAAACACATATGGATTATGTATCCAAAATGTCCTACTCTAAAGGTCAACCTAAGGTCAGTCTTACCTCAAAAGTGAAGCAAGGACATTGAAACTTGAAGACAAGAGACCTTTAAGTGTAACAAAACCTGAGATCTTTGAACTTGAAGGCTTCTTAAACTTGAACACTTCTGAGATCTTGAAAGCTTCTTGAACTTGAACACTTCTGAGATCTTGAAAGCTTCAAAGTAGTGTCTTTGTCACCACAAATTTGACAATAACAAGGGGCTATAAACTATAGCATTTACATATTCTTTTTTATTTTTGTTAAGGAAAGTAATTTTCCACGGGTTTCTTTATTACTTTTTGGTTAGAGATACTATATACATACAATGCTTTGAGTGCATGGTTGGAGGGGTCAACTGATTGGGATTACAGTTTGAACAAGTGGGGTCATGGTTCAATGATCCAAAGCCCAAACCACTGAAACCATAGACATGATGATAATTATAAGTAGACTTGCAGCCAAAAATAAAGAATTTGATTTTTTTTAAAAACATAGAAAGACTAATCAGTCCTACTTCTTGTAACTTCAGCCACTGTTTCAAATGGAGGGACTGCACAAAGATTTGGTTAGGGAGACTACTGATGGTGAACTAGCAGTTGCAACAAATATGAGAGTTACAAAGGTAAAATGAAACATAAGGCGGTTGGTAAGATAAGATGCATGATTTTTCTTTTCAACTGTTAGTCATAGATTGACAGTACTTGTTTCAATTTTCTTGGATGGATGATGAATGCATTTGAGAATGTAAATGAAAATAAAAAAGTTATAATATATATATATATATATATATATATATATATATATATATATATATATATATATATATATATATATATTATATACCTTGTTTAGGGGGACATGAAATTTTGTAGCTTATGGTATGGTGCCCCAATATTGGTTGTATGTTACTAGTATGTAGTAGATAATACTAGGTTCAATAGTAGATAATACTAGAGAATCCCTAAAACTAAACCTACACCTAATCCTAATCTACTCCTTAACCTAAACCTAAACTTGAAAACCCAAACCTAAATCCCTACACAAACCTGAATCCGAACCCGATTTACTAAACCTAAACCTTAACCTATTCTCAATTCCCTAAACCGTAACCTATAACCTAAATTAAACCTAAACCTATAACCTACAATTATAACCTAAACCTAAACCTATAACCTTAGCCTAAATGTAAAACCTAAACCTAAACCTAAACCTAAACCTAAACCCAAACCCAATCCCGAACCCAAATCTGAATCCCTAAACCCTTAGCCTAAACCTAAAACCCAAACGTAAACCCGATCTTGAACCCGAACCTAATTTCCTATACCTAAACCTTAACGTATTCTCAAATCCCTAAAACTAAACCTACACTTAATCCTAATCTCAACTCCCTAACCTAAACCTAAACCTAAACTTGAAAACCTAAAACTAAACCCGAACCCGAACCTGATCTTGATTTCCTAAACCTAAACTTATGACCTTAACCTAAACCTATTCTCAAATCCCAAAACTTGTAACCTAAACCTAAACCTATAACCTATAACCAAAACCAAAACCTATAACCTAAACTAAAACCAAAACCTATAACCTAAACCCGAACCCATTCTCAAATCCCAAAACTTATAACCTAAACCTAAACCTTAACCTAAACCAAAACCTATAACCTAAACTAAAACCAAAACCTATAACTTAAACCTGAACCCAAACCAGAACCTGAACCTGAATTCCTAAACCTTACCCTAAACATATAACCTATAACCTATAACCTATAACTTAAGCTTATACCGAAACCTAAAACCTTACTTATAACCTAAAACTATACTCAAATCTTTAAACCTTAACCTATAACCTAACCTAAACCTAAACTTATAACCTAAAACAATTCTCAAATCCCAAAACCTATAACCTAAACCAAAATCCAAACCCGAACCAGAACCCAAATTCCTAAACCTTAACCTAAACGTATAACCTATAACCTATAACCTAAGCCTATACCTAAAACTAAAACCTAAAGCTAAACCTAAATCTATAACTTAAACCTAAACTCAAATCCCTAAACCTTAACCTAAACCTACAACCTAAACTTAAACTTATAACCTTAACCTAAACCTATTCTCAAATCCCAAAACTTATAACCTAAACCTAAACCTAAACCTTAACCTCTAACCTAAACCAAACCTAAACCTATAAACTAAACTCAATTCCCTAAACCTTAACCTGTAACCTAACCTGAACCTAAACCTAAACCTATAACCTTAACCTAAACATAAAACCTAAACCTAAACCTATAACCTTAACCTAAACATAAAACCTAAACCTAAACCTAAACCTATACTTATAACCTAAACCTATTCTTTTAA
Source organism: Magnolia kwangsiensis (assembly GCA_037074715.1). Classification (NCBI taxonomy): domain Eukaryota; kingdom Viridiplantae; phylum Streptophyta; class Magnoliopsida; order Magnoliales; family Magnoliaceae; genus Magnolia; species Magnolia kwangsiensis. The sequence continues at coordinate 55,299,314 of CM073588.1, read as the reverse complement.
CCTAAACCTATTCTCAAATCCCAAAACCTATAACCTAAACCTAAACCCAAAACCCAAACCTAAAACCTAAACCTAAACCTACACTTATAACCTAAACCTAAACCTAAACCTAAACCTATAACCTAAAACCTAAACCTAAACCTAAAACCTAAATGTATTCTCAAATCCCTAAACCTAAACCTACACCTAATCCTAATCTCAACTCCCTAACCTAAACCTAAACCTAAACTTAAAAATCAAAACTTAAACCCGATCCCGAACACGAACCCGATTTCCTAAACCTAAACCTTAACCTATTCTCAATTCCCTAAACCTATAGCTTATAACCTAAATCTAAACCTTAACCTAACCTAAAACCTATAACCTAAGCCTATACCTAAACCTAAAACCTAAAGCTAAACCAAAACCTATAATTTAAACCTAAACTCAAATCCCTAATCCTTAACCTAAACCTACAACCTAAACCTAAACTTATAACCTTAACCTAAACCTATTCTCAAATCCCAAAACCTATAACCTAAACCTAAACCTTAACCTCTAACCTAAACTTATAACTTAATTTCAATTCCCTAAATGTTAACCTATAACCTAACCTAAACCTAAACCTAAACCTATAACCTTAACCTAAACAGAAAACCTAAACCTAGACCTAAACTTATAACCTAAACCTATTTTTATAACCTAAACCTATTCTCAAATCCCAAAACCTATAACCTAAACCTTAACCTAAACTTATAACTTAAACCTAAGACCTAAACCTAAAGCTACACTTATAACCTATAACCTAAACCTAAACCTAAAATCCAAATGTAAAATCGATCTTGAACCTGAACCCGATTTTCTAAACCCAAACCCTAACGTATTCTCAAATCCCTAAACCTAAATCTACACCTAATACTAATCTCAACTCCCTAACCTAAACCTAAACCTAAACCTAAACCTAAACTTGAAAACCCAAAACTAAACCTGAACCCAATTTCCTAAACCTAAACTTATAACCTTAACCTAAACCTATTCTCAAATATCAAAACCTATAACCAAAACCTATAACCTAAAACTCAATTCCCTAAACCGATAACCTATAACCTAACTTAACCTAAACTATAACCTAAAACCTAAGACCTAAACAGATTCTTAAATCCTTAAACCTAAACCTACACTTAATCCTAATCTCAACTCCTAAACTTAAACCTAAACTTGAAACCCAAACCTAAACCCGATCCCAAACTCAAAACCGATTTCCTAAACCTAAACCTTAACCTAAACCTGTAACCTATAACCTAAGCCTATACCTAAACCTAAAACCTAAAGCTAAACCAAAACCTATAACTTAAACCTAAACTCAAATCCCTAATCCTTAACCTAAACCTATTCTCAAATCTCAAAACCTATAACCTAAACCTAAACCTTAACCTCTAACCTAAACTTATAACCTAAACTCAATTCCCTAAACGTTAATCTATAACCTAACCTAAACCTAAACCTAAACCTATAACCTTAACCTAAACAGAAAACCTAAACCTAGACCTAAACTTATAACCTAAACCTATTCTTATAACCTAAACCTATTCTCAAATCCCAAAACCTATAACCTAAACCTTAACCTAAACTTATAACCGAAACCTAAAACCAAAACCTAAAGCTACACTTATAACTTATAACCAAAACCTATAACCTAAACCTAAACTTAAAACCCAAATGTAAACCGGATCTTGAACCCGAACCCGATTTTCTAAACCCAAACCCTAAGGTATTCTCAAATCCCTAAACCTAAATCTACACCTAATACTAATCTCAACCCCCTAACCTAAACCTAAACCTAAACCTAAACTTGAAAACCCAAAAATAAACCCAAACTCGATTTCCTAAACCTAAACATATAAACTTAACCTAAACCTATTCTCAAATCTCAAAACCTATAACCTAAACCTATAACCTAAAACTAAATTCCCTAAACCTATAACCTAAAACCTAAAACCAAAATGGATTCTTAAATCATTAAACCTAAACCTACACCTAATCCTAATCTCAACTCCTTAACCTAAACCTAAACTTGAAAACCCAAACCTAAACCCGATCCCAAACCCGAACCTGATTTCCTAAACTTAAACCTTAACCTATTCTCATTTCCCTAAACCTATAGCTTATAACCTAAACCTAAACCTTAACCTAAACCTAAACCTAAACCTATAACCTTAACCTAAACCTATGACCTAAAACCTTAACCTATAACCTATAACGTAAACTTATAACATATAACCTAACCTTAACCTAAACCTAAAACCTAAACCTTAACCTAAAACCTAAAACCTAAACCTAAACCTAAAACCTAAATGTATTCTCAAATCCCTAAACCTAAACCTACACCTAATCCTAATCTCAACTCCCTAACCTAAACCTAAAGCTAAACTTGAAAACCCAAACCTAAAACCCGATCCCGAACCCTAACTCGATTTCCTAAACCTAAAACCTAAATGTATTCTCAAATCCCTAAACCTAAACCTACACCTAATCCTAATCTCAACTCCCTAACCTAATCTTAAACCTAAACTTGAAAACCAAAACCTAAAACCCGATCCCGAACCTGAACCTGATTTCTAAAACTAAAAAACCTAAATGTATTCACAAATCCCTAAACCTAAACCTACACCTAATCCTAATCTCAACTCCCTAACCTAAACCAAAACCTAAACTTGAAAACCCAAACCCCAACACGATCCCGAACTCGAACCTGATTTTCAAAACCTAAACCTTAACGTATTCTCATTTCCCTAAACCTATAGCTTATAACCTAAACCTAAACCTTAACCAAAACCTAAACCTAAACCTAAACCTAAACTTATAAACTTAACCTAAACCAAAACCTATGACCTAAAATCTTAACCTACAACCTATAACCTATCCTTAACCTAAACCTAAAACCTAAACCTTAACCTATAACCTAAAACATAAACCTAAACCTAAAACCTAAATGGATTCTCAACTCCCTAAACCTAAACCTACACCTAATCCTAATCTCAACTCCCTAACCTAAACCCAAACCTAAACTTGAAAACTGAAAACTAAACCCAATCCCGAACCCGAACCCGATTTTCTAAACCTAAACCTTAATCTATTCTCAATTCCCTAAACCTATAGCTTATAAACTAAACCTATAAACTTAACCTAAACCAAAACCTAAGACCTAAGACCTAAATGTATTATCAAATCTCTAAACCTACACCTACACCTAATCCTAATCTCAACTCCCAAACCTAAACTAAAGCTAAACTTGAAAGCCCAAACCTGAAACCCGATCCCGAACCCTAACTTGATTTCCTAAACTTAAAACCTAAATGTATTCTCAAATCCCTAAACCTAATCCTACACTTAATCCTAATCTCAACTTCCTAACCTAAACCTAAACCTAAACTTGAAAACCCAAACCTAAACCCGATCCCGAACCCGAACCAATTTCCTAAACCTAAACCTTAACGTATTCTCAATTCCCTAAACCTATAGCTTATAACCTAAACCTAAACCTTAACCTAAACCTAAACCTAAACATATAAGCTTAACCTAAACCAAAACCTATGACCTAAAACCTTAACCTATAACCTATATAACCTAACCTTAACCTAAACCGAAAACCTAAACCTTAACCTATAACCTAAAACCTAAACCTAAACCTAAAACCTAAATGTATTCTCAACTCCCTAAACCTAAACCTACACCTAATCCTAATCTCAACTCCCTAACCTAAACCTAAACCTAAACTTGAAAACCCAAAACTAAACCCGATCCTAATCCCGAACCCGATTTTCTAAACCTAAACCTTAACCTATTCTCAATTCCCTAAACCTATAGCTTATAACCTAAACCTAAACCTTAACCTAAACCTATAACCTTAACCTAAACCAAAACCTATGACCTAAAACCTAAATGTATTCTCAAATCTCTAAACCTAAACCTACACCTAATCCTAATCTCAACTCCCTAACCTAAACCTAAAGCTAAACTTGAAAACCCAAACCTAAAACCCGATCCCGAACCTGAATCCGATTTCTTAAACTTAAAACCTAAATGTATTCTCAAATCCCTAAACCTAAACCTACACCTAATCCTAATCTCAACTCCCTAACCTAAACCTAAACCTAAACTTGAAAACCCAAACTTAAACCCGATCCTGAACCTGAATCTAATTTTGTAAACCTAAACCTTTACGTATTCTTAATTCCCTAAACCTATAGCTTATAACCGAAAGCTAAACTTAAACCTAAACCTCAACCTATATCCTAAACCTAAACCTAAAACCTAAATGTATTCTCAAATCCCTAAACCTAAACCTGCACCTAATCCTAATCTCAACTCTCTAACCTAAACCTATACCTAAACTTGAAAACGCAAACATAAACCCGATCCCGAACCCGAACCCGATTTCCTAAACCTAAACCTTAACCTATTCTCAATTCCCTAAACCTATAACTTATAACCTAAACCTAAACCTTAACCTAAACCTAAACTTAAACCTGTAAACTTGACCTAAACCAAAACCTATGGCCTAAAACCTTAACTTATAACCTATAACCTAACCTTAACCTAAACCTTAAACCTCAACCTTAACCTATAACCTAAAACCTAAACCTAAACCTAATACCTAAATGTATTCTCAACTCCCTAAACCTAAACCTATAACTTACACTTATAACCTAAACCTATAACCTAAACCTATGCCTGAAACCTATACTTAAACCTAAAATCGAAATGTATTCTCAAATCCTTAAACCTAAACCTACACCTAATCCTAATCTCAACTCCCTAACCTAAACTTAAACCTAAACTTGAAAACCCAAACCTAAACCCGATCCTGAACCCGAACCCGATTTTCTAAACCTAAACCTTAACCTTAACCTATTCTCAATTCCCTAAAGCTATAACTTCTATACTATAACCTATAACCTAAACCTAAACCTTAACCTAAACCTATAACCTAAACCTAAACCTTAACCTAAAACTAAACCAAAACCTATAACCTAAACCTTAACCTATAACCTATAACCTATAACCTTAACTTATAACCTATTACCTAACCTTAACCTTAACCTAAAACCTAAACCTAAACCTAAACCTAAAACCTAAAACTTAAACCTAAACCTAAAACCTAAATACATTCTCAAATCCCTGAATCTAGACCTACACCTAATCCTAATCTCAACTCTCTAACCTACACATAAGCCTAAACTTGAAAACCCAAACCTAAACTTGATCCCGAACCTAAACCTAATTTTTTAAACCTAAACCTTAACCTATTCTCAATTCCCTAAACCTTAACCTATAACCTAACCTAAACCTAAACCTAAACCTATTACCTGCACTTATAAACTAAACCTATAACCTAAACTTAAGCCTAAAACCTAATCCTAAACCTAAAACCGATCGCCCTAATAGGATTGAGATGGCTCTAATGGATGTACACAAACAAGCCACTGCAAACCTACAAAGTGGAGATAAGAAGAAACATCTCCAATTGCTTATTATCATTTTACCTAACATGAGTGCTTCATATGGTGAGTGCAAACAAGACCCTAAATCCTAGAGAGATGGAATGAATTAACTAAAGCATTTTATTTTCTGATTTTGTAGGAAAGATAAAACGTGTTTACGAAATAGAGTTGGGCATAGTGTCGCAGTGTAGCCAACCGAGACAGGCATCCAGAGTCAATAAACAGTATCTCGAAAATGCTGCATTAAAAATTAATGTTAAGGTTTGTGATTCTTTGAAGTTGTTGAACTTTGAATGTCTGATGTGTTTCTTCTTTTGCCTCTTTTGAAGTTGTTCTCGGCACAACAACATTAGCAGGAGTTGATAAGAGATCCTTTTCAAGTTGTGTAGGATCCTCAGAGAGGTTCTATGAATAAAGGATGATCCTGTAAGTCTTTTTCTCCTCTGTTTTTGTATGATCTTTGGTGCAAGTGCTTGAATTCAGTGTTTAAAGAATATCTATGGTATTTGGCAGAGAACAACTGATTGCATTTAGGCAAGCAACAGGACAAAAGCCTCATTGCATCATATTCTATAGGTAATTCTTCAGCTCGGGAATCTCTATAGAGTATGAATATTATGATTTAGTCTTGATTTTTGTTGGATGAGAAACTGTTTGGTATTTTGTCTCGTGATTTGGAGTTTTACAGGGTTGGTGTGAGCGTATTTATGTGTGGATGAATGTAATGTGGATAAGATTGTTTGTGTTTGGTAGATGTAGTTTATGTTTGGATGAATGTAGTTTATGTTTGGATGGATTTATGTAGTTTGAGTTTAAATGGATGTGAATGTGAATATGATGACATATATTATATAACAGGTGTATATCAGGAAGAATATGATGTTGTAACAGGTGTATATAACAAGTGTATATTAGGAAGAATATGATATTGTAACAGGTGTATATTGTTTGTGTTTGGATGGATGTAGTTTATGTTTGGATGAATGTAGTTTTTGTTTGGATAGATTTATGTAGTTTGGGTTTGGATGGATGTGAATGTGAATATGATGAAATATATTATATAACAGGTGTATATCAGGAAGAATACGATGTTGTAGCAGGTGTATATAACAGGTGTATATCAAGAAGAATATGATATGAACTGGTGTATATGCGAATGCGAGACGGTTGAAGACCGTCCTTTTAAAGGATGGTTCACGATCGTCCTTTTTAGGTTTATAAAGAAAATCCATGACCATCCTTTTTAGACTCATAGGAGACGGTTCATGACCGTCCTTTTTCGGTTCATAAGAGACGGTTTATGACCGTCTTTTTCAGGTCATACGAGATGGTCTATAACCGTCCTTTTTATTGACGGTCATGGGCCGTCCTTTTTACGGATGGTCTAAGACCGTCCTTTTTTGGACGGTTATAGACCATCCTTTTTAACTTCATATAAGTCCACTAATACCTACCATTATAGACAGTCTACGACCGTCCTTCTTTAGAGATGGTCCATGACTGTCCTTCTTTAGAGATGGTTTATGGCTGTCCTTTAAAAAATACGACACGTCAAAATTTGACGGCTGTTGCGACGGTCCAGGACCATCCTTTTGGGCCTTTTAAGACAGTTTTCAACTGTCTTTTTTTCGCTGTTTTGGTGTAGTGTCTAAGAAACTTGTCCCCACATTCTAAAAGCTAATTGGTTAGTATTTAAGATTCTTTTAATAGATTTTTTGCATTTTATTTTGTGATCTCTATTCAATTTTATTTCTTTTGAAAAGGGAATATTGATTTTACCCTTTTTGAGATCAAAATCAAATCAAGCTAGCTCTGGTTGATTTAATCTAAAAATCATTTAGACCTAAGAACTCTTTCATATATGAGATTGGACATTGAACATCTACATCGAATTGGTTCTACCGGGCTTCATCAGAAGGAGCATCTTTAGATAAGTACATTTCAAATTTCTGTATTTGGTTTGTAAGATTGCCAGAAAATCTTTTATTTTTAGTTTTGACTGAGATAGCTAGAAAATCTCAGTGTGTGGGGTTTTTAATTGTGGTAGCCCTTTCAAAATACAATTGTGAAGGTTTTGGGTGAACCTTAGAAAACCTATTTCATAGTGAAAGCCAATATTCCGTGGGTGAGGATATTAGGAGTGGAGTAGTTGTGTGGCTGTTTTCTAACAGTTGGTGTACACAAACGCGAACCACTATAATTACTGGTGTTGTGGTGAATGTGTATTTTTATGCATTTGTGGTGAATGATTGTAATTTACTTTCTGCACATGTGGTGAATGTTGTACTAGTAATAGATATTTATTTCTATTTTATTCTTTATTCCTCTGTATTGGTTTGAGATTTTGATACACAGACCGTTCTAGAAATCAAGTTTTCCTACCATAAGCCATTGGTTTTTGGTGTAAGGTTGTATTTAGAACAACATTTGTATCAACCTCTCAATACTTGTGCATTTTAGGTTGCTATTTATTTCTACTATTTGAGATTGATAAGTGTTATCTTGTTCGAGTTCTTTCTTTATTATGCATTTAAAGTTTAATTTGGCATATTCCTATTCACCCCCCCCCCCCCCCCCCCCCCCTCTAGGACTTTTAGCTCGGCCTTTTCAAGTGGTATCAGAGCTTAATAGCTCATTTATTTGGATTTATTTCCTGAGCTAACCGATTTGAGCTTATATAATGTCAAATTTTGATAGCCTTTCAATTACTTGGCCACCACTACTTAATGGCTCCAATTATGCCTATTGGAAAGCCAAAATGAGAATTTTCTTGAAATCTAATGATGAAAATGTGTGGTAATCCACAGTAACTAAATGGAATCCACCTACCATTGAAGTTCTAGGCATTGATGGTATTAAAACACTTAAGGTTACACCTTATAATACTTGGACCACTCTTCAGAAAAATGAGCGCAGTGCCAATGCCAAGGCTTGAAATGTAATTACTTGCACACTATCACCAAATGAATTCAAAAGGATTATATCTTGTGATACTGCAAAACAAGCCTAAGATATCTTAGAAATGACACATGAGGGCACGACTACTATCAAGAAATCTAAACTGTAAATTCTCACCACGAAGTTTGAGGAAATACGTATGGAAAAAAGTGAAACATTCATGGACTTCTATACTTAGTTAAATGACACAGTCAACTCAATGTGGGGTCTTAGAGATAGCATCCTAGAAAGTAAAGTCTGTGCAAAAATACTGCGCTCATAGCCTAAAAGGTTCAATTCAAAAGTCATTGCCATTCAGGAACTTCATGATACGGATAACATGCAAGTTGAAGAACTTGTTGGTTCTTTACAAACCTATGAGTTAATTTTAAGGCTCCTAAAGGTAAATCCATAACCCTAAAATCCTCTAAAAATATTTCTCATGATTCCAATAATTCTGATTGCGAAAACTCAGAGGATGATATGGCTCTTTTAGCAAAGAAGTTTTATAAAATTTTCAAAAGCAAAAAGAGAGTTGATTTTCAAAAAACCTCTGAGAAGAAAAAGGGTAGATCTAAAACTTGAAAATCACTTAAAGACAACCAATGCTTCAATTGCCATGAATATGGGTATCTAACAAACAAATATCCTAAGAAGGGCAAGTCTAAAAAGAAAGGTATGTTGGCTACATGAGATGAATCTTCCTGCTTTGTTGTCTCTTCTAAGTCAGAAGATTCTGAAACCAAGTTGGCTAATGATGTTAAAGCCCTAATGACTCTAGTCAAGTTCACTTTCTCAGATAATGATGATTCAACCAGTGAAGAAAATTTGAGTAGTGACCATGAAAATGAAGAAGACCTTCAAGATGCTTATAATGCCCTATACAGGGAAAGTTACAAAATTGTTATAAAATTAAAACTTCAGGAAGAAAAATTTTCTAAATTAAAAAAGAATTTTGATAATCTAGTTTTAGAAAAATCACACTTTTTAGATTTATTTTAAAAAACTAAGTACGACTTAGATTTCAAAACATCCCAAGTTAAAAACTTAAAATCTGAAAATGAAAAGCTAAAACTAGAAGTCTCTTCGCATTTGAGTTTGAAGGACACATGGAGGTATGCCCAAAGTAATCTTAAATTAAAAAAACTTTTATCCAGATCCAGAAAATGTGGCAATCGATTTGGATTGAGCTATGATAAAAGTATACCTTCCAAATATAAGAATACTCCACCTAAATTTGTTAGACGGGAGTCTTCTAACTCAAAAGGAAAAAGTCTGAATCAAAATAATTCTAAAAATACTAAACCTTTTCAGAATATTAAACTTAAAAGCAATCATATCAACTATAGAAATTAAAATCATAACCCTTTGCCTGAAAAAATTATGGATCTACTTAAGGAGCTTCTGAAATCTAACTCAGCGGGTAGAACTTATAACAAATAGAAACATAAGAAGACCAACTATGCTCCTAAACCCAAAACTGTAATGAAATGAGTTTCTAAGGTTACTTGTTTGGTTTCTCACATTGCTTTCAAAGCTTCAAGTCGATCAAAGTGGTAGCTAATCAGTGGATGCTCTAGACATCTGACAAGTGACAAATATTTGTTCACCAATCTCAATGACATGACTGAACGTTCAGTCACATTCGGTGACGGTAGAACTGCGAAATTGTTGGCTAAGGTACGGTTCAACTCTTCAACCTTCCTCTATTTGAGAATGTTTTATATGTAGAAGGTTTATAATATAATCTATTAAGCATTTCTCAAATATGCGATAATAATCATAGTGTAAAATTTACCAACCAAGGATGTGAACTTTTGAATAAGAATGGTTCTGTAATATTAACAGGTCGCAAAACTTCTGAAAACTACTACATAGTCATTGATTCAAGCTCATCTAAGTTGTCGTGTTACATGGTCCAAACTGATTAGATCGAATTATGGCATAAGCGCCTAGGACATGTACACTACCGCAACTCGTGTAGATTGAGCAAAAATAATTGGTAAGAGGTCTACCCAAAGTAAATAAAGTGGATAAAATATGTAGCGAATGCCAGCTTGGTAAATAAACCAAGAGTGCTCACAACAAGGTAAACTCCAATGCCACATCTAAACCACTCGAACTTCTCCACATGGATCTCATTGGACCAACTAGAACGGAGAGTCAAGGTCGCAAAAAGTATATTATGGTCATTGTAGATGACTTTACTAGGTATACTTGGATAGTCTTCTTAAGAGAGAAATCAGAAACTCTCGACAAAGTAAAAAGGGTACTTAAACGTATCCAAATAAAAAAAAGAATCACAAGTTACTAAGATCCGTAGTGATCATGGTTCTGAGTTTGAAAATATCAGTTTTGAAAATTTTTACAGTGACTAAGGAATATCACATGAATATTCTGTGCCCAAAACACCACAACAAAATGGTGTAGTGGAAAGGAAAAATAGAGTGTTTTAAGAAATGACTAATATAATGCTAAACAGTATGAAGCTACCTAAAAATCTTTGGACTGAAGTCGTAAATACTACTTGTTATATAATTAACCAAATTTATACTAGAAGATCAAATAGTAAAAATGTTTATGAAATGTGGTTTGATAAGAAGCCTCCTATTAAATACTTATGAGTTTTCGGCAGCAAGTGTTACATCTTGCGTGACTGAGAAAATCTAGGTAAATTGGACACCAAAAGTGATGAAGGGATATTTTTAGGGTATACTCTAAATAGTCGAGCATATCGGGTTCTTAATAAGAGGACTAGTGTAATTCAGGAATCCATTAATGTTGTCATAGATGATCATCTGAATACTTCTTCCACTAGTTCAGAAGATGATGAAGTCTCATTAATTAATAAAACAGACTCTTCATCCAGTCGAAATAATGACATTGAACTACGATAAGTTAAAGACCATCCAACTGATCAAATCCTTAGAAACCCTCTCAATGGTGTGCGCACTTATAAACAATTAAATGATATGTGCAGCTACGTGTGCTTTACATCCCAGATAGAATCGGCTAAGGTAAAAGAAACCTTTACTGATGAAAACTGGATTGTAGCAATGTATGAAGAGCTCAATCAGTTTGTTCGAAATGATGTATGACATTTGGTTCCTAGACCTAATGATAAACATACAATTGGAACCAAGTGGATCTTTAAAAAGAAGTTTAATGAATTAGGTAACATTATAAGAAATAAGGCAAGACTGGTTGTACAAGGGTACACTCAGATAGAAGGCATCGATTATGATGAAACATTTGCCCTAGTAGATCGTCCTGAATCTATCAGACTGTTCATATCCATTGCTTTTAACAAAAAATTTAAAATCTATCAAATGGATGTCAAGAGTGCTTTCTTGAATGGTGATTTGGGTAAGAAGGTATATGTATAACAACCTAAAGGTTTTGAAGACCCTAAAGATTCTAATCATGTTTATCATCTAAAAAAAGCACTCTATGGTTTAAAACAAGCTCCCAGGGCATGGTACAAGAAGTTGACTAAGTTTCTAGTGAGTTATAACTTTGTAATGGGAAGGGTTAATAAGACACTGTTTGTAAAGAAATACAATGATCACATTCTAATAGTACAAATATATGTTGATGACATTATTTATAGATCTACTTGTGCTAACATGTCTGTTGAGTTTTAAGAATTAATGAAGTCCAAGTTTGAAATGAGCATGGTAGGGGAATTAAACTATTTTCTAGGTCCGCAAGTGAAACAGCTTGCTGATGGGATATTTATCTCTCAAACCAAGTATACTCTAAACTTGGTGGAAAAATTTGGATTTGAGAGCAATAAGAACTTCGATACTCATATGAGTACGGCACTTAAACTCTCTAAAGATTCAACAGGTAAAAGTGTAAATCCTAAGTTATATTACAGTATGATAGGTAGTTTATTATATTTAACTGCGAGCCGACCTGATATTGCATTCAACGTAAGTATTTGTGCTAGATATCAATCAGACCCTAAGGAGTCACACCTTATTGCTATGAAGTGTATTTTACGATATGTCACTAGTTCTGCTAATCTTGGTCTTTGGTATCCACATGATACTAGTGTGTAATTAGCTGGTTATATAGATGCTGATTGGGCTGGTAACATTGATGATCATAAATTGACCAGTGGTGGTTGTTTCTATGTCAAAAATTGTTTGGTTTCTTGGTTAAGTAAGAAACAAAGTTTCGTATCACTCTTCACAGCTGAGGCTGAATATATTGCTGCTCGTAATGCATGCACTCAGCTTGTGTGGATGAAGAGAATGTTAAGCGATTACAGATTTGCGTAAGAATTTATGGTTTTATATTGTGACAATTTAAGCGAAATTAATATTTCTAAAAATTCAATTCAACATTCACGATCTAAGCATATTAACATTAGATATCATTATATTTGGGAATTGGTGGAAGACAAGATAATTTCATTAGAATACATTCAGACTGAGAATCAACTTGCAGACATATTCATAAAACCACAAGGCAAAAAAAGGTTTGCAAAATTGAAATTTGATCTTAGTATGTGCAATATGAACAGTTGATGTGTGCCTATTTGTATCATAATGTGTGTGTGTGTGTGTGTGTGTATATATATATATATATATTTTATTTTAAAAATTTTAAAATTTAAATAAGATGCAAATTGCATATTTTCAGTGGTGCACAGCCAGTCGAGTACACACTCGACCAGTCGTGGCTCGACCGGTTGAGTATGTACTCGACCAGTCATGAATCTCGGGTTTAGTCTTTTATTTGAAGAAAAATACCTTTTTCTTCACTTAGTTCTTTTTCTCCAACAAGCCTACCACGACCGGTCGAACCTATCTTCGATTCCTCCATGGTTAGTGCATCATTTTCAATTTCCTTTTAGATTTGAGTTCTTTGCACTTCCATTTCCTTGTTTGTGTTGTTTATTTTAAGGTTTGTGATTGTTTTTTGGGTTTTCTAGCTGAAAATCTGATTTACTAGAAACCCTTCTTGCCTCTTTTACAATCCTTATTTCCATAATTTCTTTTTGCAATGGAGAGTAGAAACAAGAAGAAAGGATCTTGTGGTCCCTCTTCTTCTTGTTTCGCTCCTATCATGGTGCACTATCTTCAGTCACCCGAGGAAGATCCCGAGTATATGCAGGATATTCGCTTATGCAACGTGATAGTTGAACGGATAGTTTACCCTGATCATTTGGCACCATTTGGTATTATTCCACTCCTTTAATCTGTACGATGGGATAACATTTTACATTGGGGCAGACTGGCATACCGCTCTATTGTGCAGGCCATGTTTGCTTGCATTAGAGATTATTCTTCTGATAATCTAACGCTTACACTTACGACCAGAGAAAGTCCAATTGAAGTGGACCGTCACCTTATTTATGGGTTAATGGATATACCATTCAATGATGACGATATTCCCATTCATACACTTGTAGCAAAATCGTCTGAATCTGAGAAAATAATGCTCACTAGAGTTTTATGCAATATGAATGCAGAATCGAGTTCTTCGAATGCGCTCGCTTCCAAGTTTATGTTACCCAGATACAGGGTTCTGCATCAGATTTTTATTTCAAATGTCTACCCTAGATCTGGTAACAAAACTGAGCTTACTACATTCATGGCTCGTATTATTCATTCGATTGTTACTGGTGTTTCTGTTTATCTTCCATCCCTTATAAGTTATATCATTATTCAGTTTTGTCTTTACCCAGGTCATAGCGATATACCTTTTACCTATCTTATGATTGCACTAGCCGCACATGGTCTTGTGGCAATGGCTATTGGAGAAGCTCTAATTAACCATCTACCATTCAATAATTCGAACATAAAGAAGATGAATTTGAGGTTGACTCTAGGCCAAGTTGATGTAGGTGCTGGAGGAGCAGCAGAAGCAATTGAAGAGGAGGATGCTTTGCCTCTAGATGATGTCAATATGGATGACATATTTGATGAGCTTGAGTTTGACTCTGCGGCTGATCCTGATTATCAGCCTTCTGATTTTGATTCGTGTTCGCGATCTCTTAAGGAGAAGGTAGAAGGTATGCATGTTTCCCAAGAAATGCAATTTAAATATAAGCACAAATATCTTAGGTGCATTAACAAGGGACTTCATCAAATTGATCCTTCTGTACTTTCTCCTTCTGGTTCAAATTAGTTTTAAATATCTTATATGTAATAACTTTCCTACTTGGATTTCTCTTTACTCTATTTGCTTGGACATGTTTTCTTGTTTATGTGGACATGTTTAATGGTTATGTTGAACTTCTTATTCTTATTAATTAATGCTCTTATTCTACTCTTATATTTCCATCATATGTTCTTTCCTTTGTCATATTGTGACAAAAAGGGAGAGAATTTGTGTTGTATGTTTATTCTATGGAGTGGAAATTGTTGTGGAGAATGGTTTTTTTTTTTTTGCAAGTGATTTCTTCTCTTCGCTTGGATTCTATGGAGTATTGTATTAAGGGGGAGTATTGATTTATGCTGACCAGTTTATCACTGGTGCATGATTCTTTATTTATGCTAACTAGTTTGTCACTGGTGCATGATTCTTTATTGATCTAACTGGTGCATGATTCCTGGGTCTTAGTTTCTTTTGTCACAAATTTGACAAAGGGGGAGATTATAAATGCTATCTTATCTAGCTCATAGGTTTGTCAAATTTATTTTGTCAAAAATTTTTGAAATCTGTATCTTGTTTAGTGGTTATTGTAAGATCAACTTCATGTCATCCTTGCCAATCTTGTCTACATTCAAGTACAAGATCAAGTCATGAAAGTACAAGATCAAGAAGTACAAGTACAATATCAAGAAGTTCACTTTTAAGAACAAGAAGTTCAAGTGTAAGATCAAGAGGTTCAAGAACAAGAAGTTCAAGTACAAGATCAAGAGGTTCAAGTACAAGATCAAGAGGTTAAAGAATAAGAAGTTCAGGTACTAAATCAAGTCTTCAAACTTCAACTAGTTCAAGAGAATGATATGTGATGAATGAATCACACAAGTAAGGTTTGTTTGACCTTAGCCTAACCTTAGGGTAGGTCATACAATATTGTAAGTCATTTGATAATTTCACAGGTCATTTTTCGACCAGTCCTAATCATGGTTCGACTAGTCCAGACACTGGCTCCACTAGTCCAAGAATTCCCTCGACCAGTCCAAGGTTTGCTCTGAATTTTTAGAATTTTCTATTAGACCCTCGACCAGTCCTGGAGATTGCTCGACCAATCGAGCAGGCTCGACTCAAACTCCAGCAACATTTCTGGGTCCCACTCGACCAATTAAGTGTAGGCTCGACCAGTCGAGCAGGCCACTCGTCCAGTAAAGTAGTGATCTTATCTTATTACGCCAGAAATTTTGAAAAGTTGTTGGTCCTTCGATTAGTCGAGCTGACCACTAGGCCAATCGAGTGAACGGTATTTTTATCTAAAAATTGAGGACGATTTTCAGAATTTTTTAATTCATTCAAAGCTATTCGAGTCACAAATCTGAGAAACTTATCCCCACATTTTAGAAGCTAATTGGTTAATATTTAAGATTCTTTTAATAACTTTTTTGCATTTGATTTTGTGATTTCTATTCAATTTTATTTCTTTTGAAAAGGGAATATTGATTTTACCCTTTTTGAGTTCAAAATCAAATCAAGCTAGCCCTGGTTGATTTAATCTAAAAAACATTTAGACATAAGAACCCTTTTATATGTGAGATTGGACATTGAACATTCACATCGAATTGATTCTATGGGGCTTCATTAGAAGGAGAATCTTCAGATAAGTACAATTCAATTTTCTGTATTTGGTTTGTAAGATTGCTAGAAAATCTTTCATTTTTTATTTTCACTGAGATAGCTAGAAAATCTCAGTGTGTGGGGTTTTTAATTGTGGTAGCCCTTTGAAAACACAATTGTGAAGGTTTTGGGTGAACCTTGGAAAACCTATTTCATTGTGAAAGCCAATATCCCGTGAGTGAGGATATTGGGAATGGAGTAGTTGTGTGACTGTTTTCTAATAGTTGGTGTACAAGCGAACCACTATAATTGCTGGAGTTGTGGTCAATGTTGATTTTTATGCATTTGTAGTGAATAATTGTAATTTATTTCTGCACATGTAGTGAATGTTGTAATAGCAGTAGATATTTATTTCTATTTTATTCTTTGTTCCTCTATATTAGTTTGGGATTTTGATATATACATCGTTCTAGAAATCAGGTTTTCCTACCATAAACCATTGGTTTTTGGTGTAAGGTTGTCCTTAGAATAACATCTGTATCAACCTCTCAATGCTTGCGCATTTAAGGTTTCTATTTATTTCTGCTATTTGAGATTGATAAGTGCTATCTTGTTCTAGTTCTTTCTTTATTCCGCATTTAAATTTTAATTTGGCATAGTCCTATTCACCCCCCCTCTAGGACTTTTAGCTCGGCCTTTTCAATCATCATATCTCGTGTATACTCTATCTTACATTTATGCCTTCATCAAGTCCATAAAAGTTACACATAATTTGAACTTCTTTGTGGGAACCACCTTAGCAAGCATGTTTGCTGGATTCACACTCGTGTAAATCTTCTCCAGAGTTATACCTCCTTCCTCACTCACATGTTGGAGAAAATGGTGACAAATACCAATGTGTTTAGTATGAGAGTGACAAACATAATTTTTAGCCAAATTGATCGTGCTTTTGCTGTCACAATTAACCGACATGACCTCTTGTTAAAGCCCTAATTGATTTATCATCCCCCTCAACTAAATACATTCCTTGAATCCCTCCTTCACTGCCATATACTCAGCTTCGGTTGTGGAAAGAGCTACCATATACTAAAGCTTCGACATCCAACTGATCGTTCCACCCGCTAGAACAAAGGAGTAATCGAAAGTCGAATTTCTAGTATTCCATATTACCAACTTAATCAGAATCTACATTGTAACACCCCAGGTTTTTAGGGGCCATGTAAGAACTCGGCTCCCGAATTTTCAGGTACTAGGGTGCCCTAATGGACTTCATATTTTAATTACATTTGGATGATCTCATAAATAATGGAGGATTTAGTAAGGTACGAAGCATAAGTACATCATAAAGCAGTATCAATTGCTATTAAATATAAAAATATTCAAATCACAAATCTAAAATCATCTAAATAGGGAACTAGTCCCACCCATACATGACCCAAAGAGACTAGGGCTTTGGTCCATACCCCGCGGTAGCCCGAACTTAAACTAAAAGGGTCCACTGAAAGTCTCAAAGAAGAGAAGCTCCTCTTCCCTATCCTTGCTCGATGAGCTCTGCCTCACCTGTATCTTGTAAAGGGTCTGGTCGGTATTTTAAAACACGATCCCAGAGTGGGAGTGAGTAGCTAACTCAGTGGTTACTATTAGCCTTAAGTTACAACTAACAGTAATTATATGATGAATTTAATGAAAGACATACATTCACAGATCCCTAAATAGTCTTGTTAATGCATATGCATGTATTATGATATGATGCATGACCTCGCAACAATACTCCCTCGAGCGACTTTATCTCATGGTTGCGCATGACCAACTCCCTCATTACGACCTCAACTGCCAAGTCACCAAATCCTAGCTAATGCGATGCATGAATAATGTTAGTTGAGTATTTAATTAATTTTGTTCATCTAGTAGATTGAGAAAATTGGTACACCCCACGTATTATTGCCCTCAAATGGTTGCGAGGCCAAGGCTTCTCAACGTGCAAGGCTAGGACCTCGCGATCCGTGATCCCATCGGGTTCCCCTTCCCCGATTTCAAGCACATGGGGGTGCTGAGAAGAGGGATCGCTCGGGGTCACTAAGGAGAGGCTCGTCACCCCAGCGTAGGCCGACAGCTTGGACACAGTTGTACATGATTATCAATAGGTTCAGTGGTTGAAGGGTGTTCCAGGTTCCATACAGGCATAAGCAGACATGACTAAT
This sequence comes from Magnolia kwangsiensis, assembly GCA_037074715.1. NCBI lineage: Eukaryota > Viridiplantae > Streptophyta > Magnoliopsida > Magnoliales > Magnoliaceae > Magnolia > Magnolia kwangsiensis. The sequence continues at coordinate 55,280,983 of CM073588.1, read as the reverse complement.
AAACATGGTTGGTCAGTAAGAGAACTAGACCGTGCGAGTTCAGGTGAGTACGTGATGGACGACATCGAGTGTAAGGGACTCATGTAGTCTAACAACTGTCGCCCATTCGCATCCACCCAAACCCGTTGGTTTAGTCGTAGGATGGTCCTACCAATGGGACCACCTTCTCCCACTTCAATTTCCTGACTAACCCAGGGGATTATGAAATTTAATAACACTTCAACGAATTGGAATTCATCATCTAACACCAGTGATGTCATGCACTCATACATTAAACATATAAATTTATATTTTTCTACAAAACAACTACTAAAAATAAAATAAAATTAATGTGTGTGTGTGTTGAGCGGGGTAACCGACGAGATCAAGAGCTAAACATTATTCATAGTACAAACATACAATAAGGATTAATGTTAGTACAAACATACAACAAGGATTCATGCAAGCATAAATATACAATAAGAATTTTATGCAATCATACATGTCACAAGGACGGTTATACTAGAATCACATATGAGATGTACATGCCACTCCAAATCAAGCCTAATCATGTTGAAGAACCAATAACCAACACTTAGCCATTTCGTGGGATTTAGGGGGACCTATCATGTAGGGTTTTGGATAGGTTCTCTCTAGATTACTCAAGCACATCATCTTAACATTCATAATCATTAAACTTATAGTAGAATTGGTGCTAGGCCACCTAAGGATAATAGTCCACACCTTGTGATGAACCGCTTGATCAAGGCGCAGATAGGGTTATGGTGTTAGGAAATCATTGTTAAAATACATAAATAAGCATACAAGCTTTGTAAGAATTAGAATGAATTTAACCCAAGACTTAAACCTACAAACATAACTCCATACCTTCAATCGTCACCGAATCGACACCAATGAAGGACGATGTCGCTATAGAGGAGATGAGAGGGTGAAGGTGCACAAACCGTCCTGCTTCCAAGCTCTCTCTTTCTCTCTCTCTCCTCTTTTCTCCTCTTTCTCTTTTCCTCCCTTTCTTTCTTCTAGGGCAAATTCGTATGGGGAGAGGGGGTGCCCAAATGAGGCCCTTTTATAATGCCAGATTTGGTGTAAATGGCCCCAAGTGTTGAATTTCGACTATACTAGCTCTATGGGAGGGTTTTTCTAGTCTGTAGGGCCCACTATGGGGTGTACATATTGATATAAACTGTAGGATAATTAACACTAATGATGATCTACGTATGGACATGTTTGGCCTACCATTTGGATGCGCCGATCAACAGATATGATTAGAAGTCTGTTCAATGGTCATCGATGGTCAATCGGGGCCTCGACTATACAGATATGAGTAGGAAAATATCCTTACTCCACGCATGAAGTTTTCTCATAAATCAACGGTCTGAAATCCTCAACTTTGCATAAGAGTGGATGACCCAATTCACTTAAGTTTCGGCCTCTTCCTTTAGGGTATTCGTACTTCTTATGCACTCGTCCTTTGGCTCAGGTTGAGCGGTTGTTAACAGTAACCAGGTCTGATTCCCAAGATGGACGTCAAGCCCAGTAAGACGGACATTATTCTATAGTTTTGGAACTAGTGACCCAACAACGAGTAGTTTAGAGGTTGTTCAGAAAATTGGGGCATTTCTTAAATGAATTAGGTATTGAGATTTCTCGTGGGTAATGATTAGGACTTGGATTAACAATGTTCATAGTGTGGCCTATTTATAAGTAGTGAAAGTAGAGATTTGGTCATGTTTACTCTAAACCGTCGGTTTTAGGCTAAAAGAGTAATGAGGTTGATTTGATCTATTAGTCAAGATCCGGGCAATATCTGACTCGGCTTCGGTTAGATCTTTAATTTAGTTATGATTGTCTTGATTAGTTAGCAATGGGTCGATTACATTTGGGTCCTACGTGAGTAAATCCCGGGGCTAAACTTGATGTTCAAGTGATCGGGCGGATTCATTGGCTTCCTACAGTTGATTAATCAGACTTGTGTGGTTGTTTACTGCTATCACCCGTGTATAAACTAACATTGAGTGCTAATGGTCAGTAAGTGATAATATAAGTTAATTACATTAAAAAAAATTTAACGGTTTTTGGAAATTCAAAATTGTAACGCCCTGAAAATTGGGGGTCAAGCAGAAACTCAGCTCCTGAGTTCCAACGCATCACTTATGCAACATAGATAATGATGATTGAATGTTGTTCATATTAGCGCAGTAAACATGAGTGAGATTAGACCAAAACAGAATATCATACTCCAGAGACAGTTAAATTTCACAAGCGGAAAACTGTGATAAATATATAAAATTTATAATTTATTGTAAGTCTCCAGAGTGTGAACATGTTACCAGGTTAACTATATACATGTATACTCTAAAAATGAAAAAAAAAGAATATACATGAGTGTTTAAATAAAATGCAAAATACCAAGGGTATTGGCATCTAATCAGTAACCCTGTAACCCCATCAATCAGAACCTGCATATGGGAGAAATCCTCCTCAACATCATAAAGTCCGGCTACGCTTCGTAAGCATCGCCATTATCTGAAACTAAACAGGGACTGGTTGGTGTTTCAAACACCATCCTGTAACGTGGGAGTGAGTGATCAACTCAGTAGAACTATACAGTAAAGGTTAACATGTTATCAATTCAATCAAGCAGTAATGATAAAGCAATACAATCAAACATGTCCTAGATACTCTTGTTAATGCAAGAATGATATGAAACAATGAGGCATGTCATCACCATAAACTCCCTCTTGCGACAACGTCTAACGATCGTGGCATGAATCACTACCCCTGTGTTCTCACACAAATGCCAATGACACATGTAGTGCTATGTTATGAGCATGATTACCAAGTTCTTATTAGTCCTTTTCATACAGCAGGATTGAGAAGCTAAGGCACCTCCCTTATATCAATTTCCAAACAATGATCCATTCTAGGGTCGTCAGTCCTAGGAAATCTCATACGATATTACTGTTCTAAATCGCTGTAAAGGGCTCGTCACCAATCAATACAGGTTTAGTTATATCCTGGATACTACAATAAGGCTCGTCGCCCTTATGCAGTGTCAGAATATACTCGAGGTCACTACAGAGGGCTCGTCACCAATCAATGTAAGCCGACAGCACGAATATAGTGTCCCATACCACCCTAATCGGCTCACGAGAGTAGGGTGCTCACTGGTCACTACGAGGAGGCTCGTCGCCCCAGCGTAGGCCGACAGCTCGACTATGGTGTCCCATACCACCATGTCTGGCTCATGATTCTTAGGGGATCACGGTACCAAGGTTAACAGAATTTTCACTAGTGAGTTTAGTGCCTTAGATTCAAACAGTAGTGACTAAACATGATGACCAAACATCGGTCAATCGGGTTAGTTGATAATCTCAACTAGGCCAAGCGCACGTTGAGTTGAACGACATGGAATGCATAAACACTCCGTGTGGCCTAACCACTGTCGAACATCCCAAGCACGACTCAGATTCATTAAACTCATCCTGCATGGTGAAAACGACCTCAACCACCATTTGAAGAATGGTTACTGATTACCTGGACTGTAATACAGCCCCAATCACATACAAGCTTAATAACAGGCATATGATTCATATCCTACATTGTAAGACCCGTATCTTAGCCTGTACTGTGCCATAGGCTTCCGCGGTCCTTCCGGTCGAATTCCGGCAACTCACGATTTATAATCGGCAATCGCGCGCGACCTTGAGTCATATTTCGTATTCCAGAGTTGGCTTGACCTGAGACTTATACCCTAGCGACTGCATCGTCTCCGCAGTTCTGATGCTATGTATTACGCACCGAGGCGATACCCAGGCCAGAAGATGTGGGCCCGCGTGCAGTTCGAGAAAACGTCGCGCATTTGCAATCCCAAGAGAATCTCTACAACATGTCAAATCAATCCCATCAATCCCATCAATTACCACATCATGTCAAGTACAACCACCCCTCCCCTAAAGTCAACTCTCTCTCTTACAAACCCATCCCTTACATATCAAGTACCCATCACCCATCACTCACACCCATCCCTCTCTCTCTCCCTCTCATTCTCTCTTTCATTCTCTCTCTTTCATCCTCCAAGCAAGAAACCATCCATGGCTTCTATGGAGAAGCTAGGTGTGACCCACCTTCCTACCATCAAATCCAACCCTTGGATCATCATCTCAACCATTAAAAATGTCCTCTTGGAGCTCTAGAATGCATAAGCGGAAGAAGGAATATGCGATCAAAAGTGGGTGCTTCCTTCTTTCTTTCTCTCTCTCTTTTTTCTTTTGCCTTGGGGGTGATTAACTGTTCGATTTCATTTTTTTTAGGGACCACTTATTGTGGGACCCATCATGATGCATTCACTATTTAGGGAGGGCCCGTAGTGGCAGGGTCCCTCCCCCTCTCCTCTTTTTCCCTAATTTGTGGCCCACTTGATGTGGGTATGAAGCTCCAGACCGTCCAGCAGGTGGGACGGCCTGCTATCCCGTTGTGGCAGGCCCATATGAAGGGAAAACATAAATATCGGCTCGATCTAAGATTGTGAGGCCCACCCTGGTGAACCCCACTGTGATGTATGGGTTTTATTCCCACCGTTCAGCTTCAACGGTCCAGATCTAAGGTTGTGGGCTACACTGCAGCAGCAACAACGATGTCCCTTGCTGACCGCCTGGATGCAGGGAAAACGCAAACATCAGCATTGATCCGAAACTGGTGGGGCCACACTTGTGGACCCCACCCTGATGCATGTTACTGTCCACTGTCAGTAGGTCTGGACGGTGGAGAAAACACAGATGTCTGCTTGATTCAGCAGCGCTGGTGGGCCAGTGACCCTCACACCAGCAGGGTCTAACGATCCAGACCGTTCATTCATGTGAAGCCCACCTTGCGTGTATGTATTTTCATCCAGGCCATCCATCCATGTGAGACCCACACGTGAGGTATATCCATGCCATCCATGACCTGGACGGTGGGGGCCACCTTGATATATGTGTTTACATCCAAGCCGTCCGTCCAGGCCTGGATCTGGATGTGGACGTTGTTCTTTAAAAAAAAAAATATATACAAATAAAACGGAAGGGAAATATTATATATATTATATAATATAATATTCATATATGGAATGGGATGGTGGGCCCACGTGGGACCCACCTTCAATTTACATTATCTGCACCGTCCATATATATTTGGACGGTGGATCTGGAGTATATACAAATATAATATATTCTAGTATATTTTAGTATATAATATATATAATACACTAATATTATATTAATGTATATATCTTGATTGGCCACTCCTAAATGGGACCCACCTTTTAAATAGGTGATCTGCACCGATCAGATGGATCTGGACGGTGGGCAGCCACATCCTCTCTGTGTATGAAATGTATATTCATATATATTATATATTATATTGTATTTAACTATATAATCTATAATATGTATTATACTAAAGGAGGGCCTCTACGTGGACTGCATCATGATGTATGATTTTACATGCACCGTCCAGTTGCTGGACGGTGCAACAGGTATGTAATCCTGACCGTCCATACAATGGACATGGTCTTGAATCCTCATCGTGATGCATGAGTTGTATCCCTACCGTCCATCTATTACATAGACCACCCTAACGTATGGGTTTTGCCACGTCTGCCCAGCATGTTGGACGCGTGGGACCCACTGCTTGAGGGATGTGCTACACCCAGCCATCCATTCATTTGGCTAATTCATCTCTATCTTGAGACTGAAAATGAGACAGATCCAGGTAGTGGATCACACTGCAGAAAACAGTGGAGAGATGAATGCCTACCCTTGAAACCCTTTTGGGAACATAGAAGTTTTGGATAAAAATGATATTTTTTTTTCCTCTCAACCAAGTCTTTGTGTCCATATGACCAAATTGGATGGAAAATAAACGATATGGTGGGCCCCGTAGGATTTTAATGGTGGAAATCATTATCATCACTATTATTTGTGGTATGGTCCAGATGATCTTTTGGATATGATTTATTTGTTTGGATAATACTCTAAAATGATCTCTATAGATGGATTAATGGTATAGCTGGAGTGGCCTGTTTGATATGGCCTATTTGATGTATTTTGGACCCATTTGGAAGGGCCTAGTGTGATGAACTTGGGGCTCATTTGATAAGGCCCGATGTGATATATTGAGGCCCATTGGTGCGGCCCTTTGATGCGGCCCACTTGTTGTAGCCCATTGATACGGTCCACTTGATATTTATAAGGCCCAATGGTGCGACCCGTTGGCGCGACCCATTGATACGGCCCACTTGTTGTATATTGAGGCCCCTTATTGCAGCCCACAAGATGTATATAAGGCCCATATGAGCAGCCCACTGTGATGTATTTGGGGCCTAGATATGAGGCCCAGTGTGATATGTTGAAGGCTCATGCCATGCGGCCCATTGTGATATGTACTAGGCCCATGTATGGGGCCCACCTGTTTTGTATTTTGACCCCCATATGATAGGACCCACCTGCCTTGTATTTAAGGCCCATATGATGGGGCCAATCTGCTTAAATTTGAGGCCCATGTGCAGGGCCCACCTGTTGTGTTTATGTGGCTCTTGAGTGAGGCCCATTGTGTTGTATATTAGGCCTTTGTGTGAGACTGTGGGCCCATTATATGTTTGGCACTATATAGGTCACTCCTTGGGAGTAATATTGGTTGAATGTCCATAATGATGGGCAATGATGGTTGGATGTCCACGTTGTGACCTTCCCTTAGGCCTTGTTAGGCCATTCTCATCATTCCCTTAGTGGGTTAACCCAAATAAGTAGGCCTCAATCGCCGTAGACGGATGGCTCCGTGTTATCGGATTTGATATAACCACGGCCGAGTGCTGATCTTTATACTATAGTTGATCGGCTGATCATTTATGGACCCCATTTTGTTTATCTGCTGAATACCGGTGCTATTAACTTGACCGATTTGCCGACTCTGATTATCGATCGATTCTGATTGACGTGACCGATTGCCGATTTCGATCGATGTGTGATCGATTTGCCGACTCTGATCGATTCCGATTACAGTGACCGATTATCAATTTCGATTGACGTGACCGATTTGTCGACTCTGATTATCGATCGATTTTGATTACCACGACCGATTTCCGATTCCGATCGATGTGACCGATTTTCCCACTCTGATTACCGATCGATTCTAATGGATGTGACCGATTACCGATTCCAATCGACGTGACCAATTTGCCCAATCTGATTACCGATCGATTCTGATTATTGTGACAGATTGTCGATTCCGATTGACATGATCGATTTGTTGATTCTTATGACCGATTGATTTCGATTATCATGATCGATTGTCGATTCCGATTATTGATCAATTCCGATTGTCGTGGTCGATTGACGATTTTGATTGTCGTGACCGAGACCGATTACTGAGGCCTACTCGGATTTCGATTTCAATTGCCAAGGCCGATTGCCGAGACCTATATGATGTATATACGACCCATAGTTGAGGCCCATTGTGATGTATCTGTGGTCCTTGGGCGAGGCCCACTGTGTTGTATATTAGGCCTTTGTGTGAGGCCGTCGGCCCATTATGTGTTTGACCCTGTGGGGGGTCATTCCTTGGGGCAATGTTGGTTAGATGTCTACATTGTTGAGGCCGATTTTTGATGCTGGTTATTGATATCGATTATGAGTATGTGACAGCATAACATCATAATACATACGCATCATCTGCATGTTTGTTATGAAATGTGATTGACCATTGCATATGTCATGGTGCTGGTTGTTATGAGACTCCCTGATAGGCGAAGATTGTCTCATATGAGCGCACGGTATGCGCATGATTGATGTATGATTGGATTGTATGACTCATGCATCTTGCATTGTGTGCTGTGATTACTGTATGCCCTAGCGACATTAGGGCTATAACCTCCATAGGCATATCGTGGATGGTCAGATGGGATACCGAAATCTGTTCTACATGGGGTGCTATAGATATCCTTAGGTGAAAGTCCTAAAACTCTCTTGGTTCCAGAGGTTGCTCCAACGTTTAAACCGAGTGGGTAAATGAGCGCCGAGTGCTGATTACCAGATGGCTGTGCTCTCCACTGTGTCGTGGTCGGTTGGAAGGGGGTGCGGCCTTACCTGCTCGAGAGGAGGGGGCAAAGCTAGGCTGATTTTGACCAGCTCGAGGAATGGGTCCGCTATTGACGAGCCGGACCCGATATTGGCAGGCGGATAGTGAGGTCTCTTCCACTTGCCTTGTTGCGCGCGATGGGCGGCAATCTGGTTTAGAGTGTAATAGACCCCGATAATTTTCTAGAGAGGAAGCATACTGATATGTGGACTTATTGAGTAGGAGTTGCATGCTCATTCATTCACTATCCACTCGGGCTGGTGGTGCGAAACTAATCATTGTGTACCTTTGTTTTGGCAATGATTTCGGTTAGGCGCGTGACTAACCTGAGATCAGGAGTTTACCACGTTGAGTCTGACTATCCAAATTTAGGTATGAGACTGGTTTGGATAGAAGTCCCTTGTGGTGGACCCCGTAGCCTGCGATACTGCGTACTATCATCCCGACTTCACACTCCAGCATGGTCATTTCATTCGCATTGCATATTGCATTGCAACCTCGGCATCTGATATTTGACTCTTCATGACTCCTTGTTGCATAGCTGTTCTATATTGCATATTTTGCTATTGATTTACTTATTGACTTGTCCGTACTTCTGCTTACTCTGTTATCGTATGATTTATGATCTTGTTAGTATTTCTGCTTACTTTGATGATTTATGATCTTGTCAGTATTTCTGCTTATTCCGATATTGTATGATTTATGGATGACCAGTAATTTCGGTATTGTATGATGATGGCATTGTATTGAACATTTGATACTTACCTTGTGCACACACTTACATCACCCTCTAAGCTTTCTATAAGCTTATGTACGATAAATGCTTGCAGGTGATGTTAGGTTGCAACAGTGTTGAGCTTGGAGCGTGCAGTGGTCTTCTGGAGCTTAATTTTTATTTATGTATTTCCCTTTTCAGTATTGTACTCAAACGATTATATTAGTGGATATGTGATGATGATGTTGCCATTGTGAATTGGGTAATCTTGTAGTTATGCTTATTACTAGTTAAATATACAAAAAAAAAAATCCTCCTTGTAGGATTCCAGGATCGGAATCTGGCATATGAATGCTAGGAGCCGAGAATGGGGTACTACGGAGGCTGTCGGCACCAGATTCGGTAATCGGGATTCTTATGAATTCGATTTTCAGATTTGGGGCGTGACATACATTCATATGAATATTTATAAAATATAACTTGAACATAAATACAGTACATGGAGGAAATTATGCACACAGTTAACATGAATAATTTAGGCTAATCAATCCATGGAGGAAATCATACACTCAGGTAATGTAATTGAGATTCATATCTCAACAACCTTAAAAATCACACTTTACTAACTACTAACTCAATCAAGCATTTATACATACACCTAGACTACACTATTCAACATACATCACGTATGTCGACCATATAGCATAATAAGGTGATTCCTTTCATCAAGGAGTCGTCGCATATATAACGTTTATGTATAAATGATAAAGAATCATGACAATAATAACAACAAATTCCATACGTATATGAGTATTCTAACATATACATGAAATACTCTATTTATAACATAGATTATACATATACGTAATTCAAAATGGATAGCGCATTTGGCATGTGTAATAGCATTCACTTCATGAATAAATCATTATCTAACATTGAAAGTCTTGAAAACTATAATCTAAACGTATATAGTCCGCACCTTAAATCAGAAAATGCATAATGAGTATGATTCAGACGATAAGTCTTCGTCAACAGCGGATACGCTACCTAAATCATGAAATAGATTAGCTATAACTTCACTACAGCTATTTTAATCCCTAAAACAGATTATGGTTTGATTAACTTACCCAAGAATGGAATTAGAATCACCGGAATAACGATTCAGATACGCAGGATCGATACATAGAAGAACTGGGAAGAATCCCACAGTGAAATAACAGGTTCTCTCTTACTTCTCTCTCCTTTCTCTCTCTTGAAATGGCTAGGGTTTAGAAAAATTCGTATGGAATTTGGGAATGAGGGTTTAAGGCCTTTTTATAAGCCTAAAATCGATGAAAACAGCCTTAGGGCCAAGATATACTTAGGTTATAACCAAATCGGGCTCTTTCTGATCCAACGGAGCACTTCTGGAGGTCCTCTTATCAAATACGATCGGACTTAAGCTCACTAGTATTGGATCTTAAGCAAGTTAAGTTTTCAGTCTGATCAGGTTTTCAGATCATCCGTGGTGGACCAGTTTCAATTCAACGATCACCGAAATTTGATTAAGGCCACAAGTACTTTGACATATATGGGCCACCTTTCCTGATCCAATGGTGAATTTGGGTCGAAATCTAACGGTCAAAATGCTTAGAAATAACGCACAAGAGACACGACCCAAATTACTTAAAATCATATTTAAATTTTTAAAAATCTTCGCTTTTCTCACACTCTTTGCTCCGGACTCAAGAAAATGGTCTCAGGACATCGTTTGGCCTTGATTTTTGAGGTGATAGTCAAGTCCAACTAGGTGGTCATACTGGTCTAAGTTCATCACTATCAGACTTTCGACGTGCGGTCTAGGTCCGATACGAAGTTACAAAGTACTCCCGAGAGCAACTGGGTTTAGAGTTGGATCCTAGATTTTAGGGTAATATAGCGTTAATGATTCTATAGGTTTTGGGTCTTACAGATCGTATTGAAAGTAGTTGGTGCTAATTTCACATGTAATCTAGTTTAGTGCTAGCTAATACACATTGAATTTCTAAGGGATTTAGTTCTAAATGATTTCTTTGACTTTAGAATTGAGTTTTGAGAAGTTACCAAGGTGTTATGGTTGACCCATTTCCTAAGAACGTCTAACTCTAGGTTGGCAAAAATTTAGGGTGTTACAAAAATAGTGAAAATAAAAAATTTTACACACATACCTGACTAACTTGGCCCATGATTTCTCAAATATTAAGACGTAGTCCCACGTACCTCAAATGTATCAAAGTAACCATTCCACTACTTTCCAATATTGCTTGTCGAGGTTAGACATGTATCTGATCACAACACCCACATATAAAATATCCGGTTTGTATAGATCATGGCATACATCAAACTAGCAACTGCATTTGAATGAGGTACACGAGATATCTCATGCTTTTCTTCATCAGTTTTAGGATATTGTACACAAGAAAGCTTAAAATGAGCCACGTGAGGAACGTTAACTAACTTTTCACTGTCCATCCCATATTTCATCAATACCTTCTCAAGATATTCTTTCTGAGATAACTAAAGCCTAGTCATTTTCCTATCTCTACGTATATTAATGTCGAGAACCCTCTTTGCAGGCTCCAGATCTTTCATCTCGAATGTCCTTAATAACTAAATCTTTAGTAAGTTGATCTTAGACATGATATGAGTGGCGATTAGCATGTCATCAACATACAACATGAGGATAATGAACTTTGCATCACTCAATGTCTTGTAATAGACACAATGATCATATTCACTCCTGGTAAACCTCTGACTCACCATAAAAAGAATTGAACTTTTTATACCACTACCTAGGCGACTGTTTCAAGCCATACAACGACCTCGTTAACCTGCAAACCATGTTCTCTATACCTTTTTATTTTAAAATCTTCTGGTTGCTTCATGTAAATCTACTCTTTCAATTCCCCGTGCAGGAAGAAAATATTTATATCTATCTGCTCCAGCTCAAGATTGTAATGAGTAACCAGTGCCAACACGAATATGATAGATACTTGCTTCATAACCGATGCGAATATCCCAGTGAAGTCGACACCTTCCCTCTGAGTGTATCCATTCACTACCAGCCTTTCCTTGTAGCTAACATGTTTCTTCTTGAAGATCCACCTGCACCCGATCATTTTTCGACCGACGGGAAGCTCTACTAGCTCCCACGTCTCGTTCTTATACAAGAAGTCCATCACAACTTTTCACTTTTCGACATCTGGCTCATCAAGAGCCTCCTGATGAGTAGACAGACCCACCTCATCCTTAATGAGGGCATATTCGACATTAGATTCATCCTTGTATCTCACTGGTAACCTGAGATCTCGCGACGAATTTCTTCTTGTCATGCCCCAAACTCGGAAACCAGGCTCACAAAATTTCCGATCACCGAATCTGGCACCAACAGCCTCCGTAGAACCCTATTCTCAGCTCCCAGCGCCCATTCGCCAAGTTCTGATCCTGGGATGCTACGAGGAGGATTTTCAACATCAGTTTGAATCGTGATAAGCATAACCAAAGGCATAACCCACAAACAACAGTAAAAACCTCCATTACATTTCCACTATGATAAAAAACTTTACAAGTACAATGAGCATAAAGGAAAATACAATGATGATGAATAAAAGCTCCAAGATGATCTGTAAAGCGCTCCTGCCTCAGCGCTGCTGCACCCCAATGTCACCTGCACGCAACGGTCGTACATAAGCTTATGAAAAGCTTAGCGGGTGGTGAAAGTGTGTGCGCAAGGTAGTAATATGATCATGCAATATCAGAGTAATACAGAATATACTGATAGATCCATGAATATTATTGGTCGTACCAAGGCCATGCGATGCAAGGCATGAATGATGTCGGCCGTATAAAGGCCATGCAGTGTGAGGTACAAATCAAGCATACAAATCCTCATCTAAGTCCATATATCAATACAGCTCAAATCTGGGATATCACCGGGGTCTAGTATACTCTAAACCAGTTCACTGCCCCATCGCGTGCAATAAGGTAAGTGGAAGAGACCTCACTATCTTCCTACCAATATCGGGCTCGCTCGTCGATAGCAGACCCATTCCTGGAGTTGGTCAAACTCAACCTAGTTTGCCCCCTCCTCTCTGGTGGGTAAGGCCGCACCCCCTTCAAACTGATTACGACACAGTGAAGTGTTGCCTTCTGGTAATCGGCACTCGAAGCTCATACACCCACTCAGTCTAGACGTTGGAGAAACCTCCTGGTACCATAAAGGTTTAGGGACTTTCACCCAGGGATATTTATAGCACCCCATGTAGAACAAGATTTTCGGTATCCAATCCTGTCAACCACGATACGCCTGTGGAGGCTACGGCCCTTATGTCACTAGGGCGTATAGTAACCATGTCATACAGGTTCCATGTAGAACCTACCCTTATGAATATTTTAAGATATATATATATATATATATATATATATATATATATATATATATATATATATATATATATATAAGGTAAGTTGTTGCCCATGCAGCTTTATGCATTTAAAAGGGAGAGGTGGGTCCCACGTAGGGCCCACCCTCATAAATGTACAACATATATATTATAATATATAATGTATAATATTATATATTAATATAATATAATATAATATATTACTATAATATTGAATACATCACCACGTCCAGGCCATGGACGGCCTGAACTTGCACATATATCATGGTGGCCCCACACGTGGGGTGGCCCACCGTCCAGGGACGGTGGAGACTCCACACGCATCACAGTGTGGCCTACCCAAAAATGAGATGGACGTCATAGGTAGGTCCCATGGACCTGCTGACCTTAGCATTCAAAAGAGGTATCTTTCACACAGTCTACCACGTGAGCTATGGGGCCCACCGTTGAAACGAGGTATTTCCACTCAGTCTGCCAGTTAGGCTATTGGATCTGGCATGGAGGGATGTCAAGGAGGGCCCCACACGGACGTGGGTCCTACCGCCCATAGCGATGGACGGTTTGGATAAAACACATACATCAATGGTGTGGCCCATCTAGACAAATGGAGGGTGTGGATGGGTCCCATGAACCCCATGGTCAACACACACCCCATGTTAGTACACACCCACGTCAGTACACCCCATGTCAGCCACCAACAAATGGATCGGTACCAAGACCTCAAGTGTTGAAATGGGGCATCTTTCACTCGGTCTGCCACTTGAGCTATGGATCAGGGTGTAGGGCTCCACCTGTACGCATGGGTGGGCCACCTCCTAGATGAGGATGGACAGTTGGGATGTCATGTAAACATCATGGTGTGTCCCATATGGATGGGGTCCACCGATAGATGGCTTGGATGCAAACATCATGGTGGGCCACACATCTCATCATCATCATAACAAATGAAAGGAGAGAGAGAAAGAGAAAAAAGAGACAACGGAGGTGATGGAGGGGCCCTGCCACTATGGGCCCCTCTTTGATAAAAAATATACATCAAGGTGGGTCCCACATACATGGACCCTTAAATCAAACATACGGATGAAAGACAAAATCAAAGATCACCCACCAGCTTCTTCTTACACCCTAGGCTTCCTTTGCTCCTTTGCCTTGATTCTAACAAAGGAGATGAGGTTTGGATGGTTGAGATGGGAGATGAAAGGGTAGGAAAGGTGGGCCACACTTGTAGTTTAGAAGATATGGGGAGAGGCTTGGACGTGTGGTGGTTTTTGGGTTTGCTTGGAATGAAATTTAAAAATGAAGGAGAGAGAGGGTTGTAAAGAGAGAAGAGTGATGGGTGATGGAGTGATGGATGTGGTGAGTGATGGGTGTAAGAACTTTTTAATTTTTGTGGTAAATGGTGTAAGAAAGGTATGAGTGTGTAAGAAACTTTTTGACTTTAGGGTTGCTTGGGGATGGGTGAAAGGTGATGTGTACTTAACATGTACTTGACATTGATGGGATTGATTGATTGATTGATGTGACAAGTCATAGAGATTCTCTCAGAATTTGTACACATGACGTTTTCCTCGCACCGAACATGGACCCACATCTCCTAGCCAGGGTACACGTCACAGGTTGAGTCGACTCGGGTTGACGGCGTGTGAATCAGGGTCATGCGCAAATGCCGGTTAAGGGTCAAAGGTTGCCAGAATTCGACCGAGAAGATCCTAGAATCCTACGGAATGGTACGATCTAAGATACAGGTGAGTACTCTACCTGCTCTTATACCTCTGTCTGCATCTCTGTCTCAGCCTATGTCTCATCTCTGTCTAACTGAATGTCCACCACCAACTTTTTCAGTTCCTCATTCTCATCCTTATGGAATAAGGATCCTTCTTTGAATTTGACATCACAGCTAATGATGATTTTCAGTGTGACTCGGTCATACAACATGTATCCCTTCACACCATCACCATAGTCGACAAAGATGTATTTTTTAGAACTTTGGTCTAGCTTATCTCTCTCAACTGATGGTTCATAAGAGTAAGCATCACAACCAAATACACTTAGTCTCAAGTAGCCTACTTGCTGATCACTCTACATTTCCTCTGAAATCCTACAATCAATGGATGCAGAAAGGGACGATTCATCAAGCAACAAGCCTTGTTAGCGGCCTTAGTCCACGGGTCCTTGCCCAACCTAGCATTACTAATCATATATCGGGTCCTCTCCAAGAGAGTCCAATTCATCTGCTTAGCTACATCGTTATGCTTTGTTGTGTGGTGTACTGTGTTGTAACTTACAATCCCTTCATCATTGCAGTATTGATTAAATTCCCCAAAAGTGAATTTTTCACCATTATTTATCCTTAGTACCTTTATTTTTTTACCTGTTTATTATTCCACCATCTCCTTCCACTGCTTGAAGATGGTGAAAACATTAGATTTATTTTTCAAAAAATAAACTCATAGCTTCTTGTAATAGTCGTCATTGAACATGACGAAACATCATGACCCTCCACCAGAAACCACGGGCGATGACCCCCATTGTTGAGGGTTAAATATTGCATATTAGACTCTAGTTATCACATGGTTTTACGAACATGATAATGCTTAACGTCCTATTTTAATCATGTTTTTGGTTGATAGGTGAATTTAGGAGCTTGGACTTAAAAGAGTGTCAAAAGCCTAGATTTAATGCTAAGAAATCACTAAGGCAAGGAACGGACCCCAAGGGACCGAGATTGAAGAATTTACATGCCAGAGATCCGAAAAAATCAAGTGATTGAAGTTCAAGTAGCTTGAAAGTTGTCATGAATTTAAGTTCACAGGGTTCCCACCATCCGTTCAGCTCGAAACTTCATATATGGCCTGAGGACTATAAATTAACTGTACAGGTCAAATTTCAACCATTGGATCCTTGTAGAAGTGGTCCAATGGATAGATCAGCCCCTAAAATCTTGATTTGGGGCCCACCCGAATCTGAATATACTTCAATTTTAGTCTTAACCCCTTAATTGGGGTGACAAAGCACATGGATGGAGCGGATTTCTCACGAACATCTTAGTGGACCCCACACTTGATGGGCGTGCACACATTACAGGGAGTCCCTGAGTTTTTCTTTTCACGACCTTGAGTTTTTCTTTTCTTCCCTTTTTTTTTTTATATTTTTTTAAGAGACTTTAGTTAATCAGGCTTATGGTTATCTAAGCCTCTTAGCTAGGACTAAGAGGTGAAGCTTGTAGCATGATTAGGATGGTTATTTTGCTTTAATTCATGTTTTATGGATTCTCTTGGATCTTAGTTTGATTATGAAGGTATGCTTTTAGTTTTTAATGGTTTGTTGTGACTTAAATTACAATGGATCTGTGATACTTTAAGTATGTTTTTCATTATTGAGATTATGAAAATCAGTAAGACTCGTTGTTCACCATCGTCCCATGGGCATGATAGGGTGAAAGAATCCTTCTTAACTTTCACAATTCTCTTATGATTGGCTGTGAGATTGGAAAATTACTATTGTTTGCCATCACCTCCTGGCCATGGTTAGGTGACGGAATCACTTCCAAATCTTCACCATTCTTATCATTGATGATGAGATTCATGAGAAGTTCAGATATCTGATAAATCTATTCTTACCAATTGGATAGGATAAGACTCTGATTCCAGTTGTTTCCTTAAATCAATGTAAGGTAACTTTTTGACTGTTACAAGTCGATTCTTGGCACCCTAGTTTCCCACCTTTGAATTTTACAAGTTTTAGATTAAGATTTCACCATTATTGCCTTAAAATTTTCTGATTTAGATTACATCTTCGCCTAGTTCTAGTTCGAGTTACTTTCAGATTGGGTATAAGGTTCAGTCACTGTGGATTCGACCTTGGTCTTATCAAGATTATTACTACATCACAACCCTATATTTGGGGTGTGAACACCCATATATCAGAATGCACATAATCAAGAATATCCTTCATGCCTTGCTTACTCATGTGGCCCAAGCGTGCATGCCACATACGTGCATATGTGGAATCCGCTACAGACACTACAACTCCACCAATGAAGTGCTCCCGATCAACCTGTAAATATTTCTGTTCCGTGTGCTTTCATGACTACGAGTGCCCCTTTTAAAACTTTAAGGACACGATCAAAACTAGTGAATTTTCACCCCAAGCGCCTCGAGTGCTTCAAGAGATATTAAGCGCTTTCTTATATCAAGAACGTGTCTCATGTTAGTTAAGGTACGCTCCATGCTATCAAACATTTTGATGCACACTAATCCAATACCCACCACATTACAGGCATTATCATTGCCCATGAATACCTGGCCACCATCGTACCAAAATCCACATATCTTTACGATTATTGTATAAGTGTCTTACCATGGACACTGGCAACACATCATAATTACTCGTACCTTCATCAAACTCAATAGTGTTCTCCTCCCTAGAAGAAGCCTTTAAATTCTCTTTCTTAACCTTAGGATTTGTACAATCCTTCTTCATGTGCTCGGACATCTCACAATTTTATCACTTCAACTTTCCATTGCCCTTGCCCTTGGTTTTTGGACTTTAATCAAGAAAATCTACTGTCTAGATGCGAATTTCGTGTCATCATAACCAATGCATCAGTAGAGGCACCTACATCACCACTTTTCTTTCTCATCGCCTTTCCTTGAAGGACTGAGATAACAATATTAATGTTAATGGTCAATCTACTTGTGTTCAACAAGTCTTTGAATGACTCATACGAAGCTGGGAAAGGGTTCAACAACATGCATGCCTAATCCTCATCTTTCATTATTTCTACTACATCCAACAATTTACAAATTATCTTATTAAAGTTACTAATGTGGGTCTCAACATCAGCCCCCTCCGCCATCTTTAGATTGAACAACTGAAGCTTCAAGTACAGATGATTTTTAAGAGATTTCTTCACATAGATGTCCTTTAATTTCATCCATGTACTTGCTATAGTTTTCTCTCTCATGACATTGTAAAGGACCTCATCCGTTAGACACAATTGGATAGTGATTCTTTCTTTCTTATCCATCTTGTTCCATTCATCATTTGTCATAGATTATACCCACTTATCACGAAGTGCATTATCCAATCCTTGCTGAACTACAAGACTGATCATCTTGACTTTCCATAGTTTAAAATTATTATTCTCGGAATATTTCTCAACATCGAACTTAGGAGTAAAAGCCATTGATGTTATGCTTTCAGATTCAAATTACGTCCTAATGTTATGCTCTGATACCACTTGTTGGGGAACCGCAAAAGCACACAGAGATGAATTAAGTAAATTATTTAAATCGCACAACCAAGTTCAAACACAAACAAACTGAGTTTAATGTGAAAAAATCCTTGTGGGAAAAAAGTACGACACAAAGTGACAGTAATGCATTATGAAAGTAGAAAATTATAAGAGATACAGATTACCCAATTTGAACAAGTGTTAAATCACCCTTATATAAGCCCTTGAAACCCTTTGGAATGAATTTAAAAGAAATGAGATACACCCCATTCCTGATTACCCTTATATATATGTATGTATGTATGTATGTATGTATAGTCTCTATGAGAATCACAATCGAAATAGGAAACTAATCCCATACTTACGCAACTTTGAGTAACTATGTGTAATCGTTCAATAAGGCTTCAATGGTATCGAGTAGCCTTAGATGGCATCGAGCATTTTCGATGTCATCGAACTAAAAACCAAAACGTTCTAGTGATTAAACATGTATTTTCTAGATTTTTTCGATGACATCGAGCAACCTTCAATGACATTGAAATTTGGTCGATGGCATTGAACTATCATCAACATACTTATTGATTTACAAATTTAAGACATTGATCAACATTAATGACTGGAGCTATCTTCTATGAATATTTATGTCCATTCATTTTGGCATGCCATTGATTTTACAGTTTTGGATCATTTGGTCAGTACGTTTTCTGTTTTCTTTTTCTTTTTTAGAAAGAAAGCAAATGAAGATTGGACAAGTGATGTCAACACGTCCAAATGCAACTAGGTGCATGGAAGTTTAAATATACTTAGCCCACTTCATTATGGATATTTTATAATGAACAAATGCATAAATATAGTTGGGTTGAATATCAATAGGAACCGGCTCCAAGGTTAGATGGTGCTTGACTTGGGTGGATGTGAAAGGCATGGAGCTTTAATGAATGCAATGTGACATTGGGTGTTCGTGAGCTCCATATACTTCATTCATGCTTAATTAAATATGTAATTAATCATAAAACATACCTTCGATTGAGAGAGCAATATTGTCGAATTTAGAGACTAATAAGCTATCACTGGCCCATGTTGGGAAGATGAATACGCTAGTAAACACACAAATAACAAAACCTATTCCAATTGTCGAGAGACGATCACCCGCTATCTTAATGATCTCTTCACCACGGGAACCGGAGACTGCGACTAGATTGAATGTGAGGATGAAGATCATGGCTCCATAGTTAAATTTTCTCTTTATGCGAGGAACCAACCGAGAATATGATGCTAATGCTCTTGAAAGACACGTAAAATTGATTCTATATATTATTGGTGAATGATTAAGGTTGTTTATATATATATATTTATATATATATATATATATATATATATATATATATATATATATATATATATATATATATATATATATTCTAAAAGGGAGAAATTAATGAAAGCCTAATTACACCCTCTGCACATGCTTCCCAATGTCAAATTGGCAAAGTTCATGGTTTTATTTTTATTGCTATTAAAATATTTAGAATATGGGAAACGAACTTAAATATTTATATTAAATTTTTTTTTAAAATTTCAAAAGTCCTCTTGATGTATGATTTTACTAAACATTACCTCAACTATTTGAGAGTGTTAAGTGCTCTTTTGGTGTTTGAAATAACCAAAATAACGGACTTAAAACTCTCTCAGTGTAAACAAGGCATACCATTATTTATTTTTCTTCAGGTAGCGAAAAAGTTGAGCATTGTGGGGCCCACACATGTCCATGTATAACATCCAGCCTGTCCAATATATTGCACCCACTTATGATTATCATAGGAACAAAACACTAGCTTTGTATTAGGAGAGGCATTGTTGGGTAAACTTAGAAATCTTGAGGAATTTCACTTTAAAATCCCTAAAAGTAATAATGAAAAGAGAAAATATTGGAAAATAAAAAACACACTACATGAAAAATGGAAAAAAAAAAAAGGATGGATTTTGAGATGGTTGTGGACCGTCTCTAAAATTCCTTAGTTTAAAGACGCTTTAGAGACGACCGTAAATCGTCTCTAAAATTTTAGACGGCTCTTGACCTTCCTTAATATTGTCTTAAAATGTTGAACGTCCACAAATCATTTAAGACGGTCTGAATCCGTCGTTAACTGCGGAGCTAAGACGACTATTGATTGTCTGGAATAAAAGATGGTCTTTGACCGTCTTATATGCCGTCATCTGAGATGGTCAAAAACCATCCGCATTAGAGACGGTCATTGGCTGTCTTTTACTGGTAATCTGAGACTGTCAAGGACTGTCTGCATTAGAGACTGTCATTGGTCATCTTTTACTGGTAATCTCAGACTGTCAAAGACTATCTGCGTTAGAGACGGTCCTTAGCTATCTCATAGCGGTCATTTGAGACTGTCAAAGACTGTCTGCATTAAAGACTGTCCTAAACCGTCTCTAATGCTCAGGTCAAAAGTTAACAACAAAAAAATTATGATTTTTGAAAAAAAATAGTTGAGAAGCTTAAAAAAACAATTAACAATGTTTAAGAAAAATTTAGATTTTGAAAAAAAAAACTGTGATTTTATAAAAATCTAGATTTTGAAAAAAAAAAATTAAGTACTCTCAATAATGTTGATAATTTTGATAAAAAAAAATTCGATAAAAAAATGATATTTTGAAAAAAGAAAATATAAAAAATTAAACAAAATTGTGAAAAAATTAACAAATTGTAAAAAAAAATATATTTTTTAAAAAAGAAAACTAGATTTTGTATTTTGACAAGAAAAATTAAAAAGTTATATAACAAGATTTCGATAAAAAAAAATGATATTTTGAAAAAGAAAATTTAAAAAATTAAACAAAATTGTGAAAAAAAATGACAAATTGTAAAAAAATATATATTTAAAAAAAGAAAACTAGATTTTGTATTTTGACAAGAAAAATTGAAAAGTTATATAACAAAAGTGAGATTAAAAAAATGATATTTTGAAAAAGAAAATTTAAAAAATTAAACAAAATTGTGAAAAAAATTGACAAATTGTAAAAAATATATATATTTTAAAAAAGAAAACTAAATTTTGTATTTTGACAAGAAAAATTGAAAAGTTATATAACAAAAGTGAGATTTAAAAAAATAATATTTTGAAAAAGAAAATTTAAAAAATTAAACAGAATTGTAAAAAAATTGACAAATTGTAAAAAAATATATTTAAAAAAAAAAAAGAAAACTAGATTTTGTATTTTAACAAGAAAAAAATGAATAGTTAGATAACAAAAGTGAGATTTTGATGATGTGTTGTATATCCTTGCCGCCCCTATGTTTCTCTAACCCATTTTTAGGCCGGGTATAAAAAATTGTGTAGATTTAAATCTTAAGTGGACCACACCACTGGAAAGAATGAGAATATAGTACCTCGCCATTAAAAATTATAAAGAGCCCATCGTAAGGTTATAGTAATGTTTACTTGCAATCCAACTTGTTGATAACGTAAAGAAGATCTAGATGAAGGTAAACTACAAAGATCAAATTGATCCAAAACTTTTGTAGCCTTCAAAAGGTTTTTAATAGTTATTCATCATTGTTTTGTTTGGTATGACCCACTTGAGATTATTGAGTTCTTATGATTTGAAATCACATCTTAAAATATGATGGAAAAATATATGGACAGTGTCGATATACATAAAACGTATCAAGGTGGGCCCTACACGGTTAGAGTAACACCCATAAAGGAGTTACCTAAAATAGTGAAATGGTACTATAAGGTCACCTCATGGGAACTTCCCATGAGGTTAATCTGTGTGCGCCCCACCATGATGTGTGTAGTACATCAATACCATGCATTTGATGTGTCCCCTTTAAGTCCAAAAATCAGTCATATACGAAACTAAGGTGGGCCATAACATCTAAAACTATATGAAGACATCCCCAATACATATAAAAGCATTCGGTGGGGCCCACATGAGTTTTGGATGTGTATGAATGTCACGCCCCAAACTCGGAAACCGGGCTCACAAAATTCTCGATCGCTGAATCCGGCACCGACAGCCTCCGTAGAACCCCATTCTCGGCTCATAGCTCCCATTCGCCAGGTTCCGATCCTGGGATGCTACGAGGAGGATTTTCAACATCAGTTTGATTCGTAATAAGCATAACCAAAGGCATAACCCACAAACAACAACCAAGAACTCCATTACATTTCCACTATGATAAAAAACTTTACAAGTACAATGAGCATAAAGGGAAATACAATGGTAAAGAACAAAAACTCCAAAACGCTCCGCAACGTGCTCCTGCCTCAGCGCTGCTGCGATCCAACATCACCTGCACACAACGGTCGTGCATAAGCTTATAGAAAGCTTAGAGGGTGGTGAAAGTATGTGCGTAAGGTAGTAATATGAACATGCTATGTCAGAGTAATACGAAATATACTGATGGAACCATAATATCATGAGCCGTACCAAGGCTATGCGATGCAAGACATGAATGGTATCGGCCACCCCAAGGCCATGCAATATGCAATGCAACTCAAGCATACAGATCCTCGTTTGTGTCCACACATCAATACAACTCAAAATATGGGATATCACCGGGGTCTAGTACATTCTAAACCAGATTGCCGCCACATCGCGTGCAATAAGGTAAGTAGAAGAGACCACACTATCCGTCTGCCAATATCGGGCGTGACTCGTCGATAGCGGACCCATTCCTCGAGCTGGTCAAACTTAGCCTAGCATTGCCCCCTACTCTCGGGCAGGTAAGGCCGCACCCCCTTTCAACCGACCACGACACAGTGGAGAGCGTAACCATCTGGTAATCGGCACTCAACGCTCATTTACCCACTCGGTCTAGACGTTGGAGCAATCTCTTGGTACCATAAGGGTTTAAGGACTTTCACCCAGGGATATCTATAGTACCCCATGTAGAATAAGATTTTCGGTATCCAATCCTACTGACCATGATACATCTGTAGAAGTTACGACCCCGATGTCGCTAGGGCGTACAATATCCATGTCATACAAATACGATATGCATGATTCACGCATCCAGTCATGCATCAAATCCTGCGCATATCGTGCACTCATGTAGGGCAACACCGCATAACCGGGAGCCCATAAACAACCTGCCCGAAGGCAAATGCTATGATCAGACAATCCTCACGTCAAGCATACATATGATGCGTATGATCATGAGTCATAAAACTGTACTAAACATGTTATAATAAAATGAGCTATCTTACAATGCAGATGGACCTGGACGGCCTAAACACGATAAGTACGGCCCAGGAATGGGCCCTAAGGAGAGTCGTAATGTGGATATCCAACCAACATTACACTCGCAATGTGGACGTCAAACCAACATTGCTCCCAAGGCACGATCTTTGTAAACATCAGTACTTAGTCTATAATAGATTCACACATTGTAATGGACCGTAAGTTGTCCCCATTGGTCCTTACATATATATCAAATGAGTCATATCCTATAGGCCTTTTATTCTTCAGATGGGCCACATAAATGGGCCACACCAATGGGTCTTATGTGCATTGCAATGGGTCAAAACCCGTGGGCCTTGGATTGCATCAATTGGACCTAGTCATATGAGTCTAATATGTATCAAATGGGCCACACTAATTAGGCCCCACATGTAGATCAAGTGGGCCTCAACCCATAGAACTAACATGAGTCAAATGGGCCTAAACCCCTAGGCCTTAATCAAATAAAATGAGCCTAACTCATGGGTCTCAAATAAATCCAGTGGGCCTAATCCCATGGACCCTTTTTATAATCAAATGGGTTTAGTCCCATGGGCCTTACAATATATCAAATGTCCTACTTCCATGGGCTTTAAAATTTCAATAAAAGGGTCCAAGT
The DNA here is from genome assembly GCA_037074715.1 of Magnolia kwangsiensis. NCBI lineage: Eukaryota > Viridiplantae > Streptophyta > Magnoliopsida > Magnoliales > Magnoliaceae > Magnolia > Magnolia kwangsiensis. The sequence goes on along the minus strand of CM073588.1, from coordinate 55,256,636 downwards.
ACATGGGTCTAGAAGTACATCAAATGGGCCTAGTCCCATGGACTTGCAACACATCAAATGGGCCTAAGTTCTTAGGCCTTAAATGAATTCAATGGGCCTAGCGCATAAGCATTTCATAAACCAAATGGGCCTAGCCCATAGCCCTTTTGAAATTCAAATGGGCCTAACCCATAGGCCTAAAATGATCTTTTCAAGTGGATGGACGGTCTGGATGCATCGCCTGTGACAATGGTGGGGCCCACATAAAGGTGTACAATCGTGTATATTATATAATACATAAACTTCATATAATATAATATATATAATATATACAATATTATATGTAATATATATATAATATAATAATATATATATGTGGGCCCCACCGTCCAGTGGGGACGGTGTGGATACAACACAAATCTCAGTGGGCGTCACCGTCCATGGACCGTGGACGGTGTGGATAAAATACATAAATCACTGTGGGTCCCACGTATGTGGCCCACCATGATGTTTATTTGAAATCCAACCCGTTCATAAGGTCACTCAGACCTGTATGAAGGGACAGCAAAAATTTCAGCTTGATCCAACACTTCTGTGGGCCCTAGAAACTTTTCAACGGTAGAATTCAATTCACACTGTTTCGCGTGGTGTGGGCCACCTGAGTTTTGGATCTAACTCATTTTTGGAGGGGGGCCCACCACTGGGGTGGCCCACCTAATGAACAAGTTGGATGACAAAATAAACATTGCTGTGGGGCCCACGTGTAGGGCCGTGGGCCACCTCCCCACGTCCGTCCGCCCGCCTATACAAGGCTGCACCCAGGCACGTGCAGCCACTGGCCGTTGTCAGAGGCAGAGGCAAAGCCTCTGCCAATGCATTTTACAAAAAAAGAAGAAAATGCGTTTTCTCAGGGTTTTTCGCACGCGGGGCCCGCTAAAATGAAATCCGCCCCAGCCATTGCGATCAGTGGCCCGAGGCCGTCCAAATGAGTCCAGAGTTTGGATTTTTTTGATGATAGAAAATAAAATAAAATAAGAAAAAGGATCCTTGAGTGGTAGAGGTGCATTCTTTGATGCTATGGCCCACCAGGTCTTCCAATCAACCCCAAACTTCTACCCAACGGTTAAAATATTGCAGTGAGAGGATGGACGGCTTGGATCGAACATATACGTCAAGGTGGGGCCTACACTAGGGGGCCACCCCAAAAGCCTCTCCTTTTCTTTCCTTTCTTCATTTCTTTGGAATGTCCAGCGTCCCAGACGCTGGACGGTTTTAATATTTTTCTTCTTCTTTTTTTTTTTGAAAGTGGTGGGCCCTGATGAAGTGGGCCACCACGGATGGGTGAAGTAAGTACAATGTACATGGTGGGCCCCACTTAAATAAAAATTTGAATAAAATAAATCTCAAGGTGGGATCCATTCAAGTGGGCCACACAACTTATCACATAAAATAAAATAAAAAGAAATAAAAGAGAGAGGGAGAGAGACATGGAGAGTGGGACACGCCTTGTGATGGGGGGACCCCGACATTATGGGCCCTCCCTTGTAATGAATCATACAATAAACGGATCCCGTTGAACATGGGACCATCAAAATGAAAATCAACGGTGAAGATCCATTCCCCACCGATATGGATGGTCTAGATGACCTTTTGCAATGAAATAAACATCATGATGGGGTCCATGGAGAATGGCCTCATCATGGAACGATCATGATGATCCAAGTGGTCCATCGGCCACATTTTAGGGTCTCAAGTGAGATCCACACCATGGATCGGTGGGCCTCACTTGGTCCACCATAAAAATAAGTAAATCTACCCTATAGAGGCACCCACCATCCGATCTTCTCGCTCCTAGGGGTTCCTTGGCACCTTAGCTTCAACTTCAATGGATGAGATGAAGAATGGAGGGTTGAGATGAGAGATTTTGGGATGAAGAGGTGGGCCACTTGGAGCTTAGGAGGCTTGGAGGAATTCCATACGTGGGATGTTTTTGCTTGGAGATTTTTTTTGAAATGAGAAAGAGAGGAAGAGAGAGAGTGATGTAGAGAGAGATGGATGGATGGATGAATGATGGGGGTGTAAGAAATCTTTGACTTTTGAGGCTTTTGTGTAAGAGAGGTATGGGTGATGAAGACTTTTGTGGCTTTTTGTGTAAGAGAGGTATGGGAGATGAAGACTTTTGTGGTTGCTTGAGAAAATGGAATAAAGCGATGTGTACTTGACATGTGATGGATTGATGGGTTGATTGACTGATGGGATTGATGTGATTGATGTGACACATCGTAGAGATTCCCTTGGATTTCGTAACGCGCGGCGTTTTCTCGCACCAAATGTTGGTCCATATCTCTTGACTAGGGTATCGCCTCGGCGCGCGAGTCACGGTATCAAAACTGCAACGACGGCGCGGTCGCTATGATATTAGTCTCGGGCTGAGTCGACTCGGGTTGTCGGCATATGAATCAGGGTCGCGCGTCGATATCGATTAAGGGTCGAAGGTTGTCGAAATTCGACCGGTAAGACCGCGGAAGTCTAAGGAAAGGTACGGACCAAGATACGGGTCTTACAATGAAACTTGGTCTAACTCCTCATCCAAGTGGGACACACATAATGAATGGGCTGGATCTATTAACCACGTTTAGGTGGGCCCAATAAATGATTATGAATGTTTTAATGGGAGGGTAACCCTCTCAACTATAGTATGTAGTCTGGCCCACCCAAGTCATGGATTGACTTTATTTTTAAGCTCGTGGCCTACCATGGAATGGTGCATTTGACTGATGGGGCAGATCCAAAGTTCAAGGTGGAAATCATTATTCCACACTGTTTTGTGTGGCATGGTCCACTTGAGTTTTGGATTTACCAAAAAATTGGGATCAACACACACCGTTCATCCATTTTTTGAGATCATTTTACAGAATTATCTAAAAAATGAATCATATTCAAAGATTAAATGGACCACACCACAAATAAGGAGAACATATTGGCTACTCCCCCTACACCATCCATTGGCTGGTGGTTGGTACTGTATGGGCCTAAACCTAAAACCTAAATGTATTCTTAAATTCTTAAACCTAAGCCTAAACCTAAACCTAAAACCTAAACCTAAACCTAAATTCTTAAACCTAAGCCTAAACCTAAACCTAAAACCTAAACCTAAGCCTAAACCTAAACCTAATACCTAAACCTAAACCTAAATTCTTAAACCTAAGCCTAAACCTAAACCTAAAACCTAAATTCTTAAATGTATTCTCAAATCCTTAAACCAAAACCTACACCTAATCTTAATCTCAACTCCTTAGCCTAAACCTAAACTTGAAGACCCAGACTAAACACGATCTCAAACCCAAATCCGATTTCCTAAACCTAAACCTTAACCTATTCTCAATTCCCTAAAGCTTTAACTTATAACCTAAAACATATAACCTAAACCTAAACCTTAACCTTAACCTAAACCAAAACCAAAACCTAAACCTAAACCTATAACCTTTACCTAAACCAAAAACTATAACCTAAACCTTAACCTATAACCTATAACATATAACCTAAACTTATAACCTATAACCTAACCTAAACCTAAACCTAAAACCTAAACCTAAACCAATAACTTAAAACCTAAACCTAAACCTAAAACCTAAATGTATTCTCAAATCCCTAAACCTAAACTTACACCTAATCCTAATCTCAACTCCCTAACCTAAACCTAAACCTAAACTTAAAAACCCAAACCTAAACCTGATCCCGAACCCGAACCCAATTTCCTAAACCAAAACCTTAACCTATTCTTAATTCCCTAAACCTATAACTTATGACCTAAACCTAAACCTTAACCTAAACCTAAACCTAAACCTTGACCTAAACCTAAACCTAAACCTATAACCTATAACCTAAACCTAAACTTAAACCTAAATGTAACGTCTCGAAAAAATACGTACAGAGACCCGAGTACCACCTCAATTAGAAATCACTTAGGATTAATTCCTTTAGAAATTAAGCGTAAGTTAACTAACACTATGTTAGATTAGCTGTGAAATTAGCACTGATCGCTTTAAATACGTTCTACAAGACCCAAAACTTGTGAAACTGTTAACACTATAATGTCCTAAAACCTAGGATCAAACTTTAAACCCGTTTGCTTTCAGGAACCCTTTGAAACTTTGTATTGGATCTAGACCGTGTGTTGAAAGTCTGATATCTACAATCTTAGACCATTATTATCGCTTAGCGGGACTTGACAATCGTTTCGAAAATCAAGCCCAACTGATGTTCTGAGGCTATTTCATTGAGCCTGGAGCAAGGAGTGTGAGAAAGAGTGAAATTCATAAAAAATTAAATGTGATTTAAATAAATCTGGCACGTTTCGCTTACGGGTTAAGTATAAGCATTCAGACCATTGGAATCTGACCCAAATACACTCTCAGATCAGGGAACATTTCCCACTCAGGTCAGTGTACTTGGAATCCCTGATCGAATCTCCGTGAACGCTGAATTGAAACTAGTCCGCCACGTGCGATCTGGGAACACTACCGGACTGAAAACTTAATTTGATCAGGATCCAATATCCATGAGCTTAAGTCCGACTGCATTTGGTCAGGGGACCTCCAGAAATGCTCTTTTTGATAGGGAAAGACCCGATTTGGTTATAACCCAAGTATACCTTTGTTCCAAGTCTATATAGGTGACTTTCTAACCTATTTAAAGACCTTAAACCCTCTCACACCCCTCCCATACGAATTTTGCAAAAACCCTATAAAGGAGAAGAGAGAAAAGAGAGAGATTGTGTGAGAGTGTGAGGGAGAGTCCCTGATATTCAATCCTGCTTCTACATGCGCTTAACCACCGCGTTCTAATCACTCTTCCGGTGATTCCGACTTCATTTTAGGTAATAAAAACCTAACCTCAACCTGTTTTAGAGATTTTAGCAATACAAGTAGCAAAGTAGCTGACCTATCTTGTGAATTAGGTCGCCATATTGACGTTGATGAAGCATAGACTTTCTATTAGAATCGATACGTGTTTACGGCGAAAGGTGAGGATTCTAGATGCTTAGGTTGACTGATTTCAAAGCTTTCAATGTCGTTTAATAGTAGATTATCGACAAGAACGCCATTTGACATGTAGAACATGCTATCTGTTTTCCATTTTGACTGCGTACGGAGAATATGAGATTTAGGGTATTTTAGGCATTTGTAGGAAATACTGTATACGTCTGTATTTTTCTAAACTGATTTCCATGTGTATTTTTCATGTTATGATATTAGTTAGGCGTGCATGATCTATTTGGCGAAGAGATTCACCCTAATGCATACTTTGGGTCGACATACGCTATGTAGACTAAAGTGTGTACACTAAGTGTTTGTATAAATGTTTGTATTAGTATGTATTGAGCAAATGTTGTTGTAGATTAGTCTTGATATTAAATTCTCAATCAATATGATGATGTACATGATTTTCCTCCATGTTGTTATTGAATTGATTTCCTTGTATGTATGGAATACATGTGTTTGGTTGATTTACTTATGTTGTATGTTATAACATGTTGTTAACATGCTTGGATTATTTGTATTTCATTTCTGTTACTCTCATATGATCACTGATGTAGATTACAAGTGCTTGGGACTACGCTCTAGTCCAGGCAGTCGGTAATAGATTTAAGTTCGTGGTTGGCTTCTATTTACCACGAAGGACGCGTCGATGAATGCGAGTCGTGCTTTGGTTGGCGGCAGTGGTTAGGACACACGAGGTATTTTATGCACTTCATGTCGCTCAGCTTGAGGTACGCTCGTACTAGTTGAGCTCGTCAAGAAACCCGACTGACCGCTGTATGTTCACCTTGTATTGGTCATAACTGCTTGAACCTAGGGTACTGAACTTACCAGTGAAAACCCTGTTAACCATGGTACCTTGATCCATTAAGACTCATGGGCCGAGCATGGTGGTATGGGACACCGTGGTCGAGCTGTCGGCCTACGCTGGGGCCACAAACCTCCCCGTAGGGACCAGTGAGCACTTTAGACTCGTGAGCTGATTGTGGTGGTATGGGACACTACATTCGAGCTGTCGGGCTACACTGATTGGTGACAAGCCCTTTGTAGTGACCTCGAGTGTATTCTGAGTCTACGTGAGGCGACGACCCTTACATAGCAACAAGAGTACATTAGGCCCGTATTGATAAGGTGATGGGGGAGTGGTGCAACGAGTGTGAGCAACAGCCCTGACAGCCCTTGCAACGACCTATAAATATAACATCGTATGAGACTACTAGGAGTGACGACCCTAGATAGGATCTGTGTTGGGATTGATATAAGGAAGGTACCCTAGTTTCCCAATCCTGCTGTATGAAAAGGACTAATAACAACTCAGTAATCATATTCATATCGCATTGCATGTGTCAGAAAGATGTGGGGCACTGAGGGAAGAAAGCATGCCACGGACGTAAGACGGTGTCGCATGAGGGAGTATGTTTGTGAGGGCATCCATCATGTCATTTCATGCTTGCATTAACAATAGTATTTAGAAATGTCTGATTGATTGCTTTACTATTATCGCGTGAATGATTTGATAACATGCTAATCTTTGCTCTATGATTCCACTGAGTTGATCACTCACTCTCACGTTACGGGATGGTATTTGTAACACCTACCAGAATCTGTCTTAGATGTAGGTTGTGAGGAGATTCAGGAGCTGGAGCCGGACTACTTCGAGGACCAGGATGAGTTCTCGTACATGCAGTTATCGGACGGCTTTGCATAGGTGTCCTGAATCAGTGGGATTTTTGCTAGTTGGTCTATTATATGACATTTGATTTTGGTTTATAATATATATATGTGACTCAGAGATGTATTCATACTTTGGAGACAGTTCGAGATTATTTTATTTTTCATACAGTGATATATATATTCTTCAGTCTTTCGCTTGCGTTTTATCACTGGATCTGGAGTATGAATTGCAGTTTTGGTATAATCTTACTCATGTTAATGCACTAACTCAGTCAACATTGAATCATCAGCATATTTGTTGCATAAGTGATGGTCTGGAACTTGGGAGACGGGTTTCTACAGGACCCCCAATTTTTAGGGTGTTACAAGTTGGTATCAGAGCGTGATTTGGATTAAACCGGACCTGGGTTACGGTCACGCGATGTACGCTATCGCCCTTTGACTTAGGTGGCTACGAGAGAAACATAGAAACACTCATTAGACCTAGTTTCACCAATTGGCGAAGTTCACCTAAATCGATCATTTTGATCGAGTCCATGTGCATCCGTGGTCGCATGAAATGACCCCGGATCACTTCTAGTTCGTATGTGGGTGGGTCTAGACCTCTATAGACCCTATCCCAGCTATTAAAAATTGCTAAATACGAATATACATCAGATAGTACCCGAAATATCCCGAAATAGCTTGAAACGGAGTCGTGGGCCAACCCACGCTAATCCAGAATGATCCAAGGTTGGAACCACACACATTTGGGGCCCTTCGGGCAGGGGGACCTCTCCTGAATGGCGAGGCATCACCAAAAAGCAAGGTGGTCGGCGAGGACCTCGCCGTTTCGGCGAGGCCTCGCCGTATAATGGGCCCCATTCGTGCGGGCCTTCGGGCCGATGCTGTTTGGGGGTTAGGGTAGCCCCCCTAGGTGTGGGCCGTCCATTAAAAATGCCCCAAAACCTTACCTCCTTCACAAAAACTACTCCCAAGCTCTCCCTTTTTCACATTTTTACTGTCTTCCCTCTCAAATCCCATTTCCAATCACTCTCATTACCGTTTTCTGCTACAACCGATGCCTCTCCATCATTTGCAGCTATACATACTTCCTTCTCTCTCCATTCTCTCTCGTTTGGAGCTCTTACACCCCCCATTTGAAGCTCAAATCGTGTGAGCTTCAAACCCAACCCATCTCACCCTTTTTCCTTTATAATCCTAGCATTTGGGGGCCTGTTTCACTCCTCTATATGACTTAGATTCGTGTTAGCCCACTAAGTCAGCCATTTCTCCCTCTTTCCTTCATTTTCCATGGCCTTTCTAGAGGCTATTTTAGCCTTTTTCTCCCTTTTCACCATCCTTTCTCTCATGGAAAAGAGGAAGACTGCCGCTGATGAAGCTGGGCCTAGTCGCCCTTCACGTTCAAGGAAGCCGAGAGGTGGCCCCATAGTTCAAGTGCCGCCGCTAGTCCAAACATTGGGAGAGACCTACACACGAAGCGGGATTTGGATCCCCGCACTCACATAGGGAGAGCACTGTTGGCAGACTTGGCCTACGGCGCGTATACTAATCGTAAAGTTCTGTTTAAGGTGTATGTGGATGAGCGGCTATTTGGTGAGTTTTTGTTGTTTGAGCGCATCGAAGCTGCCAGGTGGGGTCTGCTCTTTGAAGGTCAGTCTCGTGCGAACATGGGCACTGTTCGTGCCTTTTATGCTCATATTTGGGACCCTATATTGGAGCCATTGCGGTTCAGGATTCCCTTTGATAGAGATCGGGAAGCCACGATCGATGTTCAGTTGATAGCCCGACTTCTGAATGTGCCTCTTGGCGAGGTACATCCCAGTGCTAAGAATCTAAAGAGTGTTTGTGAGCGAGATCGCCGCACCAGGTTTGTATGTGGTGGTTTAGTTTAGTGGTAGCGTAACAAGAGTCTCCTAGCGACTCACATGTCGGATGATCTTCGCCTGTTGCACCACATTTGCACGTTCAATGTGTATCCCAGGTCGACCAACCGCAGTGAATGTACGCGTCTCATGATTGATTTCCTGTATCAAGTGGGCCAGGGAGAGAACGTGTATATGCCCACGTTTGTGCTACGACAGATTATCCTCGTAGCAAAATTGAGAAGAACGTCTGAGTCGCTTCCCTTTGGCCGGCTCATATGCAAGATTGCACATGAGTTTGCTTATAGACTTGTCCGGAGTTTTCCATGCCAATTCATTTCATCGATGAGGCTACCATGAACTAAATGAAGATAGGGCCTCGGCAGCGTGAGGCCTAGCTTGATGATGACAGTGAGGGTGAATATGATAGCGAGGAGGATGAAAGTGAAGAAGAAGTTGGAGTAGAAATAGAGGAAGAAAGCCAGGAAGGAGAAGAAGAGGAGGCTCAGGATACTGATGAGAGTCCTCCTCCTGCGACTCGAGCTGTTAGGGATGCTTACGTAGTCCAACTTGAGGAGAGTCAGGTTGCTTTGCGACGAGAAGTCCAAGAACTCCGGGCCGAGATAAAATAAGAGCTTGAGGATACCAAGGCCATCATGAAGTGAAAGTTTGGTAAGGTGACTCGCACCTTGAAGGCCATCCTGTGTTGTCTGTAGGATAAGGGTGCCCCTCCTCCATCGCCAGACTTGGACGTAGGTTTCAGACGTTCGTTGGTCGTAGTTAGGTTGTTTTCTATTTTCTGAGTGTGAGCCTAAGAAGGCTTGGTAGATAGTTTGTGTTGCAGTTGTAGCTTGGCTAACTTAGTTTCCCATGTGTTGCTTTTCATGATGCATGTAAAGATATATCTCTTGTATTGTGACAAATTTTGACTTAATGAAATGCATGGAGTTTCTTTGGTTGTTATGTGAATGATTGTGTGGTGTGTTTGTGCTATTGCTGAAACTGACGAGGTTATGCCCTATTTTGAATATAGGGAATGCCACCTAAGGTTACTCAGAGCACGACACGACTTATGCTGGGTGAGCCGATGGATCGGGTTCCTCCCCAGAGTGATGATCATACGGACCCTGCTGTGGGCCCGATTCGTGAGACTGCACCTGAGTCTCAGCCTTCTGCAGGTCCTACAGTCAGACCACCACCTTTCACACCGCCAGTTAGGGAGCAGTACCGTGCTTCTTCCTCGACGTAGTATGTGCGTCAGCCTGCTCCACCTCCTAATAGGTTTGAGCAGTTGATGATCATGATGCACCAACAACATCAGCAGCTTTTAATTACCATTACAGGGGCCTTAGCCCAGGGTGGGAATGCGACTCCACCTGCGCCACCTGTGCATCCAGCTGAGGATGCTGGGACTTCGACTCGGGATGAGGGTATGGCTCATCCTACACCATCCGCTTACCCTACGGGGAATACTGCTGATACACGGGGCCTACTTGAGCAATTTCAGCTCTTGCGGCTTTCTACTTTTACGAGTTCTCACAGACTCGAGGAGGCCGAGTATTGGCTCGACCGTGTGTCGAAGATACTAAGGATGTTGCACTGCTCGGAGTCTGAGCAGGTTAAGTTGGCCACTTTCATGTTCGAGCGAGAGGCCAGCTTATGGTGGGATAGCGTATTGCGGACGGTTGCAGTTGGCTACATCTAGACTTGGGCAGCATTCACGTTTCGATTCCATGAGAAATACTATTCACAGACCTACCGGCACGAGAGGGAGAACGAGTTTCTACGCCTCAGGTAGGGAGGCATGTCAGTTACAGAGTATGAGCATCGGTTTACAGAGTTGGACAGATATATCCCTACGATACTTGTCGATAAGCAGATGCGTATACGACGTTTTTCTGAGGGCTTGCATCCTGACATTCGGTCGAAAATGTGTTGTGTCAGCATACCTTCCTATGCAGAGCTGATACATATGTCCATGAGGGCAGAGTAGGATGTTGACCGACTGACACGTTCTCGTGGCCCTATGGTTGCTAGGCCACGACCAGATACTCAGGACAGGCAATTCCTTGGCAAGAGGCCTCGCATCGACCCTCCTCCTAGGGCTACAGCACCAGTACTTTCGATGAGGTACCCCGGTGTGACATGTACTTACTGTGGGAGACCTGGTCACACTGCAGAGAGTTGTTTTGCTCGGATGAGGGATAGTGGGTTTTCACCGTCGCAGAAGATCGACCGTCCTCGCCCATAGGCATTATCTGCTCCACTGTTACTGTCGGCTCCTGCGCATCCTTCTTTCAGACCTCCTGTACCTCAGTTTCGGTCGCCTCAACGGCCTATGGTACCGTGGCAATCAACCGCAGCAGGCTCAGGTACATGAATTGACAGCAGAGGCATCTGGATCAGAGACTGCCCCGCCCTTGGCCTTTGAGGTCACAGCCCACATTGGAGGTACTCTTATATTCATGTTGGTGGATACAGGATCCACGATTTCATTGATATCGCATTCAGTAGTTAAGTGCCTTGGGCTACCGACTACTCGGATGGATGGGGTACGAGTTCTTACAGTGCACGGGACCTTTTCTGATGTCACCATGATGTGTGAGGGTTGTTTGGTGGATCTTGGGGGCAGGACGATGACTCTTGACCTTGTCGTCGACCTCTCTCTTGTTTATCTCGACGTCATTCTTGGCATGGATTGACTAACTGCAGGGAGGGCCGAGATTGACTGCAAGACCTGTATAGTGACAGTCTACAAGCCGGAGGGCACGTCCTTTACATTTCCAGTGCAGGTTAATCTCCCCTTCCGAGTACTATGTTACGCTTTCTTATTGAGGGATGTTGGTGCCCCTACACTTTAGTGCATGCCCGTAGTTCGTGATTATAAGGATCTATTCAGGAAGATTCCTGGGTTGCCACCTCAGCGTGAGTTCAATTTTACTATCGACCTGGTACCCAGTTCGACGCCCGTCTCACTGCCGACGTATCGCATGGCCCCGTGCGAGATGGAGGAGTTGAGGAAACAGATCGATGATCTGTTCGAGGTTGGCTTCATACGGACGAGTGTGTCTCCTTAGGAGCACCTATGCTATTTGTGACGAAGAAGGATGGTTCACTGCGATTGTGTATTGATTATCGCAGGTTGAATCAGATTACGTTGAAGAATAGATACCCTTTACCCAGGATTGATGACCTGTTTGATCAACTGAGAGGAGCACAGTACTTCTCGAAGATTGATCTGCAGTCAGGGTATCACCAGTTGCATGTTAAGGATAAAGATGTGCAGAAGACAGCCTTCAGGACCAGCTTTGGCCACTATGAGTTCCTCGTGATGTCGTTCGGTCTTACGAACGCACCAGCCGTGTTCATGGATCTGATGAACAGAGTATTTCGGCCATTCCTCTATCAATTCGTCATCGTGTTTATAGATGACATTTTGTTATATTCTAGGAGTCGAGAGGATCATGAGGAGCATTTACGATTGGTCCTAGATACACTCAGATAGCACAAGTTGTTCGCACAGTATAAGAAGTGTGACTTCTGGAAGGAGGAAGTCAAGTTCCTGGGACATGTGGTGTCCAAGGATGGGATGGCGGTGGACCTTGCTAAGGTAGCCCCGGTGCAGGACTGGAAGCAGCCTGGTTCGATTACCGAGGTGAGGATTTTCCTGGGTCTTGTTGGCTACTATCGACGATTCATTCGAGACTTCTCCAAGATAGCCAGACCATTGACTCAGTTGACACGAAAGGATCTGAAGTTCGCCTGGAATGAGAAGGCGGAGGCAGCTTTTCAAGAGCTGAAGGACAAGCTGACGTCCGCCCCTGTGCTAGTATTTGTCACATCCCGAAAATCGGGGGTCGAGCAAAAACCCAACTCCCGAGTTCCAAAATGTTATTTATGCAACATAGATATGTATGATTGAATGTTGTCTGTGATAATGTATTAAACATGCGTGAGATTAAGCTAGAACCGCATATCATACTCCAGAGACAGTTAAATTAACCAGCGGAAGTCTGTAATAGTATGTATAACATATATAAACTGTTGTATGTCTCCAGAGTGTGAATATATTACCAGGTTATACACATACATGTATGCTTCAAAAGTAAACCAAATGAATATACATGAGTGCGCTAAAAATATAAAATGATAAATGTCAAAGTATCTAATCAACCTCCCTGTAATCCCGTCGATCAGAACACGCATAAAGGAGGGATCCTCCTCATCATCATCAAGTCCGGCTCTGCCTCACAGGCCGCGCCATCATCTGCAATCACAAAAAGGTCTGGTGGGTGTCCGGAACACCGTCCCGTAACGTGGGAGTGAGTAGCTAACTCAGTGGAATAATAGAGCAAGGATTAACATGTTCTCAAATCAATCATGCGATAATAGTAAAGCAGTAAACCAAACAATCCTAATACTGTTGTTAATGCAATTATGACATGACGTGATGTATGCCCTCACCGACGATCACCCTCATACGGCAACATCTTACGACCGCGGCATGCCACACTCCCTAGAGTGCTCCACATCTTCCAGGCACATGCAATGCTATGGTGATATGATTACCAAGTTGTTATTAATCCATTCAAACAGCAGGATTGGGAAACTAAGGTACTTCCCTTGTATCAATCCCAACACAGATCCTGTCTAGGGTCGTCACTCCTAGTAATCTCATACGATGTATATTTTGTAGGTCGCTGCAAGGGCTGCCAGGGCTGTTGCACGCACTCGTTGCTCCGCTCCCCCATCACCTTATCAATACAGGCCTACTGTACTCTACTGCTACGGAAGGGTCGTCGCCTCCCGTAGACTCAGAATACGCTCGCGGTCACTACAAAGGGCTGCCAGGGCTGTTGCTCGCACTCGTTGCACCGCTCCCCCATCACCTTATCAGTGTAGGCCGACAGCAAGAATATAGTGTCCCATACCACCATAATCTGCTCACGAGTCATAGGTGCTCACTGGTCACTACGGGGAGGTTTGTGGCCCCAGCGTAGGCCGACAGCTCGACCACGGTGTCCCATACCACCATGCCCGGCTCATGAGTCTTCGTGGATCAAGGTACCATGGTTAACAGGGTTTACAATGGTAAGTTCAGTACCCTAGGTTCAAGCAGTTATGATACATACAAGGTGAACAAACATTGGCCAGTCGGGTTACTTGACGGGCTCGACTAGCGCGATCGCATCTCGAATTGAACGACATGAAGTGCGTAAAACACTTCGCGTGGCCTAACCACTGCCGCCAACTCTCAACACGAATCACATTCATCGACGCGTCGTTCGTGGCTATGACCAGTCAGCCACGAATTCGCTCGGTTACCGACTGCCTGGACTAAGTCAAGTCCCACACATCTATGGAATTACATTAACACTATAAAAAGGTATTGGAATTGAAATACATCATGTGAGCATGTTAGCACATGTTATAACATTCAACTTAAGCAAATCTTCAAGGCATACTTCCCATGCATATTCAACTTAAGCAAATCCTCAAGCACATACATTCCATGCATGTAATGAAATCATGCCTTTTGTCAACATGTAGAAAATCATTTAGGTCAGCATAATAATCGAAAAATCAATCACAAACTATCAAATAACATCATTTAATTCAATACATACTAATACAAGCATTTATACAAACACATACACTACACACTTAAGTCTACAAATAGTATGTCGACCCAAAGTGCGCAACTAGGCGAATCTCTTCGCCAAACTAATTATGCACGCATTCCTAACTTCCTAATGCGACAACAAACCATGTCAATCACATCAGCAAAATATGAATGTAAACAGTACTTCCTACAAATGACTAAAATGCCCTAAATCTCATATTCTTCGTTAGCTTACGAAACGGGAAACGGAGAGCATTTTGTACATGTCAAACGGCGATGCCGTCAAGAATCTACTATTAAACGACATTGAAAGCGTTGGAAACAGTCAATCAAAGCGTCTAATATCCGCACCTTATGTCTTGTAGACTCGAAAATTGAAACGGAGCGTATACGCTTCGTCTACGGCGAATAGAGAACCTGATTTACGAGATCCATAAGCTACATCGCTATGGAAACAAGGGAAACTCAAATCAACAACTATTTAGGGTATTTACTTACCTAGAAAAGCAGAGAAATCACCGGCAACGTGATTGAGTTGCGTTGCTTAGGCACTTGCAACAGGTAGCACAAGCGGCAAGGAATTCTCCTCCAATCTCCCTCACAAACTCTCACCTTTTCTCTCTCCCAATCTAGGGATTTTTGCAAATTCGGATGGGAGAGAGGAGTGAGGGTTTCAACCCCTTTTATAAGCCTAAACATGCCCAAAATAGGCTCCAAGTCAAGGTATACTTAAAGTATATCCAAATCGGGGCTGTTTCGGTCCAAAAGAGCATTTCTGGAGGTCCCCTGGCCAAATGCGGTCGGACTTAAGCTCGTGCATACTGGATCTAGCACGCATCCAGATTTCAGGCCGGTAGGGTTCCCAGATCGCACGTGGCGGCCCAGTTTCAGTTTAACGGTCACCGCACCAAGATCAGGCCTATAAGTCTCGTGATATGTAATAGAAATTTTTCCTGATCCAAGGGTGTAATTTGGCTGTATTCTGACGGTCAGAATGCTTAATACTGATGCGTCAAATTTGTGTGCCAGATTTGAATTTGAAATTCCAACTATGTCCCTATTCACACTCTCTTCGGTCCGGGCTCAATGAAATAGCCTGTGATCGTCAGTTGGACTTGATATTCGAAACGATTGCCAAGCCCAGCTAAGTGGTCATAACGGTCTAAGATGGTAGGCATCTGACTTACGACGCGCGGTCTAGATCCAATACAAAGTTTCAAGGAGGTCCCGAGAACAAACCGGCTTAGAGTTTGATCCGAGGCTTTAGAGCATTATAGGGTCATTGGTTCCACTCGCTTTGGGTCTGGTAGAACGTATTTAAAGTGGTCCAAGTTAATTCTACTGAGTATTCAGTTTGGTACTCAACCAAATTCTACCTTAATTATGGCAGAATACGGTTCTAGGGCCATTCTATCCCCCATTTTGGGAACTTCTAGGTATCATATTATTTTTATTATTTTTTTAGGGGTTCATCATTAAGTTTACCCTAACTCCTCCAAATTTCATAAGATTTTGAGTTGTAGAAAAATTCTAAAAATTCCAGAAGCAGCAGCTGTCCAACAAGTGATTATCAGATAGTTGCTCACAATGACCTACTTTAAACTATATTAAATATTTTATTATATTTTTCACATATTTTTATATAAAACTAGACTCATTTAGCTTCAATTTGGTTTTTGAATCACCTAAATCGGAGTTATAACGAAGGAGATATGATTTTTCAAAGTCCGAAGAAACGCGCAGGAAAAAGGGTACAGAAACTCGCTGTACGGACGAGTTCGGCGATGCATCGCCAAACCGGCGATGGCATCGCCGACCACCGACCTGTTTGGGGTGGTTTTTCCGTCTGATATTTGAAATGGGTGTATTTTAGAACCTGGGATGAGTTATTTGACATGCAATATATGATTTTGGGGTAGGAGAAGCTGATCTATCTAATTAGTCTACTTATTTAGTGAGACTTCAAAAGGTTAATGGCTAAAAACCCTTTTCATTTATTTATTTACTATTCATAGTACTTTTTAGCTTAAGTATTGATCAACATCACCTAAACTTTAAGATTTGTGTCTAATGTGAGAGCTCTTAGAAAATTTTGAAGGATAAAGTAGTAAAAGGTGAGATTTTCGAAGGAAATAAGGATTTGAGACTTTTGGATTGAGTTTTGAGAAGTTAATCAAGTGTTAGGATAGACTCATTGCCTAAGGACGTCTAATCCCAAGTTGGTAAAAATCTGGGATGTTACAATCTACCCCCCTTAAAACACAATGTCGTCCCCGACATTGGCGAAGGGTAAAGAGTACCTAGCAGGGCTTCAGTCTTGACAGTGTAAGGAAGGGTTCAAATCTTATTTAACGACCTAATCGTACATACACCCTAACTCAAATGTTTCGATCCTGGGCCAGTGGGAAAGAGGCCAACCGCTCTTCCGCTGCGCCACTTTGATCGAACGGTAGCGTTAACTAATCTAACTGGATTGGACTTAATTCCTTCTACCCCCCTTAAAACTTGGTTTTACTTAAGGTTGAAGAATATTTGCATCGATCAGTATATCGGAACGAGGCGCAACTTAGGGGCTATCCTTAACCTAAAATGGAAACAGCCTTTCTCTATATGGTCTTCCTTGCTAATGATGCGTTCTATGGCATTGGTATCTATGATCATAGAGATGAGCCTAATATCTATTGTGGTTAAGGTCAGGGGCAGGTATGAGTTGGTGGCAAGATGCCTAATTCTCTACTGGCTTTAAGTCCTCGCCATTTCCCAAAAGGCAATGTGATCCCGTTTGGTTGTAGGTGGTTGGGCCATCACAGAATAAAGGTTATGTAGTAGGTCTGAGCCGGATACATAGACTTTCTGTCTAGCTAGAACAGAAGATTTATTGTATCAATTCTTAATCCGAGTCGATGCCGATCTTCTGCTTGATCAGAGCATTGGATTTATTGGGAACCACTAGGATTAAGAAGTCGATTCGAACCGCGAATACATCGCGTACATGCAGTTCCTTTACTCTGCGTTCCCGAATGCAATAAACCCTTGGGGATGGCAATTCTAAGGGGCGTGCTAGTCCATTCTAAGTTCAATCTGAGGGATTTATAAATGTTCCCTGAGAGTGAATGGTTCCTTCCTATGGGCAACAACAGTAGTCTATAAGTCATAAGGGGATCTGTCGAAGGAATAAGGTTCTACTTCAACCAAATCTAACCTACAAGTCCTTAGCATATACAGGCTGTACACTACTTAAGGTAACTAGTAGGCTAGTCTGTATTTCATTCGCTATAATTCAAGACCTAAGCCTATACACTAGACGGTTTCATACCATCTCTAATACAGGGAATTGCTCTATCGCTTAGGATCAAAATTGTCTAAATGGAATTGGATTTCTTATGTCGTCAGACCCTTCAAATCTAGGAGTGCTAACACTAGAACCAAAACACCTAGAGCCTATGTGGCCGGTAGCGCTTAGTGGTATTAAATGGAACTGCATTCCTAGTCCCATGGCAGGATTGGATGTGGTATGCTTGGTAGGAGGGTGGGTGGGGATAAAAATTAATTTGTAGGCTGGATCTCAGGGAGTTATAATACTCCCAATCTAGGGACAATATTTTATAGCGAAATGAAACAACATGCATTCCATTCGACAAATTTTGGCTATATTATGCCCAAACCACAACACAAACACATTTTTCTACCTAACAACAAAACAACACAGAAATTTCAACAGTAGTCAAACAAGCTAAAGGGCAACGACATAGATGCCTAATTCTACCAAAGGACTTCTACCAGGGTCCCGACTGACCTTCTTGAATACTATCAAGTTCAATACTGTCAGTTGCCCATTAGAGCTCTATCGGCCATGTGTTTTCAATACTTCTCAAACGGAGAAAGTTGAGAAATGGGATTTGAGGTTAGCATGATTCTGAGACCCAAAAAGAGGGTAAAGGCTCAAATAAAAGGGACATGAGAGAGAGAACGATGGAAAGGGAGGAAAAAGGCTGAAACAGCCTTAACAATAGCCATGGAAAATGGAGGAAATGCGAAGAAATGGTCGCCCAAAGGGACAGAATGAAATCTAGGCGTTGTAGAGGGATGCTTCAAGCTTCCCTAGGATGTATTTTCAGAAAGAAATGAAAATGAAAAAGGGGAATGGAGCACCTCACGATTTCAGCTCGATTTTGGGGTTTTAGGAGCTCCAACGGATGAAATCTTCAAGAGGGAGGGCTGCCAACTTCAAAGGAATGACGGAGGGTGGTCGTTTTTGGCAGGGAATGGATCTAGGGTGGTTTGGAATCATGAATTTTTGGGATAGGGCAGCTGAAAACGAAAATGGGGCTAGGGGAGGGGCTGTTTGTGAAGGAAGTACCCATATTTGGGGTTTTCTTGGGGTGGGAGGTGCATAGGGGTGATGTGGACCCTGTTTAAGGGGGTGCGCCCGAAGGACGGCCCCATCGGAGCTCGCCGGCCGGCGATGCATCGCCCGGCCGGCGATGGCATCGCCGGTCAACTTGCAAGTTGACCGGTGGGACCCCATGGGTCTGGTCCCCCATGGTCCCAGGGTCCCAAAAAGTCAGGTCCCACCCCTAGGTTCATTGTATTTTGGTCTCTATGAGCCCAAACATGTGTTCGGGGCTTTCCGGGTCCACATCGCAATTCTGAATACCAAACCATATGATGCAGCATATGAATTTGGGGTAGAAGGAGCCAGTACATCTTTCTAGCTCCTTAGTTGCTAAAGAAAGTGAAGTTAGAATGGCCTTATGGCCATTTTTCATGAAATTTTACTATTCACTGTAAAATTTGGTGAATGTACTAATTTGTGTTATTTTCATATTAGGTTTGATGCCTAACATGAAATGGATAAAAAAAAACTGAAGGTTGAAGTGTTTAGAGGAGGAATTTTGAGAATTTTTGGCAAAACGGGGTTTTCAAGCCCTGGCGATTGATTACTGGAGTCGTGGTCATTCCACGGCCCAAGGATTTTACTTTTGCGGTTTAAAACCGCTCATAGGACATCTCAACCTAACTTCCTATAGCTTAGCAGCGATTCGGGTGGCCTTACGCGACCCGAGATGCGTTACAGAGTCGATCTTGCGATCGATTCTAATAGACTTCGCCTATCGGCGAATCTGCGATCCTGGACGTGTTTCTAGACCCTTCTCGCACCCACCTATGTCAAAGGAAGCGACAACGTGCGTCGCGTGACCATAACCCAGGCCCGGTTTAATCCAAATCATGCTCTGATACCATCTGTCACATCCCGAAAATCGGGGGTCGAGCAAAAACCCAACTCCCGAGTTCCAAAATGTTATTTATGCAACATAGATATGTATGATTGAATGTTGTCTGTGATAATGTATTAAACATGCGTGAGATTAAGCTAGAACCGCATATCATACTCCAGAGACAGTTAAATTAACCAGCGGAAGTCTGTAATAGTATGTATAACATATATAAACTGTTGTATGTCTCCAGAGTGTGAATATATTACCAGGTTATACACATACATGTATGCTTCAAAAGTAAACCAAATGAATATACATGAGTGCGCTAAAAATATAAAATGATAAATGTCAAAGTATCTAATCAACCTCCCTGTAATCCCGTCGATCAGAACACGCATAAAGGAGGGATCCTCCTCATCATCATCAAGTCCGGCTCTGCCTCACAGGCCGCGCCATCATCTGCAATCACAAAAAGGTCTGGTGGGTGTCCGGAACACCGTCCCGTAACGTGGGAGTGAGTAGCTAACTCAGTGGAATAATAGAGCAAGGATTAACATGTTCTCAAATCAATCATGCGATAATAGTAAAGCAGTAAACCAAACAATCCTAATACTGTTGTTAATGCAATTATGACATGACGTGATGTATGCCCTCACCGACGATCACCCTCATACGGCAACATCTTACGACCGCGGCATGCCACACTCCCTAGAGTGCTCCACATCTTCCAGGCACATGCAATGCTATGGTGATATGATTACCAAGTTGTTATTAATCCATTCAAACAGCAGGATTGGGAAACTAAGGTACTTCCCTTGTATCAATCCCAACACAGATCCTGTCTAGGGTCGTCACTCCTAGTAATCTCATACGATGTATATTTTGTAGGTCGCTGCAAGGGCTGCCAGGGCTGTTGCACGCACTCGTTGCTCCGCTCCCCCATCACCTTATCAATACAGGCCTACTGTACTCTACTGCTACGGAAGGGTCGTCGCCTCCCGTAGACTCAGAATACGCTCGCGGTCACTACAAAGGGCTGCCAGGGCTGTTGCTCGCACTCGTTGCACCGCTCCCCCATCACCTTATCAGTGTAGGCCGACAGCAAGAATATAGTGTCCCATACCACCATAATCTGCTCACGAGTCATAGGTGCTCACTGGTCACTACGGGGAGGTTTGTGGCCCCAGCGTAGGCCGACAGCTCGACCACGGTGTCCCATACCACCATGCCCGGCTCATGAGTCTTCGTGGATCAAGGTACCATGGTTAACAGGGTTTACAATGGTAAGTTCAGTACCCTAGGTTCAAGCAGTTATGATACATACAAGGTGAACAAACATTGGCCAGTCGGGTTACTTGACGGGCTCGACTAGCGCGATCGCATCTCGAATTGAACGACATGAAGTGCGTAAAACACTTCGCGTGGCCTAACCACTGCCGCCAACTCTCAACACGAATCACATTCATCGACGCGTCGTTCGTGGCTATGACCAGTCAGCCACGAATTCGCTCGGTTACCGACTGCCTGGACTAAGTCAAGTCCCACACATCTATGGAATTACATTAACACTATAAAAAGGTATTGGAATTGAAATACATCATGTGAGCATGTTAGCACATGTTATAACATTCAACTTAAGCAAATCTTCAAGGCATACTTCCCATGCATATTCAACTTAAGCAAATCCTCAAGCACATACATTCCATGCATGTAATGAAATCATGCCTTTTGTCAACATGTAGAAAATCATTTAGGTCAGCATAATAATCGAAAAATCAATCACAAACTATCAAATAACATCATTTAATTCAATACATACTAATACAAGCATTTATACAAACACATACACTACACACTTAAGTCTACAAATAGTATGTCGACCCAAAGTGCGCAACTAGGCGAATCTCTTCGCCAAACTAATTATGCACGCATTCCTAACTTCCTAATGCGACAACAAACCATGTCAATCACATCAGCAAAATATGAATGTAAACAGTACTTCCTACAAATGACTAAAATGCCCTAAATCTCATATTCTTCGTTAGCTTACGAAACGGGAAACGGAGAGCATTTTGTACATGTCAAACGGCGATGCCGTCAAGAATCTACTATTAAACGACATTGAAAGCGTTGGAAACAGTCAATCAAAGCGTCTAATATCCGCACCTTATGTCTTGTAGACTCGAAAATTGAAACGGAGCGTATACGCTTCGTCTACGGCGAATAGAGAACCTGATTTACGAGATCCATAAGCTACATCGCTATGGAAACAAGGGAAACTCAAATCAACAACTATTTAGGGTATTTACTTACCTAGAAAAGCAGAGAAATCACCGGCAACGTGATTGAGTTGCGTTGCTTAGGCACTTGCAACAGGTAGCACAAGCGGCAAGGAATTCTCCTCCAATCTCCCTCACAAACTCTCACCTTTTCTCTCTCCCAATCTAGGGATTTTTGCAAATTCGGATGGGAGAGAGGAGTGAGGGTTTCAACCCCTTTTATAAGCCTAAACATGCCCAAAATAGGCTCCAAGTCAAGGTATACTTAAAGTATATCCAAATCGGGGCTGTTTCGGTCCAAAAGAGCATTTCTGGAGGTCCCCTGGCCAAATGCGGTCGGACTTAAGCTCGTGCATACTGGATCTAGCACGCATCCAGATTTCAGGCCGGTAGGGTTCCCAGATCGCACGTGGCGGCCCAGTTTCAGTTTAACGGTCACCGCACCAAGATCAGGCCTATAAGTCTCGTGATATGTAATAGAAATTTTTCCTGATCCAAGGGTGTAATTTGGCTGTATTCTGACGGTCAGAATGCTTAATACTGATGCGTCAAATTTGTGTGCCAGATTTGAATTTGAAATTCCAACTATGTCCCTATTCACACTCTCTTCGGTCCGGGCTCAATGAAATAGCCTGTGATCGTCAGTTGGACTTGATATTCGAAACGATTGCCAAGCCCAGCTAAGTGGTCATAACGGTCTAAGATGGTAGGCATCTGACTTACGACGCGCGGTCTAGATCCAATACAAAGTTTCAAGGAGGTCCCGAGAACAAACCGGCTTAGAGTTTGATCCGAGGCTTTAGAGCATTATAGGGTCATTGGTTCCACTCGCTTTGGGTCTGGTAGAACGTATTTAAAGTGGTCCAAGTTAATTCTACTGAGTATTCAGTTTGGTACTCAACCAAATTCTACCTTAATTATGGCAGAATACGGTTCTAGGGCCATTCTATCCCCCATTTTGGGAACTTCTAGGTATCATATTATTTTTATTATTTTTTTAGGGGTTCATCATTAAGTTTACCCTAACTCCTCCAAATTTCATAAGATTTTGAGTTGTAGAAAAATTCTAAAAATTCCAGAAGCAGCAGCTGTCCAACAAGTGATTATCAGATAGTTGCTCACAATGACCTACTTTAAACTATATTAAATATTTTATTATATTTTTCACATATTTTTATATAAAACTAGACTCATTTAGCTTCAATTTGGTTTTTGAATCACCTAAATCGGAGTTATAACGAAGGAGATATGATTTTTCAAAGTCCGAAGAAACGCGCAGGAAAAAGGGTACAGAAACTCGCTGTACGGACGAGTTCGGCGATGCATCGCCAAACCGGCGATGGCATCGCCGACCACCGACCTGTTTGGGGTGGTTTTTCCGTCTGATATTTGAAATGGGTGTATTTTAGAACCTGGGATGAGTTATTTGACATGCAATATATGATTTTGGGGTAGGAGAAGCTGATCTATCTAATTAGTCTACTTATTTAGTGAGACTTCAAAAGGTTAATGGCTAAAAACCCTTTTCATTTATTTATTTACTATTCATAGTACTTTTTAGCTTAAGTATTGATCAACATCACCTAAACTTTAAGATTTGTGTCTAATGTGAGAGCTCTTAGAAAATTTTGAAGGATAAAGTAGTAAAAGGTGAGATTTTCGAAGGAAATAAGGATTTGAGACTTTTGGATTGAGTTTTGAGAAGTTAATCAAGTGTTAGGATAGACTCATTGCCTAAGGACGTCTAATCCCAAGTTGGTAAAAATCTGGGATGTTACAATCTACCCCCCTTAAAACACAATGTCGTCCCCGACATTGGCGAAGGGTAAAGAGTACCTAGCAGGGCTTCAGTCTTGACAGTGTAAGGAAGGGTTCAAATCTTATTTAACGACCTAATCGTACATACACCCTAACTCAAATGTTTCGATCCTGGGCCAGTGGGAAAGAGGCCAACCGCTCTTCCGCTGCGCCACTTTGATCGAACGGTAGCGTTAACTAATCTAACTGGATTGGACTTAATTCCTTCTACCCCCCTTAAAACTTGGTTTTACTTAAGGTTGAAGAATATTTGCATCGATCAGTATATCGGAACGAGGCGCAACTTAGGGGCTATCCTTAACCTAAAATGGAAACAGCCTTTCTCTATATGGTCTTCCTTGCTAATGATGCGTTCTATGGCATTGGTATCTATGATCATAGAGATGAGCCTAATATCTATTGTGGTTAAGGTCAGGGGCAGGTATGAGTTGGTGGCAAGATGCCTAATTCTCTACTGGCTTTAAGTCCTCGCCATTTCCCAAAAGGCAATGTGATCCCGTTTGGTTGTAGGTGGTTGGGCCATCACAGAATAAAGGTTATGTAGTAGGTCTGAGCCGGATACATAGACTTTCTGTCTAGCTAGAACAGAAGATTTATTGTATCAATTCTTAATCCGAGTCGATGCCGATCTTCTGCTTGATCAGAGCATTGGATTTATTGGGAACCACTAGGATTAAGAAGTCGATTCGAACCGCGAATACATCGCGTACATGCAGTTCCTTTACTCTGCGTTCCCGAATGCAATAAACCCTTGGGGATGGCAATTCTAAGGGGCGTGCTAGTCCATTCTAAGTTCAATCTGAGGGATTTATAAATGTTCCCTGAGAGTGAATGGTTCCTTCCTATGGGCAACAACAGTAGTCTATAAGTCATAAGGGGATCTGTCGAAGGAATAAGGTTCTACTTCAACCAAATCTAACCTACAAGTCCTTAGCATATACAGGCTGTACACTACTTAAGGTAACTAGTAGGCTAGTCTGTATTTCATTCGCTATAATTCAAGACCTAAGCCTATACACTAGACGGTTTCATACCATCTCTAATACAGGGAATTGCTCTATCGCTTAGGATCAAAATTGTCTAAATGGAATTGGATTTCTTATGTCGTCAGACCCTTCAAATCTAGGAGTGCTAACACTAGAACCAAAACACCTAGAGCCTATGTGGCCGGTAGCGCTTAGTGGTATTAAATGGAACTGCATTCCTAGTCCCATGGCAGGATTGGATGTGGTATGCTTGGTAGGAGGGTGGGTGGGGATAAAAATTAATTTGTAGGCTGGATCTCAGGGAGTTATAATACTCCCAATCTAGGGACAATATTTTATAGCGAAATGAAACAACATGCATTCCATTCGACAAATTTTGGCTATATTATGCCCAAACCACAACACAAACACATTTTTCTACCTAACAACAAAACAACACAGAAATTTCAACAGTAGTCAAACAAGCTAAAGGGCAACGACATAGATGCCTAATTCTACCAAAGGACTTCTACCAGGGTCCCGACTGACCTTCTTGAATACTATCAAGTTCAATACTGTCAGTTGCCCATTAGAGCTCTATCGGCCATGTGTTTTCAATACTTCTCAAACGGAGAAAGTTGAGAAATGGGATTTGAGGTTAGCATGATTCTGAGACCCAAAAAGAGGGTAAAGGCTCAAATAAAAGGGACATGAGAGAGAGAACGATGGAAAGGGAGGAAAAAGGCTGAAACAGCCTTAACAATAGCCATGGAAAATGGAGAAAATGCGAAGAAATGGTCGCCCAAAGGGACAGAATGAAATCTAGGCGTTGTAGAGGGATGCTTCAAGCTTCCCTAGGATGTATTTTCAGAAAGAAATGAAAATGAAAAAGGGGAATGGAGCACCTCACGATTTCAGCTCGATTTTGGGGTTTTAGGAGCTCCAACGGATGAAATCTTCAAGAGGGAGGGCTGCCAACTTCAAAGGAATGACGGAGGGTGGTCGTTTTTGGCAGGGAATGGATCTAGGGTGGTTTGGAATCATGAATTTTTGGGATAGGGCAGCTGAAAACGAAAATGGGGCTAGGGGAGGGGCTGTTTGTGAAGGAAGTACCCATATTTGGGGTTTTCTTGGGGTGGGAGGTGCATAGGGGTGATGTGGACCCTGTTTAAGGGGGTGCGCCCGAAGGACGGCCCCATCGGAGCTCGCCGGCCGGCGATGCATCGCCCGGCCGGCGATGGCATCGCCGGTCAACTTGCAAGTTGACCGGTGGGACCCCATGGGTCTGGTCCCCCATGGTCCCAGGGTCCCAAAAAGTCAGGTCCCACCCCTAGGTTCATTGTATTTTGGTCTCTATGAGCCCAAACATGTGTTCGGGGCTTTCCGGGTCCACATCGCAATTCTGAATACCAAACCATATGATGCAGCATATGAATTTGGGGTAGAAGGAGCCAGTACATCTTTCTAGCTCCTTAGTTGCTAAAGAAAGTGAAGTTAGAATGGCCTTATGGCCATTTTTCATGAAATTTTACTATTCACTGTAAAATTTGGTGAATGTACTAATTTGTGTTATTTTCATATTAGGTTTGATGCCTAACATGAAATGGATAAAAAAAAACTGAAGGTTGAAGTGTTTAGAGGAGGAATTTTGAGAATTTTTGGCAAAACGGGGTTTTCAAGCCCTGGCGATTGATTACTGGAGTCGTGGTCATTCCACGGCCCAAGGATTTTACTTTTGCGGTTTAAAACCGCTCATAGGACATCTCAACCTAACTTCCTATAGCTTAGCAGCGATTCGGGTGGCCTTACGCGACCCGAGATGCGTTACAGAGTCGATCTTGCGATCGATTCTAATAGACTTCGCCTATCGGCGAATCTGCGATCCTGGACGTGTTTCTAGACCCTTCTCACACCCACCTATGTCAAAGGAAGCGACAACGTGCGTCGCGTGACCATAACCCAGGCCCGGTTTAATCCAAATCATGCTCTGATACCATCTGTCACATCCCGAAAATCGGGGGTCGAGCAAAAACCCAACTCCCGAGTTCCAAAATGTTATTTATGCAACATAGATATGTATGATTGAATGTTGTCTGTGATAATGTATTAAACATGCGTGAGATTAAGCTAGAACCGCATATCATACTCCAGAGACAGTTAAATTAACCAGCGGAAGTCTGTAATAGTATGTATAACATATATAAACTGTTGTATGTCTCCAGAGTGTGAATATATTACCAGGTTATACACATACATGTATGCTTCAAAAGTAAACCAAATGAATATACATGAGTGCGCTAAAAATATAAAATGATAAATGTCAAAGTATCTAATCAACCTCCCTGTAATCCCGTCGATCAGAACACGCATAAAGGAGGGATCCTCCTCATCATCATCAAGTCCGGCTCTGCCTCACAGGCCGCGCCATCATCTGCAATCACAAAAAGGTCTGGTGGGTGTCCGGAACACCGTCCCGTAACGTGGGAGTGAGTAGCTAACTCAGTGGAATAATAGAGCAAGGATTAACATGTTCTCAAATCAATCATGCGATAATAGTAAAGCAGTAAACCAAACAATCCTAATACTGTTGTTAATGCAATTATGACATGACGTGATGTATGCCCTCACCGACGATCACCCTCATACGGCAACATCTTACGACCGCGGCATGCCACACTCCCTAGAGTGCTCCACATCTTCCAGGCACATGCAATGCTATGGTGATATGATTACCAAGTTGTTATTAATCCATTCAAACAGCAGGATTGGGAAACTAAGGTACTTCCCTTGTATCAATCCCAACACAGATCCTGTCTAGGGTCGTCACTCCTAGTAATCTCATACGATGTATATTTTGTAGGTCGCTGCAAGGGCTGCCAGGGCTGTTGCACGCACTCGTTGCTCCGCTCCCCCATCACCTTATCAATACAGGCCTACTGTACTCTACTGCTACGGAAGGGTCGTCGCCTCCCGTAGACTCAGAATACGCTCGCGGTCACTACAAAGGGCTGCCAGGGCTGTTGCTCGCACTCGTTGCACCGCTCCCCCATCACCTTATCAGTGTAGGCCGACAGCAAGAATATAGTGTCCCATACCACCATAATCTGCTCACGAGTCATAGGTGCTCACTGGTCACTACGGGGAGGTTTGTGGCCCCAGCGTAGGCCGACAGCTCGACCACGGTGTCCCATACCACCATGCCCGGCTCATGAGTCTTCGTGGATCAAGGTACCATGGTTAACAGGGTTTACAATGGTAAGTTCAGTACCCTAGGTTCAAGCAGTTATGATACATACAAGGTGAACAAACATTGGCCAGTCGGGTTACTTGACGGGCTCGACTAGCGCGATCGCATCTCGAATTGAACGACATGAAGTGCGTAAAACACTTCGCGTGGCCTAACCACTGCCGCCAACTCTCAACACGAATCACATTCATCGACGCGTCGTTCGTGGCTATGACCAGTCAGCCACGAATTCGCTCGGTTACCGACTGCCTGGACTAAGTCAAGTCCCACACATCTATGGAATTACATTAACACTATAAAAAGGTATTGGAATTGAAATACATCATGTGAGCATGTTAGCACATGTTATAACATTCAACTTAAGCAAATCTTCAAGGCATACTTCCCATGCATATTCAACTTAAGCAAATCCTCAAGCACATACATTCCATGCATGTAATGAAATCATGCCTTTTGTCAACATGTAGAAAATCATTTAGGTCAGCATAATAATCGAAAAATCAATCACAAACTATCAAATAACATCATTTAATTCAATACATACTAATACAAGCATTTATACAAACACATACACTACACACTTAAGTCTACAAATAGTATGTCGACCCAAAGTGCGCAACTAGGCGAATCTCTTCGCCAAACTAATTATGCACGCATTCCTAACTTCCTAATGCGACAACAAACCATGTCAATCACATCAGCAAAATATGAATGTAAACAGTACTTCCTACAAATGACTAAAATGCCCTAAATCTCATATTCTTCGTTAGCTTACGAAACGGGAAACGGAGAGCATTTTGTACATGTCAAACGGCGATGCCGTCAAGAATCTACTATTAAACGACATTGAAAGCGTTGGAAACAGTCAATCAAAGCGTCTAATATCCGCACCTTATGTCTTGTAGACTCGAAAATTGAAACGGAGCGTATACGCTTCGTCTACGGCGAATAGAGAACCTGATTTACGAGATCCATAAGCTACATCGCTATGGAAACAAGGGAAACTCAAATCAACAACTATTTAGGGTATTTACTTACCTAGAAAAGCAGAGAAATCACCGGCAACGTGATTGAGTTGCGTTGCTTAGGCACTTGCAACAGGTAGCACAAGCGGCAAGGAATTCTCCTCCAATCTCCCTCACAAACTCTCACCTTTTCTCTCTCCCAATCTAGGGATTTTTGCAAATTCGGATGGGAGAGAGGAGTGAGGGTTTCAACCCCTTTTATAAGCCTAAACATGCCCAAAATAGGCTCCAAGTCAAGGTATACTTAAAGTATATCCAAATCGGGGCTGTTTCGGTCCAAAAGAGCATTTCTGGAGGTCCCCTGGCCAAATGCGGTCGGACTTAAGCTCGTGCATACTGGATCTAGCACGCATCCAGATTTCAGGCCGGTAGGGTTCCCAGATCGCACGTGGCGGCCCAGTTTCAGTTTAACGGTCACCGCACCAAGATCAGGCCTATAAGTCTCGTGATATGTAATAGAAATTTTTCCTGATCCAAGGGTGTAATTTGGCTGTATTCTGACGGTCAGAATGCTTAATACTGATGCGTCAAATTTGTGTGCCAGATTTGAATTTGAAATTCCAACTATGTCCCTATTCACACTCTCTTCGGTCCGGGCTCAATGAAATAGCCTGTGATCGTCAGTTGGACTTGATATTCGAAACGATTGCCAAGCCCAGCTAAGTGGTCATAACGGTCTAAGATGGTAGGCATCTGACTTACGACGCGCGGTCTAGATCCAATACAAAGTTTCAAGGAGGTCCCGAGAACAAACCGGCTTAGAGTTTGATCCGAGGCTTTAGAGCATTATAGGGTCATTGGTTCCACTCGCTTTGGGTCTGGTAGAACGTATTTAAAGTGGTCCAAGTTAATTCTACTGAGTATTCAGTTTGGTACTCAACCAAATTCTACCTTAATTATGGCAGAATACGGTTCTAGGGCCATTCTATCCCCCATTTTGGGAACTTCTAGGTATCATATTATTTTTATTATTTTTTTAGGGGTTCATCATTAAGTTTACCCTAACTCCTCCAAATTTCATAAGATTTTGAGTTGTAGAAAAATTCTAAAAATTCCAGAAGCAGCAGCTGTCCAACAAGTGATTATCAGATAGTTGCTCACAATGACCTACTTTAAACTATATTAAATATTTTATTATATTTTTCACATATTTTTATATAAAACTAGACTCATTTAGCTTCAATTTGGTTTTTGAATCACCTAAATCGGAGTTATAACGAAGGAGATATGATTTTTCAAAGTCCGAAGAAACGCGCAGGAAAAAGGGTACAGAAACTCGCTGTACGGACGAGTTCGGCGATGCATCGCCAAACCGGCGATGGCATCGCCGACCACCGACCTGTTTGGGGTGGTTTTTCCGTCTGATATTTGAAATGGGTGTATTTTAGAACCTGGGATGAGTTATTTGACATGCAATATATGATTTTGGGGTAGGAGAAGCTGATCTATCTAATTAGTCTACTTATTTAGTGAGACTTCAAAAGGTTAATGGCTAAAAACCCTTTTCATTTATTTATTTACTATTCATAGTACTTTTTAGCTTAAGTATTGATCAACATCACCTAAACTTTAAGATTTGTGTCTAATGTGAGAGCTCTTAGAAAATTTTGAAGGATAAAGTAGTAAAAGGTGAGATTTTCGAAGGAAATAAGGATTTGAGACTTTTGGATTGAGTTTTGAGAAGTTAATCAAGTGTTAGGATAGACTCATTGCCTAAGGACGTCTAATCCCAAGTTGGTAAAAATCTGGGATGTTACAGTATTGCCAGAGTAAGGGGTTAAATACACGATATACACCGACGCGTCTAGCGTTAGCCTGAGTTGTTTCCTTATGCAAAAGGACAGGGTAATTTCGTATGCCTCGAGACAATTAAGGAAGCACGAGAAGAATTACCCTACACACAACCTTGGGTTAGCAGCCGTCATTTTCACATTAAAGCTCTGGAGACATTACCTCTACGGAGAGGAGTTTGAGCTCTTTTGCGACCAAAAGAGTCTCAAGTACATATTCATGCAGCGAGACCTGATATGAGGCAGCGACGATGGATGGAGACTTTGAAGGACTTTAAGTTCAAAGTTTCCTACCATTCGAGCAAGGCAAACCTTGTGGCTGACGTGTTGAGCTGCAAGAAGGCATTAGAGTTTGCAGCTCCGCTGATGGTTGCCGAGTGGGACATGGTTGAGTTTTTATGAGATTTTGAGTAGAAACTCACTGTGGAGGAGCCATTTGAGTTCATCGCACATGTTCAGGTGCGACCTCTTATCGATGACAGAGTCATCGCGGCGCAGAGGGATAACGAGCGTCTGACTGAGCTTCGAGAGCAGGCCAGTGATGATGCAGACGCCGAGTGGAGAGTTGGAACGGATGGGGGCTTACGTTATCGTGGCCGCCTATGTGTCCCAGATATCCCTGACTTGAGACGAGAGATTCTCGAGGCTGCGCACAGTTCTAGACTTGTGATGCATCCGGACAACACAAAGATGTATCGTGACGTGAAGAGGACATATTGGTGGGATGGCATGAAGACCCATATCGTAGATTTCGTATCCCGTTGTCTCACTTGCCAGCAGGTGAAGGAAGAGCATCGCTGACCTCCTGGTCTCCTTCAGCCTATGCCTATAGCTGAGTGGAAGTAAGACTTTATTTCTATGGATTTCATTTCGGGACTGCCAAAGATAAGGAAGGGACATGATTCTATTTGGGTGATCGTCGACCGTCTGACGAAGTCGGCGCACTTCCTACCGATCAGAGTTACGAACTCTGCAGACGAGTTGGCCAGGCTATATATTAGAGAGATAGTGTGTCTGCATGGAGTTCCCTTAGAGATCGTGTCAGACAGAGACACGCGTTTTACTTATATTTTCTAGACTCGCATTCAGGAAGCTATGGGTGTGAAGTTGAAGTTTAGTACTGCTTTCCACCCACAGACAGACGGACAGATAGAGCGGGTGAACCAGATACTAGAGGACATGCTGCGGGCTTGTGTATTGAATTTCAAAGATAGAGTGGGATGATTGTCTTCCATATGCGGAGTTCGTGTACAACAACAGTTTTCAGGTGAGTATCGGTATTGTAAGTGCTATGATTTCATATCCCTTTAGTTGTCAAATTTTGTGGTGCCAAAACCTATATCTATGTCTTGCATATCTTGTTTCATGTTTGAGACTATTCATTGCTTCAAGACATCGGACTTCAAGACAAGATCTTAAATGAAGAAAGTTTCAAGTCATGGATAAAGAATTCAAGAATAGAAGTCTTCAAGTATGCATGTTCAAGATACAATCAAGAAGACTTTGTTCAAGTCAAGATCAAACTCAAGAAGACTTTGTTCAAGTCAAGATCAAGCTCAAGAAGACTTGTTCAAGTCAAGATCAAGCTCAAGAAGGCCTACTACAAGATTCGTATATTCTCAAGCTTCTCTTTAAGGTCATCTGAGTATACAGACTTCCAATGTCCATCTCACTGTTAAGGTTTGTTTGACCTTAGATTGACCTTAGGATGGGCTTTACTATAGGTCATTCTGGATACATAACTCATATATTTTTAATATTCTTCTTTGGACTGTTCAAAGACCCGTCCTAGGGACTTCAAGACCAGTCCTAGCTCTGCTACGACCAGTCTTAAGTTTTTCAGTACCAGTCCTAGGTTGTTGAAGATTTTCAGATCTTTCTGGCTATCCTACGACCAGTCCTAGACATCCTACGACCAGTCCTGTGAGTTCTTCGACTCATCCTTCGACCAGTCGTAGCCTTACGACTCAAACTCTAGCAACCAAATTAAGGGTCTTATGATCGGTCGTAAGTGACTCACAAACCAGTCGTAGGTGGCCCACGACCAGTCGTAGACCACCCAGGACCGGTCGTGGAACAACAAAATCTTATCCCGCGGAAATCTTTGAAAATCTTTGAAGCTACGACCAGTCCTGGGATCCTAAGACTAGTCGTAGACGGGATTTTTCAGGCTGTAAATAGAGCACAAACTTCAGAGTTTTAGCAATTCAATTCAATTATTTTCAAGCATTCTTTAGGCTATACTCTGAGATAAGTTTGTGTTTATTTTAAGCTACATTGCACTCATTTAATATTCCTTTTGCTAGCTTGCTTATTATTTGATTTTGATCTACATTCCAATCTTATTTGAAAAGGGAAATTTCTGATATTCCTTCTTCTGAGATTCAAAATCAAATAGAACTAGCCCTTTTGATTTAAAATCAATTAAACATAAAACCATTCTTAAAGTGAGTATTGGACTTTGAACGTTGAATGGAACTTCTACTTCGATTGGTTCTGCCGGGCTACTTTAAAAGGTGATTCAGGTATTTTACATTTTTGTAATTTACTTTCTTTGGTTTTGTTTGAGATTTGCTAGAAAAATCTTATTGTATTGGTTATCTGAGGAGAACCAGAAAACTCAGATTGTGGGGGTTTTTGGATTGTGTAAGCCCTAGATCAAAGACACAATTGTGAAGGTTTTAGGTGAACCTGTGAAACCTATTTTGATAGTGCATGCTAATATCCCTTGTGTGAGGATATTAGGAGTGGAGTAGCATTCTGTGTGGCTGTTGGATAACAGTTGGTGTACACACAGGCGAACCACTATATATTGTTGTGTTGTGGATGTGCATCATTCTTTCATTCCTTTATTCATTAAGTTTTGTGGTTTGTGTTTGTGGATGAATGTTGTAATTATTTTATTTCAAGCAAGTGTGGATGGATGTTGTAATAACTTAGGATTTATTTCTGCAAGTTATTTTGATTTCCTTGCTTTTTATTCATCATTGGTTTATGATATAAAGGACGTTCTAGAAATAAGGTTGTCCTACCTTAAACCTTTGGTTTTTGGTGTAAGGTTGTCCTTAGAACTGATAAGTATCATTCTCTTTATTTTAGGCTATTGAGATTACTTTAAATTCAGCATTGTGCTTTATTTCATTTATTATTCTGCTGTTATAAGTTTTATTTGGTATTACCCTATTCACCCCCCTCTAGGGCATATAGCTAGGCCCTTTCAGGTATGACACCTTGTGAGGCCTTGTATGGGCGTCCTTGTCAAGCACCGCATTACTGGGTAGAGGTCGGTGAGCGCAGATTGATTGGCCCAGAGATAGTGCAGGTGACCTCAGAGAAGATTGACATCATCAGATGCTGACTTCTTACAGCGCAGAGTAGACAGAAGAGTTATGCCGATACGAGACGGCGTCCGCTAGAGTTCGCGGTTGGGGATCATGTATTTTTGGAAGTTTTTCCTATGAAGGGAGTTCTTCGGTTCGGGAAGAATGAGAAACTAGCACCGCGATTCATTGGTCCATTCCAGATTCTTGACCATGTGGGTGCAGTGGCATATCGTCTCGCTTTGCCTACGCCTCTTGCGAGCGTACACAACGTATTTCATATTTCTATGCTGAAGAAATACGTTCCTGATCCTTCCCATATCATCAGATGAGAGCAGGTGTAGTTAGGTGAAGATGTTACATATATACTGTGACCGGTGTGTATATTAGACAGGAAGGAGCAGGTATTGCGTAGCAAGGTCATCCCCCTTGTGAAGGTGTTGTGGACGCATCACGCTGAAGAAGAGGCTACTTGGGAGACAGAAGTCGAAATCAGAAAGAACTACCCATAGCTTCTCGAGGAGTACGAAAAGGTACAAATTTCGAGGATGAAATTTATTATTTAAGGGGGGTAGATTGTAACGTCTCAAAAAAATCCGTACAGAGACCCGAGTACCACCTCGATAAAAAATCACTTAGGATTAATTCCTTTAGAAATTAAGCGTAAGTTAACTAACGCTATGTTAGATTAGCTGTGAAATTAGCACTGATCGCTTTAAATACGTTCTACAAGACTTAAAACTTGTGAAACTGTTAACGCTATAACGTCCTGAAACCTAGGATCAAACTCTAAACCCGTTTTCTCTCAGGAACCCTTTGAAACTTTGTATTGGATCTAGACCGTGCGTCGAAAGTCCGATATTTACAATCTTAGACCATTATGACCGCTTAGCTGGACTTGACAATCGTTTCAAAAATCAAGCCCAACTGATGTTCTAAGGCTATTTCATTGAGCCTGGGGCAAGGAGTGTGAAAAAGAGTGAAATTCATAAAAATTTAAATCTAATTTAAATAAATCTGGCATGTTTCGCTTGCGGGTTAAGTATAAGCATTCAGACCGTTGGAATCTGACCTAAATACACCCTCGGATCAGGGAACATTTCCCACTCAGGTTAGTGTACTTGGAATCCCTGATCGAATCTCCATGACCGCTGAATTGAAACTGGTCCACCACGTGCGATCTGGAAACACTACTAGACTGAAAACTTAATGTGATCAGGATCCAATATCCATGAGCTTAAGTCCGACTGCATTTGGTCAGGGGACCTCCAGAAATGCTTTTTTGGATCGGGAAAGACCCGATTTGGTTATAACCCAAGTATACCTTTGTTCTAAGTCTATATAGGTGACTTTCTAACCTATTTAAAGACCTTAAACCCTCTCACACCCCTCCCATACGAATTTTGCAAAAACCCTAGAAAGGAGAAGAGAGAAAAGAGAGAGATTGTGTGAGAGTGTGAGGGAAAGTCCTTGACATTCGATCCTGCTTCTACACGCTCTTAACCACCGCGTTCTAATCACTCTTCCGGTGATTCCGACTTCATTCTAGGTAAGAAAAACCTAACCTCCACCTGTTTTGGAGATTTTAGAAATACAAGTAGCGAAGTAGCTGACCTATCTTGTGAATTAGGTCGCCATATCGACGTCGATGAAGCGTAGACTTTCTATTAGAATCGATATGTGTTTACGGTAAAAGGTGAGGATTCTAGATACTTAGGTTGACTGATTTCAAAGCTTTCAATGTCGTTTAATAGTAGATTATCGACAAGAACGCCGTTTGACATGTAAAACATGCTGTCTGTTTTCCATTTCGACTGCGTACGGAGAATATGAGATTTAGGGTATTTTATGCATTTGTAGGAAATACTGTATACGTCTGTATTTTGCTGAACTGATTGCCATGTGTATTTGTCGTGTTATGATATTAGTTAGGTGTGCATGATCTGTTTGGCGAAGAGATTCGCCCAAATGCACACTTTGGGTCGACATACGCTATATAGACTAAAGTGTGTAGACTAAGTGTTTGTATAAATGTTTGTATTAGTATGTATTGAGTAAATGTTGTTGTAGATTAGTCTTGAGATTGAATTATCAATCAATATGATGATGTACATGATTTTCCTCCATGTTGTTATTGAATTGATTTCCTTGTATGTATGGAATACATGTGTTTGGTTGATTTGCTTACGTTGTATGTTATAACATGTTGTTAACATGCTTGGATTGTTTGTATTTCATTTCTGTTACTCTCATATGATCACTGATGTAGATTACAAGTGCTTGGGACTACGCTCTAGTCCAGGCAGTCGGTAATAGATTTAAGTTCGTGGTTGACTTCTATTTGCCACGAAGGACGTATCGATGAATGCGAGTCGTGCTTTGATTGGCGGCAGTGGTTAGGCCACACGAGGTGTTTTATATACTTCATGTCACTCATCTTGAGGTGTGCTCGTACTAGTCGAGCTCATCAAGCAACCCGACTGACCGTTGTATGTTCACCTTGTATTAGTCATAACTGCTTGAACCTAGGGTACTAAACTTACCAGTGAAAATCCTGTTAACCATGGTACCTTGATCCATGAAGACTCATGAGCCAGGCATGGTGGTATGGGACGCCGTGGTAGATCTGTCGGCCTACGCTGGGGCCACAAACCTCCCCGTAGTGACCTGTGAGCACTTTATACTCGTGAGCCGATTGTGGTGGTATGAGACACTACATTCGAGCTGTCGGCTTACACTGATTGGTGACGAGCCCTTTGTAGTGACCTCGAGCGTATTTTGAGTGTACGTGAGGCGACGACCCTTACGTAGCAACAAGAGTACATTAGGCCTGTATTGATAAGGTGATGGGGGAGTGGTGCAAGGAGTGCGAGCAACAGCCCTGACAGCCCTTGCAGTGACCTATAAATATAACATCGTAGGAGACTACTAGGAATGACGACCCTAGACAAGATCTGTGTTAGGATTGATATAAGGAAGGTACCCTAGTTTTCCAATCCTGCTGTATGAAAAGGACTAATAACAACTCAGTAATCATATTCATATCGCACTGCATGTGCCTGGAAGATGTGGAGCACCGAGGGAAGAAAGCATGCTGCGGACGTAAGATGGTGTCGCATGAGGGAGTATGTCGGTGAGGGCATCCATCATGTCATTTCATACTTGCATTAACAACAGTATCTAAGAATATCTGATTGATTGCTTTACTATTATCGCGTGATTGATTTGATAACATGCTAATCTTTGCTTTATGATTCCACTGAGTTGATCACTCACTCCCACATTACGGGACGGTGTTTGCAACACCTACCAGACTCTGTCTTAGATGCAAATTATGAGGAGATCCAGGACGAGTTCTCGTACATGCCGTTCTCGGACGGCTTCGCATAGGTGGCCTGGATCAATGGGATTTTTACTAGTTGGACTATTATATGACATTTGATTTTAGTTTATAATATGTATATGTGACTCAGAGATGTATTTATACTTTGGAGACAGTTCGAGATTATTTTGTTTTTCATACAGTGATATATATATTCTTCAGTCTTCCGCTTGCATTTTATCACTGGATCTGGAGTATGAATTGCAGTTTTGGTATAATCTTACTCATGTTAATGCACTAACTCAGTCAACATTGAATCATCAGCATATTTGTTGCATAAGTGATGGTCTGGAACTCGGGAGTCGGGTTTCTACACGACCCCCGATTTTCAGGGTGTTACACTAAATGTATTCTCAAATCCCTAAACCTAAACCTATACCTAATCCTAATCTCAACTTCCTAACCTAAAGCTAAACTTAAACTTGAAAACCCAAACCTAAACTCAATCCCGAACCCGAACCTGATTTCTTAAACCTAAATCTTAACCTATTCTCAATTCCCTAAACCTATAACTTATAACCTAAACCTAAACCTTAACCTAAACAAAAATCTATGACCTAAAACCTTAACGTATAACCTATAACCTAATCTTAACCGAAACCTAAAACCTAAACCTTAACCTATAACCTAAAATCTAAACCTAAACCTAAAACATAAATGTATTCTCAAATCCCTAAACCTAAACCTACACCCAATCCTAATCTCGACTCCCTCACCTAAAACTAAACCTAAACTTGAAAACCCAAACCTAAACCCGATCTCAAACCTGAACCTGATTTCCTAAACCTAAACCTTAACCTATTCTCAATTCCCTAAACCTATAGCTTATAACCTAAACCTAAACCTTAACCTAAACCTAAACCTAAACCAAAACCTATGACCTAAAACCTTAACCTATAACCTATAACATATAACCTAAACTTCTAACCTATAACCTAACCTTAACCTAAACCTAAAACCTAAACCTTAACCTATAACCTAAAACCTAAACCTAAACCTAAAACATAAATGTATTCTCAAATCCCTAAACCTAGACCAACACCTAATCCTAATCTCAACTACTTAACCTAAACCTAAACCTAAACTTGAAAACCCAAACCTAAACCCGATCCTGAACCCAAACCCAATTTTCTAAACCTAGACCTTAACCTATTCTCAATTCCCTAAACCTATAGCTTATAACCTTAACGTAAACCTAAACCTAAACCTAAACCTAAAACCTTAACCCAAACCTAAACCTAAACCTATAACCTACCTAAACCTAAACTTGAACCTAAATGTATTCTCAAATCCCTAAACCTAGACCTAGACTTAGTCCTAATCTTAACTCCTTAACCTAAACCTAAACCTAAACTTGAAAACATAAACCTAAACCCGATCTCAAACCCGAACCCGATTGCTATAATAATGTAGCCCAATCACATGGCAACAAACAAGAATGTATCCCTTTTAACACATGCCCCTTTTTATAAAGCTTTAATTTTTGTTGTTGTTTCGATTAACTTGAATTGAAACACTTTTTTGCATTATTTGCTTGCATTAGTTTTATTTTAATGATCAGTTTTATTTTAAAAAAGTGTGCCCACTTTTTTGAAAGAAAAAAAAGTGAATGACGTTTCTGCAATTCTTCAAGATTCTGAATTATAATGTTTTGTTGGTTGAATATTTTTTATTAGATGAAAGACACAAAAAGAAAATTGTTGCTGATTTTTTTTCTTTTTTTAATTTATGATGTTAAACTTATATGTATTTATGCATGAATGAATGTAATGTGGATAAGATTGATTGTGTTTGGATGGATGTAGTTTATGTTTAGATGAATGTAGTTTATGTTTGGATGGATTTACGTAGTTTGGGTTTAAATGGATGTGAATGTGAATATGATGAAATATATTATATAACAGGTGTATATCAGGAAGAATACGATGAAATATATTGTAACAGGTGTATATCGACCGTCTCATATTTAAAATTTTCTGAGGCTCTTGGCCGTCCATATTTTTTTAAATCTTCAAATATGAGATGGTCGAAGACCATCCTTTTAAGGATCATAAGAGATGGTTCATAGCAGTCCCTTTTAAGGACAGTCCATGACCGTCCTTTTAAGGTTCAAAAGAGATGGTTCATAGCAGTCCTTTTTAAGGATGGTCCATGACCGTCCTTTTAAGGCTCATAAGAGACGGTTAATAGTAGTCCTTTTGAAGGATGGTTCATGACCATCCTTTAAGGGGTCATAAGAGACCGCTAATGACTGTCCTTTTTAAGGACGGTCCATGACTGTCCTTTAAAAGTTAATAAGAATGATGGTTCATGACCGTCCTTTAAATAATACAACACCCGAAAATATGACGGCCCATGCGACGGTTCAAAACCGTCCTTTTTGGTCATTTGAGATGGTTTTCAACCGTCCTTCTTTCGCTGTTTTGGCATATTAACAATCATAAAAATACTAAGACCAAAATACTTTTACAATAAACAATTTATATGTGTTTATATCTATATCTATATATCTATATATATATATATATATATATATATATATATATATATATATATATATATATATATATATATATATAATATTTACTATTTAGTAAATAGTAATACATGCACAACATTGCTTGCATGAATGAGTACTTTTAATAGTACTTGAAATGAGAATTATGTAAATGACCATTTATCATTAGATTTCATGGTTTAACTATAAACTAGAGGAACACCTGGTTGAGTAGTTTTGACATCTTTTAGGCCTTTTGGGCTGTTTGGATGCACCCTTCAAAAGAGAGTTTTAAACTCCTTTTATTTTTATTTATTTTCTTAGTGTGTCCAAACAGGATTTTGACCAGTTTTTGATGCTTTTGGCTGGTTTCAATCACATGAAGCAGCAATAAACTGAACAATTAAAGTCTGGTGCAGGTTGGACTAAGTCAGGTTGGGTCCTTTTTACAATAATGACATGTATAGTCATCCTTTTTATTTATTTATTTATTTTTTGTTTGTTTGTACTTTTTAGTAAGTAGCCATTATGCCTCTTCATCCTTGTTGTTAGTGGTAGAGATAATGGGTAATCCCCACGTCAGATTTTTAATCAAGCAACTAATCAATTTATTTTGTGTTAATAATAATAATAATGATAATGCTATATCTTATCATTAATATTAATTAATATTAATATTATTATTTACTTTCAAAACTGTTTTTAACTGTTAAAAGTCAATATTAAGAAGAGTATTTGGATTTTCCAAATAGGAGAGCTGTTGCATGCACCTTGGAAGAGTTAATAATGGGACCATTAGATTGGTAGCTCAAAGTCTATAGAAGGATATTAACAACCCCATTGCAAAATACAAGAGAGAAGAAGAGAAATGGACAAGAAAAAGAAAGAAAAGCACCTACATCAAGGAGAGCCACTCTCGTCAATCACGTTCTTACCAGCATCCCGGTTCATACGATGGCTGCTATGCATGTCCCTGCGACTGTGTTTCAGAGCTGGAAAGGCTTTTTGCTAATTTCATTTGGAGCTGGGCAGAGGGTAGGAAGAACCTTCATTGGCGTAGTTGGAAAGATATTTGCCTTCCCAAGATAGAAGGTGGGCTGGGAATAAGGCGGCTTAAAGACGTCATGACCACTTTTCGTTTGAAATGGCTTAGACCCTCTTACACAAAGCTGAGAAGGGGCTGTGGGGTTTGTTTATGAAGGCCATATACAACAGAGATATCTAGTGTATGGGGTCAATTTTACCTTCGGCTTCGACCTCTCCGCTGTGGAAACGAATTCGACTCCTCCTCCCATCAGTTGTTGCTTCGACCCAATGGCATATTGGTGATGGGCGTCTGAATCTGTGGTCAACAAATTGGTCGGGGCTCAGCCCCCTGATGGACAGAGTACCTGCTGGGGTGCCACCATCCCTGAGAAATCTCAGAGTGCGAGATTTCCTGGGAAGCATGGTCCCGCTGGCCTCGTCAGTGGTCTTCACGCTCATTTTCCAGCAAGATATTAACTTCATTTTCCATGGGGGTCAATGTCTCACGTCTGAGCAGGATACGCCATTTTGGCCCCACTCAAAAAATGGGGAGTTCTCTGTTTCCTCGGCATGGGATTTCTGTAGGGTTCGTAGCCCTCGGCCTACTTGGGTGGTAAGATCTAGAACACTAAAATTCCTCCTAAGATATCGTTGCTTGTCTGGCGAATCATCAGTGGAGCAGTGCCAGTTGACGTGGTTGTGCAATCTCGCGGGATTCATTTAGCGTCCAGATGCAGTTGCTGCTTCGAGGATCAAATCAGTACTCCCTCAATAGAAACTTTTGATCATATTTTCCTGAACAACGCCTGTGCGGCTGAAGTTTGGAACCACTTATCAGGATTAGCGTCTCACCTGTTGGTGGGAGTCTCGATCGGCTCAGGTTCCTTCAACCCCTATCCATGCAATCATTCCTTGTCTCATTCTTTGGGAGCTATGGAGGGCGAGGAATGCATCCAAGTTTGACAATTCCAGGCCAAGATCAGTTATAATCATTGCTCACATAGCAGGTTGGGTGAGCTGGATTAACAAGAGGTGGAAATCCCACTCTCGCGGAGATGGCAGCAGCAGGGCTTTGATGGCCATGGGTATTCGCCCTCAGCCGACATAGAAAGTTCATTTGTTGGTTCCTACTATGCGCGTTACAAGAGTTGTGATATTACACCCTAAAACATAACCCTCACATGCTAGATTATTAGAATTTAATATCTTCTATTTAATTAGGGTGTGCTTGGTAACCCCTAATTTCTTCATGAAATTTTGCTAATAGGAAATTATATTCTATTTCAGTTTTTATTTCACAAGAACCATCGTTTGGGTGCTCTAAGACTATTTTTTTTGCAAAATAAATCTTTTGATATTTTAAAATTTTATGTCAGTATAGAAAATTTATTTTGTCAAATTGGTTTCTTCCAAACTTCACACAACCAAAGCCCCTTGTATCAATTTGAACCACTTTCTGTGCTTAATGAGTGTAATCAATGAGAAAAGAAAGAAAATAACAATTATACTATGAATTTCATTTTTAGGTGTCTTGTTTAGATAGCAGACGAAACTCTCAGTTCTCTTGTGCTAAGGTTATAAAGCCCTAATCATTGCTTGGTAGATTAAAAATAAAAGCATCAAATCTATAAATAAATAAAAAAATATTTACACTTCTCTCTATTTCAGTGGCTTTCTTGATAGGGATTTTGACCGTACTAGCCTCATTGTATGATCAAATTCCCTAAAGTGATTCAACCTTTCAAATATTCCGAAGGCAAGCCTTCTAACAAGCTTTGAAATTTTTTTTAGACCAAAATGTCCTTGTCATTCTATCAGTAGTTGTACGGTTTTTAGTGCAGAAAAAATTACGTGCTATTTAAATTCTGAGAAAGACGAAAGCCTTTTTTAGCATGGGCAAGTCCCAACTCGTGGGGCCCACATTAATGTATGTGTATAATCCATGCTGCCCATTATTTTTGCCGCATCATTTTAGGGCTAAGGTTTAAATATTAGCTGATCTAGAGCTCCGTTTTTCGTCTACGTCACTTTCTCAACATTAAATATGATGTAATTTCTAATTTACCCAAAAATCGTATAACTACTGAACCAAGGGCAAGGGCATTTTGGTCCACAAGATTTTTCAAAGATTGTCAAAGGCCACCTTCGAAATATTTGAACGGTGGAACCTCTTTCGAGAATTTGTGGATACATACATGCCAATATAGTCAAAATCCTTTCTTGAAATCCAAACTTGCCCTCAGCTCGCAAGTTGGATGTTAGTATTCTTATATGAACGTGACACTTGAAATATGATATGCACGTATTTCAAGTACACAAAGTTCTAGGCCGACCACCTAGGTTTTTACGGTATAAGCAGTTTGGTTGCTACCACCTAGCTTTCTCTAGTATAAGCAATTTGGATCCTTGGTTAAAGTCAAAATTCATGGGATGCTTAGAAGCATTTTCTTTAAATGACTGTATTGGTGCACATGCAATTGAAATTGGTTGCAAATGATGGATGATTCGCATCTGTGATCAAATACTTTGTCCTGCAACCATCACATCCATCCATTTTCTTGGTGATTAATCAGATGGTTGGATCTAAGTGATTCTTGCAAGAACGTGCAATCAGAGGTGAAGTCTACATTATGGACTCCGGAACAATGGTTGTGGCCTTTTTATTTTATTTTATTTTATTTTAAATGATCAATTTGAATGATGAATCAACATTTTCTAAGCCATTGATTGGATGGTTAGGATGACCTATTTAAAGTGGTTCTTGCAAAGAAAATGAACCAAAAGTGAGACTCACATGATGGACAGTTCAGATTGATGATTAGATTCAATTTGCTACAGTCTTCTCGTCCCAAAATTTTCTTTGACTTCATTTGAATGTTTAGGAAGATTTAATCAAATGTTTCTTGCGTGGCTCATGCAATCAGAAGCTACCCATCTGATTGTAGGTCCAAATTCATCGTGAGATCCTTTTTCCAACAACCAATTTAGACCATCCGATTTTTTGCCCTTTAATTAGATGGTTAGGATGACACAGTCAAAAATATTTAAGAGGCAATTGCAAAAA
Source organism: Magnolia kwangsiensis (assembly GCA_037074715.1). NCBI lineage: Eukaryota > Viridiplantae > Streptophyta > Magnoliopsida > Magnoliales > Magnoliaceae > Magnolia > Magnolia kwangsiensis. The sequence goes on along the minus strand of CM073588.1, from coordinate 55,212,821 downwards.
AAAAAGAAAGAAAGTGGGACCTGGTGATAGATATAAAAATTATTATTATCAATTAGGACCATCCATTTTCCTACCCAATGATGGAATGACTCGGATGACAAAATCGAAGTGATTCCATAGGAACACTTGTAGTCGAAAGTGGGCCTGGCATGATGAAAATCTAAATCAATGATTAAACCTCAATTCCTAAGACTAGTGTGGACTATATATTCATTTTCTTAGCCATTGATTGGATGATTGAACCTACGTGATGGAGATGGTCGAGATTGATGGTTAGACCTCTTTCCAATATAACTGTTCTGCACCATACATTGAACGGTTGTATATGATGATTCATGCAAAGAGATTCTAGTGAGGCAATTTAGTCAAAAGTAACCCATATTATGGATAATTCAAATAGATGATTAGATCCTTACTATGCACTATAAGATTTTTATTAGGAGGCCTCACATGATTGATGATTTAGATTTATCAATCTCTTTTAATGGTTAGATTATTTGATTTGAGCATATACTAGTGAGTCTCATATGAATTGTGATCAGTTTGGGCACATAAGGGAACGGTGGTGGTTTTTCCAAATTGGTATAAACTTTTTAAGTATAGAGACATGTGAAATGAGAAGGGATATATAGTTGTGATGGATTAAACTATTTTTTCACATTCCTTATAAATAAAAAGTCTTGGTCCTCTAACCTATATGTGTAGAAAACTTATCATCTTGATGTAGAGGGGGTCGAGGATAATTTCATGGCCAAGATGAATCAGAAAAGGCCTGATCAGAGATGGAAGTAATTCGGACCGTCAAAACTTAAAATAGACGTATTTTGCAAACCGAAATGAGTTATCGAACGTACCATATATGATTTTGAGGTAGGGATACTTTAACCACCCAACCTTGCTATGCTAGGTTGTCCACACCGAATTTACTAGATTTCATCAGATCAACGGTTGAAATCCCTGTTTACACTACCAAAAAGTCGAGCAAAGGCTACGGACAAAAACTGTAGCCATAGACCTATGGCTATGGTTTTTGTCCATAGCTTGACCGTTGCCGTAGGTGCCATAACAATAGGTCTTGAACCTATGGCTACGGATTTAGTCCGTAGCTATAGGTTGCAATAGCTACAAATATAATCCGTAATAATTATATCTGTAGCGAAAACTTCAGACAGCTACGGATATTATTTGTAGCTAAAAGTCCGTTGCAATATGCCTAAATTGAAAAGGCTATACCTGTCAGATTAATGGCTACGAATATTATTTGTAGCTAAAGTCCTTAACAATATGCATAAATTGAAAAGGCTACACCTGTCAGCTTAATGGTTACGGATATTTTTTGTAGCTAAAAGTCCGTAGCAATATCCCTAAATTGAAAAGGCTACACTTGTGAGATTAATGGCTACAGTCAATATCCGTAGCTATTTTGTACATTACAAAATTATATATAATTATTTGTTCATTCAATTACCACCTGTACAATCATTCATTCATTCAATTACAATCACTCATTCATTCATTCAATTACAATCAAATTACAATCATTCATTCAATCAATTACAATTACAATTATTACAATAATGCTGAAAATATAAATCTTTGGCTTCATTAAAGAAATGTGCTTGACTTCACCCTAAAATTTTAATAGCTTCGTATATTCCATCATCCTACAAATAGTTATGTCATACATAAATTAGAATGCCCATTGGGAAAAAGAAAGACAAAGTGTGCATCATGTATAACTTTTTTTTTTTTTTTTTTTTTTTTTTAAAGGAATGAAATTGATACAAAAGAAATAATCTCCCCATATGATTATAGGTTTTGATTTTGGTTTTGGTTATAGGTTATGTTAAGTTTTAGGTTAAGGTTAGGCTATAGGTTATAATTAACTTTAGGTTATAGGTTATAAGTTTTGGTTTAGGTTTAAGTTATAGGTTTAGGTTTAGGTTATAGGTTTAGTTTTAGGTTATAGGTTATAGCTTTTGGGAACTTCATTATAGGTTAAGGTTTAGGTTTAGGAAATCGGGTTCGGGTTCGGGATCGGGTTTAGATTTGAGTTTTCAAGTTTAGAATTAGGTTAAGGAGTTGAGATTAGGATTAGGTGTAGGTTTGAGTTTAAGGATTTGAGAATACATTTAGGTTTTAAGTTTAGGTTTAAGTTTAAGGTTTAGGGAGAGGTTATAAGTTTAGGTTTAGGTTTAGGTTTAGGTTATAGGTCATAGGTTATAGCTTTAGGGAATTGAGAATGGGTTATGGTTTAGGTTTAGGAAATCGGGTTCAGGTTCGGGATTAGGATTAAGTTTGGGTTTTTAAGTTTAGGTTTAGGTTTGGGTTAGGGAATTGAGATAAGGATTAGGTGTAGGTTTCGCTTTAGGGAATTGAGTTTAGGTTATAGGTTTAGGGAAAGGTTAGGTTTAGGTTATAGGTTTTAGGATTTGGGAATAGTTTTAGGTTATAAGTATAAGTTTAGGTTAGGTTATAGGTTAAAGTTCAGGGATAGGTTATAGGTTTTGGGATTTGAGAATGGGTTCGGGTTTAGGTTATAGGTTTTGGTTTGGGTTTAGGTTATAGGTTTTGAGATTTGAGAATGGGTTCGAGTTTAGGTTATAGGCTTTGGTTTTGGTTTAGGTTATAGGTTTTTGGATTTGAGGATGGGTTATGATTTAGGTTTAGGAAATCGGGTTCAGGTTCGGGATTGGGTTCGAGTTTGGGTTTCAAGTTTAGGTTTAGGTTTAGATTAGGGAGTTGAGATTAGGATTAGGTGTAGGTTTAGCTTTAAGGAATTGAGTTTAGGTTATAGGTTTAGGAAAAAGTTAGGTTTAGGTTATAGGTTTTGGGATTTGGGAATAGTTTTAGGCTATAAGTATAGGTTTAGGTTAGGTTATAGGTTAAGGTTTAGAGATAGGTTATAGGTTTTGGGATTTGAAAATGGGTTCGGGTTTAGGTTATAGGTGCTGGTTTTGGTTTTAGTATAGGTTATAGGTTTTTGGATTTTAGAATGGGTTATGGTTTAAGTTTAGAAAATCAGGTTCAGGTTCGGGATTGGATTTGAGTTTGAGTTTTCAAGTTTAAGTTTAGATTTATGTTAGGGAGTTGAGATTAGGATTAGGTGTAGGTTTAACTTTAGGGAATTGAGTTTAGGTCATAGGTTTAGGGAAAGGTTAGGTTTAGGTTATAGGTTTTGGGATTCGGGAATCGTTGTAGGTTATAAGTATAGGTTTAGGTTAGGTTATAGGTTAAGGTTTAGGGATAGGTTATAGGTTTTGGGATTTGAGAATGGGTTCGGGTTTAGGTCATAGGTTTTGGTTTTGGTTTAGGTTATAGGTTTGGGATTTGAGAATGGGCTCGGGTTTAGGTTATATGTTTTGGTTTTGGTTTAGTTTATAGGTGTTGGCTTAGGTTATAGGTTATAGGTTTAGGTTAAGGTTTAGGTTTAGGTTTAGGTTATAGGTTTTAGGATTTGAGAATGGGTTCGGGTTTAGGTTATAGGTTTTGGTTTCGGTTTAGGTTATAGGTTTTGGGATTTGAGAATGGGTTTGCGTTTAGGTTATAGGTTTTGGTTTTGGTTTAGTTTAGGTTATAGGATTTTGGATTTGAGAATGGGTTATGGTTTAGGTTTAGGAAATCGGGTTCAGGTTCGGGATTGGGTTTAAGTTTGGGTTTTTAAGTTTAGGTTTAGGTTTAGGTTAAGAAGTTGAGATTAGGATTAGGTGTAGATTTTTCTTTAGGGAATCGAGTTTAGGCTATAGGTTTAGGATAAGGTTAGGTTTAGGTTATAGGTTTTGAGATTTGGAAATAGTTTTAGGTTATAAGTATAGGTTTAGGTTAGGTTATAAGTTAGGGTTTAGGGATAGGTTATATGTTTTAGGATTTGAGAATGGGTTCGGGTTTAGGTTATAGGTTTTGGTTTTGATTTAGGTTATAGGTTTTGATTTAGGTTATAGGTTATAAGTTTAGGATAAGGTTTAGGTTTAGGTTTAGGTTATAGGTTTTGGGATTTGAGAATGGGTTCAAGTTTAGGTTATAGGTTTTGGTTTTGGTTTTGGTTATAGGTTTTTGGATTTGAGAATGGGTTATGGTTTGGGTTTAGGAAATCGGGTTCAGGTTCAGGATTGGGTTTAAGTTTGGGTTTTTAAGTTTAGGTTTAGGTTTAGGTTTGGGAGTTAAGATTAGGATTAAGTGTAGGTTTCGCTTTAGGGAATTGAGTTTAGGTTATAAGTTTAGGGAAAGGTTAGGTTTAGGTTATAGGTTTTGGGATTTGGGAATAGTTTTAGGTTATAAGTATAGGTTTAGGTTAGGTTATAGGTTAAGGTTTAGGAATAGGTTATAGGTTTTGAGATTTGAGAATGGGTTCGGGTTTAGGTTATAGGTTTTGGTTTTGGTTTAGGTTATAGGTTATAGGTTTAGGATAAGGTTTAAGTTTAGGTTTAGGTTATAGGTTTTGGGATTTGAGAATGGGTTCGGGTTTAAGTTATAGGTTTTGGTTTTAGTTTTGGTTTAGGTTATAGGTTTTTATATTTGAGAATGGGTTATGGTTTAGGTTTAGGAAATCGGGTTCAGGTTCGGGTTTGGGTTTAAGTTTGGGTTTTTAAGTTTCGGTTTAGGTTTAGGTTAGGGAGTTGAGATTAGGATTAGGTGTAGGTTTCTCTTTAGGAAATTGAGTTTAGGTTATAGGTTTTGGGAAAGGTTAGGTTTAGGTTATAGGTTTTGGGATTTGGGAATAGTTTTAGGTTATAAGTATAGGTTTAGGTTAGCTTATAGGTTAAGGTTTAGGGATAGGTTATAGGTTTTGGGATTTGAGAATGGGTTCAGGTTTAGGTTATAGGTTTTGGTTTTGGTTATAGGTTTTGAGATTTGAGAATGGGTTCGGGTTTAGGTTATAGGTTTTAGTTTTGGTTTAGGTTATAGGTTTTTGGATTTGAGAATGGGTTATGGTTTAGGTTTACGAAATCAGGTTCAGGTTCGGGATTGGATTTGAGTTTGGATTTTCAAGTTTAGGTTTAGGTTTAGGTTAGGGAGTTGAGATTAGGATTAGGTGTAGGTTTAACTTTAGGGAATTGAGTTTATGTTATAGGTTTAGGGAAAGGTTAGGTTTAGGTTATAGGTTTTGGGATTTGGGAATAGTTTTAGGTTATAAGTATAGGTTTAGGTTAGGTTATAGGTTAAGGTTTAGGGATAGGTTATAGGTTTTGAGATTTGAGAATAGGTTCGGGTTTAGGTTATAGGTTTTGGTTTTGGTTTAGGTTATAGGTTTTGGGATTTGAGAATGGGTTCGGGTTATAGGTTTTGGTTTAGGTTATAAGTTTTGGTTTAGGTTATAGGTTTTGGGATTTGAGAATTGGTTTGGGTTTAGGTTATAGGTTTTGGTTTTGGTTTAGGTTATAGGTTTTTGGATTTGAGAATCGGTTCGGGTTATAGGTTTTGGTTTAGGTTATAGGTTAACAGTTTAGGTTAAGGTTTAGGTTTAGGTTTAGGTTATAGGTTTTTAGATTTGAGAATGGGTTTGCGTTTAGGTTATAGGTTTTAGTTTTGGTTTAAGCTATAGGTTTTGGGATTTGAGAATGGGTTCGGGTTTAGGTTATGGTTTTGGTTTTAGTTTAGGTAATAGGTTTTGGTTTAGGTTATAACTTATAGGTTTTGGGATTTGAGAATGGGCTCAGGTTTAGGGTATAGGTTTTGGTTTTGGTTTTGGTTTTGGTTTAGATTATAGGTTTTGGTTATAGGTTATAGGATTTGAGAATGGGTTCGGGTTTAGGTTATATGTTTTGGTTTTGGTTTAGGTTATAGGTTTTGATTTAGGTTATAGGTTAATAATTTAGGTTAAGGTTTAGGTTATAGGTTTAGGGATTTGAGAATGGGTTCGGGTTTAGGTTATAAGTTTCGGTTTAGGTTATAGGTTTTGATTTAGGTTATAGGTTAACGGTTTAGGTTAAGGTTTAGGTTTAGGTTATATGTTTTTGGATTTGAGAATAGGTCGGGTTTAGGTTATAGGTTTTGAGATTTGAGAATGGACTTGGGTTTAGGTTATTGGTTTTGGTTTTGGTTTATGTTATAGGTTTTAGTTTAGGTTATAGGTTATAGGTTTTAATTTTGGTTTAGGTTTAGATTATAGGTTATAGGATTTGAGAATGGGTTCGGGTTTAGGTTATAGCTTTTGGTTTTGGTTTAGGCTATAGGTTTTGATTTAGGTTATAGGTTAACGGTTTAGGTTAAGGTTTAGGTTTAGGTTATAAGTTTTTGGATTTGAGAATGGGTTCAGGTTTAGGTTATAGGTTTTGGTTTTGGTTTAGGTTATAGATTTTGGGATTTGAGAATGGGTTCGGGTTTAGGTTATAGGTTTTAATTTTGGTTTAGGTTATAGGTTTTGGTTTAGGTTATATGTTTTGGGATTTGAGAATGGGCTCGGGTTTAGGTTATAAGTTTTGATTTTGGTTTAGGTTATAGGTTTTGGTTTAGGTTATATGTTATATGTTTAGGTTTTGGTTTAAGTTTAGGTTATAGGTTATAGGATTTGAGAATGGGTTCAGGTTTAGGTTATAGGTTTTGGTTTTGGTTTAGGTTATAGGTTTTGATTTAGGTTATAGGTTAACGGTTTAGGTTAAGGTTTAGGTTTCTGTTATATGTTTTTAGATTTGAAAATGGGTTCGGGTTTAGGTTTTTGGTGTGGTCCCTGCAAATATAAATATAAACACAGCCTGTCCAAATAGCCAGGCCCTTCCAATGTCGCCCATAGAAAATGGACAGCTTCATCATGGTCATAACAGCGGTCCTACCTTTCAGGGACCCCCGCTCATCCGGATAGCTCCGACGCACATCAAAGTCTACTCCATTAATTTCGAGCAAATACATAAATACAGCTTGTCCAAATGGTCAGGCCCCTCCAATGTCGTCTATAGGAAATGGAAAGCTTCATCATGGTCATAATAGCGGTTTCCACCTTCCAGAGACCCCCGCTCTTCCGAATAGCTCCGACACACATCCGGGTCTGCTCCATCAATTTTGAGCAAATACATAAATACGGCCTGTCCAAATGGCCAGGCCACTCTAATCATGTGCATTCTTGACAAGAGACGTACCAGATGCTTGAATCTGACATGTGCAACTCCAATCCTCCCACATGCAACATGCACCTGAAAGAATGCGCATAACCGTTATGCTTGAGTAATCAATACAGGAATTTACAAGTAAAACCATAAAATCAGAGATACTCACTGCATTTTCAGGATCTCCTCCATAGTTAACAATCTCATTCTAAAGCCTTTCTCCCTCCTCCTTTATCCGAGCTTGGGACCAGCAATGCAAGGAGTTGCATTGGTGGAGTTAAAAAGAGCTTAGGCTCCATTTGGTTGTTTTAAAAAAATGTTTTCATAAATACTATTGTGATGACCAAATGGAGCCTAAGAGTATAAATACGTTCAAATATAGAGTACAAAATTCATTCAATATATTTTATTTTTTCAAAAAAAAACATTTTTCATCCTTTCTGTAGTAAAAAACTAAGAAAAAATAGGTAGGTGAAATGGATAGTTTGTGCTGGAGTTTGCTTCAGGCTTATGCAATTCATAGTTTACAAGTACAATAACTGTTTCTCCAGGGAGCAAGTTAGGTGTTATCCGGGTAACATGTTAGCAGGTGTTTCCTACATCGTGGGGGTCCACCTTGATGTATGTATTGTATATCCACTCCATCCATTAGTTTTTCCAGCTCACTTTAGGACATGATCCCAAAAATGAAGTAGATAGAAATCTTTAGTGGATCACACCATAGGAAACAGAGATCATTGAATGCCCACCATTAAAAACTTTTTAGAGCCCACCGTAACATTTATTTGTCATCCAACCTATTGATTAGGCCACACAGACCTGGATGAAGGGAAAACACAAATATCAACTGGATTTAAAACTTTCGCGACCCCAAGAAGTTTTCAATGTTGGGCTTCAATCCGTACTGTGTGGTCCACTTAAGATTTGGATTTGCTTTTTGGGACCATGACCTAGAATGAGCTGGAAAAACAGATGGATGGCGTGGATAGGTTGGACATCATTCACACATGACATGTTGCTAATTACAAGCTAGTTGAATGAGAACTTCATCATCCAATTAGTTGCATGATGAAGTAAAGTTTAGCTCACTCATGATCAAATATGGTTCATCATCCAACAACAACTAGTTGTCAAACTTTTTCCAAGCAATAAAGAGAAGGTCAGGAATGGTAAAGCCAACCCCAAATAGCTGGGATAAGGATATGATGACAATGACAATGATGACAAAGCATTTTCCATCACACACTAAGAAATGGTTGTTCCATTACTTCTAGGTGGGGTCAGATACCAAGATGACAGAGCTAAAGAAAAAATGATAAAAAGAGAAAAACTCATTGAACCTTATTTCCTCTGTGCACAACCATTGAAGCAGCCTCTGGTTATCAGTATCAGCTGGGTGTAAGAAGCTAGAAAAACACACACAGAAGAAATTAGTGAGTAAAAAAAAAAAAAAAAACATTGAGAAACATGAAAAGCTAAGAAAATGGAAAACTTACTCATTAAACTTATTAAGATTTAGAAGACCATCCCCATCCACATCCAAAGCCTTAAAGTGATCCTCTTTCCACCAACCGATATCATAAGTGTTATTGTGTGCCATAAAAAGTACAAACTACAATCAAATCTTCTAGAACTCAGGTCAGTTGTGGCAATTTAAAGGACATTGCTTTATGCAAACATCAAGGTCACTAACATTCTGGTTCCTAGAATAATTCGATGCACCATTTTTAGTTCATAATTTCATAATGACAGCTAGCTGTGAGTCCATGCATTTGAAGCTAAACAGGAAACTATTATAATCTCAATTTGGGCCTAGACAGAGATTGATAATGGAATGGGACTAACCCCACTTTGGTCTAAATCCACAAAGTTGACCACATTTGGGAGTTCTAAAAAGCAGCTGGGCAGAACTGCTTGCTGCAAAAAGACCACATAAAACTGAATGGCAGTGTTTTCTCCTAGGCGCGAGGAGATAGACTTCCTTCCCCTCCTATTGTTAGTCAGGAAGAGCTTGGCTGGTTAGCAGTGAGGCTACAGGGTTGCTACTATCTATTCTCTATTCTCCAAAAAAAAAAAAGGCCTATGCAACTAAAGTCTCAACTTCTTTAATTGAGATTGAATGGCCATTGCATTCCAAAATCACAAAACAGAAAAACTGGATGCATTAAAACATTTTTAAAAATTGGAAAAAGAGGTAACAATACAAGATTAACAAAAATCCTACCAGTGAAACTAGATGGTAGAGATGCCAAATCACATGAAAACTGCAATAAGCAAAAACTAATCGCTTGACTGCTACAACAGAGATAACTATCCTAAAAAGCAGATAATCCAGCATGTGAAAAAGATATACAACCTTAATCTGCTCTAAGTGAACTACTAAAAAAGGGCCAATGACAAGGAAAAGACAAAACCCTTTGCCAATTCATAACAATAATATCCCAATGCTTCATCCAATGTAACTTGATTATCGTCATATATGGGCGTCTTTGGAATACTTTAATGTTTGCTCATAAGCTTGATTTTTGTTGATCCAACCCTTCTTATATTGGAATTTGAAAAAGAATGTTTTTGCAGCCCACATTTTAATTTTTGAAGCCAAAGGAGTTGCATTTCTGCCCAAATCATTGTGATTTTGGCATAGAGCATCAAATTCATTTTTTCCAAGACCATCCAAATGTAACCCAAATCAATCAATGCAATAAAAATCCCAATTATGATGATTCCAAAAAGACAATGACTGTGACAAAAATGAAACATACTCTTAAATCACAAAACAGAAAATGAGAAAAGTTAAACTTTCAAGTTTCAACTTCTTTAATTGAGATCGAATGGCCATAGCATTCCAAAATCACAAAACAGAAAAACTGGATGCATTAAAACATTTTAAAAAACTGAAAAAAAAAGAGGTAACAATACAAGATTAACAAAATCCTACCAGTGAAACTAGATGGTAGAGATGCCAAATCACATGAAAACTGCAATAAGCAAAAATTAATTATCGCTCGACTGCTTCAACAGAGATAACAAGTTTCAACTTTCAAGTCAAACATGCATTTGTAGAGGTAATTAAGTCTAGAGGCATATGGAACCAGCTGGGTCATACATGCATTTGTAGAGGTAATATGCAACCAGCTGGGTCATACATGCATTTGTAGAGGTAATTAAGTCCTAAACATACTCTTAAATCAGGTATTAGATCATCATACCTTAGGCTCAATCTTTTCCAATGTGATATTTTTGCGGCACTTACTTCCACCAGACGTTGAAGGCTGCAAGTATCCGATATTAGTAGCTAATCAAGCTATTGTAGCAAGGATGAAGAATGGTACAGACCACATTATGGACCACCATGAAAAACACAATTCTAGCCAATGCATACGGCTAGAATATTGCAGTATTAATCCTTTTTTTCTTTTTTTCTTTTTTTCTTTTTTTTTTCCCTTGTTTTTCTTTCTTTCTTTCTTTCTTCCTTTTTTTTTTAAAAAAAAATAAAAAATAAATAAGAAAGGGGACTGTTTATATTAAAGTAGAAAATAGGAACAAAAAGTAGCAACCATGATTATTCGTTGCATGTTCGATGTTTCAGTTCAAAATTTCCATTTTAATTTTTGCAGAGTTGAGAGAATTTTTCAGGGCCAAACTAGGAAACTGCCCATGCTCCGATTTCTTACCCAGCAGATCATTCCTAATAATAGGCAAATGATCCTTAAATAAAAACTGACAGAAACCATTAGGTATAGAAGTAATTCCTAATAGGCGAATGATCCTTGGAGCCTATGGAGATTTATGCAACCTAGAATGTTAAATACAAATCCCAAATAATGCCCAAACAAAGGTTTAACTCGATATTTATGGGAGTTTTATGCCAATTTAAACATAAGGCACAATACCAATTGAAGAATAAATCAAGTATTGTACTGCTAAACAGATCAATACATTTTATTTTCAAAGAACTATCAATGCAAGAAATCTCTACTTGAACACAATGCCCAAACCTTTCAAAGTCTTATGAAACTTTCATCATTTTATTAAATCAAAGTCAAAGAAATAAACTACATCATGTTCAATTTGAAGAAGATCCACTCTTGCATGACATCCACTCTGAGCAGTTGCTCTAGCTAATGTTGTGAAATGGGTCGAAAAAATTAAGATTTTCAGTGACCACATCCAAAAAAAAAAAAAAAAAAAAACAATTGACATACCCCAAAATCATGCCTGAGTAATTCCATGTCCTACTTGCACTAAAGAAATTAGCTAATTATTCCAAAGGAGTTACAAGAGATTTAGAAGGACCATGAATCAATTTTTCATGAACAGTGACATATAATGCAAAGGAGTTTTGAGGCAGTACCTGTATTGCAATAATGAACTCTGAAACCAAGAAAATCTTCAAATTCACAATAGTCCACACCTTTGGCAGCAAATTGCCCAATTAATAGGACAATACAATTAAAACTTAAGTAACAAGAATGGATGAAAAACAACGTAAATTATCATTTCATTCCATCTGTAACTGAAATTTTGCATGACAGAAGGAAGACACCATACATACAGTTTTTGAAAACTTAGCTTAGAAGCAAGGGAGAATATGTTAATCAGTCATGGAGGAAAAAGCCTATTCCATTTATCATCCATTCATGAGAATGGAAAAACAAAAGAAAGCAGATGATGGCTTAATAACAACACCATGATAGCTCTTTGTAAGGCATATGCTAGTATGCCTCAAGATAAAACATTTGTAGCTTCAAAGTTGCCAATGGAAGTACACTTGACTATTGTGGGTGCAGATGAGTGTACCACATTTACCAACTCAAGATCACATCTAGACATAAGATACTACAATCCACACAAAACATTTCTTATTAAGCCATTTTATTAAATAGTTAGCATGCACAAAACTCAGGAGGAATTACATAATGGCTCTCTGAAATCCAACTATTAGGATCTAAAATCATGTTCAGTCGACATTGCAAGTAACAAAAGGAAAAACAAAAACCACCGAAAAATCTTAGTAGTCTTCACAACACAAACTCCCAAAACTTCCATCAATGTTAGGCTGCTGGATAGAATAACCCAAATCGATAGGATTTTAAACCCATTACTGATAGTAACCGGAATACATGTCCGATAAACTCCATCATCGTCTGCTTAATGGACAACAGATTGAAGGCCCACCAAATACGGCAGTCAATAGTGTCAATCACCACCGTCATCGCCGCTGAGCTTGCGGCAGCCATTAATGGCAGCAACAAGCCCTTAGAACTCCCAGCCATTATAAAAAGAAGAAATAAAGAGGGGTTTTCAAATCATAGATGGGAGGAAGAATAAGGTTTAACAGATGAGTGGTGGATACCATTAGAGGTGTGTGGCCGCTAAATCCTGCTTTTGATTTGAGTCAGCAGTGACGAATCGAACTCCGGTGGCTGTGATTTTGAAATCAGATGCTGGCATATCCAGCTCTCTTCTTTCTTTGGATCTAACATGCAAACAGAGAGAGAGAGAGAGAGAGAGAGAGAGAGAGAGAGAGAGAGAGAGAGAGAGAGAGAGAGGAATCCTCGGTGGAGAGAGAGAGAGAGTGGGAATGATGGGGTAGGGTTGAGAGAGAGGGAATGAGAAGGGTAGGGTTGAGAGAGCGGGAATGAGGGCATTACTTTTCTTTTGGGTAAAATACCCCCTGACAGGATTCCGCGTTCGCACGTCTTCTGACGGACGATCCGATAAAGGGCTCCGTGGGGTCCATGGTGATACATTTGATATATCTATTCCATCCATTAATTTTGTAATTTTTTTTTACGAGGAATGACCCTAACATCTAGGAAAATTAAAGGTCCAGTTGAATCACACCATAGATCAATGGTAAGTATTAATCTCCAATGTTTCCTACCGTGTGGTCCACTTTAGCGTTCGATCTAGTTCTTTTTTTGAGCTCTTGCCTTAACATCCTCTTTCAAAATGGATAAACGTATTAGATGGAGCACACACATTTTAATGACCCTCATAAAGTCCCTTGTGGGCTATTCTAGGTTGGTGGAGGTGTTAGCTTTTAGCTACGGTTTGATCAACTTTTAGGTACGGTTTTAAGTCGTAGTAATTTAGCTAAGGTCTATATCCATAGCTAAAAGCTATCATAGTCCGTAGCCTTTGATTATTTTTTTGGTAGTGTTATTTTCTTTTTTACTATTTTTAGTAAGTTTTAATTTGATTGTAACTCTTTGTACATTAGGCTTTAGGAGTTGTGTCCAACATGAAAACTGCTTAGAAAAATTAGGAGAACATCATGGTTCTGCCTAATAGGACATGTAATCTTTTTCATCGAAAACCATATGCACTAGTAGGAATCATGACTGTATATAAATAATAAGTTTACTATTTATAGTAAGTCATGATTTATAGGAGTTGTAGTTATGTATGATTCTGAAACTTCTCCCTAGAGTTCGTAGATTTATTTAAAGGGTCGTAAACTTACTTTTCATCATCAATAAAGTTATTTTGAATTTTCTAAAATTAATTTTTAATTTTTGTCATGGATTCGAGATATCTCCGTGAGGAGTCCAGAGAAGCCTCGTAAATTCATAGTTGTTATCCTTGAGGAAGATGGTGCTCCACCTCTGCACATCCTTCCTTGCGTCACATCCTATCATAAGTTTTTAGAAGGGTGGAAAGTGCCAGAAGATCAATATCCGTCCTCATCAGTTTAACTTTGCCTTCGTCAATCTTCATCCAAAGAAACTACAACAGTTAAGATACGTGACAAATTTCATTTCCAGTTCGTTGTTTTCTAGTTGACAACATTTCGTGACAGCCGATTAGATTCTAAAAATTTAACAATCAGTTCATGACCATTGCTTTGATTGATAAGATGATTTGGTCAAAGCTATTGTTGTGAGGCATTCCCAGTAAAAGTGGGGTTAGAATTATGAATAATCAACGGTTGATAATTATCTCTTCTCCCTATTGTCAAACTGAGCTGTTTTTATTTTTTATTTTTTTATTATTTTTATTATTTTTATTTTTTCTGAGATGATGTGTTGGTTCATATCGATGACTAGACCCTTTTCCTACAATGACATGTGTCAACGATTTTCCTGGCAATTGGTTGGATTATTAAAATCCGAGTGATTCTTGAGAGACGCGTGCAATTAAATATGTGGTGAGAATGGAGAATCTCAGATCTACCGGTAAAAGTGGCTCTTATTAGTGTTCCCATTATATCAACTTTTAGAGAGCCTTGCTAGACCACGTGCTTCTGCGATAAAGGTTGCGTACATGCCACACGTGTGCCAGCATCACACGAGTGGTTTGAGATCCAATCAATCCATCAGAAAGGCACTGCTATATTGATGCGCTAGCCCAACAATCAAGTTGATCTGTTGGTCCGGTGGGCCATAGTTTGCAAAGTATATGTACGGCTCTGAAAAACTTGGATGAAGTTTTTCAACCCATCTACCTGTGGCCAATAATGGGGCCCAAATGCTGATTGGAGCATATTGTAATTTTTGGAAAACATGTAGAACGTTGGACTAACCTGATGGATGGCTTAGATCTCTTGTGTATGTGCCAGGCTGGCACATGTGTGGCATGTACTGGAGCTTCATTGGACACTTGTGTGAGCTTGGCAAAGCTCATTTATAGAAATACGTTAGAGATACAAATTGTGAGTGTTTCTAATATATTTTTAGTCCTTCTAAAACTACACATTTACTTGTTTGTTATGAATATATTGGATGTTATCAATATGAAACTAGCAAATCACGTTTACCCTATTTTATTCACATTGCATATATATTTCATTTTAATTTCCTCTAATGATATATACGAAATATAAATTATCTGATAAAGCGTCTTAATCAGAAGTTCTCATGCATAGACAGAACAGAATATTGTCTTATCATTTATGAATTATTGATTTCAAAGTTGTTGTTGTGAAAAATGTTACAAAACAATTATTTACTGGTTATCTCTAGGCTGAATCATGTATGAATTACACTGTCCTTAAAGGATGTGTGCCGAGCACCTAAACCACCAGGATTCCAAGTAAGAATGCAACACATACTTCCATATATAAACCACAAAACTTATTTTCTCATTTCCAATATGGAATTAAAGAAAAAATTATACTTTATTTTTTAATTTAAAAATTTCTAATTGACTTGGTGGGGAAAATAAAATTTTCAAATATATTTAATTTTTTAAAAACCAACTTTCAATAGTCATGACATTCTCATTCCTTGGATAATGATTTTTCATATAGGTGATCAGCAATCAACAGGCTATTCCACATATCCCAAGTATTTCTAAAGGCCTCTTTGATTCTAATATAATTCATAAGTCCATCAAAGGGAGGGTGTAAGGGATCAGGTAAGCATGATCCACATCCATCTATATGGTAACTATGAGAACATGAACGATATATATCAATACGAGGATGTGATCCTGTTATGAAAACGTTCCACCATACGCTTGAAGTGGTAGGAGAACCATACCCTATAAAATTCTTTTACATTGATACGAAATATACGGCCAGATGCATCTAATTACCCAAGTTAGAAAATATCTAGACGTGTAATACATATTGTCATATAAAATTGCAAAACTTGATAAAGGGTTGAGTTCAAACTGACAAAACCCAAGTCAGAAAGTGAGGTTGCTTAACCAATATTGGAAGTCCTTTTAGGGCGCCTAGTATTAGCAAAATGAGTCTTTTTCTCCATGCACATGGATTAACTGGATGGGACCCAGATATAGCAATAGCCTGACAATGAGAGCTAACCATATTCTGCCCACTTCCATAGATGGGCCACTTTCCATATATGAAAGTAAAAGAAGATATTCGATAACCAACTAGCGTAGGGAAGGACGTGAGGTCGAGCACCATGTCTTCCTCAACGGGATAACTGTTCCAAATCCACGGAACTTCCCTGGACTCCTTGCATAGAATCCACAAAGAAAGAACAAGAAAAATAGAAAATAAATTCTATAAAATTCGAAATTGATTAATCAATAAAATAAATGAGTTTACAACTCTTCAAATAGGAATACTAAGCCATGAAAGAAATTTCGGAATCAAGTTACAACTAAAACTCATGGACGGTCATAATGTCTACTTGTGTGCAGGGTTTTTGGCAAAAAATAGTGAGTGTCCTATTTGACTTCACCACGTTGGTCTCCTAATTATTTTATAAACAAACTAAAACTTACTATTTATAGGAAAAACGGAATTAAAACAGAGAAACGACCGTTGATCTAATGGTATTTTGCAAATCTGACTTGCGTAACCCGGCATAGCAGGGTTGGGTGGCTAAAGTAGCTCGTCCTACCTCAAAATCATATATTTCACGTCCCATAACTTATTCCAGTTTGCGAGATACGTCCATTTTAAGTTCTGATGGTCCAGAAAATCTCCGTCTCTGGGCCTTTTCTTGTCCATCTTGGCCATGAAATTATCCACGACCTGCTTTACATCACCATCCTTTGGTGGTGTCCACATACATATCAGAATAGTGAATGGTGGCTATTGTTTCTTACAAAATTTAATTGCCAAATTTGAACGGTGGCCCATTGAGCAATGGTTCTAATCATCCAACCAATGGCTTTACATGGCCTTGTCCAAGCATAGTTCCAAGACTCCATGACTCGAAACTCAAACCGAGTCACTCGCTTGAAAAAAACTAAATAAATCATTCTTTATGAAGTCATTGAATCAAAGCGAGTGAGAGTCGAGTTTTTAAACTATGATTCTACTGTTGAGAATGATTCAAACTCAATGGTCATATGAATGTTTGAAATTTCACGATTTACTCACTGTTTGTTGTAACTAAGTAAGATGTGGTCAAGCCACATGTCAGTAGTTGCTTAAATTTCTCAAGCGTTAGGTGTCAGTAGCTGCTTAAATCTCTCAAGTGTTAGGTGTCTCATCATGTCTATATAATAGTCTACTACGTAGTGTAAAAAAAAAAACAAAAAAATTGAATATACTCTGCTATCCTACGATCCAAAGAAAACAACCCTTATTGCTTACGTGTGTTATTTGTGAAGTTTGTGTTAATCGTGATTGAGTTGCTATTACTCCAACAAATTTGGTATCAGAGCCAAGTTCTGCATCGATCTAGAGCAAGGTAAAAGGTAATGGCTACCACAAGTAGCACGGTAAGTGCTAATCAAAATTTTGTTCCCGTTTTCAAAGGAGAAAATTATCCATTTTGGGCTATTAAAAAGAGAACGATATTTATGTCTCACGATTTATGGGAATTGGTAGAGACTAGTTTTACAGAGTATAATGATCAAGAAGGAAGGGTGACTGCAGCTTAAAAGGCAGAGATGAAAGAAAATAGAAAAAAAGATGCAAAGGCCCTATCATATAGCCAGCAAGCTCTGGATGACACATTCTTTCCAAGAATAATGGGAGCTAAAACATTTAAAGAAGCATGAGACTTGCTTCGAAATGAATTCCAAGGGTCAAGTAAAGTAATCACTGTAAGATTACAATTTCTCCGTTGTGAATTTGAAACCTTATTGATGAAAAATTCAGAATCGGTTCAAGAATTTTTTACTTGAGTCACCTCAATAGTAAATCAAGCTAGGTCTCTTGGTGAAGACCTATTTGAACAAAAAATTGTTGAAAAGGTGCTTTGGAGTCTTAATTCAAAATTTGATTCCATTGTTCCTGCAATAGAGGAATTTAAAGATCTAAGCACTTTTCCTTTAACTCAATTAATGGGATCTCTTCAAGCTTATGAAGAGAGGTTACAAAAAGACAGAGAAAATTCTGTTGAGCAGGCATTGCAGATAAAACTCACTTTGAAGGAAAGCCTAAGTGAAGGTAGTACAACTCACCCATTTAAAAAGGGTCATGGTGGTGAAGCTCGGTTAAACCAATCCTTTAAAGGGAAAGGAAAAGGCCACTATAACTCTAGAAACTCAAACTCCAATCAAGGTAATTCTAAATCCCCTATTCAATGTTACAAGTGCAAAAAGAAAGGGCATATTGAAAGAGACTGTTGGTATAAAAATAAGGATTCCAATGTGCAACATTGCTCAATTTGTAAAAAAATTGGGCATACTGGAAAAGATTGTTGGTATAAGCCAAAAGATAGGGAAAATTTTCATGAAGAAAAATGTGATGATGAAAAAGCTGATGAAGAAAGCCTGTTTCTTTCATGTTTTACTGCATGTACTGAAAATGTTTGGTATCTAGATAGTGGTTGCAGTAACCATATGACAGGTGATAAATCATTATTTGTTGAGATGGATGAGACTATTAGGTCTTAAGTACGGATGAGAGATGATAATCAAGTTTAAGTGCAATGTAAGGGAACTATTTCCATAGACACCAAATCTAGTAAGAAGCTTATTCATGATGTTATGTATGTTCCTGTCATTATCAAAATTTAATTAGCTTGGGACAATTGATGAAAAGAGGACTTTATGCTATTTTTGATGAAAAAAAATGCATGATATTTAATAAGAAAAATAAGGAATTAATAGTTTCAGTTGAAATGACTGATACTAAAATATTGCCTCTTAAATTTTTTTGATCTCACCATCAATGCTTTTAATGTTGAATATAGTGATGCCTTTTATGCTATGGCATAAATGATATGGGCATCTAAACTTTGGTGGGCTAAATTTACTGCGTAAAAATACAATGGTTGCTGGTTTACCCATGGTGACAAATGATGGAAAGTTGTGTGAAGTATGTGTATATGGAAAATATCATAGAACTCCCTTTCAAGTGGGTAAATCTTGGAGGGCAACTGAACCTTTGATGCTTGTACATGCTGATATCTGTGGTCCTATGAGTACATCCTCTTTTGGTGGATGTAGATATTTTCTATTATTTGTTGATGACTTTACTAGAATGTCATGGGTATATTTTCTTGAAAAAATGTCTGAAGCTCTTTAATTTTTCATACAATTTCGGGCTTCTGTTGAAAAACAAAATAGCTATTCTATTAAAAAAATGCGTACTGACCAGGGTGGTGAATTTACATCCAAAAAATTCTTTATGATGTGTAAAAGTACAGGTATTAATAGAAAACTCACAGCAAGCTTTACCCCACAACAAAATGGGGTCACTAAACGAAAAAATCGAATAATCGTTGAAACCGCAAGGTGTATGTTGAAAGAAAAGGATCTACCAAAGACCTTTTGGGCTGAAGCCTTTGCAACTTCGGTTTATTTATTAAACCGATTTCCTACCAAGGCTGTTATAGGAAAAACTCCATATGAAGCTTGGTTTAGGAGAAAACCAAATGTGAGTTATCTAAAGTATTTGGATCTATAGCTTATGCTCATATTCCTTCTCAAAAAAGATAAAAATTAGATGATAAGAGAAAAAAATATATTTTTATTAGTTATAGCGATGAAACAAAGGGCTATAGGCTATATGATCCAAAAAATAAGATTTTGAACATCAGTCGAGATGTTATCTTTAATGAAAATGGTGCCTGAAATTGAGAAAGTAGTGCCGAAAATACTCATGTGGTTGTTGATTATGAAGAAACCACATCTTGTATGCCACCAAATGAGTTTCATCCACCACCTTCACCACATATTGAATCAAGTGAATCGCCTCCAAGAAGGGTAAGAAGTCTTACTGATATTTATTAATCATGTGATTTTGCCTTCTTTTCTTCAGAACCCACATGTTTTGAAGATACAGTAACAAAGGAAGAGTGGTATGATGCAATGAAAGAAGAACTCGATGCTATTGAAAAAAATAAAACATAGCGATTGGTTGATTTGCCCTCAGAAAAAGAAGCCAATGGACTGAAATGAATTTATAAATCCAAATTCAATCCTGATGGATCTTTGAAAAGGCATAAAACTCGTTTAGTAGCAAAAGGTTATGCTTAAATTTTAGGTGTTAATTTTTTTGAAACATTTTCTCTTGTTGCTCGATTAGAAACCATTAGAACTATTTTATCTTTGACATCTCAAGAAAGTTAGCATGTTTATCAATTTGATGTCAAATCAGCTTTCTTAAATGGTGAGTTACAGGAAAATGTATATGTAGAATAGCCTGCAGGATTTAAACGCAATGGGATAGAAAATAAAGTTTACAAATTGGAAAAAGCTTTGTATGGACTCAAACAAGCTCCAAGAGCATGGTACAGTAAGATCGACAGGTACTTCCTTGACACTAATTTTAAGAGGAGTGAAAGTGAACCTACTATTTATGTGAAAACTCAAGGTATGGAAATCCTTATAGTTTGCTTGTATGTTGATGATATGATACATATGGGCAATTCTATAAGTTTGATGAGGTAATTTAGAAAAAATATAATGTCTAAATTCGAAATGACCGACTTGGGCCTTTCACATTATTTTTTAGGCATGCAAATTATTCAAGATTCCAATGGTATATTTGTATGTCAAGAAAAGTGTGCTCATGATATATTAAAAAGATTTTATATGACTAACTGTAATCCTGCAAAAACTCTTATGCATACAAATGATAAACTTATGTTAGAAGATGGGGTAGATAAAACTAATGGAAAAGACTATAGAAGTTTGATTGGTGGACTAATCTATCTCACTCATACAAGGCCTGATATATTGTTTGCAGTGAGTCTTCTATCCAGATTCATGCAAAATCCAAGTAAACAACATATGGGAGCAGCAAAAAGAGTCTTACAATAAATTCATCGCACATTGAACTTTGGAATCAGGTATCACAAGGTGAGTGATTTTAAACTTGTGACATATACTGATAGTGATTAGGCCAATTGTGCAGATGACAGAAAAAGTACTTTGGGATTTTCACTTAGTCTTGGATCTAGAATGATATCATGGGTGACTAACAAGTAAGAAACTACCGCACTATCAAGTTCAGAAGCCGAATACATTGCTACCACAAGTGCCGCTTGCCAAACAGTATGGCTTAGAAGGATCTTATTCGATTTGAAGGCAAAACAAGAAGAAGCTACAGTAATCTGCTGCGACAACAAATATACCATTGTAATGACAAAAAATTCAGCATTTCATGCAAGGAATAAACACATAGAAGTATATCATCACTTCATAAGAGAACTCATGGCGAAAGGAGAAATCAAGTTGGAATACTGCAACACCGAGGATCAAATTGCAGACATTTTCACTAAAGCGCTTTCCTGGAAGAAATTTGTCAAGTTACGAGAAATGTTCGGAGTTGAGATTGTTTGAATTAAAGGGGCGTGTTGAGAATAATTCAAACTCAACGGTCATATGAACGTTTGAAATTCCACGATTAACTCACTGTTTGTTGTAACTAAGTAAGATGTGGTCAAGCCACATGACAGTAGCTGCTTAAATCTCTCGAGTGTTAGGTGTCAGTAGCTGCTTAAATCTCTCAAGTGTTAGGTGTCTCATCATGTCTATATAACAGTCTACTATGTATTGTAAAAAAAAAAAACAAAAAAAATTGAATATACTCTGCTACGATCCAAAGAAAACAACCCTTATTGCTTACGTGTATTATTTGTGAAGTTTGTGTTAATCATGATTGAGTTGCTATTACTCCATAGTTTGAATTATTCTCAACACGACCCCTTAATTCAAACAACCTCAACTCCGAACATTTCTCATAACTTGACAAATTTTTGCCAGGAAAGCGCTTTAGTGAAAATGTCTGCAATTTGATCCTCGGTGTTGCAGTGTT
Organism: Magnolia kwangsiensis; assembly: GCA_037074715.1. NCBI lineage: Eukaryota > Viridiplantae > Streptophyta > Magnoliopsida > Magnoliales > Magnoliaceae > Magnolia > Magnolia kwangsiensis. Next base: position 55,191,140 of record CM073588.1, on the reverse strand, counting down.
CCAACTTTTAAAGAGGTAGCAGATGTTGGATGGGCATACAATGCAGAATGAAAACCCAATACCTTTTTATCTCACCTGTAGTGAACTCGAACAGAAAAAAAACTGTCATGATGGCCCACATGGCATTGTCGCCTACTTGCTGGAAAAGAGTCCGAAGAAAATAGAGTAATGAAACCAAAACAAGAGCAAATCCCACCTTAATGCTATGAATAAGCTTTCTTGAATCTTCTATCCAGATTCTATGTAACAGATGAGATTGGATAATAAGAGAGAGAAGAGATGAATGCTTCTTACTGACTACATCTTCTTCATCCCTAATATTAGGCATTTCAATAGAATGAGTCAAGTCTTGAAAATTAATGGGAAGCATCTTGCTTTGGAGTAGTTGGGGTGGTGGGAAGCAAACATGCAAACAATATATATATATATATATATATATATATATATATATATATATATATATATATATATATATATATATATATATATATATATATAGACACGCACACACGGCGAACCCATTCATGTTATTGGTTTTCGATAGGTGGTGGGCCCCACATGGCAATGTGGTGCCTTCTTCCATCATATGGATGGCATGAGGTGTTGTGCACTGTGTGAAAGATTACGGTAGCAAAGCTTATCTGATGAATTACCGACATCTGTTGAATTTGGATTTCTAATATTTGAGTCACTTGATGGTAGAGACCACTCACCGAGCATTTATACGGGCCCCACATTCTATTAAAACCCATAGTGTTGTGAGACGCGGATTAACTGTGTGGGGCCGACCTCTATTCATTATTTGTATATCCACGCCGTCCATCCTTGTTTCTAGCTTATTTTACGGCATGATCCAAAAAATGAAGTACATACAAATATCAGGTGGACCACACCACGTTAAAGAGTGGTCATTGAACTCCCACAATTAAAAACTTCTTAGGGTCCACTATAATTTTTATTTTCCATCCAATCAGTCGATAAGGTCACACAATGGAAAATAAAAATAATGTCTTGATCCAAAACTTTTGTGGCCCATGGAAATTCAATCCCTCTTGTGTGGTCCACCTAAGATTTTTATCTGTTTCATTTTTGGGATCGTGCCCTAAAATAAGATGGAAAAATGGATATACAGTATCGATCTACAACGCATATATTGTGAGGCCCGTATCCTAGCTCATACTGTTCTGTAGGCTTCCGCGGTCCTTCCAGTTGAATTCCGGCGACTAGTAATCTGTAATCGGCAGTTACGCTCGACCCTGAATTGTATCCTGTTTTTCAAAGTCGGCTCGACCCGAGACTTGTATCCTTGCGATCGCGTCGTCGCCGCGTCTTGCGCACCGAGGCGATACCCAGGTCAAGAGATGTGGGCCCACATTCATCTTGAGGAAAAACACCGAGCATTGCGAATTCTGAGAAAATCTCTACAATATGTCCCATTAATCAAGTACACTCCATATCACAAGTATAAGCAACCCATCCATTTCCCTTTCCCAAAGTCAACTCTCTCTCTCCACCCATCCCTCCTTCACCCAAATTTTTATGAAACCCATACCCTAACCATCCTTTCCTTTCAACAACCACTTCATCCATCCCTTTCATTCATTCTCTCTCTCTCTCTCTCTCTCTCTCTCTCTCTCTCTCTCTCTCTCTCTCCTCTCTCATTGATATCTTAACTCTCTAACCCCAAGAACAACACCCAACGTCCAAAGCTCTCTCTCCCAAATCCAAGTGTTGCCCACTTTCCCACTCTCTCATCTCCTATCTCAACCATTCATTTATCATTTATCTCCATCAAAATTAAAGACAAGGAGCATAGGAGTGTAATGAGCTATAGAAGGAGGCCAATAAGTAGGTGATCCACCGTTGATTTTTAATTTAATGGCCCACTTATGATGGGACCCACTTTGACGTATGTGTTGTAATATAGAGGGGACCCATAGTGGCAGGGCCCCTCCATCTCGTCTCTCTCCTCCCTCTCCCTCTTTTCTACATTTTTTCCTTGTGATGATGATGTTGTTCTTGTGATTTGGGTATACTTGTGGTTATGCTTCTTATGAGATAAATGTACATTGGAAAAACCTCATTATAGGATCCCAGGATCAGAATCTGGTATATGCACGCTAGGAGCTGAGAATGGGGTACTACGGAGGCTATCGGCACCGGATTCAGGGATCAAAAATTTTGTGAGCCCGGTTTCCAAGTTTGGGGCATGACATATATCGAGATCGGCCCCACCGCTAGGGTCGTACCTAGCTTGCTGGATCTGGGATCACAACGAATTAAAGGTGGGCAAGATCTGACCCGACTTGACCGAACTGCTCAGATCCAATCCGACCCAAACCGAAAGCCAGGGTCGGATCAAATCGAGTAGACCCACTTGGATCCGACACCAAACTGAGTCGAGTTCAGATCATGTAGCAACTCGATCCGTTCTAGACTGGAATCGGGTAGTATAAAGTCAGATTTTACTCTTTTTTTAAACCTTTACCCTTCTTTTAGTTCTACCCGAACCCTGACCTTACCTGAGCTGACTTCCTCTCCTTCCCTCATTCTTTCTCTCCTCCTTTCTCTCCCTCTTTCTCTTTCGATTTCCCTTATCTCCTTCTTTCTCTCTCTCCTTCTCTCCCGATTTCCCTTATGTTTCCTTCCTAACATGAGAGTCTCCGACTTAGTCCAATCCGAATCAACAAAATAGACTCAACTCGATTCGACTTGGTTTCCCTGATCGAGTCAGACTCGCTTCGGGTCAGGCTAACAAGGAATTGGTGCAGATTGAGTCAGCCCTGCTGAACTCGGTCTCGAATTGAACCGAGTTCGGATCAAATACTTGCAAAAACCGGATCAAGTCAACCTTGCTACCTTTGTATGTTTTAGTCAAAAATCATTTTTGATGAGAAAGGTAAATATCTATCTTCTTTCACCATGTATGCATTTTTTACCTGTGACACCTGCATAATTCAACGACCTATATGTACCATTGCCCGACCTAAAAAGACCACTCCTGAAATTGTAGGCCACCCACCACCGACTTCATCAAGTTCCATATGGACCCATTATAATATATGTGTTATATCCACACTGTACATCCATTTTACTAGATCATTTTAAGGGATTGGCTAAAAAAGAGGCAGATTGGAAGCTCAATTGAACCAAACTATGAAAAGAAGTGGGGATTTAACGCTTACCATTTAAAAACTTCTCGAGAACCAGAGAAGTTTTTGGATAAATTTCTATTTTCCCTTCATCCAGCTCTGTAAGACCTCGTGAGTAGGTGGATGAAAAATAAACATCCTGGTGGGCATACGGAAGGTTTCAGCGGTAGGTGCTGTGATCTGGTAACAGATTGGCTACTCCCCCTGCTACCATCCAATGGCTGGTGGTCGGTGCTCTGTGGGCTCGAGAATGATGTATGTGTTTCACCCATGCTATCCATCCATTTTTTCTAGATCATTTTATGATATGAGAACAAAAAATGAGGTATATCCCAATTTCAAGTGGACCACATTACAGGAAACAGTGTCAAATGAACGTCGACCATTAAAAACTTTTTCAGGGCCATAAATGGTTTGGATCAAAATGATCTTTGTTTTTTCCCTTCATCTGGGACTGTATGACCTAATCAATAGATTGGATGTCAAATAAACAGTAAAGTGGGCCTTAGGAGGATTTTAATGGTGGATATCCAATCGCTATTGTTTTCCTATGGTGTGATACACCTGACATTTATATCCCTCTCATTTTTTGGGATAAAGCCCAAAAATGATCTTTAAAAATGGGTGATCGAAATGGATGAAATACGTACATCATGGTGGGGCCCACAGCACTGACCAACAGCCATGGGGTTCCCCGTGGTCCACTTGGGCTTTGGATCTGCCAAATGGATGGACAACGTGGATATAACACATGCATCATGGTGGGCCCACATAACTTGATATTGACACACCCCAGGACTTCAGTAGTGTGTGTCACAGGCCATCCACTTCCGTTGGATACACAGTCGGGCCATCATTGTCAAATCAATCTAAGCTGTAAGTAGTGGTGCCTGTAGGAGCACTCATGACTGTGTCCATCAGTGTTGTTATTGCTAAATTCACTCGACCATCTTCCACTGCCGTGATCCTCGTTTCTCCTAAACTCATCCTAGTATTGTTCCTTAACCGTAAACAATATGTCCAAAAAATATTTCTGGTCTTGCCCTTATCCCGTGAAATTTTCTTTTTAGTTTAAATGGTACACAGCCATCACATAAAACTCTTTAACTCTAGAGTCATGTTTGAACTCCATGAGCAAGATCCTTCTCAAATCTCTCTACTTTCAAGATTATTGACCCAAAATACCTTAAATAGTTATTTGGGAAAACTTCTTAGTTATTAATTTTTACTAATTTTTCATTCCCACTTTTATTGTTATTAAAATTACACTTCATATATCATATTTTGTTTGACAAATTTTAAAGACTTTATATTCTAAAGTATCTCTCCATAAATAAAAGTTTATGTTTATGCTTTTCCTCATCTTGTCAATCAAAATTATGTCATCTTTAAATAATATATATTATGAGATTTTTTCCTATTGTTAACTCATCTATAAATAATGAGAAAAGGTACGAGCTCAATGCTGACATTGGTGCAAGCTTATAACAATTAGGAACTTGTTTCTCTACCACATTTTTTTATTATTTCTCTCTCATACATATCATTAATCATGTCAATATATACTCTTGAAATTCCTTTCTCTCAGGACTCACCCTATTGACTCTATAAGGACCATATCTTAAGTTTTCCCCAAGTCAATAAAGATTATGTGGAGATCCTTCATTCTCTCACTATATTTCTTCATCAATTGTCTAGTTAGAAAAATAGGTTTATTGTTAGACTCTCTAGCATGAAATCAAATTGATTTTTTATGCATTCGTCTTATGCCTTAGTCTTTTTGCTCAACCATTTTTTTTCCCCAAAGTTCCATAGTGTGGATCATAAGTTTAATCCCATGGTAGTTGATCCAGCTTTGTATGTCCCATTAATTTTAATAAATAGGTAGTACAATACTTTTCCTCCTTTTGTCTAGGATTTTATTCAATCTTACAATCTTGTTGAATATAACTTTATCAACCAGAATAATCCAATATCTTCCATACACTTACTAACCTTTATTAATTGATATACCATATGGTCCAAGGGTCTTTCCTATTTTTATTTTTCTCAAAGTCTCTTTAAACATAGATATCCTAATCCTAGGAAAGTGTCCATGGACTTCGACATCATTTGAGTATATAGCTCTTATTATCTCTATGCTCTTAGAGTGATTGTCATTTAACAAGTTATAAAAGTAGCTTCTCCACCTTTTAATGATCTCATTTTCTTTAATTGATTATCGTTCTTAATGATCTAATATGATCTAAGTCCCCACTCTTTCTCTTTATCATATTTAAAAGTTTAAAGACATCTTTTTCACTTCTTATCCCCAATCTATTGTAAAGATCATCATATGCCTTAAGATACTTTCATAACAATCTTTTTGGAATTTCTATATTGTTAACGATTTTCATTGTTTCTAGTCTAATGTTAGGCTTTGTAACATAAATGTTTTTTTAAAAATAGATTTTTTTTTCTTGCATCGTATTTCACTAGTAAGTTTCCATATATGATTGGCTTTTCCATTTACAAACTCCTAAAACATTTTTTGTCACTTTGTTAATGCACTCATTCATTTCATTCCACGTGAAATTTATAGCCAACATCAAACTTGTGATAAAACTTTTAGGTATATCATAGAGTATATTTTTTTTATTATTATTAAAATGTAGAAGTGAAAGAAAATTAATTGTCTAAGAACTAATAACAGAGGATAAAAAACCTTAAAAGAATTTAAGGATTTTTCCAATAATGATATCATTGAGAGCTACTACACAATCCATATTACTCTACAAAAGTTTTGAGATTTTGAAATACAATGTTTTTTTTTTTTTTTTTTTTTTTTTTTTTTTTTTTTTTTTAAAAATAAAAATAAAATCAAGATCTTATGATTAAGCCTTATAATTCCCTATGGCTTTTACGAAAAACAAGATTAGTGAATTTTAGGGTTAGAATTACATTATTAATGAAACCACCAATTCGTCGATGTCGATCTTCAAAATTAAGAATTCTATTCCTGGTCTATCCCATTGGAGGAGAGGTAAGAACCAAATACGTCAAACCTTGGTATAAGGCTAGAGTCATCCACCCAAGTAAAACCCACATGAGTCACATGTGTGATGAAAGAAGGGAGGAAGAGGGGTGATCCCTCTCTCTCTCTCTCTCTCTCTCTCTCTCTCTCTCTCTCTCTCTCTCTCTCTCTCTCTCTCTCTCTCTCTCTTTCTCCTCTTTCTTTTCTTTAGCAAGTGATGCCGATGGGAGGGATGTTCAAAGTCTCTCTTTTTATTGGAAGAAGCCGCTTGTTGTATTTGATGTCTTAAATCTAGTTAGATACAGGGCTTGTCGATGCCATCAACCATCTGTTCGATGTCACCTTCGATGACATCGAACAGTGCTCGATCCATCGAACATTTTCTGAATTTCTTTTGTTGATGGTTGGACGTAATGTAGCCATTTTTGGTGACGTCAAAGAGCTTTCGATGACATCGAAGACATGTTCGATACCATCGAAGCTGGGTCAAGCAATCGAGCATTTTCGTAAAATCCATGTTTAGTTATTGGACTCTTTTGGTGTTTGTTCGATGTCATCGAAGACCTTCGATGACATCAAACGATTTACGTAGATTTTTTGTGTATCCGCAGGATTTACGAATTTTGCTCCCTAATTCGTTTAGACTTCTTTCCAAACCTATATATATATATATATATATATATATATATATATAAACAAGATTGAGAGGTATTCTAAGGCTTCCTAAACTATTCCAAGTGTTTCTAAAAGGGTTCTAGGGTTTCAAAGGGGTGGAGTAAAGTTGAGATTCATGGTTGTTTGAATTAGGTGAGCCTTCTCTCTTTGTAATTTCTCCCTTCATAGTGAAGATATGTCACTTTGTGCCGTTGTTTTTTTCTGAAAGGGTTTTCCACATTAAATCTTTGTGTTCTCTTGTGTTTACTTAGTGCTCTTGGATTATGATCCTGGATTCATCTTTATGTGATTCCACCGTCAAAACCCCAACAAGTGGTATCAGAGAAATCGTTGGGACACAGATTTGAATCTGTAGGATTAACATCAATGAGAAGCACTAGGTATGATATTAAGAAGAACTCAAGGAAAAATAACTTTGAGTTATGAATATCAAGATAATCAGTTCCTTAACTAAGTAAGGAGAGGATGGTGCTCTTGAGGAGAGAAAGTCTACTATGACTGATGAAGAATTGAATACTCTTGATAAGAAGGCCTTATCCTTGATCCGTTTATCACTAAAAGAAAATAGGTCTTTAGCCACAATTTTTTAGCCTCAATTGAAAAAATGGAGGCTAAATGTGTCTTTTAGCCTCAGTTGCTAAGCAATTGAGGCTAAAAGTTCATCTTTTGCCTCAGTTACATAGGAACCGAGGTGAAAAGTCTACCTTTTAGCCTCAGTTGCATAGGAACTGAGGCTAAACATCTACCTTTTAACCTCATTTGCATAAGAACTAAGGCGAAAAGTCTATTTTTTAGCCTCAATTGCATAGGAATTGAGGCGAAAAGTCTACCTTTTAGCCTCATTTGCATAGGAACCAAGGTGAAAAGTCTACCTTTTAGCCTCAGTTATCAGGATTCAAGGCGAAAAGTCTACCTTTTAGCCTCAGTTGTACAGGAACCGAGGTGAAAACTCTATTTTTTACCCTCATTTGCATAGGAACCAAGGCGAAAAGTCTACCTTTTAGCCTCAGTTGCATAGGAACCGAGGTAAAAAGTCTACCTTTTAGCCTCAGTTGCCAGGAACTGAGGCGAATTGTCTACCTTTTATCCTCTGTTGCATAGGAACTGAGGTGAAAAGTCTACCTTTTAGCCTCAGTTGCCAGGAACCGAGGCGAAAAGTCCACCGTTTAGCCTCAGTTACACCGGAACTCAGGCGAAAAGTCTACCTTTTAGCCTCAGTTGCACAGGAACCGAGGTGAAAAGTCTAACTTTTAGCCTCAATTACACTGGAACCGAGGCAAAAAGTCAACTTTTTAGCTTCACTTGCATAGGAACCGAGGCGAAAAGTCAACTTTTTAGCCTCACTTGCATAGGAACCGAGGCGAAAGGTCTACTTTTTAGCCTCAGTTCCAAACGAACCAAGGCGAAAGGTCTACATTCTAGCCTCAGTTGCATAGGAACTGAGGCGAAAGGTCTACTTTTTAACTTCAGTTCCATACGAACTGAGGTGAAAGGTCTAATTTTTTATGAATGGGCCATGTTCCATCTGGACATTGCTCTGTCTGATTCATAGGTGGGTGAAAAGTACACTCCAGATCCATCTTGAAGAAATCACAACCGTTATTACCTGTAAGAATCCTCCACCAATGTAAAAACAGTGTCCTTTTTGCCAGATCTGGAATGTTCATTAACTGTGGCCCACCATGCATGATCTATGACAAAAATCCCTTGAAACTCTAAATGGGCTTCTAGACTAAGCCTAAGTCTAGCCCAATTAGTAAATAATCCTAAATTTATGGCCCAGGCCCAAATCACGGGCCTATGTTTATTTCCAAGCCCAGTCTTAAAGTGGACCAAATGAAAGATCACGATGGTCCACACCGGCCCACTGACAACTTAATTTGGACGGTTGGATTTCTTTTTTAGCTGCCCATCTTTCACATACAAGTAGGGTCTGCCTGATCAACCCATGCATGAATGGTGTTGATCTGTTACACGTGTTCCATCAGTCAGTGGGGACCAGGCCCACCACGGTAGCCATCGTGTGGGGACCCACATTCTATTAAAACCCAGCCTTCCTTGCTCGATGAATGCTAATTGCATTTCACTCGCTTCTCCACACGAATTCCATGAAACATGTGGAAATGTTTTATAAGATCTATACCACTCATCCAGTGGGCCATAACCTTTAAAGCCAATGGCTCAAATAGACAGATCGGATGCTTCTAATCACTACGTGGGAATTTCATAAGCGTGTGGGAGCTCTGTACACGTGAGTGCATGTTTTCTCAATGTAACACGTGTTTGAGATCTGAGCCTTACATGAGATGAGCTATTAAAAAAAAATAAAAATCCCTCAGCTCTTCTCAAAATCCTCTGGATCTTTTGGCCAAAAAAATCAAGTCATTTCATACTCCCTCAGCTCTCTCTCAAAATCCCTCAGCTCTGAAAGGAAATTCTATCCTCCACACCAACAATCTCTTCGCTGATTTCAGGTACTCATTCTCACCTTTTTTTTTCCTTCTGATTTCTCAACTGAAATTCTCTCAAAAATCAGAAATCGGGGCAGAAATCTCTCATTTTCATGCGTTTTCCCCATTTGGCCGTTCAAAATTCAATTTCCACATTTTTTTGTTCAATCTGAGGATTTTTTTTTGCTGATTTCACTGAAATCTTGCTCACGAAGTGGAAAAACCTGTTGTTTCTAGCTCATTTGCTGGATTTGAGCAGTTTCTGCTTTGTAATATCAGCGATTAGGGTTTGGTGTTCGATCTGAGAGCAAAACTTTGTTCTCTGCTGTGAAATCTGGTCCTCCATTGCCGATTTCCATGCAGGCTAGAAAAATAAGGGGCATATACGATTGCAGCTCCTCACCTCACCGAACCCTAGCTCTTCTCTTTGTCTTCTCCAATATTTCTCTCGTCTTTGTCAGATCTACAGTCTCTCTCTCTCTCTCTCTCTCTCTCTCTCTCTCTGTCTCTCTCCAATCATTAGATCCTTAAAAGACGGTAAGCCTTTTTCCAATTTTTTCCACTTAGGGTTTATTTGTTATTATTTTTTCTCAATTTTTGGTGCTTGATCTGTTTGGATTTGAATCCATCTCTTGTCTCTCGATTTTGATAGATTTCGTTGGATTTTGATCCGATTATTTTTTATGGATCTGTTTTGCTTTCAGATCTAATTGTCTGAAGCTTTGCTTTTTTATGTTTATTTTGAGATGATGATACATGGTGCCTTCCTTTTTATATTTTGTCTCAATTTGGTTATTTGTTTGAAGCAGGTACTCTGATTTGCAGTTTGCACTATTTGAGGATAGAGGAAGGGTTTTAACTTCTAATTAGGTGAGCTTCCTCCCCTTTTATCCAATTTTTTTCTACTAAGGGTTTGATTTTTTTATTTTTTTTTTCTCGATTTTTGGTGCTTAATCTATTTTGATATATATCCAACTTATGTCTGTTGATTTCATTGAATTTTAATCTGATTCCTGCTGATTTAAGTATCTGTTTGGGGCATGACAGGGCCATAACATTCAGCTGTTACATATTACCATGTCCTGTTTTTCTCTTGTTCTAAACTGTAGTAGTGGAGAAGGTTAAGCTTGATATGTTCTTTGTCTGTTGAGATACATTTCTAATGTTTATGGGTTTTCATTTGTGAATTTTGAATGGGCCTCCTTATCATTCAGATCCAGATCCAAATCAGCTATTACATTTCTAATGAATCGGTCACAATCTGCTTCCCACGCTAGATGAATCTTAGCTTTTTGTTATCTTTTCTTATTGAGATTTGAGCTTCCCTATCTCTAGATTAGGTTTTCTCTGCTATTTTTGAGAGATTTTGCTAAATCTGCCATTGTTTGGATAGAAAATTCTTTCTAGTGAGAAAAACAAAAAAAGAACCCTCAGTGGTTGGTTGGTGTCCAATAAAATGTCTCTGGATTAACATTTTGGGAGACTTCAATTCACTTGTTTTCTGAAGAAAAGAGTAATAATGACAATCAATTTCCTTGGCTATTTGTTGTAATAAAAATAGTAGAAGACCTCATATTCATGGAAAATGATTTTGATTCCAACCATTTCCATCTTACAAACAAAGTAGTATTTACAGATTAAAGGACATCATGGGGCACAACTGCAATATTTTCTTTAAGATGATCAATAGCATAAGCTCCACTAGGTTTTGATGTGGGTAGGGCCTGCATGGATTAGTGGAATGCTTTTTCCTACTGTGGAAAAGAAATCATTTTCCTTTGGAAATAACATTTTTTGCCATTTAGCTGAAAAAAAGCAACAGCTGTGATATCGAATTCCATTTCCGCAAATTTCCTAAAAAACTGGTGATTTCCATTTCCTCAAAATAGAACTTACCATTGATCTATCATGGATCTTGATTTCTCCTCCCATGGATTCCAGACCACTGTTAAGGAATAGAAAAAAAAAAGAAGAAGAAGACATAGTTCCATTCACATAGAAAAAAAACTCGGCCAAGTGAATTGGACATGATGAGATTTCAAGCTAGTAGTGGGAAAAACACGACTCGCTGTCAATGGAGTCAAGCACTGTTTGCTGCTAAAAAGGTGAGCCTACTATCTTTAACTCATTTTTAAATAATTAAATAGAGTACCCCAAATAGTTGATGATGATGATTTAATCGACAAATACCGAGTCAAGTTGAGTGAAGGTTTTGGAACTATGCTAAGAAAAAAATAGTTTTGTGTTAAATGATTGTTATGGTTGTCCAAAAAGTCCCTCTATCTGAAGCTACTATTTCTGGCTCACAAAAGGGCAAAACCTTATTGTTCAGTAGAGGCATGTAATTGGAAAAAGAAATGCCTCTTAATTAAACTGCCCATTTGTACAGAATTGATTGAGCCCTAGTGGTTGCAGGGTAGCAATCAGCGCACCAATGCCACATGTATGAGAGTCTGGCCTAAGTGGCATCAGCAGCAGTAGGTTCAAACCATCGAATCACCTGACCCAGTTGCCTAAACAAATTGAGCCTTTTAAAATTCACAAACTCAAGAGGGGGTTCCCATGCAAGCTTTGTATTATCCCAGATTTGCATTTTCCTGGCCTGGGGCCACCATAGGGTAGCCATTGGATTCACATTTTCCCTCTCAAATCAATCTATTTACCTGCAAAATTGGGATTAGGCCTAATCCTGATTTTGGTGAGCCACACCCTCAGATCCACCATGCTAAAGCAGTCTTTTCTGATGAATTGCAGTTGAGGTGTGATTAGTTTTTCTAAAACTTCCATAATTGTAATTAAGCCAAGCACTGTGTAAGCATGACGAATCTGACATGGAGGGCATGGGACCTGCCAAAATCTGGATTAGTGGATTATTCCTAATTTTATAGGATCCCTACCCAACAGACTCAGCTGTTCCAAGAAATAACAACATTCTAAAAGAGAAAACATGAACAAAATGCTTGTTTTTATTGAGAATTCAAAGCTTGTTTCAGTGCAAAAGAATGAGACAAGTCCTAGATCATTTAGGAAACCAACTTATCATTTCTTCCTTCTTCTGCCCTTTCCTGATTTCGAAGTTCCTGCATTGTGAGTCACTGAAGGCTTTGAAGTTCTTGCATTATGAGTCATTGAAGGCTTTGAAGTTCCTACAGTGTGAGTCACTAAAGGCTGCTGTTTCATAGTCCTTCCACGATGTTCAGGGACTAACTCTGCAACCTTAAGCATCAATTGTTTCCCTGGAATAAAAATAGCAAGTCACATGACAAACATGCTGCTGAATCATGTCACCCATGCATATACATCTTTTTGTTGGCTTCATCTAAAAAGCTGGCACTTGAAACTGGAACCCATCATTTTGTGGTTTTTCATTGATTTAAAAGAATCATAAACATTAAATGCAGATAACAAAATTAACTGGATTAACATATTTCTATGTGCATTCTTTAGTGCTATTAATAAATATAAATTGCAAACATAATGATCACAATTATAGAGTTTGCTAACTCCCCCTGCACATGCTTCCACATGCATAGTTCTCTCTGATCTGTATTAAAGTGCTCTCTCCTCTTATTTTTGTGCTATTTTTTAATCCTTTTACTTTATGTTTGACAATGTCTTGGATTAGAGATCTTTCTTTAAACTATATCAACATTTTTTAGAAGATAGAAATAATTAAGATTCAAGATATATCTGATTTGGATATTGAAACACAAGTACTGTTGAGGTTCTCGAGACTAATTTTTGTGTGCAGTACTCTAATTCTGACACTGTTGTATATGTCGGCTGTGGAGAAAGAGGAAATGAAATGGCAGAGGTATGCAGTTATATTGTTCTTTATTATCCTTTATCAATGATTTCATTTTCTATTGGCATATTGATTTGATTACTTATTTATCCAATTTCAGGTTCTTATAGATTTCCCTCAATTGACCATGACATTGCCTGATGGCTGTGAAGAATCTGTCATGAAGTGTACAACACTTGTTGCTAATACTTCTAACATGCCAGTCGCTGCTCGGGAGGCATCCATATATACAGGTATACGCTGGTGTTGCTGCCTGTGGAGGTGTAACTTATTGGGTGTTTCTTTTATATATGCTTAGAGTAGTTTTCTTCTAGATTGCAAACATGCAAGCAATATCTACTGTGATATCTTGGGAAGACCAGTCATAGAGCCAAGACTTTGTGTTATAAAAAAATGGCAATTGACGTCATTAAGAATTCTAGAGGCCATTATTATGCTTGATAATATGTGGCTTAGTCTAAAGACCAAATAGGAGACAGGAATGTGTTCAGACTTCAGATAGCCGTGTATCATGATGGTCTATTTTTATTTTAGGATAAGCAGACAAGCCATAAATCTTACTAGTTCCACAAGTTCTAGTAGTCGATATTGATACTTCTAAGGGGGTTTTCATGCATACCGTTGTGCTTACTATAGTTCTTCATGATTTCACTAGAACTTTTATATAAACTTGATGCAAATGGCTTCATTGGAGGATTTCACCACTTGTCCCATCTGATCTCAAAATGTACTGAAGCTTAGCTTCAATTCTCAAAACCACACTTCAGATCCCCAAGGCACTGGGCTGTAGCATCTCCATTGTATCATTGTGCACATTTGACTTTGTACTAAACTTGCTGATGCTCAACTGTTCTCATGTGTCAGTTATTTTCTGATGCTGGAATTTCTTTTCTCTAGTATTGTGGTGGCCCTTCTGTTTTTGCAAATATAATGCTTTATGTTCTATTGACATGGTATTTCAGGCATCACAATTGCTGAGTACTTTCGAGATATGGGTTACAATGTTAGCATGATGGCTGATTCGACATCTCGCTGGGCAGAAGGATTGCATGAAATATCTGGGCGGCTGGTAATTGCCTCTATCTTTACATATCTATGCAAAGTTTCCTATCATGTTCTCTTTTTAATTTGAATTACTTGTATGCCATGGGCTCTCACAGTAAATTTCTAATTTTTAGTGACCACGAATCATCCTTTCAATTACACTTCATTAGAGTATGAAAGTTTTCCAAAGCAGAACTAGCAGCATTAGAACTAGTGGCCTTCTTTCCATGCCCTTTGCTGCATTCTTTCAAATTTGTAATACAAGACCAGAAATTATCTAGTGCTTTCAAAGAACCGTGAGTTATGGTCATCTCTTATACCACTTTTTAAAAGAAGCAGAAAGTAAAGGATTAGCAATCAATCCCTGTAGCCATAGATATCGATTCTCTTTGTACTCTGTTGTAACTATCTCATTTCTTTCCTAGACTTGTAGTTGTAAAACAATCTGCTTGTGCTGTGTAGTTTGCTGAATATGGGAATGAGGGAAGCATTGTATTGCTCCAAGCCTACTTAGTTCAAGTGAAATTTCAAAGTGAAGACTTTCAGTCAAAGCCATATCTTCTATCAGCTATCTTTATATACTTTTTGGGTAGACCAAATTTTGCCACAGTTTTCTGTGAAGCACTGAGAAGTGATGAGTGAAGGATTTCGAGGTCTCTCCAAGCAATTTCATTTGTCTACACCCGAAAAAATTGATGTTGGACTTGCTCTATCAGATTCAGGAAATACAGTTTCAGAATCAGAGGTAAGTTGAGTTGCTTGGAGGAATGTATCACACGCTCCATGAATGACATGGTGTATTTGTATGACATGAATTGTGTTTTTAGCATTCCTTGAGTTGCTTGATTTGGAGATAAGTTTTGAAACATCTGTTCTAAGATACCTTTGTACAAAGATTCCTATTGCATTTGTTTTCTCCTATGGTGTTTTGCATTTAAATCTTGGTCATTTTTCCATGACAAAATTTCTCCATGGCACATATTGAGGAATTATGTACAAAGCCTGCTTCTGTTTCTCATGAGCAAATTCAGAACATTGTTTTATTTCTCTCTCAGTCCAAGGGCCTGACAAAGCATGTGGATTCTTTTACAAAGACGTTGTCCTTATTATAACTTAAAGAGAGGACTCATTTTGTACTAGCCCCAGTATTGGTGGATGATTCATCTGATGTCAACTCATTGAGGTACTTTTTAAGGACCACCTTCCGGTTGATTAAATATTCATGTTATTGGTCATTGTATTCTCCAGTTCGAAAGTCATATTTTTTTACTTCTATTTTGGTCAATTTTTCTGCAGGTATTTGGAATCATTCTTTGAGTGCACTGAGAATGATTTTGATGTTGTTAGGATGTTCTTCTTGCCAACATCTGAGGGTCGTCGTGAAGAAAGCAAAACAGTATTCATCAAGGTAACTTTGGTTCTCTAGCAATTTGCTAAGCTTTCATTTCATTTTATGGTTCTGATTAATGATCTGACATAACTACTTGTAATGAACAGAAGGTGGAAGAGAAAGAGCCATTGCAAAGGCTGACACGAGTTCCAGATGTTGTCAAGCATCGAGGCTTTCTTGCTTATGAATGGGAAAGTATTTCATACAGGGACCCTGATGTCCAAATGAATGACTGGGAAGAGGTTGTAGTGGAGTCCAAGCCAGGCTAACTGTTGAAGACCCAGTTGGCCCGTTGCATGGATTGTGGAACTCCCTTCTGGCACTAGGTATGAGTTGGACATTTGATATAGTATGGAAGAGTCTAACATTTGGTATTTTTTAGGCATGGCTCAAATGTCTATTTTGATGCTGTATTTTATTTATTAACTGATCTTTGTTGTCTTTTTTTTTTCATCTACACGTGGAAGGAGATCTTTCCAATGTGAACCATGTCGTGTAATAAGACAGTTCTCCTTGTCATGGTGTTTGCAGATCATTTCAGTGGAATTTTGTTGCAATCCCACTTCACCTTAAAATACTATCAAAATATGTGTGGTTTGCCATTCAAAAATATAGTTTGCTTTGTCTTATGTTGCTCATTCTTTATTCCAGTGCTCCAAATTAGACTTATTATGCTCAATTTATAATAATGGTATAACAGAATTTACAGTTTCCATCAAGTAAATAAGAGAAAAAAAAGAAGAAGGAAAAGCCATAATTCAGTTCGTAGCATGGTTTTGGCTATTTTGTGTACTGATTAATTATTATAGGAAGTTGGTCTGGGTATCTCACTGCAGATATTTGGTAGGTGTGAAGCTTCTGATGCCAATAGATACACTCTAGAATGTCGTGGATGACTAGGTCACTAGGATCCCTGTGTATTTTTTTGTGGCATCTCATATCAATTATGGAAGATTGTTATAAACTATGATTTCATTGGCTAATGATATATGCCTTGTCAATTAAGGTATCCAGTGCATATGTTCTGCAGGAGAGATCAGGAAAGCAGCCTTTAGGATGATATAAACTTCTGGTGGGATTTATTACCTAATGGAAGCTGGTCAAGAAAAAAGCGATTGAATGCTGCCAACCTTGTTAGTTGCAATTTGAAGGAGCAGTACAGAGAAAAAAAGAAAAAGAATGTGAAATCATCACAAAATGTGTTGAACATGAGGCCTCGTATTTCTCTGGACTGGGATGTGACCCAAAAAGAAAGCCGTGGCCAAGAGGGAGCAGATTGGGATAACCTGGAGGAACAAAACTCCTTTCATTAACTCTGGTTGTAGGTCGAACAGGGGCTTGGCTGATGTCTTTCCTATTCCATGGGAAATCTTTGGGTTGGAGGATCTGACTGGGGTGCTCTCTTTGGAGGTAAGCATAGTTATGCCTATCCTTTTAGAATCATAGCAATTCTATTCATGTAGATTGTTTTGGAGTTTGATGTTTTCACCATTTTCTGCATGTTTTTTATACATTTCTTTTTTGAACCTATTGCTAGGTTTGGGAGACACTTCTCTCAGAATCAGAGAGGAAGCTTCTCGCTCAGTTTCTTCTGAGAGGGACTAATGTGGATCAAGTGGTGCAAGCATTGTTTCTTGGGGATAACCTTCACTTTGGAAATTCTTTCATCATATGGCAAGTTTTATAGTTTATACGTTCTTCATTTCTTCAATTACTTCGAAGATCCTTTCCTCATATGGCAAGTTTTGTAGTTTATACATTCTTCGTCATTATCAGTGTTCTTCTGGGAGGCAAAAATCAAGCAAGTTCTTATGGCTTGTTATTGTGCAGGGATCTTCCTGTTCCTGGTCTGGAGTTCTCGGGGATCCATTTCGCCATGGAATTTCTTCATGCAAATACCAAGAGCTTACTGGACAGCAATATGCAGGATGGGAAATACATATCTGCAAAGGGGGAGAAGGTGGTTGTCATAGGTGGGCTACATATCATCACACAAGTCAAAAGAGTTCACACGTGCCAATGTGGCATGCGTATTTGATCAGGTGGGCTACATTGTTTGGGTGTTTTGGCCTAAAAATCAAGCTGATTTTCTCTTAAAAGTGATCCGAGAGAAAATAGTTATGTGGAAGGGGACCTTATTGAAACAGTTCATGTGGAACGGGACCTTACTGAAACAGTTTGTTTTGAAAACTTTAAATATACCATTAATTATTTTGTTGGTATTGTGTTGATTGTTGTCTTGATGGATGTTAAATGGGTGAAACATGCATAGGTTCAATCATTGGTTGATTATAATATCGTTAGCTTTTTTTGATAGAAATTAAATTTAGCTTCGGTTATTGATAAATGATGTTAAAAGTTGAATTTAGCCTCAGTTGATGCCAACAAAGGCTAAATCTATCTTTAGTCTCAGTTTTGTCTCAGTTATCTAAATTGAGATTACAACTCCCGTGGCTAAAGGCTTTAGCCTCGGTTGTTGAGAACTGAGCTTAAAAATAGATTTAGCTTCAATTGGAGGCAACTGAGGCTAAAATTTGGATTTAGTCTCAGTTGGAAACAATGGAGGCTAAAATTTTGATTTAGCCTCATTTTAAAAAAACTGAAGCTAAAAAGGTTTTTAGCCTCACTTGAAGAACCGAGGCTATAAGTCATTTTAGCCTCAGCTGCTAAAATTGAGGCTAAAGCCTTTAGCCACGGGGGTATCAACCTCGGTTTGGATAAATGAAGCAAAACTGAGGCTAAAGGCTTTAGCCTCAGTTTTTAACCTTTTTAGCCACAGTTTTGAAGTGAAGCTAAAGCCCCCTTTTCTTGTAGTGTATGTCTCATGGATGAAGTCCTTTATAATGTTTTGAGAGAGAAAACTGTAATTGGTTTATGGGCGAAGTTAGAGGATATTTATGCTAAAAAATCCACTGAGAATCTTTTACAATTGAAGCTACAATTGTTCACCTTCAGATTAACAAAGGGTGGAGACGTGGAGGCCCACTTCAATAATTTTAATAAACTAATTTGTAAATTGTTAGACATGGAGGAAGTGATTAAAGATGAAGATCAGGCATGTATATTATTGAATACTCTATTTTCATTGTATGAGTCATTCAGGGACTCATTGTGCATCGAAAATAAAACCCTGAGTGTGGATACTGTTATCTCAACCTTTCAAGGGAAGGTCATGAGAAAGATGAACGACGACTTGGGGTCATCTTCTGATGCACTGTTTAAAAGGGACAGAAATACTGAGCAAGGTACAAGATCTTTAAGACCAATATCCAAATCCAAGGACAAGGGCAAATGAAAACTAAAGTGCTAGAACTGTGGGATGATTAGACACATGAAAAAGGATTGTACTAATCCTAAACCAAATAAAGAAAACTTAGAGGCTTCTTCCAGGGAGGCTAATGTTGTCACATCTGATAAAGAAATAAGTGGAGGTGATATTCTGTCTGTGTCTATGGTCGGACACTTGCATAACAATCTTAGAGATGAGTGGATCATTAACATAGGATCATCATATCACATGACTTATCATCGAAATTGGTTCACCAATTGCAAGGAATGCGATTGTGGACAAGTCTTTATGGGCAATAACAATGCTTGTAATAATGTGGCTATTGGTACGGTGAGCATTAAGATGTTTGATGGGATGGAGTGTACCTTGACTGATGTCAGGCATGTTCCTTATATGAAGAAAAATCTGATTTCTCTCTGTGCACTCGTGGCTATAGGGTGCAAGTTCACTGGTATTGATGGTGTCTTTAAAGTTTCAAAAGGGGCACTATGGAGCAGTATTCACAACCCCAAGTATAAGGTCGTGATGTAGTAATAATCTTGGTAAGACTGAGGTCGAATCCACAAGGACTAATCCCATACATTTATGAAAGTAACTAGAATCAGAACTAGAAAAAGATTTAAAACTAAGTCCAAATAATTTGAAGAGTAATTGTGAATAGAGTAATTGAAACTTATGAATTTAAAGGTGGAAACTAGTGTGCCAAGGATCCACCTGTAGCTATTGAGATACTACCTTACTTGATTTAAGAGATCCAACTGAAATCAAAGTCCTATCTTATCCAGTTAGAGCAAGAGATGATTAAATCTCTGAACTTCTCATTGATCTAGCCTCAATGGAAAAGGATTGTGAAGAATTAGAAGGGATTTCATCACCCAACCATGTGTAGGAGACTATGCCAAATAACAGGATTTACAAATCCCATAATCTCAATTAAGAAAAGAAGAAATTCAAAGCTATTGTAGCGCTTATTGTAATTTGAGTCATAACAAACCATTAAAAATTGAAAATATTCCTTAAAATCAACTAGAAATCAATGAAGTTCAACATAAACATGTGTTCACAACCCTAAGTGTAGGGTCGTGATGTAGAAATAATCTCGGTAAGACCGAAGTTGAAGCTATAGGGACTGAAACTTGTACGTATTCTGAAAGTAACTAGAACCAGAACTAGAAGAAGATGTAATCTAAATTTAAAGAATTTAAGAAAATAAATTTAAATTATGTAACTAAAACTTATAAAATTTAAAGGTGGGAAACTAAGGTTTCTAAGGATTCACTTGTAGAGATCAGGGAGATCTATGCTTGATTTATGAACATAACTGGAATCAGAGTCCCATCTTCATCCAATTGGAAGATAATTCATTAAAAATTAATTCTGAACATCCTTTGATCTAGTTTTTAATGGATGAGAGGTATTAGAACTAGAAGTGATTCCATCATAAAACCATGCCTATGAGACAAAGAAAACAATAAAATTTACCAATCCACAACCAATATGAGAGAATTGTAAGAGTTAGGGAGAATTCCATCATCTAACCATGCCCATGGGACGATGGTGAACAATAGGATTTTCAAAATTCACAATCTCAATAATGAAAAGAACATACTCAAAACTATCGCAGATCTATTGTAATTTAAGTCACAACAAACCATTAAAAACTAAAAGTATTTCTTATAATCAAATCCGAATCAAAGATAGTTCAACAATCATGAATCAAAGCAATAGAAAGTATCCCATCACAATACAAGCTTCACCTCTTAGCCTTAGTTAAGAGGTTTAGCCAACCATAGACATGATTAAACTAAATCTCTCAAAAACATAATAAAACAACTAGAAAAAAGGAAGAAAAAACTTTAGGGAATGGCGTCTCCACATTTTACTCCCCTATTTTTCTCTCATGTCTGATGCCTGTTCTCTCTCCTTTGTTTCTCCTTTTATAGACAAGATTTAGGTCGGCTGGAGTGGAGAAGGTTTGTGGAACTTACACACCTCTCTCCTTGCACAACGAAACTATGAAAGCGAGTCACATTTAGAGTGATTTTTGGGGAAGGAACCATCCACACCGTCCATTTTGACTCTATAGGAAGGGTCGTGACCCCCTTCTCCAATGTTTGGACGGTCTAGATCATTGATCCGACTGTGATCAAGATCACACAATGGCCCATAGTGGACCGAGAGGCCTCCCCATGTTCCTCTGCACGTTCTTGCGCTGAGATGCTCAGTGGGCCCACAATCAACGTTAATAGAGAAATCCACTCTGTCTATTGGATTCCTCTCGGAATCTTGGCCTAAGAAACCATGTTTTGATCCATATATGGTGCAGCCCAAGGAATTAATCATGCTACACTGTTTTGAATGTTGCAGGATAGTCCTCTAGTGATCGTTGTGGCTGGCACGTGCGCATGCATGAGCACACAAGTTCAACTTAGTTTTGACTAGTTCAAGCCCCTCTGCTAGATGGACGGTTTGGATTGTCCACGTGGGCCATGTTGGTGGCCCACAATGTCTCTCAAAGGGATGTTGTGCATTCGATTTCTGTAGGAGAAAATGATAACTACCATTTTAGGCTAGGAGTCAGGTTAGTGTACGTTGACTGACTTCCCTAATTTCGTGCAATGTGGGTGTGCACTCCCTATGCACCCGCACCCTGTAAACGTGGGGCCCATTGTGATGTAGTGTAAGATCTACACCATCCATTCATTTTGTCACCTAATTTAAGGAGTTAAGTCCAAAATTGATGCATATCTAGAGATCAGGTAGGCCCCAAATTAGTGATTTATGGCTAATCTTTCCGTTGGATCACTTCCACCAAGATCTAAGGGCTGCAATTTTACATGTACTATTACTTTATGATACTCGGGCCAGATATAAATTTTTGTGCCAAACGGATGGTGGAGACCCTGTGATCTTGCATTCAGGATGATTTTCAAGCTTCTTTATCTTCAATCACTTGGTTTTCTCGGATCTTTAGCATGTGAATTCTTCAATCTCAGTCTTCTAAGATTCTTCCCTTGCCTTAGTGATTCTTGAGCATCAAATTTATACTTTTAGTACCCTTTTCAGTCCAAGCTCCAAAATTCACCTTGCAACATAGACATGATTAAAATAAAACGTTAAGCATTATCATGTTCATAAAACCAAGTAATAATTTGGGTCTAGTATGTAATATTTGACCCTTAACACAATCCCTAACTAGCATTTTGCTAGTCCCGAGCAAAGTATGCGAAAAATATTTCGAGAACCACAGAACAATTTCTATAAACTCAAGTGGTTTTTGAAAAATAGTCCAGATAATAGAATGCCAAGAAGCATTAATGTTGGTGATTATCTTCTCCTAAACTCAAGCGCAGGGTAAAATTCATGGTCAAGTTTAAAGTATTAATCCATGAATTAGAACAATTCTAAACATTGAGTTCCATGGATATATAGTGAAACCTCGACTTATCACAATTAAAGGTCCAATTTTCAATTTTCATGATAACATTGATAACCAAAAAGAACATTCCAGATAGCCAAACTTAACCCAAAACTTGCCTTACAGTTCAGTTTTTTTTTTTTAATTCTTCTAGCTTTAGATTTTTTCCATTGATGGCTTTACACTATGTCAGCCTTTTTAGAGATCTTTAATAGGTAACCGTTTTCGATGACAACTTTTTTTTTAGCTGGGTATTCTCTTTTTCCTTTCTTCTTCTTTTTAAATTTTTTTTTTTTTTTAAACATGATGGACAAATTCCCCATGCTGGTTCCTTCCATGCTTAGTGATTACCAAGTTAACAATTCAATATCAAACTAAAACCTTAATGTGTAAGCTAGATGTGACATGTGATAATCATGACTCAATCAATGTTTAAAACATCTAATTATGGATTAATAATTCAAACTTAACTGTGAAATCTAATAGGTAACCGAATCCAAGAGTTATAAATCACCAACATTAAGTATCTTGTACTTCTAAATCAAGGATGGCCTTCAAAATCACTCGAATTCATAAAAGTTTCAGAAAAAATTTTAAAAAATTTCACAATTTTTGCTCAAGACTAAGAGAACACTGATTAGGTAACCTAATCTCCCATCCCCAACCTAATTTTTTTTCACAATTTTTGCTCAAGACTGAGAAAACACTAATTAAGTAACCTAATCTCCCATCCCCAACTTAAAATCTACATTGTCCTCAATGTGAAAGATATAAGCATGCAATGTACATGAGACAACGAAAGTAAAGGTGAAGTGATGGAAAGGTAGTACCTGATGAATGAATTAAGAAGCTTTTTCTAAAGGATCTCAGTGTGAAGGTGGATCAACACAAGAGTTAAAACAATAAAAAGCAAACTATCCTAGAATAAATGGAAAGCAACAATCCTAATAACATAAAGCTAACTATTCTAGAACAAAAAATATAAACTTAACTATACCTTCGATAGACTAGGAGGTCAATCCTAGTAGACTGGAGCATTCAGAGGTATGGACATGTCCTCTGAATTAAATTTTTCAACAAATGGCTTTACTCGATGTTCATTCATTTTAAATTCATTTCCATTATTTGGATTCCGAATCTCGACAGCTTCATTAGAATAAACATCGATAACAGTGAAAGGGCCGGTCTAACGAGATCGGAGCTTATTCGGAAAGAGATGTAACCGAGAATTATATAAGAGGACCTTCTAAACTGGTGTGAATGATTTTTATAAGGCCCGTATTCTAGTCCGTACCATTCCTGTTCACTCCCCAAGTGCAGGGTTGTGATGTAGTAATAACTCGGTAAGACCGAGGTCGAATCCCAAGGGACTGAAACTTGTACGTTATCTAAAACTAACTAGAACTAGAACTAGATTAAGATGAAATTAAAACTGAATGTTATTGATGAAATAATTGTGAACTAATTATCTAAGACTTAAGAAAATTCAGAGAAAGGTAACTAGGGATTCAGAGGATCCACTTGTAGAGATCAGGGAGATCTTATGCCTGTTTTGTGGAAATTAACTGAACTGTCATTGATCTAGTTTTCAAGAGATGAAAGGTATATGAATTAGAATGGATTCCATCACCAAACCATGCCCAAGAAACTATGGCAAACAACAGAATTAAACTAATTACCAACCAATCACATGTTATGAAAGTTAGGAAGGGTACCGTCATCCAACCATGCCCAGGAGACTATGGTGAACAATAGGGCTTCCTAACATTATAAACATGGAAAGAAAATAGAAATACTCAAAGCCATCGCAAACCCACTGTAATTTCAGTCACAACAGACCATTAAAGACTAAAAATATTTTCATACTAATCAAACTAAAATCAACTTCAATTCATACATTAAAATTAAATTAAAATCATAAAATGTCCCATCTTACTACAAGCTTCACCTCTTAGCCCTAGCTAAGAGGTTCAGCCCACTATGATGGGCGTAGATCTCACTAATTTAATAAAAATAAATAAATTAAAAACGTCCCTATTTCTCTCTCTCTCTCTCCACGTTCCTGCCCAAGCCCTCTACGTTCCCACCTTTTCTTCCCTTTTATATTTGAAGGAGGTCGGCCTTGCTGCCGGTTTGGAGAACCGACCTTCGTGGAGTCAGTGGATTGCGTAACCTTTTATACAGCAACAACCTATCGCAGAGAAGCCGCAAATCGAGTTGCATTCGGCTCAGGTTTTCGGACAAAACCCGTTCCACGATCCGAATTCTTTCCATGGCTGGGGTAAAGACCCCCTTCCAGACATATTGGACGGTTCAGATCATTCGTCCGACCACGGACGGTGGCCCACGACCGGCCGCAAATTTCAGGCTGCATCGGTTTTGGGCGCTTAATACGTCCTGCGTAATAGAGCTTACGCTGCGACGTTGGTGGAGCCCACTTCTTTATCATTTTGAGAAATCCACTCCATTCATTCAACTCGTGGGAAAATTTCAGCTGGAGAGGGCCAGTTTTGGATTATTTCTGACGTGGCCCACCTGATTTTCTGATTCACCGTCCAACCCGTTCTTGAATAATTATGATCTCATCCTCTTTGTTTCTCAAAATATTTTCACCTAGGCCTTGGTGGTATGGGCCTTGGGAAGCTACTGGACAGCTTGGATTGTTCATATGGACAATGGGTGGGGCCCACAACATGTCCCAGCAAACTCTGTTTGAGCTTTACAGCGAAGAAACGGCAGCTACCGTTTTGTGCAAGGACGTTGGTGGGGTCCACTTTACTGCTGGTTTGTGAAATCCAGGCCGACCACTGCATTCTGCTCGAGAAACCGGTCAGAAAGGATGCGGTTCAGCTCTGATTCGGTGTGGCCCATGGAAGACTACTTCTACCGTCCATTATATACTGTTGACGAGATTTCCATGCGTACACATGCATGGTCTTGGAAAAACATCATTTGTACGGTCGGTTTTCCCTCGTAAGACGAATGAACAGTGTGGATCTTACAAATGCATGGTGATTGTGGCCCACTGATGCATCCTAGCGGACGCAGGTTCGTCCGCTGGCTTTTGCGCCAGAGAACGCAAGTCAGCGCACGTGTTGACTGGGTGGTCTGTTCGGTGCACAGCGAGTGAACGTGGATGGGGTGCACACACTGTAAGTGGGACCCCCTAAGGTGTTGTTTCAGTAAATCCAAACCGTCCATTCAGTGTGTCATCCCTTTTAAAGGGTTGATACCAAAGTTTAATCATTTCCAGATGATAGGCGGGCCCCAATTTGATAATTCATGGGCTGATCTATCCATTGGGCCACTTCCGCGATGATCCGACGGATGAATTTCAACGTGTACGGTTCATTTAGAGTCCTCAGGCCCTGTATAGAGTTTTGAGTCGAACGGATGGTGGGAACCCTGTGATCTTGCATTTTACACCAATTTCGGGCCATTTGAAAGTGAATTGCTGAAATTTCTCTGATCTCTGGCGTGTAAATCCTCGATCTTGGTCCCATGGAGTCTCGTACAATGCTTTGGTGTCTTCAGAGTGTCCAATCCATGCTTTTAATACCTATTTGCAGTTCATGCTCAAAAAATCACCTTGCAACATAAACACGATAAAACGGGCCATTAAACAGTATCATGCTCATAAATTCAGGAAATAATTGAGGTCTGATATGCAATATTTGACCCTCAACAGTTCCTTAGACTCCCGCGATCCTCCTCATCAAATTTTGGCAACTTGCGACCTATAATTAGCGTTTATGCGTGACCCTAAGTCGTATCCTATAGATCTGAGTCGGCTCGACCCGAGACTTGTACATTCCAACCCTTTAATTCTCATCTTCCACCATTAAAGAAGAAGCCAATAAACTTAGCTTTTGAAGGACTCAAGAAGAAGAGAAAATGGTGGGCGTTTATAGGAATAGATTTGTGATTTTGATGATGGGCTAACCGGGGCCTACCGATTGCTGGTAAGTGTAAGTGCTATAATTTATAGCCCCTTGTTAATGTCAAATTTGTGGTGACAAAGACACTACTTTGAAGCTATATATGTGATGAAAAAAAGATCCATTCAAGATATGAAGAGTCATGATGATAGTCTAATAAGATTAGCTTCGATAGACAAGAGAAGCTTTCAAGTTCAAGATCTCAGGCTTAATTATACTCAAAGGTCACTTGTCTTCAAGTTTCAATATCTTTGCTTCACTATTGAGGTATGACTGACCTTAGGTTGACCTTTAGAGTAGGCCATTTTGGATATATAATCCATATATATTTTATAAGTGAATTTGGTCTGTTCTAAGACTAGTCCTGGACCTTGTTCGACTAGTCTTAGTTCTGGTTCGACCAATCCAAAAAATTTTACCACCAGTCCTAAGTTGTTGAAGATTTTAGAATTTTTTGGTTACTCTACGACTAGTCTTGGAGGCTGTTCGACCAGTCGTGTGAACAGTGTCAACTGGTTCTTCGACCAGTGGTATATCTTTGATTCAAAGTACAACATTGAAAAACATCTGTCTACGACTAGTCGTATACAACCTACGACTAGTCGAAGGTGACCTACGACCAGTTGTAGGGTTCCTATGACCAGTCATGAAACCGTCAGATCATATCACGCCTGAAAATTTAAATTTCTGTTGGTTTTTAGACCAGTCGTAGAGGTTCTAAGACCAATCGAAGACGTGTTTCGCTCAGCTATAAATAGAGCACGAATCTCAAAACAAGAGAGACAATTCAAGCTAATTAATTCCGCCTTCTGAGAGATAAGTCTGTGCTCTATTTTAAGCCTTCTGAGAGATAAGTCTGTGCTCTATTTTAAGCTAAGTGTGCATATTTAATATTCTCTTTCTTTAGTTTTATTAATTGATTTTGTTTCTTGTATTCCAATCTAATCTGAAAAGAGGAATTGCTATTTTCCTTTCTTTGGAATCAAAATCAATTAAAGCTAGTCCATTTTGGTTTAATTTAAAATCAATTAGAACTAGAACCATTATAATGTGAGTTTTGGACATTGAACTTGGACATTCAATCATCTACTCTGACTTAGTTCTTGGGTCTACTACAACGAAGGAGAAAATCAGGTATTTTACATTTAATTGTAAATTACTTTCTGTTTTGGTTTCTTTTGGGATTTGTTAGAAAAATCTCATTGTATTGGTCTTCTGAGGAGATCCAGGAAAACTCAGAAGTGGGTTTTTTTTTTTTAATTGTGTAAACCCACAGAGAAAGACACAATTGTGAAGGTTTTAGGTTAACCTATGAAAACCTAATTTGATAGTGAACACTAATATCCCCTGTGTGAGGATATTAGGAGTGGAGTAGCATTCTGTGTAGCTGTTGTTTAATAGTTGGTGAACACACAAGCGAACCACTATAATCCCTTGTGTTTGGTGGTTGAATGGTTTATATTTCATATCTTTAATTATTCATTTGTGGGATGTACAAGTGGATGTGAATGTTGTAATCATTTATTTTAAGCATCATGGGAATGTTATAATAGTTTAGCATTTATTTCTTGTTATTCCTTTATCAGCTTCTTTAAGTGTTCTAGTAAGGTTGCCCTGCCATTCCTATGGTGTATGGTTGTCCCTAGAACAAAATATATTTATAATTGTAATTTATTCTTCAGTGCAGTTTGTATTTATTTATTTTTTATTCCTCTTCGATTTGAGATTTGATACAAAGACCTTTCTAGAAATAAGGTTGTCCTACCATAAACTCTGGTTTTTAGTATAAGGTTGTCCTTAGAACAACATTTATATCAACCTCTCAAGATCTGAATTTTTAGGTTTCTTTACATTCTTGCATTGTGGTTTATTTATATTATTTATTGGCTATCGTATTTATTTAATTTTTACTTTTATAAGTTTTATTTGGAATAGTCTTATTCACCCCCCCTCTAGGACATATAGCTAGGCCTTTTCAGTAAGAATCTCACTTTGGACCTTAGGTGTGGCCGATGGCCCACTATGATCCATATGTTCATCCCATGATGGGGCCATTATCTATGGAACCCATCGTGATATTTATTTTTTTATTGCTTGAAGGTCATTTAGACCTTACATTTTGGTGGAAAAGGGATCTCTACCATTGATTTTGATTAGTGGGCCCATAAGTATTAGGACCCACTTGACGTACGCTCTGTAATGCATGGAAGCGAGGGCTCATAGTGGTGGAGCCCCTCCCCTCCAAACGTCTTTCTCTCTCTCTCTCTCTCTCTCTCTCTCTCTCTCTCTCTCTCTCCCTCCCTCTTTCTCTCTTTTTCCTAGGTTTGCTCGCCCACCTATTAAACACATGTAGGGACGATCCAGATCGTCCAACAGGTGGGACGATCTTGCTGTCCACCCTACTAGACTGATTGTCCAAAAGGATAGTTTGGATGATGAGAAAATACAAATGACAGCTTGATCTTCTAGCTGGTGGGCCACACGTGTGTGGACCTCACCTTGATGTGATCTGCATCCACACCGTTAGTCCAATAAAAACCAGGCCAGTAGGGCCGATCGTCCAGCACACCATCCCCATCTCGTTGCTTATCCGTTTTAGACAGGCCTAGTAGAAGGAAAAACTCAGATATCAATTTGATTCAAACTGTGGGCCACTCACGTGGACCCCACCATGATGTATATGTTTTAGCCACACCATCCATCCATTTTTCATGGACAATGCTGCCCTCTCAATGCATGTGTTATACATCTAGGCGATTCACCTAGTGGGGCCCATTTGATAGGCATAGTGCCCACCTGCTGGGTGGCCCAATGAGTTGTATATGTGGCCCATATGACGAGGCCCAGTGAGGCCCGATGTGATGTATGCGGCCCATATGATGAGGCCCAATATGATGTATACCAGGCCCATATGTGCGGCCCATTAAGTTGTATATGTGGCTCTAGAGTGAGGCCCGATGTGATGTATATGTGGCCCATATGATGAGACCCAATATGATGTATACCAAGCCCATATGTGTGGCCCATTGAGTTGTATATATGGCCCTAGAGTGAGGCCCGATGTGATGTATATGTGGCCCATGTGTGAGGCCCGATGTGATGTATATGAGGCCCAATGTGATGTATATGCGACCTGTCTATGAGGCCCACCTTGATGTGTGCATTGTATGTGCACTACCCAAATCTGTCTTTTTAGAGATTTTAAGGGCCAAGGGCCTTGTTGTGATTCTAATTCTAATCCCAGAGGGACTGCACCTTGGGAGCAATGGTGGTTAAATGTTCACATTGTAAACGGTGGTTAAATGTCCCCATTGTGCATCTCCCTAAGGCCCATTCTCATCTTCTCTTATTAGGCTTACCCGAAACCGTTGGGCTCCCATTGATACTAGTAATACCCATCTTTCTCTTATTGGGCTATCCTAAACCATTGGGCCCCATTTGATAATGATACTCTCCACTATACCCTGTAGGATTACCCAAACCTTGGAGCCCATCTTGTGTTCATACCGGGTCTTCCATAGGAAATGTGGCCCACTTAGATGCGTGTGTCTTGCCCAAGTTTAGTGAATATATCCAAGGCCTACTTAGATGATGAACGGGCTACCCAATCCGTGTGTAAGGACACATCATCCTAGATGTATGAATTCCTTAAGTCCACTTTGTGTATGTATCAGGCCCCATAAGGAAGCGCAGTTTATTCATGATAAGAGGTTGAGGAAGCCCAATTGTTCACCTTACCTCACCCTATGAACTCACCTCATTGTATACCTGCTTCAGTCACCTCGTGAGATGTATCCTACCTTACAATCGATTGATAGGATCTCGTGTTATGTATATGTCATCCACACTGTCCATTTACTTCTTTGGGACAAGTGTGAGGTCTATCCTTGATGTTAGTACACCATCACCTCTTGCTGTAGATGAAAGAACATGTGGTATTAGATTTAGTACAAATTTAGTATATCCACTGTATAGAGCCTATCTCGATGTACGGGTTAAATCATTATCCTTCCAGTGGACCCTGTCTTGGGATATATAATATATTAGTGCCTTGGGAGGCTAATGTTAGTCTAACATAGGACATACCACATGGACTCGTATAGTTAAAGAAGGGGTATGTTGTTTAGTTCCTACTCTTTTTGTGTGATATAAGGACGATTGTGGTGCATTGCTATCTATTATGTATCTAATAACATGCTAGTATACTTAGTCTAGTAGGACACACTAAGATAATGCTTAGTATTAGATCACGATATATGCCCATACACATCATTTGTATGCCTGTTGTACGGAATGATTGATCATAACATTACCATTTGGCTGAAATATTTAGGAGACTCCTTACAAGATAGAGTTACTCCCACATGAGCGCGTGGTATGTGCAGGTTTGATGCATGACTGGATGGTATGACTCATGCATCTCACATTTTGTGATATGACTACTATTCACCCTAGTGACATTAGGGATGTGGCTGAATGCCGTGAATGGCCAAATGGGACACAAGAATTTTTTAGTTGTAGCATCTGGGCACGTTAGTTGTCCTTGGGTGAAAGTTCCTAAACCTTCGTGGCCAGGAGACGCTCCAATGTCTAGACCAAATGGATACATGAGCGCATGAGGCCTGTATATCATTAGGCCACATCTCCCTCTGTGTTGTGGTCGGTTAGAAGGGGGTGTTGACTTATCTTCCTGAGTAAGGGGGCTATAAGCTAGGCTAAGTTTGACTGTCTCATAAATGGGTCCACTATCGATGAGCCGGGTAGGTATTGGCAGACTACTGGTTAGGTGGGTAGTTAGGTCTCTTTCACTCACTTGGTTGCACGGTTAGGGAGGTGGCGGCCGATGTGGAGTGTACTAGACCCCGGTGATGATCTCATAGGTGTTCGGTACTAATATGTTGACTTACTGAGTAGAAGTTTCTTACTCAGCCTCTCATTCATTCATTCATTCATTCACTATTCACTTGGGCTGGTGGTGCACAACTAGATCATTATGTGTACCCTCGCAATGGTCATGATTTCGGTTGGGTATGCGACTAACCTGAGATCGAAAGTTTACCACATCGTGTCCAGCTATCCAAATTAGGTATGGGTAAGTTTGGATAGAAGTCCTTTATGATGAAACCCACAACTTGTGATACTACATACTATCATCCTGACTTTACATTTCTGCTTAGTCATTTCATTCACATTGCATCCTCAACACATAGCATTTGATTTACTATGCTTCTGTATTGCATATCCTGAATAAGGTTGATGGTATTATGGACCCATCAGGATCTGCATATTGCATTACATTTATAACATATGGCATTTGAGTTGTTATGTTTCTGCATTTATATGGCCTAGATGACGCTGATGGTAATTGTGGTTCGTCAGGAATTGTATATTGCCTTGCATCCTCGATATCTGATATTTGGCTTTCTATAACTCTGCATTTGCATAGTCGATCTGCATTGCATACTCTGATATTGTATGACTTATGGATTTGCCAGTATTTCCACTTGCTCTGATATTTATGTACTTGGCACTTACCTTGTGCACACACTTATACCATACTGTAAGCTTTCTATAAGCTTACACACGATAAATGCATGTAGGTGGCGTTAGGTCGTAACAATGTTGAGCTTAGAGCATGCAGCTTTCTTCTGAAGTTTTGAGTATCGATATATGTATTTCCCCTTCAGCTCTGTAATCAACTGTTTATATTAGTGGATATGTGATGATGTTATTACCTTTGTGATTTCGGTCCACTTGTGGTTATGCTCTTTTATTTACAAAAAAAAATCACACTGAAAATCCTCCTTGTAGGATCCCAGGATTAGAACCTGGTGTATACGTGGGTGGGGGCCGAAAATAAGGTACTATGGAGGCTGTCGGCACCAGATTCAACAATTGAAAATTCTGTGAGCTCATTTTCTAAGTTTGGGGCATGACAGAAGTTGGTATCAGAGCATAACTTGGGAATACCTAAGGATAGCATCACGTATCTACTGATAGCTACCCTTCACACTACAACAAAACCCACTTTTACCGATGAAAATTTTTGTCGCTAAAAGCTAATTTTTCATAGGTAAAAAGTTTTACTGACGAAAATTTTCATTGGTAAATTCATTTGTAAAAGATTGATGGTAAAGGTTTTTACCGGCAAAAAATATTTTCATCGACAAAGGTAAGACTTTTACTAACGAATTTTTTCGTTGATAAAAAATAAGTAAAAACTTTTACCGATGATTTTTTTCATAGGTAAAAATGTTCACAAAACTTTTACCGACGAATTTTTTCGTTGGTAAAAAATAAGTAAAAAACTTTTATCGACAAATTTTTTCGTAGGTAAAAATATTTAAAAACTTTTGCTGACGAATTTTTTCATCAGTAAAAAATAAGTAAAAAACTTTTACCAACGATTTTTTTCATTGGTAAAAATATTTCACGATACTTTTACTTACGAAAATATTTATAGGTAAAGATATTTACAAAACTTTTACTGACAATTTTTTTCATAGGTAAAAAAATTTCACGATACTTTTACCTACGAAATGTTTCGTAGGTAAAAATATTTACAAAACTTTGACCGAAAAATTATTTCATCTGTAGAAAATAAGTAAAAAAATTTTGCTGATGATTTGTTTCATAGGTAACATATTTCACAATACTTTTACCTATGAAAGTTTTCGTAGGTAAAAATATTTACAAAACTTTTCCCTACAAAAATTTTCGTGCATAAAAACGTGGATGACACTTTTACCTACGAAACGTTTCGTAGGTAAAAAACGTGGATGAGACTTTTACCTACGAAATGTTTCGTAGGTAAAAGTCTCTCTCTCTCTCTCTCTCTCTCTCTCTCTCTCTCTCTCTCTCTCTATCTTTCCCCCAATATTCTAGCACAAAATTCCTGATATACACATGTCACAATATATTTCATCATATTCTTCCTAGTATACACCTATTATATAATATATTTCATCATATTCACATTCACATCCATCTAAACTCAAACTACGTAAATCCATCCAAACATAAACTCATCCATCCAAACACAAAAAATCTTATCCACATCACATTCATCCACTCATAAATATATATAAGTTTAACATCATAAATACAATACAAAAAATTATTCATAGCCTATTTCTTGGTGGGGCTCACAAAATTCAGTGTGGTGAATACATTGCCAATTGTGCACACACACGTAGGTCCTTACTCATGCCTTCATGGTAGATTCAAAATAGTTTCAATAAAAGATCATGAGTTCAAGTACACATTGTGGCCATAAGCAACTCTGGTGTGTGTGTGTGTTTTTTTAAAAAAAAGAAAGAAAGAAAGAAAGAAAATGTTGATTTGTCTTTTTGGGTTGAGCCTAATGGTACTTGGTGATTTCTCATCAGGTAGAAATTATTATTAGTTATTTTTAGAAAGGTTAGATTAGGCCACTTATAATTATATTAACATGATAAAATGTTGTACGTGAGCAGACACTACAAAACAAACAATCCTATGGAAAAAAATAATGAAAAGAGAGAGAACATATGAGAGGTGATCCTTATCTCCTTTGATGGATTCAAGCTGCATGAGCCCTACCCAACTTCCTATAAGGAGAAGTTATATGGGTCTTGGAATAATGTTGGTGACAAATCCACCTTGTCTATTAATATTATCATATTGTGTTAGGACATGACTCTAAAAATGAGATAAATCACAATCTCAAATAATCTATGCTATAAGAGATAGTGGAGATGGAAATAGATGCATTGTGATGCTTGAGTTCGAGTATGCTTGCCAACAAAGTAAGATTTTCTTATTTGTTGCCATGTGATTGAGCTACATTATTACATCAATCGGGTTCGGGTTTAGGTTTGGATTTTCAAGTTTAGGTTTAGGTTTAGGTTAGGGAGTTGAGATTAGGATTAGGTGTAGGTTAAGTTTTAGGAATTTGAGAAAACATTTAGGTTTTAAGTTTAGGTTTAGGTTTTAGGTTTAGGTTATAGGTTTAGGTTTAGGTTTAGGTTATAGGTTATAGCTTTAGGGAATTGAAGTAGGTTAAGGTTTAGGTTTAGGAAATCGGGTTTGGGTTCGGGATTGGGTTTAGGTTTGGGTTTTCAAGTTTATGTTTAGGTTAAGGAGTTGAGATTAGGATTAGGTGTAGGTTTTGGTTTAAGGATTTGAGAATACATTTAGGTTTTAGGTTTAGGTTAGGTTATAGGTTATAAGTTTAGGCTATAGGTTATAGGTTAAGGTTTAGGTTGTAGGTTTTGGTTTATGTTAAGGTTATAGGTTTAGGATTAGGTTTAGGTTATAGGTTTAGGTTGAGGTTTAGGTTATAGGTTATAGGTTATAGGTTATAGCTTTAGGGAATTGAGAATAAGTTAAGGTTTAGGTTTAGAAAATCGGGTTCAGGTTTGGGTTCCGATTTAGGTTTGGGTTTTCAAGTTTAGGTTTAGGTTAAGGAGTTGAGATTAGGATTAGGTGTAGGTTTAGGTTTAAGGATTTGAGAATACATTTAGGTTTTAGGTTTAGGTTTAGGTTTTAGGTTTAGGTTAGGGTTTAGGTTAAGGTTATAGGTTTAGATTTAGGTCAAGATTTAGGTTTAGGTTATAGGTTTAGGTTTAGGTTATAGGTTATAGCTTTAGGGAATTGAGAATAGGTTAAGGATTAGGTTTAAGAAATCTGGTTCGGGTTCAGGATCGGGTTTAGGTTTGGATTTTCAAGTTTAGGTTTAGGTTATGATTATAGGTTTAGGTTATAGATTTAGGTTTTGGTTTAGGTTTTGGTTATAGGTTATAGCTTTAGGGAATTGAAAATAGGTTAAGGTTTCGATTTAGATTTAGGTTATAGGTTTAGATTAAGGTTATAGGTTTCGGTTAAGGTTATAGGTTTAGGTTTAGGTTTAGGTTATAGGTTATAGGTTTAGGGATTTGAGAATTGGTTTAGGGATTTGAGAATAGGTTTAGGTTTAGGTTTAGGTTTAGGAATTCAGGTTCGGGTTCGGGTTCGTGTTCGGGTTATATGTTTGATTTAAGGTGTAGGTTTAAGTTAAATGAATTGAGTTTAGGTTATATGTTTAGGTTTAGGTTTATGTTATAGGTTTAAGTTTAGGCTAAGGGTTTAGGGATTCAGATTCGGATTTGGGATCGGGTTTAGGTTTGGGTTTCCAAGTTTAGGTTAGGGAGTTGAGATTAGGATTAGGTGTAGGTTTAAGTTCAGGGATTTGAGAATACATTTAGGTTTTATGTTTAGGTTAAGGTTATAGGTTTAGGTTTAGGTTATAGGTTTTGGGATTTGAGAATAGGTTTAGGTTATAAGTATAGGTTTAGGTTAATGTTGTAGGTTATAAGTTTATGTTAATGTTGTAGGTTATAGGTTTAAGTTTAGGTTTAGTGATTTGAGAATACATTTACATTTTAGGTTTAGGTTTAGGTTTTACATTTAGGTTAAGGTTACAGGTTTAGGTTTAGGTTTAGGTTATAAGTGCAGATTATTGGTTTATGTTTAGGTTAGGTTATAGGTTAAGGTTTAGGGAATTGAGTTTAGGTTATAGGTTACAGGTTTAGGTTTAGGTTATAAGTGCAGGTTATTGGTTTATGTTTAGGTTAGGTTATAGGTTAAGGTTTAGGGAATTGAGTTTAGGTTATAGGTTACAGGTTTAGGTTTAGGTTATAAGTGTAGGTTATAGGTTTAGGTTTAGGTTAGGTTATAGGTTAAGGTTTAGGGAATCGAGTTTAGGTTATAGGTTACAGGTTTAGGTTATAGGTTATAGGTTATAGGCTAAGGTTTAGGTCATGGGTTAAGGTTTAGGTTTAAGTTATAGGTTTAGGTTTAGGTTAAGGTTTAGGTTTAGGTTATAGGTTTTGAGATTTGAGAATAGGTTTAGGTTATAAGTATATGTTTAGGTTAATGTTGTAGGTTATAGGTTTAGCTTATAAGTTTATGTTAATGTTGTAGGTTATAGGTTATAGGTTTAGGTTTAGGTTTAAGTTTAGGGATTTGAGAATACATTTGGTTTAGGTTTTACATTTAGGTTAAGGTTACAGGTTTAAGTTATTGGTTTACGTTTAGGTTATAAGTGTAAGTTATAGGTTTAGGTTTGGGTTAGGTTATAGGTTAAGGTTCAGGGAATTGAGAATAGGTTAAGGATTAGATTTAGGAAATCGGGTTCGGGTTTGGGTTTAGGCTTGGGTTTTCAAGTTTAGGTTTATGTTAAGGAGTTGAGATTAGGTTTAGGTTTAAGGATTCGAAAATACATTTGGGTTTTAGGTTTAGGTTTAGGTTAAGGTTATAGGTTTAGGTGGTTATAATTATAGGTTATAGCTTTAGGGAATTGAGAATAGGTTAAGGTTTAGGTTTAGGAAATCGGGTTCGGGTTCAGGATCGGGTTTAGGTTTAGGTTTTCAAGTTTAGGTTAAGGAGTTGAGATTAGGATTAGGGGTAGGTTTAGGTTTAGGGATTTGAGAATACATTTAGGTTTTAGGTTTAGGTTTAGGTTTTAGGTTGTAGGTTTAGGTTATAGGTTTAGGTTTAGGTTTTAGGTTTAGGTTTAGGTTAAGGTTAGGTTATAGGTTATAAGTTTAGGTTATAGGTTATAGGTTAAGTTTTAGGTTATAGGTTTTGGTTTAGGTTAAGGTTATAGGTATAGGTTTAGGTTTAGGTTTAGGTTTTAGGTTTAGGTTTAAGTTATAGGTTATAGGTTATAGCTTTAGGGAATTGAGAATAGGTTAAGGTTTAGGCTTAGGAAATTGGGTGCGAGTTCGGGATCGGGTTTAGGTTTGGGTTTTTAAGTTTTGGTTTAGGTTTAGGTTAAGTAGTTGAGATTAGGATTAGGTGTAGGTTTAGGTTTAGGGATTTGAGAATACATTTAGGTTTTAGGTTTAGGTTTAGGCTATAGGTTGTAGGTTTAGGTTTAGGTTATAAGTGTAGATTATAGGTTTAGGTTTAGGTTAGTTTATAGGTTAAGGTTTAGGGAATTGAGTTTAGGTTATGGATTATAGGTTTAGGTTATAGGTTATAGGTTAAGGTTTAGGTTATAGGTTTAGGTTAAGGTTAAAGTTATAGGTTTAGGTTTAGGTTATAGGTTTTAGGATTTGAGAATAGGTTTAGGTTCTGGGGTAGATCCAAAGTTCAAGTAGACCTTGAAACGAATTGGGGTCACAAAAGTTTTCGATCAAGATGATATTTGTGTTATTCCTTCTTTCGGTCTAGGTCTGTGTGAACTTACCAACAGGTTGGATCTCAAATAACCACCGTGGTGGGTCTCAGGAAGGAATCAATGGTCGGGGGCAATGTCCCCATCATGATGTTTAGTTTTAGGTGTAGATTTAGGTTTAGGGTTATACTAGGGTTTGCTCCAACAATTTCAAGCTAATACATAAACACAGCCTGTCCAAATGGCCAGGCCACTCCAATGTTGTCCATAGAAAATGGACAGCTTCATCATGGTCATAACAGTGGTTCCCACCTTCCAGGGATCCCCGCTTAACATCCGGATAGCTTCGACACACATCCAGGTCTGCTCCATCAATTTCAAGCAAATACATAAACACTGTCTGTCCAAATGGCCAGGCCAGTCCAATGTTGTCCATAGGAAATGGATAGCTTCATCATGGTCATAACAGCGGTTCCCACCTTCGGATAGCTCCGTCGCACATCTGGGTCTGCTCCATCAATTTCAAGCTCATACATTTAAAAGCAACATAAAAGGTAAGTAAAGAAAAAAATATCCATACGAAGAAACACTATTTTCGTTTGGTAACAATACCTCTATTAACATAATCACAGGCGAAACAGAGAAATCAACAGATTACAAAAGGGGAAACTATCCCAAAATCAGGTGCTAATCCTCTTCAGCAATATATATGGTGTCAATTTTGTGAAGCATCATGATTATGTCTTTAGTTTACATAAACGGTACCATTAATTTCTAGAAATAATTCAAGCATTATTTGCTTATACACAAACTGAACAGTATACAAGCCAATAAGACACCCTTACCAAAATTCAGATAGGTAAAACAATGCTGACTTTTGATTCATAGAGAGGCAACCAACAATTTTATAGAGAGGTCCCCCAGATAAATCCTAAAATAATCAATTTGACAGAAATGAAATAAATGACTCAACACAAAAGCATGGGCATGTGACCAATGAATAAGTGACAAAATGATAAAGAGGTCCAAACAAAAAAGAAGAAGGTGTTAATAGAATGATTGTAATATGAGGTGATGGCGAGCCTAAAATATCATTTAGCTCCACACATTATCAATGAGAATGATTCAGTGCCATCAAGTAATAGGTTCATATTAAATAGGACAATTTTCAGCATTTAAGGTTGTAAACAGCCCGAGCATGGGTTGGTTTGGGGCTGGATTTGGAACTGATTGGCTGGGCTTGTTGAGTCGGGGAGGTCGACACGAGATATTGATTTTGCATGGCCCAGGCCACCCTAACTACTTGAGATGTTTCCATGAGCAATGGATCTGATACCAACAAATGCTTGTAGGGTAAACAATCATCAGATACTAAGATTTCTTTTCTTTAAGTATCAAATCAGGAAACAAAAGTCACTCCTCAACTATCATACTTTGAAGGATCACTAATAGTTCTGAATTTTATAGTACATGCAACTGTAGAAATTATTAAAAATAAATTAAAATAAGTAAAAGAGGAGAACAAACGACAAGCATGAAGAATTAGAAAAGAACACTCCCACTACAACATAAGAATGCCAATTAGGATGGTTGAAAGAGAACTACTAATAAATAAATAAATAAAACTACTAATCAGAATTTTCAACAAATTGATTAAATAGATCTTCTTCAAGAGTGACAAGGTCCTTTACATGCCCTGTAGATCATTATGTAAATTGTGGCCTACTAAAATAGTCCCATGTGATAACAACTTCTTCAAAGATTTCTACAAAATGCAAAGACCAGTTAGTAAATGAAAATGCAGGAGCCAGCAATTAATAGGTACAACTTACAATACCTGTATATTACCAAAGTAGAGGTAACTATAAGTTTGACCCATGCCAGTTTTAAACCTATAGCCTTTGCATTATTAGTACAATGTTGATTTTGTTGCAGTTCATGAGTTGCAGATTACAGTTTGGTTGTAACTTAATTCTTTAGCAAGAAATAAAGATGTATTGAATTACCTGAATAACTGTCTTTAAATCGACAAATGCCTCGATTTTCTTCCAGTCACGATCAAAGATGAAAATAATGAGAAGAATTATAATCATGTCACAATTAAATTCTGTCATCTATGTCATAGTTATGACAAATTGGAAAATAATTAAGTGATGCAGTATTTGAGAGAGACATGAACCAAAGACCAACCACAAACATTCCTTTATTAAATTTCCATCTACATACCTGAATCTTCATTACTTCACTAATGCTTTCATGATAAAACAACGAATACATGCAAACCTAAACAATAGATAGAAAAACAACCAACACCTAAAAATACCTTCATAGGTAGAACCTTGGGAGAACTCCCAACTCCCCATATAACGAACTCAAATATAGAAGAGAAACCAGCCATCAAATGCGATTAATTCGACTACAATAGACCATATTTCTGACATGTAAAAAAGATAAATCTCTCTAAAAATTAATTTCTCCAAATCTCATAACCAATATAGACACATGGACACCCAAAAAAAGATCCAAAATCCTGGAAGAAAGAAAAAAGGAAGAAAATTTCAGATGAAACCCAAGTTTAAAAATTAAAACCAACATAAACACTTACAAATTTATTTATTTTTAAAAATCTCCAACAACCATGATATATAAAATAAAAATAAAAATAAAAACAGCATAATTCTGATGAAACCCATGTTATACCAGTCTAAAATTATACGACAGCCATAACATTAAGAAAAGTAAAACAAAAAAGCATAATTCATATTGCAAACTAATTAAAGTATACGAATCATTTACAATCATAAATGATTCTGAAGAGATAAAATTTCACGAGAAAGTAGTCCATCATAAATACAAAAACACTATGGAACACAGTAAACAAGATGGTAACACCTACAAATATTGTAGATGTTCAAGCTTTCCAAGTTCAGGTACCAGATGGCTTGATAGGTTTGAATTTCCAAGGTCCCTGTAATACAGCGGAATCATACAATAAAAAAAAGGGATGCATCATGGCAGCAAAATAAAATTCTCCAATTAAAAGATAAACACTACAGAACAAGCCTCTTCCAAAAACTAAATTGAGGCTGAATTTAATGCGCAAA
The DNA here is from genome assembly GCA_037074715.1 of Magnolia kwangsiensis. Lineage (NCBI taxonomy): Eukaryota > Viridiplantae > Streptophyta > Magnoliopsida > Magnoliales > Magnoliaceae > Magnolia > Magnolia kwangsiensis. The sequence goes on along the minus strand of CM073588.1, from coordinate 55,150,722 downwards.
TCAGATAGTAGACTACTGATAGGCTAGTCCATTGTCAAACCCTTACCTCCATATGGAAATGGGTTGCCACAGTTTGGCTGAGGCTGTCAAGGTCCTTGTGTTGGTTAAGTTTGGAAAACACCAATCCGATTTGAATTCAGGTTGTGTTTGGGTTGAGCAAATGCAGGTAGAGTAAGGTCAGGTTAGGAATAATCCATGCAACTCGGGGCATTCAAACATTGGAAATCTCAAGTTCCATGGAATTTAACAGAGGATTCCACACATCCCTACAACGAGTAAGTGAAGAAAAAATAGCCAAATTCCCCATTAATGGTCCTTGAACTGATATAGAAGATGGCCAAATAGCAAAAACAACATTCTTACATAAAACACATGCATGAGAGATCTTTGAGTGAATCCAAATTGCACAACTTGAGACCAAAATCGCTCTTTCAAATATGGAAGGTGAAATCCCTAATTCTAAAAATTCTCAGATTCCCAAAATCCTAAAATCCCCAAATCCCCAATTTGTAAAATAAAAAAAACACAAATTCAGGGTCCACATTTAAATCTGTCAGCCTTAAAATCTCCAAATCTCTAAATGAGGGACCACATTCAAATTGGAGATCCAAAAATTACTAAATCCCCAAATTCATAAATCAACATTGAGATTGAGACAGACTGAGAAGGGGGAGAGAGAGAGAGAGAGAGAGAGAGAGAGAGAGAGAGAGAGAGGTCATAATTGAGAGAGGAATGAAGGTGCTGTATAGGTAGGGAGGGCCTTGGACCTCCACTCGACCAAACAAGGATGGGGCTGTTTATGTCGGGAGTTGACATGGAGAGAGATTGAGAGAGATGGGGAGTCGAGATGGATAGAGAGAGAAGTGGGGAGAAGATAGAGAGAAAGGAGTGAGAGGGCTATTTTTGTGGGCGCGAGAATGAAATGGGATTTTTTATATATATATTTATGGTGGCAGATGCCCACTTGAGACGAATGGTGTTGTGTTAGGGGCTACGTGTGGCCCACCATAATGTATGTCATTTATCTATGTCATCCATTAAATTCAACTAATTTTTTGGGAATTTATTCTAAAAAAAGTGGCAAATAAAAGGCTCACACACACCAAAAATCAACAAAAGGCACTTAATCTCCATTCTTTCCTATGGTGTGGTCCACTTGAGCTTTCAATTTACCTATTTTTTGGGAATAATGCGTTAAAATGAATGTCAAAATGGATTTAACTCGTTCTTTGGATATGGTCCTAAAATTATCTCTCCAAATGGATGGAAGGTGTAGATACAAAACATACATCATGGTGGGGCTAAAAAATAAGAGTTATAAAATCTCAGGTGGACCACACCACATGAAAACAATAGTGATTGGATATCCATCATTAAAATCCTCCCAAGGCCCACTGTATAGTTTATTTGACATCCAATTTGTTTATTTGGTCATACAGGCCTAGACGAAGGGGAAAAACAAAAATCATCTCGATCCAAAACTTTTATGGCCCCCAAAATGTTTTTAATGGTTGATGCTCATTCTTTACTGTAATGTGGTCCACTTACGATTTGGATATATCTCATTTTTAGTCTCATATCGTAAAATGATCTGTACAAATAGATCGATGGCATGGATGAAACAAAACATAATGGTGGGGCCCACAGAACACCAACCACCAGCCATTGTATGGTGTATGGGGGAGTAGCCAATCTGTTCCCCTTACTTGTAGTGTGGTCCATTTAATCTCTGGATATGATTCATTTTTTGGATAGTTCTCTAAAATTATCTAGAAATATGGATGAACGGTGTGGGTTAATCCCAATTTTTTAGTAAATCCAAAACTCAAGTGTACCATGCCACGCGAAACAGTGTGGAATAATGATTTCCACCATTGATAACTTCCTTGGGCCCACAGTAATGTTTATTTGACATCCAACATGTTCATAATATCAAGAAGATATAAATGAAGAGAAAACAAAAACATCAGCTTGATCCTAAACTTCTATGAATGTTATTTTTAATGGTGGACGTTCAATCCCCACTTAGTAGTCCACTTAAGTTTTGGACCCGCACCATTTTTTGGTTAATATCTTAAAATGATCCGAGAAAAGTGTTGAACGGTATGGAGAAAGTCAATCCAAGACTTAAGTGAGCCAAGAGCTTAAAAATAAATCCATAACTGAACATCCACCAAAAAATGGGGCGGGTCCAAAGTTTATGTGGATTAAAAGTAGGGATTGAACGTCCACCATTAAAAATAACATTCATAGAAGTTTTGGATCAAGCTGATGTTTGTGTTTTCTCTTCATTTATATCTTTTTGATATTATGAACATGTTGGATGTCAAATAAACATTATTGTGGGCCCAAGGAAGGTATCAACGGTGGAAATCGTTATTCCACACTGTTTCACATGGCATGGTACACTTGAGTTTTGGATTTACCAAAAATTTGGGATCAACCCACACCGTTCATCCATTTTTTGAGATAATTTTAGAGAATTATCCAAAAAATGAATCATATCCAAAGATTAAATGGACCACACCACAAATAAGGGGAGCGGATTAACTACTCCCCTTGACACCATCTAATGGTTGGTGGTTGGTGCTTTATGAGCCCTACCATGATGTATGTATTTAATCCATGTCATCTATCTATTTTTAAAGATCATCTTATGGTGTGAGACCAAAAATGAGATATATCCAAATATTAAGTGGACCACATTCCAGGAAACAGTGTTGAATGAGGGTCAACCATTAAAAAATATTTTGGGGCCATAAAAGTTTTGGATCAAACTGATTTTTTTTTCCCCTTCATCCGGCCCTGTATGACCTAATCAACATACTGGATGTCAAATAAACAGTACAGTGGGCCTTAGGTGGATTTTAATGATGGATATATAATAATTTTATAATTTATTATATATATATATATATATGTATGGGAAAATGTTCCATACAGTCGAGCTCATGGGAACTTCTCATACGATCGAGCTATGTGGGCCCCACCATGATGGGTGTCGAACATCTACCCCATCAGTCAGATGCACCATTCCATGGTGGGCATGGGGCTTAAAATTCAAGTCAATCGGTGACTTTTTTGGGCCACACCACATACAAAAGTTGAGAGGGGTTACCCTCCATTAAAATATTCATAATCATTTGTTGGGCCACTGAGATGTGGTTCACAAATCCAGCCCATTTATTACGTGTGTCCCACTTAGATGAGGATTCAGACCAAGTTTCATATGCATCAAAGTTTCAGGTGGGCCCCACCAAGTGCTTTTATATTTTTTAGGCATTTCTTCTGATGATTTTAGATGGTATGGCCCACCTAAGTTCCGTATACGGCTGATTTTTGGGATATCCCATAATTTGAAGGGGGCCCATCAAATGCATAGTGTTGATGGTCGACACGCATCACAGTGGGGCCCATTTAACTTTGATATCCTTTTAACCATTCATACAACTCGAAGCTCGAGGAGTATCAGCACTCTCTCGACCCTCTCTCTCTAATCCTCTCCATCCCCTCTCTCTCTCTCTCTCTCTCTCTCTCTCTCTCTCTCTCTCTCGTGCCCTAATCCTCTCTATCCTCTCTCTCTTTAATCCTCTCCATCCCCTCTCTCTCTTGCATGCCCTAATCCTCTCCATCCTCTCTCTCTCTCTCTCTCTCTCTCTCTCTCTCTCTCTCTCTGTTTGATCCAAAAAAGGGAGGGAGCCGAAATGACGCCCTCCTTGCCCACGCTCGCCCTTCTCTCTCTCTTTGAGCTTGGCTCAATCACGAACATGAGGTATCTCTCTCTTTTAATCTCTCTCAATCTTAATGTTGATTTAGGAATTTGGGGATTTAATAATTTATGGATTCCCAATTAGATGTGGATCCCCATTTAGGGATTTGGGGATTTTATGGCTTATATATTTGATTGTGGACCCCGAATTAGGAATTTTTTAAAATTACAAATTAGGGATTTGGGGATTTTGAATGTCGATCATGATGTTTTTATGTCATCCAAACCGTTCGTGGGCTAACACATGTACTAAGAAATTAATCTCTATCGATTCGGGATAAGAGATCTGACTGAGGACTTCCCTTTATTTTTAGCTGCTTTCATCAGTCATCCTCTTTTTCTCCGTGTCATTCTTTTTTCATTATTTTTCTTTAGCTGTGTTCTGCTAGGTCTTTTGTATCTTTAATTCCTTACTTTTTAATAATACTTTCTTTCCTTTCAATAAAAAAAAAGGAAAAAAAGAGGTGAATTTTGTCAGAACATCGGAAATCTTCCAAGGATCAAATTGAACTTTTTGGTGCACAAGATGTTCTGCCTTTGGGGTTTCACTATTTAATACCAACAACCACTTGTAAAAAAAAAAACAAAAGTCTGAGTTGCTGATCCCTTGAAACTCTGGCCACACAAGAGTCCACCTTATGAGGTGACTTTTAATCCTCTCCATTACCTCCTTTAGAGATTTTTCCTTGTCCTCAAATATCCGTCTATTTCTTTCTTTCTAAACTTCACAACACAATGTGAACATCAGTATTCTTCAGAACACTAGTTGGTCTGTAAACTCATTTCCATGTGTACATGATAGTTGTTTTTTCCCTTCCACCCTTTTACGCTTTGGAAATGTGAAAGACTTTGGCTCATCTTCCCACTAAGGTTCTTCCTAAAAAATTATTCTTATTCTTTACAGCCACCCATGCCTAATCCCTTTCTTAAACCCATCGACCCACCCTATAGAACCACCAAATGCCTTATCACTTTCCTCAACCCCATAAGATTGGGATTTCCTTTTTATCGCTTTAAATGTTACAATCTACATTTTTGAGGCATTCGTCACATGGATTAATGCATTAACAAGAGCACTCATTGAAAGTTTATGGAGCCTAATTTTCAACATTGGTATCCTTAGTTCTATATTTGTTTGATTAATTGCACATAGTAAAATCCCATTGATTTTCTCTATATAAGAGAGCTGTGATTCTCACATGTTTACTTCTAGCCTCATTTCTCAAGCTCAAAAGACTATCTATGGATCGACAGATGATATAGGATGGCTACAACATGCTCCGGGAATGCCACCAGTTGAAGATGGAACTAAAAGATTCACTGAATTGCTTGAAAGCATAAGGTATAGTTGCACCATCATGGCAACTTTGTGGAGTAAAAAGAAATTATTTCTAACATGATCTACCTAACTAATTTCTTCTTCTAGCTGTGACTTTTTTCTTCATATGACAGAAATGGTGAACACAAGTTACCAAATTCGATGATGTATTTGTTGGTTCCAGGTAACAATTACAAGTCTTTCCTATAAGCCATGTTAACCAAATTTGGACAACTTTTCATATATAACTTAGATATGGTTTTGTATATTATGATCCATTGTTGTTTGGTTCTTCAGGTCTTTTTAGCAACCATGGTCCACTTTATTTTGTCTAAACAAAAATGTTCTTCTCAAAGATGGGTCTTGCTTGTCATGTAGCCAAGATTCATAGTGAGGTATTTTTTTTCGGGGTATGGTACTAGTACCATAAGCTAAGATGGCACTGGGTAGATGTTGGGCCCATGTGATGTATGTATAGAATCTAACCCATCCATCACATGTGTCAGCACATCCTCATAAAACTAGGTTTAATGCAACTGAATCTTTAGGGATCGTTTTAGTTTGTATTGGAGAAGTTCCAGCCATATGGAACCATTAATCATGCAAACAGTATTATAATTAGTTGTGTTTTCCCTTCAATCATGTCTGTGTGATCTTATGAATGGATCTAAGCTAATAATTGTGTTTTCCCTTCATTAATGTCCGTGTGAGCTTATGAACAAGTTAGATAAGAGATGACATTAGCACACAGAAATATTAAAACAAGTTCTAGCCATATGGAACCATTAATCATGCATTCTAACACATTTCAAGTGATTTCTTCTTCTTCTTCTTTGAATTTTGTATGCTAAGTTGTAATTTTTTTTTTTATAGATGTTGAATTCCTATAGAATGGGGATTGTTTGGCTTGATGATTAGTCTAGAAGATTGGATCTCATTTGTTGGTCAATAGCTGTATAGATGAAATATTTCATTATAGGGACTACCTGATGAATAGTCTGGAAGATTGGTTCTCATCCATAAAAAAATAGATGCCTAGCTTGTTTTTAAATGTATTAGCTTGAAATTGATGGAACAGACCCAGATGTGCGTCGGAGCTATTCGGATGTTGAGCGGGGGTCCCTGGAATGTGGGAATCGCTGTTATGACCATGATGAAACTGTCCATTTTTTATGGACAACATTGGAGTGGCCTGACCATTTGGATAGACCGTGTTTATGTATTTACTCGAAATTAATAGAGCAAACCTGAATGTGCATCGGAGATATCCGGATGTTGAGCAGGGGTCATGAAAGGTGAGAACCACTGTAATGACCATGATGAAGCTGTCCATTTCCTATGGACAACATTAGAGTGGCTGGCCATTTGGACAGGCCGTGTTTATATATTAGCTCAAAATTTTTGGAGCATACCCTAGTCTAACCCTAAACCTAAAACTAATACATAAAACTAAACATCATGGTGGGGACAGTGCCCCCAACCATTGATTCCTTCCTGGGACCCACCATGGTGGTTATTTGAAATCCAACCTGTTGGTAACTTCACACAGATCTAGACCTGAAGAAGGAATAACACAAATATTATCTTGATCGAAAACTTTTGTGGCCCCAGTTCGTTTCGAGGTCTACTTGAACTTTGGATCTAACCCAAAACCTAAACCTAAACCTATTCTCATATCCCAAAAGCTATAACCTAAACCTAAACCTTAACCTAAACGTAAACCAATAACCTAAACCTAAATCTTAACCTATAACTTAAAGCTTAACCTATAATGTATAACCTATAACTTAAACTCAATTCCCTAAACCTTAACCTATAACATTAACCTAAACCTATACTTATAACCTAAACCTATTCTCAAATCCCAAAACTTATAGCCCAAATCTAAACCTTAGCCTAAACCTAAACCTAAACATGAAACCTAAACCTAAACCTTATCTTAAACCTATAACCTATAATCTAAACCTAAAACCTAAATGTATTCTCAAATCCTTAAACATAAACCTACACCTAATCCTAATCTCAACTCCTTAACCTAAACCTAAACTTGAAAAACCAAACCTAAACACGAACCCGAACCAGATTTCCTAAACCTAAACCACAACCTATTCTCAATTCCCTAAAGCTATAACCTCTAGCCTAAACTTAAACCTATAACCTAACCCTATAACCTTAACTTAAGCCTAAAACCTAAACCTAAACCTAAAACCTAAATGTATTCTCAAATCTCTAAACCTAAACCTACACCTAATCCCAAACTCAACTCCTTAGCTTAAAACTAAAATTGAAAACCCAAACTTAAACCTGAACCTGTACCCGAACCCGATTTCTTAAAGTTAAACCTTAACCTATTATCAATTCCCTAAACCTTAACTTATAACCTAACCTAAATCTAAACAAATAACCTACAATTATAACCTAAACCTAAACCTGTAACCTTAACCCAAACGTAAAACCTAAAACCAAAATGTATTTGTAAATCCCTAAACCTAAACCTAAACTTAAAAACCTATAACCTAAGCGTATAACCTACAACATTAACATAAACTTATAACCTAAACCTAAAACCTACAACATTAACCTAAACCTATACTTATAACATAAACCTATTTTCAAATCCCAAAACCTATAACCAAAACCTAAACCTTAACCTAGACCTAAACCTAAACCTTAACTTAAAACCTATAACCTATAACCTAAACCTATAACCTATAACCTAAACTCAATTCCTAAGCCATAACCTATAACCTAACCGAAACATAAACCTATAACCCACACTTATAACCTAAACCTAAACCTATAACCTAAACTTGTAACCTTAACCTAAACCTAAATCTAAAACATAAATGTGTTCTCAAATCCCTAAACCTAAACCTAAACCTATAACCTATAACCTATAACATTAACATAAACTTATAACCTACAACATTAACCTAAACTTATACTTATAATGTAAACCTATTCTCAAATCCCAAAATCTATAACCTTAACCTAAACCTTAACCTAAACCTAAACCTAAACCTATAACCTAAACCGAAACATTAACCTATAACCTATAACCTAAACTCAATTCCCTACACCTTAACCTATAACCTAACATACACCTTAACCTATAACCTACACTTATAACCTAAACCTAAACCTATAACCTAAACCTACACCTAATCCTAATCTCAACTCCCTATACCCTAAACCTAAACCTAAACTTGAAAACCCAAACCTTAACCCAATCCCGAACCCGAATTTGAATCCCTAAACCCATAGCCTAAACTTAAACCTATAACATAAACCTGAACCTAAACCTATAACCTAAACTTAATTCACTTAACTTAAACCTACACCTTAACCCAAACATCTAACCCGAATCTGAACCCGAATTCCTAAACCTAAACCTAAACCTAAACCTATTCTCAAATCCCTAAACCTATAACCTATAACCTAAATTCAAACCTAAATGTATAACCTTAAAATAAACCTAAACCTTAACCTATAACTTATAACCTAAAACCTAAACCCAAATCTAAACCCGATCCCGAACCCGAACCCGATTTCCTAAATCTAAACCTTAACCTATTCTCAACTCCCTAAAGCTATAACCTATAACCTAAACCTAAACCTAAACCTATAACCTAAACCTATAATCTTAACCTAAACCTAAAACCTAAATGTATTCATAAATCCCAAAACCTAAACTTACACCTAAGCCTAATCTCAACTTAACCAAACAAAACTTGAAAACCCAAACCTAAACCCGAACCCGAACCCGATTTTCGAAACCTAAACCTTATCTTATTCTCAATTCCCTAAACCTTAACCTATAACCTAACCTAAACCTAAACCTATAACCTACACTTATAACCTAAACCTAAACCTATAACCTAACGTATAACCTTAACCTAAAACATAAATGTATTCTAAAATCCCTAAACCTAAACCTATAACCTAAACCTATTCCCCAATCCCTAAACCTATAACCTAAACCTAAACCTAAACCTATAACCTATAACCTAAAGTCAAACCTAAATGTATAACCTTAACCTAAGCCTAAACCTTAACCTATAACTTATAACCTAAAACCTAAATCCAAACCTAAACACGATCTCGAACCTGAACCCGATTTCCTAAATCTAAACCTTAATGTATTCTCAATTCCCTAAAGCTATAACCTATAACCTAAACCTAAACCTAAACCTATAACCTAAACCTATAACCTTAACCTAAACTTAAAACCTAAATGTATTCTCAAATCCCTAAACCATAACTTACACCTAATCCTAATCTCAACTCCTTAACCTAAACCTAAACTTGAAAACCCAAACCTAAATCCAAACCCGAACCTGAATCCGATTTCCTAAACCTTAACCTTAACCTATTCTCAATTCCCTAAACCTTGACCTATAACCTAACGTAAACCTAAACCGATAACCTACACTTATAACCTAAACCTAAACCTAAACCGATAACCTACACTTATAATCTAAACCTGTAACCTTAACCTAAACGTAAAACCTAAAATGTAAATGTATTCTCAAATCTCTAAACCTAAACCTAAACCTAAACCTAAACCTATAACCTACAACATTAACATAAACTTGTAACCTAAACTTATAACCTACAACATTAACATAAACTTGTAACCTAAACCTATAACCTACAATATTAACCTAAACCTATACTTATAAACTAAACCTATTCTCATCCCAAAATCTATAACCTAAACCTAAACCTTAACCTATAACCTAAACCTATAACTTATAACCTAAACTCAATTCCCTAAACCTTAGCCTATAACCTAACCTAAACCTATACCTATAACCTAAACTTATAACCTAAACCTAAACCTAAACCTAAAACTAAACCTGTAACCTTAACCTAAATGTAAAACCTAAACCTAAACCTAAACCTATAACCTTCAACATTAACATAAACTTATAACCTACAATATTAACCTAAACCTATACTTATAACCTAAACCTATTCTTGAATCCCAAAACCTATAACCTAAACCTATACCATAACCTATAACATATAACCTATAACCTAAACCTATAACCTATAACCTAAACTCATTTCCCTAAACCTTAACCTATATCATAACCTAAACCTAAACTTATAACCTACACTTATAACCTAAACCTAAACCTAAAACCTAAACCTAAAACCTAAATGTATTTTCAAATCCCTAAACCTAAACCTACAACTAATCCTAATCTCAACTCCCTAACCTAAACCTAAACCTAAACTTGAAAGCCCAAACCTATACTTAAAAACCAAAACCTAAACCCGATCCCAAACCCGAACCCAATTTCCTAAATCTAAACCTTAACATATTCTCAATTCCCTCAAGCTATAACTTACAACTTAAACATAAACCTTATCCTAAACCTTAACCTAAACCTATAACCTAAACCTAAACCTAAACCTATAACCTTAACCTAAACCAAAACTTATGACCTAAACCTTAACCTATAACTTAAACTTATAACCTATAACCTAACCTTAACCTTAACCTAAACATAAAACCTAAACTTAACGTATAACCTAAAACCTAAACCTAAACCTAAAACCTAAATGTATTCTCAAATCCCTAAACCTAAACCTACACCTAATCCTAATCTCAACTCCCTAACCTAAACCTAAACCTAAACTTGAAAACCCAAACCTAAACCCGATCCCGAACCTGAATCCGATTTCCTACACCTAAACCTTAACCTATTCTCAATTCCCTAAAGCTATAACCTATAACCTATAACCTTTAACCTAAACCTAAACCTAAACCAAAACCTTAACCTAAACCTAAACCTATAACCTTAACATAAACCAAAACCTATAACCTAAACCTTAACCTATAACCTAAACTTATAAACTATAACCTAACCTTAACCTAAACCTAAAACCTAAACCTAAACCTATAACCTAAAACCTAAACCTAAATATAAAACCTAAATGTATTCTCAAATCCCTAAACCTAAACCTACACCTAATCCTAATCTCAACTCCCTAACCTAATCCTAAACCTAACCTTGAAAACCCAAACCTAAACTCGATCCCGAACATGAACCCGATTGATGTAATAATGTAGCCCAATCATATGGCAACAAATAAGAAAATCTTACTTTGTTGGCAAACATACTCGAGCTCAAGCATCACAATGCATCTATTTCCATCTCTACTATCTCTTATAGCATAGATTATTTGAGATTTGGATTTATCTCATTTTTAGAGTCATGTTCTAACACAATATGATAATATTAATAGACAAGGTGGATTTGTCACCAACATTATTCCAAGACCCATATAAATTCTCCTTATAGGAAGTTGGGTAGGGCACATGCAACTTGAATCCATCAAAGGAGATAAGGATCACCACTCATATGTTCTCTCTCTTTTCATTAGTTTGGGTTTAAATGGATGTGAATGTGAATATGATGAAATATATTATATAACAGGTATATCATAATGAAATATATTGTAACAGGTGTATATCAGGAATTTTGTGCTGGAATATTTCAAAAAAATAAATAAATAAAGACTTTTACCTACGAAATATTTCGTAGGTAACAGTCTCATCCACATTTTCTACCTATGAAAATTTTCATAAGAAAAAGTCTCATCCACATTTTTTACATACGAATAGTTTCGTAGGTAAAAGTATTGTGAAATATTTTTACCAACAAAAGAATTTGTCGGTAAAACTCTTACCGCGAAACTTTTCAAGGTAGTAGGAAAACTTCCTAAGGTAATAATTATATCATTATTCCCGACGAACGTTTTCATCGGTAAAGATGGCTTTTACCTACGAAATTATATTTCGTAGGTAAAAGTAAATTTTTTGATTTTTTATTTTTTCAAACATTCAAAACATCCTTTACCTACGAATATTTTCATCGGTAAAGATGGCTTTTACCTACGAAATATTTCGTAGGTAAAAGTAAACTTTTTGATTTTTTATTATTTCAAAAATTCAAAACACCCTTTATCGATGAAAATTTTAGTCAGTAAAGATGACTTTTACCTACGAAATTTTATTTCATCGGTAAAAGTAAACTTTTACCAATGAAAATAATTTTTGTCAGTAGAAGTCCTTTTTACCGATGAAAAAAATTTTGTTAGTAAAAACCATATTTCTTGTGGTGTAATTGTGTGATTATTGTGAATAACTTAGAGACTTAGAGACTTTTTGATAGAGCTCTCCATCGTGTGTATATTTGAGAGTGTTTAAGGATGATAGGCCCTTATTCCATACTATAGGACATGGCACCTGAGAGCGCGAGCTAAGGGGCTCCCACATTTGAGACCAGTTCGGCCCCAACCGTATTAGTGAGCACGTCTCAGCTTTAGCAGGTGCTGCAGTTAATAATTGAGATTCTATAGGGGTAGGGTAGAAGACCTGCGGATACACCCACCCAGGCTGAGCAGGAGCACGTGAGCTCCCTTCTACGCAATTTCAGGTGGCTCTATCCCCTGCATTTCTAGGGAGAGCCTAACCCATTGGCAGCGGAGAGTGTATATCTGAGGTGGAGAAGATATTTGATACCATGAGTTGTATGACCTAGCAGCGGGTCTCATTGGCTATCTTTTTTACTTCATGCCAAGGTTGAGCATTGGTGGGCATCGGTTGCCCGAGCTATACGAGCTGAGTTTGTATGGCTGTGGGAGGACTTTGTGGACTGGTTCAACCAAAAGTTCATCACGGAGCACATCTGTCAACAATGCGCACTTGAGTTCAAGACTCTTGTGCAGGGAGACATGTCAGTGTCTTAGTATGAGGCCCGATTCGTCGTGTTATTGAGATTCATACCATACCTAGTAGCGGAGGAGGGGTGGAAGGCCCACCGTTTCAAGTGCAGCTTGTGTTATAGCCTTCGGAGTTATGTCGTTGGACACATGCTCCCGACAATTGAGTAGATTGTACAGCGGGCCCTAATATACAAGGCAGAGTGGGCCGATTCGCAGAGGGTTCTCGATCCGAGCAGAGATTGGAAGAGGAAGGCTCCCTCTGGTAGCTCCCAGCGGCAACAATGACTGTAGAGGCACAAGAACCGTCCATTCTTTCGAGCACCGGTAGTACCTTTATGTAACGCCCGTGAAAAATCCATACTTGGGCCCGAGCACCAACTCGACCCGAAATCGCATAGAATTAATTTCTATGGAAATTAAACGTAAGTTAGCTAGCGCAACGCTAGAATAGCTGGGAAATAGTCCCTGATCACTTTAAATACGTTCTACAAGACCTAAATCGAGTAGAACAAACGACTCTATAATACTCTATAACCTCTGATCAAACTCTAAGCAGGTTTGGTCTCTGGACCGCTTTGAACTTTTGTATTGGATCTAGACCGCACGTCGAAAGTCCGATACTTCCTATCTTAGACCGTTAGGACCGCCTTGTTGGACTTGATACTCATTTCGAAAATCAAGTCCAACCGACAATCGCAGACTATTTCATTGAGTCTGGACTGAAGAGACCGCGAATAGGGACAGAATTGAAATTTCAAATTCAAATCTAGCACACGACTTGACACGTCAGTATTAAGCATTCTGACCGTCAGAATTCAGCCAGATTACACCCTCGAATCAGGAAAAATTTCTATTTATTATCATGAGACTTTCAGCCCTGATCTACGTGCGATGACCGCTGAACTGAAACTGGTCCGCTATGTGCGATCTGCGAACCCTGCCGGACTGAAAACTTAATACGTGCTATATCTGGTACGCATGAGCTTAAGTCCGATCGCAATCGACCAGGGGACCACCAGAAATCATCTTTTGGATCGAAACAGCCCCGAAATGGATAGGCACTAAGTAAACTTCGTCCCGGAGCCTGTTTCCGGCATTTTTAAGCTTATAAAAGGGGTTGAAACCCTCATTCCTCTCTCCCATCCGAAAATTGCAAAGACCTAGATTTGGGAGAGAGAAAAGGAGAAAGTTTGAGAGAGGAAGAGGGAGGATTTTTCCCACCTTCGTGCCGCTACTTCCACGTGCTATAGCAACTCTTCCCAATCACCTGGCCGATGATTTCTCCACTTTATCAGGTATGAAACAACCCTAGAACTTGCTAATTTAGGTGTTACTTAGATTCATAGCGTGTTAGCTAACGTAACTTGTAAAATAGGTTCTCCTACTGCCGTAGACGAAGCGTACACGCTCCGTTCAAAATCACGCATCCGTAAGAGATAAGGTGAGGATTTTAGACGCTTTGATTGACGGTTTACAATGCTTTCAATGTCGTTCAATAGTAGATTATCGACGGCATCGCCGTTTGACATGTACAACATGCTCTCCGTTTCCTGTTTCGTAAATTAACGAAGAATATGAGATTTAGGGCATTTTAGTCATTTGTAGGAAGTACTGTCTACATTCATATTTTGCTGATGTGATTGACATGGCTTGTTGTCGCATTAGGGAGTTAGAAATGCGTGCATAATTAATTTGGCAAAGAGATTCGCCTAGTTGCGCACTTTGGGTCGACATACTATATGTAGACTTAAGTGTGTAGTGTATGTGTTTGTATAAATGCTTGTATTAGTTTGTATTGAATTAAATGATGTTATGTGGTAGTTTGAGATTGATTTCTCAGTTAATATGCTGACCTAAATGATTTCCTACATGTTGACTATATGCATGATTTCATTACATGCATGGAATATATATGTTTGAAGATTTGCTTAAGTTGAAGGTTATAACATGTGTTAACATGCTCACATGATTTTATTTCAATTTCAATACTCTTACATAAATTACTGATGTGATTCCATATGTGTTTGGGACTAGACTTAGTCCAGGCAGTCGGTAACCGAGCGAATTCGTGGCTGACTGGTCATAGCCACGAACGACGCGTCGATGAACGCGATTCGTGTTTGGAGTTGGCGGCAGTGGTTAGGCCACGTGAAGTATTTAATGCACTTCATGTCGTTCGGCTTGAGATGCGATCGCGCTAGTCGAGCCCGTCAAGTAACCCGACTGGCCGATGTATGTTCACCTTATATGAGTCATAACTGCTTGAACCTAGGGTATTGAACTTATCACTGTAAACCCTGTTAACCATGGTACCTTGATACACGAAGACTCATGAGACGGGCATGGTGGTATGGGACACCGTGGTCGAGCTGTCGGCCTACGCTGGGGCTACAAACCTCCCCGTAGTGACCAGTGAGCACTTAGACTCGTGAGCAGATTATGGTGGTATGGGACACTATATTCTAGCTGTCGGCCTACACTGATCAGGCGACGAGTCCTTTGTAGTGACCGCGAGCGTATTCTGAGTCCACGGGAGGCGACGACCCTTCCGTTGCAAGTAGAGTACAGTAGGCCTGTATTGATAAAGTGATGGGGGAGCAGTGCAATGAGTGCGAGCAACAGCCCTGGCAGCCCTTGCAGCGACCTACATAAATATACCTCGTATGAGATTACTAGGAGTGACGACCCTAGACAGGATCTGTGTTGGGATTGATATAAGGGAAGTACCTTAGTTTCCCAATCCTGCTGTTTGAATGGACTAATAACAACTTGAAAATCATATCACCATAGCATTGCATGTGCCTGGAAGATGTGGAGCACTCTAGGGAGTGTGGCATGCCGCGGTCGTAAGATGTTGCCGTATGAGGGAGATCGTCGGTGAGGGCATACATCACGTCATGTCATCTTGCATTAACAACAGTATTAGGATTGTCTGATTTACTGCTTTACTATTATCGCATGATTGAATTGTGAACATGTTAATCTTTGCTCTATAATTCCACTGAGTTGATCACTCACTCCCACGTTACGGGATGGTGTTTGTAACATCCACCAGACCCTGTTGTAGTTGTAGGTGAGGCTGAGATCCAGGAGGCTGAGCCAGACTTCGAAGAGGACGAGGACGAGTTCTCGTACATGCAGTACCACGATGGCTTCGCGTAGGCGACCTGGATCGAGGGGACTTCAGTGAGACTATTTTGGACATTTATTGTTGTTCATGTATATGTATATGAGACTCAGAGACGTATTCATACTTTAGAGACAGATGAGATTTACTTTGTTTTACCATACAGTGATATATATATTGTTTAGTCTTCCGCTTGCTTTTATCGCTGGATCTGAAGTATGAATTGCAGTTTTGGTATACTTTTACTCATGTGAATGCTTTAAATTGGACAACATTGAATCATAATCATTTTTGTTGCATAAGTGATGGTCTGGAACTCGGGAGTTGAGTTTATACACGACCCCCGATTTTCAGGGTGTTACAAGTTGGTATCAGAGCATGAATAAGAGTATACTGGGCTTGGATTATGGTCTCGCGACGTACGCTGTCACTTCTTTTGACTTAGGTGGGTGTGAGAAGGGTCTAGAAACACTTCTAGGATCACAGATTCACCGATAGGCGATGTCTATTCGAATCGATCGCACGATCGAGTCTGTAACGCATCTCGGGTTACGTAAAGCAACCCGAATAGCTTCTAAGCCATAGGAAGTTGGGTTGAGACGTCCTATGAATGATTTTAAACCCATAAAAGTAAATTTTTGGGCCGTGGGATGACCACGACTCCTGTAATCAATCGCAAGGCTTAAAAACCCCGTTTCGCCAAAAATCTTTAAAATTCTTCCTCTCACCACTCGAATCTTCATTTCTTTCTTATCCAAATCATGTTAGGCATCAAACCTAATGTGAAAATAACATAAAATGATACTTTCACAAAATTTTATAGTGAATAGTAAAATTTCATGAAAAATGGCCATAAGGCCATTCTAACTTCACTTTCTTTAGCAAATAAGGATCTAGATGGACGTACTAGCTCCTTCTACCCTAAATTCATATGCTGCATCATATGGTTTGGTATTAGGGATTGCGGAATGGTCCCGGAAAGCTCCGAACACATGTTTGGGTTCACATAGGCCAAAATACCATGAACCAGGGGTCGGACCATATAGATCTGGGGTCCTTGGACCATGGGGGACTGAACCCATCTGGCCCCACTGGCCGGATGCACCACCGTTCGGTGATGCCATCACCGATCCGGCGATGCATCGCCGCACAGGTGGGCCCCTTTGATGTGATTTTTGGGCGCACGCCCTTAAATCCCAAGTATACCCTCCCCATGTAGGTCCCGTCCCACGAAAACCCCCAAATCACACATCTCCTTCACAAACAGCCCTCCCCATAGCCCCATTTTCATTTTTCAGCAACCACCCCTATATTCCGTGGTCCCCAATTACCTCTAGATCCCTCCTTGGCCAAAACCGACCATCATCCATCGATCCTTGGGAGTTGTCAGCCCTTCCTCTTGAAGATTTCATCATTTGGAGCTCCAAAAACCCCCAAATCGAGCTGAAATCGTGAGGTGCTCCATTCCACTTTTTCATTTGCATTTCTCCTTGAAAATACACTCTTGGGAAGCTTGAAGCATCCCTCTACGATGCCTAGATCTCCTTTTTCCAGATTGGGCAGCCACTTCTCCGCATTTTTGCCATTTTCCATGGCCTTCGTGGAAGCCATTTTAGGCCTTTTATCACTCTCATCCATCATATCCTTGATGGGAAAAAGGAAAACCACAAAAGACGAGGCTGGGCCGAGTCGCCCTGCTCAATCGAGAAGACCGCGGGGTGGTGCCGCAAGTTCAAGCACCGCCGCAGGTCCAGCTGCAGTCCTGGAGTGCCGTACAAAGCGGGATTTGGATCCCCATGCACACCTTGGGTGAGCAATTCTATCGGAGATGCCTCACGGCCAATACACTGATCGAAAAGTGTTGTTTGAGGCAGACGTAGATGGACGACTATTCGGCAAATATCTGTTGTTCGAACGCATTGAAGCTGTGCATTGGGGTCCGATCTTTGAAGCTCACGCTCGTGCTAATGTGAGCACTGTTCGTGCCTTCTACGCTAGTATCCAGAATCCTACCTTGGAGCCATTGCAGTTTAAAATCCCTTTTGGTAGAGATCGGATGGCTACGATTGATGTGCGACTGATTGCGCGACTTCTGAACGTGCCTCTTGGTGATGTTCATCCTAGTGAGAAGAACCTGAGGACTAGATGTGAACGAGATCATGCAACAGGTTTCTGTGCGGTAAGTTGGTTCCATGGCAGCCTAATAATAGCCTTAAGGTGACGTATATGTCTGATGATTTGTGCCTGCTGCACCATATCTGCACGTTCAATGTTTATCCCAGGTCGACAAATCGCATTGAATGTACACGCCTTATGGTTGATTTCCTGTATCTGGTGGCCCAGGGAGAGAACGTATGCATGGCTACTTTCATCTTACGACAGATAATCCTCATAGCCAAGTCAAGAAGAACATCCGAATCGCTTCCTTTTGGCCGATTGATTTGCAAGATTGCGCTTAGTTTTCCTACAGACTTGGGCCGAAATTGCCAGTATCGATTCATACCATTGATGAGTCGACTATGGTCAAGATGAAGATAGGGTCGCAGTACCATGAAAATCAGCTCGAGGAGGACAGCGAAGATGACTTTGATGATGAGGAAGATCAAAGCGAAGAAGAACCTAGAGCAGAGGTTCAGGAAGAAGCTCAGGAAGAGGCAGAAGAGGAGGCTCAGGATACAGATGAGAGCCCTCCTCCTTCTGCGCAGGCTATTATCGACGATCGTATTGCTCGGATGGAGGAGAGTCAGACCGCTTTGCTAAGGGAAGTTCAAGAACTTCGCTTTGAAGTCGAGGATGCCAAGGCCGTTATAAAGAAGAAATTAGGCAAGGTGACTCTCACCTTGAAGGCGATCCTGTGTTGCTTGCAGGATAAGGGTGCACCTCCTCCATCCCCAGACTCAGACTAGCGATGCGACCTTGATGTAGTTGTCAGTAGTTAGTCATTTCCTTCTTTATGTGTGTAAGCCTGTTAGGGCTAGTGCTTTACTTACGTTGCTGTTGCAATTTTAACTGTCTTAGTTCCCATGTATTTCTTGTCATGATGATTGTAAGGATATATCCCTTGTAATGTGACAATTTTGATTAAATGGAATGCATGGAATGCCTTTGACTCCTTGTGTGAATGATTGCGGTGTATTTGTGCAATTGAGACTGACAAGGTTACGCCCTATTTTGAATATATGGAATGCCGCCTAAGGCTACGCAGAGCACGGCTCGTCTTGCACTGACTGAGCATATGGATCAGACTCCTTCGCAGTCTGGCACCCATACGGACCTTACTGTGGGCCCGATTCCTGAGACTGTTCGAGCATCTCAGCCTGCTGTTGGTCCTATAGTTGGACCACCGCCGTTCACGGCATCTGTCAGAGAGCCACATCGTGCATCTACTTCGACACAGCATCCGCCACAGCCTGCTCCACCTCCTGACAGATTCGAGCAGATGATGGCTATGATGCTGCAGCAGCAGCAGCTTCTGACTACCATCGTGGGGACATTAGCCCAGGGTGGGGGTGCGGCTCCATCTACACCACCTGCACCACCTGCGCATTCAGTTGAGGATGCTTATATATACACCCAGGATGAGGGCATGGCTCATCCTGCGCCGCCTGCTTACCCTGCGGGGAACGCCGCAGATACACGGAGCCTATTAGAGCGATTTCAGCGCTTGCGGCCTCCCACTTTCACAGGTTCTTACAGACCCGAGGAGGCTGAGTACTGGCTCGACCGTGTGTCGAAGATCTTGCGGATGCTTCATTGCACAGAGGCCGAGCAGGTAGAGCTGGCTACATTCTTGTTTGAGAGAGAGGCTAGCCTGTGGTGGGATAGCGTACTGCGGACCATTGCCGCCGACTATGTATGGACGTGGGCAGCGTTTGAGTTCCGCTTCCATGAGAAGTATTATCCCCAGACTTACAGGCATGACAGGGAGAATGAGTTTCTCCGCCTCAGACAGGCAGCTATGACAGTTATAGAGTATGAGCATCAGTTCACGGAGTTGGGCAGATACGTCCCGACGATTTTGGGTGATGAGCAGATGCGCATACGGCGCTTTTTGGAGGGTTTGCGACCGGATATTCGGTCGAAGATGTGCTGTGTTAGCATTCCCTCATATGCGGAGTTGATTCACATGTCTATGCGGGCAGAGCAGGATGTGGATCGACTTGCCCGATCTCATGGCCCTGTTGCTTCTAGGCCATGACCAGACATGCAGGACAGTCCCCTTGCGGGCAAGAGGCCTCGCATTGATCCCCCTGCTAGGACTATAGCGCCTGTACCACCGTTTCGGTGCCCTGATTTGACATGTACATACTGTGGGAGGACAGGCCACTTGGCGCAGAGCTGTTTTTCTCGGATGCGGGATAGTGGGTTCTCGCCGCCGCATAAGATCGACCATGCACGTGCACAGGCGTTATCAGCACCGCCTATACGGTCAGCTCCTACGCACCCT
Organism: Magnolia kwangsiensis; assembly: GCA_037074715.1. NCBI lineage: Eukaryota > Viridiplantae > Streptophyta > Magnoliopsida > Magnoliales > Magnoliaceae > Magnolia > Magnolia kwangsiensis. Next base: position 55,130,321 of record CM073588.1, on the reverse strand, counting down.
ACATTCAGACCTACGGTATCGCAGATCAGACAGCCTCCACGGCCCTTGACACAGCGGCCGAACCGGCCACAGCAGGCTCGGGTTCATGCATTGACAGCTGAGGCAGCTGCGACACCGACTTTTCAGCTTTCGGCCTTCGAGGTCACAGCCCATATTGGAGGTACTCCCATTCTTGTGATGGTGGACACTGGTTCCACGAATTCTTTGATATCGCGTGCCGTAGTCAGGCGTCTTGGGTTACAGACTATCACTATGGATAGCGTGCGAGTCTTTGCAGCTCATGGGGATTATTCGGATGTTACCCAGATGTGTGAGGGTTGTTTAGTTGATCTGGGAGGCAGGACGATGGCACTTGATCTTGTTGTCGATCCCTCACTCGTTTATCTCGACGTCATTCTTGGCATAGATTGGTTGACTGCATCGAGGGCCGAGATTGACTGTGAGACTCGTATAGTGACTGTGTACGAGCCTGAGGGCACGCCTTTCACGTTTTCAGTGCGGGTAAATCTTCCTTTCCGCATACTTAGTTACGCCACTTTATTGCGCGACGTTGGTACCCAGGTACTCGAGCATGTGCCAGTCATTTCTGAGTTCGGGGATCTGTTCAGGAAGATCCCTGGTTTGCCGCCTCGACGAGAGATCAATTTCACTATCGATCTGGTTCCTGGTTTTACACCCGTCTCACTGCCGACGTATCGCATGACACCGTGTGAGATGGAGGAGTTGAGGACGCAGATTGATGGTCTGCTAGAGCTTGGCCTTATACGGCCTAGTGTGTCTCCTTGGGGAGCACCGGTCCTATTCGTGAGGAAGAAGGACGATTCGATGCGATTATGTATTAATTATCGCAGGCTGAACCAGCTCACGGTGAAGAACAAGTACCCTTTACCTAGGATTGATGACTTGTTTGATCAGCTGAGAGGAGCGCAGTACTTCTCGAAGATTGATCTTCAGTCAGGTTACCATCAGTTGCACGTCAGGGATGAGGACGTGCAGAAGACAGCATTCAGGACCAGTTTTGGCCACTACGAGTTCCTCGTGATGTCGTTCGGTCTCACGAACGCACCGGCCGTGTTCATAGATCTGATGAACCGGGTATTTCGGCCTTTCCTCTATCGATTCGTCGTTGTATTCATTGACGACATTTAGGTGTACTCTAGGAGTCAAGAGGAGCATGAGGAGCACTTACGTTTGGTCCTGGATACGCTCAGATAGCATTAGTTGTTCGCACAGTACAAGAAGTGCGACTTCTGGAAGCAGGAGATGAAGTTTCTGGGACACGTGGTGTCCAAGGATGGCATGGCAGTTGACCTGTCTAAGGTAGCTGCGGTGCAGGACTGGGAGCAGCCTGGTTCTGTCACTGAGGTGAGGAGTTTCTTGGGTCTCGCTGGTTACTATCGGCGCTTCATACAGGACTTCTCGAAGATCGCGAGACCCTTATCTCAGTTGACACGGAAGGACGTGAAGTTTGCTTGGAACGATCAGGCGGAGTCAGCTTTTCAGGAGCTGAAGGATAGACTTACGTCCGCCCCTGTGCTAGTATTGCCAGAGCAAGGGGTTAGATACACTATATATGCTGACGCGTCTAGCGTTGGTTTGGATTGTGTCCTTATGTAGAAGGACAGGGTAATTTCGTATGCCTCGAGACAATTAAGGAAGCACGAGGAGAATTACCCTATACACGATCTAGAGTGGGCAGCCGTTATATTCGCACTGAGACTCTGGAGACATTACCTCTACGGAGAGGAGTTCGAGCTCTTTTGCGACCACAAGAGCCTCAAGTACATATTCACGCAGCTAGACTTGAATATGAGGCAGCGGCGATGGATGGAGACGTTGAAGGACTTCAAGTTTGAAGTCTCTTACCATCCTGGGAAGGCCAACCTTGTGGCTGATGCGTTGAGCCGCAAGAAGGCGATAGAGTTTGCGGCTCCGCTGATGGTTGCCGAGTGGGATATGGTTGAGTTTTTGCGGGACTTTGAGCAGAAACTCACCATAGAGGAGCCGTTTGAGTTCATCGTACATGAACAGGTGCGATCTCAAATCGATGACCGAGTCATCGAGGCGCAGAGGGACGATGCGCATCTTACTGAGCTTCGAGAGCAGGCCAGTGATGATGCTGACGCCGACTGGCGAGTTGGTATGGATGGGGGCTTACGTTATCGTGGCCGCCTATGCGTCCCAGATGTCCCTGACTTGAGACGAGAGATTCTCGAGGCTGCGCATTCTACTAGACTCGCGATGCATCCAGGCAGCACAAAGATGTATCGTGACGTGAAGAGGACGTATTGGTGGGAAGGTATGAAGACCCATATAGCAGAGTTCGTGTCCCGTTGTCTCACTTGTCAGCAGGTGAAGGCAGAGCATCACCGACCACCTGGACTTTTGCAGCACATGCCGATCGCAGAGTGGAAGTGAGATTTCATTTCCATGGACTTCATTTCTGGGTTGCCCAAGACGAGGAAGGGACATGATTCCATTTGGGTGATCGTCGACCGATTGACGAAGTCGGCGCATTTCCTACCGATCAGAGTTACGAACTCTGCAGACGAGCTGGCTAGATTGTATATCAGGGAGATTGTGCGTCTGCATGGAGTTCCGTTGGAGATCGTGTCGGACAGAGACACGCGATTCACTTCTATTTTCTGGACTCGCATTCAGGAGACTATGGGTGTGAAGTTGAAGTTCAATATGCCTTCCACCCACAGACAGACGGACAGATAGAGCGGGTGAACCAGATCTTAGAGGACATGTTGCGAGCTTGCGCACTGGACTTTAAGGACAGTTGGGATGATTGTCTTGCTTATGCGGAGTTTGCGTACAACAACAGTTTTCAGGTGAGTATCGGTATGGCACCTTATGAGGCGCTGTATGGGCGACCTTGTCGCGCACCGTATTGCTGGTTAGAGGTCGGTGAGCGTAGCTTGATTGACCCAGAGTTAGTGCAGGCGACGTCAGAGAAGATTGATACTATTCGACGTCGGCTTCTTACAGCGCAGAGTAGAAGAAGAGCTACGCCGATATGAGACAGAGGCCATTAGAGTTCACAGTTGGGGATCATGTATTTTTACGAGTTTTCCCTATGAAGGGAGTCCTTCGGTTTGGGAAGAAGGAGAAGCTGGCACCGCGATTCATCGGCCCATTCCAGATCCTCGATCGTGTGGGACCGGTGGCTTACCGATTGGCTTTACCCACGCCTCTCGCGAGCGTTCACAACGTATTTCATGTTTCTATGCTGAAGAAGTACGTTGCTGATCCTTCCCATATCATCAGATGGAAGCAGGTGCAGTTAGGAGAGGATGTTACTTATATCCTGCGACCGACACGTATCCTAGACAGGAAGGAGCAGGTACTGCGTAGCAAGGTGATTCCCCTTGTGAAGGTATTATGGACGCATCACTCTGAGGAGGAGGCTACCTGGGAGACAGAAGTCGAGATCAGAAAGAACTACCCACAGCTTCTCGAGGAGTACGAAAAGGTACAAATTTGGAGGATGAAATTATTTGTTAAGGGGGGTAGATTGTAACGCCCGTGAAAAATCCATACTTGGGCCCGAGCACCAACTCGACCCGATATCGCGTAGAATTAATTTCTATGGAAATAGTCCCCGATCACTTTAAATACGTTCTACAAGACCCAAATCGAGTAGAACAAACGACTCTATAATGCTCTATAACCTCGGATCAAACTTTAAGCAGGTTTGGTCTCTGGACCGCTTTGAACTTTTGTATTGGATCTAGACCGCACGTCGAAAGTCCGATACTTCCTATCTTAGACCGTTAGGAACGCCTTGTTGGACTTGATACTCATTTCGAAAATCAAGTCCAACCGACAATCGCAGACTATTTCATTGAGTCCGGACTGAAGAGACCGCGAATAGGGACAATTGGAATTTCAAATTCAAATCTGGCACACAACTTGACGCGTCAGTATTAAGCATTCTGACCGTCAGAATTCAGCCAGATTACACCCTCGGATCAGGAAAAATTTCTATTTATTATCATGAGACTTTCAGCCCTGATTTACGTGCGATGACCGCTGAACTGAAACTGGTCCGCTACGTGCGTTCTGCGAACCCTGCCGGACTGAAAACTTAATACGTGCTATATCTGGTACGCATGAGCTTAAGTCCGATCGCAATCGACCAGGGGACCACCAGAAATCATCTTTTGGATCGAAACAGCCCCGAAATGGATAGACACTAAGTAAACTTCGTCCCGGAGCCTGTTTCCGGCATTTTTAAGCTTATAAAAGGGGTTGAAACCCTCATTCCTCTCTCCCATCCAAAAATTGCAAAGACCTAGATTTGGGAGAGAGAAAAGGAGAAAGTTTGAGAGAGGAAGTGGGAGGATTTTTCCCGCCTTCGTGCTGCTACTTTCAAGTGCTACAGCAACTCTTCCCAATCACCTGGCCGGTGATTTCTCCGCTTTATCAGGTATGAAACAACCCTAGAACTTGCTGATTTAGGGGTTACTTAGATTCATAGCGTGTTAGCTAACGTAACTTGTAAAATAGGTTCTCCTGCTGCCGTAGACGAAGCGTACACGCTCCGTTCAAAATCACGCATCCGTAAGAGATAAGGTGAGGATTTTAGACGCATTGATTAACGGTTTACAACGCTTTCAATGTTGTTTAATAGTAGATTATCGACGGCATCGCCGTTTGACATGTACAACATGCTCTCCGTTTCCTGTTTCGTAAATTAACGAAGAATATGAGATTTAGGGCATTTTAGTCATTTGTAGGAAGTACTGTCTACATTCATATTTTGCTGATGTGATTGACATGGCTTGTTGTCGCATTAGGGAGTTAGGAATGCGTGCATAATTAGTTTGGCGAAGAGATTCGCCTAGTTGCGCACTTTGGGTCGACATACTATATGTAGACTTTAGTGTGTAGTGTATGTGTTTGTATAAATGCTTGTATTAGTATGTATTGAATTAAATGATGTTATGTGGTAGTTTGAGATTGATTTCTCAGTTAATATGCTGACCTAAATGATTTCCTACATGTTGACTATATGCATGATTTCATTACATGCATGGAATATATGTGTTTGAAGATTTGCTTAAGTTGAAGGTTATAACATGTGTTAACATGCTCACATGATTTTATTTCAATTTCAATACTCTTACATAAATTGCTGATGTGATTCCATATATGTTTGGGACTAGACTTAGTCCAGGCAGTCGGTAACCGAGCGAATTCGTGGCTGACTGGTCATAGCCACGAACGACGCGTCGATGAACGCGATTCGTGTTTGGAGTTGGCGGCAGTGGTTAGGCCACGCGAAGTGTTTTACGCACTTCATGTCGTTCGGCTCGAGATGCGATCGCGCTAGTCGAGCCCGTCAAGTAACCCAACTGGCCGATATATGTTCACCTTGTATGAGTCATAACTACTTCAACCTAGGGTACTGAACTTACCACTGTAAACCCTGTTAACCATGGTACCTTTATCCACGAAGACTCATGAGCTGGGCATGGTGGTTTGGGACACCGTGGTCGAGCTGTCAGCCTACGCTGGGGCCACAAACCTCCCCGTAGTGACCAGTGAGCACCTAGACTCGTGAGCAGATTATGGTGGTATGGGACACTATATTCTAGCTGTTGGCCTACACTGATCAGGCGACGAGTCCTTTGCAGTGACCGCGAGCGTATTCTGAGTCCACGGGAGGCGACGACCCTTCCGTTGCAAGTAGAGTACGGTAGGCCTGTATTGATAAGGTGATGGGGGAGCGGTGCAACGAGTGCGAGCAACAGCCCTGGCAGCCCTTGCAGCAACCTACATAAATATACCTCGTATGAGATTATTAGGAGTGACGACCCTAGACAGGATCTGTGTTGGGATTGATATAAGGGAAGTACCTTAGTTTCCCAATCCTGCTGTTTGAATGGACTAATAACAACTTGGAAATCATATCACCATAGCATTGCATGTGCCTGGAAGATGTGGAGCACTCTAGGGAGTGTGGCATGCCACGGTCGTAAGATGTTGCCGTATGAGGGAGATCGTCGGTGAGGGCATACATCACGTCATGTCATCTTGCATTAACAACAGTATTAGGATTGTCTGATTTACTGCTTTATTATTATCGCATGATTGAATTGTGAACATGTTAATCTTTGCTCTATGATTCCACTGAGTTGATCACTCACTCCCACGTTACGGGATGGTGTTTGCAACACCCACCAGACCCTGTTGTAGTTGTAGGTGAGGCTAAGATCCAGGAGGCTGAGCCAGACTTCGACGAGGACCAGGATGAGTTCTCGTACATGCAGTACCACGATGGCTTCGCGTAGGCGACCTGGATCGAGGGGACTTCAGTGGGACTATTTTGGACATTTATTGTTGTTCATGTATATGTATATGAGACTCAGAGACGTATTCATACTTTAGAGACAGATGAGATTTACTTTGTTTTACCATACAGTGATATATATATTGTTTAGTCTTCCGCTTGCTTTTATCACTGGATCTGAAGTATGAATTGCAGTTTTGGTATACTTTTACTCATGTGAATGCTTTAAATCGGACAACATTGAATCATAATCATTTTTGTTGCATAAGTGACGGTCTGGAACTCGAGAGTTGAGTTTATACACGACCCCCGATTTTCAGGGTGTTACACTCTAGCACCACCACGGAGACCGTTCTTAGGTAATTGCTTTTGAATGTAGTGGGACTGGGCATCGTAGGCATGAGTGTCCTCGTCCTTAGCAGTAGCCCCCACAATAGCAGCAACGACGATAGTACCTACCATCGAGACCGCAACAGTAGCAGTAACGACCACAGAGGGGACATATACCTTCCCAGCAATACCCTCAGTCATCAGGAGGAGTCATCGATGATTCCTGCGAATTGGCCCCTGCACCATCTTACTAAATTGCTCTTGAATGAGGCATTTTTGAAGCGAGGGTCTAAGATTCACGAGTGTTATCTTCGTCTCCTTGTTATATGACTACATTCGTGTGTTATTTTTCTGATTTTACATAGTGAAATCCCTCTTTTATGAGCTCTAGTTAGTTGCATGAGATTGTAAATTTTAAGGAAGAAATTTTTATTAGGAGGGGGAGCTGTAACACTCATATTGTAGTTAGTACCGTTCCTTAGACTCCCACGATCCTTCCCATGAAATTTCGACAATCTACGACCTGCAATTAGCATTTACATGTGACCTTAAGTCGCATCCTGTAGATGTAAGTCGACTCGACCCGAGACTTGTACCATTGCCACCGTGTCGTCACCGCAGTTCCAATGCCATGTCTTGCGCACCAATGCGATACCCAGGCTAGGAGTCGTGGGCTCGCGTATGTTTCAAATAAATGCTGTGCATTATGAATCTCAAGAGAATCTCTACCCAATCCATCACATCAATCAATCATTCATTCAAGTACACATCCCATCTCTAGCCCATGCTTTCTTTCTCCCCAAGTCAAGCAACCTACCTAAGTCAACCCTCATGTCACTCACACCCATCACTCCATCCATCACTCTTACAACCTCCTCTCTCTCTCTCTCTCTCTCTCTCTCTCTCTCTCTCTCTCTCTCTCTTTCTTTCTCCACCCATCCCAAGTAATTAAGAGAGGTGGACGTCTAAGCATTCCCACGGAGAGAAAGGCAAGTGTGTGGCCCACTTCCTACCCTCAAACCTCTCAGTCCAACCCTTTAATTCTCATCTTCCACCATCAAAGAAGAAGCTAAGGAGCTTAGCTTTCTAAGGTATTGAGAAGAAGAGAAAATGGTGGGTGTTTATAGGACTAGATTTTTGATTTTGATGATGAGCCAAGTAGGCCCTACCGATTGATGGTATGGATCTCACTTTAGACCCTAAGTGTGACCGATGGCCCACCATGATCCATATGTTCATCCCATGATGGGGCTATTCTCCATGGACCCCATCATGATATTTATTTTTCTACTGCTTGAAGGTCTTCTAAACCTTGTATTTTGGTGGAAAAGGGATCTCCACCATTGATTTTGATTGGCGGGCCCACATGTATTGGGACCCACTTAACGTACGCTTTGTAATGCATGGGAGTGAGGGCTCATAGTGGCAGAGCCCCTCCCCGCCACACATCTCTCTCTCTTTCTCTCTCTCTCTCTCTCTCTCTCTCTCTCTCTCCCTCTCTCTCTTTTTCCCTAGTTTGTTGGCCCACCTATTGGACACATGTAGGGATGATCTAAAATCTCCAGTAGATGGGATGGTCTTGCTATCCACCCTACTGGACTGATCGTCCAAATGGATAGTTTGGATGATGGGAAAATATAAATGACAGCTTAATCTTCTAGCTGGTGGGCCACACATGTGTGGACTCTGTCACGCCCCAAACTCAAAAAACAAGCTTAGAAAATTCTCGATCACCGAATCCGGCACAACAGCCTCCGTAGTGCCCCATTCTCGGATCCTGACACTCACATGCCAGATTTTGATTCTGAGATCCTATAAGGAGGATTTTCAGTATGTTTTTTTTTGAATGGAGCATAACCATAAGCATAACTAAGTCACAAAATAACATCACCACATATCCACTATATGAAAAACTTTAAGTACATGTGTGAAAAGGGAAATACAAGGTAATCAAAAACTCCAAAAAGAAGATGCACACTCTTGCCTCAGCACTGCTGCGGTCTAATGTCACCTGCACGCAACGGTCATGCATAAGCTTACAAAAGCTTAGCGGGTGGTGTAAGTGTGTGCGCAAGGCAAGTGCCCAGTGTATAATATCAAAGTAATACGAAAACATGCTGTAAGTCCATGAATGCTATCAGCTGTACCAAAGCTATATGATGCAAGTTATGAATGCTATTGGCCATACCAAGGCCATGCGATGCGAGGCCTATGTAGCCAAATATCATATGTAAGATGCAAAGTAAGCATGCCAATCCTCATTAAGTACACATATCAGTATAGTTTCTCTCTAGATATCATCAGGGTCTAATACACCTCACACTGACTACCTCCTCCCTAGCTGCACAGTCAAGCAAGTGGAAGAGACTACACTATCTGCCTGACCAATAGTCTGTCAATATCTACCCGGCTCATCGATAGCGGACTCATTTATGAGCTGGTCAAACTCAGCCTAGCTTATAGCCCTCTCACTCAGGCAGATAAGGCCACACCCCCTTCCAACCAACCACGACACAGTGAGAGACGCGGCCTACCAGTATTTGGTACTTGGGCACTCGTATATCCACTCGGTTTAGATGTTGGAGCATCTCATGGTACCAAAAAGGTTCTGAGATTTTCACCCCAGGACATCCTAAGTGCCCACAATGCTAGAGCTAATATTTTCGGTATTCAATACGACCATCCATGATGTACTTGTGGAGGCCACGACCCTGATGTCGCTAAGGCGAGTAATGATCAAGTCACACATGTGCGGGATACATGAGTCACATCGTCAAATCATGCAGCAATCCTGCGTGTTCCACGCGCTCATGTGGGGGCATTCCATCTCATAAAGAGTCTCGTAAATGTCTCAACCCAACAACTTATGCTATGATCAAATATTCCTCATATCAAGCATACATATGATGCGTATGGGCATGAATCATGGAGCTATACTAAGCATGTTATAAGGTGATGAATTATTAACAAGTATGGGCCTATCAATGGGCCCTAAGGAGAGTTACAATGTGGACATTTAACTAACATTATACTTACAATGTGGATGTCAAACTATCATTGTTCCCTAGGCACGACCCACCATAAATATCATTACATAAACCATGGGGAATCACACATTGCAATGAACCCTTAGGATATCTCGTTGGGCCTCGACCCATAGGCCTTGGATACATTAAATGGGCTGCATCATATGGGCCTTATATAAATCAAGTGGGCCACATCAATGGGCCTTATGTACATTGCAATGGGCCATAACCCCGAGGCCTTGAAATACATCACAATGGGCCTTACATTCATAGAAAAGTGGGCCTCAACAATGGCGTCATACTCCTTAAGGTGGGCCTCAACAACGGGCCATAAATATGGGTTATAAATGCATCAAGATGGGCCTCCACGGATGGCCACAAGTACATCCATATGGGTACCATCACATTGGCCTTATATAAATCAATGGGCCACACCAATGGGCCCTATGTATACTTCAAATGGGCCATACCAATGGGCTCCATGTATACTTCAAATGGGCCACACCCTAAATATAAGTGGGATAATGATTTTCACAATTAAAATTTCCAAGGCCCACCATAACATTTATTTCCCACACAATCTGTTCATAAGGTTACCAAGAACTTGGTGGCCTAAGGGTCTAATGGTGGAGTTCAAACCCACTGTATAATGTGGTCCACTCGATAAATAGATTTATCTTATTTTTTTGTCTCAAGCTTATAAGGCAAGGTAGCCAAATGGTTGGACAGTTTGGATTCAACACATGCATCATGATGGGGTCCACACACATGGCCCACCAATTGAACGGATGGTTGGGATATAACATAGACATCCAAGGTGGCCGTCCACCAACACCTAGACACATTGATAACACACATACACGGTGGGTTCCACCGTCCATGATTGTGGACGGTGTAAATAAAACACATACATCATTGTGAGTCCCACGTGGGGCCACCATAATGTTTATACACCGTCCAACCTGTTGATAAGGTCACACTGACCTGGATGAAGGAAAAACAAATTTCATATTGAATCTAAAACTTCTGTAATACACCACTTTGGGTTCCAATGGTAAACATTTAATCACTGCTATTTCCTATGATGTGGGCCGCCTTAGCTTTGGATGTGGCTGATTTTTGGAGGGGGCCCACTTCAGGAAGGGGCTGACAATATGAACGGTTTGGATGTCATACACACATCATGGTGGGGCCCACATGTGTGGCCGTGGTCCCTAGCCCATCTGCCCATACCCAGTAGGCAGCGCCTGCGCCTCTAACAGCAGCAGTAGCAATGCAGCTGCTGTATGTTTTATTTTTTTATTTAAAAAAAAAAGTATTTATAAGGTTTTTCTGTGGTTGGGCCCACATCAACAAAATCCACTCCTCCCATTGGTCTCCATAGCTCGGGACAAGTTAAACAAGCCCAATTTTGAATATATTTTGGCGTATCGAAACATCGGGGTGGATTTAAATGGTAGACACACTATTTTCAATGCTATGGCCCATCAAAAATTCGGATCAACTTCGTTTTTCAGCTCAACGCCTAAAATGAGCTAGGGAATGGAATGGACGGCGTGGATTGAATGGATACATCAAGGTGGGGCCTACATGAGTGGTCCACACAAAAGCTTAAACCAAGCTTATATTTGTGTTTTCCAGTTCACGTCCAGATACTGAACGGTTTTGGGCATAACAAATGTAAAGGTGGGCTTGCTCAGGTGGGCCACTAAATGATGGATGGTGTGGGTGCAACACATATAAGGTGGGCCTCACTTATAAATGGCTTGTATAAAAGTCATGCTTCATGGTGGGGTCCACCCTGATGAGCCACATGGCCATCTTATCACAAGAAGAGAAAATGAAAGAGAGAGAGAGAGAGAGAGAGAGAGAGAGAGAGAGAGAGAGAGAGAGAGAGAGAGAGAGAGTGGGGCACATGTGATGGAGGGACCCCGACACTATGGGCCCTCCCTTGAAATCAATCATACATCAAGTAGGTACCAATACATGTGGGCCCATTAAATCACAATTCAATGGTGGAGATTCCTTCTCCACTAAAATAGACGGTCTAAATGACCTCTATTCAAGCTAGGAAAGTAAACATCATGATGGGGTCCATGGATAATGGCCTCATCATGGAATGATATTGATAATCAAGGTGGGCCATCGGCCACATCTTAGGGTCCAAAGTGAGATCCATACCATCAATCGGTTGGCCCACTTGACCCATCATGAAAAAATATGAAAACTAGCCTATAGAAGCACCCACTGTCGATCTTCTTAGTCCGTTGGAAAGCCGATCTCTTTGTACTTCACTTTGATGGAGGGAGATGAGGTTTGAATGACTAGGATGAAGGTAAAAGGGATGGGAAAATGGGCCACCGAAAATCACTTTTCTCTCACATAGAAGAGCTTAGACGTGTGCACCTCTCTTGCTTGGGATTTGTTACTTGGGAAATGAGGGAGAGAGAGAGGGTTGTAAGGAGATATGAGAGATGGGTGATGGAGTGATGGATGGGAGAGAGGGATGGGTGTGTACGGACCTTGTTGACTTTAGGGGTAGATGACGTAAGAAGGGTATAGGGTGTGTAAGAAACTTTTAACTTATGGGTTGCTTGAGGATGGGTAAAAGGTGAGTGTACTTGACATGAAGTGATTAATTGATTGATTGATGATGTGACATGTTGTAGAGATTCTCTTAGAATTTACAATGCGCGGTGTTTTCCTCAAACTGAACGTAGGTTCACATCTGTCGGTCAGGGTATCAGATCGGTATGCAAGACACGGCGTTGGAACCGTGACGACGATGCGGTCGCAATAGTACAAGTCTTGGATTAAGCCAACTCAATTCTACAGGATACAACTTAGGGTCATGCGCAAACATTGATTATACGACGTGGATTGCTAGAATTCAACGGGAAGGATTGCGACAGTCGAAGGAACAATACGAACTAGGATACGGGTCTTAAAGACTCCACCTTGATGTGATTTGCATCCACACCGTCTGTCCAACACAAACCAGGCTAGTAGGGCTAGTCATCTAGCACACCATCCCCATCTCGTTGCCTGTCCATTTTGGACAAGCATGACCGAAGGAAAAACTCAAATATCAATTTGATCCAAACTGTCGGCCACTCACGTAGACCCTACCTTGATGTGTGTGTTTTAGCCACACCATCCTTTCATTTTTCCTGGCCTGTGCGGCCCTCTCGATGTATGTGTTGTACATCTGGGTGATTCACCTGGTGGGGCCTATTCGATAGGCACGGGGCCCACCTGCTGGGTGGCTCATTGAGTTGTATATGTGGCCCATATGATGAGGCCCAATATGATGTATACCAGGCCCATATGTGCGGCCCATTGAGTTTTATATGTGGCCTTAGAGTGAGGCTCGATGTGATGTATATGTGACCCATATGATGAGACCTAATATGATGTATACCGGGCCCATATGTGCAGCCCATTGAGTTGTATATGTGGCCCTGGAGTGAGGCCTGATATGATGTATATGTGGCCCATGTGTGAGGCCCGATGTGATGTATATGAGGCCCATATAATGAGGCCCGATGTGATGTATATGTGGCCCATGTGTGAGGCCCGATGTGATGTGTATGAAGCCCATGTAATGAGGCCCAATGTGATGTATATGCGACCCGTCTATGAGGCCCATGTTGATGTGTGCATTGTATGCACACTACCCATCTGTCTCTCTCTCGAGATTTTTAGGGCTAAGGGCCTCATTGTGATTCTGATTCCAATCCTAAAGGGACCGCACCTTAGGAGCAATGGTGGTTAAATGTCCACTTTGAAAACGGTGGTTAAATGTCCCCACCGTGCATGTCCCTAAGGCCCATTATTAGTCTCATTCTCTTCTCCTCTTATTAGGCTTACCCCAAACCATTGGACCCCCATTGATGTTAGTAATACCCATCTTTCTCTTGTTGGGTTGCCCAAACCATTGGGCCCCATTTGATAATGATACTCTCCACTAAACCTTGTAGGACTACCCAAACCTTGGAGCTCATCTTATGCTCATACTGGGTCTTCGATAGGAAATGTGGCCCACCTAGATGCGTGTGTCCTGCCCAAGTTTAGTGAATATATCTAAGGCCCACTTAGATGACGATTAGGCTACCCTATCTGTGTGTAAGGACACATCGTCTTAGATGTGTGAATTCCTCCAAGTCCATTTTGTGTATGTATCGGGCCGCATAAGGAAGCCCAGTTTTTTCATGATAAGAGGTTGAGGAAGCCCAATTGTTCACCCTTTTAGCTCACCATATGAACTCACCTCATTGTATACCTACTTGAGTCACCCCATGAGATGTATCCTACCTTATAATCGATTGCTAAGATCTTGTGTTACGTATATGTCCACACTGTCTATTTACTTCTTTGGGACAAGTGTGAGGCCTATCTTTGATGTTAGTACACTATCCCCTCTTGCCGTAGATGGAAGAATATGTGGTACCAAATTTAGTATATCCACTGTATAGAGCCTGTCTCGATGTATGGGTTAAATCCGTTGTCCTTCCAGTAGACCCCGTCTTGGGATATATAATATATTAGTGCCTTGGGAGGCTAATGTTAGTCTAACATAGGACATACCACATGGACTCCTATAGTTATAGAATGGGCATGTCGTTTAGCTCCTACTCTTTTTTCTTTGATATACTGGTTAGGGCCGATTGTGGTCCATTGTTATCTGTTATATATTTGATAACATGCTAGTATACTTAGTTTAGTAGGACACACTGAGATCATGCTTAGTATTACATCATGATATATGCCCATACACATCATTTGTATGCCTGTTGTGAGGAATGGTTGATCATAGCATCACCGTTGGGCTGAGATATTTCAGGGACTCCTTGCGAGATGGAGTTGCCCCCACATGAGCGCACAGTATGCGCAAGTTTGATGCAAGACTGGATGGTATGACTCATGCAACTCGCATTTTATGATAAGACCACTGAAATTGCAGTAAAGATCGCTTTAGTTGAAGTAAAAATATGTTAATATGTCCTAGAGGGGGGTGAATACGACTTTCTAATAATTTTATGATAATTTAAAATCCTATCACACTAATCCTAATAACTAGTATATATTAGGATTACTCAAGAGTAACTCCACTGGCTTCCAAGTCTGGTAGAGGATCCAATCACAGACTATTTGAGAGATGAGCAATATGTAAAGTAGTTTATGATGGATATGACTGTGTGTGTCTGAGGTGTGATCTCAGATAATCTGATATGAAAATATAAAAGGAAATCACAAAAATAAATGAATAACAATCTTAAACACAATCATTTTTATAGTGGTTCGACTACTTATGTACTCTACTCCCGGTAAGCGCAATCAACCCTTGAGTGTACTGGATTTCACTAAGAAGGTTTCCCACGATTCACCCCAAACCCAAGGTTTTAAATCAAGTTCACCTTTAACCTTTACAACCTACACCTAGGCAGATTGTTTATGCTCTCACGAGCAAGGGTCAACACATCGCACCCACTTTTAGGCACACTGTCCAAGGATCTTCCATAAGACCTTAACTGTTTATGCTCTCCACAGAGCAAGGGTCAACACATCGCACCTACTTTTAGGCACACTGGCCAAGGATCTTCCATAAGACCTTAACTGTTTATGCTCTTTACAGAGCAAGGGTTAACACAACGCACCCACCACGTACACTCCCGCCAGAGGCCTTTTAGAGGACTTGTAAAAGTGTGAAACACCTTAGACCCAATCCTACAATGGAATGATCACAAGGGTCCTCTAGACTCTGACAACTTATAGATAAGAAGATGAGTCCCTTTTAGCTCATTTTTGAAGATCTCCTCATTTGTTGATGAAGAGTCTTCTGCTTCCTTGAATCGTAACTCGAAAGATATATTAATGTATGGCGACGGGTTGGGTCAAGGTTATGATGGAATCCTACTCTCAAATATTTTCCTATAAAGGAGATAGAGTGATTTCAATCATCTATGCATTCAAGGCATCTTAGCTTAATGATTTGCCATTAAGATGGTAGCTAGAGGATCCTTGAATATGGAAGTTCATTCCCCAATCCACTCTATTAAATATCAATGATAAGGGTGGATTGGAGGATGAACTCCCTTGAGAGAAAGGGCTTTGGGTAAATGATCTAAGGTTAAACACTTAAAAGCACTCTCTTCTTTCTCTCACAGCAACTAAAGACAAGCTCTCTATTATAGGCAAAAAGTTCCAATGGATATAAAACGGTCACATTTATGACAGAGTTCGATATCATCGAGGAGGGTCGATATCATCGAGCATATACTCTCGTTTGCATCGACTGGCCGCTCGATGACACAAACTCAAATGTCATACACTTTTGAAACTTTTTAACAGCTTGTCAAGGGCATTGAAACACGCGTCAATGTCATCGGATTTCGAACTCCGATATTATCGATACGAGAATCGATTCCTTGACATTCAAAAAATGAGAGAGACTTGCTTTAAAATTTTTTAAGTCAAAAGATATGATAGAGGTACACTCGATATCATCAAAATTTAAATATCGATGATATCGAAGGTCATGTCGATGCATCGATAAATCCATAGATTTTATCAGTGAGCTTGTTGGACAGTTCATGTCCTTTTTTAATGCAATCGATCCGGCCTCGATATCATCGATATAAGAATATCGATTTTATCGAGTGACCCCCAACCTGAAATAAGAACCCCCTAAAAAATGTTGCTGGAAAGACTATGTTTAAGAACGGTATCATCGATGGCCTTCCAATATCATCATTTTTTGAATTTCAAGGATATCGAGGGGTACATCTATATATTGAAGGTCTATATGATTTTCTTATAAAAAACAGGGATTCAAATACTCTGCTGTCGATTATATCTTGTCTACTTCGATAAACTTGAGATTCAAATATTGATGATATCGATAGGGGTATCGATACATCGATAATTCCGTACAGATGAATATGTGGTTATTGGACACTTTATGTCCTCATTCGATTTTATCAATTGATCTTTCGAGGACATTAATAGCATGCCTCGATTTTATTTAACCTGATATCGATAAATCGACAAAGGTAGAAAACTTAGAGATTTTCTGATTTTGTAAAAAAGATTTCTAACCCAAAAATCCTATGATATTCTAACTAATTTTAAGGTTTTTATTTACCTGGTGTTTTAGGACATAAGATGTGAGGCTTAGATTTACCTGTGGCAAGTTCGGGCACACATTTGGTTGAGGCAGAGAGCTAATTGATCTTCCTATGGAGCTTTCCTGTCTAGTTGAATCAACACCCACGCTAATTGACAAACCAAGGCACTTTCAATCTCCCCCTTTGTCAATTACGTGAAAAAATACCAACACCCTAGAACAACATCTAGACAAGCACATCCTAAATTGTGTGTACATATAATTTACATAATTTTACAATGTCTAGTGAAACCATACACATAAGTTAGTAGCTGCTCCCCCTAACAGTGTTCTCCCCCTATTTTGATGCAGCTGCTCCCCCTAACACCTGTATCACAATTCAAGTAGATATGTAATTTTCCTTGCAGGGTGTTTAAATTGTTTTAATTATTCTTCCCCTTTTTGTCAGTTATTGACAAAAGTATAACAGTTGATATTGACTGAAGTTAAAGCAACTTGGGAGAACCATCAGTTAGAGAGCATACATATATAAAGTAGAGATGTATAATGATCAACAGATTTTAATCAGACATCATTTTCAGAAACTATGTATACATATAAAATCAAATAGAGCAGTGATAGAAGAAGATAAAATAATCATCAAAAACATCACATGTATTTCAAATCAGAAGCTAGATAAATCAGGGTATCGTAAAACATAATCATGGCAGTAAATAGAAGTGAATTATAGCTGGGCATATTCAAAATACCACACACACAAACTACCCCAAATTAGTAGTAGTAATACAATCATCCAAACAGAATTACCACACCCATTCATGGGTACCAAAAAGTGATCATCAAAGAAAAAGCACCTCACTCTGAGGATATTCCACCAAAAAGAGACTTTTCAACTTTGTAAGTTAGTAATGCATCACACCTATGTATGAGCGAAGAGCATTCAAAAAGATATTTATGCTCTAAGCATTTCAGGGAGAATTCAGGTATGTGATGCATTAGTCATACTATAGACAATCAAAAGCCTTTACTGTGCTGGGAAGACATTCAGAATTTGTTGTGTATCATGGTGCAGAGTTGTCATCATGGTTTTGATTTCCAATAGACAGGCTTCACCCTCATCCAACTATTTCATTAGATCAGTGACAATCAGTTCTAAGAGATTGATGATCCCAAAAGGTGTAATGCTCTTCCTCTGAACTGTCCATTCTGCCACAAAGTTTAAGTTGAAAAGTGGAGATGAGCCAGTTGCATTATTCTTTCCTTTCTTACTCTTCATTGAGGATTGTTATGGAAGAACCAGACTTTTTGATATTTTTTCTAGAAAGAAACACTGTTCTAAGAGATGTAATCCTATTCTGAGATCAATAGGTGAGTCTCTTTTTCCGATCTTCCATTTTTAATTTAGCAGTAAATTTGAATATCATCGAACATCGTTTCAATGACATCGGATTGCCTTCTTTGATATTTTCAATGAAGATCAGAAGGAAGCCCAACCATCCCGACGATTCAACTTCTCAAGAGTTTGTCGATGGTATCGATTCTTGGTCGATGTAATTGAAACTTTCACTCGATGTATCGACGGGTATATCAAGGGTGAATTTTTTCAATTTTTCAGCATTCAAACAATCCTTCATGCATACTTTTAGTATATCTATGAATCAATAGTATACACAATAAAAATTTTATACAAGCATTGTACAACTCAAAATTATAAACATTAGAATGTTTATTGTAACGTCCTGAAAAAATCTGTATAAAGACCCGAGTACCACCTCTAACAGAAATCACATAGAACCAAATCCTTTAGAAATTTAACGAGAATTAACTAGCGCTAAACTAGATTACCTATGAAATTAGTACTAATCAATTTAAATACGGTTTGCAAGACCCAAAACCTATAGAATTAGTAACCCTACATTACCCTAAAATCTAGGATCAACCTCTAAACCCAGTTGCTCTCGGGAGCATTTAGAAACTTCATATCGGACCTGGACCGCACGTCGAAAGTCTGATAGTGATGAACTTAGACAATTATGATCGCCTAGTTGGACTTGACAATCACCTCGAAAATCAAGTCCAGATGATGTCCTGAGACTATTTTCTTGAGTCCGGAGTGAAGTGTGTGAGAACGTGAAGGTTTTTATGACATTAAATATAAATTTAAGTAATCTAAGTCGTGTTTCTTATGCAACGATTATAAGCATTCAGATCATTGGAATTTGACCCAAAGTTACCCTCGGATCAGGGAAAATGTCCCACACATGCCTATATACTTGTGGCCCTGATCAAATTTCGATGATCGTTGAACTGAAACTGGTCTGCCACGGTCGATCTGGAAACCCGATCGGACTAAAAACTTAACTTGATCAAGATCCAATATTAGTGAGCTTAAGTCTAACCGCATTCAGTAAAGGGACCTCTAGAAATGCTCCGTTGGATTGGAATAAGCTCGATTTGGTTATAACCTAAGTATACCTTGGCCCTGGGACTATTTTTGTTAGTTTTGGGCCTATATAAGGGCCTTAAACCCTCTCTCACATATCTTATACGAATTTTGAAACCCTAGCTAAGAAAGAGAGAGTAAAGAGGGAGAAAGTGAGAGAGAAGTTGGTGATTCATCTTGGGATTCTTCCCAGCTACTCTACGTGCCTAATCCATCGCATCTGAATCGTTATTCCGGTGATTCTAATTCCATATTTGGGTAAGACAATCAAATACTAACCTGTTTTAGAGCTTAGAATAGCCTAGGTGTTGATGTAGCTAACCTAATTCATGCCTTAGGTTGCCAATCCGCCGTTGACGAAGCCTTATCGTCTAAATCATATCCGTTACGCATTTTCTGGTTTAAGGTGTGGACTAGATATGTTTAATTTATGGTTTTCAAGGTTTTCAATGTCAGATAATAATTAATTACTGATGTGGGTGTCATTACACATGCTAAATACACTATCCGTTTTGTTTTACATATATGTATAACCTATGTTGTAAATAGGGTATTTCATGTGTTTGTTGAAAGTTTTGTATGCATTTGGAATTTGATGTTGTGATAGTCATGATTAATTTTCGTAGGTTGATGGTTATGTATGCGACAACTCCTTGACAAAAGGATTTGACGTAATACGTAATACGGCCGACATACGTGATGTATGTTAAAAAGTGTAGTCTAAGTGTTTATGAAAATGTCTGAATGAGTTAATAGTTAGTAAAGTGTGATTTATAAGGGAGTTGAGATACAAATCCCAACTAGCTTGCTTGTGTGTATGATTTCCTCCATGAACTGTTTAGCTTACTTATTCATGTTAACTGTGTGTATGATTTCCTCCATATATGGTGTATTCATGTTTAAGTTATATGTCATAACATGTTCATATGACTGTAGAATTTAACTTTCATGTTTATTATTGTGATTGTACGTAGTTGGGACTGTATCACAGTCCAGGTAATTGGTAATAGTCCTTAAACTGGTGGCTGAGGTTGTTTTCACCACGCAGGATATTTTCGACAAATCTGAGCCGTACTTGGGATGTTCGACAGTGGTTAGGCTACACAGAGTGCTTATGCATTTCATGTCGATCAACTCAAAGTGTGATCATCCTTGTCGAGCTCGTCAATTAACCCGATTGACCAATGTATGCTCACCATCTTTGGACTCTACTGTTTGAATCTAAGGTACGAAACTCACCACTGAAACCCTGTTAACCTTGGTACCTCGATCCCCTAAGACTCATGAGTGTGACATGATAGTATGGGACACCGTGGTCGAGCTGTCGGCTTACACTGGGGTGACGAGCCTCCTCGTAGTGACTAGTGAGTAACCTAGACTCGTGAGCCGATTATGGTGGTGTGGGACACTATCTTCAAACTGTCGGCTTACTCTGATTGGTGACGAGCCCTTTATAGTGACCTTGAGTATATCCTGAAACTGCATTGGGGCGACGAGCCTCATTGTAATATCTAAGATATAACTTGTAACACCCCGAATTTTTACCAACCTGGAATTAGACGTCCTTAGGCAATGGGTCAACCATAACACTCTCAAAGCTCAATCCCAAAGCCAAAGAAATCACTTTTCAACACATTTCCTTCAAACTCTTACCTTTCACCACCTCATTCTTCAAACTTCTCCAAGTACTTTCATATTAGACACGAATCCTCAAGTTTAAATAGTGAAGAACTATACTTAAACTAAAACTCACTGTAAACGGTCGTCGAGATCGAGTCTGTGCACACTCCTGATCACACCCAACGACCCCAAATCACTTTTAGACCTTCAATCGAAGGGTTTAGGCCATGTTTCATTCCATTCCAAACCTAGAAATGAATGTCCTTAGGTGGTAGGTCAACCCCAACATCTTACACTCAATCTCAAAGCCTAAAATCTCTTTTTATTCAATTCCTTCAAAATCTCACCCTCCGCCACTTTATTCTTCATTTATTTTCTAAACACATTCACAATACACACCAATCCTAGGGTATTAATGATGAAGAACAATACCGAAGTTAAAACTTACCGTGAATAGTAAATAAATAGATAAAATGGGTCTGGACCCTTAACCTTTTGGAATATAACAAAATAAATAGGTTAGTTGGACAGATTAACGTCTCTTATCCCAAAATCATATGCTATACACCGCATAAACTCATTCCGATTTTCAAATTGGCCCCGAAAATGCCTCAAATGGAGTCGGGGGCCAAACGATCAACTTACAGGGGGACCTAGGGTATGCCCCATACTTTTTTGGGGCCTAGGGGACAGGAGAACCTCACCCAAATGGCGAGGCCTTGCCAAATCCACCAGTGGTCGGCGAGGCCTCACCGGTAAACGGGCTTAGTTGGGCTGGGCCTTCGGGCCGATTGCATTTGGGGCCTAGTGGGACTTTATGGTATAGGGTTCGACCCTCCTTTCATCTTAAATCAAGTACTTCCTTCACAAACCACCCCTTCAATCTTACCTTTTCTTGAAAAATCTCTCAAATCTCTCCAAAAGTCTCTCTCCAAACTCTTCCTTTTTCCATTTCCAAGCACCCTCACTCCACCCTTCAAATCTTATCTCAAACAGAAATCATTATAGGCTACTTCCTTTAGAAATTAGATGAAACTAACTAAGTGTTAGATTAGACGACCTGTGAAATTATCACCAATCACTTTAAATATGATCTGCTAGAGCCAAAACGTGTAGAATAGTTGACGCTACAATACCCTAAAACCTAGGATCAAACTCTAAACCCGGTTTGCTCACGGGAGCATTCGAAAACTTTGTATCGGACCTGGACCGCACATCAAAAATTCGATTGTCCCGAACTTAGACAATCCTGACCGCCTAGTTGGACTTGAAAATCACCTCAAAAATTAACTCCATACGATGTCCTGAGACCATTTCCTTGCGTTCGGAGTGAAGAGAGTGAGAAAAGGAAAATATTTAGAAAATTAATTCAATTTAAATAAATTTGGCACGTGTCACTTGTGCGACATTTTTTAAGCAATCAAACCGTCAGAATCTGACCCAAAGACACCCTCAGATCAGGGAACATTTCCCACTCAGGTCAGTGTACTTGGAATCCTCGATCGAGTCTCAGTGACTGTTGAACTAAAACTGGTCCGCCACGTGCGATCTGGGAACCCTATCGAACTGAAAACTTAATGTAATCAGGATCCAACATCCATGAGCTTAAGTCCGATCGCATTCAGTCAGGGGACCTCCAGAAACGTCCTTTTGGATCGGAACAGACCCGATTTGGCTATATCCCAAGTATACCTTAGTTTAGAGTCTAAATAGGTGAGTTTCTAACCTATTTAAAGACCTTAAAGCCTCTCACATCCCTCCCATACGAATTTGCAAAAATCCTAGGAAAGAGAAGAGAGAAAAGAGAGAGAAAGTGAGGGAGAAGTTAGAACTTTCTCCTGGGATTCTTCCCTGCTACTCCACGTGCCAAAGCCATCCACCTGCATCGTTATTCCAGGGATTCCAGTTTCGTTCTAGGTAAGAAAACCCTAATCCTAACCTGTTTTAAGGCTCCTATGGGTACAAGTAGTTAAGTAGCTGACTCACCTTGTGTTGTAGGTTGCCAATTAGTCGTTGACGACGACGTAGAGTTCCTATTCGATTCATTACGCTCCTACGACGTAAGGTGTGGATTTTAGACGCTTAGATTACTTGTTTTCAAAGATTTCAATGCCGTTTAATGGTAGATTGCTAATAAGGATGCTATTTGACATGTAGAACATGCAGTCCATTTTTCATTTCGAATACGTACGAAGAATATGAGATTTAGGGTATTTTAGGTATTTGTAGGAAATACTGTATGTGTACGTATTTTACTGATATGATTTCCATGAGTATTTATCATGTACCTATACTAGTTATACATGTATGATCTATTTGGCGAAGAGATTCGCCCTAATGCACATATTGGCCAACATATGCTATGTAGACTAATGTGTGTAGACTAAGTGTTTGTTGAAATGCTTAAATCAATATGATTTATGCCTACCATATGTTTTGAATGTAAGAACTTGATTGTTGTGTATTAGACATCTCCTTGATATAAGGATCCGTCATATTATATGCGAAAATCAACATACGTCAAGTACGTTGGAGTTGTGTAGTCTAAGTGTTTGTGTAAATGTATGTATTAGTAACTATTGAGTAAATGGTGTTGTAGATTAGCGTTGAGACTGGATTCTCAACTAATTTGATGATGTACATGATTTCCTCCATACTTGTTATATTTCAATTGATTACCTTATGTGTGAAGTACTCGTGTATGGTTAACTGCTTATGATCTATATTATAACATGCCGATAACATGCTGGAATTTCTTGTATTTTATTTCTGTCTCTCTCATATGATTATTGATTTAGATTACAAGTGTTTGGGGTTATACTCTAGTCCAGGCAGTTGGTAACAGATTAGAATTCGTGGTTGAATTTTATTCATCACGAAGGATGTGTATGACGAACCCGAGTCGTACTAGAGTCATCGGCAGTGGTTAGGCCACACGAAGTGCTTGTGCACTTCATGTCGGTCGATTCAACGTGCGCTTGTGCTAGTCAGACTCACCAAGTAACCCGACTGACCATTGTATGTTCACCTTATATTGGTCATAACTGCTTGAACCTATGGTACTGAACTTACCAGTGATAACCCTGATAACCGTGGTACCTTGATCCACTAAGACTCATGAGCCGGACATGGTGGTATGGGACACCATGGTCGAGCTGTCGGCCTACACTAGGGCCACAAATCTCCCCGTAGTGACCAGTGAGCAACCTAGACTCGTGAGCAGATTATGGTGGTATGGGACACTATATTCTTGCTGTCGGCCTACACTGATAAGGTGATGGGGGAGCGGTGCAGTGAGTGCGAGTAACAGCCCTGACAACCTTTTGTAGTGACCTCGAGCGTACTCTGAGTCTACGTGAGACAACGACCCTTCCGTAGCAATAAGAGTACAACTCGGCCTGTATTGATAAGGTGATGGGGGAGCGGAGCAATGAGTGCATGCAACAGCCCTGGCAGCCCTTGCAGCGACCTAGAAATATATCATCGTATGAGATTACTAGGAGTGACGACCCTAGACAGGATCCTTGTTGGGAATGATATGAGGGAAGTACCCTAATTTTTCAATCCTGCTGTATGAAAAAGGACTGATAACAACTCGATAATCATATTCATATTGCACTGCATGTGCCTGGAAGATGTGGAGCACTGAGGGAAGAAAGCATGCCGCAGACGTAAGATGGTGTCGCATGAGGGAGTATGTCGGTGAGGGCATCCATCTTGTCATTTCATCCTTGCATTCATCACAGTATTTAGGAATGTTTGAATTGCTTATTTTATCATTATCGCTTGATTGATTTGATAATATGCTAATCTTTACTCTATGATTCTACTGAGTTAGCTACTCGGACAGTGTTGCACACACCAACCAGTTCCTATTTTAGTTTTAGATGATGGCGATGCTTGTGAAGCAGAGCCGGACTTGATGATGATGAGGAGGATCCCTCCTATATGCAGGTTCTGATCGACAGGTTTACAGGGTTACTGATTAGATGCCATTACACTTGGTATTTTGCCTTTTATTTACTCACCTATGTATATTCTTTTCTTTCTTTTTTGAGTATACATGTATTTAGTTAACCTAGTAACATGTTCACACTCTGGAGACTTACAATCATTTATATATTTTATATATCTATCACATTCTTCTGCTTGCTAATTTAACTATCTCTGGAGTATGATATGTTGTTTTGGCTTAATCCACTTCATGCTTTATGCACTATTACAGCCGACATTCATCCATCATTGAAAATGTTGCATAAGTGATGTTCTGGAACTCGGGAGTGGAGTTTATGCTCGACCCCCAATTTTTGGGATGTTACATAACTAGACCTATTTTGATTGGTGACGAGCCCTTTACAACGATCTAGAACTATAATATCGATGAGATTGTCTAGGATTGACGATCCTAGAATGGATCATTATTTAGGAATTGATATAAGGGAGGTACCTTAGCTTCCCAATCGTACTGTATGAAAAGAACTAATAAGAACTTGGTAATCATGCTCATGACATCGTACTGTATGTGCCGTTGGCATTAGTGTAGAGCACAGTGGTAGTGATTCATGCCACGATCGTTAGATGTTGTCGCAAGAGGGAGTGCGGTGAGGACATGCATCATTACCCCATATCATTCTTACATTAACAAGAGTATCTAGGACATGTTTGATTGTATTGCTTTATCATTACTGCTTAATTGAATTGATAATATGTTAACCTTTGTTGTATGGTTCCACTAAGTTGATCCCTCACTCCCACGTTCTGGGACAGTGATTAAACACCAACTAGACTCTGACTTAGCTGCAGGTGATGGTGATGCCTGCGAGGCGGAGCCGGAGTTTGATGATGATAAGGAGGCATTCTCATTTATGCAGTATTCAGGCGGGTTCACTTAGACTATTTTGAATTACTGGGGCTTCAGGGTTTACACTTTATAGAGGACTATTACATGTTGTCATATGTATTTTGAGATGAGACTTGTACTTATTGACCTGGTAGAGCACTCATATTCTGGGGACTTGTACTGGTGTATACATGGATTTCAGACTTCCACTTGCATTTTCTAATTGTCACTGGATTATGATTTGCTGATTTGGCTTAATCTACTTAATGTTTTATGTACTAATACAGACAAAATTCATCCATTCTTAAAAATGTTGCATAAGTGATGTTTTGGAACTCGGGAGCTAAGTTATACTCGACCCCCGATTTTCAGGGCATTACATTTATACATAAAAAATTGAGAAGAGAGACCTTAGATGTATCATTAGGAGCTTAGCAAAAGTTACATCATTTCAGAAAGTATCCAGATCTTGATGCATGACCTAGACTTATTTTTCTAAGCTCAGTATTTCTAGGCATAGGGATCATTCTTTCCTTTACCTTTGATGACATAACAGTGGTTATTTGTGCGAGAACCCTTCATTATTGATTTTCGTAAGAGGTCCAGGATTTCACATTTTTCTTTGTTGAATGTAACCACATACTCAGTTGTCACATATTTGAGAAATCCTTAGAAGAATGTGTGTTAATCCTTTTATGTAATAGGCATTCTTATTTTTGAGCAACTGGATTCCTTTAATGATTCCCTGTCCAATTACCTTAACTGTGCTTTTGTCTCCATAGGTGACTATCCCATTATTAAGATCTGAATAATTTATAAGGAGAGATTTGTCACCTGTGACATGTCTTGAGCATCCAATATCCATGTATCTTTTTATTTTATTGTCTGGTATATGGTTTGAATGAGTAACAAGACAATTCTTCTTTTCTTTTGGAACCCATTTTGTGACAAAATTTTTAACTGTGGTAGATTTAGTTTTTTTGTTCAATTCAACCACTTGATTCAATTGCTCTATGTTAGTCATTTTAGGTGATGATGGATGTGAATATATTTTATCCATATTCCTAGTTGGACTCTTAACATTTTATATTTCTCTAGCTGGTTTGAATTTTCCAATATGCTTTTGACCAGAGTTATGTTGAGTCCTCCTAGGTGTCAAGCATGCAACTTGATAATGACCGAAATGACCACATAGATGACAAACTGGAGTAGTTCTTTTATTATTACCTGAGGTAACAGATTTTTCCATTGTTGGTGCTGCATTTCCAGTCTTTATTTCATATCTTAAGCTACTCCTATTTTTTCCAGATTTTCCCACACCTAAGAGTTTTTCTAACTTCGCATAACTCTGGGAAAACTTATAGTTTAGCTTAGCATTTTTTTTTTACATTCCTCTAAATCAAATAGGAGTGTATGATTTTCATTTTGAAGGAGCATGTTTTTGTCTTTTAATTGCTCAACCTATTTGTTTAGTTTTTCAGACTCGGATTTGGAAGGTGTTAATTCTTTCAAGTCTATCATTATTTGAGTGAAATTACTGTAAATCATTGATTGGGTGTGTATTAATTTGAAGATTTTTATCCAAATATTTTTACAGCAATTCCTTTTTGTTCTCAGATATTCCAAGTCTTTTAATAACTTTGATGTTATGAATGTACAGTTGATTGTAAGCATCTTGTAGTTTATTCTGTTCTTCTTCTTCTTCTTCTTCTTTTTCAGTTTCTTCATTATCAGAAGGAAATGATTCAGTGGCTTGTGGTTTCTCATTCTCAGTTTCAATGGGAATGATTTGAGTAGTGGAGACCATAAGAATTTTTGAAGATTTTTTGTCACCATTGCTCTCTGAGTTACTAGATTCTGAGTTTGACTCTTCTATATCATCCCATGTGGCATCCATTGCCTTACCCATAGTTTTTCTGTTCGGCGTTTAGTAGACAGGTGTCCAAACTTCTGACAGGCATAACATTGTGGTTCTTTGGTCTTTTACCAAATTTACCTGTAGAAGATATGTTGTCCATCTTTCTTTCTTTAAGTGGATGACCACGATTTTTCTGAACCGTTGAGCAAACAGAGCCACTTCCTCATCTTCATCTTTTCTTTCATTCTTAATGTCCTCATTTGTTGTTTCTTTGAAGTTTTGAGGACAATATTTTTGGATTTTTGGGTTTGTTTAAAGTGTAGTTCAAATGTTTGTAGGGAACCTACCAGTTCTTCTACTTTCATTTCGTCTATGTTCCTACATTCTTCAATGGTGGTTACTTTAGGATTGAATCATTTCGATAGGGATCTTAGAATTTTCCTACAGATTTTAGGTACTGGAACTCTCTCCTAATTCACCCATGAAATTGCAAATGATATTTAACTTTATGAAAAACTCCATAAAGGTTTCATGCTCTTCCATTCTGAGACTTTCAAACTGTGAAGTCAGGAGTCACAGTTTAGATCTCTTCACAGTGCTTGTACCTTAATGGGTTATTTTCAATAAATCCCATGCTTCCTTGGATGTCCCACACATACTAATTTGATTGAAAATGTCTTGGGACATAGCACTGTAGATAGCATTCATAGCTTTAGCCTCTGTCGTTTGATTTTCCTTATCAAACGTTGTCCACTTTTCTTTAGGTTTCGGTTTGATGATAGTTGTGCTATTATCAAGTACTATTTGTTCAAAAAATGGCACATATCCTCTTTCAACTATATCCCAAACATCATGGTCCAAGGATCTCAGAAAGTAGTGCATTATAGCCTTTCAGTATGCATAATTTGATCCATCAAATACTGGAGGTCTAGAAACTGATGAGCCCTCTCCTTTGGCCATATTCCCAACTTCAGTCAAGATCACTCTCTAGGCGGTGAAACCCTTAAAGAGAGACCTGCTTTGATACAAATTGAAATTGTGGTAAAGACCACTTTAGTTGAAGTAGGAATATGCCAATATGTCCTAGAGGAGGGTAAATAGGACTTTTTAATAATTTTATAATAATTTAAAATCTTATCACATTAATCCTAACAACAAGTATATATTAGGATTACTCAAGAGTAACTCTACTGGCTTCCAAGCCCAGTACAGGATCCAATTATAGATTATTTGAGAGATGAGCAATATGCAAACTAGTTTATGATGGATATGACTGTGTGTGTGTTAGGTGTGATCTTAGATAATCAGATATAAAAATATAAAAGGAAATTACATAAACAAATGAATAACAATCTCAAACACAATCATTTTTATAGTGGTTCGACTACTTGTCTACTCCACTCCCGGTAAGTGCACTTAACCCTTGAGTGTACTGGATTTCACTAAGGAGGTTTCCCACGGTTCACCCCAAACCCAAGGTTTTAAATCAGGTTCACCTTTAACCTTTACAACCTACACCTAAGCTAACTATTTATGCTCTTACGAACAAGGGTCAACACATCGCACCCACTTTTAGGCACCTTGGCCAAGGTTCTTCCATAAGACCCTAACTGTTTATGCTCTCCACAAAGCAAGGGTCAACACAATGCACCCAACACGTACAGTCCCATCGGAGGCCTTCCAGAGGACTTGCAAGGGTGAGAAACACCTTAGACTCAATCCTACAAAGGAATGATCACAAGGGTCCTCTAGACTCTGACAACTTATAGATAAGCAGATGAGTTCCTTTTAGCTCATTTTTGAAGATCTCCTCCTTTGTTGATGAAGAGTCTTTTGCTTCCTTAATCGTAACTCAGAAAATATATTGATGTATGGCGATGGGTTGGGTCATGGTTATGATGGAATCCTACTCTCAAATATTTTTCTATAAAGGAGATAGAGTGATTCTAATCATCTATGCATTCAAGGCATCACAGATTAATGATTTGCCATTAAGATGGTAGCTGGAGGATCCTTGAATGTGGAAGTTCATTCCCCAATCCACTGTATTGAATAACAATGATGAGGGTGGATTGGAGGATGAACTCCCTTGAGAGAAAGGGCTTTGGGTAAATGATCTAAGGTTAAACACTTAAAAGCACTCTCTTCTTTCTCTCACAGCAACAAAAGACAAGCTCTCTATATATAGGCAAAAAGTTTCAACGGATATAAAATGGTCGCATTTATGACAGAGTTCGATATCATCGAGCAAGGTCGATATAATCGAGTGTATACTCGCGATTGCATCGACTGGCCGCTCGATGACACAAACTCAAATGTCATATGCTTTTGAAACTTTTTGTCAGCTGGTCGAGGGCATCAAAATATGCGTCAATGTCATCGGATTTCGAACTCTAATATTATCGATACGAGGATTAATTCCTCGACATTTGAAAAATGAGAGAGACTTTCTTTAAAAATTTTCAGGTCAAAAGATATGATCGAGGTACACTCGATATCATCAGAATTTATATATCGACGATATCAAAGGTCATGTCGATGCTTCGATAAATTCATAGAATTTATTAGTGAGCTTGTTGGACAGTTTATATCCTTTCTTGATGCAATCGATCCGGCCTCGATATCATCGATATTTGAATATCTATTCTATCGCGTGACCCTCGATCTAAAATAAGAACCACCTTAAAAATATTGCTGGAAAGACTGTGTCTAAGACCGATATCATTGATGGCCTTCCGATATCATTAGTTTTTAAAATTTGAGGATATCATGGGGTACATTGATATATCGAAGGTCTATATGATTTTCTTATAAAAAAATAGGGACACAAATACTCTGTTGTCGATTATATTGAGTCTACTTCGATAAACTCGAGATTCAAATATCGATGATATCAATAGGGGTATCGATACATCGATAATTCCGTCCAGATGAATATGTGGTTGTTGGACACTTTATGTCCTCATTCGATTTTATCGATTGAGCTTTCGAGGACATCGATAGCACACCTCGATTTTATCAAACCTGATATCGATAAATCGATAGAGGTAGAAAACTTAGAGATTTTCTGATTTTGTAAAAAAGTTTTCTAACCCAAAAACCCTATGATATTCTAACCAATTTTAAGGGTTTTATTTACCTAGTGTTTTGGGACATGGGATGTGAGGTTTAGATTTACCTGTGGCAAGTTCGGGCACACATCCGGTTGAGGCAAAAAACTGATTAATCTTTTTATGGAGCTTTCCTGTCTAGTTGACTCAACAACCACGCTAATTGACAAACAAGGGCACTTTCAACCACTATTCACCTTAGTGACATTAGGGTTATGGCCTGCACAGGAATGTTGTGGATGGTTAGATGGGACATTGTAAATGTTTGGTCATAAGGTTACGTTAGTTGTCTGTGGATGAAAGTCCCTAAACCTTCGTGGCTAAGAGACGCTCCAACTCTTAGATTGAGTGGATACATGAGCACATGAGGGCCATAGACCATTAGGCTTCATCTCTTATTGTGTCGTGGTTAGTTGGAAGGGGGTGTGGTCTTATCCGCCCGAGTAAGGGGGCTATAAGCTAGGTTGAGTTTGACCACCTCACAAATGGGTCTGCTATCGACGAAACGAGTAGGTATTGGCAGACTATTAGTCAGGCGGGTAGTGAAGTCTCTTTCACTTACTTGGTTGCGCGGCTAGGGAGGAGGCAACCAATGTGGAGTGTACTGGATCCCAGTGATGATCTCAGAGGTGTATGATACTAATATGTAAACTTACTGAGTAGGAGTTACATACTCAGCATCTCATTCATCTATTCATTCACTATCCAGTTGAGCTAGTGATGCGCAACTAGATCATTATGTGTACCCTCGTAATGGCCATGAATTCGGTTGGGTACGTGACTAACTTGAGATCAGGAATTTACCACATTGTGCCCAGCCATCCAAATCAGGTATGGGCTAGTTTGGATAGAAGTCCCTTGTGATGAACCCCATAGTTTGTGATACTACGTACTATCAACTCAACTTCACATTTCTACTTAGTCATTTCATTCGCACCGCATATTACATTGCATCCTCAGCACATAGCATTTGGTTTACTATTCTTATGTATTACATATCCTGAATAAGGTTGATGGTATTATGGACTCACTAGGATCTGTATATTGCATTACATCCACGACATATGGCATTTGGGTTGTTATGTTTCTGCATTTATATGACTTAGATGAGGCGATGGTAATCGTGGTTTGTTATGAATTATATATTGCCTTACATCCTCGACATCTGATATTTGGCTCTCTATGACTTTGATTTACATAGTCGATCTGCATTGCATACTCTAATCTTGTATGACTTACGGATTTGCAAGTATTTCCACTTACTCTGATATTTATGTACTTGGCACTTACCTTACGCATACACTTACACTACCATCTAAGATTTCTATTAGCCTACACACTATAGATGCCTACAGGTGACGTTAGGTCACAGTAGCGTTGAGCTTGGAGCATGTAGTTTTCTTATGAAGTTTTCAGTATCGATATATGTATTTCCCCTTCAGATTTGTAATCAACTTTTTTATTAGTGGATATGTGATGATGATGTTGCCTATGTGGTTTTCGTACACTCGTGGTTATGCTCCTTTATTTATAAAAAATCATACTAAAAATCCTCCTTGTAGGATCCCAGGATCAGAACCTGGCATATGGGCATAGGAGCCAAGAATGAGGTACTACAGAGGTTGTCGACATCGGATTCAGCGATTGGGTATTCTGTGAGCTTGTTTTCTAAGTTTGGGGCATGACAATTTTTTAAGATACTTTGTTGGTCATGAAACGCCTTCATCATGTCCTTGTAAATTCTCAAGTTCTTGTATGCATTGTTTCAGATTTCTTCAAGTTCATTCAATTATAGTTTGTGTAGCGAGCCAGCATTGTCCAAATTGAAGTTTAAATTTTTTATCACCCAGTAGGCTCTATGTTCCAACTCCATAGGCGTGTGGTAAGCTTTCCCATAGACATGTCTAAAGGGAGACATTCTAATAAGGGTCTTAAATGCGGTACGACAAGACCATAAGGCATCAGTCAATCGGATTGACCAATCTTTATGGTTAGGGTTAACCGTCTTTTTCAAGATGTGTTTAATTTTTTTATTGAAAATCTCAGATTGCCCACTTGTTTATGGGTGGTATGGAGTGCTCACTTTAGAGGAGATGACATATTTCTTTATTAAATTTACAAATGGACTATTACAAAAGTGTAAGCCCCAGTCACTAATGATGGCTTGACGTGTTCTGAACCGAGAAAGTATATTTTCTTTTAAGAATTTAATGACCGTTTGATGGTCATTGTTTCGACAAGGTATCACTTTAACCCATTTAGTGACATAGTCAACTGCTAGTAAAATGTATAGATTTCTAAAGGATTGGGGGAATGGTCCTATGAAATCGATGCCCCAGCAATCAAATGTGTCGATGATAAGAATGGGGTTCAAGGGCATCATATTTTTACAGGACAATGCTCCCAATTTTGACAATGCTCATAAGCTTTGCAAAACTCATGAGTGTCCCTGAACATAGTGGGCCAGTAAAAGTCACACTGGAGAATTTTAGATGTGGTCTTTTTAGCAGAAAAGTGACCACCACATGCCTGTGAGTAACAGAAGGAGATGAAACTTTGGTGTTCATTGTCTGGCACACATCTACTTAAGATTTTTCTAGGCAATATTTAAACAAATATGGATCACCTCAGAAGAATTTACGCACCTCGGTGAAAAATTTCTTCTTATCTTGCATAGTCCAATGTGTCAGTGTAAAACTTGTAGCAAGATAATTAGCAATATCATCAAACTAAGGTGAATGGGAGACTTTGAACAATTGTTCATTAGGGAACATGTCATTTATATGTGTCGTCTCAGGGGAATCAGAGAGATTAAGACGAGAAAGATGGTTAGCCACTACATTTTCTACTCCCTTTTTATCTTTTATTTCTAAATCAAATTCTTAGAGTAGGAGAATCCATCTTATCAGGTGGGGTTTAACATCATTCTTAGAAAGAAGATACTTAAGCAACGCATGATCAGTATAATTGACAATCTTGGATCTGATCAAGTAGGAAGAAAATTTGTCCAAAGCGAACACTATGGCTAAGAGTTCCTTTTCCGTAGTTGAGTAGTTCACTTGGGCAGGAGTTAGAGTTGTACTTGTGTAATGAATAATGTAGGGCTTCTTTTCTTTTCTCTGGCCTAAAACTAGCCCAAGAGCATAGTCAAAATGTCGTATATAAGTTCAAAAGGATGGCTCCAGTCGGGTGGTTGCATGATAGGTGTGGTAGTTAACATGCTCTTGATCTTGGTAAAAGCTTCCTGACATTACTCAATCCACTTGTATGGTGCATCCTTTTGAAGTAAATTATATAAAGGACGAGAAAGGAGATTAAAGTCCTTTATGAATATTTTGTAAAAACTGTCATGTCCTAAGAAGGATCACACGTCTTGCATATTCTTGGGTGGAAGATAAGATCAATTTTTGCCTTATCCACCTCGATTCCTTTGGACAAGATGATATGTCCAAGGACAATTTCCTCACGAACCATGAAATGACACTTCTCCCAATTGAGTACCAAATTCGTTTCTTCGCATCTTTTCAACACACATTTAAGATTCTTTAAGAAATCGCTAAAATGTGGTATAAAGATAGAGAAGTCGTTCATGAAGACCTCTAGATATTATCCCACCATATCAGAAAAATACTCATTGTGCATCGTTGAAAAGTGATAGGGGCATTACATGGTCCGAATGACATCCTTCGATAAGTAAAGGTGCCAAAAGGACATGTGAATGTGGTCTTTTCCTGATCTTCATGGGCTATCTTTATCTGGTTGTAGCCCAAATGCCCATCAAGGAAACGGTGATATGAATGACTAGCTAGCCTTTCCAAAATTTAATCAATGAAGGGCAAAGGAAAGTGGTCATTTCTTGTGATAGTATTCAACTTTCTGTAGTCAATGCACATTCTCCAACTAGTAGTAACTCTAATTGGCACGAGTTCAATATTGGCATTGGCTACAATGGTGATTCCAGACTTTTTGAAAAGTTGGACTTACCCATTGACTATCGGATATAGGGTATATGATACCCACATCCAATAGTTTAAGAACCTCGGTCTTAACCACTTCCTTCATGTTTAGATTTAGTCTACGTTATGATTGATGAGAAGTCTTCACATTATCCTCAAGATAAATGCCGTGAGTATAAACTGAAGAGTTAATTCCCTTGAGGTTTGCAATTATCCATCTAATGGCTCCCTTATGCTCAATGAGAGTAGTATGATCATACTTTCTTGCTCAAGGTGGGAAGAAATCACCACCGGGTATGTCTCATCTTGACCTAAATAGACATATTTCAAATCAAAGGGCAAAGATTTTAGGTCAAGCTTCGGTGCTTTGATGTTAGACAGTAGAGGCACTTCATCAGTTTGGGGAAATTCTTCAAATTGTGGCCTCTACCGGTTAACATCAAGTATCGGCACAACATCAAGTATAACACTCATCTCCCTAATCATGTCTTCATCAATATTATGAGAGTGGGCCAGGCATGTCTTTAGAGGGTTGGAGGAAAAGTTCAAAAATATTATATCTTTCATAAAAGAGTCAATCATGTTAATATCGTGAAAATCGTTATCATCATCTAACTGTTTTCCTATATTGAAAAATATATTCAACTCTAATGTCATATTCCCAAAAGACATACTCATGACTCCATTCTTGCAATTAATGATTGCGTTTGAAGTAACGAGGAATGGGCGACCAAGAATGATGGAAATTTGAGTGCTCATATTACTGATGGGTTCCATATTCAGGATGATAAAATCTATCGGGTAGTAGAATCTGTCAACTTGGACCAGCACATCCTCAATTATCCCTCTTAGTACACGACTAAGTGATTAACAAGTTTTAATGTGGTTAGGGTGGGTTTCAATTCACCCAAACCTAACTATTTGTAGACCAAGTAGGGAATCAGATTTACGCTTGCTCCTAAGTCAAGAAGTGCATGCTCAATTCAGTAGTTTCCAATTACACATGGTATGGTTGGGCTACCGGGATCTTTGAATTTATGTGGCACATCTTGCTTTAGGATGACACTCACTTTTTTATTTAAGAAGATTTTCTTTTGAATATTTTACTGTCTTTTGGTCGTGCATAAGTCTTTCAGAAATTTAACATATGAAGGTATTTGTTTAACCGCATCCAGTAGAGGAATATTGACCTTCACTTATTTCAACACCTCCAAAATATCCTGAGAGTTAGAGAGAGGTCTTGGTGCAACCAACCGTTAGGAGAATGGAGCAATTGGCTTGCCTTGAAGTTTCGATTCTAATTCTTTTATAGTAATGATAAGTCTATCATAATTATCCTCTTCCGAGTCCTTAGGCTTTTTAGCCCTGGCCAGAATAGTCTTTTCAATGGTCTTCCTACTCCTAAGAGTAGTGGTAGATTTAACTTGCTCCATTTAGTTTAAAGAGCTCAGGTTTCTAACTTCATATTGTGGTTTTAGATTGGGAAGAGGTTGAGTTGGAAGGCTCCCCTTATTCCCAATCATATTCCTTGTGTTAAGCCCTTGTATGACTTTTGTAAGGTCTTGAAAGGTTTGTAGCATCCCCTTATTGAAAAACTCTTGCTTTTGAAAATGTTTTAACACCAGATCCTCTTGAGTTTTTTCTTGATTTGGAATTTGGTTTAAGAAACTTTGAGGGGTAGCAGTTTGTCCATTCCTTCAACTGAAGTTTGGATGATTTCTCCAACTAGGATTATATGTATTAGAGGTAGGTCCATTGAAAGGTCTTTGGTAATTATTTTCGGCATTGGATTGCTCATTTAACACCTCTTAAAAGGTAGGTATCGTTGGACAATTTTTAGTTGTGTGAACGTTGCAAGAACAAATACCGTAAATATTTTCCTTAGCCTTATCCTTCTTTAATTCCATGGCCTTGAGTTTTCTGGTGAGATTAGCCACTTTAACACTGAAATCATCTTCCTCTTTCAGGAGATACATTTCACCCCTTTCCTTGGATTGAGTCGGCCTAGACATAGTGCTTGGCTTTGGGGAGATGTCCCATAATTATGTGTTTTCACCAAACTTATTAAAATAGTCCCACACCTCATCGACACTTTTATTCATAAATTCCCTATTACATATCGTCTTGACTAATTAGCGCATGGGAGATGTCAGTCCATCATAGAAAAAGTTCGTGATATGTCACATTTCAAAACCATGTTGTGGGCATGAACTAACAAGATCCTTGAACGACTTCCAACATTGGAAGAATGTTTCATCTTCCTTTTGGGTGAATTTCATGATTGACTTTCTAAGGGTGTTTGTCTTATGGTATGGGGAAATTGTCTTTATGAACTCCCTTGTCATGTCATTCCATCCACAAATAAATTAAGAATGTAGCGAATGTAATCACGTATTAGTTTTCTCTTTCAAAGAAAAGTGAAAGATTTTCAGCCTGACCGTGTCGTCAGACACGTTATAAAAATACAGAGTGGCTATGATCTCATCAAACTCTTTTAAGCGTAGATATGGATTTTCATATTCAAGTCCATGAAATTTTGGAAGGATTTGGATTACCCCTAGCTTGATATCCATATGTCCTATATTTTCTAGAAAAATCATGCATGAGGGTGTACTTACCCTAATGTTGATTTGCAGCCATCACTTCAATTAACTCTGAAAATCTCGAGTGTGTCTAATCCTGCAATGAATAGTTAACCACTCAACTAATCTTCCTTCACTCAAAAGACTTCGAGTGTTGTCATGGACTCACTTGGGTATGAAACACTCTCAGCCCTCAATCTCAGATTATAACTTAAACCTGAAAAGGAAGAAAGGAAATAGAAATTTACAATTAGAAAGAGAGAGGGAATTACAAAGAAGTTACCAAATTGGAAGTTCCTAAGTTAGGTCTTGCAAAACAAAACAAAATAAGTCAGTTTCTAAAATAGGAATTCTAAATTAAGAATTCCAAAATTACAAAGTTCCAATAGAAAGTAAATTGGTTTCTAAAAAAGGAAAATTTCTAAAAATAAAAAATAGAAAGTTTCTAAAAGATTGATTAGGAAAGTTTCTAAAAACATAAAATAAACCCTAATCCTAAAAATTGAAAAATTGAAAAATTAGAAAGAGATTACCAATTTGGAAAGTCTATATCAGGATCCTACAAAACAAGAAAGTTAGGTTGGTTTTTAAAAATCAAACATAAAAACCTAATCCTAAAATTTAAAAAAACCTAATCTTAACCTAATTCTAAAACTAGTTATTCTTAAAAAAAAATGCAACCGTTAGTCCTTAGCAATAGTGCCAAAAATTTTCTCATAACTTAAAGTGTAGGGTCGCGATGTAGTAAAAATCTCGGTAAGACCGGGGTCGAATCCATAGGGACTGAAACTTATACGTATTCTGAAAGTAACTAGAACTAGAAAAAGATGTAATCTAAATATGAAGAATTTAAGAGAATAATTGTAAATTATGTAACTAAAACTTGTAAAATTCAAAGGTGGGAAACTAGGGTTTCCAAGGATCCACTTGTAAAGATCAGGGAGATTTATGCTTGATTTATGAACACAACTAGAATCAGAGTTCCATCTGTAAGTGCTATGTTTTTCTAGCTCCTATATTGTCAAATTTGGTAGTGCCAAAACCTCTCTTGGAATCTGTCTTGTGCAGCACATCTACATAATGAAGTTTGTGTATCTCTCAAGGATAAGGGTCTTTAGTTCAAGAACTTCAAAGGCAAGTGTACTTATTCATGTTCATGTACAACATCAAGAAAGAATTCAAGCTCTTAAGCTTCAAGTGTTTAAGATTTTCAAAGCTTCTTACAAGATAAGACAAATGTTTCGAGTCTTTGAATCTCAAGTTCAAACTTCAATGGTAGTCAATTTCAAGCTTCAGAAGTCTCAAGTTCAACCTTCATCCTATGACATGATATCAAGCTTCGTAAACTTCAAAGAGCGACTATCAATTGAAGAAAAATAAGACTTAATGTTCATTCTTCGCTAACAAGGTTTGGATGACCTTAGATTGACCTTAGGGTAGGTCATTTTGAATATATAATTCAATTATATCATTTTATAAGTAAATAGTCTGTTTCTCGACTAGTTCTGGACTCTGTTCGACTAGTCCTAGCACTGGTTTGACCAGTCCAAGAAATTCCACGACTAGTCCTAAGGTTATTGTAAATTTTCAGAATTTTTTATTGAGCTACGACCAGTCCTAAAGACTGCTCGACCGGTCGTGTGAACAGTACATGACTCGTTCACGACCAATCCTGCAGCTATGACTCAAACTCCAGCAACTATTTCAGGTTCCCCACGACCAGTCGTGGATGTCCCTTGACCGGTCGTGGAGGTCCTACAACTAGTCGCGGAATGACTTTATTCGATCACGCTCAAAATTTTAAAAATCAGTTGATCTTACGACTAGTCGTAGTGTCCATATGACCAGCTATGAACGTGATTTCTTCAGCTATAGATAGAGCATGATTTTCAGAGTTTGGTATTCAATTCAAGTAAAATTAAGACACCACACTATGAGATAAGTTTGTAAACTTCTTAAACTATATTGTGCATATTTAATATTCTCTTTTATTAGCTTCGCTATATTTGATTTTGTATTCTGCATTCCAATCTGATCTGAAAGAGGGATTGAAGTATTCCCACTTATTGAAATTAAAATTAAATAGAGCTAGCCCAACTTAATTTAATTTAAAATCAATTTAGAACCTAGAACCATTGCATAAGTGAGTGTGGACATTGAACTTCTATATTCAAACTTCTACTCCGATTTGGTTCTTCCGGGGTACAACAAATGAAGAATATCCAGGTATTTTACAGTTTTATAATTTCCTTTGTTTTGGTTTCTTTGTGATTAAGATAGAAATATCTCTCACTTTTGGTTATCTGAGGTAATCCAAAAAACTTAGAGTGTGAGTTTTTTTAAAAAAAAGTTGTGTAAGCTCACTTGAAAGACACAATTGTGAAGGTTTTAGGTGAACCTGAAAAAACCTATTTTCATAGTGAATGCTAATA
Source organism: Magnolia kwangsiensis (assembly GCA_037074715.1). Taxonomy (NCBI): domain Eukaryota; kingdom Viridiplantae; phylum Streptophyta; class Magnoliopsida; order Magnoliales; family Magnoliaceae; genus Magnolia; species Magnolia kwangsiensis. The sequence continues at coordinate 55,090,697 of CM073588.1, read as the reverse complement.
TCCACTATGTGAGGATATTAGGAGTGGAGTAGCTGTGCGACTTTTGATTAATAGTTGGTGTACACACAGGTGAACCACTATAATTCTTTGTATTTTGTGGTTTTGTGGTTTCCTTTCTTTATTCCTTTTGGTTTAAGATTGTGGGATGTATTTGTGGATGTGAATGTTGTAATCTTTACAATTCAGCATTATGGGGAATGTTGTGATAGCTTAGATTTCCTTTCTTGCTATTTCTTTTTTATTCCTCTACAGTTTGAGTTTTTGATACACAAATTGTTCTAGTAAGGTTGTCCTGCCATAAACCTTGGGTTTTTATGGTGCAAGGTTGTCCTTAGAACAACATTTGTATCAACCTCTCAATACTAGAATTTTGAAGCTGTTGTTTTCTCTGATTATTTGCAATTCATTTGGCCATCTTATTGTTTAATTTCACCATTATTTTTTAATTTGGCATTGTCCTTTTCAGCCCCCCCCCCCCTCTAGGACATACAACTCTGCCTTTTCAAGTGGTATCAGAGCCTAATAACTCTGTTTAAATTGTTATTTATTAATTTCCTGAGCTAATCGATCTGAGCTATTTGTAGTCATATTTTGATAGCCTTTCAGTCACTAGATGTAATAGCCCACGCCCACACTGTATGATATTATCCACTCTAGGCACAGCCCGCACGGTTTTGTTCTTAGGGTTGCCCCCAAAAGTCCTCATACAGTGTAGGGTGACACTCCACATATAACCACCATTACTTCAGATAACTCTTCGGATGTGGGACAAGTTATACTACAGTCAACTGCAACAGTAACTCGCCCAGCACAGTAGCCTGCCAGCCAACTTTGGGGCCCGCCCACATGTGCCCGCCCACATGAAGCAGTGATCGGGGCTTCACATTATCCCCCACCGAGGGTAGAGCCATCCTCGGCTCTGATACCATTTGTAATAGCCCACGCCCACACTGTATGATATTGTCCGCTCTGGGCACAGCCCGCACGGTTTTATTCTCAGGGTTTCCTTCAAAAGGCCTCATACAGTGTAGGGTGACACTCCACATATAACCACCATTACTTCAGACAACTCTTCGGATGTGGGACAAGTTAAGCTACAGTCAACTGCAACAGTAGCTCACCCAGCACAGTAGCCTTCCAGCCACACAGTAGCTTGCCAGCCAACTTTGGGACTCGCCCACATGTGCGCCCGCCCACATGTGCCCGCCCACATGAAGCAGTGACCGGGGCGTCACACTAGGCCTCCACCATTTGATGACACCAATTATGCCTATTGAAAAGTTAGAATGAGGATTTTCTTAAAATCGATGGATGAGAGTGTATAACTAGCCACAGTGACTGAATGGACCCCTCCTGCCACTGAAGTAACGGGTATCGATGGATCCAAATATATGAGAGTAACACCTTATTTTTCTTAGACCACTCTTCAGAAAAGTGATAGTAGTGACAATGCAAAAGCACTAAATGCAATCACTTATACACTATCAACGGATAAATTCAAAAGAATTATATCCTGTGATTCTACAAAGCAAGCCTGAGATATTTAGAAATGACACACGAGGGAACATCAATTGTCAAGAAATCTAAAGTCCAAATCCTCACAACCAAATTTGAGGAAATATGTATGGAAGAGAATGAAATGTTCATGGACTTCTATACAAGATTAAATAACATTGTGAACTCTATGTGGGGTCTTGGTGATAGAATCTCAGAAAGTAAAGTCTGTGCAAAGATACTTTGCTCACTTACTAAACGATTCAATTCTAAGGTAACTGCGATATAGGAACTTCGTGATATGGACAATATGAGGGTAGAAGAATTAGTTGTCTCTTTACAGACTTATGAGTTAACTTTTAAAGCTCCTAAAGGTAAATTTATTACCCTTAAATCTTCTAAAAGTGTTTCTCAAGAAAATAGTAGTAATTCTGATTTAGAAAATTCTGAAGATGACATGACCCTTTTAGCTAAATAGTTTTACAAAATTTTCAGAAGTAAAAAAAGAGAGTTTCTTTTCAAAAATCTAATGATAAGAAAAGATCTAAATTAAAACTCGAAGATCTTTGAAAAACAGTCAGTGTTACAACTGCCATGAATATGGGCATTTAACAAACAAGTGTCCTAAAAAGGATAAACCTAAAAAAGAAAGGAATGTTGGCTACTTGGGATGAATCTTTTGACATTGAAGCCTTTTCTGAATCAGAAGTTTCTGAAACATAGTTGGGCAATGAAGTTGATGCCCTTATGGCTCTAGCCAAGTTTACTTTTTTAGATAATGATGATTCAACTAGTGAAGAAAATCTAAATAGTGATCATGAAAATAAAGATGATCTTTAAGATGCTTATAATGCCCTTTACAAGAAAAGTTATAAAATTGTTGTTAAACTAAAACTTCAAAAAGAAAAGTTTTTAAAGCTTAAAAATAATTTTGATTCTCTTATTTTAGAAAAATCTTACATTTCAGATTATTTTGAAAAAACTAAACGTGATTTAGATTTCAAAATCTCCAAAATTGAAAATCTAAAATCTGAAAATGAAAAACTAAAACTTGAAGTCTCTTCACTTTTGAGTTTAAAGGACACATACAAGTATGCTCAAGGTGATCCAAAATTAGAAAAACTTCTATCCGGGTCCAGAAAATGTAGAGACCAATCTGAATTGGGCTACGACAAAAATATTCCTCCCAAACATAAGAATACTCCTCCTAAGTTTGTGAAAGGAGAGTCTTCAAACTCAAAAAGGAAAAGTTCAAATCAAAATTATTTTAAAAATGCTAAAACTTTTCAATCCTTAAAACCTAAAAGCAACCATATCAATTATAAAAATCAGAACCATAATCCTTTAGCTGAGAAAATTATAGATTTACTTAAGGAGCTCTTAAAATCTAACTCAGTAAGTCAGTCTTACAACAACTATAAATATAAGAAGACCAATTATACTTCTAAACCCAAAACAGTTATGCAATGGGTTCTTAAGGTTACTAGCTTGGTTGCCCATACCGCTTTCAAAGCTTCAAGCCATTCAAAGTGGTACCTAGACAGTGGTTGCTCCAGGCATATGACAGGCGATAAGGGTCTGTTCATCATTCTTAAAGATACGACTGATAGTTCAGTCACATTCGGTGATGGTAGCAACTGCAAGATTGTTAGCTAAGGTACCATTCAACTCTATAACCTCCCTTTATTTGAGAATGTTTTATACGTTGAAGGGTTAAAACACAATTTGTTAAGCATATCTCAAATATGCGATAATAATCATAGCATAAAATTTACTAACCAAGGGTGTGAAATATTAAACAAAAATGGTTTAGTAATGTTAACTGGTCGTAGAACTTCTGAAAGCTGCTACATTGTAAGTGATTCTAGCTCATCTAATCAATCATGTTACATGGTCCATACCGATGAAACTATGTTATGGTATAAATGCCTTGGACATGTACACTACCGCAATTTGTACAGATTGAGCAAAAGAGAATTGATAAGAAGTCTACCTAAATTACAAAAATTAGACAAAATATGCAGCGAATGCTAGATTGGCAAGGAAACTAAGAGTACTCACAAAAAGTGGACTCCAATGTCACATCCAAACTGCTCGAACTTCTCCACATGGATCTTATAAGACCAACTAGGACGGAGAGTCAAGGTGACAAAAATACATACTAGTAATCGTAGATAATTTTACCAGATTAACTTAAGTATCCTTCTTAAGAGATAAATCAGAAACCCTTGATGAAGTAAAACGGATTCTCAAATGGATCCAAACGGAAAAAGGTTCTCAAGTTAGTACAATCCGTAGTGATCATGGATCAGAATTAGAGAATAACAGTTTTGAGAAATTCTATTGCGATTAGGGAATATCACATGAATTCTCTACACCCAAAACACCACAACAAAATGAAATTATTAAAAGAAAAAATAGAGTGCTTTAAGAAATGGCAAATCTAATGTTGAATAGTATAAAGCTCCCTAGAAATATTTGGGCTGAAGCCGTAAATACTGCCTGCTATATAATCAACCAGGTTTATACAAGTAAGTCAAATAATAAAAAGACTTATGGAATGTGGTTTGATAAGAAGCCTACTATCAAATACTTTCGAGTTTTAGGTAGCAAGTGCTATATTTTACGTGACCGTAAAAATCTGAGTAAGTTTGACACCAATAGTTATGAAGGGATCTTTTTAGGATATGCTTTGAAAAGTCGAGTGTATCGAGTACTGAATAAGAGGACCGGTGTAATTCAAGAGTCCATCAATGTGGTCATTGACGATCACTCAAATACACCTACCTCAAGTTCTGAGAATGATAAAGTTCTTCTAATTGACAAACCAGATACTTCATCAAGTCAAAATAACTCTAAACTGAGGAATGTTAAAGATCATCCAACCACTCAGATTGTTGGAAACTCTCTCACTGGTGTGCACACTCATAGATAACTAGAAGATATATGTAATTACGTGTGTTTTACATCCTAGATAGAACCGGCTAATCTAAAAGAAGCTCTTACTGATGAAAACTGGATAGTTGTAATGCAAGAAGAGCATAATCAATTTGTTAAAAATGATGTTTGGTATCTTGTTCTTAGACCTAAAGATAAGCATATTATCGGAACTAAGTGGATTTTTAAAAATAAGTCAGATAAGCTTGGTAATATAATTAGAAACAAGGCTAGACTGGTTGTATAAGGGTACACTCAAATTGAAGGAGTCGATTATGATGAAACCTTTGTCCCAGTAGTTCATTTTGAATCAATCAGACTATTTATACCTGTTGCATGTTTTAGAAAGATCAAAATATATCAAATGGATATAAAGAGTGCTTTCTTAAATGACTATCTACATGAAGAAGTGTATGTTGAACAACTAACGGGTTTTGAAGACCCTAATAATGCTAATCATGTCTATCACCTAAAAAAGGCTCTCTACGGATTGAAACAAGCTCCCAGGGCATGGTACAAAAAATTGACTAAGTTTCTACTAAGTCATAATTTTCTAATGGGAAGTGTTGATAAAACTCTTTTTGTTAAGAAACATAATGATCATATCTTAATAGTGCAGATCTATGCTGATGATATTATTTATGGATCTACTTGTACTAACTTGACTGTTGAGTTTGCAGATCTTATGAAATTTAAGTTCAAAATGAACATGGTTGGGGAATTGAATTATGTTTTAAGATTGTAAGTTAGACAGCAACCTGATGGTATCTTAATTTCTCAAACCAAATATGCTCTGAACTTAATTAAAAAGTTTGGATTTGAGAATGAAAAAAATTTTGATACTCCTATGAGTACTACATTAAGACTCTCAAATGACTCTACAGGTAAAAGTGTGGATCCTAAATTATATCATAGTATGATTGGCAGTTTACTTTATTTAACTACAAGTCGACCTAATATTGCATTTAGCGTAGGGATTTACGCTAGATATCAATCTGACCCTAAAGAGTCACATTTAACCGTTGTTAAGTGGATTATGCGATATGTGGCAAGCTCAGCTAATCTGGGTTTATGGTATCCACCTGATACTAGTGTTCAGTTAGCTAGTTACACAGATGCTGATTAGGCTGGTAACATTGATGATAGGAAATCAACTAATGGTGGTTGTTTCTACATTGGAAACTGTTTAGTTTCTTAGTTTAACAAGAAGTAAAGTTCCATATCGCTCTCAATTGCTGAGGCTTAATACATTGCAGTAGGTAACGTATGCACTCAGCTTGTATGGATGAAAAGAATGTTAAGTGATTACAGAATTGCACAGGATTGTATGGTTTTATATTGTGATAATTCCAGTGCAATAAATATATTTAAAAATTCAATCCAACATTCACGAACCATGCACATTGACATTAGATATCACTACATTCGTGAATTAGTGGAAGAAAATGCAATTTCTTTGGAATGCATTCCAACCGCGAATCAACTTGCTGACATTTTCACTAAATCGGTCGACAAAAGTAGGTTTAATAAATTGAAATTTGATCTTTGTATGTGCAATTTGAATTGATTATTCATGCATGTATGTATCAGAGTGTGTATATTTGTTAAATTAATTGTTTAAATTTCTAAATTATGTGTAAAATGCATATTTTTGGCTGTGCACGACCAGTCAAGGATGTACTCGACTAGTCATTGTATGACTAGTTGAGGACGTGCTTGACTAGTCGTGTAGCGCATCTGATGCTTTAATTTGGGGGAAAAACCCTTTTCTTCCTCATTTGTGCTTCCTCTCTAACGAGTTTAAGCTCGATCGGTCGTACCCACCTTCCTAGCTCTTAAAGGTTAGTGCATTATTTCCATTTTTTGTAGATTCAATTCCATATCACTTCATTTTCACACTTGGAGTGATTTATTTCTTGTTTCTTTAAGGTTTTTGGGGTTTTCTTCTCCAAAATCTGATCTAGAGAAACCCCACTCTACATCTTTTACAACCTCTTGATTTTTTATATTTTTAGTTGCAATTGGATGCTAAAGGTAGAAAGAAAAAATACTCGTGGTCCTTTAACATCCAGATCATTGCCAATAACTAGGCGCCACCTTCGGTCACCCGAAGATGATCCCTCCTTTGTGCGGGATTTACGGTTGCGCAATGTTATTATTGAACCACATGTTCATATTGAACATATTTCTCCTTTTGATCTCCTTCCTATTCTCCAATTTATAGGATGGGCTAACATTCTACATTGGGGTGGGCTGGCATACCGGTCTATTGCGCAGGCTATGTTTGCTTGTATTTCTGATTTTTCAGCTGAAAATTTAACATTTATAATAGCAACTAGAGAAGGTCCATTTGAAGTTGATTGTCATTTGATCTCTCGCCTAATGAACATAACTGTCAATGGTGAAGGCATTCCTATTAGCACTCTAGTTAATAAACCATCTGAATCAGAAAAACGTATGCTTACTAGAGCATTATGTAACACAGATGCGCAATGGAATCAAAATGGAAATGTGCTTGCTTCAAAGTACTTGTTACCCAGATACAGGGTTTTTCACATGATATTTATTTCAAATCTTTATCCATGTTCTGGTAACAAAACCGAACTCACCTCTTTCATGGTTCAAATTTTGCATTTCATCATCTATGGTATAAATGTTTGTCTTTCTTCTTTAATCTGTCATTCCATCATATAATTCCATCTCCATCCTGAACACAGTGATGTTCCTTTCGCATATCTCATGACTGTGTTAGCAACTCATATGTTAATAGCTATGACTGTTAGAGAGGCTCCTATTCATCACCTTATTTTCAACAACTCCAATATAAACAAGATGAATTTGAGGTTAGCTAATGACCAAGTGGATGTGGGTGGTGGTGGAGCTGAAGCAGTGAATGAAGAAGAAGGCGATTTATCTCCAAATGATATAAACATGGATGATATCTTTACTGATATTGAATTAGATTCTGAGGTTGACCCTGATTATTAGCCTTTTGATTTTGTTGAGAGGTTGCATACTCTTGAGGAACAGGTGGCTCAGATTCGTGTAACCCAGGATTCTCAATTTGCTTATATGCGTAAATATATGAGGCACATTAATAAGGGTTTACACCAAATTGATTCATCTATTCCTGCTCTCTCTTCTGGATTTGATTAGTATTTTCTTCTGTTGGTTTGTAATAACTTTGATGATACTTGGATTTATTTTCTCTTTTGAGATAGTACTTGGACTTAATTTACCTTAGTTGTACTTGATTGACTTGGTTAATTATGATTGCGCATGACTTGCTTATGGATTTGATATTTTGTCTATCTTGATCATTTATTCCTCAATACTCTTCTTAATCTTCCTTCTTTTTCTACTTCCACTTCCATTTCTACATTTTTAATTCCTTTGTCTTATTGTGACAAAAAGGGGGAGAATTTTTACATGCTTAATATGTGGTGATTATGGTATATATTGGTATATTTGCATGTGGATTATATGTGGATATGGATATGTAGCTTTTCTTTGTGAAAGGGGGAGGAGTTAAGTAAGGGGGAGTATTGTTGATGCAAGTTGATGATAATTGGTGCATGATTCTTTAACCAAACTGTAACTGGTTTCTTTTTATAACTAGTGTATGATTCTTTGGGCATAAATTGGTTATGTTACCGTGGAGTGTGTTTTGTCACAAATTTGACAAAGGGGGAGATTATAAGTGCTATGGTTTTCTAGTTCCTATATTGTCAAATTTAATAGTGCCAAAACCTCTCATGGAATCTGTCTTGATGTAATCTAAATATGGAGAATTTAAAAGAATAATTGTAAATTATGTAACTAAAACTTGTAAAATTCAAAGGTGGGAAACTAGGGTTTCCAAGGATCCACTTGTAAAGATCAGGGAGATTTATGCTTGATTTATGAACAAAACCAGAATCAGAGTTCCATCTGTAAGTGCTATGGTTTTCTAACTCCTATATTATCAAATTTGGTAGTGCCAAGACCTCTCTTGGAATCTGTGTCTTGTGCAGTGCATCTAATAATGAAGTCTGTGCATCTCTCAAGGACAAGGTTCTTTAGTTCAAGAACTTCAAAGGCGAGTGTACTTGTTCATGTTCATGTACAAGATCAAGAAAGAATTCAAGCTCTCAAGCTTTAAGTGTTCAAGATTTTCAAAGCTTCTTACAAGATAAGACAAATGTTTTGAGTCTTTAAATCTCAAGTTCAAACTTCAATGGTAGTCAATTTTAAGCTTCAGAAGTCTCAAGTTCAACCTTCATCCTATGACATGGTATCAAGCTTCGTAAACTTCAAAGAGCGACTATCAACTAAAGAAAAATAAGACTTAATGTTCATTCTTCACTAACAAGAGTTGGATGACCTTAGATTGACCTTAGGGTAGGTCATTTTGAATATATAATTCAATTATATCATTTTATAAGTGAATAGTATATTTCTCGACTAGTGTTGGACTCTGTTCGACTAGTCCTAACACTGGCTCGACTAGTCCAAGAAACTTCATGACCAGTCCTAAGGTTCTTGTAAATTTTCAAAATTTTTTGTTGAACCAGGACTAGTCCTGGAGATTGCTCGACCTATCGTGTGAATAGTGCACAACTCATTCACGACCAGTCCTACAGCTACGACTCAAACTCTAGTAACTATTTCAGGTTCCCCACGACCAGTCTTAGATGTCCCTCAACCGGTCGTGAAGGTCATATAACTAGTCATGAAACGACTTTATCCAATCACGGTTAAAATTTCAAAAATCAGTTAGTCCTACGACCAGTCGTTGTGTCCACAGGACCAGTCATGAACGTGATTTCTTTAGCTATAAATAAAGCACGATTTTTAGAGTTTACTATTCAATTCAAGTAAAATCAAGACACCACTCTGAGAGATAAGTTTGTAAACTTCTTAAGCTATATTGTCGATATTTAATATTCTCTTTTATTAGCTTTGTTATATTTAATTTTGTATTCTGCATTCCAATCTGATCTGAAAGAGGGATTGAAGTATTCCCACTTCTTAGAATCAAAATTAAATAGAGCTAGCCTAACTTGATTTAATTTAAAATCAATTTAGAACCTAGAACCATTGCATGAGTGTGGACATTGAACTTTTATATTTAAACTTCTACTCCGATTTGGTTCTTCTGGGCTACAACAAAAGGAGAATATCCAAGTATTTTACAGTTTTATAATTTCCTTTGTTTTGGTTTCTTTGTGATTAAGCCAAAAAATCTCTCAGTTTTGGTTATCTGAGGTGATCCAAAAAACTCAATGTGGGTTTTTTTTTTTAAATTGTGTAAGCCCACTTGAAAGACACAATTGTGAAGGTTTTAGGTGAACCTGAAAAAACATATTTTCATAGTAAATGCTAATATCCACTGTGTGAGGATATTAGGAGTGGAGTAGCTGTGTGGCTATCGTTTAAAAGTTGGTGTACACACAGGCGAACCACTATAATTCTTTGTATTTTGTGGTTTTGTGGTTTCCTTTCTTTATTCCTTTTGGTTCAAGATTGTGGGATGTATTTGTGAATGTGAATGTTGTAATCTTTACATTTCAGAATTGTGGGGAATGTTGTAATAGCTTAGATTTCCTTTCTTGCTATTTTCTTTTTATTCCTCTTCAATTTGAGTTTTCGATACACGAATAGTTCTACTAAGGTTGTCTTGCCATAAAGCTTGAGTTTTTATGGTGTAATGTTGTCCTTAGAACAACATTTGTATCAACCTCTCAATAATAGAATTTTGAGGTTATTGCTTCCTTTGATTATTTACAATTCATTTGGCTATCTTATTATTTAATTCTGCTGTTAATTTTTAATTTGGCATTGTCTTTTTCACCCCCCCCCCCCCCCCCCCCCCCCCCCCCCCTCTAAGACATACAACTCAGCCTTTTCACCATCTTCATGCAATTGGTAGATAATTCATTTAAAATCAATTCTGAATATCCTTTGATCTAGTTCTCAATGGATGAGAGGTATTAGAATTAGAAGTGATTTCATCAAAAAACCATGCCTATGATACAAAGCAAACAACAGAATTTACCAATCCACAACCAATCTGAGAGAATTATAAGAGTTAAGGAATATTCCATCATCTAACCATGCCCATGGGACGACGGTGAACAATAGGATTTCCTAAATTCACAATCTTAATAATGAAAAGAACATACTCAAAGCTGTGAGACCCGACCCGAGTTTGCATGTGTGCATGTTCATGCGTGAGTGTGCATTTCATTTATTTGGATCCTGTGGTCCTACCGGTCAAATTTCAGCCAACCGTGACCTTCAGATTGTGTTTGCAATCATCCTCGAGTTTGGTCACGTAGACCCTACTCGGATCGACCTGAAAATTATGCCATTGTGAATGTATCGTCATTGCAGTTCCAACGACGCGTCTTATGCGTCCATCCGAAGTATAGATAATAAGTTTTTGTATCTCATGCTATAGCCCTTGATCATGATCGCAAGTCCCACCTAGGAGTGGTGTGCATGTTTTCCTAGATGGTCCCATCCCAAATGCACAAGTTTCAACACACACTACCCAACACCACCCAAAATTTCATAACCTAAACTACCCACCACCCAAACACCACTTACATGCCTACTAACCTATTAAACCTACAAATTTGGTTGTAATTCCCTACTTACAATCATCTCTCCTCTTAAACCAAGGTAGGAAAGCAATGGTTACTTAGCTTAAAAGAGGTTTCTCTCTCATTTTCCTCTCTCTTCTCTTCTTCCCTAGTAACTTTCCTCCATTATTCCATCCCATCTTCCCTCTAAGACATCTCCATTTCCCCTCTAATCCTCTAAATCTAACAATATAAATCCAATCTCACCCATGGATATGGATCTTTTGGTGCATTATGAGCTAGGAGGTCCAAGTTTGGAGAAATCTAAGGTGGGTGTATTCATAGAATTTAGGATTTCTATTTTCATGTTCTTAGATCTCATTTTTTTATGGGAAGTGTAGGATCCACCAATCAATGGTGAAGATCCTACATCATTCCTTAGTTATGGCCAAATGGCCTATTTGATGCATGCATCCCCATGCATGGGTTTTTTCCTCTATGGGCCCCATCATGGAGGATTACTTGAATTTTATGGCATGATAGGTCATCTAGACCTTAGAATCATGGTTGGGATGACATCCCAACCATTGATCTTGAATCTAGGATATGTATATGCTGGATCTTTGTTGTAACATATAAATAGAAGGAATGTATGGTGTGATTGATGAAGGGGAGGGCCTCAATGTGGTGGAGCCCCTCCTCTTGTGGCTGATTATTTATTTAATCTTTATGATAGAATTATGATCTTGCATGTGTGGCCCACCTTGTAGGCCAACGAAAATCCAGACCAACCATGGAGCTTGGATGCCCATAGCGGTCCATCCTTAGACATGTGGCCCCAAAATTTACCTAAATGGGACACATGTAAGGGGTATTTGATGATGGGGAAGGTCTGGACATTTGTGGGGCCCACTAGGGTTCTCCACCACATAAATTCCTGGGGTTAAATCCCATGAAAAATAATGTTTATATTTTAATTCTTTTTATTACATGTTGTTGTCCAAATCTGTTTGGACAGATTTTTGGGCCGACTTACGGCCAGGATTTGGGGCTTTTGGAGGAAAATTATATACCAAGTGAAATATGATTTTTGAAGATGGGTATCCCACCTATAAGCGTGCCAAATTTCAGCCCCAATTGACCTCATTTGTGTCCCCAAAAGGGTGGGCCAATATGGGTACTTTTTGGGTTTTCTATTGTAATTCCAACAAGGTTGTAATTTGGAAATGTAAAACTTTAAAATAGTTTCTGATTAGGTGGGCCAATTTTTTAGACCCCAAATTATAATAAATATATGAGAGAATGTTTAAATTTAATTTCCTCAATTTTTAGACATCCAGGGCCCACCCCATTGGGTGCTCAACCATGATCTATTCAGAATTTTGCACTTAGCAGAATTTCTGGACAGATAGTAATTTCGAATTTAAATAAAATACTTATGCTACCTCAAAAATTATAAAATTTTGTAGAGAGGTGACCCACCTAATTTAGGACCTACCTATAAAACTTTAGGGCCAATGGACCCGCATCCAAAAGGGTGGGCCAACATAGTGGGCTGCCAGAAATTCCTGTTGTGTAGTCCAACATCATAGTTCCATAAAAATAAAATTTTAAAAATATTTTCTCAGAAGGTGGACCATATTTATAGATCCCACCTTATTTTAAGCTTGATGAGGGACCTTGGGCCCAAATTTCAGGAATTTTGGAGGCTCAGAACCCACCCATTTGGATGACCCAAATTCATGACAGTGGACAACTATTTTTCAAGCAACATTCCACTCTGGACAGGTTGAAATTTATTAAAATACTTGTAGGTGTCTAAAAATTGTGAAAATTTATAAAAAGGTTTATCACCCATGATAGGACCCAATTACCAAATTTTAGGGACAATAGACCCCCGTGTATACCGTGGCAAGGGCTGTACTAGTCCACCACGTTGGGACGTCCAGGTTAGTCCGATTTTCTAGATAGAATATCTTATTTAAATTAATTAAAATATTTTTAAGTGTCCAAAAATCTTGAAATTTGGTGGGAGTATGTCCCACCTATTGAAGTGTCACCCTGTAAACTTTTAGAGCCATCAGGCCCTCATACTATTGGTGGTGCGGCCTGGAGTGGCTTATCTGGCAGGGACGCCTAGGCTGGGGTGTCCAGCCTACCTTGTGGGCCCACCTAAATGTGTTGTATATCCCACCATATTGTGAGCATTTTATAAGGATATTTCATTCCTTTTTACCCTAAATTTTGAATTTAATTAATGCATCATTGAGACCCACTTTGGTTGGGCTATATGGATATTTATATGTAACCATATTTTTAGACTCCTTGTAAGCCGAAATGGGTTGGAACCCTTTAGATAGGCCCAGTGGATTCATGGGCTATATTCTCCATGGTATTCTGTTGGGCTAGTGGGCTGGAATGTATGAGTGGTTGGGCCCTTTGTTGCCCACCAAAATAACTAAATTCTTGGGCTAGGTTGTAAGGCCCAACTTACTTATCTTGAATATGATTCTTGCCTATGTATTAGAGTAATGGGCTGCCCACTATGCCCACCACAATGTATCAACTTGGTGACCCTTATGTTTGAGCCCTAACCTTCCTTATGGGCCCATATTATTACATGTGGATTTGACTGTATATTGCCCTTATTGGGCCTATGAATAATTTGTAGCCTTGGGCCACTTTATCAAGGCCCAACGTGTGATGTATCTATATGTATATAGCTGCCCATCTCTCTCTTATGGTGATGCTCAGGCCACGGGCCTTGATCCTTGGTAGATTATTATTAGGTCGCCTTCAAGGGACAATAGTGGTTAAATGCCCACCTTGATATGTCCCTCTAGGCCCTTGTTAGGTCCACCCTCTAGGCCCTTGTTAGGCCCATTCTTGCTTCTATGAGTGGTTAAAGGTCCACCATAGACCATTGCTAGGCCCATTCTTATTATTTAGGCCCATGCCATTATCTATCTAGTCTCGTGGGCCACCCCAGGCCATTAGGCCCCCACTAGAGGTTGTATTCCTTTTAGAAAACTGTCCAAGTACATAGACCCTACTAGTTAGGAAGGGAGAACATCTTCATCGTATTGGCATTTTTATTCATCTTCATGGCCCACTCCCATACACATCATATGCATGCTTGGCTAAGATGTGATTAGTCATGGTTATACCATTATGTAGGATATTGTGATGAATGAAGTCCTCCCCTCTTGAACACGTTGGATGTTTGGGTATGATGCATGGCTATTTGTATGATTCATGCATCTGACATTGCATAGTATGATCGGCATTCACCCTCGCTTCATCAGGGCCTTGCCTCCACAGGGATATTCGTGGATGGTTAGACCTGTGGACATCGAAAATGATGTTTAAGCATACCGGGTGCATAGGATGCCCATGGGTGAAATTCCTAAAACATCCATGGTACCAAGGATCTGCTCCAACATAATGACTAGATGAAAACATGAGCGCACGAGGGCCTTACACCTGTAGGTCATGACTCCTACTATCGTGTAGTCGGTTGCATAGGGATGTGGCCTTATCCACCCATAAGGGAGGGCATTATTAAGATGATTCTGACCAGCTCGTGAAATGGGTCCGCTACCATCAGGCCTTATTGGTGATTGGGTGTCCACAGGCAGGTAGTGATGTCTCTTACCCTCGTTTGACTATGTGGGGCTGTAGAGCTGCAGTCATTCAGCAGTGTAATGGACCCCAGTGATTTCCCTATGACTGAAAATGTATTTGATATGTGGATTTGGATATGAGCATCGACATTACTTTACACCGCATTCGCATTTGGCTATGTAAGCCCTTTCATGCATTATCTTGGTATGGCGTCCAGTACTCATTATATCGTAGTCATGGTAAGGCTAGTGATATTCTCAATGAGCATGTTTCTTTCCATGTATCCCATATTATTCTTCTGTGCACTATTATCACACACTTACACCACCCTCTAAGCTTCTATAAGCTTATGCATGATTGATGCGTGCAAGAGATCCGACAGAGTGTGGAGTAGAGTTGAGCTTGAGGACTTCAGTGTTGCTGATTTCTTTCTCTTTTCCCATTATCTTATGTATGTCCTTTCAGGCCTGATGTAAGCTTGTAAAAGTTTAAATTCTTAGTGAATTTTGTGATGTATGTCCCTTGTTATTCTCAGATGTACTTGCTGTAATCTTAGGTATGCTCATATTAGAATGATTATACTACTAAGGAAATCCTCCTTGTAGGATCCCAGGATCGAAACCTGTTTCAGGAGTCGAGGGTCATTACGGAGGTTGTTGCGGCCAAAACAGGCCATCGGGTTCCTTGTGAGTCCAATTACTGAGTCTGGGGCATGACAGGAGTTGGTAACAAAGCATAGCAAGTAATTTTGGAATAACTCGGGATAATATCGCATGTCTGCTAAGTACGTAGGACAAGTAGTGTCCCAAGACCTTTCCTTTCGCTCTGTATTAAGCCTGTAATTGTCCTGATTCTTTGTGTCATCATTATTTTATAGACGATGCTACATTGATGTGACACCCGTGGACGAGGCACCCGAGACACCTGTCCTATTTGAGTACATCCTACTCTTATTGTCGAGGATCCAATTTCAGAGGTCCCGATCCAGCCTATTCCTCCAGTTGAGCCTATAGCATCGGCTCCTTCAGTTGCTCCAGCTTCGCCATTGGTCCCCCCTCCTCAGCCTACTGTTTTAGTTATAGAGGCTCCTACCCCGACGGCCGCACTTGTGCCTCTACCTGAGGTGAGTGCCATCCCTACTTTTCTGACAGTATCCATAGGAGCTGAGCATTTCTAGTAGTTGATGTAGCTTTTAATTACTACATTACAGACCCGTTAACCTGCTATCGCTGAGGTTTCTAGGTAGTCTGACTTACAGCATGCTAGTGTGATAACTCGAAAGTTCTGGAAGCATGATTCCTTATGGTTTAGTGGTGACCCTGACCCTTCTACCGTCGAGGCTTGGCACACTAAGGTTGCAAGGATTTTTGACACTATACAGTGTCATGCGGGTCAGAGAGTATCCCTTGTGACCTATATCCTTCAGGAAGAGGCCCATCATTAGTGGTCATCCGTATCTAAGATGGTCAGAGCTCACTTCGTTAGGATGTGGGAGGAGTTCGTGGTCTATTTCGACTAGAAGTTCTTCCCTGAGCACGTTTAGATCACGCGGGTGATTGAGTTTGAGACCCTAGTATATGGTGATTTGACCGTATCTTAGTATAAGGCCCGTTTCTTAGCCTTGTTTAGATTTGTACCTCATCTCACCAGCGATTAAAAGATGAGGGCCATTCATTTTATGACTAGTTTGCATCCTGCCCTTCTCAGCCGTGTGGTAGGGCATTGTTTGGAGATGTTCGACCAGGTTGTGCATCGTGCACTAGTTTATGAGGAGGACTGGGCTATGACCCAGAGGTCGAGGGAGCAGAGTTCCAGTGGAGACTAAAGAGGAGGGCACCAGCTGGCGGTTCCAGGAAGCACCGTCAGCAGAGATGGATGGGCAGATCAGGGTTTCGATAGCCTGCGGTTCAGACAGTAGCTTTATCTTCTATCCCCTTTTCCAGTGTTTGCTTTGGTTGTGTACAGGTCGAGCATCGGAGGCGTGAGTGCCCTCTCCCCATTTAGCAGCAGAGGCCATCGTAGTTGTCCCCTCCTCAGTAGCATCAATAGAGAGCATAGCTTCCACTCGCCACTCCTAGGGCTCCTCCTCAATAGCAAAGGCAGTTAGGTAGACCTCCTCGGTACAGACAACAGCAGCTGCAGCACTAGGAGAGGGGATATCCATATGTCTGGTCTTTAGGTCTAATGTGTGTAGCAGACCAGCAGGCTAAGACTTAGGACCCTCAGTCTTTCGGTTTTCTTCCCCTACTAGCTCAGGGCCGTTTTTATTCTACGTAGCAGGCGCCAGGCCAGGACCCATAATCATCGACCGGTGGAGTCATTGAGGGTATTTTTCTTATTTTTACTTACGTTGCTCATGTTTTGTTTGATTCTAGTGCTCCCCATTTGTTTGTGGTAGAGAAATTTTACCGATCGACCGGTATTCCATCAGAGTCTGTGTTTGAGGCCTTATAGTTTCAACTCCCATGGGGAAGTCTGTGGTATTGACCCGTTGCTGTCCTTCTTGTCCGGTATTAGTGGGTGAGATGTTCCTTCCTTCTGATCTGTTTGTAATATCAATGTCTGGCTTTGATGTTATTCTGGGTATGGACTGACTTGTAGAGTATGGTGCCGTCTTAGACTATGCTACAAGGATAGTTATGTTTCATATTTCAGGCTTGCTAGTATTCCAGTCCGTCACCGAGCCCAGAGGAGAGCCGCTATCTAGTTTCTTAGCTTCAGTCATCGAGAATTTTGTGGTAGAGAGTATTGAGCAGCTGCCAGTTGTTTGTACTCGAATGTGTTTCAGGAGATTCTAAGTTTGCCACCGCATCGGCAGGTGGAGTTCCATATTGATTTAGTGCCCAGTATCGCCCGTATCTCGAAGGCCCCCTACCAGATAGCACCGTTGGAGTTGAGGGAACTGCAGGAGTAGTTAGATGAGCTCCGGTAGTTGGGTTTCATTCATCCTAGCAGTTTACCTTGGGGAGCCCTGGTATTGTTTGTGAAGAAGAAGGATAGTTCGTTGTGGCTCTGTGTGGACTATCGTGAGCTCAATAGAGTCACCATCAAGAACAGATACCCACTTTCCCGTATTGATGATCTGTTCAATCAGTCGCAGGGTGCACAATATTTTTCCAAGATAGACCTGCGCTCCAGTTACCACTAGATTTGGATCTGAGAGGACATTCCAAAGACGGCCTTCTGGACGCACTATGGTCACTTCGAGTAACTGGTCATGTCGTTCGGACTAACCAATGCGCCCGCCGTATTCATGCAGCTGATAAACGAGGTCTTTTGGTCATTCCTCGATCAGTTCTTGATGGTATTCATTGATGATATTCTTGTATATTTGAGGACCTGAGAGGACCATGCTGAGCACCTACAAATTTTACTTGAGACCCTCCATGCCCACTAGCTATATGTGAAGCTAGAGAAGTGTGAGTTTTAGTAGGAGGAGATGAAGTTCCTTGGTCACATGGTGATGAGGGAGGGTATTGCTATGGATCCCTCGAAGGTTGATGCAATGCATTAGTGGGGCCAACCCACGAATGCGTCCGAGATCCGTAGTTTCCTTGGTCTAGCGGGATATTACCGACGGTTTATCAAGAGATTCTCTTGTATTGCTACACCTCTGACCTGGTTGATGCGGAAGGGCATCGATTTTGTCTGGAGTGACGCCTATGAGGAGGCATTCACTGAGTTTAAGGACCACCTTGAAATAGCGGTGAAGACTGCTTGAGTTGAAGTAGGAATATGCCAATATGTCCTAGAGGGGGGTAAATAGGACTTTTTAAAGATTTATGAGTTGTATTAAAAATCCTATCACTCTAATCCTAACAGGTATGCAATTTTCAGAATTACTCAAATGTAACTCTACTTGTTTCCAAGCACAGTAGAGGATCCAATCACAAAACTATTCAATTTAATAAGCATGAGACAATTATAGTCTATGATGGATGTGACTGTGTGTGTGAAGTGTAAGTAGATATGAATGCAATTAAAAAAATCACACAAGTGTTCAAGAACAAGAATCAATCACAGACACAGTCATTTTTATAGTGGATCAACTACTTGTCTACTCCACTCCCGGCTGCCACACTTAACCCTTGAGTGTACCGGATTTCATTAAGGAAGTTTCCCATGGTTCACCTCAAATATAAGGTTTTAAATCAGGTTAACCTTCAACCTTTACAACCTACACAGAAGCTGACTTGTTTATGCTCTCACAAGCAAGGGTCAACACATAGCACTCGGTTTAGGCACACTGGCCAAGGATCTTACCCTAAGACCCTAACAGAGGTTTTACACGGTTCACCTCATAACCTAGAGTTTTACTAGTTCACTCCTAACCAGATATTTATGCCCACACAATGCAAGGGTCCACACAACGCACCCACACGTACACTCCCACCGGAGGCCTCCTTTGAGGACTTCAAAGAGTGAGCAACACCTATGACCGAATCCTAGAAAGGAATGATCACAAGTGTCCTCTGGACTCTAAGTACTTACAAATAAGTTGATGAGTCCCTTTTAGCGCAGTGATGAAGATCTCCTTATTGTTGATGAAGAGTCTTCAGCTCCCTTGATCTACAACACAAAAAGATGTACCAATACCAGGCTTCAGGTCGAGTCAAGGTTATGATGGAATTCACTCTCTAAAGATTTTCCTATTAGGAAGATAGAGTGATTCTAATCATCTATGCATTCAAGGCATCCCAGCTTAATAATTTGCCATTAAGGTAGTAGCTGGAGGATCCTTAAATGCGAAAGTTTATTCCCCAATCCACTATTGAATATCAATGATGAGGGTGGATTGGAGGATGAACTCCCTGAGAGAAAGTTCTTAAGATACATGATATGAAGTTTAAAATACTAAGAAGCACTCTCTTCTTTCTCTGCCAGCAATAAAGACTAACCTCTCTATATATAGGCAAAAGGTTCCAACGGATATAAAACGGTCACATTTATGATAGAGTTCGATATCATCGAGCAAGAGTCGATATGATAGAGCGTTTACTCGATTGTATTGATGATCCGCTCGATGGTACAAACTTCGTGTCATTCACTTTTGAAACCTTTTGTCGACTGGTCGATGGGATCGAGACACACATCAAAATTATCGGATTTCAAACTCTGATTCCATCGATAGATGGATCGATTTATCGACAGGTGAAAATAAGAGAGACAATCCTTGAAGAATTTCAGGTTCTAAAGATATGATTGGGTAACAGCCGGTGTCATCGAAATTTGAAAGTTGATGATATCGAGACCTTGTCGATAGGATCGGTAAATCATATAGATTTACCTATAAGCACACTGGTCAGTTTGTGCCAGATTCGATCCAATCGACCAGGACTCGATGATATCGATATTAGAATATCGATTTCCTCGAATGGCCCCCAATCAACGTTTAAAACACCCTGAAATTTATGCCGGAGGAAATATGCTGCTACTATCGATATGATCGATATTTGAGTTTAGATTGAATCGGACTTGATATATTGAAGCTTATAGTAGTTTTCTTTAGAAAAACAGGGGCACCGAAAAACTGTCTGTCGGTATTATCGATCCATTTTCTATGAGATCGATATTCGAATATCGATGATATCGATTGAGATTCCGATATATCGATAAATCGTCCAGATGAATGTTTGATTGCTGGACGCTTTTTGTCCTCACTCGATTGTATCGATTGAGATGCCGAGGATATCGACAGAACAAGTCGATCATATCGAAAGGTGAATCGATATAATCGACAGGGTAAGAAAAACTTGAAGATTTTCCTATTTGGTAAAAAAATTTCTTACACTAAAACCCTAAGGTGTTCTACTTAGTTTTAAGGGTTTTAATTACCTGGTGTTTTGGGACATGGGATGTGAGGCTATGATTTACCTATGGCGGGTTTCCACACATCCATTTGAGGCAGACACTTGAATTGATCTTCCTGTTAGGCGCTGTTGTCCGACTGACTCAACTGACACCGTAATTGACAAACCAGGGCACTTATAGGTGCACTTTCAATCTCCCCCTTTGTCAATTATGTGACAAAATACCCAAAACACCTTAGGAAAATATCTAGACAGATACATAAATTGTGTATACATGCATTAATACAATTTTACAAATTCTAATCACTAATGTACACACCCAGTAATTGCTCCCCCTTTCTTGTTGTGACTTTTCCCCCTATCACCTGCAACACCATTCTAGCAGATATACAATTCCATCTGGGGTGTTTTTAACTGTTCTCCCCCTTTTTATCAGTCATTGGCAAAGGCATAACAAGTGAGATTGACTAAATATGTGAAGCATATGGGAGAACCACAGTCAGATAGATGTATATAAATGAAAATAGTGTAAAGCATACATCAATGAAGGCAGGGTGAAAAATAGAGGAAGCAATCAGCACAGTCATTGTATAAGCAACAGGAATGACAATAAAATAGGAATGAAATTCAGCCATATCAACCAGTATAACAAAATATATAGATGCTGCCACCGACCGCAGAAGAATTTGTCTAAAGAAAAATACATAACACAACAGTAGATGCGTTGAATATTCAAAGGACAACGGAACTGATGCTTAATGTTGTCGAGGAAGACCATCCGTGAACAAGTCTACCATTTGCTGAGTAGTTTCCTGGAGAACGTCGAGTTTCTCTTCAATTACAGTGAGATGTCTTTCACAATTGTTCAGACGGTCCTCTATACCGACCATCCCATTGAGTAGGTGACGTTCGAGGTGATGAGCTGGGCGATTCGTAATGGACTCAGGGCTGACCAATGGCGTGCGATTTGATCCACCATGTGTGGGCCGCATTGTTGGTGGAGCAAGTTGGACGGCTCTTAGTATAGAAGGACTATGCCTGGAGGGAGACAAGGACAAAATCATTGTGCTGCCAGTGTTGCATCACTTTCAAACCATGCTTCAGGATGCACTTCATCAGATGTGGCAGGAAGCTCCGCATGATGTGCGAGTTTGCATATGAGCACGGGAAAGGGCAGTGTCTCCCCATGATTTCCTTGGATTACACGAATGATTTGTTTAAGGAGGTGAGTTGGCAGGCATACTTGATTCTCTTGATATACATCATAGAGTACATTGATCACAGATGGAGAAAGATGATCACCATTGACATCGTAGGGATACACATTTGACCGAAAAATGCTATGAAGAATTTTGAAGGTGGGTCCAAGATGGTTGATATGCAGCAAAGTTTCCTCATTTCGTGAAACTATAGTCCCTTGGCACAATGCACGGGTTAGTTCTCCCCATACCCCCAACCCATTGAGATTTCGGTTGGTTACCGGAATTCTAGTGACCTCTACATTGAGGAGTTTTGTCAAAGTGACTAGAGTGGTAAGCTTTGAGTAATGTGCAAGAACCATTCGAATGTTGGGGGGATCTTCACAAATGACATGGCAATGTTTGAAGAATTCATGGATCACACCCAGTTGGTACGATCCTCTAAGATGTAGAATATTTTGCCAACCGATTACTTCTAGAAGGAGGTCAACTCCAAAAGGCTCAATGGCACTATTGAGCACTAATCGTTCAGTGATGACAGACGGATCACCTTCCTTTGGAGTAGGTTGATACCTACTGGAATTTGATTGCATGCTTTTCTCCTCTAAAGATTGAAAGTAAGCCTTACCTTTCTCTTTGATCATGTTTTGAAGAGGTGAGATGCTGATAGGAACTGGAAGAGGTATTTAGAGAAGAAAAAAAATATGAGTTCGAGTGGGCCCTTCTCCTTATATAACATACTTATCGATCATATCGATCGGTTATCGATAGCATTGTCATGACTTTTACCAAAAGTTGTGCTAATGGTTGTTGGAAAACAACAATCTGATTGAATGCAGTTCAAGGAACTGTCGATTGCATCGATGTACCATCTCAATGGAATCGATTATAAAATCGAAACTATGCAGATATAATCGAGGCTATAAGAATTTTAACATTTGTTCATCATTAGCATGACCATGAATATCTCAGACCTTAAGATTTTCTAGTGTGTGCCATAGTTCCAAAGATATTATTAAAGCGAACAAATGCCAATTAACTTTTGGAGGTCATAGAACCTGTTTGTGTCAAGAGGCTTTGTAAGAATATCAGCAAGCTATTTTTCAGTAGTCACATAATCCAACACAATGGTCTTTTCTTCGACTAGTTCTCGGATAAAATGATGATGAATGTCAATATGATTGGTTTGAGAGTGCTAAACTGGATTCTTCGAGATATCTATAGCACTGGTATTGTCACAGAAGAGACTCATTGTGGGTTGTGTAATCCCATATTCAAATAGCATCTGTTTCATCCAAAGGAGTTGAGCACAACAGCTTCCTGCGGCTATATATTCAGCCTCAGCAGTGGATAATGAGATTGAGTTTTATTTTTTGCTTTGATAGGAAACCAAACAATTTTCAATATAAAAGCATCCACCACTTGTTGATTTTCGATCATCCAAATTTACAGCCCAATCAGCATTTGAATACCCTGCAATAATGGTGGATGTTTCATATGGATACCATAATCTAAAGGTGGTAGTTCCTGCAACATACTTGATAATCCTTTTAACCGCTGTTAGGTGAGATTCCTTAGGATCCGCTTGATAACGAGCACACACACCAATGCTAAAGGATATATCTAGACGACTAGCAGTGAGATATAGTAGGCTTCCGATCATGCTTCGATAGAGATGTTGGTCCACACTTTTGTCGTTAGTATCTTTTAAAATTTTTAGAGTAGTACTCATAGGCGTGTGATAAGTGCAACTAGACTCAAACCCAAATCTTTTCACTAAGTCATTTGTATACTTAGTTTGATTTATGAAGATTCCATCATCTAGTTACTTGACCTGTAACCCTAAGAAGAAGTTCAATTCGCCACCCATGCTCATTTCAAATTCTGATTTAATGAGGTTGGCGAATTTGGATGCCTCATCTCCGCATGTTGATCCAAACACAATGTCATCCACATAAATTTGTGCAATAAGCAATGAGTTCTTTGTTCTCTGGGTGAACAGTGTCTAGTTTACACTTCCTTTACGAAATTCATGGTATAAAAGAAACTTCGTTAATCGTTCATACCAAGCACGTGGTGCTTGTTTGAGACCATATAGAGCTTTGTCCAAATGATAAACATGATGGGGATGCTTAGGATCTGAAAATCCTTTTGGTTGTTCTACATATACTTCTTCAGCAAGGTCCCCATTAAGAAAAGCACTCTTAACATCCATTTGAAATAATTTGAATTTTAGTGCGCATGCAATGGACATAAGAATTCTAATGGACTCTAGATGTGCGACAGGGGAAAATATTTCAACAAAATCAATTCCTTCAATCTGTGAGTATCCCTAAGCAACCAATCTTGTTTTGTTTCTAATTACATTCCCTAATTTGTCAGATTTATTTTTGAAGACCCATTTTGTTCCAATGACATTAGTATCAGTTGGTCTAGGAACCAGTTTCCACACATCGTTTCTCTGGAATTGTTGAAGTTCTTCTTACATGGCATTTATCCAGTATTCATCTTGAAGAGCTTCAACAATATTCTTGGGTTCAATCTTTGAGGTAAAATAGAAATGACTATAAACATTGTCTATCTGCCGTCTAGTTCTTACACTGTCATTTGGGTTTCCAATAATCCGCTCTCGAGGGTGATTCTTAATAACGGGTATGTCAGGTGATTGCTGGGGTTCATTCAATAATGGAGATTTGTGATCTGATTTTTTGAGTATGCATGAATCTACATCATCATCTATCTCATTTGTAGGGGAATTCACATCTTGAGGATGATCATCGATTACCACATTCACAGATTCTTAAATAGTAAGAGTTCTTAAGTTGTATACTCTATAAGCACAACTATTCATAGCGTACCCTAGAAAAATGCCTTCATCACTTTTAGATTCAAACTTTCCTAAGTGATCCCTATCCCTCAAAATGTAGCATTTACTATCAAAGACCCAAAAGTATTTCACATTTGGTAGCTTCCCATACCATAGTTCATATGGAGTTTTATTCAGACCTGCTCTAAAATATACTTTGATTATGATGTAGCAGGTGGTATTGACAGCTTCTGCCTAAAAACTCTTTGCCATATCTTTTCCATTTAGCATAACTGACCCCATTTCTTGTAATACTCGATTTTTCCTCTCAGCAACTCCATTTTGCTGTGGGGTTTTTGGGGCTGAAAATTCATGACGAATTCCTTTATCATTGCAATATTTTTTAAATTCATCATTTTCGAATTCACCACCATGATCACTTTTAATGCGTTTTATGTCATATCCTTTCTCATTTTGCATTCGTTTTGTCAAGACTACGAATTTTCCAAAGGCAGCAGATTTTTCTCGAAGAAATGCAACCCAAGTAAATCTAGTATAGTCATCTACTACCACCAGAAAGCATCTTTTCTTGCCATGACTTTCCACTTTAGTAGGACCTACCAGATCCATATGCAGCAGATCCAAGGGCTTTGTTGTTGCTATGGTGGTTGTCTTTTTATGTCCAACTCTTGTCTGTTTTCCTTTTAAACAGTCCACACATACTACTTTTTCTTCTTTTCTAATTTTGGGAAGACCTCTAACCAAGTTTTTTGAGCTAATTTTAGCTAAATTCCGGTAATGAACATGTCCCAACCTTTGATGCCATAACTTTGATTCATTCTTTACAGCCATATTATACTTTTTAGACAACCAATTTTCATTGGTACTCTCAATAATATAATAGTTATCACTAGTGCGTAAACCTTTTATGAGAGATTTTCCTGTATGATCTACAATTCTACACACATCTTTTGAGAAGGTGACCAGATGTTCCTTGTCACAGATTTGGGAGATACTGAGGAGATTATGTTTTAGACCTTCTACACAGAGAACATCTTTAATTTTTAGAAGACCTGGTACTGCCATAGTTCCTTGTCCAATGATTTTGGTTG
Organism: Magnolia kwangsiensis; assembly: GCA_037074715.1. Classification (NCBI taxonomy): domain Eukaryota; kingdom Viridiplantae; phylum Streptophyta; class Magnoliopsida; order Magnoliales; family Magnoliaceae; genus Magnolia; species Magnolia kwangsiensis. Next base: position 55,065,149 of record CM073588.1, on the reverse strand, counting down.
AGCTACCATCTCCAAATGTGATCGATCCACCATTGAAGTTTGAATATTCACAGAAGTGAGTACAATCACTAGTCATGTGTCTGGAACATCCACTATCAAGATACCACTTCGAACTATTTCTAGCTTTGAGAGCGGTGTGGATTACAAGGCAATTATTTTGATCTGTCACATCCTCTAGGACTTTCTTGCTCATAATTCCAACTTCAGTCAAGATCACTCTCTAGGCGGTGAAGCCCTTAAAGAGAGACATGCTCTGATACCAATTGAAATAGCGGTGAAGACCGCTTGAGTTGAAGTAGGAATATGCCAATATGTCCTAGAGGGGGGTGAATAGGACTTTTTAAAGATTTATGAGTTGTATTAAAAATCTCATCAATCTAATCCTAATAGGTATGCAATTTTCAGGATTACTCAAATGTAACTCTACTTGCTGCCAAGCACAATAGAGGATCCAATCACAAAACTATTCAATTTAATAAGCATGAGCCAGTTATAGTCTATGATGGATGTGATTGTGTGTGTGAAGTGTGAGCAGATATGAATGCAATTAACATAATCACACAAGTGTTCAAGCACAAGAATCAATCACAGACACAGTCATTTTTATAGTGGTTGCACTACTTGTCTACTCCACTCCCGGCTGCCACACTCAACCCTTGAGTGTACCAGATTTCACTTAGGAGGTTTCCCATGGTTCACCTCAAACTTAAGGTTTTAAATCAGGTTCACCTTCAACCTTTACAACCTACACAGAGGCTGACTTGTTTATGCTCTCAAGAGCAAGGGTCAACACATAACACCCGGTTTAGGCACACTGGCCAAGGATCTTACCCTAAGACCCTAACAGAGGTTTTAAACGGTTCACCTCATAACCCAGAGTTTTACTGGTTTACTCCTAACCAGATGTTTATGCCCACACAACGCACCCACATGTACACTCCCTCCGGAGGCCTCCTTTGAGGACTTCAAAGGGTGAGAAACACCTACACCCAATCCTAGAAAAGAATGATCACAAGTGTCCTCTGGACTCTAAGTACTTATAAATAAGTTGATGAGTCTCTTTTAGTGCAGTGATGAAGATCTCTTTCTTGTTGATGAAGAGTCTTCATCTCCCTTGATCCGCAACACAAAAAGATGTACCAATACTAGGCTTCAGGTCGGTTCAAGGTTATGATGGAATTCCACTCTCTAAAGATTTTCCTATTAGGAAGATAGAGTGATTCCAATCATCTATGCATTCAAGGCATCCCAGCTTAATAACTTTCCATTAAGGTAGTAACTAGAGGATCCTTGAATGCGAAAGTTCATTCCCCAATCCACTCTATTGAATATTAATGATGAGGGTGGATTGAAGGATGAACTCCCTGAAAGAAAGGGCTTAAGATAAATGATTTGAAGTTTAAAACAATCAGAAGCACTTTCTTCTTTCTCTGCTAGCAATAAAGACTAACCTCTCTCTATATATAGGCAAAAGGTTCCAACGGATATAAAATGGTTACATTTATGACAAAGTTCGATATCATCGAGCAAGAGTCGATATGATCGAGCGTATACTCTCGATTATATCGATGATCCACTCGATGGTACAAACTTCATGTCATTCTCTTTTGAAACCTTTTGCTGGCTGGTTGATGAGATCGAGACACACATTGATGTTATCGAATTTTGAACTTCGATTCCATTGATAGATGGATCGATCTATCGACAGGTGAAAACAAGAGAGACAAGCCTTGAAGAATTTCAGATTCTAAAGATATGATTAGGGAACAGCCGATGTCATCGAAATTTGAATGTTGATGATATCGAGATCTTGTCGATAGGATCGATAAATCATATAGATTTACCTATAAGCACGCTGGTCAGTTTATGCCAGATTCGATCCAATTGACCAGGACTCGATGATATCAACATTAGAATATCGATTTCCTCGAATGTCCCCAATCAACGTTTAAAACACTATAAAATTTATGCTGGAGGAAATATGCGCCTACTATCGATATGATCGAATGACTACCGATATGATCAATATTTGAGTTCAGATTGAATCGGACAGTCATCGATATATCGAAGCTTATAGTAGTTTTCTTTAGAAAAATAGGGGCGCCGAAAAATTGTCTGTCGATATTATCGATCCATTTTTGATGGGATCGATATTCAAGTATCGATGATATCGATTGAGATTCTGATATATCGATAAATCATCTAGATGAATGTTTGATTGTTGGACACTTTTTGTCTTCACTCGATTGTATTGATTGAGATGCCGAGGACATCGACAGAGCAGGTCGATCATATCGAAAGGTGAATCGATATAATCGACAGTGTAAGAAAAACTTAAAGATTTTTCTATTTGGTAAAAAGTTTTCTTACACTAAAACCCTAAGGTGTTCTACTTAGTTTTAAGGGTTTTAATCACCTGGTGTTTTAGGACATGGGATGTGAGGCTATGATTTACCTATGGCAAGCTTCCACATATCCAGTTGAGGCAGACACTTGAATTGATCTTCCTGTTAGGTGCTGTTGTCTGACTGACTCAACTAACACCGTAATTGACAAACTAGGGCACTTGTAGGTGCACTTTCACACCTCACGTCCTCTCCTATTCTCACTTTTCCTAATGAGAGTGAGGGTTTCGTTGTTTTCATCAATGCCTCCAGATTTGGCTTGGGTGCTATATTGATGCAGCATGGAAAACTAGTGGCGTATGCCTCGCGCCAGCTCATGGTCCATGAGTTGAACTACCCCACTCATGATTTGAAGCTTGCAGCAGTTGTCTTTGTACTGAAGGTGTGGAACTTGAAGTATTTATTTTCGTAGTCCGAGTTGAACTTGCGACAGAGGCGATGGATGGAGTTGGTGAAAGACTATGATTTTTACCTTCAGTACCACCAGAGCAAGGCGATCATGGTGGCAGACGAGCTTAGCCGTTAGCTACGAGGCCTAGTGGAATATATGATGGTTCAATAGTGACAGATGCTCGAGGATGTTTCAGAGTTTGACTTTGAGTTTGGTCTGTAGTCTTCCATTGTTCAGCTTTCTAGCTTGTCGATTTAACCCTCTTTAGTGGATAAGGTGATCGAGGTTGAGCAAACGGATGAGTGACTTCAGGAGTACCGAGCAGAGGCTGCATCCATGGAGCAATCAGGCTGATAGATTGGTTTCGATGGTGGATTACGCTTCAGAGGCTGATTGTGTCCCAAATGTGCCAGACCTGCACTGTGATCTGATGACCGAGGTACACCGATCAAAACTTACTATTCACCCAGGCTCCACGAAGATGTATTGTGATATGAGGTGGCAGTATTTTTAGCAGGGGATGAAGCGCCAGATTGCTAGTTTTGTGGCAGAGTGTGACACCGTCCACTGTGTTAAGGCCGATCACCAGAAACCCCCTACTCCCTTGCAGTTGTTGAGTGTTCCAGAGTGGAAGTGGGAGCATGTATCGATGGACTTCATTGTAGGTTTATCGAGGACTCAGTGCGGTCACGATACCATCAAGGTTATCGTTAATTGTCTGACAAAGTTAGCTCATTTCATTCTAATGCGTGCTTCCTGGTCTATCGACCGATTGGCGAGGATATTCATTGAGGAGATAGTGAGACTGCACGACGTCTCAGTTTCGATCGTTTCAGACCGAGACTGCAGAATTATGTCTCAATTTTGGAGGAGTTTTCAGCAGGTGGTGCGGGTCACTTTGCATCTCACCACCGCTTATCATCCATAGACGGATGAGCAGATCGAAAGGGTAAACCAGATCCTTAAGGATATGCTCAGGGTTTATGTGATTGACTTTGCGGGCAGTTGGGAGGAGCATATGCGCCTAGCCGAGTTCGCATACAACAATAGCTATCAGGTGACTATCGGTATGGCTCCTTTTAAGGCACTTTATGATAGATTAGCAGATCTCCTAGTTGTTGGACCGAGGTAGGAGAGTGTCGCCTCTTAGGTCCCGAGCTTGTGCAACAGACGTCAGAGGCTATTGATGTTATCAAGCAGAGGATGCCCACAGCTTAAAGCTGGAAGAAGAGTTTTGCTGATCGTCGTCGTCAACCCCTCGAGTTCACACTTGGGGACATGATATATCTCAAGGTCTCACCTATGAAGGGCGTGGTTCGCTTTGGTGTGAAGGGTAAGCTCGCCCCGATATTTATTGGACCTTTTGAGATTACAGAGCGTGTGGGCGTTGTGTCCTATAGGCTTGCCTTACCTCATGACTTGTCCATGATTCACGACGTGTTTTATGTTTCTATGTTAAGAAAACGTGGGTCGGACACTATTTCTATGATTAATTGGTAGCCACTTGAGGTCCGTGAGGATGCTTCCTATATTAAGCAGCCGATTTGTTTTCTAGATCAGAAGGATCAGGTCCTCAGGACTAAGGTCATTCCCTTGGTGAAGGTGCAATGGGGTCATCATTCGGAGGTCGAGGCATCTAAGGAATGCGAGGCCAAGATTAGAGAGCATTATCCCCATTTATTCGATGATTGATTGCTTGTATTTATTGCATTGCTTTCTCTTGTGTTTGATGATTGAGGTATATATATATGATGATGTTTATGCATTTTATTTTTTCAATTTTATCAATTTCAAGGATAAAATTTCTTTGTTGGTGGGGAGGATTGTTAGATCCGACTTGAGTTCGTATGTGTGCATATGTGTGTGAGTATGCATTTTGTTTATTTGGGTCCCGTGGTCATACAGGTCAAATTCCATCGACCCGTGACTTCGGGTAGTATTGGCGGTCATCCTTGAGTTCGGTAACATAGACCCAACTCAGATTGACCCGAAACCCATTTCATTGCGATAGCATCGTCATTGCAGTTCCAACGACACGTCTTATGCGTCCATTTGATGTATAGTGAAAGGGCCTAGCTATATGCCCTAGAGGGGGGGGGGGGGGGGGGGTGAATAGGGTAATGCCAAATAAAATATATAACAGCGGAATAATAAAAGAAATAAAGCACAATGCTGAATTAAAAGATCAATCTTAATAAATTAGATTTAAGAGAATGATACTATATCAGTTCTAAGGACAACCTTACACCAAAAACCAAAGGTTTAAGGTAAGACAACCTTAGTTCTAGAACGTCCTTTGTATCACAAACCAATGAGGAATAAAAAGCAAAGCAACCAAAATAACTTACAGAAATAAATCCTAAGTTATTACAACATTCCCCACACTTGCTTGAAAATAAAATGATTACAATATTCATCCACAAATACAATCCACAAAACTGAATGAATAAAGAAATGAAAGAATAAAGCACATCCACAAGACAACGATATATAGTGGTTCGCCTGTGTGTACACCAACTGTTATCCAACAGCCACACAGAATGCTACTCCACTCCTAATATTCTCACACAGGGGATATTAACATACACTATCAAAATAGGTTTCACAGGTTTACCTAAAACCTTCACAATTGTGTCTTTTTATATCGGGCTTACACAATCCAAAAACCCACACAATCTGAGTTTTCTGGCTCTCCTCAGATAACCAAAACAATGAGATTTTTCTGAAAAATCTCAACCAAAACAAAGAAAGTAAATTACATAAATATAAAATACCTGAATCTCCTTTTGAAGTAGCCCGGTAGAACCAGTCGGAGTAGAAGTTCGATTCAACATTCAAAGTCCAATACTCACTTTAAGAATGGTTCGAAGTCAAATTGACTTTAAATCAAAAGGGCTAGTTCTATTTGATTTTGAATCCAAGAAGAAGGAATATTAGAAATTTTCCTTTTCAAATAAGATTAGAATGTAGATCAAAATCAAATAATAAACACGCTAGCAAAAGGAATATTAAATGAGCACAAAGTAGCTTAAAAATAAACACAAACTTATCTCAGAGTATAGCCTAAAGATTGCTTGAATTGAGTTGAATTGAATTATAAAACTCTGAAGTTCGTGCTCAATTTATAGCCTGAAAAATCCCATCTACGACTGGTCTTAGGATCTTAGGACTGGTCATAGCTTCAAAGATTTTTAAATATTTTCGCGGGATAAGGAATAGCTGTTCCACGTCTGCTCCTGGGTAGCCTATGACCGGTCGTGGGCCACCTATGACTGGTCGTGGGTCACCTACGACCGGTCGTAGGACTCCCAATTTAGTTGCTGGAGTTTGAGTCGTAGGGCTAAGACTGGTCAAAGGACGAGTCGTACAGCTCATAGGACTGGTCGTAGGATGTCCAGGACTAGTCGTAGGACAACCAGAAAGATTCAAAAATCTTTACCAACCTATGACTGGTCCTGAAAAACTTAAGACAAGTCGTAGCAGAGCTAGGACTGGTCTTAGAACAGCCTGAACAAGCATATTAAAATATATGAATTATGTATCTAGAATGACCTACAGTAAAGCCCATCCTAAGGTCAATCTAAGGTCAAACAAACCTTAAAAGTGAGATGGACATTGATATTCTGTACACTCAGATGACCCTTAAGAGATGCTTGAGAATTTACAAATCTTGTAGTAGGCCTTCTCGAGCTTGATCCTTTCTTGAGTTGAAAAAGTCTTCTTCTATACTTGTACTTGATTGAATCTTGAACATGCATACTTGGAGACTTCTATTCTTGAATTCTTCATCCATGACTTGAAACTTTCTTCATTTAAGTTCTTATCTTGAAATACGATGTCTTAAAGAATGAATAGTCTCAAACATGAAATACAAGAAATACAAGATATAGATATAGGTTTTGGCACCACAAAATTTGACAACCAAAGGGATATGAAATCATAGCACTTACAATCTCCCCCTTTGTCAAATTTATGACAAAATACATAGCATTAAAAATAAGAGCAACATTTGCTCAATAAAGAATCATGAGTCATAAAATCGTAAATTACTCTACTCCCCCTGAGTAATACTAGTACTGCTCATGTAAACAATAAACAACATGTAAACATCAAGAATCCATATTCTCAATCCACATATCCTTCTCAATCAATCAATCCAAACAAATTACTCCCTCTTTCCATACTACTCCCCTCTTTTGTCACAAAATGACAAGAGAAAGTCACAATATGAAAGAGAACAACAACATAGAGAGTAATAATAAGCAGATAATGAGAAAGAAATATGGAAGGACATAGCATATTTCAAAATCCAGAATCATCAAGCCATAACCAAGTTAATACAATATCCAAAATAAAAGAAAAGATAATGTTATACAATCCAAAAGATAATTTGCCTAATTAGATCCAGAGGAGGGAGTAGAAATAGTAGGATCAATCTGGTGTAAGCCCCTATTGATGCGACAAAGATATTTTTGCATATATTTAAACTGCATATCATGGGCTACACTCATATTATCAACTTTCTTCTCCAATGCATGAAGGCGTGCATCGTAACTAGATGGATCGTAATCAGGATCATTTGGCGAATCAGTTTCTATCTCATCAAATAAATCATCCATATTAACATCTTTTTGAGGAAGATCGCCAGCTTCCCCTTCATTTTTAGCTTCACCACCATCACCACCAATACCACCTTCATCTACTTGGCCAGGAAGCAAATCCAGCTTCATCTTATTAAGATTGGTATTGTTGAAAATAGGATGATGAATTGGTGCCTCATTAATAGGTTTATTGACAAGCATGTGAGTGGCTAACACAGTCATAAGATAACCAAACGGAATATCACTTTAACCCAGATGGAGACGAAGCTGAATGATAAAATGACAGATCAAAGAACGAAGGCGGACCATAGTACCAGAAGCAATAGAATGCAATACACGAACCATGAAAGAAGTCAACTCAGTTTTATTACCGGACCGAGGATACACATTTGAAATGAAAAAATGATGTAACACTGTATCTAGGTAACAGATACTTTGAAGGGAGAGCATTCCCTTTATATGTCCATTGCGCATCAATTTTGCATAAGTCTCTTGTTAACATGCATTTTTCCGATTCAGATGGTTTGACGTATAGAGTATGAATCGGTATACCTTCATCATTAACGGGTATATCCATAATACCCGATATCAAATGACGGTCTACTTCAAATTTCCCTACTCTAGTATCAATTGAGAAAGTTAAATTGTTAAGGAAAAATTCTGAGATACATGCAACCATTGATTGTGCAATTAACTGGTATGCAGGCCCACCCCAAAGTAAAATGTTAGCCCAGCCAACAGATTCAAGGAGAAGGACAATACCAAATGGAGCAATGTGATTGAGATCAGCAGTATGCTCAACAATAACATTACGGACACGCAAATCCCATACATCTTGAGGATCCTCTTCGGGTGACCGAAGGTGCCGTTTTGTTATCGGTGTAGATCTATATGAGGATGGACCACGGGATGTTTTCTTCTTCTCTCTAGCATCCATCTTCAACAAGATATACAAAGAGTAAGAGATATGCACAAAAAGAAGGATGAGTTTTCTCTAGATTAACAATTTGAGAAGAAACCCTTGAAAAACCTAACAAAAAAATGAAATCTAGCTACACAATGATCAAATCAAAGCATAGAGAACATCAAACTTCAAGAAAATTGATGAAATAAGACTAACCTTGAAGAAATACAAGAAATCCTATGACTGGTCAAGCCACGACTCGTCGTAGGTCGGAGTGAAAATGAAGAAGAAGGAGATTTCTCCAAATTATTTCATGTTCACGAGCTCCACGATCGGTCGAGTGCGGTGCACGACCGATCGTACCACGACTGGTCGTGTATAGCTACGACCAGTCGAGTATCGACCAAAAATATATTTTTAATGTAAAAAATTAAAATTTCAACACATATAATACCAAATATAATATACTATGATACATGCAAGTAAGAATACTCAATGTAAAATGCACATACCAAGATCAAATTTCAATTTATTAAACCTGCTTTTGTCGAGCGGTTTAGTAAATATATCAGCAAGTTGAGTTTCGGTTGGTATATATTCCAAGGAAATAACTTTTTCTTCAACCAACTCACGAATGTAATGATACCTAATGTCAATGTGCTTAGTACGTGTTGAGGGTCAAATATTGCATATTAGACCCTAGATATTGTCCGGATTTACGAGCATAATAGTGTTTAACGACTGATTTAATCGTGTTTATGTTGCAGGTTGAATTTAGAAGCTTGAGCTGAAAAAGGATGCTAAGAGCTTGGATTTAACGTTCTGATGATCACTAAGGTAAGGGACGGACTCCAGGGACTAAGATCGACATATATGCACTCCAGGGAACCGAGAAATTCTAGTCGTTCACCTTCAAATGCCCCAAAATTGGTATAGAATGCAAGATCTCAAGGTTTTCGCCATCAGATTGACACGAAACTTCATACATAGCCTGAGGACCATAAATTAACGGTACACATCAAATTTCAGCCTCTGGAGCCTTGTGGAAGTGGCCCAATGGACATATCAGCCCATAAAATCTTGAATTGGGGCCCACCTGATCCCTGAATTTGCCTCTATTTTGGACTCAACGCATAAAATAATATGATGGAATGGATGGGCGGAGCGGATTTCTAACAAACATCAAAGTGAACCCCATATGGGGCTGTGCATGCACAAAGTGCATGCACACTAGCCGTGCACGGAAAAAACCAAAAAAGGGTCAGCAACGCTGACCCGTCTTCCTCTTTCTGCAGCAAAAGAACGGACAACGTTTACGCTATCCGTCCATTTTTTTTGGCTTATGGGCCCCACCCATCATCTATTCAAACGATCTGAGTCGTCCATTGCGTCAAGAGGTGGGGCAGAACAATCGCCTAGCTGTCTGTTTGATCCCATGCACGTGTACGCGAGCTGATCATCAGAAATCACAGGTTCGACGGTAAAAATATTTACTACGGTGGGTTGCACTAAAATCAAGAAAAAAATACACTCTTCTAGGTGGTTTTTCGCCACGAGTCGAATGAGCGGTATGGATTTATCCATAAACATCAAGTTGAGGGCCATCAACATCACAGCGCAGCCATTGCGCAGGCTTTGTTCACAAACAGAGCCTGCGGGCGATCATTGTGGGTCCCACCCACCATTTTATTTGAAGATCTGACCCGTTCAGTCATCCTGTGTGGTAGCAACAATGCATGCCTAGGTGGCATAATTTCAAACGACTGCAAAAAGGAATTTTTAGCCATTAAATGTAATTTGGACGGCCGGTTTAGAAATCAAGTGAGCCGTGTGATCAGCGCTCCAAAAACGGCCCTTTCCGACTGAAATTCTGCTGGGAATTTAATGGACGAAGTGGATTTTCTTTCCAGCCTTGATCATGGGCCCCACCGAGAGTCCAGCGTCAAAATTGGAAAAACGTAAGTTGCTGCGTTGGTTACTTCGCACGTACGTCTGCTGCGTAGAGGAGTTTCGCACCGACTCCTCCACCTTCAGCACAAGCTATATAAAGGGAAGGGAGAGAGAGAGGAGGGGATCTTGGGGGCATCTCGGCTTGAGCTAGAACGTGGAGAGAGGGAGACAGGTGAAGTTTGTTGATTTTTATTTGTTTTCTTTTCTTTTTCCTTTCTTTTTAATCTTTTGAGATGTTCCTCTCAGCCATGGCTGGCTAAATCCTCCTAGCTAGGGCTAGGAGGTGAAGCTTGTAGTGAGATGGGAGATTCTATGATTTTAATTTGATTTTAATGTATGAATTGAAGTTGATTTTAGTTTGATTAGTATGAAAATGTTTTTAGTCTTTAATGGTCTGTTGTGACTGAAATTACAGTGGGTCTGCGATGGCTTTGAATATTTCTTTTTCCTTTTCATGTTTATGACGTTAGGAAGCCCTGTTGTTCACCATAGTCTCCTGGGCATGGTTGGATGTCGGCACCCTTCCTAATCTTTATGCGTTGTTGATTGGTTGGTAATTAGTTTAATTCTATTGTTTGCCATAGTCTCCTGGGCATGGTTTGGTGATGGAATCCATTCTAATTCATCTTCCTTTCATCTCTTTGAAAACTAGATCAATGGCAGTTCAGTAAATTCCATAATTCTTGAAGCAGGCATAAGATCTCCCTGATCTCTACAAGTGGATCCTCTGAATCCCTAGTTACCCTTCTCTGATATCTCCTTAGTTTTAGATTAATTAACCTATAATTATTTCACAATTGCTACTTGATTTAGAATTCATCTTATTCTAGTTCAAATCCTACTTAATTTTAGATAACGTACAAGTTTCAGTCCCTTGTGATTCGACCTCGGTCTTACTGAGTTTATTACTACATCACAACCCTGCACTTGGGGAGTGAACAAGTTTTTGGCGCCGTTGCCGGGGACTGTCGGCTACATTTTTCTGAAATTAATTAGTTTTAGGATTAGTTTAAGATTAGATTTTCTTTTTAGAATTTTCTAATTCTAGGCTTAGTTATTTTCCTTTTTAGAAAATTTTCCTAACTTTAGAAACTTCCTGTTTTTCATTTTATCTGATTTTTAGAACTAATCCATTTTTTCTATTTTGTAGGAAACCTCTAATTTAGTAAGCTCTTTCTAATTTCTCTTTCTTTGGAATTTCTTCTTTTCTTTAGAAATTAGTTTACTTTTAATTAGAACTTTCTATTCTTAGAAACTAACTTGTTTTGTTTATTCTGCAGGTTCTTAACCTAGGACTTCAAATTTGGTAACTTCTTTCCATCTTTCCTTTTTACTTTCTAGATTTCTACTTATTTTCTCTTAGGTCTAGGTTAGAATTTAAATTGAGGGCTGAGTGTGTTTTATGCCCCAGTGGGCACGCGACAACACTCGACGTCTCGTGACTGAAGGAGGATTAGTTGAGGGGTTGACTGTCCATCGTAGGACTAGACACCACTTGAATTCTCCTGAGTTAGTGGAGGCTATGGCTGAAAATCAATCTCAAGCACTACACCAACCTAGGGTTGAGGAAGTACATGATGAGAATGAGGTGCATCAGGCACCCCCACCTCGTACTTTGAGATTATTTACAACCGGCGGGGGTGAGTATGCCCTCATGCATGATTTTTTCTGCGAATACAGGACATATGGACATCAAGCCAGGGGTTATCCAACTCCTTCCTAAGTTCCATGGGCTTGAGTCTAAAGAACCATACTTGCATCTGAAAGAGTTCAACGAAATCATAGGCACCTTATATTTCCCTAATTTATCTGAAGATACAATTAGGCTGAAACTCTTCCCATTTTCCTTGAAAGAAAAAGCCAAGACGTTGTTACATTCACTGCGTCCTAGATCTATTGGCACATGGAATGATATACAGAGAAAATTTATAAAGAAATTTTTTCCACATCATAAGACAATTACCCTCAGGAGAGCAATCATGAACTTTGCCCAAAAGGAAAATGAAACATTCTTCCAATGTTGAGAAAGGTTCAAGGATCTGGTTAATGCATGCCCACAACATGGCTTTGAAATATGGCGCATTACGAATTTTTTCTATGATGGGCTAACATCTTCCATGCGCCAAATGGTCGAGACAATGTGTAACGGAGAATTCATCAATAAAAATGTCAATGAGGTATGGGATTACCTCGATAGTCTCGCTGAAAAAACATAATCATGAGACTATTACCCAAGGACGAACACTACGTCTAGGCCGACTCATTCAAGAGAAAAAGGAGGAATATATCTCTTGAAAGAGGATGATGATCTTAATGCTAAGGTGGCCAATCTCACCAGAAAATTTGAGGTCATGGAAGGAAAGAAGGAAAAGGTTAATGAAAGTGTTTGCGGCATCTGTGATTGTAACATTCACATTACTGAAAATTATCCTTCAATACCTGCCTTTCGAGAAGTATTGAATAAACAATCTAATGCCGTAAATAACTATCAAAGACCTTTCAATGGACCACCCTCTAATACGTACAATCCTGGCTGAAAAAATCATCCGAATTTTAGTTGGAGGAACGGACAAACTGCTACCCCTCAAGGTTTCTTCAATCAAAATCCAAATCAGGGGAGACCTCAAGAAGAACCGGCTCAAAATTCTATGAAAGAGCTGACGCAGATAATGCAAAATTTTATACAAAAGATAGATTCACATATGACGGCTATAGAAAAGGGGATGCTTCCTGCACAACCAATCCCCAATCCTAAACTGCAATACGAGACAGGTAATCCCAGCTCTTCAAATCAAATGGGGCACGCTAAATCCATCACCACTCTTAGAAGTGGGAAGGTTATTGATAAAACCCTTCCGGTGAGGGCTGAAAAGCCTCAAGAACCAGAAGAGGACAACAATGATGAATCTAGTGACGCCCCACAAAAATTTGAACCGGAACCTGTAGAAAAGCCAGTTGCTCCGTTTCTCCAACGGTTGGTTGAACCAAAACGTCTCTCTAACTCTCGGGATATCCTAGAGGTGTTGAAACAAGTGAAAGTCAACATTCTTCTACTTGATGTCGTAAAACAGATACATTCATATGCCAAATTCCTGAAAGACCTATGCACTACCAAACGACGGAAAAGTGTTCAAAAGAAGATCTCCTTGACTGAGAAAGTGAGTGCCAATCTAAAACAAGATGTGCCACAAAAATTCAAAGACCCCGGTTGCCCAACCATATCATGTGTAATCGGGAACTACCGAATTGATCACGTACTTCTTGACTTAGGAGCGAGCGTCAATCTGATTCCCTACTCGGTATACCAACAGTTAGGTTTGGGTGAATTAAAACCCACTCGGACCATTCTACAACTTGCTGATCGCTCTGTTCGTATACCAAGAGGGATAATTGAGGATGTGTTGGTCCAGGTTGATATATTTTAGTACCCTGTAGATTTTATCATCTTGGACACCGAACCCATCAATGACACGAGCACTTAGATTCCCGTCATTCTTGGTCGCCCATTCCTGTCCACTTCAAATGCAATTATCAATTGCAGGAATGGTGTTATGACCATGTCTTTTGAAAATTTGACATTGGAATCGAATATCTTTTTCAATAACGACAGCAACTCAGAGGATGATGACGATTTCCACGATGTTAACATAATTGATTCTTTTGTGGAAGATAGAACACCTCTCACCTTATCCTCTAATCCTCTAGAGACGTGCCTGGCCCACTCCCATGATCTTGATGATGATATAATTAGGGAGACGTGTGCCATGCTTGATACTGCACCGGTACTTGAAGTCAACCGGTGGAGGCCACAAATTGAAGAGTTGCCCCAAGTGCAGGGTTGTGATGTAGTAATAAAATCGGTAAGACCGAGGTCGAATTCCAAGGGACTGAAACTTGTACGTTATCTAAAATTAAGTAGGATTTGAACTAGAATAAGATGAATTCTAAATCAAGTAGCAATTGTGAAATAATTGTAGGTTAATTAATCTAAAACTAAGGAGATATCAGAGAAGGGTAACTAGGGATTCAGAGGATCCACTTGTAGAGATCAGGGAGATCTTATGCCTGCTTCAAAAATTATGGAATTTACTGAATTGCCATTGATCTAGTTTTCAAAGAGATGAAAGGAAGATGAATTAGAATGGATTCCATCACCAAACCATGCCCAGGAGACTATGGAAAACAATAGAATTAAACTAATTACCAACCAATCAACAACGCATGAAGGTTAGGAAGGGTGCCGACATCCAACCATGCCCAGGAGACTATGGTGAACAACAGGGCTTCCTAACGTCATAAACATGAAAAGGAAAAAGAAATATTCAAAGCCATCACAGACCCACTGTAATTTCAGTCACAACAGACCATTAAAGATTAAAAACATTTTCATACTAATCAAACTAAAATCAACTTCAAGTCATACATTAAAATCAAATTAAAATCATAGAATCTCCCATCTCACTACAAGCTTCACCTCCTAGCCCTAGCTAGGAGGATTTAGCTAGCCATGGCTGAGAGGAACATCTCAAAAGATTAAAAAGAAAGGAAAAAGAAAATAAAACAAATAAAAATCTACAAACTTCCCCTGTCTCCCTCTCTCCACGTTCTAGCTCAAGCCGAGATGCCCCCAAGATCCCCTCCTCTCTCTCTCCCTTCCCTTTATATAGCTTGTGCGGAAGGTGGAGGAGTCGGTGCGAAACTCCTCTGCGCAGCAAACGTACGTGCGAAGTAACCAGCGCAGCAACTTGTATTTTTCCAATTTTGACGCTGGACTCGTAGTGGGGCTCATGATCAAGGTCGGAAAGGAAATCCACTCCGTCCATTAAATTCCCAGCAGAATTTAAGTTGGAAAGGGTCATTTTTGGAGCGCTGATCATACAGCTCACTTGATTTCTAAACCGGCCATCCAAATTACATTTAATGGCTGAAAATTCCTCTTTGCGGTCGTTTGAAATTATGCCACTTAGGCATGCATTGTTGCTACCACACGGGATGACTGAACGGGTCAGATCTTCAAATAAAATGGTGGGTGGGACCCACAATGATCGTCCGCAGGCTCTGTTTGCGAACAGAGCCTGCGCAATGGCTGCGCTGTGATGTTGATGGCCCTCACCTTGATGTTTATAGATAAATCCATACCGCTAATTCGACTCGTGGCGAAAAATCACCTAGAATTGTGTATTTTTTTCTTGATTCTAGTGCAACCCACGGTAGTAAATATTTTTACCGTCGAACCTGCAATTTCTGATGATCAGCTCGCGTACACGTGCATGGGATCAAACAGATAGCTAGGCGATTGTTCTGCCCCACCTCTTGACGCAATGGACGGCTCAGATCGTCTGAATAGATGATGGGTGGGGCTCACAAGCCAAAAAAAAATGGACGGACAGCGTAAACGCTGTCCGTTCTTTTGCAGCAGAAAGAGGAAGACGGGTCAACGTTGCTGACCCGTTTTTAGTTTTTTTCGTGCACGGCTAGTGCACGCACAACCCCATATGGGGTTCACTTTGATGTTTGTTAGAAATTCGCTCCGCCCAGCTATTCCATCATATTATTTTATGCGTTGATTCCAAAATAAAGGCAAATCCAGGGATCAGGTGGGCCCCAATTCAAGATTTTATGGGCTGATATGTCCATTGGGCCACTTCCACAAGGCTCTAGAGGCTGAAATTCGACGTGTACCGTTAATTTATGGTCCTCAGGCTATGTATGAAGTTTCGTGTCAATCCGATGGCAAAAACCTTGTGATCTTGCATTCTATACCAATTTCGGGCCATTTGAAGGTGAACGACTAGAATTTCTCGGTTCCTTGGAGTGTATATATGTCGATCTTAGTCCCTGGAGTCCGTCCATTACCTTAGTGATCATCAGAACGTTAAATCCAAGCTCTTAGCATCCTTTTTCAGCTTAAGCTTCTAAATTCAACCTGCAACATAAACACGATTAAATCAGCCGTTAAACACTATTATGCTCGTAAATTAGGACAATATCTGGGATCTAATATGCAATATTTGACCCTCAACAGTACACGAATGCTGGATTGGATTTTTGGAAATATTTATAGCATTAGAATTATCATAATGTAAGATCATTGAATTTTGATTAATTTCATTATCGCTTAGCATGCGTTTCATCCAAACTAGTTGAGTACATGCATATCCAGCTACAATATACTCAGCCTCAGTGGTGGAGAGCGATATTGAGCTTTACTTCTTACTGAACCAAGAAACTAAGTAATTTCCAATGTAAAAACAACCACCACTGGTTGATTTTCTATCATCGATATTACCGGCCCAATCAGCATCTGAGTATCCGGCTAATTGAACACTAGTATCAAAAGGATACCAAAGACCCAGATTTATAGTACTTGCGACATATCTAATAAACCATTTATCAGTAGTAAGATGCGATTCCTTAGGATTAGACTGATATCTTGCACAAATACCAACACTTAACGCGATATCAGGTCTACTAGCAGTTAGATACAACAAACTACCAATCATACTACGATATAGTTTAGGATCTATATCTTTACCTGTAGAGTCTTTTGAGAGTCTTAACGTTGTTCTCATAGGAGTATCAAAGTTCTTACCATTCTCAAATCCAAACCTTTTAACCAAGTTTGAAGCATATTTGGTTTGAAAAATGAAAATTCCATCAGGTTATTGTTTTACTTGCAACCCAAGGAAATAGTTAAGTTCTCCAACCATGCTCATTTCGAACCTTGATTTCATTAACTCTGTAAACTCAATAAACATGTTAGAGCAAGGTGATCCATAAATAATATCATCAACATAAATTTGAACCATCAAAATATCATTGTTATGCTTCTTAACAAAGAGCGTCATATCAACACTTCATACTTGAAAGCTATGACTAAGTAAGAATTTAGTCAATTTCTCATACCATGCCCTGGGCGGTTGTTTTAGACCATAAAGAGCTTTTTTGAGATGAAATACATGGTCAAATAACTTGGGGTCTTTAAACCCTGAAGGTTGTTCAACATACACCTATTCATGTAAATCGCCATTCAAGAAAGCACTCTTTACATCCATCTGATAAATCTTAAATTTTCTAAAGCATGCGATGAAAATAAAAAGTCTGATTAATTCTAGGTGAGCGATTGGAGCAAAGGTTTCATCGTAATCGATGCCTTCAATCTGAGTGTACCCTTATAAGTGTTATGATTTCATATCCCTTTGGTTGTCAAATTTTGTGGTGCCAAAACCTATATCTATGTCTTGTATATCTTATGTTTTATGTTTGAAGACTATTCATTACATCGCATTTCAAGACAAGATCTTAAATGAAGAGAGCTTACAAGATATGGATGAAGAATTCAAGAATTGAAGTCTTCAAGTTTGCATGTTCAAGATTCAATCAAGTTTAAGTATATTAGAAGAATTTGTCAAGTCAAGATCAAGCTCAAGAAGGCCTACTACAAGTTTTGTATATTCTCAAGCTTCTCTTAAGGGTCATCTGAGTGTTCATACTTTCAAGTCTAACTCACTTTTAAGGTTTGTTTGACCTTAGATTGACCTTAGGATGAGCTTTACGGTACGTCATTTTGGATACATAACTCATATATTTTAATATGCTTGTTTGGTCTGTTCTAAGACCAGTCGTAGGGACTTCATGACCAGTCCTAGCTTTGCTATGACTAGTCTTAAGTTTTTCAGGACCAGTCATAGGTTGTTGAAGATTTTTGGATCTTTCTGGCTGTCCTACGACCAGTCCTGGACATCCTACGACTAGTCTTGAGAGTTCTACGACTCATCCTTCGACCAGTCGTAGTTCTATGACTCAAACTCGAGCAAGCATTTTTGGGGTCCTACGACCGGTCGTAGGTGGCCCAGGATCGGTCGTAGACTGCCCAGGACCGGTCGTGGAACAGAAAATCCAATTCCGTGAAAATCTTTAAAAATCTTTGAAGCTACGACCAGTCCTAGGATCCTAAGACCAGTCGTAGACGGAATTTTTCAGGCTATAAATAATGCATGAACTTCAGAGTTTTAGCAATTCAATTCAATTCTTTTCAAGCAATCTTTAGGCTATTCTCTGAGATAAGTTTGTGTTTGTTTTAAGCTACTTTGTACTTATTTAATATTCCTTTTGCTAGCTTATTTTTATTCGATTTTGATCTGCATTCCAATCTTATTAGAAAAGGAGAATTTCTGATATTTCTTCTTCTTGGATTCAAAATCAAATAGAACTAGCCCTTTTGATTTAAAATCAATTAGACTTAGAACCATTCTTAAAGTGAGTATTGGACTTTGAACGTTGAATCGAACTTCTACTCCGATTGGTTCTACCGGGCTTCTACAAAAGGTGATTCAGGTATTTTACATTTTTTGTAATTTACTTTCTCTGATTTTTGTTTAAGATTCGCCAGAAAAATCTCATTGTATTGGTTATCTGAGGAGAGCTAGAAAACTCAAATTGTGGGGTTTTTAGATTGTGTAAGCCCGAGATCAAAGACACAATTGTGAAGGTTTTAGGTGAATGTGTGAAACCTATTTTAATAGTGCATGCTAATATCCCCTGTGTGAGGATATTAGGAGTGGAGTAGCTATCTGTGTGTCTGTTGGATAACAGTTGGTGTACACACAGGCGAACCACTATATATCGTTGTGTTGTGGATGTGTTTTTCTCTTTCATTCTTTTATTCATTCTGTTTTGTAGGGAGTGTTTGTGGATGAATGTTGTAATCACTTTAAGTAAGTGTGGATGAATGTTGTAATAACTTAGGATTTATTTTCTGCAAGTTATTTTGATTTCCTTGCTTTTTATTCCTCATTGGTTTGTGATACAAAGGACGTTCTAGAAATAAGGTTGTCCTACCTTAAACCTTTGGTTTTTGGTGTAAGGTTATCCTTAGAACTGATAAAGTATCAATCTCCTTATTTTAGGCTATTGAGATTATTTTATATTCAGCATTATGCTTTATTTCTTTGTTTATTCCGCTATTATAAGTTTTATTTGGCATTGCCCTATTCACCCCCCCTCTAAGGCATATAGCTAGGCCCTTTCAAGTGGTATCAGAGCCTAATAGCTCGTGTTTATTGTTTATTTATTTAGATTTATTTCCTGAGCTAACGATCTAAGCTATATTAAGATGTCAAATTTTGATAGCCTATCAGTCACTAGGCCACCACCTTTTAATGGCACAAACTATGCTTACTAGAAAGCCAGGATGAGGATCTTCCTTAAATCCTTGGATGAAAGCATGTGGCTGGCCATAATGAATGAATGGAACCCTCCTATCACTGAAGTTTCTAATGACGAGGGTTCAAAAACTATGAAAGTAACGGCTTATTCTCTTTGGACCACACTTCAGAAATGTGAAAGTAGTGCTAATGCAAAAGCACTAAATGCAATTACTTGTGCATTATCACCAGATGAATTCAAAAGAATCATCTCTTGTGAAAGTGCAAAACAAGCATGGGATGTATTAGAAATGACACACGAGGGTACATCTATTGTCAAGAAATCTAAAGTCCAACTCCTCACAACTAAATTTGAAGAAATTCATATGGAGGAGAATGAGATGTTTATGGACTTCTACACTAGATTGAATGACATTGTGAACTCTATGTGGGGTCTTGGTGATAAAATCCCAGAAAGTAAAGTGTGTGCAAAGATAGTACATTCACTTCCTGAACGATTCAATTCTAAAGTGACCGCGATTCAGGAACTTCGTGATACGGATACCATGAGGGTTGAGGAACTAGTTGGTTCACTTCACACCTATGAGTTATCCTTTAAGGCTCCTAAAGGAAAATCAGTTGCTCTCAAATCATTTTAAAATGCTTCACAAGAGAGTACTTCAGATTTAGAAAATACCGAAGATGATATGGTGCTTTTAGCAAAAAAGTTTTATAAAATTTTCAAAAACTAGAAAAAAGATGATTTTCAAAAGTCAAATGATAAGAGATGATCTAAACCTAGAGCTCGAAAATCATTGAAAGATAGTCAATGTTACAACTGTCAAGAGTATGGGCACTTAGCTAATAAATGTCCTAAAAAGGAAAAATAAAAAAGGAAAAGCATGATGGCTACTTGGGATGAATCGTCTGATTCTGAATCCTCTTCTAAATCAGAAGATTCTGAAACCGAGTCGGGCGATGATGTTAAAGCCCTTATAACTCTAGCCAAGATCACCTATTTAAATTATGATGATATATCTAGTGAAGAAAATCTGAATAGTGATTGCGATAATGAAGATGATCTTCAAGATGCTTATAATGCCCTTTATAAAGAGAGTTGTAAAATTGTCGTTAAGCTTAAATTACAAAAAGAAAAATTTTCTCAGCTTAAGGAAGATTATGAGTTTCTTGTTTTAGAAAAGTCTCATATTTTCGATTCTTTTGAAAAGACCAAATGTGATTTAGATTTCAAAACCTCCCAAATTGAAGATTTGAAATCTAAAAAAGAAAAACTCAAAAATGAGGTAGCTTCTCTTCTGAGTTTGAAAGACACATGGAGATATGCCCAAGGTGATCCAAAATTGGAAAAATTATTGTCCGGATCAAGAAAATGTGGCGATCGATCCGGGTTAGGGTATGATAAGAATACATCTCCTCAACAAAAGAACATTTCTCCTAAATTTGTAAAAGGAGAGTCTTCAACTTCAAAAGAAAAGAATACCTATCAAGGATTTTCCAAAAATTCAAGGTCTTTTCAAAAACCTAAAAGTAGCCATGTCAACTTTAATTTTCAAAACCGAAATCCTTTAGCTGAAAAAATAATTGATCTACTCAAGGAGCTATTAAAGTCTAACTCTATAGGTCACTCCAATAACAACAGACAGAAAAAGACCATCTATGCTCCTAAACCCAAAAAAGTTCTGAAATGGGTTCCTAAAGTTGCCATCTTGGTTGCCCACACTGCTTTCAAAGCTACAAGCCATTCAAAGTGGTACCTAGATAGTGGTTACTCCAGGCATATGACAAGTGACAAAGCGTTATTCACCGATCTTAAAGATATGACTGATGGGTCAGTCACATTTGGTGATGGAAGCAATTGTAAGATTATTGGCCAAGGTACGGTTCAGCTTTATAACCTTCCCTTATTTAAGAATGTTTTATATGTTGAGGGCTTAAAACACAACCTATTAAGCATTTCTCAGATATGCGATAACAACCATAATGTGAATTTTTCTAATTAAGGTTGTGAGATACTTGATAAAAGGAGTTCTGTTATATTAACTGGTCGCAAAACTTCTGAAAACTGCTACATCATTAGTGGTGCTAGCTCATCTACTTAATCATGTTACATGGTCCATACCGATGAGACTGAATTATGGCATAAATGCCTTGGACATGTACACTATCAGAACTTATTTAGATTGAGCAAAAGAGAACTAATTAGAGGTCTACCCAAATTATAAAAAGTAGACAAAATATGTGGTGAATGCCAATTGGGCAAACAGATTAGGAGCTCTCATAAGAAAGTGAACTCGAATACCACATCTAGACCACTCGAGCTTCTCCACATGGATCTTATTGGACCAACCAGATCGGAGAGTCGAAGAGGCAAAAAATACATCTTGATTATCTTAGATGACTATACCAGATTCAATTGGGTATCATTCTTAAAAGACAAAATTGAAACCCTGTATGAAGTGAAAAACGTCATCAAACGAATCCAAAATGAGAAAAGTTCTCATGTTAGTAAGATCCGTAGTGATCATGGATCCGAATTCGAAAACAGTAGTTTTGAGAAAATCTGTAATGATCAGGGAATATCACATGAATTCTCTATGCCCAAAACACCGTAACAAAATGGTATTGTTGAAAGGAAAAACAAAGTGGTTCAGGATATGGCTAATGTTATGTTAAATAGCATGAAGCTTTCTAGAAATCTTTACGCTGAAGCAGTTAATACCGCATGTTATATTATTAATCAGGTTTATACCAGTAAATCTGATAATAAGACTTCTTATGAATTATGGTTTGAAAAGAAACCTACTGTCAAATACTTTCGGGTTTTTGGCAGCAAGTGTTTTATTTTACGGGATCATGAAAATTTGGGTAAGTTTGATACAAAAAGTGATGAAGGTATTTTTCTTGGTTATTCTTTGAACAGTTGAGCTTATAGGGTTCTAAATAAGAGAACTGGTGTGATTCAAGAGTTCATCAATGTGGTCATTGATGATCATTTGAATACACCAGCCCCAAGTTCGGATGATGATGAAGCTCTTATTATTGACAATCAAGATATCTCATCAAGTCAAAAAGAATCTGAACCAAGGACTGTTAAAGATCATCCAACCAATCAAATACTTGGAAACCCTCTCACTAGAGTTCGTACTCGGAAACAACTTGAGAACATATGTAATTATGTTTGTTTTACATCCCAAATAGAACCGGTCAATGTAAAAGAAGCACTTTCTGACAAAAATTGGATAGTTTTTATACAAGATGAACTTAATCTATTAGTTCGTAATGATTTCTGGTATCTTGTTCCTAAACCTAAAGATAAACACATTATTGAAACAAAATGGATCTTTAAAAATAAGTCTGATGAGCTTGGAAATATTATACGAAATAAGGCTAGACTGGTTGTACAAGGGTACACTCAGATTGAAGGCATCGATTACGATGAAATCTTTGCTCCAGTCGCTCGCCTTGAGTCAATCAGACTTTTTATTTCCATCGCATGCTTTAGAAAATTTAAGATTTATCAGATGGATGTAAAGAGTGCTTTCTTGAATGGCGATTTACATGAAGAAGTGTATGTTGAACAACCTTCAGGGTTTGAAGACCCTAAGTTATCTGACCATGTATTTCATCTCAAAAAGGCTCTCTATGGTCTAAAACAAGCACCCAGGGCATGGTATGAGAAATTGACTAAATTCTTACTTAGTCATAGCTTTCAAGTAGGAAGTGTCGATAAGACACTTTTTGTTAAGAAGTATAACAATGATATTTTGATGGTTCAAATATATGTTGATGATATTATTTATGGATCTACTTATTCTAACATGTCTATTGAGTTTGCAGAGTTAATGAAATCAAGGTTTGAAATGAGCATGGTTGGAAAACTTAATTATTTCCTAGGGTTGTAAGTAAAACAATAACCAGATGAAATTTTCATTTCCCAGACCAAATATGCTTCAAACTTGGTTAAAAGGTTTGGATTTGAGAATGGTAAGAACTTTGATACTCCTATGAGTACAATGTTAAGACTCTCAAAAGATTCTATAGGCAAAGATATAGATCCTAAACCATATCGTAGTATGATTGTAGTTTGTTGTATCTTACTGCAAGTAGACCTGATATTGCATTAAGTGTTGGAATTTATGCGAGATATCAGTCTAATCCTAAGGAATCACATCTTACTGCTGTTAAACGGATTATTAGATATGTCGCAAGTTCTATAAATTTGGGACTTTGGTATCCTTTTGATACTAGTGTTCAATTAGCCAGGTACTTAGATGCTGATTGGGCCCGAAATATTGATGATAGAAAATCAACCAGTGGTGGTTGTTTTTACATTGGAAATTGTTTAGTTTCTTGGTTCAGCAAGAAGCAAAGCTCAATATCGCTCTCCACTGCTGAGGCTGAGTATATTGCAGATGGATATGCATGTACTCAACTAGTTTGGATGAAACGCATGCTTAGCGATAATGAAATTAATCGAGATTCAATGATCTTACATTGTGATAATTCCAGTGCTATAAACATTTCTAAAAATCTAATCCAGCATTCACGTACTAAGCACATTGACATTAGGTATCATTATATATGTGAGTTGGTTAAAGAAAAAGTTATTTCTTTGGAATATATATCAACCGAAAATCAACTTGCTGATGTATTTACTAAACCGCTCGACAAAAGAAGGTTTAATAAATTGAAATTTGATCTTGGTATGTGCATTTTACATTGAATATTCTTACTTGTATGTATCATAGTGTACTATATTTAGTATTATTTGTGTTTAAATTTTAATTTTTTCATTAAAAATGCATTTTTGGTCGATACTCGACCGGTCGTAGTTGTACACGACCAGTCGTGGTTCGACCGGTCGTGAACCACACTCGACCGGTCGTGGTTGTACACTCGACCGGTCGTGAACCACACTCGACCGGTCGTGGATCTCGTGAATATGATATATTTAGGGAAAATCCTCTTCTTCCTCATTTCCACACCGACCTACGACGAGTCGTGGCTCGACTAGTCATAAGATTTCCAATTTTTCTTCAAGGTGAGTCCTATTTCATCATTTTTCTTGAAGATTCTTACTCTTTATGCTTTGATTTGTTCATAGTATAGCTAGATTTCATCTCTTGTTGGGTTTTTCAAGGGTTTTCTCTCAATTTGCTGATCTAAAGAAAACTCATCTTTCTTTTATACATCTTGCTTGCTCTTTGTATATCTTTTTGAATATGGGTGCTAGAGGAAAAAAGAAAACATCCCGTGGTCCATCTTCATCTATATCTACACCGATTACAAAACGGCACCTTCGATCACCCGAAGATGATACTCAAGATGTATGAGATTTGCGTGTCCGTAATGTAATCGTTGAGCATACCGCTGATCTCAATCACATTGCTCTATATGGTATTGTCCCCTTCCTTGAATCCGTTGGCTGGACTAACATTTTTCTTTGGGGTGGGCCTGCATACCAGTCCATTGCCCAATCAATGGTTGCATGCATCTCTGAATTTTCTCTTGATAATTTAACTTTTTTAATTGATACTTGAGAAGGGAAATTTGAAGTAGACCGTCATTTGATATCAGGTATTATGGATATACCTATTAATGATGAAGGTATACCGATTCATACTTTATATGAAAAACCATCTGAATCAGAAAAATGCATGTTAACACGAGATTTATGCAAAATTGATGTGCAATGAACACATAGAGCGAATGTGCTCCTTGCAAAGTATCTATTACCTAGATAAAGAGTGTTACATCATTTTTTCATTTCCAATGTATATCCTCGATCCGGTAATAAAATCGAGTTGACTTCTTTCATGGTTCGTGTGTTGCATTCTATTGCTTCTGGTACCAAGGTCTGTCTTCCTTCTTTGATTTTTTATTTCATTATTCAGTTTCGTCTCCATCCGGGTCATAATAATATTTCGTTCGGTTATCTTATGACTGTTTTAGCCACTCACATGCTTGTCGATAAACCTGTTAATAAGGCACCAATTCATCATCTTATTTTCAACAATTCCAATCTTAATAAGATGAAATTGGATCTGCTCCCTGTCCAAGTTGATGAAGGTGATGTTGGTGGTGTTGCTGGAAACAAAGGGGAAGCTGGTGATCTTCCTCAACAAGATGTTAATATGGATGACTTATTTGATGATATAGAAACTGATTCACCTAATGATCCAGATTATGATCCATCTGGTTTTGATGCACGCCTTTGTGCATTGGGAGAAAAGGTTGATAATATGAATATAGCCCATGATATGTGATTTAAGTACATGCAAAAATATCTTCGTCGCATTAATAAGGGGTTACATCAGATTGATCTGACTATCCCTGCTCCCTCCTCTGGATCAGATTAGGTGAATTATCTTCTGGATAGTACAACATTATATTTTATTTTGGATATGTATTATGGATTATGGTTTGATAACATTGTCTTTTGGATATTGTATTTTGGATTATGGATTATGACTTGATGCTTCAGGATTATATTATGTCCTTTCATATCTCTTTCTCATTATCTGCTTATTCCTCTATATGTTCTCCTTCCTATTGTGCCTTTCTCTTATCATTTTGTGACAAAAAGGGAGAGTAGTAAGAGTTAAAGCTTAAAGGGAGGGTTGTATGGAAAGGAGTAATTTGTTTGAATTGATTAAGAAGGATATGTGGATGAGAATATGTAGTATTGATGTTATTGATTGTTTTCATGAGCAGTACTCGTATTACTCAGGGGGAGTAGAGTGGTTTGTGATTTTATGGCTCATGATTCCTTATTACCTTTTATGCTATGTGTTTTGTCACAAATTTGACAAAGGGGGAGATTGTAAGTGCTATGATTTCATATCCCTTTGGTTGTCAAATTTTGTGGTGCCAAAACCTATATCTATGTCTTGTATATCTTGTATTTTATGTTTGAAGACTATTCATTACATCGCATTTCATGAAAAGATCTTAAATGAAGAAAGTTTATAAGATATGGATGAAGAATTCAAGAATTGAAGTCTTCAAGTTTGCATGTTCAAGATTCAATCAAGTTTAAGTATATTAGAAGAATTTGTCAAGTCAAGATCAAGCTCAAGAAGGCCTACTACAAGTTTTGTATATTCTCAAGCTTCTCTTAAGGGTCATCTGAGTGTTCATACTTTCAAGTCCAACTCACTTTTAAGGTTTGTTTGACCTTAGATTGACCTTAGGATGAGCTTTACGGTAGGTCATTTTGGATACATAACTCATATATTTTAATATGCTTGTTTGGGCTGTTCTAAGACCAGTCGTAGGGACTTCAAGACCAGTCTTAGCTTTGCTATGACTAGTCATAAGTTTTTCAGGACCAGTCCTAGGTTGTTGAAAATTTTTAGATCTTTTTGGCTGTCCTACGACTAGTCCTGGACATCCTACGACTAGTCTTGAGAGTTCTACGACTCATCCTTCGACCAGTCGTAGTTCTATGACTCAAACTCGAGCAAGCATTTTTGGGGTCCTACGACCGGTCGTAGGTGTCTCATGACCAGTCGTAGGTGGCCCAGGACCGGTCGTGGAACAGAAAATCCAATCCCACGAAAATCTTTAAAAATCTTTGAAGCTACGACCAGTCCTAGGATCCTAAGACCAGTCGTAGATGGGATTTTTCAAGCTATAAATAGTGCATGAACTTCAGAGTTTTAGCAATTCAATTCAACTCTTTTCAAGTAATCTTTAGGCTATTCTCTGAGATAAGTTTGTGTTTGTTTTAAGCTACTTTGTGCTTATTTAATATTCCTTTTGCTAGCTTATTTTTATTTAATTTTGATCTGCATTCCAATCTTATTAGAAAAGGAGAATTTCTAATATTTCTTCTTCTTGGATTCAAAATCAAATAGAACTAGCCCTTTTGATTTAAAATCAATTAGACTTAGAACCATTCTTAAAGTGAGTATTGGACTTTGAACGTTGAATCAAACTTCTACTCCGATTGGTTCTACCGGGCTTCTTCGAAAGGTGATTCAGGTATTTTACATTTTTTATAATTTACTTTCTCTGGTTTTTGTTTGAGATTCGCCAGAAAAATCTCATTGTATTGGTTATCTGAGGAGAGCCAGAAAACTCAGATTGTGGGGTTTTTAGATTGTGTAAGCCCGAGATCAAAGACACAATTGTGAAGGTTTTAGGTGAACGTGTGAAATCTATTTTAATAGTGCATGCTAATATCCCCTGTGTGAGGATATTAGGAGTGGAGTAGCAATCTGTGTGTCTGTTGGATAACAGTTGGTGTACACACAGGCGAACCACTATATATCGTTGTGTTGTGGATGTGTTTTTCTCTTTCATTCTTTTATTCATTCTGTTTTGTGGAGAGTGTTTGTGGATGAATGTTGTAATCACTTCAAGTAAGTGTGGATGAATATTGTAATAACTTAGGATTTATTTTCTGCAAGTTATTTTAATTTCCTTGCTTTTTATTCCTCATTAGTTTGTGATACAAAGGACGTTCTAGAAATAAGGTTGTCTTACCTTAAACCTTTGGTTTTTGGTGTAAGGTTGTCCTTAGAACTGATAAAGTATCAATCCCTTTATTTTAGGCTATTGAGATTATTTTATATTCAGCATTGTGCTTTATTTCTTTGTTTATTCCGCTATTATAAGTTTTATTTGGCATTGCCCTATTCACCCTCCCTATAGGGCATATAGCTAGGCCCTTTCAACCCTTCTACAACCAGTCTAGCCTTGTTTCGTATTATATTTTCAAGTTCATCAGACTTATTTTTAAAGATCCA
This sequence comes from Magnolia kwangsiensis, assembly GCA_037074715.1. NCBI lineage: Eukaryota > Viridiplantae > Streptophyta > Magnoliopsida > Magnoliales > Magnoliaceae > Magnolia > Magnolia kwangsiensis. The sequence goes on along the minus strand of CM073588.1, from coordinate 55,036,978 downwards.
TTTTGTTCCAATAATGTGTTTATCTTTAGGTCTAGGAACAAGATACCAGACATCATTATGAACAAATTGATTAAGTTCATCTTACATAACAATTATCCAATTTTCGTCAGAAAGTGCTTCTTTCACATTGACCAGTTATATTTGGGATGTAAAAAAAACATAATTATATATGTTCTCAAGTTGTTTGCGAGTACGAACTCCAGTGAGAGGGTTTCCAAGGATTTGATTGGTTGGATGATCTTTGACAGTCCTAGGTTCAGATTCTTTTTGACTGGATGAGGTATCTTGATTGTCGATAATAAGAACTTCATCATCATCTGAGCTCGGGGCTGGTGTATTCAAATGATCATCAATCACCACATTGATGGACTCTTGAATCACACTAGTTCTCTTATTTAAAACTCTATAAGCTCGACTGTTTAAAGAATAGCCAAGAAAAATACCTTCATCACTCTTCGTATCAAACTTACCCAAATTTTTACGATCACGTAAAATATAATACTTGTTGCCAAAAACCCGAAAGTATTTGACAGTAGGTTTCTTTTCAAACCATAATTCATAAGCAATCTTATTATCAGATTTACTGGTATAAACTCGATTAATAATATAACATGCGGTATTAACTACTTCAGCCCAAAGATTTCTAGAGAGCTTCATGCTATTCAACATAACATTAGCCATATCCTGAAGCACTCTATTTTTTCTTTCAAATATACCATTTTGTTACGGTGTTTTGGGCGCACAGAATTCATGTGATATTCCCTGATCGCTACAAAATTTCTCAAAACTACTATTTTCAAATTTGGATCCATGATCACTATGGATCTTACTAACATGAGAACCTTTCTCATTTTAGATTCGTTTAATGACCTTTTTCACTTCATCCAGGGTTTCAGATTTGTCTTTTAAGAAAGATACCCAAGTGAATCTGGTATAGTCATCTACGATAACCAAGATGTATTTTTTGCTTCCTCGACTCTCTGATCTGGTTGGTCCAATAAGATCCATGTGGAGAAGCTCGAGTGGTCTAGATGTGGTATTGGAGTTTACTTTCTTATAAGAGCTCATAGTTTGTTTGCCCAACTGGCATTCACCACATATTTTGTCTACTCTTTGCAATTTGGGTAGACCTCTAATTAGTTCTCTTTTGCTCAATCTAAATAAGTTTCAGTAGTGTACATGTCCAAGGCGTTTATGCCATAATTCAGTCTCATCGGTATGGACCATGTAACATGATTGAGTAGATGAGCTTGCATCACTAACGATGTAGCAGTTTTCAGAAGTTTTGCGACCAGTTAATATTACAGAACCCTTTTCATTTACTATCTCACAACCTTGATTAGAAAATTTCACACTATGGTTGTTATCACATATTTGAGAAATGGTTAGGAGGTTGTGTTTCGAGCTCTCAACATATAAAATATTCTTAAATAAGGAAAGGTTATAAAGCTGAACCGTACCTTGGCTTATGATCTTGCAATTGCTTCCATCACCAAATGTGACTGACCCTTCAGTCATATCTTTTAGATCGGTGAATAAAGCCTTGTTGCCTGTCATATGCCTGGAGCAACCACTATCTAGGTACCACTTTGAATGGCTTGTAGCTTTAAAAGTAGTGTGGGCAACCAAGAAGGTAACTCTAAGAACTCATTTCAGAACTGTTTTGGGTTTAGGAGTATAGATGGTCTTTTTCTGTCTGTTGTTATATGAGTGACCTATAGAGTTAGACTTTAATAGCTCCTTAAGTAAATCAATTATTTTTTCAGCCAATGAATTTCGGTTTTGAAAATTAAAGTTGACATGACTACCTTTAGTTTTTTGAAAAGTCTTTGAATTTTTGGAAAAACTTTGATAAGTATTCTTTTCTTTTGAGATTGAAGACTCTCCTTTTACAAATTTAGGTGCAATATTCTTTTGTTTAGGAGATGTATTCTTATCATAGCCCAACTCGGATCGATCGTCACATTTTCTTGATCTGGACAATAATTTTTTCAATTTAGAATCACCTTAGGCATATCTTCATGTGTCTTTCAAACTCAGAAGAGAAGTTACCTCATTTTTGAGTTTCTCATTTTTGGATCTCAAATCTTCAATTTTGAAAGTTTTGAAATCTAAATCACATTTGGTTTTTTCAAAAGAATCGAAAATATGAGACTTTTCTAAAATGAGAGACTCATAATCTTCTTTAAGCTTAGAAAATTTTTCTTTTTGTAACATAAGCTTGACGGCAATTTTACAACTCTCGTTATAAAGGCCATTATAAGCATCCTGAAGATCATCTTCAGTATCACAATCACTATTCAGATTTTCTTCACTAGATATATCATCATTATCTGAAAAAGTGATCTTGGCTAGAGTCATAAGGGCTTTAACATCTTCGCCCGACTCGGTTTCAGAATCTTCTAATTTAGAAGAGGATTTAGAATTAGATGATTCATCCCAAGTAGCCAACATGCTTTTCCTTTTTGATTTGTTCTTTTTAGGACATTTGTTAGCTAAGTGCCCATACTCTTGACAGTTGTAACATTGACTATCTTTCAAAGATTTTTGAGTTCTAGGTTTAGATCGTCTCTTATCATTTGACTTTTAAAAATCAACTTTTTTCTTGTTTTTGAAAATTTTGTAAAATTTTTTGCTAAAAGCTCCATATCATCTTCGAAATTTTCTAAATCCGAAGTGCTCTCTTGTGAAACATTTTTAGATGATTTGAGAACAATTAATTTTCCTTTAGGAGCTTTAAAGGACAACTCGTAGGTTTGAAGTGAACCAACTAGTTCCTCAACCCTCATGGTATCTGTATCACGAAGTTCCTGAATCGCTGTTACTTTAGAATTAAACCGTTCAGGAAGTGAGCGTAGTATCTTTACGCACACTTTACTTTCTGGGATTCTATCACCAAGACCCCACATAGAGTTCACAATGTCATTCAATCTAGTGTAGAAGTCCATAAACATCTCATTCTTCTCCATATGAATTTCTTCAAATTTAGTTGTGAGGAGTTGGACTTTAGATTTCTTGACAATTGATGTACCCTCGTGTGTCATTTCTAATACATCCCATGCTTGTTTTGTATTTTCACAAGAGATGATTCTTTTGAATTCATCTGGTGATAATGCACAAGTAATTGCATTTAGTGCTTTTGCATTGGCACTACTCTCACTTTTCTGAAGTGTGGTCCAAAGAGAATAAGCTGTTACTTCCATTGATTTTGAACCATCGTCATTAGTTACTTCAGTGATAGGAGGGTTCCATTCATTCACTGTGGCCAGCTACACACTTTCATCCAAGGATTTGAGGAAGATCCTCACCCTGGCTTTCTAATAGGCATAGTTTGTGCCATTAAAGGGTGGTGGCCTAGTGACTAATAGGCTATCAAAATTTGACATCTTAATATAGCTTAGATCGTTAGCTCAGGAAATAAATCCAATAAATAAATAATAAGCACGAGCTATTAGGCTCTGATACCACTTGAAAGGGCCTAGCTATATGCCCTAGAGGGGGGGTGAATAGGGTAATGCCAAATAAAATATATAACAGCGGAATAATAAAAGAAATAAAGCACAATGCTGAATTAAAAGATCAATCTTAATAAACTAGATTTAAGAGAATGATACTATATCAGTTCTAAGGACAACCTTACACAAAAAACCAAAGGTTTAAGGTAGGACAACCTTATTTCTAGAACGTCCTTTGTATCACAAACCAATGAGGAATAAAAAGCAAAGCAACCAAAATAACTTACAGAAATAAATCCTAAGTTATTACAACATTCCCCACACTTGCTTGAAAATAAAATGATTACAACATTCATCCACAAATACAGTTCACAAAATTGAATGAATAAAGAAATGAAAGAATAAAGTACATCCAGAAGACAACGATATATAGTGGTTTGCCAGTGTGTACACCAACTGTTATCCAACAGCCGCACAGAATGCTACTCTACTCCTAATATCCTCACACAGGGGATATTAGCATGCACTATCAAAATAGGTTTCACAGGTTTACCTAAAACCTTCACAATTGTGTCTTTTTATCTCGAGCTTACACAATCCAAAAACCCACACAATCTGAGTTTTCTGGCTCTCCTCAGATAACCAAAACAATGAGATTTTTCTGGCAAATCTCAACTAAAACCAAAGAAAGTAAATTATACAAATGTAAAATACCTGAATCTCCTTTTGAAGTAGCCTGGTAGAACCAGTCGGAGTAGAAGTTCAGTTCGACGTTCAAAGTCCAATACTCACTTTAAGAATGGTTCTAAGTCTAATTGATTTTAAATCAAAAGGGCTAGTTCTATTTGATTTTGAATCCAAGAAGAAGGAATATCAGAAATTCCCCTTTTCGAATAAGATTGGAATGTAGATCAAAATCAAATAATAAACATGCTAGAAAAAAGAATATTAAATGAGCACAAAGTAGCTTAAAAATAAACACAAACTTTTCTCAGAGTATAGCCTAAAGATTGCTTGAATTGAGTTGAATTGAATTATAAAACTCTGAAGTTCGTGCTCAATTTATAGCCTGAAAAATCTCGTCTACGACTAGTCTTAGGATCATAGGACTAGTCGTAGCTTTAAATATTTTCAAAGATTTTCGTAGGATAAGGAATAGTTGTTCCACGACTGGTCCTGGGTAGCCTACGACTGGTCGTGGGCCACCTACGACTGGTCAAGGGTCACTTACGACCGGTCGTAGGACTCCTAATTTAGTTGCTAGAGTTTGAGTCGTAAGGCTAAGACTGGTCGAAGGACGAGTCGTACAGCTCACAGGACTGGTCGTAGGAGGTTAAGGACTGGTCGTAAGATAACTAGAAAGATCTAAAAATCTTCAACAACTTAGGACTGGTCCTGAAAAACTTAAGACTGGTCGTAGCAGAGCTAGGACTAGTCTTGAAGTCCCTAGGACTGGTCTTAGAACAGACCGAACAAGCATATTAAAATATATGAATTATGTATGCAGAATGACCTACAGTAAAGCCCATCCTAAGGTCAATCTAAGGTCAAACAAACCTTAAAAGTGAGATAGACATTGATAGTCTGTACACTCAGATGACCCTTAAGAGAAGCTTGATAATTTATAAATCTTGTAGTAGGCCTTCTCGAGCTTGATCCTTTCTTGAGTTGATAAAGTCTTCTTCTATACTTGTACTTGATTGAATCTTGAACATGCATACTTGGAGACTTCTAATCTTGAATTCTTCATCCATGGCTTGAAACTTTCTTCATTTAAGTTCTTGTCTTGAAATACAATGTCTTGAAGCACTGAATAGTCTCAAACATGAAACATAAGAAATACAAGACATAGATATAGGTTTTGGCACCACAAAATTTGACAACCAAAGGGATATGAAATCATAGCACTTACATATAGATCATAAGTTGTGTGTATCTCATGTTATAGCCCTTGATCATGATCGCATGGCCCACCTAGGAGTAGTGTGCATATTTTCCTAGATGGTCCCATCCCTAATGCACAAGTTTCAACACACACTACCTAACACCACCCAAAATTCCATGACCTACACTACCTACCACCCAAACACCACCCACACACCTACTAACCTATTAAACCTACAACTTTGGTTGTAACTCCCTACTTGCAATCATCTCCCCTCTCTAACCAAGGTAAGAAAGTAATGATTACTTAGCTTAAAAGAGGTTTCTCTCTCTTTCCCTCTCATTTCTCTCTCTCTCTCTCTCTCTCTCTCTCTCTCTCTCTCTCTCTCTCTTCTCTTCTTCCCTAACAAATTTCCTCCATTATTCCAGCCCCATTTTCCCTCTAATCCTTTAAATCTAACCATCTAAATCCAATCTCACTCATTGATATGGATCCCTTGGTGCACTAGGAGCTAGGAGGTCTATGTTTGGAGAAATATAAGGTGGGTGTACTCCTAGGATTTACGATTTATATTTTCATGTTCTTAGATCTTTTTTTAATGGAAAGTGTAAGATCTCCCAATCAATGGTGGAGATCCTACATCATCCCTTAGTTGTAGCCAAATGGCCTATTTGATGCATACATACCCATGCATGGGGCTTTCCCTCTATAGGCCCCCATCATAGAGGATTACTTAGATTCCATGGCATGATAGGTCATCTAAACCTTAGAATCATGGTTGGGATGACATCCCAACCATTGATCATGAATCTAGGACATGTATGTGGTGGATCTTTGTTGTAACATATGAATAAAAGGAATGTATGGTGTGATTGATGAAGGGGAGGGCATCAATGTGGCGGAGCCCCTCCTCTTGTGGCCGATTCTTTATTTATTCTTTATGATAGAATTCTGATCTTGTATGTGTAGCCCACCTTATAGGCCAATAAAAATCCAAACCAACCATGGACCTTGGACGCCCATAGCGGTACATCCTTAGACATGTGGCACCAAAATCTGCCTAAATGGGACACATGCAAAGGGTATTTGATGATGGGGAAGGTCTGGACATTTGTGGGGCCCAATGGGGTGGTACACCACATAAATTCCTAGGGTTAAATCCCATAGAAAACAATGTTTACATTTTAATTCTTTCTATTACATATTGCTATCCAAATCCATCTGGACAAATTTTTGGGCCGACTTGAGGCTAGGATTTTGGGCTTTTGGTGGGGAATTGCATACCAAGTGAAATATGATTTTTTAATATGGTTATCTCACCTATAAGCATGCCAAATTCCATCCCCATTTGGCCTCATTTGGGTCCTCAAAAGGGTGGGCCAATATGGGTACTTGCTGGGTTTTCTACTGTAATTCCAGCAAGGTTGTAATTTGGAAATATAAAATTTTAAAATAGTTTTTGATTAGGTGGGCCACTTTGGTGGACCGAATATTATACTACATATATGAGAGAATTTTAAATTTAATTTCCTCAATTTTTGGACATCCAGGACCCACCCTATTGGGTGCTCAATCATGATCTATCCAGAATTCTGCACTTAGCAGAATTTCGACACAAATTGTAATTTCGAATTTAAATAAAATACTTATACTACCTCAATAATTCTAAAATTTTTTAGAGAGGTTCCCCACCTATGTTAGGACCTACCTACAAAATTTAGGGCCAATGGACCCCATTTGGGCATCCAAAAGGGTGGGCCAACATAATGGGCTGCCAGAAATTCCTGCCGTGTAGTCCAGCATCATAGCTTCATAAAAATAAAATTTTAAAAATATTTTCTTAGAAGGTGAACCATATTTCTAGGTCTCACCTTATTATAGGCCTGATGAGGGACCTTGGGCTTAAATTTCAGGAATTTTGGAGGCCCAGAACCCACCCATTTGGATGACCCAAATTCAGGACAATGGACAGCTATTTTTCTAGCAACATTCCACCCTGGACAAGTTGGAATTCCGAAATTTATTAAAATACTTTTAGGTGTCAGAAACTGATGAAAATTTATTGAGAGATGATTGGTCATGGTTATGCCATTATACAGGATATTGTAAGGAATGAAGTTTTCCCCTCCTGAACACGTTGGATTTTGGGTGTGATGCATGGTTGTTTGTGTGATTCATGCATCTGACATTGCATAGTATGATCGGCATTTGCCCTCGCTTCATTAGGGTCTTACCTCCACAGGGATATTCATGGATGGCTGGACATGTGGACATCAAAAATGATGTTTAAGCATACCAGGTGCATAGGATGCCCATGGGTAAAATTCCCAAAACAACTAGAAAAAGGGAAGAAAGAACTCTAGGGGATGGCCTCTCCACATTTTGCTCTTTTATTTTTCTCTCACGTCTGATGCCCATCCTCTCTCCTTTCTTTCTCCTTTTATAGACAAGATGTAGGTTGGCTGGAGTGGAGAAGGTCAGTGGAACTTACACACCTCTCTCCTTGCGCAGCGAAACTACAAAAAGAAGTAACATTTGAAGTGATTTTCGGGGAAGGAACCATCCACACCGTCCATTCTGATTCCATAGGAAGGGTCATGACCCCCTTCTCCAGTGTTTGGATGGTCTAGATCATTGATCCGACCGTGATCAAGATCACACAATAGCCCATAGTGGGTTGAGCGACGTCCGCACGTTCTTGCGCTGAGATGCTCGGTGGGCCCATGATTAGCATTAACAGAGAAATCCACTCGTTCATTAGATTCCTCTCAGAATCTTGGCTCAAGAAACTATGTTTTGATCCATATATGGTGCAACCCAAGGAATTAATCACGCTGCACTATTTTGAACGTTACAGAACAGTCCTCTTATGATCGCTGTGGACGGCACATGCGTGTGCATGAGCGCACAAGGTCAAATTGGATTTGACTGGTTCGAGCCCCTCTGTTAGATGGATAGTTTGGATTGTCCACGTGGGCCATGTTAGTGGCCCACAACGTCTCTCAAAAAGGATGTTGTTTTTCCGGTTGCGGCAGGAGAAAACAGCAACTGTCGTTATAGGCTAGGAGTCAGGTCAGCGTACATTGACCGACTCCCCTGATTTGGTGCAAGGCGGGTGTGCACTCCCTATGTACCCGCACCCTCTAAACATGGGGCCCATCGTGATGTAGTGTAGGATCTACACTGTCCATTCATTTTGCCAGCTAATTTAAGGAGTTGAGTCCAAAATTAAGGCACATCCGGAGATTAGGTGGGCCGTAAATTAGTGATTTATGGCTGATCTTTCCATTAGACCACTTCCACAAAGATCCAAGGTCTACAATTTTACATGTACGATTACTTATGATACTAGGCCAAATATAAAGTTTTGTGCCAAACGGATGGTGGGGACCCTGTGATCTTATATTTAAAACAATTTTCAGGCTTCCTTATCTTCAATCACTTAGTTTCCTCAGATCTTTGGCATGTGAAATCTTCAATCTCAGTCTCCTAATATTCATCCCTTTCCTTGGTGATTCCTCCGCATCAAATCCATGCTTTTAGTACCCTTTTCAGTCTAAGCTCCTAAATTCACCTTGCAATAAAAACATGATTAAAATAAAACGTTAAGCATTATCATGTTCATAAAACCAAGTAATAATTGGGGTCTAGTATGCAATATTTGACCCTCAACAACATGAATCAAAGTATTGTGAACATCCCAATCATGTTACAAGCTTCACCTCTTAGCCCTAACTAAGAGGTTTAACCAACCATAGGCATGATTGAACTAAGAACTCTTAAGACAATAATAAAAACAAATTAAGGAAGAAAAAGAAGACTCTTGGCAACAGCTCTCCACCTTTTCGCTCCACTCGTTAAACCCTAGATAATTCCTAGGAACATCCTAGGGACTCCTATTTAAAGTTGTGAAGCCCCATCTTACTCTACTCCTTGGAATTTTCAGAAACCATGTCTTGAATTTATGCATTCCGCATAAGTCCAGTGTTACGCTTAGGTTAAATCGAATTAATGTTGAAAATCGCACTTTCTCGCTGGACAATTTTGCCTGATTTTGGTCAGATCGAAGTTGACTTCGGTCGGACTGAAGTTGATGCTGAAAAATCTTGAACGAAAAATCTATCAAATTTAAGTCGGACCGACTCCAATCGAAGCTTCAGTTCGACCAAAGTTGGCTCAGGTCAGACTGAAATGTCCTGTTTTCTGCTACGGATTTTGCATTCTTTCAAGTCCTTTCTTCATCCTTTGTACTTGGTTTCCTTAGATCTTTGGCATGTGAATTGTTCATTCTTTATCTCCTAAGATCCATCTTTTGCCTTGGTGATTCTTAAGTATTAAATCCATGCTTTTAACATTCTTTTCAATCTAAGCTCTCAGATTCACCTTACAACACAAACATGTATAAAATATACCATTAAGCCTTATCATGTTCATAAAACCAAGATATGAATGGAGGAAAATATACAATATTTGACACTTGACACACTTCCCAATCAAAATTTTGCTAGTCCCCAGCAAAACATGCATGAAGAAATCTTCAATTCTTAATGTTCAAGCCTCTTCTGAAAAATAATCTTTTGTGTAAATAAGTATGAATGAGTATAATTCAAAGACGTCGGAGTGAAAATTTAAAAACCTAGAGCCAAATCATATGTGCAATCAATCAAATAGGATCTTTATTAATTACTTAGGAGCATAAATTCATATATTAAGTTTTTCAAATGTGCTTAGTGAATTTCAACTTACTTTCCATAAAAGTACTTTTATTTCATTAGCCATGTTCATCACCTCAAATTAATTAAATAACTAAGTGCTGATTCCGAACTTATCCCCTTATTTTTCTTTTTCCAGTTTTTTATTTTATACCGATGATCTCTTTTAATCATTCAGTCTTCTCATCTTCTTCTTTTTTTCCAGATTTTTTATTCTTTTTCAGTCTTTTCATGACCTTTTTGTTGATCTCATTATTTTTTAACTGGTTCTTTTCATCTTTTAAGGTGGATAAAATTCTCTAGACTCAATTCTCAACATCTATCAGTGATTCACATGCCAATAATAAGAAATTTTAGCATAATTCACAGAAAATGAATTGAATATGCTTTGTATTTTTAGATCAACATGATATTCAAACTTCTCTTAGTCACTTAAGTGTAAGAACTTCAATGATAGTTTTCTCAGTTGATCAAACTCCAACAATTAAAGATTCAATCTTCATCTTATTATCTTACTCAAGGCATTCTTAATTACACAAATTATCGCTTTCCAAATAGGTTTTGAATTTAAAAAATTGAAAATTTTCAAACTTTTTGCTCAGAAACTAAGGAAATACTGATTAGTTTACCTAACTCACACCCCGAACCTAAAATCTACATTGTCCTCAATGTAAAAGATATAAGCATTTAATGCACATGAGGTAATGAAAAAGAAAGGAGTATTGATGGAAAGATATTACCTGAAGAAGGAAGATTTGAGGCTTTTCCAAGGAACTCAACATGTAGATGGGTTAGCATAAAGACTAAACTTATTGAAAAACAAACTATCCTAATCTTAAATTCTATGAAAGTAATAAACTAATCCCAAATTGGGAAAGTAAGAGAAAGATACTCAATCATGCAGCAAGGTTCCTCCTCTGGCCAGTATCTTGATAAATTTCTCAATAGGTTTCTTAAGAAGATCATCCAAAAGCCCTTTTTGCAATAGGCTTGGATGCCCGAGAGCATGAATTTCTAGAGAAATTTATGGACCTTAGCAAAAAATCATCATTGAATCACCTGAGGAATCCAAAGTATATATGATTCACCTGTGACAGAAAAATTTTCAAAGTTAGTACAATATGGTGAATCAAAGACTACACGTAGGTGAAATTTAGAGAAATTATTAGTAGGTGGTGTAGTCTTAACAAATTCTGAAGTTTTAAACTTCACTTCAATTGTCAGCTCCTCCTTTGATGGTAAATGTTCAGAATTTGTGGAAAGAGGGGCTTCAGAATAATGATTCCCTCGGTCAGTATCAACTACCGAGGTATTGTCTCGCAAGACATTCACTATGTCTTATATCCTAGGATCGTTTGAATCTGTAAAGTGCGCCAAGCATTCTTCTAGATAGTTGAGAGATTCAGTTGAGAGTGGCTCAATTGGCAGGAACTCATCCTCCACATTTAACTCAAACGTGTCAGATGGGTTGAGCAGATCATTATGGTTGACAATTCCTTATACCTCATAATCATTTACCCGAACCATAATTGGGATCAATTCCTATGAAATTTGGGCTATAAACTCATGATTGTCATCCCACTCCTCATCATTGTCTAATTCAGTACAGTTCACAAGTGAGTTGAGGTCACTTTCCTCACATTGTGTTTCTAAGTTGGGTTGAGGCTCGAATAAACTAGCCTCTTCCTCCTTATTGAAGTCTAGTGTGTCATGTGGGTGACATGTGTCAGCATCATTATATTTGAAAAATATCAATGTCTCTTAATCATTCATTTAGACAGCATTGAGATCAATTCTTTGGAAAATTGAACCGTATGCTTATTAACATAATCCAACTCTTCAATCTCAATTTCAGTACTCTCCACAAGCAAGTTAGGATCACTTTCCTTGCATTGTGTTTCTAAATTTTGTTGAGGCTGGGATAACCTAGCCTCTTCCTCATTATTGAGGTGCGATTCAGCTCTTTGAATGGAGGATTCAATTGCTTCTAATGATTTTCTAATGTCTGCGAATGACTGTGTGATGAATTGGTTGAATTGTTCTTGAGCTTCCATGTGAAAAAGAAAATTTTGAAGTGAATCCCCTTGGATTGTTTCTGGTTGGATCTCAAAGATAGGGGGTCCAAAAGGATAGTCATTAGAATTGATTGTTGATTCATCTCTCCAATGTTGATGTTTCCACCGATCATAGTCATATGGATCATATGTGGGAGGGTTTGATGGTTGTGGTATGCATTTTCACCCATAATATAATCACACAGAGACTTCTTAACCTTTGGAATATCATAATCTAGTTGACTCTCGATAATGGTTTTAGAAAAATTTTGAGACATAGGTTGTTTCATAACATAATTATCTGATAGCCCTTCCTGATATCTCTTATCTTCTAGAAGCATATTAGCATACTTATGTGCCCACTCTTGCATGTACATGGTGAAACCTTTTCTAAATCTGTTCCTAAAAAAAAAAAAAAAAAAATCCTAAAAAATTTGTACATCAGTATGGAAAGTAGGTAGAGGGAAGAAGTTACCAAAATAGAAAAACTATAATTGAAGATCCTACAAAATAAAAAAATAATCAAACTATGCTAGTAATCTTAAAAGAAAAAAGAAAAGAAAAGAAAATTAAAATGCATCCTAAAAACCCTATATTAGAAAAGTTCAAAAAATAAGGAAAATCCTAACAAATTAGAAAAGTTCAAAAAATATGAAAAATTCTAATCTTAACCTAATTCTAATAATAATTAATCTTAGAAAAATGTAGGCGTAGTCCTCGACAACGACACCAAAAACTTGTTCACAACCCCAAGTGTAGGGTCGCAATGTAGTAATAATCTCGGTAAGACCGAGGTCGAATCCAAATGGACTAATCTCGTACGTTTTTGAAAGTAACTAAAATCAGAACTAGAAGAAGATCTAAAACTAAGTCTGAATAATTTGAAGAGTAATTGTGAATAGAGTAATTGAAACCTGTAAATTTAAAGGTGGGAACTAGGGTTTTAAGGATCCACTTGTAGCTATTAAGATGCTACCTTACTTGATTCAAGAGATCCAACTGGAATCAGAGCCCAATCTTATCCAGTTAGACGAAGAGATGATCAAATATCTGAACTTCTCATTGATCTAGCCTCAATGAAAAAGGATTGTGAAGAATTGGATGGGATTCCATCACTCAACCATGCCCAAGAGACCATGATAAATAATAGGTTTTACTAGTCCCATAATCTCAAATAAGAAAAGAAGATATAAGATATTCAAAGCTATCGCAATGCCTATTATAATTTGAGTCACGAAAAACCATTGAAACTGAAAATATTCCTTAAAATCAAATGGAAATCAATGAAGTTCAACATAAATATGAATCAAAGTAAAGTAAACATCCCAATCATGCTACAAGCTTCACCTCTTAGCCCTACCTAAGAGGTTTAGTCAACCATAAACATGATTGAATTAAGAATTCTTAAGAAAAGCATAAAAACAAACTAAGGAAGAAGAAGAATACTCTTAGCGGTGACTCTCCACCCTTTGGCTCCACTCCTTAAATCCTAGATGATTCGTAGGAACGTCCTAGGGACTCCTATGTATAGTTGTGAAACCCCATCTTATGCTACTCCTTGGAATTTTTAAAAACCATCTTGAATTTACGCACTCGGCATAAGTCTAGCATTATGCTTCGGTTGGACTGAATTAATGTTGAAAATCGCACTTTCTAGTTGGACAATTTTGCACGATTTCGGTCTGACCAAAGTTGACTTCGGTCGGACTAAAGTTGATGATGAAAAATCATGTGCAGAAAATATGTTAAATTTAGTTTGGACCGACTCCAACCAAAGCTTCCAACCAAAGCTTTGGTCCGACCAAAGTTAGCTCAGGTTGGACCAAAATGTCCTATTTTCTTCTACAGATTTTACATTCTTTCAAGTCCTTTTTTTATCCCTTGTACTTAGTTTCCTTGGATCTTTGGCATGTAAATTCTTCATTCTTGGTTTTCTAAGATCCATCTTTTGCCTTAGTGATTCTTAAGCATTAAATCCATTCTTTTAGCATTCTTTTCAATCCAAACTCTCAAATTTACTTTACAACACAAACATGTATAAAATATACAATTAAGCTTTATCATGTTCATAAAACCAATATATAAATGGGGAAAAATATGCAATATTTAACACTCAACAAGCGGATGAATCAGACTCTCTTAGAGAGGGCCCAATGCATGTTAAGTAATGATGTGTTGGGTGAGGACTTGTGGACTAAGGTTGTTAACATGACTTGCTATTTGGTGAACCGATCCCCATATATAGCAATTGAATATAAAATCCTAGAGGAAGTATGAAGTTGTCATAAGCTGGACTACTCAAATTTGTGTATATTTGGTTGTGAGGCTTACTGTCATGTACTGTCAGTTGAGAGAGATAAGGTAGACTATAGAGTCAAAAAGTACATCTTTGTTAGCTATGGTATTGGTATGAAAGGTTACAGGTGATTCGACAAGGTCACATGCAAGGTCACCACTAGTTGTGATGTCAGATTCGATGAAAGCTCCCTATTCCACAAGAATGATTAGAAAGAGCTAGAGTAACCTGAAAGGTTGACCGTAGATGTCCAGATTGACATAGATGATACTTAGGCAGAGACAGATGCACAGACATATGTATAGGAGAAGATTGAGTAGCCAGCTGTGAGAAGAAACCTACTGCAAATTTGCAGGTTACCGGCAAGATACAGGGATGACTCCAATATTTCATATTCCCTCGTTATAGATGAGGGGGACCTATCTATTATTTATGAGGCTCTTAATGAGCCTTATGCAGTAGGAAGGCAGTTATGGACAATAAGATAGACTTGTTGCACAAAAGCCACACATGGGAGCTGGTGGAGCTTCCAGCGGGCTGAAAAGCGATTAGATGCAAGTGGTTATTCAAAAGGAAACATGATAGATACAAAGTGAGGCTGATAGCGAAGGAGTATGCTCAGAGAGAAGCAATCGACTTCACAGAGATATTCACACCAATGGGTAAGCAAGTATCTATTAGATTTATATTGACACTAGTTGCCCAATATGATCTTGAGCTAGAACAAATGGATGTCAAGACTGCATTCCTGCACGGGGAGTTGGAAGAGAAGATCTACATGTAGTAATCAGAGGGCTACAAAGTTAAAAGAGGTAGAGAAAAAGGTTTGCAGGTTAATAAAGTTGTTGTACGTCCTGAAACAGTCGCCTAAGTAATGATATAAAAAATTTGATTCTTTCATGTTAAGTAAGAAATTTATTCAAATTAAATACGATCACTTTGTCTATTATAAGACACTGAGTGATGAAAAATTCATCATCCTAGTATTGTATGTTGATGATATGTTGATTGTTAGTCATTATATGTCTGAAATCAACGTATTGAGGACTTTCTTATCAGGGACATTAGAGATGAAAGATCTGGAGGTTAAAAAGAGAGTTCTTAGTATAGATATTCATAGAGATAGGAAGAGGAGCAGGCTTTGATTATCACAGGTAGAATACATTAAAAAGGTGTTGATCTAGTATGGGATGGATTAGGCAAAGCCAGTGAGCATTCCCCCTGTGGCTCACTTTAAGCTTTCCTTAGAATAATGTCCTAAATCAAATGAGAAAAAGCAAGTTATGTCTCATGTGCCTTATTCAAATGCGGTTAGTAGTTTAATGTATGTCATGGTTTGTACGAGGCTAAATATTTCACAGGCAGTTGGTGTTGTGAGTATATACATGTCAAACCCTAGCAAACAACATTGGGAAGTGGTGTAATGGCTACTTCGATACATTCAAGGTACAAAAGACCACGTCTTAACTTTTGAGAAGACATGGGCAAAGTTGGTAGGGTATGTGGATTCAGACACACAGGTAGTGTGGATTTAAGAAAGTCGACTTCAGATTACTTGTTTGTACTAGCGGGTGGAGCAATTAGTTGAATGTCGAAACTTCAATCTGTAGTGGCTCTTTCCAAAATAGAAGTAGAGTATATGACAGTGATGTAAGTGTTTAAGGAAGGTATTTACTTAAGAGACATGATAAATCAGCTAGGACTTCAGCAGGAGGCTGTGTAGGTGAATTGTGATAGTGAGAGCACCATCAATTTGGCTAAAAATTTTGTTTATCACTCTCTTACTAAACACATTGATGTTCATCACCATTTTATTCGACAGGCGCTTGAAGAAGGAGGTGTAATAATAGAGAAGATTCACACCAGCGTGAATCTAGTAGACATACTCACCAAGGTTGTTCTTAAAGAAAAGTTGAAGTTTTATGCACCTTTTCTGGGTTTGGCGATTGTCACGCCCCAAACTCTGAAACTGGGCTCACAAAATTTTCGATTGCCTCCGGCACTAATAGTCTCCATAGTATCCCATTCTCAGCTCCCGATACCCATATGTTAGATTTCGATCTTGGGGTCCTATAAGGAGGATTTTCAGTATGATTTTTTTAAACACTTAATCTATTTAGGCGGTTACACTTTTATTTATGGTATCAACGCATATTGAAGAGACAAACCTGCTCGACATGTCACACATAATATGGTGCACCAGCTCAACAGTAATAAAGAAAATAATAGCAAACTCCAACAACTCTTGTATGCATCCAAAAAAGGTGTAAGTCAAACGTATGAGAAAATCACAGCTCGTGAGTCTATTGCATGCCAGGAGTAAAACACGTCTTATCAGGATGCTCTCGTAAAGACATCCAAAATAATCATATGCATGTTATCAACCACTCATGTTATCATAGGTGAATAAGTTATCAATTAAGCATGTCGTATAACTATACAGGTTATCATGAACATGACATCAATAATAGGCATGTCACTCAACAACTGACCATGAATCATTAAAATAGCCAATTATCATGAACAAGATAATCAAATTTCATTTTCTACTATATAGAATACGATGGAAGGGCAATGACAGAGCTGGAGTGTGTAGTCAGGATGATAGTGCATGGTATCACAAGCTATGAGGTTCATCATAAGGGACTTCTATCCAAACCAATCTCATACCTAAATTTGGATAGCTAGACTCAATGTAGTAAACTCCTGACTTCAGGTTGGTCGCATACCTAACCGAAATCATAGCTACAACAAAGGTTCACATAATGATTTAGTTGCGCACCACTAGCTCAAGTGGATAGTGAATGTATGAATGAATGAGCCAGATGCTGAGTACATAACTCCTACTCAGTAAGTCCACATATAACCCCCACAAAGCTTTCTGTAAGTAT
This sequence comes from Magnolia kwangsiensis, assembly GCA_037074715.1. Classification (NCBI taxonomy): domain Eukaryota; kingdom Viridiplantae; phylum Streptophyta; class Magnoliopsida; order Magnoliales; family Magnoliaceae; genus Magnolia; species Magnolia kwangsiensis. The sequence goes on along the minus strand of CM073588.1, from coordinate 55,019,685 downwards.
TATGTTGTAATTCTAGCACCCGGTATTGTCAAATTTTGTTATGTCAAACCCCTTGGAGTCAGTATCTTATTATGATAAGATGGAAAGTTCACCTGTAAATCATCATCAACTCTTCTACACTTTTAAGTTGAAGAACTTTGCCAAAGATTGAACACAAGCTCAAGTATAAGAACACAAAGTCTATCTCAGGCTCAAAACTCAAGTTCAAGTTCATTGCCTCTAGCTCAAGATTTAAGTACTTAAGCTCATATTACAAGATCACTACCTCAAGCTTAAAGTCTCATGAACACAAGCTTCATGGGCTTCAATATAAATGATCTATCGAAGCGATAGATGTTTTGATGTTTTAAACTCACAAACAAGGTATGAATGACCCTAGATTGACCATAGGTTAGGTCATATTGATTACATATTGAATCTGGGTCATTATATAAGTTTATAGGATTTTCTTCGACTAGTCTTACTCTTTGTTCGACTAGTTCAGGAACTGACTCGACTAGTCCAAAAAATTTCTCGACCAGTCCAAGATTTGTTGAGAATTTTCGAGAATTTTTGGTTATGGCTGGACTAGTCATGCACATTGCTTGACCAGTCAAGTGAATAGCCTCGACCAGTTGAACAGTGCTTGACTCAAACTCCAACGACTTAATTTTTATTCACTCGACTAGTCGAGTGCATTGTTCAACCAGTCGAGAAGGTCACTTGACCAGTCGAGTAACGTGTTTATCTTATTGAGCTAAAAATTTTGAAAATTGGTTGATGCTTTGACCAGTCGAACTGACCCTTAGACCAATCGAAGGAACATAATTTTTACCTGTAAATAGAGGATGAATCTCAGAGTTTTTCATTCATTCTAAGCTTAATTAAGCCATCACTTTGAGAGATAAGTCCCTGCAATTGTGAAGCTATTACTTATTCATTTTAGATTCTTTTTATAGCTTTTTGTAATTAATTTTATGATCTCTTTATTCAATTCTATTATATTAAAAAGGGGAATTGTGATTTACCCTTTTGAGATTAAAATCAAATCAAGCTAGCCTAACCTTTCATTTGTGAGATTGAACATTGAATATCTACGTCTACATCTAATTGGTTCTACTAGGCTACATCGAAATCTTTAGATAAGTATTTCAATTTTTTACTTTTCTTTTAGTTTGTGAGATTCAGCCAGGAAAAACTCATTGTGGGGTTTTTATAATTGTGTAAGCCCATTTGAAAAACACAATTGTGAAGGTTTTAAGGTGAACCGTGGAAAACCTTATTTCTTAGTGAAAGCCAATATCTCGTGGGTGTGGATATTGGGAGTGGAGTAGTTGTATGGCTATTTGCGAACAGTTGGTGTACACACACGAACCATTATAATTCCTGGTGTTTGGATAATGATTGTTGTGATGTATATGTAGTGTTGAATGTTGTAATTTTCTTTATGCGCTTATGGTGAATGTTGTAATTTTCTTTATGCACTTGTAGTGAATGTTGTAATAATTTAGTTTATTTCCTTCACCTCATTCTCAGTTTGAGTTTTTGATACTTACAAACATTCTAGACATCAGGTTGTCCTACCATAAACCTTAGTTTTTGGTGAAAGGTTTTTCTTAGAACTCAGTTTGTATCAACCTCTCAAGACTAGAGCATTTGAGGTTGCTATTTAATTGTGCTATTTTTCTTTGTAATTTCGCATTTATAACTCAGCATTTTCAAGTTGTATTAGAGCCTAATAGCTCATTCATTTGGATTCATTTCTTGAGCTAAGCGATCTCGAGATTTTAATATGTCAAATTGTGATAGTCTCTCTATTACTAGGCCTCCACCTTTTAATGGCTTCAATTATGCTTATTGGAAAGTCAGGACGAGGATATTTTTGAGGTCCACAGATGAGAGCATGTGGTAAGCTATAGTGACTAGATAGAACCCACCCACGTCTGAAGTTCTAGGCACTAATGGAACTAAGTCTATTAAAGTTACACCTTATTATTCATGGACCAATCTTTAGAAAAATGAGAGTAGTGCCTGTAAGACCCGTATCTCAGTCCGTACCCTTCCGTAGACTTTCACGGTCTTCTCGGTCGAATTTCGAAAACCTTCGACCCTTAATTGATATTTGTGCACGACCCTGATTCGCACACCGTCAACCCAAGTTGACTCAATTCGAGGCTTGTACCATAGCGACCGCGCCGTCGCTGTGGTTCTGATGCCTCGACTTGCGCGCCGAGGAGATACCCTAGTCAAGAGATGTGGGCCAGCGTTCGGTGCGTGGAAAATGCCACGCGTTACGAAACCCAAGAGAATCTCTACGACTTGTTACATTAATCAACCCCATCATGTCAAGTACATGTCAAGTACACATCACTTTTCACCCTTTCCCAAGTAAGCCTCGAAGTCAAAAAGTCTCTTATACATCCATGCCTTTCTTACACAAATGGCCACAAAAGTCAAAAAGGTCCCTTACATCCATCACCACCACATCCATTACTCCATCACCCATCACTCTCTCTCTCCCTTTACAAGTCTCTATCTCTCTCATTTTCAAACTCTATTCCAAGCAAGAGAATCCCCATACGTCCAAGCCTTCCCATGGAGGGAAAAATGCATGTGTGAGGCCCACCTTTTCATCCCAAGATCTCCCATCCTAGCCATCCATTTCTCATCTTCCTCCATCAAAAGAGGAGCACAAGGAGACTAACAAACCGAGGGAGCAAGAAGATCAAGCGGTGGGTGTTTGATAAGAGTAGTTTTTCATATTTTTAAGATGGGCCAAGTGAGGCTAACCGATCAATGGTTTGGATCTCACTTGGGACCCTAAGATGTGGTCGATGGCCCACTAGGATCATCATGATCATTCCATGATGGGGTCATTCTCCATGGACCCCATCATGATGTTTATTTCCTTGCATTAAAAAGGTCATCTAGACCGTCCATATTGGTGGGGAAAGGATCTCCACTGTTGATTTTCGATTTCGGTGGTCCCATATGTAAAGGGATCCATTTGATGTATGATTTCTTACAAGGGAGGGCTCATAGTGGCGGAGCCCTCCATCACAAGCATGTCCCACTCTCTATCTCTCTCTCTCTCTTCTTTTTTTTTATATATTTTTGTGTGATGATTTGGCCGTGTGGCCCACTTGAATGGAACCCATCATGAAGTAAGTATTTTTATCCAAGCCGTCTATGAGTGGGGTCCACCTTATGTGTGTTGTACCCACACCATTCATCATGTGGTGGCCCACTTGAATAAAGCCCACCTCTACTGTGAGGACCGTCTAGCGTCCAGGGACGCTGGACGTCTCCGTGAAAACAAAAATATTAGCTTGGTTACAAGCTCATGGGGTGGCCCCCTCATATACACCCTACCTTGATTTATGTATTCAATCCATGTCGTCCATCTCATTCCTTACCTCATTTTAGGTGTTGAACTAAAAAACATAGTCAATCCGAGGTTCTGGCGGGCCATAGCATAGCAAATGTTGGTTTTCACCGTTGAAATCTTCCCTGAAATTTCTATACATTAAAAAAATACTCAATATTAGGCTCGTTGGATTTGTTACGAGATGTGGAATCATATGGCTGGAGTAGATTCACTTGGAGTGGGCCCGACACTGGAAAAACCTCAGAAACTAAGGTTTTCAAAAAAAATAATTTTAGAGCAGCTGCTGCTGCTGCTGCTGCCAGCGTAGGCAGCGCCTGCAGCATGGTAGGTGGGCGGACGCCAGGGAACCCATGGCTCCAGCCGTGGGCCCCACCTTAATGTTTATTTGCCATCTAATCCATTCATACGGTGGACCCCCTCCAAAAATGAGCCACATCCAATGCTCAGGTTGCCCACATCATAGGAAACAGTGTGATTGAATGTCTACCATTGGAATCCTTCTATTGGCCACAAAAGTTTTGGATTAAGATGAAATTTGTGTTTCCTCCTCATCCAGGTCTGTGCGACCTTATCAACAGATTGGATGGCATATAAACATGGTGGTGGACCCCACGTGGAGCACACAGTGATGGTGTTCCATTTCCACCGTCCACTGGACGGTGGAGCCCACAATGCTGTATATGTTTTATTTCCACCATCTAGCGGGCGGTAGAGCCCTGGTGAATGTGTTTTATTCACACTATCCAGTGACAGTGGGGCCCTCCATGATGCATGTGTTGCATCCAATCCGTCCATCCACTTTGTAAGCTCATTTTATGGTTTGAGCTAAAGAAAGAGTCAGATCTAAAGTTCAAGTGGACTCCACCATTTAATGTTGTGGTCAATGATGTCCATTGTTTAAAACTTTTAGGGACCATAGTAGCTTTCTACTAAGTTTATATGCTTCCACTTCATCCATCAATATATTTATTCATGATCAGGTGGATGGGAAACATATGTTATGTTATGCCTTAGGAATTTTAATGGTGGCAATCATTATCACCACTAATGTTTGGGTGTGGCCCATTTGATGTGCATGGGGCCCAATTGGTGTGGCCCATTTGATATATATATAAGGCCTATGGGTTAAGGCCCATTGTGATGTATTAGGGCCCATGGGTTGAGACCCATTGTGATGTATTCTAAGGCCCATGGGTTGTGGCCCATTACAATGTACATAAGGCCCATTGGTGAGGCCCATTAATTTAGCCCATTCGATGAATGTAAGGCCCACGAGATTCAGCCCATTTGATGCATTGAAGGCCCAATGGGATGTACCTAAGGTCCATTGCAATGTGTGATCCCAAAATGGTTTATGTAATGATGTTTTCGACGGGTCGTGCCTTGGGAGCAATGTTGGTTTGACGTCCACATTGTACGAATAATGTTGGTTAAATGTCCACATTATAATTCTCCCTAGGGCCCATCGTTAGGTCCATACTCATAGGTCGTCTAGACCCATCTTCGTCATGAACAGCATCCATCACCATATAACATGTTTAGTATAGTTCCATGACTCACGATCATACGCATCATATGTATGCTTGATATGAGAAGTGATTGATCATAGCATATGCCTTCGGGCAGTTTGTTTATAGGTTCCCAGTTAGGCGGTGTTTCCCTACATAAGCACACGATACGCGCAAGATTTCTGCATGACTAGAGAGTGTGATTCATACATTTCGCATTGTGTGACATGGTTACTGTACGCCCTAGCGACATCAAGGTCGTAGCCTCCACAGGCATATCATGATTGGCAGGATTGGATACCAAAAATCTTATTCTACATGGGGTGCTATAGATATCCCTAGGTGAAAGTTCCTAAACCCTTATGGTACCAAGAGTTTACTCCAACGACTAGACCGAGTGGGTACAGGAGTGCCGAGTGTCGATTACCAGACGGTCGCACTTTCCACTGTGTCGTGGTCGGTTGGAAGGGGGTACGGGCTTACTCGCCCCTAAGTTGGGGAAAAAGCTAGGCTGAGTCTGACCAGCTCAAGGAATGGGTCCTCTATTGATAAGCCGAGTCCGATATTAGCAGGAGGATAATGATGTCTCTTCCACTTACCTTATTGCGCGTGATGGGGCAACGATCTGGTTTAGAGTGTACTAGACCCTAGTGATATTCTATATTTGAGATGTATTGATATGTGAACTTAGATGAGGATTTGTATGCTTGAGTTTCATTTCACATCGTATGGCCTTGGTATGGCCAATATCATTCATGTATTGCATCGCATAGCCTTGGTACGACTAATAATATTCATGGATCCCTCTGCATATTTCGCATTACTCTGATATCGCATGATCATATTACTACCTTGCGCACACACTTTCACTACCCTCTAAGCTTTCTATAAGCTTATGCATGACCATTGCGTGTAGGTAACGTTAGAGCACAGCAGCGCTAAGGCAGGAGCACTTTGCAGATCATTTTGGAGTTATCGTCCACTATCATTGTATTTCCCTTTATACTCATTGTACTTGTAAAGTTTTTGATCATAGTGGAAATATAATGGAGTTTTTTTATTGTTGTTTGTGGGTTATGCCTTTGGTTATGCTTATTATGAATCAAACCGATGTTGAAAATTCTCCTCGTAGCATCCTAGGATCGGAACCTGGCGAATGGGAGCTGGAAGCTGAGAATGGGGTTACGGAGGCTGTCGGCGCCAGATTCAGCGATCGGGAATTTTGTGAGCCCGGTTTCTGAGTTTGGGGCGTGATAATGCCAATGCCAAAGCTTTAAATGCAATCACTTGCACCCTATCATCAGATGAATTCAAATGAATTATATCTTATGATACTGCAAAGTAAGCCCGAGATATCTTAGAAATGACACACGAGGGTACAACTATCGTAAACTTCAAATCCTCACCACTAGGTTTGAGGAAATACGTATGGAAGAAAGTAAAACATTCATAGACTTCTATACTGAATTGAATGACATAGTCAACTCAATGTGGGGTATTGGAGATAGCATCCCAGAAAGTAAATTTTGTACAAAGATACTGCGCCCATTGCCTGAAAGGTTCAATTCTAAAGTGACTGTCATTCAGGAACTTTGTGACATGGATAATATGAGGGTTGAAGAGCTTGTCAGTTCTTTACAAACCTATGAGTTAAATTTTAAGGCTCTTAACGGTAAGTCCATAGCCCTTAAGTCATCTAAATGTATTTTTCAAGATAATACTAGTAATTTTGATTGTGAAAATTCAGAGGATGATATGACACTGTTAGCTAAGAAGTTTTATAAGATTTTCAAAAGCAAAAAGAGAGTTGATTTTCAAAAACCCTCTGAGAAGAAAACAAGTAAATCTAAAAATTAGAAATCTCTTAAAGACAACCAATGTTTCAACTTATGATAAAAATCTGAGTGACCCTGAAAACGATGAAGATTTATAAGATGCCTATAAGGGAAAGTTGTAAGATAGTTGTAAAACTTAAAATTCAAAAAGAAAAGTTTTTAAATTTAAAAGAAGATATTGAAAACCTAGTTTTAGAAAAATCACATCTTTCTAATTGTTTTGGAAAGGCTAAATGTGATTTAAATTTCAAAATGTCCCAAGTCAAAAATCTAAAATCAGAAAATAAAAAACCAAAACTAGAAGTCCCTTCTCTCTTGAGTTCAAAGGATACTTAGAGGTATGCCCAAGGTGATCCTAAACTAGAAAAATTGCTAACCGGATCAAGGAAATGTGAAGATAGATCTGGTCTAGTTTATGATAAAAATATGCCTCTAAAAAATAAGATTACTTCTCCTAAGTTTGTTAAAGGATAGTGCTCCAACTCAAAAAGAAAAAGTCTGAATCAAAATGTTTTTAAAAATCTTAAAACTTTTCAAGCTACAAAACCTAAAAACAACCATATCAATTTTAAAAACCAAAATTATAACCCATTAGCTGAAAAAATTGTGGATCTACTCAAGGAGCTTCTGAAATCTAACTCTAATGGTAGAATGCATAACAACTATAAGCACAGAAAAACCAATAGTGCTTCAAAACCCAAAATGATAATGAAATGGGTCCCTAAGGTTACTTGTCTAGTTGTCCACACTGCTTTCGAGGCTTCTAGTCAATCAAAGTGGTACCTAGATAGTGGTTGCTCTAAACGCATGATAGGGGACAAAGATTTATTCACTAACTTCAAAGATATGACTGATGGTTCAATCACATTTGATGATGGTAGCAACTGTAGAATAATTGACCATGGTATGGTTTAACTCTTCAATCTTCCTCCTTTAGAAAATGTTTTGTTTGTAGAAGGTTTTCAACATAATCTCTTAAGTATTTCTCAAATATGTGATAATAAACATAGTGTAAAATTCACATATCAATGATGTGAGATTTCTAATCAGAAAGGTTCTGTGATATTGACTGGTCACAAAACATCTGAGAATTTCTATATAATTAGTGACTCTAGCTCGTCTAAATTATCGTGTTACATGGTCCAAACCAATGAGATCGAATTATGGCATAAACGCCTTGGACATGTACACTACCAAAATCTATATAGACTAAGCAAATGCAAGTTAATAAGAGGTCTACCCAAATTTTAAAAAAATGGATAAAATTTGCGATGAATGTCAAATTAGAAAACAAAATAAGAGTACTCACAAGAAAGTGAACTCTAGTGCCACATCTAAACCTCTTGAACTCATCCACATGGATCTCATTGGACCTACCAGAATGGAGAGTCGAGGTAGAAAGAAATATTTTCTGATAATTGTGGATGACTTTACCAGATATACATGGGTAGCTTTCATGGAAGAGAAGTTTGAAACTCTTAATGAAGTGAAAAGGATACTTAAGTGTATCCAAACTAAGAAGGAATCAAATGTTTCAAAAATCTAAAGTGACCATGGATTGGAATTTGATAATAGCAATTTTGAGAAGTTTCGTAGCGATCACAAGATACCGCATGAATGTTCTGCACTAAAGACACCTTAACAAAATGGGGTTATTGAAAGAGAAAACAGTGTGCTTCAAGAAATGGCCAATGTTATGTTAAATAGCATGAAATTACCTAAACATCTATGGGCTGAAGCTGTGAACGTTGCATGCTATATAATAAACCGTGTTTATACTAGAAAAATCAAATGATAGGAGTGCAGTTTAACTGTGGTTCAATAGGAAGTCAGTCAAATACTTTTGAGTTTTTGGGAGCAAATGCTATATTTTGTGTGACTGCAAAAATTTAGGGAAGTTTGACACTAAAAGTGATGAAGGGATTTTTCTAGAGTATGCTCTAAATAGTCGAGCGTACCGAGTTCTCAACAAGAGAAGCAGTGTTATTCAAGAGTCCATTAATGTGGTTACAGATGATCACCTGAATACACTTGTCTCTAGTTCAGAAGATGATGAAGTCTCTATATTTAATAAACTAGACTCTTCTTCCATTCAAAATGACACTGAACTGTGGTAGATTAAAGACCATCCAACTGATCAAATTCTTGGGAACCCTCTCACCGGTGTGCGCACTCAAATACAATTAGAAAACATATGTAATTATGTGTGCTTCACTTCCCAAATCGAGCTGGCCAATGTAAAAGAAGAACTTACTGATGAAAATTGGATAGTAGCTATGCAAGATGAACTAAATCAATTTATAAGGAATGATGTGTGGTATTTGGTTCCTAGACCTAATGATAAATATATAATTCGAACTAAGTGGATCTTTAAAAATGAATATGATAAATTGAGAAATATTATAAGAAACAAGGCAAGACTGGTTGTACAAGGGTACACTCAGATAAAAGGTATCGATTATGATGAAACCTTTGCCCCAGTAGCTCGTCTTGAATCTATCAGATTATTTATATCCATTGTTTTCTTCAAAAAGTTCAAAATCTATTAAATGGATGTTAAGAGTGCTTTCTTGAATGGTGATTTACACGAGGAAGTATATGTAAAACAACCTAAGAGTTTTGAAGACCCTAAATATATAAATCATGTTTATCGATTAAAAAATGCACTTTACGGTTTAAAAGAAGCTCCCAGGGCATGGTATGAAAAGCTGACTAAGTTTTTACTAAGTCATAACTTTATAATGGGGAGTGTTGATAAGACACTATTTGTAAAGAAACATAATGATCACATACTCATAGTATAGATATATGTTGATGATATTATTTATGGTTCTACATATTCTAACTTGACTACTAAGTTTACAAAATTGATGAAGTCCAAGTTTGAAATGAGCATGGTTGGAGAATTGAACTACTTTTTAGGTCTATAAGTAAAATAACTTGAAGATGAAATTTTTATTTTTCAAACCAAGTATGCTCTAAACTTGGTGAAGAAGTTTGGTTTTGAGAGTGATAAAAACTACGATACTCCTATGAGTACAACTCTTAAGCTCTCTAAGGATGCAACAGGTAAAAGTGTAGATCCTAGGTTATATCACAGTATGATTGGTAGCTTATTATATTTAACTGCAAGCCGACCTAATATAACATTCAGCGTAGGTATCTGTTCTAAATATTAATCAGATCCTAAAGAATCTCACCTGATTGCTGTCAAGTGAATTATGAGATATGTCACAAGTTCGGCCAATCTAAGCCTTTGATATCCACATGATACTAATGTTCAATTAGTGGGTTATACGGATGTTGATTGGGTTGGGAATATAGATGACTGCAAGTCTACCAGTAGTGGTTATTTTTATGTTGGGAACTATTTAGTTTCATGGCATAGTAAGAAACAAAGTTTCGTTTTGCTATCCACAGCTGAGGCTAAATATATTGCAGCTGGAAATGCATGCACTTAGTTTCTGTGGATGAAAAGAATGTTATATGACTATGGATTTGCATAAAATATTATGGTATTGTATTGCGATAACTCTAGCACAATCAATATCTCTAAGAATCTCATCCAGCATTTACAAACTAAGCATATTGACATTAGATATCATTACATTCATGAATTAGTGGAAGATAAAATTATTTCATTGGATTATGTTCAAACTAAAAATTAACTTGCAGACATTTTCACCAAACCACCTGACAAAACAGGTTTTCTAAATTAAAACTAGATATTGGTATGTGTAATTTGATCTGAGATTACTGTCTTCTTGTATTATATTTTGTATATTTTTATTTTTGTAAACTTTTGAATTTTAAAAATTAATAAAATTGAAATTTTTTGAGTCTACACGACCAGTCGAGTACACACTTGACCAGTCGTGGCACGACCGGTTGAGTATGTAGTCGACCAGTCGAGATGCACGAGTTTTTCTTGAACTGGTGCGCAGCTAAGAATTCGGCGTATGGGGTCATGCTCACCTGTGTACCTACGCACATGCACGCACCATTGCACACGCGTCATAGGCGTCTAATCCGAATGGTTCATGTGATGTGGAATCCCATGAAAACCCATTGGAAAACTTTTCACTCTGATATAAAATTTTGGTGGGCCATTATGGTGGGCATCACATAAATGGAAACATTTTCCTACCTTGATTTACATTTCTCTTTTCTATGGCCCACCAAAATTTTAGATCGAGGTGTAAATTTTTCCCTTTGTGTTTCATGGTATCCGCATCACATTGATGGTTTGGATGAGACGCCCATGCCACATGTGAAAAGGTACGTGCACGTACGTAGGTGCGCAGGTGGGTATGACTCTAAATGTCAAATGCTCAGCTGTGAACTAGTTCGCACGTGTGAACATTTTTGAGATCTCATCATACTTGATGTGACTCAAAAATATGATTAGTCCACATGAAGCACCACCTCATGAAACACCCTGGGCACAATTTTTACTTTGATCCAACACTTTTGGTTTGTGGGCCATGAAAAATGAAAACAGCTTCCTCCCTTGATTTTCATTTCACTTTGTTATGGCCCACCAGAATTTAAGATCTGGATGAAAAATTTTCCCTTGGGGTTTCATGGGATACCGCATCACATGGACGGTTCGGATTAGACGCCCATGAAATGTGTGCAAAGGTGGGCACGTGCGTAGGTGAGCATGACTCTATATGGCGAATGCTCAACTGCAAACCAATTCACACGAAATTCATGCTAACTTTTTTGAGAACTCATCATATGTGATGTGTCTTCAAAATCTGAATGGTCCATGCGACACAGCACCTCATGAAACCCCATGGGCCCAATTTTTACTTTGAGCCAAAACTTTAGTGGGCAATGAAAAATGAAAATGGTTTCCTACCTCTATTTGAATTTCTCTTTGTTATGACCCACCAGAATATTAGATTAGGGTGAAAAATTTTTCCTTGGGGTTTCATGGGTTTCTGCATCTTTGGATTATGAGATAAATTACTTTTTCCTCACTTTCTTCATCTTCTCCAACAGCCCCTTCTCCAACCGGTCAAACTCATCTCCGAATTTAACTCGTTTAGTGTGTCTTTTCATTTTTCTTTCACATTTAAGTTCCTTGCATCTCTATTTGCTTGATTCTAAAGTTTATTTCAAGATTTCTTATGGTTTCCTTGCATTATTTGGGTAAAATCTGATTTGTGTGAAACTCTTAAATCCTTCTTACATTTTATTTTTATTTCTTGCAATGGAAGGTAGATATAAGAAGAGAACCACTCGTGGTCCTTCTTTTTCTCGTTCCACACCTATTTCGGTGTGCATTCTTTGACCACTCAAAGAGGACACGAAATATGTGCGAGGTATTCATCTCCGCAATGTCAATGTTGAACGAACCATTAATTCTAACCATTTGGTTCCATTCAACATCATTCCCATCCTTGTGGCTATAGGATTGAATAAAATTTTGAATTGGGGCGAATCCACATATCGGTCCATTGCACAAGCTATGTATACACGTATTAGTGATGTTTTTATTAAAAATTTAACCTTCACTATTACATTTAGAGAAGGTACATTTCCAGTAGATCATCACTTGATCTCTAGCTTGATGGATATACTAGTTAATGATGAAGGGATTCTAATATCCACATTGTCTGAGAGATTGAATGAATTTGAAAAATGTTTTTTAACCATAAATTTATACAACATTAACTCGGAATGGAATTCTGGGATTGTGCTCTGTGCCAACCATATGTTACCCAGATATAGAGTACTTCATCATATCTTCATTTCCAATGTATACACTCGATTTAGTAACAAGTCTGAATTAACCTCTTTCATGGTGCGTATTCTTCATTCTATTGTTTCTGGTATTCAAGTGTGTCTTCCTTCATTAATTTGTTATATTATAATCTGATTTTGTCTCCATCCGGGGCATAGCGATATTCCTTTTGCTTATTTAATAACCACCCTTACTACTTGTGGTCATGCCAAATGAGGCTCCTATTACTCATCTTCCCTTTAACAACTCAAATATTAATAAGATGAATTTGAAGTTGGCTCCTGGTCAAGTTGAAAGGGATGCTGGAGGAGCTAGTGAAGAACTTGAAGAGGAAAAAGCTCTAACTACTGACGACGTGAATATGGATGATCTATTTGATGACTTAGAATCTGATTCTAAGGTTGATCCTGATTTTCAGCCTTCTAATTTTGATGAGAGACTTACAACCTTAGAAGAGAAGGTGGATGGTCTCCATGTATCCCATGAAATGCAATTCAAATATATGTACAAATACCTTCATCACATTAACAAGGGATTACTTCAAATTGACCCATCTATTCATGCTCTGTCTTCTGGTTCTGATTAGTTTTTTTTTTTTAAGTTATATTGGGCATGCATTAAATCTTAATCTTTACTTTTGCTTAGGTGATACTTGGACATGTTTTTAAGTAAGGCATCTATGGTCATGTTTATGTTTGTTGATGATAAATTTATCTATACTTGTTGATGCTTGAACATAATGGTATCATTTATTACATAACTCTCTTTCTCATACTATTCTCTTACATTGTTATGTTACCACAATCATCTTTTTATACCATTTTTCCTTTGTCATTTTGTGACAAAAAGGGGAGAAATGTGGTATGATTTCAATGGTATGTTGATTGTTGGATTTGGATTTGTATGTGGTTGTAGAGAAATATAGAAGTGCACATATTTTTTGTGGATATGTATTTGATTTTTTACAGGTACTCTACAAATCACATTACCTAGATTAAAGGGGGAGTAGTAGTAACATTGTCTTGTGAACTGGTGATGATTCTTTAGTCGATTTTGTCACAAATTTGACAAAAGGGGAGATTGTAAGTGCTATGTTGTAATTCTAGCACCCGGTATTGTCAAATTTTTTTTTTGAAAATCGCTTGGAGTCAGTATCTTGTTATGATAAGATGGAAAGTTCACCTGCAATTCATCGTCAACTCTTCTACATTTTCAAGTTGAAGAACTATGCTAAAGATCGAACACAAGCTCAAGTACAAGAACACAAAGTCTATCTTAAGCTCAAAGCTTAAGTTCAAGTTCATTACCTCTAGCTCAAGTTTAAGTACTCAAGCTCATATTACAAGATTACTACCTCAAGCTTAAAGTCTCATGAACACAAGCTCTAACTGAAACTCAAGTTCAAGACTTCGAGGTTAAGCTTCATGGGCTTCAATATAAATGATCTACTGAAGCGATCGATTTTTTAAAGTCACAAACAAAGTATGGATAGCCCTAGATTGACCATAGGTTAGGTCATATTGATTACATATTGAATCTAGGTCATTATATAAGTTTATAGGCTTTTCTTCTACTAGTCCTAGTCTTTGTTCCACTAGTCTAGGCACTGAGTTGACCAGTCCAAAAAGTTTCTCGACAACTCTAAGATTTGTCGAGAATTTTTAAAATTTTTTTGTTATGGCTTGACCATTTATGCACACTGCTTGACTAGTCGAGTGAACAGTCTCGACAAGTCAAACAATGTTCGACTCGAACTCCAGCGACTTAATTTTTATTCACTCGACTAGTCAAGTGCATTGTTAAACCAGTCGAGTAGGCCACTCGACCAGTTGAGCAAGCCACTCGACCAGTCGAGTAACGAGTTTATCTTATTACGTCAGGAATTTTGAAAATTGGTTGATGCTTCGACCAGTCGAGGGAACATAATTTTTACCTGTAAATAGAGGATGAATCTTAGAGTTTTTCATTCATTCCAAGCTTAATCAAGCCATCATTGCAATTATGAAGTTATTACTTATTCATTTTAGATTCTTTTTATAGCTTTTGTATTTGATTTTGTGATCTCTTTATTTAATTCTATTCTATTAAAATGAGGAATTGTGATTTACCCTTTTGAGATCAAAATCAAATCAAGCTAGCCTAAGTTAATTTAATTTAAAAATCATTTAGACTTAGAACCCTTTCATTTGTGAGATTGAACATTGAACATCTACGTCTACATCTAATTGGTTCTATCAGGCTACATCAGAATCTTCAGATAAGTATTTCAATTTTCTACTTTTTTTTTTGGTTTGTGAGATTCAGCCAGAAAAAAACTCATTGTGGGGTTTTTATAATTGTGTAAGCCCATTTGAAAAACACAATTGTGAAGGTTTTAAGGTGAACCGTGGAAAACCTTATTTCTTAGTGAAAGCCAATATCTCGTGGGTGTGGATATTGGGAGTGGAGTAGTTGTATGGTTATTTGTGAACAGTTGGTGTACACACATGAACCATTATAATTCCTGGTGTTTGGATAATGATTGTTGTGATTTATATGTAGTGGTGAATGTTGTAATTTTCTTTATGCGCTTATGGTGAATGTTGTAATAATTTAGTTTATTTCCTTCACCTCATTCTCAGTTTGAGTTTTTGATACTTACGAACATTCTAGATGTCAGGTTATCCTACCATAAACCTTGATTTTTGGTGAAAGGTTGTCCTTAGAACTTAGTTTGTATCAACCTCTTTTGACTAATGTATTTGAGGTTGCTATTTAACTATGTTATCTGTCTTTGTAATTCCTCATTTATTTATTTATTTATTTTATTTAGCATAGTCTTATTCACCCCCCTCCCCCCTCTAGGGCTTAAAGCTCGGCCTTTTCACTTTCGATGTGGGATAAGGTTTCGCCCCACTGTATGCATAGTAGCCTGTCAGCATGGTAGCTTGCTAATCATTGGTAGCTCGCCCAGACCCTTAAGCCCCGCCCACATTAGCGTCAACCCGCGTGTGCCTGCCCATATGTGCAACAATAATGGGGCATCAAAACATCAGTACCATACATCTTTGGGATATCATCGGTGTCTAGTACAATGTTGTCAACCATACCAAGGCTATGGGGTGTAAGGCCTATGTGTTCAATGTTATACGCAAGATGCAATACAAGCATGCCAGTCCTCATCAAGATCCACATATCAGTACAGTTCATCTATGGAATATCACCGAGGTCTAGTATATTATACACCAGATTGTCGTCCCATCTAGACGCACAACCATGTAAGTGGAAGAGACCTCACTACCCGCCTGTCCAGTAGTCTGCCAATATCTATCTGGCACATTAGTAGCGGACACATTTACGAGTTAGTCAAACTCAGCCTAGCTTAAAGCCCCCTCACTCAGGTGGATAAGGCTACACCCCCTTCCAACCGACCACGACACAGTGGGAGACGAGGCCTACGAGTATTCGGCATTAGGGCGCTCATGTATCCACTTGGTCTCAATGTTGGAGCATCCTCTGGTACCAAAAAGGTTTGGAGACTTTCACCCTGGGACATCTATGGCGCCCTCGTACGAGAATAAGTATTTTCGGTGTCTAATCCTACCATCCACGCTATGCCTACGGAGGCTACAGCCCTGATGTCGCTAGGGTGTACAGTAATTATGTCACACAAATGCAAGATGCATGAGTCACACTATCCAGTCATGCAGCAATCCTGCACGTACCACACGCTCGTGTGGAGAAACTCCGTCTCTTAGGGAGTCCCAAAAACAACCAGCCCAATGACATATGCTATGATCAATCGCTCCTCATAACAAGCATGCAAATGATGCATACGGTCATTTATCATGATGCTATACTAAGCATATTCTCATTGTGTCCTACTAGACTAGGTACACTAGGATGACTATCATATATAAACAATAATCGGCCTAAATACAAGAATAGCCAATGTGATGTGAGGGTCCATATATTTAAGTGTCTTTAATAGCATACTGAGGCCCTATACCTCTTGTGAATACTTAATAAATGGCTAATAGGGCTCCTATAACATGCATATACATGAGGTGTATAAGTTATGGTGGTACACAAGTTCTAACATGTATCATCATTATCATAGACATCATTCAACATCAAATTTATCCTCATAACATGTACCATGCAATCATGTGCATAGAGGACAACATATAGGGATTCACGTGCATCATCAATATCATGGCCATGTCCAATAGTGTCATTATACATGCCCTAGGCATTAGTTATCTATCATGTATAAGGTTATCCTTATGTTTCCCAACATCATATGTTTATCATCATCCATACATCAAGCAAAACATAGTTATCTTATCCACAATATCATCACGACAATCAATATGTGCATTATTATCACTTGGATATCAAGCATGGTAGTCAACTAACATGTTTTGCCACCATGCATATATATATATATATATATATATATATATATATATATATATATATATATATATATATATATATATATATATAATCATCATCATTACCATGAGGATCATTTTCACTTCATGATTAACTTAAACAATGTCATAAGTACTATAAATAATTACTCATCCATCATCAATGTATATGCTATAATTCACCATCATTAAATTATATCTATCATTTCAACCAACAACTCATAATCATCATTATCACATTACCATACATGTATCATCATCTCACCCATCATTAGGTGTGTCTTACCTAGTGTGACTTCCACACTAGACTTGAACTACATGCAAGGCATGGGGTCGTATAGGTCAAGTGTGAGTCCCACTTGGTGAATTAATAAGCCAACCCAAGGGCATAAATGTCTAACCACAACACTTTCAATGGTGTGAATTTATTTTCAGAACTAAGTGGGCCCCACACATTCCACGAACTAGGAACAATGCACAATCTCAAACATAAAGGATAACATGCTAACATCTTTCATGTCATATATCATATTGGGCCCACTAGCCACATACACAATAAACCAAGAAAAGCCCAAGTATTCAGTTTATGCATTGTAAAATAGGTCTCTCTAAGCGTGGTCTACTTGACTAGAGGTAGTATGAAAGGCACACTGCCCAGTAGGTAATAGGTTTGTCCAATAGGCTCAAGGAAGGTTACCATTGTGGGTTTCTCATTCCCCAATGATTTCTCTTAGTGTTGGGCCTGCTTGGGCCTTAGGGTTGCATCATTTAGATGGGCCCAAGGCTACCTATGTCTTAAGAGAACATTTGGATAGTAAGATCTGTCCACTAATTATTTTACAAGTTATACAACACCCATTTACAAAACATGCCTGGTGGACCTCATTACATTAAAGGTAAGGCCCATACTAGATGGCCCGCTTAAGGTTTTTAAGCCCAAAAATGTCTGAGAGTTATTTTTTTGAGTTTAGATGCTGCATTAAATGCTTTGGGAAGGTGGTGGACCCCACTGACGTGGCCCCACATAAATTCTATGTAAAACAGACATTTACTGCAGGGTTGGTTCTGGGTCATTTTAGAGTCAGATTCATGATCACGTGGGGCGTACATATGGTGAAAGAAAATAACCACTTAGTAGCTCTATGTATGGGCTTTACAAATTATAAGGCAGGCCTCATTGGTTGGGTGAGTACAATTTACGGTGATGGCCTGAACATGGGTACTAGGAGAAACTATGCATGAAATATATAGTGCAAAATTAGTTTTGGCACAATCTTGAGTATGTCCGTCCCATGATCACAAGGGACCACCTTTTAATGTCCCATTAGGTGCCCTTGGTTGTACTGTATATGTATAAGCTTGAACCAACTAGTTGTGCACACATAGTAATTGTTATAGGGCTAAACATAGGTACTTTGATTTTCTGTACAGCCATTCTTGACCACATTTGGGATCCACTCCCTGATCATGTGGGGTCTGAGTTAGCCCGAGTAAAATATTATTTATCTATTCATCGGTATAGGTTAAAGGTTCCAAGTGGTGGCCTACTCATATCTCCAGCATGTAGTCCACTACAGAGGCCCAAAGTTGGTACAAAACATAACTAATTAGACAATTTTCAGAAATGGGGTTTGTCACAACTTAGGGCCCAATTTCCAAACACTTAGGGAATCATTCACGACAAAAAGGTAAGACATCTCAGCTCACTTATATAAGGATTAAACATCCCCCAAAGTGGGACCCATAACTACTGAGTGTGGGGCCCACTACAAAGTGTTAAAGAGGCCTACATGTAATACAGTCAAGTACTTAAAAAATTTCAACAAACAGAAAGTGCAATGGAAATGAAATAGATCCAATGGCAAGTGGGGCCCACACGCTAGCAAACTATAGACACACAAAAATATACATTGGTTTTCAGATTAGATGAACTCATAAAATGCATAAATCACAAGTGATCCCATACCTAAGTGGGTCAATAAGAGGATGAATGTTATGTACAACATATATATCCAACATAAACATCAAGTAGCACATAAAATATATTGATCAAATTTCTATAATCAGATTCTCTATTGGAAAATCCAAGCTAATGAATGGTTTAGTAATATATCATTTAGGTGGTAAATAGGTTTCCAACCATACAGAGCCTTGGATCCATTAGAACCATACAAAATAATTTTAAGATTTATCCTTATGGAAGCATCTATCAGTTCAAAAATTTTTAAATTTTATCATTAAAGAATTTGATCATAGGGACCATACATATGATTATTTACTATCTCAACTAAGTCAAGAACAAATATCAAATGCATTTGACCATTGGAATCACGGATATCGACGACACAAGAATGGTCATAACAAGCCCCCAAATACATCTTTTGTATAAGGCCAAGATCTCAGTCGTCCAAACTCTGATTGAGGCTTATTATATATCGTTAGAAAGCTAGTTTGATTTTTTACAAATCCAACAGAATGTATATTTTTAATACATTCATTTAAGGAATTAAAAATTGGTCCGTTTTAGGTAAATCAGAATCCTGCATGTGTTGCTGGACAACAACCAAGTAAACTTGATGTTATGGATGATTGGACTGTTGGATGGCTGCAAAATTTGGCCTAGAGTTATATCATATTGTGGTTAATATTATTTCCAAGTTTCAACTTCGATCTTAGAATAGTTAATTTTATAAGAATTTTACAAGTCGTTGTCCAGATACAAAAATGAGATTACATGTAAAGGGTATGAATATAATGTTCATCATGGTGGACCATACTGACATGGGCCACTTTGCTGACCCCCATAGCCATAAATACATACACACAAGAACTCCACACCAATGGGGCTCATACATATCTAGAAAATAAAAGAGGAAGAAAGAGGAGGATGGAAGGAGGGGTGTATACTCACCTCAATAGATGGATGGTTCGATGATGATGTGTGGTCCACTCCCTCTATCTTTTATGATGGACCACACTTTTCCCCACTCTCTCTAAAAATATGAGTATTTTTCTAAGTATAAGAAAAGAATAAGTGCAAGAGAGCTCCTAGCTACTCTTATATAGGGAATTAGGGATTGAGGAGGCAAGATGATGTGGCAAGTTTATGGGATCTTATTGGTGCACAAAGTGAGGTGGAAGGTGATGTATGGTATGGGTAGTGGATGTATGAGGTGGATGGTGCTTAGCATGCAGTAGCCAAGGTGGAAGAAATATAGACATGCATTGGCTAATGGATGGATAAGAGTTATGGGTTGTAGGTGGTGCATGGTGGATGATGAAGTGGAGTGTTGCAATTGGTTGTTTGAAGTGATGTGGCACAAATCAAAACAATCATTAGATGCATGTATGGGATGAGGTGAACACGAGCCATGATTAGTTTTTAAGGCATGCAGAGAGAGATAATAATGAGTTTTGGAATAGAATCCAATTTTGTCTTATAGTGCCTATCATATATGTGTTAGCTTCTTATTTTGTCATATAGCAATTTTCCTATTTGTTGGTAATTTTCATGTTTGAAAAGTTTTTGCTCCCTAATTTGTTTAGACTTCTTTCCAAACCTATATATATGGGTGTAAACGAGATTGGGAGGTATTCTAAGGCTTCTTAAACTATTTCAAGGGTTTCTATAAGGGTTCTAGGGTTTCAAAGGGGTGGAGCAAGGTTGAGATTTAAGGTTTTTTGAATCAGTTAAGCCTTCTCTCTTTGTAATTTCTTCTTTGATAGTGAAGATTTGTCGCTTTGTTCCGTAGTTTTTTCCCGAAAGGGTTTTCCACATTAAGTCTTTGTGTTCTGTTGTGTTTGCTTGGTACTCTTGGATTGCTATCCTAGATTCATCTCTATGTGATTCTGCTGTCAAAAGCCCAACACCTCTCCCTCTAGGATATAATATATTTATAAGGATTTCATGACTTTAGGGAGATACTAGATAAGGGACTTTTCAACCCTAGAATCTTTCAAATGCTCCATTACATTGAAATTCTTTTTTATCCTGCCTCGACCTATTGTTAGTTGGAATTTGGATTGGGTATAAATTTTAAATAAATAATGTAGCAGAGATCACATTCATCACATTGTCACATCCAGAGAAGAGAAAAGAGAGCACATATAATTGGAAAGATTTTATTATTATATGAGTTTTTGTTACATTCCAGGCTCTAATTTATCACAAACTCTTAATTGCATCCTTCTAAATTATCCTTGATTCTAAGGTAAAATATAATGTGATGGAAAAATATAATAAATACATCTATGCTGACAAAATTATGATATTTAATATAATGTAAGAAAAACATAATATGAGAATATGAATCTATAATGATCATCTTTAGACGGTTTAGAGATGTTTGTGGTTTAGGCTTTGTGGCCTCCTCATTGTGAACACTAGAGATCGTGGGGATCATGCTCACAGGGGCCTTTTTAAGCTTTCATACTTGTGCAGTTATGGCTTAGGGTATTAGATGTTTGACTCAGAGTCACCACTATCCAGTTAACTCAAAATTTCGTAGTCAGCGTGTTCACCACCCCAAGTATAGGGTTGCTATGTAGTAATAATCTCGGTAAGACCAAGGTCGAATCCACAGGGACTGAACCTTATACGAAATCTGAAAGTAACTAGAACTTGAACTAGAAGAAGATGTAATTTAGATTAGGAAAATTTAAGAGAATAATTATGAATTATTAAACTAAAACTTATAAAATTCAAAGGTGGGAAACTAGATCAGGGAAATCTATACTTGATTCAAGAACACAACTGGAATCAGAGTCCTATCTTCATCCAATTGGAATATAATTCATTAAAATACAAATCTGAACTTCCTTTGATATAGTTTTCAATAGATGAGTGGTATGAGAACTAGAAGTGATTTTATCACAAAACCATGCCCATGAGATAAAGTAAACATCATAATTTAACCAATCTACAACCAATCTAAGAGAGTTATGAACGTTAGGAAGAGTTACATCATCCGACCATGTCCATGAGACGATGCTGAACAACAAGGTTCCCAAGTTCAAAATCATAATAATGAAAAGTACATACTTAGAGCTATCACAGATCCATTGTAATTTAAGTCACAATAAACTATTAAAAACTAAAAATATTCCTTATAATTAAACCATAATAAAAAAGAGTTCATTAAACATGAATCAAAGCAATCAAAAACTACCCATCATGCTACAAGCTTCACCTTTTAACCCTAGGTAAGAGATTTAGCCGATCACAGACATGATTGATCTTAAAATATCTGAAAAATAAACATAGAAATAAATTAAAGAAAGAAAAAACAAGAGGAACTCCTCTTGTTGCTGCCAGCCGTCCACTCTCTCTCTTCCACCACGTCAGATGTTCTCATATTCCACTCCACGTTCTCCTTTTATAGCCACAAGGGGCACTGAAAGTCGGTGCTGGAATTTGCCCAAGAGGCTGGAGTCAGTGGAGGCTTTCGCAGCAACGTGCGTAGCAAAGACGCAACTCGTCTTGCATTTGGGTGGAGTTTTTGGCCAGAAGACCATCCCACAATCTAATTTTCCTCCATGGTTTGGGTAAAGACCCCCTTTCCAAACTTCTAGATAGTTCAGATCAGAGATCCAACCATAATCATGAACGCAAAATGCCCCGCAACATCCAGTTTTCCCGGACGTGCGTTATATGATAAAAATCTTATGCCAAGTTGCTCGGTGGGCCCCACCATGATGTTTTTAGAGAAATCCGCCTCATTCATTGGATTCCTTGCGAGATTTCGGTCGAAAAAGGATGGTTTTGGTCATGTTTTGGTGTGGCCCATTGTATTAAATCACCCTACTATTCATCTTGTGTTTGACAACAATCTGTGTGTGTACACATGCATGGAACCAAAAGGTCACCATGGATAGGGTCGTGGCCACCCCCTGGATCATCCATCAGGATGAAGGTGGTGACCCACTACACATCACAGCGTTCAAACATGCGGACGCTGTGCATCGGGCGTGAAATTGATCAGGTCAAGGACCCTTTGACTGGGACATTGGTTTGGTGCGGCGCCGGTGTGTGTCGTCTGTGCACATGTATCACACATGTAGGTCCCACGGTGATGTTTTTGATAAATCTACTTCGTTCATCCTCTCCTCCATCCAGTGTAAGGGGTTGAGACCAAAATTGAAGCATATCCAAATATCAGGTGGGCCACTTCCACAAAGATCCAAGGGTTAAATTTCAACATGCACGGTTAATTTAGGGTCCTCAAGCCAGATATAAAGTTTTGA
This sequence comes from Magnolia kwangsiensis, assembly GCA_037074715.1. Taxonomy (NCBI): domain Eukaryota; kingdom Viridiplantae; phylum Streptophyta; class Magnoliopsida; order Magnoliales; family Magnoliaceae; genus Magnolia; species Magnolia kwangsiensis. The sequence goes on along the minus strand of CM073588.1, from coordinate 54,996,565 downwards.
GCCAAACGAAAGGTGGGAACCATGTGATCTTGTATTCAAGACAATTTCGAGGCCTCTTTTTCTTCAATCGCTTGATTTTCTCGGATCTTTGGCATGTGAATTCTTCGATCTTGGTCCCCTAAGATCTGTCCCTTGCCTTGGTGATTCTTGAGCATTAAATTCATGCTTTTAACACCTTTTTTCAGTCTAAGCTCTTAAATTCACCTTACAATAAAAATATGATTAAAATGGAACGTTTAAGCATTATCATGTTCATAAAATTAGGTAATATTAGGGTTTAGTATGCAATATTTGATGCTTAACACAATCTCCAACTAGCATTTTGCTAGTCTCAAGCAAAGTATGTGAAAAATATTTTAAGAATTACGGGACAAATTCTATAAACTCTAGTGATTTTTGAAAAAAATAATCTAGATAATAGAATTCTAAGATTCATGAATGTTGGGCATTACTTTCTCCTAGACTCAAGTGCACGCTAAACTTCATAGTCAAGTTCAAAGTATTAATCCATCGATTTTAACAATTCTAAACATTGAGTTCCATGGGTGTATAAATTTCATAATAACATTGATAATCAAACAGAGCATTCCTAGATAACCCAACCTAAATCGAAATTTTCCTTATAGTTTAGCCTTTTTACTCTTCCTGCTTTTGATTTTTCTATCGATGGCTTCATGCTATGTCAACCTTTTAAAAGATTTTTAACAGGTAGTCATTTTCGAACACAACTATTTTTTTAGTTGGGTATTCTCTCTTTTTTCTTTTTCTCTTTTTCAATGAACATGATGGACAAATTCTCTAGGTTGGTTCCTTCCATGCTTAGTGATTACTAGGTTAGTAATTCAATATCGAACTGAAATTTTAATGTGTAAGCTAAATGTGACATGTGAAATCATGACTCAATCGATGTTTAAAACTTCTAATCATGGATTACTAATTCAAACTTAACTGTAAAATCTAATAAGCAACTGAATCCAAGAGTCATAAATCGGCAACATTAAGTGTCTTATACTTCTAAAATCAAGATAGTCCTTGAAATCACTTTGAATTTACAAGAATTACTCGAAAATTTTTAAAATTTTTCACAATTTTTATTTTATTTTTGCTTAAGATTGAGAAAACACTGATTAAGTAATCTAATCTCCCATCACCAACCTAAAATCTACATTGTTTTCAATGTAAAAGATATAAGCATGCAATACACATGAGACAACGAAAGTAAAGGTGAATTGATGGAAAGATAGTACCTGATGAGGACAGTATACGACTTTGTCCAAAATATCTCAGCATGAAGGTGGGTTAGCACAAAAGTTAAACCAAAAAAAGCAAACTATCCTAAAACAAATGAAAAGTAAACTATCCTAACGACATAAAGCTTATTTGTAACGCCCTAAAAATTGGGGGTCAAGCATAGCTCAGTTCCCGAGTTCCAAAACATCACTTATGCAACACATTTAATGATGGATGTATGTTGTCTGTATTAGTGCATAAAACATGAAGTAGATTAATCCAAATTAGCAAATCATAATCTAGGGACAACTAAAAAATGCAAGCGGAAGTCTGAAATGCATATATACACCAGTACAAGTCTCCAAAATATGAGTGCTCTGCCAGGTCAATAAGTACAAGTCTTGTTTCAAAATACATGACAAAATGTAATAGTCCTCTATAAAGTGTAAACCCTGAAGCCTTGGTAATTCAGAATGGTCTAAGCGAACCCGCCTAAATACTGCATAAACGAGAATGCCTCCTCATCATTCTCAAACTCTGGCTCTGCCTCTAGTGTTGCATCATCATCTGTAACTTAGACAGAGTCTGGTTGGTGTTTAAACATCGTCCCAGAACGTGAGAGTGAGTGATCAACTCAGTGAAACTATACAGCAAAGGTTAACATGTTATCAATTCAATCAAGCAGTAATGATAAAACAATTCAATCAAACATGTCTTAGATACTCTTGTTAATGCAAGAATGATATGTGGTAATGAAGCATGCCCTCGCCTGCACTCCTTCTTACGACAACATCTAAGGATCGCGGCATAAATCACTACCACTGTGCTCTACACCAACGCCAACGACACATGCAGTGCGATGTCATGAGCATGATTACCAGGTTCTTATTAATCCCTTTCATACAGTAGGATTGTGAAGCTAAGGTACCTCCCTCATATCAATTCTCAAATAATGATGCATTCTAGGGTCGTCAGTCATAGGCTATCTCATACGATGTTATAGTTCTAGGTCACTGTAAAGGGCTCGTTACCAATCAATACAGGTCTAGTTATACCCTAGATACTACAATAAGGCTCGTCGCCCTAATACAGTTTCAGGGTATACTCGAGGTCACTACAAAGGGCTCGACACCAATCAGAGTAGGCTGACAGCTCGAATATAGTGTCTCATACCAGCAAAATCGGCTCACAAGTCTAGGTTACTCATTGGTTACTACGGGGAGGCTCGTCGCCCTAGCATAGGTCGATAGCACGACCACGGTGTCCCAACCTCCATGTCCAGCTCATGAGTCTTAGGGGATCATGGTACCAAGGTTAACGGGATCTCACTGGTAAGTTTGGTACCCTAGATTCAAGCAGTAGTGTCCAAACATGGTGAACATATATTGGGTCAATCAGGTTAATTGACAAGCTCGACTGAGACGAGCGTACGTTGAGTTGATCGACATGAAGTGCATAAGTACTCCGTGTGGCCTAACCACTGTCGACATCCCAAGTACGGCTTGGATTCATCGAACACATCCTGTGTGGCGAAAAAACCTCAACCACTAGTTCGAGAACTATTACCGATTCCCTGGACTGTGATATGGCCCCAAACGCATGCAATCACAATAGCTAAGCATGTGAGATCAGAAAATAATAATGAATACCCAAGTCCAATCCTACAATCATGTGAGCATGTTATGGAATATAACTTAACCATGAATATACAGTCCATGGAGGAGATCATATACTTAGTTAAACATGAATAATTAGGTTATACAGTTCATGAAGGAAATCATACATGTAGTTAAGGTAGTTGGGATTCATATCTCAACTCCCTTATAAATCACACTTTACTAACTACTAACTCATTCAGACATTTCCACAAACACTTAGACTACACTTTTCAACATACATCACATATGTTGGTTACATTACGTATTAGGGCAATTCCTTTTGCCAAGGAGTTGTCGCATACATCACAATCATGTACCTACAACAGTTAATCATGGCAACCACAAAATCAGATTCCAAATGTACACGAACATTTCAACAATTGCATGATTTTCCCTATAGACTACATAGTTCATATGTATACGTAAAACGAAACGGATATTCCATTTGACATGAGAAATAACATCCATGTCAGTAATAAACCATTACATGACATTGAAAGCCTTGAAAACCATAACTTATATGTATATAGTCCGCACCTTAAACCAGAAAATGCGTAACGGATATGATTTAGATGCTAAGTCTTTGATAACGGTGGATTTACAACCTAGAACATGAAGTAGGCTAGCAATATCATTACTTAGACTATTTAAAACTTTAGAATGGATTAGGGTTAGGATTTCTTACCTAAGTATAGAATTAGAATCGCTAGAATAACGATTCGAATAGGTGGATTAGGCACGAAATGAAGCTGGGAAGAATTTCAAGATGAATCACAAACTTCTCTCTCACTTTCTCTCTCTTTACTCTCACTTTCTTAGCTAGGGTTTGAGAATTCGTATGGATTATGAGAGTGAGGTTTTAAGACCCTTATATAGGCCCAGAACTGACAAAAAACAGTCCTAGGGCCATGGTATACTTAGGTTATAACCAAATCGGGCTTGTTCCGATCCAACGGAGCAGTTCTGGAGGCCCCTTTGCTGAATGCAGTTAAACTTAAGCTCACTAATATTGGATCTTGATCAAGTTAAGTTTTCAATCCGATCAGGTTTACAGATCGACCATGGCGGACCAGTTTCAATTCAATGGTCACCAGCACTCGATCAGGGCCACAAGTATATTGGCATGAGTGGGTCATCTTCCCTAATCCGAGAGTGTATTTGGGTCGAATTCCAATGGTCAGAATGCCTATAATTGGCCCGCAAGTGATACGACTCGGATTACTTAAATTCATATTTAATTTCTAAAAACATTCACCTTTCTCACACACTTCGCTCCGGACTTAAGAAAATAGTCTCAGGACATCATCTGGACTTAATTTTCGAGGTGATTGTCAAGTCCAAATAGGTTGTCATAGTTGTCTAAGTTCACCACTATGGGACTTTCGACGTGCAGTCCTGGTCCGATACGAAGTTTCTGAATGCTCCCGAGAGCAACTGAGTTTAGAGGTTGATCCTAGATTTCAGGGTAATGTAGCGTTAACAATTCTACAAGTTTTGGGTCTTGCAAAACGTATTCAAAGTGGTTGGTGCTAATTTCACAGGTAATCTAGTTTAACGCTAGTTAATTCTCGTTAAATTTCTAAAGGATTTGGTTCTATGTGATTTCTGTTTGAGGTGGTACTCGGGTCTTTGTACAGATTTTTTCAGGACATTACAATTTACCCCCTTTAAAGAAAAAATTCATCCTTGAAATTTATACCTTTTCATACTCCTCGAGGATCTGAGGGTAGTTCTTTCTGACTTCAGCTTCAGTCTCCCAAGTAGCCTCCTCCTCACCATGATGCGTCCACAGTACCTTCACGAGTGGAATCACCTTGCTACGCAATACCTGCTCGTTCTTATCCAAGATACGCGCCGGTCGCAGTACATATGTGGCATCCTCGCTCAACTGCACCTGCTTTCAACTGATAATGTGCGAAGGATTAGGAACATACTTCTTCAACATGAACACATGAAATACATTGTGCACTCCTGCGAGTAGTGTGGGTAAAGCAAGGCGATATACTACTTCCCCCACTCGATCTAATATCTGAAATGGGTCAATGAATCTCGACGTGAGCTTCCCTTTCTTACCAAACTGAAGGACTCCCTTCATGGGGGAAACTTTAAGGAATACATGGTCCCCAACCTCAAACTCAAGCGGTCTCCGTCTCGTATCGGTATAACTCTTCTGCCTGCTTTGTGCTGTCAGAAGTCGATGCCTAATAATGTTGATCTTCTCTAAGGTTTTCTGAACCAACTTTGAGCCAATCAGACTCTTCTTGCCCACTTCTGCCCAGCAATGCGGTGCTCTACATGGACGACCATACAGTGCGTAATAGGGAGCCATGTCGATACTCGCCTGAAAATTGTTGTTATACGTGAACTCTGCATAAGGAAGACAATCATCCTAACTGTCCTTGAAATCCAACACACAAGCTCGCAATGTATCTTCTAGCACCTGATTCACTCGTTCCGTCTGCCAGTCTGTCTGTGGATGAAACGCGGTGTTAAACTTCAACTTCACACCCATTGCTTCCTGGATACAAGTCCAGAAGATAGAAGTGAATCGTGTGTCTCGGTCCGACATGATCTCCAAGAAAACTCCATGTAGACGTAAAATCTCCTTGATGTACAATCCGGCTAACTCGTCTGCAGACTTCGTAACTCTAATCGGTAGGAAATGAGCTGAATTCATCAATCGGTCGACGATCACCCAAATGGAGTCATGTCCCTTCCTCATCTTCAGTAGTCCTAAAATAAAATCCATAGAGATGAAATCCCACTTCCATTCGGCTATGGGCATAGGCTGAAGCAGTCCAGGAGGTTGGCGATGCTCTGCCTTGACCTACTGGCACGTGAGACAACGGGACACAAACTCTATAATGTGAACCGTCATGTTATCCCACCAGTACGATCTCTTCATGTCTTGATATATCTTCATGCTAAGCATCGAACTGTGGGCTGACTCGAGAACCTTCCGTCTCAAGTCATGAACGTCAGGGACGCGTAGGTGGCCATGATAACGTAAGCCCCCATCTGAACTAACACTCCACTCGGATTCCTCAACCCGCTCTCTCATCTTTGTCAATAGCCCATCATCATCTGCCTGAGCTGCATAATCCTATTGTCAATGAGGGGTTGTACTCGAATGTGTGCGATAACCTCATACAGCTCCTCCACCGTGAGTTTCTGCTCAAAGTCTCGCACAAACTCCTCCATGTCTCATTCTACTATCATCAGTGGAGCCGCAAACTCTATGGTCTTCTTGCGGCTCAACGTGTCTGCGACAAGGTTTGCCTTACCCGGATGGTAGGAGACCTCGAACTTAAAGTCCTTCAAGGTCTCCATCCATCTCCGTTGCCTCATATTCAGGTCCCGCTAAATGAATATGTATCTGAGGCTCTTATGGTCGCAAAAGAACTCGAACTCCTCTCCGTAGAGGTAATGTCTCCAGAGATTCAATGCGAAGATGACGGGTTCCAACTCTAGGTCATGTGTAGGGTAATTCTCCTCGTGTTTTCTCAACTGTCTCGAGGCATATGTAATCACCCTATCCTTCTGCATAAGGACACAACCCAGACCAATGCGTGAGGCGTTAGTATATATAGTGTATCTAACCCCTTACTTTGACAATACTAGCACAGAGGCGGACGTCAACTTGTCCTTCAGCTCCTAAAAAGCTGCTTCGGCCTTCTCATTCCAGGAAAATTTTAAATCTTTTTGTGTCAACTGAGACAGCGGTCTGGCAATCTTGAAAAAGTCCCGAATGAATTGTCGATAGTACCCTGCCAAACCAAGAAAACTCCTCACCTCAGTAACTGAACCGTGCTGCTTCTAATCCTGAACCGCAGCCACCTTAGCGAGGTTGACTGTTATCCCTTCCTTGGACACCACATGGCCTAGGAACTTGACTTCTTCCTTCCAGAAGTTGCACTTCTTGTACTATACAAAAAGATGATTCTCCATGAGAGTATCTAATACCGCTCTTAGGTGTTCCTCGTGCTCTTCCCAACTCGTGGAGTATATCAAAATGTCATCGATAAATACGATGACGAATCAGAATAGAAACGGCCGAAATACCCTATTTATCAGGTCCATGAACACTGCCGGTGCGTTCGTAAGGCCAAAGGACATCATAAGGAACTCGTAATGGCCAAAGCTGGTCTTAAATGTTGTCTTTTGCACGTCCTCATCCCTGACGTGCAACTGATGATATCCCGACTGCAGATCGATCTTCGAAAAGTATCGTGCCCCCTTCAACTGATCAAACAGATCATCTATCCTGGGTAAAGGATACTTGTTCTTCACTGTCACCTGGTTTAACCTGCGATAATCAATACATAATCGCAGGGAATCGTCCTTCTTCTTTGCAAATAGAATGGGTGCTCCCCAAGGGGACACACTCGGTCGTATAAAGCCCAAACCCAGCAAGCCATCAATCTGCCTCCTCAAGTCGTCCATTTCACTCGGAGGCATGCGATAAGTGAGCAATGAAATAGGTGTCGCACCAGGCATGAGATCGATTGTGAAATCAATCTCGCGCTGAGGAGGTAATCTAGGAATCATCGCAAATATGTCTTCAAAATCTCAAACCACTGGCGTAGCCCCCAACATCAGACCACAAATGTTGTTTAATAGTAAAGCGTAACAATGTAGACAAAAAGGATGACTAACGTAAATAAGGAAAGTAAAAAATGTGCCCTCAGATTCATGGGTTGTCACCAACCTAGCCCCACAATCGATCTCTGCTCGCATCCTCGTGAGCCAATCCATGCCAAGGATGACGTCGTAGTGAAATAGGGGAAAGACAATCATATCGACTAATACCGTCCTGTTCCCTAAATCTATCGTACATCCCTCACAAATCCTGGTAACGCTGTAAAGGTCCCAGTGGCTGTGAGGACCCTTATTCCCTCCGTAGGAACAGTGCCCAATCTCAAGCACTTGACTACTGCACATGATATGATAGAGGTAGTGGACCCGGTGTCCACAATAAGAAGACGGGAGCACCTTGGATGTGAGCTGAAACCTCAAAAGACCTCGGTGTTAAATCTTCCTTGGGCGCTTCAACTGTAAGCGCATGTACTTGAGCCTACTGTGGGTGATTCGGTGGTGGTACCATAGGCCGTTGAGGTGGCCTGGAGCGAGGTGCAGTTGGCCTGAAAGATGGGTGCGCTGGTGCGATCCTCAGAGGTGGTGCTGATATGGCCTGAGGGATCGGACGACTGATCCTCTGTGGTGGTGTAAATCCATTGTCCCTCATCCTAGAGAAAAAAGTCATCTCAGTGTGGCCCAGTTTCTTGCAGTAGTTACACCACACATCTGGTCATCTCAAGTGAGTCGGTGGAGCCACAAGCCTCAGAGGAGAATCTGCCCGTGGCCTCTTGCAGAGAAATGTCTGCTCAAAAGATTAGGTCGCTGCCTAGGAGCCACAGGTGCTCACATAAGGGACAATTTGTCCCCATCCTGCTCAGCTCGCAAGGACATACCCACTAACTCAACATAGGTAGATATGCTAGCACAACACATCTTCGATCAGATCTTAGGTCTCAGCCCCTTAGAAAAGCACCGCATCCGCATCGACTGATCACTCAGAAGTAAAGGAGCATACCTAACCAGTTCCGTGAATCGATTCTCATATTCATTCACCGACATCCCTCCCTGAGGGAGGTGAAGGAACTCACTCTCCTTCTCATGTCAGTACGTGATAGGAAAATACTTCTCATGAAAGCAGGCCTCAAATGCCTCCAACGTCCACACAAACCCTTTCAAAACAGTGTAGAGAGCACTATCCCACCACAAACTAGCCTCCTTCTCAAACATGAAGGAGGCAAGCTCGACCTGCTCCGCCTTAGAACAGTGTAGTAACCTCAGCATCTTAGAGATGCGGTTAATCCAGTACTCGGCCTCCTTGGGTCTATGAGTACCCATGAATGTGGGAGGCCATAAGCGCTGGAATCACTCAAATGTGCCACTGGCACTAGCATTCCCAGCTAGGTGCATAGGTGAGGCAGGTAGAGCCACCCCCATCATCTGAGTAAAGACACCAGCCATGGAAGTCAAGAACTGCTGCTGTTGCTGAATCTGATGCTGCTGCTGTATCTGTTATTGCTGCATCAATAGCATCATCTGCTCTAGCCTATCAGGAGGCGGAGTGGACTGAGATGCATGTGGCATCGACGTAGACGCACAGTTCGGCTCAGGAACCTGTAACATCCTAAAAATTGGGGGTCGAGTATAAACTCCACTCCTGAGTTCCAGAACATCACTTATGCAATATTTTTAATGATGGATGAATGTTGTTTATATTAGTGCAGAAAAATATGAGTGGAATTAGACCAAAACAGCATATCATACTCCAGAGATAGTTAAGTTTCTCAAGCGGAAGACTGTGATAAATATATAAAATGTATAATTAATTGTAAGTCTCCAGAGTGTGAACATATTACCGGGTTAAGTAAATACATGTATACTCTAAAAATGAACAAAAAAAAATATACATGAGTATAAATAAAAGACAAAATTCTAAGTGTATTGACATCTAATCAATAACCCTGTAACCCCGTCGATCAGAACCTGCATATAGGAGGAATCCTCCTCATCATCATCAAGTTCGGCTCTGCTTCGCAAGCATCACCATCATCTACAACTAAAATAGGGACTGGTTGGTGTGTACAACACCGTCCCGTAACGTGGGAGTGAGTAGCTAACTCAGTGAAAATTATACAGCAAAGGTTAACATGTTATCAATTTAATCAAGCAGTAATGATAAGGCAGTACAATCAAACAGGTCCTAGATACTCTTGTTAATGCAAGGATGGTATGAAGAATGATGCATGCCCTCACCACAATCCCCTCTGCGACATCATCTAACGATCGCGGCATGACTCACTTCCTCAGTGCTCTATCACCAACGTCGTTAGCACATGCAATGCGGTGTTATGAATATGCTTACCAAGTTCTTATTAGTCCTTTTCATACAGCAGGATTGGGAAGCTAAGGTACCTCCCTTGTATCATTACCCAAATGGTGATCCATTCTCGGATCGTCAGTCCGAGATAATCTCATAGATATTACGGTTCTAGGTCTCTGCAAGGGCTACCAGGGCTGTTGCACGCAATCGTTGCTCCTCTCCCTCATCACCTTATCAATACAGGCCTAGCTATATCCCACATACTGCAACAAGACTCATCATCCTTATGCACTATCAGGATATACTCGAGGTCACTACAGAGGGCTCATCACTAATCAATGTAGGCCGACAACAAGAATATAATGTCCCATACCACCATAATCTACTCACATGTATAGGTGCTCACTGGTCACTACAAAGGGCTCGTCACCAATCAATGTAGGCCGATAGCACGAATATAGTGTTCCATACTACCATAATCGGCTCATGAGTCTTAGCAGATCGTGGTACCAAGGTTAGAGGGGCTTTTTATTGGTAAGTTTGGTACCTTAGGTTCAAGCAGTAGCAACCAAACATGGTGTACAAATATCGGTCAATCGGATTAGTTGATAAGCTCAACTAGGCTAAGCGCACGTTGATTTGAACGACATGGAATGCATAAGCACTCCGTGTGGCCTAACCACTGTCGAACATCCCCAAGCACAACTCAGATTCACTAAACTCATCTTGTGTGGCAAAAATAACCTCAACAACTATTTACAGAACGGTTACCGATTACTTGGACTGTAGTACAGCCCCATTCACATACAAAGCTAATAGCTAGCATATGATTCATATCCTGCATTCATTTGAACAATCATGAAGTATAACTTAAATGTAAATAGTACATACAGGAAATCATACACACATGTAACATGATTCAATTAACCACATAAGTCAGGGAGGAAATCATACACTTATTTAGCATGGATAACCTAAGTTACATGATTCATGGAGGGAATCATACACATCATTGATGTAGTTGAGAATCATATCTCAACCCACATATAGGTACATCTTACTAACTCCTAACTCATTCAGACACTTTTACATACACTTAGTCTACACATTACATCATACATATTATGTATCCATTAGCATACGTATTAGGAAAAATCCTTTCGTCAAAGGGTTATCGCCTATATGACAATCATACATCCATGACAATTAGTCATGGCGAGCACAAAAGTGAATTCCATACTCATTCAATCAATTTCACAAACACTTAGACTACATATACTAACTACATATCGTATGTTAGTATATCATGTATTTGACCAAATCCTTTCACTAGGGATTTGCTCCATATATCACCTGCATATACCCACTACGGATAATCATGACATGCATGAATCCGGGTTCCGTATTCATTTAAACATTTTCACAAACACGTGAGTTACACACTTTTACATATATAGCGTATATTGGTCGTGGCGTGATTTAGGGCAAGTCCTTTCGCTAAGGAGTTGTCACACATGTAATAAGCATATATTCACGGCAATTAATCATGTTAAGCACAAATATGAATTTTATACGTATACGGTATTTTCTACAAATACGAGGAATACAGTATAATCAACATAGGTAACGTATAACTTAAAAACGAAACAGACAACACTTTATACATGTGAAATAGCATCCTAGACAAGAATAAATCATTACTTAACATTGAAAGTCTTGAAAATCATAACCTAAATGTATATAGTCCGCACCTTAAACCAGAAAACACGTATAAGATGTGATTCAAATGATAAGTCTTCGTCAACGACAGATAGGCAACCTAAGGCATGAAATACGTTAGTTACAACATCACTTCAACTATCCTAGGCTGCAAAACAAGTTAAGGTTAGGATTTATTACCTAGGAATAGAGTCAGAAATGTCGAAATAGCGATACAGATAGGTGGATTAGGCACGTAGTAAAGCTGGGAAGAATCCTAAGACGAATCACCAACTTCTCCCTCACTTTCTCTCTCTTTTCTCTCTTCTCTCTCCTAGGGTTTCTCTTAAATTCGTATGGAGCAAATGAGAGAGGGTTTAAGGCCTTTTTATAAGCCCAAAAGTGACGAAAATAGACTTGGGACCAAGGTATACTTAGGTTATAACCAAATCGGGTCTGTTCCGATCCAACGGAGCACTTATGGAGGTCCCATTACTAAATGCGGTCAGACTTAAGCTCTCTAATACTAGATCTAGGTCAAGCTAAGTTTTCATTCTGGTCGGGTTTCCAGATTGACCATGGTGGACCAGTTTCAGTTCAGCGGTTACCGAAACTCGATCAGGGCCACAAGTGCTATGACATGTAAGGGCCACCTATCCTGATCCGAGGGTGAATTTGGGTTGAATTCTAATGGTCAGAATTCTTAGAAATAACGCGGAAGTGAACCGTTCCAGATTTCTTAAAATTATATTTAATTTCTTAAAAATCTTCATTTTCTCACACTCTTCACTCCGAACTCAAGGAAATCGTCCCAGAGCATTGTTTGGACGTGATTTTCACGGTGGTAGTCAAGTCCAACTAGGTGGTCATAATGATCTAAGTTCATCACTATCAGACTCTCGATGCGCAGTCTAGAACCAATACAAAGTTACAAAGCATTCCCGAGAGCAATTGAGTTTAGAGTTGGATCCTAGATTTTAGGGTAATATAGCGTCAATGATTTTATAAGTTATGGGTCTTACAATCGTATTGAAAGTTATTGGTGCTAGTTTTACAGGAAAACTAGTGTAACGCTAGCTAATACACGTTAAATTTCTAAAGAATTTGGTTCTAAATGGTCTCTTTGGCTTTGAAATCGAGTTCTAAAAGGTTACCAAGGTGTTATGGTTGACCCATTTCCTAAGGACGTCTAATTTCAGGTAGGCAAAAATTCAGGGTGTTACAGAACCAAAGGTGTGATAGGTGGTACCACTGATGGTGTCATAGGGGTGGGCCCAATAGCGGGGCCAATAGCTGACTGAGAATCCGGCATAAAATCAGAGTGAGACGGGCCCGAATGGGAGTCCGTATGGCTATCGCTTAGGGGAAAGGCCCCATTAAGCGACTCACCCAAAGAGAGACAGGCCGAAGTCCTCGTTCCCTTAAGCGGCATACCCTGCATTCAATAGAGGGTGCAACTTGTGAGATTTAACATACACACAATCCATCCACACAACATTCATAGCTCAAGTCAAGGAAACATCATGCATTTCATTTAACAAAATTGTCACAATACACGAAGTGCAGTATTACATGGATCGCGATAGAGAATGCATGTGAGCTAATACAACTAAGCTTCAAACACTACAACAACTACCAAACTTCTACGCCTATAAAGGCTACACCAAGAACAAGAAACAAAATAAAATAAGAAATGACTACAGGTTCGACTATCCATCAGAATCTGGCGATGGAGGAAGGGCACCCTTATCCTGCAGGCAGCACAGGATAAACTTTAAAGTGTGAGTCACTTTCTTAAACTTGTGTTTCACAAGGCCCCGCAGATCAATAATATCCTGTTATAGGGTGGCCTGGCCTTCCTCAAGTCTGACTAAACAGGCTTCTATATCAGCCCTATCAGGATCATGCTCTCGAGTCGCAGGAGGAGGGCTCTCATCTGTATCCTGAGCCTCCTCTTCTTCCTCGTCCTGCTCTTCTTCTTCTTCTATTTCGGCTCCACCTTCTTCATTGCTCTCTTCCTCTTCGCTTTCGGTCTCATCCTCACTTTCTTCAAGTAGGGCTTGTCGTTGTCGTGGCCCGATATCCATCTGATTGAGAGTAGTCTCGTTGATGTAATAGATCGGCACCGGTAATTTTTTCCCAAGTCTATAGCCAAACTCGAGTGCAATCCTGCAGATGAGTCAGCGGAATGGGAGCGATTTATTCCTTCCATTAGAATGTGTGGTAAGGACTATCTGTCGTAAGACATATATAGGCACACACAACTTCTCTCCCTACCTCACCTGATACAGGAAGTCCACCATCAGGCATGTGCACTCACTGTGGTTGCTCCGCCTAGGATAGACGTTGAACGTGCAAATGCGATGAAGCAGGCAGAAGTCATTCGTCATATTTGTCACTAAAAGGCTTTTGTTTGGATGTCATTCAACTAGTGACCACAAAGGAACCGGGTGTGGCGATCCCTTTCACATGTACTACTCAAATTCTTCTCACTTGCATGTACCTCGCTAAGTGGCACATTCATAAGCTAAGATATCAAAGCAAGGGCTCCAACGTTGGCTCTCGAATGTGGGCATAGAAAGCTCGGATAGTGCCCACATTTGCACAATACTCACCATCAAATAGTAGACCCCACTTGGCTTCTATCAGGTGCTCGAACAACAAGTATTCTCTAAATAGCCGTGCATCTACATTAGCTTCAAAAAGGACCCTACGGCCCTCATAAACTCCATGAGAAAACTCTGCCAATAAAGCCCTTCTTATGGGAGCCTGAGGATCTAGATCCTGCTTCGTCTATAGCTCTTAATTGGTGCTTGAACTTACGGTGACACCGCTCGGCCATCTAGAATGGATGGGGTGACTAGGCCTGGCTTAATCTACGGGAGCTCTCTTCTTTCCCATGAAAGAAAGAATGGTGGAAATTAAAAATATGGCCGTAACAAGCTTGAATAGGGCCATGGAAAATGAAAGAAATAAGAAGAATGGGATGAGATAGAGGGTTCCCATGAATTTGAGACTCAAAGTAGGGATTTAAGTGCTCAAATGGAAAGAAAAGAAAGGAAAATCAACAATGGAGGTGGGTTTTGAAATGGGTAGAGTGAGGGTGCACGAAAATGGAAGAAGAAAGGGTTTGAAGAGGGATTTTTACGGAGTTTTTGAGGGTTTCTTTAGAAAAGGAAAGCTAGGAAGGGTGATTTGTGAAGGGAAGATGCTGTAGGAGGATTTTTATTCGACCAACCTTGAATAAGTGGGCCACACTAGGCCTTCGGAGCTTCGACCTGAGTCGGCCCACTAGGGGACGAGCCCCTCGTCGGTCGCTGGACTATCCGGCGATGGCTCACAGGTGGGGCGAGGTCCTCCCCCCCCCCCCCCCCCCCCCCCCCCAATGTCCAAAAACATGTGGGTCCCACCCTGGGTCCCCCTGGAAGTGCCCCGATTGGGCCCCTACTCTGTTTCAACTCATTTCAGGTCATTTTGAGTAGAATCTGATGTATATTCACATTTACAGATTTTTAAATGTCTAGGATGGGATGAAACATGATCTAAACCCGTTAATTGATGGTCTAGCAGTGGATTAGGGTTGTTGTATATGATCAGGAGTGTAAACGGACTCAATCTCATCAATCATTTTCAGTAATCTTTCGCCAATTGGCGAAACTGGGAATCCTAAACTTGTTTCTAGATTTTTCTAGCACCCTCCTACATTAAATTGGCATCAGCGTACGTCATGTGACCATAACCTAGGTCTGATTTAATCCAAATCATTCTTTGATGCCAACTTGAAACGCCATGAAAATCAGGGGTTCAGCATAGCTCAGCTCCCGAGTTCCAAAATATCACTTATGTAACAAGTTTAATGATGGATGTATGTTGTCTATATTAGTGCATAAAACATGAAGTAGATTAAGTCAAATCAAAAAATCATAATCTAGGGATGATTAGAAAATACAAGCGGAAGTCTGAAATACATATATACACCAGTACAAGTCTCCAAAATATGAGTGCTCTGCTAGGTCAATAAGTACAAGTCTTGTTTCAAAATACATATGACAAAATGTAATAGTCCTCTATAAAGTGTAAACCCTGAAGCCTCGATAATTCAGAACGGTCTAAGGGAACCCTCCTGAATACTGCATAAACGAGAATGCCTCCTCATCATCCTCGAACTCCGGCTCTACCTCGAGTATCGCATCATCATCTGTAACTAAGACAGAGTCTGGTTGGTGTTTAAACACCATCCCAGAACGTGAGAGTGAGTGATTAACTTAGTGGAACTATACAACAAAGGTTAACATGTTATCAGTTTAATCAAGCAGTAATGATAAAGTAATTCAATCAAATATGTCCTAGATACTCTTGTTAATGCAAGAATGATATGAGGTAATGATGCATTCCCTCACTTGCACTCCCTCTTATGAAAACATCTAATGATCGAGGCATGAATCATTACCACTGTACTCTACACCAATGCCAATGGCACATGTAGTGCGATGTCATGAGCATCATTACCAAGTTCTTATTAGTCCCTTTTATACAGCAGGATTGGGAAGCTAAGGTACCTCTCTCATATCAATTTCCAAATAATGATCCATTCTAGGGTCGTCAGTCCTAGGCAATCTCATACGATGTTATACTTCTAGGTCACTGTAAAGGGCTTATCACCAATCAATACAGGTTTAGTTATACCTTAGATACTACAATAAGGCTCGTCGCCCCAATGCAGTTTCAGGGTATACTTGAGGTCACTACAAAGGGTTTGTCACCAATCAGAGTAGGTCGATAGTTCGAATATAGTGTCCCATACCACCATAATCAGCTCACGATTCTAGGTTACTCACTGGTCACTATAGGGAGGCTCGTCACCCTAGCGTAGGCCAACAGCATGACCACGGTGTCCCATGCCACCATGTCCGTCTCATGAGTATTAGGGGATCATAGTACCAAGGTTAACAGGATCTCACTGGTAAGTTTAGTACCATAGATTTAAGTAGTAGCGTCCAAACATGGTGAACATATATCGGGTCAATCGGGTTAATTGACAAGCTCGACTAGGACGAGCGTACATTGAGTTGATCGACATGAAGTGCATAAGCACTTCGTGTGGCCTAACCACTGCCGACATCCCAAGTACGGCTTGGATTCATCGAGCACATCCTATGTGGTGAAAACAACCTCATTCACCAGTTTGAGAACTATTATCGATTCCCTGGACTGTGATATGGCCCCAAATGCATGCAATCACAACAGCTAAGCATGTGAGATCATAAAACAGTAATGAATACCCAAGTCAAATTCTACGATCATGTGAGTATGTTATGGAATATAACTTAACCATGAATATACAATACATGGAGGAGATCATACACTTAGTTAAACATGAATAATTAGGTTATACAGTTCATGAAGAAAATCATACACGCAGTTAAGGTAGTTGGGATTCATATCTCAACTCCCTTATAAATCACACTTTACTAACTACTAACTCATTCAGACATTTCCACAAACACTTAGACTATACTTTTCAACATACATCACATATGTTAGTTACATTACGTATTAGGGAAATTCCTTTTGCCAAGGAGTTTTCGCATACATCACAATCATGTACCTACGATAGTTAATCATGGTAACCACAAAATCAGATTCCAAATGTACATGAACATTTCAACAATTACATGATTTTCTCTATAGACTACATAGTTCATATGCACACGTAAAATGAAACAGATATTGCATTTGACATGTGAAATAACATCCATGTCAGTAATAAACTATTAGCTGACATTGAAAGCCTTGAAAACCATAACTTATACGTATATAGTCTGCACCTAAAATCAGAAAATGCATAACGGATATGATTTAGATGCTAAGTCTTCGTCAACAGTGGATTTACAACCTAGAACATTAAGTAGTTTAGCTACATCATTACTTAGACTATTTGAAACTTTAGAATGGATTAGGGTTAGGATTTCTTACCCAAGTATGGAATTAGAATCGTCAGAATAATAATTCAAATAGGTGGATTAGGCACAAAGTGAAGCTGGGAAGAATTCCAGAATGAATCACCAACTTCTCTCTCACTTTCTCTCTCTTTATTCTCTCTTTCTTAGCTAGGGTTTGAGAATTCGTATGGATTATGAGAGTGAGGGTTTAAGACCCTTATATAGGCCCAGAACTGACGGAAATAGTCTCAGGGCTATGGTATACTTAGGTTATAACGAAATTGGGCTTGTTCCGATCCAACAGAGCAGTTCTGGAGGTCCTTTTGTTGAATGCGGTCGGACTTAAGCTCACAAATATTGGATCTTGATCAAGCTAAGTTTTCAATCTGATTGGGTTTACAGATCGACCGTGGCGGATCAGTTTCAGTTCAACGGTCATCGACACTCGATTAGGGCCACAAGTATATTGGCATGAGTGGGACATCTTTCCTGATTCGAGGGTGTATTTGGGTCGAATTCCAATGGTCAGAACGCCTATAATTGGCCTGCAAGCTACGCTACTCAGATTACTTAAATTTATATTTAATTTTTAAAAATATTCACCTTTCTCACACACTTCACTCCGGACTTAAGAAAATAGTCCCAGGACATCATCTGGACTTGATTTTCGAGGTGATTGTCAAGTCCAACTAGGCGGTCATAGTTGTCTAAGTTCATCACGATCAAACTTTCGACGTGTAGTCCAGGTCTGTTACGAATTTTCTGAATGCTCCCAAGAGCAACTGGGTTTAGAGGTTGATCCTAGATTTCAAGGTAATGTAGCGTTAACAATTCTACAAGTTTTGGGTCTTGCATAATGTATTTAAAGTGGTTGGTTCCACAGGTAATCTAGTTTAGCGCTAGTTAATTCTCGTTAAATTTCTAAAGGATTTGGTTCTATGTGATTATTGTTTGAGGTGGTACTCAGGTCTTTATATGGATTTTTTCAGGACGTTACACTATTATCCTAGAATAACAAAAAGTAAACTACCCTAGTTCTATGAAAGTAGTAAACCTACCTATACCTTCGTCAGACTAGGAGATCAATCCTAGTACACAAGATTCGTTAGAGATATGGACATGTCCTCTGAATTAAATTTCTTGACAAACGACTTTAATCGATGTCCATTCACTTTAAACTCATTGCCATTTTATGGATTTTGGATCTTGACATCCCCATGAGGATAAACATTGATAACAGTGAAAGGGCCGATCCAACAAGATCGAAGCTTACCCTGGAAGAGATGTAACTAAGAATTATACAAAAGGACTTTCTGACCTGGCGTGAATGATTTTTGAAGAATATTGTGTTGGTCATAGAATGCCTTCATCTTGTCCTTATAAATTCTCGAGTTCTCGTACACATCATTATGGATTTCTTGGAGTTCATTCAATTGTAGTTTGCGAGTGAGTCAGCGTTGTCCAAATTGAAGTTTAGATTTTTTATTATCCATTAGGCTCTATGTTCCAACTCCACAAGTAAGAGGTAAGCATTCCCATAGACAAGTCTAAAGGGAGACCTTCCAATAGGGGTTTTAAATGCAGTAAGGTAGGCTCATAAGGCATCGGTCAATTGGATTGATCAATCCTTACGGTCAGGGTTGACCGTCTTTTCCAAGATGTGTTTAATTTCTCTATTGAAAATCTTATCTTTCCCACTTGTTTGTGGGTGGTATGGAGTGCACATTTTATAAGAAATACCATATTTCTTCATTAAATTATCAAATGGTCTATTACAAAAATGTGAGCCCCCATCACGAATGATGGCTCGAGGAATTTCAAACTGGGAAGGGATGTTCTCTTTTAAAACCGTTCGATGGTTATTGTTCTGGCATAGGATCGCTTTCAACCCATTTAGTGACATAGTGTATTATGAGCAAAATATATAGATTTTCAAAGGATTGGGGGAATGGTCCCATGAAATCGATGCCCCAACAATAAAATGCTTCTAGGGTTCAAGGGCATCATATTTCAATGGGAAAATGCTCCCAATTTTTTACAATGCTCACAAGCTTTGCAAAACTCATGAGTATCCCTAAACATAGTGGGCCAGTAAAAGCCACACTGCAGAATCGTGGTCGTGGTCTTTTTAGTAGAAAAGTGACCACCACAGGCCTGAGAGTGACAGAAGGAGATGACAATTTGATGTTCATTGTCTGGCACACATCTCCTTAAGATTTGGCCTAAGCAATATTTAAACAAATATGGATCATCTCAGAAGAATTTTTGCACCTCGATGAAAATTTTCTTCTTATCTCATGCAGTTCAATGTGTTGGTGTGAAACCTGTGATAAGATAATTAGCAATATCAGTGAACCAAGGTCAATGGGAGACTTTAAACAATTGTTCGTCAGGGAACATGTCATTTATGTGTGTCATCTCAAGGGAATCAAAGAGATCAAGAAGAGAAAGATGGTTAGCCACTACGTTCTCTACTTCCTTTTTATCTTTTATTTTTAAACGAATTCTTGGAGTAGGAGGATCCATCGTATCAAGCGAGGTTTAGCATTGTTCTTAGAACAAAGAAACTTGAACTTCACGTGGTCTGTGTAAATGACAATCTTTGTTCCAATCAAGTAAGACCTAAATTTATCCACGGTGAGAACACTACAGCTAAGAGTTCCTTTTGTATAGTCGAGTAGTTCACTTGGGCAGGATTTAGAGTTCTACTTACGTAATGAATAACATAGGGCTTCTTTTCTTTTCACTAGCCTAAAACCCCTAAGAGCATAGTCAAACGCGTAGCACATAAGTTCAAAAGGAAGGCTCCAATCGGGTGGCTGCATGATGGTGCAGTGGTCAACATGCCCTTAAGCTTAGTAAAAGCTTCCTAGCACTGCTCGATCCACTCATATGGTGCATCCTTTTGAAGCAGATTACATAAAGGATGAGAGAGGAGACTAAAGTCCTTTATGAATCTTCTGTAAAAATCGGTGTCCTAAGAAGGATTGCACGTCTCGTATGTTATTGAGGGGAGGTAAGTTAGAGATAAGATCAATTTTTACCTTATCTACCTCGATTCCTTTAAACGAGATGATATGTCTAAGGACAATTCCCTTACGAACTATAAAATGGTATTTCTCTCAATTGAGTACCAAATTCTTTTTCTCACATCTTTTCAACACACATTTAAAATTTTTTAAGCAATTGCTGAAAGATAGACCGAAGTCAGAGAAGTCGTCCATGAAGACCTTTAGATATTGTCCCACCATATCAAAAAAATACTCATCATGCATCGCTGAATAGTGGCAAGGGCATTACATAGTCTGAATGACATCCTTTAGTAAGCAAAGGTGCCATAAGGACATGTAAATGTGGTATTTTCCTTATCTTTAAGAGCTATCTCTATCTGGTTGTAGCCCGAATACCTATTAAGGAAATGGTAAAAAGAATGACTAGCTAGCATTTCCAAGATTTGATCAATAAAGGGCAAAGGAAAGTGGTCCTTCCTCATGACAATATTCAACTTTCTGTAGTCAATGCACATTCTTCAACTAGTAGTAACTCTAGTTGGCATGAGTTCATTATTGGCATTGGTTATGATGGTGATTTCGGACTTCTTATGAACTACTTGAGTTGGACTCACCCATTGACTATTGGACTATCCAATAGTTTAAGAACCTCGGCTTAAAGCAATTCCTTTATGTTTGGATTTAATCTACGTTATGATTGGTGAGAGGTCTTCACATTATCCTCGAGATAAATGCTGTAGGTACAAATTAAAGGGTCAATTCCCTTAAGGTCCGCAATCGTCCATCCAAGGGCTCTCTTATGCTCAGTGAGAGTAGATATGAGCATACTCTCCTGTTCTTGCTCAAGGTGGAAAGAAATCACCACTGAGTATGTCTCATCTTGACCTAAATAGACATATTTCAAATCAAATGACAAAGGTTTTAAGTTAAGCTTCAGTGTCTTGAGGTTAAACGGTCGAAGCACTACATCGGTTTGGGGCAACTCTTCAAATTATGGCCTCCACCGGTTAACTTCAAGTACTGGCACAGTATTAAGCATGACACTCATCTCCCTAATCATGTCATCATTAAAATTATAGAAGTGGGCCAGGCACGTCTTTAGAGGGTCAGAGGATAGGGTCAGAGGATAAGGTCAAAGGCATTCTATCTTCCACGAAAGAGTCGATCGTGTTAATGTCGTGGAAATCATCATCATCCTCTAACCGTCTATCTGTGTTAAAAAAGATGTTTAACTCCAATGTCATATTTCCCAAAAGAAATACTCATGACTCCATTCCTACAACTAATAATTATATTTGAAGTGGCAAGGAATGGGTGAACAAGAATGACAAGAATCTGAGTGCTCATGTTACTGATGAGTTCAGTATCCAGGACAATAAAATCTACAGGGTAGTAAAATTTATCAACATGGACCAACACATCCTTAATTATCCCTCTCGATACGTAAATAGCGCAATCAGCGAGTTGTAATGTGGTTAAGGTGGGTTTTAATTCACCTAAACCTAATTGTTTGTACACCGAGTAGGGAATCATATTTACACTCGCTCCTAAGTCAAGAAGTGCGTGCTCAATTCGATAGTTCTCAATTACACAAGGCATGGTTAGGCTACCAGGATATTCAAATTTTTGTGGCACATCTTACTTTAGGGTGGCACTCACTTTCTCAGTTAAAAAGATTTTCTTTTAAATATTTTGCCATCTTTTGGTCGTACATAAGTCATTTAGAAATTTAGCATATGAAGGTATTTATTTTATGGCATCAAGTAGAGGAACATTGACCTTCACTTATTTCAACACCTCTAGAATATTATGAGAGTTAGAGAGAGGTTATGGTGCAACCAACCGTTGGGAAAATGGAGCAACCGGTTTCCCTTATGGTTCTAATTCTAATTCTTATGGAGCATAGCTAGATCCATCATCTTTGTCCACTTTCATGTCCTTAGGCTTTTCAGACATAACCAAAATGGTTTTGTCAATGGTCTTCCCACTCCTAAGAGTGGTGATAGATTTAGCTTGCTCCATCTAATTTGAATAGCTTGTATCACTTATCTCATATTGCGGTTTAGGATTAAGGAGAGGTTGAGCAGGAAGCATCCCCTCTTCTATAACCGTAACATGTGAATCCATCTTTTGCATAAATTTTGTAAGTTCTCGTATTGCTTGATTAAGCTCTTGAGTTTGCGTGAAATTTTGAACCATTTCTTCTTGAGGTTTCACTTGATGGAATTTGATTAAAAAAACCTTGAGTAGCAGTTTATCCATTCCTCCAACTGAAGTTTGGATGATTTCTCCAACTAGGATTGTATGTATTGGAGATAGGTCCTTTGAAAGGTCTTTGGTAATTGTTCACGGCATTGGATTACTCATTCAACACCTCTTGAAAGGCAGGTATTGTTTGACAATTTTCAGTTGTGTGAACATTACAAGCACAAATACCGTAAATAGTTTTCTTAACCTTATCCTTCTTTAATTTCATGGCCTTGAATTTCCTTATGAGATTAGACGCTTTAACATTAATATCATATCCTCTTTCAGAAGGTATAATCCACCCCTCTCCTTCGATTGAGTGGGCTTAAAAGAGGTGCTTGATTTTAGGTAAGTGTCTCATGATTATGCATTTTCAGTAAGTCTATCCAAGTAGTCTCACACATCATCGACATTTTTATTCATGAATTTCCCATTGCACATTATCTCAACCAATTGGTACAAGAAAAATGTTAATCCATCATAGAAAATTTGTATAATGCACCACGTTTTGAAACCGTGTTGTATGCATGAACTGACCAGATCCTTGAACTTCTCCCAACATTGGAAGAATGTTGCATCTTCCTTTTGGGCGAAGTTCATGATTGACTAAGGGTGTTCATTTTGTGATGTGGGAAAATTTTCTTTATGAACTCCCTTATCATATCATTCCATGTGCTAATAGATCTAGAACGTAGTAAATGTAACCATATCTTAGCTTTCTCTTTCAAAGAAAAGGGAAAGAGTTTCAGCCTTACTGTGTCCTCCGACACGTTTGGAAAATATAAAGTGGCTATGATCTCATCAAACTCTTTCAAGTATAAATATGGATTTTCTAACTCAAGCCCATGAAATTTAGGAAGAAGTTGGATCACCCTTGTCTTGATATTCATGTGTCCCGTATTTTCTAGAAAAACCATGCATGAGGGCATACTCACCCCTGTCAGTTGTAAATAATCTCGTAAGGTACAAGACAGGGGTGCTTGATGCACCTCATTCTCATCTTGGACTTCCCTAACCCTAGGTTGAGGTTGTCCCTCTGGTTGATTGGCCAGTTGATTTGGCCATAACCTCAATTAACTCTGGGGATCTTAAGTGGTGTTTAATCATGCGATGGATAGTTAACCCCTTAACCAATCCTCTTTCAGTCAAGAGATGTCAAGTGTTGTCATGGACCCACTTGGGCATGAAACACTTGCAGCCCTCAATCTCAGATTCTAGCCTAAACCTAAAAGGGAAGAAAGGAAATAGAAATCTAGAAATAAAAATAAAGAAGAGTTGGAAAGAGGTTACCAAGTTAAAAGTTCCTAAACTAAAAACCTGCAAAACAAAACAAAACAAGTCAGTTTCTAAAAAGGAAATTTCTAAAAAGTTCTAAAAAGAGAAAAGTTAGATTAAGTTAGATTCTAAAATCAATCTAGAAAAGTTTATAAACCTGGAATTAGAAAGTAAGTTAGTTTCTAAAATTAAAGAAATCCTAGAATTAGAAAGTTTCTAAAAATAGAAAATAAAACCTATTCCTAAAAATAGAAAAATAGAAAAATTAGAAAGAGATTACTATTTTAGAAAGTCTATATCAGAATCCTACAAAATAGGAAAGTTAGGTTAGTTTCTAAAAATTAGATAGAAAACTTAAACCTAAAATTTAAAAATCTTAATCTTAACCTAATTTTAAAACTAGTTAATCTTAGAAAAACGCAACCATCA
This sequence comes from Magnolia kwangsiensis, assembly GCA_037074715.1. NCBI lineage: Eukaryota > Viridiplantae > Streptophyta > Magnoliopsida > Magnoliales > Magnoliaceae > Magnolia > Magnolia kwangsiensis. The sequence continues at coordinate 54,972,180 of CM073588.1, read as the reverse complement.
ATCCCCGGTAACAACGCTAAAAATTTATTCACCACCCCAAGTATAGGGTTGCGATGTAGTAATAATCTCGGTAAGACCGAGGTCAAATCCACAGGGACTGAACCTTGTACATAATCTGAAAGTAACTAGAACTAGAACTAGAAGATGATGTAATCTATATCAAGGAATTTAAGAAAATAATTATGAATTATTAAACTAAAACTTGTAAAATTCAAAGGTGGGAAACTAGGATTTCCAAGGATCCACTTGTAGAGATCAAGGAGATCTATGCTTGATTCAAGGACACAACTGGAATCAGAGTCCTATCTTCATCCAATTGGAAGATAATTCATTAAAATCTAAATCTAAACTTAAGTTGATATAGATTTCAATAGATGAGAGATATGAGAACTAAAAGTGATTCCATCACAAAAACATTCTCGTGAGACAAAGTAAACAGTAGAATTTAACCAATCCACAACCAAACTAAGAGAGTTATGAACGTTAGGAAGAGTTACATCATCCGACCATGTCCATGAGATGATGGTGAACGACAGGGTTCCTAACTTCACAATCATAATAATGAAAAGGACAGGCTCAGAGCTATCGTAGATCCATTGTAATTTAAGTTACAATAAACCATTAAAAACTAAAAACATTCCTTATAGTCAAACTATAATTAAAGAGAGTTCATTAAACATGAATCAAAGCAATCGAAAACTACCCATCATGCTACAAGCTTCACCTCTTAGCGCTAGCTAAGAGGTTTAGCCAATCACTAACATGATTGATCTAAAAATCTTTGAAAAACAAACATAGAAATAAAATAAAGAAAGAAAAGGGACGAAGAACTCATCTTGTTACCACTGGTTGTCCACTCTCTCTCTCTCTCTCTCTCTCTCTCTCTCTCTCTCTCTCTCTCTCTCTCTCTTCCACTCTCTTCCTCCACATTAGATGTTCTCATATTCCTCTCCACGTTCTCCTTTTATAGCCACAAGGGGTGGTGGAAGTCGGTGCCGGAACGTGTGCAAGAGGTTGGAGTTGGTGGAGGCTTTTGCAGCAACATGCGCAGCGAAGACGCAACTCGTCTTACGTTTGGGTGGAGTTTTCGGCTAGAAGACTGTTCCATGATCTGATTTTTCTCCATGGTTAGGGTAAAGACCCCCTTTCCAAACTTCTAGACGGTTCAAAACAGAGATTCAACCATGATTACGATCGTAAAATGCCCCGCAATGTCTAGTTTTCCTGGACATGCGTTACATGCAAAAATTCTTGCTCTGAGATGCTCGGTGGGCCCCACAGTGATGTTTTTGGAGATATCCACCATGTTCATTGGATTCTTGGCTAGATTTTGGTCGAAAAGGGATAGTTTTAGTGGAGTTTTGGTGCGGCCCACTGTATCAAATCACCCTGCCATTCATCCTACGCTTGACAACGATTTGTTTGTGTATACGTCCATTCGATCGGGACCCCGTGGATCGAATGGATGGTCCTGATTGTCCATCGGGATGATGGTGGTGGCCCACTACACGTCACTGCATTTAGACATGTAGACGCTATGCGGCAGGCATGAAATCGGTGGGGTCAAGGACCCTTTGACCTGGACGTTGGTCTGGTGCGACGTCGGTGTGCGTCGTCTGTGCACACGCAACACACGTGTAGGTCCCACGGTGATGTTTTTGATAAATTTACTCTGTTCATCCTCTCCTTCATCCAATTTAAGGGGTTAAGACTAAAATTGAAACATATCAAGATATCAGGTGGGCCCCAAATCAGTGATTAGTGGTTGATCTGTCCGTTGGGCCACTTTCACAAAGATCCTAGGGCTGAATTTCGGTGTATACCATTAGTTTAGGGTCCTCAGGCCAGATATAAAGTTTCGAGCCAAACGGATAGTGGGAACCCTATGATCTTGTGTTCAGGAGGATTTTCAGGCCTCTTTTTCTTCAATCACTTGATTTTCTCAGATTTTTAGCATTTGAATTCTTCAATCTTGGTCCCCTAAGATCCGTCCCTTGCCTTGGTGATTATTGAGCATCAAATCCATGCTTTTAGCACCCTTTTTCAGTCCAAGCTCTTAAATTCACCATGCAATAAAAACATGATTAAAATCGAACGTTTAAGCATTATCATGTTTGTAAAATCAGGTAATACTAGGGTTTAATATGCAATATTTGACCGACAACATAGCTAAACCCTATAAAATATTTAAATTAGAGAATTTAGACATTCTCTGTTCTGTATGAGTCCTAATCTGTGACTTAGGATTTTGAGTAAGGGACCACGGTGACAGAGAATGAAGGTGTTAGGCACCTTTTTTGCCCGAACAGACATGCAGTCTCTACTTAATAAAACTCAGCGAAATATATGGGATTTGATTAGTCTAACATCCAAAATGGGCAATGAAATGGATAGTATGCGATGTTGTAGTGCAATGTCCAACTCAAAGGTGATAGTGAGGGTTGGCGAAGGTAATTTGACAAGACCCATTTACCTGAAGAGAGACCGTAAAGAAAGCAAAAGATCTCTAGTTGATCCAAGTTTTTGGTGTGATAAGATCTAAGGAATTGGAAAGTCATATAGCATACACTCGAACCAACTAGAGTGGGGGGGGGGGGGGGGGGGGGGGCGGGCGCTGGGCTAAGAAGAGATATGTTGATGTAGATGCCTAGAATGCCAAGATGATATGGATGAGGGGTGCAATGTCTAAGTCAGGATTGAGAGTGAGGGATTGCTAAGGTAATTCAACATGACTCATTTACTTGATAAGGGAGGGTAAAGAAAAAGAAAATTCCAATCTATTTAAGTTTCTGATGGGCAGGATCTGGGAAACCAGCAAGCCACAGAGCATACACTCGAATTGACTAAGAAAGTAAATGGTGGAGAAAGAAAATAATGATGCAAAATGTGGATGGGAATGCGAACACAAGTAATTTCTAGTTAGATGAATAGGTGACAAGTTATTGTGAGGATTAATTGGAGTAGGCTAGATCGGCCTCTCGTTATAACTCCGATTTAAAAATCCCCAAATGATGCGTGCTCTGCCCAGGGCAATATACATACATTTGTGTCTCAAAATACATACATGAACGGTTCAAAATGATCCAATACATATCCTAAAATATAATCTCTGTTGTTCAAGAAGAGGCTCACATGAACCCGCCTGAGAACTGCATATATGAGAACGCCTCCTTATCCTCGTCGAAGTTTGGCTCCACCTCGCAAGCATCGTCATCTCCTGCAACTAAGTCAGAGTCTAGTTGGTGTTTAAACACCGTCCCAGAACGTGAGAGTGAGTGATCAACTCAATGGTATTATATAGTAAAAGTTAACATGTAATCAATCCAGTCAAGCAGTAATGATAAGGTAGTACAATCACACAGGTCCTATATCTCTTGTTAATGCAAGGATGATATGAAGAATGATGCATGCCCTTACCACAATCCCCTCTGCGACATCATCTAACGATCGTGGCATGACTCACTTCCTTAGTGCTCTATCACCAATACCGTTAGCATATGCAATGCGGTGTTATGAATATGATTACCAAGTTCTTATTAGTCATTTTCATACAGCAGGATTGGGAAGCTAAGAAACTTCCCTTATATCATTTTTCAACACTGATCCTTTCTAGGGTCGTTAATCCTACGATATCTCATACGATGTTATGGTTCTAGGTCGCTGCAAGGGCTGTCAGGGCTGTTGCACGCAATCGTTACACCACTTTCCCATCACCTTATCAATACAGGACAATTATATCCTCAAGACTGCATCAGGACTCGTCGCCCCTATGCGGTATCAAGATAAACTCAAGGTCACTACAGAGGGCTCGTCACCAATCAGTGTAGGCCGACAACAAGAATATAGTGTCTCATACCACCATAATCTGCTCAGAGTAGGGTGCTCACTGGTCACTACGGGGAGGTTTGTGGCCCCAGCGTAGGCCGACAGCATGACCACGGTGTCCTATACCACCATGCCCGGCTCATGAGTCTTAGTGGATCTCGGTACCATGGTTAACAGAAGTTTCACTGGTAAGCTCAGTGTCTTAGATTCAAACAGTAATGACTAAACATTGTGAACAAACATCAGTCAATCGGGTTAGTTGATAAGCTCAACTAGGGCAAGCGCACGTTGAGTTGAACGACATGGAATGCATAAGCACTCCGTGTAGCCTAACCACTTCCGAACACCCCAAGCACGACTCAGATTCACTAAACTCATCTTGTGTGGCGAAAGCAACCTCAACCACTATTTACAGAACATTTTTCGATTACCTAGACTGTAGTACAGCCCCATTCACATGCAAAACTAATAACTAGCATATGATTCATATCCTGCATTCATTTGTACAATCATGAAGTATAACTTAAATGTAAGCAGTACATGTAGGAACTCATACACACATATAACATGATTCAATTAAACACATAATCCATGGGGGAAATCATACACTTATTTAGCATGGATAACCTAAGTTACATGATTCATGGAGGGAATCATACACACAAATACTATGGTTGAAATCCATATCTCAACCACCTTAGCATGCACATAATACTAACTACCATTTCATTTAGATATCTAAACAAACACTTAGCTTACACGATTCAACATACATCACGTATGTCAACACCGTTGTATATTAGGGCAAGTCCTTTTGCTAAGGAGTTGCCGCATACAAATTAGGCATATCACAATGACAATTTATCATGGCAAGCAAATCAGCAAATTCCATACACATACGTGTATTCTAACATATACATGAAATACGATATTTACAATACAGAGTATACGTATGCGGAAGACAAAATGGATATCATATTTGGCATGTGTAACGGCAAGCACAACATGAATAAATCATTATCTAACATTGAAAGGGTTGAAAACCATAACCTAAGCGTATATAGTCCGCACCTTAAACCAGAAAAGATGTATTTAAGATGATTCAGACGACGTGTCTTCATCAACGACGGATACACTACCTATGGAAAGAAACAGGTTAGCTAGAACTTTACTACAACTAGTCTAAGCTTCAAACCAGGTTAGGGTTAGCTTAACTTACCCAAAAATAGAATCAGAATCGCCGGAAGAACGATTCAGAAATGCCGGTTCAATGTATAGATGCACTTGGAAGAATCCTACGGAGTTTCACCTGATTCTCCCACACTTTCTCTCTCTTTTCTTTCTCTTAAATCTCTTGGGTTTGAGAAATTCGTATGAGTTAGAAAGCTAAGGGTTTAAGGCCCTTTTATAAGCCCAAACATAACGAAAATGGACTTTAAGTCAAGGTATACCTAGGTTATAACCAAATCGGGATCTTTCTGATCCAATGGAGCATTTCTAGAGGTCCCCTGATCAGATGCGGTTGAACTTAAGCTCACTAGCATCCGATCTTTAGTAAGTTAAGTTTTCAGTCTGATCGGATATCCAGATTGTCCATGGCGGACCAGTTTCAATTCAACGGTCATCGAACCTAAATCAGGGCTACAAGTTCTATGATATGAAAGGGCCAACTTTCCTGATCCGAGTGTGAAATTTGGTTGAATTCCAACGGTTAGAATGCTTAAAAATAATGCGCAAGTGAACCATGCCAGATTTCTTTAAAATGTATTTAATTTTCTAAACATTTTCCTTTTCTCACTCTCTTCGCTCCGGATTCAATAGAATGGTCTCAGGACATCGGTTGGGCTTGATTTTTGAAAGGATGGTCAAGTCCAACTAAGCGGTCATAACGGTCTGAGATTATAGATATCAGACTTTCGACGTGTGGTCTAGATCTAATACAAAGAAACAAAGCATTCTCGGGAAAAACTGTGTTTAGAGTTGGATCCTAGATTTTAGGGTATTATAGCGTCATTGATTCTATAAGTTTTAATTCTTGCAGAACATATTTAAAGCGAACAGTACAAATTTCACAGCCAGTCAATTTTTAAGAGAATTAATCCTAAGTGATTTCTGATCGAGGTGGTACTCGGTCTTGGTACGGAATTTTTCGAGTCGTTACAAATATGGTCGACATACGTGATGTATGTTGAATAGTGTAGTCTAAGTGTTTGTAAAAATGTTTGAATGAGTTCGTAGTTAGTAAAATGTGATTTATAAGGGAGTTGAGATATAAATCTCAATTACCTTACTTGTGTGTATGATTTCCTCCATGAACTGTTTAGCCTATCTATTCATGTTAACTGTGAGTATGATTTCCTCCATGTACGGTATTCATGTTTAAGTTATATTTCATAACATGTTCATATGAATGTAAGATTTGAATCAATTATCTTTTATTGAACTTGTACGTTGTAACACCCCAGATTTTTGCCAACCTAGAGTTAGGCATCCTTAGGCAATGGGTCAACCATAACACCTTGGTAACTTCTCATAACTCAAATCCAAAGCCAAAGAAATCATTTAGAACCAAATTCTTTAGAAATTTAACGTGTATTAACTAGCACTACACTAGATTTCCTGTAAAATTAGCACCAACCACTTTAAATCTAATCTGTAAGACCCAAAACCTATAGAATCGTTGACGCTATATTATCCTGAAATCTAGGATCCAACTCTAAACCCAGTTGCTCCCGAGAATTCTTTATAATTTTGTATTGGATCTAAACCGCACGTCGAAAGTCTGATAGCTATGAACTAAGTCCATTATGACCGCTTAGTTGGACTTGACAATCACGTCAAAAATCAAAGCCAAACGATGTCCTGAGACTGTTTCCTTGAGTCCGGAGTGAAGAGAGTGAGAAAGCGAAGATTTTTATAAAATTAAATATAATTTTAAGTAATCTGGAACGTTTCACTTGCGCATTATTTCTAAGCATTTTGACCGTTAGATTTCGACCCAAATTCATCCTCGGATCAGTATAGGTGGCCCTTAAATGTCATAGTACTTGTAGTTCTGATCGAGTTTTCGTAACCGTTGAACTGAAACTGGTCTGCCATGGTCGATCTGGAAACCCGACCGGACTAAAAACTTAGCTTGTCCTAGATTCAATATTTGAGAGCTTAAGTCCGACTACATTTAGTAAGAGGACCTCCAGTAGTGCTCCGTTGGATCGAAACAGACCCGATTTGGTTATAACATAAGTATACCTTAGCTGTAAGTCTGTTTTCGTCGACTTTAGGCTTATAAAAAGGACTTAAACCCTCGTTCCCAAATCCCATACGAATTTTCAAACCCTAGCTAGGAAAGAGAGAGAAAAGAGAGAGAAAGTGAGAGAGAAGTTGGTGATTCTTCCCAGCTTTACTACGTGCCTAATCCACCAATCCGTATCACTATTCCGGCGTTTCTGGTTCAATTCTTGGATAAAAAATCCTAACCCTAACCTGCTTTGAAGCCTAGAATAGTTCCAATGACGTTATATCTAACCTGTTTCATGCCACAGGTAGTGTATCCGCCGTTGATGAAGACTTATCGTCTGAATCATATTTGTTACGCATTTTCTGGTTTAAGGTGCGGACTATATATGTTTAAGTTATGGTTTTTAAGACTTTCAATGTCGGTTAATGACATATTACTGACGTGGATGCTATTTTACATGCATAAAGTGCTATCCGTTTCATTTTTCAGTTATACATTAACTATGTTGAATATATTGTATTCCTTGTATTTGTAGAAAATATCGTATACGTACGAAATATGAATTTGAGTTTGCCATGATTAACTACCGTCTATGTATGCTAGATGTATGTGTAACAACTCCTGGGCTAAAGGTATAGTCCAAATGCATGATATACCAACATATGATATGTATTTAGTATGTGTAGCCTAAGTGTATGTGAAAATGACTGAATGAGTATAGACTTTGTATTCGTGCTTGCCATGACAAACTGTCGTGGACATATGATTGTTGTATGGGCGACTACCCTTTGACGAAAGGATTTGCCCTAATACGTATGCTAATGAATACATAATATGTATGATGTAATGTGTAGACTAAGTGTTTGTAAAAGTGTCTGAATGAGTTAGTAGTTAGTAAGATGTACCTGTATACGGGTTGAGATATGATTCCCAACCACATCAACAATGTTTATGATTTCCTCCATATATGACTTATTCTGATGTCTGCTTGATTATGAATTGAATGTGTGTGAATTCATGTTTACAATGCACTTCAGAACATGTTCATATGATTGTATGAGTTGTAATATTGATCAATTACTGCTTTGACTATCTCATAGGACATCATGTTGTAATTGAATGTGATTGGGGCTATTGTATAGTTCAGGTAATCGGTAACAGTCTTTAAATTGGTGGTTGAGATTGTTTTCACCACGCAGGATGTGTTCGATGAACCCGAGTCGTACTTGGGATGTTCGACAGTGGTTAGGTCACACAGAATGCATATGCATTTCTTGTCGTTCAACTCAACATGAGCTTGGCCTAGTTGAGCTTATCAACTAACCCGATTGACCGATGTTTGTTCACCATGTTTGGTCACTACTGTTTGAATCTAAGGCACCGATCTTACCAATGAAACTTCCGTTAACCTTAGTACCATGATCCCCTGAGACTCATGAACCGAACATGGTGGTATGGGACACCGTGGCCGAGCTGTCGACCTACGCTAGGGCCATGAGACTCCCCATGGTGACCAGTGAGCAACCTAGACTCGTGAGCTGAATATGGTGGTATGGGACACTGTATTCGAGCTGTCGATCTACATTGATTGGTGATGGGGGAGTGGTGTAACAATTGCGTGTAACAGCCCTGACAGCCCTTGTAGTGACCTCGAGCGTAGTCTGAGTCTACGTGGAGGCGATGACCCTTCCGTAGAAACAAGAGTACAAACTAGGCCTGTATTGATTTGGTGATGGGGGAGTGGTGTAATGATTGCGTGTAACAGCCCTGACAGCCCTTGCAGCGACCTAGAACCATACTTCGTATGAGATATTCTAGGATTGACCACCCTAGACTGGATCAATGTTTAGGAATTAATAGAAGGGAGGTGTCTTTGCTTCCCAATCTTGCTGTATGAAAAGGACTAATAGAAATTGGTAAGCATGATCATATCATCGTATTGGATGTGCTATCGGTGTTGGTGTAAGAGCACTAAGGAAGTGACTGACATGCGCGATCGTTAGATGATGTCACATGAGGGAGTTTGTGGTGAGGGCATGCATCATTATTTCATATCATTCTTGCATTAACAAGAGTATCTAGGACATGTTTAATTGTACTACTGTATCATTACTGCTTAATTGAATTGATAACATGTTAACCTCTGCTGTATAGTTTCCATTGAGTTGATCACTCACTCCCACGTTACGGGACGGTGTTTGCAACACCAACCAGTTACTGTTTTAGTTTCAGATGGTGGCGATGCTCATGAGGTAGAGCCAGTCTTTTATGGCGATGAGGAGGATTTCTCCTGTATGCAGATCTCAGACGGGTTCATGTGAACGGTGCCCTGATTGACGGGGATTCAGGGCTATGTTGGTAGTGATTTTTCACTTTTGATATAGGTATTTTGAGACACGACTTGTAATTATGACCTGGCAGAGCATACATATCTTAGGGACTTATGTTGATTTTTATATGTATTTTCGTCTTCCGCTTGTGTTTTGAGACACGACTTGTAAAAACCCAACTCCCGAGTTTCAAAATGTTATTTATGCAACATAGATATGTATGATTGAATGTTGTCTGTGTTAATGTATTAAACATGAGTGAGATTAAGCCAGAACAGCATATCATACTCCAGAGACAGTTAAATTAACAAGCGGAAGACTGTGATAGTATGTATAACATATATAAACTGTTGTATGTCTCCAGAGTGTGAACGTGTTACCAGGTTATATACATACATGTATACTCCAAAAGTAAACAAAAAGAATATACACGAGTGCTCTAAAAATATAAAATGACAAGTGTCAAGGTATCTAATCAATCTCCTTGTAATCCCGTCAATCAGAACACGCATAAAGGAGAGATCCTCCTCATCATTATCAAGTCCAGCTCCGCTTCTCAAGCAGCGCCATCATCTGCAATCACAAAAAGGGACTAGTGGGTGTCCGAAAACACCATCCCGTAACGTGGGAGTGAGTAGCTAACTCAGTGGAATAATAAAACAAGGATTAACATGTTCTCAAATCAATCATGCGATAATAGTAAAGCAGTAAATCAAACAATCCTAATACTATTATTAATACAATATGACATGACATGATGGATGCCCACACCGACGTTCTCCCTCATACGACACCATCTAATGCCCGCGGCATGCTTGCATCCTGCTCAGTGCTCCACATCTTCCAAGCACATGCAATGTGATGGTGATATGATTGCCAAGTTATTATTAGTCCATTTAAATAGCAGGATTGGGAAACTAAGGTACTTCCCTTATATTAATCCCAACACAGATCCTGTCTAGGGTCGTCACTCCTAGTAATCTCATACGATGTATATTTTGTAGGTCGCTGCAAGGGCTGTTACTCGCACTCGTTGCACCGCTCCCCCATCACCTTATCAATACAGGCCTATTGTACTCTACTGCTACTGAAGGGTCGTCGCCTCCCGTAGTCTCAGAATACACTCGCGGTCACTACAAAGGACTGTCAGGGCTGTTGCACGCACTCGTTGCTCCGCTCCCCCATCACCTTATCAATGTAGGCCGACAGTAAAAATATAGTGTCCCATACCACCATAACCTGCTCACGAGTCATAGGTGCTCACTGGTCACTACGGGGAGGTTTGTGGCCCCAGCGTAGGCCGACAGCTCGACCACGATGTCCCATACCACCATGCCTGGCTCATGAGTCTTCGTGGATCAAGGTACCATGGTTGACAGGTTTTACAATGGTAAGTTTAGTACCCTAGGTTCAAACAGTTATGATTCATGCAAGGTGAACAATCAACGACCAGTCGGGTTACTTGACGGGCTCGACTAGCACGAGCGCATCGCAAGTCGAACGACATGAAGTGCGTGAAACACTTCGCGTGGCCTAACCACTGCCACCAACTCCAAACACGACTCGCGTTCATCGATGCGTCCTTCGTGGCAAATACAAGCTAGCCACGAATTTTCTCTGTTACCGACTGCCTGGACTAAGCATAGTCCCAAACAATTATGAATCCACATCGGCAATCCTGTAAGAGTATTGGAAATGGAATACAACCATGTGAGCATGTTAACACATGTTATAACGTACAACTTAAGTAAATCATCTAACATATGCCTTTCATACATATAATGAAATTATGCATATCCCCAACGTATAGGAAATCATTTCCATCAGCATATTAATTGAGAATTCAATCTCAAACTAAGTCATAATGAAATCATCAAGCACATGTTATAACATACAACTTAAGTGAATCATCAAGCACATGCATTTCATACATATAATGAAATCATGCATATGGCTAACATGTAGGAAACCATTTACACCAGCATATTAATTGAGAAATCAATCTCAAATTAATTCATAACACCATTTAATTCAATACATACTAATACAAGCATTTATACAAACACTTAAACCACACACTCAAGTCTACATATAGTATGTCGACCCAAAGTGCGCATTTAGGCGAATCTCTTCACCAAACTAATTATGCACACATTCCTAATATCCTAATGCGACAAGAAGCCATGTTAATCACATCAGAAAATTATGGATGAAAACAGTATTTCCTACAAATGACTAAAATGCCCTAAATCTCATATTCTTCGTCTATTTACGAAACAGGAAACGGACAGTATGTTGTACATGTCAAACGGCATTGCCGTCGATAATGTACTATTAAACAACATTGAAAGCGTTGGAAACAGTCAATCAAAGCGTCTGAAATCCGCACCTTATCTCCTAGAAGCGTATCGTTTCGAACGGAGCGTATACGCTTCGTCTACGGCGAGTAGGAAACCTGATTTACAAGATCTATCAGCTACTTCACTATGGAACCAAAGGATCAGAAAATCAGCAACTATTAGGGCTGTTTCTTACCTAGAAATACGGAGAAATCACCGGCCAAGTGATCAGAGCGTGTTGCTAAAGCACGTGCAACAGGTAGGGCAGCAGTAGGAAAATTCTCTCCTACTCTCTCTCACAAACTCTCACCTTTTCTCTCTCCCAATCTAGGATTTTTCTCAAATTCGGATGGGAGAGAGGAGTGAGGGTTTCAACCCCTTTTATAAGCCCAAATGTGTCCGAAATAGGCTCGGGAACAATGTTTACTTAGGTTATATCCAAATCGGGGCTGTTTCGGGCCAAAAAGGCATTTCTAGTGGTCCCCTGGCCAAACGCGATCGGACTTAAGTTTATACATGTCAGATGTCGCTCACATCCCGTTTTCAGTCCATCAGTGTTCGTAGATCGCACCTGGCGATCCAGTTTCAGTTTTGCGGTCACCGCACGTAGATCAGGTCTGCAAGTCTCATGATATGAAATAGAAATTTTTCTTGATCTGAGGGTGTAATTTGGATGAATTCTGATGGTCAGAACGCTTAATACTGACGCGTCAAGTCATGTGCCAGATTTGAATTTCAAATTTCAAATCTAACCCTATTCTCACTCTCTTCGGTCCAGGCTCAATGAAATAGCCCGTGAATGTCGGTTGGACTTGATTTTCAAAGTGATTGTGAAGTCTAGCTAGGCGGTTCTAACGGTCTAAGATTGTAGGTATCGGACTTTCGACGCGCGGTCTAGATCCAATACAAAGTTTCAAAGAGGTCCAGAGAACAAACCGGTTTAGAGTTTGATCCGAGGTTTTAGAGTATTATAGCACCATTGATTCTACAAGTTTTGGATCTTGTAGAACGTATTTAAAGTGATCAGGGACTATTTCCCAGCTACTCTAGCGTAGCGTTAGCTAACTTATGCTTAGTTTCTAAAGGAATTAGTCGTAAGTGATTTCTCTGGCTATGGAATAGGGTTCTGAGCGATTTTTCAGGTGTTTTAGTCGACCCATTGCCTAAGGACGTCTAATCCCAGGTTGGCTAAAATCTGGGGTGTTACAATCTACCCCCCTTAAAATGCAATTTCGTCCCCAAAATTGGTGAAGGGTAAGGAGTACTTTTTCTAAGGAAGGTTTAATCCGATTTAATAACCTAACCTTACGTAGAACCTAATTCAGCTGTTTCGATCCTGGGCCAGTGGGGAAGAGGCCAACCACGCTTCCGCTGCGCCACTCTGATCGAACGGTAGCGTTGACTAACCTAACTGGATTGGACTCAATATGTTCTACCCCCCTTAAAACTTGGTTTTACTTAAAGTTCAAGAATCTTTGCATCGATCCGTATATCAGAATGAGGCGCAACTTAGGGACTATCCTTGACATAAAATGGAAATAACCTTTCTCTACATGGTTTTCCTTGCTAATGATGCGTTTTATGACATTGGTACCTATTATCATAGAGATGATCCTAATCTCTATTGTGGTTAAGTTCAGGGGCAGGTATGAGTTGGTGGCAAGATGTCGAATTCTCTACTGGCTTTAAGTCCTTAACACTTACCAAGGGCAAAGCAATAACTTGTGGTTGTAGGTGGTCGGGCCAACACGGAAGAATAGTTGTGTAATGGTTCTGAGCCGGATACACAAACCTTCTGCCCCGCGATGACAGAAAAGTTGTTGTATCAGTCCTCAATCCTAGTCGATGCCGATCTTCTGCTTGATCAGAGCATTGGATTCATTGGTAACTACTAGGATTAAGAAGTCGATTCAAACCGCGAATACTTCGCTGATAATTGCATTTCCTTTATTCCGCGTTCCCGAATGCAATAAGCCCTTGGGGAAGGCAATTCTAAGGGGCGTGCTAGTACATTCTAAGTTCAATCTGAGGGATTTATAAATGTTCCCTGAGAGTGAATGGTTCCTTCCTATGGGCAACAACAGAAGTCTATAAGTCATAAGGGGATCTATCGAAGGAATAAGGTTCTACTTCAACCAAATCTAACCTACAATTCCCTAGCATATACAGGCTTTACACTACTTAAGGTAACTAGTAGGCTAGTCTGTAACTCAGTAGCTATAATCCAAAGCCTAAGATTATACGGTAAATGGTTCCATACCATTACTAATACAGGGAATTTCTCTATCGCTTAGGATCAAGATTATCAAAAAAAATTTTGCTTTCATATATCGTTAGATCCTTCAAATCTAGGAGTGCTAACACTAGGTCCAAACGCCAAGGGCCTATATGGCCAGTAGCATTAAGTTGTATTAAATGGAACTGCATTCTTAATCCCATATTGGGATAGGGAGTGGCATGCTTGGTAGGAGGGTGGGGTGGGATAAAAACTAATTTTTATAGGCTTAATCCCGGGATTTACAATATGGTAGTGGCAACCACAGGATACTCCCAATCTAGGGATAATACCTTACAGCGAACGAAACGGCATGCATTCCATCTAACCAAATTCGGCTTTATTAAGCCCAAACCACTAACACAAACACACTTTCTACCTAACAACAACAAAACACAGAAATTTCAAATGGTAATCAAACAAGCAAAGAACGTGGAGAAATGGGATGGGTAAACAGGTTTTCGCAAGTCTGAGGATCAAATAAAAGGGACATGAGAGAGAGGACGATGGAAAGGGAGGAAAAGGCTGAAACAGCCTTAACAATAGCCATGGAAAGAGGAGGAAATGCGGAGAAATTGTTGCCCAAATAGACAGAATGAAATCTAGGCGTTGTAGAGGGATGCATCAAGCTCCCAAAGGTTGGATTTTCAAAGGGAAAAGAGAACTATAAAGGGGAATGGAGCTCCATACAAATTTCAGCCTTCTATGGAGATTGTGGGAGCTCCAAATGATAGAAGTGGAGAGGAAGGGAGTACCAATGGCTGTGAGTGATGGAGTAGGGTCGGTTGTGACTGAAAATGAGATTTGACATCGAGATTTGAGGGGAAGGCAGCAAAAATGTGAAGAAAGGGGAGCTTGAAGGGGCATTTTGTGAAGGAGGTACGTCTTTTTGGGGATTTCAAGGTACGACCCGCATACCAGGGGGCTACCCTAGCCCCCAAACTCCTCCAGCCCAAAGGCCAGACCCAACAGAAGAGTTTGACCGGCGATCCATCGCCGAATCGGCGATGACATTGCCGGTGAACTTAAAAACTAGTGATGGAGACTATATGGGCTGGGTTCCCCCTTCCCTAGGGACCCCAAAAAAGTATGGTTCCCACTTTCGTTCATTGTAAATTGCCCTAGGGAGGCCCAAACATGTATTCAGGGATTTTTGAGGCCAATCTGTAAACCTGAATGTAATCCCCTATCATGCAGCATATGATTTTAGGGTAGAAGGAGCTAATACATCCATTTAGCCCATTAATTGCTAAAGAACGCAAACTTAGAATGGCCTAATGGCTAATTTTCATGAAATTTTACTATTCACTATAAAATTTTGTCAAAGTATAATTTTATATCATTTTCACATTACGATCAATGCCTAACATGAAAAGAATAAGAAATAATTAAAGAATGGAGTGGTGAGAGGAAGAATTTTGAAGAATTGAAGTGAAACGGGGTTTTTAAGCCCTAGCGATTGAATGCAGGGGTTGTGGTTGTCCCACAGCCCAATGATTTACATTTACAGGTTTAGAATCATTCAAAGAACGTCTCAACCCACCTACCTACAACATAGGAACTACTCAGGTCGCTTCACGCGACCGTAAATGTGTTACGGACCCGATCGCACGATCGATACGAATAGACTTCGCCTATTGGCAAATCTGCGATCCTATATGTGTTTCGAGACCCTTCTCGCACCCATCTAAGTCAAAGGAAGCGATAACGTATGTCGCGTGACCATAACCCAGGCCCAGTTTAATCCAAATCATGCTCTGATACCATCTGTAACATCCCGAAAATTGGGGGTCGAGTAAAAACCCAACTCCCGAGTTCCAAAATGTTATTTATGCAACATAGATATGTATGATTGAATGTTGTCTGTGTAAATGTATTAAACATGAGTGAGATTAAGCTAGAACATCATATCATACTCCAGAGATAGTTAAATTAACAAGCGGAAGACTGTGATAGTATGTATAACATATATAAACTGTTGTATGTCTCCAGAGTGTGAACGTGTTACCAGGTTATATACATACATGTATACTCCAAAAGTAAACAAAAAGAATATACACGAGTGCTCTAAAAATATAAAATGACAAGTGTCAAGGTATCTAATCAACCTCATTGTAATCCCGTCAATTAGAACACGCATAAAGGAGAGATCCTCCTCATCATTATCAAGTCCAGCTTCGCTTCTCAATCAGCGCCATCATCTGCAATCACAAAAAGGGACTGGTGGGTGTCCGAAAACACCATCCCGTAACGTGGGAGTGAGTAGCTAACTCAGTGGAATAATAGAACAAGGATTAACATGTTCTCAAATCAATCATGCGATAATAGTAAAGCAGTAAATCAAACAATCTTAATACTGTTGTTAATGCAATATGACATGACATGATGGATGCCCTCACCGACGTTCTCCCTTATACGGCACCATCTTATGCCCGCGGCATGCTTGCATCCCGCTCAGTGCTCCACATCTTCCAAGCACATGCAATGTGATGGTGATATGATTGCCGAGTTATTATTAGTCCATTCAAACAGCAGGATTGGGAAACTAAGGTACTTCCCTTATATCAATCCCAACACAGATCCTGTCTAGGGTCGTCACTCCTAGTAATCTCATACGATGTATATTTTGTAGGTTGCTGCAAGGGCTGTCAGGGCTGTTGCTCGCACTCGTTGCACTACTCCCCCATCACCTTATCAATACAGGCCTACTGTACCCTACTGCTACTGAAGGGTCGTCGCCTCCCGTAGTCTCAGAATACGCTCGCAGTCACTACAAAGGGCTGCCAAGGCTGTTGCACGCACTCGTTGCTCCGCTCCCCCATCACCTTATCAATGTAGGCCGACAGCAAAAATATAGATACCACCATAACCTGCTCACGAGTCATAGGTGCTCACTGGTCACTACGGGGAGGTTTTTGGCCCCAGCGTAGGCCGACAGCTCGACCACGGTGTCCCATACCACCATGCCCGGCTCATGAGTCTTCGTGGATCAAGGTACCATGGTTGACAGGGTTTATAATGGTAAGTTCAGTACCCTAGGTTCAAGTAGTTATGATTCATGCAGGGTGAACAATCAACGGCCAGTCGGGTTACTTGACGGGCTCGACTAGCACGAGCGCATCGCAAGTCGAACGACATGAAGTGCGTGAAACACTTCGCGTGGCCTAACCACTGCCGCCAACTCCAAACACGACTCGCGTTCATCGACATGTCCTTCGTGGCAAATACAAGCTAGCCATGAATTTTCTCTGTTACCGACTGCCTGGACTAAGCATAGTCCCAAAAAATTATGAATCCACATCGGCAATCCTGTAAGAGTATTGGAAATGGAATACAACCATGTAAGCATGTTAACACATGTTATAACGTACAACTTAAGTAAATCATCTAACATATGCCTTTCATACATATAATGAAATTATGCATATCACCAACGTATAGGAAATCATTTCCATCAGCATATTAATTGAGAATTCAATCTCAAACTAAGTCATAATGAAATCATCAAGCACATGTTATAACATACAACTTAAGTGAATCATCAAGCACATGCATTTCATACATATAATGAAATCATGCATATGGCTAACATGTAGGAAACCATTTACACCAGCATATTAATTGAGAAATCAATCTCAAATTAATTCATAACACCATTTAATTCAATACATACTAATACAAGCATTTATACAAACACTTAAACCACACACTCAAGTCTACATATAGTATGTCGACCCAAAGTGCGCATTTAGGCGAATCTCTTCACCAAACTAATTATGCACACATTCCTAATATCCTAATGCGACAAGAAGCCATGTTAATCACATCAGAAAATTATGGATGAAAACAGTATTTCCTACAAATGACTAAAATGCCCTAAATCTCATATTCTTCGTCTATTTACGAAACAGGAAACGGACAGCATGTTGTACATGTCAAACGGCGTTGCCGTCGATAATGTACTATTAAACGACATTAAAAGCGTTGGAAACAGTCAATCAAAGTGTCTAAAATCCGCAACTTATCTCCTAGAAGCGTATCGTTTCGAACGGAGCGTATACGCTTCGTCTACGGCGACTAGGCAACCTGATTTACAAGATCTATCAGCCACTTCACTATGGAACCAAAGGATCAGAAAATCAGAACTATTAGGGTTGTTTCTTACCTAGAAATGCGGAGAAATCACCGGCCAAGTGATCAGAGCGTGTTGCTAAAGCACGTGCAACAGGTAGGGCAGCAACAGGAAAATTCTCTCCTACTCTCTCTCACAAACTCTCACCTTTTCTCTCTTCCAATCTAGGGTTTTTCTCAAATTCGGATGGGAGAGAGGAGTGAGGGTTTCAACCCCTTTTATAAGCCTAAATGTGTCCGAAATAGGCTCGGGAACAATGTTTACTTAGGTTATATCCAAATCGGGGCTGTTTCGGGCCAAAAAGGCATTTCTGGTGGTCCCCTGGCCGAACGCGATCGGACTAAAGTTCATACATGTCAGATGTCGTTCATATCCCGTTTTCAGTCCATCAGTGTTCGTAGATCGCACGTGGCGGTCCAGTTTCAGTTCCGCGGTCACAGCACGTAGATCAGGTCTGCAAGTCTCATGATATGAAATAGAAATTTTTCCTGATCCGAGGGTGTAATTTGGCTGAATTCTGACGGTCAGAACGTTTATTACTGACGCGTCAAGTCGTGTGCCAGATTTGAATTTCAAATTCCAAATCTAACCTTATTCTCACTCTCTTCGGTCCAGGCTCAATGAAATAGCCCGTGAATGTCGGTTGGACTTGATTTTTGAAATGATTGTCATGTCCAGCTAGGCGGTTCTAACGGTCTAAGATTGTAGGTATCGGACTTTCGACGCGCGGTCTAGATCCAATATAAAGTTTCAAAGAGGTCCAGAGAACAAACCGGTTTAGAGTTTGATCCGAGGTTTTAGAGTATTATAGCACCATTGATTCTACCAGTTTTGGATCTTCTAGAATGTATTTAAAGTGATCAGGGACTATTTTCTAGCTACTCTAGCGTAGCGTTAGCTAACTTATGCTTAGTTTCTAAAGGAATTAGTCCTAAGTGATTTCTCTGGCTATGGAATAGGGTTCTGAGCGATTTTTCAGGTGTTTTAGTCGACCCATTACCTAAGGACGTCTAATCCCAGGTTGGCCAAAATTCGGGGTGTTACATCCTGTTTATTTATTGGTGAAACTTTACTGAAAATGATCACCGAGATCGAGTCCGTGCACACTCCTGATCGAACCCGACGACCCCAAATCAAGTTTAGACCATCAATTGACGGATATAGACCGCGTTTCATTCAATTCCAACCATTAGAAATTGGTAAAAGGTGAATAGAGCTCAGATTAGTTTCGAAATGACTTGAAACGGCTCAAATCGAAAGAGGGGGCCAAACGATCAACTTCTAGGGGGTTCCAGGGTGGGACCCCAACTTTTTTAGACCCAAGGGGTGTTGAGGACCTCACCCGTATGGAGAGCCCTCGCCGAATACTCCAGTGGTCGGTGAGGGCCTCGCCGATTCGGTGAGGCCTCGCCGATCAGCGGGCTAAGGTGGGACCGGGCTCTTAGGCTGATGGTCTTAGGGTCTTGTGGGACCTTATGGTATTTCATCCCTAATCCGTTACTTCCTTCACAAACCTCCCTCCCATGCTTTCCCTTTTCTTCAAAACCGCCCCCATTCTCTTCCAAATCAGCATTCCAATGACTTCTTCTTTCATTTTTCGTTAAATCCTATATCTTTCCACCATGATTAGCCATATCCATCACATAACCCTCTCATTTTCTTTGATTTGAGCTCTCACATCTTCCATCTGAGTCTCACATTCATGTAAGTCCTCTAACCCATCCTATTTTGTTGTCCTTCCTCTTCTTTCCCTTTTGTTTGAGCCTTTACACTCCCATATTAGGCTCAAATTCGTGGAGACCCAAATTTCCCATCCCATTCTTCTTATTTCCCTCCTTTTCCATGACTCTTTTGAGCTAGTTTTAGCCATCTTCTCGATCTTTATGCTTCTACCGATGGGTGAGAACTAACACAGTAGCTTAGTCCATAATCAGTGACCATTTAGTGCTAGGACCTAGAGATAGTACTCTTAGATTTTGACAGATCTGACAAGATAGGAAATCCAATTCCATGTAGACAATCTTGACCCTAAGTGATAGAACAATTCCCTGTAGTAGAAATGAGATGAAACCATCTAGCGTATAAGCTTAGACTTTGGATTACAGTTGGTGAGTTACAAACTAGGCTACTAGTTCTATTAAGTAGTGTAAAGACTGACTATACTCAGGAATAGTAGGTTTGATTTGGTTGGAATAGGACTTCAACCCTTTGATAGATCCCCATAATACTCAAAGGCTCTTTTAGTAACTCTTAGGAAGCTTGCTTGACTCGAAACTAGTCGCGTTCAGGGAAAACTTATATATATCCCTCAGATGAATGCTAGGATAAACCAGCATGCCCCTTAGGATTGCCTTCTCAAGGACTTAGTACAATTGGGAACACGAAGGAGAGAAACTACATATAAGTGAAGTATTTGTGGCTTGAATCAAATTCTCAGTCCTAGTAGTTACCAATGAACTCAATGCTCTGATCAAGTAGAAGATCGGGATCAACTAGGATTAAGAATTGATACAGCAAATTTTTTGTCCTAGCTAGGTAGAAAGTCTATGTATCTAGCTCAGACCCACTACACAACTTTTTTCCGTGTTGAACCGATCACCTACAACCAAAAGTTATTGCTTTGCCTTTGGAAAGTGTTAAGGACATCTAGCCAATAGAGATTAGACATCTTGCCGCAAGCTCACACCCGTCCCTGGAATCAACCACAACACCCATCATTTTTAGCTCCTTTCTAAAATTATAGGTACCAATGTCATAGAACGCATCATTAATAAAGGAAGACCAATGTATTGAGAGGTTGTTTCTCATTTCATGTCAAGGATAAGTCCTAAGTTACACCTCGTTCTGACATACGGATCGAGACATAAATTCTTGAGCATTGTGTAGAAATAATTTTTAAGGGGGGTAGAACATTATGACCCAATCTAGTTAGGTCAGCTAATACAACCGTTGGATTAGAGTAGCACAGCGGAAGCATGGTTAGCACCTTCCCCACTGGCCCAGGATCAGAGAAATTGATTTAGGTTATACGTAAGGTTAGGTCATTAAATAGGATTTGAACCTTCCTTAGAATGTCAACACTGAAGTCTTTCTAGGGACACATTACCCTTAGCCAATTTCGGGGATGAAATTATTTTTTAAGGGAGGTAGATTGTAACACCCCAGATTTTTTCCAACCTGGAGTTAGGCATACTTAGGCAATGGGTCAACCATAACACCTTAATAACTTCTCATAACTCAAATCCAAAGCCAAAGAAATCATTTAGAACCAAATTCTTTAGAAATTTAATGTGTATTAACTAGCGCTACACTTGATTTCCTGTAAAATTAGCACCAACCACTTTAAATCCAATCTGTAAGACCTAAAATCTATAGAATCGTTGACGCTATATTACCCTGAAATCTAGGATCCAACTCTAAACCCAGTTGCTCCCGGGAATGCTTTGTAATTTTGTATTGGATTTAGACCGCACGTCGAAAGTCTGATAGCTATGAACTTAGACCATTATGACTGCTTAGTTGGACTTGACAATCACCTCAAAAATCAAGCCCAAACGATGTCCTGAGACTGTTTCCTTGAGTCCGGAGTGAAGAGAGTGAGAAAAGAAGATTTTTATAAAATTAAATATAATTTTAAGTAATCTGGAATGTTTCACTTGCGCATTATTTCTAAGCATTCTGACCATTAGATTTCGACCCAAATTCACCCTCGGATCATTACATGTCATAGTACTTGTAACTCTGATCGAGTTCCCATAACCGTTGAACTGAAACTGGACCGCCATGGTCGATCTGGAAACCTGACCGGGCTGAAAACTTAGTTTGACCTAGATCCGATATTAGAGAGCTTAAGTCCTACCACATTTAGTAAGAGGACCTCCAGAAGTGCTCCGTTGGATCGGAACAGACCCGATTTGGTTATAACATAAGTATACCTTAGCTGTAAGTCTGTTTTCATCGACTTTAGGCTTATAAAAAGGACTTAAACCCTCGTTCCCAAATCCCATACGAATTTCCAAACCCTAGCTAGGAAAGAGAGAGAAAAGAGAGAGAAAGTGAGAGAGAAGTTGGTGATTCTTCCCAGCTTTACTACGTGCCTAATCCACCAATCCGTATCACTATTCTGACGTTTCTGGTTCCATTCTTGGGTAAAAAATCCTAACCCTAACCTGCTTTGAAGCCTAGAATAGTTCCAATGACGTTATAGATAACCTGTTTCATGTCATAGGTAGTGTATCCGCCGTTGACGAAGACTTATCGTCTGAATCATATTCGTTACGCGTTTTCTGGTTTAAGGTGCGGACTATATATGTTTAGGTTATGGTTTTTAAAACTTTCAATGTCAGTTAATGACATATTACTGACGTGGATGCTATTTTACATGCATAAAGTGCTGTCCATTTTGTTTTTTAGTTATACGTTAACTATGTTGAATATACTGTATTCCTCGTATTTGTAGAAAATACCGTATACGTATGAAATATGAATTTGAGTTTGCCATGATTAACTGCCGTCTATGTATGCTAGATGTATGTGTAACAACTCCTGGGCTAAAGGTTTAGTCCAAATGTATGATATACCAACGTATGATATGTATTTAGTATGTGTAGCCTAAGTGTATGTGAAAATGACTGAATGAGTATAGACTTTGTATTCGTGCTTGCCATGAAAAACTGTCATGGATATATGATTGTTGTATGGGTGACTACCCTTTGACGAAAGGATTTTTCCTAATACGTATGCTAATGAATACATAATATGTATGATGTAATGTGTAGACTAAGTGTTTGTAAAAGTGTCTGAACGAGTTAGTAGTTAGTAAGATGTACTTGAATACGGGTTGAGATATGATTCTTAACCACATCAACGATGTGTATGATTTCCTCCATATATGACTTATTCTGATGTCTGCTTGATTATGAATTGAATGTGTGTGAATACATGTTTACAATGCACTTCAGAACATGTTCATATGATTGTATGAGTTGTAATATTGATCAATTACTGCTTTGACTATCTCATAAGACATCATGTTGTAATTGAATGTGATTGGGTTTATTGTATAGTCCAGGTAATCGGTAACAGTCTTTAAACTGGTGGTTGAGATTGTTTTCACCACCAGGATGTGTTCGACGAACCCAAGTAGTACTTGGGATGTTCGACAGTGGTTAGGCCACACAGAGTGATTATGCATTCCATGTCGTTCAACTCAACATGCGCTTGGCCTAGTTGAGCTTATCAACTAACCCGATTGATCGATGTTTGTTCACCATGTTTGGTCACTACTGTTTGAATCTAAGGCACCGATCTTATCAATGAAACTCCCGTTAACCTTAGTACCGTGATCCCCTAAGACTCATGAGCCGGACATGGTGGTATGGGACATCGTGGCCGAGCTGTTATCCTACGCTGGGGCCATGAGCCTCCCCGTAGTGACCAGTGAGCAACCCAGACTCGCGAGCCGAATATGGTGGTATGGGACACTGTATTCGAGTTGTTAGCCTACATTGATTAGTGATGGGGGAGTGTAACGATTGCGTGTAACAGCCCTAGCAGCCCTTGTAGTGACCTCGAGTGTACTCTGAGTCTACGTGGAGGCGACGATCCTTCCGTAGCAACAAGAGTACAAACTAGGCCTGTATTGATTTGGTGATGGGGGAGTGGTATAACGATTGCGTGTAACAGCCCTAACAGTCCCTGCAATGACCTAGAACTGTACTTCATATGAGATATTCTAGGATTGACGACCCTAGACTGGATCAATGTTTAGGAATTGATAGAAGGGAGGTGTTTTAGCTTCTCAATCATGTTGTATGAAAAGGACTAATAAGAACTTGGTAAGCATGATCATATCATCGCATTGCATGTGCTATCGGTGTTGGTGTAAGAGCACTGAGGAAGTGAGTGACATTCGCGATCGTTAGATGATGTCGCATGAGGGAGTTTGTGGTGAGGTCATGCATCATTATTTCATGTCATTCTTGCATTAACAAGAGTATCTAGGATATGTTTAATTGTACTACTGTATCATTACTGCTTGATTGAATTGATAACATGTTAACCTCTGTTGTATAGTTTCCATTGAGTTGATCACTCAGTCCCACGTTACGGGACGGTGTTTGCAACACCAATCAGTCCCTGTTTTAGTTTTAGATGGTGGCGATGCTCGTGAGGTAGAGCCAGTCTTTTATGGTGATGAGGAGCATTTCTCCTGTATGCAGATCTCAGACGGGTTCATGTGAACGGTGCCCTGATTGACGGGGATTCAGGGCTATGTTGGTAGTGATTTTTCACTTTTGATATAGGTATTTTGAGACACGACTTGTAATTATGACCTGGCAGAGCATACATATCTTAGGGACTTATGTTGATTTTATATGTATTTTCGTCTTCCGCTTGTGTTTTCAGACTGTCCTTGAGTTATGTTTGTTGTTTTGGTTTAATCTACCTCATGTTTTATGTCCTAATGCCGATAACATTCATTCATCATCAAAAATGCTGCATAAGTAATGTTCTGAAACTCGGGAGCTGAGCTTCTGCTCGACCCCCAATTTTTAGGGCATTACATACATGATTGGGACTATATTACAGTCCAGGTAATCGGTAACTGTTCTTAAACTGGTGATTGAGGTTATTTACACCACGCGGGATATGTTCGACGAATCCAAGTCGTACTTGAGATGTTCGAAAGTGGTTAGGCACTACAGAGTACTTATGCATTCCATGTCGATCAACCCAACGTGCGCTTGACCTAGTTGAGCTCGTCAATTAACCCGATTGACTGATGTATGTTCACCATGTTTGGATGTTACTGTTTCAATCTGTTTCGAACAAGAAACAAATGCATCTCGATTCGGGAGAATTACTTTATTCAAATATAACAAAGAGACTTCATACAACAATCATGACACTTATTAATTTTGAGTTTATATACATCCCTTTCAAATCCCTTGATTCTAAGATAAAATACTTAGAAATGAATAAATATTGTAATCAATAAAGCTTGTATGTTAAATCTTGAATTCGACAGCATTTCGACGGCAGCTTTAGTCATCTCCCAAGACTTAGGAGGAATATTGAAGTTATTCAACCCATCTCTCTTTTGAACTCGTCCATTGTACAAAGGAGAGAGTTTTGAAGCAGTGAAGATTGCACTTCCGTCATTCTGACAGCATTTCGGCCCCTTTTTTGCCTCGGTCACATGATGACCTGGTTGCGCGACCTGCACGAATGGAATACTTGTTGCACAGTCGACGCAACGAAATACGTGAGGGTAATAATTGCGCAACCTATTACGAGGTCAGTGCAACCAAGTTCGTTGGTTGCGCGGCCCGCGCAACCGACTTGTATGAGCACCTTTAATCTATCTTCAGAGCTCCACCTTCCTCTAGAAAACTTTCTGTCCCAAATGAAGAGGGGAGTGGGGTATTTATAGGCCTTAGCACGTGTGGCACCTTGATTTTAGTGCCATGGGCCCCACTTCACATCAATCTCAACCGTTCATTTTAATCTATCCTTATCTTTAGTTGCGTGGCCCGCGCAACGATGGACTTATCTTTTCTACCCGCGCACCCAGTTACGCGGCTCGAATTCACCAAAATGTTGTGCTACACTAGCGCAACATGCTGTGCAAGTTAGAGTTAACATTGCTACACTCGCAACCCTCTGTGCTGCTGTTTCTTCAGCGCAACAGGTTGCCTGATCCGCGTAATCGAAATTCTTTTCTCACTCATCTCTTAATTCTTTCCAACTTCTGAAGCTTTCTTCATGATTTTATGCCCCAGCAGATGCCCCCTTGATCCGTTACTTTGTTTCCCTGAATCAAAGTAGGCGGATCAATCTTCAACCAAATTCTATCATTACTTATGGCCGTTGCGGGACCCGCACAACGAAAACCTGTGTACGGTACTCGAGCCCTGCTTCTATAAATAGCCTAGCCTCTGTCATTTCCTCATTTTCCACTTCAGAGCCAGACTTCGTTTTTGAATTTTTTTCGCACTCGGGCAACCATGGTTAGTTGTGCGACCCGCGCAACGATTTTTCATCGCGCAAGGCTTTGTATTGTTGCTTTGCCCACGTAGGC
The DNA here is from genome assembly GCA_037074715.1 of Magnolia kwangsiensis. Taxonomy (NCBI): domain Eukaryota; kingdom Viridiplantae; phylum Streptophyta; class Magnoliopsida; order Magnoliales; family Magnoliaceae; genus Magnolia; species Magnolia kwangsiensis. The sequence continues at coordinate 54,945,958 of CM073588.1, read as the reverse complement.
CCCATTCATTGCACGATCCGTGTAACTAAATTCTTACTGACTTAGCCTGTTCTTCTAACTTGTTCAACTTTACTGAACCATGGCTCGTACAAAAAGAACCTTTGTTGCGATACACCCTCCTTCTGAGCAACCTTCTCATCAGGAACTCCCAAATACCAAAGCCTATCATTCGGCAACCCCTCAAGCAACCGAATCACTGTCTTCTCCTGCTCAACCCTCTCGTAAATGGTTCAAGACCACACCTAGGTGTCCTACCTACATAAAAGAGACCGTTCTTCCTACCTTTAATTTCTCTTCCCGCATCTAATCGCTTCATCTCCCATTCATCAAGCTATAATCATGGGCGATCTCGAGAGGCCTCCCAAGCATGGCCTTGAATATGACAGGGAGAAATGGATAAAAATAACAGCCCACTATTGTACAAGTAGCCAGAGACCACCTGCTCAAGAGGATACTCCTCCCCCTTCCAGACCCAAGAAGTACCGCCGCAACGAGGCCCAAGAATTCCAGGAGAAAATAAAGGAGCACAACAGAAAGAGACTTAACAGACTTAACAACTCCGTAAAATTCAGTGTTCCATCAGATTCGACAATCCCTATAGACAGGGCACCGTCTCAATCCCAGTTGGCATTCAGCGCCACCAGTCTATGCTATTCTGCAAGCCTAGAGACCACCTTATCGTAGAAAGGCTAGCGTATTCAGAATCCTGGTCTTTCAAAGAGCCAAGATTACTGGAGGGCATTTTGTAGCCACCCAAGCTGAAGCAGAAAGTAGGAGACATCCACCCCATGATCTTTCTCATTTCGACTTACGACATCCACAACTTATACCCCACCTGTTTCTATGAGACGCTTAAACAGCGTTTCAGCCACCGTACGCTTATATGGAGTCGAGAAGAGTTCAGAACGAGAGGTCTCCTTACTCCACACAATTATTACTTTGAGTGGGCCACCGCAATACTGGCAAAGTACGCTGGAGCTTTGTCAAGGGTCCACATCTTCCACTCCATTGAAGCTACATCATCCTCGTTTTGCAAAGAAGCTTCTATCCTGAAGGCGTTCCTTAACTACTGGTGTCCATCCACCAATTCCTTCCATCTCCCAGAAGGGGAAATGAGTATTACCCTCTAGGATATCTATAAGATCACTGGTTTACCAATAACAGAAAAATATTTTGATGAATTTGTTCCTACCAACGAGGAATTTGCCTTTGTATCCTCACCCAATCGAGTCCCCTCCATTTACGAGTCAACCACAGAGCTGTTTAGGGAAATGTCTAAGTTCCCAAACATTCACAAAATTCATCCCATGTTATGGCTAGCTCATTTCAGTCGAGCTTTCAAGTGAGAATCCTCTTCCTATATCTCTTCTTTTTGCAGCTTGATATGTATATAATCTACCCTTTATTTGTTCATCTTTCAGGTTTAACGGTGATCGTTCGTGAGAAATTGAACGTCTTCGCAAGAACATAAAAGGTCGCGCTGACTATTAAGATTATGGGGAACTTGCGTCATTCATCACTTATTGGTTGAGTGTGGTAGTCTTCCCCAGTTCTAAATCCGCGGACACCATCCGCCCGTCTCTGTTCGTCGTCGCAGGCACTATGGCTGAAGGAACCAAATTCTCTCTCGCTCCTCCAGTACTCTGTTCGATCTACAGAGGCTTTGGAGAGATCGCATGCCACATAAAAAGCCCATCCGTCGGTTCTGCCTCAACATATATGCCATGGCACTATTTCCTTGATTGGCTTAGCATTTATTTCCCTTGGACCTTTAAAGCACCTGAGAAGGCCTACGTCCACCCTTCCCGGGTACCTCTTTATTTCTTCCAAAAAAGGTCTATGGTGAAAAGATCCTATGATTGGGCAAAGGATGTCATTGTCTCAGACGATAAAATTAATTATTTCCATTTCATCCTACCTCACTGCGCTGTGGATACGGAGAAAACAGATACAGACTCGCTTTTAGTAGAGGAAAGAATTTTCTTTATAGCGATTAAATCATGCAACCTTCCGTTGAGAGAGGAAACTGAATTCTGGCATGAACTGTACTATCCAAGCCGCTTCGCTCGCCAGTTTGGCTTTGATCAAGGAGTGCTGGAAGATTGTGGACTCGTAACCAGAAGGATGCGGAGCTATGGCACTGGCCCTTTTTATTGGGCAATGATCTCGAAACAGCTACTGGGTCGAGCCAATTCTTCTTTCATCATTCCAGGTTGCGATCGTACCCCCAAAGCATTATATAATCATATGAGATGGTGGGTACACCAATCCTATTTAGTCAGGAAGAGTCAACCAATGAATAAGCCTGTATGGCTTCCTCCTCCTTCAATCAAGGGTCGTGCTATTGAACCAGGGGTCAGTTTCTTTACTGAGACAAGCCATGCACCCTCGGCTGGGCATCGATGCGTATACATCTCCATAGATGAGCCTATTCGTGAAATAAAACCTGACAACACCCTCGAGGGCTGGATATCATATGGTGACACCCGTGAATTCGAACAAATCCCTCTCCAATGCCCGCGAAGGGGAGTTGTAGAAGAGGTCGCCCTTGAGCCAGAGAATGTTGACAATCCTCCTGACCATCCTTCTTCTTCTGCTCATCCTCAACAATAGTCGATGCCTTCACCTGTTTCTAGGACCGGCTTGTCTCCACAGCAGTCGGCTTCTTCCCCGATGACTAGATCTAGGGCCCGTGCCCAATCTTCTCCCCAAGAAGGGATTACAGCTCAAGTTTCTCCAGCTGTAACCATTACATAGATCGTACCAGAAGGCCAACAATCTCTTTCCTCTAAAGGGAAACAAGTTATTATTGAAGATCAAGTGAAAAAGATTCCGGTGATGAGATTTCATCTTCTTCATCCGAAGGTATCGCCTCAGATGAAAGTGTAACGGAAGAAGAAGATAAAGATGACGATTACGAAGAAGGAGAAGTTGATATCGGCGAAAATAATGATACAACCTTGAGGGAGGCTTCAACTGATGAGGGGTACATACTCTCGACTTCCGGAGCCACACTTGCGAGAATTTCTCCTATCGCAGAGGAGGAAAAGGGCGAACTTCTTGATTATGGGGAATATGGGGACTCACCATGTAAGAAACTTTTATTATCATTATTTGCCTTCGTCCTTTTTTCTTTCTTCCTTATTTCACACGTTTTGTCTTAGGAAATCAAGCCGCAAATGCAGGAGCAAGCAATGCCTCACCTTCGAACTTGCCATCCGTTGTGCCAAGAGCTTCGCCAAGGTTTTCAGTTCCTCCAATCTCAGTGATACGCGAAATTACTTTCCCAACAGAGCCTGCTGATTTGCCCACTTCGGTTACGGTTGCTTCAAGCACCGAACGTGAAATGCTTCTCCAATGCCAACTGTGTCGCTTATCTCCACCGTTGTTGTTTCAAGCACCGAAGCTATGGCCCCTTCTTTTGCTGAAATGGTGGTTCCTAGGTCTCCTTTGACTAGAGAGACTGAACTGCGTACTATTCCTATATCAGTAAGAGGTACTTCTTTCTCCTATCTTCATTCCTTCATATTTCCTACACATGAAATTTTATTGTAATTTTGTATTTTTTATGTCTTGACAAAGAATATACCTCAAGGTGGTGCAACAAGCTCTGGCTCCATAGGAACTTCGGTAAATGCATTCTCTTTTGAGAAAGTTTCCTCATATAAATTGACATTGATCAAGAATTCTGTGTTAGCGATTGTCGAATGTTTAAAGATCCTGATCAATGGCCCGATCTAATTTCTTCTTTAGAAGTACTGGATGGCACCGCACGAATGGTCAAAGTCGACGTTTTTATTGTGCGTAATGCCCTCTTAAGGTTTCATAATTCAATAACCTCTTTGTCTTCGACTGAGACCATGACTACCCCACATGAAACCTTGGAGTATAAGAAACAACTTGCATACTCTAAAGAGAAGATCTCTCAGCTTGCTCCAATTGTATCTCACCACGATCAAGAACAATCATCTTTGCGAGAACAACTGAAGACTTTTACTGATAACGAAGTAAACATCCAGAATCGTATTTCTCTTTTGAAGCAAGAGATTGCGTAGCTGGAAAGGCAAAGTTCAAAGGAGAGACTAAATATCGAGAGAATATAAGAAAAGATAGACTGCAGTTTTCATTCCGTAGACTTTGAAAGGTCTGAATTGATAAAGAATGAAGACCTCATAGTCTCATTGGAAGAGAAATTGGCTGGCCTCCCTGATCCTGCACGAATGATCTCAACTGCTCATTTAGAATATGCTGCTTCCCAAGTTAATTTTTAAGAAAATTTACAACAATACTTGGCAGCATTAGGCATCATAGGAGAATTGTAACATGGTTCTATTTTATTTTGCCATTGTAATTGCCTTCAGAACTACAAATGATACAAGTTTTGTCATGCTATTTTGATAATGATATAATGATGCTTTTTCTTTATCTATGCAATGCATGCTTTGATTATTCGCTATATTATTGATGCATCATATATACTTTTATATCCTTTTATGCTTTGTTAGCAGGGGATTTCCTAGATGATCCTTGTCCTAGTTGGCGGTACTAAATTTCAATTTAGTCAATCACACACAGTTTAAGCTCTTGAGTAATGGAGCAAACTTATTAGACTCTTGCGAGAGTTGGGTCTTACGTGATGGTCTCTGTAACTCTCTTGAGTTCATTGGACTCCTCACTGCATAGTGAGTTCACAAACCACGATCCATCAGAGGGGCCCAGTGAAGCTATCGGGGCCGTGAACTCGAGTAGGATTTACGCATAAGGTTGGCCGCAGTAACTCTCTAGAGTTCACATAGCTCACAAGGCGACCTTTGGGGTACTAGGGTTGCCAGTTCATCAATGAGTAGGTTTAAGCCCTTCCTCATGAGTTACTACTAGAATCGATTCTCTAAATCTGGGGGGTATTACGCATGGTTGGCCTATCTATGGACATGGTCCAAAGAGCGCACACTGCGCTTTTTCTTAGTCTACAAGGTCCGGCCCATTCACAGGAGCGCATTGACCTCCGTTTCCCGTAACGCTACCAGAAAGCTATACAAACGGCATTGGACTTACACACGTAACTAGCCTTCATGAACTTTTGGCGTCCTTGGCTTCATCAGCTTCCCGCATGGGTATGCGTACGATGGCCTTCACGGGATTTTTAGGGCCACTGGCTTCTCGTCGCTGTCCGAATGGTGAAAATGATAGGTCTCATGCATAGCTGGTCCCCTTTTAAGATTTTGTCCTATTAGGACTTGGCCTTTTTGGGACTTGGCTAAACCGCCTTGAATGATTATAAAGACAACAACGGGTATGATCCTTGTCGTTGCTCTCTGATTGAGAATGATCATTGTTGCTGCACTGTGAGAATGATAAACTTCTCTGCCTGAGGTTAATATATCACCACTTTCACTAATATTTTCAGGAGAACCCATCTGTGTTGCTTGTAATATATCAGTATGGTGACGATACCAAATCAGACAGGATTTTTTAGAGCTCGCTTGATAATAACGATGGTCACTTTCTCTTTTGATCATTTTCTTTTCATACTGTCTGTTTGATATCTAGTCTTGATATGCTTGTAAACTTCTTCTTTATTCATTCTCTGGATAGCATATAGACATAGCCTTGCTCATTCTTGCCCCTTTTTGATTCAGAATCATTATACTGGTGATGTTCTGAGTCAAAACTAGTAACATCTTCAGGGATGGTATCTCTTTATGAAGCGAACATTGACCGGTATACTGATGCCCTATCCACTTTGGTCTATAACTCTGTATGCGCCATTGGAGTATACTTCTTTTATTACATAGGGTCCATCCTATCTGGGCTCGAACTTGCCCCCTATTCGACGGGTGACCATTATATGCCTTTTAAGCATCAGTACCATATCCCTTTTCTTGAAGGAATGATATTTAACATGTCTATCGAAGGCGGCCGATATTCTGGCTTGATATGATTGCAATCACTGTTGGGCTTCCAGTCATTTTTCATCAAGCAAGTCTAATTCTTTTAGCCTCATCTTTGCATTGGCATCATCTGTTATGGCCTGGTGTACTGCCACTTTGAGTGATTCTACTTGTATTTCAATTAGGATTACCGCTTCCACGCCATACACCAGGGAATACGACGTTGCATTCATCGATGTCCGGTGAGTAGTTCGATATGCCCACAAAGCCTCTTGTAATTTATCGTCTCAGTCATGTTTATTCCCGACCACCGTTTTCTTCAGTATCTTGACTATCATTTTATTAAAAGCCTTTGCCAATCCATTAGCCGGTGGATAGTAAGGTGTTGAAAACGAATGATGAATGCTATATTTCTGACAGAGTTTTTCCATGCCCTTGTTCTTAAAAGGAGTGCCATTATCTATAACAATCTTCTTCGGGATACCATGGCAGTATATGATCACGTGACGGATGAAATTAAAGACATCCCTTTCTTTAACATTGCGTAAAGAAATTGCTTCTGTCCATTTGGAGAAATAATCCATTGCTGTTAATATATATTGCTTTCCTTTGGATGAGGGCAGATTTATACGACCAATAATGTCTAGTCCGCAAGCCGAGAAAGGCTAAGAGGTGACTGACTAATGCAGATCTTCTGGAGGAACGTGTATGACATCCCCATGAATCTGGCATTCATGACACCACTTTGCATAATCAATCGCGTCATTAAACTTGGAAGGCCAATAATATCCCATTCGATGTACTCTATGAAACAAATTTTGACCAGCTTGATGTGCCTCACATTCCCAAAAATGCGCTTCTCGCAATATTTGATTCACTTCCTGCTCGGCTAAGCAACACAGTATCATCCCATTGTACGATCTTCTGTATAATACTTCACCGCATATAAGGAACCTCTTTGACCATTGCTTGATTTGTTGTTTCCTTGCTAAATCTTCCGGCAAGATGTCATTTTTGAGATAATCGATGAAAGGTTGGCGCCAATCATCTGTCGTTATCTCCAAACATGATACAGGAAGCGTCTCAGTGGCTTCTCCGATGATTTCTTCAGATGGCAAAAACCTTCTCTCTTCAATTGTTATTTGAAGAGGATTTTGATTTGAGCAGGACAGGGCTGCGACTAGGCTAACTAGAGCATCCGCCTTCGCATTTTCAGACCGCGGTACATGTTTAATCTCGATATGATAGAACTGATCTAGTAACTGCTGCGCCTTTCAACAGTACTGCAAAAGCTCCTATTTTCACACTTCGAATTCAGTTGTTAGTTGATTTATAATCAACTTAAAATCTCCAAAGATATGCAACATTTTTATCTCCATTTCTCAAGCCATTTCCATTCCAATGATAAGGGCTTTATACTCTGCTTCATTATTTGTGCATGTAGTACCCAACGTAAAGGAGTAAGGTAACAAGTCACCTTGAGGAGTAATGAATATCACTCCTGACCCTGCTCCTGATGTTCAGGCAGCACCATCAAAGTACATCTGCCACTGACTTTGCGGCTCAGCTAACATTATTTGTTCATCTGGGAAGTCCTCATTTATAGCTTCATGTTCTACCGCGGGATGTGCTGCAAGGAAATCTGTCACCGCTTGACCTTTTACTACCTTTGCTGGTTCATAAGTAATAGTATATTCTAAAAGCAACAGCATCCATTTAGCCAGTCTTCCACTTAGCATTGGCCTTGTCATCAAAAATTTTATGGGATCTGCCCTCGAGATCAAAGTTATGGGGTGAGAGAGACAATAATGTCTCAACTTTTGAACTGCGAATATCAACACTAGACACTCTTTCTCGATCGACGTATAATTACGTTCTGCCCTCATCAGAGTTCTACTTAAATAATAAAGAGCAGTTTCTTTTCTGGCTTCATTCACTTGAGCCAGCAATCCCCCTAAAGAACTCTTAACCACGGATATGTACAGAATTAATGGTTTTCCTTTTATTGGAGCAACCAGTACTAGTGGCCGTTTCAACAAATCTTTGATCGAGTCGAACACATTTTGGGAGGCTTGGTCCCACACAAATTCTATATCTTTCTTCATCAAGTGGGAAAAAGGTTGACATCTTCCTACCATATTTGAAATGAAACGGCGCACATAGGCTAATTTTCCCTGCAGACTTTTTAATTCTTTCAATGTCTTCGGTGGTGGCATATTTTGAATAGCTTGGATCTTACCTGGATCAATCTCGATGCCTCTATGCCGGATAACAAAACCGAGGAACTTGCCTGAAGATACTCCAAATGCACATTTGGCTGGGTTCATTTTTAACCACTTCCTTCTCATCCGTCGAAAAACAGCTGTCAAATATTCACGATGCTCCTGATAATCTCCTGACCTGACCACCAAGTCATCGACATAATATTCAACATGCTTATGCATCATGTCTTTAAAGATATTTTTCATTGCTCTCCGATATGTCGCTCCGGCGTTCTTGAGACCGAACGACATAACTTTATAACAATAAATTCCCAATGATGTTCTAAATACTATCGCTTCTTCATCTTCAGGCTCCATTTTAATCTGATTATATCCTTTGTAACTATCCATGAAAGACATGATAGCGTACTGAGTGGTGCTAGCAATCAGTAGCTCCGTTATTGGAAGGGAAAAACCATCTTTTGGACAAGCCTCGTTTAGGACTCTAATGTCCACATAAACTCTAACTTGGCCATTTTTCCTTTTCACCGGGACAATGTTCGATATCCATTTAGGATATTTGACTTCCCTGATAAACCTGACTTTTATCAATTTGTTCACTTCTTCTTCCATCAAGGAAACCAAGTCCAGATGAAATCGTCTCTGTGCTTGTTTAACTGGCTTCTTCTCTTTCGATATATTTAATATAAGACCCATATCCTAGCCCGTATCATTTCATAGGCTTCCGCGGTCCTCCCGACCGAATTCCTATGACCCGCGGTCTATTATCTACATTTACGCGCAATCTTGAGTCACTTCCTATCGATCTGGGTTGGCTCAACGTGAGACCTATACCATTGCAACCGCGCTGATGCCCTGATTCCAATGGCGCGTCTCATGCGTCAATGTGACGCTTAGATCATGAGATATAGCTCGCGCATTGTAATTGCTGTGGACCGCACATTTAAGGGGCCCACGTATCACAATGGCACCATTTCCTAGGTTATCATGAGGTGATGTTATCACCCCATGTCAAGTAATAAATGCTTACAAGCAATTATGGCATTTATTTTCCCCATGAGTCAACCCTAGCAATGATGGCCTTACAAGCCATTATGATCTTACAAGCATTAATTACTCTCTCTCTATCTCTCTCTCCCTCTTTCTTCCTGATTTTTTTTCCTTCTCCATTGCAAGACCCATGACCGTCCAAGCAACCCCAAAATTCAGCCCTCTCCCACCTTAGATCCCCACCAATCCAACCCTTGGATCATGATCTTCGCCATTGTAAGAGCCTCTTAGGTGCTTTGGAGCATGAGGAAGAAGAAGAAAGTTAAGTGGTTGTTTCTCTCTCTCTCTCTACGCTAATGTATGGCCCACTAGATGATGCATGTAACATCCAAACAGTCCATCCAGTGGGGAGTGGCCTACTATATTGCCCACCATTCAACAGCCACGCTGCCTAATTTGTGGGGTCGGCCTGGCAGTGGAAAAACACAAAGAACAGCTCAGTCCAGGGTCATGTGGCCCATCTGTGTGGACGTCACCTGGATGTATGTTTTCCATCCTCACCGCCCATCTCCTGATCATCTAGAAGGTGGAATAGGTGACCACGTTTTGCTAGACAGGTTGCTGTCCAGTAGCAGGCACGAAGTAGAGGGAAAAATGCCGATACCAGCGTGATCCGATGATGGTGGGCCACCGTATGGGCCCCACCTTGACGTGTGTATTCTATACCCTCACTGTCCATCATCTGGCCTTCTGACCATGGACCAGATGGGCCGTTAGCAGCTGGACAGTTTACTGCCCGCAGCCGGCTCTGATGGTGAGGAGAAAAATAAATATCAGTTTGACCCTTAGTTGGTGGGCCACACCAGCGTGGCCCCACCCGATGCCTGCGCTCGTACACCCTACCCACCATTCAGCAAGGGACGGTGGGCCCACCTATTGAATGTGTTTCATATCCATACCCTCCACCGTCCAGCAGGACGGTGGGAACCCACTGCATGAATGTGTCTCATCCCATGCCGTCCAAGGCTGAGACGTAGACCCACCATGATTTATGTATTGCATCCACGTGTACGTAGACCTCACCCTGAGATGTATGTGATCTGCATCTGTACCATCCTTCTGCATCAGCTCTCTGTGAGTTATCTCATAACAGCAACAGAGACGCCCATCTGTAACTGTCTGAGCTGTTGACTGTACAGCTTGTTTCAAATGCTTATGGCCCACTAACGTGGGGCCCCACTTCAATGTATGTTAAATCTCCATCGTTCATCCAATTTCCTAGCTTATTTTAAGCGTTGAGCAAAAAATAAAAATAAAAATGAAGCCGAACCGATTTCCTAGTAGGCCACATTGTGGAAACCGTGGTTTTGGGGATATAAACAATTAGGACCCATTATGATATTTTTTTTATACAAAGAAATTTAGCTCACTTATCTGTCACGATCCCGAGAACCCAGTAGATGGTATAGATCGCCATGATGTGGGGCCCACCTGACAAAAAAAACCATAAAAATAATAAATAATACATATATAAATATATAAGACGTTTGTTGCTGCAAGCGCTGCAGCAAGCAGCGTTTTGCTGCTTGGAATGGAGGCTGGGTCCATGGGTCCAACTACAGGCCCCACATGATGTATGTTAGACATCAACACCGTGCATTTGATGGGTCCCCTTTAAATACGGGGTTATCCCAAAAATCAGCTGTACACGGAACTCGGGTGACCCACACCATCTAAAATCATGTGAAGACATGTTAAATCATAAAAATGCACTTGTTGGGGTCCACTTGAGATTTGGATGCACCTGAAACTTGGTATGACCCCTTAACCTAGTGGGACACACATAATGGATGGGCTGGATTAGTGAACCAAGACTTGGTGGGCCCAATAAATGATTATGAATCCCTAATGGAGGGTGAACCTCTCAACTGTTGTTCATGGTGGGGCCCACACAAGCCACGAATTGACTTGATTTTTAAGTCCCATACCCCATATTAAGATATGTGCGGGCCACTACTTGGAATTCATGACCCATCCTAATACTTGGAAAACTGGTGTTTACAAGTAGGACAGAGACGATTGTTTAGAAATTTATGTGCAGGAATTTCAGCGGGTCATGTTCGGCCTTATGCCAAAAAACCGTGTATGCGAATCTGTCAAGGCCCACCATGGGGGATGTTTCTTTTACATGTCGGATTATTAGTATGCCCTACAACTTTGTCTAGAATAGACCCCAGGTGTTTGAATTCTAGGCATAAAGATGGGACTAATCCAATTCTGAAATGCATGTCTGATTTTCTAAGTTTTAGACCAACTTTGGGCATATGTACTGGACCCCACGTTCAAGATACGAGTTGAACACCACTTGAAACTTTCAAAATATACCATTGAACAGAGAAATAATATTTTAATTGGGTCAGAGAAGACCCCACCTGATTGGGGAGTGGATCTCAAAATGGTGCTTGGCACAGTGGTTAAGGAAGTTTTGCACAAAAAATTTAAATGCCCATGTTTGGCCTTGTGCCAAATATCGTATGTGTATATCTAGCAGACCGGACCTTTTGGGTTGCGAAGTATAAACATAGGGTTACCTAGGGCACCTGATGACATTCTAAAAGGCAGCCCCACCTAATCATGGGACACGCCCAAAAATGGCCAAAAGTCATTTCTGCATAGTTTTCTGCACCTCTCCTAAGCACCATTGTTTGGGCCTTCACAGAAACTTATGCGTACATGATCAAGGAGGGCTGCCTCACGGGTTTTAGTACTCATACATAAAACTATAATATAAATATTTTCCTCCATCATAAGCAGACCCCACGTAGTTTTAAATCTGTCTGATAGAAATTTTATATGAGGTCCACCACCTTCCCAAAGAACTTAATAGAGTATCTAAATCTTGTACTTGAACCCTCAGGTTGTGGTGTGCCCAAAATCTTGAGTGGACCTTTTTGCTTGTGGGTTATATCTTTACCTAGTAAGTCTCACCTTATGTATGTCTGAAAAAGGATTGTTGTTAAACCTTGCGATTTGAGTGGTAGACATCCCATGCCATCCATCCGTTTACCAGTTTGTGTATGGGCCATGGACCCCATTATGAGTTAGATTCCATATTCCAATTGGCCTGTACCATGTTGAATGTACCATATTCTTGTAGGCCACCTTTGGTGAGGCCACTTATGATGTGCAGGGCCCCCATTTGTTGTATGGTTGGTTGCCCATTGTACAGTTGTGAGGTCCACCTTGATGTGTGTATTGGAAGCACATTGTTTATCAGTTCCCTGGCCACGGGTTGCCCCATGAGGGCCTGTTATGATGTATGTGTTGCACATGTTTCCCATCTATTTTGTTGGGTTTTATGGGCCGCCCCATAAGGACCCAATATGACATGTGTGACTAAATCCCTGCCGCCCACCCAACTTGCCTAGTATTGGGCTAAATTGTAAAACACACATTGATGGATGTTGGTTACACCTTGGTTATTTAATTGGGACAAGTGGGTTTCTCATTAAGTCTGACATAATACATAGGTAGGATGTTCTCCTTGGCCATGATGTTTTGGGCCATAATCTACCCTCATGTAGTCCATTTTGATGCATTTAGGCCTTGGGCCATTACTTGGAGCCCAACATGGTGTGTAGGATATTGTGGATGATGCCCATCAATGTTTTTAGCTATTGTGTGGGCCATGAGTTTTCTCATGAGAACCTTGTGTGAGGCTATGGGTCCACTATATATTAGGCTCTATGTGGGCCACTCATTGGGGGCAATGCTGGTTAAATGTCCACATTGTCGAGACCGATTTCAAGGCCGATTGTCGAGACCTATATGATGTATATGTGACATATAGTTGAGGTCCATTGCGATGTGTATGCGGCCTATGTGATGTGTATGCAGCCCATGTTTAAGGCTTAATGTGATAAATATGAGGCCTACGTGATGAGGCCCATTGTGATGTATTTGGGGCCTATGGGCAAGGCCCATTGTGATGTATTTGGGGCCTATGGGCAAGACCCATTGTGATGTATTTGAGGCCCATGGGCAAGGCCCATTGTGATGCATTCGTGGCCCATGGGCAAGGCCCATTGTGATGTATATTAGGCCCATGATGCATGGCCTATTTGATGTATTCGAGACCCATGTGCAGGGCCCACATGTCATGTATTTGAGGCCTATGAGCAGGGCCCACTTATTGTGTATATGTGGCCCTTGAGTAATGCCCAATGTGTTGTATATTAGGCCTTTGTGTGAGGCCGTGGGCCCATTATATGTTTTATTCTATGTGAGTCATTCCTTGGTGACAATGTTGGTTAAATGTCCACATTGTCGAAGCCGATTGTTGATACCGATTATGAGTATGTGACAGCATAGCATCATGATACATGCCCATACACATCATCTGCATGTTTGTTACGAGTTATGATTGACCATTGCATATGTCATTAAGCATGTTGCTATGAGACTCCCTGATAGGCGGAGATTATCTCATATGAGCACGGTACGCATAGGATTAATGCATGACTGGATTGTATGATTCATGCATCTTACATTATGTGTTGTGATTACTATACGCCCTAGCAACATCAGGGTCGTAGCCTCCACAGGCATATCGTGGATGGCTAGATGGGACATCAGAAATGTTTGGTTCTAGCATACGGGAGCCATAAATCTCCCTCGGTGAAAATTTCTAAACCTCCGTGGCCAAGAGACGCCCCAATGTCGAGACCGAGTGGATATATGAGCGCATGAGGGTCATATACCAGTAGGTCGCGTCTCCCACTGTGTCGTGGTCGGTTGGGAAGGGGTGTGACGTTACCCGCCTGAGTGAGGGAGCAATATCTGGGTTGAGTTTGAACAGCTTGAGGAATGTGTTCGCTATCAACGAGCCGGACCCGATTTTGGTAGGCGGATAGTGAGGTCTTTTCCACTTACCCAGTTGTGTGCTTGGATAGGGGCGACAAGCTGGCGTAGAGTGTAATAGACCCTCGTGATGATCCCAAAGATGAACCGTACCGATATGTGGACTTATTGAGTAAGAGTTGCATACTCATTCATTTATTCATTCACTATCTACTTGGGCTGGTGGTGCGCAACTAATTGTTACATGTACCTTTACAATGGCCAGGATTTCGGTTGGGGCGCGTGACTAACCTGAGATCAAGAGTTTACCACATCGAGTCTAACTATCCAAATTTAGGTATGGGACTGGTTTGGATAGAAGTCTCTTGTGATGGACCCCATAGCCTGTGAAACTATATACTATCATCCCGACTTCACACTCCAGCATGGTCATTCCATTCGCACTGCATGTTGCGTTACATCCGTGGTATATGGTACGGGTGACGCTGTTTATGTTACTCATCAGGAATGTATATTGTATTGCATCCTCTGCATCTGATATTTGGCTCTCTATGACTCCTCATTTGCATAGTTAATTTCTATTGCATATTTTAATGTTGTATGACTCATGATCTTGTCAGTATTTCTGCTTATTCTAACATTGTATGATTTATGGATTATCAGTATTTTTGGTATTATATGATTATGACATTGTATTGAATACTTGACACTTACCTTTTGCACACACTTACACCACCCTCTAAGCTTTCTATAACCTTATGCACGATAAATGCGTGCAGGTGATGTTAGGTTGCAGCAATGTTGAGCGTGGAGCATTCAGTGGTCTTTTGGAGCTTAATCTTCGATTTATGTATTTCCTTTTCAGCATTGTACTCAAATGGTTATATTAATGGGTATGTGATGATGAGCCTTTGTGAATTGGGTAATCTTGTGGTTATGCTTATTACGAGTTAAATGTACATAAAAAAAATTCCTCCTTATAGGATCCCAGGGCCGAAATCTGGCATATGGATGCTAGGAGTCGGGAATGGGGTACTACGGAGGCTGTCAGTACCGGATTCGTTGATCGGGGTTCCTGTGAATTTGATTTCTGGGTTTAGGGCATGAAAAAAGTTGGTATCAGAGCATAACTTGGGAATACCTGAGGATAACATCACATATCTGTTGATAGCTACCCTGCACCCTATGATTGTTAAGAACCTAAAATAATTAGATCCCCGAGTTCGAATGACTTAGTATTTTTTTTTTTTGATATAGCTCTCTATCGATGAAATTATGACACTGCATAGTATTCCCATTTCGATCATTTCTGATCCGGGTTCCGAGGATTAACATGGTTCACCATTCTGTTAAAGAGGCATCTTGGGAACGAAAAGCGGAGATTTGAGGGCACTATCTTCATCTTTTGGTAGATTGATTGTGCTATGACTTATTTACTTGATGTTGTTTACTCTTTCCTTGTTTGTTCAATAAATTTCGAGGATGAAATTTTTATTAGGAAGAGAGAGCTGTAAGACCCGTATCCTAGCCCGTATCATTTCGTAGGCTTCCACGGTCCTTTCGATCGAATTTCGGCCACCTGCGGTCTATTATCGGCATTTGCGGGCAATCTTGAGTCATGTCCTATCGATTTGGGTTGGTTCAACCCGAGACCTATACCATTGCAACCGCGCCGACGCCCTGATTCCAATGCCGCGTCTCGTGCGTCAATGCGACATTTAGATCATGAGATGTAGCTCGGGCATTGTAATTGATGTGGACCGCACATTTATGGGGCCCACGTATCACAATGACACCATTTCCTAGGTTATCATGAGGTGATGTTATCACCCCATGCCAAGTAATAAATGCTTACAAGCAATTATGGCATTTATTTTCCCCATGAGTCAACCCTAGCAATGATGGCCTTACAAGCCATTATGATCTTACAAGCATTAATTACTCTCTCTCCCTCCCTCTTTCTTCCTGATTTTTTTCCTTCTCCATTGCAAGACCCATGACCATCCAAGCAACCCCAAAATTCAGCCCTCTCCCACCTTAGATCCCCACCATTCCAACCCTTGGATCATGATCTTCGCTGTTGTAAGAGCCTCTTAGGTGCTTTGGAGCATGAGGAAGAAGAAGAAAGTTAGGTGGCTGTTTCTCTCTCTCTCTCTCTCTCTCTCTCTCTCTCTCTCTCTCTCTACGCTAATGTATGGCCCACTAGATGATGCATGTAACATCCAAACCGTCCATCCAGTGGGGATTGGCCTACTATACTGCCCACCATTCAGCAGCCACGCTGCCTAATTTGTGGGGCCGGCTTGGCAGTGGAAAAACACAAAGATCAGCTCGGTCCAGGGTCATGTGGCCCATTTGTGTGGACCTCACCTGGATGTATGTTTTCCATCCTCACCGCCCATCTCCTAATCATCCAGAAGGTGGAACAGGCTGCCATGTTTTGCTAGACAAGTTGCTGTCTAGTAGCAGGCCTGAAGTAGAGGGAAAAATGTCGATACCAGCGTGATTCGATGATGGTGGACCACCGTATGGGCCCCACCTTGACGTGTGCATTCTATACCCTCACTGTCCATCATTTGGCCTTCTGACCATGGACCAGATGGGCCGTTAATAGCTGGACAGTTTGCAGCCCGCAGCAGGCTCTGATGGTGAGGAGAAAAACAAATATCAGTTTGACCCTTAGTTGGTGGGCCACACCAGCGTGGGCCCCACCCGATGCCTGCGCTCATACACCCTACCCACCATTCAGCAAGGGACGGTGGGCCCACCTATTGTATGTGTTTCATATCCATACCCTCCACCGTCCAGCAGGACGGTGGGAACCCACTGGATGAATGTGTCTCATCCCATGCCGTCCAGGGATGAGACGCAGACCCACTATGATTTATGTATTGCATCCACATTTACGTGGACCTCACCCTAAGATGTATGTGATCTGTATCAATACCATCCTTCTGCATTAGCTCTCTGTGAGTTGTCTCGTAGCAGTAACAGAGACGCCCATCTGTAACTGTATGAGCTGTTGACCATTTGAATGAGAAGAAAACACAAGTACAGCTTGTTTCAAATGCTGGTGGCCCACTGACGTGGGTCCCCACTTCAATGTATGTTAAATCTCCATCGTTCATCCAATTTCCTAACTTATTTTAGGCGTTGAGCCAAAAATAAAAATAAAAAAAAATGAAGCCAAACCGATTTCCTAGTAGCCACATTGTGGAAACCGTGGTTTTGGGGATATAAACAGTTAGGACCCATTATGATGTTTTTTGTATACACAGAAATTTGGCTCACTTATCTGTCACAAGCCCGGGAACCTAGTAGACGGTATAGATCGTTATGATGTGAGGCCCTCCTAACAAAAAAAAACCAGAAAAATAATAAATAATACATATATAAATATATAAGAGATTTGTTGTTGCCAACGCTGCAGCAAGCAGCGTTCTGCTGCTTGGAATGGAGGCTGGGTCCATGGGTCCCACTACAGGCCCCACCATGATGTATGTTAGACATCAACACCGTGCATTTGATAGGTCCTCTTTAAATACGGAGTTATCCCAAAAATCAGCTGTACACGGAACTCGAGTGACCCACACCATCTAAAATCATGTGAAGACATGCTAAATCATAAAAATGCACTTGTTGGGGTCCATCTGAGATTTGGATGCACCTGAAACTTTGTCTGACCCCTTAACCTAGTGGGACACACATAATGGATGGGCTGGATTTGTGAACCACGACTTGTTGAGCCCAATAAATGATTATGAATCCCTAATGGAGGGTGAACCTCTCAACTGTTGTGCATGGTGGGGCCCACACAAGCCACGGATTGACTTGATTTTTAAGTCCCATGCCCCATGTTCAGATATGTGCAGGCCACCACCTAGAATTCATGACCCATCCTAATACCTGGAAAACTGGTGTTTACATGTAGGATGGGGACGATTGTCTAGAAATTTCTGTGCAGGAATTTCAGCGGGTCATGTTCGGCCTTATGCAAAAAATCGTGTATGCGAATCTGTCAAGGCCCACCATGGGGGATGTTTCTTTTACATGTCGGATTATTAGTATGCCCTACGACTTCGTCTAGAATAGACCCCAGGTGTTTGAAATATGGGCATAAAGATGGGACTAATCCAATTCTAAAATGCATGTCTGATTTTCTAAGTTTTAGACCAACTTTGGGCATATGTATTGGACCCCACGTTCAAGATACGAGTTGAACACCACTTGAAACTTTCAAAATATACCACTGAGCAGGGAAATAATATTTTAATTGGGTCAGAGAAGACCCCACCTGATTGGGGAGTGGATCTCAAAATGGTGCTTGGCACAGTGGTAAAGGAAGTTTTGCACAGAAAATTTAAATGCCCATGTTTGGCCTTGTGCCAAATATCGTATGTGTATATCTAGCAGACCGGACCTTTTGGGTTTCGAAGTACAAACATAGGGTTACCTAGGGCACCTGATGACATTCTGAAAGGCAGCCCCACCTAATCATGGGACACGCCCAAAAATGGCCAAAAGTCATTTCTGCACAGATTTTCTGCACCTCTCCCAAGCACCATTGTTTCGGCCTTCACAGAAACTTATGCGTACATGATCAAGGAGGGCTGCCTCACAGGTTTTAGTACTCATACATAAAACTATAATATAAATATTTTCCTCCATCATAAGCAGACCCCACGTAGTTTTAAATCTATCTGATAGAAATTTTATATGAGGTCCACGACCCTCCTAGAGAACTTAATAGAGTATCTAAATCTTGTACTTGAACCCTCAGGTTGTGGTGTGCCCAAAATCTTGAGTGGACCTTTTTGCTTGTGGGTTATATCTTTACCTAGTAAGGCTCACCTTATGTATGTCTTAAAAAGGACTGTTGTTAGACCTTGCGATTTGAGTGGTAGACATCCCATGCTATCCATTCGTTTACCAGTTTGTGTATGGGTCATGGACCCCATTATGAGTTAGAATCCATATTCCAATTGGCCCGTACCATGTTGAATGTACCATATTCATGTCGGCCACCTTTGGTGAGGCCACTTATGATGTGCAGGGCCCCCATTTGTTGTATGGTTGGTTGCCCATTGTACAGTTGTGAGGTCCACCTTGATGTGTGTATTGGACGCACATTATTTATCAGTTCCCTGGCCTCGCGCTGTCCCATGAGGGCCTGTTATGATGTATGTGTTGCACATGTTTCCCATCTATTTTGTTGGGTTTTATGGGCCACCCCATAAGGACCCAATATGACATGTGTGACTAAATCCCTACCGCCCACCCAACTTTTCTAGTATTGGGCTGAATTGTAAAACACACATTGGTGGATGTTGGTTACACCTTGGCTATTTAATTGGGACAGGTGGGTTGCTCATTAAGTCCGACAAATTATCTCACATGAGCACGGTACGCACAGGATTGATGCATGACTGAATTGTATGACTCATGCATCTTGCATTATGTGTTGTGATTACTATACGCCCGAGTGACATCAGGGTCGTAGCCTCCACAGGCATATCATGGATGGCTAGATAGGACATCAAAAATATTTAGTTCTAGCATACGGGCACCATAGATGTCCCTGGGTGAAAATCCCTAAACCTCCGTGGCCAGGAGACGCACCAACGTCGAGACCAAGTGGATATATGAGCGCATGAGGGCCATATACCAGTAGGCCGCGTGTCTCACTGTGTCATGGTCGGTTGGAAAGGGGTGTGATCTTACCCGCCTGAGTGAGGGAGAAATATCTAGGTTGAGTTTGAGCAGCTTGAGGAATGGGTCCGTTATCGATGAGCCGGGCCCGAGTTTGGCAGGCGGATAGTGAGGTCTCTTCCACTTACCCAGTTGTGCACTTGGATAGGGGTGATAAGCTGATGTAGAGTGTAATAGACTCCGCTGATGATCCCAGAGATGAACCGTACTGATATGTGGACTTATTGAGTAGGAGTTACATACTCATTCATTCATTCATTCACTATCCACTTGGGCTGGTGGTGCGCAACTAATTGTTACATGTACCTTCCCAATGGCCAGGATTTCGGTTGGGGCGCGTGACTAACCTGAGATCAAGAGTTTACCACATCGAGTCTAACTATCCAAATTTAGGTATGAGACTGGTTTGGATAGAAGTCTCTTGTGATGGACCCCATAGCCTGTGAAACTATGTACTATCATCCCGACTTCACACTCCAGCATGGTCACTCCATTCGCACTGCATGTTGCGTTACATCCGTAGTATATGGTACGGGTGACGCTATTTATGTTACTCATCAGGAATGTATATTGTATTGCATCCTCTGCATCTGATATTTGGCTCTCTATGACTCCTCATTTGCATAGTTAATTTCTATTGCATATTTTAATGTTGTATGACTCATGATCTTGTCAGTATTTCTGCTTATTCTAACATTGTATGATTTATGGATTATTAGTATTTTCGGTATTATATGATTATGACATTGTATTGAATACTTGACACTTACCTTTTGCACACACTTACACCACCCTCTAAGCTTTCTATAAGCTTATGCACGATAGATGCGTGCAGGTGATGTTAGGTTGCAGCAATGCTGAGCGTGGAGCATTCAGTGGTCTTTTGGAGCTTAATCTTCGATTTATGTATTTCCTTTTCAGCATTATACTCAAATGGTTATATTAATGGGTATGTGATGATGAGCCTTTGTAAATTGGGTAATCTTTTGGTTATGCTTATTATGAGTTAAATGTACATAAAAATAAATAAAAATTCCTCCTTATAGGATCCTAGGACCGGAATCTAGCTTATGATGCTAGGAGCCGGGAATGGGGTACTACGGAGGCTGTCGACACCGGATTCGATGTTCGGGATTCCTGTGAATCTGATTTTTGGGTTTGGGGTGTGACATTTAATTGGTGCATTGCTACAGAGGGTTCCAAGCCTGACATCTCTGCATACGTCCATGTGAAGACTTCTTTATTTTCCTTGAGCAGTTAGACATACTCCTCTAACTCCTGTTTGGAAAGGCCGACACTGATGAATGTATTTCTTGGCTCTTCTTCCGTACCTAGATTTACTTCTTGCAAGCTATCTACTATCGGCTACCCCCCGTCTTCTATTTGTTTCAATGCCATTTCAGGTTATTCTATCGTCTTGAGACTCTCTTCTGACTACTGCCCCACTGTAACTGTATTTACTGTTCCCAATCCTTGGAACTTTCTTTTCTTTTCTTAACCAACACCGATAGGAACTTGGATCCCTTTCCCATGATTCAAACCAATGGGCTCTTCACAATCAAAGCCCATGTTTCTCATCATTTTTTTGCTCTCCGGACTATATTTTTTGATATCTTGCGGTGTTAACTTGCCGTGATATACATTTTCTTCTTTCTCTTCTTCGGCCCTTGATTCTGCTGCAGCGTAAAATTCTATCAGTTCTTGATATTTTGCGCTGTCTTTGACCTAAAATCTCCCTGGAGTAGTCAAGAATGGCTTATTCTTTTCAACATACGGCAATGGCATCGTGTAATTAGATCACAATATTTTTAACTGCTCGAGTGACACTAGGGTCAACGGCAATTGTCCCGGTTGTCTTAAATGCTTCCGCACGAAATAAAATTTCTTCTTTGTTTCAGCAGTTTTGATCAGTCCTGCTTCATTTGTTTCTTCTTTTACTGCACTTATCTGGGTATTGTCCGGGCCTCCGCTTTCATCATTCTCTTTTTCTTCTTTAGCAAACCCTTTATAATAGCTGGCGTCTGTGAAGAAGGATTCAGCTTCTGTATACGGTGTAGCGTCAACCATTACTTTGTACTGTACTCCGCCTTTACAGTATTTGAAACACTGGTGTAGTGTGGAGGGCACGATATCATACTGATGTATCTATGGACTCCCCAGGAGAAGATTATACGTTGTTATGGCATTTATAACCTGGCATATGACGTCAGTAGTCAGCTCTCCTACTTCTAGCATCACTATAATCTTGTTGAGCGCGCGTTGCCCATCTTGATTGAAGCCTTGTATCATCATTTCACTAGGGCGCAGATCTGTCCGTCGGTAACCTAACTTACTCAACATTGACAGTGGCAGGAGATTCACTGCGGATCCATTATCCATCATAATCTGTTTAACTTTCCTCCCACGGATATGTCCTTCTATCATCAGCGGTCTATTATGCTCTGCTTCAAAAATCAAATCGTCATCAGAGAAGGAAATGACTGGTAAACAATCTTCTCGGTCATTATCCTCGGCATGCTCTATCTCTGCTAGCAAAGTCTTTCTGACATTACAGTCAGACAGTGCTTGGACTAGGCTTTGTCGAAATTCCTCTGATAGCTTAAGTGCATCATAGACGCTTAATCGGGCCGGAATGCCTTTCAAATGACTCACCACATCGTAAGTCACATTCATCCCCCGATTCTTCTTTTCATTCTGATCATCATTGGGCTGTCTTTCAATGACTTCTTTTCTTATGCCCCATGCTTTCTGTTTTGCAGGACTCATTATATTCTTTCCTGTTCTCAGCGTGATCATCGCTACCTTCTTTATGGCTTTGTGACTTCCTTTCTCCTTTTCATCTTGGGATCTTTCCCGTATTGTGAGCATATTCAGAGTTGCCATGGTACCCTTTTCTTTTCCTTCACCAATCACTATTTCACCCTTGTTTATCATTTGTTGTATTATACACATCAGTTTGTAGTAATTTTCCATCGGTTGCCCTATCAGGCGATGATAACGGCAGAAATCCCTTTTTTTGGTCCTTGTCATGTCTTCAGGACGCTTAGGTTCTGGTAATGATATTGTGCCATCTTTTAGCAATTGATTCATCATAGGAATGACATCTTCTTTGTCAAAATCGAACCCTTCGTGAGAGTTAAGCATCCTAACCCTTTTTCTATCGTATCTATTTCTTGGTTGCTGCCTCTCTTCTCTATGTTCTTGCCTCTTCTCTCTTGAATCCCTTGCATCTTTCCTTCTTTTATCATGCTCGACGGTATTAGCAGCCATCCTGCTGGGTATTCTTTTACTTGCTTGATAGTGAAAAGTTGGCATCTTACGGGTCATTAATTCCAAGGTGTGGGCTTTAGTGGCCAGGTCACGGAAAGTTTGGATGTCAGCGCTGGTATGTCCAAATGTGATACCCGTTTCCATAGAATTCAAACACATCTTAACTTGCTCCTTTTCTTATGGAATTTGCCTGCACGAAGCCCCTAGTGTCTTCCACTTGTCTATAAACTTTTCCACTGATTCTCCTTCTTTTTGACGGACAGAAGCCAATTCTGTGATGCTAACGTCACGCTCTGAAGAAACGAAGTTTGACATGAAAGCATCTTGCATCTCTTCCCATGTACGTATAGACCCTGGAGCTAAATTGGAATAGCATCGGAATACCTTGCTTGCTAGTGATGACCCAAATAACCATAAGCAATACTGAGGTATCGTAGAGAAATTTTCCATGCTGGTGATGAAATACATTAAGTGTTCTTCTGGTGACCCCTCTCCGTTAAACTTCTAAAAATTCAGATGCTTGAAGTTAGCTGGAAAGGGGATGTCTTCTACTTCCCTTGGGTATGTCGTACGGTACCTGAAACGGCCAGTACTTGCACGCTCTCTTTCTATTCTGACGGCTTCTTCGACGACTTGTCTTGCATCGTCTTATGTTATAGTTATCACAACTGGGATGGATTCTCTTGATCCTGCCCCTTGTTGATGGGAGCGTTTAGGATGGTTTTCATGTCCATTTGTTGCACCTGTCATTGAAGGAACCGCAATCTGGGCCACATTATGCGCGAGAGTCGCTAGTGCTTCCCTAAGGCTTTTGCATTCATCCATCAGCATCCTTTTGCTTCTGTCATCTCATTAATACGATCTTCAGCGAATGACACATTCTCCCGGTTCGTTTCGGCCATATGTACTGCGGCTTCTCTACTTTTTGATGAATCCGTGCCTTTTGACGAAATTGTAGCTGGAATAGAGCATGAATATGTTGACATCACAGGGCTTGCATAGGGAGGAGAAGGTGGGGTATCGTTCGATTCTTTCCTACTCTCTGTGCGATCGGTTGATTGAGGTGATACGGTGATCGACGATCTTGCCTGCGGGGACACAGACATTTGTGGGCCCCTCACTATTGGTTTACCTTTCTGCTCCTTCGTCCATCGAGCCCTCGGGGCAATTAAAGCTGGAAAGTCGCTCACTGTTAACTGTGGAACTGTTTGTTCAGGGTAAATCGCAAGAGGGGTCAGTTCAGGATTTCTTCTAGCGGCGTTGCACGTCACAGGGCCTCTAACCCTTGGCGAAGGCAGGTTTGTTCGAGGGTTCCTCGCACTTTGTGCTCTCATCCGATGAGTCATCACTAGGGTCCATTCCTTATCTCCTTTCGACAGCGGAGGCGAACCAGATACAACCTCGGCTGTAACTTGAGTCAGACTGTGCTTGCTTACAGGCTGTTGAGTTACGTGTTCTTGAGGTGGATCCGGCATACATTCTATTGCGAACCCCGTAAGAGTAAAACAGAACTTCACTTTTCTCACAGGAGTCACCATCGCTCGTGATTAATAGTAGGATTCAAAAGCTTCAATAACAAAGCATGTTTGTAATTAGTATTTATAGAGTAAATATTCTATCTTAGAGATGAAGGGGGGATGTTCCTGCTGAGAGTCGCCATTTTGTTTCAAACAAAAAACAAATGCATCTCGATTCGGGAGAATTACTTTATTCAAATATAATAAAGAGACTTCATACAACAATCATAACACTTATTAATTCTGAGTTTATATACATCCCTTTCAAATCCCTTGATTCTAAGATAAAATACCTAGAAATGAACAAATATTGTAATCAATAAAGCTTGTATGTTAAATCTTGAATTCGGTAGCATTTCGATAGCGGCTTTGGTCATCTCCCAAGACTTAGGAGGAATATTGAAGTTATTCAACCCATCTCTCTTTTGAACTCGTCCATTATGCAAAGGAGAGTTTTGAAGCAGTGAAGATTGCACTTTCATGATTTTTATAGTATTTCGGCCCCTTTTTTGCCTCTGTCACATGATGACCTGGTTGCGCGACCCACACGACTAGAATACTTGTTGCGCGGTCAGCGCAACGAAATACGTGAGGGCAAGAATCGTGCAACCTATTACGAGGTCAGCGCAACGAAGTTCGTTGGTTGCGCGGCCCGCGCAACTGACTTGTATGCGCCCCTTCAATCTAACTTCAGAGCTCCGCCTTCCTCTAAAAAACCTTCTATCCCAAATGAAGAGGGGAGTGGGGTATTTATAGGCCTTCGCATGTGTGGCACCTCAATTTTAGTGCCATGGGCCCCACTTCACATCAATCTCAACCATTCATTTTAATCTGTCCTTATCTTTAGTTGCGCGGCCCTCGTAGCGGTGGACTTATCTTTTCTACCCATGCACCCAGTTACGCAGCACGAATTCACCAAAATGGACACCGTCACTCGCGCAACATGCTGCGGGAGTCGGAGTTAACATTGCTCCATGCGCAACCCTCTGTGCTGTTGTTTCTTCAGCGCAACAGATTGCGCGATCCGCGTAATCAGAATTCTTTCCTCACTCATCTCTTAATTCTTTCCAACTTCTGAAGCTTTCTTCATAATTTTTTATGCCCCAATAGAATTTAAGGTACCGAACTCACTAGTGAAATCCTGTTAATCTTGGTACTGCGATCCCCTAAGACTCATGAGCCGGACATGGTGGTATGGGACACCATGGTCGAGCTGTCGGCCTACGCTAGGGCGACAAGCCTCCCCGTAGTAACCAGTGAGTAACCTAGACTCGTGAGCCGATTATGGTGGTATGAGACACTATATTCGAGCTATCAGCCTACTCTGAATGGTGACGAGACCTCTATAGTGACTTCGAGCATACCTTGACACTGCAGACAGGCGATGAGCTTTTTTGTAGTAAATAAGGTATAACTAGGCTTGTATTGATTAGTGCCGAGCCCTTTACAGCGACCTCGAACAGTAATATCGTATGAGATTGTCTAAGACTGACGACCCTAGAATGGATCATTGTTTGGGTATTGATATAAGAGAGGTACCTTAGCTTTCCAATCTTGTTGTATGAAAAGGACTAATAAGAACTTGATAATCATGTTCATAACATCGCACTGCATGTGCCGTTGGCGTTGGTGTAGAACACAGTGGTAGTGATTCATGCCGCGATCGTTAGATGATGTCACAAGAGGGAGTTTGTGGTGAGGGAATGCATCATTTCCTCATGTCATTCTTACATTAACAAGGGTAATTAGGACATGTTTGATTGTACTGCTTTATCATTACTGCTTGATTGAATTGATAACATGTTAACCTTTGCTGTATAGTTCCACTGAGTTGATCACTCACGCCTACGTTACGGGACGGTGTTTGCAACACCAACTAGTCCCTGTTTTAGTTTCAGATGATGGCGATGCTTGCAAAGCGGATCCAGACTTTTATGATGATGAGGAGGGTTTCTCCTATATTCAGCTATCAGGCGGGTCTTTGTAGACCATGTTCTGATGGATGGGGTTACAGGGATGTTGATTAGACGCCATTACACTTATTATTTTACACTTTTGGAAATACTCATGTATATTCATTTTATTCATTTTTGAGTATACATGTACATATTTAACCTGGTAACATGTTCATACTCTGGAGACCTATAACAGTTTATATATTTTTTATATCTATCATAGTCTTCCACTTAGAAAATTTAACTGTCTCTGGAGTATGATATGCTGTTTTGGTATAATCCCACTCATGTTTAATGTACTAATGTGAACAACATTCAATCATCATTATCTATGTTGCACAAGTGATGCGTTGGAACTCGGGAGTAGAATTTATGCTCGACCCCCGATTTTTAGGGCATTACACCTTCACTTACCCTATCACGAAATCTCATGATTTTCCCAATGACATGTGGCGCATGATGAAAGTGCACCTACTAGTGTCCTGGTTTGTCAATTATGGTGTAAGTTGAGTCAGTTGGACAATAGCGCCTAACAAGAAGATGAATTCAAGTGTCTGCCTCAACTGGATGTGTGAAAGCTCGCCATAGGTAAATCATAGCCTCACATCTCATGTCCCAAAACACCAGGTGATTAAAATCCTTAAAACTAAGTAGAATATCTTAGGGTTTTAGTGTAAGAAAACTTTTTACCAAACAGGAAAATCTTTAAATTTTTCTTACACAGTCGATTATATTGATTCACCTTTCGATATGATTGACCTGCTCTGTCGATGTCCTCGGCATCTCAATCGATACAATCGAGTGAGGACAAAAAGCGTCCAGCAATCAGACATTCATCTAAACGATTTATCGATATATAGGAATCTTAATCGATATCATCGATATTCGAATATCGATCCCATCGAAAGTGGATCGATAATATCGACAGGCAATTTTTTGGCGCCCCTATTTTTCTAAGGAAAACTTCTATGAGCTTCGATATATCGATGACTGTCCGATTCAATCTGAATTCAAATATCGATCATATCGGAAGTCAGTCGATCATATCGATAGTGGACGCATGTTTCCTCCAGCATAAATTTCAGGATGTTTTTAAACGTTGATCGGGGGTTGTCGAGAAATCGATATTCATGTGTCGATCATATCGAGACCTGGTCGATTGGATCGAGATCGGACACAAACTGTCCAGCAAGCTTATAGGTAAATCTATACGATTTATCGATCCCATCGACAAGGACTCCGATATCATCGATATATAAATTCTGATGACATCGACTGCTTGACGATCATATCTTTAGAACCTGAAATTCTTTAAGGCTTGTCTCTCTTGTTTTCACCTGTCGATAGATCGATTCATTTATCGATGGAATCGGAGTTTGAAATTTGATAACATCAATTTGTGTCTCAATCCCATCGACCAGTTGGCAAAAGGTTTCCAAAACTGAAAATGACATTTGAGTTTGTATCATCAAGCGGATCATCGACACAATCGAGAGTATACGCTTGATCATATCGACTCTTGCTCGATGATATCGAACTTTGTTATAAATGTGACCATTTTATATCCGTTGGAACCTTTTGCCTATATATAGAGAGGTTAGTCTTTATTGCTGGTAGAGAAAGAAGAGAGTGCCTCTGAGTGTTATAAACTTCATATCATTTATCTTAAGCCCTTTCTCTCAGGGAGTTCATCCTCTAATCCACCCTCATCATTGATATTCAATAGAATGGATTGGGGAATGAACTTCCGCATTCAAGGATCCTCCAGCTACTACCTTAATGGCAAATCATTAAGCTAGGATGCCTTAAATGCATAGATGATTGGAATCATTATATCTTCCTAATAGGAAAATCTTTAGAGAGTGGAATTCCATCATAACCTTAACCCGACCTGAAGCCTAGTATAGGTACATCTTTTGTGTTACGGATCAAGAGAGCTGAATATTCTTCATCAATAAGAAGGAGATCTTTATCACTACACTAAAAGGGACTCATCAACTTATCTGTAAGTACTCAGAGTCCAGAGGATACTTGTGATCATTTCTTTTCGGGATTGGGTCATAGGTGTTGCTCACCCTTTGAAGTCCTCAAAGGAGGCCTCCGACGGGAGTGTACGTGGAGGGTGCGTTGTGTGGACCCTTGCTCTGTGGAGAGCATAAACATCTAGGTGCGTTGTGTGGACCCTTGCTTTGTGTGGGCATAAACATCTAGTTAGGAGTGCGCTAGTAAAACTCCAGGGTTTGAGGTGAACTGAGTAGAAACTTCTGTAAAGGTTGAAGGTGAACCTGATTTAAAACCTTAGGTTTGAGGTGAACCATGGGAAACCTCCTTAGTGAAATTCGGTACACTCAAGGGTTGAGTGTGGAAGCCGGGAGTGGAGTAGATAAGTAGTCAAACCACTATAAAAATGACTGTGTTTGTAATTGATTCTTTTGTTTGATCTTTTGTGTGATTATATTAACTGCATTTATATTTGCTCACACTTCACACAGTCACATCCATCATAGACTATAACTGCTCCATGATTATCATTTCAATAGTTTTGTGATTGGATCTTCTACTAGGCTTGGAAGCCAGTGGAGTTAATTTTGAGTAATCCTAATCTGTACTCTGTGATAGGATTAGTGAAATAGGATTTTTAATAATTCATAAAAACTTTAAAAAGTCCTATTCACCTGTCACGCCCCAAACCTGAAAATCGGATTCACATGAATCCCGATTGCCAAATCCGGTGCCAACAGCCTCTATAGTGCCTTATTCTCGGCTCCTGACAATCAAATACCAGATTCCGATCCTGGGATCCTACAAGGAGGATTTTCAGAATAAATTTTTTTTTATATATAATGGAGCATAACCACAAGCATAACCAAGTCACAAAATAACATCACCACATATCCACTATATCAAAATATTTTAAGTACAGTGCGGAAAAGGAAATACAAGATGATCAAAAGCTCCAAAATGGTCTGATACGCGCTCCTGCCTCAGCGCTACTGCTGTCTAACACTACCTGCACTCAACGGTCGTGCATAAGCTTAAAAAAGCTTAGAAGGTGGTGTAAGTGTGTGCGCAAGGTAAATGCCAAGTATACAGTATCAGAGTAGTGTGGAAGTATGCGGTAAGTCCATGAATACAATCAACCATACCAAGGCTATGTAATGCAAGGCATGATGCGAGATATGAATGTCATCGGCCACACCGATGCAATACAAGGCCTAAATAGCCGAATGTCATATACGAAATGCAATCCAAGCAAGTCGGTACTCCTCAAGTACACATATCAGTACAGTTCCTCTCTGGATATCACAGGGGTCTAATACACTTCGCAGTGACTGCCACCTCCCTAGCTGCACAGTCAAGCAAGCGGAAAAGACCTCGCTATTCGCTTGACCAGTAGTATGTCAATACCTACCCGGCTCGTCGATAGCGGACTCATTTGTGAGCTGGTCAAACTCAGCCTAGCTTATAGCCCCCTCACTCAGGCGGATAAGGCCACACCCCTTTCCAACCGACCACGACACAGTGGGAGACGCGGCCTACTGGTATTCGGCACTCAGGCGCTTGTGTATCCACTTGGTCTAGACGTTGGAGCATCTTCTGGTACCAAAAAGGTTCTGGGACTTTCACCCAAGGACATCCTAAGTGCCCACAGTGCTAGAATAAGTATTTTCGGTATCCAATACGGCCATCCACGATGTACCTGTGGAGCCACGACCCTGATGTCGCTAGAGCGTGCAGTGATCAAATCACACATATGCGAGATACATGAATCACGCCGTCAAATCATACAGAAATTCAGCGCGTACTGCGCGATCATGTGGGGCACTCCGTCTCATAACGGGTCCCATAAATGGTCTACCAAATGGCATATGTTATGATCAGTCGCTACTCAAAACCAAGCATACATATGATGTGTATGAGCATGAGTCATGAGTTTATACTAAGCATGTTATAAGGTAATGGATAACAACGAGTATGGGCCTACCAATGGGCCTTAAGGAGGGTTACAATGCGAACATTTAACCAACATTGTACTTACAATGTGGACGCCAAACCAACATTGTTCCTTAGGCACGACCTGCCATAAGTGTCATTACATGAACCATGAGAGATCACTCATTGCAATGGACCCTAAGGTCATCTCGTTGGGCCTCGACCCATGGGCCTTAGATACATCAAATGGGCCGTATCACATGGGCCTTACATTTATCAAATGGGCTACATTAATGGGCCTCACCAATGAGCCTTATGTACATTGCAATGGTCCACGATCCATGAGCCTTGAAATACATCAAATGGGCCTACACACATGAGCTTTAAATATGTCAAATGGGCCACTCCATTTGCGCCCCATGCACATCAAATGGGCTTGATCCCATGGGCTTTAATATATATCAAATGGGCTTGAATCCCATGGGCCTTATATAGAATAAATGGGCCGGATCCCATGGGCATTGCATATGTCAAATGGGCCCAAACCCATGGGCCTTATATATGCCAAATGGGCTTAATCCTATAGGCCTTATGTATGCCAAGTGGGCTTAATCCCTTAGGCCTTATATGTGCACTAAGGTGGGCCCCAATGAATAGCCATAAATAGATCAACATGGGCCCTATACACATACCAAAGTGGGCCCATTTGAACCATAGATTTGGCTCATTTTATATTTTTTATTTTATCCCAATCGTAAAAATGAATTTAAAAAAAAAAATAAATAATGGACAGTTTAGATGCAACACATGCATCTTGGTGGGGGGTTCACATGAGCCCACCATCATAAACATATTATGTTTAATATAATATATAATTTATATACAGTATATATATATATAAACAATATTATATGTAATATAATATTATATATACATATATATATATATATATATATATATATATATATATATATATATATATATATATATATATATATATATATCTACTCATACACACACACACGCATACACACGCGCGCACACACACCACGTGCACTCACACACGCATACACACACATGCACACACACACACACGTACATTACAGTGGGCTCCACCGTCTGGCACATACATCACTGTGGGTCTCATGTGGGGCCCACCATATTGTTTACATGCCATCTGACCCGTCCATTAGGTCACACAGACCTGAATGAAGGGTGAAAACAAATTTTAGCTTGATCCAGAAGTTCTGTGGGGCCCAAAAAGGATTTCAATGATAGAATTCAATTCACACTATTTCTTATGGTGTGGGCCACCTGAGCTTTTGATGGGCCTCATTTTTGGGGACGACCCACCTTAGAAAGTGGGCCACCTTGGGAACAGGTCAGATGGTAAATAAACATCAAGGTGGGGCCCACACGGTTAGCCGTGGGACCCCCTTGGCATCCGCCGTCCGCCCGCCTGCTGGGGCGTCTGACGAGTGCAGAGGCAGCAGCCTCTGCTGCTTCAAAAATTATTATTATTTTTTTTTTTGAAATCAGAATTTTTACAATTTTTCAGGTGTGGGGCCCGCGTGTGATGGATCCACTCCAACCATTGGATTGCATGGTTCAATACAAACCAAACGAGTCTAATATATGGTATTTTTTGGACTCAAGGTGGGCTCTAGCCAACTTTTAACGGTAAAGACGATGTTTGCTAAGCTATGGCCCACCTAAATATCGGATTGACACCATTTTTCGGCTCAACACCTAAAATGAGTCGGGAAAGAGGATGAATGGCATGGATTAGAAACATACATCAAGGTGGGGCCTACATGAACAACCCTTCCCCAAGCTTTGAAACAAAGCTTTTATTTGTGTTTCCCTTTTGACGTCCAACGTCCAGGGGACGCTGGACAGTTTGTACGTTGAGGTGGACCCTGCTGAGGTGGGCCACCACTAATGGATGAACACATTTAAGGTGGGCCCCACTTATAAATGGCTTGGGTAGGATACAAGCCTCATGGTGGGGTCCATTCAAGTGGGTCATATGGCCATTTCATCACACACAAAGAAATAAAATAAATGGAAAGAGAGGGAGAGAGATATAGGGTGACACGCGTAATGGAGGGACCCCGGCACAATCATACATCAAAGGGTCCCATTGTATATGGGCCGTTCAAACAAAAGATCAACGGTGGAGATCCCACTCCACTAAAAATGGACGGTCTATATGACCTCTTAGTGCAAGAAAAGTAAACATCATGATGGGGTCCATGGAGAATAGCCCCATCATGGAATGATTTGATGATCAAGATGGGCCATTGGCCACATCTTAAGGTCCCAAATGAGATCCAA
The DNA here is from genome assembly GCA_037074715.1 of Magnolia kwangsiensis. Lineage (NCBI taxonomy): Eukaryota > Viridiplantae > Streptophyta > Magnoliopsida > Magnoliales > Magnoliaceae > Magnolia > Magnolia kwangsiensis. The sequence continues at coordinate 54,913,274 of CM073588.1, read as the reverse complement.
ACCATTGATCGGTAGGCCTCACTTGGCCCATCATAGAAATATGAAAATCTAGCTTATGGAAACACCCACCACTTGATCTTCTCGGTCCGTCGGGATGCCGGTCTCCTAGAGCTTCACTTTGATGGTGGAGATGGGAGATGGATGGCTAGGATTAGAGTTTTGGGATGGGAAAGTGGGCCACCAAAGTCACATTTCTCCCATGGGGAAGGCTTGGACGTGGGAGTGCTTCTTGGTTGCTTGGAATTTGTTGAGAAATGAGAGTGAGAGGTGAGATGTAAGAGGGATGCGAGTGATGGATGTGAGTGATGTGGTACTTGACAAGTATGGGTGGTGTAAGAGAGAGGGTGAGAAAGAGTTGACTTTAGGGGTTGCTTGGGAATGGGGTGAAAGGTGATGTGTACTTGACATAAAGTGATTAATAGGTGATTGATTAATGTGATTGATGGGACACATTGTAGAGATTCTCTTGGAAATGTAAACGCGCGGCATTTTTTCAAAATAAATGCGGGTCTGCATCTCATCGTCTAGGTATCGGATCGATGTGTGAATTGCGGCGTTGGAACAGCGGCAACGGTGCGGTCGTAATGATACAAGTCTCGGATTAAACCGACTCAAACGTATAGGATACGACTTACGGTCGTACGCAACGTCGACTACGGGTTGCGGATTGCCAAAATTTGATGAGAAGAATCGCAGGAAGCGACAGAATAGTACAGATTAGGATAAGGGTCTTACCCCCCTCCAGGACATATTGGCATATTCCTACTTTAACTCAAGCGGTCTTCACCGCTATTTCACATGATGGGTTCCCTTTCACGTGGATGGGGTCTTGATTTCTTTGAGGCATCTAGTGAGACCCACGTATCCTTGCATTGAGCTTGGAATGGGCTTCAAACTGGGCCTTGGTTTGGGTTAGATTTAAAAGTTTAATAGCATATAAATAGCTATCTACCCCTATCACGAAATCTCATGATTTTCACAATAACTCGAATCGACTAAGAGAGTAAATGGTGGAGAAGGAAAATAATGATGCAAAAAGTGGATGGGAATGCGATCACAACTAATTTCTAATTAGATGAATAGGTGGACAAGTTATTGTGAGGATTAATTGGAGTAGGCTAGATCGGCCTTTCGGTGGCTAGGATTTGGGCTTGTCTAAGTTGACATAAGGTTGGAAGGGTTTCCTCTCCATTCACTTTCTTTCTCTTCTTGGTGGATGTGATGATTAATGGTTGATTAGATGATGATGGAATTTTGGTAATCTTAGAATGTTTAGGGGTTAAAGGAGGCTAGGAGGGTTGTGATTGATGATTGGAATGGGTGTGCCACGTGACATTTTGTCATTGGTTGGATGGGTGGTAAACGATTTAATTTTAGGAAAAACTAAGGGCCAATAGGTCATTTAAGCCTGAGCAGGACTTTTAAGGTCAGGGTTCAGATTATCTCTCCTTCACTTACCCTATCACGAAATCTCATGATTTTCCCAATGACACGTGGCGCATGATGCATTGCCTTCCACGTGGATGGGGTCTTGATTTCATTGAGGGCTCTAGTGAGACCCATGCATCCTTGCATTGAGCTTGGAATGGGCTTCAAACTGGGCCTTGGTTTGGGTTAGATTTAAAAGTTCAATAGCATACAAATAGTTATCTACCCCTAGTGGGGTGTCTATAGATGCCCCTCTTTGGGAGAGGCTGTGTGCAACCAAATTATAAAGCGAGTGAACACCCCACCCCACTAGTCAGATTAGGATGTGGTATAGATTCATTCCCTTCCTTGGTGTCTGTGTCAGCTGATTGTTTGGAAGGAGATAACTCACACATATAATAAGGGTTTGAAGAAAATGTTGTAATTGTTCCTATACTTTTTATGGCATTTAGGGTAACAAATCATAACACTTTCATGTGCGATCAGAAATATCATCAGAATAAACTTAAAAAGTAATGCCTCTATACTTTGCAGCCTTACAAGGACCCTATTAACTGGATCTGAAATGTCCTTTTCTCACATGATCACCTAAGGAGTACTTGCTTAACTTGATCGTCAAAGTGGTTAGCTACCCCATGTGGAACTCATTATACTAACTTAAACTTGATTAAGTTCCACATGCATCCATGATTAGGTATGTGCAGGTGACCTTTTTCTATACAATCTTTTAATTTTGATACATATGTTATAACTATTCTTTTCTAACATTCAAACAGTTTCTTCTAAATAGGTTTGTACTTATCATCCTTTCTTCACATCAAGCATGTTGTATGACCGTCTTCACACTAAAGTTCAGGCTAATTGTACTTTTGTTTGCATATGGTTTGACAATTCTAAGAAAATTATAAGTGATTGAATCTTATTTTACTATTGCACTAGTCCCCACCTAGAGGTATAGAAAACCTCTTAGTGACTTGGACAACAGGAGCTTATTTTACAAACTCTCTTTTTTTTTTGGTTTTTTAAAAGTCACCCCACCTGAGCAGTGATATTCTATGGGAGTTTTTATTGCAATTATTTTTATGAATAAGTGTAAGACCCGTAACCTCGCGAGACCTTCCATACGCTTCTATTTCAACATCGGCATGTTCCCGATGGAACAGATCAATAGTTTTGATCATTACCCTATTTTTATATCGTAACATCCCAAGACTTGTACCCTAGCGACCGCACGGGTGATACGATTCCAATGCCATGTGGCACACCCCATTTCAACCCTTAGATTGCAAGTTACAGTTTTGACACAATCTGAGGTGGGCCGCACTATGTATGCGGGCCCCACTTGCACAAATCCTAATGTCGTCAAATCAATCAATCCATCAATCTATCAACCCATCCATCAATCAAGTCATCCATCACTCATGTCACTCTCTCCCCATTAGTCAAACAAACTCATACCATTCTCATACAACCCATACCCCTACCTATGCTAGCCATCATTCTTTTATACTTTTTCTCTCCATTCTACCCCTCCATCTTCCCCTTATTCCCTCCCATCCTAAAATCTCTACCACAAAAACTCCCTAACTCCCCCTCCTTTCTACCATTTTCTAACAAGAGTAGAGAGGGATTAAGAGAGAGAGAGAGAGAGAGAGAGAGAGAGAGAGAGAGAGAGAGAGAGAGAGAGAAATATTAGAAAGATTATGGAGAAATTAAGAGAGAGAGAGAAAAGAAAGAAATATTAGGGAGAGATAAAGAGAAAAGAAAGAGAGTTTGTGAGAGTATTATGAAAGATCAAGAGATTAAGACTAAGATAATAGAGAATAGAGAGATTAAAGAATATTAGGAGTGAAGAGGAGCTTGGTGGGCCATTTGATCGCCGATCCGAGACGATCCAACTATCCATCCCTATAAGTGAGTGCATGGGAGGGTAAAAAAAACCCTCCCCTTCTCTGTGATTTCTCTATTTTGTAGGCCCATAAGGGTGGGACCCACCTTGATCATGTATTGAGTATGTGGTGGACCCCATAGTGGCGAGGGGCCACTCGATGGCCGGATCTATTTCCCTTCCTTTCCATTTCTTTTCTTATTTTCATGGTGTTGTGGAACCGACAAGTGGGTCATGTTATTAGAGAGTGTGTCCCGCACACTATCATAGTGTGGACCACCTTGTGTGGCCCACCGTGATGTTTGATTTCCATTTAAACCAATTGATTATGTAAGCACACTTGGAAGGTGAAAATATACCAAAAATGGATGTGATCCAAAGCTTCTTGGCCCCACCATGAGTTGGACATTCAAATGGATGAAGTGGATTTCCTAGGTGGGCCCTACCTCACCCTTAAAACACTAGAGAGGGAGAGGGGTAGTGGCACCATCTTTGCTAGATGCAATAATGTCTAGAGACATGTCACTGTCTCTGGCATCATTCACCTTCCAAAGCGACCATGTGGGCTTCTCTTGTGGCCCCCATCATGATGTATGTATATGTGTGTGCGTGTGTATCATCCACACCGTCCATATGATTTCCCTTCTCATTTTAGGCGTTGAGCTAAAAAAAATGAAGCTAATCTGAATCTTAGATGGGTTATACCACAAATACTAAGGGGTTGGTTACCCACCGTCATTTCTTACTTCACATGGGAGGTTCAGAGTGAGTTTTCACTCGTGGGACCCATATTATTGTATTGTTTGAGATTTATACCATCCATCCATTTGTTGGCTCCTTTTAGCCATGGACCCAAAAAATCTAGCCGATCCAACCATTAAGTGGACCACACCACAATTGATAATAGGCTAGGAGCACGCCTCACATTAGCCATGCAGATGTGGGTGGGGGCGTCCTTGTCGTGGATCCCACCATGATGTATATGTTTAATCCATGCCATCCACTACCTTCTCCATGTCATTTTAAGCCACGGACTGAAAATTGAGACATCCGAGTTCCTAGTGGACCGCACTGAGGGGAACAAAGTCCCATTGTTGGAACTTTCTTAGGCTGACTATTGTGTGTTTAGGTGGTGGACTTACCCATCACTGGACTCCTTTAGTTCATAGAGATCTGGCTGATATAATGGACGGAATGGATTACCCATTAGTGGACCCCCACATAGTAGAAAACAAAAATAATAAAGGAATAAACAAAAAGAAACAAAAAGGATGTCACTGGGCGTTATTGCCTAGTGACGGTGAGGGCGGAAGCCTAGTTTGGTTGCCCCCACACGTGGACCCCACCATGATGAATGTGTTTAATCCACATCGTCCACCATCTACTTCAGATAATTTCAGGCCATGGGCCAAAATTTGAGGGTTGTACTACAGAGAATAATTCTCACCTATTGAAACCTTCTAGGGCCCGCTATGGAGTCCCTAATCATCCAGACTAGTCCTATTCAAAATCTATTTGAACTCATTCGAGGTGGGCAAGATAGTGAACGGATTAGATTATCCACCTAGGGCCCATATTAATAATGTATGCAAAACATACAACAAATGTAATAATAATATAAAACTATATATACATACATACATACATACATACATACATACATACATACATACATACATACATACATACATACATATATATATATATATATATATATATATATATATATATATATATATATATGAATGCCAAGCATGTGGGCGATAACCCATTCTTGTCCAATTTTGGGTTTCACTAGTGAGATCTTGTTCTGATGTTTATATTGAATCCACACCATCCACCGACTTCTCAAGATCATTAAAGGCCATGGGCTGAAAGTTGAGTTAGATTCGAGTCTTAAGTGGGCCATAATGAGGGAAACAAACTATTACTATTGAAATCTTCCAAGGCCCACTGAGGAGTCCCTGTTCGTCAAAATCAACCGAAATCAACTATGTGGTGAACGGATTAGAAGATCCACCTGGGGCTCACGCTGATAACATATTAAAAAGAGAAATAAACATAAAAGAAAGGTGTTACTGGGCGGTTTTGGCCAGTGACGTGAGGGTGGAAGTCTCCTTGGGTTGCCCCCACATGTGGGACCCTACATGATTATATCTTATCCACTCTGTTCATCTGTCTTGTTAGATCACGTTAGGCCATACGCCCAAAACTCAAGTTAATCCAGATCTCAGGTGGACTGCACCATAGGGTAATGTGGGGGTAGAAAACACTTAGACTTGGGATTTCTTAGTTTTGAGATCCATTGGACTTGGGAATCCTTGGAATCGAGATCCCTTAGGTATTTGGTTATGTTTGGCATCTTGGATTCAAATACTTAAATTAGTTATTGTGTGAATGTTGAAACTATAGTTTTATTAAATCCACTTAAGCATTTACTTTGCCTGAATTGATGAAATCCCAAGACTCAGATGGGCTATAAGCATAGGATCACATCCTAATGACTAACCAATGATTTATAATCGTCAATTAAGGTTAACAAAGCTCATACGGTGCAAATCATTCTCTAAAGTAATTATAGTGATGTCATTGATAATCTGATTATTTCGAGACATCATTAGTGGGCCATGTGCCCAAATGGATTCGTAGCCTAGTAACACATGTGTTGTACATGTGGGTGTCCATCCGGGTCATTCCCAGTGGACCTCGCATTGTTATATATATTTTATTCGTGCCTTGCAGGCTACACAAGGAGCTGATGTTAGTCTAATGTGGGCCACACCACATAAGACATATATTTCTAGTGGGGCATGTTTTTTAATTCCCACTCTCTATATATGATGTGCTAATTAAGCCAATTATTGCCTAATATGTCTGATAACATGCTAGTGTACTTGGCCTAGTAGGACACTCTAAGAACATGCTTAATATAATGACATCATGCCCAGACATATGCCCATACGCATCATGTGTATGCAAATTGTGGGTGATGATTGATCATAACATATGCCTTTGGGCCGAGATACTTAGGGGGCCCACCATTGTTCACAACCCCAAGTGTAGGGTCACGATGTAGTAATAATCTCAGTAAGACCGAGGTCGAATCCACAGGAACTGATCTTGTATGTTTCTAAACTTAACTAGAAGTAAAACTAGAAGAAGATGTGAAACTAAATCTGAATTTATAAAGAGAGTAATTGTGAGTGAATTGATTAAAACTTATAAAATTAAGGGTGGGAACTAAGGTTCCAAGGATCCACTTATAGCAATAAAGGATCTACCTTACTTGATTCATGTAGCACAATGGAATTAGAGTCTTATGCTATCCAATTGGAAGATATAGTAATAGACTAAAATTTAAACTTTCCTTAACCTAATTCTCAAAGGAGGAGAATTATCATAATTGGTAGGGATTCCATCACCAAACCATGCTTAGGAGATGATGGTAAACAACAAGATTTACTAATCCCACAATCTCAAAGCAGGAAAAGAAGATACTCAAAGCTATTATAGATTTGCTGCAATTTAAGTCACAATAAACCATTAAACATTAAAAGTATTCCTTAATAATCAAACTAGAATTAAAGAAGGTTCAACATAAACATGAATCAAAGCAAGAAAAACATCCCATCATACTACAAGCTTCACCTCTTAGCCCTAGCTAAGAGGTGCAGCCAACCATAGACATGATTGTACTAAGAACTCTTAAGAAAAGCATAAAACAAAGTAAGGAAGAAGAAGAAAGCCTTTGCGACGGCTCTCCAACCTTGTGCTTCGCTCCTCCAAACCCTAGATGATGCCCAAGGATGCCCTAGGGACTCCTATTTATAGTTGTGCAATACCTCCTTTCACACCGACTTGGAAAAATCCAAAAATCGGCTTAAATTTACACACTCCGTGTAACTCTGCATAACTTGTTCGATGACATCGAAATGCCTTCGATGTCATAGAAGGTGTCTTGAACATGTGTATTTTTTACGTTATTGTAACTTCATCCAGAGTCTGTAACCTTCTATGCCATCGAGCATTCGTTCGATGTCATCGAAAGTGTCTTCAATTTCATCAAGGAGGACTTCGAGTAATCGAATATTATGCCCAATATGTCTAGCAAGTTTTGCCAAAAATCCATAGACAATTCAATGTCATCGAACTGGCTTCAATGCCATCTAGTAAAGCTTCGAGTCATTGAACAAGTCCTTGAGCCATCAAGAAATATCTTCAATTTATCCAGCAACTAACTCAATTTCCATGCATAAATTCGATGTCATCGACCCATGTTCGATGTCATTGGATGGTGATCGATGACACGGTCAATGTGGGTTCTGCATTTGTTCCATCGACTTCTTTCCTTCTTCACTTGGTTTTCTTAAATCTTGGGACCTTGGAATCTTCGATTTTGTCTCATAAGATTCATTTTTTGCCTTAATGATTCTTGAGCATTAAATCTATATTTTTAGCATTGTTTTCAATCCAAGCTCTCAAATTCACCTTGCAACATAAACATGCATTAAATATACCATTAAGTAGTATCATGTTCATAAAACTAAGATATAAATGGGGGATAATATGAAATATTTGACCCTCAACACAATCCCCAACCAGCATTTGGCTAGTCCCGAGCAAAGTATGCGTTAAATAGACCTCAATGCTCAATTTCAAAACCTCTTCAGGAAAATAATTTGTTGTGCACTTAAGTATGAATGAGTAGAATTAAGGTGAGAAATTGAGATTTTAAAAACCTAGAGCCGAATCATATAAGAAATCTATCAAATAGATTCTTTTACCAATCAAATAAGAGTATAAGTCTATATATCATGCCTTTCAATGTGCTCAGTGAAAATTAACTTGCTTCCCATAAACATACTATCTTTTCATTATGCTAGCCATACTTATTACTTAAAGATTGGTTTTAACTCAAGTACTGATTCCGAACCTATTACATTCTCCTTCTTTTTCCAGTTTTTGATTTTATAGTGACGGTCATTTATATTCATTCAGTCTTTTTAGTCGTTTCATATTTTTCATTCTTTTTCAAACTTTTTCAGCATACATGACCTTTTTGTTAATCTCCTTTTTTTTAATTGGTTCTTTTCTTCTTTATTGTGGATAAAATTCTTTAGACTTGATTCTCAGCATCTATCAATGATTCACATACTAATAGTCAGAAATTCTAGCATTATTCACATAAAACAAATTGAATGTGTCTTGTGATTCAGATTATCATGATATTCAAACTTCCTCTTAATCAATTACATGCACGAACTTAGGAGATAGATTATAGTTGATCAAACTCCAACAATTCAAAATTTCACTTTGTACCTTGTCATCATGCTCAAAGCATTCTTAAATACGTAATTCATTGCTTCCCAAACAAATTTTAACTTGAAACATTAAAAATTTTAAAACAAATTGCTTAAAACTGGAAAAACACTTATTAGTTTACCTAATCTCCCATCCCCAACCTAAAATTTACATTGTCCTTAATACAAAAGAGATAAGCATGTAATACAAAAAGAGGCAATGAAAAGAAAAGGGAAGTGATGGAAAGATAATACCTGAAGAAAGAATTTTTGATGTCACGTCCCAAACCCAAAAATCTGATCCACAAGAATCTCGATCATCGAATCCAATGCCGACAGCCTCTGTAGTACCCCATTCTCGGCTCCAGCGCTCATACGCTAGATTCCGATCCTATGATCCTATAAGGAGGATTTTTTTTCTTTTCAATATACATTTAACTCGTAATAAGAATAACCACAAAATTACTCAATTCACAAAGGAAATATCATCATCACATATCCACTAATATAATCATTTGAGTACAATGCTAAAAGGGAAATACATAAATCGAACATCAAGCTCCAGAAGACCATCGTACGCTCCATGTTCAACACTGTTACAACCTAGCATCCTGCATGCATCTATCGTGCATAAGATTATAGAAAGATTAGAGGGTGGTGTAAGTGTGTGCACAAGGTAAGTGCCAAGTATTCAATGTAATGCCAAAATCATACAATATTAGAAATACTGGTAATCAATATATCGTACAATGTCAGAATAAGTAAAAATACTGAAAAGATCATGAATTATCAGAGAAAATAGAAATACTGACAAGATTAGGAATTATCAGAGTAAACAGAAGTACTGACAAAGTCATAAATCATATGATAACAGAATAAGCAAAAATATTGACAAGTGCATAAGTCATACAATATTAGAATACGCAATACAAATCAACTATGCAAATGAGGACTCGTAGAGAGCCAAATATCAGATGCAGAGGATGTAATGTAATATACATTCTTAATGAGTAACTCAAACAGCGTCAGCTGTATCATATGTCGCAGATGTAATGCAACATGCAGTGTGAATGGAATGACCATGCTGGAGTGTGAAGTCGGGATGCTAGTACGTAGTATCGTAGGCTATGGGGTCCATCACAATGGACTTCTATCCAAACTAGTCTCATACCTAATGTGGATAGTTAGACTCAATGTGGTAAACTCTTGATCTCAGGTTAGTGGCATGCCCCAACTGAAATCCTGGCCATTGCGAAGGTACCCGTAGCAAATAGTTGCGCACCACCAGCCCGAGTGGATAGTGAATGAATGAGTATGCAAGTCTTAATCAATAAGTCCACATATCAGTACAGTTCCTCTCTAGGATCATCACCGGGGTCTATTATACTCTACGCCAGCTTGTCGTTCCTATCCAAGCGCACAACTGGGTAAGTGGAAGAGACATCACTATCCGCCTGCTAATATCGGGCCCGATTAGTCGATAGCGGACCCATTCCTCAAGCTGGTCAAACTCAACCTAAGTATTACCCCCTCACTTAGGCGAGTAAGGTCACATCCTTTCCCAACTGACCACAACACAGTGAGAGACTTGGTCTACTGGTATACGGCCCTCATGCACTCATATATATCTACTCGGTCTCAACGTTGGGGCATCTCCTTGTCACGAAGGTTTATGAATTTTTACCTAAGGACATCTATGGCGCTCGTATGGTAAAACTAAAAATTTTTGGTGTCCCATCTTGCCATCTATGATATGCCTGTGGAGGGTATGACCCTGATGTCGCTAGGGCGTGCAATAATCACAACACATAATGCAAGATGCATGAGTCATACAATCCAGTCATTCATTAATCATGCGCATACCATGCACTCATGTGAGATAACCTCTGCTTATCAGGGAGTCTCATAACCTACCTAATGTCATATGCAATGGTTAACCACATCTCATAACAAACATGCAAATGATGCGTATGGGTATGTATCATGATGCTATGCTGTCACATACTCATAATCAGTGTCAATAACTGACCTTAACAATCAGCTTCAACAATGTGGACATTTAACCAACATTGTCCCCAGGGAATGGCCCACATAGAGCCTAACATATAGTGGACCCATGGCCTCATACAAGGGCCAAATATACAACATCATGGGTCCCAATCAAGAGCTTAATACACACCACGATGGGTCTTTCACATGGGCCTAACATACATCACAATGGGCTCCTTCGCCTCACCCTCAAATGCATCATAATGGCCTCATCACTTAGACCTCAATATATATCACATTGGGCCTTAGACACGGGATGAATACACATCTCGTCGGGCCTCAAATGTGGGTTGTATATACATCACATTAGGCCCCGACAATCAGAATTGGTAATTAGCCACGACAAATCAGAATCGGTAATCGGCCTCGATCGACAATCAGCAATCGGCCACGACAAATCAGAATTGGTAATCAACCTTGATCGATAATCGACAATCAGCCACGACAAATCAAAATTGGTAATCAGCCTCGATTGATAATCAGCAATCGGCCACCACAAATCAGAATCGGTAATCGAACTCGATCGATAATCGGTAATTGACCACGACAAATTAGAATCGATAATTGGTCTCGATTGATAATTAGCAATCTACCACGACAAATCAGAATCGGTAATTGGCCTCGATCGACAATCAGAATTGACAATTGGTCATGACAATCGGATCGATCAATAATCAGAATCGTCAAATCAATCACGATAATTGGGATCGATCGATAATCAGAGTCGGCAAATTGGTTACGTCAATCAGAATCGGCAATTGGCCTACGAAAATCGGGATCGACATTCGGCTTAAGGGAAGGTCACAATGTGGACATTCAACCATCATTGTCCATCAATGTGGACATTTAACCAACATTGCTCCCAAGGAGTGACCCACATAAACATCATTACATATATCATGACAAAATCACATATCTCATTGGGCCTTGAATATACAACGAGTGGGCCCTGCACCCATGTAACACCCTGAATTTTTGCCAACCTGGGGTTAGACGTCCTTAGGCAATGGGTCAACCATAACACCTTGGTAGCTTTTTAAAAATTGATTCCAAAGCCAGAGAAATCATTTAGAACCTAATTCTTTAGAAATTTAATGTGAATTAGCCAGCGCTACACTAGATTTCCTGTAAAATTAGCACCAACCACTTTAAATAAGATCTGTAAGACCCAAAACCTATAGAATCATTGACGCTACCTTACCCTAAAATTCAGGATCAAACTCTAAACCTGTTTGCTCTCGGGAGCACTTTGAAACTTTGTATTGGATCTAGACCGCGCGTCGAAAGTCCGATAGCAATAATCTTCGACAATTATGACCACCTAGTTAGACTTGACAATCATTTCAAAAATCAAGCCTAACCGATATCCTGAGACCATTTCACTGAGTCCGGAGTGAAGAGAGTGAGAAAAGAAAAATATTTAGAAAATTAATTCAATTTAAATAAATCTGGCACATGTCGCTTGTGCGACATTTTATAAGCATTCAGACCGTCGAAATCTGACCCAAATACACCCTCAGATCAGGGAACATTTTCCACTCAGGTCAGTGTACTTGGAATCCTCGATCGAGTCTCAGTGACCACTGAACTGAAACTGGTCCGCCACGTGCGATCTGGGAACACTATCGGGCTGAAAACTTAATGTGATCAGGATCCAACATTCATGATCTTAAGTCCGACCGCATTTAGTCAGGGGACCTCCAGAAATGTTCTTTTAGATCGGGAAAGACCTGATTTGACTGTAACCCAAGTGTACCTTGACTTGGAGTCTATTTTGGTTATGTTTGGACTTATAAAAGGGCCTTAAACCCTTAGCCTTCTAACCCATACGAATTTGGAGAAAACCCTAGGAGAGAGGAGAGAAAAGAGAGAGAAAGTGAGGGAGAAGTTGGAGCTTTCTCCTGGGATTCTTCCCTGCTGCTCCACGTGCCAAATCCATCCACCTGCATCGCTATTCTGGCGATTCCAACTCCGTTCTAGGTAAGAAAACCCTAACCCTAACCTTTTTTAGGGATTCAATCGATTTGAGTAGCGAAGTAGCTGACTTACCTTATGTTGTAGGTTGCTAATTAGTCGTTGACGACGACGTAGAGTTCCTATTCGATTCATTACGCTCCTACAGAGTAAGGTGCAGATTTTAGACGCGTAGTTACCTATTTTCAAAGCTTTCAATGCCGTTTAATGGTAGATTGCTGATAAGGATGCTGTTTGACATGTAGAACATGTTGTCCATTTTTCAATTCAAATACGTACGAAGAATATGAGATTTAGGGTATTTTGGGTATTTGTAGGAAATACGGTATACGTACGTATTTTGTCGGTATGATTTCCATGAGTATTTACCATTTACCTATACTAGTTATACGTGTATGATCTGTTTGGCGAAGAGATTCCTAATATGCTATGTAGACTAATGTGTGTAGACTAAGTGTTTGTTGAAATGCCTAAATCAATATGATTTATGCCTGTCATATGTTTTGAATGTAAGAACATGATTGTTGTGTATTAGACAACTCCTTGATATAAGGATCTGTCATATTATATGTTAGAATCAATATATGTCAAGTACGTTAGAGTTGAGTAGTCTAAGTGTTTGTATAAATGTATGTATTAGTAAGTATTGAGTAAATGGTGTTGTAGATTAGCGTTGAGACTGGATTCTCAACTACTTTGATGATGCACATGATTTCTTCCATGCTTTTCATATTTGAATTGATTACCTTGGGCGTGAAATACTCGTGTATGTTTAACTGCTTATGATGTACGTTATAAGATGCTGATAACATGCTAGAATTACTTGTATTTCAATTCTGTCTCTCTCATATGATTACTGATTCACATTACATGTGTTTGGGGCTATACTCTAGTCCAGGCAGTCGGTAAGAGTTCAGAATTCGTGGTTGGATTCTATTCGCCACGAAGGATGTGTATGATGAATCCCGAATCGTACTAGAGTCGTCGGCAGTGGTTAGGCCACATGAAGTGCTTGTGCACTTCATGTCGGTTGATTCAACGTGCGCTCATACTAGTCGGACTCATCAAGTAACCCGACTGACCATTGTATGTTCACCTTATATTCGTCATAACTACTTGAACCTAGGGTACTAAACTTACCATTGGAAAGCCCCTCTAACCTTGGTACCTCGATCCCTTAAGACTCATGAGCCGGGCATGGTGGTATGGGATACCATGGTCGAGCTGTCGGCCTATGCTGGGGCCACAAACCTCTCCGTAGTGACTAGTGAGCACCCTACTTTAAGCAGATTATGGTGGTATGAGACACTATATTCTTACTGTCGGCCTACATTGATAAGGTGATAGGGGAGTGGAGCAATGAGTGAGAGCAACAGCCCTGATAGCCCTTTATAGTGACCTTGAGTTTATCCTGACACCACATGGGGGCGACGAGTCCTGATGCAGTCTTAAGGATATAAACTAGGCTTGTATTGATAATGTGATGGGGGAGCGGTGCAACGAGTGCGTGCAATAGCCCTGATAACCCTTGCAACGACCTAGAACCATACTTCGTATGAGATATGCTAGGACTGACGACCCTAGAATGGATCATTATTTGAGTATTGATATAAGGGAGGTGCCTCAGTTTCCCAATCGTGCTGTATGAAAAGGACTAATAACAACTCAGTAATCATATTCATATCGCACTGCATGTGACTGGAAGATGTGGAGCACTGAGGGAAGAAAGCATACCACGGACGTAAGATGGTATCACATGAGGGAGTATGTCGGTGAGAGCATCCATCATGTCATTTCATGCTTGCATTAATCACAGTGTTAGAAATGTTTGAATGCTTGCTTTACCATTATCGCGTGTTTGATTTGATAACATGTTAACCTTTGCTCTATGATTTCACTGAGTTGGCCACTCACTCCTACGATACGGGACGGTGTTGTACACACCAACCAGTCCCTGTTTTAGTTTCAGGTGATGGCCCTGCTTGTGAAGCGGAGCCGGACTTCTCCTATATGCGTGTTCTGATCGACGGGACTACAGGAAGGTTGATTAGACGCCATGACACTTGTCATTTTATATTTTTGGAGCACTCATGTATATTCTTTTGATCATTTTTGGAGTATACATGTATATGTTTAACCCGGTAATATGTTCACACTCTGGAGACTTACAATAGTTCATATATTTTATATATCTATCACAATCTTCCACTTGATAATTTAACTGTCTCTGGAGTATGATATGTTGTTTTGGCTTAATCCACTTCATGTTTGATGCACTATTACAACCGACATTCATCCATCATTAAAAATATTACATAAGTGATGTTCTGAAACTCGGGAGTGGAGTTTCTACTCGAACCCCGATTTTTGGGATGTTACAACCCGGCCCTCAAATACATCACATTGGCCCCTCATTACATGGGCTTCAAATGCACAATAGGTGGGCCCTACACCTGGGCGTCGTATACATCATATTGGCCCTTCATATACATCAGGTCGGGCCTCGCTAAAGGTCACGAACACATTACATTGGGCCTCCTCACGTAGGTCATATATACATCAATGTGGGCCTCGCCAAACGGGCCACGAATACATCATAATGGGCCTCATATCTGTGCTGCATATACATCACTATGGGTCACATCGCATGTTCCTAATACACATTAAATGGGCCGCGTCAACGGGTCGCATATACATTAAATAGGCCACATCAACGGGCCACACCAATAGGCCTCAATCAAATCGGGACGCATTATGTGGGCCTCAAATGTGACATATCATCAAGGTAGGGCCCACTATGACATTATCTCCTGTTTGATCTGATCATAAGGTCACATAGACCTGAATTAGAGGGAAAACAAAATTCATATTGATCCCGAATGGGTTTCAATGGTAAACGTTCAATCTTCCACTGTTTATGCAGTGTGGTTCACTTGATAGATGGACAGTGTGGATCACAAATGCAACACGGCACGCCCTGTATAGCCCGTCAAATGGACGACATGGTATACATACATCATGCAAGACCTAGAGAACTTGTAGACTTCAATACATTACCTTCATCCCATCGTCCAAGGTCTCGACGGTGAGGATGGTACATATACGTCATTGTGGGGTCCGCATCCCATGTATGGATAGCCCACAGAGCTTGCTGACATCATGAATACATCAGTTATGCAGCTGATGTGACCCAGCAGATGGAGGGTTGGATGAAACACATCCATCAAGGTGGGTCCGGCAGATGGATGGTGTGTATAAAGCACATAAATCAACAGTATGGCCCACTGTCCAACCATCTAAACGGTGTGGACCTAACATATATATCATGGTGCGGCCCACATAATATGCACGGCCTGGATTTCAAGCACATGCACCACGTGTGGGACAAAGGCACATACATCACAGTGGCCCAAATCTTGCTGACGTCAACACAGCACGTGTGGATAGCTTGGATCCATCGTCCCTTCAATGGACAGCTTGGACACATCACACATACATGAATGTGATCCCCACCTCCACATGTGCGGCACGTGTGGAATGGGTCCCATGGCTGTCAAAAAAGGACGGACATAGTTGGATATAGAATACATTCATCAAGGAGGGCCCCACCCATCGTTGTCCAGATGAACGGCTGTATGTAAACCTCATGCATCATGGTGGTGGGTCCATGTCTTGGGTAGATGGACGGTTAGGATGTAACCCACACCTCTGTGGTGACGTCATTACAGTGGCTATATAGCCAGGTGGGTCCCAGGGGCCTGCTGATGTCATAACATGAGCCATATGGTTGGTGTGAGTTACAGCAGTCAATCTGCTTTCATATGAGGTGGGTCCCATGTACATTAGGGCTCACCGTAATATTATATATATATATATATATATATATATATATATATATATATATATATATATATATATATATATATGCGCTCGACCTGACGATAAGCTCCCGTGAGGTCGAGCTATGTGGGCCCCATCGTGATGCGTGTTGACCATCAACACCGTGCACTTAATGGGTACCCTTTAAATTATGGGATATCCTAAAAATCAGCCGTATATGGAACTCAGGTGGGCCATACCATCTAAAATCATGTGAAACATCGTTAAAACATATAAAAGTACTTGGTGGGGCCCACCTGAGTTTTGAATGCTACTGAAAATTGGTCTGAACCCTCATACAAGTGGGACACACATAATGGATGAGCTGGATTTGCAAACTACATCTTTTGTGGGCCCCAAAAATGATTATGAATGTTTTAATGGTGCACGGCCCCTCTCCACTTTTGTAAGTGGTGTGGCCCACAAAAGTCACGGATTGACTTGATTTTAGAGACCTAGTCCCATGATGGAATGGCGCATCTGATTGATTGGGTAGATGTTCAAAAGGCATCATGGTGGGGCCCACACAGCTCGACCACATGAGATGGAGCCGTGAGCTCGAGCGCATTGTACCTTTTAAAATATCACATAAATCTAATGTCCAGGAGCACTGATGGACGGCCTAGATGGATGGAATGCATACATCGATGTGGGCTACAGATGGTGTGGATAGAAAATACTTGCATCAAGGTGGGTCCTACCTGCCACACGTGTCACACGTGGGGGCAGGGCCCACATCCAAGGCAGATGGACGGAGAGCATGGGAGACATACATCACGGCTGGTCCATCGCCCAAAGGGCTAGACGGTGTGGATATATCCCACGTACATCATCAGGGCCCACCATCCTTTCGATGGTGCAGCCACAACAATACACCAAGGTGGGTCCCGTAGTTTCGTCCAGGCGGACGGACGGCTTGGATCTACAATGGATCATGGAGGGGCCCACACGAGTAGACAGGATAGATGAATCACAAACGTTGGTGGGGTCCGCACGTCCCAGATGGCTTGGATTCATTCACAAAGGTGGGCCCACATGGGGCCACCACAATATTATATATATATATATATATATATATATATATATATATATATATATATATATATATATATAGGGAAAAGGTACTATGCGCTCGATCTCACGTGTCCGTCCCATGAGGTCGAGCTGTATGGGCCCCACCATGTTGCATTTTGAAAATCTACCCCATCAGTCAGATGCACCATTCCATCGTGGGCCTAGGTCTCAAAAATCAAGTTAATCCGTGACTTTTGTGGGCCACACCACATATAGAAGTGGAGAGGCGCCGTGCACCGTTAAAACATCATAATCATTTTTAGGGCCCACAAAAGATGTATTTTGTAAATCCAGCCCATCCATTATGTGTGTCCCAATTGTATGAGGGGACAGACCACGTTTTAGAAGCATTCAAAACTCAGGTGGACCTCACCAAGTGCTTTTATATGTTTTAACAGTGTTTCACATGATTTTAGATGGTATGGCCCACCTGAGTTCCGCATACGACTGATTTTTGGGATATACCATAATTTAAAGTGGAGCCATCAAATGCCCGGTGTTGATGGTCAACACGCATCACGGTGGGGCCCACACAACTCGACTTCACGGGGGCTTATCGTGAGGTCGAACGCATAGTACCTTTTCCCACACACACACACACACACACACACACACACACACACACACACACACATATATATATATAATGATAATAATAATTTAATATAATACAAGATTCAACAGCTGTTGGACATCAGTCTAGCAACAGGTTGATCTGCAGACTTAGGCAGTTGGATCTACTCATCTAGGCTCTCATCAGGAGGGAGTGGACGTGCTACACACATGCATACATATCAGGGTGGGGTCCACGTTTGTGGGGCCCTGCCAGCTTTGAATCAAGGTGATATTTGTATTTTCCCTACATCAGGATCTATCCAAGCCGACAACAAAGGTAGCCCTGGTTGGACAGTGGCACGGCCTACTGGATGGATGGACTGGATATATTGTACATCAAGGTGGCCCACAATAAGGAAAGGAGAGAGAGACGAGTGATGGAGGGGCCCGCCACTATGGGCCCCTTAAATACATACATTAATACACATATCAAGATGGGTCCCCCACATGGGATCCATACCATCAATCGGTAGGCCCCTCTTGGTCCATCAAAATAAACGAATTCTAAGCCTATTAAACACCCACCTTTCTTGCTTCTTCTTGGATCAATGGCACGCTAAGTTCCTCAACTACCACTTTAATGGAGGATGATGGTGATTGGACGATGGAGATGGAAGATAGGAAGGTGGGCCACATCAAGCTCCCCTCTCTTGGAGATAGCTTGGATGTCTCTCATGGTGGGGTTGCTTAGGAGAATGGAGAGAGAGAATGAGAGAGAGAGAGAGAGGAGTGGTGATGGGATGAGGAAGCATGGTGCATGTTGACTTTTGGGTGAAAAAGAAATGGGTGTCATGCCTTGTTGGTGAAAAAGGGATGGCTAGGTAAGGTTGTGTACTTAGACTTGATTAATGGATTGATGTGACGTTTAGGGTAGAGATTCTCTTAGAAATTGCAATGCGCAGTGTTTTCCTCGAACTGAACATGGGCCCACATCTCCTAGCATAGGTATCGCTTCGGCGCGTGAGACGTGGCATCAAAACTGAGGCGACGGCGTGGTCACTCTGGTACAAGTCTTCGGTCGAGCCGACTCGGATCAAAAGGATACGACTCTGGGTCACATGCAAATGCCGATTACAGATCGCAGGTCACCAAAATTAGACTGGGAGGACTGTGGAGGCATACGGAATGGTTCGGTCTAGGATACTGGTCTTACATTTGAGGTTTTACCAATGATCTCAGTGTGAAGATGGGTTAGCACAAAACTAAAACAAATGGCAAGCAAACTATCTTAAGCGGCGGAAAGTAAACTATCCTAAACAGTGAGAAGCAAACTATCCTAAACAGTGGAAAGTAAGAGAAAACTACTCAGTCGTGTGACAAGGTTCCTCCTCCAGCCAATATCTTAATAAATTTCTCAGTAGGATT
This sequence comes from Magnolia kwangsiensis, assembly GCA_037074715.1. Taxonomy (NCBI): domain Eukaryota; kingdom Viridiplantae; phylum Streptophyta; class Magnoliopsida; order Magnoliales; family Magnoliaceae; genus Magnolia; species Magnolia kwangsiensis. The sequence continues at coordinate 54,893,702 of CM073588.1, read as the reverse complement.
TTCAATAAGATCATCCAAAACGCCCTTTTTTCAATAAGCTTAGATGCCCTGGAGCACAAATGTTTAGAGAAATTTATGGACCTCATCATAAGGTTTCCTTTTAATCTCCCGAGGTGTCCAAATTATAATGATTCACCTGTGATAGAAAAATTCTCAATGTTAGTACAACATGGTGAATCACAGACTACAAGTAGATGAAATTCACAAAAATTCTCAGTGGATGGTGTAGTCTCAACACATTCTGAAGTTTCAAACTTTGGTTCAATTTGTACCTCCTCCTCCTCCTCCTCCTTTAATGGTAAATATTCAGGATCTGTGGAAGGAGGAGCTTTAGAACAAGGATTCCCTTAATGAGTTTGAACTATTGAGGTATTATCTCGCAAGGCATTCACTATATCTCGCATCATGAGATCATGTGAATCTTCAAAGTGTGTCAAGCAATCTTCCATAGAGTTAAGAGATTCAATTGAGAGTGACTCATTCTCCACATTGAAATTTGTGATAATCTGCCCAAGGATTCCATTGTCTATGAGAGTATGAGGAGTGCTCTCTTGCTCTTCATCTTAGTGAGAGTAAATCATCACCGGATGTATCTTGTCTTGCCCTGCATAGATAGACTGAGGATCAGTAGGCAAGGCATTGATATGAACACTCTGTTCATTGATACTTCTTAGTAAAGGAATTGTATCATTAGGGATTGACAACTTAGATGGTGGCCTCAACTGGGTAGTTTCAAATTCCAAAATCATATCGAGTAACTCGTCCATCTCTCTAATCATATTATAATCTAAATTAGGGGAGTAGTCTAAACATGCTCCAAAAGAGTTGTGCAGTTCACTTGAAAGAGACTCTTCCTCCACATTTAAATCAAACATGTCAGATGGGTGGAGTAGATCCTTATGGCCAACCTCTTCTTGTACCCCTTGATCATTTATCTAGACCAAACTTGAGATCGATTCCAAGGAAATTTGGGTTGTACATTCATGATTATCATCTTAATACTCATTATCTTCCAATTCAGTGAAGTTTATCAGTGGGATGGGATCGCTTTCGTCACACTGTGTTTTTAGGTTGGGTTGAGGCTTGAATAAACTAGCCTCTTCCTCCTCATTGAAACCAAGTGTGTCATGTGAGTGAAGTGTGTCCGTATCACTATATTTGAAAACTAACAATGTCTCTTGATCACTTCTTTGGACAGTCATTGAGATCGACTCCTTGGGGAATTGAACCATATGCTCTTTAACACAATCCAACTCCTTATTCCCAATTTCAGTGTTCTCCACAAGCGAGTTGAGATCACTTTCCTCGCATTGTATTTATAAATTAGGTTAAGGTTGGGATAAACTATCCCTTGCTATCTTGTCGAAGTGCGCTTCAAGCTCTTCTAATGTTTTTCTAATGCCTACAATATAGTCTGTGTAACTCTAAAGTGACTCCTCTTGGATTGTTTCTGGTTGGACTTCGAAGGTAGAGGATTCACAAGAATTGTCACTATGATGTTTTGCTGATTCAACTTCCCAATATTGATGTTTCCACTGATTATAGTCATAATCTCTCATTGTTTTCTTCTTGTTTGATGGGTGATAATAGTTCTCATTCCCATAATTATGATAACTCCAATACTCACATACCATTTTCTTAATCCATGGGGTGTAATTATTCTCTCGCATATGATTGCGTAAGGACTTTTTAATTAGTGGAGTATTGTATTCCAGTTCGTTCTAAGTGATGGTTTCAGAAAAATTTTGAGATATAGGTTTATTTCCTAACATAATTATCTGACAACCCTTCATAATATCTCTCTCTCTAGAACTAGCTCAACATATTGATGTTCTCACTCTTGCATATACATGGTGAAACCTAATTCTGAATCTAATCTTAAACCTAAGAATTGAAAACTACAGCAAATAAGAAGTAAGAGAGAGAGTTGGAACAAAGTTACCGAATAGAAGCAGCTAAGTCAAGATCCTACAAAATAGAAAACAATGTTAGTACCTATAAAAAAAAAATCTAGAAAAGTCCTAACCAAGAAAAAAAATAAAAAGTTAGTCCCAATCTTAACCTAATTCTAAAACTGATTTAATTTAGAAAAGCGTAACCGTCAATCCATGGCAATGATGCAAAAAAATTCTTCAAACCCCAATTGTAGGGTCACAATGTAGTAATAATCTCGATAAGATGGAGGTTGAATCCATTGGGACTGATCTTGTACATTTTTGAAATTAACTAGAAGTAGAGCTAGAAGAAGATGTGAAACTAAATATAAATTTGTAAAGAGAGTAATTGTGAGTGAATTGATTAAAACTTATAAAATTAAAGGTGGGAACTAGGGTTCCAATGATCCAATTGTAGCAATCAGGGAGCTACCTTACTTGATTCATGTAACATAATTAGAATTAGAGTCCTATTCTATCCAATTGGAAGATATAGCAATAGACTTAAATCTGAACTTTTCTTAACCTAATTCTCAAAGGAGGTGAATTATGATAATTGACAGGGATTCCATCACCAAACCATGCCTAGGAGATGATGGCAAACAACAGGATTTGCTAATCCCACAATCTCAAAGCAGGAAAAGAAGATACTCAAAGCTATTACAGATTTGCTACAATTTAAGTCACAATAAACCATTAAACACTGAAAGTATTCCTTAATACTCAAATTAGAATCAAAGAAGGTTTAACATAAACATGAATCAAAGCAATAAAAATATCTCATCATATTATAAGCTTCACCTCTTAGCCCTAGCTAAGAGGTTTAGGCAATCATAGACATGATTGAACTAAGAACTCTTAAGAAAGCATAAAAACAAACTAAGAAGAAGAAAACGCTTGGTGATGACTCTCCACCCTTATGCTTCACTCCTCCAAACCCTAAATGATGTCTAGGGATGCCCTAGGGACTCCTATTTATAGTTGTGCAACACCTCCTTTCACACCGACTTGAAAAATTTAGAAACCGCCTCAAATTTACGCACTCCGCGTAACTCTGTATAACTCGTTCGATGACATCGAACTGCCTTCGATGTCATCGAAGGTGTTTTAAACATATGTATTTTTAACACTGTTGTAACTTCATTTGGACTTTGTAACCTTCTATGTCATCGAGCATACCTTTAATGTCACCGAAAGTGTCTTCCATTTCATCGAGGAGGACTTCGAGTAATCGAACATTGTGCCTAATATGTCTAGCGAGTTTTGCTAAAAATTCAATGTCATTGAACATTCCTTCTTGTCATCGAACAAGTCCTCTAGCCATCGAGAAATGTCTTTAATTTGTCTAGCAACCAACTCAATTTCCATGCATAAATTCAATGTCATCGAATGGTGATCGATGACATAGTCAATGTGAGTTTTGCACTTGTTCTTTCGACTTCTTTCATTCTTTACTTGGTTTTCTTGAATCTTGGGACCTTGAAATCTTCAATCTTTGTCTCCTAAGATCCATTCTTTCCCTTGGTGATTCTTGAGCATTAAATCCATTTTTTAACATTATTTTCAATCCAAGTTCTCAAATTCACCTTGCAACATAAACATGCATAAAATATACCATTAAGTAGTATCATGTTCATAAAACCAAGATATAAATAGACGATAATATGCAATATTTGAACCTCAACAATCATAATTATCGGTGAATCCCACATGTCATGCCTTTCTAGGCTGTTATGAGCATGCTTGGGTTGTGATTATAGGTTATGATTGGCGTCCATCTTGGACTCTTTAAGTGCCCACATGGCTAGCTATAAGTGGGCCTTTTGACTATTAGCCCACTTATGCAGGAGCATGTGAAGCCCATTAGGGGTAGATTTGAGTGGATCCCACCTAGTCATATCCATGTTAGATTTGTGGAGCCTATAGTGATTTTATTTACAATCCAACTTAGTTGTGGATCCTCTTTAGTGAATAAATGATGCCCACACCATGGGTTGCCTTGTTGTTCATGTTGTGGCTACCCATTAGGCTTGTCTGTATTTATATGTAGTGGTCGTATCATGGGCCAACCCTGTTGTCATGCCTCAAAGTTAGAAACCGGGCTTATAAAATTCTTGATTGCCGAATCCAGCGCTGACAGCCTCCACAGTACCCCATTCTCTACTCCTGACAACCATATGCCAGGTTCTGATCCTGTATCCTACAAGGAGGATTTCAAACATGATTTTGATTTAATATAAGCATACTCATAAGCATAACCCATGAACAATAACCACAAGAACACCATCACAAAATCCACTATGATAAAAAACTTTGAGTACAATGCGTATGAAAAGAAATACAAGATAATAATGGAAACTCCTGAAGCTCGATTGCATGCTCCTATTATGGCGAAGCTACGACTGCATTCTGACGCCACCTGCATGCATTAATCATGCATAAGATTATAGAAAGCACAGAGGGTGGTGTAAGTGTGCGCGCAATATAAGCATGCTCAGAATACATTATCAAAGTAATGCAGAATCATGTTGATGAGTACATGAATGCAATCAACTGTACCAAGGCTATGCGGTGCAAGATATGAATGCTATCAGCTATATCAAGACCATGCGATGTGAAATGCAACTCATGCATGCCAATCATCATCCACATATCAATGGAGCTCCTCACTAGAGCATCAAATATCAGTACGGTTCTCACTCTGGATAATCACCGGGGTTTAGTACACTCCAAATAGCATCGCCCTTTCCCAGGCACACAGTCCAAGTGAGTGTAAGAAACCTCACTATCTGCCTGACCAATAGTCTGTCAATACCTATCCGGCACGTCGATAGTGGACCCATTCACGAGCTGATCAAACTCAGCCTAGTAATGCCCTTACCCTCGGGCGAGTAAGGCCACACCCCCTTTCAACCGACTATGATATAGTGGGAGATACAGCCTCCTGGTATTTAGCCCTCATACACTCATATATCCACTCGGTCTCAATGTTGGAGTCATCCTTCGGTACCATTGGGTTTAGAGATTTTCACCTAAGAACATATATGGGGCCTCGATGCTAGAAATAGTATTTTTAGTGTCCGATCTTACCATCCATGATGTGCTTGTGGAGGCCACAACCCTAATGTCGATAAGGCGTACAGTAATCATGTCATATAAATGTGAAGTGCATGAATCACACTACCAATTATGCACAATCCTGCGCGTATCACGCTCATGTAGGGAAACTCTGCTTATCAGGGAGCTCATAAACAATCTGCCTGAAGGCATATACTATGATTAGTCACTCCTTATATCAAGCATACATATGACGCATTTGAGCATGAATCATGGAAGTATATTAAACATGTTATATGGTGATGGATTCTATTCATAACGAAGATGGGCCTAGATGGCCTACACACTACATGTATGGGCCTATTAATGGGCCCTAGGGAGAGTTACAATACGGACATTTAACTATCATTACTCTTACAATGTGGACATCAAATCATCATTGCTCCCAAGGCATGACCCGCCATAAACATCATTACATAAACCATGGTGGAATCACACGTTGTAATGGGCCTATCAATATACATCCCATTAGGTCTCGACCCATGGGCCTCCAATACATCAAATGGACCGCATCACATGGGCCTCATATATATCAAGGTGGGCCTCAACAATGGGCCTCATATATTACATCGGGCCTAATCAAATGGGCCAAATTAGTGGGCCGAATCAAAAGGGCCAAGTTGAATGGGCCAAGTCCAACTCATCTATTTTTAGAAATCAATATATATATATATATATATATATATATATATATATATATGTATATATATATATATATATATATATATGTATATATATATAAATGAATCATATCAAAGATCAACTGGACAATACCATATCTAACCGTAGTGATAATGATTTCTACGGTTAAATTCCAGTGGGCCCCACCATAGGGTTTATTTTCCATCCAGTCTATTCATAAGGTTACAAAGACCTGAATTTAGAGGAAAAATAAATATCATAATGGTCTAAACTTGGTAGCCCAAGGGTTTAATGGTGGATGTTCAAACCCACTGTTTTCTATAATGTGGTCCACCTGATCCTAGATCTGTCTTATTATTATTATTTTATATCTCAAGCTATAAAGCGAGCTTGGTTGGATGGTTTGGATGCATCACACCCATCGACAAACCCCATATAGATGGACGGCTTGGATAAAGCACGTACCTCATGGTGGGGGTCCACATGTGTGGAATACAATATATACATCAATGGGTCCCACGTGGGGCCTACCATAACGTTCCATCCAATCTGTTGATAAGGTCACACAAACTCGAATAAAGAGGAAAAACAAATTTCATAACGATCCAAAACTTCTGTGAAATCCCAAGGGATTTCAATGACAACCGTTAAATCCCACTGCTTCCTGTAACGTGGACCACCCGAGCTCTGTGTATGGCTCAACTTCTAAGGGGCCCCACAATTAAGAGGGCCCCATCTAATGCACGGTATTGATGTTCATCACACAACATGGTGGGGCCTACGGCTAGGACCCATGGTCCCTGCCTCTCTAGCACGCAGCAGTGTAGGATGTTGCTGTAGTATCCTCTGCATGATAACAACAGCTCCTGTTGCTTTGTGTTTTTTTGCTTATGAATATTTATGGTTTTTCCTAGGTGGGGCCCGCATCAGGTGGATCCACTCCACCCATTGGATTCTAAGACTCAAGACGGACCAAACAAGCCCAATATTCAGCACGTTTTGGCGTGTAAAAACATCAAGATGAGCCCTAACTGATTTGAACGGTAAAAATCACTATTTTCTAAACTATGGCCTGCTAGAAAATTGGATTGGCTTCATTTTTTGGATCAATGCCTAAAATGGACTGAGAAATACGATGGATGGCATGGATTAGATTTATACATTAAGGTGGGGCCTGTATGAGTGGTCCACCTAAAATTTTGAATCAAAGTGATATTTTTATTTTCATTTCAACCTCCAACGTGCATCAAGGGAGGTTGGGAATCAGTACACCACATTGTCAGTTGACACTTCACTGTGTGGACATGTTTAGTTATCATGCCCCAAACTCGAAAATTGGGCTTACAAAATTCTCGATCACCGAATCTGACGCCGACAGCCTCTATAGAACCCCATTCTTGACTCCCAGCGCCCATTCGCCAGGTTTCGATCCTAGGATGCTATGAGGGGGATTTTCAACATTAGTTTGATTCGTGATAAGCATAACCAAAGGCATAACCCACAAACAACAACTAAAAACTCCATTACATTTCCACTATGATAAAAAATTTTACAAGTACAGTGAGCATAAAGGGAAATACAATGATGATGAATGAAAGCTCTAAGATGATCTGTAAAGCGCTCCTGCCTCAGCGTTGCTACGCCCCAACGTCACCTGCACGCAATGGTCGTACATAAGCTTATGGAAAGCTTAGAGGGTGGTGAAAGTGTGTGCGCAAGGTAGTAATATGATCATGCAATATCAGAGTAATGCGGAATATGCTGATGGATCCATGAATACTATCGACCGTACTAAGGCCATGCAATGCATGGCATGAATGATGTCGACCGTACCAAGGCCATGCAATTCGAGGTGAAAATTAAGCATATGAGTCCTCATCTAAGTTCACATATCAATACAGCTCAAATCTGGGATATTACTGGGGTCTAGTACACTCTAAACCAGATCGTTGTCCCATCGCGCGCAATAAGGTAAGTGGAAGAGACCTCACTATCCACCTGCTAATATCAGGTTATGCTCGTCGATAGCGGACCCATTTCTCAAGCTGGTCAAACTCAGCCTAGCTTTACCCCCTCCTCTCTGGCAGGTAAGGCCGCATCCCCTTCCAACCGACCACAACACAGTGGAAAGCGTGACTGTCTGGTAATCGGCACTTGGGGCTCATGCACCCACTCGGTCTAGACGTTGGAGCAACCTCCTGGTACCATAAAGGTTTAGGGACATTTTGTAACACCCCAGATTTTTGCTAACCTGGGATCAGACGTCCTTAGGCAATGGGTCAACCAAAACACCATGGTAACCTCTCAGAACCCAATTCCAAAGCCAAAGAAATCACTTAGGATTAATTCCTTTGGAAAATAAGTGTAAGTTAGCTAGCGCAACGTTAGAGTAGCTGAGAAATAGTCCCTGATCACTTTAAATGCGTTCTACAAGACCCAAAGCGAGTAGAACCAATGACGCTAGAATACTCTAAAACCTAGGATCAAACTCTAAACCCGTTTGCTCTTAGGAACTCTTTGAAACTTTGTATTGGATCTAGACCGCGCGTCGAAAGTCCGATACCTACAATCTTAGACCGTTATGATCGCTTAGCTGGACTTGACAACCGCTTCGAAAATCAAGGCCAACCAACGATCAGAGGCTATTTCATTGAGCTTGGAGTGAAGAGAGTGAGAATAGGGTTAGATTTGAAAATTTTAATTCAAATATGGCATGTGACTTGGCGCGTTATTATTAAGCGTTCTGACCATCAGGATTCAGCCAAATTACACCCTCGGATCAGGAAAAATTTCTCTTTCATATCATGAGACTTGTATACCTGATCTTGGTGCGATGACCGCTGAACTGAAATTGGACCGCCACGTGCGATCTGGGAATTCTACCGGTCTGAAAACTTGATGTGTACTAGATCCAGTATGCATGAGCTTAAGTCCGACCTCGTTTGGCCAGGGGACCTCCAGAAATGCTCTTTTGGACCAGAACAGCCCTGATTTGGTTATACCTCAAGTGAACCTTGTTCCCAAGCCTAATTTGGGAAGGTTTTAGGCTATAAAAGGGTTTGAAACCCTCACTTCTCTCACACATCCGAATTTGCTAGAAACCCTAGCTAGAGAGAGAAAAAGTGAGAGTTTATGAGAGAAGGTGGGAGAGATCTTCCTGCCACCTGCTGCTGCTGCTGCACGTGCTTAAGCGGCGTACTCCAATCACTTTCCCGGTGATTCCAACGCACTTCTAGGTAAGGAAAACCCTAACCACTTACTGATTTAAGGATTTCTCCGATTCAAATAGCAAAGTAGCTGATGTACGTGTGCATTAGGTCGCCTGTACGCCGTTGACGAAGCGTATACGCTCCGTTCGAAACGATACACCTATAAAGTGAAAGGTGCAGATTTTAGATGCTTTGATTGGCTGTTTTCAACGCTTTCAATGTCGTTTAATAGTAGATTATCGACGGCAACGCCGTTTGACATGTACAACATGCTATCCGTTTCCTGTTTCGTAAGCAGACGAAAAATATGAGATTTAGGGCATTTTAGTCATTTTTAGGAAATATTGTAAACATCCATATTTTTCTAAAATGATTGACATGGCTTCTTGTCGCATTAGGATATTAGGAATGCATGCATAATCAGTTTGGCGAAGAGATTCCCCCAAATGCGTACTTTGAGTCGACATACTATATGTAGACTTAAGTGTGTAGACTAAGTGTTTGTATAAATGTTTGTATTAGTATGTATTGAATTAAATGGTGTTATGAATTAATTTGAGATTGAATTCTCAAATAATATGCTGATGTAAATGATTTCCTACATGTTGGCTATATGCATGATTTCATTATATGTATGAAATGCATGTGTTAGATGTTTTACTTAAGTTGTATGTTATAACATGTGTTAACATGCTCACATTGTTTTATTTCATTTCCATTACTTTTATATGATTGCTGATGTGAATTCATAAATGTTTGGGACTATACCTAGTCCAGGCAGTCGGCAACTGAGTAAATTCGTGGTTAGCTTATCTTTGCCACAAACGACGCGTCGATGAACGCGAGTCGTGTTTTGGAGTTGGCGGCAGTGGTTAGGCCACACAAGGTGTTTTATGCACTTCATGTCGTTCGACTTGAGATGTGCTCGTGCCAGTCGAGCCCGTCAAGTAACCCGACTGGTCATTGTATGTTCACCTTGTATGAGTCATAACTGCTTGAACCTAGGGTACTGAACTTACCATTGTAAACCTTATTAACCATGGTACCTTGATCCATAAAGACTCATGAGCCGGGCATGGTGGTATGGGACACCGTGGTCGAGCTGTCGACCTACGCTGGGGCCACAAACCTCCCCGTAGTGACCAGTGAGCAACCCAGACTCGTGAGCAGATTATGGTGGTATGGGACACTATATTCTTGCTGTCGGCCTACATTGATAAGGTGATGGGGGAGCGGTGCAACGAATGTGAGCAACAGCCCTGACAACCCTTTGTAGTGACCTCGAGCGTATTCTGAGTCTATGGGAGGCGACGACCCTTCCGTAGCGACAAGAGTACAAGTAGGCCTGTATTGATAAGGTGATGGGGGAGCGGTACAACGAGTGCAGCAATAGCCCTGGAAGCCCTTGTAGCAACCTACAAAATATACATCGTATGAGATTACTAGGAGTGACGACCCTAGACAGGATCTGTATTGGGATTGATATAAGGAAAGTATCTTAGTTTTCCAATCCTGCTGTTTGAATGGACTTATAATAACTCGGTAATCATATCACCATCACATTGCATGTGCCTGGAAGATGTGGAGCACTGTGGGATGAAAGCATGTCGCGGGCATAAGATGGTGCCGTATGAGGGAGATCATCAGTGAGGGCATCCATCATGTCATATCATATTGCATTAACGACAGTATTAGGAATGTTTGATTTACTGCTTTACCATTATCGCATGATTGATTTGAGAACATGCTAATCTTTGCTCTATTATTGCACTAAGTTAGCTACTCACTCCCACGTTACGGGATGGTGTTTTCGGACACCCACCAGTCCCTATTTTGGTTGCAGATGGTGGCGCTGCTTGAGAAGCGGAGCTGGACTTGATGATGAGGAGGAGGATCCCTCCTTTATGCGTGTTCTGATTGACGGGATTACAGAGAGGTTGATTAGATGCCTTGACACTTGTCATTTTATATTTTTAGAGCACTCATGTATATTCTTTTTATTTACTTTTGGAGTATACATGTATGTATATAACCTGGTAACATGATCACACTCTGGAGACATATGACAATTTATATATGTTATACATACTATCACAGTCTTCCGCTTGTAAATTTAACTGTCTCTGGAGTATGATATGTTGTTTTGGCTTAATCCCAATCTTGTTTAATGCCTGTTTACTGACAACATGCATCTAATATTATCTATGTTGCATAAATAACATTTTGAAACTTGAGAGTTGGGTTTTTTACTCGACCCCCGATTTTCGGGATGTTACACTTTCACCCAGGGATATTTATAGCACCCCATGTAGATCAAGATTTTCAGTATCCAATCCTGCCAACCACGATGTGCCTGTGTAGGCTACGACCTTGACGTCACTAGGGCGTACAGTAACCATGTCACACAATGCGAAATGCATGACTCATACTATCCAGTCATGCGACAATCCTGTGCATATCATGTGCTCATTTCGGCCACATCGCCTATCTGGGAGCCCCTAAACAATCTGCCCTACGGCATATGCTATGATCAGTCACTTCTCGTATCGAGCATACATATGATGCATATGATCATGAATCAGGAACTATACTAAGCATGTTATACGATGATGGATGTTGTTCATAACGAAGATGGGCCTAAACGTCGTATAAGTATGGGCCTAATAATGGGCCCTAGGGAGAATTATAATGCAGACATTTAACCAACATTATTCTTACAATGTGGACGTCAAACCATCATTGCTCCCAAGGTACGACTGCCATAAACATCATTACCCAAACCATGGTAGGGTTACACATTGTAATGGACTTGTGTACATCTTATTGGGCCTCGACCCATGGGCCTTGTCTACATCAAATGGGCCTTATAACATGGGTTTCATATATATCAAGATGGGCCTCAACGGATGGGCCATAACTACATCAAGATGGGCCTAATCATATGGGCCGATCAAATGGGCTGAGTCGAATGGGCCGAATTAAATGGGCTTCAGGCACATCAAATCGGGCCCACCCTCATATATTTTTGAGATACGCCCCATTCACAAGTTAACATAGAGATAGATGAAATGAAAATAAAAATCAGCTTAATTGGGAACTACTGTTGCCCTTAGAAGTTTGAACGGTGGATGTCGTTGTCCACTATTTAAATGGTGGGGTCCACTTGAACTTTAGATCTAACTCACCCATTTAGCTCATGCCACAAAGTAATCTCACAACTGGTTGGATGTTTTGGATACAACACATGCTTCATGGTGGGTCCCACCATCCAAACAGCAGACGGTGTAGATAAAACACATACATCATTGGGGCCCACACCATATGGATGTAAAACATACACCTGGAGTGAGTCCCACCGCCAGAAGAGCTTTGGAATGTACATGAGCAGTCCCACTACATTAAAAGACAGAGGTGGGTCCCACGTAGGGCCCACCCTCACATATCATATGTATATAATATATATAATATATATATATATATATATATATATATATATATATATATATATATATATGATGTACTATTACACAACAGCCCTATGCAATAAAAGAGAGAGGTGGGTTTCACGTAGGGCCCACCACAACATTTAAGTAGTGAGAAAGATATTATATTATGATATAATATATAATATATTATATTATATGTATGAATATAATATAATATATTGTATTATATATAACACCCCAACCACGTCCAGGCCCTGGACAGCCTGGACATGCATACATCACATGTAGGGCCCACCACCTTACATATATATATATAATATAATATATAAAATATATAATATATATAACATATAAAATATATGATTATATGCATGTAAAATGACGTCTGGGACCTTGAACGGCCTGGACAATCTCAAGCATCAAGGAGGGCCCCACACATGAGGTGGGTCCCATCGTCCAGGGACGGTGGAGACTGTACATGCAGCACAGTGCGGCCCACCTGTTAGAGTGGATGGCGTGGGTGGGTCCCACAGACCTCCACCGCTGGCACACACACAATGTCAGTTAGACTTCACTGTTAACCACTCCCAGTAGGGAGTTAATGCCAAGACCTCTCGTTGAAATGAGGTATCTTTCACCCAGCCTACCACTAGAGCTATGGAGTGGGGTGGGTCCCAACGTTGAAACGAGGTATCTTTCACTCCGTCTAACACGTGAGCCATGGGGGCCCACCATTCAGACGATCTGGATCACCCGTGGGGTGTCCCACCATGATGAATGGACGCTGTAGGTGGGTCCCATGGAACACACCGTCAGTCCACGCTACACTGTCAGCCACCACACTAGGGATCGCTGCCAAGACCTCAAGTGTTGAAACTAGACATCACCACTCAGTTTGTCAGGTGAGCTTTGGGGCCCACCGTTGAAACGGTGAGTTTCCTCTTAGTCTGCCTATTGAGCCATGGATCAGGGTGTGGGAGTGGGCCCCACATGGCCATGGTCCACCGTCCAGAACGATGGATGGGTTGGATGAAGCACTCACCTCATGGTGCAGCCCATTTGGAGAGGTGGAGGATGGAAGTGGGTCCCATGGACCCCACCATCAGTCCACACCCATGTCACACTTCATGTTAGCCACCTCACACCCATGTCAGTACACACTCCATGTTAGCCACTCCCACAAGGATCAATACTAAGACCTCCAGTGTTGAAACAAGGCATCTTTCACTCGATCTGCCACTTGAGCTATGGAGTTGAGTGGGCCCACATCAGATCACACTTCACTGGTAGCCACCCCCACTATTAGCCACCTCAAGATGGGCACTCCTATGGACAGTTGGGATGACATATAAACATCATGGTGTGTCCCACATAGATGGGGTCCACCGGTAGATGGCATGGATGATATACACACATTATGGGTGGGCCATAATCATAGCAAGAGAAAGAAAGAGAGAAAAAAAAAAGAGATAATGGAGGTGATGGAGGGGCCCTGCCTAGGCCTCATCTCCTCTTTGATACAAAATATACATGGACCCTTAAATCAAACAAATGGTTGAAAGATAAAAATCAAAGATCACCCACCGACTTCTTCTTGCACCCTAGGCTTCCTTACCTCCTTAGCTTCGATTCTAACGGAGGAGATGAGGCTTGGATGGTTGAGATGGGAGATGAAAGGGTAGGAAAGGTGGGCCACACTTGTTGCTTGGGAGAGTTGGAGAGGCTTGGACATGTGAAGCTCTCTTGCTTAGGAAAGTGATTTAAAAATGAAGGGGAGAGAGGTTGTAAAGGGGGAGAGAGAGAGTGATAGGTGATGGAGTGATGAATGTGGTGAGTGATGGGTGTAAGAGACTTTTTGAATTTTATGATTTTTGGTGTAAGAAAGGTATGGGCTTGTAAGAAACTTTTTGACTTTGGGGGGTTGCTTGGGGATGGGTGAAAGGTGATGTGTACTTGACATGATAGGATTGATGATGTGACAAGTCATAGAGATTTTCTTGGGTTTTACAACGCGCGTCATTTTCCTTGCATCGAACACGTGCCCACATCTTCTAGCCTAGGCATCCCCTCGACGCGTGAGACGCGACATCGGAACCGTGGTGACGGTGTGGTCGTTAGGGTACAAGTCTTGGGTTGACAGTATGCGACACAGGGTCACGCGTAAATGTCGGTTAAGGGTTGAAGGTTGCTAGAATTCGAACGGAAAGACCACGGAAGTCTATGAAACAGTACGGTCTAGGATACGGGGTTTACACCAGTGTCCCTGGATGCTAGACAGTTTACATATAGCACATATATAAGGTGGGCCCCACCAATAGACGTGCTGCCCAGGTGGGCCACCAAATGGCTGGATGGGGTGGATAAGACATATATCAAGGTGGGGTACATCCGGGTGGGCCACACAGCCACATCATCACACAAAAGAAAATGAAAAAGAGAGGAAGAGAGAGAGAGAGACAGAGGGACACGTGTGATGGAGGGACCCCGACACTATGGGCCCTCTGTTCCATGCATTCAATCATACATCAAGTGGGTCCCAATACATGTGGGACCACCAAATAAAAAAATCAACGGTGGAGACTCCTCTACCAAAATGGAAGGTGTAGATGACCTCTTTTAAATTAGAAAGTAAACATCATGATGAGGTCCATGGAGAATGGCCCCATCATGAGAATCATAGTGGGCCATTGACCACATTTAGGGCTAAAGTGAGATCCATACCATCAATTGGTATGCCCCACTTAATCCATCATTAAAACATGAAATCTATGCCTATAAAATACCCACCGTTCGATCTTTTTGGTCTGATGTAATGCCAAACTCCTTGTGTCTCACTTTGGTGGAAGATGATGAGAAATGAAGGGCTAGGATGATGAATCTTGGGATAGGAAGTGGGCCACACACAACACACTTTTCTCCCTTGGAAGTCTTGGACATGCACTTCTTTAGTTACTTAAAAAATGTGAAGAGAAACAGAGAGAAATGGTGGTTATAAGGGAGAGGCGATGGATGTGAGTTGATGTGTGTACTTGACATGAGAGTTAACTTAGGGTAGGTTTCTTGACTTGGGGAGAAAGAAAGCATGGGTTGTGTATTTTGATTGATTGATTGATTGATAGGATGGGTTATAGAAATTCTCTTAGAATTCACAACGTGCAGCATTTCTTCGAAATGAACGTGGGCCCACATCTCCTAGCCTGGGTATCAGATCGGTACATGAGTCGCGACGTTGGTACCATGACGACAGTGCAGTCAGAGGGGTACAGGCTTCGAGTCGAGTCGACTTTGATATGCGAAACTTGGCTTAGGATTGCATACAAACGTAAGATACAGGTCGAGGGTTACCGAAATTCGACTAGAAGGACCACGGTAGCCTATGGAACGATACGGACTATGATACGGGCTTTATAGTTCTCCCCTCCTAATAAAAATTTCATCCTAAAAATTTGCACAATCATCACAACTAGACGTAACTCATAAAGGAAGAAAAAACATTGCATCATCATACAAAATCGGAGATTGCATACAAGATACTATATATAATCAATCATTAAAGAGGTGGGGATAACACTCTTGAATCTCGGCCTCGTGCTCCCAAGTCCCAAGATGCCTCATCAATAGGATGGTGGCTCCACGGAACGGTATGATCTAAGATACGGAGCTTATAGTTCTCCTCTCCTAATAAAAATTTCATCCTTAAAATTTACAGAACAGACAAGGGAAGATGGAGCATCACCATATATATATATATATATACATATATATCAAGGTACAATCAATTTACAAAAGGATGAAATTAAATTTCTCTAATCTCAACTTTGCGCTCACAAGACACCTCATCAATACTATGGTGACTCCTATTGAACCTCAGACCCTAGATCAGAAATGGTTGAAACTGGGATACCTTACAGCCTCATCATCTCATCAATGACCAATCTAACAAGATAGTTCTAATCCTGGTCGTGAAAATCATCGGCGACTCCTCCTGACGATTAAGGGTCCTGCTGAGCCGCATAAGACCTGCCCTAGGTCTACTGGGGAGGCGTATGCCCTCTCCAAAAGAGGTCATTGCTGCTAAAAAAAATGGGGGCACTCACGCTTGCGATGCCCTGTCTCACCACATCTGAAGCAAGCGCCTGTGAACGGTCTCTGTGGTGTGCTGAAGGTGTTGTGGGCACTCGAAAGGATGGATGATCCCTGTGCCTTTGCGGCCGTCAATGCTGCTACTACTGGGAACTATAAGAGGGAATCTTCCTCTTCTGGTCTCCTTTATGGTGACGAGTTCTCTGTGAATCATTCCATTCTGCCTCGTAAATCTAGGCCCTCTGAACTACATGCTCAAAGATTGGGAGCATGTGTCCAACGACATGACTCCTGAGGCCAAAATGTAAGCCGTTCTCAAAACGGCGGGTCTTTCACTCCTCATCATAAACTAAATACGGCATGAACCTCAGTAGCACTATAAAATGAGTCGCATACTGTACCACAAACACATCTCCCTGCACCAAGGTCTCGAACTCTAATGCTCGTTGTCGACGAATGTGGTCAGGAAAATACTGCTGCTTGAATCGATCTACGAAATTCTCTCATGTTTAGATGAAATCTGACCCTGCAACACGAGCAACGGAGGTCACCAGTACTTAGCCTCACCCTGCAAAAGAAATACTGCCAATCGGATCCACTACTGTGTCGTACATGCCATCGTGTTAAAAATCTTCTCCACATTGGAGCTTCATCTCTCGGCAGTGGTCAGATCTGGCTCACCTTGGAAAGGCAAGGGATCGAGCTATCAAAACTCTTAGAGAAGGGCGCTCACGTGCTCCTACTCAGCCTGGGCTAGTGAAACAGCGGGTGACCTACCTTGCCCCTGAAGGATGGTGGCCATGGTCTGTAACATCTACTGAAGCTGATCTCCACGCACTGGCATTGTCGGGGCTACGATAGACTTAGACAGAGGTTCAGGACTTTCAGGTGGGGAAACGAGAATCTCAAGCGGGGAAGCGAAAATTGCTCAGGTCACTCGCTTGGGTGTCAGGTCCTACAAGAAGGAACAAGGGCCTATTATCCTCAAACACTCTCAAATATTCACACACAATGAGGAGCTATATCAAAAAATCTCTAAGTTATTCGTACTTGGAGACCTAATCATTGTAAGTTCTCAATAATCATTAATAGCTATCAGCAGATATGTGATATAATCCTTAGGTATTTCCAAGTTATGCTCTGATATGAACTTCTGTCATGCCCCAAACTCAAAAACTGGGCTTACAAAATTCTCGATCGCCGAATCTGGTGCCGACAGCCTCCGTAGCACCCCATTCTCAGCTCCCAGCGCCTCTACGCCAATTTTCGATCCTGGGATCATATAAGGAGGATTTTTAATATAAATTTATCTCATAAGAAGCATAACCATAAGTATACCCAAATTACAATAACAAAATCATCATCACATATCCACTAACATAATCATTTGAGTACAATGATAAAAGGGAAAAATACATGCATATAATAAAATTTTCACAAGGCTCGACTGCACGCTCCTGCTCCTGCTCAGCTACGACTACGTCTTAGCGTCACCTGCATGCATCTATCATTCATAAGCTTATAGAAAGCTTAAAGGGTGGTGTAAGTGTATGAGTAGTATATGTACGTTCAAAATGTAATAACAAAGTAAACGGACATACCGGGAAGTCCACAAACCATACAATATCAGAGTAATTAGAAATACTGACAAGTCTATAAAAATATCATCAACCTTATCCAGAATATGCAATGAAAATACATAGCAAGCCAATGTCAAATACTGAGAAAGTAATGTAGGTCAGTTATGCAATGCGAAGACATAATGAGTCAAATATTAGATATCGATGATGTAATACCATGTTCAATTCTGAAGAGCTATGAATACCATCAGCCTCATCTACGTCACATGAATGTAGAAACATAGTAACCAAAAATGCCATATGCCGAGTATGTAATGCAATATGCAATATGTGGTGTGAATGAAATGACCAAGCTGTAATGTGAAGTCGGGATGAAAGTACGTGATATCGCAAGCTATGGGGCCTATCACAAAGGACTTCTATCTAAACCAGTTTTAGACTTAAATTTGGATAATAGACTCAATGTGGTAAGCTCCAAATCTCATGTTAGTCATGCGCCCCAACCGAAATACTAACCGTTGTGAAGGTACACATAACAGATAGGTACGCACCACCAACCTAAGTGAATAGTGAATGAATGAATGAGTATGCAACTCCTGCTCAATAAGTCCACATATCAGCACCATACATCTCTAGGATTATCATCGGGGTCTAGTACACTCCAAGCTAGCTACTGCCCCAGCCGGCCATGTAGCCCAGCGAGTGGAAAAGACCTCACTAACTGCATGCTAGTAATATACCAATGCCTACCCAACTCGTCGATAAAGGATGCATTTGGAAGCAGGTTAAACTCAGCCCAACTTATAGCCCCCTCACTCGGGCGGATAAGGCTACACCCCCTCGTAACCGACCCGACACAGTGGGAGATGTGGCCTACCGGTATTCGGCACTTGAGCGCTCATGTATCCACTTAGTTTAGATGTTGGGGTGTCTCCTGGCCTCAGAGGTTCAAAGACTTTCACCCACCGACATTTAAAGTTCCCAGATGCTCGAACCAAACATTTCTGGTGTCCCATTTAGCCATTAACGACATGCCTGTGGAGGTCACATCCCTAGTGTCGTTAGGGCGTACAGTAATCACAATCACATAATGAAAGATGCATGAGTCATGCAGTCCAATCATGCATCAATCCTACGCATACAGTGTGCTCATGTGGGATAACTCCACCTATTAGGGAGTCTCGTAAACCATTTGTACTATGACATATGCAAGGGTCAATCACATCTCACAATAAACAAGAAGATGATGCGTATGGGCATGTATCATGATGTTATGTTGTCGCATACTCATAATCGGTATCAATAATCGGCATCAACAATTAGCCTCGACAATGTGGACATTTAACCAACATTTCCCCAAGGAATGACCCACATAGAGCCTAACATATAGTGAACCCATGGCCTCACATAAGGACCTAATATACAACACCATGGGCCTCACTTAAGAGCTTAATACACATCACGATGAGCCTCTCACATGGGCCTCATATACATCACAATGGACTCCGGCCCTCAAATGCATCACAATGGGCCTAATCACATAAACCTTATATTCATCACATTAGGCCTTAAAGACGGGCTACATATACATCACATTGGCCGAATGCACACCACAATGGGCCTCAACTATGGGTCGCATATACATCATATAGGTCTCGATAATCGGCCATGGCAATCGAAATTGGCCTCACTAATCGAAATCGGCCTTGATACTTGGCCTCGACAATCGGAATCGTCTTAGACAACTGACCTCACCAAATCAAAAATCGGACTCGACAAATCGAAATCAACCTTGATACTCGGCCTTGACAATCGAAATCGCCCTTGATACTCAGACTTAATAATTAGAATCGGCCTCGATACTCGGCCTCGACAAATCGAAATCGGTCTCGATACTCGCCCTTAACAATTGAAATCAGCCTAAATAATCGGCCTCAACAAATCAAAAATCACCCTATACAACCGGCCTCGACAAATCGGAACGACCTCGATACTCAACCTCGACAATCTGAATCGGCCTCAAAAAATCAGAAATCGGCCTATACAATCGGCCTCAACAAATTGGAATCAGCCTTGATACTCGGCCTCGACAATCAGAATCAACCTATATAATTGGCCTCGATAAATTGAAATTAGCCTCGACAAATCGGAATCGGCCTCGATACTTGGCCTCAACAATCAGAATTGGCCTATAAAATTGGCCTCGATAACTCAGAATTGTCCTCAATAATTGGAATCGGCCCATACAATCAACCTCAACAAATTAAAAATCGGCCTATACAATCGGCCTCGACAAATCGGAATCGACCTCGATACTTAGCCTCGACAATCAGAATCGGCCTCAATACTCGGCCTTGACAATCAGAATCGGCCTATACAATCGGCCTCGACAATCGAAATCGGCCTCGACAATCAGAATCAGCCTCGACAAATCAGAAATTGGCTTATACAATCGGCCTCCACAAATTGAAATCGGCCTCGATACGCTACCTCGACAATTGAAATTGGCCTATACAATTGGCCTCGACAAATCAAAAATCGGCCTACACAATCAGCCTCGACAAATCAGAATCGACCTCAATACTCGGTCTCGACAATCAGAATCAGCCTTAATAAATAAATAATCGGCATATACAATCGGCTTTAACAAATTGTAATTGGCCTCGATACTCGGTCTCAACAATTAGAATCGGCTTATATAATCAACCTTGATAAATTGGAATCGACCTATACAATCGGCCTCGACAAATCGGAATCGACCTCGATACTCGGCCTTGACAATCAAAATTGGCCTATACAACGACCTCAAAAAATCAGAATCAGCCTCAATACTCAGCCTTAATAATCGAAATCGATCTATACAATTGGCCTCAAAAAATAAAAAATCGGCATATACAATTGGCCTTGACAAATAGGAATCGGCCTATACAATCCACCTTGATAAATCAGAATCAGCCTCGAGACTCGGCCTCGACAATCAGAATCAGCCTATACAATCAACCTCGACAAATCAAAAATCGGCCTCGACAAATCGGAATCGGCCTCGATACTCGGCCTCGACAATCAAAATTAGCATATACAATCGGCCTCAACAAATCGAAATTACCCTTGACAATTGGCCGAACAAGGCCAAAGGGAAGGTCACAATATGGACATTGAACCATCATTGCCCATTAATGTGGACATTAAACTATCATTGCTCCCAAGGCATGGCCCGCCATAATCATCATTACATACATCATGGAGTAACCACAGATCGCAATGGTCCTCATATACATCGCATTCGGCCTCATATAAAGGCCCGACATACGTTTCATTGGGCCTCACTCATGGCCATTATATCCATTACATTGGGCCTTAACCCATGGCCCATCAAATACATCAAGTGGATCGCATCCATAGATCGCACAATGGGCCTCATATACATCAATTGGGCTGCATCGATGGGCTGCACTAATGGGCCTAATATATATCATAATGGGCCTTGCCCACAGGCCACGAATACATCACATTGGGCCTCGGATTCAAGCAAGTGGGCCCCATCATATAGGCCTTGTATACATCACATCGGGCCTCACTCATGGGTCCAATATACATTACAATGGGCCTCTCCATCTGGGTCACAATTTCATCATAATGGGCCCTATCCCGTGGGCATCACATACATCACGCTGAGCCACACAACAGGTGGGCCCTACATAACCAGTAAGTGGGCCTGCACCTCCTAAATGGGCCCACCAAATGAACCACATGGATGTACGACACATACATCAAGGTGGACTGCACCGTTACATTTATTTTCCATCCAATCTGTTCACAAGGTCACAAAGACCTGGATAAAGAGGAAAATAAATTTCATACTTATTCAAGACTTCTGTATTCCCAAAAGGGGGTTTTAATGGTAGGTGTTCATTCCCCACTGTTTTTGGTATGTGGTCCACCTAATCAATGATTGAACACATCATGGTGTGGCCCGCCGTGAAGTATTTGAGATCCAACCTATACATAAGTTAACATAGAGATAGATGGAGTGAAAACACAATATATCAGCTTGGTGGGAAACTGTTGTGGCCCTTATAAGTTTTAATGGTGGATGTCACTGTCCCCCACTATTTCTCAAAATGGTTGGACGGTATGGATACAACACATGCATCATGGGGGGTCCCATACATGGACAGCGTGGATGGAACGGGTGGGACCCGCATAACTTGTTGTGGTCAGTACAGCAGCTATGTAGCTGGTGTGAGATAACCCCAACTAATATGCTTCCCAAGGTGGGTCCACACGTGTGGCCCACCAGTCCATTAAAATGGATGAATGGTGTGATATCTCCATACATCATGGTGGGTCCCATAGCAGTTGGGCCCACTACAGCTGACATAAATACAACAACTAATAAGCTACGTAAGATGCAGCATCAGCTGTTGCTGACGGTATAGGTGGGTCCCACTTAAGGCCCACCACCATATACCTTATGATAAATGGGTATATATAATATTATATTATATTTTATATTTTATCTTATTATTTTTTTTTTTTTGCTAGCTGTTTAGTACAACCCACTATCAGTTCACACTTCACTTGTATAAGCACGTCCAGCGTCCATGGATGCTAGAAGGTATAGATATGCATGTGGGTCCAACGTGTGGGGCCCAAAGCTGGTGAGTCCCACGTATACGTGGCTCACCTGATCAATGAATAATCTAACATTTGCATTTTCCCAACACCATTAAGGTAGGGCCCACATGGTACCATCAAACACATCCATCAGGTAGATCTCACACACACCAACTGCAGGATGGTGTGGATGCAAAATATCATCAAGGTGGGTCATCAAAAATGGAGAAGAAAGAGGGGAAAGAGAGAAAAAGAGGACGGATGGAGGAGGGACCTCGCCACTATGGGCCCCTCTAGACGATATAAACCATACATTAAATGGATCCCACCATAAGTGGGTCCTCAACTCATCAAATCTAAACAAAAGAAATAATTCTAATCTCAGAAAACACCCACTTAAAGATCTTCTTAGACTTCTTCTCCCACTGATGTGTCCTAGAGCTCCATGGAATGCAATTCAACGGTTGAGATGAAGCTTGGATGGTGGAGATGAGATGTAGGAAGGCAGGCCACACCTAGCTTCTTTGGGGAGCTTAGACGTTGCTCTCATGGAATTTGCTTGGAACGAAATGAGAAATGAGAGAGAGAGAGAGAGAGAGAGAGAGAGAGAGAGAG
The DNA here is from genome assembly GCA_037074715.1 of Magnolia kwangsiensis. NCBI lineage: Eukaryota > Viridiplantae > Streptophyta > Magnoliopsida > Magnoliales > Magnoliaceae > Magnolia > Magnolia kwangsiensis. Next base: position 54,870,459 of record CM073588.1, on the reverse strand, counting down.
AGAGAGAGAGAGAGAGAAGATATAAGGGAGATGGGATGGAAGGTATGGGCTCTATTGACTTGTTAGTATAAAAGGGAAGGCTAAGCATGGGTTGCTTTGACTTTGGGTAAGGAGAGGTAAGGGTGAGTAATAGCTTATGATGGGATGTACTTGACTTGTAATTGATGTGATTGATGGGACATCTTATAGATATTCTCTCAAAATTCGTAACGCACGACGTTTTCCTGGAACTAAATGCGGGCCCATATCTCCTAGCCTCGGTATTGCTTTGGCGCGCGAGACGCGGTGTCGGAACAGCAGCGATGGCACGATCGCACTGGTACAAGTCTCGGGTTGAGCCGACCTCAATATGCATGACTCAACTTAGGATCATGCCTAAACATTGGATACAGGTCATAGGTTGTCGGAATTTGACCACGAGGACCGCGGAAGCCTATTGAACGGTACGATCCAAGATACGGGCCTTACACATGCCAAGTTTCATGAATCGCAAGAAAATATGCTGACTTCATCAGACGGTCCATGACAACACAGATGGCGTCATGACCACATTGAGTCCTCAGTAAGCCCATAATGAAATCTGTCGATACGAGATCCTACTTCCACGTCGAGACGCTCAACGGCTACAATAGACCAATGGGTCTCTAATTATCAGCCTTGACACGCTGGCATGTGTCACACTCAGCCATAAAACCGACGATCTGGCGCTTCATTCCCGCCTAAAAATACTGTTTCCTTATATCACGATAATCTTCATCGAGCTAGGGTGGATAGAAAATCGTGATCGATGTGCCTAAGTCATAAGACCTCTGTGCAACTCATGAATATCCGGGACACAATCTGCCTCTGAAACGAAATCCACCATCAGATCTAATCTGCCAATCTGTCTGGCTCTCAGATGTTGCCTCTGCTCGATAATCGTATAACCCTTGTGATAAGAGAGAGTTGAATCGACAGGTTCGATAGCTAAATGATAGAAGAATGCAGACTAAAATCAAAGTCATACTCTGCTATATCCTCGAGCATCCTCCACTCCTGAATCATTATGTGTGCCACCAGGTCCCGTGGTTGACGGCTGAGGGCATTCGCCACCATGTTTGCCTTGCCTAGGTGGTACTGGAGGTCAAAATCAAAGTCCTTTAAAAGTTCCATCTAATGTCTCTGCCTCATGTTCAGCTCGGACTGAGAGAATATATACTTCAAGCTCTTGGTCGGAGAAGAGCTCAAACCTGACCCCATAGAGATAGTGTCTCCACACCTTAAGTGTGAAGATGACTACTGCCAGCTCCAAATCATGCATGGGGTAGTTTAGCTCATGGACCTTGAGCTGACGAGATGCGAAGGCTATAGGCCTACCATGCTACATCAAGACAGCACCCAAGCCAATACGCGAGGCATCGGTAAATGCAACAAATCCATCACTCCTAGAGGGAAGAGTGAGGATAGGAGTGGACGTGAGGCGGTCCTTCAGCTCCATAAATGCTCGCTCACAGGCATCACTCCAAACAAACTCTATGCCCTTCCAAGTCAACATGGTCAACGGGACTGTAATACGGGGGAAGCCCTTAATGAAACACCGATAGTATCCCGCTAAACCAAGGAAACTATAGATTTCAGACGCAGTCATGGGCTAGCCCCACAGAGGCACTGCCTCAACCTTCGAGGGGTTCACTACGACATCCTTCCTCAACACCACGTGACCGAGAAATTTCACCTCCTCCTGTCAAAACTCACACTTCTCCAACTTTGCATATAGCTAGTGGGCACAGAGGGTCTGCAATGCGATCTCTAAATGTTGTACATGCTCCTCATAGGTCCTCAAAATATCATCGATGAATACTACAACAAACTGATCAAGATACGGACAGAAGACCTCGTTCATCAATTGCATGAAGATTGCAAGTGCATTGGTCAGTCCGAAGGACATGACCTGAAACTCAAAATGAACATAACATGTCCTGAAGGCCATCTTTAGGATGTCCTCCTCTCGGACCTGAATCTGATGATAACCGGAATGCAGGTCAATCTTCGAAAAGAACTGCGCACCCTGCAGCTGATCAAATAAGTTGTCTATCCTTGGGAGTGGGTACTTGTTCTTGATCGTAACCCGGTTGAGCTCACGATAATTCACAAAGAGCCTCAACGAGACATCCTTCTTCCTGACGAAGAGTACCGATGCTCCCCAAGGAAAATTGCTTGGACGAATGAATCCCAACTCATGTAACTCGTCCAACTGATGCTGTAGCTCCCTCAACTCCATAAGTGTCATACGATATGGGGCCTTTGAAATAGGCATGGTACCGGGCATGAGATCAATCTGGAACTCAATATGGTGATGTGGCGGTAATCCCAAAATCTCATGGAATACATTAGGAAAATCATAGACTATCGGCAACTAGTTAATACACAAGGCAACGTGCTCCTCAACTACGCAGGACAAGAGACAAGACACCAACTCTCCTCTGGGCTTAGCAATGAAATGAAACTGAGGCAAGCCAGGTATATAGAACATGACGGTCCTCGTAGAACAGTCTAACACAGCGTGGTACTAGGCAAGCCAATCCATGCCCAGGATGATGTCGAAATCTGACATCGGCAACACAAATAAATCGGTGGATAGAAAGATATCATTGACCAGAATAGGGGAAGGTGATCAGAAACGGGCCAACACCATAGGCTTCCCCAAGGGTGTCGATACGGTTAACCCCTCACGAGTAGAATCTGTCAGTAATCCAGATGATCGATAAAAATCCTCAAACATGAATGAGTGTGAAGCATCAGAATTAAATTATACTCGGGTGATGTATGCAGAGACTGGAAGTATACCCTCAATGACTCCTCAAGAGGACTACGGGTCCTAGTGAGCCACGTAGACCTATCCTGAGCTGGCTGGGGAGGTGCCTGTCCCCTCTGAGGTCCCTTGTGCTACTGTTACCTTTGCGATGGCTTGTACTGCTGCCTCTGCTATTGCTGAGGCCTCGGTGGCTGAGGTGGTTGCGGTCGCTGTTGCGCTGGAGTCTGTTGTGGTCCTCTCAGCAACTGTAAATAAGGGAAGGGGCACTTATACATGCGGTGCCCTATCCCACCACATCTAAAACAGGTCCTTGAAAATGGTTGTTAGGATGGTGTTAGAGGTGTTGATGATGCTTCTGGTACTACCGGTGCTCTGGTGTATGGGTGGATTCTGTATCTCTATGGTCGTCGATGCTGCTGAGAGCTACTAGAGGGGGCTTGCCTCTTCCGACCTCTCCTCTGATCTTGATCGCTCTGTGTGTTGGCCCACTCAGTCTTATAAATTTGAGCCCTCTGTACTATCGCTTGAAAGGTCAGGAGCTCATGCCCAATAACACGACCTCAAAGATCGTAACGCAAGCCATTCTCGAAATGGCAGGCCTTTCGCCCCTCATCATCAACCAAATATGGCGCGAACCTTAACAACACTACAAAATGGGCCACATACTATGCCATAGACAAGTCCCCGTGCACCAGAGTCTTGAACTCTAACGCTCTCTGACTACGAATGCACTCAGGGAAATACTGTTACTCGAATCAGTTTATAAAATCATCCCATGTCCAGACAAAGTCAGGCCCTGCAACACGGGTAACAGAGGTTCACTAGTGCTCAGCCTCACCATAGAGAAGAAATATAGCTAATCGGACTCGCTGCTAGGTCGTAAATGCCATAGTATCAAAATTCTTCTCCACATTGAAGCTCCATCTCTCAGCTGCAGTCGAATCTGGCTCGCCTTATAAATGTGGAGGATCGAGTTGTCTGAACTCTTGAAGAAGGGCGCTCGCGCGCTCCTGCTCTACCTGAGCTAGTGAAATAATGGGGCGCCTGCCCTATCCCTGAAGCATAGTCATCATAACATGCAACATCTACTGCAACTGGGAGGCAGTCATAAGTACGATCGGATTTGCACCAGTCTCAGGTGGAGGAATGACATCCTCAAGCTGGGGAGCAGGGATCTCTAGGGGTGGAGCGGGAGTCATAGGTGGTAAAATGGGAGTCTCAGGTGGTGGAGCGGGAGTAGCTCGAGTCGCTCTATTAGGCGGCTTGTCCGATAGAAATGAACAAAGGTGCCTAGCAATCCTTGAAAACTCTCAAAGGCACGTTGAGGGACTAAATTGGAAGGTTATGCACTCAGAACCTAATTGACCTAAACTCATACTAGATATGTGATGTTGTTCTCGGTTATTTCCAAGTTATGCTCTGATACCAATTTTTATCACACCCTAAACTCGGAAACCGTGCTTACAAAATTCTCGATTGCCGAATCCGGTGCTGACAGCCTCCACAGTACCCCATTCTCGGCTCCCGGCACCCATACATTAGGTTCTGATCCTGGGAACCTATAAGGAGGATTTCAAACATGATTTTGATTTAGTATAAGCATAACCTATGACAATAACCATAAGAACACTAATGCAAAATCCACTATGATAAAAAACTTTGAATACAATGCGTATGAAGGAAAATACAAGATAATAACGAAAACTCCTGAAGCCCGACTGCACGCTCCTACTATGGCGAGGCTATGGCTGCATTCTAATGCCACTTGCACGCATCAATCGTGCATATGCTTATAGAAAGCTTAGAGGGTGGTGTAAGTGTGTGCGCAATATGAGCGTGCTCATAATATAATGCCAGAGTAATGCGGAATCATGCTGATGAGTACATGAATGCAATCAGCCGTACCAAGGCTATGCAGTATAAGATATAAATGTTATCAGTCATATCAAGACCATGTGATGTGAAATGCAACTCATGCATGCCAATCATCATCCACATATCAATAGAGCTCCTCACTAGAGCATCAAATATCAATACACTTCTCACTTTTAATAATCACCGGGGTTTAGTACACTTCAAATGGCACTGCCCTTTCCCAGGCACATAGTCTAAGTGAGCATAAGAAACCTCACTATCCACCTAGCCAATAGTCTGTCAATACCTATCCGTCACGTCGATAGTTAACCTATTCACGAGCTAGTCAAACTCAGCCTAGTAATTCCCCTACCCTTGAGTGAGTAAGGCCACACCCCTTTTCAACTGACCAAGATACAGTGGGAGACGCAGCCTCCTGTTATTCGGCCCTCGTGCGTTCATATATTCACTCAGTCTTGACGTTGGAGTCATCCTCCAGTACCATCGAGCTTAGGGATTTTCACCCAGGGACATCTATGGCACCCCAATGAAGCATTTTGGTGTCCGATCCTACCATCCATGATGTGCCTGTGGAGGCCATAGCCCTGATGTCGCTAAGGCGTGCAGTAATCATGTCATATAAATGCGAAGTGCATGAATCACACTACCAATCATGCAACAATCCTACGTGCATAACACGCTCATGTAGGGTAACTCCACCTATCAGGGAGCCCATAAACAATCTGTCCGAAGGCATATACTATAATCATTCACTCCTCATACCAAGCATACATATGATGCATATGATCATGAATCATAGAACTATACTAAACATGTTATATAGTGATGGACTCTGTTCATAACGAAGATGGGCCTAGACAGCCTACACACTACAAGTATGAGCCTATCAATGGGCCCTAGGGAGAGTTATAATGCGGACATTTAACTATCATTACTCTTACAATGTCGACGTCAAACCATCATTACGCCCAAGGCATGGCCCGCCATAAACATCATTACATAAACCATGGTGGAATCACATGTCGCAATGGGCCTATCAATGTACATCCCATTGGGCCTCGACCCATGGGCCTCAAACATCACATTAAGGTGGGCCTCAACAATAGGCCTCATATATCACATCGGGCCTAATTAAATGGGCCGAATCAGTGGGCTGAATCAAATGGGCCAAGTTAAATGGGCCGAGTCCAACTCATCTATTTTTAGAAATTAATATATATATATATATATATATATATATATATATATATATATATATATATATAAATCATATCAAAAGATCAATTGGACCATACCATATCTAACCGTAGTGATAATGATTTCCATGGTTAAATTCCAGTGGGCCCCACCATAGGGTTTATTTCCCATCCAGTCTATTCATAAGGTTACAAAGACTTGGATTTAGAGGAAAAACAAATATCATAATGGTCCAAACTCAGTAGCCCAAGGGTTTAATGATGGACGTTCAAACCTACTATTTTCTATAATGTGGTCCACCTGATCCTAGATCTGTCTTATTATTATTATTTTTTTGTCTCAAGTTGTAAGACGAGCTTGGTTGGATGGTTTAGATGCAACACACCCATCGGTGGACCCCATATAGATGAACGGCATGGGTAAAGCATGTACCTCATCGTGGGAGTCCACATGTGTGGAATACAATATATACATCAGTGGGTCCCATGTGGGGCCCACCATAACATTCCATCCAATCTGTTGATAAGGTCACGCAAAGCCAAATAACGAAGAAACAAAAATTCATAACGATCTAAAACTTCTGTGAAATCCCAAGGGGTTTCAATGGCAACTGTTTAATCCCACTGCTTCATATGGCGTGGACCACCTAAGCTCTATGTATAACTCAACTTCTCAGGGGGCCCCACAACTAAGAGGGCCCCACCCAATGCATGGTATTGATGCTCATCCCTCAACACGGTGGGGCCTATGCTGTGACCCACGGTCCCTGCCTCTCCGATACGTAGCAGCACAGGACGCTGCTATAGCATTCTCTGGACAATAGCAGCAGCTCATGCTGCTTTGTATTTTTTTTTGTGCTTATGAATATTTGTGGTTTTTCCTAGGTGGGGCACACATCAGGTGTATCCACTCCACTTATAGGATTCTAGGACTTAAGACGGTTCAAACAAGCCCAATATTCAGCATGTTTTGGCATGTAGAAACATTAAGATGGGCCTTAACTGATTTGAACAGTAAAAATCATTATTTTCTAAACTATGGCCCACCGTAAAATTGGATTGGCTTCATTTTTTGGCTCAACACCTAAAATGGACTGAGAAATAGGATGGACGACGTGAATTAGATTTATACATCAAGGTGGGGCCTATATGAGTGGTCCACCTAAATTTTTGAATCAAATTGATATTTTTGTTTTCATTCCAACCTCCAGTGTGCGTCCAGGGAGGTTGGGATTTAGTACACCATACTGTCAGTTCGGTTTGCATACAACACATATATAATGTAGGCCCCACCTATAGACATGCTGCCCAGGTGGGCCACTAAATGGCTGGATGGTGTGGATAAGACATAGATCAAGGTGGGGTACATCCGGGTGGGCCACACAGCCACATCATCAAACAAAAGAAAATGAAAAAGAATGGGAGAGAGAGAGAAAGCGACACATGCAATGGAGGGACCCCACACTATGGGCCCTTCGTTTCATACATTCAATCATACATCAAGTGGGTCCTAATACATGTGGGCTAACCAAATTAAAAATCAATGGTGGAGATTCCTTCTCCAGCAAAATGGAAGGTGTTGATGACCTCTTTCAAACTAGAAAGTAAACATCATGATGGGGTCCATGGAGAATGGCCCCATCATGGAATGATCATGAGAATTATAGTGGGCCATCAGCCACATCTAGGATCCAAAGTGAGATCTATACCATCAATCGGTAGGCCCCACTTGATCCATGATCAAAACATGAAATCTATGCCTAGAAAACACCCACCATTCGATCTTCTTGGTCCGATGGAATGCCAAACTCCTTGTGTCTCACTTTGATGGAGGATGATTTGAAATGAAGGCCTGGGAAGATGGATCTTGGGATAGGAAGTGGGCCACATACAACACACTTTTCTCTCTTGGAAGTGCTTGGACGTGACCTCTTTGGTTACTTGGAAAATGTGAAGAGAAAGAGAGAGAAATGGTGGTTGTAAGGGAGAGGTGATGGATGTTAGTTGATGAGTGTACTTGACTTTAGAGTTGACTTAGGGTAGGTTTCTTGACTTGGGGAGAAAGAAAGCATGGGTTGTGTACTTTGATTGATTGATTGATGGGATGGGTTATAGAAATTCTCTTGGAATTTGCAATGCACGACATTTCTTCTGAATGAATGCTGGCCCACATCTCCTGGCCTGGGTATTGGATTGGTGTGCGAGTCATGGCGTTGGAACCGCGGTGATGGCATGGTCGTAGGGGTACAGGTTTTGAGTTGAGTCGACTCTGATATGCAAAACTCGACTTAGGATCGCGCGCAAACATCGAATACAGATCAAGGATTGCCAAAATTTAACTGGAAGGACTACGGAAGCCTACGGAACGGTACGGACTATGATACGGGCCTTACACCTGTGGTTTAATTCATGTTTCCACCATTGAACTACTATTTATGTTCCACACATTGCATGTATTGAGCCCATCATAGGCCTTTGTTTGGTTGGTTACGAGTTGCCCTCTTGGGCCTTATTTATGGATAGTTGCAGGGCCTACTTTGATGACCATTTCAGGCCCTCTGTGATTTTTTTATGGATTCTACAATTTTTTATCCCATTTAGATGTCAATATTTGTATGTTTTGGCCGCTTAGGTGCGGGCTTACTGAGTGGGCACATTAGCTTGAAAGACTACTTAAGTATAGTCCTATGGACCTTGATAAACTTGGTTTCCAAGTAGGTTCTACCCATTATGAATGATGAATTTCCATTATCATGTGGTGTGAGATGTTACATGTGTGTTGGTACAATACTTAATAATTTATGTAGTATTACCTTAGTGATTTATACAATGTTTGCACTCATGATTGCTATAACACTTCCTTTATGTTGACATGGTGTTTTCTTTATATTGATGCAACATTATTTTATGTTAGATGTAACATTTCTTTTACATTCGAGTTAACATTGCTTTATATTGATTTAGCCTTGCTTTTTACTTGATATGGTATTACACACCTCATGCATAGTGGTTATGATCGTATGTTATCATATCTCATTCGTATCATATGTACATGACTTGAATGATGGTTAATTCATGATTTTTTACATTACCTATGCATGGAAAGGCTGCATGTACAACTTTACAACCTTGGGCATTTCTAGGAGACTTATAAGAGATGAGGTCGCCTTGCATGTATGCACAACTTGCATGACATGGTTGCATGACTCAGATGAGCATTCATGCATTATAAATTCATTTGCATTACACCTTAGCGACATCAGGATTGTGGTCTCTACAAGCATATCGTGGATGGTCAGATTGGACACCGAAAATATCTGTTCTAGCATTAGGGCACTAAGGATGTCCTTGGGTGAAAGTCCCTAAACCTTATGGGCCAACAGAATGCTTCAATGTTGAGATGTAGTGGATAACATGAGCGCCTGAGTGCCAAATACCAGTAGGCCCGTCTCCCACTATGTTGTGGTCGGTTGGAAAAGGGGTGTGACCTTATCCGCCCGAGGGTAGGGGACTATAAGCTAGATTGAGTTTGGCCAGTTTATTAATGAGTCCGCTATCAACAAGCCAAGTGGGCATTGGTATACCACTGGCAATGTGGATAGTGAGGTCTCTTCCACTTACCTGGGCATACCAGCGATAGGATGGTAGCTAGTGTGGAGTGTACTAGACCCCAATGATGATTCCAGTGATGATAACTGTACTGAAATGTCGACTTACTAAGTAGGAGTTGCATGTTCAACATTTGACTTATTCATGCATTCACTATTCACTCGGGCTAGTGGTGCACAATTAAATCCTTATGTGCACCTTCGCAATGGCCACGATTTTGGTTAGGTACGCGACTAACTTGAGATCAAGAGTTTACCGCATTAAGTCTAGCTTCCAAATCAGGTATGAGACTGGTTTGAATAGAAGTCCCTTGTGATGAACCCCATGGCTTGCGATACCACATATTATCATCCTGACTACACACACCAGCTTTGTCATTCCCTTTACATCGCATAGGCTGGATATGGTTGATGGTATTTATGGATTTATTAGGATTTAAATATTACATTACATCCTCAACATATGACATTTGGCCTACTATGTCTTTATATCGCATAGCTTGGATAAGGCTGATGGTATTTATGAACTTGTCAGTTTAGCCTCTATCTTTCCGCTCACTTTGATATTTGTATCCTTGGCACATACATTGCATACACACACACGCACTCTCTAAGCTTCGTAGTAAGCTTATGCACATTCGTTACATGCAGGTTATGCTAGACCATAGCATCATTGAGGCAGGAGCATGTGCCCGATCTTTGGGAGTTTTGTTATATCATGTATTTTTCTTTTACTACTATACTTAAAGATTATATTAGTGGATATGTGGTGATGATGTTTTTTAACTTAGGTACACTTGTTGTTATGATCCTTTAATAAGGAAAAAAAATTCACCTCAAAATCCTCCTTGTAGGATCCCAGGATCAGAACCTGGTGTATGGGAGTTGGGAGATGAGAATGGAGTATTACGAAGGCTATCTGTCATGCCCCAAACTCGGTAACCGGACTCACAAGGAACCTGATGGCCAGTTCTGGCCGCAACAGCCTCCGTAGTACCCCATTCTCGACTCCTAAGGCAAGTTTCGATCCTAGGATCCTACAAGGAGGATTTTCATAACAATATAATCATTTCTAATACGAGCATACCTAAGATCACTGTAAGTAAATCTGAGAATAATAAAGGCACACATCATAAAATCCACTATGAATTTGAACTTTTACAAGCTTACATTAGGTCCAAAAGGACATACATAAGATAACAGAAGAAAGAAGGAAGAGAATCTGCATCGCACACCTATCCAAGTTCCACTGCAAATACATTAACTTAGGATCTCTTGCATGCATCAATCGTACATAAGCTTATAAAAAGCTTAAAGGGTGGTGAAAGTGTGTGACAATGGTGCTCAGAAGAAGATAGAGAATATAGAAGGGAGTCACGATCAATACTAATACCACGAGCCTTACCAAGGCTACCATGAACATAAGAAGCTATACCAAGGTAGTATGATAATGTAGGAATCCATACCAAGGCTATATAGTGCAATGAGTAATGTAATGTAATGAGTACTGGACGCCATGCTAAGGTGATGCATTATGAGACTTACACAGCTGATACAAATGCAATGCGAAGTAATGTCAGTGCTCATATCCAATCCACATATCAAGTACATTTCCATCATGAGGAAATCACCGGGGTCCATCACATTGATGGATGACTGCCGCTCTACAGACCCCGCACAGTCAAACGAGCGTAGGAGACCTCACTACCCACTTGTGGACAGCCAATCACCAGTAAGGCCCGAAGGTAGCGGACTCATTCACGAGCTGGTCAAATTCAACCTAGTAATGCCCTCTTACAACAGGTGAGTAAGGCCACACCCGTATCCAATCGACTACACGACAGTGGGAGTCGCAACCTAACTGTATAAGGCTCATGTGCGCTCATATATTCCACTCGGTCACGACGCTGGAGCAGATCCTTGGTACCATGGAAGTTTTGAGAAATGCACCCAATATGCTCAAGTAACATTTTCAGTGTCCAAACATGGCCATCCACGATGTATCTGTGGAGGCTATAACCCTGATGAAGCAAGGGCGATAATGCTCATATGCTATATAATGCCAGATGCATGAATCACACAATCAACCCTGCATAAATCCCAAGCATCCAACGTGCTCAAGAGGGGATACTACGTCCCTCGGGAAAAGTATCATGCAATGCCCAATGACACAATATGACCACACACACATAGTATCAACCAAGCATACAATGATGTACATGAGCCATGAAGATGGGTCTAGACACATTATGTGGTGATATATAAAGTAGTACACTCCTATCTAAGAAGGGACCGAGACTAGGTATGTAGACAATATCCATGAGGAATCTCACCTCTAGTGGGGGCCCATTTACCTGGGATAACCCATGAGACTAAGTATACAAACTATGGGTCTAAGCGATATAGAAATGAGCCTAACAAGAGTCTAAGATGATCGTCCAATCACTCTTAAATACAATCAGGCCTAGGGGGTCCATAATGGGGACATTTAAACACCATTCCCCAAAAAGGCATATCAACCATGAATGATGTGGATAGAAGGCCCAAGGCCTACATTAAAAATAAATGTAACCAACCATATACATATATATTCCTCATAATAGGCCATAAAAAGATAAAATACCACTTTTAACAACATGGGCCCCAAGGGGAATTAAGGCCCAAGGCTCAATTCCCGATGGCCATAGAATCCATGCATTGAGTCAGACTTGGTGGACAGCCTGTGTACACAATATACGACTAAATAAGTTTAAGTTTGGATGAAATGGGCCTAACTACATCAGTCCAATAACTTAACAACTTAAGTGGGCAACCAAGGGCCCAATACTATCATTGTCTTAGCCCACAAGTCCATCAAAATGGTGGAAGTTAGCCTAATATATAGTTGGGCCAAGCTGGGACAACCCTACCCACTCTGGGCCTATGAGATGCCCCCAAAAAAATCTGATCTAAGATGGGGTCTCATCTGATCACTAAAGGTGACCCAAAAAACTGCACTGATTAAGCCCAAAGATTATAAGAAAACATAAGTATGTAACACGTACAAAAGTTCTCAATATGCTGGGCCCCACAACCAAATAAAGTTTTAACCATAAAATTTTACATTTAAGACCCTTTGATAAACGTTTGGCCAGTTTGACTTCTTAGACCTATTAAGGTCCAGAAATTAGTTAACTATGTGTAAATAATCTCATGAAGGCCAACTATACTCACTGGGGGACCCCACCAGATGGAGAGTGCGTATATATCATGAAAAGATCAAGTGGGCTTGTTACTGGATTATGAGTCCAGCAGTAACCCAAGGTAGAGAGTGCATCCATAATCGGGCGATCCAAGGCTTGGACGGCCTGGACCAAACATGCGTCAAGTTAGGTTCCACATACATACACATTGAGCCTTAAATAAATGGTTTAGGGTCTATGGTGGGCCTTTAACCATGCATAGAGAAACCCATGGGCCTACCTTAGGATCACCTAGGAGGACGTTCAACCTCAACTAGCTTCCAAGAGGTAGCCTGCCACTACTCATATAATATAAGGTCTAAAGCCCACACAATGCATGGCCTAATGGGTCATACACCAAGCCCAAATTATAGGCCAAATAGTGGACCCTCAAGTAAGGTTTGGGCCCAACTATAAAGGTCATAATTCCACATATTGTAGTGGGCTTCATGGGCAGCCCAATAATTCATTTACATGGGTAAGTTTTATATTTAACACAAGTGAGTTGGGCCTCACTTTTGGCCCAAGTACAAGGTCAATTTAGTGGGCAGCTAAGAGCCAAACTTCTTGCATATTATTACCCTTAAGCCCATCACAATAGATGGGAGAGTATAGCCCCAAGATCAATGGACCTATCCAAAATAACTGAGTCCAAAAGGCCTAATCACTACCACAAAAGGGGCGGCCATGCATGTACTATATTACATAATGAGCCCTAAGGAAATGGCTCAAAACAAAAGTCATCCAATTCATACATTATGGTGAACTTGAGGTCAGCCCATAAGCCCATGAATATACATGGGTAAGGCCTATACTAACAGTGTGGACCTTGTGACATCAGCCCAAAGACTTAGTAAGACCCTCCACAATATTCATTTATATAGGCCTTGCAAGTCAGCCCACAATTAAGCATTTTATGAGGGCATCAAGGCTAATAAATACACATGATCAGCTTGTAAACGGCCCATTGGGCCCATAAAACAATAAGGTCATCCCCTGCACAGTCTTGGGCTCAGGGAATAGGTTTCCAGCCCAAATGTCCCATAAGACTACCAAAAATCCGGTTAATGCTAGCCCATATTATCACCTCAAAGATGAGCCTTAAGAGGTACTAATTACACCTAAAAAATATCTAAGGAAAGCAAGGAGTGTGTGCAACACTCTCTCAAATATGGTGTGCCACAATAGTTTCTAAACAATTAACCATGTAGCAAATTTTGGGCCCCTTGCTGGAATTCCAGCCCACCCATTTCCTGGGCCACTGGAGTCCAAAAATTTATTCAATTTAGATGGGTTACTGAACCATGGTGATCCACATATATCATAGTAGGCCCCACCAGATAAAAAGGGAGATATACAACACTTACTTCAAGTGGGCCATGCCATTAGAATGCACGCTCAACAACCCAAGGTAGGGGCGTGCCTGGGTATTTGGCCCAAAACTAATCCAAATTGTAAGCCACACCACGGTTGGTACAGAGACCCAATGGCCCTAAATATTTTCAGGGTGGACCCTCCATGGGTGGGTCACACCCCTACAAAATTTTAGAATGTTTGGACATCTATAAATATTTTAATTAATTTGAATAAAACAATTTATCTAGAAAATCAGACTGACTTGAATGTCCCAACGTGGTGGGCCAGTCCTGCCCTTGGCACGGTGTGCACAGGGGTCCATTAGTCCTAAAAACTTTTAGGTGGGTCCTAAAATGGGTGTACCACACCTCCACAAATTTTTAAGATTTTTAGGCATGGATAAATATTTTATTTCATTTAAAGAAATCAATCTGTCCTGAAAATCGGACTGATCTGGACACTACATTATAGTGGGCCGGTCCAGCCACCATCATGTTGCATACAGGTGTCCATTGGCTCTAAAATTTAGTAGGTAAATCCCACCATGGGTGTACCACTTCCCTGTAAAATATCATAATTTTATGATACCCAAAATTATTTTAATTAATTTGAAAAATACAATCAATCCAGGGTGGAATATTGCTGGAATATAACTGTGCTGAATTTGGGCCATTCAATGGGTGGGTTTTGGGCCTCCAAAATTCCTAAAATTTGGACCCAAGGTCCCTCATCAGGCCTAAAATAAGGTGGGACCTAGAAATATATCTCACCTTCTTGAAAAATATTTAATTCAGGCTTTTATCATATTATATTGCTAGATTGCACAGCAGAAAATTAAAGTAGTGTTGTCCCTGATTTGAACACCCCAAAGCGGTGGGCCCAAGTTCTCCAAAAATTACAAAAAATTAATTATAACCTCCTCATACAAGTGTACTACAAGGGAGGGTCCACAAAAGTGGCCCACCAGTACAAAAACCATTTTATATTTATGGATTTGTAACTGTACATGTTGTTGGATAGTCCAGAAAATCTAGACTGCCCACCCCACTTCGGTCACTCCTTTGGGACCTCAAACAAGGTCAGATGGAGGTAAAATTTGGGGTACATCTAGGTGGGGTCCCCACCTTCAAGAAAAGTATATCAAATGGGTAGAAACAGTCCTCCAATTAGTCCAAAAATCTGAACCAAAACAAACCAGAAACTTTTTAGAAAATTTCTAGATAGCAGCATGTACATGAAATAAAATGAGCATAGGAACCAAAATAAGGGGAAATATTGACATGGAATTTGATTTGTGGTCCACCTCAGTGGGCCCCAAAAATATTCAGACTTAATCCATGCCATACAATCCATTGCATATGTCCAAAAAGGAGTAAATGGGACACCTATGTTCATAGAGTGGACAGACATGGACATCCACTCTCTTTGGATGGTCTAGATACTTCCAGGCCACAAAGTGGGCCACACACATCTGAAAATTAAGAATAAAATAATGAAAAATAAAGATAATCCAGCCACAAGAGAGGAAAATGACATGCATCAAAGGAAGATGCCATGATGGGGTCCATAGAAAATGACCCCATCCATGGATCGTGCATGCAAGGAAATGGGCCATTGCCCTCAATCATGGAGACATGGGGGACCTCCATCATCACTTGATGGGTCCCACAAGTCCTAAGGAAGATGAATAAGAATTTAAGAGCACTCACCTCAAAGATTATCCTTCTTCTTCCACACTTGGGTTCTTTAGCTCCAATGGTGAAGTTTTAATGGTTGGGATGGGTTTTTGAGGGTTAGATTGGGAGAGATCTAGCTTGGAAGGGGTGGGAGGATTTGGAGAGTTTTGCAAGGTGAAGAAGAGAAAATGAAGGAAGAGAGAGAGAGATGAGAGAGTTTGTAGAGTTGAAATGATTAGTTTCTTAGAAAAAGATGAGTTTTTGAAAAGAGAAAACAATCATTACTCATGGAATAGGGTGGCTCATCATTGCCTAGAGAAGCTAATCTCATCATGATTTCCTTGAGAAAGAAGCCATCATTGCTAGACTAAAGGTGGCTTACATGGGGAATAGTGCACATGGAGAAATGTGCAATCAGGTGGGTCTCACCAAAAATGCAATCAACAGTCCAAATAATGTGCGACCCATAACTTTTGATGGACACGTCAGATTTTTGCATGAGACGCGGTGTTGGAACAGCGGCGGCATAGGTCTCAGGTCAATCCGAGTTGGGTCTACGTGACTGAACTCAAGGACGACCACAAATACTAACAGAAAGTCATCGGTCGTCGAAATTTGACCGGTAAGACCGCGGGACCAAAATGAACAAAATGCATACTCACACACACGCATGCATACATGTAAACTAGGGTCGGATCTCACATTGTCGGTGATCGAAAATTTTTTAAGTCTAGTTCCCGAGTTTGGGGCGTGACAATAAGTCTAGTTTGTTTGGTTACGTCCATTGGGGATTCCCGTGGGTTTTTCAATTAGAGTGGTTTTTTTTATTAAAAGACTTTATTCATCTTCTTGTAGATGGACAACTACAATCAGAACAAGGTTTTGTTGGAGAGATTTTATTTTTTTATTTTTAGAAGATGATCTGGTCCATCATCTCATAACCTAATAGTCACGATTGAGATTAGACTTATTAGAAATATTTTAGTGAATTTTTTGAAAAATGATCTGATCCATCATCTCGCAATCTAACGGTTGATATTAAGATTAGACTTATTGGAAATATCATTTGTCAATTTTATTTTTTTTGTTTTTTTGAAAAATGATCTAATCTAACATCTTATAATCTAATAGTTCCAATCAAGATCAAACTTATTGAAAATATTTTTTGTGAATTTTTTAACATATTTTGACCTGTCATCTTGAATTCTAATGATTGTGATTGAGATTAGACTTATTGAAAATATTTTTTATAATTTTTTTAAAAATGATGGTCGGATCTATTATCTCACAATCTAATGGTTGCAATTAAGATAAAACTTTATTAGAAATATCTTTTGTGAATTAAAAAAAAATGATGGTCTTATCTGTTATCTTACAATCCAACGAACAGACTTTATTGAATTTTTTTTATTTTTATTTTTTATTTTTTTTTATGGAAGATGATAATCACTTGTCTCTCTTTCTCTCATCATTCCCCTTATTATTATTATTTTCTTTTTTCCACTTATCATCTCTCATTATCTTTCTTTTCATCACTCTTTCTCTCCTATTCCTCCTCTTATTCTCACCTTTCTCTCATTCTCTCATTTTCTTTCTCATCTCATTCCCATTTTCTCTTCCTAATTTCACTTTTCTAATTTCTCTTCTTCTCTTGTTTTCCTTTTCTTTTATTTTAATTTCTCTTTTTCTAGCTTCCATTATGTCTCAATATCTTAGCAACTTCTCATTTTACACTCTTCTTTTCCATTTTCATTTTCTCATCTCCTCTCTCACTACTCTTTACCTCTTCCCATCTTTTCTTTCTCTTGTGTTGTAACACCCTGAAAATCGGGGGTCGTGTATAAACCCGACTCCCGAGTTCCAGACCATCACTTATGTAACAAAAATGTTTATGATTTAATGTTGTCTGAGTTAAAGCATTCACATGAGTAAAATTATACCAAAACTGCAATTCATACTCCAGATTCAGTGATAAAAGCAAGCGGAAGACTAAAGGATATACATATCACTTTATGGAAAACAAAATAGATCTCAACTGTCTCCAAAGTATGAATACATCTCTGAGTCTCATATACATGTAAATAAACAGAATCAAAATGTCAAAAATAGTCCCACTGAGAAGTCCCGCCAATCCAGGCCACCTAAGCAAAGCCGTCGTGGTACTGCATATATGAGAACTCGTCCTGGTCCTCATCATAATCCGGCTTTGCCTCATGAATCGCTGCCTCACCTGCATCTAAGACAGGGTCTAGTGGGTGTTGCAAACACCATCCCATAACGTGGGAGTGAGTAGCTAACTCAGTGAAATAATAGAGCAAAGATTAACATATTCTCAAATCAATCGTGCGATAATAGTAAAGCAGTAAATCAAACATTCCTAATACTGTTGTTAATGCAATATGACGTGACATGATGGATGCCCTCACCGACGATCTCCCTCATACGGTACCATCTTACGCCCGCGGCATGCTTTCTTCCCACAGTGCTCCACATATTCCAGGAACATGCAATGCGATGGTGATATGATTACCGAGTTTTTATTAGTCCATTCATACAGCAGTGTTGGGAAACTAAGGTACCTTACTTATATCAATCCCAACACAGATCCTGTCTAGGGTCGTCACTCCTAGTAATCTCATATGATGTATATTTTGTAGGTCACTGCAAGGGCTGTCAGGGCTATTGCTCGCACTCGTTGCACCGATCCCCCATCACCTTATCAATACAGGCCTACTGTACTCTCATTGCTACGGAAGGGTCGTCGCCTCCCGTAGACTCAGAATATGCTCGTGGTCACTACAAAGGGCTCGACCACGGTGTCCCATACCACCATGCCCGGCTCATGAGTCTTTATGGATCAAGGTACCATGGTTAACAGGGTTTACAATGGTAAGTTTAGTACCCTAGGTTCAAGCAGTTATGATTCATACAGGGTGAACATACAATGGCCAGTCGGGTTACTTGACGGGCTCGACTAGTACAAGCGCATCTCAAGATGAGCGACATGAAGTGCATAAAATACTTCGCGTGGCCTAACCACTGCCGCCAACTCCAAAACACGACTCGCGTTCATCGACGCGTCGTTCGTGGCAAAGTTAAGCTAACCACAAATTTACTCGGTTACAGACTGCCTAGACTAGGTATAGTCCCAAACATTTATGAATCCACATCAGCAATTATATAAGAGTAATGAAAATGAAATACAATAATGTGAGCATGTTAACACATGTTATAACATACAACTTAAGTAAATCATCTAACACATGCATTTCATACATATAATGAAATCATGCATATACCCAACATGTAGGAAATCATTTACATCAGCATATTATTTGAGAATTCAATCTCAAACTAATTCATAATACCATTTAATTCAATACATACTAATGCAAACATTTATACGAACACTTAGTCTACACACTTAAGTCTCCATATAGTATGTCGACTCAAAGTGTGCATTTGGGCGAATCTCTTCGTCAAGATGATTATGCACGCATTCCTAATATCCTAATGCGACAAAGAGCCATGTCAATCATATCAGCAAAATATGGATGAAAACAGTATTTCCTACAAATGACTAGAATGCCCTAAATCTCATATTTTTCGTCTGCTTACGAAATAGGAAACGGACAACATGTTGTACATGTTAAACGGCGTTGCCGTCGATAATCTACTATTAAACGACATTGAAAGCGTTGAAATCAGCCAATCGAAGCGTCTAGAATCCGCACCTTTTCCCTAGAGGTGAACCGATTCGAACGGAGCATATACGCTTCGTCTACGGCGAACCGGGAACCTAATACACAAGATCTGTAAGCTACTTCACTAAGGGATTCGACGGAACCTTAAATCAGCAAAAGGTAAGGATTTTCCTTACCTAGAAGTGCGGCAGAATCACCAGGAAAGTGATTGAGGTACGTGGCTTAAGCACTTGTAGCAGGTAGTGCAAGCAGAAGGAAGTTCTCTCCCACTCTCTCTCACAATCTCTCATCTTTTCTCACACACCAGCTAGGGTTTCTAGCAAATTCGGATGGGTGACAGAAGTGAGGGTTTAAGGCCCTTTTATAACCTAAAACATTTCCAAAACAGACTTGGGAACAATATTTACTTGATGCCTAACCAAATCGGGGTTGTTTCGTTCCAAAAAGACATTTCGGGAGGTCTCCTGGCCGAACGCGATCAGAATTAAGCTTATGCACGTCAGATGTCGCTCACATCCCATTTTCAGACCAGTAGTGTTCGTAGATCGCACGTGGCGGTCTAGTTTCAGTTCAGCGGTCATCGCACGTAGATCAGGTCTACAAGTCTCATGATATGAAAGAGAAATTTTTCCTGATCCGAGGGTGTAATTTGTCTGAATTCTGACGGTCAGAACGATTAATAATAATGCATCAAGTCGTGTGTCGGGTTTGAATTTCAAAACTATAAATCTAACCCTATTCTCACTCTCTTCACTCTAGGCTCAATGAAATAGCCTCTGAATGTCGATTGGACTTGATTTTCAAAATGATTGTCAAGTCCAGCTAGGCGGTTATAACGGTCTAAGATTGTAGGTATCGGACTTTCGACGTGCGGTCTAGATCTAATACAAAGTTTCAAAGGGGTCCTGAGAACAAACCGGTTTAGAGTTTGATCTGAGGTTTCAGAGTATTATAGCGTCAGTTTTGGGTCTTGTAGAACGTATTCAAAGTGATCAGGGATGATTTCACAGCTACTCTAGCGTTGCGCTAGCTAACTTACGCTTATTTTCTAAAGGAATTAATCATACGCGAGTTCTGGTCGACTTGGTTCTCGAGTCCAAGTACGGATTTTTCCAGGGCATTACAATCTACCCCCCTTAACAAAAAAAATTTATCCTCGAAATTTGTACCTTTTCGTACTCCTCGAGAAGTTGTGGGTAGTTCTTTCTGATCTCGGCTTCTGTCTACCAGGTAGCCTCTTCCTCAGAGTGATGCGTCCACAATACCTTCACAAGGGGAATCACCTTGCTACGCAGTACCTGCTCCTTCCTGTCTAGGATACGTGTCGGTCGCAAGATATATGTAACATCCTCTCCTAACTGCACCTGCTCCTATCTGATGATATGGGAAGGATCAAAAACGTATTTCTTCAGCATAGAAACATGAAATACGTTGTGAACGCTCCCGAGAGGCGTGGGTAAAGCCAAACGGTATGCCACTGCTCCCACACGATCGAGAATCTGGAATGGACCAATGAATCGCGGTGCCAACTTCTCCTTCTTTCCGAACCGAAGGACTCCCTTCATAGGAAAAACTCGTAAAAATACATAATCCCCAACCGTGAACTCTAGCGGCCGCCGTCTCATATCGACATAACTCTTCTGTCTGCTCTGCGCTGTGAGAAGCCGAAGTCTAATAATATCAATCTTCTCCGACGTCGCCTGCACTAACTCTAGGCCAATCAATCTGCGCTCACCGACCTCTGCCCAGCAATGCGGTGCTTGACAAGGTCGCCCATACAACGCCTCGTAAGGTGCCATACAGATACTTTCCTGGAAACTATTGTTGTACGCGAACTCCGCATATGCAAGACAGTCATCCCAACTGTCCTTGAAGTCCAATGCGTAAGCTCGCAACATGTCCTCTAAGATCTGGTTCACCCGCTCTGTCTATCCATCTGTGTGTGGGTGGAAGGTAGTACTGAACTTCAACTTCACACCCATAGCCTCCTGAATGCGAGTCCAGAAAATAGAAGTGAACCGCGTGTCTCTGTCTGACACGATCTCCAATGGAACTCCATGCAGACGCACGATCTCTCTGATATATAGTCTAGCCAGCTCATCTGCAGAGTTCGTAACTCTGATCGGTAGGAAGTGCGCCGACTTCATCAGACGGTCGACGATCACCCATATGGAATCATGTCCCTTCCTCGTCTTCGGCAGCCCTGAAATGAAGTCCATGAAAATGAAATCCCACTTCCACTCTGCGATCGGCATAGGCTGCAAAAGTCCAGGTGGTCGGCGATGCTCTGCCTTCACCTGCTGACAAGTGAGACAACGGGACACGAACTCAGCTATGTGGGTCTTCATACCTTCCCACCAATATGTCCTCTTCACGTCACGATACATCTTCGTACTGCCTGGATGCATCGCGAGTCTGGTATAATGCGCAGCCTCGAGAATCTCTCGTCTCAAGTCAGGGACATCTGGGACGCATAGGCGGCCACGATAACGTAAGCCCCCATCCATGCCAACTCGCCACTCGACGTCTGCATCATCACTGGCCTGCTCTCGAAGCTCAGTCAGATGCTCATCGTCCCTCTGCGCCTCGATGACCCGGTCATCGATCTGAGATCGCACCTGTACATGTGCGATGAACTCATACGGCTCCTCTACGGTGAGTTTCTGCTTAAAGTCTCGCAAAAACTCAACCATATCCCACTCAGAAACCATCAGCGGAGCCACAAACTCTATCACCTTCTTGCAGCTCAATGCTTCAGCCACAAGGTTCACCTTCCCAGGATGGTAACAGACTTCGAACTTGAAGTCCTTCAAAGTCTCCATCCATCGCCACTGCCTCATATTCAAGTCTCGCTGCGTGAATATGTACTTAAGGCTCTTGTGGTCGCAAAAGAGCTCGAACTCCTCTCCATAGAGGTAATGTCTCCAGAGTCTCAATGGGAATATGACGGCTGCCAACTCCAGGTCGTGTGTAGGGTAATTCTTCTCGTGCTTCCTTAATTGTCTCGAGGCATACGAAATTACCCTGTCCTTCTGCATAAGGACATAACCCAAACCAACGCTAGACGCGTCAGTGTATATCGTATATCTAACCCCCTGCTCTAGCAATACTAGCACGGGGTCGGACGTAGTCTGTCCTTCAGCTCCTGAAAAGCTGACTCCGCTTTCTCATTCCAGGCGAACTTCACGTCCTTCCGTGTCAACTGAGATAAAGGTCTAGTGATCTTCGAGAAATCCCGAATGAAGCGTCGATAATAACCAGTGATAGAACCAGGTTGCTCCCAGTCCTGAACTGCAGCTACCTTAGATAGGTCAACTGCCATCCCATCCTTGGTCACCACGTGTCCCAGGAACTTCACTTCCTGCTTCCAGAAGTCGCACTTCTTGTACTGTGCAAATAACTGATGCTGTCTGAGTGTATCCAGGACCAAGCGCAAGTGCTCCTCATGCTCCTCTCGACTCCTGGAGTATACCAAAATGTCATCAATGAACACAATGATGAATCGATAGAGGAAAGGCCGAAATACCCAGTTCATCAGATCCATGAACACGGCTGGTGCGTTCGTGAGACCGAACAACATCACAAGGAACTCGTCGTGGCCAAAGCTGGTCCTGAATGCTGTCTTCTGCACGTCCTCATTCCTGACGCGCAACTGATGATATCCTGACTGAAGATCAATCTTCGAGAAGTACTGCGCTCCTCTCAACTGATCAAACAAATCATCGATCCTAGTTAAAGGGTACTTGTTCTTCACCGTGATCTGGTTCAGCCCCGATAATCAATACACAATCGCATCGAACCATCCTTCTTCCTTACAAACAGGACTGGTGCTCCCCAAGGAGACACACTGGGTCGAATAAGGCCAAACTCCAACAGACCATCAATCTGCGTCCTCAACTCCTCCATCTGACACAGTGCCATGCGATACGTCCGCTGTGAGATGGGCATGGAACCAGGCACCAGATCGATAGTGAAATCAATCTCTCGTTGAGGCGGTAAACCAGGGATCTTCCTGAACAGATCTTCAAAATCACAAACGACTGGTGTATGCTCAAGCGTCTGGGCACCAGCGTCCCGTAGTAAAGAAGTGTAGCTAAGTATGCGAAAGGGGAGATTTACCCGCACTGAAAATGTAAGAGGTGTGCCATCTGGCTCGTATATCGTCACCATACGAGTCTCGCAGTCAATCTCGGCCCTCGCTGCAGTCAGCCAATCCATGCCAAGAATGGCATCGAGATAAACGAGAAAAGGGTCGACGACAAGATCAATAGACATGGTCCTGCCTCCTAAATCTATCAAGCAATCCTCACACATCAGGGTGACATCAGAAAAATCCCTGTGAGCTGAAAGGACTCGCACTCCATCCATGCTAATAGTCAGTAGTCCAAGACGCCTGACTATGGAATGCGATATCAAAGAAAGTATGGATCCAGTATCCACCATTACAAGTACAGGAGTACCTCCGATGTGGGCAGTGACCTCAAAGGCTGAATGCTGAGAAGTCTCTGTCTCGGCTGCCTCACCTATCAAGGTATGCACCCGCGCCTGTTGTGGCCGGTTCAGCCGCTGTACCATGGGCCGTAGAGGCAGCCAGAACTGAGATATGGGAGGTTTGAAGGAAGGGTGCGTAGGAGCCAACCGTAAAGGCAGTGCTGATATAGCTTGTGGGCATGTACGGTCGATCTTCTGCGGCTGTGAGAACCCACTGTCCTACATCCGAGTGAAATAACTCTGCGCTAAGTGGCCCGATCTCTCACAATAAGTACATGATAAATCAGGGAGCCGCATCGGGGGTACTGGCGCTGTAGCCCTAGGAGGAGGGTCGACGCGAGGCCTCTTGCCCGCAAAGGGCCTGTCCTGCAACTCTAGTCGTGGCCTAGGAACAATAGGGCTACGAGATCGCGCAAGTCGATCCACATCCTGCTCTGCCCTCATGGACATGTGAATCAACTCAGCGTAGGAGGGAATGCTCACGCAACACATCTTCGACCGAATATCAGGTCACAAACCCTCAGAAAAGTACCTATGCGCATCTGCTCATCAGCAAGTATGGTTGGGACATATCTGCCCAACTCAGTGAATCGATGCTCATACTCCGTGACAGTCATGCCTCCCTGTCTGAGGCGTAGAAACTCATTCTCCCACTCATGCCTGTACGTCTGGGGATAGTATTTCTCATGAAAACAGAACTCGAACACTGCCCAGGTCCAGATGTAATCAGCGGTAACGGTCCGCAACACACTATCCCACCACAAGCTGGCCTCTCACTCGAACAAGAACGTAGCCAACTCAACCTGCTCAGTCTCTGCACAATGCAGCACCCGTAGTATCTTCGACACACTGTCGAGCCAATACTTGGCCTCCTCGGGTCTGTGAGAACCCATAAAAGTAGGTGGCCACAAGCACTGGAATCACTCGAGTCGGCCCCGTGTATCTGCAACAGTCCCCATATGATAAGTAGGCGGTGCAGGATGAGCAATGCCCTCATCCTGAGCATAAGTACCGGCATCCTCAGCTAGATGCACAGGTGGTGCAGGTGGAGTCGCACTCCCACCCTGGGTTAGAGCCCCCACTATAGTAGTCAAGAGCTGCTGCTGCTGCTGCATCATGGCCATCATCTGCTCAAATCTATTTGGAGGTGGAGCAGGCTGTGACATGTACTGCGTCGAAGAAGACGCACGGTACTTCTCTCTGAGGGGCGGTGTGAAAGGCGGTGGTCCAACTGCAGGACCAGTAGGAGGCTGAGACTCACGTGCTGTCTCAGGAATTGGGCCCACAGCAGGGTCCTTCTGAGCATCAGACTGGAGGGGAACCTGATCCATAGGCTCACCCAATGTAAGCCGAGCTGTGCTCTATGTAGCCTTAGGCGGCATTCCCTATATTCAAAATAGGGCGCAACCTTGTCAGTCTCAATAGCACAAACACACTGCAATCATTCACATAAAGAGTCAAAGGAATTCCATGCATTTCATTTAATCAAAATTGTCACAATACAAGGGAAATCTCCTTACAAGCATCATGACAAGAAGTACATGGGAACTAAGACAGTTAAAGCTACAATAGCAACATAAGTAAACTACTAGCCTTAACAGGCTTACACAACATAAAGCAGGAAACGACTAACTACTACCAACAACATCTAAAATCTCATCGCTAGTCTGAGTCGGGCGATGGAGGAGGAGCACCCTTATCCTGCAAGCAGCACATGATCGCCTTCAAGGTGCGAGTCACCTTGCCGAATTTTCTCTTCATAACAGCCTTGGTATCCTCGACCTCAGCCCGAAGTTCCTGAACTTCCCTTCGCAAGGTAACCTGACTCTCCTCAATTCGGGCAATGTGAGCATCACTAGTAGCCTAAGTAGAAGGAGGAGAGCTCTCATCAGTATCCTGAGCCTCCTCTTCGTCCTCTTCTTGGGCTTCTTCCTCTACTTTCACCCCAGGTTCTCCTTCACTTGGATACTCTTCGCCATCAAAATCGCCCTCGCTATCCTCATCAAGCTGAGTCTCACGGTACTGAGACCCGATCTTCATCTGGACCATGGTAGACTCATCAATGCAGTGAATCGGAACTGGCAACTCCGGCCCAAGTTTATAAGCAAACTCATGCGCGATCTTGCATATAAGCCGGCCAAAAGGAAGCGAGTCAGACGTTCTTCTTGATTTCGCTATGAGGATAATCTTTCGCAACACGAAAGTGGCCATACACACATTTTCTCCCTGGGCCACCTGATACAAGAAATCGACCATAAGGCGTGTACATTCGCTACGGTTGGTCATCTTAAGATAAACATTGAACGTGTAAATGTGGTGCAGCAGGTGTAAATCATCAGACATATGAGACGCCTTGAGGCTATTGTTAGGCTGCCATGGAACCAGACTACTGCATAGGAACCTGGTACGGCGATCTCGCTCATGCCTACTCCTTAAATTCTTTGCACTAGGATGAACATCACCAAGGGGCATGTTCAAAAGTCGCGCTATCAACCGAACATTGATCGTAGCCATTCGGTCTCTATCAAAGGGAATCTTGAACTGCAATGGCTCCAATGTAGGATTCTGGATACGAGCGTAGAAGGCACGAACAGTGCTCACATTAGCACGAGAACGGGCTTCAAAGAGCGGACCCCAATGTGCAGCTTCAATGCACTCAAACAATAGGAATTCGCCGAAGAGTCGCCCATCCACGTCCGCCTCAAACAACACTTTACGGTCAGTATAATCGCCATGAGGCATCTCTGCTAACAGCACTCGCCCTAATTGAGCATGGGGATCCAAATCCCGCTTTGTATGAAACTCCCAGGCTGTGCTTAGACTTGCGGCGGCGCTTGAGCTAGCAGCGCCACCCCTCAGTCTTCTTGATTGTGCCGGGGGACTAGGCCCAGTCTCATCCGCTGCGGTCATTCTCTTTCCCATCAAAGAGAGGATGGTGGAGAAAGAGAAAAAACCCAAAATGGCTTCAACAATAGCCATGAAAAATGAGAGAAATGGGGAGGAATGGCTGCCCAAGTGGACAGAAGGAAATCTTGGCATTGTTGAGGGATAAATCAAGCTTCCAAGGGCTGGAATCTCAAAGGAAAAAGGGAAAGCTAAAAGGGTTTAGAACTCCACATGATTTCAGCTCGTTTTGGGGGTTGTAAGAGCTCCAAACAATGAGTTTTGAAAGAGGAGGAGTTGCAAATAGTAATGGAGGGATGGAATGGGTTTCGTTTCAGTAGGAAATGGGATTGGGAGAGGTTTGGGCCAGCGATTTGAGATGGGGCAGCAAGAAAAACATGAAAGGAGCTTGGGAGGGGGCTGTTTGTGAAGGAGGTACCCTTTCTAAGGGGTTTCGATGGACGGGCGCTGTATGGGAGGGGTTCCCTACCCTAAAAACACCATACGCCAGAAATTCGGACCACGTGGGGCCCATTGGTCGGCGATGGCATCGCTGGCCATCTCTGGATCCGGCCGGTGGGACCACATGGGTTGGGTTCCCCCTGACCTAGGGACTCCAAATAAGTATGGGCGCCACCCCAGATCATTATATTTTGACCTATGGAGGCCCAAACTTTCATTCAGGGCTTTCTGGGGCCAGTCTGTAAACCAGAATATATTTACCCATCATATAGCATATTATTTTTGGGTAGGAGGAGCTAATACATCCATCTAGCCCATTAGTTTCTAAATATTACAAAGTTAGAATGGCCAAATGGCCAATTTTCATGTATTTTTACTATTCATTAGAAAATTTTGTCTGAGTATTATTTTATATCATTTTCACATTAGGATCAATGCCTAACATGAAAATACTAAGAAAGAATTGAAGAATGGAGTGGTGAGGGGAAGGATTTTGAAGGAATTAGGTGAAACGGGGTTTTTAAGCCCTAGCGATTGAAAGTAAGGGTTGTGGTTGCCCCACAGCCCAAGGATTCACATTTTTAGGTTTAGAACCTTTCAGAGAATGTCTCAACCCGCCTACTTACAACCTAGGAGCTACTTAGGTCGCTTCACGCGACCCTAGATGCATTAGGGACTCGATCAAACGATCGATACGAATAGACTTCGCCTATTGGCGAAACTGTGATCCTATAAGTGTTTCTAAGTTCTTTCCGCACCCACCTAAGTTAAAGGTGTGACAGCGTACTTCGCATGACCATAACCCAGGCCCGGTATAATTTTATTCATGGTCTGATACCAACTTGTAACACCCTGAAAATTGGGGGTCGTGTATAAACCCGACTCCCGAGTTCCAGACCGTCACTTAAGTAAAAAAAATATTTATGATTCAATGTTGTCTGAGTTAAAACATTCACATGAGTAAATTTATACCAAAACTGCAATTCATACTCCAGATTCAGTGATAAAAGCAAGCGGAAGACTAAAGGATATACATATCACTTTATGGAAAACAAAATAGATCTCAACTGTCTCCAAAGTATGAATACATCTCTGAGTCTCATATACATGTAAATAAACAGAATCAAAATGTCAAAAATAGTCCCACTGAGAAGTCCCTCCAATCCAGGCCACCTAATCAAAGCCATCGTGGTACTGCATATATGAGAACTCGTCCTGGTCCTCATCATAATCTGGCTCTGCCTCATGAATCGCTGCCTCACCTGCATCTAAGACAGGGTCTGGTGGGTGTTGCAAACACCATCCCATAATATGGGAGTGAGTATCTAACTCAGTGGAATAATAGAGCAAAGATTAACATATTCTCAAATCAATCGTGCGATAATAGTAAAGTAGTAAATCAAACATTCCTAATACTGTTGTTAATGCAATATGACGTGACATGATGGATGCCCTCACCGACGATCTCCCTCATACGGTACCATCTTACGCCCGCGGCATGCTTTCTTCTCATAGTGCTCCACATCTTCCAGGCACATGCAATGCGATGGTGATATGATTATCGAGTTTTTATTAGTCCATTCATACAATAGGGTTGGGAAACTAAGGTACCTTACTTATATCAATCCCAGCACAGATCCTGTCTAGGGTCGTCACTCCTAGTAATGTCATACGATGTATATTTTGTAGGTCACTGCAAAGGCTGCCAGGGCTATTGTTCGCACTCGTTGCATCGCTCCCCCATCACCTTATCAATACAGGCCTACTGTACTCTCAAGGCTACGAAAGGGTCGTCGCCTCCCGTAGACTCAGAATACGCTCGTGGTCACTACAAAAGGCTCGACCACGGTGTCCCATACCATCATGCTCGGCTCATGAGTCTTTATGGATCAAGGTACCATGGTTAACAGGGTTTACAATGGTAAGTTCAGTACCCTAGGTTCAAGCAGTTATGATTCATACAGGGTGAACATACAATGGCCAGTCGGGTTACTTGACGGGCTCGACTAGTACAAGCGCATCTCAAGCTGAGCGACATGAAGTGCATAAAATACTTCGCGTGGCCTAACCACTGCCGCCAACTCCAAAACACGACTCGCGTTCATCAACGCGTCGTTCGTGGCAAAGTTAAGCCAACCACGAATTTACTCGGTTACCGACTGCCTGGACTAGGTATAGTCCCAAACATTTATGAATCCACATCAGCAATCATATAAGAGTAATGGAAATGAAATACAACAATGTGAGCATGTTAACACATGTTATAACATACAACTTAAGTAAATCATCTAACACATGCATTTCATACATATAATGAAATCATGCATATAGCCAACATGTAGGAAATCATTTACATCAGCATATTATTTGAGAATTCAATCTCAAACTAATTCATAACACCATTTAATTCAATACATACTAATACAAACATTTATACGAACACTTAGTCTACACACTTAAGTTTCCATATAGTATGTCGACTCAAAGTGTGCATTTGGGCGAATCTCTTCGCCAAGCTGATTATGCACACATTCCTAATATCCTAATGCGACAAAGAGCCATGTCAATCATATCAACAAAATATGGATGAAAATAGTATTTCCTACAAATGACTAGAATGCCCTAAATCTCATATTTTTCATCTGCTTACGAAACAGGAAACGGAAAACATGTTGTACATGTTAAACGGCGTTGCCGTCGATAATCTACTATTAAACGACATTGAAAGCGTTGAAATCAGCCAATCGAAGCGTCTAGAATCCGCACCTTTTCCCTAGAGATGAACCGATTCGAACAGAGCGTATACACTTCGTCTATGGCGAACCGGGAACCTAATACACAATATCTGTAAGCTATTTTGCTAAGGGATTCAACGAAACCTTAAATCAACAAAAGGTTAGGGTTTTCCTTACCTAGAAGTGCGGCAGAATCACCGGGAAAGTGATTGAGGTACGTGGCTTAAGCACGTGTATCAGGTAGTGCAAGCAGAAGGAAGTTCTCTCCCACTCTCTCTCACAATCTCTCACCTTTTCTCTCACACTAGCTAGGGTTTTTAGAAAATTTGGATGGGTGAGAGAAGTGAGGGTTTAAGGCCCTTTTATAACCTAAAACATTTCCAAAACAGACTTAGGAATAATATTTACTTGATGCCTAACCAAATCGGGGTTGTTTCGGTCCAAAAAGACATTTCGGGAGGTCCCCTGGCTGAACGCGATCGGACTTAAGCTCATGCACATCAGATGTCGCTCACATCACATTTTTAGACCAGTAGTGTTCGTAGATCGCATGTGGCGGTCCAGTTTCAGTTCAGCGGTCATCGCACGTAGATCAGGTCTACAAGTCTCATGATATGAAAGAGAAATTTTTCCTGATCCGATGGTGTAATTTGGCTGAATTCTGACGGTCAGAACGCTTAATAATAATGCACCAAGTCGTGTGCCAGATTTGAATTTCAAAATTCCAAATCTAACCCTATTCTCACTCTCTTCACTCCAAGCTCAATGAAATAGCCTCTGAATGTCTGTTGGACTTGATTTTTGAAATGATTGTCAAGTCCAGCTAGGTGGTTATAACGGTCTAAGATTGTAGGTATCGGACTTTCAACACGCGGTCTAGGTCCAATACAAAGTTTCAAAGGGGTCCTGAGAACAAACCGCTTTAGAGTTTGATCCGAGGTTTCAGAGTATTATAGCGTCATTGGTTCTACTCGTTTTGGGTCTTGTAGAATGTATTTAAAGCGATCAGGGATGATTTCATAGTTACTCTAGCGTTGCGCTAGCTAACTTACGCTTATTTTCTAAAGGAATTAATCCTACGTGATTTCTGGTCGAGTTGGTACTCGAGTCCAAGTACGAATTTTTCCAGGGCGTTACATTGTTTCTCCTCTATCTCTCCTTCTATTTCTCTTCCTTTCTCCCCTTTCTTACGTCTCTTCAGATTAATTCTTTCCAACATTTCATCCTTGGTAGGGACTCCCTTTAGTATCTTCACACTCTAAATTTCTAAATGTGATTTTGATCTTACTTTCACAAAATAACCAAAATTTAGCATCGAAGCGATTGTTTTTTGGCATTTTGGCCTATTGGGCCCACTAGACTTATAGGGTGAGCACCTAAGTGTGCATAAGAGACCAGTTATATAGGTCAACAAAGATTTGTCTGATAGATATTCTGTTGGTTGTGGCTAGTTATGTGAGCACCCAGGTGTGTGTAAGAGACCGTTTTGTAAACTGATGGAGATTTGTTCGATGGATATTGCTTTGGTTTTGGCCGATTGGGTGAGCACTCAAGTGTGTGTAAGAGACCAATAATGCAAACCGACTACTTGTTGTAGCTGGTTAAATGAGCACCCATACATGTTTTATAGTGTCCTTTTGGATTTAAATACTTGATTATTTATATTCATGAAAAATTATTTATTTATTTTGAATTCTGATTACATGTGATAAACTGTGCAAGGCTATCTCATTCAGACTTTTGTAGCTCACTCCTTTATTGAGGATAGTCAGTTTCAAGTGACAACCCATGGAACTTCCAAGAGGAGGAAGGATATTAGAAATTTGATTTGTAGTTTATCTTTTATTACTATTTAAAGAATTAATGTAATAAAGTCTGTATAATTGATCATTAGATAAAATTATTAAAGACTTGATTAGTTGATTAGTGAGTGTGAGAATTGATGATTTAAACACAATTTGTTATTGATAATGTTTTAATATAGAATAATTTCATAGTATTAAATAATGGATAAATGTGGATGTGGGTGTGAATGTGAATGTTAATGCAAACTGTATTTGAAATTCCATGAAAGTGATGTATAATGTTGAGCATTTGTTCATTATTTATCTCACACCCTTGAACTTAGGACCAAAGTCCCTATACTCATGTGCCAAATGTTGCGGCATGACAGTCTAAAGTTCTAAAACACAAACCACGCTTCCAAGATAATTTCAAAACCATAAAAAGCTTTTCCATTTCATTGCAATATTTATTTATATGCATTTTTCTTTTATAAAAATTAAAATAAGAAATAAAAAATGGTTACACATGCATATAAATAAATAGATGTGGAAAATAAATAAAAAATCATCACAACAAGTTGCATCATTCAAGCTATGAGCACTTGTTTAAAACAATCGACCCAACAATAACTTTAGTCCACTACTCATGTGGTTTCACTCCCTTTGAGTCAACTCTTTAATTATTGTATTAAGCGCCCCCCCCCCCCCCCCCCCCCCCGCCCCCCCCCCCCTATTTTCACTAAAGCTCCCTCAATAATAAAGTAATATCCCATGGCCTATAGAATCGCTATGTCAACTTAATGCACACCTGAAGTTGGACACAAAGTAACAACATGCTTATATAAAAGTTTATTCCAATCGTGACTATTGAAAATCTTAGTGGAGAAGAAAACAATTGAACATATTAAACACCTCTTCACTAGATTAGGCGGATCTTTTAAAAAAGTAAACGACCTAGAAAAATCGTTTATAAAAATCTATAATAAAAACTACATGGAATGATGTTGTACAACTGGGTATCTTTTATCAAAAATCTAAAAAAAAAATAATTAAAAAGCTTTAAAATTTTTAAAAATATAATGTGCATGATATCCGAGGCACCGAGGGTCTTTCATACTTCCCTGTGGATATCGACACAACATTAATAATTGGTTGTCATTTTCTTCAAATCTTTGGTTTTCTCTAATATTATAAGTGATGCCTCAATGGTAGACTCATAAGAGTTTTAAGATGAGTTCATGGATTTGAGTACCTATTGGGATGAAAATCCACTATGGAGTGAGTGTGTGGGGTGTGAGTGTGTGTAAAATGAAAATAAGTGAAATATGTGCCAGCCACCTAAGCTTCAATGTCAGTCTGATAATCTTAGAATGCAAATTGAATATACCTGAGTCATCACAACTGTGTTTAAGTTGTGAAAAAGCCTATTACATCCTCAGTGTTAGAATTGAAAAATTGAATGGAAAAAATAACAACCCAGGGTGACTCTGGTTTAAGACGCTTATCAGCCTATCACAATGTAATGCGAGAGATCCATAAAGCCATAAAAGTGTAGGTAACTTCCCATTATATTGACTAGTCATATAGGCAATCTTAAGGAATTGTGCAACATCAAGAACAACTCCAGATCAAAGTGCATTAGGCAAATCCCCATAAAGTCATAAAAAGAACAATCACACTACCCACTCAAAATCCAGACTTGTAGACATACTCGATGAATATGCCGATCATGAAATGAAATGGTTGTGATTTAATGCCCCGTAAAGCCACAAAAAGTATAAAAAAATTATAATATTTTTCTTAACCCTCATCGAAGTTATTCTTTGTCCAAACGAGCTTTTTAACAATGACACTTCAATTGGAATATACTATATTGTGTCTACATCTAAATCAGAGGATGCGTTTACTTGTTTTGCCATTTGGTTGACCGCAACCTCTATTAAATAGGGGCATTTGTGGACACTTGTCCAAAACAAGAATAAACTATTTTTTGAGCTTCAATTTAGCTTCAATCAAAATGTCTCCTTTGACTCAGAAATCATTAAAAGTTCAAACGGGTCAAATGAAGAGCATTCTTAGCATGTCCCAAGAACAATTAACTAGTCAAATTGACAAGTCAGGGAC
This sequence comes from Magnolia kwangsiensis, assembly GCA_037074715.1. Lineage (NCBI taxonomy): Eukaryota > Viridiplantae > Streptophyta > Magnoliopsida > Magnoliales > Magnoliaceae > Magnolia > Magnolia kwangsiensis. Next base: position 54,836,550 of record CM073588.1, on the reverse strand, counting down.
CCAACCAATCTGATCTTAACAAAATTGACCAGACCCTCTAGAAATCCTGATTGTGCATCTCCATGATAAAATTACATTGGATCAACCTAATAAATATTGAAAATCCAAAAGGGTCAGGTGCAAAGGGTCTCAAGCATCTTTCAAAGACAATCTTGATTGGCTAATGCAAAATCCAATAAAGATCAAATTGTAACTACTCATCTAGACTCTAAAACCTTAAAAACTCTCTATATGTAGTAGCTAATGTGTGAAAAATGAAAAATAAAATATAAACTCTCTTCATCCAAGGTCCACTCTACTTACTTCTCAATCTCCCTGAGATAGTGCAGTGTCTAGGTGTGAAATATCATATTTCTAAGTTATGTCGAGGTTGAGATTAATATGGTTGCTCTTGTATATGAAGTGGCATTGATGTTACATAAGGTCGACTTCAAGTTAGATGATGATAGGGCAAATGATCTCTGATCAAGGTGCTTTATGATTCATTAGAAAGCTATTCAAATTACTTTTCTACCAAGCCTAAGTTTACTCTGATCTAAATTATGATGAGCAGGATATGACCTGTTTATTAAAATTGTGTGTTGTTGAATCGCACACCAAGTGGCCACACTTTTGACAAATCAAATAATATCCAATTGAAGTGATATCAATCCCATTAAAAAGCTATTAAGTTATCCAATCACTGAAAATGGACATGTAATGATGAAGATATGGGCATTCAATCAACTTTATGCACTGCAATTTTTCACACTAAGTGGTCACACTTTTGATAAATTAAATGGTATCCTATTGAAATGATTATGATCTCCTCAGAAAGATTATCTAAATATCTTTTCAATGAGCTTAAAATCACTAAAAATGAATAGACAATAAGGAAGATATGGGCATTTTGCCAAGAAGTTCACGGCCGTAGAAAATAATGAAAATTTTAAATTATTTAATATTAAAAGAAGTGCAAGGGTCTTTTTAATTTTATATTCTTTTATTATATATATATATATATATATATATATATATATATATATATATATATATATATATATATATATATATATATATATATAAATGTTTCTTATATATTATTATAACATAGAAGGTTATCTTATATATTACGATAATATAACAATATTATTTTATATCTTTTAAAACGCAAATCCTTTGTATACATATTATTCTATTTTAATATTGAAATAGCTGCAGTCCCCACTACCTCTTATAACCGCCTCTTGTAGGCTATATAAACTGAAATATTCTATGGAGAAAAAAAAGAAGGGGAGAGAGAGAAAGGAAAGGGGATGAAGAGTCAGATAGAGATTCAGGCGAGAGGAGAGGGTGATTGAAGAGAGAGAATAGGAGAGCTCAAGTTCGCATGAAGGGTTCGCTTGAGGATTTATGGTGCCTTGAAAATTTTCGACATACCAACATACTACCCTAGGAGACTAAAAAACTTATTAAAGAAGTCATTAAACCTAAGAGTAGGGAAGAGATCAGCGATATCTGCCCATCCCTTTTTATAGAAAAAGGGTGTTTAGTCTCCCAATTTTCTCCCACATCTCTCTTGAAACTGCATTCTACTCCACACATGTCAAGCACATCTACTACATCCACTCACATTTTCTTTAATTTTATTTTGCATTATTCTTGTATGTTTATTTTCTTTTACTTTATTTAATTGCCTGGGGTCTTAAACTCTGTGAAGGAGGGTTAGGCATTGTTATTTATTTTTATCTACCTGAGGTCTTAAACCTTGTGAGGAAAGTCTATGTGCCACTCTTTTTTCCTACTTGAGGCCTCTATCTTTATGAAGTAAGGACAAGTTACATTTCATCGTATTTATTATATTTTCATTTTATTTATCCTTCCAAGCCACTTGGTTTTGCAAAGTAAGGATAAATAGTTTCCTTTTTTATTTTTTTACTGTCCAACCCTTATAAGTTCTGTGAAGCATGGTCAATTATAAAAGTATTGAAATTCTACTGAATCTCCTAAAACCCACAAAATCATGTAAAGTAGAGACTCCATGTCATGCGGGCAAAAAGGGTGACCAACCTCTTCCTTATTCATCATCGAGGCCCTTCCTCAAAATCTACAGTCCCAGACCAATTGCATGAGTTACTTGAGTTGAGGACCTTGCAATTCTCGACTCTTAAGCAATTCTACAATTTCTAACCAGTCGTAGAGTCTAAACTTTATTTAACTAGTGAAAATTCTAAATTATATGCATTTTCACGCTTGAGTCAATATCACACCCTAACTACATCATCAGGAAAAAAAAAACTGAGTGAAATTATGTGGAATAGTCTACCATGACATGCAAAAGCTTGGCAAAACTAAGAAATGAATGGCTATGTCTTAGGGGGTGATTAGGACCAAATAAATTTTATTTCTTTTAATGCACAATTGCTTGCTTAAACTAATATATCAATTTAAACTAAAGCAATTAACTCTAATGCTTCTAAGCCAATAGAGGGTTAATCAAGCCTAAATATTGCATATTTATCCTCTCAATTGCATTATTTTTCATCCGTTCAAGTATTAAGTTGACTTACTAATATATGTTTTATACATGCGAGGCAATCTAAAAGATAAAGATGAAATCATGTTAAGAATGAATAATTAAAGCTAAAAGAATGATTAAATGAAGAATTGAGTGTTTAGAGGATAATATTGAAGATTTCAAGTGTCAAAGATACAAGAAAATCAAGTACAAAAGATGAGAAAAAGTTTGAAAAACCAAACAGTCCAATAATATAAATAATAGACTGTTCAATCCCACCTAAGGTTGGTTTGGTTCGACCGAAAGTGCCCAAAACAGTCCAGTAAGAAATAATAATTTTTAGATTTAATTCGACTCGAAAGTTAAGTACGACCAAAGTTATTTTCAGTGCCACCGAAGGAGGGTTTAGTCCGACCAAAAGGAGACAGAGACTTCAGACATATATTAATGAAATTGGGAAACAGCCGAAGGCAGCTTCGATTGGACTTGGCTCAACTTTGGTGAAACCAAGGATGTGTTTGGTGTGACCGAAGCATAATAAAAGTGCAAAATTTAAAAGTCAGTCCAAAGTAGGTGTGGATTTTCACTATTTAAGGAGGTGTTTTAGGTTATTCTAAATACGAATTAGGCTTGGGAGAGAGACTAAGGGGTGACAGAGCTTTTACAAAATCATCCTTCTCCCTAATCTTTTAGTTTTAGTTTATTTTTCAAGTTTTTATTTATTTATTTATTTATTTATAAAGATGTTAGTCATGCATGGCTAATCTCTTAGGTAATGCTAATTGAGAAAACTTTTTTAATCAATATTTGATATTTAATTCATTTTTAATAAAAGTTTAAGTTATTTATGTTGAATTGTGATTGTATGTGATTGAATTCTTATACTGGGAAAGGAATCAATTTGTAAAATTGATTGGTCTATTGTCGCATCTGGTATATTAAATGCTTTCAATTCTACCTATATCTTCATGAGAGGTCAAGACTATCATGATTCTAATCTATGTTGGATGTTTATGATTGATATTACTGTGTTATCTTCCGATTAGAATAAATTAGAATCCAGTTATAGTTGAGTTATCAAATTGAGAAGATAAATTAAGTTCAAATTTTATTGATTGCGGATTCCTCATCCTTAGTCATTTTTATTAATTATTTTAAAACTCTTAACTTCACTGGATTAAAAACCTAAACAACTTGATTAGTTTTAAGTATGTTCTCACCAATTTCTTTATGGATCGGCATCGGGCTCATCGAGTTATTACTGCATTACAGCCCTGCATTTGGAGTAGGCAACCCTTGTGTTTAATCAATGGTCCAATCACAAAGACTATAATAGATATGCTAATTAAACAACTAGTATATAAATGATAATGTACGTATATGAGATGTGCTAACTATTCCAATCCTTGCATTCATCTAATCATGCATATAAATAATTCAAATAAGCAATCACATACATATAATTAGAAAAGTGCTCAAATGACAATCACAAACAGAAGCATGTATAGTTGTTTAGTTTTCCTACTCCACTTACGACGGACGCACTCTCCCTGAGTGTACCGGATTTCAATATCGGAGGTTTTAAATAAGGTTCACTTCTAACCTTTATAATGTTACACAAGGATCGTTATCTCACACAAGAACCTATCTAGAATACACTCTCACTAAAGGCTCCCCCAAGAGACTTTAATTGGTTTTCTATCAACTAACCATCAATCTCATGCCTAGCCCAATGAACTACGTTCACTCCCACCAGAGGCTCCCACAGATAGTAACATGTATACACACGTGTCCGGTGAATTCAGTCCTACACAAGAGCCTAAGTCATATACAAGAACATATTCCTACATAAGGAAAGAGAGTATAGACTCATAAATTGACACTTGCTGGATTTCTTGATCGATGTTCTCACATACTTCAATCATCTCTCCTTTTGCTCCCCAATCATTGATGTCGATGCTTCAGCTCCAAGATCAAACACTTCACATGTAATTCTCGATTGAGGTGATCAAGGTGATGGGAGGTTGGGTGAATCTCCTACAATACATGGGAAGGTTGTAATTCGTAAGGGATTCACCTAGATGGGTGTTTTAGAGGATTTGGACATGGATTTTATTATGGTTCAAGTCTAATATCTAGTACAAGGTGGAGATCAAGTTCATCTTCTTCACTGAGGTTGAAATCTTTTTCAAGTGATGAATCATAAGGAAGATGACTTAAATCTTATGGACTTAGAAGCTAGAAATGTGGGATATAAGTGGAGAATCTCCTAAGCTTCTATTGCACTATAAACTCATTATTTTGCCCAAGAACCGAATATCATTTTATAAGAAATTGGTTTACAATGGCTATAAAATGGCTAGTTAGTGGCTTTTTTTATTTGATTGAAAGTCCATTTGTTAGGTCGAAGGTCCTTCGATAGGATCGAACAGTTCATCCATCCCATAGAGAAAATCCATGAATTTATCTGTTAGAAAGCCAGAATGATTCTTCAATCGGATTGAGTGGTCCTTCGATTATATTGAATCCCATCAACAACCTGTTGATGGGATCGAGGACCACTTGAAAACTATTATTTTGAGCATTTGAATTTACAACAGTTTAACACATCTTCTAGCCTAACTTACCATGTTCCAGTTAGGTTTCTAAGGCTAAGGAATAATCACTAAGGGTTTACCTATTAAGTTTAGGATCATCTAGATGCTAAGAGTTATTTTGGGTCTAAGGTTAAGGTTACCAAGGCACCTCATTTACATCTTCATCACTCCTTGATGCTCCTTATCCACTTGTGCTTTCAATTTTCAGTTCCAAGGGCTTAACCGACTATATGACACATGGATTCACATGATTGATAAAACATGTGTACAAATATGTGCACTAACAATCTCTCCCTTTGTCATTTACATGACAAAAACCTAACATAGACCTTGTCATGGTCCATATTAATGATAAACTAGAACAACTAAAATATTACAAGTCAATAATAAAAGATTTACAAGTCCATTACAAAGACATGTAAACACTACAATGCTCCCCTTATCTTCATCAATTTTGTGCAACAACAAAAAAATCCTATAAAACATAATTTAAATTATTTTGGTGGGACTTGAGCTTTCTCTCCATTTTTGTTAGTATTTAACAAAGAGTCAATTCCATAAATATACCAATTAAGTAAAAAAAATGGAAAGCTCTATAAGTCATGGATATTATTATTAGCACATACTAATAGAGGATTAAAGGGTGCGTATAAATATTAAAAAATTAAGAGTATGCATATTATGGTCATTCAAGAGATATATTAATTAATGTAGGAATGACTAATGATAGTCAAAGTTAAAACATATAATCCCAAGAGAGGTTCTTGAGCTACTCCTAAAGTAGAAAATTTTCTTTAAATTATTGGATGGGTAGAGGTAGAGGCAAAGATGTGACTACCATGATCAAATCCTTTATTATCCCCAAAAGGCTTGCCCATACTAGATTTACAAATATGTTTATTTTCATGGGTAAACTTAGCTTTCCCCTTATAGGAAGACATTATCTAAGGCTCATTTGGATCAACTCTAGGAGTTTAAACCCTTAAAGAGCCACCCTCTCTAATATAAATTGAAATTACATAAAATTTTCTACCACAACACGTGAAAGCTAAGTTTATGGTTATGTCCTAGATGAAGGGGGTGATTATGTCATGCCCTAGACTTGGTAACCAGACTCATAAGGAATTCGATGGCTGGTTTTGGCCGCAACAGCCTCCATGGTACCCCATTCTCAGCTCCTGAGGCAGGTTCCGATCCTGGGATCCTACAAGGAGGATTTTCATAATAGTATAATCATTTTTAATGCGAGCATACCCAAGATCACAAAAAGTATATCTGGAAATAACAAAGGATACACATCACAAAATCCACTAAGAATTTGAACTTTTACAAGCTTACATCAGGTCTGAAAGGACATACATAAGATAATGGGAAAAGAGAGAAAAGGGTCAGCAACACTAGAGTCTTCAAACTTAACTCTACTCCACGCTCTGCTGCTACGTCACCTACCTAGATCTCCTACACGCATCAATTTGCATAAGCTTATAGAAGCTTAGAGGGTGGTGTGAGTGTGTGATAATGATGCATAGAAGAATAACAGGAGGTACAGGGAAAGAAACATGCTCAAGAGAATATCACCAGCCTTAATAAGGCTTATCATGAATACGATGCAATGAGTACTTGATGCCATACCAAGGCAATGTATGAAGGGTCTTACACAGCCAATGCTAATGCGATGGAAGTAATGCTAGTGCTCATATCCAAACCACATATCAAGTACATTTTCAATCATAAGAAAATCGTCAGGGTCCATTACACTGCTTAATGACTGCCGCTCTATAGACCCGCATAGTCAAATGAGTGTAAGAGACCTCACTACCTACCTATGGATAGTCAATCACCAGCAAGGCCTGACGGTAGTGGACCTATTTCATGAGCTGGTCATACTCAGCCTAATAATGCCCTCCCTCACAGGTGGATAAGGCCACATCCCTACCCAACAGACTACATGACAGTGGGAGTCGTGGCCTAACGGTATAAGGCCCTTGTGCGCTCATAGTTTCCACTCTGTCACGGAGTTGGGGCATTCCCTTGGTACCATGAAAGTTTTAAAAATTTTACCTAAGGGTATCTTATGCACCCGGTATGCTCAAATAATATTTTTGGTGTCCACACATACGGCCATCCATGAACATCTCTGTGGAGGTAAGGCCCTGATAAAGCAAGGGTAGTATCATCATGAAATGTGATGGAAATGCATGAGTCATACAAACAAATCATGCACTAGCTGCAAGCACACAATGTGCACTAAGGGATAAACTTCATCCCTCAATGACCACCACACAATGAAATCAATTCATATAAATGATGCGTATGGATCATGTAAGTGTGCTACATATAGAACATAAAATCCCCCATCCTAAGGAGGGACAAGGTCTAGGTACATACACAGGTGTTCTAAGAAGAAGAGAAGTCCTCTAGTGAGGGCCCGATAATTTGGGATGGCCCACAAGCTAAGAGAGAGCCATGGCCCTAAAGAGGGACAGTCCTAGCCAGCCCAAGGTAGGCCTTTAACCACCTATAAAGGCCTCTATGGGCCTACCTTAGGGCCACCAAGGAGGACATTCAACCTCAACTGGGTCCTAAAAGGTAGCCCGCTATACATATGATAAGAGATCTAAGGTATAAGCAATGTATAGTCTAGTGGGCCATACCCCAAGACCAAATCATAGGCCATGTAGTGGGCCCTTAAGTGAGGTTTAGGCCCAACCATAAGGATCATGGGTTCACTTATTGTGGTGGGCTCAATGGGCAGCTCATTATCCTAACATATGAGAAATCCTTATATTTAATACAAGTAAGTTGGGCCTCACATCTCGGCTTAAGTATGGATTTATTATAGTGGGCAAGCAAGGGCCCAATTGAAAGTGCCCTTGCCAGTGCCCTGGTTTATAAATTAGCATGTGTGTTGAGTTAGTCAGACTGTAAAGCCTCACAGGAAGATCAATTCAAGCGTCTGCCTCAACAGAATGTATGAAAGCTCGCCATAGGTAAATCTAAGCCTTACATCCCATGTCCCAAAACACCAAATGAATAAAACCCTTAAAACAAGTTAAACATCATAGGGTTTTTAAGAAAACTTTTTTTAAAATAAAAAAATCTTTAAGTTTTCCTAATTTTTTGATCTATCGATACACGTGTCGATATGATCGACCTACGCTGTCGATGTCCTCGAAAGATCAATCGATAAAATTGAATGAGGACTTAACGTGTCCAGCAACCACATACATATCTAGACGGAATTATCGATGTATCAACACACATATCGATATCATTGATATTTGAATCTCAAGCCCATCGAAGCTGGCTCGATAATAGTAGCAGGCAGATATCCGGTGCCCCTATTTTTACTTAGGAAAATCATATATGCTTTGATATATCAGATCTCTCCTCGATACCATCAGAGTTCAAATATTGATGATATTGGAAGGCTCTCGATGATATCGGTCATGGGCGCGTAGTCTCTCAGCAGCATTTTTTTCAGGTGATTTGTCAATTCTGATCGGGGGTCACTCGATAAAATCGATATTCAAATATCGATGATATCGGGGTTGGATCAATTGCATCAAGAATGGACATAACTGTACAGCAAGCTTAATGATAAAATTTTTGGATTTATCAATGCATCGACACAACCTTCGATATCATCGATATTCAAATTTCGATGATATCAAGCATCTCCCAATCATATCTGATGACCTGAAAATTTTCAAGCAAGTCTCTCTCATTTTTAAATGTCGAAGAATCGAATCTGTCCTCGATGAAATTGGAGTTCAAAATTCGATGACATCGACATAAGTTTCGATTTAATCGACCAGCTGACAAGCGGTTTCCAAAAGCGTATGACATTGAGTTTGTGTCATCGAGCGGACCATCAATACAATCAAGAGTATACGCTCGATGATATTGAACTCTTTCATAAATGTGACCGTTTTATATCCGTTGGAACCTTTTACCTATTTAAAGAGAACTTGTCTTCGATTGCTGTGAGAGAAAGAAGAGAGTGCTTTTGCGTGTTTAACCTTAAATCATTTACACAAAGCCCTTTCTCTCAAGGGAGTTCATCCTCCAATCTACTCTCATCATTGATATTCAATAGAGTGGATTGGGGAATAAACTTCTGCATTCAAGGATCCTCTAGCTACTACCTTAATGGTAAATCATTAAGCTGGGATGCCTTGAATGCATAGATGATGAGAATCACTCTATCTTCCGAATAGGAAAACATTTAGAGAGTAGGATTCCATCATAACCTTAACCCAACCCTTCGTCATATATTGGTACATCATTTGTGTTGCAGATCAAGGGAGCAGAAGACTCTTCATCAACAAGGAAGAGATCTTCGCTAACATGCTGAATGAGATTCATTAACTTATCTGTAAGTATCTAGAGTCCAAAGGATTCTTTTGATGATTCTTTTATAGGATTGGGTCTAAGGTGTTTCTCACCCTTGAAGTCCTAAAGGAGGCTTCCAGTGGGAGTGTACGTGGTGGGTGCGTTGTGTGGACCCTTGCTATGTGGAGAGCATAAACATCTGGTCGAAGGTGAACCAGTCAAAACCTTAGGTTTGAGGTGAACCGAGTGAAACCTCGGGTTAGAGGTAAACTATGTAAAACCTCCGTTAGGGTCTTATGGAAGATCCTTGGCCAGTGTGCCTAAAAGTGGGTGTGATATGTTAACCCTTACTCGTGAAAGCATAAACAACTAGCCTCAGTATAGGTTGTAAAGGTTGAAGGTGAACCTGATTTAAAACCTTAGGTTTGAGCTAAACTGTTGTAAAACCTCCTTAGTGAAATCTGGTACACTCAAGGGTTGAGTGCGGTTACCGGGAGTAGAGTAGACAAGTAGTCGAACCACTATAAAAATGATTGTGTTTGTGATTGCTATTCTTCTCTGTGTATGATTTATTTCAATACTTTCATATCTATATATCTGAGATCACACCTCACACACCTACACAGTCATATCCATCATAAACTAGGATATATATTGTTATCTCTTGAATAGTTTGTGATTGGATCCTCTACCGGGCTTAGAAGCCAATAGAGTTACATTTGAGTAATCCTGATAAATGCGTATTGATAGGAGTAGTGAAATAGGATTTTTAAATAAATTATAAAAACTTTAAAAAGTTTTATTCACCCCCCTCAAAGACATATTGGCATATTCTGTAAGTGCTATGATTTCATATCCCTTTGGTTGTCAAATTTTGTGGTGCCAAAACCTATATCTATGCCTTGTATATCTTGTGTTTCATGTTTGAGACTATTCATTGCTTCAAGACATCGTATTTCAAGACAAGAACTTAAATGAAGAAAGTTTTAAGTCATGGATGAAGAATTCAAGAATAGAAGTCTCCAAGTATGCATGTTCAAGATTCAAACAAGTACAATTATAGAAGAAGACTTTGTCAACTCAAGAAAGGATCAAGCTCGAGAAGGCCTACAACAAGATTCATAAATTCTCGAGCTTCTCTTAAGGGTCAACTGAGTGTACAGACTATCAATGTCTATCTCACTTTTAAGGTTTATTTGACCTTAGATTGACCTTAGGATGGGCTTTACTGTAGGTCATTTTAGATAAATAATTCGTATATTTTAATATGCTTGTTCGGGTTGTTTTAAGACCAGTCCTAGGGACTTCAAGACCAGTCCTAGCTCTGCTACGACTAGTCTTAAGTTTTTCAGGACCAGTCTTAGGCTGTTGAAGATTTTTAGATTTTTCTGGTTGTCCTACGACCAGTCCTGTGAGTTGTACGACTCGTCCTTCGACCAGTCTTAGCCCTACGACTCAAACTCCATCAACTAATCTGGGGGTCCTACGACCAGTCGTAGGTGACCCACGACTAGTCGTAGGTGACCCACGACCGGTCGTACGCTACCCAAGACCAGTCGTGCAACAACTAATCCTTATCCCGCGAAAATCTTTGAAAATCATTGAAGCTACGACCAGTCCTAGGATCCTAAGACCAGTCGTAGATGAGATTTTTCTGGCTATAAATAGAGCATGAACTTCAAAGTTTTTCAATTCAATTCAACTCAATTCAAGAAATATTTAGGCTGTACTCTGAGATAAGTTTGTGTTTGTTTTTAAGCTACTTTGTGCTCATTTAATATTCCTTTTGCTAGCTTGTTTATTATTTGATTTTGATCTACATTCCAATCTTATTTAAAAAGGGGAATTTCTGATATTCCTTTTTCTTGGATTCAAAATCAAATAGAACTGGCCCTTTTGATTTAAAATCAATTAGACTTAGAACCATTCTTAAAGTGAGTATTGGACTTTGAACGTTGAATCGAACTTCTACTCTGATTGGTTCTACTGGGCTACTTCAAAAGGAGATTTAGGTATTTTACATTTGTGTAATTTACATTCTTTGGTTTTGTTTGAGATTTGCCAGAAAAATCTCATTGTTTTGGTTATCTGAGGAGAGCCAGAAAACTCAGATTGTGTGGGTTTTTGGATTGTGTAAGCCCAAGATAAAAAGACACAATTGTGAAGGTTTTAGGTAAACCTGTGAAACCTATTTTGATAGTGCATGCTAATATCCCCTGTGTGAGGATATTAAGAGTGGAGTAGCATTCTGTGTGGCTATTGGATAACAGTTGGAGTACACATAGGCGAACCACTATATATCGTTGTGTTGTGGCTGTGCTTTATTCTTTCATTCCTTTATTCATTCAGTTTTGTGGATTGTATTTGTGGATGAATGTTGTAATCATTTTATTTCAAGAAAGTGTGGGAATGTTGTAATAACTTAGGATTTATTTCTGTAAGTTATTTTGGTTTCCTTGCTTTTTATTTGTCATTGGTTTATGATAGAAAGGACGTTCTAGAAATAAGGTTGTCCTACCTTAAACCTTTAGTTTTTGGTGTAAGGTTGTCCTTAGAACTTATATAGTATCATTCTCTTAATTCTAGGTTATTGAGATTACTTTTAATTCAGCATTGTGCTTTATTTCTTTTATTATTCTGCTATTTTTAGTTTTATTTGGCAGTGCCCTATTCACCCCCCCTCTAGGGCATATAGCTAGGCCCTTTTAAGTGGTATCAGAGCCTAATAGCTCATGCTTATTGTTTATTTATTGGATTTATTTTCTGAGCTAACGATCTAAGCTATATTAAGATGTCAAATTTTGATAGTCTATCAGTCACTAGGCCACCACCCTTTAATGGCACAAACTATGCCTATTGGAAAGGCAGGATGAGGATCTTCCTCAAATCCTTGAATGAAAGTGTGTGGCTGGCTACAGTGAATGAAGGGAACCCTCCTATCACTGAAGTAACTAATGACGATGGTTCAAAATCAATGAAAGTAACAACTTATTCTCTTTGGACCACACTTCAGAAAAGTGAGAGTAGTGCCAATGCAAAAGCACTAAATGCAATTACTTGTGCATTATCACCAGATGAATTCAAAAGAATCATCTCTTGTGAAAATGCAAAACAAGCATGTGATGTATTAGAAATGACACACGAGGGTACATCAATTGTTAAGAAATCTAAAGTCCAACTCCTCACAACTAAATTTGAAGAAATTCATATGGAGGAGAATGAGATGTTTATGGACTTCTACACTAGATTGAATGACATTGTGAACTCTATGTGGGGTCTTGGTGATAGAATTATGGCATAAACGCCTTGGACATGTACACTATCAGAACTTATTTAGATTGAGCAAAAGAGAACTAATTAGAGGCCTACCCAAATTGTAAAGAGTAGACAAAATATGTGGTGAATGCCAGTTGGGCAAACAGACTAGGAGCTCTCATAAGTAAGTGAACTCCAATACCACATCTAGACCAATCGAGCTTCTCCACATGGATCTTATTGGACCAACCAGATTGGAGAGTCGAGGAGGTAAAAAATACATCTTGATTATCGTAGATGACTATACCAGATTCACTTGGGTATCTTTCTTAAAAGACAAAACTGAAACCCTGGATGAAGTGAAAAAGGTCATTAAATGAATCCAAAATGAGAACAGTTCTCATGTTAGTAAGATCCGTAGTGATCATGGATCCGAATTCGAAAACAAAAGTTTTGAAAAAATCTGTAGCGATCAGGGAATATCGCATGAATTCTCTGCGCCCAAAACACCGCAACAAAATGGTATAGTTGAAAGAAAAAACACAGTGCTTCAGGATATGGCTAATGTTATGTTGAATAGCATGAAGCTCTCTAGAAATCTTTGGGCTGAAGCAGTTAATACCGCATGCTTTAGAAAATTTAAGATTTATTAGATGAATGTAAAGAGTGCCTTCTTGAATGGTGATTTACATGAAGAGGTGTATTTTGAATAACCTTCAGGGTTTGAAGACCCCAAGTTATCTGACCATGTATTTTGTCTTAAAAAAGCTCTCTATGGTCTAAAACAAGCACCCGGGGCATGGTATGAAAAATTGACTAAATTCTTACTTAGTCATAGCTTTCAAGTAGGAAGTGTTGATAAGACGCTCTTTGTTAAGAAACATAACAATGATATTTTGATGGTTCAAATTTATGTTGATGATATTATTTATGGATCAACTTGCTCTAACATGTCTATTGATTTTGTAGAGTTAATGAAATCAAGGTTCGAAATGAGCATGGTTGGAGAACTTAACTATTTCCTAGGGTTGCAAGTAAAACAACAACTTGATAGAATTTTCATTTCCCAGACTAAATATGCTTCAAACTTGGTTAAAAGGTTTAGATTTGAGAATGGTAAGAACTTTGATACTCCTATGAGAACAACGTTAAGACTCTCAAAAGACTCTACAGGTAAAGATATAGATCCTAAACTATATCGTAGTATGATTGGTAGTTTGTTGTATCTAATTACTAATAGACCTGATATCGCATTAAGTGTTGGTATTTATGTAAGATATCAGTCTAATCCTAAGGAATCACATCTTACTGTTGTTAAACGGATTATTAGATATGTCACAAGTACTATAAATCTGGGTCTTTGGTATCCTTTTGATACTAGTGTTCAATTAGCCGGGTACTCAGATGCTGATTGGCCCGGTAATATCGATGATAGAAAATCAACCAGTGGTAGTTGTTTTTACATTGAAAATTGCTTAGTTTCTTAGTTTCGCAAGAAACAAAGCTCAATATCGCTCTCCACTGCTGAGGCTGAGTATATTACAGCTAGATATGCATGTACTTTACTAGTTTGGATGAAACACATGCTAAGCGATTATGGAATTAATCAAAATTCAATGATCTTACATTGTGATAATTCCAGTGCTATAAATATTTCTAAAAATCCAATCCATCATTCACGTACTAAGCACATTGACATTAGGTATCATTACATTCGTGAGTTGGTTGAAGAAAAAGTTATTTCCTTGGAATATATACCAACCGAAACTTAACTTGCTGATATATTTACTAAATCGCTCGACAAAAACAGGTTTAATAAATTGAAATTTAATCTTGGTATGTACATTTTACATTGAGTATTGTTGCTTACATCATAGTGTATTATATTTAGTATTATTTGTGTTTAAATTTTAAGTTTTTACATTAAATATGTATTTTTGGTCGATGCTCGACCGGTCGTATCTGTACATGACCAGTCGTGGTACGACCGGTCATACACATCACTCGACCAGTCATGGAGCTCGTGAACATAATATAATTTGGAGAAAACCACCTTCTTCTTCATTTCCACTCCGACCTACGACGAGTCGTGGCTCGACCAGTCATAGGATTTCTTGTATTTCTTCAAGGTTAGTCCTATTTCTTCATTTTTCATGAAGATTCATGCTCTCTATGCTTTGATTTGGTATTGTGTAGCTAGATTTCATCTTTCGTTGGTTTTTTAAGGGTTTCTTCTCAAATTGCTGATCTAGAGAAAATTCATCCTTTTTTTTGTGCATTTCTCTTATTCTTAGTATATCTTGTTGAAGATGGATGCTAGAGGGAAGAAGAAAACATCCCGTGGTCCATCCTCATCTAGATTTACACTGATAAAAAAATGGCACCTTCGGTCACCCGAAGATGATCCTCAAGATGTACGGGATTTGCGTGTCCGTAATTTTATCGTTGAACATACCGCTGATCTCAATCACATTGCTCCATATGGTATTGTCCCTCTCCTTGAATCTTTTGGTTGGGCTAACATTTTGCTTTGGGGTGGGCTTGCATATCATTCTATTGCACAATCAATGGTTGCATGTATCTCAGAATTCTCCCTTGACAACTTAACTTTTTTAATTGATACTAGAGAAGGAAAATTTGAAGTAGACCGTCATTTCATATCGGGTATTATGGATATACCCGTTAATGATGAAGGTATTCCGATTCATACTCTATACGTCAAACCATCTGAATCGAAAAAATGCATGTTAACAAGAGACTTATGCAAAATTAATACGCAATGGACACACAAAGGGAATGTGCTCCCTTCAAAGTGTCTATTACCTAGATACAGAGTGTTACATCATTTTTTCATTTCAAATCTGTATCCTCGGTCCGATAATAAAACCGAGTTGACTTCTTTCATGGTTCGTGTGTTATATTCTATTACTTCTGGTACTAAGGTCTGCCTTCCTTCATTGATCTTTCATTTTATCATACAGTTTTATCTCCATACAGGTCATTGTGATATTCCGTTTGGTTATCTTATGACCGTGTTAGCCACTCATATGCTTGTCGATACACTTATTAATGAGGAACCTATTCATCATCTTATTTTCAATAATTCTAATCTTAATACGATGAAGTTGGATTTGCTTCCTGGTCAAGTTGATGAAGATGATGTTGGTGGTGAAGCCGAAAATGAAGGGAAAGCTGGCGATCTTCCTCAACAGGATGTTAATATGGATGAGTTATTTGATGAGATAGGATCTGATTCACCAAATGATCCTGATTTCGATCCATCTAATTATGATGCACGCCTTCGTGCATTGGAGGAGAAGGTTGATAACATGAGTGCCGCGCACCATATGCAGTTTAAATATATGCGAAAATATCTTCGTCGCATTAATAAGGGCTTACATCAGATTGATCCTACTATCCCTGCTCCCTCCTCTAGATCTGATTAGGCGAATTATCTTTTGGATTGTATAATATTATCTTATCTTTTATTTTGGATATTGTATTAACTTGGTTATGGCTTGATGATTCTGGTTTATATTTTGAAATATGCTATGTCCTTCCATATTTCTTTCTCATTATCTACTTTTTATTATTCTCTATGTTATTGTGACTTTCCTATTGTGCCTTTCCCTTGTCATTTTGTGACAAAAAGGGAGAGTAGTATGGTAAAGGGGAGTAGTATGGAAAGGGGGAGTAATTTGTTTGGATTGATTGATTGAGAAGGATATGTGGATTGAGAATATGGAGTCTTAATGTTTACATGTTGTTTTGTTTACATGAGCAGTACTCGTATCTCTTAGGGGGAGTAGAGTAATTTGTATGATGTTGCTCTTATCTGTATGACATGTGTTTTGTCACAAATTTGATAAAGGGGGAGATTGTAAGTGTTATGATTTCATATCCCTTTGGTTGTCAAATTTTGTGGTGCCAAAACTTATATCTATGTCTTGTCTATCTTGTGTTTCATGTTTGAGACTATTCATTGCTTCAAGACATCGTATTTCAAGACAAGAACTTAAATGAAGAAAGTTTCAAGTCATGGATGAAGAATTCAAGAATAGAAGTCTCCAAGTATACATGTTCAAGATTCAAACAAGTACAAGTATAGAAGAAGACTTTGTCAACTCAAGAAAGGATCAAGCTCGAGAAGGCCTACAACAAGATTCGTAAATTCTTAAGCTTCTCTTAAGGGTCATCTGAGTGTACAGACTATCAATGTCCATCTTACTTTTAAGGTTTGTTTGACCTTAGATTGACCTTAGGATGGGCTTTACTATAGGTCATTCTGGATACATAATTCGTATATTTTAATATGCTTG
Organism: Magnolia kwangsiensis; assembly: GCA_037074715.1. Taxonomy (NCBI): domain Eukaryota; kingdom Viridiplantae; phylum Streptophyta; class Magnoliopsida; order Magnoliales; family Magnoliaceae; genus Magnolia; species Magnolia kwangsiensis. The sequence goes on along the minus strand of CM073588.1, from coordinate 54,819,547 downwards.
TTTAGGCTGTTCTAAGACCAGTCCTAGGGACTTCAAGACCAGTCTTAAGTTTTTCGGGACTAGTCCTAGGTTGTTGAAGATTTTTAGATTTTTCTAGTTGTCCTACGACCAGTCCTGGACATCCTTCGACCAGTCCTGTGAGTTGTACCACTCGTCCTTCGACCAATCTTAGCCCTACGACTTAAACTCCAACAACTAATCTGGGGGTCCTACGACCAGTCGTAGGTGACCCACGACCAGTCGTAGGTGCCCCACGACCGGTCGTACGCTACCTAGGACCTGTCATGGAACAGCTAATCCTTATCCTGCGGAAATCTTTAAAAATCTTTGAAGCTACGACCAATCCTAGGATCCTAAGACCAGTTGTAGATGGGATTTTTCAAGCTATAAATAGAGCACGAACTTCAGAGTTTTTCAATTCAAGCAATCTTTAGGCTATCTTCGAGATAAGTTCATGTTTGTTTTTAAGCTACTTTATGCTCATTTAATATTCCTTTTGTTAGCTTGTTTATTATTTGATTTTGATCTACATTCTAATCTTATTTGAAAAGGGAAATTTCTGATATTCCTTCTTCTTGGATTCAAAATCAAATAGAACTGGCCCTTTTGATTTAAAATCAATTAGACTTAAAACCATTCTTAAAGTGAGTATTGGACTTTGAACGTTGAATCAAACTTCTACTCCGATTGGTTCTACTGGGCTACTTCAAAAGGAGATTCAGGTATTTTACATTTGTGTAATTTACATTCTTTGGTTTTGTTTGAGATTTGCCAGAAAAATCTCATTGTTTTGGTTATCTGAGGAGAGCCAGAAAACTCAGATTGTGTAGGTTTTAAATTGTGTAAGCCCGAGATAAAAAGACACAATTGTGAAGGTTTTAGGTAAACCTGTGAAACCTATTTTGATAGTGCATGCTAATATCCCCTGTGTGAGGATATTAGGAGTGGAGTAGCATTCTGAGTGGCTGTTGGATAACAGTTGGTGTACACACAGGCGAACCACTATATATCGTTGTGTTGTGGATGTGCTTTATTCTTTCATTCCTTTATTCATTCAGTTTTGTGGATTGTATTTGTGGATGAATGTTGTAATCATTTTATTTCAAGCAAGTGTGGGAATGTTGTAATAACTTAGGATTTATTTCTGCAAGTTATTTTGGTTTCCTTGCTTTTTATTTTTCACTGATTTGTGATACAAAGGACGTTCTAGAAATAAGGTTGTCCTACCTTAAACCTTTGGTTTTTGGTGTAAGGTTGTCCTTAGAACTGATATAGTATCATTCTCTTAATTCTAGGTTATTGAGATTACTTTTAATTCAGCATTGTGCTTTATTTCTTTTATTATTCCGTTGTTTTTAGTTTTATTTGGCATTGCCCTATTCACCCCCCCTCTAGGGCATATAGCTAGGCCCTTTCATATTCCTACTTCAACTAAAGCGATCTTCACTGCCATTTCAATTGGTATTAGAGCCAGGTCTCTCTTTAAGGGTTTCACCACCTAGACAGTGATCTTGACTGAAGTTTGGAATATGGCCAAAGGAGTGGGCTCATCAGTCACTAGGCCTCCAGTATTTGATGGTTCAAATTATGCATACTAGAAGGCTAGGATGCACTACTTTCTGAGATCTTTAGATCATGAAGTCTGGGAAATAGTTGAAAGTGGATATGTGCCACCATCTGAACAAATCATACTGAATAGTGGCACAACCATCACAAAACCCAAATCCAAAGAGATGTGGATGGTGTTCGACAAAGAAAAACAGACTGTTGAAGAAAAAGTTATGAATGCCATTTACCGTGTCGTGTCCCAGGATATATTCAATCAAACAAGCATGTGTGGGACATCTAAGGAAGCATGGGATTTATTGGAAACAACCCATGAAGGCACAAGTACTGTGAAGAGGTCCAAACTCCAACTTTTGACTTCATAGTTCAAAAGTCTCAGAATGGAGGAGCATGAGACGTTTATGGAGTTTTTCATAAAGTTGAATATAATTTGCAACTCTATGGGTGAATTGGGAGAAAAAGTTTCGGTACCAAAAGTTTGTAGGAAAATTCTAAGATCCCTACCAGAATGATTTAATTCCAAGGTAACAACAATTGAGCAGTGTAAGAACATAGACGAGATGAAAGTAGAAGAACTGGTAGGTTCCCTACAAACTTTTGAATTACACTTCAAACAATCCCAAAAATTTAGAAAAACTGTCCTAAAAACTTCAAAGAAAACAACACATGAGGACAGTAGAAGTGAAAAGGAAGATGAAGATGAGGAAGTGGCCTTGCTAGCATAAAGATTCAAAAGATTCTTTCAGAAGAATCGTGGCCGCTCTTCCAAGGGAAGAAAGGTGAACAACAAACCTGCTACAGGAAAATTTGGTAAGAGGACCAAAGAACCACAATTTTATGCCTGTCAGGAGTATGGACACCTGTCAACCGAATGCCCAAAAAGAAAAACTAAGGGCAAGGCAATGGCTGCCACGTGGGATGATACAAAAGAGTCAAGCTCAGAATCTAATGACTCAGAGAGTGATAGAGATCAGAAGTCCTTAAAAATTCTTATGGTCTCCACTACTCCAATCATTCCCAGTGAATCTGAAAGCAAGGAAGAATAGCAAGCCACTGAATCATTTCCGTCTGATAATGAGGAGTCTGAAGAAGAAGAAGAAGAGGTAGAAAAAGATAAACTGTAGGATGCTTACAATCAACTCTACATCTATAACATTAAAGTGGTTAAAAGACTTTGAATATCTGAGAAAAAAAAAAGGAATTGCTGTAAAAAGATTTGGATAAAACTCTAGAAATCAATACACATCTAATCAATGATTTACAACAACATCATTCAGATAATGATAGACTTAAGAGAATTAACTACTTCCTTAAATCCGAATATGAAAACTAAAAAAACAGGTTAAGTAGTTAAAAGATAAAAATATGCTCCTTCAAAATGAAAATCATACACTCCTGTTTGATCTAGAAGAGTCCAGAAAAATTGTCAAACTAAATTGTAAGTTTTCCTAGAGTGGTGAGAAGTTAGAAAAACTGTTAGGGATGGGGAGACAAGGAAAAGATAAGAGTGGCCTAGGGTATGAGAAAACTAAAAAGAAAACTAGAAATGCAGCCCCAACAACTGAAAAATCTGCTGCTTCAGGAAGCAATATGAGAACTTCTCTAGTTCGTTCATTATGAGTTTAAATGCTTAACTCCTAGAAAGACTTCATATAACTCTGGTCAAAACCATATTTGTAAATTCAAACTAGCCAGAGAAATACAGAATGTCAAAGGTCTACCTAGGGGTAACACACATCCATCATCACCTAAGATAAAAGATAGAATGAAGAAATCATTAGAACAAGTGACTAAGATAAACATGAATACTAAAACTACCACAGTAAAGAAATCTGTCTCAAAATGGGTAGTAAAAGAAAAACTGAATTGTCTGATAACTAATTCTCATATACCCTAAAATATCAAGCGTAAAAGAAATAAGTCCATGTCATGCATTTAGATCTAGATATTTGCTGAAATGATGCAATTTTGCTAAGCTTCAAATGATATATCTGAGGTTCCTGACCTCAATCTTTTGTATATAAACATTCAAATGTTTATATTTTTGTTGCGTATAGTGATTGTACATAATTTTTCTAAGTATACTTGATTCTTAGAAATTTTAAAAGTATACTTGTAGGGTCGTCTGAATGCTAAAAATGTAAAATCATTCACCTGCGATATGGCTATCGATAGGTCATTCTCAATTAATTGATCAAATGTCAATATAATCGACGATTCTTTAGAATATGAAAGGCCACACGATTGAGAATGATATCGAAGAGAGGATTGATAAAATCGATCAGGGTTACTCGATATCATCGATGCAAGGATCGTTGATATCGATAGATACCACCCGATATAAGCCAATGGAATGCGAAAAGGGGGTTTTATTCCAAGGTTTCTATTTTTTTTTCCTGCTTGTACCTCTCAACCGGATGGCTTAGAACATTGTCAGACAGCCCCAGAGGTTTAAAAATACAGTAATACCCTACTAATAATCAAGATTCCATTTTTTTGATTGGGTATTTTCGTTTCTATTGGGTTTTGTCCTCTTTCCCAAATACCTTTAAATTCTTTTTGTCCACTTGGGAAAAGATAAGGGAAAAGTGTCAGGTTTGGGTGAATCTTCACGGTCCGCTCGACAAAAGGTACTTGCTCCTAAAGAAAGAGCAAGGGCCTCAGAATGTGGGACCCCCACTAGGCAATGCATGAGATAGCGTGGGCCCCAATCCGAGGCATAGGCGCCCCTGTCGGAACCTCCTCCAACTGGAGCAACTTCTCATCCACCCAAATACATAGGTAGGAAGCTCATCCACAAGAGAAAAGTAGATAGGGAGTGTCTAAGGCCATACAATCTGGAACCCCTGTTTGCTGCAATTGACTGGTTGACCGTTCTAGACTTCGGTGGGTCATGCCAACTCGAACGTACACCCAACTTCTTTGCCGTGTGCCACTCACCTGTGTCTGATCCTCCCTCTTTCATGGTCTCTTTAGATGGTGATGATGTGATGATCACACTTACTACAATGGCCAATACTCTCAGTCTGACCATGGCCCCAGAAGGTATCCCTGAAATGGACCTCGACGATATGAAAATTCGGTCCATGGTAACTAAGTACCTTTGTTATGATAGGGACATCCCTTGGTATCAAGGGAATGCGTTGAAAGCTAGGAACATGGAACTAAGATTTTTGGTTATGCACGGTATTTTCACCACCAACATATATCCCAGAAGTACCAACCGATCTGATCTCACAGGCTTTATGACCATGCTAGTGTACTCAGTTGCCAAAGAGATAAAGATCTGTCTTTCGATTTTGCTTTTTTATCAGTTGGTGAATGTCATTCATACATCCAAGGACCTTCACCTACCTGGATCATAAATACAATTTGCAATGCCATAGCATTCCCAACTATAAGTGATCCTATACTTGCTCTCCAAACCTTCAATAAAAGTAACAATTGAAGGATGGACTTAAGGTTTCATAAATACCCTAAGGATCCAACTGAAGAAGACATTCAAGCATAGAGGGAAGGTGAGGCAGGTGACGCTCCCATGGAAAGGACTAAGATGACTGGAGAAGAAGCTTCTAAACCACATCAAGAACCATCGACATCAGCTCCTGGTCATGTTAAATGTTTTAGGTTCCACCGAGATCAGATTGGTGCAATTCAGAGGGATGTCCATTCAGTGCACAAGAGGCTTAATGTCCTGGAATGGCTAGTCCAAGGAGTGCAGTAGACTATCTAACAACTGGTCAATCTGATGACTTGTCATCGAGACGACATTGCACAATCCCACTCCGCTCCATGATGCTGGTCCTTGAATGCTATCACACACACCTCACTCCTATTCCCGCGTATGAACATTAGTATCTTTTTGGATGTTCTACACTCTCATAGGTGTATGTGATAGCTCTCTATCTTGCATAGTTTTTTTATTGGATGTATATGCCCACAGTTGGGCTAATGCTGATGGTTATTGTTAAGTGCCCATGAATGGGTTTGAAGTTTTTTTTTTTTTTATAACTGTTAATCTATTGCTATCTATGGCAATATGTGTTTTGAATATTTGAATATGGCTGTTATAAATTCACTATTTTTTGTAACGCCCGTGAAAAAAATCCGTACTTCGACTCGAGTACCAACTCGACCAGAAATCGCGTAGGATTAATTCCTTTAGAATATAAGTGTAAGTTAGCTAGCGCAATGCTAGAGTAGCTGGGAAATAGTCCCTGATCACTTTAAATACGTTCTACAAGACCCAAATCGAGTAGAACCAATGACTCTATAAAACTCTATAACCTCGGATCAAATTCTAAGCAGGTTTGTTCTCTCGACCACTTTGAAACTTTGTATTGGATCTAGACTGCTCGTCGAAAGTCCGATACCTACTATCTTAGACCGTTAGAACCGCCTTGCTGGACTTGACAATCATTTCGAAAATCAAGTCCAACCGATAACCACAGGCTATTTCATTGAGCCCGGATTGAAGAGAGTGCGAATAGGGACAGATTTGGAATTTAAAATTTAAATCTGACACACGACTTGAAGCGTCAATATTAAGCGTTCTGACCGTTAGGATTTAGCCAGATTACACCCTCAGATCAGGAAAATTTTCTATTTCATATCATGAGACTTGCAGGCCTGATCTATGTGCGGTGACCGCTGAACTGAAACTAGACCACTACTTGCGATCTACGAACACTGATGGTCTGAAAACGGGATGAGAGCGACATCCGACATCCGTGAACTTAAGTCCGATCACGTTCGGCCAGGGGACCACCAGAAATGATCTTTTGGACCGAAACAGCCCCGAATTGGATATGCCCTAAGTAAACTTTGTTCCTGAGCCTATTTTGGGCATTTTTAGGCTTATAAAAGGGGTTGAAACCCTCATTCCTCTCTCCCATCCGAAATTGTAAAAAAACCCTAGATTGAGAGAGAGAAAAGGTGAGAGTTTGTGAGAGAGAGTAGGAGAGGATTTTCCTGCCGTTGTGCAACCTGTTGCACGTGCTTTAGCAACACACTCCGATCACTTCGTCGGTGATTTCTCCACGTTTCTAGGTAAGAAATAACCCTAATAAGTTGCTAATTTGGGATTCTTTCCATTCCATAGCATGCAAACTGATAGAACTCGTAAATTAGGTTCTCTATTCGCTGTAGAAGAAGCGTATACGCTCCGTTCGAATTCACACATCTATAAGAGAAAAGGTGCAAATCTTAGACGCTTTGATTGACTGTTTCCAACGCTTTCAATATCGTTTAATAGTAGATTATCGACGGCATCGCCGTTTGACATGTACAACATGCCGTCCGTTTCCTATTTCGTAAACTAATGAAGAATATGAGATTTAGGGCATTTTAGTCATTTGTAGGAAGTATTGATTTCATTCATATTTTGCTGATGTGATTGACATAGTTTATTGTCACATTAGAATGTTAGGAATACCTGCATAATTAGTTTGGCGAAGAGATTCGCCTAATTGCGTACTTTGGGTCGACATACTATATGTAGACTTAAGTGTGTAGTGTATGTGTTTGTATAAATGCATGTATTAGTATGTATTGAATTAAATGGTGTTATGAATTAGTTTGAGACTGATTTCTCAATTTATATACTGACGTAAATGATTTCTTACATGTTAGCCATATGCATGATTTCATTATACGTATGAAATTCATGTGCTTGAAGATTTGTTTAAGTTGTATGTTATAACATGTGTTAACATGCTCACATGGTTGTATTTCATTTCCAATACTCTCATATGATTTGCTGATGTAATTCCATAATTTTTTGGGACTATATTTAGTCCAGGCAGTCGGTAACCGAGCGAATTCGTAGTTGGCTTATCTTGGCCACGAACGACGCGTCGATGAACGCGAGCCATGTTTTGGAGTTGGCGGCAGTGGTTAGGCCACGCGAAGTGTTTTACGCACTTCATGTCGTTCGACTTGAGATGCGATCGCGCTAGTCGAGATCGTCAAGTAACCCGACTGGCCGTTGTATGTTCACCCTGCATGAGTCATAACTGCTTGAACCTAGGATACTGAACTTACCATTGTAAACCCTGTTAACCATGGTACCTTGATCCACGAAGACTCATGAGCCGGGCATGGTGGTATGGGACACCGTGGTCGAGCTGTCGGCCTACGCTGGGGCCACAAACCTTCCCTTAGTGACCAGTGAGTACCTAGTCTCATGAGCAGATTATGGTGGTATGGGACACTATATTCTTGCTGTCGGCCTACACTGATCAGGCGACGAGTCCTTTGTAGTAACCGCGAGCGTATTCTAAGTCTACAGGAGGCGACGACCCTTCAGTAGCAGTAGAGTACAGTAGGCCTGTATTGATAAGGTGATGGGGGAGCGGTGCAACGAGTGCGAGCAACAGCCCTGGCAGACCTTGCAGTGACCTACAAAATATATATCATATGAGACAGGATCTGTATTGGGATTGATATAAGGGAAGTACCTTAGTTTTCCAATCCTGCTGTTTGAATGGACTAATAATAACTCAAAAATCATATCACCATACCATTGCATGTGCCTGGAAGATATGGAGCACTTGAGGGTCGATTGTATGCGGCGGTCGTAAGATGGTGCCGTATGAGGGAGATCGTCGATGAGGGTATACATCACGTCATGTCATATTGCATTAACAACAGTATTAGGATTGTCTGATTTACTGCTTTACTATTATTGCATGATTGATTTGTGAACATGCTAACTTTGTTCTATGATTCCACTGAGTTGATCACTCATTCCCACGTTACGGGATGGTGTTTGCAACACCCAACAGACCCTGTTTTAGATGCAGGTGATGCTGAGATCCAGGAGGTAGAGCCGGACTTCGATGAGGACCAAGACGAGTTCTCATACATGCAGTACCACGACGGCTTTGCCTAGGTGGCCTGGGTTGACGGGACTTCATAGTAGGACTATTTTGGACATTTATTTTTATTCCTTTACATGTATATGAGACTCAGTGATGTATTCATACTTTAGTGACAGTTGAGATCTACTTTTTTTTTCCATACAGTGATATATATATTCTTTAGTCTTCCGCTTGCTTTTATCACTGGATCTGGAGTATGAATTGCAGTTTGGTATACTTTTACTCATGTGAATACTTTAACTCAGATGACATTGAATCATAATCATTTTTGTTGCATAAGTGACGGTCTGGAACTCGGGAGTTCAGTTTATACACGACCCCCGATTTTTAGGGTGTTATAAGTTGGTATCAGAGCATGAATAAGAGTATACTGGGCCTGGGTTATGGTCACGCGACGTACGCTGTCACTTCCTTTGACTTAGGTGGGTGCGAGAAGGGTCTAGAAACACTTTTAGGATCTCAAATTCGCCAATAGGCGAAGACTATTCGAATCGATCGCGTGATCGAGTCCATAACGCGTCTAGGGTCGCGTGAAGCAACCCGAATAGCTCCTAGGCTATAGGTAGTTAGGCTGAGGCATTCTTTGAACGATTCTAAACTTGTAAATGTGAATCCATGGGCTGTGGGATAGCCACAACCCTTGCATTCAATCGTCAGGGCTTAAAAACCCCATTTCACCTAAAATCTTCAAAATTCTTCCTCTCACCATTCTAATCTTCAATTATTTCTTATCCTTTTCATGTTAGGCATCAATCCTAATGTGAAAATGACATAAAATCATACTTCAACAAAATTTTACAGTGAATAGTAAAATTTCATGAAAAATAGACATAAGGCCATTCTAACTTTTCTTTCTTTAGCAAATAATAGTCTAGATGGATGTACTAGCTCCTTCTACCCTAAAATCATATGCTGCATGATAGGGGATTGTATTCAGGTTTGCAGATTGGCCCCGGAAAGCCCCGAACGCATGTTTGGGCCTCTATAGGTCAATATACAATGAACCAAGGTGGGGCCCATAGTTATTTGGGGTCCTTGGACCATGGGGGACCAAACCCATGTGGTCCCACCGACCGACCAGAGGGATGGTTGGCGATGCCATCGCCGATCCGGCGATGCATCGCCGGCCACTGTGGCCCACTTGATGTTTGCTTTGGTATGTGGGGGTGTTTTGGGTAATACACACCCCCCATGTAGTGTTCGTGCATAGAAAACCCTAAAAATAGCTACTTCCTTCACAAACAGCCACATCCCTAGCTCCATTTACATTTTTCAATTGCCCTCTCCCAAAACCGTGGTTCTAAACCACCCTCAAATCCATCCTTGGCCAAAAATGACCACACTCCATTGTTCCATTGAAGTTTGCAGCCCTCCCTCTAGCAGATCTCGTCATTTGGAGCTCTTAAAACCCCCAAATCGAGCTAAAATCATGAGGTGCTCCATTCTCCTTTTTCATTTTCATTTCTTTCTGAAAATACATCCTAGGGGAGCTTGAAGCATCCCTCTACAATGCCTAAATCTTCCTTTACCAGTTTGGGCAGCCATTTCTTGGCATTTTCTCCATTTTTCATGGCTTTTGTTGAAGCCATTTTAGGTCTTTTGTCACTCTCCACCATCCTATCTTTGATGGGTAAAAGAAAGACCACAGCAGATGAGGCTGGGCCAAGTCACCCTGCTCAATCAAGAAGACCGCGGGGTGGCGCCGCTAGCTCAAGCACCTCCGCAAGTCCAACCACAGCCCGAGAGTTCCATACAAAGCGAGATTTGGATCCCCATACTCAACTTGGGCGAGTAATTTTAGCAGCGATGCCTCACGGCCAATACACTGACCGCAAAGTGTTGTTTAAGGTGGACGTGGAAGGATGACTATTCAGTGAATTTCTGTTGTTCGAGCGCATTGAAGCTGCGCATTGGGGTCTGATCTTTAAAGCTCGTGCTCGTGCTAATATGAGCACCGTTCGTGCCTTCTACGCTCGTATCCAGAATCCTACACTGGAGCCATTGCAGTTTAAAATTCCTTTTGGTAGAGACTGGATGGCTACGATCGATGTTCGGTTGATTGCGCGACTTCTGAACGTGCCTCTTGGTGATGTTCATCCTAGTGCGAAGAATTTGAGGAGTAGGCATGAGCGAGATCGCCATACCAGGTTTCTATGCGGTAAATTGGTTCCATGGCAGCCTAATAACAGCCTCAAGGCATCTCATATATCTGATGATTTGCGCCTGCTGCACCACATTTACAAGTTCAACGTGTACCCCAGGTCGACAAATCGCATTGAGTGTACGCGCCTTATGGTTGATTTCTTGTATCTGGTGGCCCAGGGAGAGAATGTGTGTATGGCCACTTTCATCTTGCGACAGATAATCCTCATAGCAAAATCAAGAAGAATGTCAGAATCGCTTCCTTTTAGCCGACTGATATGCAAGATCGCGCTTGAGTTTGCATACAGACTTGGGCCGGAGTTGCCAGTTTCGATTCACAGCATTGATGATTTTACCATGGTCAAGATGAAGATTGGGTCTCAGTACCGTGAGACTCAGCTTGAGAAGGATAGCGAAAACGATTTTGATGATGAAGAGGATCCAAGTAAGGGAGAACTTGGAGCAGAAGTTGAGGAAGAAGTCCAGGAAGAGGCAGAAGAGGAGGCTCAGGATATAGATGAGAGCCCTCCTCCTTCTGCTCAGGCTACTGGTGATGATTGTATCGTCTGAATTGAGGAGAGCCAGGTCGCCTTGCGAAGGGAAGTTCAGGAACTTCGTGTTGAAGTCGAGGATGCCAAGGCCGTTACGAAGAGGAAACTCGGCAAGGTGACTCGCACCTTGAAGGCGATCTTGTGCTGCTTGCAGGATAAGGGTGCTCCTCCTCCGTCACCCGACTCAGACTAGCGATGATTTCTGATGTTGTTGTTAGTAGTTAATCATTTCCTGCTTTAAGTTGTGTAAGACTGATAAGGCTAGTGCTTTGCTTATGTTACTGTTGTAATTTTAACTGCCTCAGTTCCCATGTATTTCTCGTCACGATGCTTATAAGGAGATATCCCTTGTATTGTGACAATTTTGATTAAATAAAATGCATGGAATGCCTTTGACTCCTTATGTGAATGATTGCGGTGTGTTGTGCTATTGAGACTGACAATGTTACTCCCTATTTTGAATATAGGGAATGCCGTCGAAGACTACCCGAAGCACAGCTCGGCTTGTATTGGGTGAGCCTATGGATCAGGCTCCTTCGCAGTCGGATACTCATGTGGACCCTGCTGTGGGACCGATTCCTGAGACAGTGCGTGCGTCTTAGCCTACTGCTGGTCCTGCAGCTGGACCACCACCTTTCACATCGCTCATCAGAGAGCCTTACCGCGCGTCTTCTTCGACGCAGTACATGCCACAGCTTGCTCCACCTCCAGATAGATTTGAGAAGATGATGGCCATGATGCTGCAGCAGCAGCAGCTCCTGACTACTATTGTGGGGACACTAGCCCAGGGTGGGGGTGTACCTCCACCTGCACCACCTGTGCATCCAGCTGAGGATGCTGATATATATGCCCAGGATGAGGGCATGGCTCATCCTGTACCACCTGCTTACCCTGCGGGGAATGCCGCAGATACACGGGGCTTGTTAGAGCGATTCCAGAGCTTACGGCCTCCCACTTTTACGGGTTCTCATAGACTCGAAGAGGCCGAGTATTGGCTCGACCATGTGTCGAAGATACTGCGGATGTTACACTATACAGAGGCTGAGCAGGTCGAGTTGGCTACGTTCCTGTTCGAGCGAGAGGCCAACTTGTGGTGGGACAGCGTATTGTGGACCGTTGCTGCCCATTATATATGGACCTAGGCAACGTTCTAGTTCCGCTTCCACGAGAAATACTACCCCCAGAAGTACAGGCATGACCGGGAGAATGAGTTTCTCCGCCTCAGACAGGGAGGCATGACAGTCACGGAGTATGAGCATCGGTTCACGGAATTGGGCAGATACGTCCCGACTATTTTGGCAGATGAGCAGATGCGCATACGGCTCTTTTCAGAAGGTCTGCGACCGGATATTCGGTCGAAGATGTGCTGCGTGAGCATTCCTTCCTATGCGGAGTTGATTCACATGTCCATGCGGGTAGAGAAGGATGTGGATCGACTTGCACGATCTCGTGGCCCTGTTGCTCCTAGGCCATGACCAGAGTTGCCGGATAGGCCCTTCGCAGGCAAGAGGCCTCGCGCCGACCCTCCTACTTGGGGCATAGCGCCAGCACCATCGATTCGACGCCCCGAGTTGTCATGTAGATATTGTGGGAGGTCGGGCCACTTAGCGCAGAGTTGTTTTGCTCGGATGCGGGACAGTGGGTTCTCGCCATAGCAGAAGATCGACCGTGTACGTCCACAGGAGATATCAGCACCGCTATACAGTTGGCTCCTGCTCACCCTTCCTTCAGACCTCCCGTATCGCAGATCAGGCATCCTCTATGGCCCACGACGCAGCAGCGAACCGGCCACAGCAGGCACGGGTTCATGCATTGACAGCTGAGGCAGCTGCGACACCGACTTCTCAGCATTCGGCCTTCGAGGTCACTGCCCATATTGGAGGTATTCCTATTCTCATGATGGTGGACACTAGATCCACGATTTCTTTGATATCACGTGCTATAGTCAGGCGTCTTGGGCTACAGACTATTACTATGGATGGGGTGCGAGTTTATACAGCTCACAGGTCCTTTACAGATGTCACCCAGATGTGTGAGGGCTATTTGGTGGATCTGGGGGGCAAGACGATGGCCCTAGATCTTGTTGTCGACCCCGCTCTTGTTTATCTCGACGTCATTCTTGGCATGGATTGGTTGACTGCAGCGAGGGTCGAGATTGACTGCGAGACTCGTATAGTGACTGCGTACGAGCCAGAGGGTGCATCCTTCACATTTTCAGTGTGGGTAAATCTCCCATTCCGCATACTTAGTTACGCTACTATACTACGGGACGCTGGTGCCCAGATACTTGAGCATACGCCAGTCGTTTGCGAGTTTGGGGATATATTTAGGAAGATCCCTAGTTTGCTTCCTAGACGAGAGATTAATTTTACTATCAATCTAGTTCCTGGTTCCTCGCCCGTCTCACTGCCGACGTATCGCATGACACCGTGTGAGATGGAGGAGTTGAGGACACAGATTGATGGTCTGCTGGAGCTTGGCCTTATACAGCCTAGTGTGTCTCCTTGGGGAGCACCAGTTCTATTCATGAGGAAGGACGGTTCGATGCGATTGTGTATTGATTATCGCAGGCTGAACCAGATCACGGTGAAGAACAAGTACCCTTTACCCAGGATTGATGACTTGTTTGATCAGTTGAGAGGAGCGCAGTACTTCTCGAAGATTGATCTTCAGTCAGGATATCATCAGTTGCGCGTCAGGGATGAGGACGTGCAGAAGACAGCATTCAGGACCAGTTTTGGCCACTACGAGTTCCTTGTGATGTCGTTCGGTCTTACGAAAGCACCAGCCATGTTCATGGATCTGATGAACCGGGTATTTCGGCCTTTCCTCCATCGATTCGTCGTTGTGTTCATTGATGACATTTTGGTGTACTCCAGGAGTCGAGAGGAGCATGAGGAGCACTTGCGTTTGGTCCTGGATACACTCAGACAGCATCAGTTGTTCGTACAGTACAAGAAGTGCGACTTCTGGAAGTAGGAAGTGAAGTTCCTGGGACACGTGGTGTCCAAGGATGGCATGGCAGTTGACCTGTCTAAGGTAGCTGCAGTTCAGGACTGGGAACAGCCTGGTTCTGTCACTGAGGTGAGGAGTTTCTTGGGTCTCGTTGGTTACTATCGACGCTTCATTCAGGATTTCTCAAAGATCGCGAGACCTTTATCTCAGTTGACACGGAAGGATGTAAAGTTCGCCTGGAATGACCAGGCGGAGTCAGCTTTTCAGGAGCTGAAGGACAGGCTTACGTCCGCCCCTGTGCTAGTATTGTCAGAGCAAGGGGTTAGGTACACTATATACACTGACGCGTCTAGCGTTGGTCTGGGTTGTGTCCTTATGCAGAGGGACAGGGTAATTTCATATGACTCGAGACAATTAAGGAAGCACGAGGAGAATTACCCTACACACGACCTAGAGTTGGCAGCCGTCATATTCGCACTGAGACTTTGGAGACATTACCTCTATGGAGAGGAGTTCGAGCTCTTTTGCGACAACAAGAGCCTCAAGTACATATTCACGCAGCGAGACTTGAATATGAGGCAGCGGCGATGGATGGAGACGTTGAAGGACTTCAAGTTCGAAGTCTCTTACCATCCTGGGAAGGCGAACCTTGTGGCTGACGCGTTGAGCCGCAAGAAGGTGATAGAGTATGCGGCTCCACTGATGGTTGCTGAGGGGGATATGGTTGAGTTTTTACGAGACTTTGAGTAGAAACTCACCATAAAGGAGCCGTATGAGTTCACCGCACATGTACAGGTGCGATCTCAGATCGATGACCGGGTCATCGAGGCGCAGAGGGACGATGCGCATCTGATTGAGCTTCGAGAGCAGGCCAGTGATGATGCAGACGTCGAGTGGCGAGTTGGCATGGATGGGGGCTTACGTTATCGTGGCCGCCTATGCGTCCCAGATGTCCCTGACTTGAGACGAGAGATTCTCGAGGCTGCGCATTGTACCAGACTCGCGATGCATCCAGACAGTGCGAAGATGTATCG
Source organism: Magnolia kwangsiensis (assembly GCA_037074715.1). Classification (NCBI taxonomy): domain Eukaryota; kingdom Viridiplantae; phylum Streptophyta; class Magnoliopsida; order Magnoliales; family Magnoliaceae; genus Magnolia; species Magnolia kwangsiensis. Next base: position 54,804,418 of record CM073588.1, on the reverse strand, counting down.
TGACGTGAAGAGGACATATTGGTGGGAAGGTATGAAGACCCACATAGCTGAGTTCGTGTCCCGTTGTCTCACTTGTCAGCAGGTGAAGGCAGATCATCGCCGACCACCTGGACTTTTGCAGCCTATGCCGATCGCAGAGTGGAAGTGGGATTTCATTTCCATGGACTTCATTTCAGGGCTACCGAAGATGAGGAAGGGACATGATTCCATTTGGGTGATCGTCGACCGTCTGACGAAGTCGGCCCACTTCCTACCGATCAGAGTTACGAACTCTGCAGATGAGCTGGCTGACTGTATATCAGAGAGATTGTGCGTCTGCATGGAGTTCCGTTAGAGATCGTGTCGGACAGAGACACGCGGTTCACTTCTATTTTCTGGACTCGCATTCAGGAGGCTATGGGTGTGAAGTTGAAATTCAGTACTGCCTTCCGTCCACAGACGGACGGACAGACAGAGCGGGTGAACCAGATCTTAGAGGATATGTTGCAAGCTTGCGCACTGGACTTCAAGGACAGTTGGGATATTTGTCTTGCCTATGCGGAGTTTGCGTACAACAACAGCTTTCATGCGAGTATCGGTATGGCACCTTACGAGGCGCTGTATGGGCGACCTTATCGCGCACTGCATTACTGGGCTGAGGTCGGTGAGCATAGCTTGATTGGCCCAGAGTTAGTGCAGGCGACGTCAGAGAAGATAGATATCATTAGACGTCGGCTTCTTACTGCGCAGAGTAGACAGAAAAGTTATGCCGATACGAGACGACGGCCGCTGGAGTTCACAGTTGGGGATCATGTGTTTTTACGAGTTTCCCCTATGAAGGGAGTCCTTCGGTTCGGGAAGAAGGGGAAACTAGCACAGCGATTCATTGGTCCATTCCAGATTCTCGATCGTGTGGGAGCAGTGGCTTACCGATTGGCTTTACCCACGCCTCTCGCGAGCGTTCACAACGTATTTCATGTTTCTATACTGAAGAAGTACGTTTCTGATCCTTTCCATATCATTAGATAGGAGAAGGTGCAGTTAGGAGAGGATGTTACATATATCCTGCGACCGACACGTATCCTAGACAGGAAGGAGCAGGTACTGCGTAGTAAGGTGATTCCCCTTGTGAAGGTATTGTGGACGCATCACTCTGAGGAAGAGGCTACCTGGGAGACAGAAGCCGAGATCAGAAAGAAGTACCCACAGCTTCTCGAGGAGTATGAAAAGGTTCAAATTTCGAGGATAAAATTATTTGTTAAGGGGGGTAGATTGTAACGCCCGTGAAAAAAATCCGTACTTCGACTCGAGTACCAACTCGACCAGAAATCGCGTAGGATTAATTCTTTTAGAATATAAGTGTAAGTTAGCTAGCACAACGCTAGAGTAGCTGGGAAATAGTCCCTGATCACTTTAAATACGTTCTACAAGACCCAAATCGAGTAGAACCAATGACTCTATAAAACTCTATAACCTCGAATCAAACTCTAAGCAGGTTTGTTCTCTAGACCACTTTAAAACTTTGTATTGGATCTAGACCGCGCGTCGAAAGTCCGATACCTACTATCTTAGACTGTTAGAACCACCTTGCTGGACTTGACAATCATTTCAAAAATCAAGTCCAACCGATAACCACAGGCTATTTCATTGAGCCCGGATTGAAGAGAGTACGAATAGGGACAGATTTGGAATTTGAAATTCAAATCTGGCACACAACTTGACGCGTCAGTATTAAGGGTTCTGACCGTCAGAATTCAGCCAGATTACACCCTCGGATCAGGAAAAATTTCTATTTCATATCATGAGACTTGCAGGCCTGATTTACGTGCGGTGACCGCTGAACTGAAACTGGACCGCTACTTGCGATCTACGAACACTGATGGTCTGAAAACGGGATGAGAGCGACATCCGACATCCGTGAACTTAAGTCCGATCACGTTCGGCCCGGGGACCACCAGAAATGATCTTTTGGACCGAAACAGCCCCGAATTGGATATGCCCTAAGTAAACTTTGTTCCTGAGCCTATTTTGGGTATTTTTAGGCTTATAAAAGGGGTTGAAACCGTCATTCCTCTCTCCCATCCAAAATTGCAAAAAAGCCCTAGATTGAGAGAGAGAAAAGGTGAGAGTTTGTGAGAGAGAGTAGGAGAGGATTTTCCTGCCGTTGTGCAACCTATTGCACGTGCTTTAGCAACACGCTCCGATCACTTCGTCGGTGATTTCTCCGCGTTTCTAGGTAAGAAATAACCCTAATAAGTTGCTGATTTGGGATTCTTTCCGTTCCATAGCATGTAAATTGATAGAACTTGTAAATTAGGTTCTTTATTCGCTATAGACAAAGCGTATACGCTCCGTTCGAATTCACACATCTATAAGAGAAAAGGTGCGGATTTTACACACTTTGATTGACTATTTTCAACGCTTTCAATGTCGTTTAATAGTAGATTATCGACGGCATCGCCGTTTGACATGTACAACATGCTGTCCGTTTCCTGTTTCGTAAACTAACGAAGAATATGAGATTTAGGGCATTTTAGTCATTTGTAGGAAGTATTGATTTCATTCATATTTTGCTGATGTGATTGACATGGTTTATTGTCGCATTAGAATGTTAGGAATACGTGCATAATTAGTTTGGCAAAGAGATTCGCCTAATTGTGCACTTTGGGTCGACATACTATATGTAGACTTCAGTGTGTAGTGTATGTGTTTGTATAAATGCGTGTATTAGTATGTATTGAATTAAATGGTGTTATGACTTAGTTTGAGACTGATTTCTCAATTAATATGCTGACGTAAATGATTTCCTACATGTTAGCCATATGCATGATTTCATTATACGTATGAAATGCATGTGCTTGAAGATTTGTTTAAGTTGTATGTTATAACATGTGTTAACATGCTCACATGGTTGTATTTCATTTCCAATACTCTCATATGATTTGCTGATGTAATTCCATAATTGTTTGGGACTATATTTAGTCCAGGCAGTCGGTAACCGAACGAATTCGTGGTTGGCTTATCTTGGCCACGAACGACGCGTCGATGAACGCGAGCCGTGTTTTGGAGTTGGCGGTAGTGGTTAGGCCACACGAAGTGTTTTACACACTTCACGTCGTTCGACTTGAGATGCGATCGCGCTAGTCGAGCTTGTCAAGTAACCCGACTGGCCGTTGTATGTTCACCCTGCATGAGTCATAACTGCTTGAACCTAGGGTACTGAACTTACTATTGTAAACCCTGTTAACCATGGTACCTTGATCCACGAAGACTCATGAGCCGGGCATGGTGGTATGGGACACCGTGGTGGAGCTGTCGGCCTACGTTGGGGCCACAAACCTCCCCGTAGTGACCAGTGAGCACCTAGTCTCGTGAATAGATTATGGTGGTATGGGACACTATATTCTTGTTGTCGGCCTACACTGATTAGGCGACGAGTCCTTTGTAGTGACCGCGAGCGTATTCTGAGTCTACGGGAGGCGACGACCCTTCAGTAGCAGTAGAGTACAGTAGGCCTGTATTGATAAGGTGATGGGGGAGCGGTGCAACGAGTGTGAGCAATAGCCCTGACAGCCCTTGCATTGACCTACAAAATATACATCGTATGAGATTACTAGGAGTGACGACCCTAGACAGGATCTGTGTTGGGATTGATATAAGGGAAGTACCTTAGTTTCCCAATCCTGCTGTTTGAATGGACTAATAACAACTCAGAAATCATATCACCATACCATTGCATGTGCCTGAAAGATGTGGAGCACTTGAGGGTCGATTGCATGTCGCGGTCGTAAGATGGTGCAGTATGAGGGAGATCGTCGGTGAGGGCATACATCACGTCACGTCATATTGCATTAACAACAGTATTAGGATTGTCTGATTTACTGCTTTACTATTATCGCATGATTGATTTGTGAACATGCTAATCTTTATTCTATAATTCCACTGAGTTGATCACTCATTTCCACGTTACGGGATGGTGTTTGCAACACCCAACAGACCCTATTTTAGATGCAGGTGATGCTGAGATCCAGGAGGTTGAGCCGGACTTCGATGAGGACCAGGACGAGTTCTCATACATGCAGTACCACGACGGCTTTGCCTAGGTGGCCTGGGTTGACGGGACTTCATAGTGGGACTATTTTGGACATTTATTTTTGTTCCTTTACATGTATATGAGACTCAGTGATGTATTCATACTTTAGTGACAGTTGAGATCTACTTTATTTTTTCATACAGTGATATATATATTCTTTAGTCTTCCGCTTGCTTTTATCACTGGATCTGGAGTATGAATTGCAGTTTGGTATACTTTTACTCATGTGAATGCTTTAACTCAGACAAGATTGAATCATAATCATTTTTGTTGCATAAGTGACGGTCTAGAACTCGGGAGTTGAGTTTATACACGACCCCTGATTTTCAGGGTGTTACATTTTTATTGCCATAATTATGTTTTATAATTTCATGGTTATCAATCCCTTAGTTTATTTATTGTCTGATATGGAATGCATGTGTTTTTTTATCATGTTTGTCTTATCTAGTTGTGTCAATGCTTTATTAATATGCATCCATACCTTCTGAAAATGGTGTATTCTTTAAACTAATTTTCTCTATATACATCTATATCTTGATTCTCCCACATGCCATTAAACTTCAGTCAATATCAACTGCTATATCTTTGTCAATGACTGATAAAAAGGGGGAGAACAGCTCCAACACCCCATATGGAAATTGTATATCTGCTTAAATGGTGTTCCAAGTGTTAGGGGACCAAGAAAGGAGTATTACAGTTAGGGGGAGCAGATACTGGGTTGTGTACATGGTTCACTAGAATTTGTAAAATTATGTAAAATGCATGTACACACAATTTAGGATGTGTCTATCTAGATACTGTCCTAGGGTGTTTTGGGTATTTTGTCATGTAATTGACAAAGGGAGAGATTGAAAGTTCCCTTGTCAGTGCCCTGGTTTGTCAATTAGCATGTATGTTGAGTCGATCGGACTGCAAAGCCTCACAGGAAGATCAATTGAAGTGTCTGCCTCAACCGGATGTGCGGAAGCTCGCCATAGGTAAATTTAAGCCTCACCATCCCATGTCCCAAAACACCAGGTGAATAAAACCCTTAAAATAAGTTAAACATCATATGGTTTTTAAGTAAGAAAACTTTTTCAAAAAATAGAAAATCTCTAAATTTTCTTACTTTGTCGATCTTATCGATACATGTGTCGATATGATCGACCTGGGTTGTCGATGTCCTTGGAAGACCAATCGATTAAATTGAATGAGGACTTAATGTGTCCAGCAACCACATACATATCTGGACAGAATTATCGATGTATCGACACACGTATTGATATCATCGATATTTAAATCTTAAGCCCATCGAAGCTGGCTCGATAATATCAGCAGGTAGATATCCAACACCCCTATTTTTACTTAGGAAAATAATATATTCTTCGTTATATCGGAGCTCTCCTCGATACCATCGAAGTTCAAATATCGATGATATCGGAAGGCTCTCGATGATATCGGTCATGGGTGCGTAGTCTCTCACCAACATTTTTTTTTCAAGTGATTTGTCAATTCTGATCGGGGATCACTCGATAGAATAGATATTCAAATATCGATGATATTGGGGCCGGATCGATTGCATCGAGAATGGACATAATTGTCCAGCAAGCTTAATGATAAAATCCTTTGATTTATTGATGAATTGACATAACCATCGATATCATCGATATGCAAATTCTGATGATATTGAGTATCCCTTGATCATATTTGATGGCCTGAATAATTTTAAGCAAGTCTCTCTTATTTTCAAATGTCGAGGAATCGAACCTGTCCTCAATGAAATCAGAGTTCAAAATCCGATGACATCGACATAAGTTTCGATTCAATCGACCAGCTGGCAAGAGGTTTCCAAAAGCGTATGATATTAAGTTCATGTCATCGAGCGGACCATCGATACAATTGAGAGTATACGATCGATGATATCATACCTGCTCGATGATATTGAACTCTATCATAAATGTGACCATTTTATATCTGTTGAAACCTTTTTCCTATTTAAAGAGAACTTGTCTTTAGTTGCTGTGAGAGAAAGAAGAAAGTGCTTTTGTGTGTTTAACCTTAGATTATTTACCCAAAGCCCATTCTCTCAAGGGAGTTCATCCTCCAATCTACCCTCATCATTGATATTTAATAGAGTGGATTGGGGAATGAACTTCCGCATTTAAGGATCCTCTAGCTACTAACTTAATGACAAATCATTAAGTTGGGATGCTTTGAATGCATAGATGATGGAAATCGCTCTATCTTCCTAATAAGAAAACATTTAGAGAGTAGGATTTCATCATAACCTTGACTTAACCCTTCGTCATATATTGGTACATCATTTGTGTTGCGGATCAAGGGAGCAGAAGACTCTTCATCAACAAGGAGGAGATCTTCGCCAACGTGCTAAGTAGGACTCATTAACTTATCTGTAAGTATCTAGAGTCCAGAGGACCCTTTTGATCATTCCTTTGTAGGATTAGGTCTAAGGTGTTTCTCACCCTTTGAAGTCTTCAAGAAGGCCTCCAGTGGAAGCATACGTGGTGGGTGCGTTGTGTGGACCCTTGCACTGTGAAGATCATAAATATTTGGTTGAAGGTGAACCAGTCAAAACCTTAGGTTTGAGGTGAACCGAGTGAAACCTCGGGTTAGAGGTAAATCATGTAAAACCTCCGTTAGGGTCTTATGGAAGATCCTTGGCCAGTGTGCCTAAAAGTGGGTGCTATGTGTTAACTCTTGCTCGTGAGAGCATAAACAGTTAGCCTCAGTGCAGGTTGTAAAGGTTAAAGGTGAACCTGATTTAAAACCTTAGGTTTGAGGTGAACCGCTGTGAAACCTACTTAATGAAATCTGGTACACTCAAGGGTTGAGTGCAGTTACTGGGAATGGAGTAGACAAGTAGTCGAACCACTATAAAAATGACTATGTTCACGATTATTCTTCTTCTGTGTGTGTGATTTATTTCAATACTTTCATATCTATATATTTGATATTACACCTCACACACCTACACAGTCATATCCATTATAAACTAGGATATATATTGTTATCTCTTTAATAGTTTGTGATTGGATCCTTTACCTAGCTTGGAAGTAGTGGAGTTACATTTGAGTAATCCTGATAAATGCATATTGATAGGATTAGTGAAATAGGATTTTTAAATAAAGTGTAAAAACTTTAAAAAGTCCTATTCACCCCCCTCTAGGATATATTAGCATATTCCTACTTCAACTAAAGCAGTCTTCACCGCCATTTCACCAACTACTTGAGTATTTGTCCCATAAGACCCATCACAATAGTATGGTAAATATAGGACCCAAGGGCCCAACAGGCCTATTAAAAGTTCTAGCCCAACTAAGGCTATAAGGCCCATTAACTAGAAGACTAGCCCGAGAAGAATCCAATTCGAATGGGCCTTTAATAATGCATTAATTAAGCCCAAAAATAAATTAAAATTGTAAGATATCTAACTTAAATCCTCCCAAAATATAGTGGGCCATACTGCCCCAAAACAGACATTTATAGGGCAGCAACATTGGGCCTATTGCTGGATTTCCAGCCCACCCGCTTTCAGGGTTTGTTAGAGTCCAACAATTAAATTATAGTATTTATTTTCTGATGACCCACACACATCAATGTGGGTCCCACCATATGAGATGGGAATGCATAACACACACTAGAACTGGGCCACGCTGCTAGAATACAGGCCCAGCAACAGCCCAAGGTAGGGGCGTCTCATAGTGGGTAGTCCTACGGGCCTGGGTATTTGGACCAAAACTGACCCAAATTTGCAGGCCACACCACAGTCAGTACAAGGGCCTAATGGCCTTGATAATTTGTAAGATAGTACCTCCATATGTGATCCACAAATACACAAAATTTTGCAATTTTTGGATGGTTATAAGTATATTAAATAATTTAAATAAAACATACTATCCAGAAAATCTGGTTAATTTGGACGTCTGGAAGTGGTGGGTCAGTCCGTCCCTTGTCACGGTGTACACAGGGGTCCATTTTCTTCAAAACATTTTATATGGTTTCTACCATAAGTGAGACATCTCCGTATGAATTTTCATAATTTTAGGATACTCATAAATATTTTAATTAATTTAAAGAATACAATCTCTCCAGGGTGAAATATTGCAGGAATATAACTGTCCTGAATTTGTGCCATCCAATGGGTGGGTTCTGGGCCTCCAAAATTCCTGAAATTTTGACTCAAGGTATTTCATCAAGACTAAAACAATTTTGGACCTCGAAATATATCCCAACTTCTGAGAAAGTATTTTTAAAATTTTATTTTTGTGGGACTATTCCGGTAGACTGCACAACAGAAATTTCTGGCAGTCCACTATGTTGGCCCACCCTTCTGTATACTCTAATGGGATCTGTTGGCCCTGAAATTGTATATACAGGTCCTAACATGGGTGTATCACCTACATATAAATTTTTATAATTTTTAAATATCTAAAACTATTTTAATTAAATTTAGAATTACAGATTGTCCACAAATTCTTCTAAGTGCAGAATTTTGGATAGACCATGATTGAGCACCCAATGAGGTGGGCCTTGGATGTCCAAAAATTGGGAAAATTAAATATAAACCATATCTCATATATGTATTATAATGTGTGGTACACCAAAGTGGCCCACCTGATCAGAATCTATTTTATAATTTTACATTTCCAAATTGCAACCTTGCTGGAATTATAGCAGAAATTTCAGCAAGTACCCATATTGGCCTATCCTTTTGGGGACCCAAATGTTGTCAATTAGGGCTGAAATTTGTCATGCTTATAGGTGGGATACCCATATTCAAAAATAATATTTCACTTGATATACAATTTACCACCAAAAGTCCCAAATCCTAGCCTCAAGTTGGCCCAAAATCTATTCAGACAGATTTGGATAGCAACCTGTACATGAAAGAATTTGAATATAAACATCATATAAGAAGGGATTTAATGAGCCCTCCTAAGATTTAATGACACCCATACAACTACCTTGATTACGCATGTTACCATAAAACTATCACATGCATGGTTTATATCTACAATAGATGATTGAGATGCCATCACAACATGATCTCTAAGGTCTAGATGACCTTGAGATGGAGATGATCATGAAATACATCATGATGGGGTCCATGGAAAATGGCCCTATCATGTATCATGACATGCATGTAGGATGGGTCTAAGGGCCACATCCATGAGGTTAAATGGGATCCCCACCATGGATTAGTGGGTCCTATATTATCCACACAAGAAGAAATATGAAGGTTAAAAGTGAAAAATAAATCAGCAAGATTAATAGTCACGCACTTCTTGGATCTTCAAGATTCTTTAACCACCATGCTCCTCAAGCTTCAAGGAAGGAAGTTCAATGGTGATGATGGGTCTTTGATGGTTAGATTTAGGGGGGAAGAGATGAAAGAGGGCTGGAGAGAAAGCTCTTTCTCATAGAAGTCCAAGGGGCTTAGAGAAGAGAATGAAAGAAAAAAGAGAGAAGAGAGGGAGAAATGGTAGATAGGAATGGAATGAATAGTTTTTGGGAGGATGGGAGCATGCTAGCAATCATGACAAGAAAGGCATGCTCTTGGATAAGTAGGGATGATATCATGCTAGACTAGGGTGGCTATACGCTAACTTGTAGCTTACATGGGGAATGAGGAATACTAGAGTGGGCCCACATGGGAGAACGTGTAACAAGGATAAGGTGGGGCCCACATCATGATCAAGGGTCCAAAAATTACTCAACCTACATCTTTTGATGGACATGTTGGATTTACACACGAGATGCAGCGTTGGAACTGCGACAACAATGCGATCGTAATGGCATAGGTCCTGGGTCAATCTGAGTCGGGTCTATGTGACCAAACTCAAGGATGACTGCAAACACTATCCGAAGGTCACGGGTCGTCGAAATTTGACCGGTAGGACCGCGGGACCAAAATATACGAAATACATACTCACACACACATGCACACATATGAACTCGGGTTGGGTCTCACAGATTAAAACTAAATAAAATTTATACCTTTTAACACACAATTATTTACTTAAACTAATATGTTTATTTAAATTAAATAAGTAAATTAATACTAAGGTTTCCAAGCCAATAAAGCATCAAATCACAAAAACTATAATATTCCAATCATGAAATTGCGGTTTGGACCGCTGATATTGAAGAATGAGTATGAGACAATGTCCTAAAGGGGGGTGAATAGAACTTTTCAAATATTATGCATATTTAAAAACTCTTGATTACCTAACTTAAATAAATCTTTAGTTTAAAACAAGTACGACAATATAACTTTAAAGGCTTCCAAGCTAGTAGAGGTTTCAATCGTATACAGTACTCAAAATATGTAAAGTAAGAGACTATCATATATCATAGTAAACATGTGTGTGTGGAATGTATCACCTATCAATCTTAGGCATTCATCTAATGATGCATATATAATTTAAGCATTCAATTCATATTCATAATTTAAACAGATGTGCAAATGACAATTCCAAACACAAAATTGTATGGTGGTTCAGCTACTTGCCTACTCCACTCCCGACAACCGCACTCTCTCCTAAAGTGTGTCGGATTTCACTATGAATGGTTTTAAATTAGGTTCACCATTAACCTTTATAGCCCTATATAAAGGACTTAACAATTTGTGTTATCCGCAACAGTAAAGTTCCTACACTAAGAACCCACATTTAGGCCCCACGGCCAAGGTCCCACACAAGGAACCTATGTTTAGGCTCACCGACCAAGGTCCCACACAAGGCACCTACACAAATTTGCTGATAAAAAAATCTTAGCATCAATCCTACACGAGGATAGAGACTAAACTTTGGACTCTTACAAGTGACACTAACTTGTCGGAATGAGTCTTCTCTTGTAGCTTATCTTGGGTTGCTTGATCTTCACTCTTCAATGCTTGAATCAGCTCCTCAATGCTCCCCCGATTTCTATGTTATAGTTTTCTTATTGTGTCAGCTTCACGATTAAGAACCTTGCATATGATATTCCTATAAAGGCAACCAAGGTAATGAGAGTTGGTTGAATCTCTAACAAGGGTTATGAATGAATTTTCTAAGAGATTCAACTGATGGATGGACTAGAGTATGGTTGAGGCTAAAGATATACCTATAGGTTTGGTCTCAATACTCTAGTGAAAGCTTGAGATCATGTTATTCATTAAAGTGAGCTTTGAATGCTCATTGAGATGATGAATCATAATGAAAACAACATGAATCTCGTGTGGATAGAGTCTAAGATGAGTGATAATAACTTAGGACAGCCTAGGGACTATGAAATGCCTAAATCCACACTTTTTACAAAGTTCTGGGTCTTATATTTATAGAGAAAAGAGTCAAACGGATCTATAACGGCTAGTTATCGGTCCTACTAGATGAACCTTCGGTAGTATCGAAATATAGTCGGTGGTACCAAATTATCACTTGGTGTATCGAGTTAGATCCTGAAGTTGCTGGATGATTTTTGTTACTATTAGTGGTACTGAAAGTTGTTCATCGGTAGGAGTCGGTGATACCGAATATTCTTCGAAAGCTACTGGATTGTTTTGGGTACTTTCGGTAATACTGAAGGCATCTTCAGTGCTACAGAAGGTATTGTTCAGTGTCACATTTTCCTATCGAATGTGGACAGATTTTCCTATTGTAACTCTTTGTCTATTAAATCATTCAACAACTTAGAACTTCCTAAAGCCAAGACTAAAAGGATAAAATGTACGAACTTCGAATTGGCTTGAATAAATTACCTAAGTGAGTTTTCCTATTTGGGTTAAAGTCATTTATAGGCAAGATCCTGATCATAGAAGCTTCTTTGGATTCTAACTTTATAGCTCGGGCTTCTGCTCCAATTGCGTCGTCAGTCTTTATTTGTAAAGGACTCATTCGACTACTTAACACAACTAGTCACGTGATTGACAAACATATGTGCAAATAAGTCCACTAACAATCTCCCCCTTTGTCAATTACATGACAAAAATAACCTATCCTAGGACATTATCATGGTTGATACCAATGACCTACCAAAACAATGAAAGATTACATATCATATACCAATTTACAACTCAAACACAAATTTAGACATGTAACACACTAATGTTGCTCCCCCGTAGTTTCTTCCAAGATCAACCTGTACTCTGCTTCTGAGATCAACCTGTAATTTGTAGAAAGCAACGGAGTGTTTTGGTGGGTGGATAGGTTTCTTCTCCCCCTTTTTGTTAGTTATTAACAAAGGATTTACCAAGAAGTAAGCTAATATATGATGAAATTCAGTGGAGAGAAAGAAAATATGTTGATCACATGGAAGAGTTGTGAAACATATGAGCATTATGTGATAAAAAAGAAATATATAACCCATGTTAGAAAAAATATAACCATGAAATAGAATAGCCAACATGAGCATAGCATCATAGATGCATTAAAATTACTACCCTAAGTTTGTGCAGAATAATCCATCATCTAAAAACCAACAAGCACTTAAGGGCATAATTATCCAAAAGAAAATGTATTATGATCTAGCAACAACACAAAAAATTATTTACACAATCTACCCTCATACGAAGGGATAAGAACGACGAGTCAGTAGTAATTCAGTGATGTGCTCCACAGTATGTTGAAGAGCGTCAATACGCAATTTTATCCCAGAGAGTCAATTTTTGCACTGGCAGAGGCGAGTTTCTATATTTGACTGCCCTTCTAGAAGTTGATGAGCTGGATCGTTCTGGCGAAGAAGACACCCAGTGCTAACTGATTGTAGACTTGGTGCATGCACTGGGGTGCGACAAGAGTCTAAGCCAGTGGCCATGGGAATGTCTTGAGCTTCTTCGCCGCTCTTGCATTCCTGATTCTCTTCAAATGTAGTTGCAAACACATTTAGTTAAATTAGAGTCTCCTTGGTAAAGCACACGAAAAGATATACCATATCATAAGTAGGTGGCAAACCAAGAAATTTTCAAGGTTTGCAAATAACACTTGGAAAGGGAAGGCTAGTACAATGAATGCCTTTGACGACTAGGATCAATTGTTTCAAGATAAGAGTGGGTAGACATACTTCAATCCCTTGAAAGATGTCATATAGGTTATTCAGAACAAATGGAGAGATCATATCTCTAGAAACCTCACATGGGTATGCATTAGTACTCAGAATGTTGTGCAGTACTTTTGTGGTTGAGTCCAAATGTGATGAGTGAAGGAAGTTTCGTTTGTTCCCTGGGATTGTGGCACCATTACACAATGATCAAGTCAATTCATCCCAAACTCCAAGACAATTTAGAGGACGATCAGTTGGGGGAATTTGTTTACTCTGAGGTGCAATAGTTGACTCAGCACCAAAGGAGTGATCTCCTTGGATTTGTTCATAAAGTTGATGCTAATGGATGAAGGGTCATCATTAGTGTCATGGCAAGAATTTAAGAATTGATGACCTCCAAAGTACATTAGGTTATCCCACCCAATTGATCATAAGTATAGATCAATCCCATATGCTTTGTTGAGAAGGGATCTGATCAACCTGTCAAAGACAATTTTGTTTGACATAGCCATTTCAGTGGGATTAGAATAGGGGGAATGAAAATTGTTAGTTCATCTAGTGGAGTGTTCTCCTTTTGCAAGTGCTCTGCCTTTATCTTTTACCATTGTTGAGCTGTAATCATATATTAGAGAAGTTAATGTAAGGATTAACAGATCTTAACAATATGCATACGAACTTCCAGATTCTCAGATATAATAAGAAAAATAGATGAAGTATTTCAGCAAAGTTAAGTTATGCATATGAAACTTCAAATTAACTTATCTCTAAAATAAGGTTCCAACTATAAATTTACTAATATAAAAAAAGGTTGGAGACCTCTAATTTCCTTGGAAATTCAGTTATCAGGAAAATGGATGATTAATGCATTAGTATACCAAAAAAAAAAAGTTTCCAACTGTAAAATACAATATAAAAAAATCCATAGTACAAAAATATTTGATCTTGATACATAGTTAATCTAGGAAAATCCATCAACAATATCTTCTTTTGGGCATGATAGATGTGCCACAATCTGTTCCACCGACTGTTGGAATGAGTGGAGCTTTTCTTCCATTGACTTCACCATCTCACCAAGTCTTGATTGCTCCTCCAAAATTTGCATGAGAGTATTATTCTGAGTAGAAATTGTAGGAGCAGAGGTTGGTAGATGAGAATATAGGCCTTCCTTAACCATTTCATCTTCCTTGTCTAGAAATTTTTCTTCTACTGATATTGGATTATCAGTTTCATTCACAGAAGAGAGATTCATTTTCCTGATACTGTGCACATTGATTTCTGGGCTGATATAGATTCACTTTTAGGCACCCTGAACCCACATTGATGAGCCAACTTGCAAAGTAAATGTCCGAAAGGTATAGCTGTGAAGTTAGACTCAAATCCTAAAACTATTTGATCATATATTAAAGTAGGCAGGCATAATGGTTTCCCTTTACCAATGTGATATAGGGTCTCCACCTTGAATGGTGTAAGCTCAGTATGATATTTTTATTTAGGATATATGTTAGAAATGCAAATTAGATGAAGTGTATGATAATCGTGGGACATATTTATGGCCCGTAGTGTGTTCCCATGATGCCAAAGTACATTGTTCCCATTACACAAAAATTTAGTCCAAATAGCCCTTTTTGCTTCTATGGGTAGGTTTAATTCAGTGGGTTGTTTTGAGTCCAATGCTTTTCCTATAAGAGTTGAAATGCGATATAGGGTGATTTTAACTATTCAACCATCGCAATCAACTTCGAAACCCCTAGATAGTGTGCAATGAGACAAGAATGATCGGACTAAGGTTTCATTAACTGGCCCTCCAAATGACAGAACTTGTAGCCATCCCCGTTGTGAAAGAATTTCCTGAACTTTAAACTTTTCAAGACAGTTCACATCTACTCTTCTTTCACACAATCCTTCTCTTCAAAAATATAGCAACAATGGGACTGGTAGCAACAATGAGATTGGTAGAATCAGGGTTTGAAGAGGATGAGGGTTTAGACAATTGGTTCGAAGATCGTCCATGCTTTTGAATGCAGAGTTTTTGCCTAGTTTTGGTTGAATCTTCTTTGTCATGCTTCATCTTGGATCTATGTTTTGTAGGTGGTGATGACACTATTTGAATAAATGAAGTGGAATGATAAGGACCTATCAAGAGAAGACAAACCAAGGCAAATGATCCTAGTTTTTTGAGATGTAAAGAGAAAGCACTAGGAGATACCTCAGATTTTGTTGATTTTGGTTACACAGCCCTTCAACTGAACTTGCAAAGAAACAAGAGAAGTGACAATCTAAACAAAACTGAGTAGTCACTACACCAAAATCACGAATTTATGACGTATTTTTACGACGGACTTCATTCGTTGCAATAATCTCTTGGTTTAACAACAGATTTAATCCATTGCTAACGGAAAAAGGTCCGTCGGTAAGCCCATCTTTCTTGAAAATCTGCAGTCCCAATGTTGCAGAATTTTGCGATGGACCAAAATCCATTGCTAAAATCTAATTTACGACATATTTACGACGGATTTTTTGTCCGTCATAAGGTGGCGACGGACTAAATCCATCGCAAAGTTTGATTTTGCGACGGAATACCAGTTGCAAATTCTCGGCCAAAATACCAAATGGCGACGCTTTTCAGTTACTTTTGCGACAGATCATAGTCCGTCGTAAAAGGACTTTTGCCTTAACATTAATTTTTTTTAAAAAAATATGTTGAAAAATTAAGTTCTTTTTTTTTTTTTAGTTTAATAATTATTTTTTAATAGAATTTTAGTGGTTTAATTGTAAATATTTTTATTTAAGATTATTTTTTAATAATTGATTGAATGCAAAAGGAAAATTTATTTTATTTTTATATCAAATGAGTGGAATTTTTATTTTTATTTTTTAATTTCAAACTAATATTTAAATGATTTATAATATCACATGAAAAAGAATATTGAGAAGTTTAAAAATTTTAACGATGTTTGAGAAAAAAAAATAGATTTTAAAAAAATAAAAATCGTGATTTAATAAAAATCTATTTTGTGGGAACAAAAAAGGAATATTAAATAAAGTTGATAAATTTGAAAAAAAGAAAGCATTTAATTTTGAGAAAAAAATAATATCCTCAAAAGAAAATTTAAAATATTTTTAAAAATGTGAAATTTTTCACAATGTTAAAAAATGAAAATATTTTTTAAAAGAAAATGAGAGTTTGAAATTTGAAAAATAAAATAAAATTGAGAAGTTCAAAATAAATTGATGAGTTCGAATAAAATGCTTTTAAAAAAAATGGAGAAGTGAAAAAGAATTGATAATTTTAAAATAAAACGATATTAAAAAATCGATAATTATCAAAAAACAAACATTTTGAAATGAAAAATAAATAAGTTGAAAAATTTTGTGATTTTGAAAATGTTCAAAATTCAAAATTAAAAAAAAAAAGAGTTATTTATAAAAACACTATGGTTTTGAAAAGATATATATAATTTTTTTAAAAAAAAATTTGAAAAGTTGAAAACAACATGATGCTTTTGAAGATAAAAAATCGGCGTTTTGGAATTTTTGGGGAAAAAAGAATTGTGAAAATTTTAGATATTTTGAAAATAAAAATTCAAAATTTGTATTTTAATTTATTTTTTAAAAAATTTATAATAAAAATGATATTTTGTTGAAAGTTTTCAAAGAAAAAGTAAGAGTAAAAAAATATACATTTTGAAAAAAAATGTTATTTTTAAATGGAAATTGAAATTTATCCATGAAAAAAATATTATTTTTAATAAATTATTAGGCACATCCACTTATTGAACATTTAACCGTTTTTGGACAATCGAAATTCCATATGCTTAAATCAAATTTCATTCAAATTGTTGATCAATCTTGTATGCCCAATATATTTCTCATATGTAGCTAGCTTGATTGAGGCGAGTAACTTGTCAAATTGAGGGTATTGATTAGTAAAATAGAGTGAATGGACTAGACATATAAAATGGGCTAAATATTATTGTCAAAATTGTGACCCAACTTATTGACCTCACAAGAATCTAAGAATTGATGTTAATAAGATTTGTGGGCCCCATCATGATGTGTGTCAAACATCAACACCGTGCATTTAATGTGTCCCCTTTAGGTGATGAGATATCTCAAAAATCATCTGTAAATGAAACTTAGTGTCACGCCCCAGACTCGGTAGCCAGACTCATAAGGAACCCGATGGCCGGTTCTGGCCGCAACCGCCTCCGTAGTACCCTATTCTCAGCTCTTAAGACAAGTTTCGATCCTAGGATTCTACAAGGAGGATTTTCACAGTAGTATAATCATTCCAATACGAGTATACCCAAGATTACAATAAGTACATCTAAGAATTACAAGGGACACATCACAAAATCCACTAAGAATTTGAACTTTTACAAATTTACGTTAGGTTCAAAAGGACATACAAAAGATAATAGGAAAAGAGAGAGAAATCAGCAACACTGAAGTCCTCAAGCTCAACTCTTTTCCATGCTCTTCCACTACGATGCATGTCTAGGATCTCCTGCACGCATCAATCGTGCATAAGCTTATAGAAGCTTAGAGGGTGGTGTAAGTGTGTAATAATGGTGCACAGAAGAATAGCAGGAGGCACAGGGAAAGAACATGCTCAATGAGAATATCACTAGCCTTACCGAGGCTTATCATGAATACGATGCAATGAGTATGGGACACCATGTCAAGGTAATGCATGAAGGGGCTTACACAGCTAATGCTAATGCGATGTAAGTAATGCTAATGCTCATGTCCAAACCACATATCAAGTATAATTCCAATCATAAGAAAATCACTAGGGTCCATTACACTACTGAATGATTGCCGCTCTACAGACCCGCACAGTCAAACGAGCATAAGAGACTTCACTACCAGTCCGTAGATAGCCAATCACCAACAAGGCCTGACGGTAGCAGACCCATTTCATGAGCTTGTTAGACTCAGCCTAATAATTCCCTCCCTCATAGGCGGATAAGGCCACATTCCTACCCAACTGACTACGTGACAGTGGGAGTCATGGCCTAACGGTATAAGGTCCTCGTTCGCTCATAGTTTCCACTCGGTCATGGCATTGGGGCATTTCCTTAGTACCATGGAAGTTCTAAGAATTTCACCCATGGGCATCCTATGCACCTGGTATGCTCAATTTATATTTTTAGTGTCCACACATACGACCATCACGAACACCCCTGTGGAGGCAAGGCCCTGATGAAGCAAGGGTGGTATCATCATGAAATGTAATGCCAATGCATGAGTCACACATATAGATCATGTACTAGTTGCAGGCACACAATGTGCACAAGGGGAGGAACTCCATCCCTTAATGACCACCACACAATGCAATCAATTCATACAGATGATGCATATAGGTCACAAAATGTAAGTGTGCTACCTGTGAAATACAAAATCCTCCATCCTAAGGAGGGACAAGGTCTAGGTACATAGACAGGTGTTCTAAGAAGAATAAAAGATAAATCCTCTAGTGGGGGCCCAGTACTTTGGGACGGCCCATAAGCTAAAAGAGTCATAACCCTAAGGAGGAATGGTCCTAATCAGGCCCAAGGTGGGCCTTCAACCACCTATTAGGGCCTTTATAGGCCTACCTTAGGGCCACCAAGGAGGACATCCAACCTCAACTGGTCCCAAAAGTAACCCGCTACGCATATAATGTAAGGTCTAAGGCCTAAGTAATGTATGGTCTAATGGGCCATACTCCAATCCTAGCTCATATGTCATATAGTGGGCCCTTAAGTGAGGTTTGGGCCCACCCATAAGGGTCATAATCTCATATATTGCAGTGGGCTTCCAATAGTTTATCTACATGGATAATTTTCACATTTAACACAAGTGAATTGGGCCTCACTTTTTAGCCCAAGTATAGGGTCACTTTCTATGGACGGCCAAGAGCCCAACTTCTTACATAATATTACCCCCAAGCCCATCACAATAGATGGGGGAGTAAAGGCTTTGAGGCCCTAGATTAATGGGCCTAGCCAAAAGAGTTGAGTCCCCAAGGCTTACTCGCTAACACAAAAAGGGCGGCCTTGCATATACTATATCACATAATGGCCCCCAATGAAATGGCCTAAAATAAAAGTCATCTAATTCCTACATTATGATGGATTTGAGGGCAGCCCATAAGTCTAAGAATGTGCATGGGCAAGACCTATACCGACAGGGTGGGCCTTGCCACATCAACCAAAGACTTAGTAAGGCCCACCACAATATGCATTTATGTGGGCCTTGCAAGTCAGCCCACAATTAAGCATGTCATGAGGGCATCAAGGATAATGGATACACATGATCATCTTATAGATAGGCCATTGGGCCTGCAATTCAATAAGGTCAGCCCTTGTACAATGTTGGGCTCAAGGAAGAGGTTTACAGTCTATTGGGCCTATAAAACTACTTAAAAATATGGTTAATGCTAACCTACAATATCACCACAAAGGAGGGCCTCAAGGGGCACTAATTAAGCCCAAAAATGTCTAAGGAATGTAAAGAGTGTGTGCAATAATCCCTTAAATCTGGTGGGCCACAGTAGCTCCAAAATAATTAGCCATGCAGCAAATTTGGGCCCCTTACTGCAATTCCATCCCACCCATTTCCTGGGCCTGCTGGAGTCCAGAAATTTATTTAATCTAGATGGGTTACTGAGCCATGATGACCCACACATATCACAGTGAGCCCTACCATATAAGAAGGAGGATATACAACACTTACTTTAAGTGCCCATGTTGTTGGAATGCAGGCCCAACAACCCAAGGTAGGGGCGTCCCATGGTGGTTAGTCCTACGGGCCTGGGTATTTGGCCCAAAACTAATCTAAATTGCAAGCCACACCACGGTCGGTACATAGGCCTGATGGCCCTGACCATTTTCAGGGTGGTACTTCCATGGGTGGGCCACACCTCTAGAAAATTTTATGATTTTTGGATAACTAAAAGTATTTTAATTAATTTATAGAAATCAGTCTGTCCAGAAAATCGGACTGACCTAGATGTCCCAACGTGTTGGACCAGTCCAACCCTTGCCACGGTGTACAAAGAGATCCATTGGCCCCAAAAATTTTTAGATAGGTCCCACCATGGGATTTCCACCTCCCTGTAAATTTTCATGATTTGTAGACACCCAAAAGTATTTTAATAAATTTCAGAATTCCAACCTATCCAGGGTGGAATGTTGCTGAAAATATAGTTGTCTACTATCCTGAATTTGGGTCATCCAAATAGGTGGGTTTTGGGCCTCCAAAATTCTTGAAATTTAGACCCAAGGTCCCTAATAAAGCCTACAAAAATGTGGTACCCATAAATATGGCCCACCTTCTGAGAAAATATTTTTAAAATTTTATTTTTATGGAACTATGCTGCTGGACTGCATAGCAGAAATTTCTGGAAGCCCATTATGTTGGCCCACCCTTTAGATGCCCAAATGGGGTCCATTGGCCCTAAAGTTTTTCAGGTAGGTCCTACCATGGGTGGGACACCTCTCTGAAAAATTTTAAAATTTTTGAGATAATAAAAATATTTTATTTAACTCATGCAATTTATGAACAACAAGGTCCAGATTTTATTTTTCTGCTGCAGTAATGTTGTTGTCCCTGACTTTTGCACTCATTTGAGTTGGCCCAGGTCTGTGTAAATTTGGAAAAAATGCAAGGCCAACATTCCTATATAAGTGTACAACAAGGTGAGGTCTACAAAGGTGGCCCACCATTATGTTTTTCCAGAAAATAGTGTGGCTAGATGGTCCAGATTAATCTGGACCGTCCACACTCCTTGGCCCACCCTTTTGGGTGATCAAACAAGGACATTTGAAGGTGAGGTTTAATATACTTTCAGTTGGGATCCAAACCTCAAAGAAAAGTTTAGAAAATCAGAGAAAAAGAAGCCACAAACAAGGCCTACAACCCATACATTACAACATAAAAAAAAAATTCCAGCAATCTGGATAACAACATGTTGTTGTCTAGATCAACCTATAAAATTAATAAATGGGAAATAAATCACAGATTTCATAAGATGGGGTCCACCTTGATGTATCACACAACTCTCAGTACCAAGACCCTTCCAAGATAATCCAAAAAATTAGGCCCAAAGGCCTTCCAAATCAAGCAACAAAACTAGGAAAAATAGTTGGGCCTAGGCATCCATCAACTTAGGCCTGGAAGTATCAAAAATTTGAAAATCCTGGTTGCATGGCACATCAGGTGGGCCACAAAATCATCACATACAAGCCACAGAAGGGAGAGAAGAGAAGAAGAAAGGAAACATGCTAGCCATAGGGAGGGCTCCGCTACTACGAACCCTCCATAATGAAGGAAACAACATGTACATGCAAGATTAAAGAGGATCCCATACATGTATGGGCCCTAGCTAGGAATCTAAAGTCTAGATGACCCATGATGCATAGATGAAGGGGAAAATCTCATCAAGATGGGGTCAATGGAGAATGGCCCCATCAAGATCATATGCATGTAAGTAATGGTTAAAGACTACATCCAAGGAGTGGTGTAGGACCTCCACCATTGATGAGGTGAGTCCTACACCCTCCATATGAAACAACAAAAGATCTATGAAGAAAATCAATGTAATCTATTCTACATACTCACCCACATGATAGATCTTCAAGATTCTTCAACCACCATGGTCTTCAAGGTTCAAGGAAGAAGATTCTATGATGATGATAAGTTTTTGATGGTTAGATTTAGAGGAAAAAGAGAGGGAAGAGGGCTGAAAATTTCAACAATGGTGGACGTTGGAGGGCCTTTTGCAAAGAGGAGAAGAGAGAAATGAAGAAAGATGGAGAGAGATGGAAGAGTTGTAGAAGTGAAATGATGGAATTTCTTAGAAAAAGGTGAGCTTTGAAAAGAGAAACACTTAAGTGCTCATGGGGTAGGGTAACTCATGATTGCTTTGAAAAAAAACGACTCATGATTATTTGTTGGAGAAAGAAATCTCATGCCTGCTTGATGGCTATAGGTCCATAGACTAGGCCATAGGTCATCATGGAAATGGTGATGTCATCACCATTGACAAACGTGCACATGGGAAAATGTGTAATTCATGCGGGTCCCACCAAAAATGCGATCAACGGTCCAAATGATGCACGACCCATAACTTTTGATGGACATATCAGATTTATGTATGAAACATGACGTTGGAACCACGACGACGATGTGGTCACAATGGCATAGGTCTTGGGTCAATCCGAGTCAGGTTTATATGACCGAACTCAAGAATGACCGCAAACGCTATCCGAGGATCGCGGGTCACCGAAATTTGACCGGTAGGATAGCGGGATCAAAATAAATGAAATGCGTACTCACACCCACACATGTACACATGCAAACTCGGGTCGGGTCTCACACTCAAGTGGGCCATACGATCTAAAACCATGTCAAGATATTAAAAAATATAAAAGCACTTGGTGGGGCCCACATGAGTTTTAGATGCAGCTAAAACTTGGTCTGACCCCTCATCCAAGTGGGACACACATAATGAGTGGGTTGGATATGTGAATCACATTAAGGCAAGCCCAATATATGATTATGAATGTTTTAAAGAAACCCCTCTACATTTAGGCGAATTAGTCATTACCCTTACCAGAGTAAACTCTGTGGGGTCCACCGTTATTTATTTATTTTATCCACTCCATTTATCCATGTTAACAAATAATTTGAGGTCTAAAGAACAAAAAAGAAGCATATCCAAAGCTCAAGTGGACTACACCATAGGAAATAGTGTGATTGAACCTTTACCATTACCATTGAAAAATTCTTGGAGGTCATAGAAGTTTTAGATCAAGCTGATGTTTATGTTTTCTCTTCATTCATATATATTTGATATTATGAATAGGTTTGATGACATTACTGTGGGCCCAAGGAAGGTATTAATGGTGGAAATCATTATTCCACATTGTTTCATGTGGCATGGTCCACTTAAGTTTTGGATTTATCGAAAATTTAGGATCAACCCACACCATTCATCCATTTTTCGAGATCATTTTAGAGAATTATTCAAAAAATAAATCATAACCAAAGATTAAATGGACCACACCACAAATACTAGCACGGATGGGAACAGATTGGCTACTCCCCTACCACCCACCCATTGGCTAGTATCTGGTGCAATGTGGGCCCCACTATGATGTATGTATTTCATCCATTATGTTAATCCATTTTTATCGATTATTTTAGGGCTTGATCAAAAACATGATAGGGATATAAACCTAAGGTGGACCACATCATAAGAAAATAATATTGATTGGATATCCACCATTAAAATCGTCTTAAGGCCCACAATATTATTTATTTGACATCCAATCTGTTGATTAGATCATGCAGGCCCTGATGAAGGGAAAAAATAAAGGTTAGCTTGATCCAAAACTTTTATGACCCCCAAAAGGGTTTCAATGGTAGACGTTCAATCCCCCACTACTTTTTTCAGTGTGGTCCACTTGATAGTTAAATCTGTCTTATTTTATCTCAAGCCTTACAACAAGCTCGCCAGTTGGATGGATGGTTTGGATATAATACATACGTCACGATGGGACCCACAAAACTTGCTGACGTCATCCAATATCCCTTCATTTGGCTAGAAACGGATTGGCTACTCCCCCTGCCAGCAGCCTCGTGGATGGTGGTCGGTGCTCTGTAGGCCCCACTATGATGTACGTGTTTCATCTATTCCGTTCATCCATTTTTTAAAGATTATTTTACAGTTTTATACCAAAAAATAGCGGGATATAAATCTTAGGTGGACCACACCACATGAAAACAATGGCGATTGGATATCCACCATTAAAATCCATCTTAAGGCCCACTGTACTGTTTATTTAACATCCAATTTGATGATTAGTTCATATAGGACCAGATGAAGGGAAAAACTAAAGATCAGCTTGATCCAAAACTTTTATGGCCCCCAAAAGGTTTTTAATGGTCCACGCTCATTCAACACTATTTTTTGTAATGTGGTCCATTTAAGATTAGGATATACCTCATTTTTGGTCTTATACCATAAAATTATCTAGAAAAATAGATGGACGGCATGTTGGGGCCCACGGAGCACCGACCACCAGCCATTGGCTGGTCGCCCGCCCTAAAACAGGACGCGGATTTCCTGCTTAAAGCCCTTTATGTGAAGTTCTTACGCAAGGATGCTGGGTGGGGCCCAACACCTTATTTTTGAGAAATCTACTCCGTTAATCCATTTTTAGAGATCATTTTAGGACAAGAGACAAAAATGAGTTGGATCTAAAAATCAAGTGGGTCACATAAGAGGAAACAGTGGGGAAACAAATACCTACGGTTGAAACCTTCCTGGGCTCCACCTTGATGTTTATATGCCATCCAAATAGTTAATAAGGTCATTAACACTAGGATGAAGTGAAAATACAAAAGAAATTAGAAGAAAGCCTGAAACA
The DNA here is from genome assembly GCA_037074715.1 of Magnolia kwangsiensis. Classification (NCBI taxonomy): domain Eukaryota; kingdom Viridiplantae; phylum Streptophyta; class Magnoliopsida; order Magnoliales; family Magnoliaceae; genus Magnolia; species Magnolia kwangsiensis. Next base: position 54,779,908 of record CM073588.1, on the reverse strand, counting down.
AAGCTTTCTATGGCCATAAGAATGTTCCAACGGTTTTCACTGAATCCCCACTGGTTCATCTTATGTGGTTCACTTGAGTTTTGGATCCACTTCAATTTTGGTATCTTTTTCTAAAATGAGCTCTATAAATAGATTAACGGAGTAGATTTCCCACAAACATGGTGGTGGGGCCCCACCCATCATCCTTGTGCAGGAACTTATCTATGAAAGGGTTTAGCACGAAATCCACATACCCTAAAATGAGGAGACCTCTTTTCTCTCTCCCTCTCATCCACTCCTTTCTGTCTGTCCCTCTCCCAGCGTCGGCCCTAGAGATCTCTATTGTACAGCACGCCAACAACGCAGTGAGGCAAGATCTAATCTCAAGTCTCACCCACAAATGATAAATAAGAAGAAATATAAACTAGAAACAGATCAAAGCAATCCAAACAAACCATAAGACAAGATATACATGGAAAAACTCCAAACTAGGGTAAAAAACTATGGATGCAAACTTCCACTATAAAGAAAAAGAAAGATTATAAGGCAAAATACTAACCTCTCCCTTGGAAGAACATTGAAAATCCTTTGCGCACACCTTAGAATTATTTCTCAATATTCTAATCCACCTAGGAAACCCTAAGGGCACCTTTATATAGTTTAGGCAACTTCCCTTTCACACCCTTGCAAAAGATGACTCAAAAATCCACAATCTGCATCAAATTCAAAAATAAATCTACATAACCATGACCGGTCGAGCAGACTGCACGACCGGTCGAGAAGACCCCACGACCGGTCTTGTCAGGGCCACGACTGGTCAAGCATCTCGAAACCTAAAATTGATGTTCGTTGGATTTTAAGTCAAGCCAATCCACGACTGGTCATGACTGGTCATGTGGGCTCTATGACCAGTCGAGCAGGTGCCACGACCGGTCATGTGTGGCCCCAGATGTAGCTCCACTTTTCAACAATCTCCCACTTGGAGACACATCGTCATAAATCTTTGTCTTCTCCATCCGAAGTGTACCACCTCCCCTTCTTCATGCTTGAAGACTAATCAAAGTGGAACCGAGCTTTAGCTTCTCTTGTGTGACTGGCTTAGTCAGCATATCCACAGGATTCTCACTTGTATGAATCTTCTCAAGAGCAATCAATCTATCTTCCAGTAACGAACGTATGAAGTGATATTTGATGGCAATATGCTTAGTCCTTGAATGAAAGGCTGAATTCTTAGCTAAGTGTATTGCACTCCGACTATCATTGTATAGCTTGCGATCTTCTTGCTTCTTACCTAACTCTTTCATGAAACCTTGTATCCACACCATCTCCTTACATGCTTCTGTAGCCATAACATATTCTGCTTCTGTCGTACTGATAGATACTATCTTTTATAATTGAGAGACTCAATTGACTACAACACTACCCAGAGTAAAGACATAACCTATAGTGCTTCTTCCGCTACCGATATCTCCTGCCAAATTTGAATCCACATAGCTTCGTAGCTTGATTTTTGATCCGCCATAGCACAACCCTACATCCTTAGTACCTACCAGGTATCTGAGGATCCACTTCACAGCTTCCCAATGTTCCTTCCCGAGGTTGTTCATGAACCTACTAAAAACTCCTACTGCTCGAGCAATGTCTGACCTCGTGCTCACCATAGCATACATGAGACTCCCAATAACTGACGCGTATAGGACTTTAGCCATGTAGTCCCTATCCTCCTGTGTCTTTGTGCCTCGCTCCTTATATAGCTTGAAGTTGTTGGCTAATGGAGTGCTAACCAGCTTAGCACCTCCCATATTGAATCGATCAAGTACCTTGGCTATATACTCTGCCTGTGACAAAATTAGTTTCTTATTTTTCATATCATGCTTTATTCTCATGCTCAGGATTTGTTTTGTAGTTCCTAAATCCTTCCTGGAAATTCTCTAGATAGTTGTCTTTTGAGATCTGAGATGTCCTTCATGCTTGAACTGGCCACAAGTATATCATCAACGTACAGAAGAAGGATGATGTATAATGTATCAAACTTCTTCAAGTAACAACAGTGGTCTGCATGACATCTCCTAAAACTATTTTTTGACATGAAACTGTCAAACTTCTTATACCACTATCTCAGAGCCTGCTTCAGGCCATATAGACTCTTCTTCAGTTTGCATACCTTGTTCTCCTTTCTTAGTGCCACATATCTTGTTAGCTGATGCATATATATCTCTTCTTCAAGGTTCGCATGAAGAAATATTGTCTTAACATCTAGCTACTTTAGATGTAAGTCCTTTGTAGCCAATATACTTAAGACCATACGAATTGTAGACATTTTTACCATAAGTGAAAATATTTTAGTGACATCGATACTGCCTTTTGTTAAAAATCTTTCATAACCAGTTTAGCCTTATACCATTTCAAACCATCGTGCTCCTCCTTCAGTCTGTAAACCCACTTTTTATGAAGAACTTTCTTACCCTTAGGTAGAGTGAGTATCTCCCATGTACGATTAGACTGAAGAGAGTCCATCTCCTCATCCATGGCCTACTCTCACTTAACCCGTGTATCTGACTATAATGCCTCTTTAAAACACTCTGGGTCACCATTATCTATCAGTAGTAGATAATGTAAGGAGGATGAGTATCAGACTGTGGGTCTCCTGTCCCATGTAGACCTCTTCACAACTGGTATATGCAGCTCTTCCTCATAATGCCCTTGTGCATGATCATCCTGTAGCGTTGTAGCACCTGTGTCCGGTAACTCTTCCAACTCTACGAATTCCTTTTCCTCGGCCTTATTGTCCTGTACATTGTCCTTATGTATCACTTTTTCATTGAAGACTACGTCCTTACTTCTGATGATTTTCATGTTTTCTGCATCCCAAAACCTGTAGCAAAAACCTATAGCCTATAAACGTGCACCTCCTGAACTTCGCATCCAGTTTGTTTCTGTGCTCTGCATCAATGTGAACATATGAGGTGCAACTGAACACTTTAAGATGTGTAAGGTTCACTTCTTTCCTAGTCTATGTTTCCTCTAGTAGCCCACCATCCAATGGTGCTGAGGGACTTCTATTGATGAGATATGCGGCAGTATTCACAGCATCTACCCAAAAGGTCTTGGGCAACCCTGCATGTAACCTCATACTCCTGGCGCACTCAAGGATGGTCCTGTTAATGCGCTCAGCCACACCATTCTCCTGTAGTGTCCCTAGAATCATTTTCAAATGTATGATTCGATTTGCTACATAATACTCCTCAAACCTCTTATCACAGTAGTCTCCCCATTATTAGATCTAAGACATTTTACTGTTATACCTGTCTCATTTTTTACCATAATTTTTCACTGCTTAAATACATCAAATACATCAGATTTGTGCTTTAAGAAATAAACCCACAGTTTTCTACTAGCATCATCAATAAAGGAAACAAAATAACGTGAGCCACCAAGAGATAATACCTGTGTCGATCTCCACACATCAGTGTGTACAAGCTCTAGTAGATGTGTCTTTGGATCATGTCCTGTCTTCTTGAAGCTTACCCTCTTTTGCTTGCCATACACAGAGTTCTCACAGAATTCCAAGTCAATAGACTTTAGCCCTGGTAGCTTCCCCTTTGACAATAGTACTTTCATCCCTTTCTCACTCATATGTCCCAACCTCTGATGCCATAACTGGCTATTCACTCCAGTTGATGAGACTGCAAGTGAACTATACGATCCTAAAGTCACATACAAAGTACCTTCTTTTTTGCCTTGAGATATCACCAAAGCACCTTTTGTGATCTTCTAGGAATCACTGATGAATGTTGTCACATAATCGGTATCAGCCAACTGCCCCACCAAGATCAGATTCCTTCTCAAAATTAGTACATGTCTGATATCCTTCAATTTCAAGGTCTTTCTGATTTATATGAACATCTCCCTTTCCAACGATATTGCACGGCTCATCATCACCGAGGTAAACTCTCCTAAAGTCACCTACCACATAATCACGTAGAACTTCCTTACTCGAAGTGGTATGAAACGAAGTACCCAAGTCTATTACCCACATTACAAGAAAAATCGTACCAAAAGCCCTTTTGGTATGGATATGATCCGTAGCATGTCCGTCATTATTAGTGGGGTAGCTAAAGGTATAGCTACGGTTTATATCCATAGTAATAGATACCAATAGCTACACTTGCTGTGATGGATAACTCATCTAAGCTTAATGCTGATAGAAATAATACATAAAATGTAATAAAAAAATGATACATTTATTACAAATAACAATCAAATCATACAATGCATCCTACATTCACATTTCTAAATAAACAATACTTCACTTTGCTCAACCTATCATAAGAATTACAACTAAGGCGTGCCCTCATGTGCAAGAAACAAATACACTCCAACACAGTAAACACCCTCCATATGTACAGAATAACTCAATCCAACAGTTGCAGCACACGGAACATTTTCGGTGATTGTGGTGAAATGGAAACACAACCATGCATCATTGGTTCATATGCTGGACTGAGAGTGCTACCTAATATGAAGAGGAAATCTCTTGCCGCTGTCGATGGAAATGAAGCACTAAACTAAACAATATCTGAACTATGTTTCTTACTAGAAAAAAAAAAGATAAAAAGAGAATATTGGAATAGAGATTTTTAAAAAAATGTTCTCTCAGGTAGAAATAATATCTGGGGAAGGAGATTCTGGCTATCTTAAATGGGTGCCTCAAAGTTGGCCCTAAACTATGCTGGCAGTTTACCAGCATTTTAGGACAGTGATCATATGATTTCTCATCCAGCCATTTCAACAAACATGTAGCATGACATTTCAAATTAACTCTCCAATCATGTATATATTACAGAAGATTAAAAAAAATCTCATCCAGCCATTTCAACAAACATATAACATGCCATTTCATCAAACAGTTAGCGTATATCAAATCTGAAAGACAGGAAAATAGATACAAATAGAAGAAGATATCAAACCTATGGAGAGAAGCTTCACAGCGTGTGTTTCTTCAAGTAGGAAATTCATGGCTACTTCAATAGAGAGAGAGAAGAGGGCATTCATGGCCTGTGTTTCTTAACGGCTGATGCATTAGAGAGAGAGGGAGGAGAATGAGAGTGATGGAGCAGAGATCGGGAGGAAGAGAGAGGATTAGGGCCGATTAGGGAACGGATAGAGAGAGAGAGAGAGAAGAGGGCATTCACGGCTAAGGCATTGGAGAGAGGGGGAGGAGAATGAGAGAGATAGAGGAAGGATCGGGAGGGAGAGAGAGGATTAGGGAAAGAAGAGCTTTCCCAAAGCTCTGATTAGGGAACGGAGAGAGAGAGAGAGAGAGAGAGAGAGAGAGAGAGAGAGAGAGAGAGACTGAAAGACGGGTTTGGGCGTAGCTCTGTTTGAGCACGTGCCTAAATTTGGTGTTTTGCTTAACGGACGGACGAGAAGATGCGATCAGGGGATCTGTGGGGCCAACCATGACGTATTTCATTAATCCATTCCGCTCCATAATTTTAATAAATTATTTTACTTTATGACAAAATTTTTTAGGTATATTGAAGGCCAAAGTAGACCATACCATAAGAAGCAATAGTAATTTAATATCAATGTTTCCTACCGTGTGGTCCACTTGAGCCTCAGATCTAGTCAATTTTTTTATTGTCCTCTAAAGTAATATTTAAAAATATATAGATGGCTCAGATAAAACATGTAGTTTTTCTTAGGCCTCATAAAGCCCCTTACAACACTATTAATTATTAATGTTGTATCAACCTTTTAGCTACAGATTAAACCTGTAACAATCATACCTAAGGTTTATGTTCGTATCAAAAAAGTAACGTGGTCTGAATCCTTTGCTCCTTTTTTTGGTAGTGTCAAGACTCATTCTTCGCATGAAGAGACAAGATCAACGCCTGTGTCACTCTCCTCAGATAGATTCACTGAATTCTTCCCGCCTTGAGAGCTTCCTTCTTATTTCTTAAGCGCCCTGCAATCACATTTCATGTGCTCCTTCTTACCTCAATGTCAACACCCATCTTTATCTTTTGGTCCCTTGGACTTCTTCCTTGACTTAGAACGCCCGTGTTTATTACCTCCTTTTATTTAGCGATCTTCCTCTTCCTTCAACGTTTAGAGAATTTCCAGAATCCCCTGAAACTCCTGATGCCTTTCTTCTAAATTCTTCATTGAGAATTAGACTGTCCACATCATCAAATTTCAACTTTGTTGACCCTGAAGAATTACTCACAGAAATCACCAAACCATGATCTCATCCTCAAATACAATGCCAACGGATTTTAACTGGCTCGTGACTGTATTGAACTTGTTTAAATGTTCAGCCACACTCCCACCATCTGACATCTTCATGTTAAATAGCTATTTCATAAGATGATCCTTGTTGGACATAAAATGGTTTTTCATACATGGTGGCTAGGGTTTAAGACCCGTATCCTAACCTATACTATTCCGTCGACTCCTGCAATCCTTCCCTACGAATTGTGGCGACTTGCGACCTATAATCGATGTTTGCGAACGACCCTAACTAGTATCTTGTCGGTCTGAGTCGGCCCGACCCTAGACTCATATCATTGCGACCACGCCGTCGCCATGGTTCCGATGCCGCGTCTCGCGCATCGAACCGATACTTAGGCTGAAAGATGTCGGTCTGTGTTCAATTCGAAGAAAACACCGCGTGTTGTAATCCCGAGAGAATCTCTACCATCAATCAAATCAATCAATCAAATAAAATCAATCAAGTACAAAATAACCCATCTCCCCATCCCATCCCTAAGTACACAAGCCATTCCCCAAGTCAACCCTTTCTTACACAACCCATACCACCCATCACCCATCACTCCCTTACATCCCATCCTCTCTCTCTCTCTCTCTCTCTCTCTCTCTCTCTCTCTCTCTCTCTCTCATTTTCTTCCAAGCAATCCTTCCATGGAGCACCCACGTCCATGTCTCTCATGAGAAGCCATGTGTGGCCCACTTCCCACCTCCTATCTCCACCATCCTAAGAACATTTCGACCATGAAATCGTCTCCTTGGCGCTCTAGATCGTGTTGGCGGAAGAAGGAAGAATAAATTAAAGGTGGGTGCTTCTCTCTCTCTCCTCATTTTTTTTTGTGATGTGTGGCCCACTTGGACGGACCCCACCTTGATGTATATCTTATCCAAACCGTCCAATTCATGTGGACCCTACCTTATGGTGGTGGAAACAAACAAATACCAGATTGATTCAAATCAGGTGGGCCACGCTCATGTGGGACCCACCTCGATGAAATGTGTGCCACGTCCGTGTGGGACCCACCACTGTCTTTATCCATGTCGTCCAGCGTCCAAGGACGCTGGACGTGAGGGTGGCTAACGTGAAGTGCATGCAATGACATGAGCGTGTACTGACAGCAAAATAAAATAAAATAAAATATAAGCATAGCTTTTTAAAGTTTGGGGTGGGCCACTCATGCAAGCCCCACCTTGATGCATGTACTTAATCCAAGTTATCCATCCTCATCCTTAGATCATTTTAGGCGTTGAGCCAAAAAATGAGACTGATCCAATTATCTTACGGGTCGTGGCGTTGAGAATGCTAGTATTTTCCGTTAAAACCTGGGAAAATGATTGCTGGAGTCCACAAGAAGCTTAGACCCACCTGAAACTTGTTTTGGACCCCTAATTTTATGGGACACATGTAATGGACGGGGTAGATCTGGTTAATGTGGGTCACACCTAGGAAAACAAAAATAAAATAGATACATTGCATGCATTTGTGCCTTGACGTCCAGAGTCTGGACGTCCAACATAAAAAAAGAAAAGGTGGGCCCCATTAGCTCAAGTTGTGGACCCTACCATGATGTATGTTTTACATCCATGCCGTTCATTTAATAGGACCCCTTGAATGATGTGTTGGCTCCAAAAATCAGCCATAAAAAGTCCTCGGATGGCCTACACCATCACTATTCATGCGATTGTATGCCAAACCACATGGAATCAAATGCTGGGGTCCACATGCAGCTTAGACCCACCTGAAAATCGGTTTGGACCATTAAATTGGTGGGACACACACAATGAATGGGTTGGACTTTCCTAAGGCGGACCCAACTTACCAAAACTATGGGATTTTCCATTTAAAAATAAAAAAGAAGAAGGAAGAAGCGCTGCTGCGGCTGTCAGTGGGCGGGCGGACGAACGGACGGGCTGCCCCTCATGGCTTAGCCGTGGGTCCCACCGTGATGCGTTTCATAAATCAACACCGTCCATTGTGAGGCCCCCATTTTAAAATTTTCCTACCCCAAAAATCAGCCGTATATGGAACTCAGGTGGGCCATACCATCTAAAATCATGGGAAGACATGCCTAAAACACATAAAATCATCTGGTGGGGCCTACCTGAAATTTAGGTGCGGCTAAAACTTGGTCTGAACCCTTAGCCAAGTGGGACACTCATAAGGGGTGGGCTGGATTTGCGAACCACATTCCAGTGGAGCCCAGTTTTTCCCCTGGTCCACGTAACCTTGTGATCAGGTTGGATGTCATACAAACAGCATGGTGGGCCCCAGGTCTGAGTGACCGCATGAACAGTTTGGATGGTAAACAAACATCACCATGGGCTCTAGGTCCACGTGACCTTATGAACCGTTTGGGTGGCAAATAAACATCATTGTGGGGCCTGGACAGATTGGATGCAATTAAACATTATGGTGGGCCCCTGGTCCATGTGACCTTATGAATAGATTGGATGTAAATAAACATTACTGTGGGCCCCAGGTCTGAGTGACCGCATGAACAGTTTAGATGGTAAACAAACATCACCGTGGGCTCCAGGTCCACGTGACCTTATGAACCGTTTGGGTGGCAAATAAACATCACTGTGGGGCCTGGACAGATTGGATGCAATTAAACATTATGGTGGGCCCCTGGTCCACGTGACCTTATGAATAGATTGGATGTAAATAAACATTACTGTGGGCCCCAGGTTTGAGTGACCTTATCAATGGGTTGGATGGAAAATAAATATTATAGTAAGCCCCACATGGGACCCACCTGATGTATGTATTGTAATCCACACCTCCCATTAGTGTGGGCCCCACCATGAGTATGTACCTCATCTATGCCATCCATCCTTTCAATCACTATGGGATCTACCATGATGCATATGTTTCATCCAAACCGTCCAACCATCTTAAAGATAATTTAAGGCCCATTGTTGAGGCCACCATGATTTACATGTGGCCCATACAATTAGGCCCATCTTGATATAATCATGGCCCGTTGTTGAGGCCCACCTTGGTTTGTATAAGGCCAATGTTGAGGCCTGCCTTAATAAATATGAGGCCCATATTATGAGGCTTATCGTGATGTATGTAAGGCCCACGTAACTAGGCCCATCTTGACGTATTTGTGGCCCGTTGTCGAGACCCATCTTGATATATATAAGGCCCATTTAAGGAGACCCAACTTGATATAGTTATGGCCATCCGTTGAGGCCAATCTTGATATATAGGAGGCCCATGTGTTACAACTCATTGATGTATTTGAAGCCCATGGGCCGAGGCCCAGTAGGATATACGTAAGGCCCATTGCAATGTGTGATTCCACCATGGTTTGTGTAATGATATTTATGGCGGGTCGTGCCTTGGGAGCAATGATGGTTTGATGTCTACATTGTAAGATTAATGTTGGTTTAATGTCCACATTGTCACTCTCCTTAGGGCCCATTGATAGGCCCAACTCGTTGTGTATGAGGCCCATGTGCAGGGCCCACCTGTGATGTATATTAGGCCCATGTGTAGGGCCCACCCATTAAGTATTGGGGCCTATGGATTGTGGCCCATTATGATATATTTTTAGCCCAGATGGCAAGACCCGATGTTATGTATGAGAGACCTAAGGGATGTGGCCCATTACGATGTGTTCGGGGCCCATGGGATATGGTCCATTATAATGTACATGCAGCCTGTATATGGGGACCATTTTAATGTAACATATGGCCTTGTGTGAGGACTAATGTGATGCATGTGAGGCTTAGGTGATAAGGTCCACTTTGATATACTTGTGGCCCATTAGTGCGGCCCATTGAAGCGACTCACTTGATGTTTATGAGGCCCATTAGTATGGCCCATTGATGCAACTCGCCTGTTGTATATGAGGCCCATGATCGAGGCCCATGTACCCTTGTATGAGGCCCATGATATTGTATATTAGACCCTTGTGGAAGGTCATGGGCCCACTATATGTTTGACCCTATATAGGCCACTGCTTGGGAGCAATGTTGGTTAAATGGACACATTGATAGGAAGTGATCGTTAAATGTCCACATTGTGACCTTTCCTTAGGCCTGGTTAGGTCCATTCTCATAATTCTCTAGTGGGTTAACCCAAACAAATGGGCCCCATTGATATTATTTGGTCCATCATCGATCGTCCATCTATGGACCCTGCCTTGCGTCGAGGCCGATTACCGATTCTGATTATCGAAACCGATTGTCAATTATCGATTGATCTGATTGGCGTGACCGATTTACAGACTCTGATTATCGGTCGGTCTTGATTGTCGTGGCCGGTTGTCGATTATCGATCGAGGTCGATTCGTCGTGGCCGATTACAGATTATCGATCGAGGCCAATTATCGATTTTAATTTGTCATGGCCAATTGTCAATTTCGACTGTTGAGGGCCCAATGTGATGTACATGAGATCCGTATTTGAGGCCCGACGTGATGTGTATCCAGCCTGTCTATAAGGCCCAATGTGATGTATATTGAAGTCTAGGTGATGAGGCCCATTGTGATGCATTTGAGGGCCAGGCAAAGGAGCCCTTTGTGATGTATGTTAGGCCAATGAGCAGGGCTCACCTGTTGTGTACATGTAACCCTTGAGTAAGGCTCATTGTGTTGTATATTAGGACATCGTGTGGGGCCGTGAGCCCATTATATGTTTAGATCTATGTGGGCCATTCCTTGGGGCAATGTTGGCTAAATGTCCACATTGTCGAGGTTGATTGTCGATGCTGGTTATTGATACCGATTATGAGTAGGCGACAGCATAGCATCATAATACATGCCCATATGCATCATCTACATGTTTGTTATGAGATGTGGTTGATCATTGCATATGTCATTTAGCATGATGATATGAGACTCCCTAATAGGCGGAGGTTATCTCCCATGAGCGCACCGCATGCGCAGGATTAATGCATGATTGGATTGTATGACTCATGCATCTTGCATTGTGTGTTATACGCCCTAATGACATCAGGGTCGTAGCCTCCACAGGCATATAGTGGATGGCCAGATGGGACACCGAAAATATTTAGTTCTAGCATACGGGCGCCATAGATGTCCCTGGATGAAAATTCCTAAACCTCCGTGGCCAAGAGATGACTCCAACGCGGAGATTGAGTGGATATATGAGCGCACGAGGGCCGAATACTAGGAGGCCGCATTTCCCACTTTGTCGTGGTCAGTTGGAAAGGGGTGTGGCCTTACTCGCCCGAGAGTAGGGGGCAATACTAGGCTAAGTTTGACCAGTTCATGAATGGGTCCGCTATTGACGTGCCGGATAGGTATTGACAGACCATTGGCCAGGCGGATAGTGAAGTTTCTTACGCTCACTTGAACTGTGCTGCTGGGAGAGGGGCAGTGCCATTTGGAGTGTAATAAACCCCGGTGATGCTCCCAGAGATGAACTGTACTGAAATGTTGATTTAGTGAGTAGGGGTTGCATATTCATTCATTCAGTATCCACTCAGGTTGGTGGTGCACAACTATTTGTTATGTGTACCTTCACAATGGCCATGATTTCAGTTGGGGCACACGACTAACCTGAGATCAGGAGTCTACCACATTGAGTCTGACTATCCAAATTTAGGTATGAGACTGGTTTGGATAGAAGTCCCTTGTGATGGACCTCATAGTCTGTGATACTACGTACTATCATCCCGACTTCACACTCCAGCATGATCATTCCATTCGCACCACATATTGTATTACATCCGCGGCATATGACATTTTGGGTTACTCTGTTCCTGGATTTATATGGTCCAGATATGACTGATTCTATTTGTGGACTCATCAGGAATTGCATATTGCATCATATCCTCGACATCTAATATCTAGCTCTTTATTACTCCTCATTTGCATAGTTGTTCTATATTGCATATTCTGATATCGGTTGACTCATGGAATTATCTGTACTTTCGCTTACTCTGTTATTGTATGATTTATGGATTATCAGTATTTTCAGTATTGTATGATTATGACATTATATTGAATATTTGACACTTACCTTATGCACACACTTACACCACCCTCTAAGCTTTCTATACGCTTATGCATGATAGATGCGTGCAGGTGATGTTAGGTTGCAACAGTGTTGAGCTTGGAGCGTACATTCGTCTTCTGGAACTTTGATTTTTGATATATGTATTTCCCTTTCTGCACTGTATTCAAATGATTATATTAGTGGATATGTGATGATGATGTTACCTTTGTGAATTGGGTAATCTTGTGGTAATGCTTATTACGAGTTAAATGTACAAAAAAAAAAATCCTCCTTGTAGGATCCCATGATCGAAATATGACATTTGAATGCTAGGAGCCGAGAATGGGGTACTACGGAGGCTGTCGGCACCGGATTCAGTGATCGGGATTCTTGTGAATCCAATTTTTGGGTTTGGGGATGATAAAAGTTGGTATCAGAGCATAACTTGGGAATACCTGAAGCTAACATCACATATCTGTTGATAGCTACCCTGCACTCTATGATTGTTGAGGACATAGAATGGTTAGATCCCCAAGTCTAAATAACTTAGAGATTTTCTGACGTATCTCCCTACCATTGAGATTATGAGGCTGCATAGTATTTCAATTTTGTTCATTTTCGAATTCAGGATCCGAGGTTCAGTGGGATTATCATAGTGCTAATGAGGTGTCTTGAGAGTAAGAAGTTGGGATTCGTGGGCGTTACCCCCATCCCTTGGGTGTTTAATTATGTTGGCATGTTGTATTTTGATAGGATTTCTCTCCCTTGGTTGAACTCTGTATTAGTTGTGTCGTATTTTAAATTTTGAGGATGAAATTTTTATTAGGTGGGGAGAGATGTAAGACCCATATCCTAACCTGTACTATTCCGTCGACTCTCGCGATCCTTCTCGACTAATTCTGGTGACTTGTGACCTATAATCGATGTTTGCGAACGACCTTAAGTCGTATCCTATCGATCTGAGTCGGCTCGACCCGAGACTCATATATTGCGACCGCGCCATTGCCAAGGTTCCGATGCCGCGTCTCGCGCATCGAACCGATACCTAGGCTAGAAGATGTCGGTCTGCGTTCAATTCGAAGAAAACACAGCGCGTTGTAATCTCGAGAGAATCTCTACCATCAATCAAATCAATCAAGTACAAAAAAACCCATCACTCCATCCCATCCCCATGTACACAAGCCATTCCCTAAGTCAACCCTTTCTTACACAACCCATACCACCCACCACCCATCACTCCCTTACATCCCATCCTCTCTCTCTCTCTCTCATTTTCTTCCAAGAAATCCTTCCATGGAGCACCCACGTCCACGTCTCCCATGAGAAGCCATGTGTGGCCCACTTCCCACCTCCTATCTCCACCATCCTAAGAACATCTCGACCGTTGAAATCGTCTCCTTGGTGCTCTAGATTGTGTTGGCGGAAGAAGGAAGAATAAATCAAAGGTGGGTGCTTCTCTCTCTCCCTCCTCATTTTTTTGTGTGATGTGTGGCCCACTTGGACGGACCCCACCTTGATGTATATCTTATCCAAACCATCCAATTCATGTGGACCCTACCTTATGGTGGTGGAAACACACAAATACCAAATTGATTCAAATCAAGTGGGCCACGCTCATGTGGGACCCACCACGATGAAATGTGGGCCACGTCCGTGTGGGACCCACCACTATCTTTATCCATGCCGTCCAGCGTCCAAGGATGCTGGATGTGAGGGTGGCTAACATGAAGTGCGTGCACTGACATGAGCGCGTACTGACAGTGTAATAAAATAAAATATAATATAACCATAGCTTTTTAAAGTTTGGGGTGGGCTACTCATGCAAGCCCCACCTTGATGCATGTACTTAATCCAAGCCGTCCATCCTCATACTTAGATCATTTTAGGCGTTGAGCCAAAAAATGAGACTGATCCAATTATCTTGCGGGCCGTGGTGTCGAGAATGCTAGTATTTCCCATTAAAACTTGGGAAAATGATTGCTGGGGTCCACAAGAAGCTTGGACCCACCTGAAACTTATTTTGGACCCCTAATTTTATGGGACACATGTAATGGACGGGGTAGATCTGGTGAATGTGGGTCACAACTAGGAAAACAAAAATAAAATAGATACTGTAAGTGCTATGATTTCGTATCCCTTTGGTTGTCAAATTTTGTGGTGCCAAAACCTATATCTATGTCTTGTATATCTTGTGTTTCATGTTTGAGACTATTCTTTACATTAAGACGTCATATTTCAAGACAAGAACTTAAATGAAGAAAGTTTTCAAGTCATGGATGAAGAATTCAAGAATAGAAGTCTTCAAGTATGCATGTTCAAGATTCAATCAAGTTCAAGTATAGTAGAAGACTTTGTCAAGTCAAGATCAAGCTCAATAAGGCCTACTACAAGATTTGTAAATGCTCAAGTTTCTCTTAAGGGTCATCTGAGTGTACAGACTTTCAATGTCCATCTCACTTTTAAGGTTTGTTTGACCTTAGATTGACCCTAGGTTGGGCTTTACTATAGGTCATTCTGGACTAACATTTTACTTTGGGGTGGGCCTGCATACCAGTCTATTGCCCAATCACTGGTTGCATGCATCTCAAAATTTTCTCTAGATAATTTAACTTTTTCAATTGATAATAGAGAAGGAAAATTTGAAGTAGACCGTCATTTGATATCGGGTATTATAGATATACCCGTTAATGATGAAGGTAAAACCATCTGAATCGAAAAAATACATGTTAACAAGAGATTTATGAAAAATTGATGCGCAATAGACACACAAAGGGAATGCGCTCCCATCAAAGTATCTGTTACCTAGATACAGAGTGTTTCATCGTTTCTTTATTTCCAATGTGTATCCTCGGTCCGGTAATAAAATCGAGTTGACTTCTTTCATGGTTCGTGTGTTGCATTCTATTGCTTCTGGTACCATGGTCTGTCTTCCTTCTTTGATTTGTCATTTCATTATACAGTTTTGTCTCCATCCAGGTCATAGTGATATTCCGTTTGGTTATCTTATGACTGTTTTAGCCACTCACATGCTTGTCGATAAACCTATTAATGAGGCACCAATTCATCCTCTTATTTTCAACAATTTCAATCTTAATAAGATGAAGCTGGATTTGCTTCCTAGTTAAGTAGATGAAGGTGGTGTTGGTGGTGATGGTGGTGAAGCCGAAAATGAAGGGGAAGCTGGCGATCTTCCTCAACAGGATGTTAATATGGATGATTTATTTGATGATATAGAAACTGATTCGCCAAATGATCTTGATTATGATCCATCTGGTTATGATGCACGCCTTCGTGCATTGGAAAAGAAGGTAGATAACATGTGTATAGCCCACGATATGCAATTTAAGTACATGCAAAAATATCTCCGTCGCATCAATAGGGGCTTACACCAAATTGATCCTTCTATCCCTGCTCCCTCTTCTTGATCTGATTAGGCGACTTATCTTTTGGAATGTATAACGTTATCTTATCTTTTATTTGGATATTGTATTACCTTTGTTATGACTTGATGATTCTAGTTTATTTTTAAATATGCTATGATCTTCCATATTTCTTTCTCATTATCAATTACTCTTTATGTTGTTGTGACTTTCCTATTATGACTTTCCCTTGTCATTTTGTGACAAAAAGGGAGAGTAGTAAGGTAAAAAGGGAGTAGTATGGAAAGGGGGGAGTAACTTGTGGATTGATTGATTGAGAAGGATATGTATATATGGAGTCTTGATGTTTACATGTTGATTACTGTTTATATGAGCAGTACTCGTATTACTCAGGGGGAGTAGAGTAATTTGTTCTCTTATTCTATGTTATGTGTTTTGTCACAAATTTGACAAAGGGGGAGATTGTAAGTGCTATGATTTCGTATCCCTTTGGTTGTCAAAGTTTGTGGTGCCAAAACCTATATCTATGTCTTGTATATCTTGTGTTTCATGTTTGAGACTATTCTTTACATCAAGACGTCATATTTCAAGACAAGAACTTAAATGAAGAAAGTTTTCAAGTCATGGATGAAGAATTCAAGAATAGAAGTCTTCAAGTATGCGTGTTCAAGATTCAATCAAGTTCAAGTATAGTAGAAGACTTTGTCAAGTCAAGATCAAGCTCAAGAAGGCCTACTACAAGATTTGTAAATGCTCAATTTTCTCTTAAGGGTCATCTGAGTGTACAGAATTTCAATGTCCATCTCACTTTTAAGGTTCGTTTGACCTTAGATTGACCTTAGGTTAGGCTTTACTGTAGGTCATTCTGGATACATAATTCATATATTTTAAGATGCTTGTTCGGGCTGTTCTAAGACCAGTCCTAACTCTGCTACGACCAGTCTTAAGTTTTTCAGGACCAGTCTTAGGTTGTTGAAGATTTTCGGATCTTTCTGGCTGTCCTACGACCAGCCCTGGACATCCTACGACCAGTCCTGTGAGTTTTACGACTCATCCTTTGACCAGTCGTAGCCCTACGACTCAAACTCCAGCAACTAAACTTGGGGTCCTACAACCGGTCATAGGTGACTCACGACCAGTCGAAGGTGGCCCACGACCGGTCGTAGGCTACTCAGGACCGATCGTGGAATAGAAAATCCTTATCCCGCAAAAATCTTTAAAAATCTTTGAAGCTACGACCAGTCTTAGGATCCTAAGACCAGTCGTAGACGGGATTTTTCAGGCTATAAATAGAGCACGAACTTCAGAGTTTTAGCAATTCAACTTTATTCAAGCATTCTTTAGGCTATACTTTGAGATAAGTTTGTGTTGTTTTTTAACTACTTTGTGCTTATTTAATATTTCTTTTGCTAGCTTGTTTTTTATTTGATTTTGATCTACATTCCAATCTCATTAGAAAAGGAGAATTTCTGATATTCCTTCTTCTTGGATTCAAAATCAAATAGAACTAGCCCTTTTGATTTAAAATCAATTAGACTAAGAACCATTCTTAAAGTGAGTATTGGACTTTGAACGTTGAATCGAACTTCTACTCCAATTGGTTCTACCGGGCTACTTCAAAAGGAGATACAGGTATTTTACGTTTGTGTAATTTATTTTCTTTGGTTTTATTTGAGATTTGCCAGAAAAATCTCATTGTATTGGTTATCTAAGGAGAGTTAGAAAACTTAGATTGTGGGGGTTTTTGGATTGTGTAAGCTCGAGATCAAAGACACAATTGTGAAGGTTTTAGGTGAACCTGTGAAATCTATTTTGATAGTGCATGCTAATATTCCCTATGTGAGGATATTAGGAGTGGAGTAGCATTCTGTGTGGCTGTTGGATAATAGTTGGTGTACACACAGGAGAACCACTATATATCGTTGTATTATGGATGTGCATTATTTTTTCATTCCTTTATTCATTCAGTTTTGTGGATTGTGTTTGTGGATGAATGTTGTAATCATTTTATTTCAAGCAATTGTGGGGAATGTTGTAATAACTTAGGATTTATTTCTGCAAGTTATTTTGATTTCCTTGCTTTATATTCCTTATCGATTTGTGATATAAAGGACGTTCTAGAAATAAGGTTGTCCTACCTTAAACCTTTGGTTTTTGGTGTAAGGTTGTCCTTAAAACTGATAAAGTATCATTCTCTTTATTCTAGGCTATTGAGATTGCTTTAAATTCAGCATTGTGCTTTATTTCTTTTATTATTCCACTGTTATTAGTTTTTATTTGGCATTGCCCTATTCACCCCTCCCCCCCCCCCCCCCCTCTAGGGTATACAACTAGGCCCTTTCAAGTGGTATCAGAGCCTAATGGCTGGCTCCTGCTTATTGTTTATTTATTGGATTTATTTCCTAAGCTAACGATCTAAGCTATATTAAGATGTCAAATTTTGATAGCCTATGAGTTACTAGGCCACCACCCTTTAATGACACAAACTATGCTTATTGAAAAGCCAGGATGAGGATCTTCCTAAAATCCTTGGATGAAAGTGTGTGGCTGGCCACAGTAAATGAATGGAACCCTCCTATCACTGAAGTAACAAATGTCGATGGTTTAAAATCAATGAAAGTTATGGCTTATTCTCTTTGGACTACACTTCATAAAAGTGAAAATAGTGCCAATGCAAAAGCACTAAATACAATTACTTGTGCATTATCACCAAATGAATTCAAAAGAATCATCTCTTGTGAAAATGCAAAATAAGCTTGGGATGTATTAGAAATGACACACGAGGGAACATCTATTGTCAAGAAATCTAAAGTCCAATTCCTCACAACTAAATTTGAAGAAATTCATATAGAGGAGAATGAGATGTTTATGGACTTCTACACTAGATTGAATGACATTATGAATTCTATGTGGGGTCTTGGTGATAGAATCCCAAAAAATAAAGTGTGCACAAAGATACTACGCTCACTTCCTGAATGGTTGAATTCTAAAGTGACTGCGATTCAGGAACTTCGTGATATGGATACCATGAGGGTTGAGGAACTAGTTGGTTCACTTCAAACCTATGAGTTGTCCTTTAAAGCTCTTAAAGGAAAATTAATTGCTCTCAAATCGTCTAAAAATGTTTCTCAAGATAGCACTTCGGACTTAGAAAATGATAAGAGACGATCTAAACCTAGAGCTCGAAAATCTTTAAAAGATAGTCAATGTTACAACTGTCAAGAGTATGGGAACTTGGCTAACAAATGTCCTAAAAAAGACAAATCAAAAAGGAAAAGCATGATGGCTACTTGGGATGAATCATCTGATTCTGAATCCTCTTCTAAATCAGAAGATTTTGAAACTGAGTCGGGCGAAGATGTTAAATCTCTTATGACTCTAGCCAAGATCACCTTTTCAGATAATGATGATATATCTAGTGAAGAAAATCTGAATAGTAATTGCGATAAAGAAGATGATCTTCAGGATGCTTATAATGCCCTTTATAAGGAGAGTTGTAAAATTGTCGTCAAGCTTAAATTACAAAAAGAAAAATTTTCTAAGCTTAAGTAAGATTATGAGTCTCACTTTAATGAAGAACATGATTTCAAGATTTCACTAGAGTATTGAGACCAAACCTATAGGTATATCCTTGGTGTAAGTGCTATGATTTCATATCCCTTTGGTTGTCAAATTTTATGGTGCCAAAACCTATATCTATGTCTTGTATATCTTGTTTCATGTTTGAGACTATTCATTACTTCAAGACATCGGACTTCAAGACAAGAACTTAATTGAAGAAAGTTTCAAGTCATGGATGAAGAATTCAGGAATAGAAGTCTTCAAGTATACATGTTCAAGATACAATCAAGCTCAAGAAAACTTTGTTCAAGTCAAGATCAAGCTCAAGAAGACTTTGTTCAAGTCAAGATCAAGCTTAAGAAGGCCTACTACAAGATTCATATATTCTCAAGCTTCTCTTTAAGGTCATCTGAGTATACAGACTTTCAATGTCCATCTCACTGTTAAGGTTTGTTTGACCTTAGATTGACCTTAGGATGGGCTTTATAATATGTCATTCTGGATACATAATTCATATATTTTAATATGCTTGGTTGGACTGTTATAAGACCAGTTTTAGGGACTTCAAGACCAGTCCTAGCTCTGCTACGACCAGTCTTATATTTTTTAGGACCAGTCCTAGGTTGTTGAAGATTTTTGAATCTTTCTGGCTGTCCTACGACCAGTCCTGGACATCCTATGACCAGTCCTGTGAGTTCTACGACTCATCCTTTGACCGGTCGTAGCCCTACGACTCAAACTCCAGCAACCAAATTAAGGGTCCTATGACCGGTCGTAGGTGACTCACGACCAGTCGTAGGTGGCCCACGACCGGTCGTAGACCACCCAAGACTGGTCGTGGAACCGCAAAATCTTATCCCGCAGAAATCTTTGAAAATCTTTAAAGCTACGACCAGTCCTAGGATCCTAAGACCAGTTGTAGACGGGATTTTTTCGGCTATAAATAGTGCACGAACTTCAGAGTTTTGGCAATTCAATTCAATTCTATTCAAGCAATCTTAAGGCTATTCTCTGAGATAAGTCTGTGTTTGTTTTAAGCTACTTTGTGCTTATTTAATATTCCTTTTGCTAGCTTATTTTTTATTTAATTTTGATCTACATTCCAATCTTATTAGAAAAGGGGAATTTCTGATATTCCTTCTTCTTGGATTCAAAATCAAATAGAACTAGCCATTTTGATTTAAAATCAATTAGACTTAGAACCATTCTTAAAGTGTGTATTGTACTTTGAATGTTGAATCGAACTTCTACTCCGATTGGTTCTACCGGGCTACTTCAAAAGGTGATTCAGGTATTTTACATTTTTGTAATTTATTTTCTTTGGTTTTTGTTTGAGATTTTCCAGAAAAATCTCATTGTATTGGTTATCTGAGGAGAGCCAGAAAACTCAGATTGTGGGGGTTTTTGGATTGTGTAAGCCCAAGATCAAAGACACAATTATGAAGGTTTTAGGTGAACCTGTGAAATCTATTTTGATAGTGCATGCTAATATCCCCTGTGTGAGGATATTAGGAGTGGAGTAGCATTCTGTGTGGCTGTTGGATAACAGTTGGTGTACACACAGGCGAACCACTATATATCGTTGTGTTGTGGATGTGCATTATTCTTTCATTCTTTTATTCATTCAGTTCTGTGGTTTGTATTCATGGATAAATGTTGTAATCTTTTTATTTCAAGCGTGGAGAATGTTGTAATAACTTAGGATTTATTTCGGCAAGTTATTTTAATTTCCTTGCTTTTTATTCCTCATTGGTTTGTGATTCAAAGGACGTTCTAGAAATAAGGTTGTCCTACCTTAAACCTTTGGTTTTTGGTGTAAGGTTGTCCTTAGAACTGATAAAGTATCATTCTCTTTATTTTAGGCTATTAAGATTACTTTAAATTAAGCATTGTGCTTTATTTCTTTTATTATTCCGCTGTTATAAGTTTTATTTGGCATTGCCCTATTCACCCCCCCTCTAGGGCATCTAGCTAGGCCCTTTCAAGTGGTATCAGAGCCTAATAGCTCGTGCTTATTGTTTATTTATTGGATTTATTTCCTGAGCTAACGATCTAAGTTATATTAAGATGTCAAATTTTGATAGCCTATCAGTCACTAGGCCACCACCTTTTAATGGCACAAATTGTGCCTATTAGAAAGCTAGGATGAGGATCTTCCTAAAATAATTGGATGAAAGTATGTGGCTGGCCACAGTGAATGAATGGAACCCTCCTATCACTGAAGTAACTAATGGCGATGGTTCAAAATCAATGAAAGTAACGGCTTACTCTCTTTGGACCATACTTCAGAAAAGTGAGAGTAGTGCAAATGCAAAAGCACTAAATGCAATTACTTGTGCATTATCACCAGATGAATTCAAAAGAATCATCTCTTATGAAAATTCAAAACAAGCATGGGATGTATTAGAAATGACACACGAGGGTACATCAATTGTCAAGAAATCTAAAGTCCAACTCCTCACAACTAAATTTGAAGAAATTCATATGGAAGGGAATGAGATGTTTATGGACTTCTACACTAGATTAAATGACATTGTGAACTCTATGTGGGGTCTTGGTGATAGAATCCCCGAAAGTAAAGTTTGCGCAAAAATATTACGCTCACTTCCTGAACGGTTCAATTCTAAAGTAACCGCGATTCAGGAACTTCGTGATACGGATACCATGAGGGTTGAGGAATTAGTTGGTTCACTTCAAACCTATGAGTTGTCCTTTAAAGCTCCTAAAGGAAAATCAATTGCTCTCAAATCATCTAAAAATGTTTCACAAGTGAGTACTTCGGATTTTGAAAATACCGAAGCTGATATGGTGCTTTTAGCAAAAAAGTTTTACAAAATTTTTGAAAATAAGAAAAAAGATGATTTTCAAAAGTCAGATGATAAGAGACGATCTAAACCTAGAGCTCGAAAATCATTGAAAGATAGTCAATGTTACAACTGTCAAGAGTATGGGCACTTAGCAAACAAATGTCCTAAAAAGGACAAATCAAAAAAGAAAAGCATGATGGCTACTTGGGATGAATCGTCTGATTCTGAATCCTCTTATAAATCAGAAGATTTTGGAACCGAGTCGGGCGATGATGTTAAAGCCCTTATGACTCTAGCCAAGATCACCTATTCAAATCATGATGATATATCTAGTGAAGAAAATCTGAATAGTGATTGCGATAATGAAGATGATCTTCAAGATGCTTATAATGCCCTTTATAAAGAGAGTTGTAAAATTGCCATTAAGCTTAAATTACAAAAAGAAAAATTTTCTAGCTTAAGGAAGATTATGAGTCTCTTGTTTTAGAATAGTCTCATATTTTCGATTCTTTTGAAAAGACCAAATGTGATTTAGATTTCAAAACCTCCCAAATTGAAGATTTGAAATTCGAAAAAGAAAAACTGAAAAATGAGGTAGCTTCACTTCTGAGTTTGAAAGACATATGAAGATATGCCCAAGGTGATCCAAATTTGGAAAAATTATTGTCCGGATCAAGAAAATGTGGCGATCGATCCGGGTTGGGGTATAATAAGAATACATCTCCTAAACAAAAGAACATTGCTCAAAAATTTATAAAAGGAGTCTTCAACTTCAAAAGAAAAGAATACCTATCAAGGTTTTTTCAAAAATTCTAGGTCTTTTCAAAAACCTAGAGGTGGCCATGTCAACTTTAATTTTTAAAACCGAAATCCTTTAGCTAAAACAATAATTGATCTACTCAAGGAGCTATTAAAGTCTAACTCTATGGGTCACTCCTATAACAACAGACAAAAAAAGAACATCTATACTCCTAAACCCAAAACAGTTCTGAAATGGGTTCCTAAAGTCGCCAGCTTGGTTGCCCACACTGCTTTCAAAGCTACAAGCCATTCAAAATGGTACCTAGATAGTGGTTGCTCTAGGCATATGACAGGTGACAAGGCTTTATTCACCGATCTAAAAGATATGACTGAAGGGTCAGTCACATTTGGTGATGGAAGAAATTGCAAGATCATTGGCCAAGGTATGGTTCAACTTTATAACCTTCCCTTATTTAAGAATGTTTTATATGTTGAAGGTTTGAAACACAACCTACTAAGTATTTCTCAGATATGCGATAACAACCATAGTGTAAATTTTTCTAATCAAGGTTGTGAGATACTTAATAACAAGGGTTCTGTAATATTAACTGGTCGCAGAACTTCTGAAAACTGCTACATCGTTAGTGATGCAAGCTCATCTACTCAATTGTGTTACATGGTCCATACCGATGAGACTGAATTATGGCATAAACGCCTTGGACATGTACACTACCAGAACTTATTTAGATTGAGCAAAAGAGAAGTAATTAGAGGTCTACCCAAATTGTAAAAAATAGACAAAATATGTGGTGAATGCCAGTTGGGCAAACGGAATAGGAGCTCTCACAAGAAAGTGAACTCCAATACCACATCTAGACCACTTGAGCTTCTCCATATGGATCTTATTGGACCAACCAGATCGGAGAGTCGAGGAGGCAAAAAATATATTTTGGTTATCGTAGATGACTATATCAGATTCACTTGGGTATCGTTCTTAAAAGACAAAACTGAAACCCTGAACGAAGTGAAAAAGGTCATTAAACGAATCCAAAATGAGAAAGGTTCTCATGTTAGTAAGATCCATAGTGATCATGGATCTGAATTCAAAAATAGTAGTTTTGAGAAATTCTATAGCGATCAGGGAATATCGCATGAATTCTTTGTGCCCAAAACACCGTAACAAAATGGTATAGTTGAAAGGAAAAATAGAGTGCTTCGGGATATGGCTAATGTTATGTTGAATAGCATGAAGCTCTCTAGAAATCTTTGGGCTGAAGCAGTTAATACCGCATGTTATATTATTAATCGTGTTTATACTAGTAAATATGATAATAAGACTGCTTATGAATTATGGTTTGAAAAGAAACCTACTGTCAAATACTTTCAGGTTTTTGACAGCAAGTGTTATATTTTACATGATCGCGAAAATTTGGAAAAGTTTGAGACGAAGAGTGATGAAAGTATTTTTCTTGGTTATTCCTTGAACAGTCGAGCTTATAGGGTTCTAAATAAGAGAACTGGTGTGATTCAAGAGTCCATCAATGTGGTTATTGATGATCATTTGAATACACCAGCTCTGAGTTCAGATGATGATGAAGCTCTTATTATTGACAATCAAGATATCTTATCAAGTCAAAAAGAATCTGAACCAAGGACTGTTAAAGATCATCCAACCAATCAAATACTTAGAAACCCTCTCACTGGAGTTTGTACTCGCAAATAACTTGAGAACATATGTAATTAAGTCTGTTTTACATCCCAAATAGAACCGGTCAATGTAAAAGAAGCACTTTCTGACAAAAATTGGATTGTTGCTATGCAGGATGAACTTAATCAATTTGTTCGTAATGATGTTTGGTATCTTGTTCCTAGACCTAAGGATAAACACATTATTGGAACAAAATGGATCTTTAAAAATAAGTCTGATGAGCTTGGAAATATTATACGAAACAAGGCTAGATTAGTTGTACAAGGGTACACTCAGATTGAGGGCATCGATTACGATGAAACCTTTGCTCCAGTCGCTCGCCTTGAATCTATCAGACTTTTTATTTCCATCGCATGCTTTAGAAAATTTAAGATTTATTAGATGGATGTAAAGAGCATCTTCTTGAATGGTGATTTACATGAAGAAGTGTATGTTGAACAACTTTCAGGGTTTGAAGACCCCAAGCTATCTGACCATGTATTTCGTCTCAAAAAGGCTCTCTATGGTCTAAAACAAGTACCTAGAGCTTGGTATGAGAAATTGACTAAATTCTTACTTAGTCATAGCTTTCAAGTAAGAAGTGTCGATAAAACACTCTTTGTTAAGAAGAATAACAATGATATTTTGATGGTTCAAATTTATGTTGACAATATTATTTATGGATCAACTTGTTCTAACATGTCCATTGAGTTTATAGATCTTATGAAATCAAGGTTTGAAATGAGCATGGTTGGTGAACTAAATTACTTCCTAGGGTTGCAAGTAAAACAATAACCTGACGGAATTTTCATTTCCCAATCAAAGTATGCTATGAACTTGGTTAAAAGGTTTGGATTTGAGAATGGTAAGAACTTTGATACTCCTATGAGTACAACGTTAAAACCCTCAAAAGACTCTACAGGTAAAGATATAGATCCTAAACTATATCGTAGTATGATTAGTAGTTTGTTGTATCTTACTGCAAGTAGACCTGATATTGCGTTAAGTGTTGGTATTTGTGCAAGATATCAGTCTAATCCTAAGGAATCACATATTACTACTGTTAAATGGATTATTAGATATGTCGTAAGTACTATAAATCTGGGACTTTGGTATCCTTTTGATACTAGTGTTCAATTAGCCGGGTACTCAGATGCTGATTGGGCTGGTAATATCGATGATAGAAAATCAACCAGTGGTGGCTGTTTTTACATTGAAAATTGCTTAGTTTCTTGGTTCAGCAAGAAGCAAAGCTCAATATCACTCTCCACTGCTGAGGCTGAGTATATTGCAACTGGATATGCATGTACTCAACTAGTATGGATGAAACGTATGCTAAGCGATTATGGAATTAATCAAGATTCAATGATCTTACATTGTGATAATTCCAGTGCTATAAATATTTTCAAAAATCCAATCCAGCATTTACGTACTAAGCATATTGACATTAGATATTATTACATTCGTGAGTTGGTTGAAGAAAAAGTTATTTCTTTGGAATATATATCAACCGAAAATCGACTTGCTGATATATTTACTAAACTGCTCGAAAAAAGCAGGTTTAATAAATTGAAATTTGATCTTGGAATGTGCATTTTACATTGAATATTCGTGCTTGCATGTATTATAGTGTACTATATTGAGTATTATTTATGTTTAAATTTCAATTTTTTTCATTAAAAATGTATTTTTGGTCGATACTCGATCGGTCGTGATTGTACACGACCAGTCGTGGTACGACCGGTCGTGAACCACACTCGACCAGTCGTGGAGCTTGTGAATATGATATA
Source organism: Magnolia kwangsiensis (assembly GCA_037074715.1). Classification (NCBI taxonomy): domain Eukaryota; kingdom Viridiplantae; phylum Streptophyta; class Magnoliopsida; order Magnoliales; family Magnoliaceae; genus Magnolia; species Magnolia kwangsiensis. The sequence goes on along the minus strand of CM073588.1, from coordinate 54,753,717 downwards.
TTTGGGGAAAATTCCTTTCTTCTTCATTTCCACTCCGCCCTACGACGAGTCACGGCTCGGCCAGTCATAGAAATTCTTGCTTTTCTTCAAGGTGAGTCCTATTTCTTCATTTTTCTTGAAGATTCATACTCTCTATGCTTTGATTTGATCATTGTGTAGCTAGATTTCATCTCTTATTGGGTTTTTCAAGGGTTTCTCCTCAATTTGCTGATCTAGAGAAAACTCATCCTTTCTTTTGTGCATTTCTCTTGCTCTTTGTATATCTTTTTGAATATGGATGCTAGAGGGAAGAAGAAAACATCTCGTGGTCCGTCCTCATCTAGATCTACTCCGATAACAAAATGGCACCTTCGGTCACCTGAAGATGATTCTCAAGATGTGTGAGATTTGCGTGTTCATAATGTTATCGTTGAGCATACTGCTGATCTCAATCACATTGCTCCGTATGATATTGTCCCTCTCCTTAAATCTGTTGGCTGGACTAACATTTTTCTTTGGGGTGGGCCTGCATACCAGTCTATTGCCCAATTAATGGTTGCATGCATCTCAGAATTTTCTCTAGATAATTTAACTTTTTCAATTGATACTAGAGAAGGAAAATTTGAAGTAGACCGTCATTTGTTATCGGGTATTATGGATATACCCGTTAATGATGAAGGTATACCGATTCATACTCTATATGAAAAACCATCTGAATCGGAAAAATGCATGTTAACAAGAGATTTATGCAAAATTGATGCGCAATGGACACACAAAGGGAATGCGCTCCCTTCAAAGTATCTGTTACCTAGATACAGAGTGTTTCATCGTTTCTTCATTTCCAATGTGTATCCTCGATCCGGTAATAAAACCGAGTTGACTTCTTTCATGGTTCGTGTGTTGCATTCTATTGCTTCTGGTACCATGGTCTGTCTTCCTTCTTTGATTTGTCATTTCATTATACAGTTTCGTCTCCGTCCAGGTCATAGTGATATTCCGTTTGGTTATCTTATGACTATTTTAGCCACTCACATGCTTGTCAATAAACCTATTAATGAGGCACCAATTCATCATCTTATTTTTAAAAATTCCAATCTTAATAAGATGAAGCTGGATTTGCTTCCTAGCCAAGTAGATGAAGGTGGTTTTGGTGGTGATGGTGGTGAAGCTAAAAATGAAGGGGAAGCTGGCGATCTTCCTCAACAGGATGTTAATATGGATGATTTATTTCATGATATAGAAACTGATTCGCCAAATGATCTTAATTATAATCCATCTGGTTATGATGCACGCCTTCGTGCATTGGAGGAGAAGATTGATAACATGTGTATAGCCCACGATATGCAATTTAAGTACATGTGAAAATATCTTCGTCGCATCAATAGGGGCTTATACCAGATTGATCCTTCTATCCCTACTCCCTCCTCTGGATCTGATTAGGCGACTTATCTTTTGGATTGTATAACGTTATCTTATCTTTTATTTGGATATTGTATTACCTTTGTTATGACTTGATGATTCTTGTTTATTTTTAAATATGCTATGATCTTCCATATTTCTTTCTCATTATCTGTTACTCTTTATGTTGTTGTGACTTTCCCTTGTCATTTTGTGACAAAAAGGGGGAGTAGTAAAGTAAAAGGGAGTAGAATGGAAAGAGGGGAGTAACTTGTAGATTGATTGATTGAGAAGGATATGTATATATGGAGTCTTGATGTTTACATGTTAATTACTGTTTATATGAGCAGTACTCGTATTACTCATGGGGAGTAGAGTAATTTGTTCTCTTATTCTATGTTATGTGTTTTGTCACAAATTTGACAAAGGGGGAGATTGTAAGTGCTATGATTTCGTATCCCTTTGGTTGTCAAATTTTGTAGTGCCAAAACCTATATTTATGTCTTGTATATCTTGTGTTTCATGTTTGAGACTATTCTTTACATCAAGACGTCATATTTCAAGACAAGAACTTAAATGAAGAAAGTTTTCAAGTCATGGATGAAGAATTCAAGAATAGAAGTCTTCAAGTATGCATGTTCAAGATTCAATCAAGTTCAAGTATAGTAGAAGACTTTGTCAAGTCAAGATCAAGCTCAAGAAGGCCTACTACAAGATTTGTAAATGCTCAATTTTCTCTTAAGGGTCATCTGAGTGTACAGACTTTCAATGTCCATCTCACTTTTAAGGTTTGTTTGACCTTAGATTGACCTTAGGTTGGGCTTTACTGTAGGTCATTCTGGATACATAATTCATATATTTTATTATGCTTGTTCGGGCTGTTCTAAGACTAGTCCTAGGGACTTCAAGACCAGTACTAGCTCTGCTACGACCAGTCTTAAGTTTTTCAGGACCAATCCTAGGTTGTTGAAGATTTTTGGATCTTTCTGACTGTCCTACGACCAGCCCTGGATATCCTACGACCAGTCCTGTGAGTTCTACGACTCATCCTTCGACCAGTCGTAGCCCTACGACTCAAACTCCAGCAACTAAACTTGGGGTCCTACGACCGGTCATAGGTGACCCACAACCAGTCATAAGTGGCCCACGACCGGTTGTAGGCTACCCAGGACCGGTCGTAGAACAGCAAATCCTTATCCCGTAGAAATTTTTGAAAATCTTTGAAGCTACGATCAGTCCTAGGATCTTAAGACCAGTCGTAGATGGGATTTTTCAGGCTATAAATAGAGCACGAACTTCAGAGTTTTAGCAATTCAATTCAACTCTATTCAAGCATTCTTTAGGCTATACTCTGAGATAAGTTTGTGTTGTTTTTAAGCTACTTTGTGCTTATTTAATATTCCTTTTGCTAGCTTATTTTTTATTTGATTTTGATCTACATTCCAACCTCATTAGAAAAGGGGAATTTTTGATATTCCTTCTTCTTGGATTCAAAATCAAATATAACTAGCCCTTTTGATTTAAAATCAATTAGACTTAGAACCATTCTTAAAGTGAGTATTGGACTTTGAACGTTGAATCAAACTTCTACTCCGATTGGTTCTACCGGGTTACTTCAAAAGGAGATACAGGTATTTTACATTTTTGTAATTTACTTTCTTTGGTTTTGTTTAAGATTTGCCAGAAAATCTCATTGTATTGGTTATCTGAGGAGAGCCAGAAAACTCAGATTGTGGGGGTTTTTGGATTGTGTAAGCCCGAGATCAAAGACACAATTGTGAAGGTTTTAGGTGAACCTGTGAAACCTATTTTGATAGTGCATGCTAATATCCCCTGTGTGAGGATATTAGGAGTGGAGTAGCATTCTGTGTGGCTGTTGGATAACAGTTGGTGTACACACAAGAGAACCACTATATATCGTTGTGTTGTGGATGTGCATTATTCTTTCATTCTTTTATTCATTCAGTTCTGTAGTTTGTATTTGTGGATAAATGTTGTAATCTTTTTATTCCAAGCAAGTGTGGAGAATGTTGTAATAACTTAGGATTTATTTCGGCAAGTTATTTTGATTTCCTTGCTTTTTATTCCTCATTGGTTTGTGATTCAAAGGATGTTCTAGAAATAAGGTTGTCCTACCTTAAACCTTTGGTTTTTGGTGTAAGGTTGTCCTTAGAACTGATAAAGTATGATTCTCTTTATTTTAGGCTATTGAGATTACTTTAAATTAAGCATTGTGCTTTATTTCTTTTATTATTCCGCTGTTATAAGTTTTATTTGGCATTGCCCTATTCACCCCTCCCCCCCCCCCCCCCCCCCCCCCTCCCCTCTAGGGCATATAGCTAGGCCCTTTCAGATACATTGCATGCATTTGTGCCTTGACGTCCAGAGGAGTCTCGAAGTCTGACATAAAAAAAAAGGTGGGCCCCATTAGCTCCAGTTGTGGACCCTACCATGTTGTATGTTCTAATTCATGTCGTTCATTTAATAGGTCCCCTTGAATGATGCGTTGGCTCCAAAAATCAGCCATAAAAAGTCCTCGGATGGCCTACACCATCACCATTCATGCGATTGTATGCCAAACCACATGGAATCAAATGCTGGGGTCCACATGCAGCTTAGACCCACCTGAAACTCGGTTTGGACCATTAAATTGGTGGGACACACACAATGAATGGGTTGGATTTTCCTAAGGCGGACCCCACTTACCAAAACTACGGGATTTTTCGTTTAAAAATAAAAAAATAATGAAGAAGGAAGAAGTGCTGTTGCGGCTGTTAGTGGGCGGGCGGACAGACGTACGGGTTGCCCCTCACGGCTCAGCAGTGGGTCCCACCGTGATGCGTTTCAAACATCAACACCATCCATTGTGAGGCCCCCATTCTAAAATTTCCCTACCCCAAAAATCAGCCGTATATGGAACTCAGGTGGGCAATAGCATCTAAAATCATGGGAAGACATGCCTAAAATACATAATATCATCTGGTGGGGCCTACTTGAAATTTAGGTGCGGCTGAAACTTGGTCTGAACCCTCAGCCAAGTGGGACACTCATAATGGGTGGGCTAGATTTGCAAACCACATTCCAGTGGGGCCCAGTTTTTCCCCTGGTCCACGTAACCTTGTGATCAGGTTGGATGTCATACAAACAGCATGGTGGGCCCCAGGTCTGAGTGACCGCATGAACAGTTTGGATGGTAAACAAACATCACCGTGGGCTCTAGGTCCACGTGACCTTATGAACCGTTTGGGTGGCAAATAAACATCACTGTGGGGCCTGGACAGATTGGATGCAATTAAACATTATGGTGGGCCCCTGGTCCACGTGACCTTATGAATAGATTGGATGTAAATAAACATTACTGTGGGCCCCAGGTCTGAGTGACCGCATGAACAGTTTAGATGGTAAACAAACTTCACCATGGGCTCTAGGTCCACGTGACCTTATGAACCGTTTGGGTGGCAAATAAACATCACTGTGGGGCCTGGACAGATTGGATGCAATTAAACATTATGGTGGGCCCCTGGTCCACGTGACCTTATGAATAGATTGGATGTAAATAAACATTACTGTGGGCCCTAAGTTTGAGTGACCTTATCAATGGGTTGGATGGAAAATAAATATTATAGTAAGCCCCACATGGGACCCACCTGATGTACGTATTGTAATCCACACCTCCCATTAGTGTGGGCCCCACCATGGGTATGTACCTCATCTATGCCATCCATCCTTTCAATCATTATGGGATCTACCATGATGCATATGTTTCATCCAAACCATCCAACCATCTTAGAGATAATTTAAGGCCCATTGTTGAGGCCACCATGATTTACATGTGGCCCATACAATCAGGCCCATCTTGATATAATTATGGCCCATTGTTGAGGCCCACCTTGGTTTGTATAAGGCCGATGTTGAGGCCTGCCTTAATAACTATAAGGCCCATATTATGAGGCTTATTGTGATGTATGCAAGGCCCACGTAATTAGGCCCATCTTGATGTATTTGTGGCCCGTTGTCGATACCCATCTTGATATATATAAGGCCCATTTAAGCAGACCCAACTTGATATAGTTATGGTCATCCGTTGAGGCCAATCTTGATATATAGGAGGCCCATGTGTTACAACTCATTGATGTATTTGAAGCCCATGGGCCAAGGCCCAGTAGGATATATGTAAGGCCCATTGCAATGTGTGATTCCACCATGGTTTGTGTAATGATATTTATGGCGGGTCGTGCCTTGGGAGCAATGATGGTTTGATGTCCACATTGTAAGATTAATGTTGGTTAAATGTCCGCATTGTCACTCTCCTTAGGGCGCATTGATAGGCCCAACTCGTTCTGTATGAGGCCTATGTGCAGGGCTCACCTGTGACGTATATTAGGCCCATGTGTAGGGCCCACCCATTAAGTATTAGGGCCCATGGATTGTGGCCCATTATGATGTATTTTGAGCCTAGATGGCAAGACCCGATGTTATGTATGAGAGACCTAAGGGATGTGGCCCATTACGATGTGTTCGAGGCCTATGGGATATGGTCCATTATAATGTACATGCAGCCTATATATGGGGACCATTTTAATGTTACATATGGCCTTGTGTGAGGACTAATGTGATGCATGTGAGGCTTAGGTGATAATGTCCACTTTGATATACTTGTGGCCCATTAGTGCGGCCCATTGAAGCGACTCACTTGATGTGTATGAGGCCCATTAGTACGGCCCATTGATGCAGCTCACCTGTTGTATATGAGGCCCATGATCGAGGCCCATGTGATGCGGTCCATAGTGATGTGTATATAACCCTTATATGAGGCCCATGATATTATATATTAGACCCTTGTGTAAGGTCATTGGCCCACTATATGTTTGACCCTATATAGGCCACTACTTGGGAGCAATGTTGGTTAAATGGGCACATTGATAGGAAGTGATCGTTAAATGTTCACATTGTGACCTTAGGCCTGGTTAGGTCCATTCTCATAATTCTCTAGTGGGTTAATCCAAACGAATGGGCCCCATTGATATTATTTGGTCCATCATCGATCATCCATCCATGGACCCCGCCTTGCGTCGAGGCCGATTACCGATTCTGATTGTTGATTATCGATCGATCTGATTGGCGTGATCGATTTACCAACTCTGATTATCGGTCGATCTTGATTGTCATGGCCGGTTACCGATTATCGATCGAAGTCGATTACCGATTCTGATTCGTCGTGGCCAATTACAGATTATCGATCGAGGCCAATTATCGATTTTGATTTGTCATGGCCAATTGTCAATTTCGACTGTTGAGGGCCCAATGTGATGTACATGCAATCCTTATTTGAGGCCCGACGTGATGTGTATCTAACCTGTCTCTAAGGCCCAATGTGATGTATATTGAAGTCTAGGTGATGAGGCCCATTGTGATGCATTTGAGGGCCAGGCAAAGGAGCTCTTTGTGATGTATGTTAGGCCAATGAGCAGGGCCCACCTGTTGTGTACATGTAACCCTTGAGTAAGGCCCATTGTGTTGTATATTAGGATGTCGTCTGGGGCCGTGGGCCCATTATATGTTTAGATCTATGTGGGTCATTCCTTGGGGCAATGTTGCTTAAATGTCAACATTGTCGAGGTTGATTGTCGATGCTGGTTATTGATACCGATTATGAGTAGGCGATAGCATAGCATCATGATACATGCCCATACGCATCATCTGCATGTTTGTTATGAGATGTGGTTGATCATTGCAAATGTCATTGAGCATGTTGATATGAGACTCCCTAATAGGTGAAGGTTATCTCCCATGAGCACACTGCATGCACAGGATTGATGCATGACTGTATTGTATGACTCATGCATCTTGCATTGTGTGTTATACACCCTAGTGACATCAGGGTCGTAGCCTACACAGGCATATCGTGGATGGCCAGACGGGACACCATAAATATTTGGTTCTAGCATACGAGCGCCATAGATGTGCCTGAGTGAAAATCCCTAAACCTTCGTGGCTAGGAGATGACTCCAACATCGAGACTGAGTGGATATATGAGTGCACGAGGGCCGAATACCAGGAGGCCACATTTCCCACTCTGTCGTGGTCGGTTGGAAAGGGGTGTGGCCTTACTCGCCCGAGGGTAGGGGGCAATACTAGGCTGAGTTTGACCAGCTCGTGAATGGGTTCGCTATCGACGTGCCGGATAGGTGTTGGCAGACTATTGGCCAGGCGGATAGTGAGGTTTCTTACGCTCACTTGAACTGTGCTGTTGGGAGAGGGGCAGTGCCATTTGGAGTATACTAAACCCCGGTGATGATCCCAGAGATGAACTGTACTGAAATGTGGATTTAATGAGTAGGGGTTGCATATTCATTCATTCACTATCCACTCGGGCTGGTGGTGCACAACTATTTGTCATGTGTACCTTCATAATGGCCATGATTTCAGTTGGGGCGCACGACTAACCTGAGATCAGGAGTCTACCACATTGAGTCTGATATCCAAATTTAGGTATGGGACTGGTTTAGATAGAAGTCCCTTGTGATGGACCTCATAGCCTGTGATACTACGTACTATCATCCCGACTTCACACTCCAGCATGGTCATTCCATTCGCACCACATATTGTATAACATCCGCGGCATATGACATTTTGGGTTACTGTGTTCCTGCATTTATATGGTCTAGATACGACTGATTCTATTTGTGGACTCATCAGGAATTGCATATTGCATCATATCCTCGACATCTAATATTTAGCTCTTTATTACTCCTCATTTGCATAATTGTTCTGTATTGCATATTCTGATATTGGTTGACTCATGGAATTATCTGTACTTCCGCTTACTTTGTTATTGTATGATTTATGGATTACCAGTATTTTCGGTATTGTATGATTATGACATTGTATTGAATATTTGGCACTTACCTTATGCACACACTTACACCACCCTCTAAGCTTTCTACAAGCTTATGCACGATAGATGCGTGCAGGTGATGTTAGGTTGCAACAGTGTTGAGCTTAGATCGTATAGCCGTCTTTTGGAGCTTTGATTTTTGATATATGTATGTTCCTTCCAGCACTGTATTCAAATGATTATATTAGTGGATATGTGATGATGATATTACCTTTGTGAATTGGGTAATCTTGTGGTTATGCTTTTTACGAGTTAAATGTAAAAAAAAAAAATCCTCCTTGTAGGATCTCAGGATCGGAATATGGCATATGAATGCTAGGAGCCGAGAATGGGGTACTACGGAGGCTGTCGACACCGGATTCGGTGATCAGGATTCTTGTGAATCCGATTTCTGGGTTTGGGGCATGACATAGGGCTTCTATTAATTCTTTTGTAGTTTTCATCTTGGATATATTGAAGGCGACGCTCTTAGACAAGGAGAGTCGAATCGTTCCTAAAGCCTTCTTATCCAGTAAAAATCATTCATTATCTGTCATCTTTTCTTGTTTCTTCTCTTTTCCTCCTAGAGGAATATAGAGGTCCTTCTAATAAAGATAATCCTCCATCTGCATCTTCCAGAAGGAAAAGTTTGAACCATTAAAGTTCTCAATTCTAGTTTTCCCTTCTTCTGTCATCACTCCCAATAGGACTAAACCAATAGCTCTAATACCAGTTGTTGCACAGCACGCCAATAATGTAGTGAGCCAAGATCTAATCTTAAGTCTCACCCACAAACGATAAACAGGAAAAAATATAAACTAGAAATAGATTAAAGCAATCCAAACAAACCACAAATAAGAAATACATAGAAAAACCCCAAACTGGGGTAAAAAACCATAGATGCAAACTTCCACTATGAAAAAAAATAAAGATTACAAGGAAAAATACTAACCTCTCCCTTGAAAGAACATAGAAAACCCTTTGCTCACACCTTAAAATTATTTTTCAATATTCCAATCCACCTAGAAAAATCCTAGAGACACCTATATATAGTTTAGGCAACTTCCCTTTCGCACCCTTCCGAAAGGCGACTTAAAAATCCACCGTCGGCATTAAATCTGAAAATAAATTTGCATAACTAGGACCGGTCGAGCAGACTGCATGACCAGTCATGCCAGGGCCACGACCGGTCGAGCACCTCGAAACCCAAAATTGATGCTCGCTGGACTTTGAGTCAAGTCAGTCTACGACTGGTCATGTGGGCTCCACGATCGGTCGTGCACGACCCCAGATGTGGCTCCACTTCTCAACAATCTCTCCCACCTCTCTTTCTTCCTGTTGATCTCTTCACGAACATCAGGTAATTCTCTCTTTCTCTCTCTTAATTGATTGATAGTGGTGGTTCTCTTAATCTCTCTCTCAATCGATTGATAGTGGTGGTTCTCTCTCAATCTCTCTCTCCCAGCACTATGATTGGAAACCCCCTGGATTTGGAACCCCCATGATTGGAAACCCCCCGAATTTGGAACCCTCATGATTGGAAAACCCCTGGATGCTAGCAATGCTTCTAGACACAGATTTAGATTCATCCCAAAAAGGCTACATATGCAAGATAGAAAAATTAAAACCAAGGGCTACATATGAAAGATGTATATCTTGCCTAACCAATGATCCAGCTTGCATATGGGTTAAATCGAAGCACATGTATAGTTAGCAACAGATCTCTTTCTTGGCAATTTCTTAGCTAGTAATTTTCTTGGGAGATTTTCAAATTTTGAGGTTTTTCCTATCGTAATATCTAAAAAAAAAAAAACTTGTGGAAAATATTTATATAGACAGAAAAATAATCCAGAACTTCAAAAACATGATTGGCCCCCATAATTAATGATGCATATCATCTAATAATTTAAAATATTTATGCAATTTTATATTACCGTTTGAGTGAAAAATAGAGGTTAGCTAATTCCATAAACATGTGGATCCCTAACATTGTAACTAATTTCCGTCAATTAATAACTCATAAATCTTTCCATGCATGATGTACCATGAGTAATAGTAGTAAATAAACCACCTAGTGAATCCATACCATTCGCTGACATCATATCCATCCAATGTTAGAACTCCAAAATTGATGGCATCTGAGCAGTGAGCAGTGCATAGGCTGACTCCCATTGTGAAAATGATCATAGACCAAAAAATCAGGTTGGTTCACTCATCATGTTGTTTATGCATACAAGTTGTATCTAGACTGTTGGATATTTAATCAAAATCATTCTCTCTTTTTGTACGAGGGTGGTCTAAAAGTTGAGTGGATCATCCTGATTTTCTATATGGACATTTTCATGCTGGGTACCACCTTAGACACCACTAAAATGTTCCACATTGGCCCACAGTTTCAAGTTTAATACTTGTGCTGTGTCAAAATTTATGGGGTTTATTGTAGTATACCATGTCATTGATGGATGGTGAGACACTTGACTTCCACATCTTTGGATTATTTGGCAAAAGTTCAATTGTGAATTGCTCCCTAATACTTAACCTCCTTTACCCAAGATAGGGACTGGCTGGCATGTTGCTACTAGGTAGAATTGATGTTATTTGAACCATCAATACTATGCACATTGTGTACACTAAGAGTCATGTACATATGTATCCCGCCACCCAATTATGGTGGGTGGGAATGTTAAAATGCATTTGCAAATTGTAAAATAAGCGTCAAAATTTGGCATTTTGATGATTGAAGAATGGTGTGGATTGTGTTAGGTCAGGACATGTTTTTGTATATGTGTGTGTGTGTGTGTGTGTGTGTGTGTGTGTGTGTGTGTGTGTGTGTGTGTTATCAATGGAGAATGCCTCTGTGTGTGTGTGTGTGTTATCAATGGAGAATGCCTTGTTTAGGGGGACATGAAATTTTCTAGGTTATGGTATGGTGCCTCAATATTGGTTGTATGTTACTAGTATGTAGTAGATAATACTAGGTTCAATAGTAAACATTTTGTTTTGAGTGGAAGACCGAGTAAAACAGATTGGAACAGGCACTTTTTATGCCTTTCAGCTTCAAACTGGATACCTTTTGGATAAACCAAACATCCATTCACCACTATTTTTCCAACTTCAGATTCATACTTTGGAATTCAGATTTAACAAATAAGCCTTAACATTACTCAAATGTTGCTCATCATCCTATCATTGAAAATTTCTTATGAGCCATAGATCGGATGATTTAGCATCATCAGACTAATGTTCTACAGTAGAATCATGCACAATCCATAGTGGGACCAACAAATTGTCCAGTTTAATTTGAACTATTAACTAACATGTGTACAATTTGCAAATGTTTGTGTATCAAACATCAAACTTAGCAGTCATACAATTCCCCTAATTGCAAACAGAACTTCGCTACATCCACCCGTGGGTGCAAGGTAGTTCATGCACATTCCACCATAAGTGCTAGCATGGCACATTGCTACAAGTACCACATATCCATCAGATGGTTCCTTCCATGCGAATACCCTCATGCAAGAATCAGGTTGGTCCACATATTGAGTAGCCACAATTTATGAAATAAAAGTACAGAAAAAAACTTGGCAAGGGTTTTCTAAACCATCCACCTGTTTTTAACATCGTGGGCCACAAAAACATCTTTGGAGGAGCCACTTTGTGAATAGCTTAAACATTATACCTCTCTGCCATGCCATGCTGGCACATGTGCTGGTGTTCTATTTCATAGGTTTTCCTTGTACACACATGAGTTTGGCAAACTTCTCACCCAAATAGGGCTATGTTAATTTCACCATTTAAAAAATTGTGGTAACTCATCCTTCCCACGTGGCATTGATTCACAGCTATCTAGGGCACATAAATTGTGGGTCCCATTGTAGGAACATATCTTCAAAAGCACATGGACCAACACCCCTAAACATCTAACAAATGGGCTATGAACTGCATGGTAAAAAGTAAAATAGTGAAATAATTAAGATGGTTACTATTAACAGAATAAGTTTAGGCAAACTTTTTCCCAAATAGGGTCATGTTAGTTTTACTGGATGAGAATTGTAGTAATTAGGGGTATTCCAGCCAATATAGGCCCTTAACAACCTAAACTTTCTTCTTTTGTGTGTGTGTGTGTGTGTGTGTGTGTATGAACCTCAAAAATTATTGGTAAACTTCTAAAAAGATGTGACGCTTCCAAATATGTATTCTCGTCCTTCTTCTTTTTGTTTTATTTATTTATTTAATTAATTTATTTATTTTAATTTTTTTTTTTGGACATGTGTTTAATGTTGCAACGGACCATTCTTTGGAAAGAATGGTGTCTGTTGAGCAATGTTCACTTGTCATGCTGAAAGTTGACCAAACAGGCCCTAATCAAACACAAGTCTAGCATGATTTGGTGGATTAGGGCCCATTACATATAAGTACAACAAAATGAAGATGGAAAGATGAAGGGAAAAAGAAAAAAGTAAAAAAAAAAAAAAAAAAAAAAACCCGACAGTTTACCCTTGACTTCCAATATTTCTTAAATCATCCCACTCACTGCGTCTATTTCAAACTTAGTTTTTAAGCTCCCTTCATGGTTGAAAGGAATAAAGAAGCAGAAAAGAGAGAATAGTTGGAAATAAAAATTTTCAAATGGGCCTAAATGGTCGTATTAGCCTGTAACAACAGTGTATCAGTCTCGTAACAATGCCAATATGGCCCCCTTGTTTTTTCATAATAAACTGATTCAACTCCTATCACAAAGGGGTGAATGTTTCCTTCACATAAAGGTTTTTATAGCTGTAATGTTACCAAGTTTTGATACCATGGAAATCAGAAGGGAATAGTATTATGCAAAGTTAAATTAACACCAAAAAATCCAACCCCTTGAAAAATTACCAGATTTCGTATGATCAAAGTTGTAAATAGCATGTAAAAAAGACACTCCCTTTTTTAAAGAATTGACATGCCAAGTCCCATGAATGTGTCAGATCCACCCATGAGACAATGATAATGTATATTTTATTCTTGTACTTGAGCTATATTCCTTGTATATATCTAATGTATTTCAGGACATTTAGATGCATTTTTTTTTTCTTTATCTTATCCACTATAAAGTACACATTACATAAAATTGCATTTCTTTTTCAATGTCATTATATATCCGTATAGGTATGTGATGATGTTGGTTTTCCAGTGTCCTTGGCATCTTGACATTTATATCTATTTTAGATAGCTAGACGTACCCTCATCTGACCTTCTCAGCCAGCTCAAGGAGCTGAAGGCCGAGCTAACATTACTGCGAGGGGCCAAGGTTAATGGGGGTGCTCCCAATAAAATTTCCAAGATGTGAGTTTTATGTTCCCTTATTTCAAATTGGCCATGGAGATCTGAATTTTTGAATTTTCTTTGGATTTCGCGAATGTGCATCTTACGCCTTTTTTTTTTTCATTTTATTGTTATTGCTGCTATATAGGAATTGTTGTTTGGGTTAGCCCCACTTGGGGCATTTCCTCTTTTATTAATTTGAGTTGTTACCAATTTTGTGAATAGGATTCTTATCAAACAATAGTGTGAATTATTTTTTTGAATGATTATCAAGTGCAAGATTAAAATAACAATAATAATAATTTATTGATATTTTTTATTTACAAATATTTTAGCGAGACCAAATCCGTCGCTAACTTCTGAACATTGAAAATCAATGATGGATTTGAGGTCTGTCGTTTACTCATATTAGCAATAGACCTTATCCGTCACTAATTTCTGAATGTTGAAAATCAACGACAGATTTGAGGTCCATCGCTTACTCATATTAGCGACGTATCGTATCCATCGCTAATGTTTTAAATGACTAATTTTTTGAATTTTACTGACGGATTTTTTTATTTTTTGTGACGGATCTTATCTATCGCTACGATGCGATGGACCTTATTTGTGATAGATAGAATGATGGATTTTATCCGTCGAAAAAAAAAAATTGACCCAGTAAACAGCGACAGACCAAGCGTCAGATGAAATCCATCGTTTATTTGGTTTTATGAAGGATTTGGCCTGTTGCAAATTAGCAATTTTGGCATAGTAAGGGATTTAAATAATTGGACACGACTCAATTTTGGTAATAAAAAAGGTAAGCTCGGTGTTACTAAAGTATCCCTAGAATTCTGAAGTTTCTATAACAGCTATTCCTAATATACACATCGTGTTCATGATATGATTTTTGAGTAAAGATATAGCATGAAATTACCAAAATGTTTAGAGGCTAGGAATCCTTAGATTTATCGATTGAACCAATCATCAGGCTTAGTCCTTTGATTTGACTTTAATGTTTATATAGGAGGCATGATCCTCAGATGTACCGATTCAGCTCAAGTGGACCACTAGGGTCACTTTTTAATATTCTTAAGGGGATGATGTGAGCTAATAGACTACACATTTGGCTCTCATCCTTCATATTTATATGTTTTTCTTTTATTTTGTTCTTCAGTTTGGGAATGACTATAGTTGTAGATGCCATAAGTACTTTTAGTGACTTTTAGTCATCTTCACTTTCCGACTTACTGTTTTCAGAATTGGATTCATTTGTGTCATCCCATGCGGTTTCCATAGCTTTTCCTTTTGATTTCTTAAATGGACACTCAGTAGATATATGTCCATACTTTTGGCAATTATAACATTGGAGTTCTTTAGACTTCCTAAAGGTTTTGCCTATTTGGTGTTTGTGGTCCAGTTGAGCTCCTTTGTTATTGTATGGTCTCCCACGGTTCTTGTTGAAGAATTTTTTGAATCGTTGAGCTAACAGAGCTACTTCCTTATCAACATCTTCATCTTCATTTTCTTCTTCCTCTATTATATTCATGTCTTTAGTAATTTTGATGGCATTGTTCTTGGTTTTTGTAGGAGGTTTGAAGTGTAGTTGAAAGGCTTGTAGGAAACCTACTAGTTCTTCTACCTTCATTTCTTCTATATCTTTACATTCTTTAATTGTAGTAACCTTGGAGTTAAAAAGTTCCGATAGGGATCTCAGAATTTTTCTACATATTTTGGGTACCAGAATTCTTTCTCTAAGTCCTCCCATGGAGTTGTATATACCATTTAATCTTATGAAAAACTCCATGAACGACTCATCTTCTTCCATCTTTATGTGTTCAAACTGAGATGTTAAGAGTTAAAGCCTTGACATTTTTACTATATTAGTTCCTTCATGGGTAGTTTCTATTAACTCCCATGCTACCTTAGAGTTTGCACACATACTTATCTGATGAAATCCTTATGAAACTCCATAGCAAATTGTATTCATGGCTTTGGCTTCACACATCCTCATCTCTTTGTCATACTGGGTTCATTTGGCCTTTGATTTTGGTTTGGTGATTGTTGTGTCATCCTCGAGAAAAATTTGTTCTATTGGTGCAATATATCCATTTTCAACAATCTCGCATACATCAGAATCTAAGGCATGGAGAAAATATGTCATTATTTCCTTCCAGTATGCATAGTTTGTACCATTAAAGATGGGTGGTCATGAGACGATTGGTCCCTCTCCTTTGCCCATAATTCTTTCTTCAATCAAGATCTTCCTCTAAGTTGTTAGACCTATTTTAGAGCAACCTCACTCTGATACCAATTGAAATTCTGGTTTAGACCGTTGATATTGAAGAATGAGTATGAGACAATGTCCTAAAGGGGGGTGAATTGGACTTTTCAAATATTATGCTTATTTAAAATCTCCCGATTGCCTAACTTAAATAAACCTTTAATTTAACAAGGCAATATAACTCTAAAGGCTTCCAAGCCAGTAGAGGTTCCAATCATGTAAGCTACTCAAGATATGTAAAGTAAGAGACTAACCTATAACATAGTGAACATATGTGTGTGGAATGTGTTACCTATCAATCTTAGGCATTCATCTAATCATGCATATATAATTTAAGCATTCAATTCATATAAATAATTTAAATCGAAGCTCGAATGACAATTCCAAATACAAGCATGTATAGTTGTTCGACTACTTGCCTACTCCACTCCCGACAACTGCACTCTCTCCTAAAGTGTGTCAAATTTCACTATGAATGGTTTTAAATTAGGTTCACCATTAACCTTTATAGCCTTACACAAAGGATTCAACAATTTATGTTATCCGCAAGAGCAAAGGTCCTAAACTAAGAACCCACGTTTAGGCTCAACAGCTAAAGTCCCACACAAGGTACCTACGTTTAGGCCCACCGGTCAAGGTCCTACACAAGGCACCTACGTTTAGGTCCACCGTCCAAGGTCCCACATAAGGCATCTACATGAGTTTGTTGATAACAAACTCCTAGCCTCAATCCTACATGAGGATAGAGATTAAACTTTGGACTCTTACAAATGACACTTACTTGTCGGAGTGAGTCCTCTCTTGTATCTTGTCTTGGGTTGCTTGATCCTCGCTTTCCGTGCTTGAATCAGCTCCCCAATGCTCCCCCAATCACTATGTTGTAGTTTTCATGTTGTGTCAGCTCCACGATCAAGAACCTTGTATATGATGTTCCTATAAAGGCAACCAAGGTAATGGGAGTTGGTTGAATCTCTAACAAGAGCTATGAATGGATTTCCTAATAGATTCAACTGATGGATTCACTAGAGTATGGTTGAGACCAAGTGAAAGGGCCTAGCTATATGCCCTAGAGGGGGGGTGAATAGGGCAATGCCAAATAAAACTTATAACAACGGAAAAATAAAAGAAATAAAGCACAATGCTTAATTTAAAGTAATCTCAATAGCCTAAAATAAAGAGAATGATACTTTATCAGCTTTAAGGATAACCTTACACTAAAAACCAAAGGTTTAAGGTAGGACAACCTTATTTCTAGAACGTCCTTTGAATCACAAACCAATGAGGAATAAAAAGTAAGGAAATTAAAATAACTTACAGAAATAAATCCTAAGTTATTACAACATTCCCCACACTTTCTTGGAATAAAAATATTACAACATTCATCCACGAATACAAACCACAGAACTGAATGAATAAAATAATGAAAGAATAATGCACATCCACAACATGACGATATATAGTGGTTCGCTTGTGTGTACACCAACTATTATCCAACAGCCACACAGAATGCTACTCCACTCCTAATATCCTCACACAGGGGATATTAGCATGCACTATCAAAATAGGTTTCACAGGTTCACTTAAAACCTTCACAATTGTGTCTTTGATCTCGGGTTTCACAATCCAAAAACCCCCCACAATCTGAGTTTTCTGGCTCTCCTCAGATAACCAATACAATGAGATTTTTCTGGCAAATCTCAAACAAAAAACAAAGAAAGTAAATTACAAAAATGTAAAATACCTGAATCCCCTTTTGAAGTAGCCCGGTAGAACCAATCGGAGTAGAAGTTCGATTCAACGTTCAAAGTCCAATACTCACTTTAAGAATGGTTTTAAGTCTAATTGATTTTAAATCAAAAGGGCTAGTTCTATTTGATTTTGAATCCAAGAAGAAGGAATATCAGAAATTCCCCTTTTCTAATAAGATTGGAATGTATATCAAAATCAAATAAAAAAGAAACTAGCAAAAGGAATATTAAATAAGCACAAAGTAGCTTAAAACAAACACAAACTTATCTCAGAGAATACCCTAAAGATTGCTTGAATAGAATTAAATTGAATTGCCAAAACTCTGAAGTTCGTGCACTATTTATAGCCTGAAAAATCCCATCTACGACTGGTCTTAGGATCCTAGGACTGATCATAGCTTCAAAGATTTTCAAAGATTTCTACAGGATAAGATTTTACGGTTCCACGACCAGTCCTGGGTGGTCTACGATTGGTCGTGGGCCACCTACGACTGGTCGTGAGTCACCTACGATTGGTCGTAGGACCCTTAATTTGGTTGCTGGAGTTTGAGTCGTAGGGCTACGACCGGTCGTGAGTCACCTACGACCGGTCGTAGGATCCTTAATTTGGTTGCTGGAGTTTGAGTCGTAGGGTTACGACCAGTCGAAGGATGAGTCGTAGAACTCACAGGACTGGTCGTAGGATGTCCAGGACTGGTCGTAGGACAGCCAGAAAGATCTAAAAATCTTCAACAACATAGGACTGGTCCTGAAAAATATAAGACTGGTCATAGCAGAGCTAGGACTGGTCTTGAAGTCCTTAAAACTGGTCTTAGAACAACCCAACCAAGTATATTAAAATATATGAATTATGTATCCAGAATGACCTATTATAAAGCCCATCCTAAGGTCAATCTAAGGTCAAACAAACCTTAACAGTGAGATGGATATTTAACCAAGTTCGTAGCATACTTGGATTGGGAAATGAAAATTCTGTCAGGTTGTTTTTTTACTTGCAACCCTAGGAAGTAATTTAGTTCACCAACCATGCTCATTGCGAACCTTGATTTCATAAGATCTGCAAACTCAATGGACATGTTAGAACAAGTTGATCCATAAATAATATTGTCAACATAAATTTGAACCATCAAAATATCATTGTTATTCTTCTTAACAAAGAGTGTTTTATCGACATTTCTTACTTGAAAGCTATGACTAAGTAAGAATTTAGTCAATTTCTCATACCATGCTCTGGGTACTTGTTTTAGACCATAGAGAGCCTTTTTGAGATGAAATACATGGTCAGATAACTTGGGGTCTTCAAACCCTGAAGGTTGTTCAACATACACTTCTTCATGTAAATCACCATTCAAGAAGGTGCTCTTTACATCCATCTGATAAATCTTAAATTTTCTAAAGCATGCGATGGAAATAAAAAGTCTGATAGATTCAAGGCGAGCGACTGGAGAAAAGGTTTCATCGTAATCGATGCCCTCAATCTGAGTGTATCCTTGTACAACCAATCTAGCCTTGTTTCTTATAATATTTCCAAGCTCATCAGACTTATTTTTAAAGATCCATTTTGTTCCAATAATGTGTTTATCCTTAGGTCTAGGAACAAGATACCAGACATCATTACGAACAAATTGATTAAGTTCATCCTGCATAGCAACAATCCAATTTTCGTCAGAAAGTGCTTCTTTTACATTGACCAATTCTATTTAGGATGTAAAATAGACATAATTACATATGTTCTCAAGTTGTTTGCGAGTACGAACTCCAGTGAGAGGGTTTTCAAGTATTTGATTGGTTGGATGATCTTTAACAGTCCTTGGTTCAGATTCTTTTTGACTTGATAAGATATCTTGATTGTCAATAATAAGAGCTTCATCATCATCTGAACTTGGAGCTGGTGTATTCAAATGATCATTAATAACCACATTGATGGACTCTTGAATCACACCAGTTCTCTTATTTAGAACCCTATAAGCTCAACTGTTCAAGGAATAACCAAGAAAAATACCTTCATCACTCTTCGTCTCAAACTTTTCTAAATTTTTACGATCATATAAAATATAACACTTGCTGCCAAAAATCTGAAAGTATTTGACAGTAGGTTTCTTTTCAAACCATAATTCATAAGCAGTCTTATTATCAGATTTACTGGTATAAACCCGATTAATAATATAACATGCGGTATTAACTGCTTCAGCCCAAAGATTTCTAGAAAGCTTCATGCTATTCAACATAACATTAGCCATATCCTGAAGCACTCTATTTTTCCTTTCAACTATACCATTTTGTTGCTGTGTTTTGGGCGCAAAGAATTCATGCGATATTCCCTGATCGCTACAGAATTTCTCAAAACTACTATTTTTGAATTCAGATCCATGATCACTATGGATCTTACTAACATGAGAACCTTTCTCATTTTGGATTCATTTAATGACCTTTTTCACTTCGTTCAGGGTTTCAGTTTTGTCTTTTAAGAACGATACCCAAGTGAATCTGGTATAGTCATCTACGATAACCAAAATATATTTTTGACCTCCTCGACTCTCCGATCTGGTTGGTCCAATAAGATCCATATGGAGAAGCTCAAGTGGTCTAAATGTGGTATTGGAGTTCACTTTCTTGTGAGAGCTCCTATTCTGTTTGCCCAACTGGCATTCACCACATATTTTGTTTATTTTTTACAATTTGGTTAGACCTCTAATTAGTTCTCTTTTTCTCAATCTAAATAAGTTCTGGTAGTGTACATGTCCAAGGCGTTTATGCCATAATTCAGTCTCATCGGTATGTACCATGTAACACGATTGAGTCGATGAGCTTGCATCACTAACGATGTAGCAGTTTTCAGAATTTCTGCAACCAGTTAATATTACAGAATCCTTTTTAAGTATCTCATAACCTTGATTAGAAAACTTTACACTATGGTTGTTATCGCATATCTGAGAAATACTTAGTAGGTTGTGTTTTAAGCCTTCAACATATAAAACATTCTTAAATAAGGGAAGGTTATAAAGTTGAACCATACCTTTGCCAATGATCTTGCAATTTCTTCCATCACCAAATGTGACTGACCCTTCAGTCATATCTTTTAGATCGGTGAATAAAGCCTTGTCACCTGTCATATGCCTAGAGCAACCACTATCTAAGTACCATTTTGAATGGCTTGTAGCTTTGAAAGCAGTGTGGGCAACCAAGCTGGCGACTTTAGGAACCCATTTCAGAATTGTTTTGGGTTTAGGAGTATAGATGATCTTTTTCTGTCTGTTGTTATAGGAGTGACCCATAGAGTTAGACTTTAATAGCTCCTTGAGTAGATCAATTATTTTTTCAGCTAAAAGATTTCGATTTTGAAAATTAAAATTGACATGGCCACCTCTAGGTTTTTGAAAAGACCTAGAATTTTTAGAAAAACCTTGATAGGTATTCTTTTCTTTTAAAGTTGAAGACTCTCCTTTTATAAATTTAGGAGCAATGTTCTTTTGTTTAGGAGATGTATTCTTATCATAGCCCAACCCGGATTGATCGCCACATTTTCTTGATCCGGACAATAATTTTTCCAATTTTGGATCACCTTGGGCATATCTCCATATGTCTTTCAAACTCAGAAGTGAAGCTACCTCATTTTTGAGTTTTTCTTTTTCGAATTTCAAATCTTCAATTTGGGAGGTTTTGAAATCTAAATCATATTTGGTCTTTTCAAAAGAATAAAAAATATGAGACTATTCTAAAACAAGAGACTCATAATCTTCCTTAAGCTAGAAAATTTTTCTTTTTGTAATTTAAGCTTAACGGCAATTTTACAACTCTCTTTATAAAGGGCATTATAAGCATCTTGAAGATCATCTTCATTATCGCAATCACTATTCAGATTTTCTTCACTAGATATATCATCATGATTTGAATAGGTGATCTTGGCTAGAGTCATAAGGGCTTTAACATCATCGCCCGACTCGGTTTCACAATCTTCTGATTTAGAAGAGGATTCAGAATCAGACGATTCATCCCAAGTAGCCATCATGCTTTTCTTTTTTGATTTGTCCTTTTTAGGACATTTGTTAGCTAAGTGCCCATACTCTTGACAGTTGTAACATTAACTATCTTTCAATAATTTTCGAGCTCTAGGTTTAGATCGTCTCTTATCATCTGACTTTTGAAAATCAATTTTTTTCTTGTTTTTAAAAATTTTGTAAAACTTTTTTGCTAAAAGCGCCATATCATCTTCGGTATTTTCAGAATCCGAAGTACTCTCTTATAAAATATTTTTAGATGATTTGAGAGCAATTGATTTTCCTTTAGGAGCTTTAAAGGACAACTCATAGGTTTGAAGTGAACCAACTAATTCCTCAATCCTCATGGTATCCGTATCACGAAGTTCCTGAATCGCGGTTACTTTAGAATTGAACCGTTCAGGAAGTGAGCGCAGTATTTTTGCGCACACTTTACTTTCAGGGATTCTATCACCAAGACCCCACATAGAGTTCACAATGTCATTTAATCTAGTGTAGAAGTCCATAAACATCTCATTCCCCTCCATATGAATTTCTTCAAATTTAGTTGTGAGGAGTTGGACTTTAGATTTCTTGACAATTGATGTACCCTCATATGTCATTTCTAATACATCCCATGCTTGTTTTGGATTTTCGCAAGAGATGATTCTTTTGAATTCATCTGGTGATAATGCACAAGTAATTGCATTTAGTGCTTTTGCATTTGCACTACTCTCACTTTTCTGAAGTGTGGTCCAAAGAGAGTAAGCCGTTACTTTCATTGATTTTGAACCATCGTCATTAGTTACTTCAGTGATAGGAGGGTTCCATTCATTCACTGTGGCCAGCCACACACTTTCATCCAAGGATTTTAGGAAGATCCTCATCTTGGCTTTCCAATAGGCACAGTTTGTGCCACTAGAAGGTGGTGGCCTAGTGACTGATAGGCTATCAAAATTTGACATCTTAATATAGCTTAGATCGTTAGCTCAAGAAATAAATCCAATAAATAAACAATAAGCACAATCTATTAGGCTCCGATACCACTTGAAAGGGCCTAACTACATGCCCTAGAAGGGGGGTGAATAGGGCAATGCCAAATAAAACTTATAACAGCGGAATAATAAAAGAAATAAAGCACAATGCTTAATTTAAAGTAATCTCAATAGCCTAAAATAAAGAGAATGATACTTTATCAGTTCTAAGGACAACCTTACACCAAAAACTAAAGGTTTAAGGTAGGACAACCTTATTTCTAGAACGTCCTTTGAATCACAAACCAATGAGGAATAAAAAGCAAGGAAATTAAAATAACTTGCAGAAATAAATCCTAAGTTATTACAACATTCTCCACACTTGCTTGGAATAAAAAGATTACAACATTCATCCACGAATACAAACCACAGAACTGAATAAATAAAAGAATGAAAGAATAATGCACATCCACAACACAACGATATATAGTGGTTTGCCTGTGTGTACACCAACTGTTATCCAACAGCCACACAGAATGCTACTCCACTCCTAATATCCTCACACAGGGGATATTAGCATGCACTATCAAAATAGGTTTCACAGGTTCACCTAAACCTTCACAATTGTGTCTTTGATCTCGGGCTTACACAATCCAAAAACCCCCACAATCTGAGTTTTCTGGTTCTCCTCAGATAACCAATACAATGAGATTTTTCTGGCAAATCTCAAACAAAAACCAAAGAAAGTAAATTACAAAAATGTAAAATACCTGAATCACCTTTTGAAGTAGCCCGGTAGAACCAATCGGAGTAGAAGTTTGATTCAACGTTCAAAGTCCAATACACACTTTAAGAATGGTTCTAAGTCTAATTGATTTTAAATCAAAAGGGCTAGTTCTATTTGATTTTGAATCCAAGAAGAATGAATATCAGAAATTCCCCTTTTCTAATAAGATTGGAATGTAGATCAAAATCAAGTAAAAAAGAAGCTAACAAAAGGAATATTAAATAAGCACAAAATAGCTTAAAACAAACACAAACTTATCTCAAAGAATAGCTTAAACATTGCTTGAATAGAATTGAATTGAATTGCCAAAACTCTGAAGTGCACTATTTATAGCCTGAAAAATCCCGTCTACGACTGGTCTTAGGATCCTAGGACTGGTCGTAGCTTTAAAGATTTTCAAAGATTTCTGTGGGATAAGATTTTGCGGTTCCACGACCAGTCCTGGGTGGTCTACGACCGGTCGTGGGCCACATACGACTGGTCGTGAGTCACCTACGACCGGTCGTAAGACCCTTAATTTGGTTGCTGGAGTTTGAGTCGTAGGGCTACGACCGGTCGAAGGATGAGTCGTAGAACTCACAGGACTGGTCGTAGGATGTCCAGGACTGGTCGTAGAATAGCCAAAAAGATCCAAAAATCTTCAACAACCTAGGACTGGTCCTGAAAAACATAAGACTGGTCGTAGCAGAGATAAGACTGGTCTTGAAGTCCCTAAAACTGGTCTTAGAACAGCCCAACCAAGCATATTAAAAGATATGAATTATGTATCCAGAATGACATATTATAAAGCCCATCCTAAGGTCAATCTAAGGTCAAACAAACCTTAACAGTGAGATGGACATTGAAAGTCTGTATACTCAAATGACCTTAAAGAGAAGCTTGAGAATATACGAATCTTGTAGTAGGCCTTCTTGAGCTTGATCTTGACTTGAACAAAGTCTTCTTGAGTTTGATCTTGACTTGAACAAAGTTTTCTTGAGCTTGATTGTATCTTGAACATGCATACTTGAAGACTTTTATTCCTGAATTCTTCATCCATGACTTGAAACTTTCTTCAATTAAGTTCTTATCTTGAAGTCCGATGTCTTGAAGTCAAACATGAAACAAGATATACAAGACATAGATATAGGTTTTGGCACCACAAAATTTGACAACAAAAGGGATATGAAATCATAGCACTTACACCAAGGATATACCTATAGGTTTGGTCTCAATACTCTAGTGAAATCTTGAAATCATGTTCTTCATTAAAGTGAGCTTTGAATGCTCATTGAGATGATGAATCATACTGAGAAGAACATGAATCTCATGTGGATAGAGTTTAGGATGAGTAATAAGAGCTTGGGACAGCCTAAGGATTCTGAAATACCTAAATCCACGCTTTTTACAAAGTTTTGGGTACTATATTTATAGAGAAAAGGGCCCAACAGATATATAAGGGCTAGTTATTGGTGCTACCTAGTGAACCTTCAGTAGTGCCGAAATATAGTCAGTGGTACCGAATTATCACTTGGTGGTACCGAATTAGATCCTAAAATTGCTGGATGATTTTTTTTACTTTCAGTGGTGTCAAAAGTTGTTCATTGGTAGGAATCGGTGGTATCGAATTTTCTTCGAAAGCTGCTGGACTGTTTTGGGCACTTTAGGTAATACCGAAGGCATCTTTGGTGCTACCAAAGGTGTCATTTGGCAGCACTTTTAACTACCAAATGTAGATAGATTTTTCTATTTTAACTCTTTGTCCATTAAATCATTTAACAACTTGGAACTTCCTAAAGCCAAGACTAAAAAGATATAAAGTATGAACTTGGAATTAGCTTGAATAGATAACCTAAGTGAGTTCTTATATTTGAGTTAAAGTCATTTATGGGCAAGATCCTGATCACAGAAGCTTCTTTGGATTCTGACTTTGTAGTTTGAGCTTCTGCTCTAGTTGCGTCATCGGTCTTTATTTCTAAAGGACTCATCCGACTACTTGACACAACTAGTCATGTGATTTACAAACATATGGGCAAATAAGTGTACTGACAAATCATGCAACTAGTCTATAAATGATAGTGTATATATGTGTGAGATGTGTTAATTATTCCAATCCTAGCATTCAGCTAATCACATATACATATAATTCAATTAAACAATTACATAAGAATAATTAGAAAAATGCACAAATGACAACCCCAAACATAAACATGTATAGTAGTTCAGTTTTGCTACTCCACTCCTAGCAAATGCACTCTCCCTGAGTGTACCGGATTTCACTATCGAAGGTTTTAAATCAGGTTCATCTCTAACCTTTACAGCCCTATATAAGGACCTCGGTACTACACAAGAATCTATAGTTTTTAGGTTACAAACTTTTACCCTCAATCCTAGACAAGGAATGAGAGTATGGACTCACAAATTAACACTTGTCGAATTGAGCCCCTTTAACGCGTTGTCTTAGGTTGCTTGATCAATGCTTTCTTATATTTTAATCAGCTCCTATTTTACTCTCTGGATCATTGATACCAATGCTTTACCAATACTTTAGGTCTTTGATCAAACACCTTGCATGTGATACTCCATTGAGGTGACCAAGGTGATTGGAGGTTGGGTGAATCTACTACAAAATATGGGAATGTTGTAATTCCTAAGGTATTCACCTAGATGGGTGTTCTATGGGTTCAAGTCTAATCTCTAAATAAGGTGGAGATTAAGTTTATCTTCATTAATGATTTTAGAATCCTTTTTCAAGTGACGAATCATAAGGAAGATTACTTAAGCTCATGGACTTAGAGGCTATGAATGTGGGATATGAGTGGAGAATCTCCTGAGCTTCTATTACACCAAAACCACATCATTTTATCCAAGAACCAAATACCATTTTATAAGAAACCAATTTTTCTAAAAAATGGCTAGTTAACAACTCTGTCGATCTAATCGAAGGTCATTCATTAAGATTGAAAGTCCTTCAACAGGATAGAACAGTTTGTCCATCCTGCCGGAAAAATTTAGTAACTTATCTGTTGGATTATTGGATTGATTCTTTGATCGGATCGAGTGGTCCTTCGATTCCATCGAGTCCAGTCAACAACCTATCAGGAATGAGGACCACATGAAAACTGTTGTTTTTTGCATATGATTTCATAATACCTTAGCACCTCTTCTTACCTAACTTACCATATTCTAATTGGGCTTTTAAGGTTAAGGGATGATCACCAAAGTTTTACCTATTAAGTTTAGGATCAACTAGAGGCTAAGGGTTGTTTTGGGTCTAATGTTAGGGTCACCAAGGTACCTCATTTACCTGTTCTTCACTCCTTGGTGCTCATTTTCCATTTGTGTCTTTAGTCTTCATCTTCTAAAGGTTCAACCGACTACATGACACACGAACTCACGTGATTGCAAAATAGGTGAAATAATAATGAGGGCACCACTTGCATTAGAGCGTTTACAGTATGGTTAAATAGGTATTTAATGGATTACAAACCTATAGGGTGTCCTAGCTATGATTATAGTGTTATAACACAATATAAGAGAAATCACACCACATTCTTTAATGTCTTTAGTCATACATTTGATTATATATGCATATTTGAGATCCTTTTGGATTACATGAGATTATGATGCTCTGCCCACCATGGTGGAGCATGAACAAATTATTCCATGCATGCAATGGAATGTGTTCATTAAAGTATAATCATTGATGTCCCTATGAATGTGTATTGATTCGACAACATAGAGAGCCAATCGTGCAAGTTTATTGAGATGTTTGTTCGAAAAAGGACCACCACAGGTTCTTAAGAAGTACACATCATGGATATGACTAAAATATATGTCACATTCATAGATTGTCATGGGACATGATGACGTAGAAGTTTATGGTTGCATGATTAATATGTGTGATGCATTGAGATTGCGACCTAAGTAATCATCTTGACCACATGATCATATGGAAGACATGAGTTATGCAAATGCATTGACACTACAGTTTGATGCATCCTCACGTCTTAATTTGGTATTGACTGTTCTATGCAATGATAGTTATTGAGCTATTGAGGGCTATGAATTAATCGGTGTTTAAATGTCTAAAATATACTCCCTTGCTCTAAACACGTGGAGTTCTCATGATTATTAATTAATGGTAACATATTTGCATGTTAACACGAATATAATGTTAATAATTAATCTTTTGACCAATGTCCTCATGAATGAGAAGCTCATTGAGAAAAGCTTCTTAAACTGCTTAATAAAATTAGAGCTCATGTTGACTCTTGAGAGGATAATAAATGCATTTAAAGAACCACCCACTTATCCACTTGATGATGATGAGTTTTTCAAAGTTTGCATGAAGTACAATAAGTGGAAGAAGGTTAATGACATGGCTAAAGTGTACATGCTTATGTTTTTGATGTCCTTCACATCCAGTTGCAAAACATTTAGAATGTGATTGACATTTATCTTCACCTTCAGGGTATATTTAAATCCTAGGTTGCATGCTAATCTAGGCCTTGGGAAGAAAAATGCACATCTAGTTGGAACAAGGAACTCTAGTAAATGATCTTATACTAAAAACATATGAAATTGCAAATGAGCTTGAAATACTAGGAGTCGCTAAAATAAAAACTACAATGGTGAATGTGGTCCTCACCTCTCTTATTTTGATGTTTGATACCTTCATGGACAATTATAAAATGAAAAATCCATCGTTGTCTTATTTAGAAAGGGAGTTGTTCAAGCAATTAGTCATCTTTGAGGTCAATCATACGAGGAAGAAACTACATGTTGCATACCTCACAGAAGGTCCTGTAGGAAATAAGCCAAAATTTAGGAGCCATAAGTAAGTACTATAAGCACGAAAGAGTCACCCTAAAGGCCCATTGGGAAAGCAAACCAAAGGGAAATGGCAAGAAAGTGAAGGTTGTATTCTGGCATTGCAGAAAGCATGGTCACCCGAAGAGTTGAGTATTTTGGACTTAAAAGAAAAATTGCTCATGAGACAAGCACAAGTATTACTCTCCTCACTTATATCATGTGACTAGTTCAAAATATATTTCTACATACACACTATGATAATTGCAAACTTGTGATTGTCATAATGAAAATGGTCAGAGAGGAAGAGAAGTGAGGAAGTTGTTGGAGTGAGATGCGGAGCATTGAAGAGATGAAGCGTAATATCCACATCAAGCACAATGGAGAAATTTAGGGTCTATGATCCATATTGACATTTCTTACAAGTTTTATGAGCTAGACTCATTCGTTGCCATTCATTTGAGGAATGGTAGCTATATGTAATTTCTCATTTATGTATTTCTTTGAGGGGATGAATGCTTGGGGTATTTCAAGTCCATTCATTTCCCTAAGGTGAATCAAAGTAGATTATTACCTTTACACTAAAGGGTACAAGGAAAATAAAAGTGGATTGTTCCTTCCTCTGATGTTGAAGGGAAACATGATGTACAATGTAAATATTTTAGATGAGATGTAGGATGTTTCATGCATGTAGTAGGAGAAAGGCATGAAATGTTGGTTCCAATACCAAGATACAATAGAAAATCCAAAATAATATAATTAAAAATAATAAAATAAGAATATAAAGGGTTGAGGCATGTGACAATCGAAGTCTTAAAGATAGATTTTCCCATACAAGAAGATTCTAGATGCATTAAGTTCTAGCAAGTATGCCCGATCAAAGATGAAAATACTATCTTATCTAGATCCTATATTTGTCAAATTTTGTAGTGCCAAAACCTCTTGGAATTTGTATCTTATGTAGCTCAATTTTATATGATCCTTACCTACATTTAAGTACAAGAACAAGAGACTTTACATTAAGAACTTCAAGTATAAGAATAAGAGATTCAATTACAACATCAAGTGATAGGTCAAGTTTTCAAGTTTCAACTATATCAAGACAATGTGCTTTACTTAAAGAATTCAAGCTCAAGTAATCTTCTAAAGTTGTAACTCAAAGTCACAAGGTCACTACTTCAAGCTCATCTTCGAATATACAATGACAAGCTTCAAGTACTTCAAGATTATCTATTAACCGAAGCGAACAATGTTTCAATGTTAAATTTTCACCTATAAGGTATGAATGACCTTAGATTGACCATAGGTTAGGTCATATTGATTACATTCTTATTTTGGTTCATTATATAATTTTATAGGCTTTTTCTCGAATAGTCCTATCTTATGTTCGACTAGTCCAAGTACTGGCTCGACCAGTTTAAGAATTTTATAAACTAGTCCAAGGTTTTTTGTAGATTTTTAGAATTTCTGTTAGACCTTTGACCAGTCTTGGAGACTTCTCGGCCAGTCGAGTGAATAGTGCTCAACCAGTCGAGCAAGCTTGACTCAAAGTCCAGTAACCTTTCAGGGTTCCACTCGACCATTCAAGTGCATGGCTCAACCAATCAGGCAGGCCACTCGACCAGTCATGGATCTATCTTATCCTATCGCGCCTAAAATTTTAAATTCTTATTGGTCCTTGAACCAGTCGAGCTGACCTCTGGGCTAGTCGGGTGAACAGTTTTTTCACCTATAAATAGAGCACGATTTTCAGATTTTGATAAGTCATTCAAGAAAAATCAAGACACCACTCTGAGAGATAAGTTTGTGATATTCTTAAGATATTTAATGCTCATTTAATATTCTCTTTTAATTAGTTTTTTGTATTTAATTTTTTGTAATGCCCTGGATTTTTGCTAACTTGGAGTTAGACATCCTTAGGCAATGGGTCGATCATAACACCTTATTAACTTCTTAGAACTCAATCCTAAAGTCTAAAATCCCTTTTTTAACCCATTTCCTTCAAAATCTCACCTTTCACCACCTTATTCTTCAAAATTTTCCAAGCACTTTCATATTAAACACTAATCCTAAAGTTCAAATGATGAAGAATAATAATGAAATTAAAATTTTTTATAAATAGTAAATATATAAATAAATTGAGTTTTTAATCATTAACCTTTTGGAATCCCATGAAATAAATAGGCTATTTGAATAGATCAACTTGTCCTATCCTAAAAACATATATTACATGTCAAATAACTCATTCTGGTTTTCAAAATACACCCATTTCAAATATCAGGTAGAAAAACCACCACCAGACAAGACAGCGACCGGCGATGACATCACCAAATCGGGGATGCATCGCCGGCCAGCGGGCCGGGCGGCCCATTTTCTACCCCATTTTTTATAATTTTTATCTAACTTCAAAAAGTCATATCTCCCTCGTTATAAATCCAATTTAGGTAATTCAAAAGTTAGATTGAAGCTTAATAAGTTTAGTTTTATATAAAAATAAGTAAAAAATATAATTAAAATTTTAATATAATTAAATATAAGTCATTGTGACAACTATCAAAAAATTATTAGTTTGGACAACTGCTACTTTTAGAATTTTTAGAATTTTTTTAAAACACGAAATCTAATGAAATTTGGTGGAGACAAAGTGAGCTTGATGATAAACTATTAAAAAAATAATTAAAATAATATACTAACTAAAACTGCTAAAAAGGGGCATGGAACTGCCCTATGATCTTATTCTGTCATAATTAGGGCGGAATTTGGTTAAGTACTAAACTAAACAATTGATGAATTTGGTTTGAACCACTTTTTATATGAATTGAAAGACCTAAAACTATTAAAATCACTAACCCAACATTACCTAAAAATCTAGGATCAATCTCAAAAACCAGTTGCTCTCGGGAGCATCTTGAAACTTTGTATCAGACCTGGACTGTGCGTCGAAAGTCTGATTACCACGAAACTATACGGTTATGACCATCTTAATGGGCTTGACTACTATCTTAGAAATTAAATCTATATAGTGTTCAGAAATATAAAACTTGAGCTTAGATCTAAGTGTGTGAGAAATGTAAATATCTTTAGGAAATTAACTTAAACTTAAGTGATTTGAGTCATTCACTTCCATGTCAATTTTAAGGTTCCAGATAGTGTCCAAAATGTACAACTTGAGCTTAAAGCGAAGTGTGTGAGAAACACGAATATCTTTAGGAAATGAACTTAAACTTAAGTGATTTGAGTCATTCACTTGTAGGTCAATTTTAAGGTTTCAGATTGTCAGATTCTGACCTAACTACACCCTCGAATCAAGAAAAATTTTCAACACATATCAATGTACTTGTGGCCCTGATCGAGCGTCAATGACCGTTGAATTGAAACTGTCCTCCACAGTCGATCCACGAATCCAATCGAACTGAAATGTTAACCTGACATAGATCCATTGTCAGGGAACTTCTTTGGACTGTATGTAGATAATGGACCTTCATATGAGCTCTGTTGTCCCGAAATAGGTGACTTTTGGCTATAACCTAAGTATATCATGGCCCTGGGGCCATTTAAACAAGTTTTGGACCTATATAAAGCCCTTAACCCACCCCTCTCTCATTCCATACGATTTTCTCTAACCCTAGGAGAGAGAAGAGAGAAAAGAGGAGGAAAGAGAGAGGGATTGGGAGATCATTGTTGGAATTCACTCCCATGCCTCCATACGCCTGTTACGTCCTGGAAAAATCCATACGAAGACCTGAGTACTACCGTAGGCAGAAATCCTTTAGAAATTTAACGAGAGTTAACTAGTGTTAAACTAGATTATCCATGAAATTAGCACCAATCAATTTCAATACGGTTTGCAAGACCCAAAACCTATAGAATTAGTAATGCTACATTACCCTGAAATCTAGGATCAACCTCTAACCCAGTTGCTCTCGGGAGCATTCAGAAACTTAGTATCGGACCTGGACTGCACGTTAAAAGTCTGATAGCGATGAACTTAAACAATTATGACTGCCTAGTTAGACTTGACTATCACCTCGAAAATCAAGTCCAGATGAGGTCCTGAGACTATTTTCTTGAGTCCGGAGTGAAGAGTGTGAGAACATGAAGGTTTTTATGAAATTAAATATGAATTTAAGTAATCTGAGTCCTATCACTTACGGACTAATTATAAGCATTCTAACCGTTGGAATTTGACCTAAAGTTACCTTCGAATCAGGGAAAATGTCCCACACATGCCAATGTGCTTGTGGCCCTGATCGAGTTTTGATGACTGTTGAACTGAAACTGGTCCACCACGGTCGATCTAGAAACCCGATCGGACTGAAAACTTAACTTGATTAAGATCCAATAATTGTGAGCTTAAGTCTGACCGCATTCAGTAAAGGGACCTCCAGAAATGCTCCGTTGGATCAGAATAAGCCTGATTTGGCTATGACCTAAGTATACCTTGGCCCTGGGGCTATTTTCGTTAGTTCTGGGCCTATATAAGGGCCTTAAACCCTCTCTAACATAGTCCATACGAATTCTCAAACCCTAGCGAAGAAAGAGAAAGTAAAGAGAGAGAAAGTGAGAGAGAAGTTGGTGATTCATCTTGGGATTCTTCCCAGCTACTTTACGTGTCTAATCCATCGCATCTGAATCGTTATTCCGGTAATTCTAATTCTATATTTGGGTAAGAAAATCAAACCCTAACCTATTTTAGAGCTTAAAATAGTCTAAGTGTTGATGTAGCTAACCTAATTCATTCCTTAGGTTGCTAATCTGCCGTTGATGAAGACTTATCGTCTAAATCATATCCATTATGCATTTTTCAGTTTAAGGTGCGGACTATATATATTTAGATTATGGTTTTCAAGGATTTCAATGTCAGATAATGATTTATTACTACGTGGGTGTCATTACACATGCTAAATGCGCTATCCGTTTTGTTCTACGTATATGTATAACATATGTTGTAAATAGAGTATTTCATGCGTTTGTTGAAATGTTTGTATGCATTTAGAATTTAAATTCATGATTTTCATGATTAATTGTCATAGGAACATGGTTGTTATGTATGCGACAACTCCTTGGTAAAAGGATTTTCCCTAATTCGTAATATGGCCGACATACGTGATGTATGTTGAAAAGTCTAGTCTAAGTGTTTGTGAAAATGTCTAAATAAGTTAGTAGTTAGTAAAGTGTGATTTATGAAGAAATTGAGATATGAAATCTCAACTACCTTGCTTGTGTGTATGATTTCCTCCATGAACTGTTTAGCCTACTTATTCATGTTAATTGTGTGTATGATTTCCTCCATGTACTGTGTATTCATGTTTACGTTATATTCCATAACATGCTCACATGATTGTAGGATTTGATTCAAGTATTCATTATTGTGACTGCATGTGATTAGGACTATATCATAGTCCAGGTAATCGGTAACAGTTCTCGAACAAGTGGTTGAGGATGTTTTCACCATGCAGGTTGTGTTCGACGAACTCAAGCCGTACTTGGGATGTTCGACAGTGGTTAGGACACATGGAGTGCCTATGCATTTCATGTCGATCAACTCAACGTACGCTCGTCCTAGTCAAGATCATCAATTAACCTGATTGACCCGATGTATGTTCACCATGTTTGGACACTACTGTTTGAATCTAGGGTACCAAACTCACCACTGAAATCCCGTTAACCTTGGTACCACGATCCCCTAAGACTCAAGAGCCGGACATGTTGGTATGGGACACTGTGGTCGAGCTGTCAGCTTACGTTGGGGCGACGAGCCTCCCCGTAGTGACCAATGAGCAACCTAGACTCGTGAGCCGATTATGGTGGTATGGGACAATATATTCAAGCTGTCGTCCTACTCTGATTGGTGGCGAGCCCTTTGTAGTGACCTCGAGAATATCCTGAAACTGCATTGGGCGACGAGCCTCATTGTAGTATCTAGGATATAACTAGACTTGTATTGATTGGTGAAGAGCCCTTTATAGTGATCTAGAACTATAATATCGTATGAGATTGTCTAGGACTGACGACCTTAGAATGGATCATTGATTGAGAATTGATATAAGGGAGGTACCTTAGCTTCCCAATCTTACTGTATGAAAGGACTAATAAGAACTTGGTAATCATGCTCATGACATCACACTGCATGTGCCGTTGGTGTTGGTGTAGAGCACAGTGGTAGTGATTCATGCCGCGATCGTTAGATGTTGTCGTAAGAGGGAGTGCGGGTGAGGGCATGCATCATTACCTCATATCATTCTTTCATTAACAAGAGTATCTAGGACATGTTTGATTATATTGCTCTATCATTACTGCTTGATTGAATTGATAACATGTTAACCTTTATTGTATAGTTCCACTGAGTTGATCACTCACTCCGACGTTCTGGGACAGTGCTTAAACACCAACCAGACTTTGACTTAGCTGCAAGTGATGATGATGCCTGTGAGGCAGAGCCGGAGTTTAATGATGATGAGGAGGCATTCTCATTTATGCAGTATTCAGGCGGGTTCACTTAGACCATTCTGAATTACCAGGGCTTCAGGGTTTACACTTTATAGAGGACTATTACATTTTGTCATATGTATTTTGAGTCGAGATTTGTACTTATTGACCTGGTAGAGCACTCATATTTTGGGGACTTGTACTGGTGTATACATGTATTTCAGACTTCCGCTTACATTTTCTAATTGTCCCTAGATTATGATTTTTTAATTTGGCTTAATCTATTTCATGTTTAATACACTAATATAGCCAACATTCATCCATCATAAAAAATGTTGCATAAGTGATGTTTTGGAACCCGGGAGCTGAGTCATGTTCGGTCCCCGATTTCCAGGGCATTACAACGCCGAATCACCACCCCACCATCGCTACACCATCGATTCTAACTTCGATTTGGGTAAGAAATCCTAACCCTAATCTCGTTTTAAGAATCCAAGTACAAGAATAAGTGAAATAACTAACCTATTTCGATGATTTAGGTATTTTTACTCTGTATACAGGTGTATAGGATTCGAACCAAGTTTGAAACGAGTAATTTGACAAAAGTTGTAGACTATAAACATTTAGGCTATGGTTTTCATGGCTTTCAATGTCAACTATTGATTTATGTCTGGCTTGATTGCAACTATATGATCCTACTTACGATGTATTCGGTAGTTTATACATGTGTGTGAGCTATGTGAATATATAATGCATTCTATGTGTTTGTGGAAATGTTCAAATGAATATAAAATTATGATTTGTGCTTTCCATGACTATTAACCTAGAATACATGATTGTTGTGTGTACGACAACTCCTTCGTGAAAGGATTTGTCATAATATATGTTATAACTAATATAGTCTATGTATAATACAAAATGCATTCCATGTGTTTGTTGAAATGTTTGAATGAATATGGAATTATAATTTGTGCTTGCCCTGATTGTTTGGTTGAGAATACATGACCGTTGTACGTGTGACAACTCCTTTATAAAAGGATTTGCTATAATATACGTTATAACTCATATATTATACGAATGTTGATACGTGTAGTTTAAGTATTTGATAAAATGCCTGAATGAGAAAATGTTTGTTGAATTGTATTTAATGAGGGTGTTGAGATAGGATTCTCAATCCCCTTATCTATAGTTGTAGTTTTCTTTATGTAACCTATCTTACTTCCATGTGATTTAGGGATGAATGCTTGTGTATGATAGCATGTGTACTATTTGTTTGTTGAAATGCTCAATTGAGATTTATATTTTAGATTGGTTGTCACATATCTTCTTTGACTATCATATGTGAATGGAATTGTTTGGAGTGTGATTAGGACTACAATGTAGTCCAGGCAATCGGTAATGGTTTACGATCGGTGGTCGAACTGTTTAGCTACGATAGATATGTTCGAGGAATCCAAGTCATACAGTGATTATCAACAATGGTTAGGCCACGAGGAGTGCGTACGTGCTCCATGTTGAATAATTCAACGTACGCTCGTACTAGTCGAGCTTGTCAAGTAACCCGATTGGCCCAATGTATGTTCACCATGTATGGATGCTACTGCTTGAATCTAAAGTACCAAACTTACCAGTGAAAAACCCGTTTAACCTTGGTACCTCGATCCACTAAGACTCATGAGCCGGTCATGGTGGTATGGGACACCATGGTCGAGCTGTCAGCCTATGCTGGGGCGACGAGTTTTCCGGTAGTGACCAGTGAGTAACCTAAACTCGTGAGTCAAATACGGTGGTATGGAACACTGTATTGCTGTTAGCCTACGCTAAGGTGACAAGCCTTTTCCGTAGTGACCTCGGGTATACACTAGGACTACGCTAAGGTGACGAGCCTTGCCGTGGTAACCTTGAGTATAAATAGGCCTACCCAGGCGCAGCTTAGCTGTGGTCCCCAGTTGGGTTGATGACAAGCCTTCAAAAATAGACCGCCAGTTAGTAGGGTGTTGGTGGTGTAACCTCAAGTATGAATTAAGCCTACATTGAGGTGACGAGCCTCTCGTAGCAACCAATAGTATAAACTCGCAAACTTGCCTATCATATGTGACTAACTAGGATTGACGACCGTAGATGGATCATTATTTGGGTAATGATATAAAGGGAGGTGCCTTAGCTTCCCAAACCTGTTGTATGAATAGACCTAAATAAAAACTTGGCTAACACGACCATACATCGTATTGCACAATGCTTTGACGAGGAAGCGCACATTTACCGTGAGTGTTTCATGCACGATCGTGAGATGATGTCGTTGATGGAGTACAGGCGAGGACATACATCATTATCGCGTACCATTCTTATATTAACAAGAGTAATTAGGACCTAATTGTTATACTTCTTTATCATTACTACTTGACTGAATTGATAACATGTTAACCTTTACTTTATATTTTTACTAAATTAACTACTCATTCCCACCTGGTACGGTATTTTAAAACACCACTCAGACTCTAGTTTAAATGCAGGTGATGGCGAGGTCTATACAGTAGAATTAAACTTCATAGGTGAGGAGGAAGGATTCTCCAACGTTTAACTATCGGGTGGATCTATGTAGATCTCATACGATGCGCAGGGACTACTGGGATACTTGTTTAGTTGAACACATTTGCTTCTTGTATTTTATATGGTTAGAAACAATACCTATATATATTTAGCCCTATTTCATACTCATACTCTGAACTTTGTGAAACATTTTCATAATTAAATGCATATATTTCAGTCTTTCGCTTGCCAAATTACATTAACTCTGGAGTATGATATGTTATTTTAGTATAATCCCACTTATGTTTAAATGCACTAATATGGGCAACATTCAATCATCATTATCTACGTTGCATAAGTAATGTGTTGGAACTCGAGAGTAGAGCTTTGCTCAACCCCCAATTTTCAGGGCATTACATTTTGAGTTCTCTATTCCAATCTTATTTGAAGAAGGGATTTATGTTTATCCCCTTTCTTAAGATCAAAATCAAATTAAGCTAGCCCAAAGTGATTTAATCTAAAAATTATTTTGAACCCTTTTGTAAGTGAGTGTGGACATTGAACATCTGCATTGATCATCTACTTCGAATTGGTTCTACCGAGCTTCATCAAAGGAGAATATCCAGATAAGTATATTTACATTTTTTTAATAAATCTCTTATTAGTTTTTGAGGTTGTGCTAGGAAATCTCTTTTTGGTTTGTCTGAGGTGATCCAGAAAATCTCATAGTGTGGGGTTTTTGAATTGTGTAAGCCCACTTGAAAGACCCAATTGTGAAGGTTTTAGGTGAACCTTGAAAAACCTATTTCATAGTGAAAGTCAATATCCTGATGGAGAGGATATTGGGAGTGAAGTAGTTATGTGGTTATTTTTTCTAAACAGTTGATGTACACATAAACGAACTACTATAATATCTGGTGTAATGGTGGTTGGTTTATTGTGGCTTTGCGTGAATGTTGTAAATTCTTTTTAAGCCTTTCTAAAGAATGTTGTAATCTGTTTTATGCAAGTGTGGAAATGCTATAATAGCTTAGTTTACTTTCTTTGCTATTTTTATTCTCCTCTATATTGGTTTGAGATTTTGATACATAGACTGTTCTAGGAATCAAGTTGTCCTACCATAAGCCATTGGTTTTTGGTGAAAGGTTTCCCTTAGAACAACATCTATATCAACCTTTCAATACTTATACATTTAAGGTTATTATTCATTTATGCTTTGTGGGATTGTTAAGTGTTTTCTTTATTTATTTTTCTGCATTTAAATTTTAATTTGGCATAGTCCTATCCCCCCCCCCCCCCCCCCCCCCCCCCCCCCCTCCCTTCCAAAACCCTCTAGGACTCTTAGATTAGCCTTTTTAAAAGACACACCACACCACGCCACACCATGATCATGGTTGTGGTGTGCTTGCTTGCGAGGTTGGTCCCATGACATACCCTTATTTTTCAATACAAAGAATACGTGAGGGGTTTTAATATAAAATCTTAGTTTTCCTAGTAACTTTCCAATATGGAATAAACTAAACACAATTAAGGCAAGTGGGTTAACAAAGGCAAAAAAGCCAAATTTTAAAATTTTTTAAAATCTTTCATTCTAAACCCTTTAGGTCTAACAATCTCCCACAATTTGAAAAATTTGGAAAATGAATAGAAAATTAGTTGGGCAAATCAACGAAACAAAGTGCATCATCAAAGGGATCTAAAAGATTTGAACCTTGCCTAGTGTAAACATGTCTAGTTTGTTGGGAGGAAGTAATATAAAGTTTTAAATTAACCCCCACAATAACAACCAAAATACATCACACACATAACATTTCAGTGCAACTTGAATTTCTTAAGCCAACACATTATGGCTAAGTGCTTTATCTCAATTTCATAAGTGCTCTAGAGAATGTTCCAATTCTCATAGGAAGTAGCTCCACTTCCATACTCATATAGATGAGTTCATCAGGGGTATACATGGAGATAGACATCCCATGGTATCACAATTATGGAACTCATTAAGGACATGATCCAACCTTCCTCTCTACAGGTCATGGGACTGCTGCACCATAACAATGGGTTCT
The DNA here is from genome assembly GCA_037074715.1 of Magnolia kwangsiensis. Classification (NCBI taxonomy): domain Eukaryota; kingdom Viridiplantae; phylum Streptophyta; class Magnoliopsida; order Magnoliales; family Magnoliaceae; genus Magnolia; species Magnolia kwangsiensis. The sequence goes on along the minus strand of CM073588.1, from coordinate 54,714,592 downwards.
TTGTTTTCATATATGATGCTAGTACCAAATCACTCAAGATAACTTGTTATTACCTATTAATCCTATTTTTATAGATCTCTAATCATATAGGTTAGGTTTACATTTCCAGTGATTTATTTAAGTGGAACTCAACCCCATTCCCCTTAATGTACTCATCACTAACTCTTTAGCTAGTGCTTTAGTTAGTGGATAAGTTAGATTCTCCTTAGACTTTACAAAATCAATTGTAATTATACCATCTTAGATGAATTGCTTAACTAAGTTATATCTTAGACGTAGACATATGGACTTTCCATTATAAGTCCTATTGTTCGCCTTAACTATTGCAACTTAGCTATCACAATGCAACATAACTATTGCCACTGGTTTACCTCACAAGGGTATATCTTAAAGAAGATTTTTCAATAATTCGGTCTCCTCACCTACAATTGGAAGAGGAATAAAGTCAGACTCCATCATGGACTGAGATATGCAGGTCTGCTTCTTAGATCCAAGATACTACGACTCCCCCAAGAGTAAACACATGGCCACTAGTGGATTTGGATTCAATTAAATTTGATATTCAATTTGTATTACTGTACCCCTCTAGTATAAATGAATATCCGGTATACCTAAGACCATAGATGTGAGTCTTTTAAAAGTATCTTAGTAATCTATTTATGACATTCCAGTGATCTATTTCAAGGTTACTGGTGTATCTACTTAGCTTAACAATTGCATATGCAATATCAAGCTTAGTACCGTTCAATAGATACATTAAATGCCCAATAACACTTATGATATACTATTACCTTCAATTTTACATAATTTCACATGTGGATCAAAGGGAGTATTGCAAGTGTACAATTTAGAAGATTATATTTTCTTATAATTTTCTCTACATTATGTGATTGAGATAAAGTGATTCTATTATAGTCTTTCAAAATTTTGATTCCAAGGACCACATCCGCCTCTCTCAAATCATTCATGTCAATTTGTGAACTAAGGAAGGGCATAATTTCACTCATCACATTAATGTTTGAACCAAAGATCAACATGTCATCTACATAAAAACATATAATAATGCATAAATTTTCAAATAGCTTGATGTACACACATTTATCTGACTCATTAATTTGAAAACTGTTTAACAACAACGCATTATTAAATTTCTCATGCCATTGTTTTAGAGCTTGTTTGAGACCATGAAATTATTTAACTAATTCGCATATCTTATTCTCGTGACCTTTTTATCACAAATCCCTCCATGTAGATCTCTTCCTCTAATTTTTCATTTAAGAAAGCAGTTTTCACATTTGTTTGGTGGATCACAAACTTGTGAATGGAACCAATAGCTATCAATACTTGTAAATTTGTGACCGGTGAATGTGTTAAAAAAAGTCAATACATTCTTTTTACTTGTACTCCTTAGCCACACACCTAGCCTTGAATTTCTCAATGGATCCATCTAGTCTAAGCTTAGTCTTAAAAACCCATTTGGAACCTAATGGTTTGCTGCCTGGATGTAATTCTATTAATTCTCAAGTGTTATTGTATAATATAGAGTTCATTTTATTATTAATGGCTTCTTTTTTAAAAGGTTGAATTAGGAGAGCTCATAACTTCGGCATATGAGGATGGATCATCCTGTAAAAGGAATGTGTAAAAGTTGGGTCCAAACGTAGTATGAAATCTGACCCTCTTACTTCTTCTAAGTTCCAAGGGGCTCTTCTATTATGTCATTCTCTACACCAATCCTTATGGTTGAATCTACTATTTTCATGGAAGAAGTAGCCTTAGATTTAACTATAAATATATTTTTAAGAAAATCAACATCTAAGGATTCAATGATAGAATCAACATCAATATGATTATGAGACCTTAAAACCAAGAACTATATGCCTTCGTATTTTGCACATAGCCTAAGAATGCATAATTAATAGTTTTATCCATTGATTTTATTTTCTTGGATAAAGGTATCCCTAACTTGGCTAGGCACCCCCCCCCCCCCCCCCCCCTAACTTGGCTAGGAACCCCTGCACTTTAAGATATCCCATATTTGGAGGTTTGTTTTTTTACAATTCATAAGGGGTTTTATCAAAATGTTTATAAGGTACATGATTTAGAATATGACATGCAGTAAGGAGGGCTTCTCCTCATAGATTAAAGAAAAAAAAATCAAAAATAGGAAGCATAGTATTTATCATGTTCAGTAGAGTTTTATTTTCCCTTTCAGCTATTCCATTTTTCTGAGGTAAATATGGTATAATTGCCTCATGAATGATTCCTTTTGATTCAAAATAAGATGTGAAGTCGTGACAAAGTTATTCTCCACCTCAATCAAATCTAAGAACATTCACCTTTCTTTTTAATTGATTTTTCACCTCATTCACAAAGCCTATGAATCTATATTTTACTTCATCTTTACTCTTGATCAGATATACCTTGCATATCTGGAGTAGTTATCTATGAAGATTATAAAATATTTCTTTCCTCCATGAGTTATAATATTTTTAAGGTCTCATATGTCATTATGAATCAAATTTAGGACTTAGTTATTCATTTCAACTCTTTTAAATAGTTTCTAGAATTTTAGATTATACAAATATTTCACATTTATTTTTGTTTTTTCCTTTCAACTCTATGAATGAGCCCCACATTAATCATGCTTTCAAGAGAATAATAATTCACATGACCTAGTCTAGCATACCACATATGAAGGGACTTAATTAAGTAAGAAAAAGAGTTAGCACCATTATCATTCACAACACTAAGTTTGAACAATCTATCAGTTACATATCCATTCTCAATAAAAATATCATTGTTAGAGATAATACATTTTTCAGGTTCAAAAACTAACATAAACCCATTCTTATCAAGAGTAGAGCTCGAGACAAGATTCTTTCGAAGGTCCGATACATACAACACATCAACAAGAGTCAACACCTTGGCCTTGGATGAATTTTCCATGAAAACATCCCTTACATCCTCTACCTTCTTATAGGAGAAAAATGCACATGGATCGTAACAAAGATGCTTAGTGGTACTTAAATCAATTCAACACTCATTTAATCTATAAGCAATGAGTGCTTCAGTGATGAGCCCCATAAACTCCTCAACAACATATGCATGGTCTTTCTCCTTCACATCACATTTGCGTATTTTATATTCCTTTGCAAAGTGTCCCTCTTTCTCCCACACATGACATCCTTCATTATTCTTATTGTTCTTGTCTATTTTCTTATTTCTTTTGCGATGTGGATGCTTTTTCTTTTGTGGTCCCTTCTAGTTATTTTCTACAATGTGGGCCGTAGTTACAGATTCTAAATCCAGATAATGTTTATCATGGTTCCTTACTTCGTCTTCCATATATATGTGAAGGATGAGGCCATGTAAGCTCATGTCATTTCTCTTGTACTTCAGAGAATTTTTGTACTCCGTTCAAGATGTTGGAAGTGTCATGCCCCAAACTCAAAAAACTGGCTCACTAAATTTTTAGTCACTGTATTTGGTGCCAACAACCTCCGTAGTACCCCATTCTTGTCTCCTAACTTGCATATGATAGGTTCTGATCCTGAAATCCTACAAGGATGATTTTTAGGGTGATTTATTTTTTTTGTAAAGGAGCATAACCATAACCATACCCAAGTCACAAAATATCATCACCACATATCCACTAATAAAATCTTTGAGTACATTGTTGGTAAAAGAAATAAAAGATATAATCAAGAACTAAAAAAATAGGCTCATGTTTCAGGCTCGTTGTTACCGATACGGCCTAGCATCACCTGCAACGTAAATAAATGTATATAAGCCTCCTACGAAGCTTAGTTGAGTGCGTATGTGCGTGTACACTGTGTAGACACCACATATCAAGCTGATAAGTTGATAGAGTTTGAACAGATGGATAAACAATTGAACCTCAATCCTAAACCCTACCTTAGAAGCCTAAACCCTAGGAACCCTAGTCCTAAATGCCAAACGTAGCTCATTCAACCCAGCCAATCCAGTTAGCCTAACCCTAAAGCATAACAACCAAAAAACCTAAAGCCTTTAGTCAAGTTGGTGAGTCAACTCACTCAGTCAACTCACTATTTAGCCTACACAACCCCATAACCTAGTCAACTCACTTAGTTAATCCCGAAACCAAGTCCAATCAGAGAAATGACTGAAACCTCAAAGCCGTAGCCCTTACAACAAAGCCTCCACACACTTGAAGTATGCTGCCTGCCAAAGTAGGGGGTCTAAGCAAGGATCGACAATAGCCAAGTTATCGCTGGCCATGTGGCAGTCCTCCTTCTTTGGGAAGCATCCCTCAAGCATGTGAGTTTCTCATTTTTCTTACCTTAAGTGTGTGGTTCAGGTGCATTTACTCCAATGCCCATCTCCTTATCCAAAAATGCTCTTTTACTACATCATCCAACCCATGAGTGATGCCATGTGGCAATCTCCAGTCCCAACCATTCAACCATATTTTGCCCCTAGGATCACCAGAAATTACCAAAAAAATTGGGTTGGGAGACTATCAATAGCCCCATTCCCTTCTCATTTCAAGCATCCACTCTCATTTCCAACAAGTCATTTCCCTCCTTAAGCATCCCCTAGCCTTAACCATTCCTCCACTAAGGAGAGTAAGAGTGAGAGAGAGCGAGAGAGAGAGAGAGAGAGAGAGAGAGAGAGAGAGAGTGAGAGTGTGAGAGAGAGAGAGAGAGCCCAACCCTGTACTAGCCTAGCCTAGCCTGGCCAGAGTCTAAGCCTCTTAAGCTACCCAAGTTCAAATATAAGACACTCAATCTAGCATTGCGACACTACCATTCATCCAATCGTTCAAGCCCCTATTAATTTCATCAAATCAGTGTATCAACATCGTGCAACATTCATTCCCTTCTCAACCCCCCACTTGTCATATATACCAGCATCATAGTGCATTTTCATCATTTTTACGCATCTGACTAGTGGGTATATGCTTTGTGACTTGCCAATATGATTGGATCTTACCCATTAGATACCTTATCCAGTTAGCTGTCGTTTTAACATATACATTACATTCCATCATTTTTCATCGTATCTGACTGATAGGCATATGCTCTAAGACATGCTGATATAATTGCAGCAGATTCACCAGAAACCTTAGCCGGCTAGCCATCATTTTATCATAAGCACAACATCGAGCATCCCATACATACACCCTTCACATGATCATTTCGAACATATTCTCTATAGCTTGTTGACATAATTGGAACCTGCCTATTAGAAATTTGGATCAATCAAACATCACTAATATTGCATTGCATTACATTTACTGCATGCGAGAACAACCCACATTCTGTAGAAATTAGAAAGATCTTGTGAAGTAAAGATCATACATTCATACGGGCAGAATGGGTTCCTTACACATTCTCTCTTTATAATCACAATCCCTTAAAATCTCTGGAATGTAAACTCATGAGTCATCTTAGGGTTTGTCACACCCCAGACTCAGTGATCAGACTCACAAGGAACCCGATAGCCGGTTCTGGCCACAACAGCCTCCGTAGTACCCCATTCTCAACTCCTGAGATAGGTTCCGATCTTGGGATCCTACAAGTTCCGATCTTGGGATCCTACAAGGAAGATTTCTATAACATAATTCCAATTCAATCGATCATATCCAAGATCATAGCAAGTAAATCTCAGTAAGTGACCATGGGAATGCATTACAAAATCCATTAGAAATTTAAGCTTTTACAGGTACAAAAGGTTCAAAAGGACATATATAAGATAAGAAAGAAAGAGAAAAGTCTACAAAGGGTCCTCAACACGCTCCAATCCAATGCGGCAACTGCTACTATGCCGACCTAGAATCACCTGCACGCATCAATCATGCATAAGCTTATAGAAAGCTTAGAGGGCGGTGTAAGTGTGTGTGACAATAGTGTTCAGAAGAATAAAGAGGATGCAGGAGGAGCCAATGAATAATACCAATGCCTCTACCTGTACCAAGGCTAAATTATGAATGTAATAAGTTGTACCAAGGCTATGCAATGCAATACATGAGTACTGGGTGTCATACTAAGGCGATGCAATATAAGGCTTATACAAGCGATGCAAATACAATGCGAAGTAATACCAATCCTCATATCTAATCCACATATTAAGTACAGTTCCATCATAAGGAATCCATCGGGGTCAAGTACACTGCAGGATGACTGTCGCTCTACAAGACCCGTACAGTCAAACGAGCGTAGGAGACCTCACTACCCATCTGTAGCAATCACTAGCGAGACTTGATGGTAGCGGATCCATTCATGAGTTGGCCAAACTCAGCCTAGTTATGCCCTCTCACTTAGGCGGGTAAGGCTAAACCCCTTCACAACCGACCTCGCAATAGTGGGAGTCGCAGCCTAATGGTATAAAGCCCTTGTGCACTCATGTTTTCACTCTGTCTCGGCATTGAGGCATCTCCTCGGTATCGTGGAAGTTTAGGGACTTTCGCCCAAGGACATCCTATGCACCCAAATGCTCAAGTATCATTTCTAGTGTCCACACACGGCTATTCACAATATATCTGTGGAGGCTACGGCCCTGATGATACTAGGGTAATAATAATCGTACCATATAATGCGAAATGCACGAATCCTAACAATCAACCATGCATTAGGTTTGCGCACACAGTGCGCTCATGAGGGTCACTCCATCAATCAGGGGTCCCATAATAGTCTGCTCAGTGGCATAAACTATGACCAATGACATCAAGCACACATATGATGCACATGGGAATGGGTTATGAAGATAACCAAGTATGCCATGTGGTGATGTTGTACTCTCTTCTAACAAGGTTAAGTCTAAATACTTAGACAATTTCTCAAAATGTGGAAGATACATACTACTAGTGGGAGCCCAAAGGTTTGGGGTGGCTCGCTAGGCTAAGAAGATGATGCTATGGGCCTTAAATGGTAATAAAGGAGTGGGTCTAGTAAGAGACTAAGGTGGGCATTCAACCACACTTAGATACAATGGACTTAGAGGGGTCCAAATGAGGACTTTGAATCACCATTTCCCTTAGGCAATCTAATAATAAGTCATAAAGATACAAGGCCCAAAGCCTAGATAAAAATACAATGGGTGGCCACATACACATATCTCACATAAAGGGGCATAAGGAAAATAGTCAAATCTACATACAATAATATGGGCCAAAAAGGAAATCATAGCCCAAGAACAAGGCTACTAAATCCATACATTATGTTGGACTAAATGGGCAGCCCATGAACCTAAGTACATGTCCCAAAATCATGTCTAAGTTAGGTAAAACGGGCCTCACAACATCGGCCCAAGAACTGGTAATATAAGTGGGCAACCAAGGGCCCAATTTCACCCATAACTCAGCACACAAGTCCAACATAATAGTGGAAAACAACCGATGCATAAGGCTAAGCCACGGGTGGACGTCCAATGATATATAGGCCCATTGGATGGCAAAAAAATGTGGGCCTCAAAAGGCACTAATTAAGCCCAAAAATTCCTCAGGAATAAGGCAAGATGTGTGTACAAAACACCCTCAAATCTGGTGGGCCACACAGCCCCAAAACAAACAACTATAGGCAGCAACTTTGGGCCCCTTGCTGGAATTCCAGCCCGCCCACTTTATGGGCCTACTAGAATCTAGAAATTAATTAATTTATATAAAATACTAGCTTCTTGGTGACCCACACATGTCACAGTGGGCCCTACCAGATGAAGGGAGAATATACAACACATATATCAAGTGGGCCAGCTGCTGGACTGCCCCTTGCTGGAATTCCAGCCCGCCCACTTTATGGGCCTGCTAGATTCTAGAAATTAATTATTTTATATAAAATACTAACTTCCTGGTGACCTACACATGTCACAGTGGGCCCCACCAGATGAAGGGAGAATATACAACACATATATCAAGTGGGCCAGCTGCTGGACTGTAAGTCCAGCAGCAGTCCAATAAGACTAGGAGTCCCACGGGGGCCTGGATGGCTACCCCTAATAAACACTAAGGTGGGCCCCGACTATGGGCATCCCACCAGGGGGTGAGCCATGTCCAAGTGGACCACACATATGGAGGACGTTTGGATAAAATACTAAATCAAGGTGGGCCAAAATGGGGTGGATGGCTAGCCCATGGCTGGACATCAGCCCAGCTAGAACGTCCAGCTGCAAAACTCCCCAAAATTGGGTGGAAAAGGTGGCCCACACACACCTGAGATGGGTCCCTACATGATGGGCAACAATATGGGCCAAATGGGAGGCCATAAACTCAAGCAATCATGTAATCAAAACATGGACAACAAGGTTTTAATAAAAATCTGCTGTAAAAGAAATGTTGTTGTCCTCAACATTGTACATTCATTAGAGTGGGACCAGGCTTGTCTAAAAGGGGAAAGATGAGTGGCCAATAATTTTTCTTAAAAGTATAGCAAGGTGGGGTCCACAAAAGTGGCCCACCACTAAAGAAAACAAGCTGGTAGTTGTGTTTCCCTTTCATAAAAAATGGTTGGGCGGTCCAGAAAATTGGACCGCCCACCCCTATGGGCCTACTCCTTTGGATGGAATTCCAAGGATAGATGGGGATGGGGTTCAATATACTTCAAGGTGGGCTCCACTCCTCCAAGGGACACCCCACATCAGGGAGAAAAGAGGTTAAAAACATGGGTAAACTCCATGCCAAAAAATCAATTACATCAGCCCAGGAAAGAGTCCAGAATTTTCTGAACAGCCATATATAGCTGGATATACTAGCCCATACATGGAGAAATACATCAGATAAAGCATGGTGTGGCCTTCCATAGTGGTCCCTACTAATGTCCAGACTAAAACCTCAAGCCATAACACCTTGCATGCATCAATTTGGCAGCAAGTAGGACACCCACATCCAGGGAATGGACAGCATGGGCATCCCACCTTGCTGAAATTTTCTGGATGTCCCAGGCCCACCAATGGGCCACACATATCAGGGAATAAATATGAGAGAGAGAGAGAGAGAGAGAGAGAGAGAGAGAGATAATCCGGCCATAGGAAGGGCTTCACCACTATGAGCCCTTTAAGATTAATCACAACCATACATCATGCATAGATTTACAAGTATATCATAGATCTTAAACATGCATGGGCCTAAAATCAAAACCTAAGGTGAGGATGTCACCCCCACCAGGATTCTAAGGTCTAGATAACCCAATCATGCCATGATATTAAGGAAAACTACCATGATAAGGCCCACAAAGAAAGGTCCCATGCATGGATCATGCATGCACATGGTGAGTCGTTGCCACACCCATGTGATTGTGTAGGATCTCCACCATTGATTGGTGGGTCCTACACCTCCCTCATAAAAGAAAGAAGAAGATCTAAATAATGGAAATCATATTTCTAACCTAAGGGAGCACCCACCTCTTGGATCTCCACCAAACTTCAACTTTAAGCTTCTTAGGCACCAAGGAAGCAAGATCAAAGGCCAAGATGAGTTTATGATGGAAGGATAGAGGGAAAAAAGGAGGAAGGAGGGCTAGAATGGGAGAGCAATGTGTGGACGTCCAAGATCTTGCAATAGAGAGGGAGAGAGAAATGAGGGAGAAAGGAGAGAAGGGAGTGGTTTATAGGAAGGTCATCATGATAAGAGGGCTTGGGAAGAGAAAAGAAATGATGTTTTCTCAAGAAAAGGGAGGCATTAGTTAGAGAAATCTCATCATTAGCTAGCAAATGTGGGGTAGGTGGTGGCTATAGGTTAGGTATAGGTAGTGTAGGTAGTGTAGGTAGTGGGAAAATGTGTAATAGAGTAGACCACCTTGAGGAACATGCACACCACCTAAGGTGGGCCCCACAATTATATCAAATGGTCCATTATGGTGTATGCCCCATATCTCATGATCTAGAACTCGGATGAACGCATGAGATATGGCGTTGGAACCATGACAACGATGCAGTCACAATGGCATAGGTTTCAAGTTAATCTGAGTCGGGTCTACATAACCAAACTTAAGGACGACTGCAACTGCTATTCATAGGTCGCGGGTCACTGGATTTTGACCGGTAGGACTGCGAGACCTAAAGGAAAGACATGCACACTTGGGTTAGTGTCTTACAGGGTTAAGGATCTTTAGGTTTTTAACCTTAAGTATTTTTACGTGCTCTAACCAATTGTAGAATCTTAATAATTAGTTAGTGGCAACTTTGGCCAAATATAACACCTTTACCCCCATACAAAAGCCTTTGAGTGAAGCACCAAGTGGAAAGAAGAGAGTAGATCTCCCGTGCCCTCGAGGAATCTGCTCTCTCCAGTGTCCACAGAATGATGAATCTGTCAGGGAAAAAATATTAACATAGGGAAAAATATTAACATTAGTCTTGACCCAACTTAAAAAATAAGATCTTACAGATTTCTGAAGAATACTTATTTTCATACATTTACATCTACATTTGTACTAAAAGAAATAAAAAATTACACCTCCGCGAGTCAGGTGTCTTAAAAAAAGTCTCCCTTATCGCAGCATAATCTGCACTAGATCTTCAATAGCAATGGATTACAATGAGGAAGATGTTCAGCCCTTCCATGCTCTCGATCTCGCAGATACACAGCCTAGACAGCCACAGTAGGTAGAAACTGTGTTAATGACCTGCATCCAGGAATTGACACAAGGCATGAAGGAAATATGAGACATGTTCTGGGATTCATGTAAGTGCAACTTGCTATAACTAACAACCAAGTTGGTCCAGTTCAACAACAACAAGAAGTAGCTTATAAGCTCTTTCCAGCCTCCAGTTCAAATCAAGCACAACCGTCAGACTCCGCACAAGATCACCTACACTAGTGTAACATCCCAAAATTTTCATGGCCAGAGTTTATACTCATGTCCGAGAAAATCGGGTTTAAATAATGTATAAATTGGATGTTTTAAAAATTGTACTATTTTTTTTAAAGATCACATCCAGTTACATTCATGAAGGTAATCATTCACGAGAATAAAATCAATAGTGTTTATTATTTCATTAGAGTAAAAAAATTCAATAAAATATCAAATGCCCACTCAATGGGAGCTTATTACATTATCAAGTTCGCAGCAGAAGTATAAAACTAAATCATAAAACTATCTTCATATTCATTCAATATAATTTTCTATGGGGAGATAGTCCTTTAGGTCTTCAATCTATACATCACCTGCATCATCTATTGAGGTACAAAAAATATCTCATTGCAGTGGTCAGAGAATCTCATGGTAATGATCTTCTCTAAAGGGTAGTTTAGGTATTTTGGGTAAAGTTCTAGCTCCAAAGGGTTGTTTAGGTATTTTGGGTAAAGTTCCAGCTCCAAAGGGTAGTTTAGGTATTTTGGTAAAGTTCTAGCTCCAAGGGTAGTTTAGGTATTTTGGGTAAAGTTCCAGCTCCAGGGAGATCTGTTGTAGCATGAAAAAGTGATGAAAGGATTGAAGCAGAAGAAGAGAGGAAAAGAGATAGGAAGAACATAAGAAAAGAAGAAGAACAAGACAGTTTTTAAGGGGTTTGTGCGGGACTGCGCAACAAATATCGATTGCGCTGTATCGCGCAATAAATGTTGGTTGTTGTTGAGGCACAAAAAATGGTGAAGGATTGAAGCAAGGAAAGGTAAAGGGATAAGAAGAACTTTCGAAAAGAAGAAGATAGAGATAACATTCATGGGAGTGTGCAGGTCCGCGCAACCACTATAGGTTACGCAGGTCTGCGCAATCAATCCCAGTTGCGTAGGAACGCGCAAAGGAAGTATCAGTTACGCGGGTGCCGAAAATGAATGGCAGAAACGGTTCTTTGTAGAATGATCTAAAGCACTGAAAAATAGTCCCACACCACTAAGATTGGGATTTTCACACATGCGTGGGTCTATAAATACCCCTTCCCCTCCTTCATTAGAGAGGATTGAAGATTTTCAAGAGAAGCAGAGCGGAGCAGAAGACAGAAGGTAGAAGGAAGCATCCTGGCAGTTGCGCAGGACCACGCAATTGGTATCGGTTACACGGGTCCACGCAACCAGGCTGCCCTGCAGTCTGTGAAGTCCAAAAGTCGTCATGCTGCCGAAGTTCATGGGCTAGGCCTCCTTTCTCTGGGCATTCTCCTCTTCATGGGTTCAAAGGAGAAAGATCAGTCGATCTAATCGGCATTCCTCCTAAGTCCCAGAGGATGGTTGAAACCGGCGTTGTTATGCTTCTGAAATCTTTATTAAAGACCCGTCGATCAAGTCGACATTCCTCCTAAGTCTTAGGAGATGATCGAATCAGGTGCCAGAAGGCTGTCGAAATGAACTTTTGACGCTCAAAGCACAGGTTCTTTATTTCTAAATGATCTATCTTAGAATTAAGGGATGTAACGAGGACGTAAATGAACTCAGTATCAATAAACGTGATGAATGTTAACAGTACTCTCTCTGTTATGTTTGAATAAGATAATCTCCCAAATCAAAATCCATTTGTTTCTTTGTTGAAACAAAATGGCGACTCTGCTAGGGACTTATTTTATTGTCTTATTTAAATATGAATAGTGAAATTGCTATGAACTTTCATCACAGTTTGGCATCCTACGGACGCCAAAATGGTGACTCCACTGGGGACGTCCTCCCCTTCATCTCTAAGATAGATCACTTTAATTATTCATCTACTAATTGTAGTTATATTTTGTGTTAGAAGGTTTTCGAATTTAACTACGACCTACTACTCATGGCAACTCCAGCGAGACAGGTGAACTTTCGATTCACCTCGGCCGGATTTGTAATAGAATATGCACCAGATCACGTCCCAAAGTGCCTAATTCAGATAACTGAAACTAAAAATACCAATACCATAGCAACAGTGGGAGTTGTATCTGCTTCGCCTGAACAGTTGGAAGATGATGACATCTGGACTGTCGTAACATCTCACAGAACGAGGGTACGAGGTGTAGGAAGCCTCAAGATTAGCCAGCCTTCATCAAGAGTTAGAGGGCCAATAACGCGCAATGCAGTTAGAAGGAACCCTGAGCTTGCTCCTCTAGCGATATATCCTAAACCAATAGTACCGCGAGTCGCGGAACATGACTTTGTAGATATAAGTATCCCGAAAGTTAAATGGACGAAAGAGCAGAGAGGAAAGGCACTGGTATTCAGTTCATCGATGTTTGCGCCACTTCAGACTAGTGTATCAGCATCAGTATCACCACAGTCAATTGATAGCGTTGGGCTTACAGAAAAAATTAATGAAATCCCATCTTCTCCCGTCTTCATAAACCCCATCACGTCAGCCTATTCTTGTTCAACACCAACTGTTGCTTCATCAAAGAGTGGAGAAGCTACAACACATATGGCAGGGACGAACTAAAAGCATGGAACAACTACAGAGGGTCGCATCAATGAAATGTTGGAAGCCCAAAACGCATTAATGGAAGAATGCAGAAACCTTAGGGAAGCTTTAGTGACCCTCGCACACAATGTAGCCAGGGTGGCAGTCCCTCAGAACACAATGAATGAACAAGAAAACCAGCCTAGAGGCCTTCAACCGCAGGGAGCAGGATTATTGGGGTCTATGCCGGCGGTAAGAAACATGACACAAGATGAGGTAAAACAGGTGGTGGAAGAAGCTATCAGGATGGAAAGAAAGCGTGAACACACTGGGAAGTCCCGATATAAAATACCGTATCCAAGAGGGGTAGAAGACGTTCCATTTTTGGCCAACTTCAAGCAGCCAAATTTTCAGAAGCTTAAAGGAGATGGGTCTTTAGAAGAGCATCTCGCACGCTTTATCTCCACTATGGGGGATCTCTCTAGTATTCCTCAATATTGCTTACGGTTATTTGGATCTTCTTTAATAGGAAAAGCATTTCGATGGTACTCTGGTTTGACGCCTGAGTCAATTAGAACTTGGGAACAAATGCAAGACACATTTGTATCGAATTTCTTCTCATCAGAATGTGACATTAGTGTTGCAGAGTTGGCCTCTGTCAAACAGCGTGAAAATGAGCCCGTGAAGAGATTCATTAATAGGTGGAAGACCTTAAGAGCTTCATGTAAACAATTATTAGAGGAGAAAGAGCAAGTGAAAATGTGTCTGAATTCTATGGAGCCGAGAATTACTTTTGGACTCACAAGTGCTGATATAAGGACTTTCCGAGATCTTGCAACAAAAGCGCACAGGTTGGAATTAGTGACCGAGAAAATGCCAGCCTTTCAAATCAAGACAGAAAGAAGAGGACCGAATAGGTTGAGGGTAAATACTATTCATCAAGGAAAGAAAAAGAATATTTCCTACAATGAACGAGAGATGAAGGGAAAAGAAGATTCAGATCGGTATAAGAATCAAGTAAACGATAAACGATCACAACCATATGACTCCTATAGGGAATGTGCATTTGACAAAGAAGATATGTTGCTAATGATGGAACAATTGTTTGCTGCTGGAATTATCAGCTTACCTTCGCCGAGATATCCGGAAGAAGCCGAAATGATTAAAGATGAAAGATATTGTCATTACCATCACTGTTTAAGACATCGTATGGAAGATTGCTTCACACTAAAAAATATACTGAAGCGAATGATAAAACAAGGTGAAATAATGATAAACAGGAAGGAGGAGAGAGACAAGAAAGTTGCTGTAAACATGACATCTGCGAGGGGTCCGACAAAGAACTGGAAAGATAAAGGGAAGGCTGTTGTGACGAGGGAATGGCCAACAACAATGAATTCACTTAGAAACTCTTGTTATAATTCACAATTTGATGAATTATCCTCTGAAAAATTCAATTTTGGAGTAGCTTCCATTCGCCAAGAAGAAAACGAATCAGTTGAAAAATACATCAGTCGATGGAAGAACTGGGTGGCATCATGTCAACATTCTCTGCGGGAATCAGAACAAGTAGAACTATGTGTAGAAGGCATGAGACCGGGACTGGCATGCCACCTGGTTAGCATGGATTGGAAAAACTATCGTAATCTCGCCATGAAGGCTTATGCTCTTGAAAAGATGATGGAAAGAGTGTCTGCTTCTCAGTCAAAATCAGCCCACATAATTCGAAAGGAAGAAATTAAAGACAATTATCAGAATGTGGAAAAAGACAGCGAAACAGAAGATAGAAACGGTCATGCAGTTATAATGACAAATAAAAGGTTCAGGCAAAATAAAGATCATATGAAATATTCGTTTGCAAGAAAGGACATACTTCCTATGCTGAATCAATTGTTGGCTATGAAGTATATTGAATTACCTCGGCTAAGACGCCTCGAAGAAATTGAAAATACAAGAGGGCTGGATTATTGCCATTATCATCGTAAATTTAGACATCATACGAAAAATTGTAATTCCCTCAGGAGAAAGCTACAAAAGATGGTCGATAAGGGAGAAATTGTGATGAAAGAGCCTGACAGAAAGAGAAAATAAAAATGAGAATCATAGAAGCTCGATAAAGAAAATTCTGGGGGCATTTGCGTTAAAAGACGATAACATGCTTCATATGGTGAGTTGTCGGTAATGACAAGGTCGAGCTATCATAGCCCAAATACTCAAATGAAAAGAAACAAGTGAGGCAAAGGATGAAAAGTCATGATAAAAAGCACATTCGTTGCAGATATGCATAGCAATACCTGCCAGTTCAGGAGACGACCATTATTTTGATTTCAAAAGATATCAGTATGATACTTCCAAAATCAAAAGGGGGCAAGATAGGTAAGATAGGTGAGTCAAAGCTGTGAAATGAATTTCTCACCATAGAATGTATCTCTTTTGTCTATATGAATAAAATGCAGGCTTTCAAACATATCAAATCATCGCCGAACGCGAAGCACCAAGGACAATCGCCAAATGCAAAGCCAATCGCCAAAATTAGCAACTATCGTTGTCGTCATCAATGGTTCATGCAAGCTTATTTTAACAATCGCTATCAAGCATTAAACAATCATTGTCAAGCGTTAAAACAATCGCCATCAAGCGTTAATGATTGCTATCAAGCGTTAAACGATCACTATCAAGCGTTAAACGATCGCCATCAAGCGTTGATGATTGCTACCAAGCATTGATGATTGCTATCAAGCCACTAAACACTGATGATAGCAGTCAAGCATTGACCGCCAAAGATGTCCCTCGGAATCATCAGAGACCTGAATGAAGCCTGCCCACAAGATGATTTTTCGCTCCTGATAACTGAATTACTAATTGACAGTACAAATCAGTACACTGTCATGCCCTTTTTGGACGGTTATGTGGGATATAATCAGATTCAGATGGCTCCTGAGGATGAAGAGGCGAGAACGTTCAGAACTTCACTAGGAATCAGTATACCATTTTGCTCCGAAAAATTATCAAGATAATGATTTTGCGTCAAAAGGAGGTAAACTAGTTGATAAGTATGATCGTAAATCGTTCAAGTCTACTACAGAAATATACTGCCTCAATATCTCCAAGAAGAAAGAGTATATCTCCAACAACAGTCACAAGCATATACAGGGGGCAGGTTCAAGACCAAATGAGATAAAATGTGCTCCATAAAAGAAAAGTTCTTCAAAGGAGTAAATAGAAGCTTATGTTGGCCCATAATTGCGTTGATAAAAGGGAATTTCTTCCGAAGGCGCTACTGATTTTGATACAGAACATTATCAAGATAATAATTCTGTATAAAAAAGGGGGCAAGATGGATAGAATGAATAAGGAAGAAATTTGCACGCATATCAAGATCATATGACAAAGCATATCAAAATCATATGATAACAAATAAGGAAAGACGAAGGAGATGAGCACCATCAAGAGAGTTCTACAAAATTTTGTCTGAAATTGATATCACCATCAAGCTGGTATATTACAAACAATACAGACAAACGATAGAGATAAACAATTTCAGGAAAAAATACCTATCATCGTCTTCCAAGACAGCATGCTAGATCATCGTAAAAAAGTCTTCAGTCTTCCAAGACATCTGAAGATAGCATATTAAATCATCACCAAACGAAAAGTGCCGATGATTGCTATCAAGCATTGACGCTCATCGCTGATAGAAAAGTGCCAATGATCGCTATCAAGCATTGACGCTCATCGCCGATAGAAAATCTCCATCGAAATTAGAATCATCAGGTATCAATGATCATAAAAAGAAAAGAAAATAGCTATCGCTGTTGCCGATCAATCGCTCATCAAAATTGCCATCATCGCTAAGATGATACATTTCTTTAAACATGATACAAAAGTCCTTATGACATTGTCAACAACAGCGAAATGTCAATTATTGTTCAACCATATGATGAATCATACAACCAACTATATAGAATTGGAGACAGTGATAACTGCTGATCGTAAAAAGGCATCCCAGTCAAGCCAATGGCCCGCTGTGCATGAGACCTATGATTGTAAAAAGGCAGCCCAGTCAAGCTAATGGCCTGCTGTGCATGAGACCTATGATCGTAAAAAGGCAGCCTAGTCAAGCCTATACGGCCAACTACGCCTGAGACCATGATCGTAAAAAGGTCTCCTAAGTCAAGCCAATGGCTACTTCGCATAAGACCTATCAAGATCGCCATTCGGGCAGCGGTGAGAAGCCAGTGGCCCTAAAAAGCCCTTGAAGGCCATCGTACTCTTACCCATGCGGGTAGCTGACGAAGCCAATGACTAAAGGCCTAAGTGCCAAAAGTCGACCAAAGGCCTAAGTGCCAAAAGTCCTCCAATGGCCAGTCAGCGTAGCCCCCATGCCGTCTGTATAGCTTCCGACAACGTCACGGGGTATGGAGGATAATACCCCCCTGTGAATGGGTCTGACCTTACAGACGAAGAAAAAGTGAGTCTCCGAAGCAGGATGACTCCCCAGATCCTGGGCTTGTTTCTGGTAGTAACTCATGAGGAAGGGCTTAAACCTACTCATTGAAGGACTGGCGGCATCAGATTTGGTACCCGTCAAAACCCAGATCTAGGGCTTGTTTCTGGTAGTAACTCATGAGGAAAGGTCTCTGAAGCAAGATGACCCCTCTTTGAAGGACTGACGGCCTTAGATTTGGTCAAAGGTAGCCTAGAAAAGCCCCGTGAACTCTAAAGAGTTACTGTGGCCATCCCTATCGTAAATCCCATTGAGTGCACTCCAAATACTCAAGCGCTTTAAAGTGTATAGCGTCAGTTTAGTGGTGTCCAGTCCAGTTCAGTCAAGTCTGGTCTAGTCTAGTTCAGTCAAGTCTGGTCAAGTCCAGTTCAATCAAGTCAGGTCACGTCCAGTCAAGTCATGGTCAATCAAAAGTACATTTTAGATATGCTTAAAAGCATAAATTAAGTGTAGCATTCAAAATGTTGCAGATACACATTTCATATTAGATATGATTAAATAATACAAATTGCCTGATGAAAATCTCAAATGATGATTAAACAAATATGCAAAAATGCATTTCTCTTGAATCAGGTTCAAATTACAGCAATAGCAAATGCCTTCAAGATATTGGCAATTAACTACTCAAAAGTTCAAATTTTCAAGATCAATTATTAATCTTCAATTACAATATCTTTGTTCTACTGACAAGAGCTATACAGTATTTTTGTCTTTCGCCTTCTTAATATGGAGAAGTATTATTGTGCAAGATTTTCAGAAGGAGGCAGAGAATAAATTAGTGAAGAATTATCATTCTCTTCTGGATAATATAAGGGTTTAGAAATCTTTATGCAATGATTGACCTGGAGAGGGGCATCATATGTGTCTTCGAAATAAATCATACCTTGGTCTTTCTGATGATTTCTTATGCAAGATGGAGGAATTCATATACCAAGAATCATGAAGCGTGACCCAATGCGAACGTTCAAAAGTTACTTCTATAATAAAGTCTAGTTATATACCGATATTATAACTTCTAGCTATCTTAATGATGATATTGCAAGATTCCAAGTATCGAATCTGATGGAGACAAAGTGCAAATGGAATCATCATCAAATCAGCAAAGATCAAAGGAAAAGTTTATGAAGAAATGCTAAGGAGCGCAAACTCGAGACGATTCAGCAAAAAGACCTAGCGAATGAACCTTTGGAGCTAAAGATAAAATCTTAAAGAGTGTAAAAGGATACAATGCGAAGCACAATAACAAGTGCAAAAGATTGCTTAAATCATATTGCGAATACCACAATCGGCCTAAAAAGAGAAGAAACTCTCATTCTATTTCAAAATTATCAAATGCTTCATAAAGCTAAGTTAGAAAATTATAAATTGAGATACTAATTTCGATTAATTTGGCAGGAAAGACTATCATTCGAAAGCTTGGATTATGCAGATCATAAACAAAGGAGACAGTTGAAAAAGATTGTTGCGGTAGGAGCAGCATCAAAAAACAATTCCTTAGCCACGGAGTTCAAAGAAAAAATCGCTGGAGTTGATCGAGAAGACTGTTGCAACAAGAGCATCATTAAAGAACGATTCTCCGATTGAGTTGCTTAGAGAAGATGTCGCTACAACTATTGTGATGACAAGTTTTGATGGTCAGGAACAATTCTCTGTTCAAGTTTCTTAAGGATGAAGTCGTCATAGCTGTTACGAGACAAGTCTAGTGCAACATCCGCTCAACACTACTGACTGGGAGCATTCAAGTCTTCCGTTCGAGCACAATCATTCCAGTCTTCCGTTCGGACGTAATCATTCCAGTCTTCCGGTCGAACGTAATCATTCAAGTCTTCCGTTCAAGCACAATCATTCAAGTCCTCCATCCGAGCTCGATTAGTTAAATCTTCAATTCGAATGTGAGCATTCAAGTCTCCGGTTAAAGCACAATTGACCAAGTCTTCTGTTCGAACGTAAGCTTTCCAGTCTCCCGTACAAGCATGGTCATCCAGTCATTCTTCAGTTGCAGTTCATTCAAGTTCTTCAGGTAGAGGGAGAACGATCCTCCATTTGATTTCAATCATCAATCAAAGAAGGATCGGGGGGGCATCTGTTGAGGCACAAAAAATATCTCAGTGTAGTGGTCAGAGAATCTCATGGTGATGATCTTCTCCAAAGGGTAGTTTAGGTATTTTGGGTAAAGTTCCAGCTCCAAAGGGTAGTTTAGGTATTTTGGTAAAGTTCTAGCTCCAAGGGTAGTTTAGGTATTTTGGGTAAAGTTCCAGCTCCAGAGGGATCTGTTGAAGCATGAAAAAGTGATGAAAGGATTGAAGCAGAAGAAGAGAGGAAAAGAGATAGGAAGAACATAAGAAAAGAAGAAGAACAAGACAGTTTTTAAGGGGTTTGCGCGGGACCGCGTAATAAATATCGATTGCGAGGTATCGTGCAATAAATGTTGGTTGTTGTTGAGGCACAAAAAATGGCGAAGGATTGAAGAAAGGAAAGGTAAAGGGATAAGAAAAACTTTCAGAAAGAAGAAGATAGAGATAGCATTCATGGGAGTGCGCAGGTCCGCATAACCACTATAGGTTGTGCGGGTCCGCGCAATCAATCCCAGTTGCGCAGGAACGTACAAAGGAAGTATCAGTTGCGCGGGTGCCGAAAATGAATGGAAGAAATGGTTCTTTGTAGAATGATCTAAAGCACAGAAAAATAGTCCCACATCGCTAAGATTGGGATTTTTACATATGCGAGGGTCTATAAATACCCCTCTCCCTCCTTCATTAGAGAGGATTGAAGATTTTCAAGAGAAGCGGAGCGGAGCAGAAGACAGAAGGTAGGTTGCACGGGTCCGTGCAACCAGGGTACCCTGCAGTCTGTGAAGTCCAAAAGCCATCATGCTGCCGAAGTTCATGGGCTAGGCCTCCTTTCTCTGGGCATTCTCCTCTTTATGGGTTCAAAGGAGAAAGATCAGTCGATCTAATCGGCATTCCTCCTAAGTCTCAGAGGATGGTTGAAACTGGCGTTGTTACGCTGCTGAAATCTTTATTAAAGACCCATTGATCGAGTCGACATTCCTCCTAAGTCTTACAAGATGATCGAATCAGGCGCCGGAAGGCTGTCGAAATGAACTTTTGACACTCAAAGCACAAGTTCTTTATTTCTAAATGATCTATCTTAGAATCAAGGGATGTAAATAGGACGTAAATGAACTCAGTATCAATAAACGTGATGAATGTTACCAGTACTCTCTCTGTTATGTTTGAATAAGATAATCTCCCAAATCAAAATGCATTTATTTCTTTGTCGAAATACTATGCGGTTGGAGAGGGTCAATGTCCTACTCATAGTGATGATTATCTTTTAAGATTAACAATAATTCAATAGATTCATAAAAGTAATGTAAGGGTTCTGATACGTCTCGTACTCTACCACTACAAAAGGTATTAATTTGCGTAAGCAACATACATGAGATGCATTCCTAGCAAAGTATATGTAGTTCATCACACTTAGCGATCGCCACAATGTGAAAAATGATTTAGAATTATATGGATCTTCCCACATCCCATTCTACGAAGATTCACCGATGTGTCCCACATTTAACATGAATTTATGCAATTATCCCATGACAACAACAATGCATGACTTAGATGAATTACATGACACAATTTTTTCATGGAGTGACTATTTACGATATTCGATTTTAAAAGTGATGTAACACGCATTGCGAATTACTTACATCTATTTGTGCACCACTACCCAAAACTCATAGAATTACGTGTCAACCTAGGGGCCGCTACTAAAATCGTATTGTGTCCGCGATATTTATTTGATCACTAGAAGTGAGATTCCCAACATAGTCCTTGCACCAAAGAGAGAAATCCATTGAATCATGAGAGCATTGGTATTCCAAGATATGCCCAAGCCATAAAGGTAAATAGCACATGGCTAACATAATAAAAGAGGAGAGTGGCAATGACCAACTCAACAAAGAGGAGAGTAGCAATGACCAACTCACAAAGAGGAGAGTAGCAATGGCTAACTCAACCTGGAGGAGAGTGGCAATAGACAACTCAATAAAGAGAGAGTAGTAATGGCTAACTCAATAAAGAGGAGAGTGACAATGGCCAACTCAATAAAAGGAGCGTAGCAAGGACTAACTCAACAAAATTGGTAAAGGCAAAGGAAAGGCTTATATCCATTGTCCCACATAAAAATAATGAAGATCACTCGTAATCATCATATCATAATCCTAAAGGGTAAATAATTGTTGATGGTAAATTAAATAATTGCAGAGAGAATTATAATAACATGAGAATAGGTAAAAGGAAAGATAATTCATATCAACTTAAATTAAAGTAAGCTTAAAGGAATTCCTCACCTTTAGTTATTTGATCATCCGCTAGAAAGGTTAACTGCCTAGGGTAATTTTAAGATCAAATCTATTCTTTCGTCCTAATCCACATGATTCGAATGGTTAAGATTAGAGTCCATTTTATACTATTACTAGAATTTAGCCAAGTTTAGTGGTTCTGAAATGAGATGCTCTAGGGTTCTTGGTGTAATATTCCACCAAGTGGCTTAGTTATCATAGTGAAATACTTCACCTCCATTGTTGTAAGAATAAGAAAAGTTTGAAAAGGAAGATTAAGGAATTGGGTTTGAACTTGAACTGAGCTCGAGTGGCAGCTCAGTGAGTTGGTGCACACCGCCTGTTTCTCTCCTCTCTCATTTTTTTTTCTTTCTTTATTTCTCTCTTTCTCTCTCTCTCTCTCTCTCTCTCTCTCTCTCTCTCTCTCTCTCTCTCTCTCTCTCTCTTTCTTATTTTCCAACTCAACCTAACTCGTCAGTGAGTTGAGGCAGCAAGTCAAGACAGAACAGTGTAAGCTGCCACACGAACCCTCTCTCTTCTTCTTTCTCTCTCATTTTCTTCTCTCGCTCTCTCCACATAACTCTCTCTTTCAATTCTGTCTCCCACTCTCTACATGTCAGGCCTTTTTAGGCCTTTTTATGTAACCAGCGGAGGGGAGTTTATTTAGGTCAGTTTGCGTCTGCACAGACCTGCTGGAATCTCAGCATTTGGCCTGCGATAGGTCTGAATACTCTGCTGAGATCTGTTGATCTACTTCTCCCAACATGCTAGGGAAGGTTTCTGCTTGAAGGCCCCAAGGATGAACGATCTTGATCCTATTTCAGGACTGAAATTTTCCCCACCATTCAATGGTTGTTTGAGGAAGATAAGCCCTATCCAATGGTGGATGTTTTTTCTGATCATCTTTCTTTGATCTGGTTCTCCTAGATGGTTTGAGATGGTTTTCCAATTCTCTGTGGTCCATGGATCAATGGTCTAGATGGTCTTCAATAGAGATCTTATGCAAATACGTCAGTCGCATCTTGCAGTTTTTCTCCGTGGAAATCGAGAAGTGCTAATCTCTCCATTCGTCTTCCTTTCTTTCAGACAATGTGGAGGCGATCATAACTCCATCCTCCTTAATTTGGACGGCTCAGATTGAAGTTAGGCTCCAAGTGCAGGTCACCCTACATGTGGAAACTAGATTACTTCTGATTTCTCTGCTGTTGTGGAAAGAGAGCGGAAGGAGTGTAGGAGTCTGGTTCTTACTGGAGTCCGTGGGGTCCATTATCATGGACGTCTAGGAGATCTGATCCTTCCATCAAGTTTGTCGTGAAGTCTTAGTCCGGGAATCAAAATATGAGGTGGACCCAAGCTCTGGATGGCCTACACAATTGATCATGGCGTGGCCCTCTGTTCACTATTCATTAGGTGAAACCACCAAGGTTTTGACTGGAGGCATCGTTTGCACTATATGGACAGTTCATATCATCTATATGGGCCACGATGGTGGGACATAAGCAATGCCAGCAGACAAACTTTCAAACATTTTGTGAGCGAGAAAATAGGAAAACAAAGAGAGAGTTCTCTCTTTCTTTTGGAAAGCACGGGTCAAACTTGGTTTGATCGTGCCAGTGGTTTCGTTGCATGTGGGTGCATCATTCCTGGTGCACATACAATCTTTGTGTGGGGGCCACAGTGATGCATTGTAAAATTCACTTTGGCCATTCAATTCATTTACCTATGTAAGGCTATGAGCCCAAGAATGGGGCTGATCTAAAATTCAAGTGAGCCATACTTTAAATCTTGAGTCTTATTCATGGATTTCTGCCAATCTAATGGTCTGAACCCTTCCAAATTTTGACCCATAACACATCTAACATCCTTATTACTTTTTTTTATATAAAGTTTTAGCATTAATATTTATAATTCGATAGCTAGATCATTCCATTAGACAGTAATTTGTCTCGTCAGGGTTGATGGCCCAATGAATGGTGGATCTAGCATTTTAGGGTCTCATATTATCAATTGACAGTTGAAAAGGCCTAGCTATAAATCCTAGAGGGGGGGTGAATATGATAATGCCAAATAAAACTTGTAACAGTAGAAATTAAACAAATACGATAGCCAATAATTAAAGTAAACCAATCTCAATGCAAGAATGTAAAGAATGTAAAGCAACCTCAAAAGTCAGATCTTGAGAGGTTGATACAAATGTTATTCTAAAGACAACCTTACACCAAAAACTAGAGTTTATGGTAGGACAACCTTATTTCTAGAAAGGTCTTTGTATCAAAACTCAAATCGAAGAGGAAAAGAAAATTAAATGCAAATTGTACAGAAGAATAAACTGCAATCAATTATATACTATTCTAAAGACAACCATGCACCATAGAAATGACAGGGCAACCTTACTAGAACAAATAAGAATGCTGATAAAGGAACCGAAAGAAATAATTGCTAAATTATTACAACATTTCCACAATGCTTGAAATAAATGATTACAGCATTCACATCCACATACACATCCCACAAATAAATAATAAAAGATATGAAAAATAAACCATTCAACCATGAGACACAAGGGATTATAGTGGTTCGCCTGTGTATTCACCAACTATTTAATAACAGCCACACAGAATGCTACTCCACTCCTAATATCCTCACACAAGGGATATTAACGTTCACTATCAAGTTAGGTTTTTACAGGTTCACCCAAAACCTTACAATTCTGTCTTTCTATGTGGGCTTACACAATTAAAAAAATCCCACTTCTGAGTTTTTCTGGCTCTCCTCAGATAACAAATACAATGAGATTTTTCTGAAAAATTCCAAACGAAACTAAAATAAAAAGGAATTTATAATTAAATGTAAAATACCTGAATATCTCCTTCGTTGTAGCATCCCAGAAGAACCAAGTCAGAGTAGATGATTGAATGTCCAGGTTCAATGTCTAAACTCACTTTACAATAGTTCTAGTTCTAATTGATTTTAAATTAAACTAAATTGGGCGTAGCTCTATTTGATTTTAATTCCAAGAAGAAGGAATACAGTAATTCCTCTTTTCAAATTAGATTAGAATTTAGGAACAAAATCAAATAATGAAAGCTAACAAAAGAGAATAGAAATTACGCACCATGTAGTTTAAAATGAACACTGACTTATCTCAGAGTGGAGCTTTGAATATACTTGAATTACATATCAAACCTCTGAAATTTGTGTTCAATTTATAGGCAAGAAAATCACGTCTTCAATTGGTCTTAAGACCCCTACGACTGGTCTTAGAACCAACAAACATTTGAAATTTCGAGTAGGATAAGATAAGACAGTTTCACCACCGATCATGGGTACCCTACGACTGGTCGTAGGTCACCTTCGATCGGTTGTAGGTTCCACACGACTGGTCATAGACCTATGAAATTCATTGTTGGACTTTGAGTCGAAGGTCTACGACTGGTCGAAGAACCAGTCGACACTTTTCCTATGACTGGTCAAATAGTCACAAGGATTGGTCGAAGAGTAACCAAAAAATTCTGAAAATCCTCAACAACTTAGGACTGGTCATGGAATTTCTTGGAATAGTCGAACCAGTGCTAGGACTAGTCAAATAAAGTCCAGGACTAGTCTTAGAACAAACCAAATTTACTTATAAAACATATATGGATTATGTATCTAAAATGTCCTACATTAAAGGTCAACCTAAGGTCAGTCTTACTTCAATAGTGAAGCAAGGACATTGAAACTTGAAGACAAGTGACCTTTAAGTATAACAAAGCCTGAGATCTTTGAACTTGAAGGCTTCTTAAACTTGAACATTTCTGAGATCTTGAAAGCTTCTTGAACTTGAACACTTCTAAGATCTTGAAAGCTTATTGAACTTGAACATTTCTGAGATCTTGAAAGCTTCTTGAATCACATATACAAGCTTCAAAGTAGTGTCTTTGTCACCATAAATTTGACAATAACAAGGGGCTATAAACTATAGAACTTACAACAATCCCTTTTGAAAATTGACAAAGGGATGATTTGATTTATGATTGTAGATCGCTCCCAATGGTCATATTTTACCACAATTGGTCATCTATGGATTTATAGGTCCCTAACAACACCTAGGTTGTTCTAAACGACTGATCAACTATAGATTAGCTACATAGTAAGGTTTGGGACCTGATGTAAGGTTAGTATAACTAGATTAGTATCGTACACATGTACATAATAAGTTAAATTTTTATGGTAAAACTCGAAAAATTTTAATACTCGGGTATTAAAAAGTTCGGGGTGTTACAATCTACCCCCTTAAACAAAATTTTACCCCCAAAATTTAATTACTTCTATTATTTATATCGATTCATTATGTTTAAATTTTCACTGTACTCTTCCCAAGATAGATATATGTGCCTAGACATGTTTTTAATTGGCTATCAAAAATTTGGACACTACACTAGCCAACGCAACCCTCGGTCATGGGGCATTTCTTTCAATACCCTCCCATAGCCGAGAGTCAATCTCAGAACAATCCTGCAACTACGATTCCCAATCAATTCCACAACAACCTCACAACTGAGGCCTCCAATTAGCATTCATCACATCCCATAACTAGAACTTTCAATAAATTTCAAACTGACCCTGCAAACCAGACCCCTAATAATTTCAAGATAGATTCATAGTCAAGGTATCCCATCAATTTCCAACTTACTTTTAAACTGATCCTATAAACAGGATCCCCATTCAATTTCAGGACAGCTTCACAGCCGAGGCATCCAATCAATTTCTGGCTCAGTTTTAAACTGATCCTACAAATAGGATCCCCAATCAATTTTAAAATAGCCTCGCATCCAAGGCCTCCCATCAATTTCCAACATAGTTTCAAATCAATCCCACAACTGGGATTTCCAATCAATTTCAAATTGACCCTACAAATAGGACCAAAGTTAATTTTAGGATAGGTTCACAGCTGAGGCATCCCATCAATTTTCAGCACGGTTTCAAACCAATCCCATAATCAGGATTTTCAATCAGTTTTTAATTCAATTTTAAATGAATCTTGCAGACAGGATCTCTAATCAAATTCTAGATCATCCCGTAATAGGGATTTCAAATCAATTTCGAGCAGCAACTTCCCTGAATGAAAGCCCTAAAGCAACACTAGCAAATGCATTGGGCGGGGGTGAGTGTTGATTTCAAATATTGTATATTTTTCCCCATTTATATCTTGGTTTTATGAACAGGATAATGCTTAAGAGTATATTTTATACATGTTTGTGTTGACAGGTAAATTCAAGAGCTTGGATTGAAAAGAATGATAAAAGCATGGATTTGATGCTCAAGAATCACCATGGCAATAGATGGACCTTAGGAGACCAAGATTGAAGATTTCATCTCCCAAAGATTTAAGAAAATCAAGTTGAGAAGGAAAGAAGTCGATATAACAGAGTTCATCAATTCACCTCATTTTCCATGTCATCGACCACAGTTCGATGACATCGAACATGGATCGATGACATCGAATAATTATATGAAAATCGAGTTAGTCTCTGGACAAATTGAAGACATTTCTCGATGGCATGAGGACCTGTTCGATGACTCGAAGATCTGCTCAATCTTGATTGACATTGAATAATTGCATGAAAATCAAGATTGGTTGTTGGACATATTGGGTACAATTCTCAATTTCTCAAAGTCTCTATTGATGACATCAAAGACTTGTTCGATGGCATCAAAATTTCTGTAGATTTTTGGAACAACTTGCTGGAACTTTCTGGACATAGTCTCGATTGATCGAAGACCACTTGATGACATCAAAGCCCTGTTCGATGACATTGAAGGCGTTACGCAGACTGTGCAAATTTGAGGTGGTTGCAAGGTCAGTTTGTAAAAATTCTAAGTCGGTTCGCAAGGAGGCGTTTCACAACTATTAATAAGTGTCCCTAGGATGTTCCTAGGCATCATCTAGGGTTTGAGGAGTGGAGAAAAGGGGTGGACAGTCACCGCCAAGAGTCTTTCTTCTTCTTTCTTAGTTTATTTTGATGCCTTTCTTAAGAGTTCTTAGTTCAATCATGTTTATGGTTGGCTAAACTTCTTATCTAGGGCTAAGAGGTGAAGCTTGTAATGTGATTGTGATGTTTTCTTTTCTTTGATTCGTGTTTTATTTTGAACTTCATTAATTTTTAGTTGATTTTAAGGAATACTTTCATTTTTTAATGGTTTATTGTGACTCAAATTATAATAGATCTATAATAGCTTTGAGTATCTTCTTTTCCTATTCTGAGATTGTTCGATTGGTAAATCTCATTGTTTGTCATTGTTTCTTCGGCATGGTTGGGGGATGGAATTGATTCCAAACTCCACGATCATCTTCCATTGAGACTAGATCAATGAGAAGTTCAGAGATTTGATTATCTCTCTTTCCAATTGGATAAGATAGGCCTTTGATTCCAATTAGATCTCCTAAATCAAGTACGGTAGCATCCTAAGAGCTACAAGTGGATCCTTGGCACCATTGTTCATACCTTTAAATTCACAAGCTTTAATTACTTTATTCAAAATTACTTTCTTAAATCTTTCAAATTTAGGTTTACATCTTTTTCTAGTTCTACTTCTAGTTACCTTCAGAAACGTATAAGTTCAATCCCTGTGGATTTGACCTCGATCTCAGTCCCCGTGGATTCAACCTTAGTCTCATCATGATTATTACTACATCTTGACCCTACAGTTGGGGTTATGAACAAGTTTTTGACATCGTTGCTGGGGACTAGCATTTTTCTAAATTTAATTAGTTTTAGAATTAGGTTAAGATTAGGATTACCTTTTTGTTTTATTTGCAGGTTAGGAATTTTTCTGCTTTGTTTTTAGAAACTAACTTTGATTCTTTATTTTGTAGGATTCTAACTTAGTAATCTCTGATCTGGTAATTCTTTCTAATTCTCTCTCTCTCTCTTAATTCTTATTTGATGCAGTTTTCAATTCTTAGATTTTAGGTTAAATTCTAACTTGAGGGTAGAGAGTGTTTTATGCCCAAGTGAGTTCGTGATAACACTTGACGTCTCTTAAGTGAACGAGGATTGTTCAAAGGGTTACCTATCCATCACAGGATTAGACACCACCAGAGATCCTTAGAATCAATTGAAGTGATGGTTATTAATCAACCTCAGCCTCTAGTTGAGGAAGCACAGGATGAGAATGAAGTGCATCAAGCACCCCCACCTCCTACGTTACAAGACTTTTTACAACCAGTGGGAGTGAGCGTACTTTCCTGTATTATTTTTCTAGAAAATACAAGAAATATGGATTTCAAGCCAGGAGTGATCCAACTTCTTCCTAAGTTCCACAGATTTGAATCTGAAAGTCCATAACTACACTTTAAAGAATTTGATGAGATCATAGCCACTCTAATTTTCGTAATGTGTCTGAGGACACGGTCAGTTTGAAATTCTTTCCGTTCTCCTTAAAAGAAAAAGCTAAGACGTGGTTGCATTCACTATGTCTCCGATCTATTGGCAAATGAAATGACATGATAAGGGAGTTCATAAAGAAATTCTTCCCATACCATAAGATGAACACCATTCAAAAGTCGATAATGAACTTCGCCCAAAAGGAAGATGAGACATTCTTCCAATGTTGGGAGCGGTTTAAGGATCTTGTCAGTTCAAACCAACAACACAGTTTTGAAATGTGGCGCATAACAAATTTCTTCTACAATGAACTGACATCTTCCATGCGTCAATTGGTTGAGACAATGTGCAATGGGGAATTTATGAATAAAGATGTCAATGATGTGCGGGATTACTTTGACAAAATGGTTGAAAATGAACAATCATGGTACATCTCCTCAAAACCCAATATCACTTCTAATCCTACTCAATCAAAGGAGAGGGGTGGAATGTATATTCTGAAAGAGAAAGGTGATATAAATGCCAAAGTGGCTAATCTCACGAGAAAAGTCGAGGCCATGGAACTTAAGAAGGAAAATGACAAGTAAGTGGTTTATGGTATTTGTACTTACAATGTGCATACTACTGAAAATTGTCCAACAATACCTGCTTTTCAAGAAGTTTTGAATGAGTAATCAAATGTTGTAAACAACTACCAGAGGCCTTTCAAAGGAATAACCTCAAACACATACAACTCCAGCTGGAGAAACCATCCAAATTTCAGTTGGAGGAATGGACAAACTCTTACACCTAAAGGAATCATTAACCAATTTCTAAAATAAAGGAAACCTCAAGAGGATCTGGTTTTAAAACACATCCAAAGTCAAGAGCTTTTCAATCAAGGCACACTATAAGCCTTCCAAGACCTTTCTAAGGTCATTCAATGGAATGAGTCACACTTAACGAGTGGGGAGAAAGGGATACTTTTAGCCCAACCTCTCTCTAATCCTAAACCTCAATGTGAAATTAGTGACTTAAGCTCTTCAAATAAGATGGAGCAAGCTAAATGTATCACCACTTTTAGGAGTGGGAAAGACAATTGACAAATACATTCCAGTGAAGGCTGAAAAGCTTAAGGATCCAGAAGAAGAAACGAATGATAGACCTAGCATTACCCCACATGAGTTAGAACTGAAAACTCAAAATAAGTTGATTGCTTCATTCCCCCAACGGTTGATTGTACCAAAACCTCTCTCTAACTCTCAGGACATTTTAGAGGTGCTGAAACAAGTGAAGGTCAACATATTTCTTTTGGATGTTGTTAAACAAATTCCTTCATATGCCAAATTTCTAAAAGACCTAAGCACAACCAAGAGGTGGGAAAGTATCAAAAAGAAAATTTTCCTGATAGAAAAAGTGAGTGTTATCCTCAAGCAAGATGTGCCACAAAATTACAAAGACCCCGGTAGCCCAACCTTCACTTATGTAATTGGGAACTACCGAATTGATCATGTACTTCTTAACTACGAACAATTGGGTCTAGGTGAGTTAAAACCCACCTGGACCACATTACAACTTGTCGATTGCTCAATTCGTATACCAAGAAGGATAATTGAGGATGTGTTGGTCCAGGTTGATAAATTCCACTATCTAGTAGATTTTATCGTTCTAGATACTTAACCCATCGTGGATATGAGTAATTAAATTCCTGTCATACTTGGTCATCAGTTCCTTGCTGCATCCAATGCTATCATCAATTGTAGGAATGGGGTTATGAATTTATCTTTTGAAAATATTACATTAGAACTCAATATCTTTTTCAATATGGGCAAACAGTCAGAGAATGATGACGATACCTACGATATTAACATGATCGATTCTTTCATGAAAGATAAAGCACTCCAGCCTCCATACTCTAACACTCTAGAGACGTGATTAGCCCACTCTCCTGATATAGATGATAACATGATTAGGGAGATGGATGCCTTGCCTAATGTTACATAGTTACTTGAAGTTAACTGGTGGAGGCCACAATTTAAAAAATTGCCCTAAACAGATGTAGTGCCTTTACCATCTAGCTTCAAAGCATCGAAACTTGGCTTAAAACCTTTGCCCACTGATCTAAAGTATGTCTTCTTTGGTCAAGATAAGACATATTCGGTGGTGATTTCATCCCACCTAGAGAAAGAACAGGAGAGTATGCTTATCTCTACTCTCTTTGAGCATAAATGAGCCCTTGGATGGTCAATTACGGACCTCAAGGGAATTAACCCTTTAATTTGTACTCACCATATTCATCTTGAGGATAATACGAATACCACCTAGAAACCATAATATAGAATAAATCTAAACATGAAGGAAGTGGTTAAGGCCGATGTTCTTAAACTATTGGATGTGGGTATCATATACCTTATGTCGAATAGTCAATGGCTGAGTCAAACTCAAGTGGTTCCTAAGAGTCTAGAATCACCATCATAGCCAATGTTGACGATGAACTCGTGCTAATTAGAGTTACTACTGGTTAGAGAATGTGCATTGACTATAGGAAGTTGAATACCATCACGAGGAAGGACTACTTTCCTTTGCCCTTCATTGATCAAATTTCCCTTCATTGATCAAATTTTGGAAAGGCTAGTTGGTCACTCTTACTATTGTTTCCTTAACGGATATTCAGGTTATAATCAGATAGAGATATCCCTTCAAGATCAAGAAAAGACTACTTTCACATGTCCCTTTAGCACCTTTGCTTGCTGAAGGTGCCATTCGGACTATGAATGCCCCCACCACTTTTTAGTGATGCATATTGAGCATTTTTCTGATATGGTAGGTCAATATTTAAAGGTCTTCATGATCAACTTCTCTATTTTTAGTCCATCCTTTAGTGAATGTTTGGATAATTTGAAAATTATGATAAAGCGAAGTGAAGAAAAGAATTTGGTACTGAATTGGGAGAAGTTCCATTTCATGTGTAAGGCCCGTATCCTAGTCTATATCATTCTTTAACCCCCGCGATCCTCCCCGTTGAATTCTGGTGACTCAGGACCTATAGTCGACATTTGTGCGGACCCTAAGTCGCATTCCATAGATCTGAGTTGACTCAACTTGAAACCTATACCCTAGCGTCGTGTCGTCGCCGTGGTTCCAACGTCGCATCGTATGCACCAATACGATACCCAAGCCAGGAGTTGTGGGCCCGCATTTATTTCGAGAAAAACGTCTCCTGTTGTGAATCCCAAGAGAATCTCTACCATTCATCACTTCAATCAATCCCCAAAGTCAACTCTCTCTTTACATCTATCCCTTTTCTTACACACACCCATCCCTCTCGTACACCACCCATCCCTTCCTTACACCCATTCCTCTCATCCCATCCCTCTTACAATACCCTCTCCTCTCTCATTCTCTCTACCATTTTCCAAGCTACCATGAGAGAAAAATTCTAAGGAGAAAAGAACCTAAGATCAAGGCCCACATCCTTCCCCTAAACTCTCATCTCCACCCTTCAATTCTCATCTTCTAACATCAAAGTAGAAGCCTAGGATCTAAGGAGTCCAAGGAGCTAAAGAAGAAGACCAACTGTGAGTGATATTAGGATTTTCACCCTTGATTTCTATTTAAGGGCCCACTTGTGGTTGGACCCATTTTGATGTATGCGTTGTAAACTAAGAGGAGCTCATAGTGGCAGAGCTCCTCCCTTTCTCACTTGATTTTCTCTCTCTCCCTATCTCTCTTTCCCTATTAGTGGCCCACCTTGTTGATACACGGATTTTATTCATGTCGTCTAACCAAGTGGACCAAACCAGGGCCCACATTGTAGCTGCCTTGCTGCCTATTTTTGAACAGGCCTAGATGAAGAGAAACACAAATATTAATTTGATCCAAACTCCGGTGGGCCACCACATGGACCCACCTTGATGTGTGTGTGCTGGACGCACCATGATGTGTGTTCCACATCCACCACATCCGTCCATTTTGGCCAGATCACAGGCCCACCTTGAGGATTGGCCATCCAAACCGTCTTGGCATAGGACATCCAGCAGCAATTGCTGCTGGACCATATGAAGGGGAGAACGGTGGGTCCCACACATGTGGACCCACCTTTAATGTATGTGTTTCATTCTTGGCATCCACGTGGACGGTGGGTCCCACATGAGGTCTATGTTATATCTAGTCATCCATCACGTGGACCCCATTATGTATGTGGTCTTCCAGCCGTCCATCTGCACCGTCCAGTCTACTGTCAAGACTGGACGAAAGGAATATGTGTGTGTGTATTAGCTTGATTCAGATCTCGGTGGCCCACCCACATGGTGCCACCTTGATGCATGTATTCTATCCCCATCGTCCAAACCAGCAAAGGACGGTGGGGCCTACTATGATGTATGTTGTAAATCCACACCGTCCATTGTTTGGGATGATAGGACCCACCCTACACGTGTTGCACATGTGGGGTGTGGGGACTACCATGATGGATGTGTTGTATCCACACCGTACAATCCTGGACAGCGTGGGAAATAAATTGTTTGGAGTACTTCACACCAACTATGTAGCTGTTGTAACCATGTCAGCAAGTTCCATGGGTCTGATCATGAGTTATGTGTTACTTCCAAATCGTCCATCTCTGGGACATGGGGCCCACATGTGTGGCATCCACGCCGTCTAGCATCTGGACGTGGGATCCCCCACATGATGTATATGTTGTATATCCACACCGTTTAGACCCTAGATAGTGTTGGACCACATGATGTATCCATTTTGCATCCACGCCACCTATCCATTTTTAGGGTCACCTACTGTCATGCAGGGTCCACCTGTTGTACACGCAGGGCCCACCTACCATATGTGTAGGGCCCGCCTGTGATATGTGAGGCTCGAAGTGATGTAAATAAGACCCATGGGGTGTGGCCCATTAAGATGTATTTGAGGCCCATGGTATGTGGCACATTGTGATCTATTTAAGGCCTACATGATGTGACCCACTTGATGTATATGAGACCCATGTGATGTAGCCCACTTGATGTGTATGAGGCCCATGTGATAAGGCCTATGGTGATGTATATGAGGCCCAATGTGATGTATTTGTGGCCCATTTGATGAGGCCTAATGTGATGTATTTATGGCCCATTTGATGAGGCCCGATGTGATGTGTATGTGGTCCATTTGATGAGGCCCAATGCGATATATTTATGTCCCATTTAATGAGGCCCGATGTGATGTATATGTGGCCCTTATGTGAGGCCCATTGTAATGTATATTAGGTCCTTGTGTGAGGCCATAGGCCCACTATATGTTTGGTTCTATGTGGACCCCTCCTTGGGAGCAATGTTGGTTAAATGTCCAAATTGATGGGCAATAATGGTTAAATATCCACATTGTGACCTTAGGCCTTTATTAGGTCCATTCTCATCCTTCTCTAAGTGGGTTGACCCTAATCATTGGGGCCCATTGATAATTGCATGATCCATCTATTCTTATTAAGATAACCCAAAATGTTAGGCCCCCATTGGTTACTAGTAGGGTTGTTTATCTTGGAGTCCATCTAGGATTTATTTGGGCCTTCTAAGGCATTTAGCAGGTCATATGATAGTATGGTGAAGGAAGCTCGTTCCTGATCCTTAGGATTATAGATAAGCCTCCTAGGCCCAACCTTGATATGAGGAGAGTTCATCATCACTGTAGATGGAAGGATCCGTGCTATCAGATTTGATATATTCATAGTTAAGGATTGACCCTCATGTTATGGATCTGTTATCCATCTATGGACCCCGCCTTATGTATAGGCTAATTATTGATTACGACTATATTAGTATACACACTGCATATGTGTTAGTATAGCATTATGATTGTATAAGGTCATTGTAAGGTTAATTGTGATTATATGAGGTCCATAGTGATTATATGAGGCCCATTGTGTGGTTACCTGAGGCCCATTGTGTGATTGCGTGAGGCCCATTGTGATTGCATGAGGCCCACTATGACTATGTGAAACCCATTGTGATTATATGATGCCCATTGTGATTATATGAGGCGCATTGTGATTGTATGATACTCATCATGATTGTATAAGATCCATTGTGATGGTATGAGACCCATTGTGATTGTATGAGGCCCGTTGTGATTGTTTGAGGCCCATCATGGAACACCCTGAAAATCGGGGGTCGTGTATAAACTCAACTCCCGAGTTCCAGACCGTCACTTATGCAACAAAAATGGTTATGATTCAATGTTGTCTGATTTAAAGCATTCACATGAGTAAAAGTATACCAAAACTGTAATTCATACTTCAGATCCAGTGATAAAAGCAAGCGGAAGACTAAACAATGTATATATCACTGTATGGAAAAACAAAGTAATCTCATCTGTCTCCAAAGTATGACTACATCTCTGAGTCTCATATACATATACATAACAAAAGAATAATGTTCAAAAAGGAAAGTCCCACTGATGTCCCCTCGATCCAGGTCACCTACGGGAAGCCGTCGTGATACTGCATATACGAGAACTCATCCTGGTCCTCGTCGATCTCTAGCTCCACCTCCTGGATCTCGTCCTCACCTGCATCTACAACAGGGTCTGGTGGGTGTTGCAAACACCATCCCGTAACGTGGGAATGAGTGATCAACTCAGTGGAATCATAGAGAAAAGATTAGCATGTTCACAATTCAATCACGCGATAATAGTAAAGCAGTAAATCAGACAATCCTAATACTGTTGTTAATGCAAGATGATATGACGTGATGTATGCCCTCACCAACGATCACCCTCATGCGGCAACATCTTACGACCGCGGCATGCCACACTCCCTAGAGTGTTCCACATCTTCCAGGCACATGCAATGCTATGGTGATATGATTTCCAAGTTGTTATTAGTCCATTCAAACAGCAGGATTGGGAAACTAAGGTACTTCCCTTGTATCAATCCCAACACAGATCCTGTCTAGGGTCGTCACTCCTAGTAATCTCATACGATTGTGTATTTCGTAGGTCACTGCAAGGGCTGCCAGGGCTGTTGCTCGCACTCGTTGCACCGCTCCCCCATCACCTTATCAATACAGGCCTACCGTACTCTACTGCAACGGAAGGGTCGTCGCCTCCCGTGGACTCAGAATACGCTCGCGGTCACTACAAAGGGCTCGTCGCCTGATTAGTGTAGGCCGACAGCTAGAATATAGTGTCCCATACCACCATAATCTGCTCACGAGTCTAGGTGCTCACTGGTCACTACGGGGAGGTTTGTGGCCCCAGCGTAGGCCGACAGCTCGACCACGGTGTCCCATACCACCATGCCCGGCTCATGAGTCTTCGTGGATCAAGGTACCACGGTTAACAGGGTTTACAATGGTAAGTTCAGTACCCTAGGTTCAAGCGGTTATGACACATACAAGGTGAACATACATCGGCCAGTCGGGTTACTTGACGTGCTCGACTAGCGCGATCGCATCTCAAGTCGAACGACATGAAGTGCGTAAAACACTTCGCGTGGCCTAACTACTGCCGCCAACTCTAAACACGAATCACGTTCATCGACGCGTCGTTCGTGGCTATAACCAGTTAGCCACGAATTCGCTCGGTTACCGACTGCCTGGACTAAGTCAAGTCCCACACATCTATGGAATCACATTAGCAACATATGCAAAGGTATTGGAATTGAAATAGGATCCTGTGAGCATGTTAACACATGTTATAATATTCAACTTAAGCAAATCTTCAACCACATACATTCCATGCATGTAATGCAATCATGCATAAGGTCAACGTGTAGGAAATCATTTAGGTCAGCATATTAATCAAGAAATCAATCTCAGACAACTACATAACATCATTTAATTCAATACATACTAATACAAGCATTTATACAAACACATACACTACACACTTAAGTCTACATATAGTATGTTGACCCAAAGTGCGCAACTAGGCGAATCTCTTTGCCAAACTGATTATGCAAGCATTCCTAACTCCCTAATGCGGCGACAAATCATGTCAATCACGTCAGCAAAATATGCATGTAGACCGTACTTCCTACAAATGACTAAAATGCCCTAAATCTCATATTCTTCGTTAATTTACGAAACAGGAAACGGAGAGCATGTTGTACATGCCAAACGGCTTTGCCGTCGATAATCTACTATTAAACGACATTGAAAGCGTTGTAAACCGTCAATCAAAGCGTCTAAAATCCTCACCTAGTCCCTTACGGTTGCAGGATTTTGAACGGAGCGTGTACGCTTCGTTTACGGCGGTAGGAGAACCTGATTTATGGAATACGTTAGCTAACATGCCATGAATCTAAGTAAACCCTAAATCAGCAAGTTCTAGGGTTATTTTATACCTGAAAAAGAGGAGAAATCACCAGCCAGGTGATTGGGAAGAAGTGCTGAAGCACTAGCAGTCGGCGGCTCGGAAGCGGGAAAATTCCCTTCCAATCTCTCTCTCAAACTCTCTCTCCTTTTCTCCTAGGGTTTGCTATTTTCGGATGGGAGAGGGAAATGAGGGTTTCAACCCCTTTTATAAGCTTAAAAACGTCGGAAATAGGCTCCGGAATGAAGTTTACTTAGTGCCTATCCATTTCGGGGCTGTTTCGGTCCAAAAACTGCTTTCTGGTGGTCCCCTGGTCGATTGCGATCAGAATTAAGCTCATGTGCACCATATGTAGCTCGTATTAAGTTTTCAGTCTGGCAGGGTTCGCAGATCGCACCTGGCGGACCAGTTTCAGTTCAACGGTCACCGCACGTAGATCAGGGCTGAAAGTCTCATGATAATAAATAGAAATTTTTCCTGATCCGAGGGTGTAATCTGGATGAATTCTAACGGTCAGAATGCTTAATACTGACGCGTCAAGTCGTGTGCCAGATTTGAATTTGAAATTTCAAATTCGTCCTTATTCGCGGTCGCTTCAGTCCGGGTTCAACGAAATCGTCTGTGATTATCGGTTTGACTTGATTTTCGAGATGATTGTCAAGTCCAGCTGGGCGGTTCTAACGGTCTAAGATAGGAGGTATCGGACCTTCGACGCGCGGTCTAAATCCAATACAAAATTTCAATATGGTCCAGAGAACAAACCTGCTTA
Source organism: Magnolia kwangsiensis (assembly GCA_037074715.1). Lineage (NCBI taxonomy): Eukaryota > Viridiplantae > Streptophyta > Magnoliopsida > Magnoliales > Magnoliaceae > Magnolia > Magnolia kwangsiensis. The sequence continues at coordinate 54,676,056 of CM073588.1, read as the reverse complement.
GAGTTTGATCCGAGGTTATAGAGTATTGTAGAGTTGTTTGTTCTACTCGATTTGGGTCTTGCAGAACGTATTTAAAGTGATCAGGGACTATTTCCCAACTACTCTAGCGTTGCGCTAGCTAACTTACGCTTAATTTCCATGGAAATTATTTTTACGCGATTTCGGGTCGAGTTGGTACTCGAGCCCAAGTATGGATTTTTCACGGGCGTTACAATCTACCCCCCTTAACAAATAATTTCGTCCTCGAAATTTGTACCTTTTCGTACTCCTCGAGAAGCTGTGGGTAGTTCTTTCTGATCTCTGCTTCTGTCTCCCAAGTAGCCTCCTCCTCAGAGTGATGCGTCCATAGTACCTTCACAAGGGGAATCACCTTGCTACGCAGTACCTGCTCCTTCCTGTCTAAGATGCGTGTCGGTCGCAGGATATAAGTAACATCCTCTCCTAACTGCACCTGCTCCCATCTGATTATATGGGAAGGATCAGCAACGTACTTCTTCAGCATGGAAACATGAAATACGTTGTGGACGCTCGCGAGGGGCGTGGGTAGAGCCAATCGGTAAGCCACTGCTCCCACACGATCGAGGATCTGGAATGGACCAATGAATCGTGGTGCCAGCTTCCCCTTTTTCCCGAACCGAAGGACTCCCTTCATGGGGGAAACTCGCAAAAACACGTGATCCCTAACTGTGAACTCTAGTGGCCGTCGTCTCGTATCGGCGTAGCTCTTCTGTCTGCTCTGCGCTGTAAGAAGCCGACGTCGAATAATATCGATCTTCTCTGACGTCGCCTGCACCAACTCTGGGCCGATCAAGCTACGCTCACCGACCTCTAACCAGCAATGCGGTGCGCGACAAGGTCGCCCATACAGCGCCTCATAAGGTGCCATGCCGATACTCGCCTGGAAGCTATTATTGTACGCAAACTCCGCATATGCAAGACAGTCATCCCAACTGTCCTTGAAGTCCAATGCGCAAGCTCGCAACATGTCCTCCAGGATCTGGTTCACTCGCTCCGTCTGTCCGTCCGTCTGTGGGTGGAAGGTAGTACTGAACTTCAACTTCACACCCATAGCCTCCTGAATGCGAGTCCAGAAAATAGAAGTGAACCGCGTGTCTCTGTCCGACACGATCTCTAACGGAACTCCATGCAGACGCACAATCTCTCGGATGTACAATCTAGCCAGCTCGTCTGCAGAGTTCGTAACTCTGATCGGTAGCAAGTGCGCCGACTTCGTCAATCGGTCGACGATCACCCAAATGGAATCATGCCCCTTTCTCGTCTTCGGCAACCCAGAAATGAAGTCCATGGAAATGAAATCCCACTTCCACTCTGCAATCGGCATAGGCTGCAAAAGTCCAGGTGGTCGGCGATGCTCTACCTTCACCTGCTGACAAGTGAGACAACGGGACACGAACTCAGCTATGTGGGTCTTCATACCTTCCCACCAATACGTCCTCTTCACGTCACGATACATCTTCGTACTGCCTGGATGCATCGCGAGTCTAGTAGAATGCGCAGCCTCCAGAATCTCTCGTCTCAAGTCAGGGACATCTGGGACGCATAGGCGGCCACGGTAACGTAAGCCCCCATCCATACCAACTCGCCAGTCGGCGCCAGCATCATCACTGGCCTGCTCTCGAAGCTCAGTAAGATGCGCATCGTCCCTCTGCGCCTCGATGACTCGGTCATCGATCTGAGATCGCACCTGTACGTGTGCGATGAACTCAAATGGTTCCTCTACGGTGATTTTCTGCTCAAAGTCTCGCAAAAACTCAACCATATCCCACTCGGCAACCATCAGCGGAGCCGCAAACTCTATCGCCTTCTTGCGGCTCAACGCATCAGCCACAAGGTTTGCCTTCCCAGGATGGTAAGAGACTTCAAACTTGAAGTCCTTTAGCGTCTCCATCCATCGCCGCTGCCTCATATTCAAGTCTCGCTGCGTGAATATGTACTTGAGGCTCTTGTGGTCGCAAAAGAGCTCGAACTCCTCTCCGTAGAGGTAATGTCTCCAGAGTCTCAGTGCGAATATAACGGCTGCCAACTCTAAGTCGTGTGTAAGGTAATTCTCCTCGTGCTTCCTTAATTGTCTCGAGGCATACGAAATTACCCTGTCCCTCTGCATAAGGACACAACATAAACCAACGCTAGACGCGTCAGTGTATATAGTGTATCTAACCCCTTGCTCTGGCAATACTAGCACAGGGGCGGACGTAAGCCTGTCCTTCAGCTCCTGAAAAGCTGACTCCGCCTTATCATTCCAGGCGAACTTCACGTCCTTCCGTGTCAACTGAGATAAGGGCCTCGCGATCTTCGAGAAGTCCTGAATGAAGCGCCGATAGTAACCAGTGAGACCCAAGAAACTCCTCACCTCAGTGATAGAACCAGGCTGCTCCCAGTCCTGCACCGCAGCTACCTTAGACAGGTCAACTGCCATGCCATCCTTGGACACCACGTGTCCCAGAAACTTCACCTCCTGCTTCCAGAAGTCGCACTTCTTATACTGTGCGAACAACTGATGTCGTCTAAGCGTATCAAGGACCAATCGCAAGTGCTCCTCGTGCTCCTCTCGACTCCTAGAGTACACCAAAATGTCGTCAATGAAGACAACGACGAATCGATAGAGGAAAGGCCGAAATACCCGGTTCATCAGATCCATGAACACGGCCGGTGCATTCGTGAGATCGAACGACATCACGAGGAACTCGTAGTGGCCAAAACTGGTCCTAAATGCTGTCTTCTGCATGTCCTCATCTCTAACGCGCAACTGATGATAACCTGACTGAAGATCAATCTTCAAGAAGTACTGCGCTCCTCTCAACTGATCAAACAAGTCATCGATCCTGGGCAAAGGGTACTTGTTCTTCACCGTGAGCTGGTTCAGCCTACGATAATCAATTCACAATCGCAGCGAACCATCCTTCTTTTTCACGAACAAGACCGGTGCTCCCCAAGGAGACACGCTAGGCCGTATAAAGTCAAGCTCTAGCAGACCATCAATCTGCGTCCTCAACTCCTCCATCTCACATGGTGCCATGCGATACGTCGGCAGTGAGACGGGTGTAGAACCAGGAACCAGATCGATAGTGAAATCGATCTCACGTCGGGGCGGCAAACCAGGGATCTTCCTGAACAGATCCCCGAACTCAGAAACAACTGGCGTCTGCTCAAGTACCTGGGCACCAGCGTCGCGCAATAGAGTGGCGTAGCTAAGAATGCGGAAAGGAAGATTTACCCGCACTGGAAATGTGAAGGATGCACCCTCAGGCTCGTACGCTGTGACTATACGAGTTTCGCAGTCAATCTCGGCTCTAGCTGCAGTCAACCAATCCATGCCAAGAATGACGTCGAGATAAACAAGCGAGGGATCGATGACCAGATCAAGAGTCATCGTCCTGCCTCCCAGATCAACCAAACAACCCTCACACATCTGGGTGACATCCGAATAATCTCCATGAGCTGCAAAGACTCGCACGCTATCCATAGTGATAGTCTGTAACCCAAGACGTCTGACTACGGCACGCGATATCAAAGAAATCGTGGAACCAGTGTCCACCATGACAAGAACGGGAGTACCTCCGATATGGGCCGTGACCTCGAAGGCTGAATGCTGGAAAGTCGGCGTCGCAGCTGCCTCAGCGGTCAATGCATGAACTCGAGCTTGCTGTGGCCGGTTCGGCCGCTGTGTCAAGGGCCGTGGAGGCTGTCGAATCTGCTATACCGTAGGTCTGAAAGAAGGATGCGCAGGAGCTGACCGTATAGGCGGTGCTGATATCGCCTGTGGACGTACACGATCAATCTTCTGCGGCGGCGAGAACCCACTGTCCCGCATCCTCGAAAAGCAACTCTGCGCCAAGTGGCCCGTCCTCCCACAGTATGTGCATGACAAATCAGGGCCCCGAAACGGTGGTACAGGCGCCGTGGTCCTAGTAGGAGGATCAATGCGAGGCCTCTTGTCCGCGAAGGGCCTGTCTGGCAAATCCGGTCGCGGCCTAGAAGTAGTCGGGCCTCGAGATCGCGCAAGTCGATCCACGTCCTGCTCTGCCCGCATGGACATGTGAATCAACTCCGCATAGGAGGGAAAACTGACACAGCACATCTTCGACCGAATATCCGGTCGCAAGCCCTCCAAAAAGCGCCGTATGCGCATCTGCTCATCAGCTAGGATCGTCGGGACGTACCTGCCCAACTCTGTGAACCGATGCTCATACTCGGTAACTGTCATCGCTACCTGTCTGAGACGGAGAAACTCATTCTCCCTCTCGTGCCTGTAGGTCTGGGGATAATACTTCTCATGGAAGCGGAACTCAAATGCTGCCCACGTCCATACAAAATCTGCGGCAACAGTCCGCAATACGCTATCCCACCACATACTGGCCTCTCTCTCAAACAGGAAGGTAGCCAGCTCTACCTGCTCAGCCTCGGTGCAGTGCAACATCCGTAGAATCTTCGACACTCGGTCGAGCCAGTACTCAGCCTCCTCGGGTCTGTGAGAACCCATGAAAGTAGGAGGCCGCAAGCGCTGAAATCGCTCCAGAAGGCCCCGTGTGTCGGCAGGATTCCCCGTAGGGAAAGCAGGCGGCGCAGGATGACCCATGCCCTCATCCTGGGCGTAAGTATAGGCATCCTCAGCTGGATGCGCAGGTGGAGCAGGTGGAGTAGATGTAGTCGCACCCCCACCCTGGGCTAAAGTCTCCACTATGGTGGTCAGAAGCTGCTGCTGCTGTAGCATCATAGCCATCATCTGCTCGAATCTGTCAGGGGGTGGAGCAGGCTGTGGCGGATGAGGTGTGGAAGTAGATGCGCGATGTGGCTCTCTAACTGATAGTGTAAATGGCGGTGGTCCATCTGTAGGACCAACAGTAGGCTGAGACGATCGAACCGTCTCAGGAATCGGGCCCACAGCAGGGTCCGAACGAGTGCCAGACTGAGAGGGAGTCTGATCCACATGGTCTGACAATGCAAGCCGAACCGCGCTCCTCGTAGTCTTAGGTGACATTCCCTATATTCAAAATAGGGCGCAACCTTGTCAGTCTGAATTGCACAAATACACCACAATCATTCACTTAAAGAGTCAAAGGCATTCCATGCATTTCAATTAATCAAAATTGTCACAATACAAGGGATATATCCTTACAAGCATCATGACTAGAATTACATGGAAATTAAGACAGTTAAGCAACAGAAACATAAGCAAAGCACTAACCCTAACAGGCTTACACACATAAAACAGGAAATGGCTAACTACTAATAACAACATCAAAGATCGCATCGCTAGTCGGAGTCTGGTGATGGAGGAGGAGCACCCTTATCCTGTAAGCAACACAGGATTACCTTCAAGGTGCGAGTCACCTTCCCAAATTTCTTCTTTGTAACGGCCTTGGCATCAGCGACTTCCGCTCGAAGTTCTTGGACTTCCCTTCGCAAAGCGGTCTGACTCTCCTCCATCCGAGTAATGCGGTCGTCGATAGTAGCCTGCGCAGAAGGAGGAGGGCTCTCATCAGTATCCTGAGCCTCCTCTTCTGCTTCTTCCTGAGCCTCTTCCTGAACCTCTGCTCTAGGTTCTTCTTCGCTTTGATCTTCCTCTTCATCAAAGTCATCCCCACTATCCCTTTCAAGTTGATTTTCACGGTATTGTGACCCAATCTTCATCTTAACCATTGTCGACTCATCGATGATGTGAATCGATACCGGCAATTCGGGCCCAAGTCTATAGGCAAACTCAAGTGCAATCTTGCAAATAAGTCGACCAAAGGGAAGTGATTCGGATGTTCTTCTCGACCTGACTATGAGAACTATCTGTCGTAAGATGAAAGTGGCCATACATACGTTCTCTCCCTGGGCCACCAGAAATAAGAAATCGACCATAAGACGTGTACATTCAATGCGGTTCGTCGACCTGGGATAAACATTGAACGTGCAGATATGGTGCAGCAGGCGCAAATCCTCAGACATATACGTCTCCTTGAGGCTATTATTAGGCTGTCATGGAGCCAACTTACTGCACAGAAACCTGGTGCGGCGATCTCGTTCACGTCTAGTCTTCAAATTTTTCTCACTAGGATGCACATCACCTAGAGGCACGTTGAGAAGTCGCGCAATCAACCGAACGTCGATCGTAGCCATCCGATCTCTACCAAAAGGGATTTTGAAATGCAAAGGCTCCAAGGTAGGATTTTGGATGCTAGCATAGAAGGCACGAACGGTGCTCACATTAGCACGAGCGCGAGCTTCAAAGATCGGACCCCAGTGCGCAGCTTCAATGCGTTCGAACAACAGATACTCGCCGAACAACCATCCATCTATGTCCGCCTCAAATAACACTTTACGATCAGTGTATTGGCCATGAGGCATCTCTGATAAAATTGTTCGTCCAAGGTGTGCATGGGGATCCAAATCCCGCTTTGTACGGCACTCCAGGATTACAGCTGGACCTGCGGCGGTGCTTGAACTTGCGGCACCACCCCGCGGTCTTCTCGATCGAGCAGGGCGGTTCGGCCCAGCCTCGTCTGTCGCGGTTTTCCTCTTACCCATCAAAGATATGATGGATGAGAGCGACAAAAGGCCCAAAATAGCTTCCACGAAAGCCATGGAAAACGGTGAAAATGCGAAGAAGCGGCTGCCCAGTCTGAGAAAAGGAAATCTAGGCATCGTAGAGGGATGCTTCAAGCTTCCCAAGGCTGTACTTTCAAGGAGAAATACAAACAAAAAGATAGAATGGAGCACCTCACGATTTCAGCTCTATTTGGGGGATTTTGGAGCTCCAAATGGTGAGATCTTCAAGAAGAGAGGCTTCCAACACCCAATAAGTGATGGGTGGTGGTCGGTTTTGGCCAAGGAGGGACCTAGAAGTGTTTTGGGACGCCGGAGTTTGGAGTGGGTTGCTGAAAATCGAAAATAGGGCTATGGAGAGGGCTGTTTGTGAAGGAGGGGTAAGATTTGGGGGTTTTCGTGAGATGTGAGCTGTATAGGGAGGGTGCACGTGCCATTTAAGGGCGTGTGCCCAAAAATCAGCCCCAATGGACACCACCGGTCGGCGATGCATCGCCCGACCGGCGATGGCATCGCCGACCAACTTTCACGTTGGCCAGTGGGACCACTTGGATCTGGTCCCCCATGGTCCCAGGGGTCCAAAAAGGTATGTCCCACCCCTTAGTTCATAATATTTTGGTCTGTATGAGCCCAAACATATGTTTAGGGCTTTCCGAGTCCACATTGCAATTCCGAATACCAAACCATATGATGCAGCATATGAATTTGGGATAGAAGGAGCCATTACACCTATCTAGATCCTCAGTTGCTAAAGAAACTGAAGTTAGAATGGCCTTATGGCCATTTTTCATGAAATTTTACTATTCACTGTAAAATTTTGTGAAAGTACTTATTTGTGTTATTTTCATATTAGGTTTGATGCCTAACATGAAATATATAAGAAAGAACTGAAGGTTGGAGTGTTTAGAGGAGGAATTTTGAGAATTTTTGGCGAAACGGGGTTTTTAAGCCCTGACGATTGATTACAGGAGTCGTGGTCATCCCACGGCCCAAGGATTCACTTTTGCGGTTTAAAACCGCCCATAGGACGTCCCCACCAGACTTCCTACAGCTTAGAAGTGATTCGGGTTGCTTTACGCGACCCGAGATACGTTACAGACTCGATCTTGCGATCGATCCTAATAGACTTCGCCTATCGGCGAATCTGCAATCCTAGAAGTGTTTCTAGACCCTTCTCGCACCCACCTAAGTCAAAGGAAGCGACAGCGTACGTCGCAAGACCATAACCCAGGCCCAGTATACTCTCATTCATGCTCTGATACCAACTTGTAACACCCTGAAAATCGGGGGTCGTGTATAAACTCAACTCCCGAGTTCCAGACCGTCACTTATGCAACAAAAATGGTTATGATTCAATGTTGTCTGATTTAAAGCATTCACATGAGTAAAAGTATACCAAAACTGCAATTCATACTTGAGATCCAGTGATAAAAGCAAGCGAAAGACTAAACAATGTATATATCACTGTATGGAAAAACAAAGTAATCTCATCCGTCTCCAAAGTATGACTACATCTCTGAGTCTCATATACATATACATAACAAAAAAATAATGTTCAAAAAGGAAAGTCCCACTGATGTCCCCTCGATCCAGGTCGCCTACGGGAAGCCGTCGTGATACTGCATATACGAGAACTCATCCTGGTCCTCGTCGATCTCTAGCTCCACCTCCTGGATCTCGTCCTCACCTGCATCTACAACAGGGTCTGGTGGGTGTTGCAAACACCATCCCGTAACGTGGGAATGAGTGATCAACTCAGTGGAATCATAGAGCAAAGATTAGCATGTTCACAATTCAATCACGCGATAATAGTAAAGCAGTAAATCAGACAATCCTAATACTGTTGTTAATGCAAGATGATATGACGTGATGTATGCCCTCACCAACGATCACCCTCATGCGGCAACATCTTACGACCGCGGCATGCCACACTCCCTAGAGTGCTCCACATCTTCCAGGCACATGCAATGCTATGGTGATATGATTTCCAAGTTGTTATTAGTCCATTCAAACAGCAGGATTGGGAAACTAAGGTACTTCCCTTGTATCAATCCCAACACAGATCCTGTCTAGGGTCGTCACTCCTAGTAATCTCATACGATTGTGTATTTCGTAGGTCACTGCAAGGGCTGCCAGGGCTGTTGCTTGCACTCGTTGCACCGCTCCCCCATCACCTTATCAATACAGGCCTACCGTACTCTACTGCAACGGAAGGGTCGTCGCCTCCCGTGGACTCAGAATACGCTCGCGGTCACTACAAAGGGCTCGTCACCTGATCAGTGTAGGCCGACAGCTAGAATATAGTGTCTCATACCACCATAATCTGCTCACGAGTCTAGGTGCTCACTGGTCACTACGGGGAGGTTTGTGGCCCCAGCGTAGGCCGACAGCTCGACCACGGTGTCCCATACCACCATGCCCGGCTCATGAGTCTTCGTGGATCAAGGTACCACGGTTAACAGGGTTTACAATGGTAAGTTCAGTACCCTAGGTTCAAGCAGTTATGACACATACAAGGTGAACATACATCGGCCAGTCGGGTTACTTGACGTGCTCGACTAGCGCGATCGCATCTCAAGTCGAACGACATGAAGTGCGTAAAACACTTCGCGTGGCCTAACTACTGCCGCCAACTCTAAACACGAATCACGTTCATCGACGCGTCGTTCGTGGCTATAACCAGTTAGCCACGAATTCGCTCGGTTACCGACTGCCTGGACTAAGTCAAGTCCCACACATCTATGGAATCACATTAGCAACATATGCAAAGGTATTGGAATTGAAATAGGATCCTGTGAGCATGTTAACACATGTTATAATATTCAACTTAAGCAAATCTTCAACCACATACATTCCATGCATGTAATGCAATCATGCATAAGGTCAACGTGTAGGAAATCATTTAGGTCAGCATATTAATCAAGAAATCAATCTCAAACTACTACATAACATCATTTAATTCAATACATACTAATACAAGCATTTATACAAACACATACACTACACACTTAAGTCTACATATAGTATGTCGACCCAAAGTGCGCAACTAGGCGAATCTCTTCGCCAAACTGATTATGCAAGCATTCCTAACTCCCTAATGCGGCGACAAACCATGTCAATCACGTCAGCAAAATATGCATGTAGACCGTACTTCCTACAAATGACTAAAATGCCCTAAATCTCATATTCTTCGTTAATTTACGAAACAGGAAACGGAGAGCATGTTGTACATGTCAAACGGCGATGCCGTCGATAATCTACTATTAAACGACATTGAAAGCGTTGTAAACCGTCAATCAAAGCGTCTAAAATCCTCACCTAGTCTCTTACGGTTGCAGGATTTTGAACGGAGCGTGTACGCTTCGTTTACGGCGGTAGGAGAACCTGATTTATGGAATACGTTAGCTAACATGCCATGAATCTAAGTAAACCCTAAATCAGCAAGTTCTAGGGTTATTTTATACCTGAAAAAGGGGAGAAATCACCAGCCAGGTGATTGGGAAGAAGTGCTGAAGCACTAGCAGTCGGCGGCTCGGAAGCGGGAAAATTCCCTTCCAATCTCTCTCTCAAACTCTCTCTCCTTTTCTCCTAGGGTTTGCTATTTTCGGATGGGAGAGGAAAATGAGGGTTTCAACCCCTTTTATAAGCTTAAAAACGTCGGAAATAGGCTCCGGAATGAAGTTTACTTAGTGCCTATCCATTTCGGGGCTGTTTCGGTCCAAAAACTGCTTTCTGGTGGTCCCCTGGTCGATTGCGATCAGACTTAAGCTCATGTGCACCAGATGTAGCTCGTATTAAGTTTTCAGTCTGGCAGGGTTCGCAGATCGCACGTGGCGGACCAGTTTCAGTTCAACGGTCACCGCACGTAGATCAGGGCTGAAAGTCTCATGATAATAAATAGAAATTTTTCCTGATCCGAGGGTGTAATCTGGATGAATTCTGATGGTCAGAACGCTTAATACTGACGCGTCAAGTCGTGTGCCAGATTTGAATTTGAAATTCCAAATTCGTCCCTATTCGCGGTCGCTTCAGTCCGGGTTCAACGAAATCGTCTGTGATTATCGGTTTGACTTGATTTTCGAGATGATTGTCAAGTCCAGCTGGGCGGTTCTAACGGTCTAAGATAGGAGGTATCGGACCTTCGACGCGCGGTCTAAATCCAATACAAAATTTCAATATGGTCTAGAGAACAAACCTGCTTAGAGTTTGATCCGAGGTTATAGAGTATTGTAGAGTTGTTTGTTCTACTCGATTTGGGTCTTGCAGAACGTATTTAAAGTGATCAGGGACTATTTCCCAGCTACTCTAGCGTTGCGCTAGCTAACTTACGCTTAATTTACATGGAAATTATTTTACGCGATTTCGGGTCGAGTTGGTACTCGAGCCCAAGTATGAATTTTTCACGGGCGTTACACATCATGATGGTATGAGACTCATTATGATTATATGAGACCCGATTGTGATATAAAAGGCCATCATATGTGTGAGGACCATTATATACGTGAGGCCCTTTATATGTGTGAGGCCCACCATGTGCAGGTGATTATTGCACACCACAAATTCACCTATACGGGCCATTGGCCGTCTTATACTAGCCCACTATGATGTATGTGATTATAATCATGTTTATTATATGTGAGACCCATATCCTAAACCGTACCGTTCTGTAGGCTTCCACGATCCTCCCGGTCAAATTTCGACAATCCGCAACCTGTATTGAGCATTTGCGTATGATCCTGAGTCGTGTCCAGTCTATCAGAGTCAGCTTGACTCGAAACTTATACCCTTGTAACCACACCGTCGTTGTGGTTCCAAGTCGCGTCTCATGCTCCGAGGTGATACCCGGGCTAGGAGATGTGGACCAGCGTTCAGTTCAAGAAAACACCGCGTGTTGCAATTCTCAAGAGAATCTCTACCCTAAACATCACATCAATCCATCAATCAAAGTCAAGTACATAACCTTATCTAGCCATCCTTTTTTCACCAATAAAGCATGACACCCATTCCTCTTTCACCCAAAAGTCAACAAGCACCATACTCCCTCATCCCATCATCCCATCCATCACCACTCCTCCCTCTCTCATTTTTCTCACTATATCCCAAGCAATGCCCATATGAGGGAACGTATAAGCCTCTAAGAGAGAAGCTAGTGTGGCCTACCTTCCTACCACCCAATCTCACTATCCTAAGCCCATCTCAACCGTTGAAATTATCCCTTTGGAGCTCTATCATGCATTGGTGGAAGAAGGAAGAAGAGATCTAAGGTGGGTGATTTACCGTTGAATTTTAATTCGATGGCCCACTTGTGACGGGGCCCCTCCATCTCGCCGCTTCTCTTTCTCTCTATCTCTCTTTTCTCTCTCTTTTTCTCTCTTTTTCCTTGTTAAGGCCCACCATGAAGTATGTATTCTAGGTCCATGCCATCCATAGACCCACACCATGACGTGCATAGGTCATCCGGACCGTCCAGATCATGGTCTCACATGATGGATGTGTTGAACCCTCACCGTCAGCCCAGGTTGAAAAGGGCCATAGGCCTGAGCACTAGACCATATAAGTATTATATATTATATATTATATATTATATTACATTATATTATATATATATTATAATATAATATATATTTCATTATATCTGGTGAGCCCCACATGGGACCCACCTTTATTGCATGTATTCTACATCAACATCATCCATCTAGATGGTGCCATGTAGGGTACGCTGTTTGTGTGTGGGCCACGTTGTGGGACCTACATGAGGTGTATGTTAATCCCTGTCGTCCATCTAGTGGACGTGGCCCCACCTTGCTATATGTGACCAAATCCAATCGTCCATCAAGGACGGTGGTACACACCTGGACATATTTAATATTTGCCCCATCCGTACAGGTGGGACCCACATTGTGGCATGTATAGTATATCCATCCCATCCATCGTCTAGATGGCGTGGACCCACCACAATGTATGTGCTTCACGTCTAGTGCATCCCAGTCGTCAGTCCATTGGTGGAAAACCACCCTATTGTATGTACCTCACCTACACCGTCTAGCTCGATAGTGTTGGATGGTGTTGTGTACTCCGCCATGATGTAAGTTTTGGATGCACATCGTCCAGCTATGGACCACCGTGATGTAGGAGTCTTACCCTCACCTCCATTACTTGGACGGTGGGTCCTACTCCACGTGCAGTTTACACCTTGATGTGTGCATTCATCCAGGATGTCCAGGGCCTAGACATTAATTTAATATTATATACATATATTATGTATATCTATGGGTCCCACTTGTTTCATCCAAGTCATCCATCTATGGGACCCACCATGATGCATGTGTTGTATCCACACCATCTAACCATTTTGAGATATCATTTTATGGTTCGAGAGATAGGATGAGTCAGATCCAAAGTTCAAGTGGACCCCATCATTGCAGTAGTGAGGACAGTGACATCCACCATTTAAATTTCTAAGGGCCACATTAGTTTCCAATTAAACTGATATTTGTTTTCACTTCATCTATCACTATGTTAACTTATGAATAGGTTGGATCTCAAAATATATCACGGCGGCTCACACCATGATGGGTGCATGAAGTTCAGCCATTGATTTGGTGGACCATGCTGCAAAGACTAGTGGGGATTAAACGCCCACCACTGAACCCCTTTTGGGAGTATAAAAGTTTTGGATTAGTATGAAATTTATTTTTCCCACTTAATTCAGGTCTTTGTGACCTTATAAACAGACTGGATGAGAAAGAAACGTGATGGTGGGCCCTATGGAATTTCAACAGCAGAAATCATTATCTCTAATACTATTTCTAGTATGGTCTAGATGATCTTGTGATAAGATTCATTTTTAGCAATAGTGTGGCCCAACATGTTGTATATGAGGCCCGTTGGTGCAGCCCATTGATGCAGCTCACTTGTTATATATGAGGCCTGTTGGTGCAGCCCATTGAAGCGACCCACCGTGGTGTGTATGTTATCCAGGCCGTTCTTTGGCTAGACCGCTAGTAGGCCCACTTGCTATAGGTACAAGGCCCACCTATGATGTATATTTGAGGCTCACCTGTTGGATATTTGAGGCCCACCCATTTATATTGTTACCCACTATATGTTTGGCCCTATGAAGGCTACTCCTTGGGAGCAATGTGGGTTAAATGTCCACATTGATGAGTAATGATGGTTGGATGTTCACATTGTGACCTTCCCTTAGGCCTTGTTAGGCCCATTCTCATAATTCTCTTATGGGTTAACCTAGATAAGTAGGCCCCATTTGCCATAAACGAATGGTTTCGCACTATCAGATTTGATATAAGCCCAGTCGAGGGTCAATCCTTATATTATGGTTGATCGGTTGTTCCTCTAAGGACCCCACTTTATTTACATGCTGATTATCGGTGCCGATTATCGATGTTGATTGTCGGTGCCGATTATTGATCATTAGTGCCGATTATCGATGCTAATTATCAGTGCCGATTATTGATCATTGGTGCCGATTATCGACGATGATTCCTATTCCGATTGTCGAGGCTGAAAGTGACCTTACAAGTGCCCTGGTTTGTCAATTAACATGAGCGTTGGGTTAGTCAGACTGCAGAGCCTCATAGGAAGATTAATTCAAGCGTCTGCCTTAACCGAATGTGTGGAAGCTCGCGATAGGTAAATCTAAGCCTCACATCCCATATCCCAAAACACTAGGTGAATAAAACTCTTAAAACAAGTTAGTCATCATAGGGTTTTTAAGTGAGAAATTTTTTTCAAAAAATAGAAAATCTCCAAGTTTTCTTTCTTTGTCGATCTTATCGATGCACGTCTCGATATGATTGACCTGCGTTGTTGATGTCCTCGGTAACAAATCGATCCTATCAGAATGAGGACAAAAGTGTCCAGCAACCACATACATATCTGGACAGAATTATCGATATATCGATATACCTATCAATATCATCGATATTTGATTCTCGAGTTAATCAGAGGTGACTCAATAATATCGACAAAAAGATTTTTGGCGCCCCTATTTTTATTTAAAAAATTCATATATGATTCGATATATTGAAGCCATCCTCGATACCATCGGAGTTCAAATCTCGATGATATTAGAAGACTCTCGATGATATCAGTCATGGGCATAAAGTTGTCCAGCAACATTTTTCAAGTGATTTTCAATTCTGATCAGGGGTCACTCGATAGAATCAATATTTAAATATCGATGATATCGAGGCTGAATCATTTGCATCAAAAATGGACACAAACTATCCTGCAAGCTCACTAATAAAATCCTTGGATTTATCGATGCATCGACATAACCTTCGATATTATTGACATTCAAATTCTGATGATATCGAGTATCCCTCGATAATATCTAATGACCTAAAAAATATGAAGTAAGTCTCTCTCATTTTTCAAATGTCAAGGAATCAATCCTCGTATCGATAATATCAGACTTTAAAATCCGATGGCATCGATACGAGTCTCAATTCCCTCGACCAGCTGGCAAGAGGTTTTTAAAAGCGTATGACATTAAGTTTGTGTCATCGAGCGGACCATCGATACAATCGAGAGTATATGCTCGATGATATTGAACTCTGTCATGAATGTGACCGTTTTATATCTGTTGGAACCTTTTGCCTATATAAAGAGAGCTTGTCTATTGTTGCTGGTAGAGAAGGAAGAGAGTACTTTTGAGTGTTTAACCTTAGATCATTTATCCAAAGCCCTTTCTCTCAAGGGAGTTCATCCTCCAATCCACCCTCATCATTGATATTTAATAGAGTGGATTGGAGAATAAACTTTCGCATCAAGGATCCTCCAGCTACTACCTTAATGGCGAATCATTAAGTTGAGATGCCTTAAATGCATAGATAATTAGAATCGCTCTATCTTCCTAATAGGAAAACTTTTAGAGAGTAGGATTTCATCATAACCTTGACCCAACCCGTCGCCATATATTAGTACATCATTTGAGTTGCAGATCAAGGAAGTAGAAGACTCTTCATCAATAAGGAGGAGATCTTTATCAACATGATGAATGAGACTCATCAACTTATCTGTAAGTATCTAGACTTCATAGGACCCTTTGATCATTCCTTTATAGGATTGGATCTAAGGTGTTTTCTCAACCTTGCAAATCCTTTAGGAGGCCTCCAGCAGGAGTGTACGTAGTGGGCGCATTTTGTGGACCCTTACTTTGTGGAGAGCATAAACATCTAGTTGAAGGTGAACCAGTCAAAACTTTAGGTTTGAGGTGAACTGTGTGAAATCTCGAGTTTAAGGTAAAACTGCGTGTAAAACCTCCATTAAGGTCTTATGGAAGATCCTTGGCCAATGTGCCTAAAGTAGGTGCAATGTGTTGACCCTTGCTTGTGAGAGCATAAACAGTCAGCCTCAGTGTAAGTTGTAAAGGTTGAAGGTAAACCTAATTTAAAACCTTAGGTTTGAGGTGAACAGTTGTGAAATCTCCTTAGTGAAATTCGGTACACTCAAGGGTTGAGTGCGGTTACCGAGAGTGGAGTAGACAAGTAATCGAACCATTATAAAAATGACTGTGTTTGCGATTACTATTCTTTAATTTGTGTGATTTACTTTAATATTTTCATATCTGAATATCTAAGATCACACCTCACACACATATACAGTCATATCCATCATAAACTAATTTTCATATCATTCACTTCTTAAATAGGTTGTGATTGGATCCTCTACCGGGCTTGGAAGCCAGTAGAGTTGCTTATGAGTAATCCTAATATGTGCTTATTGTTAGGATTAGTGTAATAGGATTTTAAATAAACCATAAAAATTTTAAGAAGTCCTATTCACCCTTCTCTAGGACGTATTGGCATATTCCTACTTTAACTAAAGCGGTCTTCGCCGCTATTTCAATTGGTATCAAAGTGGGTCTCTCTTTAAGGGCTTCACCACCTAGGGAGTGATCTTGACTGAAGTTTGGAATATGGCCAAAGGATAGGGCTCATCAGTCACTGGGCCTCCAATATTTGATGGCTCAAGCTATGCATACTAAAAGGCTAGAATGCACTACTTTCTGAGATCTTTGGATCATGAAGTCTGAGATATAATTGAAAGTGGATATGTGCCACCATCTGAACAAATTGTACTTGATAGTGGCACAACCATCAAAAAACCCAAATTCAAAGAAAAGTGGATGACGTTCGACAAAGAAAAATAAACTGCTGAAGCAAAAGCTATGAACGCCATCTGCTGTGTCGTGTCCCAGAATATATTCAATTAAATAAGTATGTATGGGACATCCAAGGAAATATAGGATCTATTAGAAACAACCCATGAAGGTACAAGTACTATGAAGAGGTTCAAACTCTAACTTTTGACTTCACAGTTTGAAATTCTCAGAATGGAGGAGCATGAGACATTTATGGAGTTTTTCACCAAGTTGAATATCATTTGCAACTCCATGAGTGGATTAGGAGAAAAAGTTCCAGTACCGAAAATATGTAGGAAAATTCTAAGATCCCTACTGGAACGATTTAATCCAAAAGTAACAACAATTGAAGAGTGTAGGAACATAGACGAGATGAAAGTAGAAGAAATAGTAGGTTCCTTACAAACTTTTAAACTACACTTCAGACAAACCCAAAAATCCAAAATAACTGTCCTAAAAACCTCAAAGAAAATAATAAATAAGGACAGTGGAAGTGAAAAGGAAGATGAAGATGAGGAAGTGGCCTTGCTGGCACAAAGATTCAGAAGATTCTTTCAGAAGAATCACTGTCGTCCTTGTAGAGGAAGAAAGATGGATGACAAACCTTTTGCAGGAAAATTTTGTAAAAGAACCAAAGAACCACAATGTTATGCCAGTCAGAAGTATGGACATCTATCTACTAAATGCCTAAACAAAAAAACTAAGGGCAAGGCAATGGCCACCACATGGGATGATACGGAACTGTCAAATTCAAAATCTAGTGACTTAGAGAGTGATGGAGATAAAAAAATCCTTAAAAATCCTTATAATCTCCACTACTCCAATCATTCCCAGTGAATTTAAAAACAAGGAAGAACAACAAGCCACTGAATCATTTTCGTCTGATAATGAGGAGACTAGAGGAGAAGAAGAAGAAATAGAAAAGGATAAACTACAAGATGCTTATAATCAACTCTATATTCATAGAATCCACATACTTAAGAGAATTGGAATGTTTGAAAACAAGAAGGAATTGCTGCAAAAAAACTTGGACAAAACCTTGGAAATTAATATACATTTAATCAATGATTTGTAGCAATATCACTCAGAAAATGATAAATTAGAAAGAGCCTATCTATCCCTAAAAATGGAATCCCCAAAGCTTATGAAACAAGTTGAATTATTAAAAGATAAAAATGAGCAACTCAAGAATGAAAATCACATACTCCGTTTTGACTTAGAGAAATCCAGAAAACTTGCTAAAATAAATTATAAATTTTCTCAGAGTGGTGAAAAGCTAGAAAAGTTGTTAGGGATGGGAAGACGGGGAAAAGACAAAAGTGGCCTGGGGTATGATAAATTTAAGTCAAAATTTGAAAATGCAGCACCAGTAACTGGAAGATCTACTGCTTTAGGAAGTAAAACTAAAACTACTCTAGTGTGTCATTTGTGTGGTGATTTGGGTCATTACAAGTTCGAATGCATAACACCTAAGAGGACTCAACATAACTCTGGTCAGAATCATATTGATAAAGTCAAACCAACCAGAGAAATACAGAATGTCATGAATCCACTTAGGAATATGGATAGAAGAAATGCACTTCCATCACCACTCAAAATGACTAACAAAATGAAAGAGTTATTTGATCAAATGGATAAATTGAACACTAAAACTAAATTCATTAGAGTTAGAAACTTTGCCAGGAAATGGGTAAGGAAGAATTAGTTCAGATCATGCATCTAGATTTGGATATTTGCTGAAATGATGCAATTTCTGTTGAGATCTAAATGATATATCTGAGGTTCCTCACCTTAATCTTTTGTATATAAACATTTTAATGTTTATAATTTTGATGTGTGCACTGGTTGTATAAAATTTTGTTGTATGTACTGTTGATACATAGATATACTAATAGCATACATCAAAGATTGTCTAAATGTTGAAAATTGAAAACATTCGCCTTTGAGACACCTATCGATAAATCAAAAGAACGGCTTGATTGCATCGGCCAAGAATCGATACCATCGTCGGTCTCTCGAGAAGCTGAATCGTCAGGACAGTTGAACTTCCTTCTGATCTTCATTAAAAATCTCAATATGGTACCCTGATGTCATTGAAACTACGTTTGATGATATCAACGGTTACTGAAAAATTAAAGACGGAAGAACGAAAAAAGAGACTCACTAGTTGATCTTGGAATGGGATTAAACTTCTCAGAACAATTCCTCTCTCTCTCAAACAAACATGTTTAAAAAAAAAATCTAGTTCTTCCACAACAACCTTCAATGAAGAACAAGAAATGAAAGAATGAAGCAACTGGCTCATCTCCACTTTTCAACTTGAATCTTGTAGCAGAACAGTCAGTTTAGAGGAAGAGCATTACATCTTTTAGGATCATCAAATTCTTAGAACTGATCGGTTGGGAGAATATCATGAACCTTGGAAGAGGATTTCAACATAATTCGGTGCATCAGTTCTTAAGTTTCATCTACCATGTTGAAAATACTCTACCAACCATCTCAGTCGCGGTCATAAATCGAACTGAATACATCACTCCTAGACTGATAAGGAGTCTGATTGGGATAGAGGTCACAAGGATACCTGTATCAGAACAAAATTTGAATGGCCTTAGGGTATGGGGTGAAATTACTTGGGTACTGTGTGATGGTGCTACTATATCAAGAAATGCAAAAAATACACTTCATGTTAAATATCTCAGTCCTGCATATAAAATTCTTCATAGCATTTTCAGCACAAATGTCTATCCCTGTGAAGTCTCTAGCAACATGCTCTTCTTACATGCTAAATGTTTTGTATGATGTTCATCTTGGTATACATGTCTTCCTACCCACTCTTATTTTACAACAATTAATTCAGATATCTTCGGATGAATCCATCACTATACTTCCATTCCCATGCCTTGTGACCAAGCTATCATGACACTTTGGGCTACCTCCTACCAACGATCTTCCACACCCGCGTATTTGGTTTAATCAAGAAAAAAATTGCAATATAATGGCCAGTACGCCTCATGAAGGTATCAATTCGAGCTCAGACAAAGAATATTCTGTACGTAGCACCGTCTCTGGCCAAAAAATTTAGGCTGTCATCGATCAAAACATTGTACAAGATCTGCTTGATAGACAATCCCACATGATGAAACAGCTGGATAAGTGTGAAGTCCGTCTTCTAGAGATCAAAACCATGCTGGAAACTTTACAACATGATACACAGCAAATTCTGAATAACTTGCCAGCACTGTAGAGGTTGTTGATTATCTATAGAATGTTCAATGCATCACAGACCTAGATTCTCACTGAAATGTTGAGGGCATTAATATCTTTTTGAATGCTCTTTACTCATGCATAGTGTGATGCATTACTACAGTTTTTTTTAAAAACTCTTTGAGTAAAGAAGACTCAGTATCTTGATGTTTTTGTTTGGATGAATCTGAACTTACTAATGTTCTACTGCTGTTTGGGGTAGTATAAGTATCTTGTTAAATGTGGCTGAATGTAATTCTCATCTCTTCTGCCAATCTGATATATGTGATCCCCTTGTTTATCTAGTCTCAGATATGAAGTGCATATGATGTTCATGATAATTTTTATTATTGCACTAATTGAACTACTATGAACCCATATCTTCTAAAAATGATGTATGCTTTAAACTGGTCTAATCCTTTTATATCTATATCTGAGTGGTTCTCCCAAATGTCTTTAAACTTCAGTCAATTTCAACTGTTATATTTTTGTCAATGACTGACAAAAAGGGGGAGAATAATTCAAACAACCCGAACGGAAATTTGCATATCTGCTTAAATGGTGTTGCATGTGTTAGGGGGAGCAACTGCACCAAGCGAGGGGGAGTTTGTAATTAGGGGGAGTAGATACTGGGTTGTGTACATGGTTCACTAGATTGTAAAATTATGAAAAATGCATGTACACACAATTTAGGATATATCTATCTAGATACTGTCCTAAGGTGTTTTAGTATTTTGTCACATAATTGACAAAGGGGGAGATTGAAAGTGTCCTTGCAAGGGCCCTGGTTTGTCAATTAGCATGATCGTTGGGTTAGTCAGACTGCAGAGCCTCATAGGAAGATTAATTCAAGCGTCTGCCTCAACTGGATGTGTGGAAGCTCGCCATAGGTAAATCTAAGCCTCACATCTCATATCTCAAAACACCAGGTGAATAAAACCTTTAAAACAAGTTAGAAATCATAGGGTTTTTAAGCGAGAAAACTTTTTCAAAAAATAGAAAATCTATAAGTTTTCTTGCTTTGTTGATCTTGTCGATGCACGTCTCGATATGTTCGACCTGTGCTGTCGATGTCCTCGGTAACAAATTGATCATATCGAAATGAGAACAAAAGTGTCCAGCAACCACATACATATCTGGATGGAATTATCGATGTATCGATATACCTATCGATATCATCGATTTTTAAATCTCGAATCAATCGGAGGTGACTCAATAATATCGATAGGAAGATCTTCAGCGCCCCTGTTTTTACTTAAGAAATTCATATATGCTTTGATATATCGAAGTTATCCTTGATACCATTAGAGTTCAAATCTTAATGATATCGAAAGGCTCTCAATGATATCGGTCATGGGCGTGAAGTTGTCTAGTAACATTTTTCAGGTGGTTTTTAATTCTGATTGGGCATCACTCAATAGAATCGATATTCAAATATTGATGATATCGAGGCCAGATCGATTGCATCAAAAATGGACATAAACTATCCAGGAAGTTCACTGATAAAACCCTTGGATTTATCGATTCATCGACACGACCTTCGATATTATCGACATTCAAATTCTGATGATATTGAGTATCCCTCGATCATATCTGATGACTTGAAAAATATCAACCAAGTCTCTCTCATTTTTCAAATGTCGAAGAATCGATCCTCGTATTGATAATATCGGAGTTCGAAATCCGATGACATCGATACGAGTCTTAATTCCCTTGACCAGCTGGCAAGAAGTTTTCAAAAGCGTATGACATTGATTTTGTGTCATTGAGTGGACCATCGATACAATCGAGAGTATACGCTCGATGATATCGAACTCTATCATAAATGTGACCATTTTATATCCGTTGGAACCTTTTGCCTATATAAAGAGAGCTTGTCTAATGTTGCTGGTAGAGAAAGAAGAGAGTGCTTTTGAGTGTTTAACCTTATATCATTTGCCCAAAGCCCTTTCTCTCAAGGGAGTTCATCCTCCAATCCACCCTCATTATTGATATTCAATAGAGTGGATTGAGGAATGAACTTCTGTATATAAGGATTCTCCAGGTACTACTTTAATGGCAAATCATTAAGCTAGGATGCCTTGTATGCATATATGATTGGAATCGCTCTATCTTCCTAATAGGAAAAATTTTAGAGAGTAGGATTCCATCATAACCTTGACCCAACCCATGTCATATATTGGTACATCATTTGAGTTACGGATCAAGGAAGCAGAAGACTCTTCATCAACGAGGAGGAGATCTTTGTCAATGTGCTAAATGGGACTCATCCACTTATCTATAAGTATCTAGAGTTTAGAGGACCCTTTCATCGTTCCTTTGTAGGATTGGGTCTAAGGCATTCTCTCACCCTTACAAGTCCTCTGAGAGGCCTCCGACGGGAGTGTACGTGGTGGGTGCATTGTGTGGAACCTTGCTTTGTAGAGAGCATAAACATCTGATTGAAGATGAACCGGTCAAAACCTTAGGTTTGAGGTGAACCGTGTGAAACCTCAAGTTTGAGGTAAATCACATAAAACCTCCATTAGGGTCTTATGGAAGATCCTTGGCCAGTGTGCCTAAAAGTGGGTGTGATGTGTTGACCCTTGCTCATGAGAGCATAAACAGTTAGCCTTAATGTAGGTTATAAAGGTTGAAGGTGAACCTAATTTAAAACCTTAGGTTTGAGGTGAACCGCTATGAAACCTCCTTAGTGAAATCCGGTACACTCAAGGGTTGAGTGCGGTTACCGGGAGTGGAGTAGACAAGTAGTCGAACCACTATAAAAATGACTATGTTTAAGATTGTTATTCTTTAATTTGTGTGATTTGCTTTAAATTCTCATATCTAAATATCTGAGATCACACCTCACACACATATACAGTCATATCATCATAAACTAATTTTCATATTGTTCACTTCTTAAATAGTTTGTGATTGGATCCTCTACCAGGCTTGAAAACCAGTAGAGTTACTTATGAGTAATCCTAATATGTGCTTGTTATTAGGATTAGTGTAATAGGATTTTAAATAAACCATAAAAATTTTAAGAAGTCCTATTCACCCCCCTCTAGGACATATTGGCATATTCCTACTTCAACTAAAGTAGTCTTCACTGGTATTTCAGAGGCCAAGTCAGATTTTTGAGGCCAATTCAGATTCTAATTGTCAAGGCCGATCAGATTATCAAAGCCAATTATTGAGGTTGATTTCGATTGTCGAGGCCTAATGTAATGTATATAAGGCTCATGGGATGTGGCCCTTTGTGATGTATATTAGGCGCGTATTAGAGGCCAATTGTGATGTATATGTGACCCATGTGATGCGGCCCACTTAATGTATATGAGGCCTAATGTGACGTATTTATGGCCATCATTGAGGCATACCTTGATGTGATGCATAATGAACCTGTGTGAGAGGCCTATTGCCATGTGCTTGGGGCCCATGGGTTGTGGCCCATTGTAATGTATTCGGGGCCCATGGGACGTGGCCCATCCGATGTATATAGGCCCATGTGATGCAACCCATGTGATGTGTATTAGGCCCATGTGACACGGCCCATTATGATTGTATGAGGCCCATTATGGTGCATTTAAGGGCCAGGTTATGGAGCCCATTGTGATGTATGTTAGGCCCATGTGAAAGGCCCATCGTGATGTGTATTAAGCTCTTCAATAAGGCCTATAGTGTTGTATTTTTGGCTCTCGTGCGAGGCCATGGGTCCACTATATGTTAGGCTATATGTGGGTCATTCCTTAGGGGCAATGTTGGTAAACGTCCACGTTGTCGAGGTTGATTATTAATGCTTGTTATTGATACCGATTATGAGTATGTGACAGCATAACATCGTGATACATGCCCATACGCATCATTTGCATGTTTATTATGAGATGTGATTGACCATTAGATATGAAATTAGGTAAGTTGTTATGAGACTCCCAGATAAGTGAAGGTTATCTCACATGAGTGCACAGTATGCATAGGATTGATGCATGACTGAATTGTATAACTCATGCACCTTGCATTGCATGTTGTGATTACTATACGCCCCTAGCGACATCAGGGATGTAGCCTTCATAGGCATATCGTGGATGACCAGATGGGACACTCAAAATTTGTTATTAGCATCGTGCTGCCATAGATGGCCCTGGGTAAAAATTCCTAAACCATCTTGGTACCAGAGGATGCCCCAATGTTGAGACCGAGTGGATACATGAGTGCCTGAGTGCTGAATACCAAGAAGTCGCGTCTCCCACTGTGTCGTGGTTGGTTAGGAGGGGGTGTGCCCTTAGCCACCTGAGGGAGTAGGCATAGCTAGGTTGAGTCTGACCAGCTCCTAAATAGGTCTACTATCGATGGGCCGGGTAGGCATTGGTATACTGTTGGCAGATGGGTAGTGAGGTCTTTTCCACTCACTGGGCTACACGGCTTGTAAGGGCGATAACCAGTTTGGAGTGTACTAGACCCCGATAATGATCCTAGAGATGTATAGTATTGATATGTGGACTTATTGAGCAGAAGTTGTATACTCATTCATTCATTCATTCACTATCCACTCGGGCTAGTGGTGCGTAAATATCTGTTACATGTACCTTCGCAATGGCCAGGATTTCGATTTGGGTGCGCGACTAACCTGAGATTAAGAGTTTACCACATTGTGTCTAACTATCCAAATTTAGGTATGGGATTGGTTTGAATAGAAGTCTCTTTTGGTGGACCCCGTAGCCTGCGATACTATATACTATCATCTTGACTTCATACTCCAGCTTGGTCATTTTATTCGCATCGCATATTACATTACATTCACGGGTATATGACATTTTGGGTTGTTATGTTTCTGCACTTATATGACCTAAACAGACTTAGCAGGATTTTCATATTGCATTGTATCCTCCGCATCTGATATTTGACGCTCTATGATTCCTCATTTGCATAGTTGATCTGTATTTTGTGCTCTGATATTGTATGATTTATAGACTTGCAGTATTTCTGCTTACTCTGATATTATATAATTCATGATCTTGCCGGTAATTTCGATATTGTATGATTAAGGCATTGTATTAAATACTTGGTACTTATCTTGTGCACACACACCACCTTCTAAGCTTTATATAAGCTTATGCATGATAGATGCGTGCAAGTGGTATTAAGTTGTAGCTACGTCGAGCTTGGAGCGTGCAACTGACTTCTGGAGCTTTGATTTTTGATATATATATTTTCCTTTCAGCATTGTATTCAAATATTTATATTAGTGGATATGTGATGATGATGTTGCCTTTGTGATTTAGGTAAACTTGTGGTTATGCTTCTTATGAGACAAATGTATGCTGAAAAATCCTCCTTGTAGGATCCCAGGATCGTAATCTGGAGTATACACGCTGGGAGCTGAGAATGGGGTACTATGGATGCTGTCGGCACCGGATTCGGTGATCGAGAATTTTGTGAGCCCAGTTTTCGAGTTTCGAGCGTGACAGTATACTTCATGATACATGTCCATACGCATAATCCACATGCTTGTTATGAGGAGTGATCGAGCATACCATGTGTCATTGGGCTGATTGTTTACGGGACTCCTTGAGAGATAGAGTTGCCCCATATGAGCGCACGGTACACGTAGGTTTGATGCATGACTGGATGATATGACTCATGCATCTAGCAATTTGTGATATGACCACCGTACGCCCTAGCAATGCCATGGCCTCCACAAGCATGTCGTGGATAGCCAGATGGGACACCAAAAATTTTTGGTTCTAGTAAACGGGCATGATAGATGTCCCTAGGTGAAAATCCCTAAACCCCCGAGGCTAGGAGATGCTCCAATGTCTAGACCAAGTGGATATATATGTGTACATGAGAGCTGTATACTAGTAGGTTGCGTCTCCCACTATGTCGTGGTCGGTTGGGAGGGGGTTTGGCCTTACTCTCCTGAGGGAGTAAGTAATGTTAGGCTAAGTCTAACTAGCTTGAAGAATGGATCCGCTATCGACAAGCTGACCCAATATTGGTAGGCGGAGAGTGAGTTCTCTTCCACTTACCCAGTTGTGTGCTTGATGGGGTGGCAAGCTAGCGTGGAGTGTACTAGATCCTGATGATGATCCCAAAGACATACTGTACCGAGATGTGGAGTTACATATTTATCATTTGACTTATTCATTTATTCATGCACTATCCACTTAGCCTGGTAGTGTGCAACTAAATCATTATGTGTACCTTCACAATGGCTAGGATTTCAGTTGAGCACGTGACCAACCTAAGATCAGGAGTCTACCACATTTAGTCTAGCTATCTAAATTTAGGTATGAGACTGATTTGGATAGAAGTCCCTTATGATGGTCCCCATAACTTGTGATACTATGTGCTATCATCCTGACTTCAAACTCCAGTTTGGTTATTTCTTTCGCACCACATATTGCATTGCATCCTCAGTACATAACTTTTGGTTTACTATGCTTCTGTATTGCATAGCCTGTATGAGTTTGATGCTATTCTGGACTCACTAGGATCTGCATATTGCATAACATCCGCGGCATATGGCATTTGGGTTTCTATGTTTTTACATTTATATGGCCTAGATGAGGCTGATGATATCCATGGCTCTTTAGAATTGCATATTATATTGCATCCTCAGTATTTGATATTTGGCTCATTATGACTTCGCATTGCATAGTTGATCTTCATTGCATACTCTTAATATTGAATGACTTGTAGTCTTGCCAGTATTTCACTTATGCTAATATTTATGTGCTTGGAACTTATCTTGTGCACACACGTACACCACCCTCAAAGCTTTTTATAAGCTTATGCAAGATAAATGCGTGCAGGTGACGGTAGGACACGGTCGAGCTGAGGAAAGAGTGTACGACAGAGCTTCTGGAGATTTTGACATTTATCTTGAATTTCCCCTTCATGTATTGTACACAAGTTTTTTATATTAATAGGATATATGATGACGATTTTGCCTTTGTGATTTGGGTACACTTGTGGTTATGCTCCTTTATTTATAAAAAATAAAAATAATAAAAAATTCACACTGAAAATCCTCCTTGTAGGATCCCAAGATCGGAACTTGGCGTATGGGTGCTGGGAGCCAAGAATGGGGTATTACGGAGGTCATCGGTACCGGATTCTGCGATCGAAAATTCTGTGAACCTATTTTTTGAGTTTAGGGTGTAATGTCATGGTTCGTAAGAGAATTATTCTTAGATATATCATCTCGTCCAAGGGAATTTAGGTAGATAAGGTTAAAATTAATCTTATCTCTAACCTACCCCCACCTAAAAGCATATGAGACATGCGATCCTTCTAAGGACATGTCGGATTTTATAAAAGACTCGTAAAGGACTTTAGTCACCTCTCTCATCATTTATGAAATCTGCTTCAAAAGGATGTACCATACGAGTGGACTGAGCAATGTCAGGAAGCTTTTTCTAAGCTTAAAAGCATATTAACCACCGCACCTATTATGCACCCACCCGACTAGAGCATTCCTTTTGAAATTATGTGTGATATTTCATACTACCTTTCCATCACTTCTCATCTCTTTTACATTGAGGAAAATGTAGATTTTGAAAAGCATGTTTCATACTACCTTTCCATCACTTCTCATCTCTTTTACATTGAGGGCAATGTAGATTTTAGGTTCGGGGTGTAGATTAGGTAAATTAATCAGTACTTTCTTAGCTTCTGTGCAAAAAATGTTGAAAATTTTCAATTTTTCAAGTTAAAACCCTATTTGGAAAAGGATAATTTGTGAACTTAAGAATAACTTGAGTATGATGATAAGGTAGAGAGTGAATTTTGAATTGTTGGAGTTTGATCAACTAAATAGCCTATAACCTACAGTTCTTGCACTCAATTGATTAAGAAGAAGTTTAGATATCATGTTAATCTAAATCATAATGACACAATCATTCTACCTTCTGTGATTATTGCTAGAATTTCTAATTGATAGCATGCGAATCACTGATAAATGGTGAGAATTGATTCTAGATAATTTTATCCACCTTAAAAGATGAAAAGAACCAGTTTAAAAAAACAGTGTGATTAACAAAAAGGTCATGAAAATGAATAGAAAATAAATGAAAAATATGAAAAAGAATTAAAATGAAAAGACTGGATGAATACAAGTGACCGTCAATATAAAATTAAAAACTAGAAAAAGAAGGAGAAGGGGATTAGTTCGGAATCAGTACTTGATTATTCAATACATCTTGAAGTGATGAGCATGGCTAATGTGATGAAAAGATAGTATTTTTTTAGGAAGTAAGTTGATTTTCACTGAGCACATTAAAAAACTTGATATATGAACTCATACTCTAATGTAATGAATAAAGAACCTATTTGATTGATTGCTTATACGATTTGGCTCTAGGTTTTCAAAATCTCAATTTCTCGTCTTAATTATACTCGTTCATACTTGATTACACAAAGGATTGATTTCTGAAAAAAGTTTTAAACATTGAGAATTGAGGATTACTTCATGCATGTTTTGTAGAGGACCAGGAAAATGTTGGTTGAAGAGTATGTTGATTGTCAAATATTATATATTTTCCCCCATTTATATCTTAGTTTTATGAACATGATAATGTTTAGTGGTAGATTTTATACGTGTTTGTATTGCAAGGTGAATTTAAAAGCTTGGATTGAAAATAATGATAAAAGCATGGATTTGATGCTCTAGAATCACCAAGGTAATGGATGGATCTTAGGAGACCAAGATTGAAGATTTCATGTCCCCAAGATTCAAGAAAATGAAGTGGAGAAGGAAGGAAGCCGATAGAACAAAGTTCAGTAATTCACCCCATTGTCTATGTCATTGAACACAGATCGATGACATCGAATAATTACATGGAAATCGAGTTAGTCATTGGACAAATTAAAGACATTTCTCGATAGCTCGAGGACCTGTTCGATAACTTAAGGACCTGAGGACCTGTTCGATAGCTCGAAGATCTGCTCTATGGCATTGAATATAGCTTGATGACATCGAATAATTACATGAAAAGAAAGATTGATTGTTGGACATATTGGGCGTAATTCTCGACTACTCAAAGTCCCTATCGATGACATCGAAGACCTGCTCGATGACATCAAATCCCATTTGATGGCATCGAAAATTCTATGGGTTTTTGAAACAACTCGCTAGAACTTTCTGGACACATTCTCGATTGATCGAAGACCACTCGATGATATCAAAGCCCTTTTTGATGACATCAAAGGCATTACGCGGACTGCGTAAATTTGATGCGGTTCCAAGGTCAGTTTGCGAAAATACTAAGTTGGTTCACAAGGAGGCGTTTCACAACTATAAATAGGAGTCCCTAGGACATTCCTAGGCATCATCTAAGGTTTGAGGAGTGGAGAAAATGGGTTGAGAGCCACCGTCAAGAGTCTTTCTTCTTCTTCCTTAGTTTGTTTTATGCTTTTCTTAAGAGTTCTTAGTTCAATCATGTCTATGGTTGGATAAACCTCTTATCTAGGGCTAAGAGGTAAAGCTTGTAGTGTGATTGGGATGTTTTCTTTACTTTGATTCATGTTTTATGTTGAACTTCATTGATTTTTAGTTGATTTTAAGGAATACTTTCAGTTTGCAATAGCTTTGAGTATCTTCTTTTCTTATTATGAGATTATTGGATTGTTAAATCCCATTGTTTCCCATTGTCTCCTGAGCATGGTTGGGTGATGGAATCGCTTCCAAACTCCACAATTATCTTCCATTGAGACTAGATCAATGAGAAGTTTAGAGATTTAATTATCTCTCTTTCCAATTCAATAAAATAGGACTCTAATTCCAATTGGATCTATTGAATCAAGTAAGGTAACATCCTAAGAACTACAAGTGGATCCTTGGCACCCTAGTTCCCACCTTTAAATTCACAAGTTTCAATTACTTTATTCAAAATTACTTATTCAAATCTTTTAAATTTAATTTTACATCTTTTTCTAGTTTTACTTCTAGTTACCTTCAGAAATGTACAAGTTCAGTCCCTATGGATTCAACCTCGGTCTCACCGAGATTATTACAACATTGCGACCTTACACTTAGGGTTGTGAACACTAAACACACTGTCTTACATGATCTTTCCATGGAATGCAAAACATATGGATATTAAGCCAGGAGTGTTCCAACTCCTTCCATAGTTCCATGGACTTGAATCTAAAAATTCATATCTACACATGAAAGAGTTTGATGAGATAATAGCCACTTTACACTTTTCAAATGTATCTAAGGACATGATCAGGCTGAAACTCTTTCCTTTCTCCATAAAAGAAAAAGCTAAGACATAGTTACACTTACTACGTCCACGATCGATTGGCAGATGGAACGACATGACAAGGGAGTTCATTAAGAAACTTTTCCCATATCATAAAACGAACACCCTCAGAAATTCAATCATAAAATTTGCCCAAAAGGAAGATTTCTTCCAATGTTGGGAGCGGTTCAAGGATCTTATCAATTCATGCCCTCAACATGGTTTTAAAACATGGTGCATTATAAGTTTCTTCTCTAAAGGACTGACATCTTTCACATGCCAAATGGTTGAGACAACGTGCAAAGGGGAATTTATGAACAAAGATGTCGATGATGTGTAGGATTACTTTGAAAAACTCACTGAAAACACACAATCATGGGACATCTCCCCAAGATCTAGCACCACTTCTAAGGCTACTCAATAAAAGGAGAAGGGCAGAATCTATGTTTTGAAAGAGGAAGATGATCTAAAGGCTAAAGTAGCCGGTCTCACAAGGAAAATCAAGGCTATGGAACTTAAGAAGGGTAAGGCTAAGGAAGTTGTTTATGGTATTTACGCTTGCAACATACATACGACTGAAAATTACCCAACAATTCCTACTTTTCAAGAGATATTAAATCAGCATTCAAATGCCCTAAGCAACTACCAAAGGCCTTTTAAAGGACCCACCTCCAATACATATAATTCGAGATGGAGGAATCATCCAAATTTTAGTTGGAGGAATGGACAAACTACTACTCCTCAAGGAATCCCTAACCAACTCTTGAATTAAGGGAAACCTCAAGAGGAACCGGTTCATAATTCCACATAAACTCAAGAGCTTATCCAAACATTACAAGAGCTTAAAAAGTTTATGCAAAAGATAGATTCACGTGTTACAATTATGGAGAAGGGGATGCTTCCTGCCCAACCTCTCCTCAATCCTAAATCACAATACGAAATAAGTGATCCAAGCTCTTCAAATCATATGGAGCAAGTGAATTCTACCACCACTCTTAGGAGTGGAAAGACAATTGACAAAACTATTTCGGCAAAGGCTGAAAAGCTTGAGGACCCCAGAAGTAGATGAGAATGATAGACCTATCACTGCTCCATATGGGTTAGAACAAGAACCGCAGAGTAAGCCAATTGTGACATTTCCCCAATGGTTGATTACACCAAAACCTCTAGCTAACTCTTAGGATATTCTAGAGGTGTTGAAACATGTGAAGGTTAACATCCCTCATTTGGATGTTGTGAAACAAATTCCTTCATATGTCAAATTTTTGAAAGATTTATGCACTACCAAAAGGTGGTAGAGTATTCAAATATTTCTAACAAAAAAAGTGAGTGTCATCCTCAAGTAAGATGGGCCAAAAAAATACAAGGATCCTGGTAGCCTAACAATCACTTGTGTAATTGGGGACTACCAGATTGAGCACGCACTTCTTGACTCAGTCTATGAACAACTGAGCCTATGTGAATTAAAACCCACCCAAACCACATTATAACTTGTTGATCGATCAGTTCATGTGCCGAGAGGGATAATTAAGAATGTATTAGTACAGGTTAAAAAATTCTACTATCTAGTATATTTTATCATCTTGGATACTCAATCCATCATAGATATGAGCACTCAAATTCTTATCATTCTTGGGCGCTCATTCCTTGCTACATTAAACGTAATCATTAATTGTAGGAATAGAGTTATGAGTTTATTTTTCAAAAATATGACATTAGAGCTCAATATCTTTTTTAATATGAGCAAACAGGCAGAGGATGATGACAATACCCACAACAATAATATGATTGACTCTTTCGTGAAAGATAGAGCTCTTTTGACTCTATAATTTAACCCTCTAGATACGTGCTTGGCCCACTCCCCTGATTTAAATGATGACACGATTAAGGAGATGGATACCATGCTTGATATTGCGTCAATACTTGAAGTTAACTAGTGGAGGCCATAATTTGAGAAATTTTCCCAAACCACCGTAGTGCCTCTGCCATCTAGCCTCAAAGCACTGGAGCTTGACCTAAAACCTTTGCCCTATGATATAATATATGTATACTTAGGTCAAGATGAGGCATACCTGATGTTGATTTCATCCCACCTTGAGGAAGAATAGGAGAGTGTGCTTATTTCCACTCTTATTAAGCACAAATGGGGTCCTTGGATGGTCGATTGTGGACCTCAAGGGAATTAATCCTTTTATTTATACTCATCGTATTCATCTTAAGGATAATGCGAAGACTTATTGACAACCACTACGTTGATTAAATCCAAGCATGAAAGAAGTGGTTAAGGCCAAGGTTCTTAAGTTATTAGATGTAAGTATCATATACCCTATATCTAATAGTCAATGGGTGAGTCCAACTCGGGTGGTTCCCAAGAAGTCCGAAATCACCATCATAGCCAATGCCGATAATGAACTCATGCCAACTAGAGTTACCACTCGTTAGAGAATGTGCATTGACTACAAGAAGTTGAATACCATCACTAGAAAGGACCACTTCCCTTTGCCCTTCATCGATCAAATCTTGGAAAGGCTAGTTAGTCACTCTTACTATTATTTCCTTGACGAATATTTGAGCTATAATCTGATATAGATAGCCCTTAAAGATTAAGAGAAAACAACGTTCACATGTCCTTATGACACATTTGCTTATCGAAGGATGTCATTTAGACTATGTAATTCTCCTACCACTTTTCAACGATGCATGTTGAGTATATTTTCTGACATGGTAGGGCAATATTTAAAGGTCTTCATAGATAACTTCTCTGTCTTTGGTCCATCCTTCAGTGAGTGTTTGAAGAATCTGAAAAATGTGTTGAAGCAATGTGAGGAAAACAATTTGGTAATAAATTGGGAGAAATGTCATTTTATAGTTTCTAAGGGACATATATTGGAATTGATGTAGACAAGGCTACAATTGACCTTATCTCTAACCTACCTCCACCTAAGAGCATACAGGATTTAGGATCCTTCTTAGGACATGCAAGGTCTTATGGACGATTCATAAAGGACTTTAGTCACCTCTCTCATCCTTTATGCAATCTACTTCAAAAGGATGTACCATACAAGTGGACTGAGCAATGCTAGGAAGCTCTCACTAAGCTTAAGGGCATGTTAACAACCACACCTATCATGCAACCACCCGACTGGAGCATTCCTTTTGAAATTATGTGTGATGGGTCTAACTATGCTATTGGGGCGGTGTTAGGCCAGAGAAAAGAGAAGAAGCCCTACATTATTCATTATGCAAGTAAAAATCTAAATCATACCTAAGTGAATTACTCGACTACAGAGAAGGAACTCTTAGCTTTAGTGTTCACTTTGGACAAATTTAGATCCTACATGATTGGATCCAAGATCATCATCATCTACACCAATCATGTGGCGCTGAAGTATCTTCTTTCTAAGAATGATGCTAAGCCCTTGTTCACAACCCCAAGTGTAAGGTCACAATGTAGTAATAATCTCAGTAAGACCGAGGTCAAATCCATAAGGACTGCACCTTGTACATTTCTGAAATTAACTAGAAGTGGAACTAGAAGAAGATGTGAAACCAAATCTGAAGTATTTGAGAGAGTAATTTTGAATAAGGTAATTAAAACTTTATAAATTTAAAGGTGGGAAATAGGGTTCCAAGGATCCACTGGTAGCTGTCAGGATGCTTCCTTATTTGATTCAAATAACACGATTAAAATTGGAGTCCTATCTTATCCAATTGGAAGATATAGCAATTAAGATCAAATCTAAACTTCCCTTGACCTAATTTTCAATGGGGGAGAATTATGAAGATTGGACGGGATTCAATCATCAAACCATGCCCAGGAGATGATGGGTCATAACAGGATTTACCAATCTGACAATTTCCAAAGAGGAGAAAGAAGATACTCAAAGCTATTGCAGGTCTATTGTAATTTAAGTCACAACAAACCATTAAAAATTGAAAGTATTCCTTAAATATCAAATTAGAATCAAAGAAGTTCAACATAAAACCTGAATCAAAGTAAAGATAACATCCCAATCACGCTATAAGCTTCACTTCTTAGCCCTAACTAAGAGGTTTGGCCAACCATAGACATAATTGAACTAAAGTCTCTTAAGAAAAGCACAAAAATAAATGAAGAATAAAAAAATGCTTGGTGACGGATATCCATACTTTTGCTCCACTCCTCAAACCCTAGATGATGCCCAAGAATGCCCTAAGGACTCCTATTTATAGTTGTACAACACCTCCTTACGAACCGACTTGAAAAAATCCAGAAACTGCCCCAAATTTATGCACTTCACGTAACTCGTTCGATGATATCGAACGGCCTTCGATGTCATCGAAGGTGTCTTCGATGTCATTGAGTAATGTTCGAGGAATTGAAAATGTTTCCAAAACAGTCCAGGGAGTTATTCCAATAAATCCCATAAAATTCGATGTCATCGAGCAGAGCTTCGAGTCATCGAATAGGCCTTCGAGTCATTGATAAATTGTATCCAACATGTCTAGTGACCAACTTGATTTCCATCCATAAATTCGATGTCATTAACCCGTGTTCGATGTCATCGAACACAATCTTCGATGTCATCAAACAATAATCGATGACACAGTTAGTGTAAATTTTACACTTGTTCTTTCGACTTCCTTCCTTCTCCACTTGGTTTTCTTGAATCTTGGAACCTTAAAATATTCAATCTTTATCTCCTAAGATCCATTCTTTGCCTTGGCGACCTTTGAGTATCAAATCCATGCTTTTAGCACCTTTTCTAATTTAAGCTCTTAAATTCACTTGGCAACACAAACATGAGTAAAATAAGACATTAAGCATTATCATGTTCATAAAATCAAGATATAAATGGGGGATAATATGAAATGTTTGACCCTCAACAACCTCACTTGATAATATGGATCCTCCTACTCTAGGAATTTGATTTGAAAATAAAGGATAAAAGCGAAGTCGAAAACGTAGTGGTTGACCATCTTTCAAGACTTGATCTCCCTAATTCCCTTGAAACAACACCCATAAACCACATGTTCCCTGATGAACAACTTTTTAAACTCTCCCACCTACCTTGTCTTGCTGACATTGTAAATTATCGTGTAATAGGTTTCACACTGACACATTAGACTACGCAAGATAAGAAAAAATTCTTTGCCGAGGTACGTAAGTTCTTCTGTGATGATCCATATTTGTTCAAATATTTTTCAGACCAATTTCTAAGGAGATGTGTGCTAGAAAATGAATCCCAAAGTGTTATCTCCTTGTCACTCTCAGGCTTGTGGTGGTCACTTTTCTGCTAAAAAGACCATGGTCAAAATTTTCAGTGCAACTTTTATTGGCCCACTATGTTCAAAGACACTCATGAGTTTTGCAAAGCTTGTGAGCATTGTCAGAAATTGGGAGCATTGTCCCATCAAAATATGATGCCTCTAAACCCAATTCTTATCATTAAAGTATTTGATTAGTAGGACATCGATTTCATGGGACCATTCCCCTAATCCTTTAACAATTTATATATTTTTCTAGTTGTAGACTATGTCACTAAATGGGTCGAAGCGATCCCGTGCCGGAATAATGACCATCAAATAGTCATTAAATTCTTAAAAGAAAACATCCTTTCTCAGTTCGAAACGCCTTGGGCCATCATTAGTGATGGAGGCTCACATTTCTGGACTATGTCACTAAATGGGTCGAAGCGATCCCGTGCCGGAATAATGACCATCAAATAGTCATTAAATTCTTAAAAGAAAACATCCTTTCTTAGTTCGAAACGCCTTGGGCCATCATTAGTGATGGAGGCTCACATTTCTGTAATAGACCATTTGCAAACTTAATGAAGAAATTTGGCATATCTCATAAGGTGAGCACTTCATACTACTTGCAGACAAGTGAGCAAGCTGAGTTTTCCACCAAGGAAATTAAACACATTCTGGAGAAAATAGTTAACCTTGATCCCAAGGATTGGTCAATCGACTCGACTGATGTTTTATGGTCTTACCTTACCGCCTTTGAGACCCTTATTGGAATGTCTCCCTTTAGACTCGTCTGTGAGAAAGCTTGACACTTACCTATGGAATTGGAACATAGAGCCTAACGGGCTATCAAAAACCTAAATTTTAACTTGGACAACACTAGCTCACTATGAAAACTTCAATTAAATGAACTCGAGGAAATTCAGAATGATGCATACGAGAACTCGAGAATTCACAAGGACTGGATGAAGGTGTTCTATGACAAGAACATCCTTCGAAAATCATTCTTGACTGGTCAAAAAGTCCTTTCGTACATTTCTCAATTACAACTTTTTCCGAGTAAATTCCTATCTCGTTGGATTGGACCTTTCACTATTACTAATGTTTATTCGCATAGGGCTGTCGAGATAAAAAATTCAACGAATGACAATGCTTTCAAAGTGAACGGACATCGGTTAAAGCCATTTGCTGAGAAATTTGACTCAGAGGACATGTACATATCTCTGATTGATCATGTTTACTAGGATTGACCTCATAGTCTGATGGAGGTGTAGTTAGGTTTATTGATTTCATAGAATTTAGAATTAGGATAGTTTTTTTTTTCCGTTTATTTAGTCTTTATGTTAACCCATATTCATGTTGAGATCCTTGGAAAAGCTACAATTTGTCTTCTTCAAGTACTACCTTTCCTTCACTTCTCCTTTATTTTCGTTGCCTTATATGCATTGCATGCTTATATATTTTACAATGAGGACAATGTAGATTTTACGTTGGGGTGTGGATTAGGTAAACTAATCAGTGTTTTGAGTTAGTTTTGAGCAAAATTCGTGAAAATTTTCAAATTTGTTGGAAACAATAAATTATGAAAACTTGTTCACAACCCTAAGTGTAGGGTCATGATGTAGTAATAATCTCAGTGAAACTAAGGTCAAATCCACAGGGACTAATCTTGTACGTTTTTGAAAGTAACTAGAAGAAAATGTAAATATAAAATCTTAATAAAAGAGAGTAATTGTGAAGGGTTTATCAAATATCAAAAGGGAACTATGGTGCCAAGGATCCACTTGTATCTATCAAGATGTTACCTCACTTGATTCAATAAACACAATTGTAATTGGAGTCCTATCATATCCAATTGGAAGATATAACAATTAAATCTGAATTTTCATTGACCTAATTCTCAATGGTGGAGAATTGTGAAGATTGGAAGGGATTCCATCACCCTATCATGCCCAAGGGACAATGGTGAACAATAGGATTTACCAATCGCACATTCTCAAATAAGAAAAAGAAGATATTCAAAGCTATCACAGATCTATTGTAATTTGAGTCACAATAAACCATTAAAAATTGACAATATTTCTTAAAATCAAACTAGAATCAATGAAGTTCAATAAAACATTAATCAAATCAAAGTAAACATCCCAATCATGCTACAAACTTTACCTATTAGCCCTAGCTAAGAGGTTTAGTTAACCATAGACATGTTTGAACCAAAATCTCTTAAGAAAAGCATAATAATAACTAAGGAAGAAGAAAAAAAAAACTCCCAAATGGTGGCTCCACTCCTCAAACACTAGAAGATGCTTTAGAGTATTCTAGGAACTCGTATTTATAGTTGGGGAACTCTAACTTTCACATCGAGTTGAAAAATTCTAGAAACTCCCTCAAATTTACGCAGTTCGCGTAAAATCTGTGTAACCTTCGACTAGTCAAGAGAACTCTTTAACTGGTCGAAGGTCATCTTTGACTAGTTGAGGACAGTCTTCGACTCGTCGAGGATCACTTGAATTTAAAAGATAGTGTTGCTGGAATTCGAGCTGAAGTTTCTTAGACTAGTCGAGCCGGAGCCAGGGATGGATGAACTAAGGCTTAGGCTAGTCGAGCCAGAACCAAGGCTAGTCAAGACAGAGCTTATGCTAGTTGAGAATCTTACAAAATCACTTCAAATTTTTTATTTTCTTCATTCCTCGCTTGGTTTCCTTAGATCTTTGGCATGTGAATTCTTCAATCTTGGTCTCCTGGGATCAATCCTTTGCTTTGATGATTCTTGAGCACCAAATCTATACTTTTAACATTCTTTTCAATACAAGCTCTCAGATTCACCTTGCAACACAAACATGTATAAAATAGACCATTAAGCATTATCATGTTATAAAACTAAGATATAAATAGGAGAGAATATGCAATATTTGACACTCAACAAACTCTCCAACCAACATTTTGCTAGTCCCGAGCAAAACATGTGTGAAATAATCCTCAATTCTCAATGTTTAAAACCTCTTCTAGAAAATAATCTTTTATGCAATCAAGTATGAATGAGTAGAATTAAGGCGAGAAAGTGAGATTCTGAAAACTTAGAGCCAAATCACATAAGTAATCAATCAAGTAGTTCTTTATCATTTAACTTAGAGCATAAGTTCATATACCAAGTTTTCCAGTATGCTCAGTGCAAATCAACTTACTTCCCATAAAAATATTGTCTTTTCATAATGTTAGCCATGCTCATCACTTCAAGATTAAATGAAAACTCAAGTACTAATTCCGAACTCATCCTCTTTTCCTTCTTTTTTCGATTTTTGATTTTATATCAATAGTCATTTGTATTCATTCAGTCCTTTCATCTTTTCTCTTTCTTCAACTTTTTCATTCTTTCATTCTTTTCCAGTCTTTTCACCATACATGACCTTTTTGTCGATCTCCTATTTTTTAACTAGTTCTTTTCATCTTTTAAGGTGAATAAAATTCTCCAAACTCGATTTTCAATATCTTTCAATGATCATCATACTAATAATCAGAAATTCTAATACAATTCACAACAGGCAAATTGAAAGTGTCTTGTAATTTAGATTAACATGATATTCAAACTCTCTCTTGATTAATTAAGTATAAGAAGTTAGGTGATATGTTACTTAGTTGATCAAACTTCAACAATTCAAAATTTGATTTCTATCTTATCATCATACTCAAAGTATTCCTAAATACACAAATTATTAATTTTCAAACAGGTTTTATCTTCAAAAATTAAAAAATTTCCAAAATTTTTGCTCAATGAAAACACTGATTAGTTACCTAACCCATACCCCTCAATTTAAAATCTACATTGTCCTCAATGTAAAAGATATTAGCAGTTAATTCATATGAGGCAATGAAAAAGAAAGTAGTGGTAATGGAAAGACAGTACCTGAAGAAAGAAGATTTGAGGCTTTTCCAAGGAATTCATCATGAAGATGGGAAAGCACAAAGACTAAAAGACAGAAACCAAACTATCCTAATCCTAAATTCTATGAAAGTAATAAACCTAAACTAGGAAAGTAGGGGAAAGCTACTCAATCATGCAACAAGGTTCCTCCTCCAGCCAGTATCTTGATAAATTCCTCAGTAACTTTCTCAACAAGATAATCCAAAAGCCCTTTTTGTAATAGGCTTGGATGCCTTAGAGCATGAATTTCCAGAGAAATTTATGGACCTCAGCAAACAATTGTTATTGAATTGTCTGATATATCCAAAGTATATATGA
The DNA here is from genome assembly GCA_037074715.1 of Magnolia kwangsiensis. Taxonomy (NCBI): domain Eukaryota; kingdom Viridiplantae; phylum Streptophyta; class Magnoliopsida; order Magnoliales; family Magnoliaceae; genus Magnolia; species Magnolia kwangsiensis. The sequence continues at coordinate 54,636,389 of CM073588.1, read as the reverse complement.
TTCACCTATGACAAACAAATTTTCAAAGTTAGTACAATATGGCGAATCAGAGACTACAAGTAGGTGAAATTTAGAGACATTATCAGTAGGTAGTGTAGTCTCAACACATTCCAAAGTTTCACACTTTGGTTCAATTGTCAAGTCCTCCTCCTTTAATGGTAAAAATTCAAGATTTGTGGAATGAGGGACTTCAGAATAATGATTTCCTTGGTCAGTAACAACTATCGAGGTATTTCCTCGCAAGGTATTCACCACATCTTGTATCATGGCATCGTTAGAATCTGTAAAGTATGCCAAGAAATCTTCCAGAGAGTGAAAAGATTTAGTTGAGAGCGGATCATTTTCCACATTGAGGTTTGTGATGATATGTCCAAGGATCCCTTTATCTTCTCTTAAAATAGAAGGAAACATGTTCTCTTGTTCTTCCTCTTGGTGAAAGTCAGTTGGCACCGGATGCATCTTGCCTTGCTCTACTTAGACAAATTGTGAATCAATAGGTGAAGATTCAAGGATAAGACTCGGTTCCTTGATACTAATCAGTAGAGGCTTTTTATTGTTAAGAGATGATTGTTCAAATGATGGCCTCTGCTAGGTAGTTTCAAATATCGGAGTCCTATCAAGTGAGTCGTCCATCTCCCTAATCAAATCATCATTTAAATCAGGGGAGTGGGCCAAGCACACCTCAAAAGAATCATGTAATTCAATTGGAAGGAACTCATCCTCCACATTTAGATCAAACATGTTAGATGGGTGGAGTAGATCATTATGGGTGACAACTTCCTGTACCTCATGATTAAAGCTGGGTAAAATCTAACCCAATTAGACGGATCTGACCTGATCTGATTCAAACTGAAGGCCAGGATCAAGTCGGATCAAGTAGGTCCACTCAAATCTAACTGTATATCGAGTCGAGTTCAGATTAATGGCCAATCCGGACCAATCTGATCTGATCCGCACAATGTTCATTCAACATTATTTCTTATAATGTTGTCCACTTGAGATTAGGATATATCTCTTTCTTTTTAATACCATAAAATGATCTAGAAAAATAGATGGACGGCATGAATGAAATAAATAAATCATGGTGGGGTCCACAGAGCACTGACCATTAGCTCTTAGCTGGTGGTAGGGGGAGTAACCAATCAGTCCTCTCAGGAAGTGCATGGCTTGAGGTGCATTGAGCACCGAGCTTGCCAGACTTCCATAAATAGGGTAACGGTTCAATGTAACCGAGCTCATGGGAACTTTCCACGAGGTTGAGTTGTGTGGGCCCCATCATGATGCATGTCTAACATCAACATCGTGCATTTGATGGGTCCCCTTTAATTTATGGGATATCCCAAAATCAGCCATATATGGAACTCAAGTGGGCCTTACCACACTTTGTGGGGCCCACAAAAATTGGATGCATCTGAAACTTGGTATGACCCCTCATTCAAGTGGGACACACATAATGGATGGTTTAGATTTGTGAACCACACCTCGGTGGGCCCAAAAATGATTATAAATGTTTTAATGGGAGGGAAACCCGTAACCTCTCTCAACTTTTCTGAACGAGAAGTGACTGGCGGGTGTACCACACTTGTGTATTAATGTCAGCAAGTTATGTGGGTCCCATCATGAGATATGTGTTATATCCAAACCGTCCATCCATTTGGCGGGCTCGTCTTAAGGCCTTAGCTGAAAAATAAGACAGATTTAAAGATCAAGTGGACCACACTATAAAAATAATAATAACACAGAAGATTTGATCTGAACTGTACCCAACCTGATCCAACTCAGTTTCCATGACCAAGTCGAACTCGGTTTGGGTCAGGCCAGCAGTGCAACGGATCGAATCATGTCTGAGGACCTGAACTTGATCTTAGATCGGATCGAGTTCGGATCATGCATTGAAAGTTTCGGACCGAGTTGAGTTGGACCCAATCCAGTTCGACTCAACTCGATGCCCACCTTTACTCATGATTATTTACCTGGACCATAATTAAAATTGATTCTAGGGAATTTTGGGCTATAAACTCATGATTGTCATCCCACTCCTCATCATTGTCTAATTCAGTACAGTTCACGAGTGAGTTGTTGATCAGTTTCCTCACCTTGTATTTCTAAGTTGGATTGAGGCTCGAATAAACTAGCCTCTTTGATGTAGAGTGGGTCACGGACAACTTCATGGCCAAGATGGATGAGAAAAGGCACGGTCGACAACATAAGTGATCCGGACCGTTGGACCTTAGATCGGGCGTATCTTGCAATCCGGAATGAGTTATCTGACGTAAACTATATGAATTTGGGGTAGAATGAGCTACTTTAGCCAACCAACCCCGCTATACAGGGTTGCGTAGCCCAAATTTTCCAAAAACCCCCAGATCGACGGTCGTTTCCCCATTTTAATTTCTTTTTTACTATAAATAGTAAGTTTTAATTTGCTTATAGCTCTTCATCCGTTGGGCTTTTGGAGTTGTGTCCAACATGAAAAGTGCTTAAGATAATTAGGAGAACAGTTTGGTGATGCCAAATAGGACACTTACTATTTTTGGCCGAAAACCTTGCGCACTAGTAGACATCATGACCGTCTATAAATAGTAAGTTTACTATTTATAGTAAGTCACGGATTCTAGGAGTTTTAGTTGTAGTTTGAGTATGATTTCTTTCTTGTTGCTTGGTTCCCTTATTTAAAGGGGTGTAAACTCATTTTTAGGCATTCATTAATTAATTTTAAATTTATTAGAATTTATTTCTATTTTCTTGCTTTCTTTCCTCGTGGATTCGAGAAGTCTCTGTGAGGAGTCCAGAGAAGCTACGTGGATTCGGAGTAGTTATCCTTGAGGAAGACGGTGATCTACCTCATCACGTTCATACCTACGTCAATTTGGTATCAGAGTGAGGTTTTTCCTCGAGCCGATGGCAAACAACGAAGGTATGAATCAAAATCCTGTGGACGGTGATCCAGGGATTCGTTATCTTTCAGAAAGAATGGAAGCTTTCCATCGAGAGAGTCAGTTGACCATGTAAGGGCTGCAGGCAACCCTCGACCGTCTGGCGGATATGCTACTTCCACCCCGAGCCCTAAGCGGTGCTCCACCACCTATGGTCGCTCCACCACCCGTGGTCGCTGTACGACGTGACCCACCAGTGGCAAACCGTAGGGCTACACCAGATGATTCTAGTTCAAGCGATGAGGACATTAATGAAGGTTTTGACCGACGACCAATCCATGGAGACGATCGTCTAGATCATGCTGAAAGAGACTATCGAGGTAAGGCTAAACTTCCTAGTTTTAACGGCTTGTTACGTATCGAAGATTTTCTCGATTGGCTAGCCGAAGTAGAGAGATATTTCAATTATATGGATATGCCAGATCATAAAAGGGTAAAATTGGTAGCGTTTAAATTAAAATCTGATTCTTCTGCATGGTGGGAACAATTACAACTCTTACGAGCGCGCCAAAATAAGGTGCCCATTGCATCATGGCTTCAGATGAGACGTCTTCTTTGATCACGATTTCTCCCCAGTGATTATGAGCAGATCTTATTCTAACAATACCAAAATTATCGATAAGAAAATTGATCTGTTACAGATTACAATGAAGAATTCCTGCGGTTGGCTACACGAAACGATCTGTCAGAATCCGAGTCACAGAAGGTAGCACGATTTATAGGTGGGTTGCGACCAGCAATTCAGGACCAAGTTCAGATGTACCCAATCGGGATCATAGATGAAGAAGTTCAATTGGCAGGAAGGGCAGAAACACAACTTGTAAGAGCTCCTGCTCATCCCTATCCTTCAAATCGACCCCCTATGACGGGTCCTACACAAGATCCAGTGCTGGCTCGAGGAAAATATCCAGTAGGAGAGAGTCCTCAACCTCCTCCACCTACAAACCATGATACGAGGAGCGGACCATCTAGACCTCAACGGGCAGTACCCACAATAGTGGGCCCAAGTAGGATTCTGTATCCTTATGCTCGGCCAAGGCCGAACAATTGTTACCGCTGTGGCCAACCAGGTCACTTATCAAACAGTTGTCCTCAAATTCCGGCAGCACACTTGACTATAAATTAAGGGGGCACTGAAGATGAGGCCGCAGAAGAAGATCATGGCTTTGATGAATATGAATAAACCACTGAAGAAATAGCAGGTGGCGGTGAAATGACAGGCGAGGATCGTGGAAAATCTCTCATTGTGAGGCGACTATTGTATACCCCGCGAAAGGAATTATATCCACGGCAGCATAATATATTTTGTACTCGATGCACTATCAGCGGAAAGGTCTGTATGTGATCATAGACAGTGGTAGCAACGAGAACATCATCTTAAGAGTGATGGTAGACAAGTTACAGCTACGAATGACGAGACATCCTTCCCTGTACTCAATTGGTTGGATAAAAAAAGTGAATGAGACCAAGGTAATTGAACAATGCACTATCTCATTTTCAATTGGTAAACATTATAAGGATCAGATACTTTGTGATGTGGTTGACATGAAAGTCTACCATATGTTACTCGGTCGACCCTGGCAGTCGGATCGTGATGCGACCCATCGAGGATGAGACAATGTATACATATTCGTCAAGGATAGTAAAAAAATAATCATTGCCCCTATGGCACCAGAGAACCACCCTAAAGCCTCTAAAGTGGAGGGGAGTTCTCTCTTGACCATTTGAGATTTTATGGAGGAATCCAAAGAAACCAGCGAGGTATACCCCGTATTGGTGAAGGGCGAGGAAGAGGAACCCTCAAACATCCCTCCAAGCTTAAAACTGTTGCTAAACGAATTTAAAGAAGTTTGGCCTGAAGATTTATCTGATGGATTGCCCCCCATGAGGGACATCCAACATCACATAGACCTCATCCCTGGGGCTAGCCTGCCCAATCGCCCTTATTATCGGATGATTTCGAAGGAGTGTGAGATACTTCAGGGTTAAGTGAAGAAATTGATCCGTAAGGGTCTATTAAGAGAGAGCATGAGCCCATGTATTGTACCAGCATTATTAACCCCAAAAAAAAAGATGAAAGCTGACACATGTGTGTCGAAAGCCGAGCAATCAACAAAATTTTCATCAAATATCGGTTTCCAAAACCACGGTTAGACGACATGCTTGATATACTGGGAGGAGCTAAGGTGTTCTCTAAACTAGATCTAAAGAGCGGGTACCATCAGATTCATATCTGACCTGGTGATGAGTGAAAAACGACATTCAAGACAAAGGAAGGATTGTATGAGTGGCTGGTCATGCCCTTCAGCCTATTGAACGCACCAAGTACTTTTATGCGTTTAATGAATTAAGTTCTAATACCGTTCACTGACCAATTTGTGGTAGTATATTTTGATGACATATTAATATATAGCCAGGATGAGGTGGAGCACAAGAAACATCTTAGGCAGGTGCTGCAGGTCATACAAGATAACAAGTTATGCCTCAACTTAAAAAAGTGTAGCTTTTTAACTGACAACCTGTTATTTATAGGATTTGTTGTAACGTCCACAGGCATTCGAGTGGATGATGAAAAGGTGCGAGTTATTAAGGAATGGCCGATCCCGACAAACATCCATGAGGTGAGGAGTTTTCACGATTTGATGACTTTCTATCGTCGATTTGTACGAGATTTTAGCACCATAGTCACGCCTATAACAGATTGCATGAAAAAGGGACTGTTCTAGTGGACCGATAAAGCTGATAAGAGCTTTAACGAGATCAAGCATCGTTTGTCTACAACACCGGTCTTGTTGCTTCCTAATATCGATAAATTATTTGAGGTTGAGTCTGACGCTTCATACGTTAAAATTGGGGGAGTATTATCACAGGAAGGCAGGCCGGTAGCCTTCTATAGCGAGAAGCTCAGCGAAGCATGAAAGAAGTGGTCGAATTATGAGCTTGAGTTGTACGCATTTGTTCAGGCGCTGTAACATTGGCGGCATTATTTGATTCAAAGAGAGTTTGTTTTGTACACTGACCATCAAGCATTAAAGTTTATTAATAGTCAAAGAGAGATGACCTGGCGATCTCACGGACAAATGGTCCATCTGCGTAAAGAGAGATTTCCGACCGGGACATACAACGAGTTGAAAAATAAGAAGATTGGACCGGTACCGATCATCCGAAAGATCAATGACAACACTTATGTTGTTGATCTTCCAGATGACCTGGCGATCTCACGGACTTTTAACTTCGCGGACCTGACGAGTATCATGAACCAGCACAGGAGGAGAACTCGAGGACGAGTTCTTTTCAAGTGGAGGGGACTGATGTAGAGCGGGTCGCGGACAATTTCATGGCCAAGATGGATCATAAAAGGCACGGTCGACAACATAAGTGATCCGGACCGTTGGACCTTAGATCGGGCATATCTTGCAATCCGGAATGAGTTATTTGACGTAAAATATATGAATTTGGGGTGGAATGAGCTACTTTAGCCAAACAACCCCACTACACCAGGTTGCACAGCCTGGATTTGCCAGAAACCCCCAGATCGACGGTCGTTTCCCTGTTTTAATTTCATTTTTACTATTAATAGTAAGTTTTAGTTTGCTTATAGCTCTTCATCCGTTGGGCTTTAGGAGTTGTGTCCAACATGAAAAGTTCTTAAGATAATTAAGAGAACGGTTTGGTGAAGCCAAATAGGACACTTACTATTTTTGGCCGAAAACCTTGCGCACTAGTAGACATCACGACCGTTTATAAATAGTAAGTTTAGTATTTATAGTAATTCGCAGATTCTAGGAGTTTTAGTTATAGTTTGAGTCTGATTTCTTTCCTGTTGCTTGGTTCCCTTATTTAAAGGGGTGTAAACTCATTTTTAGGCATTAACCAATTAATTTTGAATTTATTAAAATTTATTTCTATTTTCTTGCTTTCTTTCTTCGTGGATTCGAGAAGTCTCTGTGAGGAGTCCAGAGAAGCTCCATGGATTCGGAGTAGTTATCCTTGAAGAAGACGGTGATCGACCTCATCACGTTCATCCCTGCATCACTCTTCCTCCTTATTGAGGTCAAGTGTGTCATGTGGGTGGAGTGTGTCGGCATCATTTTATTTAAAAAATATCAATGTCTCTTTATCATTCCTTTAGACAGTCATCGAGATCGACTCTTCAAAAAATTGAACCATATGCTCATTAATACAATCCAACTCTTCATTCTCAATTTCAGTACTCTCCATAAGCGAGTTAGGATCACTTTCCTTACATTGTGTTTCTATATTGGGTTGAAGCTGGGATAACTTAGCCTCTTTCACCTTATTGAGGCGTGATTCAAACGCTTCTAATGATTTTTTAATGTCTGTAGTGATTTGGTTGACTTGTTGGTGATAGTCCGTGAAATTCAGAAGTGAATCCTCTTGGATCGTTTTTGGTTGGATCTCAAAGGTAGGGGATCCAAGAGAATAATCACTATAATCGATTGTTGGTTCACCACCCCAATGTTAATAGTTCTATTGATCATGGTCATATGGGTCATAGGTGCGAAAGTTGGATGGTTGTTAGTATGCATTATCACCCGTAATATAATCACGCATTATTTTCTTCTTGTCTGATGGGTGATAATCGTTCTCACTCTAATAATCATGTAATGTTTTCTTAATTGGAGTGTAATTATTTTTCCACCTATAATTACCTAAGGACTTCTTAACTAGTGGAACATTATATTCTGGCTAGTTCTCAATAAAGGTTTTAGCAAAATTTTGAGACAAAGGTTGTTTCCTAACATAATCATCTAACAACCCTTCATAATATCTCTCATTTTTTAAAAGTAGCTCAGCATACTGATGTATCCACTCTTGCATATACATGGTGAAACCCTAATTCTGTATTTAATACTATAAAAAACAATTACAGCAATATGAAAAGTAAGTAGAGGAAAGAAGTTACCAGAAGAGAAGAATTAGAATTGAAAATCCTACAAAATCAAAGCAATCAAACTATGTTAGCAATGTTAGAAGAAGAAAGAGAAAAGAAAAATAGGATAAATACTAAAAACTAAATCTAAAAACTAAAAAAATCCTAGAAACCCTAATCTTAACCTAATTCTAATACTAATTAATTTCATAAAAGCATAGTTGTAGTCCCCGGTAACAACGCTAAAAAATTGTTCATAACCCCAAGTGTAGGGTCGCAATGTAATAATAATCTCCATGAGACAGAGGTCGAATCCATAGGCACTAATCTCGTACGTTACTGAAAGTAACTAGAAGTAGAACTAGAAAAATATGTAAATCTAAAATCTGAGTAAAAGAGAGTAATTGTGAAGGGTTTATCAAATATCAAAAGGGAACTAGGGTGCCAAGGATCCACTTATAACTATCAAGATGCTACTTTACTTGATTTAATAAACACAATTAGAATTGGAGTCCTATCCCATCCAATTGGAAGATATAACAATCAAATTTGAACTTTCATTGACCTAATTCTCAATGGAGGAGAACTGTGAAGATTGGAAGGGATTCGACGATGGTGAACAATAGGATTTACCAATCCCACAATCTCAAATAGGAAAAGAAGATATTCAAAGCTATCGTAAATCTTTTGTAATTTGAGTCACAATAAACCATTAAAAACTAAAAATATTTCTTAAAATCAAACTAGAATTAATGAAGTTAAATAAAACATGAATTAAAGGAAAGTAAACATCCTAATCACGTTACAAGCTTCACCTATTAGCCTTAGCTAAGAGGTTTAGTTAACCATAGACATGATTGAATCAAAATCTCTTAAAAAAAGCATAAAAATAACTAAGGAAGAAGAAGAAAAGCTCCCGGACGGCGGCTCCACGCTTTTGATCTGCTCAAACCCAAGAAGATGCTTTAGAGCATCCTATGAACACCTATTTATAATTGGGAAACTTCAACTTTTACACCAAGTTAGAAAAGTCTAGAAATAGCTTCAAATTTATGCAATTCGTGCAAAATTTGTGTAACCTTTGACTAGTCGGGGGAACTCTTTGAGTGGTCGAAGGACATCTTCAACTGGTCAAGGATCACGCAAATTTAAAAGATATTGCTGCTGGAATTCAAGCCAAAGTTTCTTAGACTAGTCGAGCTGGAGTCAGGGCTGGTCGAACCAGAGACAGGGTTGGTGGAGCTAGAGCTTAGGCTAGTCGAGAATCTCACAAATTCACTTCAAATCTTCGATTTTCTTCATTTTTCATTTACTTTCCTTAGATCTTTAGCATGTGAATTCTTCAATCTTAGTCTCCTAAGATCCATCCTTTTCTTTGGTGATTCTTGAGCATCAAATCTATGCTTTTAACATTCTTTTCAATCCAAGCTCTTAGATTCACCTTGCAGCACAAACATGTATAAAATATACCATTAAGCATTATCATGTTCATAAAACCAAAATATAAATAGGGGAGAATATGAAATATTTGACACTCAACAAATGTCCATAATGGGGGTCAATGTCAAGCCCGATTTGATAAGCAGAACGTGAAAAATACCCAACAAAGGGGTCATAGTCAACAAGTGTAGTAGATGGAGGGTCTTTCAAACTGCGTACAGATCTGTTACAGAACAGAGGTGGTCCACAATAGTCTACAGAACTAAGGTCAGTGGGCCATAAAGAAAAAGATCACCGTTGATGGGTTAGAAATGATCTGTAATGTTGATCAACAATGGAAAAATAAATAATATTAGAGATCAACAATTTTGCATAGAGAACCTATCAATGCAAACACCTTTAAAAATGAAGCTTTCAATTTTATGATCTATGCAGGCCTTCTCCTCAAATGACACAGTAAGTTTATGAATGGTAGCAAGATCGTTACGTTAATCTGTAAACAATACTCAGCAGATATGAGAGGGAGGGAGCCAAATGCAGCAGGTCTGCAACAACGAACAGTGGCCCACCCAACATGAACAAATGGAGAAGATGAAGATCAGCATGTCTTTTCCACAATAGATCCAAGCTTGTAGAAGAACACCATGAACAGTCATATAACAGTAGATTCTCAATAAATAAAACAGTAAGATAGATAAGTTGCATAACAGTAGAACCAAAGAATAATTCATTTCATAAACAATCACGTCCAAATCAAACCATTGGCTTTGATACCATGTTAAACGACTACATTATGCCAATCTTAGGGATAATCTTATTAATAAAAGAGAAATGAACAAGAAGAGGAGTACACAGTGGAGAGAGAGAGAGAGAGAGAGAGAGAGAGAGAGAGAGAGAAGGGGGTGTTGCCAGATAAAGATGGGTTGCGGTGGCCGATTACCAACAACGATAATGAGTGCAGGGTAAAAGTTTTGGTGTTGTGCGAATGCATAGGTTGGTTGACAGAGATGATGGTGGTGGGTTGGCTAATGGAGATGTTTAGTTGTGATTGGTGTTGGTTTGGTTGACAAATGGGGTGGCAATAGGGATTTGGGTGGTGCTGAATCGGAGTTTGGGAAACTTGTGATGTTGGGTTAGGGTTTAGAGAAGAGTTTGGGCAAATAATGGTTGTGTTGCATGTGAGCAAATCAAAGGATGCTGATCGGGAGCTTTGATACCATGTTAAACTTGAGAGACTACATTGTGGGAAATTATTTTATTTCTCTAATAATAACCAGTGTTTGAAATATCAGTATCACCGTACACATCACATTCTTAGGATATGGATACGTATCGATTATCATGTAATGTATCGATGTTGTTGGAAACATGGGGAAACATTAGAAAATTGGTTGAATTTTTCGATGAAACTTTGGTGATTGTTAAAAAAAGACATCAATATACACTTATAAATCAAAACATTACAAAAAACAAGTACACATAATAGGTTTTCTTTATATGGGGTCCTAATCGATGTGTTATCTAAATGAATTGATGTAAGTATATTCAATGTCTATTCATATAATTTATAAATGTAAGAAGACATGTGGAAACACAAGAAATACATTCAAAAGCAAAAAAGTAAAAGAATAAACACTAGATTAGGTTACAAACATTTTTTATGTGATGTTTGAACATAAAGATTACAAACGATTTACGAGAAATTGAGAAATTTTGATTACTTTTTTTTCAATTTTTTATAACTCAGCCCATCTCCTCCAAATCTCAAAATCAAAGCTCCCAACATGAAAAATCATGAATTTGTAACAATTTGATACTAATTTAACATGAACTATAGAAAATAAGAGCATCGAAATTCGAAAATGTTCACTAGATCAAACATGTGGAATATATCGCACTACTTATACATTTTGTATCGCACTGGTGGGATGCAAGATATATCATGGGTTATATCGGCTGATATCGTCGATATTTAAAATAGTGATAACAACTAAATATATAGAGGTGATGGTAAATCAGTAAGGGATCTGGAGAGATCCTCACGGATACACTTTAAAACAAATATGGAAATAACCATAATTTAATTAGATACCCTAATATATTCTAATATACTCTAACAACTTCATCAAGGATAAGGTTGCTAGTAAAGAAATTTTCATGCATTTGTGAAGTCCCAAGCTATTCACAAAGCCCTAGGTCATACTTAGTAGATCGTTTCTTTGTCAAGCTAGGCATTCATGATATATATGCTTCAACTTGAAGGGGAGTGTCATGGCCATCTCTTTTTCATTGGACTAATCTTTAGTACTCATTGTCTTTTCTTTATCACTTGTTATTTTTAGGACATGTTGGGAATTGTTGCTTTTGTTATCAAGGGCATTATGGTCATTATTATATTTATGGCTTAAAATAAAACAAAAGAGAGATGGGGTCTCAACTCTAATCTCTCTCTCATTTCCTTCTCTCTCTTTTGTCTCGACTCTAATCTCTCTCTCATTTCCTTCTCTCTCTTTTGTCTCAACTCTAATCTCTCTCTCATTTCCTTCTCTTTGCCTCTCTCTCTCTCTCTCTCTCTCTCTCTCTCTCTCTCTCTCTCTCTCTCTCAATAACATCCACAAAATATTTGCTATTATCTAGTTCTTGGCATCCTCTCCCTGCCTTGCACCATTTTCCACTTTCTCACCATTCTTTATTTAATGAGAACTTCTATAAAGAAACCTAATAATTGGCTACTTGATTTTTTTAGGAAGAATTCTGTAACTCGCAAAACAACCCAAGTTAGAAAATTCTAAATAAAATTTCTGTTAGATGCAAAATTTTCTGGTTTATGTTGCATATAAATGTTTTCATATTTACATCTAATGTAGTGGTATGGTGCCGGCTAGATGAGGGGTACAGTTGCCCAACTTTGTAGCTTAAGTGTAATGTTCATGTTACTTAAACTTCAAATTGCCAATCTTATAACTTAGAATTGATTTTATTTATTTATTTATTTATTTTAACTCTTATGTGTGTTTGATTGTCTTCTTACTTTGGGACCCACATTCGGAGGAGTCTTTTTTGTTGGCTTTCTTGTTCTCTAATCTCCAAAAGTGGTTGGTGTCGATTTCCTTTTCTCTTATGTGTGTTTGATTGTCGATTTCTTACTTTCGGACCCACATTTGGAGGAGTCTTAAAGTTCTAATGAATCATCTTCTCCCAAGAAGTGAGGGTGACCAGCAATGGTGAGGATCGGCTCGTTGTTTATTTATCATGCTGGAAATTCAACCTTGGGCTAGACCATGATTACCATTAATTAGCCTGGAACCGTGGTTAAGCTAGGCTCCATAGAAAACTTTACTAAAACTAGGCCTAGGCTGGCCTGTTAACTTGGAAGGCCTCAGATAGGCTGGGGACGTATCTAAAGGCCTAAAAATCAGGCTCTTGTCCAGCCCATGTCAGTCCGGACCTGGAATCCTAATGAACCAGGCCAGTTCATTGCAGATTGCCCTATCGAGTGGAAATACTTAACGTTTAAAGAATTTAATGGAACTTTAAAGTAGTGCTTGTTTGATCATTGAATTGGGGATGAAACTATTGAGTTCCTTGATCAGGAGTGGGACAGGCTGCTTCAATGCTCCAGAACCTGCTGGGATCCTAATGGGGCATTTGGAAGGCATTACGTTTATTGACAGTGGTGGGGATGGCTGCTATTTTATTTCAAATGGCAAAGATCGAACCATCAAACTTTGGGACATCAGGAAAATGACCTCCAATGCTACTTGGTATGTATTATTTACAATTATGCATCACGTTACTTTGTTTACTGATGCTTTTTTAGGCAATTATTTACAATTCCATGCCAAACAATGGAAAAGGAAAAGGATCTTCCTTTGATGTGACAATTTGTGTTGTTTGGATGCAAAGAAACTAGGTGAGTATTGTGAGGGGAATGTAAGACTTCCATTTGCTATCCAAACATGAACTCAAAATGGAAATCCTTGTTTCAATAGTTCCCAAAGAAATCATCATTGGATAATTCTTGATTTTTCCTTTATTTTGCCTTGGATTCCACATATCCAAACATGCCCTATCGTGTTCCTGATTATTACCTTTAGCCATTTGCTGCAAACACCATAAGAAATCCATCATGCATTCTCTATTTTCATTAGCAATAATTAAGCTTTTAAAACTTTCAGGTTTTCTGAAACTTATTTTGTGAAATAAAGCTTGGGTCTGTTTGGGTGCTGCTTAAAAATGAGTTAATCTCATTTAATTTAATTCTAATTATGTGCTAGAGATTTTTATTTATTTTGGGGGTGGGGTGGTAGAGAATAAGGGCCTGTTTGGGTTCCGCTTAATAAGAGTTCATCTCATTTTATTTACTTATAATTATGCACTAGAGATCTTTTTTTTTTTTTTTTTTTTAATGGAAATTATAAGATTTAGAGCCTGCTTGGTCACCAGTTAAAATGAATTCATCTTAATTTAGTTACCAGTAATTATGTACTAGAGATTTTTTAGGATTAAAATAATCTTGACAACCAACAATTTATATAACTTAAAATATTTAATACATAATTGGCATTAACTAAAATGAGATGAACTCACTTTTTACATGCTAGTCAAACAGATCCAATAATTTAGGTAAAATATAATCCCTAATTTGTAATTAATACTAACTAAAATGAGATGCACTCATTTTTAACTAGCATGCAAACATGCCCTTGTAATTTGAGTTAAAAAGCTTGTTGTTGGACCTTGGGATGGATCACCTGGTCTGCCTTAGGGTGTGCACCGGTTGTCTTGTCCCTTTTACGTACCAGCAATGCACTCGTCCTTAATGGCCTGACCATACCTCCAGTATTGTTACTTTCAATAAATTAGAGTCGTAAAAGCAAGCCCGAGTTTTGGATAATTTGCAGAGGATGACACCATAAGATTTTGGTCCTATTATGTTGGCCTTTGAATCAAAGTAATCATGAAAAGGAAGAGTTAGGAGTGCGTATTCGTATATGATAACCTGCACTTATGATGTATGAATGCATGTATGCAAGAACCAATGGATGGACAGGTGTATGCACATAGTTTAATTGCTTAGGTTTATTCATTAAGGTGTGCCTGCATGCATTTAGTACGAGGCATGAATACTTTTTTCTTTTTTCTTTTTTGGTTGGGGGGGTGGGGTGGCAAGTTACCCATCCCCACTAGGGATCGATACCAAGACCTCAAGTGTTGAAACGAGGTATCTCCACTCAGTCTGCCATTTGAGCTATGGATCTGCGTGTATGTGAGGCATGAACTATGTATGGATGGATGCAGGACGAAGTTTGCATACATGTAATTTTAGCATCCCCCAACCATGAGTATCATGCACATGTATGAACTGATGAAGAGTTTTCCCATGTATTTGTACTGTTTGCATGCATTATCTATACTATAAATAACATGAGTGGCTTTTGAAAATTTTTGCCTTTTCAGTTCATGGAAGAGAGTAGCCAGCTGCCACTTCTCTTCCTTTGCGTGTAGCTTGCATGTAACCGTGGTGTTAGGGGACCATGTGCCAAACTGTGGGTCCACCATGATAACTCAGTAACATCCACACTGTACATTTATTGTCAGCTTATTTTAGGACGTCAATCGCAAAAGCAGGTAGATCTACAGATTGAGTGGGCCACAGCCCATAATGCTTGCTTGTCGCTGCACCCTTTCTCTCAGTCTCTTTTGTGGATGTTCTCTCAAATCAAGTTTGTGAGAAGTGTGGTTTCTATTATTGCATGCCCACAGATCTATGTGTATCTTATGTCTAATGCATTTATTCTGCTTATTCCTACAGTCCCAATTACAGACTTCATAATTGGGATTATAGATGGATGAACTACCCACCCGAAGCAAGAGATCAGAAGCATCCAAGTGATCAATGTTTGGACACAAACAGAGGTAATGAGGTTTTGCAGACTCTAATACGCTGTTACTTCTCCCCATCATATAGGTATTCCATCAATCACTGCATCTATTCACTCAGAAGACACAATGCTTAAGTGCAGATGGCTTATCGCAGGCCACATATATGATTTCGCACAAGGATGCTTGCAGACGTGTATCAGATCCAGACCACTTGTTCAGCACGCCTCCCATGAACTGCTCATGGACCCAGAAATTGAGCTGATCAAACGATCATAACTACTCATTTTGAGGGGAAAAAAAATGGCCACTGCTAATTTTTGGATCCTGTTTTGTTCTCTGTTAGGATCATCCAGTTGGCCTGATTTTTGAGAGATTCCCGTCCATGATGGGGCCTGCTAGACGATCAACCCTGATATTATTGGACACGTATGCGTAATGAGAAAAACTTTGATACTCTGCCAGAGTTGATATGCAGGCACTTGGAAATTACTCAAGAAATTGCATACTTGGAATACACATAATTCAAATTAAACTGTCCAAATATGGGTCCCAGTTTAGATGTATTATGACCCAAAAATTATGCTTATTTGATTATCTGATCACTATCAGATTGGTTGACAATTTTTGGGAAATTAAAAATGAAAAATATCTGATGATCTTATTTCAACACACAAATGTCCAGGAATCAGAGGATAGGATTGTACAACGAATCTGATTTTAGGGTTTTGGCCTAGTGACAGTGAGTTCCACAATTTGCCTGGTTTAATTGAGTCATGTATGCCTTGTGTATGAGTGCCTGTGTATCAAGCATTATGCAAAACAGGAGTACCAAATAACATGTATGCAATAAGGATGCATACACCTTGCGCAATTACCTTTCCTCTTGAAATTGATTCAAACCATGGATGTTAGTGACTGCATGCAAAAAGCCCAGTTTTAATATTTCTACCTATTCAAGTGTCTCACAACAGTTCTTGTGATCTGTTTCTTTATTGTACCCATTTTCAGCACCTGTCAGAAGTACATCTATATTGGATCCAGCGATGGTTCCGTCTATATTTATGATGTGGTATGTACCCTACTCACCAACCCTCTCTTGCCATCCAAATTTCATTCTTTTAAGCTAGTTTTAGATAATAATTTCTTGGAGCCTAGTGGGTGAAAACACTCTTTATAACTTCTGCATGCATGGAACGCCGCCATGTTTTTCAGGTAACGGGATCCCAACATGCAAAACTGGTTTTCCATACCTCGGCGGTGAGAGATTGTAGCTGGCACCCATTCTACCCTTCACTTGTCAGCTCTTCTTGGGATGGGTACTACATTGAGCGATGGGAATTCCCTCGGATCGGTAATCCTCCCTCCCTGAGCCAGAGAAGTAGAGAAGATTTCAAGTAGCTACATTTGGATGTACCCTCTGTTGGGGGCCTTGCACAAAATCTCAGGATCTAGCCCTCCAGAACAAACCAGAATTATGGGATAATAATAACAATGAAAACAATCAAAGCACAATCACACACCACACAAGAGATTTTTACGTGGAAAACCCTCAAAGAGGTAAAAACCACGGGACCTCGTCCAGATCAACAATCCACTATGAAAGTAGAACGTTTACAATCTTCGTCACTCACGCAGGAGCGGATAAACAATAAGAAAAAAAAAAAAAAACTGAGATATCTCACCGATCACGAGGACGTAGAAGCGCTGAGACGACGGCTCTCTTCCACAAGTCTCCTCTATCTCTTTTCTCTCACTCTCTCACCCTAAACCCTTTAGCAAAACTCTTGCAAAACCTTTAGGAAACCCTCTTATGTTTTTCTCATACCCTAGAAAAACCTTAGAGACCCTTTTTATAGTTTTAGGAAACTCCTTTCCGCATTCCTGTTTCTAAAGGACTCAAATCCGCAATTTTTCGCAAAAACTGCGTAACCTAGGACTGGTCCTGAAAATTCCAGGACTGGTCTTAGCTACCTACGACTGGTCGTAGCTCTCCTACGACTGGTCGTAGAGTACCTACGACCGGTCGTAGCTCCCCCAGGACTGGTCGTAGACCGCGGAAAAAATTAACAACAACTCTCTTGACTTTGAGTCGTGCCAGGGCTCGAACCCACGACCGGTCGAGCACCTCCCACGACCGGTCAAAGACCACCTACGACCGGTCGAGCAGCGCGATGGAACTCTCTGAAATTTCAACCACTGCACCGTCTCTCCTTTGAACTGAGGAGGAAAAACTACATCAAATCTCTCCCTTTTCGACTCAGGAGGAATTCACCTTTTTCAAGCCAGTCAGGTTTCTACAAACTTCAAACTTGCCCTTGAGCAAAGCCTTAGTCATCATGTCTGACCCATTATCGTCCGTGTGGACTTTCTCAAGTCGTAACACCTTCTGTTCCAAAGTATCTCTGATCCAGTGATACCGAATCTCTATGTGCTTCGACTTAGAATGCTGACTTGGATTCTTGCTCAAGTGTATAGCACTTTGACTATCGCAATAGACCACGTGCTCCTCCTGCTTCAGGCTAAGTTCCTGTATGAACCTCTTCATCCAAAGCATCTCTTTACATGCCTCTGTGATTGCAATGTACTAGGCCTCTGTCGTCGACAATGCTACGACCTTCTGTAGCTTGCTCTGCCAAGAAACCGCTCCCCCTGCAAACGTAAACATGAACCCCGATGTAGACTTCCTGGAGTCTATGTCGCTTGTCATATCTGCATCTGTGTAGCCCTCTAGCACAGGTTTACCGTCACCATAGCATAGGCTCAACCTGGATGAGCCTCTTAGATACCGTAGTATCCACTTCACTGCTGCCCAATATTCTTTGCCAGGATTGGCAAGATACCGGCTGACAACACCAACCGCATATGCTATGTCTAGGCATGTACACACCATAGCATACATCAAACTTCCTACAGCTGACGCGTATGGTATCTTCTGCATCTCTTCCACCTCTGCCTTCGTCTTGGGACACTGTCTGTCGCTCAATCTGAAGTGACCATCTAGTGGAGTACTGACCGGCTTCGCTGCATTCATATTGAACCGCTCTAGGACTTTCTCAATATATCGCTCTTGTGACAGCCAAAGCTTCCTGCTGCTTCTGTCACGGGTTATCTCCATTCCTAGGATCTGTTTAGTTGGGCCCAAGTCTTTCATCGCAAAAGACTTGCCCAACTCCTGTTTCAGCCTGTCAATCTTTTTGATGTCTTTTCCCATGATGAGCATGTCATCAACATATAAGAGAAGAACTATGAAATCACCATCTGAGAACTTGCGCGTGAACACACAGTGGTCCGACTTCGTTCTGTCATACCCATGTTGTAACATGAACGAATCGAACTTCTTGTACCATTGTCATGGAGCTTGTTTCAGCCCATACAAGCTCTTCCTTAGCCTACACACCATATGTTCCTTGCCCTTGACTTCAAATCCCTCTGGTTGGTGCATGTAGATCTCTTCTTCCAGGTGACTATGGAGAAAAGTAGTTTTAACGTCTAACTGCTCTATCTCTAGATGCATGCTAGTTGTCAACCTAAGCAACACCCGTATGGATGTCATATTCACCATTGGTGAGAATATCTCCTCGAAGTCAACGTCTTTCTTCTAACCAAACCCTTTCACCACAAGTCTGGCCTTGAACCTCGTCTGTGAATTCTTCTGTTCAACCTTCTTTCTGAACCCCCACTTGTTGCTCAGAGCTTTCTTGCCCTTAGGCAGTTTCACCATGTCATAGGTGTGGTTCTTATGCAAGGATTCCATCTCCTCTTGGATAGCTTTCAACCACTCCTCCTTATGCTTATCGGTTAGGGCCTCAGAATAATCTTCTGACTCTCCCCCATCAGTCAGCATAATGTACTCATGCGGTGAGTACCTCTTGGACGGCTGCCTGTCCCTAGATGACCTCCTCACCTGTGGCTCAACAGGTGGATCAAGTGGGGGCTACTCCCCCGGTCTATCTTCTGTAGGAACCCCCTCGTCCTCTACACCTCGCTATACTCCCCCGTCATCAGGCACCACTGGAGGAATAACCGGATCCATGTCCTCTAGCTCACCTGAACTAGGCTGGTTCTTTTCTGGCTTACCAATGTCTTCAATACACTGATCTTCAAAGAAAACCACATCTCTGCTCCTGACGAGCTTCTTCTCGGTCGGATCCCACAATCTGTAACCGAACTTTTCATCACCGTACCCTAGGAACACACACTGCCTGATCTTCATATCGAGCTTGGACCTCTCGTCCCTTGGTACGTGAATGGATACCCTGCATCCAAACACCCTGAGATGATTGTACGATGGATTATGTCCAGTCCATACCTTCTCAGGTACTTCTCCATTCAATGGGGCTGATGGAGACCTGTTTATCAGATATACCGCCATGTGCATTGCTTCTCCCCAGAACGTCTTAGGCAACTTTACATGGGATAACATGCATCTGATTCTCTCAACAATGGTGCGATTCATTCGCTCAGCTACACCATTATGCTGGGGGGTCTTGGAAACCGTCTGTTCATGCCGTATACCCAGGGACTTGCAGTACTCATGAAAGTCGCCGATGTATTCACTCCCATTATCAGTGCGGATGCACTTCAATGATCTACTTGTCTCTCTCTCGACCATAGCATGAAACAACTTAAACAATCCAAAGACCTAGTCCTTGGATTTCAAAGCATAAGCCCAAACCCTCCTAGATGCATCATCTATAAAAGTAAAAAAATACAATGCCCCACCCAAGGTTTTTGTCCTCATAGGACCACACACATCAGAATAAACCAAATCTAATGCATGCACTTTATTAACATGAGAAGCAGTTTTAACAAATGAAACTCTATGCTGTTTTCTTGATAAACAATCAAGACAGGTTTTGAGAGGTATACCTGTCACGTCTGGAAGGAGCCACTTCCTCGCTAGTAGCTGAAGCCCGTTTTCATTCATGTGGCCTAGACACTTGTGCCACATGTCTATAGCTGAATCTTCCGCTGCGTTCAACTCACCCTTGCATACACTGACATTTGCCTTGTACAGGGTGCAACACTTCTTTCCTTTGGCTGCGATCAATGAACTCTTAATGAGCTTCTAGCACCCACCAGTAAACCGACTTTCATAGCCATCATCATCCAACCTTCCCGTCGACATCAAGTTGAGGCGAAGGTCTGGGATATGCCTCACATCCCTGAGAACCAATGTGAAGCCCACATCGGTCTTCACACAAATATCACCGACCGCTACGATCTTCGATACTCCAGAATTTTCCATCTTCACGGTCCCATAGTCACCTGACTTGTAGCTTGTGAAGAAATCTCTGCGAGGAGTCGCATGAAAAGAGGCTCCCAAGTCTATCACCCAGTCGGTGTCCTGACCCGTAGCCGTGAGACATATATCGTGATTTGTGGAAAGAATAATAACAACGTCACTATCTGAAGCGACCGCAGTGGAATCAGATTCATCTTCCTTCTCCTTTCCTTTTCCTTTCTTGTCATTTTTAGCCTTACGACATTCATACTTATAGTGGCCTTTCCTGCCACAATTTCAGCATTCAACTTCTTTTATGTTACTCAACTTACATCTTGATTTATCTCGGCCTTCCCGCCCTTCCTATTCTTTCCTCTCCTCCGTTCCTGTGTCACAAGTGCCTCTTGCTGAGTAGACCCCTGAGACTTCCTCCTTGTCTCTTCATTGAAGATACAGCTAGTAACCTGTTACATGGATATCTTTCCGTCTGGCGCGGAGTTACTTAGAGACACCACTAATGTCTCCCAACTGTCAGGCAATGAACTAAGCAATAGTAAAGCCTTAATTCATCATCCAGGACCATCTTCATAGAGGAGAGTTGGTTCACTATATTGCTGACCTCATTCATGTGCTCGGCCACAGAACCACCTGTAACATCCCGAAAATCGGGGGTCGGGTAGAAACCCAACTCCCGAGTTCCAGAACGTCACTTATGCAACATAGATAATGATAAATGCATGTTGTTTGTAGAATGACATTAAACAATATTGAGACTAAGACAAAACAGCATATCATACTCCAGAGACAGTTAAATTAGCAAGCGGAAGACAGTGATAAATACATAAAATATATAATAGATTGTAAGTCTCCAGAGTGTGAACATGTTACCAGGTTAATTAAATACATGTATACTCCAAAAATGGAAAGAAAAGAATATACATGAGTGCTCCAAAAATATAAAATGACAAGTGTCAAGGCGTCTAATCAACCTCCCTGTAATTCCGTCGATCAGAACACGGAGGAAAAGTCCTCCTCATCATCATACAAGTCCGGCTCCACCTCACAAGCAGCGTCGTCATCTGCAACTACAACCGAGTCTGGTGGGTGTCCGGAAACACCGTCCCGTAATGTGGGAGTGAGTGATCAACTAAGTGAAATAATAGAGCAAGGATTAACATGTTATCAAATCAATCATGCATTAATAATAAAGCAAACAATCAAACATTCCTAGATACTGTTGTTAATGCATGCATGAAATGACATGATGGATGCCCTCACCGACATACTCCCTCATACAGCACCATCTTACGCCCGCTACATGCTTTCTTCCCGTAGTGCTCCACATCTTCCAGGCACATGCAATGCGATATGGATAATAATTATCAAGTTGTTATTAATCCTTTTCATACAGCAGGATTGGAAAACTAGGGTACCTTCCTTATATTAATCCCAACACAGATCCTGTCTAGAGTCACTGCAAGGGCTGCATGGGCTGTCAGGGCTGTCAGGGCTGTTGCACGCACTCGTTGCTCCTCTCCCTCATCACTTTATCAATACAGGCCTATTATATCATTAAGACTACATCAGGACTCGTCGCCCCCATGCGGTGTCAGGATAAACTCAAGGTCACTACAAAGGGCTCGTCACCAATTAGTGTAGGCCGACAACAAGAATATAGTGTCTCATACCACCATAATCTGCTCAAAGTAGGATGCTCACTGGTCACTACGGGGAGGTTTGTGGCCCCAGCGTAGGCCGAAAGCTCGACCACGGTGTCTCATACCACCATGCCCGGCTCATGAGTCTTTATGGATCAAGGTACCATGGTTAATAGGGTTTTCAATGGTAAGTTCAGTACCCTAGGTTCAAGCAGTTATGACGAATACAAGCTGAACATATAATGGTCAGTCGAGTTATTTGGTGGGTTCGACTAGCACGATCGCATGTTAAATCGACCGACATGAATGCACAAGCACTTCGTGTGGCCTGACCACTGCCGACGACTCTAGTATGACTCGGGTTTGTCATACACATCCTTCGTGATGAATAGAATCCAACCACGAATTCTAAACTGTTACCGACTGACTGGACTAGAGTATAGCCCCAAGCACATGTAATGTGAAACAGTAATCAAATGAGAGAGGCAGAATTGAAATACAACAAATTTCAGCATGCTATCATCATGTTGAAACATACATCATAAGCAGTTAACCAAACACGAGTATTTCACACATAAGGTAACCAATTCAAATACAACAAGTATGGAGGAAATCATGTGCATCATCAAATTAGTTGAGAATCCATTCTCAACGCTAATCTACAACACCACTTACTCAATACTTACTAATACAGACATTTATACAAACACTTAGTCCACACAATTCCAACATACTTGACGTATGTTGATTTCAACATATAATATGACAGATCCTTATATCAAGGAGTTTTCTAGCACGCACAATCATGTTCTTACAGTTAAAACATATGGCAGGCATAAATCATATTGATTTAGGCATTTCAACAAACACTTAGTCTACACACATTAGTCTACATAGCATATGTCGGCCAATATGTGCATTAGGGCGAATTTCTTTGCCAAAAAGATCATACACGTATAATTAGTATAAGTACATGGTAAATACTCATTGCAATCATACCGGCAAAATACGTACATGTATAGTATTTCCTACAAATATCTAAAATACCCTAAATCTCATATTCTTCGTACGTATACGGAATGAAAAACGGACAGCATGTTGTACATGTCAAATAGCATCCTCATCAGCAATCTACCATTAAACGGCATTGAAAGCTTTGAAAACAGGTAATCTAAGCGTCTAAAATCCGCACCTTAAACCAGAAATTGTGAAACGGAGTTGATTCAGACGATAAGTCTTCGTCAACGACGGGTACGGTACCTATGGCATGAAACAGGTTAGCTATACAAACACGACAACTATTCTAAGCTTCAAATCAGGTTAGGGTTAGGATTTCTTACCTAAGAATGGAGCTGAAAACACCGGAATGGCGATGCAGAAGCGGCGGTTATGTAACATGGAGCAGCAGGGAAGAATCCCAGGAGAGAGCTCCAAATCTCCCTCCTTTTCTCTCTCTTTCTCCCTCTCTTTTCTCTCTTCTCTCTCCAAATTCGTATGGAATGAAAGAGTAAGGGTTTAAGCCCTTTTTATAAGTCCAAAAGTGACGAAAATAGACTTGGGGTCAAAGTATACTTATTTTATGTCTAAATACGGACTGTTCCGTCTCAACGGAGCATTTCTGGAGGTCCCCTGGCCGAATGCAGTCGGACTTAAGCTCATGGATACTGGATCCAACTCACATCAAGTTTTTAGTCTGGTAGTGTTCCCAGATCGCACGTGGCGGACCAGTTTCAGTTCAACGGCTACCGGTACTCGATCAGGGCCACAAGTGCGTTGACATGTAAGGGCTACCTATTCTGATCCGAGGGTAAAATTTGATCAAATTCTGACGGTCAGAATGCTTAGAAAATTTCGCTCAAGCGACACGTGCCAGATTTCATAAATTATATTAATTTCTAACATTTCTCACATTCTTCACTCTGGACTCAAGGAAATCGTCGTGGGATATCATTTGGACTTGATTTTCGAGGTGATTGTCAAGTCCAACTAGGCGGTCAGGATTGTCTAAGTTCGGGGTAATCGGACTTCCGATGTGCTGTCCGGAGCCGATACAAAGTTTCAAGGTGCTCCCGAGAGCAATCGGGAATAGAGTTTGATCCTAAGTTTTATGGTATTGTAGCGTCACCTATCCTATACGTTTTGACTCTAGTAGATCGTATTTAAAGTGGTTGGTGCTAATTTCACAGGTAATCTAGTGTGGCGCTGTCTAATTCACGCTAAATTCTAAAGAATTAGGTTCTACATGATTTCTTTGGCTTTGGAATTTGGTTCTGAGAGGTTACCAAGGTATTATGATTGACCCATTGCCTAAGGACGTCTAAATCCAGGTTGGCAAAAATTTAGGGTGTTACAATCTACCCCCTTAAAATAAAATTTCATCCCCAAAATTGGTTAAGGGTAATGAGTACTTAAAGAGACTTTCGTAATGACCTAACCTTACGTATAACCTAAATCAACTGTTTCGATCCTGGGCCATTGTTGAAGAGGCTAACCACGCTTCCGCTGCGCCACTCTGGTCTAACGGTTGCATTGGCTGACCTAACTAGATTGGGCTCAAAATGTTCTACCCCCCTTAAAACTTGGTTCTACTTAAGGTTCAAGAATATATGTCTCGATCCGCATATCGGAACGAGGTATAACTTAGGACCTATCCTTGACATGGAATGAGAGACAACCTCTCGCTACAATGGTCTTCCTTTACTAATGATGCGTTCTATGACATTGGTACCTATGGTTGTAGAAAAGAGCTGAAATGATGGGTGTTGTGGTTGATTTCAAGGACGAATGTGAGTTTGTGGCAAGAGGTCTAATCTTTACTGGCTATAAGTCCTCGCCATTTCCCAAAGACAATGCGATAACTTTTGGTTGTAGGTGGTCGGGCCAACACAGAAGAAATGTTGGGTAGTGGGTCTGAGCCGGATACGTAGACTTTCTATCTAGCTAGGACAGAAAATTTGTTGTATCAATTCTTAATCCGAGTCGATGTCGATCTCCTACTTGATCAGAGTATTGGATTTATTGGTAACCACTAGGATTAAGAAGTCGATTCAAACCGTGAATACATCACTAATATACAATTCCTTTACTCCGCATTCCCGATTGCAATAAATCCTTGGGAAGAAAATTCTAAGGGGAATTCTAAGGGGCGTGCTGGTTTATTCTAAGTTCAATCTGAGGGATTTATAAGTTTCCCTGAGAGTGAATGGTTCTGAGTTAAAACAACTTCCCTAAGGGTTATAACAAAAATCTATAATATTATGGGGACCTATTGAAGAAATGAGGTCCTACTTCAACCAAATCTAACCTACTATTCCTTAGCATATACAGGCTTTACACTACTTATTATAACTAGTAGCATAGTCTGTAACTCACTAGCTGTAATCCAAAGCCTAAGCTTATACGTTAGATGGTTTCATACCATATCTACTACAGGGAATTGTTCTATCGCTTAGAGTTAAGATTGTCTAATTGAAATTTGATTTCTTATATCGTCAGATCTTTCAAATCGAGTACCACTCCAAGTCCAAAACTCTAAGGGCATATGTACCCAGTGGTCTCAAGTTGTGTTAAATGGGACTGCTTTCCTACTCCCGCCCAAGAATTGGGAATGACATGTTTAGTAGGTGGGTGAGTTGGGATTCAAATCAACTTCGTAGGCTTTAGAAAATGGGCCTTGTGTTGGAAAGCGTGAGATATAGCATAGCAATACACAATCCCTCAAGCATTCCACACACTTCATATCAAAAGAGACTGCATACATTTCATTAAATCAAAATTTGTCACAATACAAGAGATGTATCCTTACATACATCATGACAAGAAACACATGGGAAACTAAACTAGTCAAAGCTACAACCGCAACATAAATCAACGACTAAGCCTTCTCAGGCTCACACACCGAAAATAGAAAATAGCTAACTATGACCCATAAGCGACTAAAATCTAATATTTAATCCGAGTCTGGCGATGGAGGAGAAGCATCCTTATCCTGCAGGCAACACAAGATGGCCTTCAAAGTGCGAGTCACCTTGCCAAATTTCTGTTTCATGACGGCCTTGGTATCCTCAAGATCTTGTTTCACCTCGGCCCGGAGTTCTTGGACTTCCCGTCGCAAGGAAACCTAACTCTCCTCAAGTCGGGCTATGTGAGCATCCCTAGCAGCCCAAGTCGCAGGAGGAGGACTCTCATCAGTATCCCGAGCCTCCTCTTCTTCTTCTTCTTAGACTTCTTCCTCTATTTCCGCCCCAGCTTCTTCTTCACTAGCATCCTCTGCAGTATCATACTCGCCCTCACTGTCATCATCAAGCTGAGCCTCACGCTGCCGAGGCCCTATCTTCATCTGGTTCATGGTAGCCTCATCAATGAAGTGAATTGGCACAGGCATCTCCGGTCCAAGTCTATAAGCAAACTCAAGCGCGATCTTGCATATGAGCCGGCCAAAAGGAAGTGACTCAAACGTTCTTCTCGATTTCGCTATGAGGACGATCTATCGCAACACAAAGGTGGCCATGCACACATTCTCTCCCTGGCCTACTTGATACAGGAAATCGACCATGAGACGCATACATTCACTGTGGTTGGTCGACCTAGGATACACATTTAACGTGCAAATGTGGTCTAACAGGCGAAAATCATCTGACATGTGGGATGCTAAGAGGCTCTTATTACGCTGCCACAGAACCAAACCACCACATAGGAACCTGGTGCAGCGATTTCGCTCACGAACACTCTTCAGATTCTTAGTACTTAGATGTACTTCACTAAGAGGCACCTTCAGAAGTCGAACTATCAACCGAAAATCGATCGTGGCTTCCCGATCTTTATCAAAGGGAATCCTGAACTGTAATGGCTCCAACGTAGGAGCCCGAATATGAGCATAGAAGGCACGAATAGTGCTTACGTTCGCACGAGACTGGGCTTCAAAGAGCGGACCCCAGTTGACAGCTTCGATGTGCTCAAATAATAGAAACTCACCAAAGAGCCGCTCCTCCACAATCGCCTCAAACAGAACCTTGTGATCAGTATACGTACCGTGAGCCAAGTCTGCCAACAGTACTCGCCCTATGTGAGCACGAGGATCCAAATCCCGCTTCGTATGTAGCTCTCTGCCAACACTTGGACTAGCGACGGCGCTTGAGCTAGCGGCGCCACCTCTCGGTTTCCTTGATCGTGAAGGGCGACTAGGCCTAGCTTCATCGGCGGCAGTCTTCCTCTTTTCCATGAGAGAGAGGATGGTGAAGAAAGAGAAAAAGGCCAAAATAGCTTCAACAATAGCCATGGAAAATGGAGGAAATGGGGAGATAGGGCTGCCCTAATGGACTGAATCGAATCTAGGCCCTGTTAAGGGGTGAATCAAGTTCCCAAAGGCTAGATTTTCAAAGAGAAAAGAGCAAGATAAAATGGAATGGAGGTCCACACGATTTTCAGCCTTCAATGAAGGTTGTAAAAGCTCCAATCGACGAGACTGGAGAGAAAGGGGACTGTGAACAGCTGAAAATGGATGGGTTGGCGTTGGTTGAGGAAGAGAATGGGATGGGAGAGGTTTGACACCGAGATTTGAGGGGAAGGCAGCAAAAAAATTGTAAAAAGGAGAGCTTTGGAGGGCTGTTTGTGAAGGAGGTAGGGTATTTGGGGGGTTTCAAGGTGCTACCCACGTGTAGGAGGGGTGCCCTAGCCACAAAAGGGCGTCGACCCGAAGCACAACCCGAGTGGAGCCCACCGTACGGCGAGCCCTCGCCGAATCGGTGAGGTCCTCGCCGGTGAACTTGTAAACCGGCAATGCCAGCCACAAGGGCTGGGTTCCCCCTGCCCTGGAGGTCCCAAATATGTGTGGGTCCCACCCTGGTTCATTGACTTTTAGCCTAGATAGGCCCATGACTCCGTTTGGAGTGTTTCGGGGCCAATTTGTAAATCAAAATGATTTTATGCATCATGTAGCATATGATTTTAGGGTAGGAGAGGCTAATCCATCCATCTAACTCATTTAGTACAAGAGATTCCATAATTGGAATTTTTAAAAGTCCAATTCTTACATATATTTACTATTTATAGTAAAATTTTTGTTTAAGTATGATTCACTATCCTTCACACATTAGGATTTATGTGTAGTATGAAAGGACTTAGAAAAAGTTTAAGAATGGGGTGGTGAAAAGAAAGATTCTGAAGGAATTGGATGAAAAGGGGTTTCTAAGCCTTGAGATTGAGTGTAAGGGTTGTGGTTGCCCCACGATCCAAGGACATGCATTTTCAGGTTTGCAATTCTTCTGGGATCATCTCAAACCCACCAACTAATGACCTAGAGGCAACTTAGGTTGCTTCACCTGACCAAAGATACATTATGGACTCGATCAAAACGATCGATTTGAGTAGACTTCGCCTATTGGCGAAACTGAACTCCTACGAGTGTTTCTAGATTTTTCTCGCACCCACCTAAGTCAAAGGGGCGACAGCGTATGTCGCGTGGCCATAACCCAGGTCCGGTTTAATCCATATCATGCTCTGATACCATCTGTAACATCCCAAAAATCGGGGGTCGGGTACCAACTCCCGAGTTCCAGAACGTCACTTATGAAACATACATAATGATAAATGCATGTTGTCTGTAGAATGGCATTAAACAAGATTGAGACTAAGCCAAAACAACATATCATACTCTAGAGACAGTTAAATTAGCAAGCGGAAGACTATGATAAATACCTAAAATATATAATTGATTGTAAGTCTCCAGAGTGTGAACATGTTACCAGGTTAATTAAATACATGTATACTCAAAAAATGAAAAGAAAAGAATATACATGAGTACTCCAAAAATATAAAATGACAAGTGTCAAGGCGTCTAATTAACCTCCCTATAATCCTGTCGATCAGAATACGGAGGAGAAGTCCTCATCATCATACAAGTCCGGCTCCGCCTCACAAGCAGCGCCGTCATCTGCAACTACAACCGGGTCTGGTGGGTGTCCGGAAACACCGTCCCGTAACGTGGGAGTGAGTGATCAACTCAGTGAAATAATAGAGCAAGGATTAGCATGTTATCAAATCAATCACGTGTTAATAGTAAAGCAAACAATCAAACATTCATAGATACTGTTGTTAATACATGCATGAAATGACATGATGGATACCCTCATCGACATACTCCCTCATACGGCACCATCTTATACCCACGGCATGCTTTCTTCCCGCAGTGCTCCACATCTTCCAGGCACATGCAATGCGATATGGATAATAATTACCAAGTTGTTATTAGTCCTTTTCATACAGCAGGATTGGGAAACTAGGGTACCTTTCTTGTATCAATCCCAACACAGATCCTGTCTAGGGTCGTCACTCGTAGTAATCTCATACGATGTTATATTTATATGTCACTGCAAGGGCTGTCAGGGCTGTTGCACGCACTCATTGCTCCTCTCCCCCCATCACCTTATCAATACAGGCCTATTATATCCTTAAGACTACATCAGTACTCGTCGCCCCCATGCGGTGTCAGGATAAACTCAAAGTCACTACAAAGGGCTCGTCACCAATCAGTGTAGGCCGACAGTAAGAATATAGTGTCTCATACCACTATAATCTGCTCAGAGTAGGGTGCTCACTGGTCACTACGGGGAGGTTTTTGGCCCCAGCGTAGGCCGACAGCTCGACCACGGTGTCCCATACCACCATGCCCGGCTCATGAGTCTTTATGGATCAAGGTACCATAGTTAACAGGATTTTTAATGGTAAGTTCAGTACACTAGGTTCAAGCAGTTATGACGAATACAAGGTGAACATACAATGGTCAGTCGAGTTACTTAGTGGGTTCGACTAGCACGATCGCACGTTGAATCGACCGACATGAAGTGCACAAGAACTTCGTGTGGCCTGACCACTGCCGACAACTCTAGTACGACTCGGGTTCGTCATACACATCCTTCATGGCGAATAGAATCCAACCACGAATTCTAAACTGTTACCGACTGACTGGACTAGAGTATAACCCCAAGCACATGTAATGTGAAACAGTAATCAGATGAGAGAGGCAGAATTGAAATACAAGAAATTCCAGCATGTTATCAGCATGTTGTAACATACATCATAAGCAATTAACCAAACACGAGTATTTCACACATAA
This sequence comes from Magnolia kwangsiensis, assembly GCA_037074715.1. Lineage (NCBI taxonomy): Eukaryota > Viridiplantae > Streptophyta > Magnoliopsida > Magnoliales > Magnoliaceae > Magnolia > Magnolia kwangsiensis. The sequence continues at coordinate 54,606,238 of CM073588.1, read as the reverse complement.
GGTAACCAATTCAAATACAACAAGTATGGAGGAAATCATGTGCATCATCAAATTAGTTGAGAATCCATTCTCAACGCTAATCTACAACACCACTTACTCAATACTTACTAATACAAACATTTATACAAACACTTAGTCTACACAATTCCAACGTACTTGACGTATGTTGATTTCAACATATAATATGACAGATCCTTATATCAAGGAGTTGTCTAGCACACACAATCATGTTCTTACAGTCAAAACATATGGCAGGCATAAAACATATTGATTTAGCCATTTCAACAAACACTTAGTCTACACACATTAGTCTACATAGCATATGTCGGCCAATATGTGCATTAGGGCGAATTTCTTCGCCAAACAGATCATACATGTATAATTAGTATAAGTACACGGTTAATACTTATGACAATCATACCGACAAAATACGTACATATACAGTATTTCCTACAAATACCTCAAATACCCTAAATCTCATATTCTTCGTACGTATACGTAATGAAAAACGGACAGCATGTTGGACATGTCAAATAGCATCCTCATCAGTAATCTACTATTAAACGGCATTGAAAGCTTTGAAAACAGGTAATCTAAGCGTCTAAAATCCGCACCTTAAACTAGAAATTGTGAAATGGAGTTGATTCAGACGTCAAGTCTTCGTCAACGGCGGGTACGGTACCTATGGCATGAAACAGGTTAGCTATACCAACACTACAACTATTCTAAGCTTCAAATCAGGTTAGGGTTAGGATTTCTTACCTAAGAATGGAGCTGAAAACACCGAAATGGCAGTGCAGAAGTGGCGGTTATGGAACATGGAGCAGCAGGGAAGAATCCCAGGAGAGAGCTCCAAATCTCCCTCCTTTTCTCTCTCTTTCTCCCTCTCTTTTCTCTCTTCTCTCTCCAAATTCGTATGGAATGAAAGAGGAAGGGTTTAAGCCCTTTTTATAAGTCCAAAAGTGACAAAAATAAACTTGGGGCCAAAGTATACTTATTTTATGTCCAAATACGGACTGTTCCGTCTCAACGAAGCATTTCTGGAGGTCCCCTGGCCGAATGCGGTCGGACTTAAGCTCATGGATACTGGATCCTGCTCACATCAAGTTTTCAGTCCGGTAGTGTTCCCAGATCGCACGTGGCGGACCAGTTTCAGTTCAACGGCTACCGGTACTCAATCAGGGCCACAAGTGCTTTGACATGTAAGGGCCACCTATCCTGATCCGAGGGTAAAATTTGATCGAATTCTGACGGTCAGAACGCTTAGAAAATATCGTGCAAGCGACACGTGCCAGATTTCATAAATTATATTATTTCTGACATTTCTCACACTCTCTGGACTCAAGGAAATCGTCGTGGGATATCATTTGGACTTGATTTTTGAGGTGATTGTCAAGTCCAACTAGGCGGTCAGGATTGTCTAAGTTTGGGATAATCGGACTTCCGACGTGTGGTCCAGAGCCGATACAAAGTTTCAAGGTGCTCCAGAGAGCAATCAGGAATAGAGTTTGATCCTAAGTTTTACGGTATTCTAGCGTCACATATCCTATACGTTTTGACTCTAGCAAATCGTATTTAAAGTGGTTGGTGCTAATTTCACAGGTAATCTAGTGTAGTGCTGTCTAATTCACGTTAAATTCTAAAGAATTAGGTTCTACATGATTTCTTTGGCTTTGAAATTGGATTCTGAGAGGTTACCAAGGTATTATGGTTGGCCCATTGCCTAAGGACGTCTAAATTCAGGTTGGCAAAAATCAGGGGTGTTACACCACCATCCTTGAACTTGAGATTCACAAGTCGTCTTATCAGAAAATTTTTATTACCGGCTGTCTTCCTCTCATACAGCCCTTGTAGTTTCAGCCATAGGCTTGCGGCTGAGGTTTTCGTAGACACAGAGTCATCCAGCCATTGTCTAATAAACCCCACCGCCTTTCAGTCCAACTTCTTCCAATCTTCATCAGTCATATCCTTGGATTTTACTGATATGTCTAAAATTGGAGAATATAGATCCTTGCAATAAAGAAAGTCCTTCATCTTAGCCTTCCATATGGTCCAGTTAGAACCATTGAGGCTGATCATCCTTGATGAGCCACCTTCCATAATTCCAAACCGATCCTTCCCGTTCAATGAACTTAAGCTCTGATACCACTTTGTTGGGGGCCTTGCAGAAAACCTTAGGATCTAGCCCTCCAGAACAAACCAGAATTATGGGATAATAATAGCAATGAAAACAATCAAAGCATAATCACACACCACACAAGAGATTTTTACGTGGAAAACCCTCAAAGAGGTAAAAACCATGGGACCTCATCCAGATCAACAATCCACTATGAAAGAAGAACATTTACAATCTTCGTCACTCACGCAGGAGCGGATAAACAATAAGAGTGTAAAAAGAAAACTGAGAGATCTCACTAATTACGAGGACGTAGAAGCGCTGAGACGATGGCTCCCTTCCACAAGTTTCCTCTATCTCTTTTCTCTCACTCTCTCACCCTAAACCCTTTAGCAAAACCCTTGCAAAGCCTTTAGGAAACCCTCTTATATTTTTCTCAAACCCTAAAAAAACTCTAGAGACCCTTTTTATAGTTTTAGGAAACTCCTTTCCGCATCCTTGTTGCGAAAGGACTCAAATCCGTAATTTTTTGTAAAAACTGCGTAACCTAGGACTGGTCCTGGAAATTTCAGGACTGGTCCTAGCCGCCTACGACTTGTCGTAGCTCGCCTATGACTGGTCGTAGACCACCTACGACCGGTCGTAGCTCCCCCAGGACTGGTTGTAGACCGCGGAGAAAATTAACAACAACTCGCTGGACTTTGAGTCGTGCCAGGGCTCGAACCCACGACCGGTCGAAGACCACCTAGGACCGGTCGAGTAGTGTGATGGAACTCTCTGAAATTTCAACCACTACACCGTCTCTCCTCTGAACTGAGGAGGAAAAACCCCATCACCCTCAAATCACAGTTGGACGGGATTTCATAGCTGAGAAGGTAGATTTGGCATTTGGGTCGACTTAAAAGATAGAATCTACATTAAGTAGGCTTCTTCTTTCCCATCTTTTCTGCTCCAAATCAGTGTAAGATGTATACAGGGTGGTCCCGAACATCTCTCTTTCAATTTTCTGTTATAAGCTTATTCCATTGGTGAGTTGTATGATGTCTGGACATGAAACAAGTATAGCTATGTATAGGGAGATTCAAAATTTCCATGAATATAAACTATAATGGACAGATGAATAAGCCTCCATCCCTATTTGTCTTCTGCACCAATGTTGTGAAGAACTGCCCAACATTGTGCTGTAAAAAGCTCATGAATAATGAACCTTTTGCTGTGGATATAAGCATACCTTATTTTCTTCTTCCTTGACCTAAGTTTGTCTGTCGCACATTAGAACGCTAGTAGTAGGTTTCACTAACACACATGGCAGGGGAGAGAGCCACCAATTCACACAGTGATTAGCCTTTGTTGGCAAAGATGTTGGAGCCAAACAATTCTCAAATCTAGGGAAAACCAATAGTATATGCTTACAATTGTTTTTGATACACTTGTGTGGACCAATGACATGCTGTTATGTGTCGGTACTATGCTCTAAATGATGAGTGAAATTGTACTCGCACCTTTCATCATTATTTACACCCGATCTGGCGTGCCCAAATCAAATGATTCAAAAGGCGTCACATGGCAGCCATGCTATATGTGGTGTAGATAACTTCGAGAGGAGGAATTAGAAACGTGTTCATGAGAGAGGGCATTAAATGTTAAAGTTCTATATAAAAAATACTCTCTACAAAAAAAGTACTCTTTGCAAAAAGCAAGTCTCTCTCTCAACATTAAATGTCATAATCTCATCAAATGAGATTGTTTGCTTGCCTCCAAGTGCAGAGGTTCGTAAGTAATATTCCATGAATATAGGATCGATCTGAAAGGGATATGAATTGTGAGAAGGAAAAAATTAAATGCAAAACAAATTAAGTAATAAAAACTAAAGTGATGATTTGATTTTAGGAGTTTTAAATGAATGTAATTCAATTGAATTAATATAACACCCAAGCTTCAAAGTTCCACACAAAGGTTAATATTCTAAAATCTTGATGACTTACATAACACAACTAGGATTAGAGCACTATGATCAGCCTAATCGAAAAATAAAACAGTTTAAAAATTTTAAATAAATGATATAAATGATTAAAAAATCATAGATTTGTACCGTTGATATATATTCTCAAGCACCAGTGATTTTAACCATTAATATCCATGTGATAATGAATCAAAGAAATATAACAGGTTGAGAACCTCTCCTATCTAGGAAATCTAATTGATCCATGATAAGCCTATCCATCAATGTGGATCTCATATGATGGAAACATATGGATCACACATAAGGATCAAAAACTAAACCTAAACGATTGATAACATGCATACATTATTCTTCTCTTCATTAAAACAATCAATCACCATAACTATGAAAACATTAAAACAATATGCTTCCCTTCTAGCTTGGGTTAGAGGGAACTTAGAAAAACATAATTAAATTAAAGAAATAAAAAGTAACAAGAAAGAATAAAAAGCTTGTAAAGAAAAACTATGAAACTTTCCAAAAACCCTAGATAAAACTCTCTAAAAATCATAGATTTTTCTTTGGAAGGCCTTGAATGATACTTAGAAATGCCCTGGGAAGCCCTATTTATAAGTGGAGAACTCCCTCTTTCAAATTGGTTTGAAAAAAAATCAGAAACTGCTTCAAAACTTCTCACTCCGCGTAAACCCTTCGATGTCATCGAACTGCCTTCGATGTCATCGAAGACTAACTTCAATGTCATCAAAATTGTTTTGATGAATCTAAGACTGCATCTAATTTGTCCAGCAAACAAACTTTATTTTTCTATAATTCTTCGATGTCATCGGAGACTAGCTTCAATGACATCTTCGATGTCATCTAAGCTCAGATCCAGCGAATTTCTGTACTTCTTTCCTTTTCCACTTGGTTTTCTTGACTTTTGGGGTCTTGAAATCTTCAATCTTATTCTCCAAATGTCCATTCTTTTACTTGGTGATTCTTAAGCATCAAATCCATGCTTTTAATATTTTTTTTCAATCCAAGCTCTTAAAACTCACCTTGCAACACAAACATGTATAAAATATACCATTAAGCAGTATCATGTTCATAAAACTAAGATATAAATGCTAAAAATATACAATATTTAACACTCAACAGTAGCATTAAATGTTATAATCATGCCTTACGAAACTCTTTGTGGATTCCAAAGTCAAGTGACGTAAGGACTAGACCTTTTCAAGGCAGGAGTCCAGAGATGCGAGTATTCTAACCAATGCACGTAAGAGTATATATCTCTTGTACTCATGACCACATGCAATAGGCTATGCTTATGTGGGAGAATCAAAGAGATTTACATAGCTGAATGTTCAGATTCTTCACGATGTTGAAGCTTACGCAAGGTCACCACCTCCTAAAAGCCTATTTAAACAATACTCCACAAGGAGCTCCAGGCCTCACAACATGACAACTAAACCTAGTTTTATCTGTACATCCACCATGGGCATTTATCTTTTTTACTTTATTTTAATTTTATCCCTATCGCTTCTCATGGCATGACCTCACCAAGTTTTTAATACTTAGTTTATCTTTTAACTCTTATCCACGACAACTCGATAGATCGAGGCTTTCTTGTTATGTACTAGGTGATTCTTCTAGCCATCTATAACATCTCGGTTTTTGGGACCCGACTATACAACTTGTTTCCAAAAAACCCAGTAGTTAACAAATCATTAAGTGGCAATCAATATAACATCAAAGTGCAAATAACGAGAATCAAGTATAGTATAAGTTGTAACTAAAATAAGAACAATATCCTGATCCACTCAGCTAGGGACCTAAATACAAATCCTCAAATCAAATGTTCTAAGTATGCTACAACATCTAAATCTACTGGTTCAACCCAAAGTATGCAGTCGCTTCCTAGTGTAGCTCCTCCTCGTACAACTCTTCCTCAGTTGCGACTGCGGCAGTCCCAAGATCCATTACGTATTCATCCATTCATGCCCCTGCATCCTCTATACAGTTGAACATTGATGAATGAGTCGCCAGCCCAATATGATTTTTCCTCAAGAATACACATCACCACCCTAGACAAGAAATAGCATAAAAACAACCAGACAAACAAAACATAGTAAATGTAGTCTTATTATATGCATGAATGCGTGAATGCATCATCGACTTGGGTACGCTCATCCAGTCGGTAGTTGGGCTCGTCACCCATGCAAAGGCTAGCCATTAGCAAAGCACATCACGTTCGTACATCACGTACCACATAATGACTTCCCATCGTACATCACATACGTAAATCGATAGTTGGTGTCTAAAAACTAGCGAAATGATACCCCAATAACTCGGGGGCACGTGCTACATCATCTAAAAATGTCCACCTATCATCGTAAATATGTCATGTATGCATGATTAGCCAAGCCCGTATTAGTCCAATTACAATCAACTGGTTAAATAAAACTTAAGGTCACTACGGGGGGCTCGTCACCTAGCGTAGGCCGACGGCTCTGGCATAATGTCACATGACCACCATCCCCGGCTCATGAGTCTGCCACCTTAGGGTGTGGGTAGAACCCATCAACACGTGACCAATCAACTATCAATGTACAGGGGACTACCATCGTATGATGAGTAGGAATGAAGTGTTGAAGATATTAAATACAGTGATTAAAGTGAGTCGGTACAAATGCAAATAAACATCGGAGACAAAAATGTCGAAAGGTCCATTCCATACTTAGGTAAGTGGAATCACTCCATAGATGGTAAACCCCATGAATCAAACTACCACTAATATAACCTCCATGTTAAGGGTCTAGTTCTATCATAATCAATTCTGTTACACCCTAAGTACGGATTCTCTTTAAATAGAGGTTTCCATAAAGAGATTTGGGGTCATATGTGTCTTGCAACCAATACCATAATATGAGAAGATGACATGGAGATTAAGTAGAGAACTACCTGAATAAGGCATGATTCAATAATTCAAGTATTCATATAATTTAGGAGTCATATGACCATAACTTATCAATTCTAAAGCATGCATTCAGGGAAACTAATCAAATGATTCAGGTGTTTGAGTAACTAGTCAAGCAATTTAACAAATTCTAAACATGTACTTAAACAAACAAATCAAATATTCTAATCTAGGACATGTATTTAAGAAAACCTTTCAAGCATTCAAATCAATTCTAAGGCATTTGTTTAAGTAGCTAATTAAGTACTCTAATTCTAAGACATTTGTTAAGTAAACTAAGTATTCTAACTAATTCTAACACATTTATTTAAGTAACTAATCAAGAATTCTAATTAGTTCCAAGGCATGTGTTTAAGTGACTAACCAAGCATCCTACTAAATTCTAAGACATTTATTTAAGTAGCTAATCAAGTATTCTAATTAGTTTCAAGGCATTTGTTTGAGTGACTAACCAAACATACTACTTAATTCTAAGACATTTGTTAAGTAAAATAACTAGATATTCTAACTAACTCTAGACATTGGTTTAACCAAGCATTATAATCAATTCCAAGACATGTGTTTAAGAGAGCTAATCAGATGATCAAATCACTTCTAAGACATTAATTCAAGTAAGTTAACCAATGATCAAATCACTTATACGATATGTATTTAAGTAAACTATCGAATGATTAACCACTTATGGGTCATCGTTCGCAGTTATAATAAAAACTATTCTTAGGTTGTATTTGTTAACGCTGAATTTTTACACTTAACGCAGAATGGGGAAAATTTTTCGTGTTTAGTGGTGTTTGCTAATGCGTTGTTAACGCGGAAGACGGAAAGCGGTAAGTGGTTTTTCACTAAATTCTTTCCATGATAGGAGTCTGGCTTAATGGTGAATGTGGAATGCGCTCCGTGATTTTTCATTAAAGAAAATTTTTTTACTTCCAAAAGTACCCCTTTTCAAGTTACTACAGAATTTTTTTGCGCAATACAAAATGAACCTTTAACCTGTGAACCTTCTTTATGCCCCACCATGATTTATGTGTTTGATCCACATCATCCATCAACTTTTTCAGGTAATTTAAGGTGTGATCCAATAAAAGAAGTAGGTCCAATGATTAATTGGACCATAAGGTGGGGATTGAACATCCATCATTAAAAACTTCTTGAGAGCTGGAGAAGTTTCAGATCAAGCTGATATTTGTGTTTTCACTTCATCCACATCTATATGACCTAATGAATAGGTTGGATGGCAAAAAAATAAAAATAAAAACATCACAATGGCCCATGTAACTTTGATCTCTTTGAACTGTTCATACAACGGACGCGATATGTGTACTGCTCCGAGCTGGCAGTTCTATGGGCGGGCCCACCTTGATGTATCTGTACATCCAAACTCTCTATCCCTTTTCTCATATTATTTTAAGGCATCAAAATAAAAATGAGGCAGATCCAACGATCAAATGGACTACGTCTTGCATTTAATGCAATTGGTGCATTTTAATGCAAACAATATTATTATTTGGTGTGGTCTACTTGAGCGTTGGATCTGCCTCATTTTTGTGTTCATGCCTTAAAATAATCTGAGAAAAGGGATTGAAGGTTTGGATGTACATATACATCATGGTGGGTCTGCTTACAGAACTACCCGTTCGGAGCCAGGGATGGACAGGGTAGTATGCAATCCGCATCCTCATTAAACACGCCGCCCAGGTGCCATGATGGATGCAGATTTCCTGGAAAGGCTTTCACAGGAAGTTCCTGCACTAGAAACCTAGGTGGGGCCCACTGTCATGTTCGTGAGAAATCCATCCCGTCCATACATTTTTTGAGATCATTTTAGTAATTGGGGCCAAAAATAAGCCGGATCCAATACTCGAGTGAGGTTCATTAAAGGAAAAGGTGGGTAGGGAAATTCCTACCATTGAAAACTTTCTAAGGTTGACAGTTATGTTCACATGCCATCCATATTGTTCTTAACATAATTCCTACTGAGATGAACTGAAAACATAAATATTAGAACGATTCAAAACTTGTTTAACCCCATGAATATTTCAATAGTGGACATTCAATGCTCACATTTTCAGCCCACTAGTATTGGATCCGTCTCATTTTTTACCCCAAGCCTTAAAATGATCTCAAAAAACGTATGGACGGTATGGATTTCTCAAAAAAATCATGGTGGCTGTGACTGATCCCATGGTTTTCTATGGTGGATCCACTTGAACTTTAGATCTTTAGGTCTATCTAATTCTTTTTCTCATGCCATAAAGCCATCTCTACAAATTGTTGGACGGTATGGATACAACACACACATATGGTGGAGTCCACAAAGCTTGGTGACGTCACTTCAGTAGCGATTTGGCTACTTACCTTATCAGTATTTTATATGCGCCCGTCTACACCAACCCATATATGCGTGGGAAAGCCTTTCACAGGAAGTTCCTACACTAGAAACCTGTATAGGGCCCACCCTAACTTTTGTGAGAAATCTACCCCGTCCATCCATTTTGTGAACTTGTTTTAGAATAATAGGCTAGAAAATGAAGAAATTGCCACCACACTTCTACGTGTAGATCATTAATTTCTTATCTTTTTTTTATGAATAATGATATTTAAATTTTCTATTAAGTACTTTATAGTTTATTCGAATTAAATAGAATAATTTTGTTTTCATTTAATAAAAAATAATTTCTTTATAATGTAAAACATTTTCAAACAGAAGATAGGGGCAAATGTGTGAAATTAACATTTTTCAGACATTTCAGATATTTGTTAACAAACATATTGTTTCAAATCCAGTACTTAATTTTCAGACTTCATCCATAATTACCAAACAAGTTTTTTGACTTCAAATTTCAAATTCAGGCTTCAGATTTCAGATTCAACTTCAGATTTCAGATTCAGGCTTTTGACTTCAGATTTAACAAATGGGGCCTTAGTCTAGTTTGGGGATGGAAAGCTCAAGAGGAGAAGTCATCACCTGTGGGGTTACATTACTGTCAAATGATCCACATTCCCATGTATACCTTGCAGCCCAAATCACACAAGTAACCTCCTAAGGTTATATTGTTTGTATTAGTCAAATATTCCTAAGGTCAATACGTTAAAGTTATGTTGGTTTGAAAGGTCCCATGAATAGGGCTATTTGGGTCTGCATTAGAGTGACCAGGACCACCAGATTTTGGTCCAACAAGTGGCCCAATTTGGGCATGGAATCCTTCCATAAACAAGACTTGAACTGGGCCTAACTGGGCCCAGTTTGCTAGGTCCAAGAACAAACCCAAAGTTGGGCTGGGCTAGCTATCCCAGGCCCAAAAACGGACAGCCCAATTGGGACTTTCATGGACCTGCTCTTTGCACAGGCCCGTTGTGCTTGGTTTTTGGCATGGACTTGGGCTGATTTCAGCCTATTCTGGGACTGATTTCAGCCCAATTTCAAGGCTGATTTCAGCCCAATAATAGGCCCATGTGAGGGACTTTTTTTAGTCCCATGTCCACGGCCCACCTGAAGCCAGTTTCAGCTCACTAGACAGCCCAACTGAGGCATGTTTTCAGATCTTTCTATGGCCCATCAGAGGTTAGTTTTCAGCTCATCTCATGGCCCATTTGAGGCCTATTTTCCAATTTGATTCAAGACCCATCTGAACCCTATTTTCAGCTCAAATCAAGACCCAGTTGAGGGACGTTTTTAGCCCCATTCATGGCGCGATGAAGGCCTGATTTTGGACCTTTGCAGGCCTAATTTTGACCTTTTACAAACCTGGTGAAGGCTTGAGTTCGGTCCTATTTGTGGCCCACAAAACAGGTGCAGGGTGTGGCTCAATTGAAAAGGCCAAGCTATATGTCCTTGGGGGGGTGAATAGGACTACGCCAAAAAAAAATTTAAAAAAAAATAACGGAATAAAAGAATATGATAGCCAAATAAAGGAAAAAAATTCACAATGCTGAAATGAAAAGCAACCTCAATAATCAAGTATTGAGAGATTGATACAAATATTGTTCTAAAGATAACCTTACACCATAAAAACCAAGGGTTTATGGCAAGACAACCTTATTAGAACGATGTGTATCAAATTCTCAAACTGAAGAGGAAAATAAAAAGAAATGAATTGCAAGAATTTAAATCTAAATTATTACAACATTCCCCGCAGTGTTTGAAATGTAAATTTTACAACATTCACATCCACACATACATCCCACAATTTTGAATGATAAAGGATAGGAAAAATAAATCACACATTTACAAAAACACAGAGTTATAGTGGTTCGCCTGTGTGTTCACCAACTGTTAAACAACAGCCACATAACTTACTACTCCACTCCTAATATCCTCACACAGTGGATATTAGCGTTCACTATGAAAATAGGTTTTTCCCAAGTTCACCTAAAACCCTCATAATTGTGTCTTTCAGTGGGGTTACACAATTATAAAAACTCCACTTCTAAGTTTTCTGGCTTTCCTCAGATAACCAATAGATTGAGATTTTTCTAGCTTAATCTCAAATAAAACCAAAAGAAGGAAATTTACAATAATGTAAAATACTCAGATTTCTCCTTTTGTTGCAGCCTGGAAGAACCAAGTCAGAGTAAAAGTTTAAATATAGAAGTTCAATGTCCAATACTCACTTTAAAATGGTTATAGGTTCTAATTGATTTTAAATTAAACCAGTTGGGTTAGATCTATTTAATTTTGATTCCAAGAAAAAGGAATTTAACAATTCCTCTTTCAAATCAGATTAGAAAATAGAAACAAAATCAAATTGACAAAGCTAACAAAAGAGAATATTAAATATGCATAATGTAGCCTAAAAAAAAACACTAACTTATCTCTAAGAGTGATGCCTTAATTTTACTTGTATTGGATTATCAAACTCTGAAATTCATCGTCTATTTATAGTTGTAGAAACTCATCTACGACTGGTCCTGTGGACATTATGACTGGTCGTAGGAGAAACAAATTTTTGAATTTTTGTGCACGATCGGATAAAACCATTCCACGACTGGTCAAAGAATGTCCATGACCGGTTAAAGGCTGTCCACGACTGGTCGCGACATGCTCACGACTGGTCAAACGCATTCTGATTTAGTCGTTGTAGTTTGAGTCGTAGCTGCAAGACTGGTTGTGAACGAGTCGTGCACTGTTCACACGACCGGTCAAGCAGTCTCTAGGACTTGTCGTAGATGAGCAAAAAATTTTAAAAAATTGCAACAAACTTAGGACTGGTCCTGAAATTTCTTGGACTGGTCGAGCCAATGCTAGGACTAGTCGAACAAGGTCCAGGACTAGTCTTAGAATAGACTAAACACTTACAAAGTGATTCAATTTGACTTACGTATACAAAATGACCTACCCTAAGGTCAATCTAAGGTTAATCATACCTCAAAACTGATATATGAACATTGAGACTTCATTTCTTCATAAGATGGTTGACTTTTGAAGATTATGAAGCTTGAGATCTCTACACTTGATGTAGCTTGAACTTGAGATCTTTTAGAACTTGAAAACTTCATCTTGGGTTGTACGCAATCTTGAGTCTGGAACTGTACTTGAGTCTTGAACTGTACTTGAGTATTGAGCAAGAACTTGTCTTTTGATGTAGCTCTTAAAAGACTCTGATCTTTGAAGTTTATAGGAGTGAACAACATATACTTGACCTTGCATGTCTTAAAGTAGAGCTTCATTCTCAACCTGAAGCATTGTGATGCAGTGCCTTGAACATACATACATACATACATACATACATACATACATACATACATACATATATATATATATATATATATATATATATATATATATATATATATATCCTCATGCTACACAAGACACAGATAGTGTTTTTGGCACCACAAATTTTGACAAAATAAAGGAGCTATCAGCCATAACACTTACAATCTCCTCCTTTGTTAAATTTGTGACAAAACACACTTAACAATAATATGACTAATATGTACACAAGAATCATGCAGTAGTTATAAGAGAAAACCAGTTATAGCTTGTTTTAAAGAATCATGCACCAGTTATCATCAACTAGCACATAACATCATGAACTAGGCAAAATATCTCCTCACATACTCCCCCTGAGTAGCACACATATATCTAAAAAAAATGCTACTACTCCATAATCACAATCCATATGCATAACCAAATACATTCTCCCCATTTTTGTTAAAATATGACAAAGAAAGAAATAAAGATATAGAAGAGTAAAAATTAACAAAAGAGTAATAAAGGAGTTAATTAGTCAAGATATGAAAGATATATAAGAAAAGTCAAAGTTCACACACCATTAACCATAAACCAAAGTCGAAAAAAGTCAATATTATAAACTGAAATAAAGCAAAGTAGTATAAAAGTTATTACAGACCATAGGATAAAAACACCTAATTAGACCCTAAAGAAGGAGGAGGTATAGTAGGATCAAGTTGATGAAGGCCCTTGTTTAAGAGCCTAAAATACTTGCGCATATATTTAAATTGTAAATCATGGACAACATTCATTTTCTCTACCTTCTCCTCAAGTGTACGTAGACGCGTATCAAAATCAAATGGCAAATAGTCAGGATCATTAGCAGAATTTGATTCAATTTCATCAAAAATATCGTCCATATTGATATCATCAGGAGGAAGATCACCAGCTTCTTCTTCATTCCTTGCTTCAGCACCACCACTAGCCACATCCACTTGGCCAGGAGCCAATTCCAAATTCATCTTGTTAAAATTTGAATTGTTAAAAATAAGATGGTGGATAAGAGCCTCTCCAACAGGCATAGCAACTAGCTGTGAGTAGCTAACACAATCATAAGATAGGCAAATGGAATATTACTGTGTCCTGGATAGAGACGAAACTAGATAATGGAATGACATATTAAAGAAGGCAAACAAACATTAGCACTAGTGATAATATAATGCAAAATACAAACCATAAAGGAAGTCAATTTTGTTTTATTACCAGAACGTGGATACAGATTGGAAATAAAGATTTGATGCAAAACCCTGTATCTAAGTAACAAGTACTTTGAGGGGGGCTCATTCCCCTTATGAGTCCATTACACATCCATATTTCATAAAGCTCTACTGAGCATGCATTTTTCTGATTCTGAGGGTTTCTCAACTAGAGTATGAATAGGAATACCCTCGTCATTAATAGGTATGTCCATTATAGCTGAAATTAGATGATGATCAATCTCAAAAGGACCTTCTCTAGTAGCAAATTTAAACGTTAAATTCTCAAATGAAAAATCAGAAATGCATGTAAACATGGATTGAGCAATAGACCGATATGCTTATCCACCCTAATGTAAGATGTTATCCCATCCTACAGCTTGAAGGAGTGGAAGGAGACCAAAAGGAGCAATGTGTTTAATACACACAGATCACTTAACAATAACATTGTACATTCTTATATCCCGAACATATGAGGGATCATCTTCGGGTGACCGAATATGGCGCCTTGTTAAAGGAGTAGATCTAGATGAGGAAGCATCACAGAAATATTTTTTTCCCTCTAGAATCCATTTGCAACAAGAAAATTAAAGAAGAAAGAGGTTGCAAATGATGTGGAATAAGTTTTCACAAAAATAGATTTGGGTGAAGCAAACCCCAAAATCTTCAAGGAAACTTGAAATCAAGCACTCCAAGGAATAAAATGAAGTGATTAAAGCATAAATCTATAAGAAAAACTGAGATGATGCACTCACCTTGAATAATCAAAGAGATGGATATGACTAGTCGTGTCATGGCTCGCTGGAGAGGAAAGAAGAAATGAGGAAGAAGATAGTTTTCCCCCAAATTAAAATGACTAGCACGTTACACGACTGGTCGTAGGACGTCCTCGATCGGTTGTGCCATGACTAGTCGAGCACATCCTCGACTGGTCGTGTACCAATAGAAACATGCATTTTTTATAAAAATTTAAAATTTAAACCAATAAATTATCAAATATATATACATTATGATACAAATATGCATGAATAATTGATTTAGAATGCACATACCAAGATAAAATTTTAATTTATTAAACCTGCTTTTGTCAAGTGGTTTAGTGAAAATGTCAGCAAGTTGAGTCTTGGTCGGAATGTATTCCAAAGACATTAGCTTTTCTTCCACTAATTCACGAATATAATGAAATCTAATGTCAATGTGCTTAGTACGTGAATGCTAGATTTGATTTTTTGAAATATTTATTACATTGTAATTATTGCAATATAAAACCATTGAATCCTGTGCAATTTCATAATCACTTAACATATGTTTCATCCAAATATGCTGAGTACATGCATTTCCAACTGTAATATATTCAGCCTCAGCAGTAGAGAGCGATATAGAACTTTGCTTCTTGCTAAACCAAGAAACTAAACAATTTCTAATATAGAAACAACCACCACTGGTTGATTTTCTATCATCGATATTACCAGCCCAATCAGCATCTAAGTACCCTGCCAACTGAACACTAGTCTCATGTGAATACCAAAGACCCATATTTTTTGTACTTGCAACATATCGCATAATCCTCTTAACAATAGTTAAATATGACTCTTTAGGATCAGACTGATATCTAGCGCAAATACCAACACTCTACTAGCAGTTAAATAAAGTAAATTGTCAATTATACTATGATATAATTTAGGATCCACACATTTACCTATAGAGTCCTTTGAGGATCTTAAGGTTGTACTCATAAGAGTATCAAAATTTTTACCATTCTCAAATTTAAATTTTTTGATTAAATTTAAAGCATATTTGGTTTGAGAAATGAAAATACCATCAGGTTATTATTTTACTTGCAACCCAAGGAAATAGTTCAATTCCCCAACCATGCTCATTTCGAACTTAGATTTCATTAAATCTGTAAACTCAACAGGCAGGTCCATAAATAATATCATCAACATAGATCTGCACTATTAAGATGTGATCGTCATGTTTCTTAACAAAAAGAGTTTATCAACACTTCCCATTTAAAAATTATGACTTAGTAAAAACTTAGTCAATTTCTCGTACCATGCCCTGGAGCTTGTTTTAAACCATAGAGAGCCTTTTTTTAGGTGATAGATATGATCAATATTCTTAGGGTCTTCAAAACCCATTGGTTGTTCAACATAAACTTTTTCATGCAGATCACCATTTAAAAATGTACTTTTTACATCCATTTGATAAATTTTAAACTCTTTAAAGCAAGCAATGGATATAAATAGTCTGATAGATTCAAGACGAGCTACTAGGGCAAAGGTTTCATCATAATCAATGCATTCAATTTGAGTGTACCCTTGTACAACCAGCGTGGCCTTCGAACTATATTACCAAGTTCATTAGACTTATTTTTAAAAATTCACTTAGTTTCGATAATATGTTTGTCCTTAGGTCTAGGAACAAGATACCAAAAATCATTTCTAACAAATTGGTTGAGCTCTTATTGTATCGTAACTATCTAGTTTTCATCAGTAAGGGCTTCTTTTGCGTTAGCCAGTTCTATTTGGGATGTAAAACATACATAATTACATATCTTCAAGTTGTTTACGAGTGCGAATACTAGTGAAAGGGTTTCCAAGAATCTGAGTGCTTAGATGGTCTTTAATAATCCTCAATTCGAAGTTAGATTGATTTGATAAAGTATCTGGTTTGTCAATTAAGAGAACTTCATCATTATCTGAAATTGATGCAGGTGTATTTAAGTGATCATCAATGACCACACTAATGGACTCTTGAATCAAACTGGTCCTCTTGTTTAGTACTCGATATGCATGACTGTTTAAAGAGTATCCTAAAAAGATCCCTTCATCACTTTTCGTGTCAAACTTACCCAGATTTTTACGGTCACATAAAATATAGTACTTGCTGCCAAAAACTCGAAAGCATTTGACAGTAGATTTTTTATTGAACCACATTTCATAAGCCATTTTATTATTAGATTTACTTGTATAAACTTGGTTAATTATATAGCAGACAGTATTTAAGGCTTTAGACTAAAGATTTTTAGATAGCTTAATACTATTCAACATTACATTATCCATTTCTTCAAGCACTCTATTTTTTCTTTCAACAATTCCATTTTGTTGTGGTGTTTTGAGCACAGAGAATTCATGCAATATTCCCTAATCACTATAGAATTTTTCAAAACTATTATTCTCAAATTCAGATCCATAATCACTACGAATCTTACAGACTTGAGAACCTTTTTCTGTTTGAATCCATTTGAGAACCCTTTTTTACTTCTTCAAGGGTTTCTGATTTATCTCGTAAGAAGGTTGTAAGTGCTATGATTTTATATCCCTTTGAATGTCAAATTTTATGGTGCCAAAACCTATATCTATGTCTTGTATATCTTGTGTTTCATGTTTGAGACTATTCATTGCTTCAAGACATCGTATTTCAAGACAAGAACTTAAATGAAGAAAGTTTCAAGTCATGGATGAAGAATTCAAGAATAGAAGTCTCCAGGTATGCATGTTCAAGATTCTAACAAGTACAAGAATAGAAGAAGACTTTATCAAGTCAAGAAAGGTTCAAGCTCGAGAAGGCCTACAACAAGATTCGTAAATTCTCAAGCTTCTCTTAAAGGTCATCTGAGAGTACAGACTTTCAATGTTCATCTCACTTTCAAGGTTTGTTTGACCTTAGATTAACCTTAGGTTGGGGTTTACTGTAGGTCATTCTGGATACATAATTTGTATATTTTAATATGCTTATTCGAGCTGTTCTAAGACCAGTCATAGGGACTTCAAGACCAGTCCTAGCTTTTCTACGACCAATCTTAAGTTTTTCAGGACCAGTCCTAGGTTGTTGAAGGTTTTTGGATCTTTCTGGTTGTCCTACGACCAATCCTAGACATCCTACGACTAGTCCTGTGAGCTGTACGACTTGTCCTTCGACCAGTCTTAGCCCTACGACTCAAACTCCAGCAACTAATCTGGGGGTCCTACGACCGGTCGTAGGTGACCCAAAACTAGTCATAAGTGGCCCACGACCGGTCGTAGGCTACTCAGGACCAGTCGTGGAATAGTTAATCCTTATCCCGCAGAAATCTTTGAAAATCTTTAAAGCTACAACCAGTCCTAGGATCCTAAGACTAGTCATAGATGAGATTTTTCAGGCTATAAATAGAGCACGAACTTCAGAGTTTTTCATATAGAATTCAATTCAATTCAAGCAATTTTAAGGCTATACTCTGAGATAAGTTTGTGTTTGCTTTGTGCTTATTTAATATTCCTTTTGTTAGCTTATTTATTTTTTGATTTTGATCTTCATTCCAATCATATTCGAAAAGGGAAATTTTTTATATTTCTTCTTTTTGGAATCAAAATAAAAAACAGCTAGCCCTTCTTGATTTAATTTTAAAATCAATTAAACTTAGAACCATTCTTAAAGTGAGTATTGGACTTTGAACGTTGAATCGAACTTCTACTCTGATTGGTTCTACCGGGCTACTTCAAAAGAAGATTCAGGTATTTTACATTTGTGTAATTTACTTTCTTTGGTTTTGTTTGAGATTTCCCAGAAAAATCTCATTGAGTGGTTATCTGAGGAGAGCCAGAAAACTCAGATTGTATGGGTTTTTAGATGTGTGTAAGCCCGTGATAAAAAGATACAATTGTGAAGGTTTTAAGTGAACCTGTGAAACATATTTTGATAGTGCATGCTAATATCCCCTGTGTGAGGATATTAGGAGTGGAGTAGCATTCTGTGTGGCTGTTGGATAATAGTTAGTGTACACACAGGCGAACCACTATATATCATTGTATTGTGGATGTGCTTTATTCTTTCATTCCCTTATTCATTCAGTGTTGTGGATTATATTTGTGGTTGAATGTTTTAATCATTTTATTTCAAGTAAGTGTGGGGAATGTTGTAATAACTTAGGATTTATTTCTGTAAGTTATTTTGGTTTCCTTACTTTTTATTCCTCATTGGTTTGAGATACAAAGGACGTTCTAGAAATAAGGTTGTCATACCTTAAACCTTTGGTTTTTGGTGTAAGGTTGTCCTTAGAACTGATATAGTATCATTCTCTTAATTTAGCATTATGCCTTATTTCTTTTATTATTCTGCTGTTATAAGTTTTATTTGGCATAGCCCTATTCACCCCCCCCTCTAGGGCATATAGCTAGGCCCTTTCAAAGGTTATCCATGTAAATCTGGTAAAATCATCCACGATTACCAAAATATATTTTTTGCCACCTCGACTCTCCGTCCTGGTAGGTCCTAGAAGATCCATACGGAGAAGCTCGAGTGGTCTTGATGTGGTATTGGAGTTCACCTTTTTGTGAGAGTTCCTTATTTGCTTTCTAATCTGGCATTCACCACATATTTTGTCTACTTTCTGTAATTTAGGTAAACTTCTTATCAGTTCTCTTTTGCTCAATCTATAAAAGTTATAGTAGTTTACATGTCCAAGACGTTTATGCCACAAATTAGTCTTATCTGTATGGACCATGTAACACGATTGACTGGATGAGCTAGATTCACAAATAATATAGCAGTTTTCAGAAATCCTACGGCCAGTTAATATTACTGAACCCTTATTATTTAGAATTTCACAACCTTGGTTAGAGAATTTTACTTTATGATTGTTATCGCATATTTGAGATATGCTTAACAGATTGTGTTTTAACCCTTCAATGTATAAAACATTTTTAAACAAGGGGAGGTTATAGAGTTGAATCGTACCTTGGCCCATAATCTTGCAACCATCAGTCATGTCTTTAAGATTAGTGAATAAACTTTTATCACCAGTCATATGCCTTGAGCATCCACTGTCTAGGTACCACTTTGAATGGCTTGTAGCTTTGAAAACTGTGTGGGCAACCAAGCAGGTAACCTTACGAACCCATTTCATAACTGTTTTGGGTTTAGGGGTATATTTGGTCTTTTTTTTTGTTTATAGTTGTTATAAGAGTAACATATTGAGTTAGATTTTAAAAGCTCCTTGAGTAAATCAACTATTTTTTTAGCTAAAAGGTTTTGGTTCTGATTTTTATAGTTGATATAGTTGCTTTTAGGTTTTTGAAAAGTTTTAGTATTTTTAGAAAAAATTTGATTTGTACTTTTTCCTTTTGAGTTTGAGGTCTCTCCTTTTATAAACTCAGGAGGAGTATTCTTCTATTTAGGAGGAATGTTTCTATTGTAGCCCAAACCAGATCGATTGTTACATTTTCTTGATCCAGATAAAAGTTTTTCTAACTTTGGATCTCCTTGGGCATACTTCCATGTATCCTTTAAACTCAAAAGTAAAGAGACTTCAAGTTTAAGTTTTTTATTTTTAGATTTAAGATTTTCAATCAGGGAGGTTTTGAATTCTAAATTGCATTTAAACTTTTCAAAACAATCTGAAATATGAAATTTTTCTAAAACAAGAGACTCAAAATTTTCTTTAAGCTTTGAAAATTTTTCTTTTTGAAGTTTAAGTTTCACAGAAATTTTACAACTTTCCATGTATAGGGCATTGTAAGCATCTTAAAGATTATCTTCATTTTCACAATCACTATTCATATTTTCTTCACTGGTTGAATCATCATTATCTGAAAAAGTGAACTTGGCTAGAGTCATAAGGGCTTTAACTTCACTGCCTAACTCGATTTCAGAATCTTCTAATTCAGAAGAGGCTTTAGAATCAGAGGATTCATCCCAAGAAGCCATCATACTCTTCTTTTTGGGTTTATCTTTTTTAGGACACTTGTTTGCTAAATGCCCATATTCATGACAGTTGTAACACTGAATGTCTTTTAATGATTTTCATATTTTAGGTTTATATTTCTTCTTATCATTCGATTTTTGAAAATCAACCCTCCTTTTACTTTTAAAAATTTTGTAAAAATTTTTCGCTAAAAGGGCCATGTCATCTTCAGAGTTTTCTAAATCAGAATTGTTACTATTTTCTTGAAAACTATTTTTATAAGATTTAAGGGCAATAGATTTACCTTTTGGAGCTTTAAAAGTTAACTCATAAGTTTATAAAGAGCTAACTAATTCCTCTACCCTCATGTTGTGCGTATCACGAAGTTCGTGGATTGCAGTTGCCTTAGAATTGAACCGTTCAGGAAGTGAGCGTAGTATTTTTGCATAAATTTTACTTTTTAGGATTTTATCACTAAGACCTCACATAAAGTTCACAATGTTATTTAAACTTGTATATAAGTCCATGAACATTTCAATTTCTTCCATATGTATTTCCTCAAATTTGGTTGTGAGGATTTGAATTTTAGATTTCTTGACAATTGATGTTCCTTCGTGTGTCATTTCTAAAATACCCTAGGCTTGCTTTGGAGAATCACAGCATATAATTCTTTTGAATTCATCTGGTGATAGTGCGTAAGTGATTGCATTTAGTGCTTTTGCATTTGTACTACTCTCACTTTTCTGAAGTGTGGTCCAAGAGAAATAAGGTGTAGTTCTCATAGATTTGGATCCATCGATTCCAGTTACTTCAGTGGTAGGAGGGGTCCATTCATTCAGTGTGGCTAGCCACACACTCTCATCCATAGTTTAAGGAAAATCATCATCTTGGCTTTCCAATAGGCATAATTGGTGCCATCAAAAGGTGGAGGCCTAGTAACTGAAAGGCTATCAAAATTTGAGATCTTATATATAGCTTAGATCGATTAGCTCAGGCAATAAATCTAAATAAAAAGAATTAAAACGAGCTATTAGACTTTGATACCACTTGAAAAGGCCAAGCTATATGTCTTAGGAGAGAGGGGGGGGGGGGGGGGGGGGGGGGGGGGGGGGGGTGAATAGGACTATGTCAATTTATTTATTTTTTTTAAAATAACAGAATAAAAGAATATGATAGCCAAATAAAGAAAAGCAATTCATACTGTTGAAATGAAAAGCAGCATCAATAATCAAGTATTAAGAGGTTAATACAAATGTTTTTCTAAGGACAACCTTACACCATAAAAACCAAGGGTTTATGGCAGGACAACTTTACTAGAATGATGAGTATCAAATTCTCAAACTGAAGAGGAAAATAAAATGAAGTGAATTGCAAGAATTTAAATCTAAATTATTACAAGATTCCCCACAATGCTTGAAATGTAAATTTTACAACATTCACATCCCACAATTTTGAATGATAAAGGATAGGAAAAATAAATCACACATCTATAAAAACAAAAAGAGTTATAGTGGTTCGCCTGTGTGTTCACCAATTGTTAAACAACAGCCACACAGCTTGTTACTCCACTTCTAATATTCTCACACAATGGATATTAGCGTTCACTATAAAAATAGGTTTTTCTCAGGTTCACTTAAAACCCTCACAATTGTGTCTTTCAGTGAGCTTACACAATTAAAAAAACCCCACTTTTGAGTTTTCTGGCTTTCCTTAGATAACTAACAGATTGAGATTTTTCTGTCTTAATCTCAAATAAAACCAAAAGAAGAAAATTTATAATAATGTAAAATGCCTGGATTTCTCCTTTTATTGCAGCATGGAAGAACCAAGTCGGAGTAGAAGCTCAAATATAGAAGTTCAATGTCCAATACTCACTTTAAAATGGTTCTAGGTTCTAATTGATTTTAAATTAAACCAGTTAGGCTAGCTCTATTGGATTTTGATTCTAAGAAGAAGGAATTCAGCAATTCCTCTTTTAAATCAGATTGGAATATAGAAACAAAATCAAATTGACAAAGCTAACAAAAGAGAATATTAAATATGCACAGTGTAGATTTAAAAAAAAATACTAACTTATCTCTTAAAGTGATGCCTTAATTTTACTTGTATTGGATTATCAAACTCTGAAATTCATCGTCTATTTATAGTTATAGAAACTCATCTACGCTTGGTCCTGTGGACATTATGACTGATCGTAGGAGAAATAAATTTTTAAACTTTTGAGTGCAATCAGATAAAACCATTCCACGACTGGTCGAAGAATGTCCATGACCAGTCAAAGGCTGTCCACAACTGGTCATGACATGCTCATGACTGGTCGAAGGTAGTCTGATTTAATCACTGTACTTTGAGTCGTAGCTGCAAGACTGGTCGTGAGCGAGTCGTGCACTGTTCACACAACTGGTCGAGCAATCTCCAGGACTTGTCGTAAATGAACAAAAAATTATAAAAAATTGTAACAAACTTAGGACTGGTTGAGCCAGTGCTAAGACTAGTCGAACAAGGTCCAGGACTAGTCTTTGAACAGACCAAACACTTAAAAGTGATTCAATTTGACCTATGTATACAAAATGACCTACCCTAAGGTCAATCTACGGTCAATCATAACTCGAAAGTGATGTATGAACATTGAGACTTCATTGCTTTAGAAGATGGTTAACTTTTAAAGATTATGAAGCTTGAGATCTCTAGACTTGATGTAGCTTGTACTTGAGATCTTTTAGAACTTGAAAACTTCATCTTGGGTTGTACACTATCTTGAGTCGTGAACTGTACTTGAGTCTTGAACTGTACCTGAGTCTTAAGAAAGAACTTGTCTTTTGATGTAGCTCTTGAAAGACTTTGATCATTCAAGTTTATAGGAGTGGACAACGTATACTTGACCTTGCATGTCTTGAAGTAGAGCTTCATTCTCAACTTGAAGCCTTGTGATGCATTGCCTTGAACATATATATATATATATCCTCATGCTACACAAGACACAGAAAGTGTTTTTGACACCACAAAATTTGACAAAATAAAGGAGTATCAGCCATAACACTTACACCAATGAGTTTAAACTCAAGTGCGGTCCGTTGTGCATGGTTTGGTCCACTGAGCTTGAACTCAAATGCGGCCTGCTATGTATAGTGTGGCCCACTAAGCGTGAACTCAATCGTGGACCGACTGTAACACCCCAGATTTTTGCCAACCTGGGGTTAGACGTCCTTAGGCAATGGGTCAACCTTATCACTTTCAGAGCTCAATCCTAAAGCCAAAGAAATCACTCTTCAACCCATGTCCTTCAAAACTCACCTTTCACCACCTCATTCTTCAAATTTCTCCAAGTACTTTCATATTAAACACGACTCCTCAAGTTTAAATAGTAAAGAACACCAATCCTAGGGTATTAACGATGAAGAACGATACCGAAGCTAAAAATTACTGTGAATAGTAAATAAATGGGTAAAATAGGTTTCGACCCTTAACCTTTTGGAATCTAACAAAATAGATGGGTTACTTGGATGAATTAGCCTCTCCTACCCTAAAATCAGATGCCACATGAGGCATAAAATCATTCTGGTTTACAAACTAGCCCCGAAACGCCCCAAATGGAGTCTTGGGCCTATCCAAGCCCAAATACAATGAACCAGGGTGGGTCCCACACATATTTGGGACCTCAAGGGCAGGGGGAACCCAGCCCATGTGCCCAGCGTTGCCGGTTTGTAAGTTCACCAGCGAGGACCACGCCGGTTCGACGAGGGCTCGCCGTACGGTGGGCCCCACTCGGGCTGATCTTCGGGCCGACGCCCTTAAATGGCTGGGGCACCTCCCCCATACGTAGGACGTCCCTCAAAACAGCCCCAATCTACCATCTCCTTCACAAAGTGACCCCCCAAGCTCTCCTTTCTCTCCCAAACATCTGATTTTTGGCAAAAATCACCCCTCCAAACTCTTCCTTCTTCCGTTTCCAAGCACCCTCACTCCACCCTTCAAATCTCATCTCAAAAAAAAATCAATAAAGGCTCTTCCTTTAGAAATCTAACGAGAATTAACTAGCGCTGCACTAGATGGCCTATGAAATTCTCACCAATCACTTTCAATACGATCTAATAGAGTCAAAACGTATAGGATAGGTGACAGTACAATACCGTAAAACCTAGGATCAAACTCTATTCCCGATTGCTCTCGGGAGCACCTTGAAACTTTGTATCGGCTCTGGACCGCACGTCGGAAGTCCGATTACCCCGAATTTAGACAATCCTGACTACCTAGTTGGACTAGACAATCACCTCAAAAATCAAGTCTAAATGATATCCCACGACAATTTCCTTGAGTCCAGAGTGAAGAGTGTGAGAAATGTTAGAAATTAATAAAATTTATGAAATCTAGCACGTGTCGCTTGCGCGACATTTTCTAAGCGTTTTGACCGTCAGAATTCGATCAAATTTTACCCTTGAATCAGGTTAGGTGGCCCTTACATGTCAACGCAGTAGTCATCAAACTGAAACTGGTTCGCCATGGTCGATCTAGAAATCCGATCGGACCGAAAACTCTGCCTGACTTAGATCTAATGTACATGAGCTTAAATCCGACCGCGTTCGTCTAGAGGACCTCCCGAAACGCTCTCTTGGATCGAAAAAGACCCGATTTGGTTATAACTCAAGTGTAACTTGTTCCCAAGTCTGTTTAGGTGAAGGTTTAGCCTATATAAGGGCTTGAAACCCTCTCATATCTCTCTCATCCAAATTTTCTTTAAACCCTAGATTGAGAGAGAGAGAGAAGGTGAGAGATTGTGAGAGAGTTGTGGAAGGGAATTCCTACCACCTGCACCAGCTTTTGCTCATATCGCAGCACCGCTTTCAGATCACTTTTTCGGTGATTCCAATGCACTCCTAGGTAAGAAAACCCTAACCTATAGCTGTTTTAGGGATTCCTTTGATACAAATGGTGAAGTAGCTTACGTATCTTGTGTATTAGGTCGCCATAACGCCGTTGATGAAGCATTGACGTTCTATTCGAATCGATACACGTCTACAGCAAAAGGTGTGGATTTTAGACGCCTAGATTACTTATTTTTAAAGCTTTCAATGCCGTTTAATGGTAGATTGCTGATGAGGATGCTATTTGACATGTACAACATGCTGTCCATTTTTCATTCCGTATACGTACGAAGAATATGAGATTTAGGGTATTTTAGGTATTTGTAGGAAATACTGTATACGTACCTATTTTGCCGATATGATTGCCATGGGTATTTGCCGTGTATTTATACTAGTTATGGATGTATGATCTGTTTGGTGAAGAGATTCGCCCTAATGCACATATTGGCCGACATATGCTATGTAGACTAATGTGTGTAGACTAAGTGTTTGTTGAAATGCCTAAATCAATATGATTTATGCCTGCCATATGTTTTGACTGTAAGAACGTGATTATGCGTACTAGACAACTCCTTGATATAAGGATCTGTCATATTATATGTTGAAATCAACATAAGTCAAGTACGTTGGAATTGTGTGGACTAAATGTTTGTATAAATGTCTGTATTAGTAAGTATTGAGTAAGTGTTGTTGTAGATTAGCGTTGAGAATAGATTCTCAACTAATTTGATGATGCACATGATTTCCTCCATACTTGTTATATTTGAATTGGTTACCTTATGTGTGATATACTCGTGTTTGGTTAACTGCTTATGATGTATGTTACAACATGCTGATAACATGCTGGAATTTCTTGTATTCCAATTCTGCCTCTCTCATCTGATTATTGTTTCACATTACATGTGCTTGGGGCTATACTCTAGTCCAGGCAGTCGGTAACAGTTTAGAATTCGTGGTTGGATTCTATTCACCATGAAGGATGTGTATGATGAACCCGAGTCGTACTAGAGTCGTCGGCAGTGGTCAGGCCACACGAAGTGCTTGTGCACTCCATGTCGGTCGATTCAACGTGCGATCGTGCTAGTCGGACTCACCAAGTAACCCGACTGACTATTGTATGTTCACCTTGTATTTATCATAACTGCTTGAACCTAGGGTACTAAACTTACCATTGAAAACCTTGTTAACCATGGTACCTTGATCCATAAAGACTCATGAGTCGGGCATGGTGGTATGGGACACCGTGGTCGAGCTATCGGCCTACGTTGGGGCCACAAACCTCCCCGTAGTGACCAGTGAGCAACCCAGACTCATGAGCAGATTATGGTGGTATCGGACACTATATTCTTGCTGTCGGCCTACGCTGATCAGGTGACGAGCCCTTTGTAGTGACCGCGAACATATTCTGAGTCTGCGGGAGGCGACGACCCTTTCGTAGAGACAAGAGTACATTAGGCCTTTATTGAAAAGGTGATGGGGGAGCGGTGCAACAAGTGTAAGCAACAGCCCTGACAGCCCTTACAGTGACCTACAAATATAACATCATATGTGATTACTAAGAGTGACAACCCTAGACAGGATCTGTGTTGAGATTGATATAAGGAAGGTACCCTAGTTTCCTAATCCTGCTGTATGAAAAGGACTAATAACAACTTGGTAATCATTATCCATATCGCATTGCATGTTCCTGGAAGATGTGGAGCACTGCTGTAAGAAAGCATGCCGCGGGCGTAAGATGGTGCCGTATGAGGGAGTATGTCGGTGAGGGCATCCATCATGTCATTTCATGCATGCATTAACAACAGTATCTAGGAATGTTTGATTGTTTGCTTTACTATTAATGCGTGACTGATTTGATAACATGATAATCTCTGCTCTATTATTCCACTGAGTTGATCACTCACTCCCACGTTACGAGGTAGTGTTTCCGGACACCCACCAGACCCGGTTGTAGTTGCAGATGATGGCGCTGCTTGTGAGGCGGAGCCAGACTTATATGATGATGAGGAGGACTTCTCCTCCGTGTTCTGATCGACGGGATTACAGGGAGGTTGATTAGACGCCTTGACACTTGTCATTTTATATTTTTTGGAGCACTCATGTATAGTCTTTTCTTTCCATTTTTGGAGTATACATGTATTTAATTAACCTAGTAACATGTTCACACTCTGGAGACTTACAATCAATTATATATTTTATGTATTTATCACAGTCTTCCGCTTGCTAATTTAACTGTCTCTAGAGTATGATATGTTGTTTTGGCTTAGTCTCAATCTTATTTAATGTCATTCTACAGACAACATGCATTTATCATTATCTATGTTACATAAGTGACGTTCTGGAACTCGGGAGTTGGGTTTTTACCCGACCCCCAATTTTTGGGATGTTACACCGACTCAGGTGTCAGAGCTTAGCCCAGCACTTGCAACGAGTCAGGGCTTACCCGACATGAGGAGTTTCATCTGTTACCTGTTGGAGAAGGGTCCCAATTCTGGCTCTTGGATTTGGAAGGACGAATGACTGTGAGAGGGCCCACAGCTTCCTCCTTGGCTACCCTTGGTCCTCACTAACTTGACTCAACCCCAGACAAATGGGTTGACTCAATGTAGTGTGGCACCGAGTCACATAGCCATTATCTTCTCTCTCTTTCACTCGTTCTCTCTCTCTCTCTTCTTCTTTCTGTAGTGCGAATCCCAAGAGCAATGATAGCTCCTTTTATAGGCATGAGAAAAACTCATCCAACAGTTGGGAAGAAAATGCTGTTTGCAATCGCCATTCTTGAAAAACCGTAATGTATGGGGTCCATCTGACCCTAGGGATGGATTGTTGTTGTGATGGCCCACCAAAAAAGCACATTTTTAGTCCTGGTGAGGTCCATCTCGTGATCATGGGTCGGACGGATTAATGGAGAAGATGAAGTGGCCATAAATGGCAAATCACCAACTAGGGTATTTCAACATGATCTGGTTTGTTTGAGCGGACTAGATGGGACTGCTCATCACTGGGGGCCCACTTTTTGGGTCATTCAGGTGAGTTTCAGAATATCTCATGAGATATTCCAATTCTCGTCGTTTTCTCATGAGATGAGGCGGTTCTCTTCTTCATCTCGTATCGCCCTACAGGGAGGGGCTGGGATTGCTCCACGTGGCCCAAGGAATGGCCAAAACTATGCAGCTCCCATTCCAAAAAGGGAAAAGCCCCTTTTTACTTTTCTTGCTACAGATGGCTACCCAACTGTTTTTGGCAATGAGAGGGTGTGTTCTCTAACGGGCGAGTGGATGGCTGGGATTGCCTAGCTAAACCAATCTTGGATCAGTCATGTGGCCACACGTTGGCCCACCATCAGATGATCTTAGCCATTTGCATCGTTTTGGCTGGTCCCGATCCTAAATCGACATCTCGATGCATAGTCTAGTCAAACTATAAGGTTTTGGTCGGCCGGGCCCCACAAATGCGATGGACAATCCGAATCACTCAGGTAGTGGCCGAGATGACCCACCTAGAAAATTGACGTCTGTCTGTTTGAATTTTTTAAATGAGCGGGAGAACGCCTATTTTCCTTTTCTTAACAAAAATCGGGTTAACGTTGGTCAACCAACCACTGCCATCTCATGCACATTGTGCTCGGGCATGTATTGTGCACTCGCACTTCATATAGGGTCCACCGTGGTGTTTATGATAAATCCACTTCATCCATTCATCTTAGGAGCCCCCTCTAGGGGTCGTAGCCCAGTATGGGGCGGATATGAGGCCCGGGTGGGCCATATCGCACATCCCAAAGCTTATTTGATCAGTGCACACTGACTCAGTGGTTGGATTGACTTGAAAATGGGTTTCGATAGTTAAATGGGAGTTTATGGCATGGTAATTACTTGGTTGGCTACTAACTAACCCTTAAGGGTTGATCATTAGTGCATTGTCCCAATATTCTTCGATCAGGTGATTTATAAACTGCTTTAACTTGAAGTGTTTAGTTAAGCTTACCCTCCTGACTGATGTAGGGTTCAACTTAGCTCCCAAGGCCTCTGATGAATGGCTTCAATGATGACTAGAATCCTCATCCTGCATTCATTGAATTTAGGTTGAGTTTGAAGTCCCACTGTTATGGGTTTAAATGGTAACACCCACGTACTAGAAGTGTAGGGTGTTACACAATCTCACCATGAAGTCTGGTCCACACCAGACGATGAACATCTTACCATGTGCTTGGTTCTCACTAAGACCATGAACAAGCTGTCACTTTACTGGGCCATCTTGCCATAGAGCTTAGTTCCGATCGAGCAATGAACAGATAGTAGAAAATTTGGCCTCCATCAGTTGTCTCTGAAAATTCACCTGTGGTGTAATGAGATTACCACGGCTGCATGTGCAGAAGCTTGGCAGAGCCAAGGGATGAAGGCTATGTCTTAGAGGGGGGGCTGATTAGGACCAATGAAAATTTTCATCTTTTAAACTCAATTGCCTACTACGATAATATGCAAATTAAGCTAACGAAAGGAAATTAACTCTAAGTTTTCTAAGACAATAGAGGGTCTAATCATATAATCTACCAATGATATGCTAATTAAGTAACTAGTCTATAATTAAAATAGTGTATGTGTGTGTGTGGGATGTGCTAACTATCAACATCTAGTATTCATCTAATCATACATTCAATTAGGCATTCAATCACATAAGCATAATTAAACAAGCACACAAATTACACTCCCAAACACAAGTATGTATAGTGGTTCAGTTTTCCTACTCTACTCCTAACGGACACACTCAACCCATGAGTGTACCGAATTTCATTATCGGAGGTTTTAAATCATGTTAACCTATAAAATTTACAATCATATACAATGAAGGGCTCCCACAAGAAACTTTGTGATTTTGTATATGCTCACCACAAACCTTGGTCATATACAAGAACCTACTGATTTACGCTCCCCTTAGTCACTCACTTTAGTTGGTTTTTCGTAAGCTAACTAACAACCACGATCCTATTCCATATACGTGCCTTTACTCCCGCTGGAGTTTACCACGAAGACTAACATGTACACACCCATGTTCGGTGTCCTAGACAATGACTTGATTTAGGCCCTACATAAGAGCCAAGGTCCTTCACAAGAACTTAGTCGAATTTGGGTCACAAACTCTTACCCTCAATCCTACACAAGGAAAGTGAGTATATTGACTCTTATAATTGATAACTTACTTGTCGAATTGAGACCCATTTGTATCATCATTTCGAATTGCTTGATTGATGCTCTCTCGTGCTTCAATCAGCTCTCATTTTTTCTCCCGATCATGATTTCGATGCTTTGCCAAGGCTCCGGGTCTAAGATCAAACTACTTGCATGTGGTACTCCCTTAAAGTGACCCAGGTGATAGAAGGTTGGTTGAATTTCCTATAACTAATGGGAAGTTGTATTTCCTGGGTGATTCACCTAAATGTATTTTCTAGAGGATTTAGACAATGGTATGCCTAAAGAGGTTGAGTCTAATCTATAGAAAATGGAGAAGTTCAAGCACATCTTTAAGGTAGAAGTTAGAATCTTTATTAGAGTGTTAATCTCAAGGAAGATGATTTAGAACTCTTTGGTTTAGAGGATTGGGATGAAGGATATGATCATGGATTCACCTAAGCTTTTATTGCACCAAAAAATTATCCTTATGTCCAAGAACCGAATGCCATTTATAAAAAGTTCGAGTTCCAACGGTTAGAAAATGGACAAATAATGGATCTGTCGATGTCATCGAAGTGACCTTTGATGTCATTGAAAAGTACCTCAATACTACCAAGAAAATCAGATAATATGAATTGTTCTGGCTAGACATCTGAATTACCTGTTCAATGTCATCTAGTGCTTTTCGATGTCATCGAAGGAGACCTCAATACCGTCGAGAAAATTAGATAAAATGATCAATTCTTGCTTAACATACCTCGAGGTCTGCTCGATGGGATCGATCAGTACTCGAAAATTATTGTTTTGGGAGTTTGTTTTCACAGTAACTTCACACCTCTTCTAGCCTTATCATATTTTAATTAGGTTTCTAAGGCTAAGGGATGATCAATAAGGTTTACCTATTAATCCAATATCATTTAGATGTTCAAAATTTGTTTTAGATTAAAGGTTAGAGTCACCAAGGTACGTCATTTACCTGTTCTTTGCTCATTGATGTTCTTGTCCTCTTGTGACTACGTTCTTCATCTTTCAAAGGCTCAACTGACTACATGACACATGGACTGATGTGATTGACAAACATGATGCACAAATTAGTGCACTAATAGAGGCTCTGTTTCCAATTGAGTAATGAACAAATAACCATCTCGTACATCACGATAGTCACGCTATAAAGCTTTGTCCTCCATTGGGCAACAAATGGAAGCCGATCGTGAGTGCCACTATTGTAAATATCATTAATAGAAAAATACTTATGGCTTATATCTTCTTTTTCTATTGTTATTGTTGAATTATAGTAGAAAATTATGCTAAAAGAACAAGTCCTTAAATCTGTACAGACTCATATTTTGTAAGACCCGACCTGAGATTTCTTGTGTGTGCATGTGTGTGTAGGTATACATTTCATTTCTTGTTATCCCGCAGTCCTACCGATCGAATTCCGGTGACACTCGACCCTTAAATTGTGTTTGCGGTCATCCTTGAGTCCGATCATGTAGACCTGACTCGAATCGACCCGAGACCTATCCTATCTTGTTCGCATCGTTGCCATGATTTTGATGTCGCGTCGTGTGCATCCATCTGATGTGTGGATCATAAGTTGTAGGCATTTTATCATTTTAGCCCTTTGATCATGATTGTGTGGCCCACCTAGAGTGGTGTACATGTTTCCCAAGGTGGCCCACTCCATCTATGCATTTTCCAACCAACACCACCTAAACCTACATCTCTTACACTACCCACACTACCAACACCACACACACCACCCAAGCCTACCCTACCCTAGCAACATTGTTTGTATCACCATAGGATATGATGGTTTTCTCTAACCTAGGTGGAGAGAGCAATGATGACTTTCATACAATTCTCTCTTCCTCTCTCTTTCTTCTCATTCTCTCTATCTCTCCCTCTCCTCTCCCTCTTGCAAGCTTCCAACACTCCAGCCCCCTTCTTCATCATTTTCACTCAATCCATCCATCAAAATCACATCTCACCCCTTCAATCTTGCGTGCTTGGAGCCTTAAAAGCCTAGAGTTGGAGTTTTGGTGGAGATCTTTGAGGTGGGTGCTCTCCTTGGCTTCATCTCACCTTCTTCTTCTTTCCTTTGTTCCTTTACTTTTTGCTACATGCATGGAAGCATGTAAATCCCACTAATCCATGGTGGAGGCCCTATATGGTTCCTAAGATGAAGGCTAAGGGCCTAAATCCTTCACAATCCATTCCATAGAGGGCCATTTTCTATGGACCCACCATGATGATCTCCTTTCATTTCTTACATCTCATGGGCCACCTAAGCCTTTGCATGCATGTAGGGAAGGGATCCCTACCATCTAGTAACTTATTTTGATGTATCTTGGCTTGCATATAACTGTATGATATAATGATGGTGTGGATCTGTGTGTGGGTGGTCTATTAGTAACGGGACCTCCCACCTATGGCCGAACTTGCTCCTTCTCTCCCTCTTTTCCCTTATCTTCTTATATATATTCTCTGATGATGTGTCGCCTACCAAAGTAGGTCAGCAACATCCCATGTCCCCAGCAAGATGGGACGTCCAAGCCCACCTTGATTGGACATCCAGGCCCAATCATGGATGCATGGTTTAGATGGCCTCTAAAGTGGATTTTCATGGAGGCTTGAGAGCTCTGATGGGTCTGAATTTTTATGAACCTATCAAGGTGGACCCCACATAAGGAATCACGGCTATGGACCCTATGATTTATTTGTATGGGCTGAAATATGGACAACCTATGTTGCAGTCTAGATTTCAGGCCCAGTTGGATCATGTGTTTTGAGCTACTATTTAGACCTATTTATAGGCCTTTTATCCCAAATTTCTTTAGAGTTTTGTAGTGTGTGGACCCCACTTTGATGTGGTATGGGGCCCACACCCTACCTCCCATGTTTGAGGCCCATGGGTTGGGCCAAAGACAGATAACTGTCCAGAAATTTCTAGACGGTTCAACAATACAGTATGGCGGAAAACACTATATTCATCTAACTTTCTGGAATAAGTGGGCCACCCCAGTGGATCTCTGTAACACCCTGAAAATCGGAGATCGTGTATAAACTCAACTCCCGAGTTCCAGACCGTCACTTATGCAACAAAAATGATTATGATTCAATGTTGTCTGATTTAAAGCATTCACATGAGTAAAAGTATACCAAAACTGCAATTCATACTTCAGATCCAGTGATAAAAGCAAGCGGAAGACTAAACAATATGTATATCGCTGTATGGAAAAACAAAGTAAATCTCATCTGTCTCTAAAGTATGAATACATCTCTGAGTCTCATATACATATACATGAATAAAAAAGTAATGTTCCAAATAGTCCCACTGAAACCCCATCGATCCAGGTCGCCTACGGGAAGCCGTCGTGATACTGCATATATGAGAACTCGTCCTGGTCCTCGTCGATCTCTAGCTCCACCTCCTGGATCTCGGCCTCGCCTGCATCTACAACAGGGTCTGGTGGGTGTTGCAAACACCATCCCGTAACGTGGGAGTGAGTGATCAACTCAGTGGAATCATAAAGCAAGGATTAGCATATTCACAATTCAATCATGCGATAATAGTAAAGCAGTAAATCAGAAAATCCTAATACTGTTGTTAATGCAAGATGACATGACGTGATGTATGCCCTCACCGACGATCTGCCTCATACGACAACATCTTACGACCGCAGCATGCCACACTCCCTAGAGTGCTCCACATCTTTCAGGCACATGCAATGCTATGGTGATATGATTTCCAAGTTGTTATTAGTCCATTCAAACAGCAGGATTGGGAAACTAAGGTACTTCCCTTGTATCGATCCTAACACAGATCCTGTCTAGGGTCGTCACTCCTAGTAATCTCATACGATGTATATTTCGTAGGTCACTGCAAGGGCTGCCAGGGCTGTTGCTCGCACTCGTTGCACCGCTCCCCCATCACCTTATCAATACAGGCCTACTGTATTCTACTGCAACGGAAGGGTCGTCGCCTCCCGTGGACTCAGAATACGCTCGCGGTCACTACAAAGGGCTCGTCGCCTGATCAGTGTAGGCTGACAGCTAGAATATAGTGTCCCATACCACCATAATCTGCTCACGAGTCTAGGTGCTCACTGGTCACTACGGGGAGGTTTGTGGCCCCAGCGTAGGCCGACAGCTCGACCACGGTGTCCCATACCACCATGCCCGGCTCATGAGTCTTCGTGGATCAAGGTACCATGGTTAACAGGGTTTACAATGGTAAGTTCAGTACCCTAGGTTCAAGCAGTTATGACTCATACAAGGTGAACATACATCGGCCAGTCGGGTTGCTTGACGGGCTCGACTAGTGTGATCGCATCTCAAGTCGAACGACATGAAGTGCGTAAAACACTTCGCGTGGCCTAACCACTGCCGCCAACCCCAAACATGAATCACGTTCATCGACGCGTCGTTCGTGGCTATGACCATTCAGCCATGAATTCGCTCGGTTACCGACTGCCTGGACTAAGTCTAGTCCCAAACATCTATGGAATCACATTAGCAATATATGTAAAGGTATTGGAATTGAAATATAATCATATGAGCATGTCAACACATGTTATAACATTCAACTTAAGCAAATCTTCAAACACATACGTTCCATGCATGTAATGGAATCATGCATATGGTCAACATGTAGGAAATCATTTAGGTCAGCATATTAACTAAGAAATCAATCTCAAACTACCACATAACATCATTTAATTCAATACATACTAATACAAGCATTTATACAAACACATACACTACACACTTAAGTCTACATATAGTATGTCGACCCAAAGTGCGCAACTAGGCGAATCTCTTCGCCAAACTAATTATGCAAGCATTCCTAACTCCCTAATGCGATAACAAACCATGTCAATCACGTCAGCAAAATATGAATGTAGACCGTACTTCCTACAAATGACTAAAATGCCCTAAATCTCATATTCTTCGTTAATTTACGAAACAGGAAACGGAGAGCATGTTGTACATGTCAAACGGCGGTGCCGTCGATAATCTACTATTAAACGACATTGAAAGCGTTGTAAACCGTCAATCAAAGCGTCTAAAATCCTCACCTTAGGTCTTACGAAAGCGTGATTTTGAACGGAGCGTGTATGCTTCGTCTACGGCAGTAGGAGGACCTGATTTATGAAGTACGTTAGCTAACACACCCTAAATCTGGATAAACCCTAAATCAGCAAGTTCTAGGGTTGTTTTGTACCTGAAAGAACGGAGAAATCACCAGCCAGGTGATTGGGAAGAGTTGCTGAAGCAGCAACAATCGGTGGCTGGGAAGCGGGAAAAATTCCTTCTACTCTTTCTCTCAAACTCTCTCTCCTTTATCCTAGGGTTTGCAATTTTCGGATGGGAGAGGGAAATGAGGGTTTCAACCCCTTTTATAAGCTTAAAAATGCCGAAAACAGGCTCCGGAACGAAGTTTACTTGGTGCCTATCCATTTTGGGGCTGTTTCGGTCCAAAAGTTGCTTTCTGGTGGTCCCCTGGTCGATTGCGATCGGACTTAAGCTCATGCGTACCAGATGTAGCACTTATTAAGTTTTCAGTCTGGCAGGGTTCACAGATCGCACGTGGCGGACCAGTTTCAGTTCAGCGGTCACCGCACGTAGATCAGGGCTGAAAGTGTAACGCCCGTGAAAAATCCATACTTGGGTTCGAGTACCAACTCGACCCGAAATTGCGTAGAATTCATTCCTTTAGAAAATGTGACTAGGTTAGCTAGTGCAACGTTGGAGTAGCTGGGAAATGGTCCCTGATCACTTTAAATACGTTCTACGAGGCCCGAAGCGAGTGGAACCAAGGGTGCTATAATGCTCTAAAGCCTCGGATCAAACTCTAAACCGGTTTGTTCTCTGGACCACTTTGAATCTTTGTATTGGATCTAGACCGCACGTTGAAAGTCCGATACCTCCTATCTTAGACCGTTAGGACCGTCTAGCTGGGCTTGACACTCATTCCAAAAATCAAGTCAAACCGATGATCACAGGCTATTTCATTGAGCCCGGACCGAAGAGAGTGTGAATAGGGACATAGTTGGAATTTCAAATTCAAATCTGGCACACAAATTTGACGCATCAGTATTGAGCATTCTGACCGTCAGAATACAGCCAAATTACACCCTTGGATCAGGAAAAATATCTATTATATATCACGAGACTTATAGGCCTGATCTTGGTGCGGTGACCGTTAAACTGAAACTGGGCCGCCACGTGCGATCTGGGAACCCAACTGGTCTGAAAACTGGATGTATGCTAGATCTAGTATGCATGAGCTTAAGTCCGACCGCATTTGGCCTGGGGACCTCCAGAAATGCCCTTTTGGACCGAAACGGCCCCGATTTGGTTAGGCACCAAGTAAACATTGTTCCCAAGCCTATTTTGGGAATGTTTTAGGCTATAAAAGGGGTTGAAACCCTCACTCCTCTCTCCCATCCGAATTTGAGAGAAGTCCTAGCTTGGGAGAGAGAAAAAGAGTGAGAGATTGTGAGAGAGTGGGAGAGTTCTTCCCGCCACTTGTGCTACGTGTTGCACGTGCTTAAGCAACACTCCTCTACCGCTTTCCCGACGATTCCACCGCAATCCTAGGTAAGTAAAAACCCTAAATAGTTGGTGATTTGAGTTTTCCTTGTTTCCATAGCGATGTAGCTTATGGATCTTATGTATTAGGCTCCTTACTCGCCGTAGACGAAGCATATACACTCCGCTTCAATTCCCGAGTCTACAAGACACTAGGTGAGGATTTTAGACGCTTTGATTGACGGTTCCCAACGCTTTCAATGTCGTTTAATAGTAGATTCTTGACGGCATCGCCGTTTGACATGTACAAAATGCTCTCCGTTTCCCGTTTCGTAAGCTAACGAAGAATATGAGATTTAGGGCATTTTAGTCATTTGTAGGAAGTACTGTTTGCATTCATATTTTGCTGATGTGATTGACATGGTTTGTTGTCGCATTAGGAAGTTAGGAATGCGTGCATAATTAGTTTGGAGAAGAGATTCGCCTAGTTGCACACTTTGGGTCGACATACTATATGTAGACTTAAGTGTGTAGTGTATGTGTTTGTATAAATGCTTGTATTAGTATGTATTGAATTAAATGATGTTATTTGATAGTTTGTGATTGATTTTTCAATTATTATGCTGACCTAAATGATTTTCTACATGTTGACAAAATGCATGATTTCATTACATGCATGGAATGTATGTACTTGAGGATTTGCTTAAGTTGAATATGCATGGGAAGTATGCCTTGAAGATTTGCTTAAGTTGAATGTTATAACATGTGCTTACATGCTCACATGATGTATTTCAATTCCAATACCTTTTTATAGTGTTAATGTAATTCCATAGATGTGTGGGACTTCACTTAGTCCAGGCAGTCGGTAACCGAGCGAATTCGTGGCTGACTGGTCATAGCCACGAACGACGCGTCGATGAATGTGATTCGTGTTGAGAGTTGGCGGCAGTGGTTAGGCCACGCGAAGTGTTTTACGCACTTCATGTCGTTCAATTCGAGATGCGATCGCGCTAGTCGAGCCCGTCAAGTAACCCGACTGGCCGATGTTTGTTCACCTTGTATGTATCATAACTGCTTGAACCTAGGGTACTGAACTTACCATTGTAAACCTTATTAACCGTGGTACCTTGATCCACGAAGACTCATGAGCCGGGCATGGTGGTATGGGACACCGTGGTCGAGCTGTCGGCCTACGCTGGGGCCACAAACCTCCCCGTAGTGACCAGTGAGCACCTTGACTCGTGAGCAGATTATGGTGGTATGGGACACTATATTCTAGCTGTCGGCCTACACTGATCAGGCGACGAGCCCTTTGTAGTGACCGCGAGCGTATTCTGAGTTCACGGGAGGCGACGACCCTTCCGTGCAGTAGAGTACAGTAGGCCTGTATTGATAAGGTGATGGGGGAGCGGTGCAACGAGTGCGAGCAACAGCCCTGGCAGCCCTTGCAGTGACCTACGAAATGTACATCGTATGAGATTACTAGGAGTGACGACCCTAGACAGGATCCGTGTTGGGATTGATACAAGGGAGGTACCTTAGTTTCCCAATCCTGCTGTTTGAATGGACTAATAACAACTTGGTAATCATATCACCATAGCATTGCATGTGCCTGAAAGATGTGGAGCACTCTAGGGAGTGTGGCATGCCGCGGTCGTAAGATGTTGCCGTATGAGGGTGATCGTCGGTGAGGGCATACATCACGTCATATCATCTTGCATTAACAACAGTATTAGGACTTGTCTGATTTACTGCTTTACTATTATCGCGTGATTGAATTGTGAATATGCTAATCTTTGCTCTATGATTCCACTGAGTTGATCACTCATTCCCACGTTACGGGATGGTGTTTGCAACACCCACCAGACCCTGTTGTAGTTGCAGGTGACGACGAGATCCAGGAGGTGGAGCCGGAGATTGACGAGGACCAGGATGAGTTCTCGTATATGCAGTATCATGACGGCTTCCCGTAGGCGACCTGGATCGAGGGGACATCAGTGGGACTTTTCTTTTTGAACATTATTCTTTTGTTATGTACATGTATATGAGACTCAGAGATGTAGTCATACTTTGGAGACAGTTGAGATTACTTTGTTTTTCCATACAGTGATATATATCTTGTTTAGTCTTCCGCTTACTTTTATCACTGGATCTGAAGTATGAATTGCAGTTTTGGTATACTTTTACTCATGTGAATGCTTTAAATCAGACAACATCGAATCATAACCATTTTTGTTGCATAAGTGACTGTCTGGAACTCGGGAGTTGAGTTTATACACGACCCCCGATTTTCAGGGTGTTACAGAAAGTCTCATGATAATAAATAGAAATTTTTCCTGATCCGAGGGTGTAATCTGGATGAATTCTGACGGTCAGAACGCTTAATACTGACGCGTTAAGTCGTGTGCCAGATTTGAATTTGAAATTTCAATTCTGTCCCTATTCGCGGTCTCTTCCGTCCAGGTTCAACGAAATAGTCTGTGATTATCGGTTTGACTTGATTTTCGAGATGATTGTCAAGTCCAGCTGGGCGGTTCTAACGGTCTAAGATAAGAGGTATCGGACTTTCGACGCGCGGTCTAAATCCAATACAAAAATTCAAAGTGGTCCAAAGAACAAACCCACTTAGAGTTTGATCTAAGGTTATAGAGTATTGTAGAGTTGTTTGTTCTACTCGATTTGGGTCTTATAGAACGTATTTAAAGTGATCAGGGACTATTTCCCAGCTACTCTAGCGTTGCAATTTCCCAGCTACTCATCTACCCACTCGGTCTAGACGTTGGAGCAACCTCTTGGTACCATAAGGGTTTAGGGACTTTCACCCAGGGATATCAATAGCAACCCATGTAGAACGAGATTTCTGGTATCCAATCCTGCCAACCACGATCTGTCGGTGGAGGCTACGGCCCCGATGTTGCTAGGGCGTATAATAACCATGTCACACAAATGCAAAATGCATGAATCACGCTATCCAGTCATGCAACCAATCCTGCGCATATCGTGCGCTCATGTAGGGCAACACCGCCTAACCAGGAGCCCATAAACAACCTGCCCGAAGGCATATGCTATGATCAGTCAATCCTCATATCAAGCATACATATGATGCGTATGATCATGAGTCATGAAACTATACTAAACATGTAAATGAGTGATGAACCATTCTTACAACGCAGATGGGCCTGGACGGTCTATACACAACAAGTACGGCCCAGTGATGGGCCCTAAGGAGAGTCATAATGTGGACATCCAACCAACATTATACTCGTAATGTGGACGTCAAACCAACATTGCCCCCAAGGCACGATCGCCGTAAACATTATCAAATGCTCCGAGTTGGGTTTACACATTGCAATGGACCTTAGGTTCATCCCATTGGGCTTTACATATATATCATATGGGCCTTTATTCATCAAATGGGCCACATAAATGGGCCGCACCAATGGGCCTTATGTGCATTGCAATGGGTCAAAACTCATGGGCCTTAGATTACATCAAATGGGCCCAATCTCATAGGCCCTTTTTTTTTTACAGCTCAAATAGGCTTCGACCCATGGACCTTAGAATATCAAATGGGCCTACCAATTGGGCCCCATGCACAACAAATGGGCTACATCCAAATATAAGTGGCGATAGTGATTTCCACCATTAAAATTCCTAAGGCCCATTGTAACATATGTTTCCCATTCAATTTATTCATAAGGTAACATAGTGAGGAATAAATGGAAACAAATATCAGCTTATAGAGAACCACTATGCCCCTTAAGAAATTTTAAACGATGGACGTCATTGTCCATTAAATTGTGGGGTGCACTTGAGCTTAATATATGATTCACTCTTTTCCCCATGCCATAAAATGATCTCAAAATGGTTGGATAGTATAGATGTAACACAAGCATCATGGTGGGTCCCACCGGACAGTGCGGACAAGTCACATGCATCACAGGGAGCTCCACCGTCCGCTGGACGGTGGATGAAAACAAAAACATCAAGGTAGGTACCACCGTCCACCTGGACCGTGGGTGAAAATCACATACATCACTGCGGGTCCCATGTGGGGCCCACTATCATGTTTACATGTCATACGAACCGTTGATAAGGTCACTTGGACCTGGATGAAGAGAAAACACAAATTCCATATTGATTCCAAAACTTATGTGGGTCCAAACGAAACTTCAAGGGCAGCCACCCGATCACCACTATTTCCAGTTTTGTGGGCCACCTGAGCTTTGG
The DNA here is from genome assembly GCA_037074715.1 of Magnolia kwangsiensis. NCBI lineage: Eukaryota > Viridiplantae > Streptophyta > Magnoliopsida > Magnoliales > Magnoliaceae > Magnolia > Magnolia kwangsiensis. The sequence goes on along the minus strand of CM073588.1, from coordinate 54,564,806 downwards.
ATCGGGCTGAATTTTGGAGGACAGCCTGCTGCCCTCAGGACCCACACAATGGACGGTGCTGATGTAAGAAAGGTGCATCAGGGTGGGGCCCACGGCTGGGCCGTGGGGCTGACGTCCGTCCGCCCACGGCGCTGCAGCACTGGCAGCGCTGACAGCTGCAGCGCCTGCTGAGCACTCCCTCTCTTTCTTCTTGTTTTTTTTTTTAAAAAATCTCATTTTCCTGTGGTTTCTCACAAGTGGGACCCACGTTCGGAAAATCCATTCCGACCATGGGACTCTACGGCTTGTAACAGGCGATATGAGTCCAAGGTTCAAAATTTTTGGATGCTTAAAAACACCAGGGAATACTTTTAACGGTAATCACCAAAATTTCTTATGTTGTGGCCCACCAGTTGATCACGTCAGCCTCATTCTTCGGCTCAACGGTTAAAATGTCCCATGGAATGAGATAGACGGCGTGGATGAAATATATACATCAGCGTAGGGCCTATGCAGGGGGGCTCACCCCAAAAGCCCCCTTTTTTTTTGTTTACACAGGAACGTCCAGCGTCCCAGACGCTGGACGGGTAGGTCTTCTAAAGAAAAAAAAGAAAGAGAAAAAAAAAACATTTGTGGTGGGCCCTGATTAGGTGGGCCACCACTGTTGGATGATGTGGGTCCAACATTTAAGGTGGGCCCCACTTGAAGAAAACTTGGACTAAATAATTGCTTCAAGGTGGGGTCCATTCAAGTGGGCCACACAACCCTTTTGCATAAAATAAAATAAAATAAAACAAAACAAAAGAAATAAAGAGGGAGAGAGACATGGAGAGTGGGACACACTTTGAGATGGAGGGACCCCGACACTATGGGCCCTCCCTTGCAATGAATCATACATCAAGTGGGTCATTTAGCATAAGGGACCATCAAAACTTAAAATCAACGGTGGGGATCCTTTCCCCACCAATATGGATGGTCTAGATGACCTTTCTAAATGAAATAAACATCATGATGGGGTCCATGGAGAATGGCGCCATCATGGAATGATCATGATGATCCAAGTGGTCCATCGGCCACAACTTAGGGTCCCAAGTGAGATCCACACCATTGATCGGTGGGTCTCACTTGGCCCATCATAAAAATAAGAAAGAAACTACCCTATAGAGACACCCACCATCCGATCTTCTTGCTCCTAGGAGTTCCTTGGCACCTTAGCTTGGATTTCAATGGTTAAGATGAGGAATGGAGGGTTGAGATGGGAGATGATGGGGTAGGAAAGTGAGCCACTTGGAGCTTATGGATGCTTGGAAAATTCCATACGCATGGAGCTTGGAAGTTTTTGTTGCTTGGAGATTTGAAATGAGAAAGAGAGGAGTTGTAAAGGGAGAGAGAGAGAGAGAGAGAGAGAGAGTGATGGATGGATGTGGTGATGGGGTGTAAGAAAGTATTGACTTTTGAGGCTTTTGTGTAAGAGAGGTATGGGTGGTGAAGACTTTTGTGGCTTTTTGTGTAAGAGAGGTATGGGTTTGGGAGACTTTTGTGGTTGCTTGGGAAAAGGGAATAAAGTGATGTGTACTTGACATGTGATGGCTTGATGGATTGATTGATTGATGTGATTGATGTGATTGATGTGACACATCGTAGAGATTTCCTTGATTTTCGCAACGCGCGGCGTTTTCTCGCACTGAACGTCGGTCTACAACTCTTGACAAGGGTATCGCCTCGGCGCACGAGTCGTAGCATCGGAACCCCGGCGACGGCGCGGTCGCTATGGTATTGGTCTCGGGTTGAGTCGACTCGGGTTGTCGGCATATGAATCAGGGTCGCGCGTCGATATCGGTTAAGGGTCGAAAGTTACCGGAATTCGACCGGTAAGACCGCGGAAGTCTACGGAAAGGTACGGACCAAGATACGGGTCTTACAGTGTGGCTTGGAGTAGCCCACCAGGCTGGGATGCCCAGGCTGGGGCGTCCAGCCTTGGCTAGCCGACCAGGCCACTTCGTGGGCTCACCTTAATGTATTTTATATCCCACAATTCATCCATGTGGGGTCCATAGGGGCATTGATCATCCTCCCTCTGTAGTTTTCCATTTTTGAGCTCATTGGATGAGTTTTTAGGCCAAATACCCAGGCCCATATGGTTGCCTACACATGGGACGCCCAACCCATTGGGCTACTGTTGGACGTCCAGTCTAACAGCATGGCCCATCTGATTTATGTGTTCCATCTACTCCCTTCATGTGGTGGACCCCCCGTGATATATATGGATCACCAGGAACTAAAATAAATATATAATTTAATTATTTATTTTGAATTTCCAGCAATGCCAGATTATGGGTGGGCTGGAATTTCAGCAATAGGCCCATGGTTGCTACCCATAAATGGATGTTTTGGGGCAGCATGGTCCACAAAATTTGGGGATATTGTTACACATATCTTACCCCATTTTAATTAGATTTTTGAGCTTAATTAGTGCATATTTAAAGGCCCATTCCAATTGGATTCTTATTAGATTAGTCTTCTAGTTAATTGTTGGGCCTTATAGCCTTGGTTGGCCTGGAACTTCTGATAGGCCTATTAAATCTTTAGGGCCTATATTTATCATGCCATTGTGATGGGTTTTATGGGCCAAATACTCAAGTAGTTGGGTCCTTGATTGCCCATTAAAATAAATCCATGCTTGGGCCAAGATGTGAGGCCCAACTTACTTGTGTTAACTATAAGGATTACCCATATGTTGGAATAATGGGCTGCCCATTAGCCCCACCACAATGAGTGGACCCATGACCTTTATGGTTGGGCCCAAACCTTACTTGAGGGCCCACCATATTGCTTATACATTGGGCTTAGTGTATAACCCACTAGGTCATGGATTACTTGGGCCTTGGACTTTACTTTTATGCATAGTGGGCTGCCTTTTAGAACCCAGTTGAGGTTAGATGTCCTCCTTAGTGGGCCTAAGTTAGGCTCATTGGGTTCGTATAGGTGGTTGAAGGTCCACCTTGGGCCCTTGATTAGGACCACTTCTTCCTTGGGTTTATGACTCTCTTAGCTTACGGGTTATCCTAAAGTATTTGGCCCCCACTAGAGGACTTCACTTCTATTTAGAGTACTCATCTAGATATCTAGATCTTGTCCCTCCTTGAGAAGGAATATATATTTTACAGGGAACTCACTTACTTCATTGTGACCCATATGCATCATTTGTGTGAATTGATTGTATTGTGTGGTGGTCATAAAGGGATGAAGTTTTTTTCCTTGTGTACATTGATTGCTTGAAGCTTGTGCATGTTCTATATGTGTGACTCATATTTCATAATAATACCACCCTTGTTTCACCAGGGCCTTGCCTCAACAGGGACATTTGTAGAAGGTCGTATGTGTAGACACTGGAAATATTACTTGATCATACTGGGTGCATAAGATGCCCATGGGTGAAATTTTCAAAACTTCCATGGTACCAAGGATCTACCCTAACACCGTGACCGAGTAGAAACTATGAGCGCATGAGAGCCCTATACCGTTAGGCCGCAACTCTCATTGTCATGTAGTCTGTTGGGTAGGGGTGTGGCCTTACTCGCCTGATGTAAGGAGGCATTGCTAGGCTGAGTTTGACCAACTTGTAAATGGGTCCGTTACCATCAGGCCTTGCTGGTGATTGGCTGTCCACAGGCAGGTAGTGAGGTCTCTTATACTCATTTGACTAATAGGGTTGATAGTGCAGTAGTCATACCACAGTGTATGGACCTCGGTGATTTCCTTATGATTGAAAATGTACTTATTATGTGGATTGAATATAAGCACTGACATCACTTTGCATCGAATTCGCATCGGCCATATAAGCCCCATTTATGCCTCGCCTTGGTAAGGCACCCAGTACTCATTGCATTGTATTCATGATAAGACTTAGTAAGGTTAGTGATATTGTTATTGAGCATGTTTCTCTTCTCGTACCTCCTACTATTCTTCTATGCACCATTGTCACACACTTTCACCACCCTCTAAGCTTTTGTAAGCTTATGCATGATTGATGCATGCAGGAGATCTTAGGCAGGCTTCATAGCGGTAGAGCTTGGATTAGAGCTGAGCTTGGGAACTCCAGTGTTGCAGACTTTTCTCCTTTTCTTCAATTATCCTTTTGGACCTTATGAAAGCTTGTAAAAGTTCAAATTCTTAGTGAATTTTGTGATGTGTGTTGTCATGCCCCAAAACTGAAAATCGGATTCACAGGAATCCTGATCGGCGAATCCTATGTTGACAGCCTCCATAGTACCGCATTCTCAGCTTCCAACATCCATACACCAAATTTTGATCCTGGGATCCTATGAGGATTTTTAATGTACATTTGTTTCATAACAAGCATAACCACAAGTTTACCCAAATCACAAAGGTAACATCATCAACACATATCCACTAATATAAACATTTGAATACAGTGCTGAAAGGGAAATACATATGTCAAAAATCATAGGTCAAAAAGTCTGTTGCACGCTCCAAGCTCAACATTGCTGCAACCTGACACCACCTGCATGCATCTATCGTGCATAAGCTTATAGAAAGCTTAGAGGGTGGTAAAGGTGTGTGCACAAGGTAAGTGTCAAGTATGCAATACAATGTCATAAATCATACAATGGAATAAATGAAAATACTGAAAAGATATGATATCAGAGTAAGCGAAAATGTACTGGTAGGCCCATGAGTCATACAATGTCAGAGTACGCAATACAAATTAGCTATACAAATGAGGAGTCAAAGAGAACCAAATATCAGATGCCGAGGGTACAATGCAATATGTAAATCCTACTAAGTCTGTGTAAGCCATATAAGTATAGAAACATAGTAATCCAAAATGTTAAGTACTGTAGATGTAATGTAATATGCGGTGCGAATGAAATGACCAAGCTAGAGTGAAGTCGGGATGATAGTACGTAGTATCGCAGGATATGGGGTCCATCATAAGGGACTTCTATCCAAACCAGTCCCATACCCAAATTTGGATAGTCAGACTCAATGTGGTAAACTCCTGATCTCAGGTTAGTCACATGCCCCAACCAAAATCCTAGCTATTGCGAAGGTACACGAAACAAATAGTTGCGCACCACTAGCCTGAGTGGATAGTGAATAAATGAATGAATGAGTATACAACTCCTGCTCGATAAGTCCACATATCAGTAGGGTCTTCTCTGGGATTATCACTAGGGTTTAGTACACTCCACACCAACTTGCCACCCCATTAAGCGCACAACTGGGTAAGTGGAAGAGACCTCACTATCCGCCTATCAATATTGGTCCAGCTCGTTGGTAGCGGACCCATTCACGAGCTGGTTAGACTCAGCCTAACTATGCCTACTCCCTCAGGAGGGTAAGGCCACAACCCCTCTCAATTAACCACGACAGTGGGAGACGCGGCCTACTAGTATACGGTCCTCATGCGCTCATATATATCCACTCGGTCTCGACGTTGGGGCATCCTTTGGTACCAAGAGGGTTTAGGAACTTTCACCTAGGGTCATATATGGTTGCCCGATGCTACTAACAAATCTTTAGTGTCTCATCTGGCCATCCACGACATGATTGTGGAGGCTACGACCCTATGTCGCTATGGTGTATAGTAATCACAACACATAATGAAATATACATGAGTCATGCAGTCTGATCATGCATCAATCCTGCGTATACCGCATGCTCATGTGGGATAACTCCTGTCACGCCCCAAGCCCAAAAATCGGATTCACATGAATCCCGATTGCCGAATCCGGTGCTGACAGCCTCCGTAGTGCCCCATTCTCGGCTCCTGACAATCAAATGTCAGATTTTGATCCTGGGATCCTACAAGGAGGATTTTCAGAATGAATTTTTTTTTTTTTTTTTTTTTGTAATGGAGCATAACCACAAGCATAACCAAGTCACAAAACAACATCATCATATATCCACTATAACAAAAAATTTTAAGTACAATGCAGAAAGGGAAATACAAGGTGATCAAAAAGCTCCAAAAGGTCCTGATATGCACTCCTGCCTCAGCGCTGCTACTGTCCAACGCTACCTGCACGCAACGGTCGTGCATAAGCTTACAAAAGCTTAGAGGGTGGTGTAAGTGTGTGCGGAGAGCAAACGCCGAGTGTACAAGATCAGGTAATGAGGAAGTATGTGGTAAGTCCATGAATATACCAAGGCTATGTAATACAAGGCATGATGCGAGATATGAATGCCATCGGCCACACCGATGCAATGCAAAGCCTACATAGCCGAATGTCATATGCAAAATGCAATCCAAGCAAGTCGGTACTCATCAAGTACATATATCAGTACAGTTCCTCTCTGGATATCACCGGGGTCTAATACACTTCACAGTGACTGCCACCTCCCTAGCTGCACAGTCAAGAAAGCAAAATAGACCTCACTATCCGCCTGACCAGTAGTCTGCCAATACCTACCCGAATCGTCGATAGCGGACTCATTTGTGAGCTAGTCAAACTCAGCCTAGCTTATAGCCCCCTCACTCAGGCGGATAAGGCCACACCCCCTTCCAACCGACCACGACACAGTAGGAGACGCGGCCTACTGGTATTCGGCACTCGGGCGCTTGTGTATCTACTCGGTCTAGACGTTGGAGCATCTCCTGGTACCAAAAAGGTTCTGGGACTTTCACCCAAGGACATCCTGAGTACCCACAGTACTAGATAAGTATTTTCGGTATCCAATACGGTCATCCACGATGTACCTGTGGAGCCACGACCCTGATGTCGCTAGGGCGTGCAGTGATCAAGTCACACGTATGCGAGATGCATGAATCATGCTGTCAAAACATGCAGCAATCCAGCGCGTACTGCGCGATCATGTGGGGCACTCAGTCACATAACGAGTCTCGTAAATGGTCTGCCCAATAGCGTATGTTATGATCAGTCATTACTCATATCAAGCATACATATGATGCGTATGGGCATGAGTCATGAGATTATACTAAGCATGTTATAAGGCAATGAATAGTAACAATGTGGACATTTAACCAACATTGTACATACAATGTGGACATCAAACCAACATTGTTTCCTAGGCACGGCTTGCCATAAATATCATTTCATGAACCATGAGAAACGTACCTTGTAATGGACCCTAAGGACATCCGTTGGGCCCCGATCCATGGGCCTCAGATACATCAAATGGGCCAACTCACGTGAGCCTTACATTCATCAAATGGCTGCATTAATAAGCCTCACCAATGAGCTTTATGTACATTGCAATGGTCCATGACCCATGAGCCATGAAATACATCAAAGTGGGCCCAATCCTAGGGGTCTTATATGTGTCAATTGGGCCTGAACCCATGGGCCTTATATGTGTTAAATGGGCCTAATACTATGGGAATTATATATGTCAAATGGGCTTGATCCCCCGGGCCTTATATGTACACCAAGGTGGGCCCAATTGAACCATAGATCTGACTCATTTTCAGCTCTAGCCATAATATGAGCTTACAAAATAAATGGACGGTTGATAGCTCAGGCATCATGGTGGGGGTCCACATGAAAGCCCACCATCATGTATGTATTATATATATAATATAATATATAATCTATATATTATATATATGATATATACAATATAATGTAATATACATATATATATTATATAAAATTTTATATGTGATACACGTGTATACGTGTGTGGGAGAGAGAGGGACGCCAGCCTCCAGCGTCCAGAGACACTGGACGGCCAGTGAATGAAACACAAACATCATTGTGGGTCCCACCCACTCCAGCCACACACTACATGTTAGCCGCCACCAGGGATTGATACCAAGACCTGTTGAAATGAGGTATCTCACTCAGTCCGCCAGTGCTAGGGACTGGCGTGGATAGTGGGTCCCACGTAGGGCCCACCATAATGTTTATTTTCAATCCAGCCTTTTTATAAGGCCACAAGGACCTGGATGAACAGGAACCACAAATTCAAGATTGATCCAAAACTGCAGTGGGCCCAAAAGGATTTCAATGACAAAGTTCAATCGCCACTATTTCTTATGGTGTGGGCCACCTAATTATCCGATCAAGATGGTTTTTGGGTGGGGCCCGCTTAAGGTGGGGGCCCATCATATGAATGCGCTGGATGGAACATAGACATCAAGGTGGGGCCCACGACTAGGGCCGTGAGGCCCTGCCCATAAGCCCGCTCGCTAGCCCCAGCGTCCTGACACAACAACCTTGCTGCTGTGTGATTTAAAAAAAAAAAATATATGAAAACTCATTTTTCGGGGGTTTTTCAGATGTGGGGCCCATATCTGGTAGATCCACTCCATCCACTGTATTCTACGCCTCGAAACAGTTAGAATGAGACCCATATCCGACTTTTGTTTGGTGTATAAAATGACCAAGGCATCTTTCAATTGTAATAGTACTATTTTCGACGATATGGCCCACCGGATACTCTGATCATCCTCATTTTTCGGCTCAACGCCTAAAATGAGTCGGGGAAGGGAATGGACGGCTTGGATTAGAAGCATACATCGAGGTGAGGCCTAACCAAGTGGCCCATTTTCCAAAGACTTTAGAGCAAGCCAATATTCGTGTTTTCCTTCCAGCGATGTCCAGCGTCTGGACGTGTTGTTTTTTTTTTTTGTCAAATGCAATCAAGGGGGCCTTATTTAAGTGGGCCACCACAAATGATACATTTAAGATGGGCCCCACTTATGGAGAGCTTGGATCAAATACATATTTCATGGTGGAGCTCATTTAAGTGGGCCATATGGCCATTTCGTCACACACAAAGAATAAAATAAATGGAAAAAGAGGGAGAGAGAGATAGGGTGGGACACACGTGATGGAGGGACCCCGGCACTATGGTCCCTCCGTTTCAATCATCCAATCATACATCAAAGGGTCCCATTGCATATGGGCCATTCAAACAAAAGATCAACGGTGGAGATCCCACTCCACTAAAAATGGACGGTCTAGATGACCTCTTTAATACAAGGAAAGTAAACATCATGATGGGGTCCATGGAGAATGGCCCCATCATGGAATGATCTTGATGATCAAGATGAGCCATTGGCCACATCTTAGGGTCCCAAGTGAGATCCACACCATTGATCGGTGGGCCTCACTTATCCCATCATAAAAATAAGTAAACTACCCTATAGAAGCACCCACCACTTGATCTTCTTGGTCCGTCGGGATGCCGGTCTCCTAGAGCTTCACTTTGATGGTGGAGATGGGAAATAGATGGCTAAGATGGGAGATTTGGGAGTGGAAAGTGGGCCTTACACATGCACTTCTCTCCATGGGAAGGCTTGGACGTGGGAGGCTCTTGCTTGGGTTTGATGTGTTGAGAAATGAGAGGGAGAGAGAGAGAGTTGTAAGGAAAGAGGGATGGGTGATGGGTGAAAGGCTGAGGTGAGTGATGTGTGATGTGAGTGATGGGTGAGGTGAGAGCTTGGTTGACTTTTGGGCTTGCTTAACTGTAACACCCCGGATTTTGGCTAACCTGGGATTTGACGTCCTTAGGCAGTGGGTCAATTAAAACACCTGAAAAATCGTTCAGAACCCAATTCCATAGCCAAAGAAACCACTTAGGATAAATTTCTTTAGAAACTAAGCATAAGTTAGCTAGCGCAACGTTGGAGTGGCTGGGAAACAGTCCCTGATCACTTTAAATACGTTCTACAAGACCCAAATCGAGTAGAACCAATGACTCTAGAATACTCTATAACCTCGGATCAAACTCTAAGCGGGTTTGTCCTCTGGACCACATTGAATTTTTATATTGGATTTAGACCGCGCGTCGAAGGTCCGATACCTCCTATCTTAGACCGTTAGAACCGCCCCGCTGGACTTGACAATCATCTCGAAAATCAAGTCAAACCGATAATCACAGACTATTTCGTTGAACCCGGACTGAAGCGACCGCGAATAGGGACGGATTTGGAATTTCAAATTCAAATCTGGCACACGACTTGACGCGTCAATATTGAGCGTTCTGACCGTCAGAATTCATCCAGATTACACCCTCGGATCAGGAAAAATATCTATTTATTATCATGGGACTTTCAGCCCTGATCTATGTGCGGTGACCGCTGAACTGAAACTGGTCCGCCACTTGCGATCTGCGAACCCTGCCAGACTGAAAACTTAATACGAGGTACATCGGGTACCCATGAGCTTAAGTCTGATCGCAATCGACCAGGGGACCACCAGAAATCAGTTTTTGGACCGAAACAGCCCCGAAATGGATAGGCAATAAGTAAACTTCGTCCCGGAGCCTATTTTCGGCGTTTCCAAGCTTATAAAAGGGGTTGAAACCGTCATTTCTCCTTCACATCCGAATTTCACTAAACCCTAGAAAAGAGAGAGAGAGTTTGAGAGAAAGGGAAGAGGAGATTTTTCCCGCTTTCGAGCCACCAACGGTTGCTGCATCAGCACTTCCTTCCAATCACCTGGCTGGTGATTTCTACACTTTTTCAGGTATGAAATAATCCCAAAAACTTGCTGATTTAGGGTTTGCTTAGATGCACAACATGTTAGCTAACTAAATCCATAAATCAGGTTCTCCTACAGCCGTTGACGAAGCGTACACGCTCCGTTCAAAATCCCGCGACCGTAAGAGACTAGGTGAGGATTTTAGACGCTTTGATTGACGGTTTACAACGCTTTCAATGTCGTCTAATAGTAGATTATCGACGGCATCGCCGTTTGACATGTACAACATGCTCTCCGTTTCCTGTTTCGTAAATTAACGAAGAATATGAGATTTAGGGCATTTTAGTCATTTGTAGGAAGTACGGTCTACATACATATTTTGCTAACGTGATTGACATGGTTTGTCGCCGCATTAGAGAGTTAGGAATGCTTGCATAATCAGTTTGGCGAAGAGATTCGCCAAGTTGCGCACTTTGGGTCGACATACTATATGTGGACTTAAGTGAGTAGTGTATGTGTTTGTAGAAATGCTTGTATTAGTAGGTATTGTATTGAATAATGTTACGTAGTAGTTTAAGATTGATTTCATGATTTAAAATGGTGACCTAAATGATTTCCTACATGTTGACCTTATGCATGATTGTATTACATGCATAGGAAGTATGCCTTGAAGATTTGCTTAAGTGGAATATGCATGGAAAGTATGCCTTGAAGATTTGCTTAAGTTGAATGTTATAACATGTGCTAACATGCTCACATGATGTGTTTCAATTCCAATACCTTTGTATATAGCGTTAAGGTAACTCCATAGATGTGTGGGACTTGACTTAGTCCAGGCAGTCGGTAACCGAGCGAATTCGTGGCTGACTGGTCATAGCCACGAACGACGCGTCGATGAACGTGATTCGTATTGAGAGTTGGCGGCAGTGGTTAGGCCACGCGAAGTGTTTTACGCACTTCATGTCGTTCAACTTGAGATGCGATCGCGCTAGTCGAGCCCGTCAAGTAACCCGACTGGCCGATGTTTGTTCACCTTGTATGTATCATAACTGCTTGAACCTAGGGTACTGAACTTACCATTGTAAACCCTATTAACCATGGTACCTTGATCCACGAAGACTCATGAGCCGGGCATGGTGGTATGGGACACCGTGGTCGAGCTGTCGGCCTACGCTGGGGCCACAAACCTCCCCGTAGTGACCAGTGAGCACCTTGACTCGTGAGCAGATTATGGTGGTATGGGACACTATATTCTAGCTGTCGGCCTACACTGATCAGGCGACGAGCCCTTTGTAGTAACCGCGAGCGTATTCTGAGTCCACGGGAGGCGACGACCCTTCCGTGCAGTAGAGTACAGTAGGCCTGTATTGATAAGGTGATGGGGGAGCGGTGCAACGAGTGCGAGCAACAGCCCTGACAGCCCTTGCAGTGACCTACGAAATACACTATCGTATGAGATTACTAGGAGTGACGACCCTAGACAGGATCTGTGTTGGGATTGATAAAAAGGGAAGTACCTTAGTTTCTCAATCCTGCTGTTTGAATGGACTAATAATAACTTGGAAATCATATCACCATAGCATTGCATGTGCCTGAAAGATGTGGAGCACTCTAGGGAGTGTGGCATGCCGCGGTCGTAAGATGTTGCCGCATGAGGGTGATCGTCGGTGAGGGCATACATCACGTCATGTCATCTTGCATTAACAACAGTATTAGGATTGTCTGATTTACTGCTTTACTATTATCGCGTGATTGAATTGTGAACATGCTAATCCCTGCTCTCTTATCCCACTGAGTTGATCACTCACTCCCACGTTACGGGATGGTGTTTCCGGACACCCACCAGTCCCTTTTGTGATTGCAGATGATGGCGCGGCCTGTGAGGCGGAGCTGGACTTGATGATGAGAAGGAGGATTCCTCCTTTATGCGTGTTCTGATTGACGGGATTGCAGGGAGGTTGATTAGATACCTTGACATTTGTCATTTTGAATTTTTAGCGCCCTCATGTATATTCTTTTTTGTTTACTTTTGAAGTATACATGTATGTGTATAACCTGGTAATATATTCACACTCTGGAGACATACAACAGTTTATGTACGTTATACATACTATTACAGTCTTCCGCTTGCAAATTTCACTGTCTCTGGAGTATGATATGCTGTTCTGGCTTAATCTCACTCATGTTTAATTCGTTATCACAGACAACATTCAATCATACATATCTATGTTGCATAAATAACATTTTGGAACTCGGGAGTTGGGTTTTTGCTCGACCCCCCGATTTTCGGAATGTTACAGATGGTATCAGAGCATGAATGAGAGTATACTGGGCTTGGGTTATGGTCTTGCGACGTACGCTGTCGCTTCCTTTGACTTAGGTGGGTGCGAGAAGGGTCTAGAAACACTTCTACGATCACAGATTCGCCGATAGGCGAAGTCTATAAGGATCGATCGCAAGATCGAGTCTGTAACGTATCTCGGGTCGCGTAAAGTAACCCGAATCACTTCTAAGCTGTAAGAAGTCGGGTTGAGACGTCCTATGAGCGGTTTTAAGCCGCAAAAGTGAATCCATGGGCCGTGGAATGACCACGACTTCAGTAATCAATCGCCAGGGCTTAAAAACCCCGTTTTGCCAAAAATTCTCAAAATTCCTCCTCTAAACACTTTAACCTTCAGTTTCTTCTTATCCATTTCATGTTAGGCATCAAACATAATGTGAAAATAACACAAATTAGTACATTCACCAGATTTTACAGTGAATAGTAAAATTTCATGAAAAGTGGCCATAAGGCCATTCTAATTTCACTTTCTTTAGCAACTAAGGAGCTGGATAGGTGTATTGGCTCCTTATACCCCAAATTCATATGCTGCATCATATGGTTTGGTATTCAGGATTGCGATGTGGACCCGGAAAGCCTCGAACACATGTTTGGGCTCATAGAGACCAAAATACTATGAACCAAGGGGTGGGACCTGACTTTTTGGGACCCTGGGACCATGGGGGACCAGACCCATGGGGTCCCACCAGTCAACTTGCGAGTTGACCGGCGATGCCATCGCCGGCCGGGCGATGCATCGCCGGCCGGCGAGCACGGTTGGTGCTGTCCTTCGGGCGCACCCTCTTAAATAGGGTCCACATCACCCCTATGTACTTCCCACACCATGAAAACCCCCAAAACCCACCTCTCCTTCACAAACATCCCCCTTGCATACCCTAGATTCGATTTTCAGCAATCCATTCCAAACCCCGGCGTCCCAAACCACCTCTACAACCTTCCTTGGCCAAAACCGACCACCACCCATCAGTTATTGGGTGTTGGCAGCCTCTTTCCTTGAAGATTTCCCCATTTGGAGCTCCAAAATCCCTCAAATATAGCGGAAATCGTGAGCTGCTCCATCCCATCTTTTTGTTCGTATTTTTTCCTGAAAGTGCAGCCTTGGGAAGCTTGAAGCATCCCTCTACGATGCCTAGATTTCCTTTTGTCAGATTGGGCAGCCATTTCTCCGCATTTTTGGCATTTTCCATGGCTTTCGTGGAGGCCATTTTGGGTCTTTTGTCACTCTCATCCATCCTGTCTTTGATGGGTAAGAGAAAAACTGCGACAGACGAGGCTGGGCCGAGCCGCCCTGCTCGATTGAGAAGACTGCGGGGTGGTGCCGCAAGTTCAAGCGCCGCCACAGGTCCAGCTGCAGTCCTGGAGTGCCGTACAAAGCGGGATTTGGATGCCCATGCATACCTTGGATGAACCATTCTATCAGAGATGCCTCATGGTGAATAACTGATCGTAGAGTGTTATTTGAGGCGGACGTAGATGGGCGATTGTTCGGCGAGTATCTGTTGTTCGAACGCATTGAAGCTGCGCACTGGGGACCAATCTTTGAAGCTCGCGCTCGTGCTAATGTGAGCACTGTTCGTGCCTTCTATGCTAGCATCCAGAGTCCTACCTTAGAGCCCTTACAGTTCAAAATCCCTTTTGGTAGAGATCGGATGGCTACGATCGACGTCCGGTTGGTTGCGCGACTTCTCAACGTGCCTCTAGGTGATGTACATCCAAGTGAGAAGAATTTGAGGACTAGACGTGAACGAGATCGCCGCACCAGGTTTCTGTGCGGTAAGTTGGTTCCATGGCAGCCTAATAATAGCCTCAAAGCGACGTACATGTCTGAGGATCTGTGTCTGCTGCACCATATCTGCACGTTCAATGTCTATCCCAGGTCGACGAACCGCATTGAATGTACACGTCTTATGGTCGATTTCTTATTTCTGGTGGCCCAGGGAGAGAACGTATGTATGGCCACTTTCATCTTACGGCAGATAGTTCTCATAGCCAGGTCGAGGAGAACATCCGAATCCCTTCCCTTTGGCCGACTCATTTGCAAGATTGCGCTTGAGTTTGCCTATAGACTTGGACCCGAATTGTCGGTATCGATTCACACCATCGATGAGTCGATAATGGTTAAGATGAAGATTGGGTCGCAATATCGTGAAAATCAACTTGAAAGGGATAGTGGGGACGACTTTGATGAAGAGGAAGATCAAAGCGAAGAAGAACCTAGTGCAGAGGTTCAGGAAGAGACTCAGGAAGAAGCAGAAGAGGAGGCTCAGGATACTGATGAGAGCCCTCCTCCTTCTGCGCAGGCTACTATCGACGACCCCATTACTCGGATGGAGGAGAGCCAGACCGCTTTGCGAAGGGAAGTCCAAGAACTTCGAGCAGAGGTCGCTGATGCCAAGGCCGTTACAAAGAAGAAGTTTGGCAAGGTGACTCGCACCTTGAAGGCAATCCTGTGTTGTTTACAGGATAAGGGTGCTCCTCCTCCATCACCAGACTCCGACTAGCGATGCGATCCTTGATGTTATTATTAGTAGTTAGTCATTTCCTATTTTAAGTTGTGTTTTGTAAGCCTGATAAGGCTGGTAGTTTACCTATATTGCTGTAGTAGCTGACTGACATAGCTCCCATGTACTTTTTGTCATGATACTTATAGGGAGATATCCCTTGTATTATGACAATTTTGGTTTAATGAAATGCATGATGCTTTTCGACTTGTTATGTGAATGTTTGTGTTGTGGTTTGGGCTTAATGTAGCTAAAATTTGTGGAATGGAGTGCATGCCGTCTCATTTCACTGTAAGGTATTGTCCCTGAATCGGGAGTATTGTAACTCCCGGGATTCAGCCTACAAATTAGTTTTTATCCCACCCCACCCTCCTACCAAGCATGCCACTTCCGATCCCACTATGGGACTAAGAACGCGGTTCTATTTAATACAACTGAATGCTACTGGCCACATAGGCCCTTGGCATTTTGGTCCTAGAGTTAGCACTCCTAGATTTGAAGAGTCTGACGACATAAGAAATCCAATTCCATTTAGACAATCTTGACCCTAAGCGATAGAACAACTCTCTGTAGTAGAAATGGTATGGAAAGCCATTTACCGTATAATCTTAAGTTTTAGATTATAGCTACTGAGTTACAGACTAGCCTACTAGTTACCTAGAGTAGGGTAAAGCCTGTATATGTTAAGGAATGATAGATTAGTTTTGATTGGAATGAGACTCCCTTCCTTGGATAGATCCCCTTATGACTTATAGACTCCTGTTGTTGCCCATAGGAAGGAACCATACACTCTCAGGGAACATTTATAACTCCCTCAGATTTAACTTAGAATGAACTAGCACGCCCCTTAGAATTGCCTTTCCCAAGGACTTATTGCATTCGGGAACGCAGAGTAAAGGAACTACATGTAAGCGATGTATTCGCGGTTTGAGTCGATTTCTTACTCCTAGTGGTTACCAATGAATCCAATGCTCTGATCAAGCAGAGGATCGGCATCGACTTGGATTAAGAACTGATACAACACATTTTCTGTCCTGATTAGACAGAAGGTTCAACGTATCCGGCTTAGACCCACTACACAACCTTTCTTCTGTGATGGCCCAACCATCTATAACTAAACAGGATCACATTGTCTTTGGGAAATGGCAAGGACTTAAAACCATGTAGAGAAAGGTTAAGGATAGCCCCTAAGTTACGCCCCGTTCCGATATACGGATCGATGCAACGATTCTTAGACTTTAAGTAGAACCAAGTTTTAAGGGGGGTAGAACGTATTAAGTCCAATCCAGTTAGGATTAGTCAACACTGCCGTTCGATCAGTGTGGCGCAGCGGAAGAGTGGTTGGCCTCTTTCCCACTGGCCCAGGATCGAAACATTTGATTTAGGTTATATGTACGATTAGGTTATTAAATAGGATTTGAACCTTCCTTAGAGAAAGTACTCCTTGCCCTTCGCCAATGTCGGGGACGACATTGTGTTTTAAGGGGGGTAGATTGTAACACCCCGGATTTTAGCTAACCTGGGATTTGACGTCCTTAGGCAGTGGGTCAATTAAAACACCTGAAAAATCGTTCAGAACCCAATTCCATAGCCAAAGAAACCACTTAGGATAAATTTCTTTAGAAACTAAGCATAAGTTAGCTAGCGCAACGTTGGAGTGGCTGGGAAACAGTCCCTGATCACTTTAAATACGTTCTACAAGACCCAAATCGAGTAGAACCAATGACTCTAGAATACTCTATAACCTCGGATCAAACTCTAAGCGGGTTTGTCCTCTGGACCACATTGAATTTTTATATTGGATTTAGACCGCGCGTCGAAGGTCCGATACCTCCTATCTTAGACCGTTAGAACCGCCCCGCTGGACTTGACAATCATCTCGAAAATCAAGTCAAACCGATAATCACAGACTATTTCGTTGAACCCGGACTGAAGCGACCGCGAATAGGGACGGATTTGGAATTTCAAATTCAAATCTGGCACACGACTTGACGCGTCAATATTGAGCGTTCTGACCGTCAGAATTCATCCAGATTACACCCTCGGATCAGGAAAAATATCTATTTATTATCATGGGACTTTCAGCCCTGATCTATGTGCGGTGACCGCTGAACTGAAACTGGTCCGCCACTTGCGATCTGCGAACCCTGCCAGACTGAAAACTTAATACGAGGTACATCGGGTACCCATGAGCTTAAGTCTGATCGCAATCGACCAGGGGACCACCAGAAATCAGTTTTTGGACCGAAACAGCCCCGAAATGGATAGGCAATAAGTAAACTTCGTCCCGGAGCCTATTTTCGGCGTTTCCAAGCTTATAAAAGGGGTTGAAACCGTCATTTCTCCTTCACATCCGAATTTCACTAAACCCTAGAAAAGAGAGAGAGAGTTTGAGAGAAAGGGAAGAGGAGATTTTTCCCGCTTTCGAGCCACCAACGGTTGCTGCATCAGCACTTCCTTCCAATCACCTGGCTGGTGATTTCTACACTTTTTCAGGTATGAAATAATTCCAAAAACTTGCTGATTTAGGGTTTGCTTAGATGCACAACATGTTAGCTAACTAAATCCATAAATCAGGTTCTCCTACAGCCGTTGACGAAGCGTACACGCTCCGTTCAAAATCCCGCGACCGTAAGAGACTAGGTGAGGATTTTAGACGCTTTGATTGACGGTTTACAACGCTTTCAATGTCGTCTAATAGTAGATTATCGACGGCATCGCCGTTTGACATGTACAACATGCTCTCCGTTTCCTGTTTCGTAAATTAACGAAGAATATGAGATTTAGGGCATTTTAGTCATTTGTAGGAAGTACGGTCTACATACATATTTTGCTAACGTGATTGACATGGTTTGTCGCCGCATTAGAGAGTTAGGAATGCTTGCATAATCAGTTTGGCGAAGAGATTCGCCAAGTTGCGCACTTTGGGTCGACATACTATATGTGGACTTAAGTGAGTAGTGTATGTGTTTGTAGAAATGCTTGTATTAGTAGGTATTGTATTGAATAATGTTACGTAGTAGTTTAAGATTGATTTCATGATTTAAAATGGTGACCTAAATGATTTCCTACATGTTGACCTTATGCATGATTGTATTACATGCATAGGAAGTATGCCTTGAAGATTTGCTTAAGTGGAATATGCATGGAAAGTATGCCTTGAAGATTTGCTTAAGTTGAATGTTATAACATGTGCTAACATGCTCACATGATGTGTTTCAATTCCAATACCTTTGTATATAGCGTTAAGGTAACTCCATAGATGTGTGGGACTTGACTTAGTCCAGGCAGTCGGTAACCGAGCGAATTCGTGGCTGACTGGTCATAGCCACGAACGACGCGTCGATGAACGTGATTCGTATTGAGAGTTGGCGGCAGTGGTTAGGCCACGCGAAGTGTTTTACGCACTTCATGTCGTTCAACTTGAGATGCGATCGCGCTAGTCGAGCCCGTCAAGTAACCCGACTGGCCGATGTTTGTTCACCTTGTATGTATCATAACTGCTTGAACCTAGGGTACTGAACTTACCATTGTAAACCCTATTAACCATGGTACCTTGATCCACGAAGACTCATGAGCCGGGCATGGTGGTATGGGACACCGTGGTCGAGCTGTCGGCCTACGCTGGGGCCACAAACCTCCCCGTAGTGACCAGTGAGCACCTTGACTCGTGAGCAAATTATGGTGGTATGGGACACTATATTCTAGCTGTCGGCCTACACTGATCAGGCGACGAGCCCTTTGTAGTAACCGCGAGCGTATTCTGAGTCCACGGGAGGCGACGACCCTTCCGTGCAGTAGAGTACAGTAGGCCTGTATTGATAAGGTGATGGGGGAGCGGTGCAACGAGTGCGAGCAACAGCCCTGGCAGCCCTTGCAGTGACCTACGAAATACACTATCGTATGAGATTACTAGGAGTGACGACCCTAGACAGGATCTGTGTTGGGATTGATAAAAAGGGAAGTACCTTAGTTTCCCAATCCTGCTGTTTGAATGGACTAATAATAACTTGGAAATCATATCACCATAGCATTGCATGTGCCTGGAAGATGTGGAGCACTCTAGGGAGTGTGGCATGCCGCGGTCGTAAGATGTTGCCGCATGAGGGTGATCGTCGGTGAGGGCATACATCACGTCATGTCATCTTGCATTAACAACAGTATTGGGATTGTCTGATTTACTGCTTTACTATTATCGCGTGATTGAATTGTGAACATGCTAATCCCTGCTCTCTTATCCCACTGAGTTGATCACTCACTCCCACGTTACGGGATGGTGTTTTCGGACACCCACCAGTCCCTTTTGTGATTGCAGATGATGGCGCGGCCTGTGAGGCGGAGCTGGACTTGATGATGAGAAGGAGGATTCCTCCTTTATGCGTGTTCTGATTGACGGGATTGCAGGGAGGTTGATTAGATACCTTGACATTTGTCATTTTGAATTTTTAGCGCCCTCATGTATATTCTTTTTTGTTTACTTTTGAAGTATACATGTATGTGTATAACCTGGTAATATATTCACACTCTGGAGACATACAACAGTTTATGTACGTTATACATACTATTACAGTCTTCCGCTTGCAAATTTCACTGTCTCTGGAGTATGATATGCTGTTCTGGCTTAATCTCACTCATGTTTAATTCGTTATCACAGACAACATTCAATCATACATATCTATGTTGCATAAATAACATTTTGGAACTCGGGAGTTGGGTTTTTGCTCGACCCCCCGATTTTCGGGATGTTACATTAACTTATGGAGAAAGAAAGCATGGGTGTGTGTACTTGACATGAGAGGTGATTGATGGGATTGATGGGACATATTGTAAAGATTCCCTTGGGATTTGCAACGCGCGGTGTTTTTGCTCGAACTGAACGCGGGTCCGCATCTCATCGTCTGGGTATCGGATCGGTGCGTGAGTTACGGCGTTGGAACCGCGGCGACGATGCAGTGCAACGATACAAGTCTCGGATTAAGCCGGCTCAAATGAATAGGATACGACTTACGGTCGTGCGCAACGTCAACTACAGGTTGCGGATTACCGAAATTTGACAAGAAGGATCGCGGGAAGCGACGGAACAGTACGGATTATGATACGAGTCTTACAACTCCACATATCAAGGAGTCCCAAAAACTATCTGTACTATGACATATACAATGGTCAATCACATCTCATAATAAACATGCAAATGATGTGTTTGGGCATGTATCATAATGATATGCTGTCACATACTCATAATCGATATCAATAACTGCTATCAACAATCGGCCTCAACAATGTGGACATTTAACCAACATTGCCCCTAAGGAATGACCCACATAGAGCCTAACATATAATGGACCCACGACTTCACACAAGGGCCTAATATACAACACCATGGGCCTTACTCAAGAGCTTAATACACATCATGATGGGCCTCTCTCATGGGCCTAATATATATCACAATGGGCTCCATCGCCTGAGCTTCAAATGCACCACAATGGGCCTCATCATATAAGCCTTATATACATCACATTAGGGCTTAAACACGGGCTGAATACACATCATAATGGGCCTCAACTACGGATCACATATACATCATATGGGTCTCGATAATCGACCTCGGCAATCGGAATCAACTTAACAATCAGAATCAGCCTCGACAATTGAAATTGGCCTCAACAATCGGCCTTGACAATTGAAATCAGCCTCGAAAATCAGAATCAGCCTCGATAATCAGAATCGGCCTTAACAATCAGCCTCGACAATCGGACTCAACAATTTAACTCGACCTCGACAATCGAAATCAGAATTGGCCTCAATAATCTGACTCAGCCTCGACAATCGAAACCAGAATCGGCCTCAACAATCTGACTCAGCCTCAACAATCGAAATTCACAATCAGAATCGGCCTCGATAATCGAAATCAGAATCGGTCTCAATAATCGGCCTCGACAATCAGAATCGGCCTCGACAATCTGACTCAGCCTCGACAATCTGATTTGGCCTCGGCAATCGAAATTGGCCTTGACAATCAGAATCGATCTCGATAATCGACACCAATGATCAACATCGACAATCGGCATCGATAATCTGCATCAGTAATAAGCCTCGATAATCGTCTTACCTCGACAATCAGAATCGGCTATACAATCAGCCTAAGGGAAGGTCACAATGAGGACATCTAACCTTCATTGCCCATTAATATGGACATTTAACCAACATTGCTCCCAAGGAGTCGTCCACATAGAGTCATACGTATATTGGGCCCAAGGCCTCACATAAGGGCCTAATATACAATTCCATGGTCCTCATACAAGGGCTACATACATGGGCCTCGAATAAATCACAATGGACCTCACTCATGGGCCTTATATACATAACAAGTGGGCCCTGCACATGGGCCCAATACACAACACTATAGGCTGCTCACACGGGCCTCAAATACATCACAATGAGGCTCAGCACATGAGTCATAAATACATCACATTAGGCCTCATATATGGGCCAGAATTACATCACAATGGGACTTCAAGTACATAATAGGTGGGCCCTACACAGGTTGACCCTATGGCCAAAAAAAAAGATGAATAGTGTTCTTACAACATACACATCAAAGTGGGCCTACACAAACAGAAGGTGGGCCCTACTTATACAGGGTAGGTGGACCCTCAGGCTGTAAAACACATGCACCACGGTGGCATCCCACTGTCCCAATCAAGTGGACGGTGGGGGTATAGAATACATAAATCATGGTGGCCTCATGTGGGACCTATGGATGCACGGAGTGGATACAACACTACATCAAGGTGGGCCCCACCAGCAATGGATAGACAGTGTGCATGTAATACATACATCAAAGGTGGGGTCCACCTACACATGGCCCACCAGCCACATCAAGGTAGCCCACGTCCCATGCGGACGACAGGGATATAAAGCATATACATTAAGGTGGGATCCCACCATCTCAACGGATGGTGAATAAAACAGGTACATCACGGTGGTGGCCCACGTCCATCGGCTGGATGGCCTGGATGTAATACATACACATGAATGATGTGGATATATGCAACACATCAAGGTGGGACCCACACGTGTGGGTAAAACACTTACAGTACGTGGGTCCCAAGCAGATGAACCGTCGGATAAAACACATGCTCCATAATCAGACCCACTGAGGTTACTGATGTCTATTCAGTAGCTACTTAGCTGCATGGTACACCAGTCAATCTACATCCACCATCCATGGAATGGACAATGTGGATGTAACACAACAATTTAGGTGGGCCCCACGGGCTGCGATGGTGGGGTCCACGTCAAATGAATGAACGGTTAAGATATAACAAATACTTCATGATCTGGTACACAGTCTAGGGTTTTAGACGGTGTGGATCATCGCCACACACATCATAGGGCCCACACAGCACTACCCATCGAGGAGGGGACCACCAGCACGTCTAGATCACTAGACAGTCTAGATGGATGGACAGCATGGAAGACACATACATCTAGGAGCCCACAAGGCTGTTGACGCTGTTCACAACAGCTAAATGGCTGGTGTACACCATGTCGTCCAACGTCCAGGTAGGCGAGTCCCACGTGGGGCCCACCACATATATTACCTACTATATATATTTATAATATTATCATTATTATTATTTTATTTTATTATATATTAAATTTTTTTGTTAGCTGTTTAGTACACCCCACTGTCAATTCACACTTCACTGAATACCCATGTTGGACAGTATGGATACAACACAGGCATCATGGTGGGTCCCACATGGATGTGGCCCACATGATCTCGATAAATCTGATATTTATATTTTTCCTACATATGGGCCTGTGGGTTATGGGATGCCAGGTGGCCCACTTGATGAACGGCTTGGATAATATGCATACATCAAGTGGGTCCCATCCGAGTGGGCCACATGGCCATATCATGGCTAAACAAGAATGAAAGAGAGGGAAAGAGAGAGAGAGAGAGAGAGAGAGAGAGAGAGAGAGAGAGAGAGAGAGAGAGAGAGATCGGGGTAGCGGAGGGACCCCGCCACTATAGGCCCCTCTTAGATACAAAACATACATCGGCCCTCAAATAGAAAATAGAGGAAAAAATATACTCTAACCTACAAATCACCCACCATTCGATCTTCTTAGTCCGATGGAATCCCTAGTTCCTCGGCTTCAACATTGACGGAGGACAATGAAGTTTAGAGGGCTAGGATGAAAGATGTGGGGGTAGGAAGATGGGTCATGCCAAACTCTTCTCATAGAGAGCTTGGACAGTTGGGTTGCTTAGAGAAAGAGAGAGAGAAAGAGAGAGAGAGAGAGAGAGAGAGAGATAGAGAAAGAGAGAGAGAAAGAGAGAGAGAGAGAGAGAGAGAGAGAGAGAGATGAGAGATAGAAGTGGTACGAGAGAGAGAGAGAGAGATGGGAGATGTGAGTGATGGGTGAGTGAGTGATGGGAGTACTTGTGTAAGAGAGAGAGTTGACTTTAGAGGAGGGGTGGTTGTACTTGGGGATGGGTGAGTGATGGGGTATGATGTGTACTTGATTGATGTGATTGATGGGATTGATGTGATGTTCTCTTGGGATTGAAATGCACGATGTTTTCCTCGAATTGAACGTGAGCCTACATCTCTTGGCTTGGGTATCGCATAGTGCGCAAGACGCAGCATCGTAATTGTGCCAACGGCACGGTCACAAGGATACAAGTCTCGCGTCGAGCCGACTGTGGAATATGGGATATGACTCAAGGTTATGCGCAAATGCCGATAATAGATCGCGGGTTACCAAAATTCGATTGGGAGGACCGCAAAAGCCTAAAGAATGGTACGGGCTAGGATACAAGCCTTACATGTATCTTTGTTATTCTCAGATATACTTATTGTGATCTTTGGTATGCTCGTATTGTAAATGATTATACTGTTACGAAAATCCTCCTTGTAGGATCTAAGGATCAGAACCTGCCTCAGGAGCCAAGAATGGGGTACTACGGAGGCTGTTGCGGCCAGAACTAGCCATCAGGTTTCTTGTGAGTCCAGTTACCGAGTCTGGGGCGTGACACATCTATATTATCACAAGGAAAAAAAGAAGCCATTCAGGAGGGCTAACCCCTACACTTTCACAAATCGACTAACGCTGAGTGCAACTCGTGGTTGAGAGGATAATCGGATCTTGTGTCCAATCCAATATGTTCATCTCGACATGGGGGAACACTAGCAGTTCAATCAATCCTTGAGTCGCATAGACTCTAACATGCCCGTACATCATATACACACAAAAACCAAGTATAGACCCTTCACATATCTAGCCTTGTTTGATTGAATTGACAGCAAGAATAGTATGTATCTTTTCATTTCCTCTCTTTCTATTTTTAATTTTTATTTCTACCTGAACGACTGATATTGTATGGAAAGTAACTTTCAACAGTCAAAAATGGTTTGGGGAGGCAGTGCTTTTCGTGCCAATGCATTGTTGCACGTACATGGAATTTAAGCAGTCCAATAGGTGCACCGTTGTCACTAAATTTTATCTTCAAGTGGGCCACACTAGTTTGATAAATTTGAACTATTAGTTGATTTCCCTTTTAGTATTGACTCATTTGGCGCACCTTTTAAATAGAAATGAGTTTGGAAGTTTTTTCGTTGTCTTCCAAACAAACTCTGATAGTTGGTAATGTGCGTTTTCTGTCCATGGTTATCTCATTAGATTTGAATATTTAATGTAGGAATATTATCTTCTTCAAGTGATCATCAGGATGCAATATCAAATTAAATTGTCATGGCGAGTCCACCTAACTGCAAATAACCAAATTGTCATTACCTTAGCATACAATCCCACAAAGCAGGTAAGAAATTGATGTCAGATATCTCCAACAAACTCACAATGGAGAACAAGTGATTCCTCGACTCTTCATTGCCTGTCGCCCACTGCCATAATGCAACCACCCTCAAAGGCTTTGATGGCTCCAATGTACATTTTCAGGCCCTCTCCTTATTTGATGCATATTTATTTTTGTTATAATAAAATCAATCCAACCATTGATCTATATCATTCATCACATGGGTCCTGTCTTTGATTGCCAACCTTCTTAAAAGTCAGTTTAGTGGGACAATTATAACTCTCCAATCAATGGCTAAGTAATGGATAAAAGATATTGATTGCATTAGAAATATTTTGATAATCTAAATACACAATGCGAATTGAGGTTTGGCTCAAAGTATTATTTAAGAGAGCATCTAAAGGAATTATAAGATCATGTTTCAGCCTGGTGTTGGATCCATCAATGGGGCATGAGCCTTAGATATTTGAAACTGGTTTCCAGTTTTAAATGTCAAACCCAATGCTTAGATACCTACTAATATTTGGTTGATATCAATAGTAACATTATCATTTCTCTATCTTGTATTTGGTTTACAAGGTTTCAAATGTGTTAGGTTAAGCACAATGGCCAACTTATAGAGCCTTTTTTGAGCTTTAATAAATCTATAAGAAAAATATTCTTTGTTATCTTTTTCTTATTATTGTGTGTTATCAGGTCAAGCACAATGGCCAACTCATAGAGCCTTCTTTGAGCTTTAATAAATCTACAAGAAAAATATTATCTGTTATCTTTTTCTTATTATTGTGTGTTATTAAAAGGAATATAATAATGGATTATATAAATAAATAAATAAATACATATGAGAAAAACCCTAATAACTGAAGGATAGATGAGAAACTCCTATAATTGAAGGAGAGAGGTAGATGATTACTATAATTGCAATACAGTTGTACACTCGGTTGTCTAATACTCCCCCTCAAGTTGGAGTATGTCATGAACACCTAACTTGCAAATCAGGTCTAAAATAAATTGAGAGGCGCCAAGTGGCTTGGTAAACACATCATCAGGCTGGATGGAGGTGGAAATGTGAGTGGTACAAATGATGCTTGCTTAGATCTTTTCACGAATGATATGACAATCAATTTCCATATGTTTGGTGCGTTCGTGAAAGACCAGATTTGCAGCAATGTGAAGTGTAGCCCTGTTGTCACAGAATAGTAAGGCTGGTTGTGTACGAGGAACATGGAGGTCGCACAAAAGATAGAGCAACCGAGTGACTTCACATCATGTACAATATGCCAAAATGGCGAATTTGCGACGGATTTGGTCCATCGCAAAAATAGCTTAATTTCACAACAGATTTAATCCGTCACTAAAGGAAAATGTTTGTCACCACTTCTCCAAATTCCATAGCTCGAAAGTCGCTAAATTTAGCGACATACCAAAATCCGTCGCTAAAATCAAATTTGCAACGGATATAATCCGTCGCAGATTTAGATTTTGAGACAGATTACGATCTGTCGTAAATGACTGCCCAAATTAATACCCAGCGAAAAATTTTAGTTTTTTTTGCAATGGATCATGGTCTATCATAAAATGACTTTTTCCCTAAACATTTGTTTTCTTGTTTTTCTACAATGTGGTGAAAAATTATGTTTCGTTGTAGTCTAAGAATTTTTTTTTAATAGAATTTCAGTGGTTTAATTGTACATATTTTGAATCTAAGATTATTTTTTATCAATTGATTGAATACAAAGAATTTTTTATTTTGTTTTTATATCAAATAAGTGAAAATTATTATTCATTTTTTAATTTAAAACTAATAATTAAATGATTTGTACTATCACATGAAAAAGAAAATTGAGAAGTTTAAAAATTTTAACAATGTTTGAAAAAAAAAATCAAGATTTTGAAAAAGAAAAACTGTGATGAATAAAAATTTATTTTTTTAGAAAAAAAAAGAGAATATTGAATAAAGTTGATAATTTTGAAAAAAAAAAAGGAAATTAATTTCAAGAAAAAAATGATATCCTGAAAAAGAAAATTATAAAGAAAAAAAAACTTTGTGAAAATTTTGACAACTTTGAAAATGAAAATATTTTGAAAAAGAAAATGAGAGTTGTATTTTGAAAACAAAAATAAAAAATTAAGAAGTTCGATGATAAAAATCGACAAGTTCGAATATATATATATATATATATATATATATATATATATAAATGGAGAAGTTTGAAAGAATTGAAATTTTCAAGATTAAACGAGATTAAAAAATTAGTACTTTGAAAATTTTTGAGATATTGAAAAATAATTGAAAATGTTTGAAAATTAAAATTAAAAGAAAAAGTGATTTATAAAAACACTGAGATATTGAAAAAAAAAATCATTTTGAAAAAGAAAATTGAAAAGTTGAAAACAAAATGGTGCTTTTGAAAAAAAAATTTGGCATCTTGAAATTTTTGAGAAAAATAATTAGATTTTAGGAAAGTCTTTGAAATTTTGAAAATTAAGAATTTGTATTTTAAAATTTTTTTGAAAAGTTTGATAATAAAAATGATTTTGTTAAAAGTTTTGAAAGAAAAATTAAGATTAAAAAATATACATTTTGAAAAAAAAAAGTGATTTTGAAAAGGAAATTGAGATTTATCTAAGAATAAAATAAGTTTTTTTTACTAAATTACTATGCACATCAACTAATAGAACCTTTAACCATTTATGCACACAAAGATTCACTTGTGAAAAAAATTATAGCCCAAGTTTAATGAAGTGTAATTGAGACGTGCTAAGGTTGATCTAAACGGTCAAGTATGTTCAAAACCTATATGCTAATTAGGAAACCCCTCTCGACTATATTATGTGGTGTGTGGCCCACCCAAGTCATGGATTAACTTTATTTTTAAGCTCGTGGCCCACCCAAGTCATGGATTGACTTGATCCACACCGTTCAATGCTTTTCTCATATCATTTTAAAATATTAACCAAAAAATGAGGCAGGTCCAAGGCTTAAGTGGACCACAAAGTGGGGATTGAACGTCCACCATTAAAAACTTCTTGAGAGCTGTAGAAGTTTCAGATGCAGCTGATATTTGTGTTTTCACTTCATCCACATCTACATGACCTTATGAATAGGTTGGATGGTAAAAAAGCATCACATAGGCCCTCAGAAAGGTTTCAACGGTGGGTGTCATTATTAGTGAAGCTTCCTTTGGTATGGTCCACTAGAGCTATGGACCTGCCTCATTTTTAGTATCATAACTTAAAATGATCTAGAAAATTGGTGAACGGTGTGGATAAAACACTTGCATCACAATGGGCCCCACAGAGCCTTGCTCAGACGGACTAATAAAAACTTACACGGTTGATAAAAGACTTACATTTCGAACGTAGTTGGCCCTAGCCTCTCTCTCTCTCTCATACGTTGTCCTCTTCTTGTCCCCCTTGATTCCCCTCTCCTCTCTCTCTCTCTCTCTCTCTCTCTCTCTCTCTCTCTCTCTCTTCCTACTGATCCCTCCCTCCTCTCTCCCTTCTTGTCTATCTCTCCCTCCTCTCTCTCTTCCTTGCTTGATCTCTCTTCCCACTATCTCTCTCTATCCCCACCTAAGATTCTGTTGCCAACCACCCTACCCACGCGTGCCCTCTCACTCTCTCTAAATTTGTGGTTGAAGGCTTAAAACGGTATCTCTCTCTCTCTCTCTCTCTCTCTCTCTCTCTCTCTCTCTCTCTCTCTCTCTCTCTCTCTCTCAATCTCAATGCCGATTTAGGGTTTTGGGGATTTTAAGGTGGAATGCCCATTTATGTTTTGTTCCTGTTCAGTATCATATATGATTTAAATTGTTGGATTTGATGCTAGGGTTTTATTTTATTTTTTATTCCCTTATCTTAATCTGGTTAGTGTATGTTTTCATATGCATTCCTTTTTTTTTGGTATGGGGTCCATTTTTGGTGATCTAGACTGTTGATATGTGGACTGTTGATATGATGGGCATTATTGTGGATGGACCATTTGTGGAGAGCCTTTAACATTGGATGATCGCCCAATCTTTGTCCATGCCTAATCTCGACCATCTTTTGAAACCTGTATAAGATGACATCCTATACTATTTACGGCCTCTGCCTAGAATAGGGGAAAATCCTAAACATTCTTAATCTTTCATGAAAAATAAAATAAAATTATTTCCTCAAATACAGCATGCATGGCCAAGGATAAACACTTACAAGGGGCCTTTAATCCTAACATATTGCTTTAGACATTGTGCTCAGCATAAAATAGATTGAGTTGTAAAGGTTAAAAATGGCTTCCTGTATTTATGTGGGAGAAGCCCTCAAATCACAACTCTGTTTTTGGTTTTTCCAATCATCATCATCATCAACTCAATTAAATTGTTAGCTTGTTTTCTCAAGTCCACCTTGAAATTGTCAGCTTTCAAATAGCTGATGAGAATATGGGGGTGGGGTGGGGTGGGGTGGGGTCACTACTTGATAGAATTACTTATTCCTTTAGTGGGATGTTTGGATAGAAAGAAACCAAACTGGGATATGGTAAATCAACATGGAATAATCAGGAAATGGAAAACTACATATTCCAAAAAAATTATGTTGTTTGGTCTGGGCAGCATGAGAATGGTAAAATGTCAATTATCAAATGGTAAGCGCCATCTTCCATAACCTTGGAATAACACATTTTCTTTTCTTGGAAGAAATCAATGTTAGACTTTTTTTTCTTTTTTTTTTTTTGTAGTAAAACATTAGAAATGGAAAATGATTTCCATTGCTATTTTTTTTTATTCCTATTAAAACAAGGGAAAACTAGACACCATGGAAAACATTTTCATTTCCAAATTATTCAATGTTCCCAAACACCCCATAGCCGATTTGCTAGAGAGGGTGAAATTCCACATGAATACAAATTGAACGGACCTTCATTTGGTCAGGCTTTAGTATGAAGTGTTATCGATGATTTATTTTATGGTTATGGTGGGAGAGATATGATCCTTCACTTCTTCAGCAGTTGTATGGACCATTAAATAGAGGCGAGTTTTGGAAAGACATCCTTCAAATAATAATAATAATAATAACATCTCCCATTTGGTGATACTTTTGGGTGTCTATAGATGATTTTTCAGTTCCATCACATGAATGAGATGGTACCATACTGTGCCGATTTCTATACTGGTAGTGGATACTATATAGATGCTCATTAGATATACTTTAACAGGATGCAATTGCACAATTCTATTATTGTATAAACTTTAAGCAATCATGTTGAGGTATTAAATTATCAGGTGGGGTGCCCAAATCTTTCCGGCATTTTTTCAAATGCAGAGTTGTTTTTGCCTCCTCCATATTCATGTTTGTATTTGTATTTGGGCATCATGGATGATAAGGTGGATGTAGGTCACCTTCTGTTGCTAGAATTTTAAGCTAACTCATTATTTTGCTAGAGATTCTTGTAAATAAATTTTTATTGCAGAGCAGATCATGAGCCTATCATATACAACTGTGAATGAAGACTGCAATTGGTTGGAACTATCAAAATCCTAAATATCGCATCATTTAGAATGGTTTGGTGAGTTTGGGAAAGTGTTTTTTGGCGTAGTTGGGAATTGCCTCCCAAATGAGGTGGTGTACAAAATAAGGTGGGTCTTCATGGGGGGTGGGATCCCAAGGTGACTTCATAATGGTTGGCAAATATCTGAAAATTTTGGCAAGTGTATTCACTCCTTTTCCAACATGTAACTAGGGAAGGCAATGGTGAGACTGACTTTCAATCAATTTATTAATTATTTGAGAGAGAATGGGGAGACTATCAACCCCTAAACCCGAAAATCGGATTTACAGGAATCCTGATTGCTGAACTCGGTGCCGACAGCCTTCGTAGTACCTCATTCTCGACTCTCAGCATCCATACGCCAGGTTCCAATCTTAGGATCCTACAAAGAGGATTTTCCAACATAAATTTTTTTCATAAGAAGCATAACCACAAGTATACCCAAATTATAAAGGCAACATCATCATCATATATCTACTAATGTAATCATTTGAATACAATGCTAAAAGGGAAATACATATATCGAAATCAAAGCTCCAGAAGACAGTTACACGCTCCAAGCTCAATACTGTTATAACTTAACGCCACCTGCACGCATCTATCGTGCATAAGCTTATGGAAAACTTAGAGGGTGGTAAAAGTATGTGTAAGGTAAGTGCCAAGTATGCAATAAAGCCCATAAATCATACATCATCAGGCTAAGTGAAAATACTGATAAGATCATGAATCATACGATATTTGAGTAAGCAAAAATATATTGGTAAGTCCATGACTCATATAATATTAGAGTATGCAATATGGATCGCCTATACAAATGAGGAGTCATAGAGAGCCAAATATCAGATGCTGAGCGTATAATGAATATGTAAATCCTGCTAAGTCTGTCTAGGCCATATAAGTATGAGAAAACATAATGACCCAAAATGCCATATGCATACGGATGCAATATGTGATGCGAATGAAATGACCGAGCTGGAGTTAAGGTCGGGATGATAGTACATAGTATCATAGGCTATGGGGTCCATCACAAGGGACTTCTATCTAAACCAGTCTCATACCTAAATTTGGATAGTCAAACTCAATGTGGTAAACTCTTAATCTTAAGTTAGTCGCACGCCCAACCGAAATCCTGACCATATGAAGATACACGTAACAAATAGTTACGCACCACCAGCCCGAGTGGATAGTGAATGAATGAATGAATGAATATTCAATTCCTGCTCAATAAGTCCACATATCAGTATGATTCCTCTCTAGGATCATCATCGGGGTCTAGTACACTCCACGTCACCTGCCGACCCATCAAGCGCACAACTAAGTAGAAAAGATCTCACTATCCGCCTGGCTAGTAGTCTGCTAATACCTACTTGGCTCGTCGATAGCAGACCCATTCCTCAAGCTGGTCAAACTCAGCCTAGCTATTCCTACTCCCTCAGGCGGGTTAGGTTACAGACCCTCCCAACCGACCACGATATAGTGGGAGACGCGGCCTCCTGGTATTCAGCACTCAGGTGCTCATGTATATCTACTCAGTCTCGATGTTGGGGCCTCCTCTAGTACTAAGAGGGTTTTAAGGATTTTCACTCAGGGTCATCTATGGTAGCCCGATGCTAGAACATATTTTTGGTGTCTCATCTGGCCATCCACGATATGCCTGTGGAGGATATAGCCTAATGTCGCTAGGGCGTACAGTAATCATAACTTATAATGAAAGATGCATGAGTCATACAATCAAGTCATGCATCAATCTTGTGCATACCGTGTTCTCACATGAAATAACCTCTGCCTATTAGGGAGTCTCATAACGATCTGCCCAATGGCATATGCAATGGTCAACCACACATCATAATAAACATGCAGATGATGCGTATGGGCATGTATCATGATGTTACGTCGTCACATACTCATAATCGGTATTGATAACTAACACTGATAATTAGCTTCGACAATTGGCCTCAACAAGCAGAATCAGTAATCAGCCTAACAAAGGGCATAAGGGAAGGTCACAATGAGGACATCTAACCATGATTGCCCATTAATGTGAACATTCAACCAACATTGCTCCCAAGGAGTGACCCTCGTAAGGCCAAATTTCTAATGGGCCTAATTACATAGCCCTCATATATATATCGAATAGGGAGCACCAATTGGGCCTTACATACATTGCAATGGACCATAACCCATGGGCCTTGCATACATCACAATGGGCCTCATAACATGGCCTTATATATATATATATATATATATATATATATATATATATATATATATATATATATATATATATATATATATATATATATATATTAAGGTGGGCCTCAACAATGGGCCTCGTACACATCAAGGTGGGCCTCAACAATGAGCCTCATACACATGAAGGTGGGCCTCAACAATGGGCCATAAATATGGCAAGTGGGCCACATCACATGGGCCATATGTTTATCAAATGGGTCACACCCACATATAAGTAGTGAGAAGGATTTCCATCATTAAAATTCCCAAGGGTTTAATGGTGGACGTTCAAACCCACTGTTTCTTTACAGTGTAGTCCACCTGATCAAAGGCCTGGACACATCACGGTGTGGCCCGCCGTTATGTATTTGAGATCCAATCTATTCATAAGTTACCATAGTGATAAATAAAGTGAAGACAAATATCAGCTTAATTGGGAACTGTTGTGGCCCTTAGAAGTTTAAATGGCAAATGTCACTGTCTCCACTATTTTCAATGGTGGGGGTTTACTTGAACTATAGATCTGTCTCATTTTTCTCATGCCATAAAACGATCTCTAAAAATGGTTGGAAGGTATGGATACAACACATGCACCATGGTAGGGTCCACACACATGGTCCGCCAATTAAATGGACGGTGTGCATACACGACGTTTGGATGGACGGTTTGGATATAACACAGACTTCAAGGGTAGGGCCTACTGGCCGTCTAGCGAATGGACGGTCCAACAAATGCCTGGATGGCATTGACAAAACACATACATCATAGTGGGTTCCACAGTCTAATAGTGTGGACGGTGTGGATAAAACACATACACTATAGTGGGTCCCACGTGGGGCCCACCGTAACATTTATTTCTATCCAATCTGTTAATAAGGTCATATAGATCCGGATGAGAGGAAAAACAAATTTCATATTTTATCCAAAACTTTTGTCAACCCAAAAATGGTTTCAATGGAAAATGTTCAATCACACTATTCCCTGTGATGTGGGCAATCTGAGCACCACATACGGATGATTTTCAGGGGGCCCATTGCTCTAAAAGAGGGCCACAAAATGCACGATGTGGAAGTACGACACACACATCATGGTGGGGCCCACGTATGGGACCCATGTCCTCGCACTTCGTCCACATAGTAGCAAGAAGTTGTTGCGTCCTATGGCATCAGCCGCAGCAATAGTCGTTGCTACCTAATTTTATTTATTTATTTTTAAAACAAGTTTTATTGTGGTTTTTCATATGTGGAGCCCACATCAGTAAAATCCACCCCAGCCATTGGATTTTGCAGCCCATAACAGATCCAACAAGCCTAATATTGAGCATGTTTCAGTGTATGGAAACATCGGAGTGAATTTTAATGGTGAAAACCACTGTTTTCTATGTTATGGCCCGCTAGAAGATCGGATTAGCTTCATTTTCTGGCTCAACGCCTAAAATAGGTTGAGAAATAGGATGGACGGTGCAGATTTAACTCATACATCATGGTGGGGCCTGCATGAGCAGCCCACCTAAAAATCTTAAATAAATATTCTATTATTATTATTATTATTTTCTCTACTGTTGTTAGTACACCCATCATCTGCTAACACTGTACTGGAGCACGTCCAGTGTCCATGGACGCTGGACAAGTGGCGTGAATATATATTTCATCACAGTGGGTCCCACATGGACATGGTCCACATGATTTGAATCAAGCTGTTATTCGTATTTTCCCATCATCCAGAGAGTAGGGCCCACATGGCTTGGATGGTTTGGATAAGACATGCATCAAGGTGGGATCCATCCGAGCGGGCCATACGGCCACATCATCACACTAAAAAAATAATGAAAGAGAGAGAGAGAGAGAGAGAGAGAGAGAGAGAGAGAGAGAGAGAGAGAGAGATGTGATGATGGAGGGACCCCAACACTATGGGCCCTCCGTTTCATACTTTCAATCGTACATCAAGTGGGTCCCAATACATGTGGGCCCACCGAATCAAAAATCAACGGTGGAGACTACTTCTCCACCAAAATGGAATGTGTAGATGACCTCTTTTAAGCTAGAAAGTAAACATCATGGTGGGGTCCATGAAGAATGGCTCCATCATGGAATGATCATGATAATCAAGGTGGGTCATTGGCCACATCTAGGGTCCAAAGTGAGATCCATACCATCAATCGCTAGGCCTCACTTGGTATATCATAAAAACATGAAATCTAGGCTATAGAAACACCCACCATTTGATCTTTTTAGTCCGATGGAACGCCAATCTCCTTGTGCCTCTCTTTGATGGAAGATGATGAGAAATGAAGGGCTAGGATGAAGGATTTTGGGGTGGAAAGTGGGCCACACATATCACATTTTTCTCTCCATGGAAAAGCTTGGATGTGCACTTCTTTGCTTGGAATTCGTTGCTTGGAAAATGTGAAGAGAAAGAGAGAGAGAGAGGGGTGGTTGTAAGAGAGAGGTGACAGATGTGAGGTGAAGGTGTACTTGACATGTATGGGTGTGTAAGAGAGAGGATGAGAGAGAGTTAACTTTGGGGTTTCTCTTATACTTGACATGAGGTGATTGATTAATTGATTTGAGTGATTAATTGATGGAATATATTGTAGAGATTCTCTTGGGATTGCAAACGCACGGTGTTTTTCTCGAACTGAACGTGGGCCCACATCTCCTAACCAAGGTATCGCCTCAGCACGTAATACACGGCGTCAGAACCACAGTGATGGCGCGATCGCAATGGTACAAGTCTTGGATTAAGCTGACTCAGATATATGGGATACGACTTAAGGTCACGTGCAAACGTCAATTATATGTCGCGGGTTGCCAGAATTCATCGGGAAGGATCGCAGGAGTTGACGAAATAGTATGAACTAGGATACAAGCCTTATAGAGACTGTTTCATTATTAAAAAAGTATGTGGATAGATTGGAGTTGGTTCGGTGAGGGCTTTTCCTGATTGTGTAATGTGTTCTGTATTTTTTCTTCTTTATGAGATCTCATGTTATGGATTAAAGAAAAAAGCATGATGCCCAATATAGTGCTAGAAAAATAGTTTTCCTATCTGAACTACTCTTACTATCACCAACCAATTCTATGCTAACATTTTTTATATTCCATATGATGGAAAAATTTTGCTAACCCCAAGTTGTTGGATAACGCTTAGAAGATTATGATCCGATGGAAAAATTTTACTAGAGGAAACCATCATAATTAATGCCAACAATTTCCATTTTGATTAATAATGGAAAAATCAGTTAAATATAAAAGTAATATTCACTTTAAAGTTTAAACAACTAGAGAAATTACCTAGACAGGTTAGACAGGTGTGATTTCCTCCGGCACAACCTTAAGGACTATTTTTCGAAATGCTTGTATAAGTGTTTTGAGGTTGATTGGTTTTGTCATCATGTGGGTACGTTACAATAATTTCCACTTGAATTTATGGGGCTCGTTGGAATTTGAAATAGATTTTTGCAAATGGTTTGAAATTCTCTTCCCTCAAGTTTATTGGTGCACACTCTCTAAGTGATTTTATGTAAAGCCTAATCTGGTGTGTGTGTGTGTGTGTGTGTGTGTGTGTGTGTGTGTGTGTGTGTATATTTCATGTGGTTCAAAATTTTTCTTTTTATTGATTGATTATACATACTATCATGCCTTTACCAAATATTGAATGTTGTGCAAGAGAACAACTTGTTCAATTAGGCTTCATTACTCTTTTTTTGAGGTGATGTATGTACTAATTTCTAGTTAAACAAAATCTTTACAGCCATGGGGAAATCCAAATTGGGTCCGCCATCAAGGTTAGGAATATCCAGGTTTGTCCTAATTCTTAACTCTATGAAAATCACTCATCGTATTGCTTTCAGCTAAATGAGATGACATCAATTTTATGTTTTTATCATCATCATCATCATCAAAGCCTTCCCAATTAATTGGGGATCTATTTTACCTTTTCATACTTTGATAATTTGTTAATATTAGATGTCCAGCAACTTTTATCATTCTTAAATTAGTTTAAAGAGCTCACATGGTTATATTTCATGGCTTTAATATTGTGATGCATTCTGATTATTTCTTGATTCAAACTTAAATCATGCAACCTATTTTTCTACTATAAGATTCTGAGCGCTTCATTTTCATTTTCAGTTTGAGCATGTGTTTTCAAGGCTGAACGTTAATAAAATGGAATTACAACATCACTCATATTCGAAATGCCCTACTTTATTTTAGGGACTTGGAATTAATACATGATGTGCTTATGCCCAAGCTTGAGTCCAAAGTTTGTTATTCAAGTTAGATTATGAATGATCATTCCACCAAGTAAGTACCTTTTGAGTTGTGTAGTTTTAAAAACTCAAAATTGAATTAGATAAGAAGTCTGGATTGAATTGAATCAAATGGTCACCTATAAATTTGAAACTAGCTCATCTTTTGCTAATTCCCTAAAATGAGTTATGGACTGCATAGATAAAACACATATCATTATAGTGGCTGCAGCACCGACCATACCGACCTCGGTATTGGACGGGCGATTGCCGAATCCGAGTCCGACCGTCCCATGATAAGTACGAATAAAGTAAGGAGTCCTTTTAGCTAGGGCCTAGTTATTAATCATGTCCACCTAAGTTTCATCAATCTAATTAAAGGTTGAACTACTTTTTCATCATTTGTAAGTGAAAAGGCTAAGCTAAGAGTCCTGGGGGGGGGGGGGGGAAATAGGACTATGCCAAATTTAAAAATAAATGCGGAATTAAGAAAGAACTGGAACAAGATAGCACATATCAACCCCAAATAGCAAAAATAAATAGCAACCTAAAATGCACAAGTATTGAGAGGTTGATACAGATGTTGTTCTAAGGAAAATCTTACACCAAAAACCAATGGCTTACGGTAGGACAACCTGATTTCTAAAATGGTTTGTGTATCAAAGTCCCAAACCAATACAAAGAAATAAAGAATAAAATAGAAATAAATATCTACTGCTATTACAACATTCACCACATGTTTAGAAAATAAATTACAATCATTCACCATAAATGAACAATAATAAACATTCACCACAACTCTTGCAATTATAGTGGTTTGCTGGTGTGTACACCAACTATTAGAAAACAGTCACACAGCTACTCCACTCCGAATATCCTCACCCATGGTATATTGGCTTTTCTAAAGAAATAAAATTGAATAGAGATCATAAAATCAAATGCAAAAAGACTATTAAAAGAATCTTCAATACTAACCAATTAGCTTCTAGAATGTGGGGACAAGTTTCTTTGAGTTGTGACTTGAATAGCTTTGAATAAATTGAAAATTTTTTAAAATTATACTCAATTTATAGGTAAAAAATATTGTTCACTCGACTGGCCTAGTGGTCAACTCGACAGGTCGAAGGACCAACAACGTTTCAAAATTTCCGACGCAATAAGATAAGATCACTACTCCACTGGTCGAATGGGACCCAGAAATGTTTCTGGACTTTGAGTCGAGCCTGCTTGACTAGTCAAACACTGTTCACTCGATTGGTCGAGCAATCTTCAGGACTGGTCGAGGGTCCAACATAAAATTCTAAAAATTCACAACAAACCTTGGATTGGTTGAGGGAATTCTTGGACTGGTCGAGCCAATGTCTGGACTAGTCGAACCATGACTAGGACTGGTCGAAAAATGACCTATAAAATTATCAAATGACTTATAATATAAGTAAAAATTGTATGACCTATCCTAAGGTACTAGGGTTAAACAAACCTTACTTGTGAGATTGATTCATCACATATCATTCTTTTGAAGTAGTTGAAGCTTGAAGACTTGATCGATTACTTGAACTTCTTGTTCTTAAACATCTTGATCTTGTACTTGAACTTCTTGTTCTTGAAAGTGAACTTCTTAATGTTGTACTTGAACTTCTTGATCTCATACTTGAATGTAGACAATATTGAGAAGGATGACATGAAGTTGATCTTACAATAACCACTAAACA
This sequence comes from Magnolia kwangsiensis, assembly GCA_037074715.1. Taxonomy (NCBI): domain Eukaryota; kingdom Viridiplantae; phylum Streptophyta; class Magnoliopsida; order Magnoliales; family Magnoliaceae; genus Magnolia; species Magnolia kwangsiensis. Next base: position 54,526,021 of record CM073588.1, on the reverse strand, counting down.
AGATACAGATTCCAAGAGGTTTTGGCACTATAAGATATGACAAACCTAGGAGCTAGATAAGATAGCATTTACAATCTCTCCATTTGTCAAATCTATGACAAAACAAACTAAGACCAAGGAATCATGCACCAGTGAAATACTTATCAGCAAAAATAAATACACCCCCTTAATACATTACTCCATAGAATCCAAGCGAAGAGAAGAAATTACTTATAATACCTGTATATAAAAAAAAAAAAACCACCTATTCTACACAACTTCCATTCCATAGAATCCAATATCATATACCAACACAAATTCTCCCCCTTTTTGTCACAATATGACAAAGGAAAGAACATATAAATGATGAAAATATAAGAGCAGAATAAGAGCATTGAGTAATGAGAGTAAGAAGTAAGTTCAAGATAACATAAATAATGTCAAGATAACCATTAAAAACATGTCCACATAAATAAGAAAACATGTTCAAGCATATAGAGTAAAGAGAAATCCAAGTTTGAAAGTTATTACATATCAGAAATTTAAAACTAATCTGAACTAGAGGAAGGAGCAGGTATGGAAGGATCTATTTGATGTAGTCCTTTGTTAATGCGACTAAGATATTTGTGCATATATTTAAATTGAGTTTCTTGAGACACATGCATACCCTCTACCTTCTCCTCAAGTGATCAAAAACACACATCAAAGTCAGAAGGTTGATAATCAGGATCAGCCGCAGAGTCAGACAGTTTTACTACAAGAGTATGAATGGGAATACCATCATCAATGACTGGAAGATCCATCAATCTAGAAATTAGGTGATGGTCCACTTTAACTGGACTTTCTCTGATTGTAATTATAAACGTTAGATTCTCAGAAGAGAAGTTACTAATGCAAGCATACATGGCCTGCACAATGGAACGGTATGCAGGACCGACCTAATGTAAAATGTTATCCCGTCCTATAGATTGAAGGAGTGGAATAATATCAAATGGTGCTAAATGATCAGTGTTAAATGTCCATTTAACTATCACGTTGTGTAAGCTAATATCCCGTACATGCTCTGGATCTTCTTCGGGTGACCGAAGATGGTGCATCGTGATAGGAGTAACAAGAGGGACCACAAGAACCTTTCTTCTTACTTGTACTCTCCATTACAACAAGAAAAATAAGGAATACAAGGATTACAAAAGAGGAAAGAAGGGTTTCAAGTAAATCAGATTTTTACCTAGAAAACCCACTAAACAATCATAAACCTTGAAACAAAAAATAAAAATAAGGAAATGGAAGTGTAAAGAACTCAAATATACAAGAAAAATGAAAATGATATACTAACAGAAAGAGCCTAGCTATATGCCCTAGAGGGGGGGTGAATAGGGCTATGCCAAAAAAAACTTATAACAGCGGAATAATAAAAGAATAAAAGAAATAAAGCACAATGATGAATTAAGAGAATGATACTATATCAGTTCTAAGGACAACCTTACACCAAAAACCAAAGGTTTAAGGTAGGACAACCTTATTTCTAGAACGTCCTTTGTATCACAAACCAATGAGGAATAAAAAGTAAGGAAACCAAAATAACTTGTAGAAATAAATCCTAAGTTATTACAACATTCCCCACACTTGCTTGAAATAAAATGATTACAACATTCAACCACAAATACAATCCACAAAACTGAATGAATAAGGGAATGAAAGAATAAAGCACATCCATAACACAACGATATATAGTGGTTCGCCTGTGTGTACACCAACTGTTATCCAACAGCCACACAGAATGCTACTCTACTCCTAATATCCTCACACAGGGGATATTAGCATGCACTATCAAAATAGGTTTCACAGGTTCACCTAAAACCTTCACAATTGTGTCTTTTTATCACGGGCTTATACAATCTAAAAACCCACACAATCTGAGTTTTTTGTCTCTCCTCAGATAACCACTCAATGAGATTTTTCTGGCAAATCTCAAACAAAACCAAAGAAAGTAAATTACATAAATGTAAAATACTTGAATCTTCTTTTGAAGTAGCCCGGTAGAACCAATCGGAGTAAAAGTTCGATTCAATGTTCAAAGTCCAATACTCACTTTAAGAATGGTTCTAAGTCTAATTGATTTTAAAATTAAATCAAGAAGGGCCAGCTGTTTTTTATTTTGATTCCAAGAAGAAGGAATATCAGAAATTCCCCTTTTCGAATATGATTGGAATGAAGATCAAAATCAAAAAATAAACAAGCTAACAAAAGGAATATTAAATAAGCACAAAGAAAACACGAACTTATCTCAGATTATAGCCTTAAAATTGCTTGAATTGAATTGAATTCTATTGAAAAACTCTGAAGTTCGTGCTCTATTTATAGCCTGAAAAATTCCGTCTACGACTGGTCTTAGGATCCTAAGACTGTTCGTAGCTTCAAAGATTTTCAAAGATTTCCGCGGGATAAGGATTAGTTGTTCCATGACTGGTCTTGGGTAGCCTACGACCGGTCGTGGGCCACCTACGACTGGTCATGGGTCACCTACGATCGGTCGTAGGACCCCCAGATTATTTGCTGGAGTTTGAATCGTAGGGATAAGACTGCTCGAAGGACAAGTCGTACAGCTCATAGGACTGGTCGTAGGATGTCTAAGACTGGACGTAGGACAACCAGAAAGATCCAAAAATCTCCAACAACCTAGGACTGGTCTTAAAGTCCTTAGGACTGGTCTTAGAACAGTCCGAACAAGCATATTAAAATATACGAATTATGTATCCAGAATGACCTACAGTAAAGCCCAACCTAAGGTCAATCTAAGGTCAAACAAACCTTGAAAGTGAGATGAACATTGAAAGTCTATACTCTCAGATGACCTTTAAGAGAAGCTTGAGAATTTACTAATCTTGTTGTAGGCCTTCTCAAGCTTGAACCTTTCTAGACTTGATAAAGTCTTCTTCTATTCTTATACTTATTAGAATCTTGAACATGCATACTTGGAGACTTCTATTCTTGAATTCTTCATCCATGACTTGAAACTTTCTTCATTTAAGTTCTTGTCTTGAAGCAATGAATAGTCTCAAACATGAAACACAAGATATACAAGACATAGATATAGGTTTTGGCACCACAAAATTTGACAACTAAAGGGATATGAAATCATAACACTTACAATCTCCCCCTTTGTCAGATTTGTGACAAAACACATATCATACAAATAAGTGCAACATCATACAAATTATTCTACTCTCCTGAGAGATATGAGTACTGCTCATGTAAACAATAAATACGAGTACTGCTCAACATGTAAACATCAAGACTCCATATTCTCAATCCATATATCCTTCTCAATCAATCAATCCAAAATAAATTACTCCCCCTTTCTATACTACTCCCCTTTACCATACTACTCCTCCTTTTTGTCACAAAATGACAAGGGAAAGTCACAATAGGAAAGAGAACAATAACATAGAGAGTAATAATAAGCAGATAATGATAAAAAAAAATATGAAAGGACATAGCATATTTCAAAATATAAATTCAGAATCATCAAGCCATAACCAAGTTAATACGATATCCAAAATAAAAGAAAAGATAATGTTATACAATCCAAATGATAAACCACCTAATCAGATCCATAGGAGGGAGCAGGGATAGTAGGATTAATCTGGTGTAAGCCCCTATTAATGCGACGAAGATATTTTCACATACATTTAAACTGCATATCGTGGGAGACACTCATGTTATCAACCTTATACTCCAATGTACGAAGGCGTACATTATAACTAGATGGATCGTAATCAGGATCATTTGGTGAATCAGTTTCTATATCATTAAATAACTCATCCATATTAACATCCTGTTGAGGAAGATCGCCAGCTTCCCCTTCATTTCCAGCTTCACCATCATCACCACCAACACCACCTTCATCTACTTGGCCAGGAAGCAAATCCAGCTTCATCTTATTAAGATTGGAATTGTTGAAAATAAGATGATGAATTGGTGCCTCATTAATAGGTTTATCGATAAGCATGTGAGTGGCTAACACAGTCATAAGATAACCAAACAGAATATCACTATGACCCGGATGGAGGCGAAACTGTATGATAAAATGACAAATCAAAGAAGGAAGGCAGACCATAGTGCCAGAATCAATAGAATGCAATACATGAACCATGAAAGAAGTCAACTGGATTTTATTACCGGACTGAGGATACAGATTTGAAATGAAAAAAGGATGTAACACTCTATATCTAGGTAACAGATACTTTGAAGGGAGCGCATTCCCTTTGTGTGTCCATTGCGCATCAATTTTGCATAAGTCTCTTGTTAACATGATTTTTCCTATTCAGATGGTTTGTCGTATAGAGTATGAATTGGTATACCTCCATCATTAACAGGTATATCCATAATACCCGATATCAAATGACGGTCTACTTCAAATTTCCCTTCTCTAGTATCAATTAAAAAAGTTAAATTATCAAGGGAGAATTCTGAGATACATGCAACCATTGATTGTGCAATTGACTGGTATGTAGGCCCACCCTAAAGCAAAATATTAGCCCAGCCAAAAAATTCAAGGAGAGAGACAATACCAAATGGAGCAATGTGATTAAGATCAGCGGTATGCTCAACGATAACATTACGGACACGCAAATCCCGTACATCTTGAGGATCATCTTCGGGTGACCGAAGGTGCCGTTTTGTTATCGGTGTAGATCTAAATGAGGATGGACCACGGGATGTTTTCTTCTTCCCTCTAGCATCCATCTTTAACAAGATATACAAAGAGCAAGAGAAATGCACAAAAAGAAGGATGGGTTTTCTCTATATCAGTAATTTGAGAAGAAACCCTTGAAAAACCCAAAAAAAGATGAAATCTAGCTACACAATGAACAAATCAAAGCATAGAGAACATCAAACTTCAAGAAAAATGAAGAAATAGGACTTACTTTGAAGAAATACAAGAAATCCTATGACTGGTCAAGCCACCACTCGTCGTAGGTCAGAGTGGAAATGAAGAAGAAGGATATTTTCCCCAAATTATATCATGTTCACAAGCTCCACGACCGGTCGTATCATGACTGGTCGTGTACAGCTACGACCGGTCGAGTATCGACCAAAAATACATTTTTAATGAAAAAAAAATTAAAATTTCAACACATATAATACCAAATATAATACACTATGATATATGCAAGAAAGAATACTCAATGTAAAATGTACATACCAAGATCAAATTTCAATTTATTAAATCTATTTTTGTCGAGCAGTTTAGTAAATATATCAGCAAGTTGAGTTTCGGTTGGTATATACTCCAAGGAAATAAATTTTTCTTCAACCAACTCACGAATGTAATGATACCTAATATCAATGTAGTACATGAATGCTGGATTAGATTTTTTAAAATATTTATAGCACTGGAATTATCACAATGTAAGATCATTGAATTTTAATTTATTCCATAATCGCTTAGCATGCGTTTCATCCAAACTAGTTGAGTACATGCATATCCAGCTGCAATATACTCAGCCTCAGCAGTGGAGAGCGATATTGAGCTTTGCTTCTTACTGAACCAAGAAACTGAGCAATTTTCAATGTAAAAACAACCACCACTGGTTGATTTTTTATCATCGATATTACCGGCCCAATCAGCATCTGAGTACCCGGCTAATTGAACACTAGTATCAAAAGGATACCAAAGACCCAGATTTATAGTACTTGCAACATATCTAATAATCTGTTTAATAGCAGTAAGATGTGATTCCTTAGGATTCGACTGATATCTCGCACAAATACCAACACTAAACGCGATATCAGGTCTACTTGCAGTTAGATATAACAAACTACCAATCATACTACGATACAGTTTAGGATCTATATCTTTACCCGTAGAGTCTTTTGAGAGTCATAACGTTGTACTCATAGGAGTATCAAAGTTCTTACCATTCTCAAATCCAAACCTTTTAACCAAGTTCTTAGCATACTTGGTTTGGAAAATGAAAATTTCGTCAGGTTGTTGTTTTACTTACAACCCTAGGAAGTAATTTAGTTCACCAACCATGCTCATTTCGAACCTTCATTTCATAAGATCTGCAAACTCAATAGACATGTTAGTACAAGTTGATCCATAAATAATATCGTCAACATAAATTTGAACCATCAAAATATCATTGTTATGCTTCTTAACAAAGAGCGCCTTATCGACACTTCCTACTTGAAAGCTATGACTAAGTAAGAATTTAGTCAATTTCTCATACCATGCCCTGGGCGCTTGTTTTAGACCATATAGAGCCTTTTTGAGACGAAATACATGGTCAGATAACTTGGGGTCTTCAAACCCTGAAGGTTGTTCAACATACATCTCTTCATGTAAATCGCTATTCAAGAAAGCACTCTTTACATCCATCTAATAAATCTTAAATTTTCTAAAGCATGCGATGGAAATAAAAAGTCTGATTAATTCAAGATGAGCGACTGGAGCAAAGGTTTCATTGTAATCGATGCCTTCAATCTGAGTGTACCCTTGTACAACCAGTCTAGCCTTGTTTCGTATTATATTTCCAAGTTCATCAGACTTATTTTTAAAGATCCATTTTGTTCCGATAATGTGTTTATTTTTAGGTCTAGGAACAAGATACCAGACATCATTACGAATAAATTGATTAAGTTCATCCTGCATAGCAATTATCCAATTTTCGTCAGAAAGTGCTTCTTTCACATTGACCTGTTCTATTTGGGATGCAAAAAAAACATAATTACATATGTTCTCAAGTCGTTTACAAGTACGAACTCCAATGAGAGGGTTTCCAAGAATTTAATTGGTTGGATAATCTTTGACAGTCCTTGGTTCAGATTCTTTTTGACTTGATGAGGTATCTTAATTGTCGATAATAAGAACTTCATCATCATCTGAGCTCGGGATTGATGTATTCAAATGATCATCAATGACCACATTGATGGACTCTTGAATCACACCAGTTCTCTTATTTAGAACCCTATAAGTTCGACTATTTTGGGTTTAGGAGTATAGATGGTCTTTTGGGTTTAGGAACCCATTTCAGAACTATTTTGGGTTTAGGAGTATAGATGGTCTTTTTCTGTTTGTTGTTATAGGAGTGACCTATAGAGTTAGACTTTAATAGCTCTTTGAGTAGATCAATTATTTTTTCAGCTAAAGGATTTCAGTTTTGAAAATTAAAGTTGACATGACTACCTTTAGGTTTTTGAAAAGTCCTTGAATTTTTAGAAAAACCTTGATAAGTATTCTTTTCTTTTGAGGTTGAAGACTCTCCTTTTACAAATTTAGGAGCAGTATTTTTTATGTAGAAGATGTATTCTTATCATAGCCCAACCCAAATCGATCGCCACATTTTCTTGATCCAGACAATAATTTTTCCAATTTAGGATCACCTTGGGCATATCTCCATATGTCTTTCAAACTCAGAAGAGAAGTTACCTCATTATTGAGTTTCTAATTTTTGGATCTCAAATCTTCAATTTTGGAGGTTTTGAAATCTAAATCACATTTGATTTTTTTAAAAGAATCGAAAATATGAGACTTTTCTAAAATGAGAGACTCATAATCTTCTTTAAGCTTAGAAAATTTTTCTTTTTGTAACTTAAGCTTGATGACAATTTTACAACTCTCCTTATAAAGGGCATTATAAGCATCCTGAAGATCATCTTCATTATTGCAATCACTATTCAGATTTTCTTCACTAGATATATCATCATTATCTGAAAAAGTGATCTTGGCTAGAGTCATAAGGGCTTTAACATCTTTGCTCGACTCGGTTTCAGAATCTTCTGATTTAGAAGAGGATTCAGAATCAGACGATTCATTCTAAGTAGCCAACATGCTTTTCCTTTTTGATTTGTCCTTTTTAGGACATTTCTTATCTAAGTGCCCATACTCTTGACAGTTGTAACATTGACTATCTTTCAAAGATTTTCGAGCTCTAGGTTTAGATCGTCTCTTATCATTTGACTTTTGAAAATCAACTTTTTTCTTGTTTTTAAAAATTTTGTAATACTTTTTTGCTAAAAGCACCATATCATCTTCGAAATTTACTAAATCTGAAGTGCTCTCTTGTGAAACATTTTTAGATGATTTGAGAGCAATCGATTTTCCTTTAGGAGCTTTAAAGGACAACTCATAAGTTTGTAGAGAACCAACTAGTTCCTCAACCCTCATGGTATCCATATCACGAAGTTCCTAAATCACGGTTACTTTAGAATTGAACCGTTCAGGAAGTGAGCGTAGTATCTTTGCGCACACTTTAGTTTCTGGGATTCTATCACCAAGACCCCACATAGAGTTCACAATGTCATTCAATCTAGTGTAGAAGTCCATAAACATCTCATTCTCCTCCATATGAATTTCTTCAAATTTCATTGTGAGGAGTTGGACTTTAGATTTCTTGACAATTGATGTACCCTCGTGTGTCATTTCTAATACATCCCATGCTTGTTTTGCATTTTCACAAAAAATGATTCTTTTGAATTCATCTGGTGATAACGCATAAGTAATTGCATTTAGTGCCTTTGCATTGGTACTATTCTCACTTTTCTGAAGTGTGGTCCAAAGAGAATAAGTCGTTACTTTCATTGATTTTGAACCATCGTCATTAGTTACTTCGGTGATAGGAGGGTTTCATTCATTCACTGTGGCCAGCCACACACTTTCATCCAAAGATTTGAGGAAGATCCTCATCCTGGCTTTCCAATAGGCATAGTTTGTGCCATTAAAAGGTGGTGGCCTAGTGACTGATAGGCTATCAAAATTTGACATCTTAATATAGCTTAGATCGTTAGCTCAAGAAATAAATCCAATAAATAAACAATAAGCACGAGCTATTAGGCTCTGATACCACTTGAAAGGGCCTAGCTATATGCCCTAGAGGGGGGGTGAATAGGGCTATGCCAAATAAAACTTATAACAGCGGAATAATAAAAGAATAAAAGAAATAAAGCACAATGATGAATTAAGAGAATGATACTATATCATTTCTAAGGACAACCTTACACCAAAAACTAAAGGTTTAAGGTAGGACACCCTTATTTCTAGAACGTCCTTTGTATCACAAACCAATGAGGAATAAAAAGCAAGGAAACCAAAATAACTTGCAGAAATAAATCCTAAGTTATTACAACATTCCCCACACTTGCTTGAAATAAAATGATTACAACATTCAACCATAAATATAATCCACAAAACTGAATGAATAAGGAAATGAAAGAATAAAGCACATCCACAACACAACGATATATAGTGGTTCGCCTGTGTGTACACCAACTGTTATCCAACAGCCACACAGAATGCTACTCCACTCCTAATATCCTCACACAGGGGATATTAGCATGCACTATCAAAATAGGTTTCACAGGTTCACCTAAAACCTTCACAATTGTGTCTTTTTATCATGGGCTTACACAATCCAAAAACCCACACAATCTGAGTTTTCTGGCTCTCCTCAGATAACCACTCAATGAGATTTTTCTGGCAAATCTCAAACAAAACCAAAGAAAGTAAATTACGCAAATGTAAAATACCTGAATCTTCTTTTGAAGTAGCCCGGTAGAACCAATCGGAGTAGAAGTTCGATTCAACATTTAAATTCTAATACTCACTTTAAAAATGATTTTAAGTCTAATTGATTTTAAAATTAAATCAAGAAGGGCCAGCTGTTTTTTATTTTGATTCCAAGAAGAAGGAATATCAGAAATTCCCCTTTTCGAATATGATTGGAATAAAGATCAAAATTAAAAAATAAATAAGCTAACAAAAGGAATATTAAATAAGCACAAAGCAAACATGAACTTATCTTAGATTATAGCCTTAAAATTACTTGAATTGAATTGAATTCTATTGAAAAACTCTGAAGTTCGTGCTCTATTTATAGCCTGAAAAATCCCATCTACGACTGGTCTTACAATCCTAGGAGTGGTTGCATCTTCAAATATTTTTAAATATTTTCGCAGGATAAGGATTAGTTGTTCCACAACTGGTCCTGGGTAGCCTACGACTGGTCGTGGGCCACCTATGACTGGTCGTGGGTCACCTACGACAGGTCGTAGGACCCCCAGATTATTTTCTGGATTTTGAGTCGTAGGGCTAAGACTGGTCGAAGGACAAGTCATACAGCTCACAGGACTGGTCGTATGATGTCCAGGACTGGACGTATGATAACTAGAAAGATCCAAAAATCTTCAACAACCTAGGATTGGTCCTGAAAAACTTAAGACTGGTCGTAGAAGAGTTAGGACTGGTCTTAGAATAGCCCGAACAAGCATATTAAAATATACGAATTATGTATCCAGAATGACCTACAGTAAAGCCCAACCTAAGGTCAATCTAAGGTCAAACAAACCTTGAAAGTGAGATGAACATTGAAAGTCTGTACTCTCAGATGACCTTTAAGAGAAGCTTGAGAATTTACGAATCTTGTTGTAGGCCTTCTCGAGCTTGAACCTTTCTAGACTTGAAAAAGTCTTCTTCTATTCTTGTACTTGTTAGAATCTTGAACATGCATACTTGGAGACTTCTATTCTTGAATTCTTCATCCGTGACTTGAAACTTTCTTCATTTAAGTTTTTGTCTTGAAATACGATGTCTTGAAGCAATGATTAGTCTCAAACATGAAACACAAGATATACAAGACATAGATATAGGTTTTAGCACCATAAAATTTGACAACCAAAAGGATATGAAATCATAGCACTTACACTAACCATGGAGGAATCGAAGATGGGTTCGACTGGTCGAGCTAAGGCTGGTTGGGAAGATGAAGCAAATGAAAAGAAATTTCTTTTAGGCAATAAAAACCCCCAAACCCAAGCGGGCCGACTAGTCGAGTACATACTCGACCGATTGTGCCATGACTATTCAAGTGTGTACTCGACTGGTCGAGCACCTCGAAAATTCAACATATTTTAAAATTTTAAAAATTTGTAAAAATAAAATAAAATAAAAACATGCAATATTATACAATTAAAGATAAATATTTCAGTTCATATTGCACATACCCATATCCAATTTCAACTTAGCAAACCTATTTCTGTCAAATTAATTTTCAGTCTGAATATAATCCACTGAGATAATCTTATCTTCAACTAATTCATGAATATAATGATATCTAATGTCAATATGCTTCATTCGTGAATGCTGAATTGGATTTTTTTAAATGTTAATTACGCTAGAGTTGTCACAATACAAAACCATAGTATCTTGCGCAAATTCATAATTACTTAACATTCTCTTCATCCATACAAGTTGGATACAAGCATTACCAATTGTAATATACTCAGCCTTAGCTATGAAAAGAGATACAGAACTCTATTTCTTACTATGCCAAGAAAATAAATAGTTCTTGAAATAAAAACATCCACCACTGGTAGACTTGTGGTCATCAATATTACTAGCCCAATCAACGTCCGAATAACCGGCTAATTAAACATTAGTATCATGAGGAATCAAAGGCCAAGTGTGGTTGAACTTGTGACATATCTTAAATGCACTTTACAGTAATTAGGTGGGACTCTTTAGGGTCTGATTGATATCTAGCATAGATACCTACGCTGAATGCAATATCAAGTCAGCTCGCAGTTAAATATAATAAACTACCTATCATGCTGCGATATAAATTAGGACTACACTTTTACTTATTGAATCCTTAGAGAGTTTAAGTGTCATACTCATAGGAATATCGAAGTTCTTACCGCTCTCAAATCTAAATTTTTTCACCAAGTTTAGAGCATACTTTGTTTGAGAGATAAATATCTCACAGCAAGTTGTTTCACTTGCAGACCTAGAAAATAGTTCAATTCTCCTATCATGCTCATTTCAAACTTGGACTTCATTAATTCTGCAAACTCAAAAGACATGTTAGCACAAGTAGATCCATAGATAATGTCATCAACATCTGTACTATTAGAATGTGATCATTATATTTCTTTATAAACAGTATCTTATCAACACTCCCCATTACAAAGTTATGACTTAGTAGAAACTTAGTCAACTTTTGGTACCATGCCCTGGGAGCTTATTTTAAACCATAGAGTGCCTTCTTCAGATGATAAACATGGTTAGAATGTTTAGAGTCTTCAAAACCTTTAGGTGGTTCTACATATACCTCCTCATGCAGATCACCATTTAAGAAACACTCTTGACATCCATTTGATAAATTTTAAAATTTTTGTAACAAGCAATGGATATGAACAGTCTGATAGATTCAAGACGAGCTACTGGGGCAAAGGTTTCATCATAATCAGTGCCTTCTATCTAAGTGTACCCTTGTACAACCAATCTCGCCATATTTCTTATAATGTTAACTAATTCATTAGACTTATTTTTAAAGATCCACTTGGTTCCAATTATATATTTATCATTAGGTCTAGGAACCAAATTCCATACATCATTTCAAACAAATTAATTAAGTTCATCTTGCATAGTTATAATCCAGTTTTCATCAATAAGTGCTTCTTTTAATTGACCGGCTTAATCTGGGAAGTGAAGCATACATAGTTACATATGTTTTCAAGTTGTCTATGAGTGCCTACACCAGTGAGAGGATTTTTAAGTATTCGATTAGTTAGATGATCTTTAACTGATCATAGTTCAATGCCATTATTTCGACTAGATGAAGAGTTTAGTTTATCAATTAATGAGAATTCATCATCTTCTAAACTAGTGATAGATGTATTCAGATGATCATCTATGACAACATTAATGGATTCCTGAATTACACCGGTCCTCTTATTGAGAACACAATACCAGGGGCAAAGGTTTCATCATAATCAGTGCCTTCTATCTAAGTGTACCCTTGTACAACCAATCTCGCCATATTTCTTATAATGTTAACTAATTCATTAGACTTATTTTTAAAGATCCACTTGGTTCCAATTATATATTTATCATTAGGTCTAGGAACCAAATTCCATACATCATTTCAAACAAATTAATTAAGTTCATCTTGCATAGTTATAATCCAGTTTTCATCAATAAGTGCTTCTTTTAATTGACCGGATTAATCTGGGAAGTGAAGCATACATAGTTACATATGTTTTCAAGTTGTTTATGAGTGCCTACACCAGTGAGAGGATTTTCAAGTATTCGATTAGTTAGATGATCTTTAACTGATCATAGTTCAATGCCATTATTTCGACTAGATGAAGAGTTTGGTTTATCAATTAATGAGAATTCATCATCTTCTAAACTAGTGATAGATGTATTCAGATGATCATCTATGACAACATTAATGGATTCCTGAATTACACCGGTCCTCTTATTGAGAACACAATACCATCGACTATTTAAAGCATATCCAAGGAAAATACATTCGTCACTTTTAGTATCGAATTTTGTCAAATTTTCCCAGTCACGTAGAATATAGCATTTGCTACCAAAAACTCAAAAATATTTGACCATTGACTTCTTATTGAACCATATTTCATACGCAATCTTATTATTCGATTTTCAAGTATATACAAGATTAATAATATAACAAGCAGTGTTAATAGCTCCAGCCCAAAGATTTTTAGGAAGATTCATGCTATTTAACATAACATTAGCCATCTCTTGAACTACACGATTTTTTCTTTCAACAACCCCATTCTGTTGAGGTGTCTTAGGGGCAGAAAATTCATGTGATACTCCCTGGTCACTGTAAGATTTTTTAAAACTGCTATTTTCAAACTCAGAACCATGATCACTACAGATCTTAGTGACTTGTAATTCCTTTTTACTTTGGATACATTTAAGTACCCTTTTTACTTGATCGAGAGTTTCTGATTTCTCTTAAGAAGACTACCCAAGTATACCTGGTAAAGTCATATATAATGACCAAAATATACTTCTTACCACCTCGACTCTACGTTCTAGTTGGTCCAATAAGATCCATGTGGAGAAGTTCGAGTGGTTTAGATGTGGCATTGGAGTTCACCTTTTTGTGAGCATTCCCGGTTTGTTTACTAATCTGGCACTTGCCACATATTTTATCTACTTTCTTTACTTTGGATAGACCTCTTACCAATTCACTTTTGCTCAATCTATACAAGTTGTGGTAGTGTACATGTCCTAGGTGCTTATGCCATAATTCGGTCTCATTGGTTTGGCAATGCAACATGATAGCTTAGATGAGCTTGAATCACTGACTATGCAACAGTTCTCAAAAGTTCTGCGACTAGTTAATATTACAGAACCATTCTTATTTAAAATTTCACACCCTTGGTAAATTTTACACTATAATTATTAACGCATATTTGAGAGATGCTTAATAAGTTATGTTTTAAACTTTGTACATATAAAACATTCTTAAATAGAGGGAGGTTAAAGAGTTGAACCGTACCTTGGCCAAAAATTCTGCAATTACTACCATCACCGAATGTGACTGAACCATCAGTCACGTCTTTAAGACTGGTGAACAGGCCTTTGTCACCTGTCATATGTCTGGAGCAACCACTGTCTAGGTATCACTTTGATTGACTTGAAGCCTTGAAAGCAGTGTGAGCAACCAAATAGGTAACCTTAGGGGTCTATTTCATTACAGTTTTGGGTTTAGGAATATTGTCTATTTTTTTTGTACTTGTGCTTGTTATATATTCTACCATTCGAGTTGGATTTTAGAAGCTTCTTAAGTAGATCCATAAGTTTTTCAGCCAAAGGGTTATGATTCTAATTTCTATAGTTGATATGATTTCTTTTAGGTCTTAAAGTTTAAAAAATTTTAGTATTTTTAGAATTATTTTGATTCAGACTTTTCTTTTTGAGTTAAAAGACTTCCCTTAAACAAATTTAGGTGGAGTATTCTTATATTTGGGAGGAATACTTTTATCATAGCCTAATCCAGATCGATCGCCACATTTTCTAGATCTATATAAAAGTTTTTCTAATTCATGATCACCTTGGGCATACCTCCATGTGTCCTTCAAACTCAAAAGCAAAGATACTTCTAATTTTAGCTTTTTATTTTCAGATTTTAAATTTTTAACTTGGGATGTTTTAAAATCTAAGTCGCACTTAGTTTTTTCAAAGCAATCTGAAAAGTGTGATTTTTCTAAAACTAGATTATCAAAATTCTCTTTTAGTTTTGAAAAGTTTTCTTTCTAAAGTTTTAACTTTATAGTTATTTTGCAACTTTCCCTGTATAAGGCATCATGAGTATCTTGAAGGTCTTCTTCATTTTCATGGTCACTACTCAGATTTTCTTCACTGGTTAAATCATCATTATCTGAGAAAGTGAACTTGGCTAGAGTCATTAGGGCTTCAACATCATTATCCGACTCGATTTCAGAATCTTCTGACTCAGAAGAGACTTCAGAATAGGAAGATTCATCCCATGTAGCCAACATTCCTTTCTTTTTAGACTTGTCCTTCATAGGACATTTGTTTGCTAGATGCCCATATTCATGCCAGTTGAAGCATTGGCTGTCTTTAAGTGATTTTCAAGTTTTAGATCTACCCATTTTCTTTTCAGAGGTTTTTTGAAAATCAACTCTCTTTTTGCTTTTAAAATTTTGATAAAACTTCTTTGCTAAAAGTGAAATATCATCCTCTGAATTTTCACAATAAAAATTATTAAAATTATGAGAAATACCATTAGAATATTTTAGGGCTATGAATTTACCTTTAGGAGCCTTAAAATTTAACTCATAGGTTTGTAAAGAACCAACAAGTTCTTCAACCTGCATGTTATCCGTATCATGAAGTTCTTGATTGGTAGTGACTTTTGAATTGAACCTTTCAGGCAATGAGCGCAGTATCTTTGAATAGACTTTACTTTCTAGGATGCTATCTCCAAGACCCCATATTGAGTTGACTATGTCATTTAACTTAGTATAGAAGTCCATGAATTTTTCACTTTCTTCCATACGTATTTCCTTAAACCTAGTGGTGAGGATTTGAAGTTTAGATTTCTTGACAGTAGTCATACCCTAGTGCACAAGTAATTGCATTTAAAGCCTTGGCATTGGCACTGCCCTCATTTTTCTGAAGAGTGGTCCAGGTATTATAAGGTGCAACCTTAAGAATTTTAATTCCATCAATGCCTAAAACTTCAATGGTAGGTGGGTTCCACCTAGTTACTGTGGATTGCCACACATTTTCATCGATAGATCTCAAGAAAATTCTCATCCTGGCTTCCCAATAGGCATAATTGGAGCCATCAAATGGTGGTGGCCTAGTAATTGAAAGGCTATCAAAATTTGACATGATATAAGCTCAGATCGGTTAACTCAGGAAATTAATCCAAATAAATAAGCTATTATTCTCTGATATCACTTGAAAAGGCCGAGCTAAGAGTCCTAGGGGAGGGAGTGAATAAGACTATGCCAAATTAAAATATAAATGCGGAATTAAGAAATAACTAGAACAAGATAGCACATATCAATCCCAAATAACAAAAAAAAATAGAAACCTGAAATGCAAAAGTATTGAGAGGTCAATAAAGATGTTGTTCTAAGGACAACCTTACACCAAAAACTAATGGCATATGGTAGGATAACATGATTTTTAGAATGGTCCGTGTATCAAAGTCCCAAACCAATGCAAAGGAATAAAGAATAAAACAGAAATAAATATCTACTGCTATTATAACATTCACCACATGTACAAAAAATAAATTATAATCATTCACCAAAAATGCACAATAATAAACATTCACAATAACTCCAACAATTATAGTGGTTCGCTTGTGTGTACACCAACTGTTAGAAAACAGCCACACAACTACACTCCCAATATCCTCACCCACGGGATATTGGCTTTCATTATGAAATAGGTTTTTCAAGGTTCACCCAAAACCTTCACAATTGTCTTCTCAAAGGGCTACCATAATTAAAAACCATACTCACTAAGATTTTCTGGCTATCTTAGTCAAAACCAAAAATGAAAGATTTTTTGGCAATCTTATAAACCAAATACAGAAAGTTGAAATGTACTCATCTAAAGATTCTTCTTCCGATGAAGCCCGGTGGAACCAATTCGATGTAGATGTTTAATGGAAATGTTCAATTTCCAATCTCACACATGAAAGGGTTCTTAGGTCTAAACGATTTTTAGATTAAATCAACCTGGGCTAGCTTGATTTGATTTTGATCTCAAAAAGGATAAAATCAATATTCTCTTTTAAAAAGAAATAAAATTGAATAGAGATCACAAAATTAAATGCAAAAAAAACTATTAAAAGAATCTTAAATACTAACCAATTAGCTTATAGAATGTGAGGACAAGTTTCTCAAAGTTATTACTTGAATAGATTTGAATGAATTGAAAATTTTTGAAAATCATAATCAATTTATAAGAAAAAATATTATTCACTCGACTGGCCTAGTGGTCAGTTTGACTAGTCGAAGGACTAATAGCATTTTAAAATTTCTGGCGCGATAAGATAAGATCATTGCTCGACTGGTCGAGTGGCCTGCTCAACTGGTTGAGCCCTGCACTCGACTAGTCTAGTGGGACCCAAAAATGTTATTAGACTTTAAGTCGAGCACTGTTCACTCGACTGGTCAAGCAGTCTCTAGGATTGGTCTAGTGTCCAACGGAAAATTCTGAAAATTCACAACAAAACTTGTACTGGTCAAGGGAATTCTTGAACTGGTTGAGCCAGTGTCTAGACTATAAAATTATTAAATGACTTATGATATAAGAGAAAGTTGTATAATCTATTCTAAGGTCAATCTAGGGTCAAACAAACCTTACTTGTGAGATTGATTCATCACATATCATTCTCTTAAAGTAGTTGAAGCTTGAAGACATGAACTTCCTGTTCTTGAACCTCTTGATCTTGTACTTGAACTTCTTATTCTTGAAAGTGAACTTCTTGATGTTGTACTTGAACTTCTTGATCTCATACTTGATATTGTAGACAAGATTGGCAAGGATGACATGAAGTTAGTCTTACAAAAACCACTAAACAAGATACATATTCTAAGAGGTTTTGGCACTACAAAATTTGATAAACCTAAGAGCTAGATAAGATAGCATTTACAGTAAGCTGAGTATTTGGATCGACATTTTTGACTTGGATTGGTCCAGATAACTGTGGTTAGCTCATAGACTAGATTGGTACATCCACAAAACTGGCCTGATCCAGCCCATTTGGTAAGCATGGGTCCCACTTAAATCACTTTTTTAAATTTCCCAAATAGTGATGATTCTCAGTCATGTGCTGGATAAGATGGAATCAAATTAATATTTTACATTTTCCATAACCTTAATAACCTTTAACTGGTAATACTTAGAAAAATATATAGCCATCCATCACCACCAGAGCAAGGTGTGGAGACTTGGCTCAACTCGGACCACCTACACACTTTGACTCGAGCGGGTTAAGATGGTGACTAGGATAGGTTTTGTTCTATAGAATTGGGGGCCATTTTCCTTGTCAAGTGATGCATATCTAGTTATTACAATTAGTTCACTTTCATCTACACTATTAATATTCCCAGCACCAAAAACTCGGCATGTAATGCTCATTTGGTGGGATGCACAGCTACTATTGACATGGATGGTTGAAAATAATTTACAGCCTATCACCTGTAAATTTACTAACATATTCTGGTTATATGTGTACAAGTGACAGACATCCATTGTGAATTTGGTTTGTTGATTACAATTCCATGGCCCATCAAGTAGAATTTTGCTAGATCTAGTGTTTTTCTCATAGTAAGAATTTTATCTCAAACATGGGATTGGATTACCAAAATACCATGGAATTTCCAAACATACAACATTAATGGAAGCAACTTATAGGTTCTATATATCATCTTTACCATTTCTCTTTTATTTTGATTATCTTATGTTTTATTTGGATGCTTGTAGAAATATTGAGAATAAAAGTCTCTTGGACTTGTATTTTAATTGATCGGACAATTATGATGATCATTTGTTTAGTTTTCAGGGTAAATGATATTCATTACATTACCTTATTTCATCAGTAGCTGCCCTAATTTTGGCTTTTTACTATATATTTAGTTCAGTTTCTTATTCAGGCCTTTCTGTGCTTCCAAACACATTGATATTTAGTCCAGTTTCATATTCAACTCAATGTTTTGAATTTTGTGAATGGGGTTCTTATTAAACAATTGTGTGATTTATTTATTGAATGACAATCAGTTGTAAGATTAAATAATAATTTTTAAAAAAATCTGAATATATTAGTCACAAATATTTTAGTGACGAACCAAATTCGTCGCTAATTTCTGAACAAGTTCGAATCCGTCGCTATACGAAGAGACACTTGTGAGGAGTTGCTACATACTACAACAAGTTATGTGATCCAGATAATGACTCATGATATAATAGCGGTATCCTAGCTTCACCAATCTTCTATGTGAACTGGGATTAACAATCAATTGGCTAATTACGCATATCCTAGGATAAGTAGTTTGTGAAAGGTGTTGAAGTCGTTTGTTGAGGGAGTGCTGACATTCTACGAAATAGGCGTTAAAATTACTTATGGAGGGAGTGTTAGAATATGAGGATCATGCATCGTCATATATCATTCATGCACCTAAAAAGACTAGATATGAAATGAATGTTTTTTATGATATCATTGTCCATGCTTGATTGTGTTTGATAACATACGTAACTTGCTTACTATCTGTGTACTAGATGTAACATGCTTAGGAGTATTACATGTAGAATATTTATTTATCGTGAACCTGCTTATTACTAAAATGGCTCGATTATAATCTTCATGATATTTCTTCAATATCTTGGTGTTTAACGCCTTCTCATAACATATGAAGATAACTTAGGAATATGAGCAGTTGGTGGTGCGCTCGGGGCAACCTAGTGGATCTCTAGTTTCTTCTTGCTTGGTAGTTATATTTTCAGTACATATTGTATTTATTATGACTTGTATAATTCTCATATGGGTGCACACCACTTTTGGAATTGTATCTTTGGGTGTCAGCCCTATACTTTTGAATTTAGTTATCCCTACTTTGCTTTTGATCTACTAGTTGAAATGCATTACATTAATTGTTGGTGTATGGAATGAGTGTGTATCTGAATGAGGACACCCGTCATTTTTATTAAGCTCACAACCGAGAACTCGGGATTGAAGTCTCTATAATCGGGTGTTGAATTTCTGGCCATGACAAGATTAGTCCTTCAAAATGAAATCTTTTTTACCTTATGCTAAGGACTTTTCTTTCAACGGTGATAGCATTTTTGGGTTTCTAAGTAATGCGATGATAGATGAATAAGATCTACAATGAATGTTAAATTTTTGATTTCATTAAGGAAGATGAATAGTACAATCAGTGAAAAAAGTAAATTAAACAAAGAAAGAAAAATAATTACATATAACTGCTTGTACAGATAGAACAACAGAGGCATACAGTCTACAAGATGTGACTAGTGTGATCTACCGAATAAGAAATCAGATATCGGTAGTATTCGACAATGAAAGTCATAAATATTTAAATTACTCATAAGACATACTATAGCGATGGCACTGGACAGTAACCGTTTTAAGTCAAACTATAGATTCCAAACTTGCTGCAACATGGTTGGACAAAAGTGAAATTTCTAGGCTAAGAAATTAAAACTAGGATAAGCAGCATTGTTTTGTAGAGATTAATTGGTGGTATATGGCGAGGGCCTGAAGTTCCTCATCGAGTGTTTCTTTCATAGGTTTGGAGAGGCGGTAGCTATGCTAGGGTTTCCTTACTAGTTCTCGAATATGATCAATCATGCCTTATTATAATTCAGATTCTTTGTGACATCATAATTTGATTTGATTGTAATTCTAGATGGACTCTTCTTTTAATCTTCTTAATCCTTTCAGAAAGTTTGAATCATCTTTGGAAAATATCTTTTTCATCATGATTGCGTGAGACGGATTTGTTGTCTATATACTGGATTGTGAGATATCTGGCATCAATGGAGCTTTAAGTACCTTCACACATCCATGCCATTTGTGGAATGGTTACGTGTCTTTCAAGAAGTCTCTCTTTTCTAGACTGCAGACATTTATACAGCTCTGAGTCATTCTGTTTTTGGCAAACTGTGTCACTAAAGCATATGGTCGAAGATTTCTCTTAGGGCACAAGTACGATTTACCTCCCGTCATTAGTATGTAAATGCCGACACATGTCAGCATCTCATCGGGCGATGTGGATCACATTAGGCCAGATGTAAATAGAATCATTCAATTGGTTCAATTTTTCCTGCATATGCTCCATTCAATGGGATAGTCATGATGTACATGCATGCCCACATGTAAGATGAATGAATCATTACCATAGCTCACCCACCCGTACAAAAGCATGGGGCTCATTCTAAAATGATAGGAATGGGATGAGTCCTAATTGATTGGGTCAATGGGCATGGGAGTTACATGTGAAAGAAAATAATAGAACTATAAAGGAAGACTTGCAAGATGTTCTAGAGCATACATTATTTTAGTTCATATATCTCCTAGCTGATGATTTACCAATTTTTCATTTCGACAGATGATCCACATAGTAACCCCCCCTATATACACAACTGTGATGTGATAAACATGTATTGGCTTAGCACGTGTTCGGTGTGTAGATGGGTACCTATGGGGCCAGCAAATATATCATCGCCGTCATCATCATCATCATCTATCACTTACACCAATGAATTGGTGTTGGTCGTATGAATCTTTTTTTTTTATCATTCAGCCATATTAATAACTTCAGTAGGTTATAGGTCATCGAGTTTTTTCTTACTACCTCCAACAATATCCTTTTAAGCCTTCTTTTAGAATCTTCAACGTGTATAAACTCATCCCTAATTGGCACAATCCTTGGTGTCCATTGCAAATAACTAAAAAATCTAAGCTTACTTCCCTCATCTTGTCACCCGTTGGAGCTGTTGCTGACAGATGGCTCAAACCTGTCAATATGAGCTTGATGACATCGAAGAAAACTCGATGCCATCAAATTTTTTAAGATTTTTCACCCCTACTCGCTAATCATATTGTCATTTTTCAATGACATCGAAGCTAGTTCGATGTCATTAAAGGTTTCATGCAGATTTTCTACGGAAACACGGATTTTTCAATTTTTACTTCATATTCCGTTTTAGTTTCTTTCTAAAACTATATAAAGGGTTGTATACGGACTGGGAGGGTATTCTAAGAGGTTCTAATTATTTCTAAAAGGGTGTCAGGGTTTCTAAAATGGTGCTAGGGTTTTAAGTCATGGAAAGAAGGTGAGGTTTGAGGATTGCTCATGTAAGACCCGTATCCTAGTCCGTACTATTCTGTCGACTCCCATGATCCTTCCCGACGAATTCCGATGACCCGCGACCTATAATCGACATTTATGCATGACCTTAAGTCGTATCCCTTAGATCCGAGTTCGCTTATTCTGAGACTTGTATCATTGTGACCGCACCGTCGCCGCAGTTCCAACGCCGCATCTTACATACTGATCTGATACCCAGGCCAGGAGATGTGGTCTGCATTCCATTCGAGAAAACACTACACATTTGTAATCCTAAAAGAATCTCTACAACATGTCCCAGCAATCAATCAATCAATTACCTCACGTCAAGTATAAGAGCCACTCATGCTTTCTTTCTCCACAAGTCAAGCAACCTATAAAGTCAACAAATCTCTCACCTCAGCCATCACTCACCTCACATCCATCACTCATCACTCTCTCTCCTTACAACCCTCTCTCTCTCTCATTTCCCAAACATAAAATTCCAAGCAACAATGTGGTGGACGTCCATGGCTTCCAAGAGGAGAAGCTACTATGACCCACCTTCCTATCATCCAATCCCACCCTCCAAAGACCATCTCAACCATTGAAATTGTTCCTTTGGAGCTCTAGCATGCATGGTGGAAGAAGGAAGAAGATATCTAAGGTGGGTATTTCTATAGGCCTAAATTTAATGCTTTAATGATGGGCCAAGTGAGGCCTACCAATTGATGGCATGGATCTCACTTTGGACCCTAGATGTAGCCAATGGTCTACCTTGATTCCCATGATCATTCCATGATGGGGCCATTCTCCATGGACCCCATCATGATGTTTATTTTTCTTACATAAATAGGGTCATCTAGACCTTGCATTTTGGTGGGGAATGGATCTCTATCGTTGATTTTGATCGGTGGGCCCATATGAAATGGGACCCACTTAATGTATATTGTAAATCATGCAAGGGAGGGCCCATAGTGTCGGGGTCCCTCCATCATTACGTCTCTCTCTCTCTCTCTCTCTCTCTCTCTCTCTCTCTCCTTCCTTTATTTTGTGGCCCACTTAATGAGCTATGTGATGTCCAAATCGTTCATCAAATGGACCCCATGGCCGTCCAAATCATGTGAGCCCTACCTTATATGGCGATGGGAAAACATAAATATTAGATTTATCTAAGTGGGCCACGTCCACGTGGGACCCACCAGCCATGGTCCCCACACGTGGGACCTACCTTGATGAATTGTATATAAAGGTCATCCGTCCAGCATCCAAGGATGCTGGACGTGTTCACTGAAGTATGAACAGACAGTGATGCGTACTCACAGCAAAAATAATGTGATTTTAAGGCTTTTTGGGAGGGCCAAACATATAGACCCCACCTTGATGTATGGGTCCAATCCACACCGTCTATTTCATTTCCCATTTCATTTTAGGCATCGAGCCAAAAAATGAGTTTAATCTGACTATCTAGTGGGCCATAGCATAGGAAATAGTATTTTCTACCATTGAAACCCACCCTGATGTTTTTATACACCAAAATACCCCAAATATTGGGCTCATTTAGACTGTCTTGAGCCATAGAATCCAACAATTGGGTTAAATTCTTTGGATGTAGGCCTCACCTGTGAAAAACCATAGAAAAACCTTTTTTTTTAATGCAAGGCGGCAGCGCCTGCTGCTGTCACTGGCGCCAGAGGACATAGCAGTGTCTTGCTGCTGCGTGGACACTGGAGGCTGGGACTATGGGTCCCGGCCATGGGCCCCACCTTAATGTGTAGAGAACATCTACACCGTGCATTTGTTGGGTCCCCTTTGGGACAGTGGGCCCCCCAAAAATCAGCCGTATGTGTTGCTCAGGTGGCCCACATCACAAGAAACAGTGTGATTGAACGTCTATAATTAAAACCCTTTTTTTGGGTTGTAAAAGTTTTGGATCATTATGAAATTTATTTTTCCCCTTAAATCAGGTCTCGGTGACCTTATGAACGGATTGGAAGGAGAATAAATGTTATGGTGGGCCCCACATAGGAGCCACCTTTATGAAATGGATGGGCTGGGTACCATACACTAGCTATATAGTTGCTGTATTAATGTCAGCACGTTCAGTGGGTCTGAACATGGGGCATGTGTTATATTCAAGCCGTCCATATGGACGATGCCATCCAGCAGGTGGGCCACGCAGGTGGACCCCACCCTTTGAGATATGGTTGGTGTCTCCACCATCCAGTTGTTGGACGGTAGGACCCACCTTAATGTATGTATTGCATCCACACCGTCCATCATCTGGATGGAGGGAATCCCACCCTGATATATATATATATATATATATATATATATATATATATATATATATATATATATATATATATATATATATATGGACGGTGGGACCCACTTCAGATGTATGTGTTTCATCTTGCGATGTGGGTACCCTTTAATGTATGTATTCTACGCACCATCCATGTGGATGGTGCATTTGAGGTCCATCTTGAGGTAGGTGTTGTATATCTACACTAGGCCATAGGGTCGTATGATGTATGTATTTCAACCACATTGTCCATCTGCAGGACCCACCTTACACGTATGTGCCAACACCGTCTAGTAGGGATTGGATGGTGGGCCCTAGCATGATGCAGGTGTTTTTATCAACGTCATTCATTAGTGGGCCCTACCGTAATGTATGTGTTTTACCTGCACCGTTCATCTGGACGTGGGGATCCACCGCATGTATGTGTAGTATACCCAGTCCATCCATCCCTGGACGGTACTATTTGGGGCCCACCTTTGATTAATGTATTGTACATCCACCCCGATGTATGTATTTTATATTTGCACTGTCTACCGTCTTGATGGTACAGGGACCACTTGCTGCATGTGTTGGGCCAGCCTGCACTGTACAGGCCACCATACTATGCGTGTTTCATCCATCCCATCCACTGGTGCGGCCCACCTAGATGCACGTATTTTATATTCACACCGTCCATTTATGTGGCCCCACGTGATGTACATGTTTAATCTGAGCTGTCCATTTGACAAGGTCCGTTGTAATGTATTTGAAGACCGAGGATGAGGCCCATATGTGGGGCTCAATGTGATGAAAGTACCGACCACCTTGATGCATTTGTGGCTCATCTGTTAAGGGCCACTTTGATGTATTTGTGGCCGATCCGTTAAGGCCCACCTTGATGCAATTGTGGCCCATGTCATGCGGCTTGATGTTTTGTATATTTGAGGCCCATGTGATGGGGCCCACCTATCACGTATTGAGGCCAATGGGCCATGGCCCATTGTGATATACTTGAAGCCCATTTGGTATGACCCAATGTAATGTATTTATAGCCCTTGGGATGCAGCCCGCTTTGATGTACATGAGGCTCAGGTATGAGGCCCACCTGTTGTGTATATGAGGCCCATTATGATTTGTTCAAGGCCCATGTGATTTGTTCAAGGCCAAGTGTATTAGGACCATTTGGCTCAGCCCATTTGATTCGGTCCACTTGATGTATATGTGGCCCATTGCTCCGGCCCGTGGACACAGTCCACTTGATGTATATGAGGCCCACTGGTGCGACCGATGTGATATGGCCGACTCGATATATATATAAGGCCCATTGGTGCGGCCTATTGTGATGTATTTTGGCACATGCGAGAGGCCCATTATGTTGTATTTGTGGCCTAGTTAATAAGGCCCGTTGTGATGTATTTGTTGCCCAGTTAATAAAGCCCATTGTGATATATTTGTCATCCAGTTAATAAGGCCCATTGTGATGTATTTGTGGCCCCTTTGCTAGGCCCGATGTGGTGTATATGTGGCCCAATGTGAGGAATGTGCACCGATGAAATATGTGATTTCACTATAATGCGTGTAATGATGTTTATGGCGGGCCATACCTTGGGAGCAATGATGGTTTGACGTCCACATTGTAATAATAATATTGGTTAAATTTCCACATTATAACTCTCCCTAGGGCCCATGGATAGGCCCATACTTGTTGTGTGTAGGTCATCTAAGTCCATCTTCGTTGTGAGGATAGTTGATCACCTTATAACATGCTTAGTATAATTCCATGACTCATGCTATATGCATCATATGTATGCTTGATATGAGTAGTGACTGATCATAGCATATGTCATTGGGTAAACTATTTATAGGACTCACTGATAGGAGTCACCCACATGAGTGAGCGGTACACGCAAGCTTGCTGCATGACTAGACGATGTGACTCATGTATCGCGCATATGTGTGACATGATCATTGTATGCCCTAACGACATCAGGGTCGTGGCCTCCACAGGCATGTCGTGGATGGTTAGATGGGACACCAAAAATGTTTGATTCGAGCATCTGGGCACTTAGGATGTCCCTGGGTGAAAGTCCCTAAACCTCCGAAGCCAGGAGACGCCTCAATGCCTAGACCGAGTGGATACATGAGCGACCGAGTACCGAATACCAGTAGGGCACGTCTCTTATTGTGTCGTGGTTAGTTGAAAGGGGGTGTGGCCTTATCTGCCTGAGTGAGGGGGCTATAAGCTAGGCTGAATATGACCAGCACGTAAATGGTTCCTCTATCGACGAGCTAAGTAGGTATTGGCAGACTACTGGCTAGGAGGATAATGAGGTCTCTTCCACTCACTGGGCTATACGGCTAAGGAGGCGGTAGTCAGTGTGGAGTGTAATAGACCTCGGTGATTTTCCAAAGAGGAACCATACTAATATGTGGAAACTATATGAGGACTGACATGATATTATGACACCCTGTCACTATTGCACATGTGGGCGGGCGCACGTGAGAGGACGCTAATGTGAGTGGGTGTGATGTGTGTGGGGGTGAGGCCTGGGTGAGCTACCAATGTTGGAAGGCTACTATGCTAGTAAGGTACTGAGCAGGAGTTACATATTCATTCATCCATTCATCATCCACTCGGGTGGTGCTGCACAACTATTTATTACGTGTACCTTCGTAATGGCCGGGATTTAAATTGGGACGTGCTACTAACCTGAGATCAGAAGTTTACCACATTGTATTTAACTATCCAAATTTAAGTATGGGACTGGTTTTGATAGAATTTCCATGTGATGGACATCGTAGCTTGCGATACTACTTAATATCATCCCGACTTCACACTCCAGCTTAGTTATTTCATTCGCATCACATATTGCATTACATCCATAGGTATATGACATTTTAAGTTGCTATGTTTCTGCACTTATATGACTTAGACAGACTTAGTAGGATTTACATATTTCATTGCATCATCAGACATCCAATATTTAATTCTCTATGATTCCGTATTTGTATAGCTGATCCATATTGTGTACTCTGATATTGTATGACTCATAGACTTACCAGTATATTTCCACTTACTCTGATATCGTATGATTCACAATCTTATCAATATTTCCGTTTATCCTGATGATGTATGATTTATGAGCTTTATTGTATACTTGACACGTACATCGCACACACTTACACCACCCTCTAAACTTTCTATAAGTTTATGCATGATAGATGCGTGCAAGTGGCATTATGTTGTAGCAGCGTTGAGCATGGAGCATGCAGCAGTCTTCTGGAGCTTTGATTTTTGACATATGTATTTCTCTTTCAGCATTGTATTCAAATGTTTATATTAGTGGATATATGATGACGATGTTGCCTTTATGATTTGGGTAAAGTTGTGTTTATGCTTATTACGAGACAAAAGTATGTTGAAAATCCTCCTTGTAGGATCCTAGGATCGAAATCTGGTGTATGGACACTAGGAGCTAAGAATGGGGTACTAAGGAGGCTATCAGCACCGGGTTCGGCGATTGGGATTCCTGTGAATCCAATTTCTGGGTTTAGGGTGTGACAGCTCAAGCTGGGTAAGTCCTCCAACTTTGTAATCTGTGCTTTCAAAGTAAAATTTTTTCCGCTTTGTGTCGTGGTTTTTTCCGTAAGGGTTTTCCATGTTAAATCTTTGTGTTATTTTCTGTTTTCTTAGTGCTCTTGGATTGCTATCTTAGATCCATATTTGTGTGATTCCGTAGACCAAATCCCAACAAGTAGTATCAAAGAAATCGTTGGGACACAGATCTAAATCTAAAGATTAGTAATAATGGGAAACACTAAGTTTGATATTGAGAAGTACTCATGCATAAATAATTTTGAGTTATGGAAGGTTAAGATGATTAGCCTATTAGCCAAGTAAGGCGAGATTAAGGCTCTTGAGGAGTGAAAATCAATTATGAAAGACGAAGAATGGAAAACCCTTAATAGTAATGTTTTAGCCTCCATCCGTTTATGTCTCACGGATGAGGTTCTCTATAATGTTTTGAGGGAGAAAAATGTGGCTAGTTTGTAGGCGAAATTAAAGAACATCTATGCAAAAAAGTCCTCTCAAAATTGCCTACACTTGAAGCTACAGTGCTATACCTTTAAGATAGCAAAGGGTGAAGATCTGGAAGCTCACATCACCAACTTTAATAAATTGATGTGTAAATTGCTAGATTTGGAGGAAGTAGTCAAAGATGAGAAACAGGCATGTATATTGTTGAATTCTCTTCCTGCATCTTATGAGTCATTCAAGGACACAATATGCATCGCAAATAAAACCCTGAGTGTCGACACTCTTATCTCAGCCCTTTAAGTGAAGGCCATAAGAAAGCTAAACGGTGACGTGGGGACATCTTCGATGTACTGATTATGAGGGATAGAGATTTTGAGCAAGGTACATGATCTTCTAAACTTAGATCCAAATCCAAGGGCAAGGAAAAATGAAAATTAAAATGCTGGAACTATGGGATGTCTAGATATAAGAAGAAGGATTGTAAAAATCATAAAGAGAAGAAAAAAAATACAGCGGCTTCTTCTAAGGAGCTAATGTTGTCACATCTAATGAAGAGACAAGTGGTGGTGATGTTCTGTTTGTTTCCATGATTGGTCATTTACACGACAATCATAAAGATGAGTAGATACTGGACACAGAAGCATCATATCACATGACTCCTTATTGAAGTTAGTTGGCCAGTTACAAGAAATGTGATGGTGGACAGGTTTTTATGGGCAATGACAATGCCTATAATGTTGTAGTTATTATTATGGTGAGCATCAAGATGTTTGATGGGATGGAGTGTACCTTGACTGATGTCAGGCACATTCCTGATATGAAGAAAAGTCTGATTTCTCTCAGTGCACTCGAGGCTATAGGGTGTAAGTTCACCGGTCTTAATGGTGTCCTTAAAGTTTCAAAGGGGGAACTCATGGTTATGAGAGCACAGAGGCATGGAAACATTTATAGGTTATCGAAAGCACTTCATCAAGTGAAGCAGTAGCAGCTGTTACATATTCCACTTCTGCACGTATGAGCAAGCGGGGTATGAAGGTACTGTCTGATCATTGTTTGATTCTAATTTTTTAAAATTAGATTTAGATATATGCAAGCATTGTATATATGGTAAATAATCTAGATTATCTTTTAAACTGGAAAACATATATGCAAGGGAGTGCTTGATTATGTGTACTTTGACACATGGGGACCATCGCCAGAAGTTTTCATTAGGGGGTTATCATGGTTTGTTTCATTTATTAATGACTACTCTAGAAAATTTTGTGTTTATTTCACGAAACGTAAATCCAAAATTTTTACCATATTCAAACAACGGACGAAAATGGTGGAAAAATAAAGGATTTTAAGGACTAACAATGGTGGAGAATTCACTTCCACTAATTTTAATGATTATTGAAAGGATAAAAGGATCATTAGGCACAACACAATGCTCCACACACCCGAACAAAATGGTGTAACTGAGCGGATGAATCAAACTCTCTTGTAGAGGGCCTGATATATGTTAAGTAATGCTGCATTGGGCAAGGACTTATGGACTGAGGCCGTTAATATAACTTTTTATTTGGTGAACTAGTCTCCTTCTACGGCAATTGAATGTAAAATCTCATAGGAAGTATGAAGTGATCATAAGATGGACTACTCAGATTTGTGCATATTTAGTTGTGAGGCTTACTCTCATGTACCATCAATTAAGAGAGATAAGTTAGACCATAGAGCCAAAAAGTACATCTTTCTTGGCTATAGTATTGGTGTGAAAGGTTATAGGTTATTCAATAAGGTCACATGCAAGGTCATCACTAGCCGTGATGTCAAATTCTATGAAAGCTCCCTATTCCGCAAGAATGATGTAACGCCCTAGATTTTTAGGGGCCGAGTAGGAAATCGGCTCTCGAATTCCCGAGTGCCACATACCTTGGTTAGTTAATTAAGTTCATTCATCCGGCAAGTTGGGAAAATTGGAATACCCTTAGTGGAGTTATTGCCCGAACCCAATCACATGGCTCAGGGGTCAGGGTCATGTGACTCTCACGACCCTTATCCCTATATGGGGTCATCAATCCCGAAAAGGAGTATAATCACAGACGAAAACAATTTAGACTTAAATGTCCTACTCGCAGTCACTGTGGGGAGGTCGTCACCTTAGCACAGGCCGACAGCACAGGCAGAGTGTCCTATACTACCATCCCCAGCTCACGAGTCTAAGTGCTCACTGGATACTACATGGAGGCTCGTCACCCAGCGTAGGCTGACAACATGAGCATAGTGTCCCATACCACCATCCCCAGCTCATGAGTCTTGTGGGCTGTAAATTATAATTAATAGTAGGCACAATGGTCTCAGGTTACTTTAGGTTCATACAGGCATAATTAAACATAGTTAACATACATGGATGGCCGACCTAAGAGTCAATATGCCCCCACAAGTTGAAATGTAAACTGAACGGCCTGAGACAATTTACACCTTAACTAGTCAGGCCATGTTTACTTATGGGCTGATTTAATGATGGAACTCTCAAATAATTCCGGTTATTGGAAAATCCATGAGAGGACAAGTTCACCGATGGATAACATAAATTCAAAAAATTCATGAATAATTTCACAAATGGCAACAAAATCCAGCATTTTAAGTATATGGATAACAATACACCAATCTTCACTAAACTATGAGGATCATGTTCAACATATTCCAACAATTGTAACAAGATGGACAACAACATACAAAGCTCCACCCAAATTTACAGATTATACATATCATAATCCAGCCTATACATCACATGGGCAATCATATAACAATACACTGAAGTTTATCTTCCATAGATTAACATGAAACACACAGTTCAGCCATACACTAAATTTTAAGGTAAGTAACTCAACCAATCAACCAAATTACATCATTTCATGCCTCCACCTAAGGATAATTAATCATATAATCAGGAAATCAATTGCTAATTACCAAATTACAGCAATCCATGTTATCATTTTAAGCATAGTTAACACCAAATCAGGAAATCAACAATCAACTAACAGTAGTTTTGGGAAATTTAAATATTTATACCCTATATGAGAATGCAAATGCACAAGTCACATAATTGGGTATTGGGGTCATATCCTTTCCCATAATTTTAACAATTCATAGCCTAATTTTCCATTTATGCAGTCCAAATGAAAATTCAACCACATGCACTAACAATCACCAATCACATTCATTAAACCTATGCTAGATGGGATAATCGGCCACCTAAAGGTAATGGTCTGCACCTATTCTTGGCCGAAATTTTCTGAGATTGTCTTTACGCCACCAGGTCCGCAAGCTCGAGGTGTCGGGACCCTTCATTGCATAGAACGAAGGATAAAACACATGTATGTTGCAAAACTCAAGGAAGATGTAATTTGAAACCCCATCTTACCTTAGATGGGTTGGAATCCCACTCCAACCATGATTGGAGTCGACGTGGAAAGGTGAAAGTGTCGGGATTTCAATATCCCAAGCTCCAAGCTCACATGCACCACTAGAGGAGGCCCTTCTCTCTCTCTCTCTCTCTCTCTCTCTCTCTCTCTCTCTCTCTCTCTCTTAGCTGTTAGGGTTTATGGGAGTGAGAGAGAGAGAGAAGCTGGACTTTTATATGTCCATAATTATTTTAGTCCCTATAGTTTAGTATAATTCCTCCAATGGCCATATGGGCCCATATTTGGTTATTGGGGACGTCCCGATGGCCCCCTTAAAAAGGCTGAGCTATATGTCCCAGAGGGGGGGTGAATAGGACTATGCCAAATTTAAAAATAATAACAGAATTTAAATAAATTAAATATAGATAGCAATAGAAAATCCCACAATGCTGAATTTAAAAACAACCTCAAATGAACGAGTATTGAGAGGTTGAAACAGGTGTTGTTCTAAGGACAACCTTACACCATAAAAACCAAGGGTTTATGACAGGACAACCTTACTAGAATGGTTTGTGTATCAAAAACTCAAACTGATACAAAATAATAAAGAAATAAATAATCAGTTAAGAAATCTACACTATTACAACATTCTCACACTTGCATAAAAGAAATTACATCATTCTCCACAATGCAAAGTGGGAAATTACAATCATCCCCAAAAAGAAATAAATAATCAATCTACAAGACCAGAAATTATAGTGGTTCACTTGTGTGTACACCAACTATTTTGAAAAATAACCAAACAACTACTCCACTTTTAATATCCTCACACAAGGGATATTAGCGTTCACTATGAAAATAGGTTTTTTCAGGTTCACCTAAAACCCTCACAATTGTGTCTTTCAAGTGGGCTTACACAATTCAAAAACTCTACACTCTGATTTTTCTGGATCACCTCAGATAAACCAAAATAAAGAGATTTTTCTGGCACAATCTCAATGAAACCAAAATACAAAAATTTAGAATAATGTAAAATACTTGGATATTCTCTTTTCAATGAAGCCCAGAAGAACTAAATCGAAATCGAAGTTCAACGTATAAGATCAATGTCCAAACTCACTTATAAAATGGTTCTAGGTTCTAAATTGATTTTAGACTTAAATATAGTTGGGCTAGCTCTATTTGATTTTGATTCCAAGAAAAGGACAATTCACAATCCCTTCTTCAAATATGAATGGAATATATAATACAAAATCAAATATAACAAAGCTAAATTAAGAGAATAAATGAGCACAATATAGCTTAAAAGGATCACTAACTTATCTCTCAAAGTGGCATATTAATTTATCTTGAATTCAATGAAAAACTTTAAAATTTGTGCTCTATTTATAATTGAAGAAATCACATTCATGACTGGTCCTGAGGACACCACGACTGGTCGTAGGACCAACAAATTTATGAAATTTTGAGCATGATAAGATAAAGTCATTCCACGACTGGTCGTAGGCCCTTCACGACCGATCTAGGGACCTCCACGACTAGTCATGTGGAACCAGACTTAGTTGGTGGACTTTGAGTCGAACTTGTAGGACTAGTCGAGAACGAGTTGAGCACTGTTCACACGACCGGTCAAGCAGTCTCCAAGACTGGTCGAGGCTTAACAAAAAAATTCTGACAATTTGTAACTAACTTAGGACTGGTCAAGGAATTTCTTGGACTGGTCAAGCCAGTGCTAGGACTAGTCGAACAGAGTCCAAGACTATTCGAGAAACAGTCTATTCACTTATAAAATGATCTGATTGAATTATGTATTCAAAATGACCTACCATATGGTCACTCTAGGTCATTCATAACTTAAACATGATGTATAAACATTGAAATCTCCTTTCCTTCAGATGACAGCTGTTCTTTGAAGTTCACCAAGCTTGAGATCATTACACATGATGAAGCTTGAACTTGAGACCTTTTGAAGTATATTTGAACTTGAATTTGTAACTTTAAGAAGCTTGAACTTGAAATATCTTATATCTTAAGCTTGAGGTTCAAAGTAAAAAGACTTTGTCTTGACTTGGAGCTAGAATTATGAATCTTGAATATTGATCACTCACTTGATGTTGTACTCGAACATGACCGTGTAATGTTACATTTCTTGAAGTAAAGATATTTGTTCTTAAGAGATCTTGAGAGATGCATAGTCTTCATTATGTAAATGAGCTACACAAGACACAGATTCCAAGAGAGGTTTTGGCATTACAAAATTTGACAATTATAGGAGCTAGAAATCATAGCACTTACAATCTCCTCCTTTGTCAAATTTGTGACAAAACACACTCCTTACAAACATAAGCATTATATGCATAAAGAATCATGCACCAGTTATAAAAAGAAACTAGTTACAACCTGGTTAAATAATCATGCACCAGTTAAAAAATTTTATCAATTCAACTAACAATACTCCCCCTTACTTAACTCCCCTTCCCCAAAATAAAATCATTCACAATCAATTCATCCATAATCTACCAAAATAGAATCATTCACAATCAATTCATCTATAATCCACATCCACATGCCATATACCAATATACCACAATCACCATATATTAGGCATGCCAAAATTCTCCCCATTTTTGTCACAATATGACAAAGGAAGGAACAAGAAATAGAAGGAAATTATATAAAGAAGGAAGAGTAAGAAGAGTATTGAGGAATAAATGATCAAGATAGGAAACATATTAAATCCATAAGCAAGTCATAATCAAACATAATTAACCAAGTTCAACCACTAAGTTAAGTCAAGTATAACCTCAAAAGACAAAGTAAATCTAAGTATCATTAAAGTTATTACAACCAAGATTAGAAAATACTAATTAAATTCTGAAGAAGGAGCAGGAATAGATGGATCAATCTGATGTAAACCCTTATTAATGCGCCTCATATATTTATGCATATAAGTAAATTGTGAATCTTGGGTTACACAAATCTGAGCCACCTATTTCTCAAGAGTCTTCAACCTCTCAACAAAATCAGAAGGCTGATAATCAGGGTCATCCATAAAATCTGATTCGATCTCATCAAAGATATCGTCCATGTTAATGTCATCTGGAGTTAAATTGCCTTCTTCATTTACTGCTTCAGCTCCACCAACACCCACATTGACCTAGCTTGCGGCCAACCTCAGATTCATCTTGTTAATATTTGAGTTGTTGAAAATAAGGTGTTGAATGGGAGCCTCTCCAACAGGCATAGCCACTAACATATGGGTGGGCAACACAGTCATAAGATATGCAAAAGGGATATCACTGTATCCAGGATGGAGATGGAATTGTATGATGGAATGACATATTAAAGAAGGAAGACATAAATTGGTTACAGAGATGATGGAATACAGAATTCGAACCATGAAAGAGGTGAGTTCGATTTTGTTACCAGAACGTGGATAAAGATTTGAAATCAATATCTTATGAAGGACCCTCAATCTGGGTAACAAGTACTTTGAAGCAAGTGCATTCCCATTTTGACTCCATTGCGCATCTATATTACATAATGCTCTAGCAGGCATACTTTTTTCTAATTCAAATGGTTTAACTACTAGAGTTCTAATTAGAATACCTTCATCATAGACAGGTATGTTCATTAGGCCAGAAATCAGATGTCGGTCTCTTCAAATGACATTCTCTAGTTGCTATAATAAAAGTTAAATTTTCAGTTGAAAAATTAAAAATATATGCATACATAGCTTGTGCAATAAACCAGTATGTCGGCCCACCCCAATGTAGAATGTTATCCCATCCTACAGATTGGAGAAGAGGAAGGATTTCAAATAGAGCAAGATGTTCAACATAAACAGGTCATTCAATTATAACATTGCACAACCTTAAATCCCGCATATAGGAGCGATCATGTTTAGGTGACCGAAGGTGGCGCCTTGTGATAGGTGTCAATCTAGATGTTGAAGGACCACGAGAACTTTTCTTTTTACCTCTACCTTTCATTTGTAAATAGGAAATCGAGGAATCAAAAGGTTACAAAAGAAGTAGAGTGGGTTTTCTCAAGATCAAATTTTGGAGAAGAAAACCCCAAAAACCTCAATGAAACAAGAAATAAATCACTCCAAAGATGAAAAAGAAGTGATATGAACTTGAATCTATGAGGAAAATAGAAATAAAGTACTAACCTTGAATAAAAATGAAGATGGGTTCGACCGATCGTGTTTAGACTGTTGGAGAAGAAGCCCAAATGAAGAAAAGAGGGATTTTTCCCCAAAATATAGTCAAACCCACGATTCCATGACTGATCGAGTACATGCTCGACCGGTCAAGCATGTACTTGATTGGTCGTGCACAACCAAAAATATACATTTTTCATTAAATTTTAAAATTTAAACATTCAAACTAACAAGTATATACATCATAATATAGAAATGCATGAATAATCAATTCAAATTGCACATACCAAGATCAAATTTCAATTTAGAAAATCTGTTTTCGTCGAGCAGATTTGTGAATATGTCAGCAAGTTGAGTCTCGGTCGGAATGTATTCCAAAGTAATTGTCTTTTCTTTCACTAACTCATGAATGTAGTAATATCTAATGTCAATGTACTTGGTTCGTGAATGCTGAATTAGATTTTTAGATATATTAATCGCACTGCAATTATCACAATATAAAACCATAGTCCTGTGTAATTTTGTAATCACTTAACATTCTTATCATCCAAACAAGCTAAGTGCATGCATTACTTGCTGCAATGTATTCATCCTCAGCGGAAGAGAGCGATAAGAAACTTTCTTTCTTACTCTACCAAGAAACTAAATAGTTTCCAACATGGAAACAACCACCATTGGTTAATTTCCTATCATCAGCGTTACCAGCCCAATCAGCATCAATGTAACCAGCTAATTGAACACTAGTATCATGTGATACCAAAGACCCAGATTAGCTGAACTTGCAACGTATCGCATAATCCACTTAATAGAAGTTAAATGTGACTCTTTAGGGTCAGATTGATATCTAGCATAAATCCCTACACTAAATGCAATATCAGGTCGACTCGCAGTTAAATACAGCAAACTACCTATCATACTGCGATACAATTTAGGATCTACTTTCTTACCTGTAGAGTCCTTTGAGAGTTTTAGAGTCGTGCTCATAGGAGTATCAAAATTTTTTCCATTCTCAAATCCAAAATTTTTAACTAAGATTAGAGTATATTTGGTTTGAGAAATAAAGAAGTCATCAGGTTGTTGTTTAACTTGCAACCCTAGGAAATAATTTAATTTCCTAACCATGCTCATTTCAAACTTATATTTCATAAGATCTGCAAACTCAACAGTCATGTTAGCATAGGTAGATACATAAATAATATCATTAACATAAATTTCCACTATTAAAATGTGATCATTATGTTTCTTTACAAATAAAGTCTTATCAACACTTCCCATTATAAAGTTATGACTTAGTAAAAACTTAGTCAATTTTTCATATCATGCCTTGGGAGCTTGTTTTAAACCATAGAGAGCCTTTTTTAGGCGATAGACATGGTCAGTATGCTTAAGGTCTTTAAAACCCGTTAGTTGTTCAACATACACTTCTTCATGCAAATCACCATTTAAAAAAGCGTTGTTTACATCCATTTGATAAATTTTAAACTTTCTAAAGCAAGCAATGGATATAAATAGTCTAATTGATTCAAGACGAGCTACTGGGGCAAAGGTTTCATCATAATTGATGCCTTCAATTTGAGTGTACCCTTATACAACCAGTCTAGCCTTGTTTCGAATTATATTATCAAGTTCATCAGACTTATTTTTGAAAATCCACTTAGTTCCGATAATATGCTTATCTTTTGGCCTAGGAACTAAGTACCAAACATCATTTCTAATAAATTGATTAAGCTTTTCTTACATCACAACTATCCAGTTTTTGTCAGTAAGAGATTCTTTTACGTTAGCCTGTTCTATCTGGGATGTAAAGGACATGTAGTTACACACATCTTCTAGTTGTCTGTGAGTGCATACACCAGTGAGAGAGTTTTCAAGAATTTGATTAGTTGGATGGTCTTTAATAATTCTCAGTTCAAAGTTGTTTTGACTTGATGAAGAATCTGGTTTATCAATTAGAAGTACGTCATCATTATCTGAACTTGAGACAGGTGTATTCAAGTGATTGTCAATAACCACATTAATGGATTCTTAAATTACACTGGTTCTCTTATTAAGAACCCGATATGCTCGACTATTCCGAGCATACCCTAAAAATACACCTTCATCACTTTTGGTATCAAACTTACCTATATTTTCTTAGTCACATAAAATGTAGCACTTATTACCAAAAACTCAAAAGTATTTGACATTAGGCTTCTTATCAAACCACATTTCATATGACATTTTACCATTTGATTTTCTAGTATAAACATGGTTAATTATATAGCATGCAGTATTTACGACTTCGGCCCATAGCGTTTTTGGGAGTTTCATACTGTTTAACATTACATTTGTCATTTCTTGAAGCACTCTATTTTTCTTTTTACTATATCATTTTGTTGTAGTGTTTTGGGCATAGAAAATTCATGTGATATTCCCTGATCACTGCAAAACTTTTCAAATCTGTTATTCTCAAATTTTGATCCATGATCACTACAAATCTTACAGACTTGAATCTCTTTTCAGTTTAGATACGTCTAAGTAGCCTTTTAACTTTATCAAGAGTTTCTGATTTGTCTCTTAAGAAGACTACCCAAGTATATCTAGTAAAGTCATTCACGATTACCAGAATATACTCTTTGCCACCTTGACTCTCCATTTTAGTTGGTCCAATAAGATCCATATGAAGGAGTTCGAGTGGTTTAGATGTGGCATTGGAGTCCACTTTTTTTTTAAAACTCCTAGTTTGCTTGCCAATCTAGCATTCGCCACATATTTATCTATTTTTTGTAATTTGGGTAGACCTCTTACTAACTCTCTTTTGCTCAATCTATACAAGTTACGGTAGTGTACATGTCCAAGGCGTTTATGCCATAACTCGATCTCATCAATATGGACCATGTAACACGATGAATTAGATGAGTTAGAGTCACAGTATAGCAGTTTTCAAAAGTTCTGCCACCAGTTAATTTTACAGGACCATTTTTATTTAAAATT
The DNA here is from genome assembly GCA_037074715.1 of Magnolia kwangsiensis. NCBI lineage: Eukaryota > Viridiplantae > Streptophyta > Magnoliopsida > Magnoliales > Magnoliaceae > Magnolia > Magnolia kwangsiensis. The sequence goes on along the minus strand of CM073588.1, from coordinate 54,487,028 downwards.
TCACACCCTAGGTTAGAAAATTTTACGCTATGATTTTTATCACATATTTGAAAAATGCTTAATAAGTTGTGTTTTAAACCTTCTACATATAAAATATTCTCAAATAAAGGGATGTTAGAAAGTTGAACCGTACCTTGACCATTAATCCTGCAGTTGCTACCATCACCAAATCTGACTGAACCGCCGATCATATCTTTAAGATTGGTGAACAGACCTTTGCCATCAGTCATGTACCTGGAGCATCCACTGTTTAGGTACCATTTTGAATGGCTTGATGCTTTGAAAGCTGTGTGGGCAACCAAGCAAGTAACCTAGGAACCCATTTTAGTACAGTTTTGGGTTTAGGAGTATAGTTGGTCTTCTTGTATTTGTAGTTGATATAAGACCAAGCCGTTGAGTTAGATCTTAAGAGCTCCTTAAGTAAATCAATAATTTTCTCAGCTAAAGGATTATGATTCTGATTTTTATAGTTGATATGGTTGCTTTTAGGTTTTAAGGATTGAAAAGTTTTAACATTTTTAGAATAATTTTGATTTGAACTTTTTCCTTTTGAGTTTGAAGACTCTCCTTTCACAAACTTAGGAGGAGTATTTTTATGTTTGGGAGGAATATTTTTGTAGTAACCCAAACCGGATCGGTCGCCACATTTTTTGAAATCGAATAATAGTTTTTCTAACTTAGGATCACCTTGGGCATACCTCCATGTATCCTTTAAACTCAAAAGTGAAGAGACTTCAAGTTTTAGTTTTTCATTTTCAGATTTTAGATTTTCAATAAGGGAGGTTTTGAAATCTAAATCGCATTTAGTTTTTTCAAAAGAATCTGAAATGTCAGATTTTTTTAAACAAGAGTATCAAAAAAAAAAAAAAGTTTTGAAAACTTTTCTTTTTGAAGTTTTAATTTTACCGTAATTTTACAACTTTCCTTGTATAGGGCATTGTAAGCATCTTGAAGATCTTCTTTATTTTCATGATCACTGTTCAGATTTTCTTCACTAATTGAATCATCATGATCTGAAAAAGTGAACTTAGCTAGAGTCATAAGTGCTTTAACTTCATTGCCTGACTCGATTTCAGAATCTTCTGATTCAGAAGAAGCTTCAGTGGCAGAAGATTCATCCCGAGTAACCAACATACCTTTCTTTTTAGGTTTGTCCTTTTTAGGAAACTTGTTCGCTAAATGCCCATATTCATGGCAGTTGTAACATTGACTATCTTTTAACGATTTCCAAGTTTTAGATTTAGATCTTTTCTTATCATTAGATTTTTAAAAATCAACCCTCTTCTTACTTTTAAAAATCTTATAAAACTTTTTAGCTAAAAGGGCCATGTCATCTTCAGAATTTTCTAAATTAGAATTACTATTTTCTTGAGAAATACATTTTAAAGATTTAAGGGCGATGGATTTACCTTTAGGATCTTTAAAGTTTAACTCATAGGTCTGTAATGACCCAACTAACTCTTCTACCCTCATATTGTCTGTATCACGAAGTTCCTGTATTGCAGTCACCTTTGAATTGAATTGTTCAGGTAGTGAGTGTAATATCTTTGCACAGACTTTACTTTCTGAGATTTTATCACTGAGACCCCACATAGAGTTAATAATGTTATTTAATCTACTATAAAAGTCCACGAATGTTTCACTTTCCACCATACGTATTTCCTCAAAGTTGGTTGTGAGGATTGGACTTAATATTTTTAACAATTGATGTTCCCTCGTGTGTCATTTCTAAAATATCTCAGGCTTGATTTCAGTATCATAGGATATAATACTTTTGAATTCATCCAGTGATGGTGCGCGAGTTATGACATTTAAAGCCTTTGCATTGGCACTACTCTCATTTTTCTAAAGAGTGGTCCAAGAAAAATAAGGTGTAACTCTCATTGATTTGGATCCATCGATACCAGTTATTTAGTGGTAGGCGAAGTCCATTCAGTCACTATGGCTTGCCACATGCTCTCATCCATGGATTTTAGAAAAATCCTCATTTTGGCTTTCCAATAAGCATAATTGGAACCATCAAATGGTGGAGGTCTAGTGACTGATAGGCCATCAAAATTTGACATCTTACAAAGCTCAAATTGATTAGCTCAGGAAATAAATCCAAATAGAATAATTAAAAGTGAGTTATTAGGATCTGATACCACTTGAAAAGGTTGAGCTACATGTCCTAGAGGGGGGTGAATAGGACTATGCCAAATTAAAAAATAACAGTGGAATTTAAATAAATTAAATACTGATAGCAATAGACAATCCCACAATGCTGAATTTAAAAACAACCTCAAATGAACGAGTATTGAGAGGTTGATATAGGTGTTGTTCTAAGGACAACCTAACATTATAAAAACCAAGGGTTTTTAGTAGGATAACCTTACTAGAATGGTTTGTGTATCAAAAACTCAAACTGATACAGAGGAATAAAGAAATAAATAGCAAGGAAAGAAATCTATGCTATTACAACATTTCCACACTTACATAAAAAAAATTACAACATTCTCTACAATGCAAAACAGGAAATTACAATCATCCACAAAAAGAAATAAACGATCAATCCATAAGACCAGAAATTATAGTGGTTCGCTTCTGTGTACACTAACTGTTTAGAAAAATAGCCACACAACTACTCCACTCCTAATATCCTCACACAGCGCATATTAGCGTTCACTATGAAAATAGGTTTTTTCAAGTTCACCTAAAACCCTCACAATTGTATCTTTCAAGTGGGCTTATATAATTCAAAAACCCCATACTATGAGTTTTCTGGATCACATCAGATAAACCAAAACAAAGAGATTTTTCTGACACAATCTCAATGAAATTAAAATACAAAAATTTAGAATAATGTAAAATACCTGGATATTCTCTTTTCGATGAAGCCTAGAAGAACCAAATCGAAGTCAAAGTTTAACGTATAAGATCAATGTCCAAACTCACTTATAAAATGGTTCTAGGTTCTAAATTGATTTTAGATTTAAATTAAGTTGGGCTAGCTCTATTTGATTTTGATTCCAAGAAAACAACAATTCACAATCCCTTCTTCAAATATGAATGGAATATATAATACAAAATCAAATATAACAAAGCAAATTAAGAGAATATTAAATGAGCACAATATAGCTTAAAAAGATCACTAATTTATCTCTTAGAGTGGCGTATTGATTTATCTTAAATTCAATGAAAAACTATGAAATTCGTGCTCTATTTATAAGTGAAGAAATCGCATTCACGACTGGTCCTGAGGACACCACGACTGGTCGTAGGACCAATATATTTTTAAAATTTTGAGCGTGATATCGTATTCCCTTCACGACTAGTCGAGGGACCTCCATAACTGGTCGTGTGGAACCAGATTTAGTTGCTGGACTTTGAGTCAAGGCTGCAGGACTAGTCGAGAACGAGTCGAGCACTATTCACATGATCAGTCGAGCAGTCTCCAAGACTGGTCGAGGCTTATCAAAAAAATTCTGAAAATTTATAATTGACTTAGGACTGGTCGAGAAATTTCTTAGACTAGTTAAGCCAATGCTAGGACTAGTCGAACAGAGTCCAAGACTAGTCCAGAAACAGTCTATTCACTTATAAAATGATCTAATTGAATTATGTATTCAAAATGACCTACCCTACGGTCAATCTAGGGTCATTCATACCTTAAACATGATGTATGAACATTGAAATCTCTTTTCCTTCAGATGATAGCTATTCTTTGAAGCTCACCAAGCTTGAGATCATTACACATGAAGAAGCTTGAACTTGAGACTTTTTAAAGAGTATTCAAACTTGAATTTGTAACTTTAAGAAGCTTGAACTTGAAATATCTTATAACTTGAGCTTGAGGTTCAAAGTAAAAAGACTTTGTCTTGACTTAGAGCTAGAATTATGAATCTTGAACATTGATCACTCACTTATTGTTGTACTCGAACATGACTATGTAATCTTGTATTTCTTGAAGTAAATATTTTTGTTCTTAAGAGATCTTGAGAGATGTACAGTCTTCATTATGTAAATGAGCTACACAAGACACAAATTCCAAGAGAAGTTTTCCAAGAGAGGTTTTGGCACTACAAAATTTGACAATTATAGGAGCTAGAAACAATAGCACTTACACCCCTGGCCCATCTAATTTATGGGATATATGCCCTATAGCCCGATGAAGGGTTGGGTAAATTTTGACGGCAAATGGATATGGGGTTGTGCTGGAATGGCCTAGTTTGTGATTAACGGTCATTGATCCTCGATCAATGGTCAAATTTTACGGACGAGTACAGGGAAATATTTTCAGCCTAAGGTACAAATTTGGGTGAAATATGATAACTAAGATGCCCTAATTTATTATTCGAAGTGGTGAGACCATATATTTTAAAATTCAGATTTTAGGCATGTGCTAAGGCGAGTTACACTTTACAAGTGCTGACTTGATAGCATGAATCGTCTATTTTTGGGCGTCATCTGAATTTTTCGTCTGCGATGGACCACAAGCCCAGTGAGATGGACATTACTCTATAATTTTAAAATTATCAGCCCACTAACGAGCGGTTTAGAGCTTGTTCGGGTAATCAAGGCACTTTTAGAATAAATTGGGTAGGGAGATTTCAAGGGCGCAGTTGTTGAGGTATGGATTAACTAAGTTCACAGTATGGCCTATATGAAATTAGTGAAAATGGTGATTCAGTCATGATCACCCTAAACCATCGATTTTAGGCTAAAAAAGTAACTGGGTTGATTTGGTTTATTAATCAAGGTCTAACCCTTATTTGACTCAGCTTCGGGTAGATCTTTTAATTTAGTTACGATTGTCTTGATTAATCAGTTGTAGATCGGTTAGATTTAGGCTCTATGTGAACAAATTATAGGGATAAACTTGATGTTTTAAGTGATCGGTTGGATTCATTGGTTTTTTACGGTTGATTAATTTCATTTGTATAGTTCTTTATCAATACCAGCCATGTATAAGCTCACCTCTAGCATCAATGGTCCATAAGTGATGACGTGGCTAATTATTATAAAAAAAAATAAGGATTTTTAGCATATTCAAAGTAGCAAAAATTCGGAGTGTCACAATCTACCCCCCTTAAAAATAATTTCGTCCTCGAAATTGCATAATTTAGTAAAGGTACCCTAATTCTGTACGCCTAAGTTTTGTTGGTTTCACGTTCATGTGCATGGTATGGTGCATACTATCTATGCTTATCTAGCTTATTATAGTCTAACCCCTTTAAAACTTTTTCACCATAATGGTTTACTACAAATTTTATTATATATATATATATATATATATATATATATATGTTGTAAGATATGGATTCACGACGACGGTTCCCCTCTAACTAGAGTTAAAATATATGGTTTTAAATGTTTAACAATGCAGAGAGAGTTGTAGTGGGCTTGAACCCGATACATCGTTCATCTACCTAACCAGGGTAGAAAGCTCATTGTATCCCTTTTTAGTCCTTGTGTATCCTAATCTTCTGCTCGATCAAAGCAGTGAGTCCATTGGTAGTCGCCTAGGATTAAGAATTGGGTCAAGCTACAAATTCTTCGTAGGTGTATACTTCCATAACTCCATAGTTCAATCAACCTAAATGTTTAGGGAATGCCCATTATTGAAAAGTTTAAGCATTATATTTAAAAGGTTATCATCCCGGTCTTGGTCAAGGAGAGTTTCCATTTTAATTCTTATCTAAATTAGTAATTAATAAATCTTTCACTATGCCTCTGGTTAAACGATTATCATAGAAAGGTTTTTTTAGGAGCTTAAGGTTTTCTCTCAGCATTACTGTTTCAATCTTATGGCCAGTGATTTATAAGAAAATCACACTTCGGTTTCATTAACTTCAAAAGGGAAGGAAGGATCGAGAGTTCTAAAATATTTCAGAGGTTTGGAGTGCTAACAACATAAGGAAGGTTGCGGAAAAGGAAAGAGGAAGGTCATCTCCTTAATGTGGTACGAACCTTGAATTCATAAGAGAATAAGAAACTCATAACATTTTACTGTAGTCCATCTCTACCATGAGCTTACAGAGTATTAAACTATGAAATGAAAGTGCACCTACTAGTGCCCTGGTTTGTCAATTGTGGTGTAAGTTGAGTCAGTCGGACAACTGTGCCTAACAGAAAGATCAAGTCAAGTGTCTGCCTCAACTGGATGTGTGGAAGCTCGCCATAGGTAAATCATAGCCTCACATCCCATGTCCCAAAATGCCAGGTGATTAAAACCCTTAAAACTAAGTAGAAATCTTAGGGTTTTAGTGTAAGAAAACGTTTTACCAAACAGGAAAATCTTAAAGTTTTCTTACCATGTCGATTATATCGAATCACATTTCGATATGATCGACCTGCTCTGTCGATGTCCTCCACATCTCAATCGATACAATCAAGCGAGGATAAAAGGCGTCCAGCAATCAAACATTCATCTGGATGATTTATTGATATATCGACGGATTAGTCGATATCATCGATATTTGAATATCGATCTTATCGAAAGTGGATCAATAATATCGACAGGTAGTTTTTCGGTGCCCCTATTTTTCTAAAGAAAACTACTATGAGGTTCAATATATTGATGGTTGTCCGATTCAATCTGAACTCAAATATCGATCATATCAGAAGTCAGTTGATCATATCGATAGTGGGCGCATGTTTCTTCTAGCATAAATTTCAAGATGTTTTAATCGTTGATCGGGGTGCTAGTCAAGAAATCGATATTCATATGTCGATCATATCAAGACCTGGTCGATTGGATCGAGACCGGACACAAACCGTCCAGCAAGCTCATAGGTAAATCTATACAATTTATCGATCCGATCGACAAGTCCTCGATATCATTAACATTCAAATTTCGATGACATCGGCTGCTCCCCAATCATATCTTCAAAACCTGAAATTCTTCAAGACTTGTCTCTCCTGTTTTCACTTGTCGATAGATCGATCCATATATCGATGAAATCGGAGTTTGAAATTCGATAGCATCGATGTGTGTCTCGATCCCATCGACCATCCGGCAAAAGGTTTCAAAAGAGAATGACATGTAGTTTGTACCATTGAGCGGATCATCGATACAATCGAGAATATACGCTCGATTATATCGAATCTTGCTCGATGATATCGAACTCTGTCATAAATGTGACCGTTTTATATCTGTTGGAACCTTTTGCCTATATATAGAGAGGTTACTCTTTATTGCTGGTAGAGAAAGAAGAGAGTGCTTCTGAGTGTTTTAAACTCCATATCATTTACCTTAAGCCCTTTCTCTCAAGGAGTTCATCCTCCAATCCACCCTCATCATTGATATTCAATAGAGTGGATTGGGGAATGAACTTCCGCATTCAAAGATCCTTCAGCTACTACCTTAATGGAAAATCGTTAAGCTGGGATGCCTTGAATGCATAGATGATCGGAACCACTCTATCTTCCTAATAGGAAAATCCTTAGAGAGTGGAATTCTATCACAACCTTGACCCGACCTAAAGTCTAGTATAGGTATATCTTTTGTGTTGCGGATGAAGGGAGCTGAAGACCCTTCAACATCAAGAAGGAGATCTTTGACATTGCGCTGAATGAGACTCATCAACTTATTTATAAGTATCTAGAGTCCACAGGACACTTGTGATCATTCCTTTTTAGGATTGGGTCTTAAGTGTTGCTCACCCTTTGAAGTCCTCAAAGGAGGCCTCCGATGGGAGTGTACGTGCGGGGAGCATTGTGTGAACCCTTGCTCTGTGTGGGCATAAACATCTAGTTAGGAGTGCACCAGCAAAACTCCAGGGTTAGAGGTGAACCGAGTAGAAATCTCTGTGTAAAGGTTGAAGGTGAACCTGATTTAAAACCTTAGGTTTGAGGTGAACCATGGGAAACCTCCTTAGTGAAATTCGGTCACTTAAGGGTTGAGTGTGGAAGCCGGGAGTGGAGTAGATAAGTAGTCGAACCACTATAAAATGACTGTGTTTGCGAGTGGAATTGTCTTTCATTTATGTGATTCCCTTATATGCCTTTATATCTGATCATTTGAAATCACATCGTATACACACATAGAGTCATATCCATCACAATCTTATCTATAAATTGTTTATCTTTTAAATAGTTTGTGATTGGAGCCTCTACTAGGCTTGGAAGGTAGTAGAGTTAATTTTGAGTAATCCTAATCTGCACTCTGTGATAGGATTAGTGTGATAAGGATTTTTAATAATTCATAAAAACTTTAAAAAGTCCTATTCACCCCCCTTTAGGACATATTGGCATATTCCCACTTCAACTCAAGCGATCTTCACCACTATTTCAATTTGTATCAGAGCGGGTCTCTCTTTAAGGGCTTCACCGCCTTGAGAGTGATCTTGACTGAAGTTGAAATATGGCCAAAGGAGAGGGCTCATCTGTCACTAGACCTCCAGTATTTGATGGTTCAAATTATGTTTATTGGAAAGCTAGAATGCATTACTTCCTGAGAGCTTTGGATCATGAAGTTTGGGATGTAGTTGAAAAAGGATATGCAGTACCATCTGAACAAATTGTACTTGAAAATGAAACCACAATCACTAAACCTAAACCTAATGAAAAGTGGGCGGTGTTTGACAAAGAACAACGAAATACTGAAGAAAAAGCAATGAATGCCATCTACTGTGCCGTGTCCCAAAATATTTTCAATCAAATAAGTATGTGTGGGACCTCTAAAGAAGCATGAGACTTATTGGAAATAACCCATGAAGGCACAAGCACTATGAAGAGATCTAAACTACAACTTTTAACTTCACAGTTCGAAAATCTCAGGATGGAAGAACATGAGACATTTATGGAGTTTTTCACCAGATTGAATATCATTTGTAACTCCATGGGTGGATTGGGAGAGAAGGTTCTGGCACCTAAAATATGTAGAAAAATCTTAAGATCCCTACCGGAACGGTTTAATCCCAAGATAATAACAATTGAGGAGTGTAAGAATATTGATGAGATGAAATTAGAAGAACTAGTAGGTTCCCTACAAACTTTTGAACTACACTTCATACAACTCCAAAAATATAAAAACATTGTCCTAAAAACTTTTAAGAAAATAAAACATGAGGACAGTGAGAGTGAAAAAGAAGATGAAGATGAGGAAGTGGCTCTACTAGTACAAAGATTCAGAAGATTCTTTCAAAGGAATCGCGGCCGCCCCTCTAGAGGTAGAAAGGTGGATGACAAACCTCTTACAGGAAAATTAGGGAAAAGAACCAAAGAACCACAATGTTATGCCTGTCATGAGTATGAACACCTATCTATCGAATGTCCAAACAGAAAAACCAAGGGCAAGGCAATGGCCGCCACATGGGATGATATAGAAGAGTCAAACTCAGAAAATAGTGACTCAGAAAGTGATGGAGATCAAAAATTATTGAAAATACTTATGATCTCCACTGCTTCAATCATTCCAACTGAATCTGAGGAAGAAAAACAAGCCACTGAATCATTTTCATCTGACAATGAGGAAATTGAAGAAGAAGAAGATAAAGAGAAAAATGAATTATAAGACGCTTACAATCAACTTTACATCTATAGCATTAATATTGTCAAGAGACTTGGAATAGTTGAGAACAAAAAGGAATTGCTGCAAATAGATCTGGATAAAGCTTCAAATATTAATACTCATCTAATTACTGATTTGTAGCAATGTCACTCAGATAATGATAGACTTAAAAGAACTAACATTTCCTTGAAATCTGAGTCAGAAAAATTATAGAAACAAGTCAAAGAACTAAATGAGAAAAACTTGATTTTTTAGAATAAAAATTATACACTTCAGAATGATCTAGAAGAATCTAGTAAAATTGTCAAAATAAACTATAAATTTTTTCAGAGTGGTGAGAAATTAGAAAAACTGTTAGGTATGGGAAAATATGGAGAGGACAAAAAGGGATTAGGTTTTGGAAAGGCTAGAACAAAAACTAAATATGATGCAAAACCATTTGGAAAATCTGTTGCATCCAGTAATAACACCAACCCTATCCCAGCTCGTTACAAAAAAGAGGAGTCAGTTTATGAGCTAGATAAAAGAAGTATACAATCATCATCACTTAAGCTAGTTGTCAGGAAGAAAGACTCAGTGAATCAAGTGGTTGAATCAGATAAGAAAAATAAATCTACCACAAGTAAAACTCCTGTCACAAAATGGGTGATTAAGGAAAAGACAAATTACCTTATTACTCATTCAGATCTTTTATCAGGCAATATGGCTAAATGGTACCTAGACAGTGGTTGCTCAAGACATGTCACAGGTGACAAATCCCTTCTTTCAAACTATAAGGATCTTCATAAAGGGATAGTCACTTACGGAGATGGAACCACTGCTGAAGTAATTGGACAGGGAATCTTAGAAGGAATCAATTTGTTTAAAAATGAGAATTCTTTTTGTATAAAAGGCTTGACACATAACCTACTAAGCATCTCTCAAATCTGTGATAATGGGCATGTGGTCAATTTCAACAAAGAAGAATGCAAATCCTAGATCGATCAGGAAAATCAATTATGAAGGGTCTTCGCACAAACAACCACTGCTACATTATTATAGGAAAGGAAAGGAGTGATATTGAGAAACACTGAGTGTGAAGAAACTGGTCCAGGTTATGCATCAAAATCTGGATACTTGCTGAAATGATAAAATTTTGCTAAAGAAACAATCTGAGATCTCTCACCTTAATTTTTATTTTTAATTTTTTTTGTACATAAACAATCAAATGTTTATACCTTTGATTTACATATGCTATACAAAATTTTGCTGATAATTTTTGCTAAAAACTTTAATAGATATACTATTCTGTACATGAATGATCATCAGACTTAAGAAAAACTTGAAAAGATCCACCTTCGATATGAACATCGATTGGTCACTTGCGAATGTCGATCACATCGACTAAGAATCGATAGAATTGACAACTCTCTGGGTAGTTGAAACGTCGGGACGGTCGTTCTTCCCTAGAACTTGAAATTAAAAATTAAAATTTGGAATCTGAGAACATGATCAAAGGGATAGATTGTAGTTGCTTGGTAAAAATCAGCAGACCAAAAAGGAAGAGCCGCATCTGGTGCTCTCAGACCTAGATATTTCATCTCTCCAAGATGGGCAAAAATAAAGGATTGGTTCATCCACAGCCTGCATCAATTGGAAAGAAGAAAGGTAAACAGGATGCAACTGCCTCTTTTCCTCTATTCAACTTAAACCCTGTGGCGGAACGAATGATTCACAAAAAGAGCATTGAACCCTTTAGGATCATCGATCTCTTAAAACAAGTTGCGTGGGAAAATGTTGTGAATCTTGGAGGAACTTTTCAACATAATCTGGCACATCAGTTTTAAGTTTGGTCTACAATGTTGAAAAAGATCCCCCAGTTATCTTGGTCTCGGTCATAAATCGAGTTGAATACATCACACCAAACCGGGTAAGTAGGATGCTTAACTTGAAAATGACTGAAATACCTATATCAAATCGAAATATGAATGGTCTAGGTGTGTGGGGGGAAGTTACTCGTGTGTTATGTAATGGTGCCACCATTCCCAGGAATGCCAAAAATGTTCTTTATGTCAAGTGTCTTGATCCTACCTATAAAATTCTCCATAGCATTTTTAGCTCGAACGTTTATCCCTGTGAAGTCTCTAGTAACCAGTTCTCACCATACATCCTTAACATTTTGTACGACATTCATCTGAGAATTCCAATATGCCTACCCACTCTGATTGTACAGCAGCTGATCCATGTGTTTACAAAAGCATCCATCACTACACTACCATTTCCATGTCTTCTATCTAAGTTTTCACGTCAATTCGGACTGCCATCGACTAATGATCTCCCTCATCCATGTGTATGGTTCAACTTTGAAGACATACATAGACTAAACATCTTTGAAAATGTGTTTTGTGGTGGAAGAACCGATTCAATTCCTGGCAGTAGCAGCCTGATGCAAAATTCTGACTCTGTTGAGGTCATTCTAAACATCTCTGTACGAGACAGTATACAAAATCTTCTGGACGAACAGACTCACATTATGAAGCTGCTAGATGACTGCGAAACCCACCTTTCTAAAGTTCGACAACGACTGATGGTCCTGCAATGCGCAACAAAATGTGTTATGAAATGGATACCTGCCCCATAAGCTTACCCAGGATAAACATCCATTACAACCCTGAAGTCCTCCTGAAATGCTCCAAGCCTAAATATCTTTTTGGATGGCTGTGGTCATATTTATGGGTGTGATAGATTACAAAGTTGGCAAGGTTCAGTTGCGAATGTGAAGAATTTCTTTTTGATCAACTTATTTTCCTTACAAACTGTTGATGTGCATATGATGTTCCCTGTTTACTGTGATTATCCCCACTATCTTTTTTGCTTTGCATCCATCTCTGTTTACTTGTTTTGGGTATCCCTACATGGGGGTTAACATTTCTGTCTGATGATTATGATACTGTTGTCTGGGGCACTATATATTTTTTGGGATAGATGTTTTTGGATAATGAAACTTTTTGGTTGATATGGCTGCCTACAATTCTTACTTTATTTCCATTCCTGTTGCCTATACAATGACTGTGCTGACTGCTTTACACTGCTTTCATTTCTATACATCTATCTGTCTGTGCTTCTCTCATATGCTTAAACTATTCAGTCAATATCACCTGCTATATCTTTGTCAATGACTGACAAAAAGGGGGAGAGAAATTACAAACACCCTTGTAGAAAATTGGATATATGTGCTCTTATATGTTGCAGGTGTTAGGGGGAGTAGCCGCAACAAGAAAGGGGGAGTTTTTGAAGTAAGAGGGAGAAACTACTGATTGTGGACATGGGTGATTAGAATTTATAAAATTATGTTAATGCATGTACACACAATTTAGGATATATCTGTCTAGATATTTTTCTAGGGTGTTTTGGGTATTTTGTCACGTAATTGACAAAGGGGGAGATTGAAAGTGCACCTACTAGTGCCTTGGTTTGTCAATTACGGTGTAAGTTAAGTCAGTTGGACAACCGTGCCTAACAGGAAGATCAAGTCAAGTGTCTGCCTCAACTGGATATGTGGAAGCTCGCCATAGGTAAATCATAGCCTCACATCCCATGTCCCAAAACACCAAGTGATTAAAACCTTTAAAACTAAGTAGAACATCTTAGGGTTTTAGTGTAAGAAAACGTTTTACCAAACAGGAAAATCTTAAAGTTTTCTTACCCTGTCGATTATATCGAATCACATTTCGATATGATAAACCTGCTCTGTCGATGTCCTCGGCATCTCAAGCGATACAATCGAGTGAGGACAAAAAGGCGTCCAGCAATCAAACATTCATCTAGACGATTTATCGATATATCGACAGATCAGTCGATATCATCGATATTCGAATATCGATCCTATCAAAAGTGGATCGATAATATCGATAGGCAATTTTTCGGCACCCCTATTTTTCTAAAGAAAACTACTATGAACTTCGATATATCGATGGTTGTCCGATTCAATCTGAACTCAAATATCGATCATATTGGAAGTCAGTCGATCATATCGATAGTGGGCACATGTTTCTTTCAACATAAATTTTCAGATGTTTTAATCGTTAATCGGGGTGCCAGTCGAGAAATCGATATTCATATGTCGATCATATCGAGACCTGGTCGATTGAATCGAGACCGGACACAAACTGTCCAGCAAGTTTATAGGTAAATCTATATGATTTATCGATCCGATCGACAAGTCCTCGATATCATCGATATTCAAATTCCGTTTACATCGGCTGTTCCCCGATCATATCTTTAAAACCTGAAATTCTTCAAGACTTGTCTCTCCTATTTTCACCTGTCGATAAATCGATCCATATATCGATGGAATCGGAGTTTAAAATCCGATAACATCAATGTGTGTCTCAATCCCATCGACCAGCCGACAAAAGGTTTCAAAAGCGAATGACATGTAGTTTGTACCATCGAGCAGATATCGATACAATCGACAGTATACGCTCAATCATATCGACTCTGGCTTGATGATATCAAACTCTGTCATAAATGTGACCGTTTTATATCCGTTGGAACCTTTTGCCTATATATAGAGAGGTTAGTCTTTATTGCTGGTAGAGAAAGAAGAGAGTGCTTCTGAGTGTTTTAAACTCCATATCATTTACCTTAAGCCCATTCTCTCAGGGAGTTCATCCTCCAATCCACCCTCATCATTGATATTCAATAGAGTGGATTGGGGAATGAACTTCCACATTCAAGGATCCTTCAACTACTACCTTAATGAAAAATCATTAAGCTGGGATGCCTTGAATGCATAGATTATTGGAACCACTCTATCTTCCTAATAGGAAAATCCTTAGAGAGTGGAATTCCATCACAACCTTGACCTTACCTAAAGCCTAGTATAGGTATATCTTTTGTGTTGCGGATCAAGGGAGCTGAAGACCCTTAAACATCAAGGAGTAGATCTTCGACATTATGTTGAATGGGACTCATCAACTTATTTGTAAGTATCTAGAGTCCAGAGGACACTTGCGATCATTCCTTTCTAGGATTGGGTCTTAAGTGTTGCTCACCCTTTGAAGTCCTCAAAGGAGGCCTCCGATGGGAGTATACGTACGGGGTGCGTTGTGTGAACCCTTGCTCTGTGGAGAGCATAAACATTTGGGTGCGTTGTGTGGACCCTTACTCTGTGTGGGCATAAACATCTAGTTAGGAGTGCTCCAGCAAAACTCCAGGGTTAAAGGTGAACCGAGTAGAAACCTCCATGTAAAGGTTGAAGGTGAACCTGATTTAAAATCTTAGGTTTGAGGTGAACCATGGGAAACCTCCTTAGTGAAATCTGGTCACTCAAGCGTTGAGTGTGGAAGCCAGGAGTGGAGTAGACAATAGTCGAACCACTATAAAATGACTGTGTTTGCGATTGGAATTATCTTTCATTTATGTGATTCCCTTATATGCCTTTATATCTGATCATCTGAAATCACATCGTATACACACACAGAGTCATATCCATCACAATATTATCTATAAATTGTTTGTCTTTTAAATAGTTTGTGATTGGAGCCTCTACCAGGCTTGGAAGGCAGTAGAGTTAATTTTGAGTAATCCTAATCTGTACTCTGTGATAGGATTAGTGTGATAAGGATTTTTAATAATTCATAAAAACTTTAAAAAGTCCTATTCACCCCCCTCTAGGACATATTGTCATATTCCCACTTCAACTCAAGCGATCTTCACCACTATTTCATGAAACTCAATCCTACTCAAGGGTCCTAATTTAATTGCACCAAAAATAACTTAAATAAATAAACATATGTATATATATAATCAAATTTAATCACGGGCCAATTCTTAGTATGATTATAAATAATTCCTAAATAGAATTCAAATACTAAACTCTAACATGAAAAGACATGACTAGTCTATTGGCAACTAAAGTAGTAGAAATTTTTGGTTTCAACCCTTTTTTATTTGTAATATATTTCTCACCTTTAGTTACCATATTATTTTTTTTATGATTTTTGTATAGTAATATATTATTAATCTTACTTTTATTTTATAGAATTTTGTTTCATTTGAAGTTCCAACAAAATGATAAAAATTCAGGAAGTACAAGTTGTCCAAAACCAACAAATTTCTGTTTGTTTCTAAAATACTTCTAATGCTTGTAACATTTTTCATACTTAAATTAAATAAATTATTTTCTAAATTTTTATAGTAAGTTATCAATAATTTTATTCCCATATTACAAAATTTTATCTCATTTTGAGTTGTATAAGAATTATTAAAATTCTAGAAGTGGCAGTTGTTTGGAACTAACGATTTTTATATGATTGCGGAATGTCTGTATTTCTTATAACGTTTCTTATACTTATAGTAATTGAATTATTTTTAAAATTTTTATTCTAATTTATCATTAAGTTTAAATCTATCCCATAAAATTTCATCTCATTTAAAATTTTGGATAAATTATTAAAATAATAGAAGTAATAACTGTCTGAAACTAACGATTCTTGGACATTGTCAAATCATCCTAAATTTAAATATTTTATAATTTTATAATTTATTTTTTATTTATTTTTACATAAATATTAACTTATCAATCTTCAATCTGGATTTTGAATTACCTCAATCGGAGTTATATTGAGGGAGATATGACTTTTTGAAGTTGGCCTAAAAAGGAGGAAAATTGAAAAAAATCTAGCGGACTAGGGCTAGCGACGGCGCGCTGCCTCTTTGGCGGTGGTGCCATCACTCTCTAGAGCCAGTGGTGACACACCACCAATTTGGTTGTGCTGTTGTGACCCTCTGGTGGTCTTAATGGTGGTTCTGCCACTTTATATTTAAAACAAGTGTATCTCTCAATCCAGAATGAGTTACTCGACGTGCCATATATGAATTTGGGATAGGAAAATCTACTCTATCCAAATAACCTAGTTATTTTGAAATATTCCATCAGGTTAATTGTATAAAATCCATTTTATTTATATTTTTACTATTTATAGTAAATTTTTATTTATTTATATCTCTTCATCCTTTGAGCTTTAGGATTTGTGTTCAACATGAATAGTACTAGAAAAATTAGAAGAATAAAGTGGTGGAAGGTGAGATTTTTAAAGGATATGGGTTTAAAGGGGAAATTGAGACTTAGGGATTGAGTTTTGAGAACTTGGGAAGAGAATGGGGTGATGACTTGAGAGTGAAAAGGGCAAAAAGAGTAGAAATGGGGAAGAAATGAAGTAGAAATGGCCCCACACACATTTTGGGTCGCATTGTCTCCAATCTTCAAATTCCCAACTATAAGTGATTTGGATCACTTCTTATGGACTAACTTCCTTCTATATCTAAACCCTAGGCTAAGACTTCAGGGTTCAGATTAGCCGGATGGGTTGCTCTTGGGGTCCTTTAACGTCGCTAAGTTCGATCGCTCCCTCCTAAGTCGATAAGATGTAATGATAGACCCATTACCTAAGGCCCATCTTGACCCTAACCATACTCTGATACCACCTGTAACGCTCCGAATTTTTAGGGCCAAGTAAGAACTTGGCTCCTGAATTTTTGGGTGCCACGTATTCCCTAATGGGCTTCAGATTCCAATGCATTTGGGTTTATTTATAAGCAATGACGAGTTTAGCAAACCATAAGCAAGAGAATATCATAAAATGTAAATATGGGCTGCTAGACATGTAAGATATCCAAAATATAGTACCAAGAAAATCCAACCGGGAACTAGACCCACCCAGATAAATATCACATGATGACTAGGGCCCTGGCCCATGTCCTGTGACCATCTAACCATAAACTAGAAGAAATCGAAAAAGTCTAGGAGTGCGTCCGCTCCTCGTTATTGTAACACCCTGAAAATCGGGGGTCGTGTATAAACTCAACTCCCGAGTTCCAGACCGTCACTTATGCAACAAAAATGGTTATGATTCAATGTTGTCTGATTTAAAGCATTCACATGAGTAAAAGTATACCAAAACTGCAATTCATACTTCAGATCCAGTGATAAAAGCAAGTGGAAGACTAAACAAGATATATATCACTGTATGGAAAAACAAAGTAATCTCAACTGTCTCCAAAGTATGACTACATCTCTGAGTCTCATATACATGTACATAACAAAAGAATAATGTTCAAAAATAAAAGTCCCACTGATGTCCCCTCGATCCAGGTCACCTACGGAAAGCCGTCATGATACTGCATATACGAGAACTCATCCTGGTCCTCGTCATCATCTAGCTCCACCTCCTGGATCTCATCGTCACCTGCAACTACAACAGGGTCTGGTGGGTGTTGCAAACACCATCCCGTAACGTGGGAATGAGTGATCAACTCAGTGGAATCATAGAGCAAAGATTAGCATGTTCACAATTCAGTCACGCGATAATAGTAAAGCAGTAAATCAGACAAGTCCTAATACTGTTGTTAATGCAAGATGATATGACGTGATGTATGCCCTCACCGACGATCACCCTCATACGGCAAC
Source organism: Magnolia kwangsiensis (assembly GCA_037074715.1). Lineage (NCBI taxonomy): Eukaryota > Viridiplantae > Streptophyta > Magnoliopsida > Magnoliales > Magnoliaceae > Magnolia > Magnolia kwangsiensis. Next base: position 54,469,083 of record CM073588.1, on the reverse strand, counting down.
ATCTTACGACCGCGGCATGCCACACTCCCTAGAGTGCTCCACATCTTCCAGGCACATGCAATGCTATGGTGATATGATTACCAAGTTATTATTAGTCCATTCAAACAGCAGGATTGGGAAACTAAGGTACCTCCCTTGTATCAATCCCAACACGGATCCTGTCTAGGGTCGTCACTCCTAGTAATCTCATACGATGTACATTTCGTAGGTCACTGCAAGGGCTGCCAGGGCTGTTGCTCGCACTCGTTGCACCGCTCCCCCATCACCTTATCAATACAGGCCTACTGTACTCTACTGCACGGAAGGGTCGTCGCCTCCCGTGAACTCAGAATACGCTCGCGGTCACTACAAAGGGCTCGTCGCCTGATCAGTGTAGGCCGACAGCTAGAATATAGTGTCCCATACCACCATAATCTGCTCACGAGTCTAGGTGCTCACTGGTCACTACGGGGAGGTTTGTGGCCCCAGCGTAGGCCGACAGCTCGACCACGGTGTCCCATACCACCATGCCCGGCTCATGAGTCTTCGTGGATCAAGGTACCACGGTTAATAGGGTTTACAATGGTAAGTTCAGTACCCTAGGTTCAAGCAGTTATGATACATACATGGTGAACAAACATCGGCCAGTCGGGTTACTTGACGGGCTCGACTAGCGCGATCGCATATCGAATTGAACGACATGAAGTGCGTAAAACACTTCGCGTGGCCTAACCACTGCCGCCAACTCTCAACACGAATCACATTCATCGACGCGTCGTTCGTGACTATGACCAGTCAGCCACGAATTCGCTCGGTTACCGACTGCCTGGACTAAGTCAAGTCCCACACATCTATGGAATCACTATAAAAGTATTGGAATTGAAATACATCATGTGAGCATGTTAGCACATGTTATAATATTCAACTTAAGCAAATCTTCAAGGCATACTTCCCATGCATATTCAACTTAAGCAAATCCTCAAGCACATACATTCCATGCATGTAATGAAATCATGCATTTTGTCAACATGTAGAAAATCATTTAGGTCGGCATAATAATTGAAAAATCAATCACAAAGTATCAAATAACATCATTTAATTCAATACATACTAATACAAGCATTTATACAAACACATGCACTACACACTTAGGTCTACATATAGCATGTCGACCCAAAGTGTGCAACTAGGCGAATCTCTTCGCCAAACTAATTATGCACGCATTCCTAACTCCCTAATGCGACAACAAACCATGTCAATCACATCAGCAAAATATGAATGCAAACAGTACTTCCTACAAATGACTAAAATGCCCTAAATCTCATATTCTTCGTTAGCTTACGAAACGGGAAACGGAGAGCATTTTGTACATGTCAAACGGCGATGCCGTCAAGAATCTACTATTAAACGACATTGAAAGCATTGGGAACCGTCAATCCAAGCGTCTAAAATCCTCACCTAGTGTCTTGTAGACTCGGGAATTGAAGCGGAGTGTATATGCTTCGTCTACGGCGAGTAAGGAGCCTAATACATAAGATCCATAAGCTACATCGCCATGGAAACAAGAAAAACTCAAATCACCAACTATTAAGGGTTTTTACTTACCTAGGATTGCGGTGGAATCGCCGGGAAAGCGGTAGAGGAGTGTCGCTTAAGCATGTGCAACACGTAGCACAAGTGGCGGGAAGAACTCTCCCACTCTCTCACAATCTCTCACTCTTTTTCTCTCTCCCAAGCTAGGGCTTCTCTCAAATTCGGATGGGAGAGAGGAGTGGGGGTTTCAACCCCTTTTATAGCCTAAAACATTCCCAAAATAGGCTTGGGAACAATGTTTACTTGGTGCCTAACCAAATCGGGGCCGTTTCGGTCCAAAAGGGCATTTCTGGAGGTCCCCAGGCCAAGTGCGGTCGGACTTAAGCTCATGCATACTAGATCTAGCATACATCCAGTTTTCAGACCGGTTGGGGTCCCAGATCGCACGTGGCGGCCCAGTTTCAGTTTAACGGTCACCGCACCAAGATCAGGCCTATAAGTCCCGTGATATATAATAGATATTTTTCCTGATCCAAGGGTGTAATTTGGCTGTATTCTGACGGTCAGAATGCTCAATACTGATGCGTCAAATTTGTGTGCCAGATTTGAATTTGAAATTCCAACTATGTCCCTATTCACACTCTCTTCGGTCCGGGCTCAATGAAATAGCCTGTGATCATCGGTTTGACTTGATTTTTGGAATGAGTGTCAAGCCCAGCTAGACGGTCCTAACGGTCTAAGATAGGAGGTATCGGACTTTCAACGTGCGGTCTAGATCCAATACAAAGATTCAAAGTGGTCCAGAGAACAAACCGGCTTAGAGTTTGATCCGAGGCTTTAGAGCATTATAGCACCCTTAGTTCCACTCGCTTCGGGCCTTGTAGAACGTATTTAAAGTGATCAGGGACCATTTCCCAGCTATTCTAACGTTGCACTAGCTAACCTAGTCAAATTTTCCAAAGGAATGAATTCTACGCAAATTCGGGTCGAGTTGGTACTCGAGCCCAAGTATGGATTTTTCACGGGCGTTACAATCTACCCCCCTTAACAAATAATTTCGTCCTCGAAATTTTGTACCTTTTCGTACTCCTCGAGAAGCTGTGGGTAGTTCTTTCTGATCTCGGCTTCTGTCTCCCAAGTAGCCTCCTCCTCAGTATGATGCGTCCATAGTACCTTCACAAGGGGAATCACCTTGCTACGCAGTACCTGCTCCTTCCGGTCTAAGATGCGTGTCGGTCGCAGGATATAAGTAACATCCTCTCCTAACTGCACCTGCTCCCATCTGATGATATGAGAAGGATCAGCAACGTACTTCTTCAGCATAGAAACATGAAATACGTTGTGGACGCTCGCGAGGGGCGTGGGTAAAGCCAATCGGTAAGCCACTGCTCCCACACGATCGAGGATCTGAAATGGACCAATGTATCGCGGTGCCAGCTTCCCCTTCTTCCCGAACCGAAGGACTCCCTTCATAGGGGAAACTCGCAAAAACACATGATCCCCGACTGTGAACTCTAGTGGTCTCCGTCTCGTATCGGCGTAGCTCTTCTGTCTGCTCTGCGCTGTAAGAAGCCGACGTCGAATAATATCAATCTTCTCTGACGTCGCCTGCACCAACTCTGGGCCAATCAAGCTGCGCTCACCGACCTCTAACCAGCAATGCGGTGCGCGACAAGGTCGCCCATACAGCGCCTCATAAGGTGCCATGCCGATACTCGCCTGGAAGCTATTGTTGTATGCAAACTCCGCATATGCAAGACAGTCATCCCAACTGTCCTTGAAGTCCAATGCGCAAGCTCGCAACATGTCCTCCAGGATCTGGTTCACTCGCTCTGTCTGTCCGTCCGTCTGTGGGTGGAAGGCAGTACTGAACTTCAACTTCACACCCATAGCCTCCTGAATGCGAGTCCAGAAAATAGAAGTGAACCGCGTGTCTCTGTCCGACACGATCTCCAACGGAACTCCATGCAGACGCACGATCTCTCTAATATACAATCTAGCCAGCTCGTCTGCAGAGTTCGTAACTCTGATCGGTAGGAAGTGCGCCGACTTCGTCAATCGGTCGACGATCACCCAAATAGAATCATGCCCCTTCCTCGTCTTCGGCAACCCAGAAATGAAGTCCATGGAAATGAAATCCCACTTCCACTCTGCAATCGGCATAGGCTGCAAAAGTCCAGGTGGTCGGCGATGCTCTGCCTTCACCTGTTGACAAGTGAGACAACGGGACACGAACTCAGCAATGTGGGTCTTCATACCTTCCCACCAGTACGTCCTCTTCACGTCACGATACATCTTCGTGCTGCCAGGATGCATCGCGAGTCTAGTAGAATGCGCAGCCTCGAGAATCTCTCGTCTCAAGTCAGGGACATCAGGAACGCATAGGCGGCCACGGTAACGTAAACCCCCATCCATGCCAACTCGCCAGTCGGCGTCATCATCATCACTGGCCTGCTCTCGAAGCTCAGTAAGATGCGCGTCGTCCCTCTGCGCCTCGATGACACGGTCATCGATCGGAGATCGCACCTGAACATGTGCGATGAACTCGAATGGCTCCTCTACGGTGAGTTTCTGCTCAAAGTCTCGCAAAAACTCAACCATATCCCACTCGGCAACCATCAGCGGAGCCGCAAACTCTATCGCCTTCTTGCGGCTCAACGCATCAGCCACAAGGTTCGCCTTCCCAGGATGGTAAGAGACTTCAAACTTGAAGTCCTTCAGCGTCTCCATCCATCGCCGCTGCCTCATATTCAAGTCCCGCTGTGTGAATATGTACTTGAGGCTCTTGTGGTCGCAAAAGAGCTCGAACTCCTCTCCATAGAGGTAATGTCTCCAGAGTCTCAGTGCGAATATCACGGCTGCCAACTCCAGGTCGTGTGTAGGGTAATTCTCCTCGTGCTTCCTTAATTGTCTCGAGGCATACGAAATTACCCTGTCCCTCTGCATAAGGACACAACCCAAACCAACGCTAGACGCGTCAGTGTATATAGTGTATTTAACCCCTTGCTCTGGCAATACTAGCACAGGGGCGGACGTAAGTCTGTCCTTCAGCTCCTGAAAAGCTGACTCCGCCTTATCATTCCAGGCGAACTTCACGTCCTTCCGTGTCAACTGAGATAAGGGTCTCGCGATCTTCGAGAAATCCTGAATGAAGCGCCGATAGTAGCCAGCGAGACCCAAGAAACTCCTCACCTCAGTGACAGAACCAGGCTGCTCCCAGTCCTGCACCGCAGCTACCTTAGACAGGTCAACTGCCATGCCATCCTTGGACACCACGTGTCCCAGAAACTTCACCTCCTGCTTCCAGAAGTCGCACTTCTTATACTGTGCGAACAACTGATGCTGTCTGAGCGTATCAAGGACCAAACGCAAGTGCTCCTCATGCTCCTCTCGACTCCTAGAGTATACCAAAATGTCGTCGATGAAGACAACGACGAATCGATAGAGGAAAGGCCGTAGTACCCGGTTCATCAGATCCATGAACACAGCCGGTGCGTTCGTGAGACCGAACGACATCACAAGGAACTCGTAATGACCAAAACTGGTCCTGAACGCTGTCTTCTGCACGTCCTCATCTCTGACGCGCAGCTGATGATATCCTGACTGAAGATCAATCTTCGAGAAGTACTGCGCTCCTCTCAACTGATCAAATAAGTCATCGATCCTGGGCAAAGGGTACTTGTTCTTCACTGTGAGTTGGTTCAGCCTGCGATAATCAATACACAATCGCAGCGAACCATCCTTCTTCTTCACGAACAAGACCGGTGCTCCCCAAGGAGATACGCTAGGCCGTATAAGGCCAAGCTCTAGTAGACCATCAATCTGTGTCCTCAACTCCTCCATCTCACATGGTGCCATGCGATACGTCGGCAGTGAGACGGGTGTAGAACCAGGAATCAGATCGATAGTGAAATCGATCTCACGTCGGGGCGGCAAACCAGGGATCTTCCTGAACAGATCCCCGAACTCAGAAACAACCGGCGTCTGCTCAAGTACCTGGGCACCAGCGTCGTGCAACAGGGTGGCGTAGCTAAGAATGCGGAAAGGAAGATTTACCCGCACTGAAAATGTGAAAGGCGTGCCCTCAGGCTCGTACACCGTCACCACACGAGCCTCGCAGTCAATCTCGGCTCTCGCTGCAGTCAACCAGTCCATGCCAAGAATGACGTCGAGATATACGAGCGAGGGATCGACGACCAAATCAAGAGTCATCGTCCTGCCTCCCAGATCAAGTAAACAACCCTCACACATCTGGGTGACATCCGAATAATCTCCATGAGCTGCAAGGACTCGCACGCTATCCATAGTGATAGTCTGCAACCCAAGACGTCTGACTACGGCACGCGATATCAAGGAAATCGTGGAACCAGTGTCCACCATGACAAGAACGGGAGTACCTCCGATATGGCCCGTGACCTCGAAGGCTGAATGCTGGAAAGTCGGCGTCGTAGCTGCCTCAGCGGTCAGTGCATGAACTCGAGCCTGCTGTGGCCGGTTCGGCCGCTGTGTCAAGGGCCGTGGGGGCTGTCGAATCTGCGATACTGTGGGTCTGAAAGAGGACTGCGCAGGAGCTGACCGTATAGGCGGTGCTGATATCGCCTGTGGACGTACACGATCAATCTTCTGCGGCGGCGAGAACCCACTGTCCCGCATCCTCGCAAAGCAACTCGGCGCTAGGTGGCCCGTCCTCCCACAGTATGTGCATGATAGATCAGGGCGCCGAAACGGTCCTACTGGCGCCGTGGTCCTGGTAGGAGGATCAATGCGAGGCCTCTTGCCCGCGAAGGGCCTATCTGGCAACTCCGGTCGCGGCCTAGAAGTAGTCGGGCCTCGTGATCGCGCAAGTCGATCCACGTCCTGCTCTGCCCGCATGGACATGTGAACCAACTCCGCATAGGAGGAGAAACTGATGCAGCACATCTTCGACCGAATATCCGGTCGCAAGCCCTCCAAAAAGCGCCGTATGCGCATCTGCTCATCAGCTAAAATCGTCGGGACGTACCTGCCCAACTCTGTGAACCGATGCTCATACTCGGTGACCGTCATCGCTGCCTGCCTGAGACGGAGAAACTCATTCTCCCTCTCGTGTCTGTAGGTCTGAGGATAATACTTCTCATGGAAGCGAAACTCGAATGCTGCCCATGTCCACACGAAGTCTGCGGTAACAGTCCGCAATACACTATCCCACCACATACTGGCCTCTCTCTCAAACTGGAAGGTAGCCAGCTCTACCTGCTCTGCCTCAGTGCAGTGCAACATGCGCAGAATCTTCGACACTCGGTCGAGCCAAAACTCAGCCTCCTCGGGTCTGTGAGAACCCGTGAAAGTAGGAGGCCGCAAGCGCTGAAATCGCTCCAGAAGGCCCCGAGTGTCGGCAGGGTTCCCCGCAGGGAAAGCAGGCTGCGCAGGAAGTGCTATGCCCTCATCCTGGGCGTAAGCATAGGCATCCTCAGCTGGATGCGCAGGTGGTGCAGGCGGAGTAGATGCAGTCGCACCCCCACCCTGGGCTAAAGTCCCGACTATAGTAGTCAATAGCTGCTGCTGCTGTAGCATCATAGCCATCATCTGCTCGAATCTATCAGGTGGTGGAGCAGGCTGTGGCGGATGAGGTGCGGAAGTAGATGCGCGCTGTGGCTCTCTAACTGATGGTGTAAATGGCGGTGGTCCATCTGTAGGACCAGTAGCAGGCTGAGACGATCGAACAGTCTCAGGAATCGGGCCCACAGCAGGGTCCGGACGAGTACCAGACTGAGAAGGAGCCTGATCCATCTGCTCTAACAATGAAAGCCGAACCGCGCTCCTCGTAGTCTTAGGTGGCATTCCCTATATTCAAAATAGGGCGCAACCTTGTCAGTCTCAATTGCACAAATACACCACAATCATTCACTAAAGAGTCAAGGCATTCCATGCACTTCAATTAATCAAAATTGTCACAATACAAGGGATATATCCTTACAAGCATCATGACTAGAATGACATGGAAATTAAGACAGTTAAGCAACAGCGACAAAAGCAAAGCACTAGCCCTAATAGGCTTTACACACATGAAACAGAAAATAGCTAACTACTCATAACAACATCAAAGATCGCGTTGCTAGTCGGAGTCTGGCGACGGAGGAGGAGCACCCTTATCCTGTAAGCAACACAGGATTGCCTTCAAGGTGCGAGTCACCTTGCCAAATTTCTTCTTCGTAACGGCCTTGGCATCAGCGACCTCTGCTCGAAGTTCTTGGACTTCCCTTCGCAAAGCGGTCTGACTCTCCTCCATCCGAGCAATGCGATCGTCAATAGTAGTCTGCGCAGAAGGAGGAGGACTCTCATCAGTATCCTGAGCCTCCTCTTCTGCTTCTTCCTGAGTCTCTTCCTGAACTTCTGCACTAGGTTCTCCTTCGCTTTGATCTTCCTCTTCATCAAAGTCGTCCCCACTATCCCTTTCAAGTTGATTTTCACGATATTGCGACCCAATCTTCATCTTAACCATCGTCGACTCATCGATGGTGTGAATCGATACCGGCAACTCGGGTCCCAGTCTATAGGCAAACTCAAGCGCAATTCTGCAAATGAGTCGGCCAAAGGGAAGGGATTCGGATGTTCTTCTCGACCTGGCTATGAGAACTATCTGCCGTAAGATGAAAGTGGCCATACATACGTTCTCTCCCTGAGCCACCAGAAATAAGAAATCGACCATAAGACGTGTACATTCAATGCGGTTCGTCGACCTAGGATAAACATTGAACGTGCAGATGTGATGCAGCAGACGCAAATCCTCAGACATGTACGTCGCCTTGAGGCTATTATTAGGCTGCCATGGAACCAACTTACCGCACAGAAACCTGGTGCGGCGATCTCGTTCACGTCTAGTCCTCAAATTTTTCTCACTTGGATGTACATCACCTAGAGGCACGTTGAGAAGTCGCGCAACCAACTGGACGTCGATCGTAGCCATCCGATCTCTACCAAAAGGGATTTTGAACTGCAAGGGCTCCAAGGTAGGACTCTGGATGCTAGCATAGAAGGCACGAACAGTGCTCACATTAGCACGAGCGCGAGCTTCAAAGATCGGTCCCCAGTGCGCAGCTTCAATGCGTTCGAACAACAGATATTCGCCGAACAATCGCCCATCTACGTCCGCCTCAAATAACACTCTACGATCAGTGTATTCACCATGAGGCATCTCTGATAGGATGGTTCGTCCAAGGTGTGCATGGGGATCCAAATCCCGCTTCGTACGGCACTCCAGGACTGCAGCTGGACCTGCGGCGGCGCTTGAACTTGCGGCACCACCCCGCGGTCTTCTCAATCGAGCAGGGCGGCTCGGCCCAGCCTCGTCTGTTGCAGTTTTCCTCTTACCCATCAAAGACAGGATGGATGAGAGTGACAAAAGACCCAAAATAGCTTCCACGAAAGCCATGGAAAACGCCAAAAATGCGGAGAAATGGCTGCCCAATCTGACAAAAGGAAATCTAGGCGTCGTAGAGGGATGCTTCAAGCTTCCCAAGGCTGTAGCTTCAGGGAAAAATAAGAACAAAAAGATGGAATGGAGCTGCTCACGATTTCGACACTATTTGGGGGATTTTGGAGCTCCAAATGGGAAAATCTTCAAGGAAAGGGGCTGCCAACACCCAATAATCAATGGGTGGTGGTCGGTTTTGGCCAAGGAAGGGATTAGGAGGGGTTTGGGTCGCCGGGATTTGGAATGGAGCGCTGAAAATCGAAGATAGGGCATGCAAGGGGGCTGTTTGTGAAGGAGAGGGGTGTTTTAGGGGTTTTCGTGGGATGGGAGGTACCTAGGGGTGTTGTGGGAGACATATAAGTGGGTGCGCCCAAAGGGCAGCACCGTCCGAGGTGGCCGGCCGGCGATGCATCGCCCGGCCGGCGATGGCATCGCCGGCCAACCTCCAGGTTGGCCAGCGGGACCCCATGGGTCTGGTCCCCCATGGTCCCAGGGTCCCAAAAAGTCTAGTCCCACCCCTTAGTTCATAGTATTTTGGTCCCTATGGGCCCAAACATGTTTTTGGGGCTTTCCGGGTCCACATCGCAATCCCGAATACCAAACCATATGATGCAGCATATGAATTTGGGGTAGAAGGATCCAGTACATCTTTCTAGCTCCTTAGTTGCTAAAGAAAGTGAAGTTAGAATGGCCTTATGGCCATTTTTCATGAAATTTTACTATTCACTGTAAAATTTGGTGAATGTACTAATTTGTGTTATTTTCACATTAGGTTTGATGCCTAACATGAAATGGATACAAAAGAACTGAAGGTTGAAGTGTTTAGAGAAGGAATTTTGAGAATTTTTGGCAAAACGGGGTTTTTAAGCCCTGGCGATTGATTACTAGAGTCGTGGTCATTCCACGGCCCATGGATTCACTTTTGCGGTTTAAAACCGCTCATAGGACATCTCCACCCGACTTCCTACAGCTTAGAAGTGATTCGGGTCGCTTTACGCGACCCGAGATGCGTTACAGACTCGATCTTGCGATCGATCCTTATAGACTTCGCCTATCGGCGAATCTGTGATCCTAGAAGTGTTTCTAGATCCTTCTCGCACCCACCTAAGTCAAAGGAAGCGACAGCGTACGTCGCAAGACCATAACCCAGGCCCAGTATACTCTCATTCATGCTCTGATACCAACTTGTAACACCCTGAAAATCGGGGGTCGTGTATAAACTCAACTCCCGAGTTCCAGACCGTCACTTATGCAACAAAAATGGTTATGATTCAATGTTGTCTGATTTAAAGCATTCACATGAGTAAAAGTATACCAAAACTGCAATTCATACTTCAGATCCAGTGATAAAAGCAAGCGGAAGACTAAACAAGATATATATCACTGTATGGAAAAACAAAGTAATCTCAACTGTCTCCAAAGTATGACTACATCTCTGAGTCTCATATACATGTACATAACAAAAGAATAATGTTCAAAAATAAAAGTCCCACTGATGTCCCCTCGATCCAGGTCACCTACGGAAAGCCGTCATGATACTGCATATACGAGAACTCATCCTGGTCCTCGTCATCATCTAGCTCCACCTCCTGGATCTCATCGTCACCTGCAACTACAACAGGGTCTGGTGGGTGTTGCAAACACCATCCCGTAACGTGGGAATGAGTGATCAACTCAGTGGAATCATAGAGCAAAGATTAGCATGTTCACAATTCAGTCACGCGATAATAGTAAAGCAGTAAATCAGACAAGTCCTAATACTGTTGTTAATGCAAGATGATATGACGTGATGTATGCCCTCACCGACGATCACCCTCATACGGCAACATCTTACGACCGCGGCATGCCACACTCCCTAGAGTGCTCCACATCTTCCAGGCACATGCAATGCTATGGTGATATGATTACCAAGTTATTATTAGTCCATTCAAACAGCAGGATTGGGAAACTAAGGTACCTCCCTTGTATCAATCCCAACACGGATCCTGTCTAGGGTCGTCACTCCTAGTAATCTCATACGATGTACATTTCGTAGGTCACTGCAAGGGCTGCCAGGGCTGTTGCTCGCACTCGTTGCACCGCTCCCCCATCACCTTATCAATACAGGCCTACTGTACTCTACTGCACGGAAGGGTCGTCGCCTCCCGTGAACTCAGAATACGCTCGCGGTCACTACAAAGGGCTCGTCGCCTGATCAGTGTAGGCCGACAGCTAGAATATAGTGTCCCATACCACCATAATCTGCTCACGAGTCTAGGTGCTCACTGGTCACTACGGGGAGGTTTGTGGCCCCAGCGTAGGCCGACAGCTCGACCACGGTGTCCCATACCACCATGCCCGGCTCATGAGTCTTCGTGGATCAAGGTACCACGGTTAATAGGGTTTACAATGGTAAGTTCAGTACCCTAGGTTCAAGCAGTTATGATACATACATGGTGAACAAACATCGGCCAGTCGGGTTACTTGACGGGCTCGACTAGCGCGATCGCATATCGAATTGAACGACATGAAGTGCGTAAAACACTTCGCGTGGCCTAACCACTGCCGCCAACTCTCAACACGAATCACATTCATCGACGCGTCGTTCGTGACTATGACCAGTCAGCCACGAATTCGCTCGGTTACCGACTGCCTGGACTAAGTCAAGTCCCACACATCTATGGAATCACTATAAAAGTATTGGAATTGAAATACATCATGTGAGCATGTTAGCACATGTTATAACATTCAACTTAAGCAAATCTTCAAGGCATACTTCCCATGCATATTCAACTTAAGCAAATCCTCAAGCACATACATTCCATGCATGTAATGAAATCATGCATTTTGTCAACATGTAGAAAATCATTTAGGTCGGCATAATAATTGAAAAATCAATTACAAAGTATCAAATAACATCATTTAATTCAATACATACTAATACAAGCATTTATACAAACACATGCACTACACACTTAGGTCTACATATAGCATGTCGACCCAAAGTGTGCAACTAGGCGAATCTCTTCGCCAAACTAATTATGCACGCATTCCTAACTCCCTAATGCGACAACAAACCATGTCAATCACATCAGCAAAATATGAATGCAAACAGTACTTCCTACAAATGACTAAAATGCCCTAAATCTCATATTCTTCGTTAGCTTACGAAACGGGAAACGGAGAGCATTTTGTACATGTCAAACGGCGATGCCGTCAAGAATCTACTATTAAACGACATTGAAAGCATTGGGAACCGTCAATCCAAGCGTCTAAAATCCTCACCTAGTGTCTTGTAGACTCGGGAATTGAAGCGGAGTGTATATGCTTCGTCTACGGCGAGTAAGGAGCCTAATACATAAGATCCATAAGCTACATCGCCATGGAAACAAGAAAAACTCAAATCACCAACTATTAAGGGTTTTTACTTACCTAGGATTGCGGTGGAATCGCCGGAAAAGCGGTAGAGGAGTGTCGCTTAAGCATGTGCAACACGTAGCACAAGTGGTGGGAAGAACTCTCCCACTCTCTCACAATCTCTCACTCTTTTTCTCTCTCCCAAGCTAGGGCTTCTCTCAAATTCGGATGGGAGAGAGGAGTGGGGGTTTCAACCCCTTTTATAGCCTAAAACATTCCCAAAATAGGCTTGGGAACAATGTTTACTTGGTGCCTAACCAAATCGGGGCCGTTTCGGTCCAAAAGGGCATTTCTGGAGGTCCCCAGGCCAAGTGCGGTCGGACTTAAGCTCATGCATACTAGATCTAGCATACATCCAGTTTTCAGACCCGTTGGGGTCCCAGATCGCACGTGGCGGCCCAGTTTCAGTTTAACGGTCACCGCACCAAGATCAGGCCTATAAGTCCCGTGATATATAATAGATATTTTTCCTGATCCAAGGGTGTAATTTGGCTGTATTCTGACGGTCAGAATGCTCAATACTGATGCGTCAAATTTGTGTGCCAGATTTGAATTTGAAATTCCAACTATGTCCCTATTCACACTCTCTTCGGTCCGGGCTCAATGAAATAGCCTGTGATCATCGGTTTGACTTGATTTTTGGAATGAGTGTCAAGCCCAGCTAGACGGTCCTAACGGTCTAAGATAGGAGGTATCGGACTTTCAACGTGCGGTCTAGATCCAATACAAAGATTCAAAGTGGTCCAGAGAACAAACCGGCTTAGAGTTTGATCCGAGGCTTTAGAGCATTATAGCACCCTTAGTTCCACTCGCTTCGGGCCTTGTAGAACGTATTTAAAGTGATCAGGGACCATTTCCCAGCTATTCTAACGTTGCACTAGCTAACCTAGTCAAATTTTCCAAAGGAATGAATTCTACGCAAATTCGGGTCGAGTTGGTACTCGAGCCCAAGTATGGATTTTTCACGGGCGTTACAGTTATCATCTGCACTGACATTTTCCAGCACATCCCGCTCTAGGGTACTACATCTATATTGAATTCTAGTAGGTGTTTTAGAACATCGTCCCAGAGTGGGAGTGAGTAGTTAACTCAGTGGTACCATTAGCAATAGGCCACACAAACTATCATGCATAGAGTACATTTAATGAACAACAATCAGCATAGAACCCTAAATACTATTGTTAATGCAAATGCATGATTATGATATGATGTATGCCCCTCACCACCAACACTCTCTCAAGCGACAACATCTCACATTCGCAATGACCAACACTCCCTTCATTGCGACCTCGACTGCATAATCGCCATAATAATAATGTAATGTAGTGAAATATGTTAGCCTGGTTGGTTAATTAAGTTCATTTATCCAACAGGTTGGGAAAACCGGAATACTCTTGGTGGAGTTATTGCCCTAACCCGATCGCGCGGTTCAGGGGTCGTGGTCATGTGACTCTCACAACCCTTAACCCTATATGGGGTCATACGAAAATAATTTAGACTTAAATGTCCTACTTGCGGTCACTATGGGGAGGTCGTCACCCCAACACAGGCCCACAGCACAGGCACAGTGTCCCATACTACCGTCTCCGGCTCACGAGTCTAAGTGCTCACTGGACACTATGGGGAGGCACGTCACCCCAGCATAGGCCGACTACATGGGAATAGTGTCCAATACCACCATCCCCGACTCATGAGTCTTGTGGGTCATAAATTACAATTAATAGTGGGCGCAAAGGTCTCAGGGTACTTCGAGTTCATACAGGCGTGATCAAACATGGTTAATGTACAAGTCAACCTAAGAGTCAATAAGACCCCACAGGTTAAACTGTAAACTGAATGGCTTGAGATAATCTACAGCTTAACTAGTCAGGCCAGATTTACCCGTGGGTTAATCCAACGATGGGATTCCGAAATAATTTTGGTTATCGACCAATCCATGAGAGGAAAAGATCACCGATGGATAATATAAATTCAAAAACTTTAGGAATAATTTCAAAAATGGCAACAAAATCTGGCATTCTAAGTATATGGATAACAATACACCAATCTTCACTAAATTACGAGGATCATGTTCAACATATTCCAACAATTGTAACAAAATGGACAGTAACATGCAAAGTTCCACTCAAATTTATAAATTATACATATCATAATCTAGCCTATACATCACATGGGCAATCATATAACAATACACTAAAGTTTATCTTTCATAGATCAATATGAAGCACATAGTTCAACTATACACTAAATTTTAAGGTAAGTAACTCAACCAATCAACCAAATTACAACATTTCATGCCTCCACCCAAGTATAATTAATCATATAATCAGGAAATCAATTGCTAATTACCAAATTACAGTAATCCATGTTATCATTTTAAACATATTTACACCAAATCAGGAAATCAACAATCGACTAGCAGCAATTTTTAGAAATTTAAATATTTGCACCCTACATGAGCATGCAAATGCACAAGTCACATATTTGAATATTAAGGCCAAAACCTTTCCCATAATTTTAACAATTCCTAGCCAAATTTCTCATTTATGCAGTCCAAATGAAAATTCAATAGGTTTTGGATTCCCATCATCTTGAGCTCATCTGAAAGATAATTCAATAGGTTTTCAAACATGGCCCAATTCATGTCATTTGAACAGTTTGATACCAAAAAATGTGTTCCACAAGATAAGCGATTAAAATACCTAAGGAAACTCATTCCACAAGCCATTGTCACTTTCACTCTAATAGTTAATTAAATATTAAATATGGACCTTTAGAACCACAAAATTCAATATGATCACTGATTTAGGTCCAAATTTGTAATGCCCTGAAAATAGGGGGTCGAGCATAAACTCCACTCCCGAGTTCCAACGCATCACTTATGCAACATAGATAATGATGATTGAATGTTGTTCACAATAGTACATTAAACATGAGTGGGATTATACCAAAACAACATATCATACTCTAGAGACAGTTAAATTTTGCAAGTGGAAGACTGTGATAGATATATAAAATATATAAACTATGGTAAGTCTCCAGAGTGTGAACATGTTAACAGGTAAATATACATGTATACTCCAAAATAAACAAAATGAATATATATGGGTGTTCCCAAAAGTACAAAATAACAAGTGTAATGGCGTCTAATCAACATTCTTGTAACCCCGTCGATCAGAACATGGTCTACAAAGACCCACCTGATAGCTGCATATAGGAGAAACCCTCTTCATCATCATAAAATTCCAGCACCACTTCACAAGCATCACCATCTTCTAAAACTAAAATAGGGACTGGTTGGAGTTGCAAACACCGTCCCATAACGTGGGAGTGAGTGATCAACTCAGTGGAACTATACAGCAAAGGTTAACATGTTATCAATTTAATCAAGCAATAATGATAAAGCAGTATAATCAAACATGTCCTAATTACCCTTGTTAATACAAGAATGACATGAGGAAATGATGCATGCTCTCACCACAAACTCCCTCTTGCGACATCATCTAACGATCGTGGCATGAATCACTACCACTATGCTCTACACTAACGCCAACGGCACATGCAGTGCGATGTTATGAACATGATTACCAAGTTCTTATTAGTCCTTTTCATACAGCAAGATTGGATAGCTAAGGCACCTCCCTTATATCAATTCCTAAACAATGATCCATTCTAGGGTCGTCAGTCCTAGTAAATCTCATACGATATTACTGTTCTAGGTCACTGTAAAGGGCTCGTCACCAATCAATACAAGCCTAGTATACCTTATTTACTACAAAAAAGCTCGTCGCTTGTCTGCAGTGTGAAGGTATGCTCGAGGTCACTACAGAGGGCTCGTCACCAATCAATGTAGGCTGACGGCACGAATATAGTGTCACATACCACCATAATCAGTTCACAAGTCTAGGTTGCTCACTGGTCACTACAGGGAGGCTCGTCGCCCCAGCGTAGGCCGACAACTCGACTACGGTGTCTCATACCACCATGTCCGACTCATGAGTCTTAGCGGATCGAGGTACCATGGTTAATAGGGTTTCACTAGTGAGTTTGGTGCCCTAGATTCAAACAATAGCGTCCAAACATGGTGAACATACATCGGTCAATCGGGTTAATTGATGAGCTCAACTAGGACAAGCATACGTTGAGTCGATCGACATGGAATGCATGAGCACTCCGTGTGGCCTAACCACTATCGAATATCTCAAGTACGACTCGAATTCGTCGAACACATCCTACATGGCGTAAGTAACTTTAACCACCAGTTTAAGAACAGTTACCGATTACCTGGACTGTATTATAGTCCCAATCACGGGCAAGCTCAATAATAGACAATTAAATCAATTCCTACATTCATGTGAACATGTTATAGAATATGACTTAAACATGAATACAGTACATGGAGGAAATCATACACACAGTTAAGGTAATTGAGATTCATATCTCAACACCCTTATAAATCACACTTTACAAACTACTAACTCATTCAGGCATTTATACAAACACTTAGACTACGTTTTTCATCACACATCACGTATGTCGGCCATATTATGTATTAGGGTAAGTCCTTTAGCTAAGGAGTTGTCGCGTACATAACAATCATGTAATAACGACAATTAATCATGACAAGCACAACATCAAATTTCATATGCATACAGACATTTTAACAAACACATGAAATACTCTATTTACAACATAGGTTATACATATACATAAAACAAAATAGATAGCACATTTGGCATGTGTAATAGCGTCCACGTCAATAATAAATCATTATCTACCATTGACAGTTTTGAAAACCATAACCTAAAAGTATATAGTCAGTACCTTGAACCAGAAAACACGTAACAAATATAATTTAGACGATAGGTCTTTGTCTACGGCGGATAGGCAACCTAAGGCATAAAATAAGTTAGCTACATCAACACTTGGGCTAATCTAAGCTCTAAAACAGGTTAGGGTTTGATTGACTTATCCAAATATAGAATCAGAATCGCCGGAATAACGATTCAGATAGGTGGATTTGGTGCGTAGAGAAACTAGGAAGAATCCCAAGATGAAACACCAACTTCTCACTCACTTTCTCTCTCTTTTCTCTCTATTATCTTAGCTAGGGTTTGGAAATTCGTATGGAATTTGTGAAAGAGAATTTAAGGCCATTATATAGACTCAAAACTGATGGGAATGGCCCCAGGGCCAAGGTATACTTGGGTTATGTCCAAATCAGGTCTGTTTCGATCCAACAGAGCATTTCTAGAGGTCCTCTTACTGAATGCGGTCGGACTTAAGCTCACTAATATAGGATCTTGATCAAGTTAACTTTTCAGTTCGATCGGGTTTCCAAATCGACCGTGGCGGACTAGTTTTAGTTCAACGGTCATCGAAACTCGATCAGGGCCACAAGTAAATTGACATGTGTGGGCCATCTTCCCTGATCTGAGGGTGAATTTGGATCAAATTCCAATAGTCAGAATGCTTATAAATGGCGGCAAACGACACGACTCAGATTACTTAAATTCATATTTAATTTTATAAAAACCTTCACTTTCTCACACTCTTCACTCCGGACTCAAGAAAATAGCCTCAGGACATCATTTAGACTTGATTTTTGAGGTGATAGTCAAGTCCAACTAGATGGTCATAACTGTCTAAGTTTATCACTATCGGACTTTCGATGTGGGGTCCAGGTCTGATACGAAGTTTCACGATGCTCCCAAGAGCAACTGGGTTTAGAGATTGATTCTAAATTTCTAGGTAACGTAGCATTAGCGATCCTACTCATTTTGGGTCTTGTAGTTCATATTTAAAGTAGTTCAAGCTAATTCTACTGAGTATTCAATTTAATATTTAACCAAATTCTACCCTAATTATGGTAGAATATGGTCCTAGGGCCATTCTATGCTCCATTTTTGGCACTTTTAGTTATTATATTATTTTAATTATTTTTCTCATAGTTCATCATCAAGTTTACCCCGTCTCCACCAAATTTCATGAGATCTCATATTGGAAAAAAATTTAAAAAATTCTAGAAGCAGCAGCTGTCCAACAAGTGATTTTCGGATAGTTGTCACAACGACCTACTTTAAACTATATTACATATTTTAATATATTTTTCATATATTTTTATATAAACTTAGACTTATTTATCTTCAAATTAGTTTTTGAATCACATAAATCAGAGTAATAATGAGGGAGATATGATTTTTCAATGTTCGACAAAATGCACAAAAAATGCAGAAAATGGGATGCCTAATCCGCTGTACGGACAAGGCCTCGCCAAACTGGCGAGCCCCTCGCCAGTCAATGGATAGTTGGGTGAGGGCTTGCCCCAGGGGCGATGTCCTCCCCCCCAAGGGATGTCGAAAACATGTGGGACCCACCCCAGGTCCCCCCGAATTGAGTTGTTTGGGCCCACGAGTCCGTCGAGGCATTATCAAGTCTCATTTGCAAACTGGAATGAGTTACGCGACATACAATATATGATTTTGGGGTAGGAGAAGCTAATCTATCCAAATAAACTATATATATCATAAGACTCTAAAAATTCAATAGTCTAAATCCTATTTTATTCATGTATTTACCATTTACAGTAAGTTTTAATGTAAGTATAGTTCTTCACCATTTAAACTTTAGGATTTGTGTCTAATACGAAAGGACTTGGAGAAATTTGAAGAATGAGGTGGTGAAAGGTGATATTTTGAAGAAAATGGGTTGAAAAGTGATGTCTTTGGCTTTAGAATTGAGTTATGAGAAGTTACCAAGGTGTTATGGTTGACCCATTGCCTAAGGACTTCTAATTATAGGTTGGCAAAAATTCAGGGTGTTACAAAATCTTCCATTGAACTGTTAATCTGATCCAAATCCTCTGTCAAGCCAATCTAGATGTTGGATGGTTTATGTCACGCCTCAAACTCGAAAACTATGCTCACAAAATTTCCAATCGTTAAATCCGGTGCCGACAGCCTTCGTAGTACCCTATTCTCGGCTCTCAACGTCCATACGCCAAATTTCGATCCTGGAATGTTACAAGGAGGATTTTCTAATGTACATTTAACTCATAATAAGTATAACCACGAGTTTACCCAAATCACAAGGCAACATTATCATCACATATCCAATAATAAAAATAATTGAATACAATGCTGAAAGGGAAATACATATATCGAAAATCAAAGCTCTAGAAGACCGCTGCATGCTCTAAGCCCAATATTGTTGTAACATAACATCACCTACATACATCTATCATGCATAAGCTTATAGAAAGCTTAGAGGGTGATAAAAGTGTGTGCAATGCATGTGTCAAGCATATAAATATCAGAGTAAGTAGAAATACTGGCAATCCATAAACAGAGTAATGCAGAAACATACTGGTAAGTCCATGAGTCATACAATATCAAAGTATGCAATGCAGATTGATTATGTAATGCAGAGACATAGAGAGCCAAATATCAGATGCCAATGATGCAATGTAATAAGAAAATCCTGAAGAGCCAGAAATACCATCAACCTCATCTAGGCCATACATTAAATCTGCGTGTATCGCGCGATCATGTGGGGATAACTCCATCTCACAAGGAGTCCCATAAACATCTCAGCCTCATGGCATCTGTTTTAATCAATCATCCATCACAACATGCATATGAATGATGGGGGTCCACAGAAGGACGACGGATCTAGTCCAAATATCAAGATAGGCTCATTGATTTAAAACACGTCACGATAGTTAAGGAAAGAATCCAACTTATAACCACCACAACATCGGACGATGCTCCTGATGTGGGATAAAGTTCTGCCTTCACTGTGTGCACAGTAGCCTACTAGCATAGTAGCCTGCCAATCAATGGTAGCTTGCTTAGGTCCTCATGCCCCGCCCACTCAATGTCTGCCCACATGCGCCCTCTCACTTATTATACTTAGACTTCGTGCAAGTGGCGTTAGGTCGCAGTAGCATTGAGCTTGGAGTGTGCAGCAATCTTCTGGAGCTTTGATTTTGACATATATATTTCTCTTTCAACATTGTATTCAAATGTTTATATTAATGGATATGTGATGATGATGTTGCCTTTGTGATTTGGGTATACTTATGGTTATGCTTCTTATGAGATAAATGTACGTTGGAAAATCCTCCTTGTAGGATCTCAGGATCGGAACCTGGTGTATGGGCGCTGGGAACCGAGAATGGGGTACTACGGAGGCTGTCGACACCAGATTCGGTAATTGAGAATTTTGTGAGCCCTGCTTCTGAGTTTGGGACGTGATAGTTTAGATCTTTGATATGCCAACTAGTCAACTTGCGTGGCTTGAATACATCCTTTGATCAATTGTGTATGACCATGGATGCATTGGATTATCAATGTGTTAGGCTAAGCAATGACATACAACAGGGTTTAGCTTGGAATGTTCTGGGCTTGGGCTATTTGTTACACTCATTGTGCCTTATTAGGCTAGGATCTATACTCATGCAACATTTTCTAGCTTGTTAGTGGCCTAACGAAAACAAGTCAATGCCCATTTATGATTTCCATGGGAAGAGTTTAGGCTGTGTGCTAGGCCCAGTTCTAATTTGAGGCCCAACAAATTTAAGGGGCCATCTGAGTGATGCAGGACATGAAATTCAAATATGATGTGCAAGATTTTCAAGCTTTAGATCACAGTAGTCCAAAAAAAATTACACAAAATTCCACATCCCACACAAAAGTTTAAACACTCGATTAAGGGGAATCTTATGTGGATCTAGGCTTATACATACTAGGGCCGAATCAATCAAAATTATAGACCAAACAAGAATCAAAGGAGCATAAATTCATCCATACATGCACAAAAATAATTTTTCCAATCTAAGAGATTCAGAAATTTCAATTCGAGGAACCCTATGGTTGAAGAAAGGACATAAAATTGGGGATTTAAATAATTTAGGGTTAAGTTTAAGGATTTTGGGTGAGAGAGGAGTGAAGGAGAGGAGAGATGAATCAGAGAAGTAACACACATGTGGACAACAGTAATGGCCCAGACTCACGTGTGTTTGATCCCGATCGCACGTGTGTGGAGCCCACTATCCCGAAAAAGGCTAGCTTAGCCCTGGTCGGCCAGGGGTGGACATCAAAATCCCCAAATATCATCTCGATCTGATGCACGGTTTGTGCGTGATGCTTCCCCGAAGTTTTAGCCCTCCTATAGGGTCAGATTCGGGAAATCTTTTGTAGAGAGAAAAATGGCTGCAATAGAGAATGAATTTGAAGCGTAGATCATTGTAGGAGAAGAAATATAGATGGAAGAAGGTGGGGGCAAATCGGGATAGGTGTGACTTTGCACCACGGTAGTTAGCCCTTCGAAGAAGGGAGGGTTTTGCACCCAATTAGGCTTTCACAACTCAAAAAGGAGCATGAAAAATGTATAAATTTTATTCAATCTTCCATGCATAAAAAGACTTTAGGGGTGCCTATTTATAATAAAACCTTATTCCCCAAAACTCGTGTAGCGACGAAGTAATAAAAAATAACAACTAATCAAAGTAATATAAATCATCCATGATACTCTTAATAATAATAATAAGCAAAACTCAAAGTATTAAATTAATTAGAATAGTTGGCCATGATCATGAGAACCCATGGTGGGAGTGACATGACTACCGGGTCTACTCCAATAAACTAAAATGCAATCCTCTAACCAGGAAGCCCTCCTTAAACGTCGTCATTGATCTAGATTGATGGCGAGGCCCTCCTCCTCCTTGTGTACGTGCGTGAGGGGCATACGTGTGTGCGTGATGTCTCCATCAACTCTCTCCGGCTGTGAAGATTTTGCCAATGGTGAAATAAAACTCCTAAACCCCTCCAAAATGTCAAGATCAAGTCTCTAAAGCTCCTCCTTAGTAAACCACGTACTGTCTGAAGCTGAGCGTGACTTCCACTTAACTAGGTACTTCTAAAACCTATCGTCTAACGTTGATACTATCTGATAGTCTAGAATATCCTCTATTTCCTCTCTGGGTGTGGGAAGGTTAGGTATGGGAGTTAGAGGCTGGGAAGAAGGGTCGAGAAGAGACCATGGATCATGGGATAGGTCTGGGGAAGTAGGATGGTTGGGCGAAGGGCTGGACAAAGTATCAATGGTCTCCTAAAAAGTAATTAGATCCTCCACATTAAATGTGGAACTAATTCCAATGAAAGGTAAAAGATCTACCACATACACATTGAGACCATTTCATTTTATAATTTTGAAGGGTCCAGCGTTACGCGTGTGGAATTTATGAACGACTCCCTGAGGATGCCACTTGGGCCTAACGTGGACCATCACAAAGTCTCCTACATTGAATTCCTCTAAACGTTTATACTGGTTTGCAAAAAATTTATAGTGTTCATTACTGGTAATAGTATTTCGCCTGATTTCTTGATGCAATGAATGAATGTGATGTGCGAAGGACACTACAGACTCTGATGGCCTATGGGACAGTAACATAAGGAAAAGATCAATAGGCTTCCTAGGCTTATAACCAGTAACGACTTCAAAAGGAGTTAGACCTGTGGACCTATTGACAGAACTATTGAATGCAAACTCAGCTATAAATAATATGGTGTCCCACATCCTAGTGTGTTCCCCCACTAAACATCTGAACAAACTTCCTAGGCTCCTATTGACCATCTCAGTCTGGCCATCGATCTGAGAGTGGTAGGCAGAAGAAATTAGAGCCTAGTGTGCATCATGTGTCATAGTGTCTTCCAAAAGTAACTCATGAATGCACGTCACGGTCAGACACTGGTTTTTGTTAACCCATGCAATTTGACAACCTCACTAGAGAATAACTTGGCAACCTAAAATGCGTCGGAGGTCTTAAAACAAGGAATGAAGTGGGTCATTTTAGAAAAACAGTCCACGAGAACAAATATGGAATCATATTTCCAAATAGTCTTAGGGAGTCCAAGCACGAAGTCCATACTGATGTCCTGCCAAGGGATGAATGGAATTGGTAAAGGTGTGTATAATCTGGTATTTTACTTTTTCTGCTTTGCCAGTTAATAAGTACGACATTGCCCTATAATTTTGGCCAAGTCTCACTTAAGGCTTGGCCAATAAAACCTACCCTCCACTAGGGCAATGGTTTTGTCTCAACCGAAATGACTCGCGACCCCACTTGAATGTAACTCTTAAATAAGAAAATCACGGAGGGAGGTGGGAGGTAGGAAAAAATGGTTACTCCTAAACAAATATTTGTCTAAAATTAAGTACTCACTGCTAGCTCCTGATGGACTCTTTAACAACGATGTGTATATAACTCCAAAATCTAGACACTCATAATAATCTTCTTTGATCCACTTAAGGCCCGTGACTTCGACACTCATGGAATTAAGTAACATGACTCGACAAATCAACTGTCAGCAGGCTTATTCTCTACATCGGCCTTGTGCTTAAGAATAAAAGTGTACTCTTGAAAGAATTATACCCACTTGGCATACCTGGGGTTTAATTCTAAGAGTTCAAATATCTCAAGTCCTCGTGATCTGAGAATACGACAAATTCTTTTGGCAATAGGTAATAACGCCAATGGCACAATGATTTCACTACCGCATAAAACTCTTTGTCATAAGTGTAATATTTTTACTTCACCTCATGTAGTTTCTCACTAAAAAAGGCAGCAGAGTGCCCTTCCTAACTAAGTACTCCTCCTATGTTGACTCCTGACGCATCACATGGTACTTCAAAAGCTTTTGAAAAATCTGAAAGTTGTGTGACTGGAGCTTCAGTCATCTTGACCTTTATCTCCTTAAAGGCCTTTGATGTCCATTGAAACTCTCCCTTTTTTATACAATCCGTGATTGGAGCCATAATGAAACTGAAGCCTTGAATGAACTGTTTATAAAAGGTGGTTAAACCGTGAAAGCTGTGCACCTCATGAATATTGTGAGGTTCAGGCCAATTAACGATGGCCTTGACCTTCTCGAGATTCACCGATACGCCCTTAGCTGCCACAATAAAACCTAAGAAGATAACACTACTAGACAAAAATGCACACTTCTTTAGGTTGGCGCATAATTTCTCAGCTTTAAGGATCCCACAAACCTGTCTCAAATGGTTGAGCTGTTATTCCTTGGTCATACTATAAATCAAGATATCATCAAAGTATACGATTAGGAACTTCTCCATAAAGGGCCTCAACACATGAAAGTGCTTGGGGTGTTAGTCAGCCCAAAATGCATAATT
This sequence comes from Magnolia kwangsiensis, assembly GCA_037074715.1. Taxonomy (NCBI): domain Eukaryota; kingdom Viridiplantae; phylum Streptophyta; class Magnoliopsida; order Magnoliales; family Magnoliaceae; genus Magnolia; species Magnolia kwangsiensis. The sequence continues at coordinate 54,444,530 of CM073588.1, read as the reverse complement.
AGCCACTCATATAGCCCATCCTTCGTTTTGAAGGCCGTCTTCCACTCATCACCAAGGCGTACACGGATTTGGTGATAATCACTTTTGAGGTCAATTTTTGAGAAGATAGTAACATTGGCTATCATATCCAACATATCATCAAGATGCGATATGGGAAACTGATACTTAACTGTGATTTTGTTGATGGCCTTACTATCAACACACATACTTCTTGTGTCATCCTTCTTAGGTGTTAGAAGGGCGAGCATGGCACATGGGCTCATGCTCTCTCGAATGAAACCCTTTTCTAGGAGCTCATCAATCTATCTCTTAAACTTTGCATGCTCCTTTAGGTTCATTCTATAATGAGAGACGTTTGGTAAAGTTGTCCAAGGGATTAAATCAATGACATGTTGTATATCCCTCATAGGGGGAAGCTCATTTGGTAAATCATCAGGAAACACATCACAAAACTCATGCACTACCTGAATAGCCTCAGTGAGTAACTCTACACTAGCCTCTGGTACACTTTCCCTAGCCACAAGGGCGTATACCATCGAGCTCGCCTCAATTTCTCACTCAAAGTCTTTAACATTTTGAATATGGAGAGGTTTGGACTTGGACTTTCACTCCTTCAATTCTTTTAAGCAACTCACACTACTCTGTGTGGTGGCCTCCTTTCTAGTTGTATTCTTGGGGGAAGTGGATTTAGCTTGACTTTCTTGTCCTCAAACTAGAATGTATACACATTCGAACGACCAAATATGGTAACATCCCTGTCATAGAGCCAAGGTCTACCCAGAATAATATGGCCAACATCCATGGGAACAACATCACACTAAAGTGTCTTTATATGATCTAAACTAAATAGGAACAAAACAACGATGCGAGACTGGAATGGAAGTTTCATTAACCCAGGACACTCTATAGGGTTGAGGATGGGCTTCAAGCTTCAAGCCCAAATGACTCACAGTTCTAGTCGATGCCACATTGGCACAACTACCACTATCCACTATCATCTTACAGCTCTTTTTCCCACATTTTGCATAAGTATAGAAGATTGTGTTGTGGCGCCAATCGTCGGTGGTATTGGCTTGAGCTAAGGCATAACGCACAACTGCGAGGGTCACAGAATCATGTGCTCCCTCTTCCTCATCATTAGGGATTTCTACTGACTAATATTCTTCCTCTTCGCCTTCACTCTCTGGGGGCACTACATCTATTTGCCCATTAATAAGGAGAACCTTGGTGCCCTCTCTTGTGCCGCACTAGTGGACAAAGTGACCAAATCCTTGACACCTAAAATACCTAGTTGCTCCACTCTTACGTGAGCTAAACCCCAATACTTCTTTACCCTTATCATCCTTGGGCTTAGGCTGAAAATTACTGAAAGGTTTACTTTGGTATCCAGCATTCGGCTTAATATCAGAAGGGTTGGCCTTAGCGTCAGAATTGCGAAACTCAAATTGCCTTCCCACGAATGCTTTGAGGTATTGCTCAACCTCCAACACTACTTGATACAACTATTCAATAGTGTCTATATCTTTGGTAAGCAATTCTCTCCTAATATCTATATAGAGACCTGTTTTAAATGGAGCAAGGATGAGTACGAGTTTCTCATCAACTTCACACCCGGTTAAGTACTCTTCGAAGTTCTCAATATATTTCACCACACTCATGGTACCTTATCGAAAAGACTTTCATTTCTTAATCAACCATAAGCGATAAGAGAAAGGGAGGTACATCTCCCTAATTGTTTCTTTTATTTCTCCTCAATGGACTATTGGGAGCTCCCTCGTTCTTTCTTTCGCTCTACAGTAACCCAAAACCTCTTTGCTTGGCTCACAAGATTCATCTTAGCGAATCAGACTCGACGAGCATCTGACATGTCATACCACTCAAAATAGTGGTTCATATCCACCAGCCAGTTTAAAAAGGCTTTAGGGTCTAAGTGGCCATCAAACGCAGGGGCATATACTCTAACTCCCTTGAGAAGTTACACATCTGAGTCATATTGATCATGATGTCCCTCGTGAGGTGGGTGCATGGGTGTGCGCCCATGACCAATTCATTGGACACCTCCATTCCTCAGTTTAACCTCCTGACCACCTACTTGAGATTGGGCATCTTCGCCAATGGTGGGATTTACCCCGGTGGAGGTCTCTAGTTAGGTAATACTCACATTAAACTACTCAAAGCATTGGTCCATATGTTGTTCCAAGCACTTACCCAAAGACTCAAACTGCTGGGTCAGCTTGTTCATTAACTCTTGCAATTGCTCCATGTTTAGTGTAGGGTACAAGCCAAAACCGCGACCCGTACGTGTGGGCATACAACTACTAACTTAATCTAAAGATCTTCTACTACGACTATATATGCATAGATAGGACTAAATGCTCCTATAGGACTCTATATGGAGAAAATGACACAATGCTAAATTTCTAGCAACCTATCTGTCCAAAAAAAAAAACTATCAACAAAAAATCTAGCAAAGAGATATGCGGATTTTCTAATAGTAGAAAATTCAACAGCATATATCATAAATTATGGACCTCTAAACAACTCTATATGATAATACTTAATGAATAATGGATACGAATAAACTAAACCCTAAACATGTAATGCTTTCCCCTATAAAAATCTTGAGCTTTGATACCAAATTTGATGCAAGACATGAAATTTAAATATGATGTGCAAGATTTTCAGGCTTTAGATCACACTAGTTCAAAAATAATTACACAAAATTTCATATCCCACACCAAAGTTCAAACACTCAATCAAGGGGAATCTTATGCAAATCCAGGCCTACACATGTTAGGGCCGGATCAATCAAAATTATAGACCAAACAATATTCAAAGGAGGGTAAATTCATCACACATGCACAGAAATAATTCTCCAATCTAAGGGATTCACAGATTTCAATTCGAGGAACCCTAAAGTTGAAGAAAGAGTATAAAATTGGAGATTTGAATAATTTAAGGTTAGGTTTAGAAATTTTAGGTGAAAGAGGAGAGAGACGAACCAGAAAAGTACCACACGTGTGGACAGTAGTAATGGCTCAGACACACATGCATGTGATCCCGGTCACATGTTTGTAGGGAACACTATTTTAAAAAAGGTCAGCTTATCCCTGGTCGGCCAGGGGGACTCCAAAACCCTAAAATATCAGCTCAATCTGATGCACGATTTGTGAGTAATGCTCCGCCGAAGTTTCAGCCCTCCTACAAGGCTAGATTCTGAAAATCTGCTGTAGAGAGAAACGACTACAATAGAGGATGGATTTGAAGTGTAGATGATTGTATGAGAAAAGAAATATGGATGGAAGAAGGTGAGAGCGAATCGGGATAGGTGTGACTTCACAGCATGGTAGTTAACCTTTCAAAGAAGGGAGGGCTTCGTGCCCAATTAGGCTTTTACAACTCCAAAAGGAGTAGAAAAAATGTAGAAATTTTATTCAATCTTTCATGCATAAAAAAAGACTACAAGGGGTGCCAATTTATAATAAAACCCTATATCCCAAAACTCACGCCTTGTGCGCAACCTATTACTTAGAAACGAAGTAATAAAAAATAACAACTAATTAAAGCAATTTAAACTGTCCATGATACTCCTAATAACAATAATAAGTAAAACCCTAAATACTAGATTAATTAGAATAGTGGGTCACCATCATGAGAACTCGTGGTGAGATTCATATGACTATCGAGTCCACTCTAACGAACCAAAAACACAGTCTTCTAACTAGGAGGCCCTCCTTGGACATCATCATCGATCCAGATCGATGGTGAGGCCCTCCTCCTCCTTACGTACGTGCGTGGGGGATGATGTCCCCATCACTAAGGCTTACGCATGTTATATTTTGATGTTTCAAAATAAATAAAATTAAATTTTAAAATAGTTTGAAAATTCCCTCCGTAAGACATTTCAAAAGCAACATGAATTTTTTGTCTTGTAGTGGTGTGGGTTTAGTACCACATTAGATATGCAAAGAGAAAAACTTGGGTTTATAAAAAGATGATTTTGCATAGGACTTGAGCCCCTTTAATGAGGCATGTGAATTTGGTTGTTTGGGGGGGTTGCAGGGGGCTATACCATGAACCACATGCACGTGTGCACCATGCTAGGGCAGAGGCTGTGGGTACAATGTGGTATGGTGCATGTGAAATTTTAATTTTTCTTTTTGCAACGATTGACCAAACGGTCGCTTTTTGAATTTTTGAACAGATCTGAAAACCCAAAGGTTTTCTCCTTCAAAAACCCTACAGCCATGTTTATTGGCAAGGATGCGTACACACTCATACAATGCAACCTTTGAAGTCTATAAAAGGACTTCTTTGTTTCAAATTTTCAATTTAATTCATTTTTTTGGCTCTCTCTATACTCTGATTATATACAAAAAAGAATTTTGTTCTTTGGTTCGTCAAGGTGTCTTCAGGTTAAACACAGTTGTTGGTTTGGGTCTTCGTACATCGAGTGCACTGGTGTAATGAGACAACATTCAAGGGTATCATGGAAGTTGATGGTCCAGTATTCTTATTGCACTACGGACAACATCCGATGGAGGGCAAATCAACTTCAAGTCGAGTGACTTTCATGTGCCTCGAATTAAATAAGTTTTCTAAATTCTTCCTTACTCAAATTTTATTTTTTGTTTTAATTTTCTTTTATAATTATTTTTTAATCTAAATTTCCATAATTACGGATTTACATATCTAAAATTCCAACAATCTTAAACTTAATATGCTAATTTGTACCTCTATAAGAATGGCAAATATCATAGCAAAACCTACCACAAATTATCCAAAATCGAACCATTTTCTAGAAACCATCTTAAAAGGTGGAAACAGAAACTCACATTTGCTTTAGATACTTTGAAAGTATCATATGTGCTATCTGATACTTTCCAATATGAAGCCGATAAAGAATTTGTTGTGAGGAATGACCACAACTGCAAAAATTACATCCTAAATTCCCTATCTAATGAGTTGTATGATGTTTACCTCACATCTGAAAGAGTCAAGGATATTTGGTCAACATTGGCTAAGAAATATGTTTTCGAAGAAGCTGGTGCCAAGTAGCATATCATTTCCTCTTTTTTGAATTTTTCTATGTTTAATAATAAACCTGTCTCTGACCAAATACTTGAGTATCAAAATTTAGTGCACAGGCTTATATCTGAAGGATTAAAAATGGATTATGTTTTCCTTGGAGGTGTTATAATTGAAAAACTCATCTCATGGAAAGAATACAAAAATAAGATGAAAACACAAGAAAAATGGAATATCTATGAAAAATATTATTATACACATTCGTATAAAAGAAGCTAATCGTATACGAAATCAAAAGGAAAATGTTATTGGCACTACTTCTAATGCCAACTTGGTTGAAACAAATTAAGAGAACAAAAAGATCAAAGGATCCTATTCTCATTGTGGAAAGGCAGGTCACCTTATTGATCAATGTCGACACTTGAAAAGGACATGTTTCCATTGTGGAAAATTGGGCCATCATGCTAAACAATGTAGGCTAAAAAATAAGAGAGGGAAATTGGTAAAAAAGAATGGCAATTGCTTTTGCTATGGCAAACTCGGGCATCATATTGGACAGTGCAGACACAAGAAGAAGGCTTCTAAAGCTCAGGCCAATTTGACCAAACAAGAGGACAAGATGAAATAGTTGTTGTCATATTTGAAGTAAATCTTGTCTACACAATGCATTGGGTAATAGACACTAGGGCTACGCATCATATCTATAAGGATCGAAGCATGTTTGCCTCCTACGAAGCTGTATGGGATAAACAAGTGTTTATGGGAAATGCTTGAATCTCCTTAACAATCGAAAAAGGAAAAGTGATCTTAAAGCTCACTTCTGGAAAGACCCTTACATTGAATAATGTTCTGCATGTGCCTGACATAAAAAAGATTTAGTTTCTGGCTTTCTCCTGAATAAAGTTGGTGTCAAATTGGTTTTCGATTTAGAGAAGGTTGTACTGTACAAGAATGAGATGTTTGTTGGGAAGGGTTAGTGTTGTAATGGATTCTTTGTACTGAATGTATCCTTTATTGATATTAATAAGATGAATTCCAATTCTGCTCACTTGATTTATGACACAATAAATTAGGATATGTAAATGAAGGTGTTATGAAAAGAATGAAGAAACTAGCTCTTATACCTAATTTTTTTGAATCAAGAAACAAACAAATGTGAATTGTGTGTAGAATCTAAGTTCATAAGAAACCATTCAAATCATTTTTTAGAGAATCTGAAATTCTAGAACTGATTCATACCGACTTTGGTGATTTTAAGAATCACATGTCTAGTTATAGAAAAGGATACTATATAACCTTCATAAATGATTTCTATAGGTATACTAGGGTATACCTACTAAGAAGTTAAGATAAAGCCTTGGAGTTCTTTATCAAGTATAAGACATAAGTTGAAAACCAAGTAAATAAGAAAATTGAGAGACTTAGGGTTTGTTTGTTAACTCTGAAAATTATTACTTAATTGAGAAAATAATCCGTGTTAAGTGTTGTTTGTTAACGCCAAATTCGGAAAGCGCTACGGGATTTTTCATTGAATTTTTTCCATGATAGGGATCTGGCATAATGATGAATATGGAATGTGCTCCATGAATTCTTGTATATTAAAAACAAACAAAAAATTGTTTCCAAAATTACCCATTCTCAAGTTACTAAGGAGATTTTTTCTCTTCTGAATAGTTTATGTAATACATAACCTAACTTTTAACACGTGGAACTTCTTTAGCCCCCACCATAATTTCTATGTTAGATCCGCACCATCCATCAACTTTTTCAGATTATTCTAGAACATGAGCCCAAAAATGAGGCACATATAAAACTCAAGTGGACCACACCATAAAAAACCAACGAAAATTAATAACTATTGCTGAAACTTTCCTAGAATCCAATGTGACGTTTATCTCCCATATAACCCCTCATATTGTCACATTAACAGGGATGAAAAAGGAAAAACAAAAATATCAGCTTGATTAGGGCCTTTTATGGCTCTAAGAAATTTTTAACGGTAGGTGCCCAATTTTCACTATTTCCTACAATGTGGTCCACTTAAGCCTTAACTTTCTCTCTCTCTCTCTCTCTCTCTCTCTCTCTCTCTCTCTCTCTCTCTCTCTCTCTCTTTTATTATATATATACATACGTACATACGTATATATATCTTATGCCCCAAATGATATGGAGAAGTGGATGGACGATGTGGATAAAACATACATATCATGGTAGGCCCCACAGACCCACTAAATGGCCACCCTTCGGATTTCCTGCTAAAAGACTTTACCACCAGGTTCTTGCACTGGAATGTAAGGTGGGGTCCACCTTGATTTTTAAGAGAAATCCAACCCGTCTATCCATTTTTCGAGCTTATTTTAGGACATGCGACCAAAAATGAGGAGGATCCAAAACTCAAGTGGATGGATGGAGTGGATATGAAACAAATACATTATGGTGAACCCCACAATGCCTAACATATCAAATACAATGAGAAACAAGAGGGACAATAGTGTTCACATTCAATTTTTACTAAAACACAACAAACTTCTCATTCACATCTCCATTGCATAATAGATTGTTTCTTTAGCTTCTTTGTAGAAGATTAGAAGTATTTCTCTTTAGTAAGTATTAGAGTCTCTCTCTTAGAAGAATGACTTAATTTTCTTGATTTTTTTCTTTTCCATCTATGTTGATTTTTTTATTTTTGTATTTTTGTATTTTCTTTACTTATACATGTAAATCATTGATGTTTTATCTATTTTTTTTAATAATGAGCTATATATATATATAAATTAAGCACTTTAGTATATTTGAATTAAATAGAATTATTTTAATTTCATTTAATAAAAAATAACTTCTTCATATTGTAAAACATTTCCAAACAAGAGATATGGGCAAATGTGTCAAATTAACAGATTTTAGACATTTCAGATGTTTGTTAACAAACAAGTTATTTCAAATTCAGTACTTAATTTTCAGACTTCAACAATAGTTACCAAACAAGTTTTTTGATTTTAGATTCAGATTTCATATTCAAATTTTAGATTCAAATTTCATATTCATGCTTTAGACTTCAAATTTAACAAACGGGGCCTTATAACAGATAGGGGAGGTGAATATGAATCCTCACAGTTTAAAGAATTCCGTGAAAGGAATGTCATTATACATGAAAACCACTGCCCCATATACTCTTAAACAAATACGGTAGCAAAACGGAAATATAAAACTTTGAAAGAAACGATGAACGCAATGTTAAACAATTTTGATTTATCCTTAACCATGTGGGGAGAAGTCATTCTTTCTACTTGTCACATTCTAAATAAGATACCTTACAAGGTTACAAGTAAGACACCATATGAACTACGGAAAAAAAATCCGGTCGGTTGCAAATATTTTAAAGTGTGGGGATGCTTAGCAAAAGTAGGGTTATCGGAAACTAAGGGGGCGTTTGGCATCTCTACAAATAAGAGCTTATTGGCTTAAATTTTTGTTTAAAAAAAAATAGACTATTTGGTAAAAGTCTAATCAGAGTGCTTATTTTTTTAGAAAGCAGCAAATAAGCTCCGATTTTAGAAGTTAGGGAGGGGTTACTTTTTGAAACAGAGCTTATTTAGCTTAAGCAGTTAGACATTTTGGACTAATTTTTTAACAAGATTGTCCTTGAACTTTCCAAGTAATTCCCATGTTACCCTCTTCTCTTCTCTTTACAATTTCTTCGAGGTAAGCCCACATGATGAACAACCCATAGTGAAGGTGGGCCCAATATGATGAATAGTCTACATCAAAGGTGGGCTGAAATAATGCACAATCACATCAAAGGTGAACCCCACATGATGGACGATCCACATCAAGCAGGCCCTACATGATGGATGGCCCGCATCAAAGGTGGGACCTACATGATGGATGGTGGACATTGAATGTGGGACCACATGATGGAATGTTGACATTAAAGGTGGGCCCACATGATGAATGACCCATATTGAAGATAGGGCCCCACATGATGGATGGTCCACAACAAAGGTGGGACCTACATGATGGATGGTGGACATCAAAAGTGGGTCCCACATGATGAACTATCCACATCAAGTGGGCCTCACATGATAGATGGTCCACAACAAAGGTGGGACCCATGTAATGGATGATGGACATCAAAGGTGGCCTCTCATGATGAATGAGTCATTGAATGTGGGGCCCCACATACCATGGTAGACCCCATCTACTGCGACACATATCTAACTCTGCCTAGAGTCCATCTCCTAGTTTTGGTATGCACAGCCCATAAATTGCAAAAAACACCATTTGAAACAGGATAAAATTTCTTCAGACACCATTTGAAATTGGATAAAATTTCTTCAGACACCACTGACACATAATAATTCCTTTTTTAGTAGTCCTCTTTATTATAAATGTTAGAGTTTTAGAGCACTAGAATACCTCCCATTGCGCCAACCTCATCTACAACTTCCCCTTCTTTTTGTTGACCCCATGGTAATGAATTAATTACACCCTAATCTATCCCCTACAACTTAAGGGCCTATTTGGATATGCGTTTTGGGGTGTATTGTATCATATTAGAAGTTATGATTTAACGTTTACCGTGTTTGGATTGGAGTGAATAGGAGCTGAATCCCATGTGTGCGAATACAAACTCCAACCAAATTTTCGAACCAACGGTAGAGTATTGTCAGTGGGTTCTGTTGCCGTCAATACTTCGTATTCATTGCGTTGTATTCAGCAGCAGATGAAAGTTTCAAATTTGTACGGTTACAAGATATCGGGTACCTATGCAGTGTAAGATCGAGACCTCATTTAGTACATTTCAACATGAAAATCATCTGGGGCAGAAATCAGAAAGTTCCATACGTCAAACAGGCCACCTGACCCAATTAAGATTGTACAATATGCAAACATAATACGCCCTATCCAAACATTGATCTGTATAATGTATTGTATACTATGCCAAACAATACCTCCTATCCAAACATTGATTAGTATTGGATTGATTTGGATGTATTCTGAAAATCGTCCAATGTATACATAAACAGTACCCAAATACAATACAATACAGTACTATGTGCGAATCCAAACTGGCCCTAAGATTTTTAAAAAGCAGCTATCTGAATTTTGTATCTCTTACACATGTCCTTTTTCTACCCCTGCTTTTGCGGACGACCCAAATCCTTGATGTTCCAACTCATTGATCCCTGATGGCCCCCTAGCATGCACATAAGAATGAAATGTTAGGCGTACATAACATTTGGTTAATCTATTTATTTTCAAATAAAAATAATTTTAATTAATTTTTAACATTTTTTTTGTCCTTACTTATGCCTCAATGGTAGACTACTGGTCATTTGATGGTTATGAATGGTGGTTGTGCGATGAAGTTGCCAATGTATGATGCAGGCCTATTATTGTTGAGAATGGGGTTAGTTTTAAACCTAGGTTGTGAACGGTCGCCATGGGATTGAGATGTGCATGGTCTAGGGGATGAAGATGGTTTTTAATGGTGTAAACCATTTAATGTTAGTGAGTAGGAGTCTGTTAGTGGGGGCTGGTGGAGTTATAGTGGTTGATTGGGAGTTGCTTGCTTTTTGAGTCATATTGTGTTACTTTTGGAGGCCTCGAACTCCCTTTTTTATCTCTCTCTCTCTCTCTCTCTCTCTCTCTCTCTCTCTCTCTCTCTCTCTCTCTCTCTCTTTTCTTTTGTTGTTTGATCCTTTTTTTGGGCCATATATTTATGTTAGGCCCATTGCTTAAAAAAAAAAAGAATACGATGTTGTTAGAGTCAGAGAGAAGGTGAATCTGCTAGAACATATGCACTATATGTAACTCATAATAGTCATAGACTGAAATCTGCAATTGACATGAATTAAATATCATTTAAGAATCACTTTGTGTCATGCTCTTTTTTCATATAATTTAAATGATTAGCCACTATTTTGTGAATTGTTTCTCATTCGTTTGCATACACTTCTATAGTCAATTTATGTTCTCTTATGCCCTCGATTAATGAATATCTCCTCTTATTCTCTTTTGGGTTTAATCAGGCTTACTCCATAGAATTTTTCCTGGCTCTTAAGATCCATCATTTCTTTATCCCTTAGTTTGCATCATTATTAACTACACCATGATTTGTATTTGGATGGTATCTCCAAAGAATCCTTTTTCCTGAACAATGTACCATAGGAATATATAAGTGGGTTCTCAAATGTGAACATTCGCTCTCCTAAAATCTAGGGCATGTATTGTTGGGTCGCTTCTTCTTGAGTACATGTAATAAGTTATGTTAGATGAACATTATCTATTTGTCGCATACTATATGGTGTCTATTCTTGTGGAGCGTATCTAATAGGCTTGAAGTATATGTTCACCATAATATGTTCTTACAGCCTTATCTGATATATATATATATATATATATATATATATATATATATATATATATATATATATATATATATATATATATATATATATTTATTTATTTATTTTTTACAACATGCTTTGGTTTTTGTTTGTTTGTGGCCTAGCTATGTAATTTTGTGAATGAAGTATGGGAGTGAAGGTAGCAATCTTCTCTTTTAAAAATGTTTGTAGTTGACTAGTTTTTACGATAGGCTGCTTTGGAGTATGGTTGGTTCTAACGATAGGTTGCCTTGGAGTATGGAGTGGGTTCACCTTCATTTCCATCAACATGTGATTCCACAAAAATAGTCATACCAACCTTGTTACAAGTTAGATTGGGGTGATCTTAGGCTCACTGAAAAGATAATTTGATGATCTTTCAAATGAGACTGGAATAATCACATTTAGATGACATTTGTCCTTTTAAAAATGCATTTAAAATTTATGATGGCATTTACGAATTGTTCGTGTTCACTCACATTTCCAACATTGCGCAATCCTACAAATATGGTTATAACTCCCTTGCTGCAAATAAGATCGGAGTGATCTTGAGCTCGTTAGAAAGATAACTCGACGAGCTTTCAAATGGGGCTAGAACTATCTCATTTGAATACCATTTAACCATTTAAAAGTAGGCCCAAATTTCATTATGGTGTTTGTGAACTATTCGTGCTCGCATTCGTTTCCAAAAAAAATAAAAATAAAAAAAAATAGAAGACTAATATAAGCAGAATCTTTTAAAGAAAGAATAAGAACTTCCTCTTCTGAAAGTGGAGCTTCTGCTTTTGTTTCTTTCATTATATTTGTTTCTTGGTAGAAGACTTGTCTACGTAAAATCTTTTGAAGAAAGGATCCCATCTTCTGAAAGTAGAGTTTATACTCTCTTTTCTTTCCTTCTATCCATTTCTTGACAAAAGACCCATCTAAGAACAATATTTTGAAGAAATAAGAAATACCTATCTTCTAAAAGTGATTTTTTTTATAATATTAGTAGAATTTTTACAATATTTTTTCAACTCATTTTCATCTTTAAACTCGCTCATAGTCCTTCTTTTTTTTTTTTGGAGTTTCTACTAGGGAGAATAGTAGGAAAGTATGAAAGATCCCAGAGTGTAGTGATAAAAGAAGAGTTAGCCAAAGTGTAGTGATAAAAGAAGGTTTAGGTGTAAAATAGGTCTAAAGGCCTCTACATACATGAGGCTTGATGAAGGATTTTTTCCTCTACCCAAACTATGTTTAAGATCAATTGAGGATACTTGATTCCCTAATGAATCCAACTCAAATGAGCTTATTAACCTCTTTTGTAGCTTGTGGCTAGATTTGGGTGGAATTGTCTTTGTACCTATTTTATGGGCGGCTTCTATGAGGAGATGCTTAGCCTATGCATGGCGATGGTGGGATTCAAGCCCAACATTACAATGTCTAAGCGAAGACATCTTTATGCTGTCTTAAGAGTTTAATGAATTTTTCTACTTTGGTACAAGATATGTTTGCACTTAGGTTTGTATTACGTGGCTACTCTTGCATGCCAAGGTTCATTTCTCATAATTCATCTACCATGGGTTAGCCCCCATTCTCTATTCACACCAGTGTAGGGTTTAGCTTGGATACCTCATCTTCTACTTTAGCATCTGCTATAGTTCTGAATATTTAAGAGGTAAGATGCACCACAAGGAAGTTTTCCTTTGGCTTGGGATCATTGATCTCACACTCGATGCCCAGGCCTTGTGGCCTTTTATGATTCTGGATTCCCCTTTGCTGGACAGCTTTAGCTACCCCTAATGGTATTTGCATTCCTCTTCCATCTCTTAACCTGACAAGTTTGTTGTAGTTGAATCTCATGATTTGCATCATGTTTATGCTTGCTTTGCTATAATGTTCTACTTCAACAATATTTAACTTTCCACGAGTGGGAACTGACGTGCCCATACAAGGAGTTGCATCACCGACGCTAAATAGGATGGGCTTAGTCATATTTTCATAATTTGGAACGCAAAAAGTGTGCTGTAGAATTGTGAAATGACCTTGTTTGTTTGACTCTCAGGAGAGGCATAATGTGTTTAACTTGTAACATTTTCATTTCTTCTGAGGACACCATTATGCGGGTGCCTATCTTGGTTGTTGGTGATATTTCAGTATGAGGTCGAATTTCTTCTTTACCTAGCCAAGCATCATTCTCAGGCTATTTGTGTAGACACCTCACCCAGGTTAAATCTTGAGAATGTTAAGACTGTCCGAGAACCATGATCGTACCTTAAACCAAACCCCTAATCCCAACCTAAACCGAACCCTAACCCAGAGTCCCCAAATTCCCAATCCGCAACCTGAAACCCCAATCCAAATCGTTCAGCACACACATAACCCCGCTTATACCCTATACCATGATCAGATCCCATTTATCCAAGCCGAAACCCACTTTTCTGAGCTGAAAAATCCGAAAAGAGACATCTGGACGAACCCGCATGCTGTACAAAGCTTGCACGCATGAAGCCGGCCTAAACTGAGCATGGGCGGCAGTCTAACTATCGCCTGCGGTACTTCGATTGTCGCCCGCGTGCAGACAGCTGTCCCAACGTCCAAAAGTCAACTTTCCTTCAAAATTACCCTTCCAAACTCCATTATTTACCTTTTTACAGCCCCTCATGGCAAATGAGAGAGTTTCATGTGGCATTCCTCTCTCCACAACCAACCATAACTTGCCACTGCACCTTTCACCCCTCTTAAACTCAAAATTTACAGCAATGCCATTGGAGAAGGCTATAAATAGCCCTCTCCTCTTCACACTAAAGGAGGAGGATCTTCACATCCAAGAGAGAGAAAGTGAAAGAGAGAGAGAGTGAGGAAGAGAGTCAAGGAAAGGGAAGGAGCTCCCAAGCCTTCACAGATCCGATCTTTTCAGCTACCCCTCTAGCCTTCCTCTCAACTTTCCAACCCATAAGCCTAGCCCAGAGATGATCATGGTCCAGTTTATGTTTTAACCTACTCAAGATCAAGCTAAGGAATCACTCATTTTACATATGAGCATTCATCATGACATCTATTCCCTTCTCAACCACCTTACTTCTCTAGATCTCTAGTGAATGTATGCTCTGTGGCTTGTCGTATATCGGATCCTGTCTCATCAGAAATTCCCAGTGACCTAGTCCATTTTTTTTTCTTCTTTGTATAAGCATCATCACATCTGCCTTCTAGACACACCATTGGATGTAGGCTCTGTGGCTTGCCGAAATTTCGGATCTTTTCATATCAGAAATCCCCGTGTGTGCTTAGTCATATCTCGACCACATCATTCATCCCTTGAGATTGTTTTGTCACACAAAGTAGAGACCGTACATTTGTACGGGCAGAGAGGGTGCCTAACACCTTCCCTCTCTTTAACTGAGGTCCCTTACTCGGAATCCCGGATCACAGACCAGGAGTCAATTTAAGGTAGGGAAGTCTTCGGATTTCCCCCATCTTGCGTATTTCATGGTTCTAGCCGACCACGGGATTCTGAGATTTTTCAGCTAGTGGCAACTCCAACGTCCACAATCAGTCTAACACTCCCCTCACTCCAACATAACATTTAAATCAGCATAGGTGTCGATTTTTCAGTGTCTACAGAATGGCGACTCCATTGGGGACTTTGCTAGCTCGCACTAGCTGAAACCCGACTCAAAAGAGTGTGGCATTTTAATCTCAAGGGACATCATCACAACATTTATACAAAAACAAAAGAGCATCTCTGGATTGCTCTCTCTTGGACATAAATTCAAACCATGACTACCCGATCTCGCGCTGCCATGAGCTCTCAAGCAACCCATGAAGAGGAACCGACGGCTCAGCCAACTCCCGAAACTTCCGCACCTGCACCCATACCCGCCACCACCGGTGGCTCCAGTAACCTACAAGCTAACACCATCATGCGAGAAATGGCCCAGAGCCTACGAGCAGTGTAAGGCTGCTACTCCACCTTGTGTCAAATTCCTTCCTAAATACACAGGCAACTTAGCCTAGCGTACAGAATAGCTCACTCCCATGAACTCCCTTTGCCTTCTCTCTCATTCCTCCAGCAAACCCCCTGGTCCCCCTCCCATAGGAGTCGGCACCAGAACAACAACAACCAGCAAACGGGAGCAACCCTCCCGCACATCTTTACTCAACACATCACAATAATCAGGTTATAACACAGGCTCCTCCTAACGGGAACCGCAAATAAGAACCGGCAGATGCCCATGAAGGGGGCCAGTTTCGAGTCCAATTCACTCCCCCAAACGGGAGCAATGTCCCGGACTTGGTAGATATCCAACGTGGGAGCCATTTTCGAACGTCACACCCTCCTTCGAAAGGGAGCGGTGTTCAATTCCAACCACCTCCCGCCATCGGGAGTCCATCTTCTTTTCAATAATATCCCATCATCGATCCATATGAAGAAGAAGTAGCACAAGCCCTACAGCAAAGACAAGATACTTACAGCAAGGTAAGTCAGAAATTGAGGAACTACGAGAGCAGTTACAAATGGTGAAAAATCAGCTTCAGAGACAGCAAGGAGTGGATCACCCATCCACCAAGTTCAAGGAACTTTGTCCCTTCCCAAATGCCCGGGTACCCTCGAACTTCGAGGTACCAAAATTCAAAAGGTATGACGGTAGTGAGTGCCCCATGGCACATCTAAAAGAATTTTGTGGGGAACTCAATACGATAGCAGGGAATGATGGAGCCTTGATACAACTCTTCCAAAAATCTCTCAAAGGCGACGCTTTGGATTGGTATACCTCGTTGGACAGCCATCAAATCAAAACTTGGAAAAAACTCTCCCAAGCATTCATTGACTAATTTTCCTACAATTTGAACATGGCTCTAAGGAGATCTGATTTGGCTGCCCTGAGACAAAAAAGTGACGAATCATTTTCAGCATACATGGGACGATAGTGGGCCATGGTAGCCCAAATAAGAAACCCCATCGATGACAAGGAACAAATATCCATGATCGTACACTCTGCAAATCCCAGCATTTCAGGATATCTAATCTCGTATCCCTATGTAAATTTCTCCTAACTCATCCGAACTGGTGAGCAAGTGAAAGACGGGATCAGAGCCGAAACCATTTCTCCATGGCCACATCAGACCCCTTCAATCAAAAGAAATAAAATAGAAGGGAAACCTATAGGATATGGGAATGGAAACGGCACTGCTCCCACACAGCGTGCCACAAAGGTTAACAATATCATTAATAACACTCAGGGCAACCAATACGCTCCACAACCAGAGATACAACAAGACAGGTAATACCAGCCGTAGTCAAACAGGCAGTACCAACCACAGCAGGCCCAACATGGATATCAAGGACATCCGTCTCAACAATAACACCAACAGCCTTGGGAGAATGCACCAGGTCCATACAAACAGGCAATGTTAGAGAGGAAATTTACCCCTTTAACACAAACATACAGTCAGGTTTTGACAATGTTGATGCAAAAATAACTCCTGACATCACTTCAACAGTGACTCCCTTCCAACCCCTTGCCGCCTGGTTACAATGAGAACTAATATTGTGCATCCATCAGACTCCTGGCCATCTAACAGACCGTTGCTTCGCTTTGAAACATGCGGTCCAGGATTTGATCGAAAGCTAAAAAATTGTAATCACCCCACAGGCTAACAATGTGGCTCCGGCCAACATCCTCCAAAATTCCATGCCATCGCATCAAACAGGACCCAGTACGTCTGGCACCTCTACCGTAAACCACATTAAAGGAGGGCAGTCCATGTACCCCTCCCCGCATCATTCCGTACAAGTAATCCTTGAGGTAGCACCGGCGACACAACCCCTCATATTCTTGGAAGCAGCACAAACAGTTCAACCACTCATGACCCTCGAAGCCGCACCCAACAGGTCACACTTGCAGCATCTTGCCTCTCAAGGGACACACCCCACATGTCCAAAAAGGTCGAATTCTGAACCTATCATTCTCCTAATAGGTCTCCCTGATCTAGCTTCGCTGACTTTGCAAGGAGCACCCGCGGTTCAAGGTCCAAAATTCTTAATGCCTCACCAACTGGCACATGGCCAGAGGACCTCTCCCGTACATCAAAAGGTGGAAGAAAACCCTAGTGTTAAAACCTGTCAAACCTCGATGGTACCTCAAGAGAAACCATCTAGTCTTTCATAAACTGTCACAACCATAACCCCTCAGCCTCAGGAACCATTAATATACTTGGAAGGAAGGACGGTTCCATCCTACAACCCGAAGGCAGTTCCATGGCATTACCCAGAATGCGTTGAGGTGGGCAACAATGGGAGATATTTCAAGAAAGATAACCAGAATTCAAAGGAAACCAGAGGAACGATATCAGGAGCTACCTGCAAATTCGACGATGTTTATGACATAGCAGCCCAGCTCAAAACCATTCCCGCACAAATATCCATCTGGGAACTCCTATGCACATCAAGATCGCATCGAGAAATCTTTGCGAAGACTTTGAATGATGCACATATCTCTCCTGACATACCCCTCAAAATGGTGGTAAGTATGATTGGACAACTTCTCGCACCACGAGCTATCACTTTCTCCGATGATGAATTACCACCTGAGGGACGCAAGCATGGGTGCTCACTGAACATAGTGGCCCGTCATAAGAATTTCAAAGTCCCACTTGTGCTCATTGATAATGGATCTAGCCTTAATGTTTGCCCTCTAAGGACTTCCAAATGGTTAGGGATAGAACCGTCCTCTTTCAGGCCCAGCACCATGAGTGTCAGAGCCTTCGATAATTCCCAAAGGCAGGTTGAGGCAGAGATTGACATTGAGCTACAAATCAAACTAGACCTAACCCTTATCACATTCCAGGTCATCGACATCCCTGCCTCGTTTAACCTTTTGTTGAGACGCCCATGGCTACATACTGTTGGAGCCATTCCCTCAACTCTCCACCAAAGGGTTAAATTTCCTTCGAAAAATCAAATCATCTCAGTGATGGCCGAGCCAAAAACTATCCTGCCAGTAGCAGTTAATATCCCAAAAACTGACATCCCTATGATCGACATCCAGCATGTGGAGGGTGATGTATCATATCCCAGCTTCGAGTTCGAAGTTGTAAATTCAATCACAAATCCTCGCCCTCTCACTACTGAACATGTCATTCCCCCCGCTGAATGGCTAATCTGGAACTATTGTACCGAGTTCTGCGAGAAAGGTATAGTAGTAGAGCCGGCACGTGCTAACATATAGAGACAGGGACTGGGCTATCAACCGAAACCGGAGGATCAAGATGAAAAGCCAAAAAGGGGTCAATCCGTCAAGTGTACACCTGTCAAATTTATCGAGGCTGGAACAGTTTGTGGAGACCCGATGATTTCCCTTGAGGACCACCTCCAGCAACTCAAATTCTCTGATCATTCCCACCCAGAATCTGTCTGGTCACCCATAAGATGGGACAAGATTCTCGAGGCACTAAAAGCATATCTGACACAAGGGGCAGAACCCACGATCCACCACAAAAGGCAAGGAGCACGGAAACAGGTCCTCCCACACGGGATCCAGAACCAGGAATGCCCCTTGAAAGGGATACAAGTAAACCCAGGGAGACACCCATTCCCGCACACAGTCAAGGGGATATGTCCCCGCCACTAACCCAGTGACACAAGAGGCAAAAGCAGCCTATCCACTAGATTGACAAAAGGAAGTTGCCTGCCCTTGACTGGACAGACATCAAGGTCCCATCGTAGGAATAACCAGAGGAACCAGAAGAATTTCAGCTCCTGGGCGAGGAAGTCGAATCAGATTCCGACTCTGAGCCTAGCCCAGCAGACATCATGGTCGTCAAGACAGGTGACCCATAAGAACACACAAATCAGGACAGCAAGATCGAAAAGGGGAAAGAATCACCATGGACGGTTGTCCCCCTAACAATCGAGTCGGTCAGTGAATCCTTTACGGATGCTGACCTAAAAAAAAACACCAATGTAAATAGCAGTTGGTACCCTGGACTAGGACAGGATCAATCTTGGTTCGCAATACCGTCCTGTTCGGGACCCCCAGGCGATACAAAAAAATCATAAAATTTTCAAAACACAAAAAAAATCATATATTCCCAAAAGCACAAAAAAAATTAAATATTTCTCAAAATCATAAAACATCAGAAAATCCTCAAAACACAAAAACAACAGAAAAACTTTCAAAAACCACTGTGCCAAACATCTTACACACACTGCAGGAGTTCGAGGTCGACTTGTATGATTTCGATCTCGAGTTGGACTTCGAGCTCATGGGTTTGGATGAAGCCCCGGATATGGGAAATGATGATATGACTCTCGAATTCGAGGACTCCCTCGAAAAATTTGAAACAAAGTCCAATGTTGTGGCAGATGATTTCGAAATTGTGAACCTAGGGTTAGTGGAACTCCCTAGAGAGGTGCGCATCAGACGGTCACTCTCCCCGGAATACAAGCAGAGGATGATGGAGTTTCTGAAGCCGAGGTTGTCCAACTTTGCCTTCTCATACGAGGACATGCCTGGGCTCAATGAGAATCTGGTGGTGCACCATCTACCAACAAAGCCAGGCATGAAGCCTATCAAGCAGAAGCTACGAAGAATGAAGCCGGAACGGGCCCTGAAGTTCAGTGATGAAGTCATCAAACAATACAACGCGAAATTCTTGATAGTCTCCAACTACCCGAAATGGCTCACAAATATCGTACCAGTTCCAAAGAAAGATGAAAAAGTCAGAATGTGCATCGACTTCAGGGACCTCAACAAAGCAAGTCCTAAAGACGACTTCCCCCTGCCTTATTTCGACACACTGGTAGATAGTACTATTAGACACAAGATCTTCTCCTTTACGGATGGCTTTTCAGACTACAATCAAATCAAGATGGCCATTGAGGATTGTGAAAACACTTCTTTCATCACACCGTAGGGAACCTTTTACTATCGGGTTATGCCTTTTGGGCTGAAAAATGCTGGAGCTACATATCAGCGAGCCATGACTGCCCTATTCCACGATATGATAAACAAGGAAATGGAAGTTTATGTGGACGACATGATCGTCAAATCTCGCACAATCGAAGGCATTTCAAGGACCTCGAAAAGCTCTTCAACGGGTTAGAGAAGTTCAAGCTCTGACTCAACCCATAAAAATGTGTCTTCGGTGCGATCGAAGGCAAGCTGTTAGGCTTCATTATCAGCGAAGATGACATTCAGGTAGATGAGACCAAGACCAAGGCAATCATCGAGATGCCACCGCCCAAGATTGAAAAAGAAATTTGAGGTTTCCTCGAGCGGATCTAGTATATCAGTCGGTTCATCGCACAACTCACTCCGGTCTGTGAGCCCATATTCAAGTTATTGCGGAAAAACTCACCAAAGGAATGGAATGACAATTGTCAAGCGGCCTTCGACAAAATCAAAGGATACCTGCTGAATCCTCCAGTGCTCATGCCAACTATTTCGGGTAGGCCATTACTGTTATACGTCTCTATCGCAGCAGAAGCAATTGGATGCATTCTTGGCCAACACAATGATATAGGAAGAAAAGAACAAGCGATCTATTACCTAAGCAAACGATTTACGGGCTACAAAGCCAAATACTCCAGCTTAGAGAAGACGTGTCTTGCCCTAGTTTGGGCAACACAGCGGCTACTACAATATATGATCACTCACCCAGTCCTTCTGCACGCTCGCATGGACCTGTTGAAGTACTTATTCGAGAAACCAGCACTAATGGACAGAATCGCAAAATGGCAACTACTGCTTTCTGAATTCGACATCACCTATGTCACTCAGAAAGCAATCAAGGGACAAGCACTGGCTGATCGTTTAGCGGCACATTCTCTGCCTGATTATCAACCGCTGAAGACCTTCATCCCTGATGAGGACATCCTCCTAATCGAGGAAGAAGAAGAAAGAAAGGCAAGAGAATGGACGCTTTTCTTCGACGGAACTGCAAACGCAAGAGGGAGTGGAGTAGGCATCATACTCTACTCTCCCGAGGATGTCCTAATTCCCATATCCAGGAGGCTGGCATTCCAATGCACTAACAATGTAGCCGAGTATGAAGCATGCATCGCTGGTCTAAGAGAGGTCATAGTCCTCAACGTGAGGAAGTTACGGGTCTTCGGGGACTCGCAACTCATCATCAATCAGACAAACGACGATTGGAAGACCAAGGATGAGAAGTTGATCCCGTATCACGCTTATCTGGAGAACCTGGCAGAAGAATTTGAGGAGATCACATTCTCTTACATGCCCCTAGCTAAGAATCAGTTCGTAGACGCTTTGGCCACTCTCGTCTCCATGCTGGAAATCCCAAAAGGAGTTGCTGAATGGGAGATCACCGTCAAACTTCAGGAAGAACCCGCATTCTGCTTACAGATCGACGAAGCTGAGCGCGTCTTAAATGATCATACATGGTACACGGGCATCAAAGAATATCTCGACCATCAAAAGTACCCGGAAGGAGCAACACTGACAGATCGTTGCACAATACAGCGGCTGGCAGTACAGTTCGTCATCACTAGGGGCATTCTCTATAAGAAATCCTTCAACTAGGTCCTCCGCTGCATGGATGAGTCGGAAGCAACGCAGGTCGTGTCGGAAATCCATGAAGGACTATGCGGCCCACACATGAATGGGCACATGATGGCGAAAAAGATCCTACGACTTGGCTACTATTGGCTTACGATGGAGACAGACTGTTGCAAACATGTCAGGAAATGTTTCAAGTGTCAGGAACATGCAAACTAGATCCATGCCCCTACATCCCAACTCTACAACCTGACATCACTATGGCCCTTCTCTGTATGGGGGCTTGACATCATCGGCAAGATCAGCCCTAAAGCCTTGAATGGGCATGAATATATCCTGGTAGCAGTAGACTATTTCACCAAGTGGATAGAGGCAGCATCCTACACCACCATTGCAGCATCTCATGTGGTCAATTTTATGAAGAATAACATCATCAGCCGCTATGCGGTCCCTCATGCCATCATTACTGACAACGGAACTCCGTTCGTCAATAAAAGGATGGGAGATTTCCTCGACAAGTACAAAATCCAACGTCATCGGTCAAGCCCCTACCGTCCTTAAATGAACGGTGGAGTCGAAGCTGCCAACAAGACTATCATCCGAATCCTGGAGAAGATGGTGAAAACATATCGCGACTAGTTGGAGATACTTCCATATGCACTTTGGGCCTATCGGACATCTGTACGATCTGCAACAGGCACAACCCCATACAAACTCACGTACAGAATGGAAGCAGTATTACCATTCGAAATTGAAATCCCATCACTACGAGTGCTGTTAGAAAGTGAAGTCAAGGAAGGCGAGTGGCAAGAAGCAAGGTACGATCAATTGCATCTGGCGGATGAAAAGCGTATGCAACATTAAACCACTCCCAATGTTATCAAAGAAGGATCACCCGGGCCTACAACAAGAGGGTCTGAAAAAGGAGTTTTAAGGTCAGCGACATGGTCATGAAGCGTATTTTACCACTGCATCTACTGGATCTTAAAGGAAAGTTCAAACCCTCATGAGAAGGACTGCTGATCATCCAAGAAGTACTCCCAGGAGGCGCTCTCCGGCTCACTAGTTTGAAAGGAGAAGATCTTCCCAAGCCCATCAACGCCGATAACGTGAAAATCTATCATGGATAACTTTACCTGACTTTTTTAATAATTACAATCGTAAGGCTGCATCCACCATTCCCACCAATATATATATATATATATATATATATATATATATATATATATATATATATATATATATATATATATATATATATATATATACATATATAAAATAATCCGCCACCTCCCCCATCGGAAGCATCACTCGTCTCTCTGACAGAAGAAACAAAAAAAAGGAAAAGAAAGATAAAGAAGAAAAAAGAAAAAAGGGAAAGAATCAGAAAATCTCAAAAAAAAACCAAAGGAATTAAAAAAGAAAAAAGGAGGTCCATCTCAAAACCTGCCCCTTGCCAAAGGCAGCTTATGATTGTACTCAAAGACAAAGGATTGGCAGGTAACCAGTCGGCCGACTATGAAGGAAGTCTCTCCCTCTCCTTCATCACTCCTGGTGCTCCAAAGAAAAAATATATGAAACATAAAAAAATAAAATAAGGAGACATGCCTAAGCAAAAGGGGCTAGTTAAAAACCCGAAAGGGCGGCTCGAGTAAAAATAGCGGGCATGTAGCGGACTTGGTGAAGACCCGAAAGGGTGCTAAGGGTAAAAATAGCATAGCTGCCAAGGGGTAGGCAAGATCAAAAGCCCAGGACGTAATGAAAATTTGAAAGGATGCTACGGGCAAAAATGACAGGGAGAAGCTGGACGTAGTGAAAACCTGAGAAGGCAATACGGCTAAAAACAACAAGAAAAATGAAAAATAAAAGTGCAGACACAAAAGGAGCCGAAGCAACAAGTGCCCCAATGAGATACAAAGGAAAGATCAGCTACGAATCAGTTCTCTATCAGACTCTGCTCAAATCCACGGGATGCAAACATCTTCTTAGGGAACCAAGACCTTAAAGACACAATCTAGGATACTGCTAACAACGTGGGTTAAGCCCAAGATTCTGATCTCAATCATCCAAAGTACAAATCCAAACACAAGCAAATATTGACATTTGGCACAAATAAAAATTTTCTTTCATTCCTTTAAATTCTTCTTGCAAGTATATTGTCTTCCTTTTTTTACAAAAGCCAAAAACACCAAAAAATAAATGTTTCAGGCACACATGACAAAGCAGTTAATCAACATCAAGAACCACAGGTAAAATTCTATCTCTCGTACATCGACAATCTCTGCCTAAGCTTCTCTATCTCCACACATAGGTAGAAGGCCTCATCCCTCTCTAGGCGGTGTGTCGCAAGCATGTTTTCATCATACCGCCGCCCCACTGTCAACCGGCAAGCCATGTCCTCACATGTATGGCGAAGGATAGCGATCTTATAAATCAGATGGCCATGTGTGGCCAATAAGAAAGACGGATCAATGAAGGGGCGCTCCTCAAATGCCTCGAATGAATCAACAACGTAAGAAGAAGAGGAAGCGGTATTGCCCACCATATCCTGATTAGCAACCTCATTCGCTAAATGTCAGCCAGGAACCTATCGATAAAGTGACTACTCAGCCACCCATCGCTGGTATGGTACTGTAACACCCCAGATTTTTGCCAACCTGGGGTTAGACGTCCTTAGGCAATGGGTCAACCATAGCACTTTGGTAACCTCTCAAAATTTGATTCCAAAGCCAGAAAAATCATTTAGAACCTAATTCTTTAGAAATTTAACATGAATTAGCCAGCGCTACACTAGATTTCCTGTAAAATTAGCACCACTAACTTTAAATACGATCTGTAAGACCCAAAACCTATAGAATCGTTGCCGGTACATTACCCTAAAACCTAGGATCAAACTCTAAACCTATTTGTTCTCAGGAATCCTTTGAAACTTTGTATTGGATCTAGATCGCACGTCGAAGGTCCGATATCTATAATCTTAGACCATTATGACCGCTTAGTTGGACTTGACAATCGTTTCAAAAATCAAGCCCAACTGATGTCCTAACGCTATTTTACCGAGTTTAGAGTGAAGAGAGTGAGAAAAGGAAAAGATTTAGAAAAATAATTCTAAATCTGGCACGTTCACTTGCGCGTTATTTTTAAGCGTTCTGACCGTCGGAATTCAATCAAATTTCACCCTCGGATCAGGAAAAATTTGCCCTTTCATGTCATAGCACTTGTGGCCCTGATCGAGTTTCGGTGACCGCTGAACTGAAACTGGTCCACCACGGTCGATCTAGAAACCTGACCGGACTGAAAACTCTGCCTGACTTAGATCCAATATTAGAGAGCTTAAGTCCGACCGCATTTAGTAACAGGACCTCCAGAAGTACTCTGTTGATCGGAACAGACCCGATTTGGTTATAACTTAAGTATACCTTGACTTTAAGTCTGTTTTGATCATGTTTGGGCTTATAAAAGGGCCTTAAACCATTAGCTTTCTAACCCATACGAATTTGGAAAAACCCTAGGAGAGAAAAGAGAGAGAAAGTGAGGGAGAAGTTGAGGCTTTCTCCTGGGATTCTTCCCTGCTGCTCCACGTGCCAAAGCCATCCACCTGTATCGTTATTCTGGCGATTCCAGCTCCGTTCTTAGGTAAGAAATCATAACCCTAACCTGTTCTAGAGTTCCAAATAGCATAAGTGATGATGTAGTTAACCTATTTCATGGTATAGGTTGTCGTTGGGCCGTTGATGAAGACTTATCGTCTGAATCAACTCCGTTCTGCAATTTCTGGTTTAAGGTGCGGACTATATGCGCTTAGGTTATGGTTTTCAACCCTTTCAATGATAGCTAATGATTTATTCGTGCTATGGATGCAATTACACATGCCAAATGTGCTGTTTATTTTGTCTTCCGTATACGTATGCTGTATATTGTAAAAATTGTATTTCATGTATATGTTAGAATACACATATACGTATAAAATTTGGATTTGTGTTCAACATGATTAATTGCCGTGTATATATGCTTGTTGCATGTGTGACAACTCCTTAGCGAAAGTACTTGCCCTAAATCATGCCACGGCTAATATACGCTGTATATGTTAAAGTGGGTAGCTCACGTGTTTGTGAAAATGTCTAAATGAATACGGAACCCAAATTCATGCATGCCATGATTATCCATCGTGGGTATATGCAAGTGGTATATGGGGCAACTCTCTAGTGAAAGGATTTGCCCTAATACATGTATAACCAACCTACACGTGTATGATAATGGATGTATTCTACGTGTTTGTAAGAATGACTGATTGAGTATGGAATTCGCTTTCGTGCTCGCCATGACTAACTGTCATGGATATATGGTTGTTGTATAGGCGATAACCCTTTGACGAAAGGTTTTGCCCTAATATGTATGCTAATTAATACATAATATTTATTATGTAATAGGTGTAGTCTAAGCGTTTGTTTAAATGTCTAAGTGAGTTAGTAGTTAGTAGAGTGTGATTACTTGAGTGGTTGGGATATGGATCCCCATCACAATACTTATATGAATGATTTCCTTCATGAATCATGTGATTGCTAAATGAGTGTATGATTTCTTCCATGGATTGTGTACTTAGTTAAATCATGATAAATGTGTACATAAATTCCTCCATGTACTATTTACATTCATGTTATAGTTCATGATTTCTCACATGGATGCTGAATATGAATCATATGCTAGTTATTAGCTTTGCTTGTGAATGGGGCTGTACTACAGTCCAGGTAATCGGAAAACATTTCGTGAATCATGGTTGAGCTTGCTTTCGCCACACAAGATAAGTCTAGCGAATCTGAGTCATGCTTGGGGTGTTCGGCATTGGTTAGGCCACACGGAGTACTTATGCATTCCATGTCGTTCAACTTAACGTGCGCTAGGCCTAGTTGAGCTTATCAACTAACCCGATTGACCGATGTTTGTTCACCATGCTTGGTCGCAACTGTTTGAACCTAAGGTACCAAACTTACCATTGGAAAGCCCCTCTAACCTTGGTACCTCGATCCCCTAAGACTCATGAGCTGGGCATGGTGGTATGGGATACCGTGGTCGAACTGTTGGACTATGCTGGGGCCACAAACCTCCCCGTAGTGACCAGTGAGCAACCCAGACTAGTGAGCAGATTATGGTGGTATGAGACATTATATTCTTGCTGTTGGCCTACACTGATAAGGTGATAGGGGAGCGGTACAATGAGTGCGAGCAACAGCCCTGACAGCCCTTTGTAGTGACCTCGAGCATATTCTGAATCTGCGGAGAGGCGACGAGCCTTCCCGCAGTAAACAGAGTATAAACTAGGCCTGTATTGATAAGGTGATGGGGGAGCGGAGCAACGAGTGCGTGCAACAGCCCTGGCAGCCCTTGCAGCGACTTAAAAATATATTATCGTATGAGATTACTAGGAGTGACGACCCTAGACAGGATCCTTGTTTGGGTATTGATATAAGGGAGGTACCTTAGCTTCCCAATCCTGCTGTATGAAAAGGACTAATAACAACTCGGTAATCATATTCATATCGCACTGCATGTGCCTGGAAGATGTGGAGCACTGAGGAAAAAAAGCATGTCGTGGACGTAAGATGGTGTCCCATGAGGGAGTATGTCGGTGAGGGTATCCATCATGTCATTTCATGCTTGCATTAATCACAGTGTTAGGAATGTTTAATTATACTGCTTTATCATTATTGTTTGATCGAATTGATAACATGTTAACCTTTGTTGTATAGTTTCTACTGAATTAGCTACTCACTCCCACGTTACGGGACAGTATTGTACACACCAAATAGTTTCTGTTTTAGTTTCAGGCGATGGCACTGCTTATGAAGCGGAGCCGGACTTGTATGATGATGAGGAGGATTTCTCCTATATGCGTGTTCTGATCGACGGGTTTACAGGGTTACTGATTAGATGCCAATACACTTGGTATTTTTCCTTTTATTTACACACTCATGTATATTCTTTTTGATCATTTTTGGAGTATACATGTATATGTTTAACCTGGTAACATGTTCACACTCTGGAGACCTACAACAGTTTATATATGTTATATATATTATCACAGTCTTCTGCTTGCATAATTTAACTGTCTCTGGAGTATGATATGTTGTTTTGGCTTAATCCACTTCATGTTTTATGCACTATTACAGCCGACATTCATCCATCATTGAAAATGTTGCATAAGTGATGTTCTGGAACTCGGGAGTGGAGTTTATGCTCGACCCCCGATTTTCAGGATGTTACAGGTACTGTCGCATGAGGAGGGGCCTAAGACTCGAACTCCAGCATCGCTGCATCCAAAGACTCCTGCCAAGAGATCTAGACTCGTTTAGATAAAGCAGTCAAATCAGATGGGAGGGAGGCATACCCAAACCCTGAAAAAGTAAACTCTGGGATGTCTTGCCAAAACCCTAATTGTCGAAGGAACCGCACTGGATGATAGGAATAATACCCTCGCAAGCCGAGCAACAGAAGAGGAGTGTGAGCAGCGCTGTAAATCAATGGCTAACGACAAAGCCAAGTAGCTTCCCAGCTAACCTCCCACCCTCAAAGCTGAGTGAGCATACAACGATACAACGACTCCATAGCCTCAGCACCAAGTGGAAGGCCATCAAGAAGCATCTCCGCGACGGGAATCTGGCCACAGAAGCTGAGGGGTCATGAATAAATTCTCCCACAACCAAACCTGCGAGAGTTTACAAGTTAAGCTTAGGTCACAAGTAGATAACCACGCCAAGCAAAGGGAAAGGTAAAAGATAGAGCATACCTGAAGAAATGATCAGCAGCCTCTGAGGATGTGAGTGCGTCCAAGGGAACACTCAGTCAGCCCTAAAAAGAGCTCCGCCAGTACCACAGATATAATACTCCTGTAGTGGAGGACCCTACGAAAGACATCTAGTAAAGGCACTAGCGAAGACTGTCGCCCACCAGAAAAGAGCAGCTCAGCCAAGACACAAAATATCAGCACATTTAAACACTGAAGCTGGCAATCTGATCCAGGGGCACCCCGGGAAGTAGCATAAAGATCATACAGTAAAACCAGAGAAAGCTCATCAGCCCCACCCTCCACGGTAGGCAGAGCAGTGTGAAACCCAAACCAAGAGCACAAATCTGAGGGACGAACCAGCTCGGATGAGGGAATGTAAGGCTCTTGGGTAAGGGGAAGTCCCGATAGGCGAGAAAACTCCTCCAACGACGGACCCAACTCCAGATCATTGAAAGAAAAAAGGTTCAGGCAAGGAACCCAGTCATACAGCACTGCACTCAAAAGTCGTCAATTAAGGCGAACTCGATGAAAGTGGAGAACCTCCCGAAAGCCCAAGGATCTCAGCTCCACGATCTCAGACTCGGTCAAGCTCTCTATCCAAAGGCGCAAACACTCTGAACAAGTATCGTGAGGCCGCAATCGACAGGTCCGGACAGGCACGCCCTCCACAATCAGAATCCCCGTATCAACAGGAGAATCATAAAAAATGGGCATCCCCTCATCCAGCAAGTCTATCTCATAATGTTGAAAGAAGTCGTCGTTGCCCATCGCATCACGTAAAGTATCATGGAAAGCTGCAGTAGGAGGACTAGAGCCGCCCACAACCGTCACGTCAGGAGCTGTCTGAAACACATGAGCCCCAGGAGCCACAACACCAAGGGTCTCCCAATGGATAACAGGACTAACACACGAGCCCCGACTGTGACTGCCTGTCCCAACACTATCTCGATATCCGCACTGAAAATCTGAGTCAGGCCATTTGAGAGAGAATCTTCACCCATCAAATTCAAGCCGCTTGCGCCACCAAAATAAGGCCTACCATCCATAGAAATCTAATCCATCCCATCCACACCATCCGCCATCACCGTACCACCATCTACCCCATCCATGGAAATCGGCCCATCAATCAAGCCATCTCCCACCACTGCCACATCATCCACACCACCCAAACCATCCATCCCAAAATTCATGAATCCCGGTGGCCCATCTACCATGAATCCATCAAACCCTTCAAAACCACTCATCTCATCCAACCCAACCTCACATCCTCCATTAATGGTGGCAGGGGTAATGCCATAAATGGAATTGATCTCCCCAAAAGAGCCCATTACTCCCCCACCAACCACCATCAACTCTTCCATAAATGGATTCCCTCCACCATTATTGGATCCACCAACCCCCTCACTACTCATGAGCCCATCAATACTCCCATCATGGATGGCCATAATCAGCCCTAAAAAGGAAAAGAGGACAAAAGGAGAAGAAGACAAAGAGAAGGGGACAAGGAGAAATGGACAAAGGAGATGATCGGATGGACAAGGACAGGAAGGAATATCTGAAAAAGGCTAGCAAGAATGAACATGAAGAAGAGATGCTCGCTGGAAGAAAAGATGAACGGAGGCGGCAACCCAATTACCGCCCATGGTATCCCAATCACTACCCCTCAGACCTAACATTTTTGCATCGATGCAGCGCTGACAAAACAGAATGAGTGAAAAAAAAGTCAATGAGCAGCAGTCCGATTGCCGCCCGCGACAGTCTAACTGCTGCCTAGGCCCACTTTCGATCAAATTTTGGGCAGGATCCACCTTGACAAGCCGGGACCTTGGAGCAAACATCCATGCACAAAGCAAAGATTGAAAGGGAACAATGATTAGCAAGATGAAGTTTATAAACATGAAGATTGTACACCCAAGTAGACAAGAAAGTAAGATATAGCAAGCTAATCATCATCAGGAGGATATGCATCGGTATCCTAGCATGGAAGTGAGGCCCCAAGATCCCTCCTCCAGCAAAACATGTACCGCCGCCAGGAGCATAGCCAGGTTGTAAGATCGGGCCAATACCATGCTGCTCACACCAGGAGCTGTACTCTCTAGATGGATCGACAAAGGCGCTAGCATCATAGCCCTCCAATGCAGCAGTCAGCTCTCTCTCAGGCACCGATCTCCAATCAAAACGGCCAAACGACGGACTAAGTGGCACCATGGGACTACCGGTCAGCTGCCAGAAAAGTCTCTCTCCCAGGTACCATTTCGTCACTCGAGGATCTTCAAGAATACGACGTCGACGAGAAGCCTGAAAAGCTTCCTAGGCCTCAGGAGTGAGAGCCGCATTCGACCGAAGATACGGCCTGGACAAGAACTGTAAAAAGAAAAAAAATCAAAGGTTTAGCAAAAAAAGCAACACATGGGCAATACAGGAAAAGGGCAAGATCACTCACGTCACTCGGTCACTCGGGACAAGGGCGTCGACGTTTGACCTCTAGGCAAGATCGAAAAATAAACGTGTGCAGCTACAGTTATCCTTGTACCACAGCATCATGCGAGGAAATGGAGGCGAATGGTCGATCAAAGTAGGGGCTACATGAGAAAAGTGGTCAAAAAAGCAGACCTACGCGAATCACGTTCAGAGAAGGATGAACCAGATCATCACCAGGGAGAATATTATAAAGATCGAGATCAAAGAAAATATCTCGATGACTGGGTAAAAGCCCATCAGGGATCGGCTGATGCAACGACTGACCTTATCCAGCCCTTCGTACAAATGGGCCAAGAGAGCCGCATTCCAATTGTACGGTGTGGGGAAAGTGATGTCTGCCACGAGCGACAACATACGAGAACTCACAAGCTCATTCCCATGGTAGAAAATCATAGCACCCATAGTGTACAAAATCAGGGCATGCGCCTTCACCACAGCCGCAGCTTCGGTCTCTGGGATGCGTCTGGCAAAGTTCGATGATAGCCAGAGGAGTTTGAAATGGGGGCCGGTGAAATCTGCTACATCTGGCATCATCCTCAGTAGACCCATCCAATCGTCCTCAGTGGGCACCGACAGATCATCCTCAAAGGGAACAGATCCCCGTCATATCGAAGGCCCAGTTGCATGTATATATCATATGGGGTAATGCCCCACTCACCAAAAGGAAGTCGAAAAGTATGAGTCTCAGGGTGTCATCTCTCAACCAAAGCAGATAAGAGAGATATATTCGTCCGACTCAGGCAAACCCGGAACAAGTGAGCGAATGGGGTACGCTCCAAGACCTCGAAGAACAACGGTTGAGGATCCTAGAACCAATCAGGCCAATGCGTGCGGACCCCACGCCCTCTCAACATAGCAGGCGCACACCTTCCCCAGCCATGTTGGATAAATGAAGGCTCTCTCTCGGTACGAAACATGGATCGGCTGAATGACGTGAGGAGCTGGCCTCATTCTTACCACGGCGAGGCATGCTGCACATGCAAAGTACACAAGTACCCCATCCAAGGCCCACATCAAGACCCATTTCATGAGGCCCATTTTCAAAAGTCGAAAGCCCATTTCAAAGCCCATTGTCCAAAAGTCTAATGCCCATTCCAAAAGTCCAAAGCCCCATTTCAAGGCCCATTGTCCAAAAGTCCAAGGCCCATTCCAAAAGCCCTTTCAAGGCCCATTGTCCAAAAGTCCAAGGCCCATTCCAAAAGCCCATTCAAGGCCCATGTTCCAAAAAGCCCATTTCAAGGCCCATTCTAAAAAACCCACATCAAGGCCCATTTCCAAAAAGTTCATTTTCAAGGCCCATCTCAAGCCCCATCAAACTTCTTTCCAGAGACCATTTTTAAAAAAAAATCACCACAAATCCAATCCATGTATCTGGACCATTTAGGAGAATGATGTGGGGTCCACTTCGAAAATCTCGCCGGTCCATCCTTCGCCAAAAATGGCCAACTGCCACAATCCATGCCACTTACACATCCAAGTGAGCCCCAGATCATCTATCCAACGGTCCAAATCATCACCAATAATTTCAAAAAAAAAAAAGAAGAAGGTCAAAATAAACGAAGGGTGGGGCCCTTTTTTATCACACCCCACTCTAAAAATAAAAAATAAAAAATTTACAGCAGTCTAGCTCATCACTTGGCCCAGAATAAATCGGTCCAACAAATTTTAACGGATTGGATCAAATCAGAATGGTTCAACTGTCCTGATCATAGTCCTCTTAAAACCCATGTGAAGATCCAACCCATCAAAAGGCCCTCCAAAAGATGGCCCAGCAAAGATCCAGCGGAGATTCAGGGGCCAAGATTACCTGAAATGGAAAGAAGGAAGAAATCGGAAACAATATAGATTAAATAAAAAAATAAAAATCCTCCAAGATAGCTTTAAGGACCACAAATAGTGTCCCTGGACGTCCCAAATGAAGGATTCAAATAAGGGAGAGGGTGTCACCGAACGGATCAGCGCACCCCTCGGACCAGCAGTCCAAACAATGGACCGGTGGTAGCCGGACTACCGCCCGCGGCAGTCCGACCGCAGCCCCACCAAAAGTTAGCATGGGGGAGTAGGTTGTCCCTCAAGGACCAATGTGAAGGACCGGTTCCACCCTCTGACCAGTGATCAATAGCTAAAAAACGTGTTTTTCAAAATTACCAAAATAGTCCCCACATTTTCAAAATTACCAAAATAGTGTTCGATAACCAAAATAACCTTCAAGTTTCTAAAATTACCAAAACAGCCCCAAGTTTTTATTACCAAATCACCCTCAACTTTTTAAAATTACACAAAATAGTCCCAAGTTTTCATTACCAAAACAACCCTCAGGTCTTCAAAATTACCAAAAAATAATTCCTAAAAAAAAAATCTGAAAAATTCCAAAAATTTCCCAAAACCAAAAACTCCTAGAAAATTCTCAAAAAAAAAAAAATCTCTCCAAAAACATCCAAAATTTTAAAAAAAATGTCAAAATAAATCCCCAATGGGTATGGCCTAAAAAAAAGGTCACTTTTTCCAAACCAATTAGCCCCATTAATTTATTAGTGGAGGCCATCTAACTTTTCAAATAAAAACCGAGCGACGACGTCCACCCGCGAAATCGAACGGATATCTTCCAAAAAAAATGTACTTTTTAAAAATAAAATCCCCAAAGAGTCGAGCTCCAAAGGGAATAGCTTTTAAACAAAGTTTTCAATCGCACGTGGCACGCAGTATACTGAGAAATCTTCCATATTCTCCAGTTGCGGTCAATGCAAACAGCTAAATAAGATTCGATCTCTTCCAGTTTCTTCGAAGGACAATCGAATCCGTACATGATACATGTACGATTGCCCCAATTTCTATATCTGGACAGTTGTACAAATGCTAGTAAAAGTGAATGGATCCATCTCTGGAAAGAACCATTAAAATTGAAGTAATAACAATCTATTATAACCAAAGTATCAGAATCAGCAGACTACATGGCAATAGATTACCTGCACATACCTGGTACGGGATGTTCAGAAAATTTGATTGAGTTCAAGTCGGCATAGTGAGTTCCCCGTAAGGCCACACCAACGCGTAGGGCAGCTAACCACTTTGACAATCAAAACGACCGAATACTTCTAGGGTGATTATGTAGCAAATGAACGATAGACCAAACATACAGGAATCCTCGTAAAGCCGCGACAAATGCGCAGAGGCCCTTACTTTTCAGACTTACCCTCCAATGCTATCAACAATCAGACGTGAAAGGGTTGTGATTGATGATCCGTAAAGCCGTGACGAATGCGCAAGAGGCAATCACAACGTTTTCCTCAACCCTCGTGATATGTGCAAGTTATCTCTTTTTTAGGCAGTCGACTGACAATGATATAATGGCAGGCAACAGATTTGAGTCACTACCCTTTTTCTGACCAGAAGGGTGGGGTGTCCACTCACTTTGACCATCGGTTACTCGCAACCTCGGTCAAAGAGGGGCATCTGTAGACACCCCACCCAGGTTAAATCTTGAGAAGGTTAAGACTGTCCGAGAACCATGATCGTACCTTAAACCAAACCCCTAATCCCAGCCTAAACTGAACCCTAACCCAGAGTCCCCAAACTCCCAATCTGCAACCTAAAACCCCGATCCAAATCGTTCAGCACACACATAACCCCGCTTATACCGTATACCATGATCAGATTCCCTTTACCCAAGTCGAAACCCACTTTTCTGAGCTGAAAAATTCGAAAGGAGACATCTAGACGAACCTGCACACTGTACAAAGCTCGCACGCACGAACCGGCCCGAACTGAGCACAGGCGACAGTATGACTATCCCCTGCGGTACTTCGACTACCGCCCACGTGCAGACAGCTGTCCCAACATCCAAAAGTCAACTTTCCTTCAAAATTACCCTTCCAAAATCCATTATTTACCTTTTTACCGCCCTTATGGGAAAATGAGAGTGTCATGTGGCATTCCTCTCTCTACAACTAACCATAATTTGCCACCTCACCTTTCACCCCTCTCAAACCCAAAATTTACAGCAATGCCATTGGAGAAGGCTATAAATAGCCCTCTCTTCTTTACACTAAAGGAGGAGGATCTTCTCATCCAAGAGAGAGAAAGTGAGAGAGAGAGAGAGAGAGAGAGAGAGTGAGGAAGAGAGTGAAGGAAAGGGAAGGAGCTCCCAAGCCTTCAAAGATCCAATCTTTTCAGCTACCCCTCTAGCCTTCCTCTCAACCTTTCCAACCCATAAGCCTAGCCCAGAGATGGTCATGGTCCAATTTATGTTTTAACCTACTCAAGATCAAGCTAATGAACCACTCATTTTACATATGAGCATTCATCATGATATCTATTCCCTTCTCAACTACCTTACTTCTCTAGATCTCTAGTGAACGTATGCTCGGTGGCTTGCCGTATATCGGATCCTGTAACATAAGAGATCCCTTCTCAACTACCTTACTTCTCTAGATCTCTAGTCCATTTTTTTTCTTCTTTGCATAAGCATCATCACATCCGTCCTCTAGACACACCGTTGGATGTATGCTTTATGGCTTGCCAAAATTTCAGATCTTGTCATATCAGAAATCCTCGTGTGTGCCTAGTCCTATCTCGACCACATCATTCATCCCTTGAGATTGTTTTGTCACACAAAGTAGAGACCATACATTTGTACGGACAGAAAGGGTACCTAACACCTTCCCTCTCTATAACCGAGGTCCCTTACCCGGAATCCCGGATCACAGACCATGAGTTAATTTAAGGTAGGGAAGTCTTTGGATTTCCCCCACCTTGTGTATTCCGTGGTTCTAGCCGACCGCGGGATTTTGAGATTTTTCGGCTAGTGGCGACTCCAACATCCACAATCAGTCTAGCACTCCCCTCACTCCAACATAACATTTAAATCAGCGTGGGCGCCGATTTTTTAGTGCCTACAGTTTGGATCAACTTTCTCTTCTGCTAGTTTGTCCTCCTCTTATCCTACTTGTGCTTGTCTATTTTTGCCAATTAAAAGCTTTACCTTGATTCAATTAGGAATTAAAAAGTTATAAAAAGAATGCATATATAATAAGTTTTCATTTAATGAGGGCTTAAAAATATGTTGTGTTGTGTTGTAAGAAATTATTTCAATCATCACATTCATCTCATCTATCCATACAACCATTCATTAATATTTCGGAATATCAACAACATAGGATATTTCACCAAAAAATTGTTGACAACGGATATTACCATTAACAAATTGGATATTATCATTAACAAATTGGGTATTGCATATAACATGCAACTATAATTTTTTTTTGAAATGACATTTTTTATTAAATTGATTTATAATGAAATCGATCCACTGATGATATTACTGAAATATTTTTGATACACTTGTGATACAAGCAATACCTGAAATTGACATAGTAAAAAATATTAGCGATATATTAATAATATTGTTATAATGGCAATACAACCGACATCCAAAATTTACATAGTTGAAAATATTGGCGATACATTAGTAATATCGATATGTTGGTGATATTTAGTGATACATTGCTTATACTTGAAATTTTGAATACTACCCATGCTATTGATATTACTACTAGTGTTATTGGTGGTATTGGAGATACAAATGTCAAGTAGACTATGCGGTGGAAAACAAAAATACTCCACTGTTAGAAACTTCCCGAGCCCATTGTAATGTTTTTGTAATGTCTATTTGCCATCCAACTAATTGATAAGTTCACACAAATCTTGATGAAGGAAAAAAAACAAATATCAACTTAATCCAAAGCTTTTGTGGCCTATAAGAAGGTTTTAATGATCATCCACCATTGTTTCCTATGATACGATCCACCTAAAATTTGGATTTGATTCATTTTTAGACTGATACTATAAAAATATCTTGCAAAACGGATAGACAACATGGATTTTAGAATACATACAACAAGGTGGGCCCCAAAGTAACAGCTGCACTAATCCTCTCCCTTCGAAGCAACAACGAAATCAAACAAAAATGGTTGAATCAAAAGCGAGAGAAATACAATAATATGATAGTGATTTATTTCTAAACATATGCCATCCACAAGAGTGTTAAAGTCCGGAGGCGAATCGGGAATTACTCCCGCCTATCCTGAGCTCGGCATAGGCGGACGCGGATTAGCTATTGACAGGTTGAGTAGCGAAACTCGCTATTGAAGCTACCTCACTAAGTTCTGTGGGCCCCATCATGATGTATGTGTTGTATCCACACCGTCCATTCATTTGGAAAGATCATTTTAGGGCATGATCCAAAGAATGAGGTAGATCCAAATTTATAGTGGACCCCACCACAGAAAACAGTGGAGAGATTAACTCCCACCGTTGAAACCTTACTAATGTCCACCATGATGTTTATTTGAGATCCAACCTGTTAATAAATTAACACAGACCTTAAATAAGGGAAAAAATATTTATCAGCTTGATCAAAAACTTTTATGACCCTTAAAGGTTTTTGATGGTGCATGTCACTCTCTCCGCTGTTTTCTGTGGTGGGGTCCACTCGAGATTTGGATTGGACTCATTTTTTAGCTCATGTCCTAAAATGATCTCTCTAAA
Source organism: Magnolia kwangsiensis (assembly GCA_037074715.1). Classification (NCBI taxonomy): domain Eukaryota; kingdom Viridiplantae; phylum Streptophyta; class Magnoliopsida; order Magnoliales; family Magnoliaceae; genus Magnolia; species Magnolia kwangsiensis. Next base: position 54,406,797 of record CM073588.1, on the reverse strand, counting down.
TGGATGGATGGTGTGGATACAAAACATACATAAAGCTGGGACCCACAAAACTTGGTGACGTCACTTCACCAGTGATTCTCCCTACTCAACTCAACCTGTCAATAGCTAATCCGCGTCCGGCTCAGGGCTCGCTCTGAGGACCACCGTTAAGGCTGTACATGAGTCAAGCTAGCTCAAAAAGCTCGCTCGACTCAGCTCGATTGACTTGGCTTAAAAAGCCGACTCAAGGCGAGTCAAGCTTATATATATATATAATTTTTTATTTTTTTTTAAAAAGTTAAAACTTTAAAGTTTTTACTAAAAAACCATACCTGATCCTACCTGTCCCTATTTCCTCTTTTTCTTTCCCTTACCCTATCGAGGTAAACTTGACTTGACTCAACTTGAACTCAACTCGAAAGCTTTGGCAAATAAGCCAAGCTTCAATGTTAAGCTTGAGGGCGAGCTCGAACTTGAGTATACCACGGACGAGTTAAGCCAAGCTTGGCCCACCTCGACTCGACTCGGCTCGGCTCGGCTCGGCTCGATGTACGGCCCTAACCACCGTTTATGTATGGGTTTTATCCACACTATCCATCTATTTTTCCAAATCATTTTAGATTTTTAGTTAAAAAATACGTGACTCGAGTGTGTACCACCCCAAAGTAGAGCTGATAATGATGTTAACGGTTGAAAACTTCCTTGGGCCCACTATGATGCTTCTTTACTATCCAACTGGTTCATATCATCATAGTGAAGATAAAACAAAAATATTAGCTGGATCCAAAACTTCTTCACCCACTCCGAGAAGTTTTCAACTGCAGATGTTTAATCCCCAATATGTGGCACTTGAGCCTTGGAAATGTGTCATTTTTTGGGCCCATGTTCTGAAATGGTATGAAAAAATGGTTGGACAGATGGCATGAGTAAAACTCAAGGATCTTTGTGCCCCTCTGATGCCTTGCCTGTGCCAACCTTGGGACAGGCGGGGTTAGTAAATCCGACCTGGACTGTGTCTTACCCCGCCGTCTCTAGCCACGAGCGGGTAGTTTTGTGGGCAGGCCGATGGTGATGTATCAGTTTATCTACGCCGTTCATCCCTTCTTTTATACTATTTTAATGTCAGAAAATTAATTCAGATTCAACACTTAATTGGGCCACACCAAATAATAAGCTTGGCTGCATTAAATGTGTTAGAATTTGTAATTCTTTGTACACAACGGAGGATAGAAGAAAATGATAACGAAATGATCAGATTTATCGGGTTCAAGGCTTGACTTGAATAGTCAATTTCTCAAGACAGATTTGCTGCCCTTTTTCTGGAATTTCCAGCAAGTGCAAATGAAGGAAATCTGCAAATTGTCTTCAGGATACAATGAACTCTCAATCCGATTTTCAACACGAAAATTTGCACATTTAAGTGTTGAACAGATCTCTAGTTTAAACACTGATATGCCGTAAGACGTTCAGAAAAAATTCAGTAAGAGATTAGATCGAGAGTAATTGCTCAGAAGATGATATAATTTTAAGGATAAGAATTACTTCATCTGGATTATAGCATCCAGGATTTATATCAATTGAAGGGTTATGGATTTCTTCCTGAAGAGGTACTAAAGAGACTCTTCAAGAAATCCATACCCATTCACAGCAAATAATTGCCTTCCATGAAAGGACATGACCTTTTGTCCTATGGCAGTTATTTCTGTACCCATTCAGACAGAAGCAGTTATCCAACAGGAAAAAATGTATCCACATAAGCGACACATGGCATAGGTGCCACATGTACAATCATGTCATAATTACTCTTAATCAACAAAAGATAATAAATCATCAGGGTTCAATTCCATGACCCAAAAAATTTGAACCATGTGCCAAAAAGACTAAGTTCTTTTAGCTCCTTGCGACGATGCGAACGTGCGAAGTGCTAAGTGCACCTAATAAAGCGCCAAAAAGCGCCCAAGCAGCCCTACAGCCCACGCCACGCGCGCGCGTGCGCGGACGGTGCTTCGCACCGTCCTCGAGGAGATTTGAACCCTGGTTGCATAAGCAAAAACCCCTCCTCTCTTACCGACAGGCTATTCATACTATTTATGGAAAGTTTTAAATAATTAATATATTTATTTACTTTCTAAAAATAACTTTATTTTTGAAATTTATTTTTATTCTAAAAAACACAACAATCCCCCACAATTTCAAAAATAAAAACAGATTCTGAAACGAATGGCATATCAGTATAAATAGGTGCATAAGTAAAGGTATCTTTTGGATTTGAACCTTTACATTAGTGTATACGTATCAAAGTTATGCCAGGTACTTAGTGACCCATTAGTCTTGAACTAAGGACCTTATATGGCTCGCCGGACACATAACACACATCTATTCATATATAACTGGAGATCTAAAAGTTCGCACATTTCTGGCCTTGTGCGTATCCCTATTTCATGAGTATTCTAGAGACGATCCCAATCTCTTCAAAAGCGGCCTCACTTTTCTACCCATATAGGTAGATCTATCAAAGATGATTCTGCTTCATCTCAGCAAAGTCTGCTTATAGATCTATTAAGAGTTAGTACTCACCCTTTTATGAAATGCAGAAACCAAACACTAGACTTTTAGGAATGAGACTCTGTTTTTCTTTTTCTAGTGTATGTTTCAGTCACATACTTGATTTGTTTGTCCCTTTGAACCTAGCCTATATTTCAAAACATAGGTAGGGTTGCCATCAAGAGTGAAAGTTACATCTTTATGGATCTTAGTCCCATTCCTTTAGTGGTTCTTCTTATTTGATCTTTTGATAAACCTTTTGTTAAGGGATCTGCTAAGTTCATGATGGATTTAACATATTCCACTATGATTACTCCATCTCTGAGCAATCCTTTAACAAAGTTATGCCTTAGACCTACATTTCTAGACTTACCATTATAAGTCTTACTCATTGCACGACAAAGAGTAGCCTGACTATCACAAAAGATAGATATGGCAGGAGTAGGTTTTGGCCAATACGTGATTTCCAACAATAGGTATCTTAGCCATTCACCTTCTTTGCAAGCAGCACCAAGTGTAATGAACTCACTTTCCATTGTAGAGTGAGATATGCACGTTTGTTTCTTAGATGCCCATGATATTGCTCCTCCTCCAAGAGTGAATATCCAGCCACTTGTAGATTTAGATTCTATGTTATCTGCATTCCAGCTTGCATCGCTGTACCCTTCAAGTACAGCGGGATATGATTTATAATGCAGTCCATAGTCTATGGTTCCTCTTAGATACTTTAAAACTCTCGAAATCGCATTCCAGTGTACTTGTCCTGGATTACTGGTATACCTGCTTAGCATTCCTACTGTGAATGCTATATCGGGTCTAGTGCAATTCATTGCATACATTAAACTCCCAATAGCACTCGCATATTCTTTTTGTGCTTTACATCTACCAGTATTTTTAACCAATTTAATACTTGGATCAAATGGGGTTGAAACCGGTTTACTATCATAATGATTAAACTTCTTTAACACTTTCTCTAGGTAATGAGATTGTGTTAAGGCTATTCCATCATTAAGATTAAAAATCTTAATACCTAATATTACATCGGCTTTGCCCATATCCTTCATGTCGAAGTTGGTACTTAGAAACTTTTTAGTTTCTTTCACACAGTCCTCATTTGGTCCAAATATTAGCATATCATCTACGTATAGGCAGATAATGATTTGACCTTTAATATATATGCACTTATCTGCTTGGTTTACTCTAAAACCATTAGATTGTACTACTTGATCAAACTTCTCATGCCATTGTTTAGGAGCTTGCTTGAGCCCATAGAGAGATTTGACCAGTTTACACACTTTCTTCTCTTGCCCGGGTTGAATAAACCCTTCAGGTTGTTCCATATAAACTTCCTCATCTAGATCACCATTTAAGAATGCCGTTTTGACATCCATTTGATGGATTACTAGGTGGTGAATTGCTGCAAGAGCAATTAAAGTTCTAATGGTAGATATTCGAGCAACAGGAGCATATGTATCGAAAAAATCGATACCTTCCTTTTGTCTAAATCCTTTGGCTACCAATCGAGCTTTAAACTTATTTATGGTTCCATCAGGATTGAACTTTCTTTTAAAAATCCACTTACATCCTATAGGCTTTGAACCTGGTGGAAGATCGACCAAACACCATGTGTTATTGGAGACTATGGAATCCATTTCATCGTCGATGGCTTCCCTCCAAAATTGTACGTCAGGAGATGAGAGAGCTTCACTAAGTGTTGATGGATCACTTTCAATACTTAGCGGTAGAGTAATCTCCTTTCTTATTTCATTTCTATCCCCTTCTATAAGAAACGTGTAGAAATCTGGGCCAAAAGATGTTTCTTTTCTTGCCCTTTTCGATCTCCTTGGTTCATTTCCTTCTGGATGAGTGTTAGATTTATCATGAAAGTTGTTAGGCTCTACGGTCATTGGTTCTATAATATTTTCATCAACCTGCCTTTTTGTATGATTATTCATATAGTCTTTGTATACTGTATTTTCAAAAAATATAGCATCTCTAGACTCTATAATCATGTTTTTGTCAGCAAACGAAGTTTGTTCTAGAACCAAGAATCTATATACGGGACTATGATTCCCATAACCCACAAAAGCACACCTGATTCCTCTAGGACCTAACTTTACTATCTTGGAATCATTAATCCTGACTTCTGCTATACTTCCCCACACTTTGAAGTAATGAAGATATGGTTTCTTCTTTTTCCATAATTCATATGGGGAGATATCCAATTTTTTGTGTGGGATAGCATTTAGAATACGGTTTGCTGTTAACAATGCTTCCCCCCACAAATTCAAAGGTAATCCAGAATTTAATATCATACAGTTGATCATCTCAACTAATGTCCTATTTTTGCGTTCCGCTAGGCCATTTTGCTGAGGTGTGTAAGGTGCCGTAAATTCATGGATTATACCATTTGATTCACAGAAGTCGTTGAATTCATTAGAAGAGTACTCACCCCCTCTATCACTTCTGAGGGCTTTAATTTTTACATTCAACTGATTTTCCACTTCGGCCTTATAAAGTTTAAACTTTTCAAAGGCTTCATCTTTAGATTTTATCAAGTATACATAGGAAAATCTAGTGAAGTCATCGATAAATGTGATAAAATACCTTTTTCCTCCACGAGTTAAGGTATTATTTAAATCACAGATATCAGAATGAATCAACTCCAAGGGTTGTGATTTTCTCATGCCAGTCCCAAATGATTTTCTGGTTATTTTAGAATGGGCACACACATCACATTTCCCTTCTTATTGAAATTCATGATTTGGTATAAGGCCGAGGATCATCATTCTTTTCATTGAACGATAATTAACATGACCCAGTCTAGCATGCCATAAAGATACAGAATCCACTATATAAACGGAAACATCATTATTATTATTAATATTCAGTTTAATCATACCATTACATGAATATCCTTTGCCTACAAACATACCATTCTTGGTGATAACCAACTTATCAGACTCAATCACTATTTTGAATCCTCTCTTATTGAGAAGATCGCCTGACACTAGATTTTTAGACATGTCAGGTACATGCAATACATTTGTTAGTGTCAGTCTTTTGCCTGATGTAAACTGAAGCTCTACTGTTCCTTTTCCAACAACGTTCGCACGAACATTATTACCCATCTTCACTTCTTGTCCAGTTGTTATACCTTCATAGGTCTTGAAGATGTTTCGGTCCTTCGATATATGAATGGTTGCACCAGTATCTAGCCACCATCCACCATCGGATATTACTGTGTTAGCTTCAGTAACCATTGCAACAAGTTGGTCTTCTGTCATGTTAGCCTGAGCTTTCAGTTGTTTCTTCCTGTGTCGACATTCCTTTATGTAGTGTCCAGGCTTATTGCAGAAGTGACACTTGCCCTTTTTCTTTCCCTTTTTCTTAAACTCTGTATCTTTCTTTGGGGGAATAGATTTGGAGTTTTGAGATTTTGGCTTGTCATCTTCTACTATATTTGCTTTGGAATGATTTTCCGAAGCATTTTCTTTCTTGTCTCGGTTTCTGGACTCTTCTTCTATACGAAGATGTCTTTGAAGTCCTTCAAGAGTGTACTTCCTTTCATCATGTTTCAGTTTCTTTTTATAATCAAACCATGATGAGGGTAATTTTGCAATTACTACACCGACCAGGAATTCTTCAGGCAGATCTATCCCACCAATCTTCAATTCATCAACCAAGTTCTGTAGTTCGGCTACTTGGGAGAGAATTGGCTGATCATTTTTAAACTTGAAGTGGACGTAATTGTCGATCAGAAATTTCTGAGTACTGATTTCTTCAGTTTTATATTTTTGATCCAATTTTGTCCACAGTTCTTTAGCAAAGGATATTTTACGGTATGAATTATAGATTGAATTAGAGAGAGCGTTTAGGATATGACCTTTGCATAAAAAATCATCCTCCTTCCTTTTCTTTCGTTCTTCCTTCACTTGAACTGAGTCGTCTTCCTTTGGCTCGGGTAGAGAAGACAGATCATCATCTAGAATGTAGGATAACTTGAGAGTAGTCAGAAAGAAAAACATTTTCTGTTGCCATCTTGAGAAGAACTGACCGTCGAAACGATCCAGTCGTACAAAGTCTTGGTTCATAACTTGAATTGAATGAATTGCCTCCATTGTGAAAAGATAAAAGATCTGTCTTGAATGTTAGAATTTGTAATTCTTTGTACACAACGGAGGATAGAAGAAAATGATAACGAAACGATCAGATTTATCGGGTTCAAGGCTTGACTTGAATAGTCAATTTCTCAAGACAGATTTGCTGCCCTTTTTCTGGAATTTCCAGCAAGTGCAAATGAAGGAAATCTGCAAATTGTCTTCAGGATACAATGAACTCTCAATCCGATTTTCAACACGAAAATTTGCACATTTAAGTGTTGAACAGATCTCTAGTTTAAACACTGATATGCCGTAAGACGTTCAGAAAAAATTCAGTAAGAGATTAGATCGAGAGTAATTGCTCAGAAGATGATATAATTTTAAGGATAAGAATTACTTCATCTGGATTATAGCATCCAGGATTTATATCAATTGAAGGGTTATGGATTTCTTCCTGAAGAGGTACTAAAGAGACTCTTCAAGAAATCCATACCCATTCACAGCAAATAATTGCCTTCCATGAAAGGACATGACCTTTTGTCCTATGGCAGTTATTTCTGTACCCATTCAGACAGAAGCAGTTATCCAACAGGAAAAACTGTATCCACATAAGCGACACATGGCATAGGTGCCACATGTACAATCATGTCATAATTACTCTTAATCAACAAAAGATAATAAATCATCAGGGTTCAATTCCATGACCCAAAAAATTTGAACCATGTGCCAAAAAGACTAAGTTCTTTTAGCTCCTTGCGACGATGCGAACGTGCGAAGTGCTAAGTGCACCTAATAAAGCGCCAAAAAGCGCCCAAGCAGCCCTACAGCCCACGCCACGCGCGCGCGTGCGCGGACGGTGCGAAGAGATTTGAACCCTGGTTGCATAAGCAAAAACCCCTCCTCTCTTACCGACAGGCTATTCATACTATTTATGGAAAGTTTTAAATAATTAATATATTTATTTACTTTCTAAAAATAACTTTATTTTTGAAATTTATTTTTATTCTAAAAAACACAACAATCCCCCACAATTTCAAAAATAAAAACAGATTCTGAAACGAATGGCATATCAGTATAAATAGGTGCATAAGTAAAGGTATCTTTTGGATTTGAACCTTTACATTAGTGTATACGTATCAAAGTTATGCCAGGTACTTAGTGACCCATTAGTCTTGAACTAAGGACCTTATATGGCTCGCCGGACACATAACACACATCTATTCATATATAACTGGAGATCTAAAAGTTCGCACATTTCTGGCCTTGTGCGTATCCCTATTTCATGAGTATTCTAGAGACGATCCCAATCTCTTCAAAAGCGGCCTCACTTTTCTACCCATATAGGTAGATCTATCAAAGATGATTCTGCTTCATCTCAGCAAAGTCTGCTTATAGATCTATTAAGAGTTAGTACTCACCCTTTTATGAAATGCAGAAACCAAACACTAGACTTTTAGGAATGAGACACTGTTTTTCTTTTTCTAGTGTATGTTTCAGTCACATACTTGATTTGTTTGTCCCTTTGAACCTAGCCTATATTTCAAAACATAGGTAGGGTTGCCATCAAGAGTGAAAGTTACATCTTTATGGATCTTAGTCCCATTCCTTTAGTGGTTCTTCTTATTTGATCTTTTGATAAACCTTTTGTTAAGGGATCTGCTAAGTTCATGATGGATTTAACATATTCCACTGTGATTACTCCATCTCTGAGCAATCCTTTAACAAAGTTATGCCTTAGACCTACATTTCTAGACTTATCATTATAAGTCTTACTCATTGCACGACAAAGAGTAGCCTGACTATCACAAAAGATAGATATGGCAGGAGTAGGTTTTGGCCAATACGTGATTTTCAACAATAGGTATCTTAGCTATTCACCTTCTTTGCAAGCAGCACCAAGTGCAATGAACTCACTTTCCATTGTAGAGTGAGATATGCACGTTTGTTTCTTAGATGCCCATGATATTGCTCCTCCTCCAAGAGTGAATATCCAGCCACTTGTAGATTTAGATTCTATGTTATCTGCATTCCAGCTTGCATCGCTGTACCCTTCAAGTACAGCGGGATATGATTTATAATGCAGTCCATAGTCTATGGTTCCTCTTAGATACTTTAAAACTCTCGAAATCGCATTCCAGTGTACTTGTCCTGGATTACTGGTATACCTGCTTAGCATTCCTACTGTGAATGCTATATCGGGTCTAGTGCAATTCATTGCATACATTAAACTCCCAATAGCACTCGCATATTCTTTTTGTGCTTTACATCTACCAGTATTTTTAACCAATTTAATACTTGGATCAAATGGGGTTGAAACCGGTTTACTATCATAATGATTAAACTTCTTTAACACTTTCTCTAGGTAATGAGATTGTGTTAAGGCTATTCCATCATTAAGATTAAAAATCTTAATACCTAATATTACATCGGCATTGCTCATATCCTTCATGTCGAAGTTGGTACTTAGAAACTTTTTAGTTTCTTTCACACAGTCCTCATTTGGTCCAAATATTAGCATATCATCTACGTATAGGCAGATAATGATTTGACCTTTAATATATATGCACTTATCTGCTTGGTTTACTCTAAAACCATTAGATTGTACTACTTGATCAAACTTCTCATGCCATTGTTTAGGAGCTTGCTTGAGCCCATAGAGAGATTTGACCAGTTTACACACTTTCTTCTCTTGCCCGGGTTGAATAAACCCTTCAGGTTGTTCCATATAAACTTCCTCATCTAGATCACCATTTAAGAATGCCGTTTTGACATCCATTTGATGGATTACTAGGTGGTGAATTGCTGCAAGAGCAATTAAAGTTCTAATGGTAGATATTCGAGCAACAGGAGCATATGTATCGAAAAAATCGATACCTTCCTTTTGTCTAAATCCTTTGGCTACCAATCGAGCTTTAAACTTATTTATGGTTCCATCAGGATTGAACTTTCTTTTAAAAATCCACTTACATCCTATAGGCTTTGAACCTGGTGGAAGATCGACCAAACACCATGTGTTATTGGAGACTATGGAATCCATTTCATCGTCGATGGCTTCCCTCCAAAATTGTACGTCAGGAGATGAGAGAGCTTCACTAAGTGTTGATGGATCACTTTCAATACTTAGCGGTAGAGTAATCTCCTTTCTTATTTCATTTCTATCCCCTTCTATAAGAAACGTGTAGAAATCTGGGCCAAAAGATGTTTCTTTTCTTGCCCTTTTCGATCTCCTTGGTTCATTTCCTTCTGGATGAGTGTTAGATTTATCATGAAAGTTGTTAGGCTCTACGGTCATTGGTTCTATAATATTTTCATCAACCTGCCTTTTTGTATGATTATTCATATAGTCTTTGTATACTGTATTTTCAAAAAATATAGCATCTCTAGACTCTATAATCATGTTTTTGTCAGCAAACGAAGTTTGTTCTAGAACCAAGAATCTATATACGGGACTATGATTCCCATAACCCACAAAAGCACACCTGATTCCTCTAGGACCTAACTTTACTATCTTGGAATCATTAATCCTGACTTCTGCTATACTTCCCCACACTTTGAAGTAATGAAGATATGGTTTCTTCTTTTTCCATAATTCATATGGGGAGATATCCAATTTTTTGTGTGGGATAGCATTTAGAATACGGTTTGCTGTTAACAATGCTTCCCCCCACAAATTCAAAGGTAATCCAGAATTTAATATCATACAGTTGATCATCTCAACTAATGTCCTATTTTTGCGTTCCGCTAGGCCATTTTGCTGAGGTGTGTAAGGTGCCGTAAATTCATGGATTATACCATTTGATTCACAGAAGTCGTTGAATTCATTAGAAGAGTACTCACCCCCTCTATCACTTCTGAGGGCTTTAATTTTTACATTCAACTGATTTTCCACTTCGGCCTTATAAAGTTTAAACTTTTCAAAGGCTTCATCTTTAGATTTTATCAAGTATACATAGGAAAATCTAGTGAAGTCATCGATAAATGTGATAAAATACCTTTTTCCTCCACGAGTTAAGGTATTATTTAAATCACAGATATCAGAATGAATCAACTCCAAGGGTTGTGATTTTCTCATGCCAGTCCCAAATGATTTTCTGGTTATTTTAGAATGGGCACACACATCACATTTCCCTTCTTGTTGAAATTCATGATTTGGTATAAGGCCGAGGATCATCATTCTTTTCATTGAACGATAATTAACATGACCCAGTCTAGCATGCCATAAAGATACAGAATCCACTATATAAACGGAAACATCATTATTATTATTAATATTCAGTTTAATCATACCATTACATGAATATCCTTTGCCTACAAACATACCATTCTTGGTGATAACCAACTTATCAGACTCAATCACTATTTTGAATCCTCTCTTATTGAGAAGATCGCCTGACACTAGATTTTTAGACATGTCAGGTACATGCAATACATTTGTTAGTGTCAGTCTTTTGCCTGATGTAAACTGAAGCTCTACTGTTCCTTTTCCAACAACGTTCGCACGAACATTATTACCCATCTTCACTTCTTGTCCAGTTGTTATACCTTCATAGGTCTTGAAGATGTTTCGGTCCTTCGATATATGAATGGTTGCACCAGTATCTAGCCACCATCCACCATCGGATATTACTGTGTTAGCTTCAGTAACCATTGCAACAAGTTGGTCTTCTGTCATGTTAGCCTGAGCTTTCAGTTGTTTCTTCCTGTGTCGACATTCCTTTATGTAGTGTCCAGGCTTATTGCAGAAGTGACACTTGCCCTTTTTCTTTCCCTTTTTCTTAAACTCTGTATCTTTCTTTGGGGGAATAGATTTGGAGTTTTGAGATTTTGGCTTGTCATCTTCTACTATATTTGCTTTGGAATGATTTTCCGAAGCATTTTCTTTCTTGTCTCGGTTTCTGGACTCTTCTTCTATACGAAGATGTCTTTGAAGTCCTTCAAGAGTGTACTTCCTTTCATCATGTTTCAGTTTCTTTTTATAATCAAACCATGATGAGGGTAATTTTGCAATTACTACACCGACCAGGAATTCTTCAGGCAGATCTATCCCACCAATCTTCAATTCATCAACCAAGTTCTGTAGTTCGGCTACTTGGGAGAGAACTGGCTGATCATTTTTAAACTTGAAGTGGACGTAATTGTCGATCAGAAATTTCTGAGTACTGATTTCTTCAGTTTTATATTTTTGATCCAATTTTGTCCACAGTTCTTTAGCAAAGGATATTTTACGGTATGAATTATAGATTGAATTAGAGAGAGCGTTTAGGATATGACCTTTGCATAAAAAATCATCCTCCTTCCTTTTCTTTCGTTCTTCCTTCACTTGAACTGAGTCGTCTTCCTTTGGCTCGGGTAGAGAAGACAGATCATCATCTAGAATGTAGGATAACTTGAGAGTAGTCAGAAAGAAAAACATTTTCTGTTGCCATCTTGAGAAGAACTGACCGTCGAAACGATCCAGTCGTACAAAGTCTTGGTTCATAACTTGAATTGAATGAATTGCCTCCATTGTGAAAAGATAAAAGATCTGTCTTGAATGTTAGAATTTGTAATTCTTTGTACACAACGGAGGATAGAAGAAAATGATAACGAAACGATCAGATTTATCGGGTTCAAGGCTTGACTTGAATAGTCAATTTCTCAAGACAGATTTGCTGCCCTTTTTCTGGAATTTCCAGCAAGTGCAAATGAAGGAAATCTGCAAATTGTCTTCAGGATACAATGAACTCTCAATCCGATTTTCAATACGAAAATTTGCACATTTAAGTGTTGAACAGATCTCTAGTTTAAACACTGATATGCCGTAAGACGTTCAGAAAAAATTCAGTAAGAGATTAGATCGAGAGTAATTGCTCAGAAGATGATATAATTTTAAGGATAAGAATTACTTCATCTGGATTATAGCATCCAGGATTTATATCAATTGAAGGGTTATGGATTTCTTCCTGAAGAGGTACTAAAGAGACTCTTCAAGAAATCCATACCCATTCACAGCAAATAATTGCCTTCCATGAAAGGACATGACCTTTTGTCCTATGGCAGTTATTTCTGTACCCATTCAGACAGAAGCAGTTATCCAACAGGAAAAACTGTATCCACATAAGCGACACATGGCATAGGTGCCACATGTACAATCATGTCATAATTACTCTTAATCAACAAAAGATAATAAATCATCAGGGTTCAATTCCATGACCCAAAAAATTTGAACCATGTGCCAAAAAGACTAAGTTCTTTTAGCTCCTTGCGACGATGCGAACGTGCGAAGTGCTAAGTGCACCTAATAAAGCGCCAAAAAGCGCCCAAGCAGCCCTACAGCCCACGCCACGCGCGCGCGTGCGCGGACGGTGCTTCGCACCGTCCTCGAGGAGATTTGAACCCTGGTTGCATAAGCAAAAACCCCTCCTCTCTTACCGACAGGCTATTCATACTATTTATGGAAAGTTTTAAATAATTAATATATTTATTTACTTTCTAAAAATAACTTTATTTTTGAAATTTATTTTTATTCTAAAAAACACAACAATCCCCCACAATTTCAAAAATAAAAACAGATTCTGAAACGAATGGCATATCAGTATAAATAGGTGCATAAGTAAAGGTATCTTTTGGATTTGAACCTTTACATTAGTGTATACGTATCAAAGTTATGCCAGGTACTTAGTGACCCATTAGTCTTGAACTAAGGACCTTATATGGCTCGCCGGACACATAACACACATCTATTCATATATAACTGGAGATCTAAAAGTTCGCACATTTCTGGCCTTGTGCGTATCCCTATTTCATGAGTATTCTAGAGACGATCCCAATCTCTTCAAAAGCGGCCTCACTTTTCTACCCATATAGGTAGATCTATCAAAGATGATTCTGCTTCATCTCAGCAAAGTCTGCTTATAGATCTATTAAGAGTTAGTACTCACCCTTTTATGAAATGCAGAAACCAAACACTAGACTTTTAGGAATGAGACACTGTTTTTCTTTTTCTAGTGTATGTTTCAGTCACATACTTGATTTGTTTGTCCCTTTGAACCTAGCCTATATTTCAAAACATAGGTAGGGTTGCCATCAAGAGTGAAAGTTACATCTTTATGGATCTTAGTCCCATTCCTTTAGTGGTTCTTCTTATTTGATCTTTTGATAAACCTTTTGTTAAGGGATCTGCTAAGTTCATGATGGATTTAACATATTCCACTGTGATTACTCCATCTCTGAGCAATCCTTTAACAAAGTTATGCCTTAGACCTACATTTCTAGACTTACCATTATAAGTCTTACTCATTGCACGACAAAGAGTAGCCTGACTATCACAAAAGATAGATATGGCAGGAGTAGGTTTTGGCCAATACGTGATTTCCAACAATAGGTATCTTAGCCATTCACCTTCTTTGCAAGCAGCACCAAGTGCAATGAACTCACTTTCCATTGTAGAGTGAGATATGCACGTTTGTTTCTTAGATGCCCATGATATTGCTCCTCCTCCAAGAGTGAATATCCAACCACTTGTAGATTTAGATTCTATGTTATCTGCATTCCAGCTTGCATCGCTGTACCCTTCAAGTACAGCGGGATATGATTTATAATGCAGTCCATAGTCTATGGTTCCTCTTAGATACTTTAAAACTCTCGAAATCGCATTCCAGTGTACTTGTCCTGGATTACTGGTATACCTGCTTAGCATTCCTACTGTGAATGCTATATCGGGTCTAGTGCAATTCATTGCATACATTAAACTCCCAATAGCACTCGCATATTCTTTTTGTGCTTTACATCTACCAGTATTTTTAACCAATTTAATACTTGGATCAAATGGAGTTGAAACCGGTTTACTATCATAATGATTAAACTTCTTTAACACTTTCTCTAGGTAATGAGATTGTGTTAAGGCTATTCCATCATTAAGATTAAAAATCTTAATACCTAATATTACATCGGCTTTGCCCATATCCTTCATGTCGAAGTTGGTACTTAGAAACTTTTTAGTTTCTTTCACACAGTCCTCATTTGGTCCAAATATTAGCATATCATCTACGTATAGGCAGATAATGATTTGACCTTTAATATATATGCACTTATCTGCTTGGTTTACTCTAAAACCATTAGATTGTACTACTTGATCAAACTTCTCATGCCAGTGTTTAGGAGCTTGCTTGAGCCTATAGAGAGATTTGACCAGTTTACACACTTTCTTCTCTTGCCCGGGTTGAATAAACCCTTCAGGTTGTTCCATATAAACTTCCTCATCTAGATCACCATTTAAGAATGCCGTTTTGACATCCATTTGATGGATTACTAGGTGGTGAATTGCTGCAAGAGCAATTAAAGTTCTAATGGTAGATATTCGAGCAACAGGAGCATATGTATCGAAAAAATCGATACCTTCCTTTTGTCTAAATCCTTTGGCTACCAATCGAGCTTTAAACTTATTTATGGTTCCATCAGGATTGAACTTTCTTTTAAAAATCCACTTACATCCTATAGGCTTTGAACCTGGTGGAAGATCGACCAAACACCATGTGTTATTGGAGACTATGGAATCCATTTCATCGTCGATGGCTTCCCTCCAAAATTGTACGTCAGGAGATGAGAGAGCTTCACTAAGTGTTGATGGATCACTTTCAATACTTAGCGGTAGAGTAATCTCCTTTCTTATTTCATTTCTATCCCCTTCTATAAGAAACGTGTAGAAATCTGGGCCAAAAGATGTTTCTTTTCTTGCCCTTTTCGATCTCCTTGGTTCATTTCCTTCTGGATGAGTGTTAGATTTATCATGAAAGTTGTTAGGCTCTACGGTCATTGGTTCTATAATATTTTCATCAACCTGCCTTTTTGTATGATTATTCATATAGTCTTTGTATACTGTATTTTCAAAAAATATAGCATCTCTAGACTCTATAATCATGTTTTTGTCAGCAAACGAAGTTTGTTCTAGAACCAAGAATCTATATACGGGACTATGATTCCCATAACCCACAAAAGCACACCTGATTCCTCTAGGACCTAACTTTACTATCTTGGAATCATTAATCCTGACTTCTGCTATACTTCCCCACACTTTGAAGTAATGAAGATATGGTTTCTTCTTTTTCCATAATTCATATGGGGAGATATCCAATTTTTTTTGTGGGATAGCATTTAGAATACGGTTTGCTGTTAACAATGCTTCCCCCCACAAATTCAAAGGTAATCCAGAATTTAATATCATACAGTTGATCATCTCAACTAATGTCCTATTTTTGCGTTCCGCTAGGCCATTTTGCTGAGGTGTGTAAGGTGCCGTAAATTCATGGATTATACCATTTGATTCACAGAAGTCGTTGAATTCATTAGAAGAGTACTCACCCCCTCTATCACTTCTGAGGGCTTTAATTTTTACATTCAACTGATTTTCCACTTCGGCCTTATAAAGTTTAAACTTTTCAAAGGCTTCATCTTTAGATTTTATCAAGTATACATAGGAAAATCTAGTGAAGTCATCGATAAATGTGATAAAATACCTTTTTCCTCCACGAGTTAAGGTATTATTTAAATCACAGATATCAGAATGAATCAACTCCAAGGGTTGTGATTTTCTCATGCCAGTCCCAAATGATTTTCTGGTTATTTTAGAATGGGCACACACATCACATTTCCCTTCTTGTTGAAATTCATGATTTGGTATAAGGCCGAGGATCATCATTCTTTTCATTGAACGATAATTAACATGACCCAGTCTAGCATGCCATAAAGATACAGAATCCACTATATAAACGGAAACATCATTATTATTATTAATATTCAGTTTAATCATACCATTACATGAATATCCTTTGCCTACAAACATACCATTCTTGGTGATAACCAACTTATCAGACTCAATCACTATTTTGAATCCTCTCTTATTGAGAAGATCGCCTGACACTAGATTTTTAGACATGTCAGGTACATGCAATACATTTGTTAGTGTCAGTCTTTTGCCTGATGTAAACTGAAGCTCTACTGTTCCTTTTCCAACAACGTTCGCACGAACATTATTACCCATCTTCACTTCTTGTCCAGTTGTTATACCTTCATAGGTCTTGAAGATGTTTCGGTCCTTCGATATATGAATGGTTGCACCAGTATCTAGCCACCATCCACCATCGGATATTACTGTGTTAGCTTCAGTAACCATTGCAACAAGTTGGTCTTCTGTCATGTTAGCCTGAGCTTTCAGTTGTTTCTTCCTGTGTCGACATTCCTTTATGTAGTGTCCAGGCTTATTGCAGAAGTGACACTTGCCCTTTTTCTTTCCCTTTTTCTTAAACTCTGTATCTTTCTTTGGGGGAATAGATTTGGAGTTTTGAGATTTTGGCTTGTCATCTTCTACTATATTTGCTTTGGAATGATTTTCCGAAGCATTTTCTTTCTTGTCTCGGTTTCTGGACTCTTCTTCTATACGAAGATGTCTTTGAAGTCCTTCAAGAGTGTACTTCCTTTCATCATGTTTCAGTTTCTTTTTATAATCAAACCATGATGAGGGTAATTTTGCAATTACTACACCGACCAGGAATTCTTCAGGCAGATCTATCCCACCAATCTTCAATTCATCAACCAAGTTCTGTAGTTCGGCTACTTGGGAGAGAACTGGCTGATCATTTTTAAACTTGAAGTGGACGTAATTGTCGATCAGAAATTTCTGAGTACTGATTTCTTCAGTTTTATATTTTTGATCCAAGTTTGTCCACAGTTCTTTAGCAAAGGATATTTTACGGTATGAATTATAGATTGAATTAGAGAGAGCGTTTAGGATATGACCTTTGCATAAAAAATCATCCTCCTTCCTTTTCTTTCGTTCTTCCTTCACTTGAACTGAGTCGTCTTCCTTTGGCTCGGGTAGAGAAGACAGATCATCATCTAGAATGTAGGATAACTTGAGAGTAGTCAGAAAGAAAAACATTTTCTGTTGCCATCTTGAGAAGAACTGACCGTCGAAACGATCCAGTCGTACAAAGTCTTGGTTCATAACTTGAATTGAATGAATTGCCTCCATTGTGAAAAGATAAAAGATCTGTCTTGAATGTTAGAATTTGTAATTCTTTGTACACAACGGAGGATAGAAGAAAATGATAACGAAACGATCAGATTTATCGGGTTCAAGGCTTGACTTGAATAGTCAATTTCTCAAGACAGATTTGCTGCCCTTTTTCTGGAATTTCCAGCAAGTGCAAATGAAGGAAATCTGCAAATTGTCTTCAGGATACAATGAACTCTCAATCCGATTTTCAACACGAAAATTTGCACATTTAAGTGTTGAACAGATCTCTAGTTTAAACACTGATATGCCGTAAGACGTTCAGAAAAAATTCAGTAAGAGATTAGATCGAGAGTAATTGCTCAGAAGATGATATAATTTTAAGGATAAGAATTACTTCATCTGGATTATAGCATCCAGGATTTATATCAATTGAAGGGTTATGGATTTCTTCCTGAAGAGGTACTAAAGAGACTCTTCAAGAAATCCATACCCATTCACAGCAAATAATTGCCTTCCATGAAAGGACATGACCTTTTGTCCTATGGCAGTTATTTCTGTACCCATTCAGACAGAAGCAGTTATCCAACAGGAAAAACTGTATCCACATAAGCGACACATGGCATAGGTGCCACATGTACAATCATGTCATAATTACTCTTAATCAACAAAAGATAATAAATCATCAGGGTTCAATTTCATGACCCAAAAAATTTGAACCATGTGCCAAAAAGACTAAGTTCTTTTAGCTCCTTGCGACGATGCGAACGTGCGAAGTGCTAAGTGCACCTAATAAAGCGCCAAAAAGCGCCCAAGCAGCCCTACAGCCCACGCCACGCGCGCGCGTGCGCGGACGGTGCTTCGCACCGTCCTCGAGGAGATTTGAACCCTGGTTGCATAAGCAAAAACCCCTCCTCTCTTACCGACAGGCTATTCATACTATTTATGGAAAGTTTTAAATAATTAATATATTTATTTACTTTCTAAAAATAACTTTATTTTTGAAATTTATTTTTATTCTAAAAAACACAACAATCCCCCACAATTTCAAAAATAAAAACAGATTCTGAAACGAATGGCATATCAGTATAAATAGGTGCATAAGTAAAGGTATCTTTTGGATTTGAACCTTTACATTAGTGTATACGTATCAAAGTTATGCCAGGTACTTAGTGACCCATTAGTCTTGAACTAAGGACCTTATATGGCTCGCCGGACACATAACACACATCTATTCATATATAACTGGAGATCTAAAAGTTCGCACATTTCTGGCCTTGTGCGTATCCCTATTTCATGAGTATTCTAGAGACGATCCCAATCTCTTCAAAAGCGGCCTCACTTTTCTACCCATATAGGTAGATCTATCAAAGATGATTCTGCTTCATCTCAGCAAAGTCTGCTTATAGATCTATTAAGAGTTAGTACTCACCCTTTTATGAAATGCAGAAACCAAACACTAGACTTTTAGGAATGAGACTCTGTTTTTCTTTTTCTAGTGTATGTTTCAGTCACATACTTGATTTGTTTGTCCCTTTGAACCTAGCCTATATTTCAAAACATAGGTAGGGTTGCCATCAAGAGTGAAAGTTACATCTTTATGGATCTTAGTCCCATTCCTTTAGTGGTTCTTCTTATTTGATCTTTTGATAAACCTTTTGTTAAGGGATCTGCTAAGTTCATGATGGATTTAACATATTCCACTGTGATTACTCCATCTCTGAGCAATCCTTTAACAAAGTTATGCCTTAGACCTACATTTCTAGACTTACCATTATAAGTCTTACTCATTGCACGACAAAGAGTAGCCTGACTATCACAAAAGATAGATATGGCAGGAGTAGGTTTTGGCCAATACGTGATTTCCAACAATAGGTATCTTAGCCATTCACCTTCTTTGCAAGCAGCACCAAGTGCAATGAACTCACTTTCCATTGTAGAGTGAGATATGCACGTTTGTTTCTTAGATGCCCATGATATTGCTCCTCCTCCAAGAGTGAATATCCAGCCACTTGTAGATTTAGATTCTATGTTATCTGCATTCCAGCTTGCATCGCTGTACCCTTCAAGTACAGCGGGATATGATTTATAATGCAGTCCATAGTCTATGGTTCCTCTTAGATACTTTAAAACTCTCGAAATCGCATTCCAGTGTACTTGTCCTGGATTACTGGTATACCTGCTTAGCATTCCTACTGTGAATGCTATATCGGGTCTAGTGCAATTCATTGCATACATTAAACTCCCAATAGCACTCGCATATTCTTTTTGTGCTTTACATCTACCAGTATTTTTAACCAATTTAATACTTGGATCAAATGGAGTTGAAACCGGTTTACTATCATAATGATTAAACTTCTTTAACACTTTCTCTAGGTAATGAGATTGTGTTAAGGCTATTCCATCATTAAGATTAAAAATCTTAATACCTAATATTACATCGGCTTTGCCCATATCCTTCATGTCGAAGTTGGTACTTAGAAACTTTTTAGTTTCTTTCACACAGTCCTCATTTGGTCCAAATATTAGCATATCATCTACGTATAGGCAGATAATGATTTGACCTTTAATATATATGCACTTATCTGCTTGGTTTACTCTAAAACCATTAGATTGTACTACTTGATCAAACTTCTCATGCCATTGTTTAGGAGCTTGCTTGAGCCCATAGAGAGATTTGACCAGTTTACACACTTTCTTCTCTTGCCCGGGTTGAATAAACCCTTCAGGTTGTTCCATATAAACTTCCTCATCTAGATCACCATTTAAGAATGCCGTTTTGACATCCATTTGATGGATTACTAGGTGGTGAATTGCTGCAAGAGCAATTAAAGTTCTAATGGTAGATATTCGAGCAACAGGAGCATATGTATCGAAAAAATCGATACCTTCCTTTTGTCTAAATCCTTTGGCTACCAATCGAGCTTTAAACTTATTTATGGTTCCATCAGGATTGAACTTTCTTTTAAAAATCCACTTACATCCTATAGGCTTTGAACCTGGTGGAAGATCGACCAAACACCATGTGTTATTGGAGACTATGGAATCCATTTCATCGTCGATGGCTTCCCTCCAAAATTGTACGTCAGGAGATGAGAGAGCTTCACTAAGTGTTGATGGATCACTTTCAATACTTAGCGGTAGAGTAATCTCCTTTCTTATTTCATTTCTATCCCCTTCTATAAGAAACGTGTAGAAATCTGGGCCAAAAGATGTTTCTTTTCTTGCCCTTTTCGATCTCCTTGGTTCATTTCCTTCTGGATGAGTGTTAGATTTATCATGAAAGTTGTTAGGCTCTACGGTCATTGGTTCTATAATATTTTCATCAACCTGCCTTTTTGTATGATTATTCATATAGTCTTTGTATACTGTATTTTCAAAAAATATAGCATCTCTAGACTCTATAATCATGTTTTTGTCAGCAAACGAAGTTTGTTCTAGAACCAAGAATCTATATACGGGACTATGATTCCCATAACCCACAAAAGCACACCTGATTCCTCTAGGACCTAACTTTACTATCTTGGAATCATTAATCCTGACTTCTGCTATACTTCCCCACACTTTGAAGTAATGAAGATATGGTTTCTTCTTTTTCCATAATTCATATGGGGAGATATCCAATTTTTTTTGTGGGATAGCATTTAGAATACGGTTTGCTGTTAACAATGCTTCCCCCCACAAATTCAAAGGTAATCCAGAATTTAATATCATACAGTTGATCATCTCAACTAATGTCCTATTTTTGCGTTCCGCTAGGCCATTTTGCTGAGGTGTGTAAGGTGCCGTAAATTCATGGATTATACCATTTGATTCACAGAAGTCGTTGAATTCATTAGAAGAGTACTCACCCCCTCTATCACTTCTGAGGGCTTTAATTTTTACATTCAACTGATTTTCCACTTCGGCCTTATAAAGTTTAAACTTTTCAAAGGCTTCATCTTTAGATTTTATCAAGTATACATAGGAAAATCTAGTGAAGTCATCGATAAATGTGATAAAATACCTTTTTCCTCCACGAGTTAAGGTATTATTTAAATCACAGATATCAGAATGAATCAACTCCAAGGGTTGTGATTTTCTCATGCCAGTCCCAAATGATTTTCTGGTTATTTTAGAATGGGCACACACATCACATTTCCCTTCTTGTTGAAATTCATGATTTGGTATAAGGCCGAGGATCATCATTCTTTTCATTGAACGATAATTAACATGACCCAGTCCAGCATGCCATAAAGATACAGAATCCACTATATAAACGGAAACATCATTATTATTATTAATATTCAGTTTAATCATACCATTACATGAATATCCTTTGCCTACAAACATACCATTCTTGGTGATAACCAACTTATCAGACTCAATCACTATTTTGAATCCTCTCTTATTGAGAAGATCGCCTGACACTAGATTTTTAGACATGTCAGGTACATGCAATACATTTGTTAGTGTCAGTCTTTTGCCTGATGTAAACTGAAGCTCTACTGTTCCTTTTCCAACAACGTTCGCACGAACATTATTACCCATCTTCACTTCTTGTCCAGTTGTTATACCTTCATAGGTCTTGAAGATGTTTCGGTCCTTCGATATATGAATGGTTGCACCAGTATCTAGCCACCATCCACCATCGGATATTACTGTGTTAGCTTCAGTAACCATTGCAACAAGTTGGTCTTCTGTCATGTTAGCCTGAGCTTTCAGTTGTTTCTTCCTGTGTCGACATTCCTTTATGTAGTGTCCAGGCTTATTGCAGAAGTGACACTTGCCCTTTTTCTTTCCCTTTTTCTTAAACTCTGTATCTTTCTTTGGGGGAATAGATTTGGAGTTTTGAGATTTTGGCTTGTCATCTTCTACTATATTTGCTTTGGAATGATTTTCCGAAGCATTTTCTTTCTTGTCTCGGTTTCTGGACTCTTCTTCTATACGAAGATGTCTTTGAAGTCCTTCAAGAGTGTACTTCCTTTCATCATGTTTCAGTTTCTTTTTATAATCAAACCATGATGAGGGTAATTTTGCAATTACTACACCGACCAGGAATTCTTCAGGCAGATCTATCCCACCAATCTTCAATTCATCAACCAAGTTCTGTAGTTCGGCTACTTGGGAGAGAACTGGCTGATCATTTTTAAACTTGAAGTGGACGTAATTGTCGATCAGAAATTTCTGAGTACTGATTTCTTCAGTTTTATATTTTTGATCCAATTTTGTCCACAGTTCTTTAGCAAAGGATATTTTACGGTATGAATTATAGATTGAATTAGAGAGAGCGTTTAGGATATGACCTTTGCATAAAAAATCATCCTCCTTCCTTTTCTTTCGTTCTTCCTTCACTTGAACTGAGTCGTCTTCCTTTGGCTCGGGTAGAGAAGACAGATCATCATCTAGAATGTAGGATAACTTGAGAGTAGTCAGAAAGAAAAACATTTTCTGTTGCCATCTTGAGAAGAACTGACCGTCGAAACGATCCAGTCGTACAAAGTCTTGGTTCATAACTTGAATTGAATGAATTGCCTCCATTGTGAAAAGATAAAAGATCTGTCTTGAATGTTAGAATTTGTAATTCTTTGTACACAACGGAGGATAGAAGAAAATGATAACGAAACGATCAGATTTATCGGGTTCAAGGCTTGACTTGAATAGTCAATTTCTCAAGACAGATTTGCTGCCCTTTTTCTGGAATTTCCAGCAAGTGCAAATGAAGGAAATCTGCAAATTGTCTTCAGGATACAATGAACTCTCAATCCGATTTTCAACACGAAAATTTGCACATTTAAGTGTTGAACAGATCTCTAGTTTAAACACTGATATGCCGTAAGACGTTCAGAAAAAATTCAGTAAGAGATTAGATCGAGAGTAATTGCTCAGAAGATGATATAATTTTAAGGATAAGAATTACTTCATCTGGATTATAGCATCCAGGATTTATATCAATTGAAGGGTTATGGATTTCTTCCTGAAGAGGTACTAAAGAGACTCTTCAAGAAATCCATACCCATTCACAGCAAATAATTGCCTTCCATGAAAGGACATGACCTTTTGTCCTATGGCAGTTATTTCTGTACCCATTCAGACAGAAGCAGTTATCCAACAGGAAAAACTGTATCCACATAAGCGACACATGGCATAGGTGCCACATGTACAATCATGTCATAATTACTCTTAATCAACAAAAGATAATAAATCATCAGGGTTCAATTCCATGACCCAAAAAATTTGAACCATGTGCCAAAAAGACTAAGTTCTTTTAGCTCCTTGCGACGATGCGAACGTGCGAAGTGCTAAGTGCACCTAATAAAGCGCCAAAAAGCGCCCAAGCAGCCCTACAGCCCACGCCACGCGCGCGCGTGCGCGGACGGTGCGAAGAGATTTGAACCCTGGTTGCATAAGCAAAAACCCCTCCTCTCTTACCGACAGGCTATTCATACTATTTATGGAAAGTTTTAAATAATTAATATATTTATTTACTTTCTAAAAATAACTTTATTTTTGAAATTTATTTTTATTCTAAAAAACACAACAATCCCCCACAATTTCAAAAATAAAAACAGATTCTGAAACGAATGGCATATCAGTATAAATAGGTGCATAAGTAAAGGTATCTTTTGGATTTGAACCTTTACATTAGTGTATACGTATCAAAGTTATGCCAGGTACTTAGTGACCCATTAGTCTTGAACTAAGGACCTTATATGGCTCGCCGGACACATAACACACATCTATTCATATATAACTGGAGATCTAAAAGTTCGCACATTTCTGGCCTTGTGCGTATCCCTATTTCATGAGTATTCTAGAGACGATCCCAATCTCTTCAAAAGCGGCCTCACTTTTCTACCCATATAGGTAGATCTATCAAAGATGATTCTGCTTCATCTCAGCAAAGTCTGCTTATAGATCTATTAAGCGTTAGTACTCACCCTTTTATGAAATGCAGAAACCAAACACTAGACTTTTAGGAATGAGACTCTGTTTTTCTTTTTCTAGTGTATGTTTCAGTCACATACTTGATTTGTTTGTCCCTTTGAACCTAGCCTATATTTCAAAACATAGGTAGGGTTGCCATCAAGAGTGAAAGTTACATCTTTATGGATCTTAGTCCCATTCCTTTAGTGGTTCTTCTTATTTGATCTTTTGATAAACCTTTTGTTAAGGGATCTGCTAAGTTCATGATGGATTTAACATATTCCACTGTGATTACTCCATCTCTGAGCAATCCTTTAACAAAGTTATGCCTTAGACCTACATTTCTAGACTTACCATTATAAGTCTTACTCATTGCACGACAAAGAGTAGCCTGACTATCACAAAAGATAGATATGGCAGGAGTAGGTTTTGGCCAATACGTGATTTCCAACAATAGGTATCTTAGCCATTCACCTTCTTTGCAAGCAGCACCAAGTGCAATGAACTCACTTTCCATTGTAGAGTGAGATATGCACGTTTGTTTCTTAGATGCCCATGATATTGCTCCTCCTCCAAGAGTGAATATCCAGCCACTTGTAGATTTAGATTCTATGTTATCTGCATTCCAGCTTGCATCGCTGTACCCTTCAAGTACAGCGGGATATGATTTATAATGCAGTCCATAGTCTATGGTTCCTCTTAGATACTTTAAAACTCTCGAAATCGCATTCCAGTGTACTTGTCCTGGATTACTGGTATACCTGCTTAGCATTCCTACTGTGAATGCTATATCGGGTCTAGTGCAATTCATTGCATACATTAAACTCCCAATAGCACTCGCATATTCTTTTTGTGCTTTACATCTACCAGTATTTTTAACCAATTTAATACTTGGATCAAATGGGGTTGAAACCGGTTTACTATCATAATGATTAAACTTCTTTAACACTTTCTCTAGGTAATGAGATTGTGTTAAGGCTATTCCATCATTAAGATTAAAAATCTTAATACCTAATATTACATCGGCTTTGCCCATATCCTTCATGTCGAAGTTGGTACTTAGAAACTTTTTAGTTTCTTTCACACAGTCCTCATTTGGTCCAAATATTAGCATATCATCTACGTATAGGCAGATAATGATTTGACCTTTAATATATATGCACTTATCTGCTTGGTTTACTCTAAAACCATTAGATTGTACTACTTGATCAAACTTCTCATGCCATTGTTTAGGAGCTTGCTTGAGCCCATAGAGAGATTTGACCAGTTTACACACTTTCTTCTCTTGCCCGGGTTGAATAAACCCTTCAGGTTGTTCCATATAAACTTCCTCATCTAGATCACCATTTAAGAATGCCGTTTTGACATCCATTTGATGGATTACTAGGTGGTGAATTGCTGCAAGAGCAATTAAAGTTCTAATGGTAGATATTCGAGCAACAGGAGCATATGTATCGAAAAAATCGATACCTTCCTTTTGTCTAAATCCTTTGGCTACCAATCGAGCTTTAAACTTATTTATGGTTCCATCAGGATTGAACTTTCTTTTAAAAATCCACTTACATCCTATAGGCTTTGAACCTGGTGGAAGATCGACCAAACACCATGTGTTATTGGAGACTATGGAATCCATTTCATCGTCGATGGCTTCCCTCCAAAATTGTACGTCAGGAGATGAGAGAGCTTCACTAAGTGTTGATGGATCACTTTCAATACTTAGCGGTAGAGTAATCTCCTTTCTTATTTCATTTCTATCCCCTTCTATAAGAAACGTGTAGAAATCTGGGCCAAAAGATGTTTCTTTTCTTGCCCTTTTCGATCTCCTTGGTTCATTTCCTTCTGGATGAGTGTTAGATTTATCATGAAAGTTGTTAGGCTCTACGGTCATTGGTTCTATAATATTTTCATCAACCTGCCTTTTTGTATGATTATTCATATAGTCTTTGTATACTGTATTTTCAAAAAATATAGCATCTCTAGACTCTATAATCATGTTTTTGTCAGCAAACGAAGTTTGTTCTAGAACCAAGAATCTATATACGGGACTATGATTCCCATAACCCACAAAAGCACACCTGATTCCTCTAGGACCTAACTTTACTATCTTGGAATCATTAATCCTGACTTCTGCTATACTTCCCCACACTTTGAAGTAATGAAGATATGGTTTCTTCTTTTTCCATAATTCATATGGGGAGATATCCAATTTTTTTTGTGGGATAGCATTTAGAATACGGTTTGCTGTTAACAATGCTTCCCCCCACAAATTCAAAGGTAATCCAGAATTTAATATCATACAGTTGATCATCTCAACTAATGTCCTATTTTTGCGTTCCGCTAGGCCATTTTGCTGAGGTGTGTAAGGTGCCGTAAATTCATGGATTATACCATTTGATTCACAGAAGTCGTTGAATTCATTAGAAGAGTACTCACCCCCTCTATCACTTCTGAGGGCTTTAATTTTTACATTCAACTGATTTTCCACTTCGGCCTTATAAAGTTTAAACTTTTCAAAGGCTTCATCTTTAGATTTTATCAAGTATACATAGGAAAATCTAGTGAAGTCATCGATAAATGTGATAAAATACCTTTTTCCTCCACGAGTTAAGGTATTATTTAAATCACAGATATCAGAATGAATCAACTCCAAGGGTTGTGATTTTCTCATGCCAGTCCCAAATGATTTTCTGGTTATTTTAGAATGGGCACACACATCACATTTCCCTTCTTGTTGAAATTCATGATTTGGTATAAGGCCGAGGATCATCATTCTTTTCATTGAACGATAATTAACATGACCCAGTCCAGCATGCCATAAAGATACAGAATCCACTATATAAACGGAAACATCATTATTATTATTAATATTCAGTTTAATCATACCATTACATGAATATCCTTTGCCTACAAACATACCATTCTTGGTGATAACCAACTTATCAGACTCAATCACTATTTTGAATCCTCTCTTATTGAGAAGATCGCCTGACACTAGATTTTTAGACATGTCAGGTACATGCAATACATTTGTTAGTGTCAGTCTTTTGCCTGATGTAAACTGAAGCTCTACTGTTCCTTTTCCAACAACGTTCGCACGAACATTATTACCCATCTTCACTTCTTGTCCAGTTGTTATACCTTCATAGGTCTTGAAGATGTTTCGGTCCTTCGATATATGAATGGTTGCACCAGTATCTAGCCACCATCCACCATCGGATATTACTGTGTTAGCTTCAGTAACCATTGCAACAAGTTGGTCTTCTGTCATGTTAGCCTGAGCTTTCAGTTGTTTCTTCCTGTGTCGACATTCCTTTATGTAGTGTCCAGGCTTATTGCAGAAGTGACACTTGCCCTTTTTCTTTCCCTTTTTCTTAAACTCTGTATCTTTCTTTGGGGGAATAGATTTGGAGTTTTGAGATTTTGGCTTGTCATCTTCTACTATATTTGCTTTGGAATGATTTTCCGAAGCATTTTCTTTCTTGTCTCGGTTTCTGGACTCTTCTTCTATACGAAGATGTCTTTGAAGTCCTTCAAGAGTGTACTTCCTTTCATCATGTTTCAGTTTCTTTTTATAATCAAACCATGATGAGGGTAATTTTGCAATTACTACACCGACCAGGAATTCTTCAGGCAGATCTATCCCACCAATCTTCAATTCATCAACCAAGTTCTGTAGTTCGGCTACTTGGGAGAGAATTGGCTGATCATTTTTAAACTTGAAGTGGACGTAATTGTCGATCAGAAATTTCTGAGTACTGATTTCTTCAGTTTTATATTTTTGATCCAATTTTGTCCACAGTTCTTTAGCAAAGGATATTTTACGGTATGAATTATAGATTGAATTAGAGAGAGCGTTTAGGATATGACCTTTGCATAAAAAATCATCCTCCTTCCTTTTCTTTCGTTCTTCCTTCACTTGAACTGAGTCGTCTTCCTTTGGCTCGGGTAGAGAAGACAGATCATCATCTAGAATGTAGGATAACTTGAGAGTAGTCAGAAAGAAAAACATTTTCTGTTGCCATCTTGAGAAGAACTGACCGTCGAAACGATCCAGTCGTACAAAGTCTTGGTTCATAACTTGAATTGAATGAATTGCCTCCATTGTGAAAAGATAAAAGATCTGTCTTGAATGTTAGAATTTGTAATTCTTTGTACACAACGGAGGATAGAAGAAAATGATAACGAAACGATCAGATTTATCGGGTTCAAGGCTTGACTTGAATAGTCAATTTCTCAAGACAGATTTGCTGCCCTTTTTCTGGAATTTCCAGCAAGTGCAAATGAAGGAAATCTGCAAATTGTCTTCAGGATACAATGAACTCTCAATCCGATTTTCAACACGAAAATTTGCACATTTAAGTGTTGAACAGATCTCTAGTTTAAACACTGATATGCCGTAAGACGTTCAGAAAAAATTCAGTAAGAGATTAGATCGAGAGTAATTGCTCAGAAGATGATATAATTTTAAGGATAAGAATTACTTCATCTGGATTATAGCATCCAGGATTTATATCAATTGAAGGGTTATGGATTTCTTCCTGAAGAGGTACTAAAGAGACTCTTCAAGAAATCCATACCCATTCACAGCAAATAATTGCCTTCCATGAAAGGACATGACCTTTTGTCCTATGGCAGTTATTTCTGTACCCATTCAGACAGAAGCAGTTATCCAACAGGAAAAACTGTATCCACATAAGCGACACATGGCATAGGTGCCACATGTACAATCATGTCATAATTACTCTTAATCAACAAAAGATAATAAATCATCAGGGTTCAATTCCATGACCCAAAAAATTTGAACCATGTGCCAAAAAGACTAAGTTCTTTTAGCTCCTTGCGACGATGCGAACGTGCGAAGTGCTAAGTGCACCTAATAAAGCGCCAAAAAGCGCCCAAGCAGCCCTACAGCCCACGCCACGCGCGCGCGTGCGCGGACGGTGCGAAGAGATTTGAACCCTGGTTGCATAAGCAAAAACCCCTCCTCTCTTACCGACAGGCTATTCATACTATTTATGGAAAGTTTTAAATAATTAATATATTTATTTACTTTCTAAAAATAACTTTATTTTTGAAATTTATTTTTATTCTAAAAAACACAACAATCCCCCACAATTTCAAAAATAAAAACAGATTCTGAAACGAATGGCATATCAGTATAAATAGGTGCATAAGTAAAGGTATCTTTTGGATTTGAACCTTTACATTAGTGTATACGTATCAAAGTTATGCCAGGTACTTAGTGACCCATTAGTCTTGAACTAAGGACCTTATATGGCTCGCCGGACACATAACACACATCTATTCATATATAACTGGAGATCTAAAAGTTCGCACATTTCTGGCCTTGTGCGTATCCCTATTTCATGAGTATTCTAGAGACGATCCCAATCTCTTCAAAAGCGGCCTCACTTTTCTACCCATATAGGTAGATCTATCAAAGATGATTCTGCTTCATCTCAGCAAAGTCTGCTTATAGATCTATTAAGAGTTAGTACTCACCCTTTTATGAAATGCAGAAACCAAACACTAGACTTTTAGGAATGAGACTCTGTTTTTCTTTTTCTAGTGTATGTTTCAGTCACATACTTGATTTGTTTGTCCCTTTGAACTAGCCTATATTTCAAAACATAGGTAGGGTTGCCATCAAGAGTGAAAGTTACATCTTTATGGATCTTAGTCCCATTCCTTTAGTGGTTCTTCTTATTTGATCTTTTGATAAACCTTTTGTTAAGGGATCTGCTAAGTTCATGATGGATTTAACATATTCCACTGTGATTACTCCATCTCTGAGCAATCCTTTAACAAAGTTATGCCTTAGACCTACATTTCTAGACTTACCATTATAAGTCTTACTCATTGCACGACAAAGAGTAGCCTGACTATCACAAAAGATAGATATGGCAGGAGTAGGTTTTGGCCAATACGTGATTTCCAACAATAGGTATCTTAGCCATTCACCTTCTTTGCAAGCAGCACCAAGTGCAATGAACTCACTTTCCATTGTAGAGTGAGATATGCACGTTTGTTTCTTAGATGCCCATGATATTGCTCCTCCTCCAAGAGTGAATATCCAGCCACTTGTAGATTTAGATTCTATGTTATCTGCATTCCAGCTTGCATCGCTGTACCCTTCAAGTACAGCGGGATATGATTTATAATGCAGTCCATAGTCTATGGTTCCTCTTAGATACTTTAAAACTCTCGAAATCGCATTCCAGTGTACTTGTCCTGGATTACTGGTATACCTGCTTAGCATTCCTACTGTGAATGCTATATCGGGTCTAGTGCAATTCATTGCATACATTAAACTCCCAATAGCACTCGCATATTCTTTTTGTGCTTTACATCTACCAGTATTTTTAACCAATTTAATACTTGGATCAAATGGGGTTGAAACCGGTTTACTATCATAATGATTAAACTTCTTTAACACTTTCTCTAGGTAATGAGATTGTGTTAAGGCTATTCCATCATTAAGATTAAAAATCTTAATACCTAATATTACATCGGCTTTGCCCATATCCTTCATGTCGAAGTTGGTACTTAGAAACTTTTTAGTTTCTTTCACACAGTCCTCATTTGGTCCAAATATTAGCATATCATCTACGTATAGGCAGATAATGATTTGACCTTTAATATATATGCACTTATCTGCTTGGTTTACTCTAAAACCATTAGATTGTACTACTTGATCAAACTTCTCATGCCATTGTTTAGGAGCTTGCTTGAGCCCATAGAGAGATTTGACCAGTTTACACACTTTCTTCTCTTGCCCGGGTTGAATAAACCCTTCAGGTTGTTCCATATAAACTTCCTCATCTAGATCACCATTTAAGAATGCCGTTTTGACATCCATTTGATGGATTACTAGGTGGTGAATTGCTGCAAGAGCAATTAAAGTTCTAATGGTAGATATTCGAGCAACAGGAGCATATGTATCGAAAAAATCGATACCTTCCTTTTGTCTAAATCCTTTGGCTACCAATCGAGCTTTAAACTTATTTATGGTTCCATCAGGATTGAACTTTCTTTTAAAAATCCACTTACATCCTATAGGCTTTGAACCTGGTGGAAGATCGACCAAACACCATGTGTTATTGGAGACTATGGAATCCATTTCATCGTCGATGGCTTCCCTCCAAAATTGTACGTCAGGAGATGAGAGAGCTTCACTAAGTGTTGATGGATCACTTTCAATACTTAGCGGTAGAGTAATCTCCTTTCTTATTTCATTTCTATCCCCTTCTATAAGAAACGTGTAGAAATCTGGGCCAAAAGATGTTTCTTTTCTTGCCCTTTTCGATCTCCTTGGTTCATTTCCTTCTGGATGAGTGTTAGATTTATCATGAAAGTTGTTAGGCTCTACGGTCATTGGTTCTATAATATTTTCATCAACCTGCCTTTTTGTATGATTATTCATATAGTCTTTGTATACTGTATTTTCAAAAAATATAGCATCTCTAGACTCTATAATCATGTTTTTGTCAGCAAACGAAGTTTGTTCTAGAACCAAGAATCTATATACGGGACTATGATTCCCATAACCCACAAAAGCACACCTGATTCCTTCAGGACCTAACTTTACTATCTTGGAATCATTAATCCTGACTTCTGCTATACTTCCCCACACTTTGAAGTAATGAAGATATGGTTTCTTCTTTTTCCATAATTCATATGGGGAGATATCCAATTTTTTGTGTGGGATAGCATTTAGAATACGGTTTGCTGTTAACAATGCTTCCCCCCACAAATTCAAAGGTAATCCAGAATTTAATATCATACAGTTGATCATCTCAACTAATGTCCTATTTTTGCGTTCCGCTAGGCCATTTTGCTGAGGTGTGTAAGGTGCCGTAAATTCATGGATTATACCATTTGATTCACAGAAGTCGTTGAATTCATTAGAAGAGTACTCACCCCCTCTATCACTTCTGAGGGCTTTAATTTTTACATTCAACTGATTTTCCACTTCGGCCTTATAAAGTTTAAACTTTTCAAAGGCTTCATCTTTAGATTTTATCAAGTATACATAGGAAAATCTAGTGAAGTCATCGATAAATGTGATAAAATACCTTTTTCCTCCACGAGTTAAGGTATTATTTAAATCACAGATATCAGAATGAATCAACTCCAAGGGTTGTGATTTTCTCATGCCAGTCCCAAATGATTTTCTGGTTATTTTAGAATGGGCACACACATCACATTTCCCTTCTTGTTGAAATTCATGATTTGGTATAAGGCCGAGGATCATCATTCTTTTCATTGAACGATAATTAACATGACCCAGTCTAGCATGCCATAAAGATACAGAATCCACTATATAAACGGAAACATCATTATTATTATTAATATTCAGTTTAATCATACCATTACATGAATATCCTTTGCCTACAAACATACCATTCTTGGTGATAACCAACTTATCAGACTCAATCACTATTTTGAATCCTCTCTTATTGAGAAGATCGCCTGACACTAGATTTTTAGACATGTCAGGTACATGCAATACATTTGTTAGTGTCAGTCTTTTGCCTGATGTAAACTGAAGCTCTACTGTTCCTTTTCCAACAACGTTCGCACGAACATTATTACCCATCTTCACTTCTTGTCCAGTTGTTATACCTTCATAGGTCTTGAAGATGTTTCGGTCCTTCGATATATGAATGGTTGCACCAGTATCTAGCCACCATCCACCATCGGATATTACTGTGTTAGCTTCAGTAACCATTGCAACAAGTTGGTCTTCTGTCATGTTAGCCTGAGCTTTCAGTTGTTTCTTCCTGTGTCGACATTCCTTTATGTAGTGTCCAGGCTTATTGCAGAAGTGACACTTGCCCTTTTTCTTTCCCTTTTTCTTAAACTCTGTATCTTTCTTTGGGGGAATAGATTTGGAGTTTTGAGATTTTGGCTTGTCATCTTCTACTATATTTGCTTTGGAATGATTTTCCGAAGCATTTTCTTTCTTGTCTCGGTTTCTGGACTCTTCTTCTATACGAAGATGTCTTTGAAGTCCTTCAAGAGTGTACTTCCTTTCATCATGTTTCAGTTTCTTTTTATAATCAAACCATGATGAGGGTAATTTTGCAATTACTACACCGACCAGGAATTCTTCAGGCAGATCTATCCCACCAATCTTCAATTCATCAACCAAGTTCTGTAGTTCGGCTACTTGGGAGAGAATTGGCTGATCATTTTTAAACTTGAAGTGGACGTAATTGTCGATCAGAAATTTCTGAGTACTGATTTCTTCAGTTTTATATTTTTGATCCAATTTTGTCCACAGTTCTTTAGCAAAGGATATTTTACGGTATGAATTATAGATTGAATTAGAGAGAGCGTTTAGGATATGACCTTTGCATAAAAAATCATCCTCCTTCCTTTTCTTTCGTTCTTCCTTCACTTGAACTGAGTCGTCTTCCTTTGGCTCGGGTAGAGAAGACAGATCATCATCTAGAATGTAGGATAACTTGAGAGTAGTCAGAAAGAAAAACATTTTCTGTTGCCATCTTGAGAAGAACTGACCGTCGAAACGATCCAGTCGTACAAAGTCTTGGTTCATAACTTGAATTGAATGAATTGCCTCCATTGTGAAAAGATAAAAGATCTGTCTTGAATGTTAGAATTTGTAATTCTTTGTACACAACGGAGGATAGAAGAAAATGATAACGAAACGATCAGATTTATCGGGTTCAAGGCTTGACTTGAATAGTCAATTTCTCAAGACAGATTTGCTGCCCTTTTTCTGGAATTTCCAGCAAGTGCAAATGAAGGAAATCTGCAAATTGTCTTCAGGATACAATGAACTCTCAATCCGATTTTCAACACGAAAATTTGCACATTTAAGTGTTGAACAGATCTCTAGTTTAAACACTGATATGCCGTAAGACGTTCAGAAAAAATTCAGTAAGAGATTAGATCGAGAGTAATTGCTCAGAAGATGATATAATTTTAAGGATAAGAATTACTTCATCTGGATTATAGCATCCAGGATTTATATCAATTGAAGGGTTATGGATTTCTTCCTGAAGAGGTACTAAAGAGACTCTTCAAGAAATCCATACCCATTCACAGCAAATAATTGCCTTCCATGAAAGGACATGACCTTTTGTCCTATGGCAGTTATTTCTGTACCCATTCAGACAGAAGCAGTTATCCAACAGGAAAAACTGTATCCACATAAGCGACACATGGCATAGGTGCCACATGTACAATCATGTCATAATTATTCTTAATCAACAAAAGATAATAAATCATCAGGGTTCAATTCCATGACCCAAAAAATTTGAACCATGTGCCAAAAAGACTAAGTTCTTTTAGCTCCTTGCGACGATGCGAACGTGCGAAGTGCTAAGTGCACCTAATAAAGCGCCAAAAAGCGCCCAAGCAGCCCTACAGCCCACGCCACGCGCGCGCGTGCGCGGACGGTGCGAAGAGATTTGAACCCTGGTTGCATAAGCAAAAACCCCTCCTCTCTTACCGACAGGCTATTCATACTATTTATGGAAAGTTTTAAATAATTAATATATTTATTTACTTTCTAAAAATAACTTTATTTTTGAAATTTATTTTTATTCTAAAAAACACAACAATCCCCCACAATTTCAAAAATAAAAACAGATTCTGAAACGAATGGCATATCAGTATAAATAGGTGCATAAGTAAAGGTATCTTTTGGATTTGAACCTTTACATTAGTGTATACGTATCAAAGTTATGCCAGGTACTTAGTGACCCATTAGTCTTGAACTAAGGACCTTATATGGCTCGCCGGACACATAACACACATCTATTCATATATAACTGGAGATCTAAAAGTTCGCACATTTCTGGCCTTGTGCGTATCCCTATTTCATGAGTATTCTAGAGACGATCCCAATCTCTTCAAAAGCGGCCTCACTTTTCTACCCATATAGGTAGATCTATCAAAGATGATTCTGCTTCATCTCAGCAAAGTCTGCTTATAGATCTATTAAGAGTTAGTACTCACCCTTTTATGAAATGCAGAAACCAAACACTAGACTTTTAGGAATGAGACTCTGTTTTTCTTTTTCTAGTGTATGTTTCAGTCACATACTTGATTTGTTTGTCCCTTTGAACCTAGCCTATATTTCAAAACATAGGTAGGGTTGCCATCAAGAGTGAAAGTTACATCTTTATGGATCTTAGTCCCATTCCTTTAGTGGTTCTTCTTATTTGATCTTTTGATAAACCTTTTGTTAAGGGATCTGCTAAGTTCATGATGGATTTAACATATTCCACTGTGATTACTCCATCTCTGAGCAATCCTTTAACAAAGTTATGCCTTAGACCTACATTTCTAGACTTACCATTATAAGTCTTACTCATTGCACGACAAAGAGTAGCCTGACTATCACAAAAGATAGATATGGCAGGAGTAGGTTTTGGCCAATACGTGATTTCCAACAATAGGTATCTTAGCCATTCACCTTCTTTGCAAGCAGCACCAAGTGCAATGAACTCACTTTCCATTGTAGAGTGAGATATGCACGTTTGTTTCTTAGATGCCCATGATATTGCTCCTCCTCCAAGAGTGAATATCCAGCCACTTGTAGATTTAGATTCTATGTTATCTGCATTCCAGCTTGCATCGCTGTACCCTTCAAGTACAGCGGGATATGATTTATAATGCAGTCCATAGTCTATGGTTCCTCTTAGATACTTTAAAACTCTCGAAATCGCATTCCAGTGTACTTGTCCTGGATTACTGGTATACCTGCTTAGCATTCCTACTGTGAATGCTATATCGGGTCTAGTGCAATTCATTGCATACATTAAACTCCCAATAGCACTCGCATATTCTTTTTGTGCTTTACATCTACCAGTATTTTTAACCAATTTAATACTTGGATCAAATGGGGTTGAAACCGGTTTACTATCATAATGATTAAACTTCTTTAACACTTTCTCTAGGTAATGAGATTGTGTTAAGGCTATTCCATCATTAAGATTAAAAATCTTAATACCTAATATTACATCGGCTTTGCCCATATCCTTCATGTCGAAGTTGGTACTTAGAAACTTTTTAGTTTCTTTCACACAGTCCTCATTTGGTCCAAATATTAGCATATCATCTACGTATAGGCAGATAATGATTTGACCTTTAATATATATGCACTTATCTGCTTGGTTTA
Organism: Magnolia kwangsiensis; assembly: GCA_037074715.1. Classification (NCBI taxonomy): domain Eukaryota; kingdom Viridiplantae; phylum Streptophyta; class Magnoliopsida; order Magnoliales; family Magnoliaceae; genus Magnolia; species Magnolia kwangsiensis. Next base: position 54,370,121 of record CM073588.1, on the reverse strand, counting down.
CTCTAAAACCATTAGATTGTACTACTTGATCAAACTTCTCATGCCATTGTTTAGGAGCTTGCTTGAGCCCATAGAGAGATTTGACCAGTTTACACACTTTCTTCTCTTGCCCGGGTTGAATAAACCCTTCAGGTTGTTCCATATAAACTTCCTCATCTAGATCACCATTTAAGAATGCCGTTTTGACATCCATTTGATGGATTACTAGGTGGTGAATTGCTGCAAGAGCAATTAAAGTTCTAATGGTAGATATTCGAGCAACAGGAGCATATGTATCGAAAAAATCGATACCTTCCTTTTATCTAAATCCTTTGGCTACCAATCGAGCTTTAAACTTATTTATGGTTCCATCAGGATTGAACTTTCTTTTAAAAATTCACTTACATCCTATAGGCTTTGAACCTGGTGGAAGATCGACCAAACACCATGTGTTATTGGAGACTATGGAATCCATTTCATCGTCGATGGCTTCCCTCCAAAATTGTACGTCAGGAGATGAGAGAGCTTCACTAAGTGTTGATGGATCACTTTCAATACTTAGCGGTAGAGTAATCTCCTTTCTTATTTCATTTCTATCCCCTTCTATAAGAAACGTGTAGAAATCTGGGCCAAAAGATGTTTCTTTTCTTGCCCTTTTCGATCTCCTTGGTTCATTTCCTTCTGGATGAGTGTTAGATTTATCATGAAAGTTGTTAGGCTCTACGGTCATTGGTTCTATAATATTTTCATCAACCTGCCTTTTTGTATGATTATTCATATAGTCTTTGTATACTGTATTTTCAAAAAATATAGCATCTCTAGACTCTATAATCATGTTTTTGTCAGCAAACGAAGTTTGTTCTAGAACCAAGAATCTATATACGGGACTATGATTCCCATAACCCACAAAAGCACACCTGATTCCTTCAGGACCTAACTTTACTATCTTGGAATCATTAATCCTGACTTCTGCTATACTTCCCCACACTTTGAAGTAATGAAGATATGGTTTCTTCTTTTTCCATAATTCATATGGGGAGATATCCAATTTTTTGTGTGGGATAGCATTTAGAATACGGTTTGCTGTTAACAATGCTTCCCCCCACAAATTCAAAGGTAATCCAGAATTTAATATCATACAGTTGATCATCTCAACTAATGTCCTATTTTTGCGTTCCGCTAGGCCATTTTGCTGAGGTGTGTAAGGTGCCGTAAATTCATGGATTATACCATTTGATTCACAGAAGTCGTTGAATTCATTAGAAGAGTACTCACCCCCTCTATCACTTCTGAGGGCTTTAATTTTTACATTCAACTGATTTTCCACTTCGGCCTTATAAAGTTTAAACTTTTCAAAGGCTTCATCTTTAGATTTTATCAAGTATACATAGGAAAATCTAGTGAAGTCATCGATAAATGTGATAAAATACCTTTTTCCTCCACGAGTTAAGGTATTATTTAAATCACAGATATCAGAATGAATCAACTCCAAGGGTTGTGATTTTCTCATGCCAGTCCCAAATGATTTTCTGGTTATTTTAGAATGGGCACACACATCACATTTCCCTTCTTGTTGAAATTCATGATTTGGTATAAGGCCGAGGATCATCATTCTTTTCATTGAACGATAATTAACATGACCCAGTCTAGCATGCCATAAAGATACAGAATCCACTATATAAACGGAAACATCATTATTATTATTAATATTCAGTTTAATCATACCATTACATGAATATCCTTTGCCTACAAACATACCATTCTTGGTGATAACCAACTTATCAGACTCAATCACTATTTTGAATCCTCTCTTATTGAGAAGATCGCCTGACACTAGATTTTTAGACATGTCAGGTACATGCAATACATTTGTTAGTGTCAGTCTTTTGCCTGATGTAAACTGAAGCTCTACCGTTCCTTTTCCAACAACGTTCGCACGAACATTATTACCCATCTTCACTTCTTGTCCAGTTGTTATACCTTCATAGGTCTTGAAGATGTTTCGGTCCTTCGATATATGAATGGTTGCACCAGTATCTAGCCACCATCCACCATCGGATATTACTGTGTTAGCTTCAGTAACCATTGCAACAAGTTGGTCTTCTGTCATGTTAGCCTGAGCTTTCAGTTGTTTCTTCCTGTGTCGACATTCCTTTATGTAGTGTCCAGGCTTATTGCAGAAGTGACACTTGCCCTTTTTCTTTCCCTTTTTCTTAAACTCTGTATCTTTCTTTGGGGGAATAGATTTGGAGTTTTGAGATTTTGGCTTGTCATCTTCTACTATATTTGCTTTGGAATGATTTTTCGAAGCATTTTCTTTCTTGTCTCGGTTTCTGGACTCTTCTTCTATACGAAGATGTCTTTGAAGTCCTTCAAGAGTGTACTTCCTTTCATCATGTTTCAGTTTCTTTTTATAATCAAACCATGATGAGGGTAATTTTGCAATTACTACACCGACCAGGAATTCTTCAGGCAGATCTATCCCACCAATCTTCAATTCATCAACCAAGTTCTGTAGTTCGGCTACTTGGGAGAGAATTGGCTGATCATTTTTAAACTTGAAGTGGACGTAATTGTCGATCAGAAATTTCTGAGTACTGATTTCTTCAGTTTTATATTTTTGATCCAATTTTGTCCACAGTTCTTTAGCAAAGGATATTTTACGGTATGAATTATAGATTGAATTAGAGAGAGCGTTTAGGATATGACCTTTGCATAAAAAATCATCCTCCTTCCTTTTCTTTCGTTCTTCCTTCACTTGAACTGAGTCGTCTTCCTTTGGCTCGGGTAGAGAAGACAGATCATCATCTAGAATGTAGGATAACTTGAGAGTAGTCAGAAAGAAAAACATTTTCTGTTGCCATCTTGAGAAGAACTGACCGTCGAAACGATCCAGTCGTACAAAGTCTTGGTTCATAACTTGAATTGAATGAATTGCCTCCATTGTGAAAAGATAAAAGATCTGTCTTGAATGTTAGAATTTGTAATTCTTTGTACACAACGGAGGATAGAAGAAAATGATAACGAAACGATCAGATTTATCGGGTTCAAGGCTTGACTTGAATAGTCAATTTCTCAAGACAGATTTGCTGCCCTTTTTCTGGAATTTCCAGCAAGTGCAAATGAAGGAAATCTGCAAATTGTCTTCAGGATACAATGAACTCTCAATCCGATTTTCAACACGAAAATTTGCACATTTAAGTGTTGAACAGATCTCTAGTTTAAACACTGATATGCCGTAAGACGTTCAGAAAAAATTCAGTAAGAGATTAGATCGAGAGTAATTGCTCAGAAGATGATATAATTTTAAGGATAAGAATTACTTCATCTGGATTATAGCATCCAGGATTTATATCAATTGAAGGGTTATGGATTTCTTCCTGAAGAGGTACTAAAGAGACTCTTCAAGAAATCCATACCCATTCACAGCAAATAATTGCCTTCCATGAAAGGACATGACCTTTTGTCCTATGGCAGTTATTTCTGTACCCATTCAGACAGAAGCAGTTATCCAACAGGAAAAACTGTATCCACATAAGCGACACATGGCATAGGTGCCACATGTACAATCATGTCATAATTACTCTTAATCAACAAAAGATAATAAATCATCAGGGTTCAATTCCATGACCCAAAAAATTTGAACCATGTGCCAAAAAGACTAAGTTCTTTTAGCTCCTTGCGACGATGCGAACGTGCGAAGTGCTAAGTGCACCTAATAAAGCGCCAAAAAGCGCCCAAGCAGCCCTACAGCCCACGCCACGCGCGTGCGTGCGCGGACGGTGCGAAGAGATTTGAACCCTGGTTGCATAAGCAAAAACCCCTCCTCTCTTACCGACAGGCTATTCATACTATTTATGGAAAGTTTTAAATAATTAATATATTTATTTACTTTCTAAAAATAACTTTATTTTTGAAATTTATTTTTATTCTAAAAAACACAACAATCCCCCACAATTTCAAAAATAAAAACAGATTCTGAAACGAATGGCATATCAGTATAAATAGGTGCATAAGTAAAGGTATCTTTTGGATTTGAACCTTTACATTAGTGTATACGTATCAAAGTTATGCCAGGTACTTAGTGACCCATTAGTCTTGAACTAAGGACCTTATATGGCTCGCCGGACACATAACACACATCTATTCATATATAACTGGAGATCTAAAAGTTCGCACATTTCTGGCCTTGTGCGTATCCCTATTTCATGAGTATTCTAGAGACGATCCCAATCTCTTCAAAAGCGGCCTCACTTTTCTACCCATATAGGTAGATCTATCAAAGATGATTCTGCTTCATCTCAGCAAAGTCTGCTTATAGATCTATTAAGAGTTAGTACTCACCCTTTTATGAAATGCAGAAACCAAACACTAGACTTTTAGGAATGAGACTCTGTTTTTCTTTTTCTAGTGTATGTTTCAGTCACATACTTGATTTGTTTGTCCCTTTGAACCTAGCCTATATTTCAAAACATAGGTAGGGTTGCCATCAAGAGTGAAAGTTACATCTTTATGGATCTTAGTCCCATTCCTTTAGTGGTTCTTCTTATTTGATCTTTTGATAAACCTTTTGTTAAGGGATCTGCTAAGTTCATGATGGATTTAACATATTCCACTGTGATTACTCCATCTCTGAGCAATCCTTTAACAAAGTTATGCCTTAGACCTACATTTCTAGACTTACCATTATAAGTCTTACTCATTGCACGACAAAGAGTAGCCTGACTATCACAAAAGATAGATATGGCAGGAGTAGGTTTTGGCCAATACGTGATTTCCAACAATAGGTATCTTAGCCATTCACCTTCTTTGCAAGCAGCACCAAGTGCAATGAACTCACTTTCCATTGTAGAGTGAGATATGCACGTTTGTTTCTTAGATGCCCATGATATTGCTCCTCCTCCAAGAGTGAATATCCAGCCACTTGTAGATTTAGATTCTATGTTATCTGCATTCCAGCTTGCATCGCTGTACCCTTCAAGTACAGCGGGATATGATTTATAATGCAGTCCATAGTCTATGGTTCCTCTTAGATACTTTAAAACTCTCGAAATCGCATTCCAGTGTACTTGTCCTGGATTACTGGTATACCTGCTTAGCATTCCTACTGTGAATGCTATATCGGGTCTAGTGCAATTCATTGCATACATTAAACTCCCAATAGCACTCGCATATTCTTTTTGTGCTTTACATCTACCAGTATTTTTAACCAATTTAATACTTGGATCAAATGGGGTTGAAACCGGTTTACTATCATAATGATTAAACTTCTTTAACACTTTCTCTAGGTAATGAGATTGTGTTAAGGCTATTCCATCATTAAGATTAAAAATCTTAATACCTAATATTACATCGGCTTTGCCCATATCCTTCATGTCGAAGTTGGTACTTAGAAACTTTTTAGTTTCTTTCACACAGTCCTCATTTGGTCCAAATATTAGCATATCATCTACGTATAGGCAGATAATGATTTGACCTTTAATATATATGCACTTATCTGCTTGGTTTACTCTAAAACCATTAGATTGTACTACTTGATCAAACTTCTCATGCCATTGTTTAGGAGCTTGCTTGAGCCCATAGAGAGATTTGACCAGTTTACACACTTTCTTCTCTTGCCCGGGTTGAATAAACCCTTCAGGTTGTTCCATATAAACTTCCTCATCTAGATCACCATTTAAGAATGCCGTTTTGACATCCATTTGATGGATTACTAGGTGGTGAATTGCTGCAAGAGCAATTAAAGTTCTAATGGTAGATATTCGAGCAACAGGAGCATATGTATCGAAAAAATCGATACCTTCCTTTTGTCTAAATCCTTTGGCTACCAATCGAGCTTTAAACTTATTTATGGTTCCATCAGGATTGAACTTTCTTTTAAAAATTCACTTACATCCTATAGGCTTTGAACCTGGTGGAAGATCGACCAAACACCATGTGTTATTGGAGACTATGGAATCCATTTCATCGTCGATGGCTTCCCTCCAAAATTGTACGTCAGGAGATGAGAGAGCTTCGCTAAGTGTTGATGGATCACTTTCAATACTTAGCGGTAGAGTAATCTCCTTTCTTATTTCATTTCTATCCCCTTCTATAAGAAACGTGTAGAAATCTGGGCCAAAAGATGTTTCTTTTCTTGCCCTTTTCGATCTCCTTGGTTCATTTCCTTCTGGATGAGTGTTAGATTTATCATGAAAGTTGTTAGGCTCTACGGTCATTGGTTCTATAATATTTTCATCAACCTGCCTTTTTGTATGATTATTCATATAGTCTTTGTATACTGTATTTTCAAAAAATATAGCATCTCTAGACTCTATAATCATGTTTTTGTCAGCAAACGAAGTTTGTTCTAGAACCAAGAATCTATATACGGGACTATGATTCCCATAACCCACAAAAGCACACCTGATTCCTTCAGGACCTAACTTTACTATCTTGGAATCATTAATCCTGACTTCTGCTATACTTCCCCACACTTTGAAGTAATGAAGATATGGTTTCTTCTTTTTCCATAATTCATATGGGGAGATATCCAATTTTTTGTGTGGGATAGCATTTAGAATACGGTTTGCTGTTAACAATGCTTCCCCCCACAAATTCAAAGGTAATCCAGAATTTAATATCATACAGTTGATCATCTCAACTAATGTCCTATTTTTGCGTTCCGCTAGGCCATTTTGCTGAGGTGTGTAAGGTGCCGTAAATTCATGGATTATACCATTTGATTCACAGAAGTCGTTGAATTCATTAGAAGAGTACTCACCCCCTCTATCACTTCTGAGGGCTTTAATTTTTACATTCAACTGATTTTCTACTTCGGCCTTATAAAGTTTAAACTTTTCAAAGGCTTCATCTTTAGATTTTATCAAGTATACATAGGAAAATCTAGTGAAGTCATCGATAAATGTGATAAAATACCTTTTTCCTCCACGAGTTAAGGTATTATTTAAATCACAGATATCAGAATGAATCAACTCCAAGGGTTGTGATTTTCTCATGCCAGTCCCAAATGATTTTCTGGTTATTTTAGAATGGGCACACACATCACATTTCCCTTCTTGTTGAAATTCATGATTTGGTATAAGGCCGAGGATCATCATTCTTTTCATTGAACGATAATTAACATGACCCAGTCTAGCATGCCATAAAGATACAGAATCCACTATATAAACGGAAACATCATTATTATTATTAATATTCAGTTTAATCATACCATTACATGAATATCCTTTGCCTACAAACATACCATTCTTGGTGATAACCAACTTATCAGACTCAATCACTATTTTGAATCCTCTCTTATTGAGAAGATCGCCTGACACTAGATTTTTAGACATGTCAGGTACATGCAATACATTTGTTAGTGTCAGTCTTTTGCCTGATGTAAACTGAAGCTCTACTGTTCCTTTTCCAACAACGTTCGCACGAACATTATTACCCATCTTCACTTCTTGTCCAGTTGTTATACCTTCATAGGTCTTGAAGATGTTTCGGTCCTTCGATATATGAATGGTTGCACCAGTATCTAGCCACCATCCACCATCGGATATTACTGTGTTAGCTTCAGTAACCATTGCAACAAGTTGGTCTTCTGTCATGTTAGCCTGAGCTTTCAGTTGTTTCTTCCTGTGTCGACATTCCTTTATGTAGTGTCCAGGCTTATTGCAGAAGTGACACTTGCCCTTTTTCTTTCCCTTTTTCTTAAACTCTGTATCTTTCTTTGGGGGAATAGATTTGGAGTTTTGAGATTTTGGCTTGTCATCTTCTACAATATTTGCTTTGGAATGATTTTTCGAAGCATTTTCTTTCTTGTCTCGGTTTCTGGACTCTTCTTCTATACGAAGATGTCTTTGAAGTCCTTCAAGAGTGTACTTCCTTTCATCATGTTTCAGTTTCTTTTTATAATCAAACCATGATGAGGGTAATTTTGCAATTACTACACCGACCAGGAATTCTTCAGGCAGATCTATCCCACCAATCTTCAATTCATCAACCAAGTTCTGTAGTTCGGCTACTTGGGAGAGAATTGGCTGATCATTTTTAAACTTGAAGTGGACGTAATTGTCGATCAGAAATTTCTGAGTACTGATTTCTTCAGTTTTATATTTTTGATCCAATTTTGTCCACAGTTCTTTAGCAAAGGATATTTTACGGTATGAATTATAGATTGAATTAGAGAGAGCGTTTAGGATATGACCTTTGCATAAAAAATCATCCTCCTTCCTTTTCTTTCGTTCTTCCTTCACTTGAACTGAGTCGTCTTCCTTTGGCTCGGGTAGAGAAGACAGATCATCATCTAGAATGTAGGATAACTTGAGAGTAGTCAGAAAGAAAAACATTTTCTGTTGCCATCTTGAGAAGAACTGACCGTCGAAACGATCCAGTCGTACAAAGTCTTGGTTCATAACTTGAATTGAATGAATTGCCTCCATTGTGAAAAGATAAAAGATCTGTCTTGAATGTTAGAATTTGTAATTCTTTGTACACAACGGAGGATAGAAGAAAATGATAACGAAACGATCAGATTTATCGGGTTCAAGGCTTGACTTGAATAGTCAATTTCTCAAGACAGATTTGCTGCCCTTTTTCTGGAATTTCCAGCAAGTGCAAATGAAGGAAATCTGCAAATTGTCTTCAGGATACAATGAACTCTCAATCCGATTTTCAACACGAAAATTTGCACATTTAAGTGTTGAACAGATCTCTAGTTTAAACACTGATATGCCGTAAGACGTTCAGAAAAAATTCAGTAAGAGATTAGATCGAGAGTAATTGCTCAGAAGATGATATAATTTTAAGGATAAGAATTACTTCATCTGGATTATAGCATCCAGGATTTATATCAATTGAAGGGTTATGGATTTCTTCCTGAAGAGGTACTAAAGAGACTCTTCAAGAAATCCATACCCATTCACAGCAAATAATTGCCTTCCATGAAAGGACATGACCTTTTGTCCTATGGCAGTTATTTCTGTACCCATTCAGACAGAAGCAGTTATCCAACAGGAAAAACTGTATCCACATAAGCGACACATGGCATAGGTGCCACATGTACAATCATGTCATAATTACTCTTAATCAACAAAAGATAATAAATCATCAGGGTTCAATTCCATGACCCAAAAAATTTGAACCATGTGCCAAAAAGACTAAGTTCTTTTAGCTCCTTGCGACGATGCGAACGTGCGAAGTGCTAAGTGCACCTAATAAAGCGCCAAAAAGCGCCCAAGCAGCCCTACAGCCCACGCCACGCGCGCGCGTGCGCGGACGGTGCGAAGAGATTTGAACCCTGGTTGCATAAGCAAAAACCCCTCCTCTCTTACCGACAGGCTATTCATACTATTTATGGAAAGTTTTAAATAATTAATATATTTATTTACTTTCTAAAAATAACTTTATTTTTGAAATTTATTTTTATTCTAAAAAACACAACAATCCCCCACAATTTCAAAAATAAAAACAGATTCTGAAACGAATGGCATATCAGTATAAATAGGTGCATAAGTAAAGGTATCTTTTGGATTTGAACCTTTACATTAGTGTATACGTATCAAAGTTATGCCAGGTACTTAGTGACCCATTAGTCTTGAACTAAGGACCTTATATGGCTCGCCGGACACATAACACACATCTATTCATATATAACTGGAGATCTAAAAGTTCGCACATTTCTGGCCTTGTGCGTATCCCTATTTCATGAGTATTCTAGAGACGATCCCAATCTCTTCAAAAGCGGCCTCACTTTTCTACCCATATAGGTAGATCTATCAAAGATGATTCTGCTTCATCTCAGCAAAGTCTGCTTATAGATCTATTAAGAGTTAGTACTCACCCTTTTATGAAATGCAGAAACCAAACACTAGACTTTTAGGAATGAGACTCTGTTTTTCTTTTTCTAGTGTATGTTTCAGTCACATACTTGATTTGTTTGTCCCTTTGAACCTAGCCTATATTTCAAAACATAGGTAGGGTTGCCATCAAGAGTGAAAGTTACATCTTTATGGATCTTAGTCCCATTCCTTTAGTGGTTCTTCTTATTTGATCTTTTGATAAACCTTTTGTTAAGGGATCTGCTAAGTTCATGATGGATTTAACATATTCCACTGTGATTACTCCATCTCTGAGCAATCCTTTAACAAAGTTATGCCTTAGACCTACATTTCTAGACTTACCATTATAAGTCTTACTCATTGCACGACAAAGAGTAGCCTGACTATCACAAAAGATAGATATGGCAGGAGTAGGTTTTGGCCAATACGTGATTTCCAACAATAGGTATCTTAGCCATTCACCTTCTTTGCAAGCAGCACCAAGTGCAATGAACTCACTTTCCATTGTAGAGTGAGATATGCACGTTTGTTTCTTAGATGCCCATGATATTGCTCCTCCTCCAAGAGTGAATATCCAGCCACTTGTAGATTTAGATTCTATGTTATCTGCATTCCAGCTTGCATCGCTGTACCCTTCAAGTACAGCGGGATATGATTTATAATGCAGTCCATAGTCTATGGTTCCTCTTAGATACTTTAAAACTCTCGAAATCGCATTCCAGTGTACTTGTCCTGGATTACTGGTATACCTGCTTAGCATTCCTACTGTGAATGCTATATCGGGTCTAGTGCAATTCATTGCATACATTAAACTCCCAATAGCACTCGCATATTCTTTTTGTGCTTTACATCTACCAGTATTTTTAACCAATTTAATACTTGGATCAAATGGGGTTGAAACCGGTTTACTATCATAATGATTAAACTTCTTTAACACTTTCTCTAGGTAATGAGATTGTGTTAAGGCTATTCCATCATTAAGATTAAAAATCTTAATACCTAATATTACATCGGCTTTGCCCATATCCTTCATGTCGAAGTTGGTACTTAGAAACTTTTTAGTTTCTTTCACACAGTCCTCATTTGGTCCAAATATTAGCATATCATCTACGTATAGGCAGATAATGATTTGACCTTTAATATATATGCACTTATCTGCTTGGTTTACTCTAAAACCATTAGATTGTACTACTTGATCAAACTTCTCATGCCATTGTTTAGGAGCTTGCTTGAGCCCATAGAGAGATTTGACCAGTTTACACACTTTCTTCTCTTGCCCGGGTTGAATAAACCCTTCAGGTTGTTCCATATAAACTTCCTCATCTAGATCACCATTTAAGAATGCCGTTTTGACATCCATTTGATGGATTACTAGGTGGTGAATTGCTGCAAGAGCAATTAAAGTTCTAATGGTAGATATTCGAGCAACAGGAGCATATGTATCGAAAAAATCGATACCTTCCTTTTGTCTAAATCCTTTGGCTACCAATCGAGCTTTAAACTTATTTATGGTTCCATCAGGATTGAACTTTCTTTTAAAAATCCACTTACATCCTATAGGCTTTGAACCTGGTGGAAGATCGACCAAACACCATGTGTTATTGGAGACTATGGAATCCATTTCATCGTCGATGGCTTCCCTCCAAAATTGTACGTCAGGAGATGAGAGAGCTTCACTAAGTGTTGATGGATCACTTTCAATACTTAGCGGTAGAGTAATCTCCTTTCTTATTTCATTTCTATCCCCTTCTATAAGAAACGTGTAGAAATCTGGGCCAAAAGATGTTTCTTTTCTTGCCCTTTTCGATCTCCTTGGTTCATTTCCTTCTGGATGAGTGTTAGATTTATCATGAAAGTTGTTAGGCTCTACGGTCATTGGTTCTATAATATTTTCATCAACCTGCCTTTTTGTATGATTATTCATATAGTCTTTGTATACTGTATTTTCAAAAAATATAGCATCTCTAGACTCTATAATCATGTTTTTGTCAGCAAACGAAGTTTGTTCTAGAACCAAGAATCTATATACGGGACTATGATTCCCATAACCCACAAAAGCACACCTGATTCCTTCAGGACCTAACTTTACTATCTTGGAATCATTAATCCTGACTTCTGCTATACTTCCCCACACTTTGAAGTAATGAAGATATGGTTTCTTCTTTTTCCATAATTCATATGGGGAGATATCCAATTTTTTGTGTGGGATAGCATTTAGAATACGGTTTGCTGTTAACAATGCTTCCCCCCACAAATTCAAAGGTAATCCAGAATTTAATATCATACAGTTGATCATCTCAACTAATGTCCTATTTTTGCGTTCCGCTAGGCCATTTTGCTGAGGTGTGTAAGGTGCCGTAAATTCATGGATTATACCATTTGATTCACAGAAGTCGTTGAATTCATTAGAAGAGTACTCACCCCCTCTATCACTTCTGAGGGCTTTAATTTTTACATTCAACTGATTTTCCACTTCGGCCTTATAAAGTTTAAACTTTTCAAAGGCTTCATCTTTAGATTTTATCAAGTATACATAGGAAAATCTAGTGAAGTCATCGATAAATGTGATAAAATACCTTTTTCCTCCACGAGTTAAGGTATTATTTAAATCACAGATATCAGAATGAATCAACTCCAAGGGTTGTGATTTTCTCATGCCAGTCCCAAATGATTTTCTGGTTATTTTAGAATGGGCACACACATCACATTTCCCTTCTTGTTGAAATTCATGATTTGGTATAAGGCCGAGGATCATCATTCTTTTCATTGAACGATAATTAACATGACCCAGTCTAGCATGCCATAAAGATACAGAATCCACTATATAAACGGAAACATCATTATTATTATTAATATTCAGTTTAATCATACCATTACATGAATATCCTTTGCCTACAAACATACCATTCTTGGTGATAACCAACTTATCAGACTCAATCACTATTTTGAATCCTCTCTTATTGAGAAGATCGCCTGACACTAGATTTTTAGACATGTCAGGTACATGCAATACATTTGTTAGTGTCAGTCTTTTGCCTGATGTAAACTGAAGCTCTACTGTTCCTTTTCCAACAACGTTCGCACGAACATTATTACCCATCTTCACTTCTTGTCCAGTTGTTATACCTTCATAGGTCTTGAAGATGTTTCGGTCCTTCGATATATGAATGGTTGCACCAGTATCTAGCCACCATCCACCATCGGATATTACTGTGTTAGCTTCAGTAACCATTGCAACAAGTTGGTCTTCTGTCATGTTAGCCTGAGCTTTCAGTTGTTTCTTCCTGTGTCGACATTCCTTTATGTAGTGTCCAGGCTTATTGCAGAAGTGACACTTGCCCTTTTTCTTTCCCTTTTTCTTAAACTCTGTATCTTTCTTTGGGGGAATAGATTTGGAGTTTTGAGATTTTGGCTTGTCATCTTCTACTATATTTGCTTTGGAATGATTTTTCGAAGCATTTTCTTTCTTGTCTCGGTTTCTGGACTCTTCTTCTATACGAAGATGTCTTTGAAGTCCTTCAAGAGTGTACTTCCTTTCATCATGTTTCAGTTTCTTTTTATAATCAAACCATGATGAGGGTAATTTTGCAATTACTACACCGACCAGGAATTCTTCAGGCAGATCTATCCCACCAATCTTCAATTCATCAACCAAGTTCTGTAGTTCGGCTACTTGGGAGAGAATTGGCTGATCATTTTTAAACTTGAAGTGGACGTAATTGTCGATCAGAAATTTCTGAGTACTGATTTCTTCAGTTTTATATTTTTGATCCAATTTTGTCCACAGTTCTTTAGCAAAGGATATTTTACGGTATGAATTATAGATTGAATTAGAGAGAGCGTTTAGGATATGACCTTTGCATAAAAAATCATCCTCCTTCCTTTTCTTTCGTTCTTCCTTCACTTGAACTGAGTCGTCTTCCTTTGGCTCGGGTAGAGAAGACAGATCATCATCTAGAATGTAGGATAACTTGAGAGTAGTCAGAAAGAAAAACATTTTCTGTTGCCATCTTGAGAAGAACTGACCGTCGAAACGATCCAGTCGTACAAAGTCTTGGTTCATAACTTGAATTGAATGAATTGCCTCCATTGTGAAAAGATAAAAGATCTGTCTTGAATGTTAGAATTTGTAATTCTTTGTACACAACGGAGGATAGAAGAAAATGATAACGAAACGATCAGATTTATCGGGTTCAAGGCTTGACTTGAATAGTCAATTTCTCAAGACAGATTTGCTGCCCTTTTTCTGGAATTTCCAGCAAGTGCAAATGAAGGAAATCTGCAAATTGTCTTCAGGATACAATGAACTCTCAATCCGATTTTCAACACGAAAATTTGCACATTTAAGTGTTGAACAGATCTCTAGTTTAAACACTGATATGCCGTAAGACGTTCAGAAAAAATTCAGTAAGAGATTAGATCGAGAGTAATTGCTCAGAAGATGATATAATTTTAAGGATAAGAATTACTTCATCTGGATTATAGCATCCAGGATTTATATCAATTGAAGGGTTATGGATTTCTTCCTGAAGAGGTACTAAAGAGACTCTTCAAGAAATCCATACCCATTCACAGCAAATAATTGCCTTCCATGAAAGGACATGACCTTTTGTCCTATGGCAGTTATTTCTGTACCCATTCAGACAGAAGCAGTTATCCAACAGGAAAAACTGTATCCACATAAGCGACACATGGCATAGGTGCCACATGTACAATCATGTCATAATTACTCTTAATCAACAAAAGATAATAAATCATCAGGGTTCAATTCCATGACCCAAAAAATTTGAACCATGTGCCAAAAAGACTAAGTTCTTTTAGCTCCTTGCGACGATGCGAACGTGCGAAGTGCTAAGTGCACCTAATAAAGCGCCAAAAAGCGCCCAAGCAGCCCTACAGCCCACGCCACGCGCGCGCGTGCGCGGACGGTGCGAAGAGATTTGAACCCTGGTTGCATAAGCAAAAACCCCTCCTCTCTTACCGACAGGCTATTCATACTATTTATGGAAAGTTTTAAATAATTAATATATTTATTTACTTTCTAAAAATAACTTTATTTTTGAAATTTATTTTTATTCTAAAAAACACAACAATCCCCCACAATTTCAAAAATAAAAACAGATTCTGAAACGAATGGCATATCAGTATAAATAGGTGCATAAGTAAAGGTATCTTTTGGATTTGAACCTTTACATTAGTGTATACGTATCAAAGTTATGCCAGGTACTTAGTGACCCATTAGTCTTGAACTAAGGACCTTATATGGCTCGCCGGACACATAACACACATCTATTCATATATAACTGGAGATCTAAAAGTTCGCACATTTCTGGCCTTGTGCGTATCCCTATTTCATGAGTATTCTAGAGACGATCCCAATCTCTTCAAAAGCGGCCTCACTTTTCTACCCATATAGGTAGATCTATCAAAGATGATTCTGCTTCATCTCAGCAAAGTCTGCTTATAGATCTATTAAGAGTTAGTACTCACCCTTTTATGAAATGCAGAAACCAAACACTAGACTTTTAGGAATGAGACTCTGTTTTTCTTTTTCTAGTGTATGTTTCAGTCACATACTTGATTTGTTTGTCCCTTTGAACCTAGCCTATATTTCAAAACATAGGTAGGGTTGCCATCAAGAGTGAAAGTTACATCTTTATGGATCTTAGTCCCATTCCTTTAGTGGTTCTTCTTATTTGATCTTTTGATAAACCTTTTGTTAAGGGATCTGCTAAGTTCATGATGGATTTAACATATTCCACTGTGATTACTCCATCTCTGAGCAATCCTTTAACAAAGTTATGCCTTAGACCTACATTTCTAGACTTACCATTATAAGTCTTACTCATTGCACGACAAAGAGTAGCCTGACTATCACAAAAGATAGATATGGCAGGAGTAGGTTTTGGCCAATACGTGATTTCCAACAATAGGTATCTTAGCCATTCACCTTCTTTGCAAGCAGCACCAAGTGCAATGAACTCACTTTCCATTGTAGAGTGAGATATGCACGTTTGTTTCTTAGATGCCCATGATATTGCTCCTCCTCCAAGAGTGAATATCCAGCCACTTGTAGATTTAGATTCTATGTTATCTGCATTCCAGCTTGCATCGCTGTACCCTTCAAGTACAGCGGGATATGATTTATAATGCAGTCCATAGTCTATGGTTCCTCTTAGATACTTTAAAACTCTCGAAATCGCATTCCAGTGTACTTGTCCTGGATTACTGGTATACCTGCTTAGCATTCCTACTGTGAATGCTATATCGGGTCTAGTGCAATTCATTGCATACATTAAACTCCCAATAGCACTCGCATATTCTTTTTGTGCTTTACATCTACCAGTATTTTTAACCAATTTAATACTTGGATCAAATGGGGTTGAAACCGGTTTACTATCATAATGATTAAACTTCTTTAACACTTTCTCTAGGTAATGAGATTGTGTTAAGGCTATTCCATCATTAAGATTAAAAATCTTAATACCTAATATTACATCGGCTTTGCCCATATCCTTCATGTCGAAGTTGGTACTTAGAAACTTTTTAGTTTCTTTCACACAGTCCTCATTTGGTCCAAATATTAGCATATCATCTACGTATAGGCAGATAATGATTTGACCTTTAATATATATGCACTTATCTGCTTGGTTTACTCTAAAACCATTAGATTGTACTACTTGATCAAACTTCTCATGCCATTGTTTAGGAGCTTGCTTGAGCCCATAGAGAGATTTGACCAGTTTACACACTTTCTTCTCTTGCCCGGGTTGAATAAACCCTTCAGGTTGTTCCATATAAACTTCCTCATCTAGATCACCATTTAAGAATGCCGTTTTGACATCCATTTGATGGATTACTAGGTGGTGAATTGCTGCAAGAGCAATTAAAGTTCTAATGGTAGATATTCGAGCAACAGGAGCATATGTATCGAAAAAATCGATACCTTCCTTTTGTCTAAATCCTTTGGCTACCAATCGAGCTTTAAACTTATTTATGGTTCCATCAGGATTGAACTTTCTTTTAAAAATCCACTTACATCCTATAGGCTTTGAACCTGGTGGAAGATCGACCAAACACCATGTGTTATTGGAGACTATGGAATCCATTTCATCGTCGATGGCTTCCCTCCAAAATTGTACGTCAGGAGATGAGAGAGCTTCACTAAGTGTTGATGGATCACTTTCAATACTTAGCGGTAGAGTAATCTCCTTTCTTATTTCATTTCTATCCCCTTCTATAAGAAACGTGTAGAAATCTGGGCCAAAAGATGTTTCTTTTCTTGCCCTTTTCGATCTCCTTGGTTCATTTCCTTCTGGATGAGTGTTAGATTTATCATGAAAGTTGTTAGGCTCTACGGTCATTGGTTCTATAATATTTTCATCAACCTGCCTTTTTGTATGATTATTCATATAGTCTTTGTATACTGTATTTTCAAAAAATATAGCATCTCTAGACTCTATAATCATGTTTTTGTCAGCAAACGAAGTTTGTTCTAGAACCAAGAATCTATATACGGGACTATGATTCCCATAACCCACAAAAGCACACCTGATTCCTTCAGGACCTAACTTTACTATCTTGGAATCATTAATCCTGACTTCTGCTATACTTCCCCACACTTTGAAGTAATGAAGATATGGTTTCTTCTTTTTCCATAATTCATATGGGGAGATATCCAATTTTTTGTGTGGGATAGCATTTAGAATACGGTTTGCTGTTAACAATGCTTCCCCCCACAAATTCAAAGGTAATTCAGAATTTAATATCATACAGTTGATCATCTCAACTAATGTCCTATTTTTGCGTTCCGCTAGGCCATTTTGCTGAGGTGTGTAAGGTGCCGTAAATTCATGGATTATACCATTTGATTCACAGAAGTCGTTGAATTCATTAGAAGAGTACTCACCCCCTCTATCACTTCTGAGGGCTTTAATTTTTACATTCAACTGATTTTTCACTTCGGCCTTATAAAGTTTAAACTTTTCAAAGGCTTCATCTTTAGATTTTATCAAGTATACATAGGAAAATCTAGTGAAGTCATCGATAAATGTGATAAAATACCTTTTTCCTCCACGAGTTAAGGTATTATTTAAATCACAGATATCAGAATGAATCAACTCCAAGGGTTGTGATTTTCTCATGCCAGTCCCAAATGATTTTCTGGTTATTTTAGAATGGGCACACACATCACATTTCCCTTCTTGTTGAAATTCATGATTTGGTATAAGGCCGAGGATCATCATTCTTTTCATTGAACGATAATTAACATGACCCAGTCTAGCATGCCATAAAGATACAGAATCCACTATATAAACGGAAACATCATTATTATTATTAATATTCAGTTTAATCATACCATTACATGAATATCCTTTGCCTACAAACATACCATTCTTGGTGATAACCAACTTATCAGACTCAATCACTATTTTGAATCCTCTCTTATTGAGAAGATCGCCTGACACTAGATTTTTAGACATGTCAGGTACATGCAATACATTTGTTAGTGTCAGTCTTTTGCCTGATGTAAACTGAAGCTCTACCGTTCCTTTTCCAACAACGTTCGCACGAACATTATTACCCATCTTCACTTCTTGTCCAGTTGTTATACCTTCATAGGTCTTGAAGATGTTTCGGTCCTTCGATATATGAATGGTTGCACCAGTATCTAGCCACCATCCACCATCGGATATTACTGTGTTAGCTTCAGTAACCATTGCAACAAGTTGGTCTTCTGTCATGTTAGCCTGAGCTTTCAGTTGTTTCTTCCTGTGTCGACATTCCTTTATGTAGTGTCCAGGCTTATTGCAGAAGTGACACTTGCCCTTTTTCTTTCCCTTTTTCTTAAACTCTGTATCTTTCTTTGGGGGAATAGATTTGGAGTTTTGAGATTTTGGCTTGTCATCTTCTACTATATTTGCTTTGGAATGATTTTCCGAAGCATTTTCTTTCTTGTCTCGGTTTCTGGACTCTTCTTCTATACGAAGATGTCTTTGAAGTCCTTCAAGAGTGTACTTCCTTTCATCATGTTTCAGTTTCTTTTTATAATCAAACCATGATGAGGGTAATTTTGCAATTACTACACCGACCAGGAATTCTTCAGGCAGATCTATCCCACCAATCTTCAATTCATCAACCAAGTTCTGTAGTTCGGCTACTTGGGAGAGAATTGGCTGATCATTTTTAAACTTGAAGTGGACGTAATTGTCGATCAGAAATTTCTGAGTACTGATTTCTTCAGTTTTATATTTTTGATCCAATTTTGTCCACAGTTCTTTAGCAAAGGATATTTTACGGTATGAATTATAGATTGAATTAGAGAGAGCGTTTAGGATATGACCTTTGCATAAAAAATCATCCTCCTTCCTTTTCTTTCGTTCTTCCTTCACTTGAACTGAGTCGTCTTCCTTTGGCTCGGGTAGAGAAGACAGATCATCATCTAGAATGTAGGATAACTTGAGAGTAGTCAGAAAGAAAAACATTTTCTGTTGCCATCTTGAGAAGAACTGACCGTCGAAACGATCCAGTCGTACAAAGTCTTGGTTCATAACTTGAATTGAATGAATTGCCTCCATTGTGAAAAGATAAAAGATCTGTCTTGAATGTTAGAATTTGTAATTCTTTGTACACAACGGAGGATAGAAGAAAATGATAACGAAACGATCAGATTTATCGGGTTCAAGGCTTGACTTGAATAGTCAATTTCTCAAGACAGATTTGCTGCCCTTTTTCTGGAATTTCCAGCAAGTGCAAATGAAGGAAATCTGCAAATTGTCTTCAGGATACAATGAACTCTCAATCCGATTTTCAACACGAAAATTTGCACATTTAAGTGTTGAACAGATCTCTAGTTTAAACACTGATATGCCGTAAGACGTTCAGAAAAAATTCAGTAAGAGATTAGATCGAGAGTAATTGCTCAGAAGATGATATAATTTTAAGGATAAGAATTACTTCATCTGGATTATAGCATCCAGGATTTATATCAATTGAAGGGTTATGGATTTCTTCCTGAAGAGGTACTAAAGAGACTCTTCAAGAAATCCATACCCATTCACAGCAAATAATTGCCTTCCATGAAAGGACATGACCTTTTGTCCTATGGCAGTTATTTCTGTACCCATTCAGACAGAAGCAGTTATCCAACAGGAAAAACTGTATCCACATAAGCGACACATGGCATAGGTGCCACATGTACAATCATGTCATAATTACTCTTAATCAACAAAAGATAATAAATCATCAGGGTTCAATTCCATGACCCAAAAAATTTGAACCATGTGCCAAAAAGACTAAGTTCTTTTAGCTCCTTGCGACGATGCGAACGTGCGAAGTGCTAAGTGCACCTAATAAAGCGCCAAAAAGCGCCCAAGCAGCCCTACAGCCCACGCCACGCGCGCGCGTGCGCGGACGGTGCGAAGAGATTTGAACCCTGGTTGCATAAGCAAAAACCCCTCCTCTCTTACCGACAGGCTATTCATACTATTTATGGAAAGTTTTAAATAATTAATATATTTATTTACTTTCTAAAAATAACTTTATTTTTGAAATTTATTTTTATTCTAAAAAACACAACAATCCCCCACAATTTCAAAAATAAAAACAGATTCTGAAACGAATGGCATATCAGTATAAATAGGTGCATAAGTAAAGGTATCTTTTGGATTTGAACCTTTACATTAGTGTATACGTATCAAAGTTATGCCAGGTACTTAGTGACCCATTAGTCTTGAACTAAGGACCTTATATGGCTCGCCGGACACATAACACACATCTATTCATATATAACTGGAGATCTAAAAGTTCGCACATTTCTGGCCTTGTGCGTATCCCTATTTCATGAGTATTCTAGAGACGATCCCAATCTCTTCAAAAGCGGCCTCACTTTTCTACCCATATAGGTAGATCTATCAAAGATGATTCTGCTTCATCTCAGCAAAGTCTGCTTATAGATCTATTAAGAGTTAGTACTCACCCTTTTATGAAATGCAGAAACCAAACACTAGACTTTTAGGAATGAGACTCTGTTTTTCTTTTTCTAGTGTATGTTTCAGTCACATACTTGATTTGTTTGTCCCTTTGAACCTAGCCTATATTTCAAAACATAGGTAGGGTTGCCATCAAGAGTGAAAGTTACATCTTTATGGATCTTAGTCCCATTCCTTTAGTGGTTCTTCTTATTTGATCTTTTGATAAACCTTTTGTTAAGGGATCTGCTAAGTTCATGATGGATTTAACATATTCCACTGTGATTACTCCATCTCTGAGCAATCCTTTAACAAAGTTATGCCTTAGACCTACATTTCTAGACTTACCATTATAAGTCTTACTCATTGCACGACAAAGAGTAGCCTGACTATCACAAAAGATAGATATGGCAGGAGTAGGTTTTGGCCAATACGTGATTTCCAACAATAGGTATCTTAGCCATTCACCTTCTTTGCAAGCAGCACCAAGTGCAATGAACTCACTTTCCATTGTAGAGTGAGATATGCACGTTTGTTTCTTAGATGCCCATGATATTGCTCCTCCTCCAAGAGTGAATATCCAGCCACTTGTAGATTTAGATTCTATGTTATCTGCATTCCAGCTTGCATCGCTGTACCCTTCAAGTACAGCGGGATATGATTTATAATGCAGTCCATAGTCTATGGTTCCTCTTAGATACTTTAAAACTCTCGAAATCGCATTCCAGTGTACTTGTCCTGGATTACTGGTATACCTGCTTAGCATTCCTACTGTGAATGCTATATCGGGTCTAGTGCAATTCATTGCATACATTAAACTCCCAATAGCACTCGCATATTCTTTTTGTGCTTTACATCTACCAGTATTTTTAACCAATTTAATACTTGGATCAAATGGGGTTGAAACCGTTTACTATCATAATGATTAAACTTCTTTAACACTTTCTCTAGGTAATGAGATTGTGTTAAGGCTATTCCATCATTAAGATTAAAAATCTTAATACCTAATATTACATCGGCTTTGCCATATCCTTCATGTCGAAGTTGGTACTTAGAAACTTTTTAGTTTCTTTCACACAGTCCTCATTTGGTCCAAATATTAGCATATCATCTACGTATAGGCAGATAATGATTTGACCTTTAATATATATGCACTTATCTGCTTGGTTTACTCTAAAACCATTAGATTGTACTACTTGATCAACTTCTCATGCCATTGTTTAGGAGCTTGCTTGAGCCCATAGAGAGATTTGACCAGTTTACACACTTTCTTCTCTTGCCCGGGTTGAATAAACCCTTCAGGTTGTTCCATATAAACTTCCTCATCTAGATCACCATTTAAGAATGCCGTTTTGACATCCATTTGATGGATTACTAGGTGGTGAATTGCTGCAAGAGCAATTAAAGTTCTAATGGTAGATATTCGAGCAACAGGAGCATATGTATCGAAAAAATCGATACCTTCCTTTTGTCTAAATCCTTTGGCTACCAATCGAGCTTTAAACTTATTTATGGTTCCATCAGGATTGAACTTTCTTTTAAAAATCCACTTACATCCTATAGGCTTTGAACCTGGTGGAAGATCGACCAAACACCATGTGTTATTGGAGACTATGGAATCCATTTCATCGTCGATGGCTTCCCTCCAAAATTGTACGTCAGGAGATGAGAGAGCTTCACTAAGTGTTGATGGATCACTTTCAATACTTAGCGGTAGAGTAATCTCCTTTCTTATTTCATTTCTATCCCCTTCTATAAGAAACGTGTAGAAATCTGGGCCAAAAGATGTTTCTTTTCTTGCCCTTTTCGATCTCCTTGGTTCATTTCCTTCTGGATGAGTGTTAGATTTATCATGAAAGTTGTTAGGCTCTACGGTCATTGGTTCTATAATATTTTCATCAACCTGCCTTTTTGTATGATTATTCATATAGTCTTTGTATACTGTATTTTCAAAAAATATAGCATCTCTAGACTCTATAATCATGTTTTTGTCAGCAAACGAAGTTTGTTCTAGAACCAAGAATCTATATACGGGACTATGATTCCCATAACCCACAAAAGCACACCTGATTCCTTCAGGACCTAACTTTACTATCTTGGAATCATTAATCCTGACTTCTGCTATACTTCCCCACACTTTGAAGTAATGAAGATATGGTTTCTTCTTTTTCCATAATTCATATGGGGAGATATCCAATTTTTTGTGTGGGATAGCATTTAGAATACGGTTTGCTGTTAACAATGCTTCCCCCACAAATTCAAAGGTAATCCAGAATTTAATATCATACAGTTGATCATCTCAACTAATGTCCTATTTTTGCGTTCCGCTAGGCCATTTTGCTGAGGTGTGTAAGGTGCCGTAAATTCATGGATTATACCATTTGATTCACAGAAGTCGTTGAATTCATTAGAAGAGTACTCACCCCCTCTATCACTTCTGAGGGCTTTAATTTTTACATTCAACTGATTTTCCACTTCGGCCTTATAAAGTTTAAACTTTTCAAAGGCTTCATCTTTAGATTTTATCAAGTATACATAGGAAAATCTAGTGAAGTCATCGATAAATGTGATAAAATACCTTTTTCCTCCACGAGTTAAGGTATTATTTAAATCACAGATATCAGAATGAATCAACTCCAAGGGTT